>JAPVLO010000170.1:2905000-5407533 GCA_027257055.1 Cephalopachus bancanus | reverse complement strand
AAAAATACAGGTTTTTGTTTTGTTTTTTGGAGTTAGAGTCTCACTCTCACCCAGGCTGGAGTGCAGTGGCACATTCACAGCAACCACAGCTTCAACCTGCTGGGTTCAGGTGACCTTTCCACCTCAGTCTTCCAAGTAGCTGGAACTACAGGCATGTGTCATAATGCCCAGCAAATTTTTCTTGATTTACTGTAGAGATGAGGTCTCAGCTCTGCGCCCCGCAGAGGACTCAACACCGCAGTCGCCAGCAGCATCACAGGTGCTGAAGGAGGGGCGTGTTGCCCGCGGCAGGATCCAGGAGCGAGGCAATATTCTCACCTCGGCCTCCCTTATAAGCATAAGCCACCGCACCAAGCCAAAATACAGATTTTTTAAAATGCCAATGGTGAATTTTTTGAATGTCATAAACATACCTTTTTTTTTTTTGAGTTAGAGTCTCACTCTGTTGCCTAGGCTGGAGTGCAGTGGCTCACTCATGACCACTGCAGCCTTGACCTACTGGACTCAGGTCATCCTTCCACATCAACCTTTCAAGTAGCTGGAAGGCGTGCGCCACTATACCCGGCTAGTTTTTTTTTTTTTTTTGAGTTGGAGTCTCACTCTGTCGCCCAGACTGGAGTGCAGTGGCCGCTCCCGCCACCGCAGCCTCGACCTGCTGGGCTCCGGCGATCCTTCCGCCTCAGCCTTCCAAGTAGCTGGAATTACAGGCATGCGCTACCACGCCCGCTGATTTTTTGATTTATTGTAGAGATGAGGTCTCGCTGCCCAGGGGGGTCCGAACCCGGGGGGCTCAGGCAATCCACTCACCTCAGCCCCCCCAAAGGCGTGGATTACAGGCTGAGCCACCGAGCCCGGCTCTGGCTAGTTTTTAAAAGTTTACTTATTGCAGAGACCAGTGGACCAGGCTGGGACATACCTACTAATAAAGTTGGAATATATCTAATCTTTAAAATGAATGTTAGGGAGGCCTACATGATATTCTATAACCACGGAATCCTGGAACAGATAGAGTACGGGTGTGGCCATCAATCCACACCCCTAAAATTAAGGCAAAGTATTTAAACATTTATCCAGTAACTCAGTATAAACCAATCTTTACTTTTTTTATACCTTAAAAAAATTGTTGACCTTAATGATTACACCTGGGAAACTGCACCTGACCTAATAGCATGCTTCATCTATTTTTCTTGGGGTTACTTTTGCCTGACAAAAAGCAACAATTAAAGTTTCCCTTTCCTCTTCCAAGATTTAAAAAACAATCAATGCATTATATAGAAATACTATGCTGAGTACTAAATGAAAAACTGAACTCAAATGATATATGTACATGGACATCATGTACACTGGTATACTCGTACCATATAACACTAGACAGCTTACAAACAGTGACATAGAATAGTGGTTTCCAAGAAACCTTTTATTTACCTATTTGTTTTTGAGTTAGTCCCACTTTGTCACCCAAGATGGACTGCAGTAGCAGTCACGGCTCACCACAGCCTTGATCTTCTACTCTCAAGCAACTCTTCTGCCTCAGTCTCCTGAGTTGCTGGGACTACAGGCGCACACTACCACTCCTGGCTAATTTTTAAATTTTTTTGTAAAGACAAGGTCTCACTATGTTGCCTAGGCTGGTCTCAAACTCCAGAGCTCAAGCAATCGTCCTGCCTCAGCCTCCCAAAGTGCTGGGGTTACAGGCATGAGCCACCACATTTGACCAAGAAACTTATTTAATCAGATCTTCAAAGGGTTCTAAAAACCTGCATTCTTAACAGGAATGCAGATGATTCCAGCTTTTTTTTTTAATTGGAAAATATAGTTTATTTAGAAAGTAAATTAGAATAGAGAAGACATTCACCTCCCCAAGGTAGGGGAGGGAGCCAAGGCTGGGAAACATGGCAACCATGGCTCAAGGAGCCACATGGTCAGACCATGGCTTAACAAAGCAATGGCGAATGGCTACTTAAGGTCAAATGCTTTTCGATTCCAGCTTTTGATTAAAGTATGGCTAGGTGCCAGACACAGTGGCTCATGCCCATAATCCCAGCACTTTGGAAGGCTGAGGCAAGAGGATTGCCTAAATCCAGGGGTTCAAGACCAGCCTGGGAAGCATGGTGAGACCTCATCTCAACAATAAATCAAAAAGTTAGCTGGGCGTGGTGGCACATGCCTGTGGTTCCATCTACTTGGAAGGTTGAGGTGGAAAGATCATCTGAGCCCCAAAGGTCGAGGCTGTAGTGGCCGTGAGCATGCCACTGCACTTCAGCCTGGGCAACAGAGTGAGACTCCAACTCAAAAAACAAACAAAAAAACCAAAGTGGCTAGGGGAAGCAATTTTAACATTTATTATGTGTCAGATTACATATACATAAGTCATGTAATTGAACAAAAAATTTATTATACAAAACATTAAGATACCAAGATACACTATTTTAAAAATGAAATAAAGTGAAATTATATGTATATAGGTATATTCATAAATACAGTAGTCCCCCCTTACCCACAGTTTCACATTTTCTGCTTTCAGTTACCCATAGTCAACCATGGTCTGAAAATAGATGCATATAGTAAAATAAGATATTTTGAGAGAAAGAGAAATAGAGAAGAGCCAACCATATTCATATAACTTTTATTACAGTATATTGCTATAATTGTTCTATTTTATTAATTATTGCTGTTAATCTTTTAGTGTGCCTAATTTATAAATTAAACTTTACCATAGGTACGTACGCATAGGAAAAACATAGTGTATAAAGGGTTTGGTACTATCCAAGGTTTCAGGTATCCACTGGGAGTCTTGGAATGTATCCCCCAAGGATAAGGGGAGACTACTGTATACAAAACCAAAGCTACCCAACAGTGAGAAACATTAACAGGAAAAATTCAAGCTATAAGAGAAGACATTCTGAATTTCCAGGTTTCATCGAGCATCAAACACCACCACTGTATTAAACCAAGTTAAGGACAAAAAAGTACTTAAAAATGATATAAGATTGAAGATTTCCAAGTTACTTTCTCTTTGCAATAAGCTAGTTTATTTAATTTAAAATGAAAAAAAGAAGCCGGGCTCGGTGGCTCAGCCTGTAATCCCGCACTTTGGGAGGCTGAGGTGAGTGAATTGCCTGAGCCTGCGGGTTCGAGACCCGCCTGGGCAACTTGGCGAGACCTCATCTCTACAATAAATCAAAAAATCAGCTGGGCATGATAGTGCATGCTTGCAATTCCGGCTACTCAGAAGGCTGAGGCGGAAGGATCGCCAGAGCCCAGCAGGTCGAGGCTGCAGTGGCCGGGAGCGGCCACTGCACTCCAGTCTGGGCGACAGAGTGAGACTCCAACTCAAAAAATAAAATAAATAAATAAATAAAATAAAAAAAAAAAAAAAAAATGGAATTCACTATTTACTATGACAACTGGAGATGAACTAAAAAACAGATGTCAGTCCTTTCCCATGATACAATACAATAAAAAACACTGAAGTAATGTTAAAGGTGATAATGTGTTGATACTGGAAATTTGCTACTGGCCGGGCTCAGTGGCTCAGCCTGTGATCCCAGCACTTTGGGAGGACGAGGTGAGAGGATTGCCTGAGCCCGTGGGTTTGAGCCAGCCTGGGCAATATGGCGAGACCTTGTCTCTACAACAAATATAAAAAAAAAAGAAAAGAAAAGAAAAGAAAATTAGCTGGGTATGGTGGCACATGCCTGTAGTTTCAGCTACTGGGAAGGCTGAGGTAGAAGGATCGCTCGAGCCCAGCAGATCAATGCTGTGGTGGCCGTGAGCATGCCACTGCACGCCAGCCTGGGCAACTGAGTGAGACTCCAGCTCAAAAAAAAAGAAAAGAAATTTGTTACTTACCGTATAACAATTTACTCTCAGTATTTGGGCTAATTTGTAGGCCCCACTTCTTCCATTAGGTAGCATACATAATTTTTATATTTCTTCTTGTGTAATGTAAAAAAAATATATATATATATCAAGCTCAATAATGTATACCTAAAAAAATGGTCATGCACCACATAACATTTTTTTTTTTTTTTTTAGTTTGAGTCTTACTCTGTCGCCCAGACTGGAGTGCAGTGGTGCTCCCGGCCACCGGGAGCCTCGACCTACTGGGCTCCGGGATCCTTCCGCCTCAGCTTCCGAGTAGCCGGAATTATAGGCACGCACTACCACACCCCGGGTGATTTTTGATTTATTGTAAGATGAGGTCTCGCCAATTGCCCAGGCGGGTCTCAAACCCGCAGGCTCAGGCAATCCACTCACCTCAGCCTCCCAAAGGTGTGGGATTATAGGCTGAGCCACTGAGCCCGGCTACCACATAACATTTTAGACAACGACGAACCACATATACAATATTGGTTCCCTAAGATAACACCATATTTTTGCTGTACCTATTCTATGTTTAGATATACAAATACCACTATGTGACAACTGCCTATACTATTCATGACAGTAATATGATGTACAGGTTTGCAGCCTAGAAGCAAGAAGGTATACCATGTAGCCTAGGTGAGCAGTAAGCTATACCACCTAGGTGTGTGTAAGAACAATGAAATTGCCTATGAACACATTTCTCAAGTTTATGAGAACCAAAATCAACTAGTATTTACATTATTTGGAGCCTATACATTGGTCCATGAAAATGTTAACCATGTTTTTTTTAAGTTAAGTACTGTAACCTAAAAGTTAACATTCTACCAGAAAGTAGTCTATCAATTCAGCATTATTGTCCATTTCCTCTTACCTCATATTTTAAAAGCATAGTTAAAAGGATACATCTTTTAGTCCTTTTCTTGTACATTATTCTGTATCCACATTCTCTGCATCTGATTGGATCCCTGGATTTTATTTCATTTTCTGTGTGACATTCTAGAAAGGAAAACACATTTACTCAAAGTCTAAAAGGAAAATAATACAGACAAGCAAATTATCATAACTATATTTTTCACCCAAGGCAATCCAAAGCATTGAAATATACGCACTCTTGGCTGGATGCAGTGGCTCACGTCTCTAATCCCAGCACTTTGGGGGGCCGAGGCAAAAGGACTGCCTGAGCCCACAGGTTTGAGACCAGCCTGGGCAACATGGTGAGACCTTATTTTTACAATCAATCAAAAAAACTAGCAGGGCATGATGGCGCACACCTGCAGTTCCCACTACTTGGAAGGCTGAGGCTGGAGGGACTGCCTGAGCCCAGCAGGTCAAGGTTGAGGTGGCCATGAATGTGCCACTGCACTACAACCTGGGCGAAGTGAGACTACAACTAAAAAAAAAAAAAAAAAAAAAAAAATCTACGCAATTTCAAGGGTATGCTGCTACTACTAAATATATTAAGTGGGAAAGAATTGGAGAAAACACACTTTTTACAGGAGAGAAAATGAAATCTTAGCATGAAAAAACATTTTTAAAAAATAAAAATGGAGCCGGGCTCGGTGGCTCAGCCTGTAATCCCGCGCCTTTGGGAGGCTGAGGTGAGTGGATTGCCTGAGCCCAGGGTTCGAGACTCGCCTGGGCAGGTGAGACCTCATCTCTACAATAAAAAACAAAAAATTAGCCGGCGTGGTAGTGCGTGCCTGTAATTCCGGCTACTCGGAAGGCTCAGGCGAAAGGATCGCCAGAGCCCAGCAGGTCGAGGTTGCGGTGGCCAGCAGTGGCCACCCACTGCACTCCAGTCTGGGCGACAGAGTGAGACTCCAACTCAAAAAAAAAATAAATAAATAAAAATAAAATAAAAATGGGGTCTCACGCTGTTACCCAAGCTGGTCTCAAACTCCTGGGCTCAAGTAATCCTCCTGTCTCAGTTTCCCAAAGGGCTGGGATTACAAGCACGAGTCATTGCACCAGGCCTGAGAAATGCTTATTTTTTTTAATGTTTAAATGCTCTACTTTATAACTTTGAAGATCAGTAACTCATACAAGCAAACAATAAATGTAATGATTTAAAACCTTAAGTAAAATACTCTTAGTTTATAATATAAGTGCTACTCTTACCTCCACAGATATATATCATTGGCTGTTGCTTTGGGGGTTGAACATCCTTCTGGGTGTCCATTGTTAGTACCTGAAATCACAGACTCCAACACTGAATATCTCAAAAAGGTTTCTCACAAATCCAACCAGGCCCCGTTTTTCTTAAGTAAAGCTAAAAAGATTCCAATGATTAACCTGTACTTTTTCCCAAACGCCTATAGGTTAGGTCTAAAGGAGGAAACACACACATAAAAGTATTGAGCACTGGTCCCCTCCCACTGTGGGAGATTTCTGTCCTCTCAATAAACCCTGCTTAAAAAAAAAAAAAAAAAAAAGGTATTGAGCATTACTCCAAACTAGGCACAACAATGAATACTTGATATATATTATTTTATTATAATCCTCACAATCCTAGGAGGCATCAATCTTATTGTGCAGACGAAAAAACCGAGGTTTAGAGAAATTAATTTCCGCAGAATTATTCAGCTACTACGAGGCAAAGATTTTCAGATCTGACTGCAAAGCTCGCGTCCTCATTTAATACAAGTTCTGTTTTTCAAATTTTAGCAGAGGTTAGCCAAAATATTTCTCTCCCTCAACAGGGGAACACACCCACCGAAGGAAAGAACAATGAAATACTCCTAACTGCTAAACATCTAAACTAAAAGAAAATGGAAAGGACCGACAGCGCTGACTCTATCCCCAGCTTCTCCCAATCTCTAACTCCACTCAGGAGTTCTAACTTCAAGTTCATCCCATTGTTGGCCCAAATACCCACCCACAAATTCCAACCCGCCAACTCCTCACCTACGCAGAACCCAGAAAACTTCTTACTCCGCACTTCAAACAGAACCCCACATGTCGCTGTGTCGCTGTCAACTTCCGGCGCTGGCCTATGACGCACGAGGAGGCGCCAACCCCTTCCGCCCCAGGGAACCCGGATTATGCCCTGGTGGTGAAGCCGGGCACTTTGTGTATGTCTCTACGGGTGTAAATGTCTGTTTCTCCGCAGCCGTTTCCATTTTTAGGAAAGCAAAGCATTTTAACAGTTCTACAACTCGAAACAGGTGTGTGTTTCCGTCTAATGAACATCTTCCGGAAGGGCAGAGGGTTAGAAACTGAGATGACGGTGCTCATGGACTCAACCCTAGGCTAGTCATTACAGGGACGAACATAGAAGAACCGACTCCACCAATGGTTTTCACGTAGAAAAACACTTTCCAGATTGCGGTTTTAAAATTGTTTGGTACCTGTGCTGGTATAGTGGGGCAGCTGCCTCCTGTCCTCATGATTTTGTTTTTGCTTTCCGGCCCTTTCCAAGGCTCCTGTCACCTCTCTCCCTACTGCTTTTACTCATTTTTATTTTATTTTTATTTATTTATTTATTTGAGTTGGGGGGTCTCACTTTGTCGCCCAGGCTGGAATGCAGTGGCACACTCACTGCCACCCCAGCGTCGACCTACTGGGCTCCGGTGATCCGTCCGCCTCAGCCTTCCAAGTAGCTGGAACTACATGTGCGCGCTACCACACCCGGCTTATTTTTCTATTTATTGTAGAGACAAGTTCTCACCACGTTTACCAGGCTGGTCTCGAACCCGCAGGCTCAGGCAATCCTCTTGCCTCGACCTCCCAAAGTGCTTGGATTACAGGTTGAGCCACCGAGCCCAGCCTTACTCATTTTTAAACAAAGGCCAGCGTGAGGGCAGCTACATCAGCAACTCCCATCACAGCAAAAGGATTTTGCTAGGTTTAGCTACCAACTAAACTGTGCCCCTCCCCCCCATGTGTTCCTTCATAGAAGAGCAAGACATCTGGGCCCAGTGAAGCTACGTTCTCTCAAAGATCACAATTTCAGTGCAATAAATCAGTTGGATTCAGAACGTTTATATTTGTTTATTTTTTTCACGGCAAGCATTTTACTTACATTGGAAGTATGGTGAAGAAAATGAAGTTTATTAAAATTCAAAAAAAAGTGAATCGGAGAAACAGCACCCCCACCCCCATGTACTAAATCTTTGCCATCTTATTTATTTTATTTTATTTTTGAGTCAGAGTCTAACTCTTGCCCAGGCTGGAGTGCAGTGTCACACTCACAGCCACCGCAGCCTCCACCTGGTGAACTCAAGTGATCCTTCTGCCTCAGCCTTCTAAGTAGCTGGAACTACAGGCATGTGCTACCACGCCTGGCTTATTTTTTTATTTATTATAGAGATGAGGTCTCACCAAGTTGTCCAGGCTGGTCTTGAACCCCTGAGCTCAGGCGATCCTCTCACCTTGGCCTCCCAATGTGCTGGGATTACAGGCCTGAGCCACTGGGTGCCTGACCTTCTTTGCTGTCTTATTAAGCAGGCCATATTCCTTTCTGGTCCTCAGTCCAGAAACTTGAGAACTTTGAGCTTTCACTTCCAGGAATTCAGACTGTGGTTGCATCTCTGCTGTTAAGCTTGAGAGATTTGACTTGATCTTTCCATTCTTCCTAGATGCCAACTGGAAGGACATAACACAGATTTAATATACCTAATGAGCAGCCATTTTAACATAGTCTAAATCTCATGTTCTTCAAGCAGTTCACTTACCCTCTAATCACTAGCCAAGGACACAACTGGTTTCTCAGAGGTAGCTACTGATAATTGCTTTGCAACCCCCATCCCCAGCTTGCTTTGTACTAATTAGCTTTTGTATGTCAAGTATTTGTCTTCACCCATAAGACCCAAGTTAACCTAATCAGCCCTGTGTGACCTTTTTGACAGACCCTACCACCATGGCAGCAATCATGTGACTAACCTACCCATCTGCCTCCTGTTCATCTCCTGACCTAGGGGCATTTACCTGCCCCTTTGTGATGATGTAGAGCAGACCATCACCTAATCATCTTGACCTTCCGCCATCAAAGGAAAGTATTTAAAAGAGTCAACCATAAGGTACGGTGGCTCAAGCCTGTAATTCCAGCACTTTGGAAGGTGGAGACCAGAGGATTGCCTGAGCCCACAGGTTTGAGGCCAACCTGGGAAAAATGGCAAGACCTCATCTCTGCAATAAATCAAAAAATAAGCCGGGTGTGGTAGCACATGCCTGTAGTTCCAGCTACTTGGAAAGCTGAGGTGAAAGAATCGCCTGAGCCCAGCAGGTTGAGGCTGCGGTGACCTTGAGCTTGCCACTGCACTCCAGCCTGGGTGACAGAGTGAGACTCCATCTCAAAAAAAAAAAAAGGATTCAACCACAGGTAGACTTAAGATATGGCCATGTACTCTTTGAGGCAAGAGGACTGCCTGAGCTCAGGGGTTTGAGACCAACCTGGGCAACTTGGTGAGATCACATCTCTATAATAAATCAAAAAATTAGCTGGGTGTGGTGGCGCATGCCTGTAGTTCCAGCTACTTGGAAGGCTGAGGTAGAAGGATCACCTGAGCCCAACAGGTCGAGGCTGCGGTAGCCGTGAGTGTGCCATTGCATTCCAGCCTGGGTGACACGGTAAGACTCCTACTCAAGGGGGGGGGAAGATATGGAGCATGCTCACCCTATTATCAATGATAACATCAGGTAACCTCTGTTGAGCCCTCACTACATGCCAGGCATCACTGCATTGCTCTCCTCTAATGGGTGTAAATGTCTTGCCATCCTGGAAAATAATACTTTTAACTCCTTGTAATATGGTTGTGGAGATGCAAGTTGGTATTTTCCCCCTACTCTCCATAACTCTTTTTTTATTTATTTTATTCACTTAGGTATATCTGCATAGCTTGGATGTCATGGTAATTGTGAAAATTTTCCATGATGTTTTACTGGATAGTCCCAACAAGAAGCATTTGATCTTGTAGAAAGCAGGTGTTTTAGAATTCTGAAGTCGATGGAATGACACCCAATCCAAGAAAGGGAAGCATACAAGCAAAAGAATGTGGTGAAAAGAATAAGAAAATATATTGTCCAGACATAAGGCCAATCCCAGTGCTGTTTTTGTTTTGCTTTTGAGTTGAAGTTTCACTCTGTCACCCAGGCTGGGGTGCAGTGGCACACTCACGGCCACCGTACCCTCGATCTGCTGGACTCAGGTGATCCTTCTGCCTCAGCTTTCCAGGTAGCTGTAACTACAGGCATGCACCACCATGCCCGGCTAATTTTTTGATTTATTGTAGAGATGAGGTCTCATCAAGTTGCCCAGGCTGGTCTTGAACCCATGGGTTCAGGCAATCCTCTCACCTCAGTCTCCCAAAGTGCTGGAATTATAGGCGTGAGCCACTTGCCTGGCCAATCCCAGTGCTTTGGGAGGCCAAGGCGGGAGGACTGCTTGAGACAAGAAGTTCAAACCAGCCTAGGCAACATAGCAGGAAGAGATGAAAATTATTCTTCTTTGAATGATATAAAGGAGTTATGATGTCTATTCTACTGTTCCATTGTAATAAAAATCTCAAGAAAAATAAACTGCTGGAGAAAAAAGAAAAAGACAATGATTACATATCTTTGGGGGGGTTATATGGGTTTTATTTAACCACAGCTAAAATTCCCTGCTCTGTGTACATTGGGATTGGGATGCAGAGCAGACATTAACCAGAATAAGTAGATAATATGGGACAGAAGGTGATAAATTACACGGAGAAAATTCAGCAGAGTCCAGCAGGAGGACTGCAAATGCTGGACAGGAAAGGGCAAAATGGCTGTAATAGAGATCTGTTTGAAGAGCTAGAGAAGGTACTAGTCACTCTACTTGGGAGTGTGGGGTAAGCTTCAGAGAGATGCAATCTTGAAGGATGTGTAATTCATGAATTACCTAAGTCCTGCATGCGCCTCAGCTTAACAACCTCACACTGATTTTAATCTTATTTTCTCCCTATCCTGTACTCTGCTCCCTCAGTACTTGCCCCATGCAGTTGATTCTAACAATGGAATACATCAAGCTTAGGTTCTTCTCCACTCCCACGTTCTTCTGGAGAGATACAGAAGTTTCCTACTGGTTTCCTTGCAGCCTCCCTCACCTCTCTTCATTCTGTCCTCCATTCTGCTACCAGAGTGTCTTTCTAAAACACTCTGCATTGCCTAGAGAATACACTCCAGGCTCTTTTTTTCTTTTTTTGAGACAGGCTCTCACTCTGTCACCTAGCCTGGAGTGCAATGATATAATCACTGCTCACGACAGCCTCAGACTCCCAGATTCAAGTGATCCTTCACCTTAGCTTCCTGAGTAGCTGAAACTACAGGTACATGCCACCACGCCCGGCTATTTTTTTTTTTTTTGTAGGGACGTGGTGTCACTATGTTATCCAAGTTGGTCTCAGACTGCTGGGTTCAAGCGATTGTCCCACCTCAACCTCCCAAAGTGCTGGGACAATGGGCATACACAACATGTAGCTATTTTTTTTATTTTAGAGACCAGGTTTTTTTTTTTAATCTTAGAGGTCTATTTTTATTTTATTTTTTTAAGTCGGAGTCTCACTCTGTCGCCCAGGCTGGAGTGTAGTGACATACTCACAGCCACCGCAGCCTCGACCTATTGGGCTCATGTGATCATTCTTCCTCAGCCTTCCAAGTAGCTGGAACTACAGGCATGCACCACCATGCCCAACTAATTTTTTTGATCTATTGTAGAGATGAGGTCTTGCCAAGTTGCCCAGGCTGGTCTCAAACCCGTGCTCAAGCAATCCTCTCACCTTAGCTTCCTAAAGTGCTGAGATTCTAGGTGTGAGCCACCACCCCTGGCCAAGGTTTATTTTTATTTTAGAGACTATGTTGCCCAAGCTGAACACATTTTGTTTTGAGTTTGGAACTTTCCTGCTTTTGCACATTTCAAGTATGAAATTCCCTGTTGTTTGCCTGTTGAATTGTCACTACAAAAGGCATTTTATTTCACCAAAATATGCCTCATGTCATGGTCTATATGAAGTTAGTGCTGCACCCTCATCTCTAGTAGGGTTAGCTGGTTCCTCTTTTCTTTGTGCTTTAATGTTCCTTGTTGTAGTACTTGCACTGTACCAACGTAACTGTGCCTTACTCAGCTTTGTATTCCCTGTACCTGGTCCAGTAATTGGCATATACCAAGGGTGCCAAAAAAATGTAAGCGAGGTTATCTATGTATTACTTTTAGTTCGCTGTAATCAGAAGTGTCTGGATGCGGATGGTAACCACTTTGAGCACCTGTTGTAATTGGAGAAGTCAAGCGTGACTTGTATTCATCTTTTATTATCGGTATGTATTAAGTATTACAATTTTAATCTAGCATTTTTGTTTTCTTAAAAAGTGCATGCATGTTTTTGGCTCCCTCTGTAGTTGGAGCTTAGTGATTATTAGGGAGTTTGATTTTGGATGAATAAGGGACACCTAGTTAGAGAAATGTCCAGATAGAGGAGAGTGGTGGTAGCACCTGTAACTGGCTTAAAAGCAGTGGTTGAAGTTCTGAGTGAGAATTATATAAGCGTGGGATGGTTAACTAAGAAAAATGCTGAGGTAGGATGTCTCATTTAGGGAATAGGCCAAGGAAAAGCTAGAAAAAAGGAGACTAGGGAGAAACTGCCAAGAGCAGTAGGACTGTGTCTGGCATATGATACGTGCCCAGTAAATATTTATTGAATGAAAATTAGGATTGAGTGGGTGCAGTGGCTCATGCCTGTAATCCCAGCACTTTGGGAGGCTGAGATGACAGGACTGCCTGAGCCCAAGGGTTCCAGACCAGCCTGGGCAACTTGGCGAAACCTCATCTCCAGAAAAAAAAAAAAAAAAAAAGAGCCAGGCATGGTGGCACACATGCCGATAGTTCCAGTTACTTGAAAGGCTGGGGTGGAAGGATCACCTGAGCCCAGCAGGTCGAGGCTGTGGTGGCCTTGAGCATGCCACTGCACTCCACACTCTAGCCCAGGCAACAGAGTAAGACTCCAACTCAAAAAAAAAAAAAAGAAAGAAAGAAAGAAAGAAAACTTGGGTTTAAAAAATATTTGATAGCCGGGCTTGGTGGCTCAGCCTGTAATCCCAACGCTTTGGGAGGCTGAGGTGAGTGGATTGCCTGAGCCCGCGGGTTCGAGACCCACCTGGGCAACTTGGCAAGACCTCATCTCTACAATAAATCAAAAATTAGCCGGGTGTGGTAGTGCATGCCTGTAATTCCAGCTACTCAGAAGGCTGAGGTGGAAGGATCGCCGGAGCCCAGCAAGTCGAGGCTGCAGTGGCCGGGAGCGGCCACTGCACTCCAGTCTGGGCGACAGAGTGAGACTCCAACTCAAAATATATATATATATATATTTGACATAGAGGGCACTTGGGTAATTTTGATGCCAAAAAAAAAGATGTTTGTAAACATGTCTTGTCCAAAGATACTATAACCAAGTCACTCATACCTTATCCTGTGTGTATTTGTAGTTTTAAACTAAAAGGAGTCATTCAGTTTGTAACCTGCGTTTTACATTTGATGACTTGGAGAAGAAATATTTTCCTACACTCTTTCTTCCTCCCTTCCCTCCCTCCCTCCCTCCCTCTCTTTCTCTCTTTCTGAGTTGGAGCCTCACTCTGTCACCCAGGCTGGAGTGCAGTGGCACGCTCACAGCCACCGCAAACTTGACCTGCTGGGTTTAGGCAATTCTTCTGCCTCCGCCTTCCAGTAACTGGAACTACAGGCGTGCGCTACCATGCCTGGCTAATATTTTTGATTTATTGTAGAGATGAGGTCTTGCTCCGTTGCCCAGGCTGTTCTTGAACCCGTGGGCTCAGGCAATCCCCTCACCTGGGCCTCCCAAAGTGGTGGGATTACAGGCTTGAGCCACAGAGCCTGGCCCATTATTTCTGGTTTTTGAGTTGGAGTCTCATTCTCTAGCCCAGGCTGGAGGGCAGTGGCACTATCCCAGCCACTGCAGCCTCCGCCTGTATAGGCGTGAGCCACCGTGCCTGGCCGGGGTCATTATCTCTAATGGCATACCACTGTAGGACACATGAGTCTTTTCTAAATACAAGAATGCTTCTCAAAATGGGAACGTGAGCAGAGAGAGCCCTTCTTTCTTTTTTCCCTAAACCCTTTATAAATTTTTTTAATTTTAATTTTTTGATCCAGAGTCTCACTGTCACACAGGCTGGAGTGTAGTGGCACGGTCATGGCCACCGCAGCCTCGAGCTGCTGGGCTCAGGTGATCCTTTCGCCTCAGCCTTCCAAGTAGCTGGAACTACAAGCGCATGGAACCATGCCCAGCTAATTTTTTGATTTATTGTAGAAGTCTCACCACGTTGCTCAGGCCTCCCAAAGTGCTGGGATTACAAGCTTGAGCCACCGTGCCCGGCCTTAAAATTTTTTATTTTAAACCTGTGGGGTGCAATTCAGGGTTAGGTATACAAATGTTCATCAGGCAGGTACCCTTGTTGATGAGGTGTGCCCCCACCTTCCCCGGCAGATTCCTGCTACTGCCAATCCCCCCCCCCCCAGAGAAAGCCTTTCAATTCGCAAGCCCTTGCTGCGCCTGGGGCGGGGTGGGGAAAGAAGGAGGAAGAAAGGCGAGGAGCAGAGAGAGAGAGAAGAGAGAAAGCGGGGAGGGTAGGGAGAGAGACAGAAAGAGCACTCCTCCCTCGACACTTAACGCTTGGAGCTTGCGGGAAGTACCCGGGTTGAGGCAGCAGCGTGTTGCGCGGCGCGGGGCGGGGCGGCGTGGCTCGGCGCGGCGCGGGGGGGGGCGGCGCGGCGCGGGGCGGGGGGGGGCGGGGCGGCGCGGGGCGGGGCGGGGGGGCGGGGCGGGCGGGGCGGCGCGGCGCGGGGCGGGGCGGCGCGGCGCGGGGCGGGGCGGCGCGGCGCGGGGCGGGGGCGGCGCGGCGCGGGGCGGGGCGGCGCGGCGCGGGGCGGGGCGGCGCGTAGCGGTTACTCAGGGCGGGCGGTTCAAACTCCAGGAGGGAAAGGCGGGGGCCCCCACGCGAAGGTAGCGTGTGGGTTGCCATAGCCCGGCATCCCTGAGGGCTCGGCCGAGGTTCCTCTCCAGCGTACCGGGCCGCGACTACTCGACTCCCTCGCTCCTCTCCGCCCCGCCCGCCCTGCGGTCTCCAGGTGGGCGGGAGGGGGGGCACCCCCGAAGTGTGCCCGCGGCGGACCTCTGGGGGCGCCCCCGCCCCAGACCCCGCGTCCCGCTGTGTTTTCCAGGTCCTGAGACCAGGGAGGCGCCCCGCAGCCCTTCGCTCCTCCGCTCCCTCCGCTCCAGGTGACGCCCACCTTCCTCGCCGTCCCCGGCTCTCGGGGCCAGGCCGGCCTCGGGAGGGCCGAGCGGAGCCCTGACGCCCCGGTGAGACCGTTACCCGCCCGCCCGCCGATGGCAGCTCGGGGAAGTCGATGACAGCGCTGCGGCTCACACTTGCACTTCGGCAGCCCGAATTTGGGGAGTTTGCTCATTTCCAACACTAGCTGGAGAAAAAGGGATGTTAAGATTACTGTTGCCTGGAAAACTAGAGGAAATTCCAAAGTGCTTTAGGCCTTTTCAGTTGTTAAAAGTAACGCCTGCAGCCTGTCCTTGACGTACCCTTCCGCTTTCAGCATCATCCTGCTGCTTCTGCAAATTTCAATTAATTGTTCAAACCAAAGTTTTTTTCTTTAAGTGGTATTACTTTGGCATGAATTTTAAAGGCAAAGATGAGAGATTTTCTTGTTTGGAAACCTGCATGACTTTGTCATCTTGAGAGCTCAAGCTTTAGTGATGGTAAGATTTTCCACTTTAACAAATGAAGGCAATTTTCACTCTCTTTAGCTTTAATATAGCTAAATAATATTTCATTTTCTGATTTGATAGGTGCTTTTTTTTAAAAAGAGCGCTTTAGTGATGTTTTCCCAACCTTTTATCAGGAGCCCCTCTCTGTGTGTGTGTCTCTCTCTCTTTTTTGTGTGTGTGTTGGAGTCTCACTCTGTCACCCAGACTGGAGGGAGTGGCACGCTCACGCTCACTACGGCCTCGACCTGCTGGGCTCAGGCGATCCTTCTGCCTCAGCCTTCCAAGTAGCTGGAACCACGGGCGCACGCCACCACGCCCGGCTAATTTTTTGATTTATTGTAGAGGCGAGGTCTTGCTGTTTTGCTCGGACTGGTCTCGAACCCCTGCACTTAGGTAATCGTCTCGCCCTCTGCCTCCCAAAGTGCTGAGATTACAGGCGTGAGCCACCGCGCCGGACTAGGGGCCTCGTTTTTAAAAATGGGTATCTAAGAGGTGAGCCTTGTTTGATTCATCAGTGAACTGTTAAGTCAGTAAAATAAGTCAACGGCCATCGCATGGTTGTACATGAATAATTTTTAAATTGTTTGGAGACCAACATCTTGGGGTAGTAGAAAGACACCAGAGAAAGCACGTTGGAGGCAACTTCAAATGTGAAGATGAACAGAAAGTTTTTTTTCGTAGCTTGCGGTTTTAAGGGGAAGAGGCTATCTACATTCCCACTCTTTATTTCTAACAATTTGCCTCTGTTTCCCAAATTCTAGCTGCGTGAGACACCTAGTGGTGACATAGTAGAATAGTTATATTTGTTTTAACTTTTTTTCTTTTAAAAATCATGTATTTAAAGCATGGCGTACAAAAACATTACTTTCTATAGTTATTCATAGTACTTGCTTTAAAATCATAGTCTTTTTTTAAAAATTGAATTTTCATTTTTTAGGTTCAGGGGCACAAATGCAGGTTTGTTACGTGAGCCTATTGGGTGGGGATTGGGCTTCTAGTGTCCCCATTGTCCAAATGGTGTACGTTGTACCCAATAGGTAGTTTTTAAACCCTTGTCCCCGCTCCTTGTGGCAGCCCCTCCTTTGGTGCTCCCAGGGTCTGTTATTTCCATTTTATGTCCATGTGTACCTATTGTTTAGCTCCCACATGTAAGTGAGAATGTGTGTTGTTTGCTGTTTCTGAGCCATTTCACTTAGGATAATGGCCACCAGGGCCACTCATGTTGCAGCAAAGGACATGAAATCGTCCTTTTTAAAAAGGACTCTACCAAAGTGAGTGAAAACTGTTAATAGAATGATTGTCAGAAAGGAGTAACACTAATTCATTGATGGAGGTGTAACTTGAAAACATTCTATTTTATTAATATTTGGAAAACAAAAAACTGTCTTAAAATATAATACAAAGTATAAAGCACAAAGTCTGATCATCTTGGCTTGTGAGCATGTGCAGACATTAGCAGTAATCTGAGAGGATGTAAATCAAGAGAGGACAGTGAGATTTATCAAAAAAGAGTATAGATTTAGAAGGTTAGGCTGGGCACGGTGGCTCATACCTGGAATCCCAGGACTTTGGGAGGCTGAGGCAGGAGGATGGCTTGAGTTCGGGAGTTCGAGACCAGTCTGGGCATCATGGCAGGACTTTATGTCTAAAATAAACTTTTAAAAAAACGTAGCCAGGTGTGGTGGTATGCACCTGCAGTCCCAGCCTCTTGGAAGGCTGCACTCCTGCCTGGGAGACAGAGTGAGACTCTGACTCCAAATTTTTTTTTAAAGGGTTAAAAACACTTAGATACTTTTCCCAGTAAAAATGACCTTCTAAAGATCATTAAACCATAAAGAAAAATGTTGTTTTTTGTTTTTGTAACTAAGCTCATTTACTAACATTTAACTGATGTAATTTAGGTATAAATAAATTACCATCCTACTTCAGTCAACTACAATATAGTCTTCCCAGAATCTTTTAATAGAGAAATACTTGTGCATTTGTCTTGGAGAAAACTTTGAAGGAATGATAATTTTCTTAGTATCCTTTGAATAATCTGGAGATAAAAACCATAATAAATTTCTTTTTTTTCTTAACATTCTGATTTTCTTTTCTTTTTTTTTTTTAGTTGGAGTCTCACTCTGTCGTCCAGGCTGGAGTGCCATGGCACACTCATGGCTACCCCAGCATCAACCTGTTGGGCTCCAGTGATCCTTCTGCCCTAGCCTTCCAAGTAGCCAGAACTACAGGCGCATGCTGCCATGCCCAGCTAATTTTTTTTGTTTGTTTGTTTTATGGTAGAGATGAAGTCTTGCCAAGTGGCCAGGCTGGTCTTAACCCACGGGCTGAGGCAATCTACTTGCCTGGGTGTCCCAAACTACTGAGCTACTGAGCCTGGCCAACATTCTGATTTTCATTTCTTTTCTTTTAATGTCAGAGTCTCACTCTGTCAGCCAGGCTGGAGTGCAGTGGCATGCTCACAGCCACTGCAGCCTCGACCTGCTGGACTCAGGCAATCTTTCTGCCTCAGCCTTCCAAGTAGCTGGAACCACAGGTGCATGCCACCACGTCCGACTGATTTTTTGACTTATTGTAGAGAGGAGGACTTGCCATGTTGCCCAGACTGGTCTTGAACCCCTAAGCTCAGGGAATCTTCTTACCTCTGCCTACCAAAGTGCTGGAATTAACAGATGTGAGCCACCACTCCCGGCTTATTCTGATTTAAAAGAAATAAATTTATTTTCTTAACTTTGAGTTAAGATTTATTTTAGGTTTCTAAAAAGGATGAATATTGACTGGGTGTGGTGGCTCAAGCCTATAATCCCAGCACTTTGGGAGACTGAGGCAAGAGGATTGCCTGAGCCCACAGGTTCAAGATCAGCCTGGGCAACATGGTGAGACCTCATTTCTATAATAAATAAATAAATAATTAGCTGGGCGTGGTAGCACAAGCCTGTAGTTCCGGCTACTTGGAAGACTGAGGCGGAAGGATCACCGCAGCCCAGCAGGGCTTTGTTGGCCAGGAATGTGCCACTGCACTCCAGCCTGGGTGACAGAGTGAGACTCCAACTCAAAAAATAAAAGAAAAAAAAGGAATATTATGATACTGTTGAAGATGTTAAGGAGTAAAATATTTTCTAGTGTCACTCCTTGCTTATATAATTACTGAGTAGCCATTCTTTAAGTAATTTTTTTGAATTGTTTATTTGCAACTTCAAGAATATTTTTATTTATTTTATTTTTGATCACGGCTTACCACAGCCTCAACCCCGTGGGCTCAGATGATCCTTCTGCTTCAACCTCCCAAGCAATTGGAACTACAGGTACACGCACACACCATGATGTCCAGCTCATTTTTTGATTTTCTGTGGTGACGAGGTCTCCCTATGTTACTTAGGCTGATCTCAAACTTCTGGGCTCAAGCCATCCTCCCACCTTGGCCTCCCAAAGTACTAGGACTATAGGCATGAACCACTGCACTTCACTAGACTTCAAGAACATTTTAAATGGTGGTTTTCCCACAGGTAGTTGTCTATTTGTGAATTCAAGCCTGCAACTGGACCTTATCTCACAAAATATTTAAAAACTAAGATATGAATGAGTAACATGCCAAGTTTGAAATGGCCTTGTATCTGGTGCAGTGGTTCATTTTGATTAGCTCAGGAAGAATGTGTTAGCAATTTGCCAATGAGCCAGAGTCTTTGTAAAGATTAAGTTTGGGAGTTCTGACCTTGTGAATGGTCATGCAACTGAGCTGCATTACATGTATGAACATTATTCTGTAGTTTTTCAGCCTAATTGCAATTGATCTAGTGACAGCATTCATTATGTGACATATTTCCAAAATACAAAATACATGTTTAAGAAGTAGCATATAGTGTTGCTGTTTTTTTTTTTTTTTTGAGTTGGAGTCTCACTCTGTCGCCCAGACTGGAGTGCAGTGCCCGCTCCTGGCCACCGCAGCCTCGATCTGCTGGGCTCCGGCGATCCTTCCGCCTCAGCCTTTTGAGTAGCTGGAACTACAGGCGTGCGCTACCACGCCTGGCTAATTTTGGATTTATTGTAGAGATGAGGTCTCGCCAAGTTGCCCAGGCGGGTCTCGAACTCAGGCAATCTACTCACCTCAGCCTCCCAAGGCGCGGGATTAGAGGCTGAGCCACCGAGCCCAACTTATAGTGTTTTTTAGTGGACTAATATAGGACAGAGCAAATAAGCTAGAGTATAAAACTAAAATTATGGGCTGGGTGTGGTGACTCACGCCTGTAATCCCAGCACGTTGGGAAGCTGAGGTGGGAGGATTGCTGAGTCGAGGAATTTAAGATGGCCTAGGCAACATAGCAAGACCACGTCTTTACAAAAAGAAAAAAAATTAGCTGGGCATGGTGGCACGTGTCTATAGTCCCAGCTATTTGGGAGGCTGAGGAAGAAGAATCACCTGAGCCCAGAAGGTAGAGGCTGCAGTGAGCCCTGATCATGCCACTGCACTCCAGTCTGGGCCACAGAGTAAGACTACGACTCAAACAACGACAACTAAAATGATGTACTTTAATTCTTTCAAAATCATAAGATAACAAAATACATTTTTTTTTTTTGAGTTAGAGTCTCACTCTGTCGCCCAGACTGGAGTGCAGTGGAATGCTCCCGGCCACCGCAGCCTCAACCTGCTGGGTTCTGGTGATCCTTCCGCCTCAGTGTTCCAAGTAGCCGGAAATACAGGCGTATGTTACCACGCCCGGCTAATTTTTGATTTATTGTAGAGATGAGGTCTCGCCAAGTTGCCCAGGTGGGTCTCGAACCCGCGGGCTCAGGCAATCCACTCACCTCAGCCTCCCAAGGCGCGGGATTACAGGCTAAGCCACTGAACCCAAGGTAAAATAATCTAAAAATGATGCTGCTGGGTTTTTTCTCTTTAAGGGTAGTTTAAGAAACTATTTGTGGGCATGGTGGCTCATGCCTGTAATCTCAGCACTTTGGCAGGTGGAGGCGAGAGGATTGCCTGAGCCCAGGGGTTCAAGACCAGCCTGGGCAACTTGGTGAGACCTCATCTCTACAATAAATCAAAAAATTAGCCAGGTGTGGTGGCACACACCTGTAGTTCCAGCTACTTGGAAGGCTGAGGCGGAAGGATTGCCTGAGCCCAGTAGGTTGAGACTGCAGTGGCCTGGAGTGTGCCACTGCCTTCCAGTCTGAGCGACAGAGTGAGATTCCTACTAAAAAAAAAAATTTGTGCATGGTGCTTAGACTATGGGTACTCAAATGATCCATGAATATTTATAACCTGAACGTTTTGGTTTTATGATGTCAAAAAGTTGTTTTAAGTAAGATACACATCAGATTTTTGTGGAGTAGATTTGGTTTTTTTAAAAGTAACTTTTAAAAATTGCCATACAATTTTCCATTATTAACTATAATCATAACAAATAATGTATTTTGCTGTTAGCTGCCTGGCTACTCATAAAAGGCAGAATAACTTTGTTTTCACTTTGTAGAAACAGAGATTTTGAAGATGTCACAAAAACACTCAGGGCAAACTCATACTGGAGCAGGAAATGAGGTGGACTCTCCTACTGTCAATTCCAGCTACTCCTGCTTCAGAGATTTTTGTTCCACATCTTCAGTTCAAGACAGTGGCTATAATGACTTAAATTCTTGCAGCTTTGATAACACAAATGATGAATTTTTTAGAAAGAAAGAAAAAAGCCCAACATTAATCCACGAGCACCCTGAAACTTCAAGCCCGGGCTTAATGCATCCTTTAAAATCTCCCACTCAAAAAAAATTTGTCTTCCCTTGGAAAGAAAAGGATAAAACAGCAGAACTTTGTGAAACTCCTAAAGTCAGCGGGAAAAAATGTTTACTGCGCAGGAGGTTGAACTTATCTTTCTCTCTTCTAAAAGGGAGCTTTGAATCCCAAAATAGTTCTCTAGAAAGTAGTACCAACCAAGTTTTCAACTTAGGAAAAAACATTCCAAGCAGTGCTTCGGGTTTTCCAAGCCAAAACAATTTTAGTCCTTTGGTTACTAGTACTTTAAAAACAGAAGAAGTGACTTCGAGCTGTCAAAAATTGAGACTTAATTTTTCTCAACAGAAGACTTCCACAGTTGATGACTCCAAAGATAATTGTAACCTATTTGAAGTTGAGTGTATATCTCCAATTCAGGGCAATAGTTTTAAAGGCTCTATCACACATGAATTTAGTGATAGCAGTTTATGCATTAATGATGAGAATACATATCCAGAACTTCTGGGCTCCTCTGTTAGTGGAGCAACTTGTGGAACAGACAAGGACATATTTGTGACTCCAGTAAGTAATCTTGTAGCAAATCTTAAATTTAATGCAAGCCAAGCACGTTCTGCTTCAACTGAAGTGAGAGGCCATATTTCAACACCTGAAGACAGTGGTTTCAACTCACTTAGCTTGGATAAATCAGAAGATTCCCTCTCTGACCAGGACGGTTCTTTCCAAGAACTCCTTCAGAAACATAAGGGAATTCTCAAAGTGGAGGACACCGTAAGAAAGACAAGACATCTTGGAAGGTCGAGAAGACTGTCCACCCTTCGGGAGCAGGGCTCGCAGTCAGAGACAGAAGAGGAAAAGCCGATTGTCCACTCTGACTCTGAAACAAGACCAGCAGCTGATTCCAACATCTCAGAGAGTCAGCCGAGCAGGGATGAGAGTAGGGATTCAACTTTAAACTTGAAGAATTTATCAAACACCCCAGCCTTGCAATTAGTGCATGAACTCGTTATGAAAAGCAAAAGGAAAAGAGTCCAGCAGAATGGTGCTCATGAATTCTTAGAAGAGAGGGATAGGGGGAAAATAGCTGTACTGCAGTGTGTACTTGCAGGACTGATTGGCAAGAAAATGGGTATAGAAAAACTGGACATCTTGACAGAATTAAAATATAGAAACTTAAGACATGTTCTTGCTATGGTTTTAGATTCCTTGACTGCAGAGAACCTATGCAGGTAAGAAATAAAAGTTGTTTATGAAATAAAACTTTTATCTCTTTTTAAGTTGGAAAGATTTTCTATGACTTGTGTGGTTGTCCTGTTTTTTTGATTGTTTGTCTTGCTTTATTATTTCTCTCTCTGGTTGTCTTACACTATAGCAAAGGTTGTTTAAGTGAACTTCCATGGGAAAGGTTTATTTACTAGACCTTGCTAGTAAATAGTTCCTTTTATTTAAGGAACTGTTGTTTGGAAATGGAGTTTCCAAAAGTTTAACTTTACATTTTCAAGATGGCAAACTTTACTCCATGGAACTTGTTTTAGTTTTTATCCTATTGTCAGATTGCATGTTGTAGTAAAGTCATGACAGTTGGTCAGAAATAATATAAAGCCAGGTGGTGACTAAGAAACGACAACATTCAAAGAATACTAGTTAATTATTTAAGTTCTAGAATCCAAAAGCAATGGTTAGCTTTCAATTTAGGATTTGGTCTTCCCAGAGACCAAGGGAATATGGATTATTTCACTTTCATTACTAACAACAGTGAAAGTTCATTACTTTTGAGGCTTTCAAGAAATTTAGAAACTGAAGAATTTCTGTTCACAGATATTTCAGTAGATTGAGTAGTGCTACTTAATTAAGGAGAAACAGTCATTTAGGAGTTTTGAGGGTAGGAACTAGGGTTATAAAGACTAAAATAAAGCTGTATTCGTGCTGGCAATTTGGGGGAGTTGCAGAAGATAAGACCCTTGGCAATGCCTTGTCCATGAAGGAGGGAAGTCATATGGAACAGGATTTCTGCAAGGTGAAAAGTAGGGGAGAACATGAAGGAAGTTCTTTTTTCTTTTATCTTCTTTAAATTTTTCTCCTTTTTTTCCTCTCCCTCCCTCCCTTTTTTCCTCTAGTCTCACAGAATATGAATGGAACCTCTTTCTTGATAGGTATATGTCAAGAATTTGGGTCAAAGAGTCCCTGTTGTTCTTATGATCAGTACTTCTACTAAAGCGCTTCTTCAACTTTCTTTATACATTAATTGTAGGTGATTGGAGAGAATTGTAGAATTTCATAGCTAGAAGTGTTCTGATATATCTGGCTTAATCATGTATTTTGAAGATAGGAAATTTGTGCCCAGAGAAGTTAAGTGACCTGCCAACAGTCACTCAAGTAGATAGGAATTGATCTAAGTCTACAATGAGCTCTTATTTATTTATTCCTCTCCCGCCGCCCCACACACACTTTGGTAGGCTGAGGAAGGAGGATCACTTAAGGGCAGGAGTTTGAGACAAGCCTGGGCAACATAGCAAAGTCTCATCTCTACCAAAAAGCAAAAAAGTTAGCCAGGTATGGTGGCACACACATGTAGTCCCAGCTACTCAGAAGGCTGAGACAGAAGGATTACCTGAGCCCAGGGGTTTGAGGCTGTAGTGAGCCTAGATGGTGCCATGGCACTCCAACCTGGGCAACAGAGTGAGATCCCAATCCTCCTGCCTCAGCCTTCCAAAGTGCTGGGATTATAGATGTGAGGCACTGCACCCAACCACTCTGATTTCTAACTCGGTATTTTTCCACAAAGTCTTATTAAGGTTTAAGGCTGGCCAAGCATGATAGCTCACACTTGCAATCCCAACACTTTGGATGGCTGAGCTGGGAGGACTACTTGAACCCAGGAGTTTGTGACCAACTTGAGTAGTAACCTTGTCTCTACAGAAAGTAAAAAAAAAAGTGGTGTTTTGTTTTTTTTTAAAGATACTTGTCAGTACAGGTCTTTCTGACATGAATCTTTCTTTTTCCTTCTCGCTAATAAACTCTGTTTTAAAACTAAAAAAAAAAAAGAGCTAGGCATGATGGTGTGCCCCTTGTGGTCCCAGCTATTTGGGAGGCTAAGGTGAGAGGATCCACTTGAATACAGGGCTTTGAGGCTGTAGTGAGCCGTGATCGTGGCACTGGGTAACAAAGTGAGACCTCAACAACAACAAAAAAAGGTTTAAGGCCCTTGGAGTAGGCTTGACCAGGAATGTATTTGGTGTAACTCAAGTAGGATAATAAACAGATTAGAGTACCCATATGTGTGTGCCTTTTAAAAATGTTCAAATGGTAAATTTGCTTTAAGAATTAAGGAGATTGCCGAGATATAGATTTTGTAAATTTTGAGACAGGATCTCACTCTATAGCCCAGGCTGGAGTGTGGTGGCACAATCATAGCTCACTGCAGCTTCAGACTCAAGTGATTCTCCTGCCTCAGCCTCCCAGGTACACACTACCATGCATGGCTCATTATTACATTTTTTTTGTAAAAATAGGGTTTTGCTGTGTTGTTGGTCTTGAATTCCTAGAACCAAATGGTCCTCCTGCCTTAGCCTCCTAAAGTACTGGACTACAGGTGTGAGCAAGCACACTCAGCAGGAGTAGTATTTTTATATGCTCGAGTATTTGGACCAATTAATATAAAAAATTGAGTGACACTTTTGGGTACTTGCTTGTGTGGATATTTAGTGACATTTCAACAATTACCTCTTCTATTCATTGCTCCAAACTTATAGTATTTGTATCACAGAAATGTGTACCTACATTAGCAGTGCTATTCTTGGTAACTTGAGAGTTGATGGTAGTTGAAATATCTGTGGCAAAAGGCCAGGTGGGGTGACTCATACCTGTAATCCTAGCACTTTGGGAAGCTGAGGCAGGAGGATCACTTGAGCCCAAGAGTTCAATACCACCTGGGCAACATAGTAAGACCTCATTTCTACAAAAAAAATCAAAAAAGTTAGCCAGGCATGGTGGTACGTGCCTGTAGTCCCAGCTACTTGGGAGACTGAGGCTGGAGGATCACTAGAGCCCAGGAGGTTGAGGCTGTGGTGAGCCGTGATGGTTCCATTGCACTCCAGCCTGGGCGACAGAGTGAGACTTTGACTCAAAAAAAGAGAAAAGAAAGAAAAAGAAAAAAAAAATCTGTGGTAAATAATCAATTCTATAGTTCATTTCTTCTGCATTAATGGGCGATGTTCTGCCTATTCCTCTTGTTTCCTCTAATATAAGGCATGTATATCGGCTTAGAGAGAGGCAATGGCAATTAAAGTAGCCATGGTAGCTAGTAGTGTTCTCAAGTATTACTTTGCACCCTCCATAACAAGTGACTTCTGGTTTTTGGGGTTTTTTTTTTTAGTTGAAGTTTCACTGTCACCAAGATAGAAGTCTCACCAAGGCTGGGGTGCGGTGGCATGCTCACAGTCACTGCAGCCTCGACTGCTGGGCTCAGACAATACTTCCGCCTCGGCCTTGCAAGTAGCTGGAACTACAGTCACTCGCCACCATGCCTGGCTAATTTTTTTATTTTTATTGTAGAGATGAGGTCTCACCAAGTTGTCCAGGCTGTTCTTGAACCCATGGGCTCAGGCAATCCTCTCGCCTCATCTTCCCAAAGTGCTGGGATTATAGGCGTGAGCCACTGTGCCCAACTGACTTCTGTTTTTCAGTTTTTTTTCTGACCTTAGAGTAATTAAAAAGACCAGATTAACAATTGAACAACTATGTTTCTTTGATGATTAATATTGTCAAAGTTATTGATAAATAAGAAATCACTTAAAAAATTGTGTTTCTTTTTCTTTAGCTACTTCATTCTAGTAAGCTTTGGTTAGCAAAATAGGAACTTTATGGTGCTACCATAATAATAATATTTATTATTTGGCACTTAGTATCACCAATTGTTCTTGCATTTATTTAATTAAAATAGGTTTTGTTACACACAGTAATAGGAGAAATTGATTTAAAAAACCCCTTGTGTTGCAGATGATAATCATTTGCTGCATATCATGTTCCAATTTTTTTTTTCAATATTTTTTATTATGGTTTTGTGGGGTACAGTTAAGGGTTAGGTGTACAATTATGTTTCATTCAGGTACCCTGTTGCCAATTTTTTTTAGCTGGGGGTGGGTATTACTCTTTCACCCAAGCTGGAGTGTTCGGGGCACCATCATGGCTCACCACAGCCTTGACCTGCGCTCAGGCGATCCTTCCGCCTCAGTCTCCTAAGTAGCTGGAACCACAAGAATGTACCACCATGACCAGCTAATTAAAAAAATTTTTTTGTAAAGATAAGGTCTCACTGTATTGCCTAGGCTGGTAACTCCTGGGCTCAAAGATTCTCTTGCCTTGGCCTCCCAAAGGCAACAGTAAACAGTTTTTAAGCAAGCACTTATTAACATTTAAACATTTGGCTCCATGTCCCATATACTTCTCCCTCCAAGGGAGAAGCATGTGGTTGTGTTGGCAACCCTTAATTCCAGGTAAAAGTACTAAGAGTACAGGTGTGAGCCACTGCACCCAGCCCCAAATTTTAATCATTATGTCCCATTTGACGTTAAATCCTCTTAATCAGTCTCCCAGTAGACTCATATTGACTTTACAACCATTTATAAAATAGTAATTTGCCAATATAATGCTGGAATATACTTAATATTTTGATGCACTTTTCCATATGGTAAATTAATATGAAACAACAATGTTGACCAAGTCATATATATATGTATATATTTGAAGTTTCACTCTGGTCCAGGCTGGCGTACAGTGGGATGCTCACAGCCACCGCAGCCTCAACCTGCTGGGCTCAAGTGATCCTTCTGCCTCAGCCTTCCAAGTAGCTGGAACCATACCAAGCTTGGCTAATTTTTTGATTTATTATAGAGATGAGGTCTCACCAAGTTGCCTAGACTGGTCTCGAACCCCTGGGTTCAGGCAATCCTCTTGCCTCTGCCTCCCAAAGTGCTGGGATTACAGGCATGAGCCACTGCACCCGACCTAAATTATATTTTTAAGGTGCATTTTAGGTTTAAATGTACTGTCCCAAAGTTTTTAAAACAAGTCTTTCTCATTAGTTACCATACGTTAAAAATGCTAATCTTATGGAATGTATACAATATAAGAACTGATCTTTTTGTTATAGTGTTTGGAATGTAAGCAGAAGTTGGCGTGAAATTGTTGTTCAAGATAAAAAAGCAAATCGGAGGAGGAAATTTTATGTCACACAACTGAAAATAAATTCTGAGGTAACATATATAATACTTTTCTAAAATGAATTTGTATAAATATATAAGAATCCCATATTTCTAGACAACCTAATTTGGTTTTCCTGCTTCCTTTTAACCTTTTTCATTTAGCAAACTTTCACTCATAAACTCTTTAGTTTTCCCAAACTCCATTTTCACCCAGTCTATAAGTGAAATAAACTACCTAGAATCAAGAACATCTTGTTGGGTTTTGTTGCTGCTTAAATGTATGTGCTGTTAGCATTTGAATACTGATGGCATACTGGATTCTATTTGTAATTAGATACCCTTGTAGCATGTTTGCATCCAGACTTTTGAGTGGATATTATTTGTCAGTAACTGTGCCAGTTGCTCACATTACAGTGGTGAACATTTCTAACATGGTCCCTGCTCTCTTGGAGTACATACCTTGGGGTGACACAAGTATATAGGTGACTACAATCCAGATGTGTTAGGGGAAGCTCAGAGTTCTATTAGACATTTAAAAGGAGTTTTGAGACCTGAATGATGAGTTAGTAGTAGTTAGGTGAGGAAGACAGGGAAAAGGTTTCAGCAGAGAGCGCAGCATATTATAGGGTTGGAGCTGAGTGAGCACAGGTGATTAGGACCTGTGAAGCATCATAAACTTCTCCGTTAAGGATTTGAGGTCTGGCTGTAAAGTTACAAGAAAAGTCCTATAGAAGCTGATGAATTTCTCCCAGGGATGCTACTTTGTGTATCAGGCATCTGATCACTCTAGTACACATGTTTAATTGTAGATTCAAGTTTTGCACCAAAAAAGATTCCGAGAGATCACTATCACATTCTTCTAGTAAAAAATATTTAGTAATAAACTTTAAGTAAATATTTACTTTAATGAAATGTAATTGAGAGGAAGCATGGCATAAACAAATATGAACAACTAGATGCAGATTGTTGGATTTCTCATTGCAATAAAATATTAGGGATAGCTGTTAACTAAAACTTTGATTTCCTTTTTATTTTCAAGAAAAGTTGGCTGCTTACTGCTGCAACTGCTGACTTGGGAGCCTATAATAGTGAAGATATTAATTGCTGTCTTAACATGTTGTTTCAGTGTGCTGCCCTACATGCTAGGAACAGACTTAAAAAAAATAGTTTTTTAAGCAAGCACTTATTAACATTTAAACATTTGGCTTCATATACCATATACTTCTTCTTCTTTTTTTTTTTTTGAGTCGGAGTCTCAGTCTGTCACCCAGGCTGGAGTGCAGTGACATGCTGTTCACGGCTACTGCAGCCTCGACCTGCTGGGCTCGGGTGATCCTTTTGCCTCAGCCTTCCAAGTAATTGGCTCTACAGGTACGTGCCATTCTGCCCGGCTAATTTTTTAATTTGTTGTAGAGATGAGGTCTCGCCAAGTTGCCCAGACTGGTCTTGAACCCGTGGGCTCAGGCAATCCTCTCACCTCTGTCTCCCAAAGTGCTGGGGATTAAAGGCGTGAGCCACTGCACCCTGCCTGTAACAACATTTTGAAAGCCCCTTTTCAAAGTAATATAAGTACATTGTTTGAAAACTCAAACTGGATCATCATGCTTATAACAAAGCACACCATTCTCCTGGCCTATCCTTTCATACTCTCAATTCTTACTTTATCAAGGTAGTAATTTTAACTCTTTCTTCTAGTATTTGCTTCCATATTTTAAAATCATATGCTTTTACTGCTAGTTCTTTTTTTTTCTACAGCAGGATTAGGTTAGTTCTCTAACTTCTCACCACCACTACCACTACCTTCTAACCCCTCTCTGAATTCCTTTTCTCCCTTCTCCTATCTTATGACTATAATTACACTACCAGTTGGGAAATAATCAGAATCAGGTGCCAGCATCAGCATTCTTTTTTTTGAATTGGAGTCTCACTCTGTTGCCCACTCTGTGGTGCCCATACTCATGGTCACCACAGCCTCGACCTGCTGGGCTCAGATGATCTTCCGCCTCAGCCTTCCAAGTAGCTGGAACTACAGGCACGCACGCCACCATGCCTGGCTAATTTTTTGATTTATTGCAGAGATGAGGTCTTGCCAATTTGCCCAGGCTGGTCTCGAACTCATGGGCTCAAGCAATCCTCTCACCTTTGCCTCCCAAAGTGCTGGGATTATAGGCATAAGCCACCACACCCGACCTCCAGCATTCTTAAAACTGCATTGAGGTTATTATGACTCACAACTATAACATGTTGTACACTATGATTACGCTTTCTTTCCTGTATAACTTTTTTCACAAAGTTAATAATTGCCTAGTCTCTCTCTTTTCTTTGTGTTTCTCTATACAAATCCCTGATTCATCTTTATTATTCACCAGAACTGAAAGTTTCCTCTGTGTAAGTCCAAATGAATCAGGTATTCTACCTGTACCTTCTTTTCCACACAGATGTCTTCCTGCTCCAACATGAACTGGTTGCTTTCCACTTCAGCTATCCTAATGTATAATTAACCCAAACAAACAAACAAACAAAAAAACTAGAAAAGAGTTTTCTGATGGTTTTCCTCATACTTGCATAGTGTCACTGAAAGCTCCTTGTGTGTGAAACCTAGAAGGGACAGATCAGGTATACATAATTGGATCTCAGTTTTATCTGTTTGCTTTGGAATAGGGAGAATGAGCATTAGACTTGGAATACCACACCTTTTCACTGAATTTTTAAATTTAGTATTCACTGTTTTCTCATATTCATGGAAATGAATAACCAGTAAATAGCTCCATTCTCACATTTTAATATTTCCAGGCAACATGATGAAATCTGTGATTTGAAAATTTTTGGCACTCATGAACATGTGCTTTTGTTGACTGCTTTATCTCTTGTTCAGAAATATTAGCACACATGCTAAGCTCCATGAGGACAGAGATTAGACTGTTTTACTCACTTGGCATCTATTAGATGTTCTATAAATATTTGTTAAGCTAACGAATGTTTCTTCTGTGGCTAAAATTTGCTTCAGCAACATTTTTTTTTTTTTTTTTGAGTTGGAATCTCACTCTTGTCACCTAGGCTGGAGTGCAGTGGCACGCTCACAGCCACCACAGCCTCGACCTGCTGGGCTTAGGCTATGCTTCCACCTCAGCCTTTGAAGTAGCTGGAACAATAGATCCCATGCCACATACTCGGCTAGTTGTTTTTTTTTTTTTATTTATTTACTGTATAGACAAGGTCTTACCAAGTTGCCCAGGCTGGTCTCGAACCCCTGGGTTCAGGCAATCCTCTCGCCTCAGCCTCTCAAATTGCTGAGATTATAGGCTAAGCCGCTGCGCCTGGCCAGCAACATTTTTTTATTCATTGTTTTGGTGCATGCACAATCACTGTGCTTACTAACCACATTAAAACCCATTGGGTTCCCGTGCCTTTGGGAGGCTGAGGTGAGTGGATTGCCTGAGCCCGCGGGTTCGAGACCCGCCTGGGCAGTGAGACCTCATCTCTACAATAAATCAAAAAATCAGCTGGGCATGGTAGTGCATGCCTGTAATTCTGGCTACTTGGAAGGCTGTGGCGGAAGGATCACCGGAGCCCAGCAGGTCGAGGCTGCGGTGGCTGGGAGCGGCCACTGCACTCCAGTCTGGGCAACAGAGTGAGACTCCAACTCAAAAAAAAAAAAACAAAAAACAAAAAACCCATTGGGTATTCTCCTTTTTTTGTGCCCTTGGGTCATGCTCTGTAGCCTAGATTGGAAGCCATTTGTACAGATGTAATATAAAGAGATGTAGTGAGTCCTTGAATAAGTTCAACATGTTCAATTGGAATTCAGTCTAATTTCTGAAGACTAATATTTATCCATTACACTTATGCACTTAAAAACTATTTCTTGTGTAAGTTTTCATGACTAGCTAATTTTGTTTCCTATGCCTATCCTACTAACTATAATTGTCATGTTTTAGCTTTTTCCACAGTTAGGTGCCAATTATGGCAAATGGAGACTATCAAGGGAGAGGAAATACAATTATAGTTGGACATGTAAGAAAATTCACCTATAGTACATTTTATTTTGATAATTGGTTAAGAATGTCAATTTGTTTTAAAAAAAAACCTTAAGCCGGGCTCGGTGGCTCAGCCTGAAATCCCGCGCCTTTGGGAGGCTGAGGTGAGTGGATTGCCTGAGCCCGCGGGTTCGAGACCCGCCTGGGCAGTGAGACCTCATCTCTACAATAAATCAAAAAATCAGCCGGGCGTGGTAGCCCACACCTGTAATTCTGGCTACTCGGAAGGCTGAGGTGGAAGGATCGCCGGAGCCCAGCAGGTCGAGGCTGTGGTGGCCAGGAGCGGCCACTGCACTCCAGTTTGGGCAACAGAGTGAGACTCCAACTCAAAAACAAACAAACAAGAAAACCTTACTATTTTTCCCATTACCAACCTTAACAAAATATAAGACTATAAGGATGACTCAATAAAAATATTTCTTTTTATTTTTAATGATTTTTTTTAATTTGCCAGCTTTATTGAGGTATAATTGACACAGTTTGTATATATTAAAGGTGTACAATGTAATTTTTTGATATTTGTATATTGTGAAATGATTGGCACAATCAGCCTAATTAATATATTTGATTAAATATTTGAGCAATGTAGTGAATACAATTCAGATGAGAAAGATTGTTTTCTCCTTTTACAGTATCAAAGCTGTTTAAAACTTAACTATTAAAATGAAACAATACCAGATATTTGCAAAAATCAGCCAAAGAAATTGGGTTTCATAGTCTAACAAGTCCCACTGTTCTTCTGAATATGACTAAGGCAAGAAACCTTCAAAGACTTCATGATATTCCATAGCAAAACTTCAAGAGTCACCTCTTCTTGGATCCTGGCTTAAAACAGGGATTGCAAAGGTGGTGAAGTCCTGTCCGGTCACCTGTGTTTTTAAAGTAAGCTTTGTTGGAACATAACCCTCTTCCCTTGTTTACTTCTTGCCTGCAGTTACTTTCTCTACAACCACAGAATTGAGTCACTGCAACTACATGGATTGCAAAATCTAAAATATATACTAATGGGCCCTTTTCAGGAAAAGTTTGCTGAACCAAGGCTTAGAGCTAGAATTTGTTGTTTAAATTTATTAAAATATTTCTTTGATTTTTAAATGGTAGATGAGAAAAGATTTTTTTTTCTAAAAAGGAATGGTCTAGGGAGAAAATTCTGATGGTGTACTTCAAAGCATTGAAATCCATGAGCATCAGAAAGCCAACCTGTAACTTTTTTATTACGGCATTGACTTCTGTCTCTTACCACAGGGGGCTGTATATAATGTCAAGGATGCTGCCACTCGGCTCCAACTTTTAAATCGCTCAGCTTTAAGATCTGTTCAAGCACAGGCTAGGACACCCAGTTCTCAGAAAGAACAAGTGTCAACATCATCTCCTTGGGGAGAAGTTTTGACACCTCTAGCAAGCTCTTCTTTTACTCACTTAAGTAGTAAACAGGAAGACTATATTAAGGTGAGTACTATATTATTAGAAGGAAATACTTACAGAGTTTGAAATAAAGTGTTCCTCTATATGAAACTGGAAGATTTAGTGTGTGTGCTTTCACTGCAGGTTGCCAAAACACTTTTCAGTGATGAAGCATTAAAACCTTGCCCAAGGTGCCAATCCCCTGCTAAGTACCAGCCATGTAAGCAAAGGGGACTGTGTAGCCGCACAACCTGTGGCTTTGATTTTTGTGTGTTATGTTTGTGTGCTTATCATGGGTCTGAAGAATGTAGTAAAGGAGCAGCAAAGCCACGAAATAGAAAAGATGCTCTCCCAGGAAGTGCCCAGAGTAAGCGGAATTTAAAACGCCTCTAAAGAGACTAAATACAAAAGAAGCATTCCCCCATGCAGTGTTCCATTTGTCTGAATTGAAATTATGAATATTTTGAACTCATGCATATCTTCCCATTAATGACAGGTGCTGATTTATTTCCTACTTTGTATTTATTATAATCCATGTCTTGTATGTTTTCTTTAAGGTGATGAGTTTTGAAAAAATTTCATTTTATTATATCATTTTTGCCTATTTTAATAACTTGGTATTTTAAATAAAGAATTTTAAGTGTTGTCCTATGTATGTATTTTATTGTTTTATGTGGCATATTAAATTTGTGCATTTCATCACTATGTGTTGAAATATTCTTCAATCATTAAAAAAAAAGTTTTCCAAGTAATATTGAAAATTTCAAACTTGAGACAGATGGCCTTATAGATTTGGAAAATGAGTACTTGACTGAAATGAAATACAAACGTTTTCAGACGTTCTATTGAATTTACTCTATAATTTTAATCTCTAGTTAAATAAAATGTACTTAAAATATTGATAACTAAGAAGACATAAAAAGTAAATTAATGGAAGTATGTAGCTATTCATGATGGGAGTCTTTGTTGATAAGCCCTTATAAGTCACATTATTTTAAATAAGTACTTTAACAAATTCTAAAACTGCAGTCACATATTTAATTTATTTAATATAGGTTGGGTATTAATATTTTGACAAATTTTGTCTAGTTGGAAAAGATAATTTTTGGGGAGGGGAAGGGAGGGCACCAGGGAGGGGAGGAGGGGTGCGTGGAAGAGTGGAGGGTGCAAGGGAGGAGTGGAGAGGGGTGATGGCCAAGATAATTTTTTTAGTGAGAAGATTTACCAGGTTATTTATAAAGTACCTCTTTCCAAAAGTGATTCAAGTTTGCATTTATATAACAACACGAAAGAGATAAATTCTATTGTTTAACAAATTACTAAAACCAGGGGAAAATTTAAAGACAGTTTCATAATTTTTTAATTTGTGTTTAGGTGACTGAGGTGTGTATATCTATGTTTACAATCTATACACAGATTTAAATGTAGCTCTTATACATTATTTTAATAAAGCAATGTAAAGTATGAATTAGATATTGATATATTTGAGGAAATCTGCCTTCCATTTTAACTTGTTATAAAATTTTGATTAATTATTATATATTAGATTTTTATCTCTGTCCCTTCTAATTCCACAAAGGATTTTTGGAGGCTAGCTATAAATATGAGTATAAAGGATTTTTGGAGGCTAACTAAAAATATGTTCATTGTATTTAATAAAAGTTACACAATCTCTTAATTTTACATCATATTTTCTGATTTATTTGATTCTAACCAAATTCAGTGCTTAGTGTCTATTTAATTTCCTGAGACATCTTCCACATCAGGATCAATTTACTAGTTAATGTTGTTCACTTAAGGTTTGACATTTTTCTATATCAAAGAAGTTTCCTTGTTTTTAAGAAATGTATTCCAGTTTTAATTCTCTTGATTTATATAAGTCAACTCTGATTTATTGACTCCAAACGACTTATCTTGGTCCTCTCTGTGGCTCAGATCAAATCAAATTATATCTTTGTCTGTCACATGAACATTATTGCTGTTCTTTACTCTTGATTTCTGCCTGACCTAAATGTCACTATTCCTGCAGTGACTTCTTAGCTTTTAAAAATCACAGATCCAGTCTCTCTCTCTCTCTCTCTCTCTCTCTCTCTCTCTCTCTCTCTCTCTCTCTCTCTCTCTCTCTATCTCTCTCTCTCTCTCTCTCGTCAGACTCTCATTCTGTTACCTAAGGCTGGAGTGTGGCGGCACGCTCACAGGCACTGCAACCTCAACCTGCTGGGCTCAGGCGATCATTCTGCCTCAGCCTTCCAAGTAACTGGAACTACAGGGAACTACAGGCACGCACCACCATGCCAAGTTGCCCAGGCTGGTCTTGAACCTCTGGGCTCAGGTAATCCTCTCACCTCAGCCTCCCAAACTGCTGGAATTATAGGCGTGAGCCACCGTGCCCAGCCATAGTTTCTTGATATATTTTTTAAAAATGAAATGCAATGTTGTCTATTCTATATTATTTTAAATATTCACATGTCCCAGTATCTTATAATTTTTTATTATTTTATTACAGAATAATGGAAAAGGAAATATACACTTTTTAAAAACCACTTTATACATGTGATTATCAGTAGTGCAATGAAAGAATTTGGGAACATATTTCTAGTCCATTATGAGACATTGTGTTATTGTCTTGTTTATTGCAGTTATACTGCTCTCTTAGTGTGATCATACTTGTCATCTTGTAGTTACCTAGTCCATTTTTTTTTTTTTTTTTTTTTGAGTTGGAGTCTCACTCTGTCGCCCAGACTGGAGTGCAGTGGCCGCTGCCGGCCACCGCAGCCTCCACCTGCCGGGCTCCGGCGATCCTTCCGCCTCAGCCTTCCGAGCTGCCGGAATTACAGGCATGTGCTACCACGCCCGGCTAATTTTTTGATTTATTGTAGAGGTGAGGTCTCCCTGCCCAGGCGGGTCTCGAACCCGCGGGCTCAGGCAATCCACTCACCTCAGCCTCCCAAAGGCGCGGGATTACAGGCTGAGCCACCGAGCCCGGCTTACCTAGTCCATTAAAGTGTAACATTTTGGCTGGGCATGGTGACTCATGCCTGTAATCCCAGCACTTTGGGAGAAAAGGCAGGAAGATAGATTGAGCCCAGGAATTTGAGACTAGCCTGGGCAACATAGCAAGATCTCACTTCTAATTACTTTTTAAATAATTTTTTTTTTTTTTGAGTTGGAGTTTCACTCTGTCACCCAGACTGGAGTGCAGTGGCCGCTCCCGGCCACCGGAGCCTCGACCTGCTAGGCTCCAGTGATCTTTCCGCCTCAGCCTTCCAAGTAGCTAGAACTACAGGCATGCGCTACCACGCCCAGCTGATTTTTTGATTTATGTAGAGATGAGGTCTCGCTGCCCAGGCGGGTCTTGAACCCACAGGCTCAGGCAATCCACTCACCTCAGCCTCCCAAAGGCGCGGGATTACAGGCTGAGCCACCAAGCCCGGCTAAAAAAATTTTTTTAATATAAAATTTTATTTTATTTCACTTTGGTGGTGAAAAAGCATATTTTATCACATTTAATTTTAGAAATCAACAATAAGCAAATGGTTCTCTCTATTGCAGGTACTGTTAAACAATGAAAGTTGAAGCTTTTTATATTTCTGGTTTTATTTAAGATTTAAATATTATGCTCAAGTAGATATGAATGAAATAAAAACTTAATATTGGCTGGGCACAGTGGCTCATGCCTATAATCCCAGCACTTTGGGAGGCTGAAGTGAGAGGATTGCCTGAGCCGGTGGGTTCGAGACCAGCCTGAGCAACATGATGAGACCTCATCTCTACAATAAATCAAAAAATTAGCCAGGCATGGTGGCGCGTGCCTGTAGTTCCAGTTACTTGTAAGGCCAAGGTGGAAGGATCACCTGAGCTCAGCAGGTCGAGGCTGAGGTGGCTGTGAGCATCGTGCCACTGCATTCCAACCTGGGCAACAGAGTGAGACTCTGACTCAAAAGAAAAAAAATAAAGAACTTAATATCACATATTTTAATTATTTTATAATAAAATTTCTGAAGAAAAAAGATCAGAGTAGGAATCCAAGAGGTAAGTTTCTGATAGGTTTTATATTTGTGATGGAGTTAAGAGGTAGGTTGGTTAACTGGAAGAAAATCATACAGTATTTGCGTACAATTTTATTTATTTATTTATTTGTTTGTTTGTTTGTTTGAGTTGGAGTCTTACTCCGTTACCCAGACTGGAGTGCAGTGGCCTCTCCCAGCCACCGCAGCCTCCACCTGCTGGGCTCCGGTGATCCTTCCGCCTCAGCCTTCCAAGTAGCCGGAATTACAGGCACGTGTTAACATGCCCGGCTGATTTTTTGACTTATCGTAGAGATGAGGTCTCGCCAAGTTGCCCAGGCGGGTCTCGAACCCGCGGGCTCAGGCAATCCACTCACCTCGGCCTCCCAAAGCGCGGGATTATAGGCTAAGCCACCGAACCCAATTTACAATTTTATTAAACAGAGGCTCTAGTACTCAGGAAAAAAAATCAACATTATCTTAATTATTGTAAGTTGGTATTGTTATAACTGACTGGAATAGTTACTCCAGCTGTGTACTTTCATGGCATCTTATACATCCTCTGTCACGGCACTGAGTGCACTTTATTCATTTTTATTTATTTATTTTTTTGAGTTGTCTCCCTCTGACATCCAGACTGGAGTGCAGTGGCCACTCCTGGCCACCGCAGCCTCCACCTGCTGGGCTCCGGCGATTCTTCGCCTCAGCCTTCCAAGTAGCTGGAACTACAGGCTCGCGCTACCACGCCCGGCTAATTTTTGATTTTTTTGTAGAGATGAGGTCTCGCCAAGTTGCCCAGGCGGGGCTCAGGCAATCCACTCACCTCGGCCTCCCAAAATGCTGGGATTACAGGCTGAGCCACCAAGTCCGGCTAGTGCACTTTATTTAAATTGCTTGCTAGCCGGGCTCAGTGGCTCAGCCTGTAATCCCAGCACTTTGGGAGGCTGAGGAGAGAGGATTGCCTGAGCCCAGGGGTTTGAAACCAGCCTGAGCAACATGACAAGACCTTGCCTGTGGTTCCAGCTACTTGTAAGCCTGAGGCAAAAGGATCCCTGAGCCCAGCAGGTCAAGGCTGTGGTGGCCGTGAGCATGCCACTACACTTCAGCCTGGGCGACAGAGTGAGACTCCAACTCAAAAAATAAACAAAAATAAAATAAAAAATAAATTGCTTGCTAACTTTGCCTGAAGTCGTAGACCATGTCTCATTTGATTTTAATAGTGTTGCATTCCCAGTACCTAGCACAGTGCCAAACAAGTAAAAGATACTTGATAAATATTTATGGAATAAGTAGATTTTTTTTTTTTTATTGCTGCTGGTAATTTTCATCCAGGTGAATCATTATAAAATAATAACAAAACAATTTTATCCTAATAATCTATTAATTTCTTATTTTATTTCAGTGATTTATACTTCAATACACAAATAAAAGGGAGCTAAATTATAATTCCATAAAAACATATAGTCAGTGAATTTGTTTGATTTATTATTTTAGCTGATTTTTCTTAGAACCAGGCAGGGTCTAATGGAAGGAGACCTAGGTTTGGAATAACAGAGCTTGGGTTGGTGCCCTGAACTACTGACTAGTTGTCACTTACTGATTTTGAGCCTGTTTCCTTTATTCATAAATGAGAGAAGTCTAAAAGACATGAAGTATTGTGAAATCACTCTGGAAACTGCTCACCAATTTGTTACTACACATTTAGCTGACTGTGAATAGAACAAAATAAAATCGCATTTGGGGGATAGAACATATAATCTCGATATCATTAGCATCATGCTGAGTAAAACTATAAGGAAATTTCTAACCTTGCAAAAATGTCTAACTGAGGAAAAGGTTAACACATCATTAGTTGAGTACTTACTATGTACAGGCACTGTTCTAAGCCCTTTACATGTATTAACTCATTTATTCCTAACAGTGATTCTATAAGAAAGTTATAGCCAGGTACAGTGGCTCACGCCTGTAATCCCAATATTTTGGGAGGTGGAGGTAAGAGAACTGCCTGAGCCCAGGGATTCGAGACCAGCCTGGGCAACTTGGCAAAACATTATCTCTACAATAAATAAAAAAAATTAGCCAGGCATAGTAGCATGCATCTTTAGTTCCAGCTACTTGGAAGGCTGAGGCAGAAGGATCACCTGAGCCCAGAAGATCAAGGCTGTGGTGGCCATGAGTGTGCCACTGCACTCCAGCCTGGATGAAAGAGTGAGACTCAGACTCAAAAAAAAAAAAAAAAATTATTATCTGGAAACAGGATCTGAGAGGTTAAATAATTTGTCTAAGGTCACAAAGACAGAAAATAGGAGTCAGGATTCTAGCAGAGGCACTCTGTCATTAGTATATGACAAAACTCTTTGCAGAGCTCCCATTGGTAAACTCAATGCATGTTCAATTACAGTGTCTTAAAGGGAAAATGATTTTGCTATTCAAAAAAATAAATTGGTCTTATTTATTAGAAAAAATTATAATTGAGAATAATTCTGCTTGAATAGAGTAGTTTCTTAGTAGTTTCATGAGTAGTTTAAATAACTATCGCTTGGAAATCTAATTACATCAATATACTAGTATCTGAGAGCTCAGTTCAAGGAAAAGCAAGTGCTCTAGTCTCAAGGTCTTGATATAATCTAAAGGCAAAGTAAGAAAACAAAAATAAGAATTTACCACATTCCAGTTATTGCTACCTGCTTATGAATTTTTTATTATTGAGCATGGGGAAAGCAGTAAGAAAATTCACCAACATTTATTGATGGGTGCACTCTATGATCCCAAGGGGGTTCCAAAACAAGACAAATTATTAAATCTGATTGACACTTTATTTTTGTATCTTGCTTCTCTCCTCCTCCTCTTCCTCCTCCTCCTTTTTTTCTCCTCCTTCTCCTCCTCCTCTTTCTTCTGGAGTCTCCTCACCCAGTGGCCCAGGCTGGAGTGCAGTGTCGCTGTCGTGGTTCACCACAGCCTTGACCTCCTGGGTGCAGGTGGTCCTCCGGCCTTAGCCTCTTAAGTAGCTGGGACTGCACGTGTACCCCACCACACCTGGCCAACTTTTTTGCGGAGGTAAGGTCTCACTATGTTGATTGGACTGGTCTTGAACTCCTGGGTCCCAACAATTCTTCTGCCTCGGCTTCCCAAAGTGCTGGGATTATAAGTGTGAGCCTCCAGGCCTGGCTTATTTCACTTCTTAATAGAGACATAAGGAAAAGAATGGGTATTAATTCATAGGAAAGCTAAAAAAATGTTTTATCTTCTACTGATTTAGAATAATAACCTCTCAATCTTTTCTCCCCATGGTCTGTTCCTTTGATAGTCTTGCTAGTTAATGGGTAGGAATATTATTTCTTTTTTTTTTTTTTGAGTTACAATCTCACTTTGTCACCCAGGTTGGAGGGCAGTGGCACTCTCCTGGCCACTTCAGCCTCGACCTGCTGGGCTCAGGCGATCCTTCCGCCTCAGTCTTCCAAGTAGCTGGGACTACAGGCACAGGCCACCATGCCCAGCTAATTTTTTGATTTATTATAGAGATGAGGTCTCGCCAAGTTGCCCAGGCTGATCTCAGGCAGTCCTCTCACCTCAGCCTTCCAAAGTGCTGAGATTAGAGTAGGAATGAGCCACTGTGGCCAGTCAGGAATATTATTTCTAATTGACTTTTACTTGGTTCCAGGAAGGACAGATATTTCCTATTTCTGACCTCCAGTTTAGAAAAAAATGGCCAGAAACTTGTGGCAAATAATATACAGAGAAACAAAACTTTAAGAGCTATCTGATAATTTAATACTAGCATTTCTATGGACACAACATGGATGTTTAAATTTATTCTAGCTATTGAGGCTGAAGTGCAGTAGTTCACACATGTAATCCCAGCACTCTGGGAGGCTGAGGCAGGAGAATCGCTTGAGCCTAGGAGTTTGAGATCAGCCTGAGCAACATAGTGAGACCTCATCTCGACAAAAAACAATAACAAAAAAATTAGCTGGGTGTGGTGGCGCATGCTACAGGGGAGGCTAAGGTGGGAGGTTTGCTTGAGCCCAGGAGATCGAGGCCACAGTGAGCTGGGATTGTGCCACTGCACTCCAGTTTGGGCGACAGAGTGAAACCCTGTCTCAAAAACAAAAAGACAAAAAAACCTTCACAATTTATTCTGGCTATTGAAAGACTTAAGGCTTATTATGGATTTCTTAGCAATAACTTAAGGGTTGAATTGCTGTTGAGAAAACATTTTTGATATTTAGCACTGTTTAAAGCTAAGTTTTTCCATTACCTCTGCTTAGTTTATGATACAAAGCAAAATTATCATAAATATGACACAAAAATGTACTGAATCTTTTAAATATTTAATCTGTTATGTTCCTGATTAACACTAAGTTGTTTTTTATGGCTTTATTTTGAACTGTTTCTGTGAAATGTAATGTAATGGAGGCTGGATTGGTGGCTTACACCTGTAATCCTAGTGGCATGGGAGGCTGAGGAAGGAGGATAGCTTAAGGCCAGGAGTTCAAGACCAGCCTGGGTAACATAGTGAGACCCTATATCTAAAAACATTTCTGCATGAAGTCTCTTTTAAAAAAATAGTGTAACATATAGAAAATTCTTTACATGTTTTATTTATTATTTATTTTTAAACATTTATTTACTTATTTATTTATGTATTTATTTATTTTGAGTCGGAGTCTCACTCTGTAGCCCAGGCTGGAGTGCAGTGGCACACTTGTGGCCACCGCAGCCTCGACCTACTGGGCTCAAGTGATCCTTCCACCTCAGTCTTCCAAGTAGCTGGAATCACAGGCACGTGACACCACACCAGCTAATTTTTTGATTTATTATAGAGACGAGGTCTCACCAAGTTGCACAGGCTGGTACACGTTTTATTGAGTTGTTTGTTTGTTTGTTTGTTTTTGAGTTGGAGTCTCACTCTGTCGCCCAGGCTGGAGTGCAGTGGCCGCTCTCGGCCACCGCAGCCTCGACCTGCTGGGCTCCGGTGATCCTTCCACCTCAGCCTTCCAAGTAGCTGGAACTACAGGCGTGTGCTACCACGCCCGGCTAATTTTTTTGATTTTATTGTAGAGATGAGCTCTCGCCAAGTTGCCCAGGCGGGTCTCGAAGCCACGGGTTCAGGCAATCTACTCACCTCAGCCTCCCAAAGGCGTTTACACGTTTTAGGAGATGGAAATTATTTCTGTATGGAAGAGGGCAACTGTTTAAAGATGAAACATTCCACAAGGGGGCACCAAAGACTCAATTATGATGATTGTGGCTTTTCTTCAAAAAGTAAATGTAGCTTTTATTTATTTGATATTGATGTGCTATGACACTGCCAAATGGGGAAATGTTCCTTGACTTAATTTTTAAAACATATATAGAATAAAGTTTGGTAATAGTTATTACTCAGACTTGGTAATTAAAATATTTTAGTTGGCTTCCAAGAGTGTACTGTTTTCCCGGATGCCTTCTAACAGAACACCTTGTTGGCAGGCGCTGGGTTGTAGTTTGACCATCTGTGTTTACTTGCCCAACAGCTCTGCACTCCTGGCTCCTGCAACGTGGACTGTGGAGCCAGAGGAGTAGAAGGAGCAATGGAAACGTGGCAGGTAGTGCTGGTTATGAATGGTGGTGGTGGAATACAATTATTTCCCTCTAGCATTCTCATTCCTGCAGAGCGTTAGGGCTCCGCTCAAGGTCCTGGTCACATCCTGCTTAGATTACTGTAAATGCCTCCTAACACATTTCTTTGCTTCTACTTTCTCCCCACTTGAATCTCTCCTAAATGTCAATTGCCAGGTCATTTGTACTAAAATGTGATGCCAGTCACGTTGCTTCTTATTAAAAATGTAGCAGAATTTAGGATCACCTAATGGTCCCAACTTTCTAACAATTTCTTCCACCATTTCACTCTGTACATTTTGTTCCAGCCAAACTAGATTCTTTGCTGTTTTCTAAGCTTCCCATGGGATTTCCCACTTCCTTTCCCTCTTGCCATATTAAATCCCATCAAAATCTTGCTAATCCTTAGTTTCTTTCCATGAATCATTTTCTGATCTCTCCAATAAGTTGAAATTTTTACCTTCTCTGGCTGTAGTGTTTATTTATACCTTTCTTATGGTATTTCTGGCATGTATTCTTTGTATTAAATTCTTCACTTGTCTTCCATTAGTGAGTTCCTTTAGAGCGAACTGTTTTCTCGCTACCTCCTGTAGCACAGTGTCTTGTGCATGACAGAATGTGCAGCAAGTGTTCATTGAATCACTGAAGTAATCATGATTGGTTGTCATGTCATCTGATCCATTCATGTAGACCTCAATTTTCTGTACTTTTTCGGCTGGCATCATAGGGAACTTCAAATACAGTTGTTTTTGAGAGAGCTAACATGAAGACACCATCCTCTCCACATCCCTTCTGCTCCAACCCTTCACCTCTTGGAGTCTGCACTGTGTTCCATCTTCGTCGACCTCCTTGCTTTACCAGTGCTGCTTTCTCCCTGGGATTGCCATTCTCTCCCTTCCCTATGTGTCTCATTCCTACTTGCCTTTGAGGACTTTGCCGAGGGGTCACTCAAGCTGCTCACCTCCTCCCACCCCCAGGCAGGCTGTATCACTCTCCCTACCCTGCTGAAGCCCCTTGGTACTGTGTTATCCCGGCACTGATCAGCACTTGTATGTTCTCCTCATTATACAGTGAGTTCCTCTGACCTATATCTGTGTATTCAATACTTACCCTAGTGTCTCTGCATTGAACAGAAGTTTAGTGTTTGGCAAATGCCTTCTCTGTCACCTCTTCCGTGCCCAATTTAGGCTGAGTATACACGCAGTGCTATGGGGCAGAGAGAGGGAGCGCCCAAGTCAAACTATTCTTCTGTGTTATCCTTTAAAATAAGGTATCCAGCTGCTGATGTGAAAGGCCTCTTTTTTTCTTCATCTTCTCTGTTGCCAGGGGCATGTATGTGGCTGCCTCCCTGCTTATATACTGACACAAAGTATACTGTACGCTCATTTTCAAGTTACTTTATAAGTGCTCTTGAATTATTTGATGAGGTAAATATACCAAGGACAGGATCTTTTTTTCTTACGTCCTTCTAGGGCTCTGGTGTCCACTACAAGTACTGCAATCATACAGAGACAAAGTCAATATTGACTGAAAGGGCTGTAGAATCTTGAGACAGTTACTCTAATTTAAAATATTTATGTATCTTTATTGTTGGTGGTTAATTTCTAATTTGGTCAGGCAGTAAACTATATGTTGTACAGACACTATCTCATTATATTAAGAACAATTCTATCAACAAGGGATCCCTATTAGCTACAATTTTTTTTTTCCAGATATAGAAGCTAAGGCTTAGAGGGACTTAACTATATGTTTATCCCACATTAGTGAGTTTAGAGCTGCAGTTTAAATGGTGGCTATTTGCTTCCAAATATTTAGTTGTGACTTTCTGCCTGCTCAAATATAGTTTAGCTATGTGGAAATAAATGAGCTGACAAGTACCCCCTCCTGCGTCAGCAGAGCTTTGGTTCCACTGCTCCCTGTTTTGTTGGAGAATCACTAGCTGTTGGCTTGACCTCAGTTAAGGAGATTGGAAATTCAAGTTATTGGGCTTTTTTTTTTCCTGAACACCTGATGGGGGATTAAAAGTTGAGATAATTTATTTTGACTAATGTTCTAATGTTCAATGTAATGTTCTTTTATAATTTCCAATAATATAATCTTTATTTCTTCATTAAATATGGTCCATTCATTTAACACATATTTATTGAGCATTTGGGGCATCATGCCAGGCTATGTGCTGGTTCCAGAAGAGAATAACACAAGTCAAAACATTCCTTAGAGCTTGAATTCATTTTTTTAAAAAGAGCATCAGGTAAAGGAAGAAACAAAGAAGAAAGAAAAAATAAAATATTTTCTACTTGTAAACATTACAGAATCCTAAAATAATATGAAGAGTTTTCAGACTTTGACTAGGGAAGGGTTAAAAATTGAATTATCTCATCAGTCTGTGCAAGAAACAGACTAATGTAATGGAATATATTGACAATTATAATAAATCTAAAGCAGCAGGTCCAGATGGTAGTTATCTTGGGTAAGTTAAGAAATTGCCTAATGAATATACTAAACTAATTATGTTCCTTCTTCAAAAAAGTATGAACTGTTAAGTTAGAAATACAGGGAAAAAGCTGTTCTCCAGTTAAATGTAATATGAAGTGGATAGTTGTTATCCAATATAGATAAGATACATAATTTAACAAAAGTAAAGATAATCAATGATTATTTTAAAAATGGAAATAATATATAAATTTCATATCTGGTTTTCTAAATCTCTTTGCCACACCTGCAGTTACTTTAGGGACTGGAATGTGGGGGAATGGTATCATATGTCATTAGATGTTGAGTTGCCACTTGGTTCCTAGGAAAAATACTCTAATGCACCATCCTGTCATTCAGATTCACTTATGTATAAAAATTAAACATATAGTTTAGCTATGTGGAAATAAATGAAGACAACCCAAGAGGCTATTTGTTCTGAGCTTGCTCTAGCAAGGGAGTCAGCCCCCATTACTTGCATTTTGCAGCGACTCAAGAATACACAAAAAAAAAAAGAAAGAAAAAATTGGAAAGCTTTATGGTTAAAAAAAACAAAAGGGAAGGCTTTGAGGTTGTTGGCATAAGAAACTGGAAGTGAGTTAACTAGGATCTAATGTGAATCCTAAGTGATTGGTTTGGGGAACATATTTGACTCTCTCTGGTTGGGTCTGAGTTGAAAGTGGAGGCAAAATTAGGGAAGTTGGCAGTTACTGACCTAGTCCTAACCATTCTGAGCCTATTGCTGCAAAAGTTGTGGTGTGGCTTCCAAGCTTGGTTGCTATAGAAGTTATGGGTCAGAGTTTTATTGTTATATATATTGTCCATTTCTATATTTAGACTCAATCATATAAACTATCCCATTATCATCAAAAATTAAAATTGCAATGATAACATGAATTTCATATCTTAGTGCTATTTCTGTTCACACTCAGAAAAGCTTAGACTCAAGGAAGGACAGGAACATTCTTTTATCTTATTTTATTTTATTTTTTGGGTCAGAGTCTCACTCTGTTGCCCAGGGCAGAGTGCAGTGGCATGTTCATGGCCACCCCAATGATGACCTGCTGGGCTCTGGCGATCCTTCTGCCTCAGCCTTCCAAGTAGCTGGAACTACAGGTGAGCACTACCACACTTGGCTTATTTTTTGATTTACTGTAGAGATGAGATCTTGCCAAATTGTCCAGGTTGGTCTTGAACCCCTGAGCTCAGGCAATCCACTCCTCGGCCTCCCAAAGTGCTGGGATTACAGGCTTGAGCCACTGCGCCCAGCAGGAATATTCTTTTAAATTATTAAATAACAGGTAGAATGCCTGAACATGTGCTCTTGATTGTTAAGGAGATATTTACACATACACATATTTGTCAGTCTCTCCAACAGTACTTGGGAAAATCATTCAATAAATCCCTGCAGTTTTTCATCCTGAGCAGGCTACATAAAATTGCTCTAATGCAAATTAATTCATGCAATTCAGGTCAGTCCTTGTTGTGTTTGGTTTGGGGCTCACATTTGAAACCTCCTTTTTTTTTTTTTTCTATAGTATCATAACATGATGTCATTTCTGACATATTTATGAGTTAGATTGGCTTATCATATCACAGTTTTAGCTGTTTTTCAAGGTGAGTGTCTGAGATGCTCTCCAGGATTCTCCAAGTTGAATTTCAGGTGTACAAAAAGTCTCTGTATAAGGTCATCCCAAACAAACTCTTCAAATTTGCTGACTGTATGTCCAGAATCAGAAGAAAATAAACAAAAACTGGATTCCATTTATGTGGCTATATTTACTATTAAACTTTTTTTTTTTTTTTTGAATTGAGGGTCTCACTCTGTAACCCAGGCTGGAGTGCAATGGCCTGATCATGACTCACTGCAGTATTGGCCTCCTGGGCTCAGGTGATCCATCACCTCAGCCTCTCAAGCAGCTGGGACTACAGGCACATGCCACCATACCTAGCTAATTTTTTTTATTTTTGTAGAGACGAGGTCTTGCTATGTTGACCTGGTCTTGACCTTCTGGGCTCAAGTAATCCTCTTGCCTTTGTCTCCCAAAATGTTAAGTTTACAGGTGTGCACCATCATGGCCAGCCAAACTTTTGATTTTAAAACTACCTTCACTTAAACAATTATATGTACTGGTTATAGGAAAAAAGGCCTTTTTTTACAGTTATGGAAAAACTGGCTAGATTTTATCATTTGGGGCAGAGATAATAACGTGTGCAAAAAGTAGATAGAATTTAGTCATCAGGGAAATGCAAATCAAAATCACAAAGAGATACCAATTCACACCCAATAGGAAGCTATAGTAAAAAAGTCAAATGATTAAAAAGTCAGATGATAATTGTTGGCTAGAATGTGGAGAAGTCAAAATCCTTATCCACTGTTGGCAGAAATAAAAAATGGTGCAGCCAATTTGGAAAACTGTCAGTTAAACACAGAATTGCCATTTGACCCAGCAATTCTGCTCCTAGGTAGATACCTAAAAGAAATGAAAAAGTATATACACACAAAAACTTATAAGCAAATGTTCATAGCGACATCATTCATAATAGTCAAAAAGTGGAACCAACCCAAATGTCCATTAGTTAGTGAATAGATAAAACAAGTGTGACATAGCCATACAATAGATTACATAGCCATAAAAAGGAATGGAGCACTGATCTATGCTACAACATGGACAAACCTTGAAGACACTACGCTATGCTAAGTGAAAGAAGTTTGTTACAAAAGACCGCATATGAAGTGACTCTATTTATGTGAAATGTCCAGAATAGGCAAATATATAGAACCAGAAGGTAGATTAATGGTTGCCAAAGGATGGGGGTAATACCTAAAGGGAACGGGGTTTCTTTGAGGTGATAAAAGCTAAATTTCTTGATGGCGATGGTTGCATAACTCTGAACATACTAAAAAATTGAGTCGTGTACTTTAAATGAATGAAATGTGATATGTGAATTATATCTCAAACTTATTACCAAAAAAATCAAAACAACAGAACAGTTTATAACCTAGGCATTTGGGTTCAAATTACTGTTTTTGTGGTTCTCATGCTGTTTTTTGATCTTGTGAGACTATTTCTAGAGAGAAGGGCCACATAATATGGTGAATGAGCAAGAGCTTTGGAATCAGTCAGACCTAGATCAACTTATAGCTTCAACATCTTCTAGCTGTGTGTCTTTGAGAAAATTATTCCACCTTTCTAAGTTTCCTAAACTGTAAATTGAGGAGAATAATATCAATTTCTTCAAGTTATCTCTAGGGCCCTTAGTAAATATGTAGTAAGTATTAGTTGCTCTTAATGTTAAAACGAATGATTGACTTCTCATCAGCATGGTTTATCTAAAACAGGGATGAACCAATCATGCCTGTGAACAGAGCACTGGACAGAATGATCATAATGGAGAGAGACTCCAGATACTCGCTTCAACAAATATCTGCTGAGTGGTAGGCACTCAGTAGTGGGTATGGTGGAGAGAAGGGAGGTTAAAATGAAATGTAGCTCCCTCAACCCTCAGGAATTTACTGCCTGGTGGTCAGCACTGTAGTAGAGGTGTACATCCTTTTTCTAGTGATTTTTCTTTTTTGAGTAGAAGTCTCACTCTGTTGCCCAAGCTAGAGTGCACTGGCACACTCATGGCCACACTCATGGTCACCACAGTCTCGACCTGCTGGGCTCAGGTGATCCTTCTGTTTCAGCCTTCCAAGTAGCTGGAACCACAGGCGTGTGGCACTACATCTGACTAATTTTTTTATTTATTGTAGAGATGAGGTCTTACCAAGTTGCCCAGGCTGGTCTCGAACCTCTAGACTCGGCAATCTTCTTGCTTCCGCCTCCCAAAGTGCTAGGATTACAGGCGTGAGTCACACTCCCGGCTCTGGTGATTTTTAATATTAACATTGTTTTAAGATATGACTTTGCACCAGGTATACAGGAGTAAGAGGAGAAGCCAATTGAGGGAATTCTTGGGTAGGTATACTGGAGGAGATGACACTCAAGCTGAGTCTTGAAGAATGAGAAAATTTAGCCTGGCAGAGAAAGGTCAGAAGGGTTTCTCTGGGTGCAGAATCAGCAAAAGCAAATACCCCAAAAGCCCATTTATGTGCCAACTTTCAACTTTCTGTCTCGCAAATTCTGGTTCCTATGTCACATGCAAACTTACAGTCTTCATTTAGATGGCTCATACACTTCTTAAGCTCTTCCCCTCATGTGACCCCCTCACTGCTTCCCCCATTTCTGTTGATGACAACTCCATTCTTCCAGCTGTTCAGGCCACAACCTTGGGAATCATTTTCAGCTACTTTGTTTCATTCCTATATCCAACTTGTCAGGAAATCCTCTTGGCTCTACCTTGAAATGTATGCAGAATTTGAGTCCTTCTCAAACCTGTGCTGCTTGGTCTGAATGAACCACCTGGATCTGAGCCATCATCGGTTCTTGCCTGCTTCTACTCGCATGAACTACATTCTCTAGACAGCACCCAGAGGGACCCTTTACAAATAAAAGTAAAGTCATGACACGTGTCCATTCAAACTCCCCTACGGATCGCATTTCACTCAGGATGAGTTGTCATTTGACCCAGCAATTCTGCTCCTAGGTAGATACTTAGGAGAAATGAAAACATACATACACTGAAGTCCTTACAAAGGTGACAGCACCCTCTGTGATTCTCCCACGCCTTTCCTTACCTCTCTGTTCCTTCATTCTCCCTTCACTCCACTTTGGATCTCTGATTTTGTCTAGCCAAGGTAGTGGTTTATTTTGTCTTTTCCTATGTAATATTGGAAAGGCAATAAATATAAGTAAACATTGTGCTTCCTTGCTATACAAGCACCCATTGTCTTACTCTTTCTTTGCTTAAGTATTCACATACCTGGGAACCCCTGGCCAATGTAGAAGACAAATGTGGAGCCACTGAAGGTTTTAACTAGGTCAGGTTTGTATTTAGATAGACTCTGCTTCCGGCATGGAGAATGGATTTAAGGGGAACTTCACTGGAAGAAAAGACTGGAAAGAAAAGACAAGTTAGGAAGTTTTTACAAAAGTCTGTATGGGAGCCTGTACTAAGGCTGTGGTTGGTGAGTGGGAGTGGAGAGGAGATTCCAGATTCTGGAAATACTTTTAAGGTGGAATTGGCAGTGCTTGAGTACATATGGGTCTTGAGGTGACAGTTTTAGAGACAAACTTCCAGGTCTCTGGCTTGAGTCACTTAAGACACGGAGGTACCACTTGCTGAATATGAGATTTATTTCAGAAGATGAAATTTGAACATAAAGGATGGGGGAAGATGTGTTTCCTCTTGGTTATCTGAGTTGGCACTGCCAACACAAGAGCAACCCCTGTGACCAGCAAGCAACTGGATTTGAGGTTCTTAGGCTTGGGGGGAAGAGGTCTCTACTGGAAATCTGAGTTACCCATTACTTTTCTAAAAATGTTAATTTTTTCTCATTATAATTATTTTAGTTTTCAGTGTACCTTTTTTGTATTCTTCCATCATCATAACTTATTTTCTGGGCAGGGCATACTGGTTCAAGCCTATGATCCCAGCACTTCAGGAGGCCGGGGCGAGAGGATTGCCTGAACCCAGGGGTTCGAGACTAGCCTGGGCAACTTGGTGACACCTCGTCTCTACAGTAAACAAAAAATTAGCCAGGCGTGGTGGCACATGCCTGTGGTTTCAGCTACTTGGAAGACTGAGATAGAAGGATTGACTGAGCCCAGCAGCTCCAGGCTGCGGTGACTGTCCACGAGCCACTGCACTCCAGCCTGGGCGACAGAGTGAGAGTCCAACTAAAAAAATAAAAATAAAAAATAACTTTTTTCTGAACACACACTATAGGTGGCTTGTGTATTGCCCTCTCTCCAACATCGTCCTTGGGTAATTTTTTTAAAGCCTCGCTGTCTTGAAAATGCTCCAGTCCTAACCGAGAGGAGCAAAGGTGTGGGGGAAGATCTGGTTCCCAAAGCTCCTGCTCATGTAACGTTTTAAACAAGCCTTTCCTGCAACTGTGAGCAGAGTCAGGCGCCGGGTATTGACCTCCTCCTGCGGGATCAGGGCCGCCCAGGCCGACTCTTCCCTTCTCCCTCTTCTCCGGACCAGTCGCGGGCCCGCCTCGCCGCACCCACGTGCCCGCCCGCCTTTTCTCACCAGGAAGCACCCTGGACGGGGCGGGCGGGGTCTCCTCCAGGCGCAACAGGTCTGAGCCGCGGTCGCCACGGTGACCAGTGCCCGGCTCAGTTCTGTCTTCAAGGGCCATAGGCGTCGCCAGGGCGCCCCTCCCGGGTGGCCGCGCGGGGGTCGCGCCCGCCGCGAGCCCCGGAGGAGGAGGCGGAAGGGAGGGCAGGGGGCGGCCGGGGCGGCCCAGGTCGGCCCAGGAGCCCCGAGAGGCGCGGGACGGCCGGCCCGGAGGCTGCGGCGTCGGAGCTCCATAGCGACAGCGCGGGGCGGGGGCCGCGGCGGCGGCATGGCCGAGAGGCGGCTCAGCGCGGGTAGGTGCGGCGGCCCGGGCGCGGAGCTGCCGCTGTCGCTCACAGGGACCCTGGCCGCGGTCGGGGCGCGCCACGCTCCCCCTCGGGGTTTCCCCTCTTGCCCGGGGTCCTCTCTTCCAAGCACCGGCAAGCGGGCTTCACCGCCTCCATGCGCCTCGCTGCGAGTTTCGGGGCCTCCCCCCGCCCGCCCACGCTGGCACCGTGTTGCTCGATCTCGTTTGGTCTCCACTCTGTAGCTGGAATAGCCGAGGCCTCCATCTGCGGAGGTTAACTCCTGGGTCACAGTGAATTAGTGGCCACGCTGGATTCCAGAGGCCTTTCCTCCCCACTTCCACCTTGAATTCCAACTTAAAATTCAATCCATGTGCAAAGAATGAACAGAGGGCCAACGCTTTACCGGGCGTGCTTATGTGTAAAGCGGGGCTAGGTGCTGTCTCAAATTATTTCATTTGCCCGAAAAGGAAATCACATTTGAGTGAGATAATGTAATATTTTATCTTGTTTCAGAACCACCAGCTATTACAGAAGAAGAATTTGTAAGTACGATTTAGAGGGGCTGCTTACTCGATCATAGAAAAAAGTTGTGTGTTTTGTTTCCTTTTTGTCTAATGAGTACACCAGAAGCTTTGGTTTAGTGACAAAGGTAAGAACTGTGTACAAGACCTTTTCACATTCTCTAGCCAGTACATTTTAAAGAAAGGGCCAATTGATTTGTATGGTGGATGCTATTCATCATGAAAGTTCTTTCACATAAATGATGTCATTTAACTTCTCTAACCTCTTTACTGACTCCATGAGAGGTAGGTTTCACCTCCACGGTTTTATTTTAATGTGGCTGTGCAGTTCCTGGCTGCAGTAAACATAAGTAGATGGCATTGATTGATGATGAGTAGTCAATTTATATTTATAATTCCTTTATTTTATTTATTTAATTAATTATTTTGATTCTGGGTCTCACTGTGTCACCCAAGCTGGAGTGCAGTGACTTACCGCATCCTCAACTTCCTGGGCTCAGGCAATCCTTCTGCCTCAGCCTCCCAAGGAGCTGGAACTACAGGCACGGGCCACCACACCTGGCTAATTTTTTGATTTTTTTGTAAAGATGAGGTCTCACCATGTTGCGCAGGCTTGTCTCGAACTCATGGGCTCAGGTAGTCCTGCTTTGGTCTCCCAAAGTGCTGGGATTATAGGCGTGAGCCACTGCACTGGGCCTATAATTCCTTTAAAAATGTACAAAAATATTCTGAGTTCTGACTTCTGGAGAAGGTGAATAATAATACTTTGCCAAATATATCCTATACATTGTCACTTAGGTGACTGCTATATTTGGGGTGGGTTCTATTGTAATTCTCATTGCATACAGAATTTAAGGAACTTGCCCAAGGTTGCCCAGACAAATACGAAGTGTGAGAGCCTCATTCCTAAGGTCTGAGACTGATTCCAAGAACTCTAAACACTTCTCTTATTTACTTATGTCCTCCAGCACTTATTTCGCTTGTTGGCTAGTTATCTTATTTACTTTTGGCTTTTTATTCAACAAACATGAATGATTGTGTGCTTAGAATGCAGTCATAGATGCTGAGGATAAGTCTCAAGAACTTCACAGTCTAGCAAGGACTAAGAGAGAAAAGGCTGTGTGGGCTGGCCACTTCCACGTTTACCCTTCCAGGCCTTAGGTTCACTGCTGAGGGAGAAACAAGAGACAGACAAACAGACACACACACAGGCATACATACATCCAAGGTCGAGGCACCCAGAGCATGTCAGAAAGTCTTACCATCTTCTAGCCATGTTGGCAGAGCTCTACTTTTAGTGGGAAGTTTCTTTGAGCTGCTTTGGACTTTCCCCGCACTGCCCCTCACACTAGCAGGGGGTGAACATTTCTGGAGCCAGCGAATCCTTTCCCGTTGGCAACATTCTGCTTAACGTTTGAGCAACTTGCTAACCATTTTAGGCATTGTCCCCATCTGTGAACTTCAAATAGCTCTACTGGGCACTCCCCTTCTCTTGGCTTCTTTGACACCACTGTCTCCCAGTTCTCTCATCTCTCGTTTTTACTCCTCCTTTCTGGATTCTCTTTTTCTTTTCTCATGAAAGTTTTGACCCTCAGGATTCTGGCCTCCAGGACCTGTCGGGTGAGCTCCTCTTCTCCTCCACATAGCTCCAGGCCACCACTGTTTCCTGGGACTTCCAAGTCTATACACCCCCAGCCCACAAACCACGTTTGACCCCAGCCCTGTATATAGCCCATGGGTTCCTCGGCATCTTCATCATCTGAATGCCCCTCTGTCAGCCACCTAAACGGAGCTTACCTTCTTTCCATACCTCATTCTGTTTTACCTCCACTTTTCTTATTTTGGTGAATGGTGCCACTGGCCATTCCATCTCAAGCCAAAGGCTTTCTTTCCTTTTCTTGGTCCCTCCACCCCCTACCTACAATTATTTATACCAAGTTCCTTTCGTAGCCAGATCTTTTCTCCCACCCTCATAGCTACTGGCTTATTTTAGGCCCTTATCCCTGGGCCTGGACTTTGGCAGGAATCCTAACTGATATCACTGCCTCCAGTATTCTCTCTGCCAGCTTCAATTTTTCTTTGTCTGACACATTAAATGCAAACTCCTGCGCATCAATTGTGCTGGATTACTTCCTATTGCTTTGCTCTGTCTACTTTTAGATTTTTCTTTCTCTCGTCACTCCTACCCTGCCTATCAAATTGCTACTCCTTAAAACATTACCATATTGCTTGCTTGCTCAGAGCCTTTTTTTTTTGGCGAGACAGGGTCTCTAGGTTGGAGTGCAGTGTCACAGTCACAGCTCACTGTAATCTCAAACTCCAGGGCTCCTCCCACCTCAGTCTCCCAAGTAGCTAGAACTACAGGCTTATGCTACTGTACCCAGATAATTTTTTATTTTATTATGATTTTTTCTTTTTTGGATAATAAAGGTCCTCCTGGACAGCCATGAGCAGCCCTAACTATATATACAATTTTATTTTATTTAAAATAAAACTCCTAGCTTCAAGGAATCGAACTCTTAGCCTCAAGGAATCCTCCAGCCTTGGCCTCCCAAAGTGCTGGGATTATGGGTGTGAGCCACCATGCCCAGCCTCAGAGTTTTATTAATAGCTAGTATTTATTGAATGCTGACTACATGCTAGCATTTAACTTCAAAACAGTCCTATTAGGTGGTTATTATTACCCACATTTCACAGAGGAGAAGGCTGAAGTTCTTGGAGGTTAACTAACTGGGCCTGAGGCCACATATCTAGCAACCAGTAATGCCAAAATGTCAAGTGCTTTGCTTTAGTACTCAAAACCTTTTTCTTCTTCTTTTTTTTTTTTTGTTTTTGAGTCTGAGTCTCACTCTGTTGCCCAGGCTGGAGGGCAGTGGCACGCTTTTGGCCACCACAGCCTCAACCTGCTGGGCTTAGGCAATCCTTCCATCTCAGCCTGAAATTTCAAGTAGCTGGAACTATAGGCACACGCCACCATGCCCGGCTAATTTTTGTATTTATTGTAGAGACAAGGTCTCACCAAGTTGCCCGGGCTGGTCTTGAACCCCTGGACACAGGCAATCCTCTCACCTTGACCTTGACCTCCCAAAGTGCTGGGATTACAGGCTTGAGCACTGCACCCAGCCATAACCTTTTCTGTAGCTTTTCAGTCTCCTTTAAGTTTACCTTGCAACACTGTTCTCTGTGATGAAGACAACATTCTTACTGTTTTTGGTTTATAAAGTGCTTCCACATGCCTTCTAGCCCAGCCAAACTATACCCACTCGCTTCCTTGCCTTTGCTGTCGGTTCTGTCTGGGTTGCCCTTCCCCAGCTATTTCACAATCTTGCACATTCCTCAAGGCCCAGCTCATCTCCTCCAGGCAGCCTTTCAAACTTAACATCACCCAGGCTGCCTTTGCACTCTGGGCAGCTTTCAGTTGAGACCAGTTTATGACCAGATGCTCAAATTCAAGTTCTCAACCACGCATTGCCTATAGATTAAATAATTCACACGTCTTGAACCTGTATTTACTTCTGTTTTTCAGAAGTGTAAAAGTATTGTTTGCATTCATATATTACATTGTCATAGAAAAAGTGTGTGTCTGGGGACATGGAGTTCCATCCCCCAAACTCCATCCTTTCCTTTTTAAAAATAGATATTAGACACACTACTTTCCAGATTAAAGACTGCATTTTCTAGCCTCCCTTGCAGCCCAGTGTGGTCGTGGAACAAAATTCTGGCCAACAGAATGTAAGCAGAAGCATTGTATACAACTTTTTGGAAAGCTGGTGTTTACTGAGATCAAATAACTGACCCCTAGACAAGCCACAATCAGAAGCTGGGTTATTCTGACGCTAATACTCACATATGGTAGAGGGAAAGAATGAACACTTTTTCTTTTTGTCTGCTGGTTGGAATGAGGATGTGATGCTGGAACTGAAGCAGTCATCTTGGATCACGAGGTTTTGGAAGTAGCATCCTGATGGCAGAGATACAAGATCAAAGGGGCCTGGGCTCCTGATATTTGAGAAGCCACAATGCCAGTCCTGAACTACTTATGACATAAACAAACTTCAACTTTATTTAAATAGTGCTCTTTTAGTTTTGTGCTTCTATGTTCATACTAACTTTTTTCATGTTGTATTAATTTATGTTTTTGGGGGGTTTTTTTGGAGTCGAGGTCTCACTCTGTTGTTCATGCTGGAGTGCAGTGGTGCAATCCCAGCTCAACGCAGCCTCAAACTCCTGGGCTCAGGTAATCCTTCTGTCTCAGCCACCCTAGTAGCTGGGGCTACAGGCACACACCACCACACCTGGGTAACTTTTTTGATTTTTTTTGTAGAGACGAGGTCTTGCTATATTGCCCAAACTGATCTCAAACTCCTGGCCTCAAGCAATCCTCCTGCCTCAACCTCCCAAAATGCTGAGATTACAGGTGTGAGCCACTGCTCCTGGCCATACTATGTTTTCTCAATCAATAGATCTAAAAGTATAATGCTGTTTTGGATGCCTGCAAGATATTTTAGCTTTAATATAGGGTCTTCATCCTCAAAGGATAAAATAACTCATTTAGAATAAAATGCACTGGGCATTGTGGCTCAAGCCTATAATCCCAGCCCTTTGAAGGGCCGAGGTATGTGGATTGCTTGAGCCCAGGAGTTTGAGACCACCTGGACAATATAGCGAGACCTCGTCTCTACAAAAAAATAAAAAATTAACCAGGCATGGTGGTGCATGTCTGTAGTCTCAGCTACTTGGGAGACTGAGGAAGGTGGATTGCTTCGGCCCAGAAGTTTGAGGCTGTGGTGAACCATGATTGTGCCATTGCATACCACACTGGGTGACAGAGTGTGACCCTGAACTAAAAAATACTACTACTACTAATAATTTGTCAGGACACACTACCTTGTATGTATTTTAACCTGTAATATATAAATTTTACAATTTCTTCACAAAATTGTGGACTCCTATATAAATCGACACACCTTAGTATTACCCATACTGTAGCATCTTGTCCAGAATGTGCCATTAGATGATTAATATATTTTGGTTGATGGATGTCTTCATACGTAACAACTAGTATTATTTGTTTCACTTTTCTTTTTTTGCAAAGCTTCATTTGCTATGTGGCCTATGTTTCTTTTCTTTCTTTTTTTTGAGTCCAAGTCTCACTCTGTTGCCCAGGCTGGAGTGCAGTAGCACACTCATGGCCACCACAGCCTCGACTTGCTGGGTTCAGATGATCCTTTGGCCTCAGCCTTTCAAGTATCTGAACTACAGGTGCACGCTACCATGCCCGGCTAATTTTTTGATTTACTGTGGAGACAAGGTCTCACCAACTTGCCCATGCTGATCTCAAACCCCTGGACTCAGGCAATCCTCTCGCCTTGGCCTCCCAAAGTGCTGGGATTACAGACGTGAGGCACTGTGCTGGTCTACATTTCTTAAGCAACCATCTTGGGATATTTTTCTATTTTGGCATCTTTGTTACTTGTTTATTGGTCTTTGATAATTTTCTTAGGGGAAATATATACAAAAAATTTAATATATTCAGTCCTCTCTAGTTTTCTTGGGGTATGTATTTTTAATTGCCTAAGTATATATGAAAACATTCTTGTAAATAACTCAGATAATGTAGATAAAATGAATGCTTCTTTTTACTACTCTCAATCTCAGCCTCTCTCATTGCTTTCATATTGCATAAAAACTGAAATATAAATCTACCATAGCAAGAAGACTAGAGTTTAGTTTGCTTTATGATACATTGGGATTTGGTTATGTGTAAGGCACACATTGAGAAAAGCTTAAAGTGATAGTGACTCCTAAACATTTTTAAACATTAAAATAGAATACCTTAATATTAAAGATTTAGGTCAGGCATGGTGGCTAAAGCCTGCAATCCTAGCACTTTGGGAGGCCACGGTGAGGGTATTGCCTGAGCCCACAGGTTCAAGAACAACCTGGGCAACTTGACAAGACCTCATCTCTACAAGAAATAAAAATATTAGCTGGGTGTGGTAGTGTGCGCCTGTAGTTCTGGCTACATGGAAGGCTGAGGTGGAAGGATCACCGGAGCCCAGCAGCTCAACGCTGGGTGGCCGTAAATGTGCCACTGCACTCCAGTCTGGGCGACAAAGTGAGACTCCAACTCAAAAAAAAAAAAAAGATTGAAGTACCTAACTTTTAAGTATAAAATAATGTCTTTTCATGTGCATTAAAAATAGTTTATTTGCAGCTATGTAAGTAGGTGTTTCATGTCTCAAAAATGGAGTAAAAATATTATAGTGTAATGATCTATTTTGCTGAAAGTTTTCTGATACTTACTTTTTCTTTTGTTTTTCATTGCTCCCATTGAGTTTAAGGTTTTCTGAAATTTAAAACTCAGTTTTATTAACTTTAAAAGCAGATTAAAAACTATTTTTAAAAAATTTTATCAAAAGAAGATGCCCTTTAATCTTACCATCAAATTAAGAGGGACTTTAGCTTGAAGCAGTATTTACAGTATTTTACTTGTTAAATGATATTCACTTTTAGTTAATCTTTAGTCTGCTTAAATTCATATTTTGTTATTTTTATAGATTGAATTAAATTATAATAAACATAGAGCACTTCCAAAGCCTGAGGACATTCTCATTACTTCACCACACAGCAATATAGTCGACCCTCAGTGTCCATGTGTTCTACCTCCACAGATTCAACCAACTTTGGGTCAAAAATATTCAGGAATAGACCAGGTGCAGTGGCTCATGCCTGTGATCCCAGCGCTTTGAGAGGCTGAGGCAGGAGAATTTCTTGAGCGCAGGAGTTCAAGACCAACTTAGGTAACAAAGCAAGACCTTGTGTCCACCAAAAATTTAAAAAATTATCCAAGCCCAGTGGCATCTATAGTACCAGCTACTAAGGAGGCTGAGGCAGAAGGATTGCCTGAACCTAAGAGGTCGAGGCTGTAGTGAGCTGTGATGTAACATTGCACTCCAGCGTGGGCGACAGACTGAAACTTCAACTAAGAAAAATATATATTTGGAAAAAAATCCCTAAGTTAAATACTAATTTAGTACAACAGCTGTTTATACATAGCATTTACATTGTATTTGCTATTGTAAGTAATCTAGAGATAATTTAAAGTATACGGTAGGACTGGGCACAGTGACTCATGTCTGTAATCCCAGCACTTTGGGAGGCTGAAATGGGAGGTTCACTTCAGTCCAGGAATTTAAGACTGACTTAGGCTATATAGCAAGACCCTATCTCTACTACAAATAAAGAAAAATTATCTGAGCATGTTGGCGTGTGCCAAGGTTGGCACAGGAAGATCACCTGAGCCAAGGAGTCGTAGGTTGCAGTGAGCTATGATCATGCCACCGTACTCCAGCTTGGGTGACAGAGCAAGATCCCATCTCTTAAAAATACATACAAACACATATGTATGGGAGAGCGTGTGTAAATTATATGCAGTCTATATTGTTTTATATCAGGGACTTGAGCATCTGCAGATTTTGGTATTTGTGGGTCCTGGAACAAATCCAGCTAGGATACCAAGGGACAGTTGTATACAGAAAAGGTCCAAAATTCCTGTCCTCATGAACAAAACTATCAAATTACCTGTCAATTAGTGACCACTTGGTGTTTATTTTTTCAAGTTAAACATGGTTGTGCTGGGTAGATGCTGATGTGATATGTGGTGGTAACCCTTGGGGATATAAGGTAGAGTCCAGACTTTTGTTCCTCACTGCATGAGCCACTTGAACTTTGGAAATATAATTTTGCAGACCAGTTGGGCTCTAGCAAATGAATTTTTGGTTCTTGAGTTGGATGAACTTTGAGAGTCTACTTGGGCTGACACACTTGGACTTTATATGGAAATGGTGGAAGGCAGGGTTAGGTAGATGTAGGTACCACTCTTATCGTCTCCCTCCCTATTCACCTTCTTTCCTTAGGAGGTTGCAGAGCTAGGGGCCAGAAGTGTTGCAAACAAGTCCTTTGGAAACTAAGAGGGGTCCCAGTGATCCTTTGCAAAGTGTTAGGCTATTTGGAATTCTTTCATCTCTGTAGAGTCCTGTACTCTTGGTAGGAATCAAATTCTCTGATGCTTTTTTGGAACTGCAGAAACTGTGTTAGAGGTCCCACCCTCAAGTTAGCCAATACATATTTCATTAAGCAACCACTTGCACTATGGCCATATTAAACATATTGGAGACAAAAATTGTCAGTCATTCGTCCCAAAAGTAGCATACCTTCTGGAGAGGTGACTTTTAATATGAAGCCATAAGAGGATAAACAGTTTATATTAAAATGTTAAGTGTAAGGGTTAAATCTAAAGTGCATTAAGATTAAGAGAAGCTTTGCCACATCCTCATTTTACCTATAGATAAGGTGTAGTGTGGGAGAAAAGATGAGAAAGGGTGTGAGATACTCTCTCTTTTAAATGAGACTATCTAGTTGTAAGAACTTTTGTACAGAGAGAAAACCTGGGGGTATTTGGGCCTAATGGATTGACTGAAGCCATAGTTATAATTGAGAGTATGAGAAAAAGGAGTCAAGAGCTTCCTTCACCTTCTCCAGGGGAGGGAGGGAGGGAGGGAGGGAGGGAGGGAGAGAGGGAGGGAGGGAGGGGGGAGAGAGAGAGAGAGAGAGAGAGAGAGAGAGAGAGAGAGAGAGAGAGAGAGAGAGAGAGAGAGAGAGAGAGAGAGACTGAGACTAGAAACCTAGTGGAAAGTACTTGTAGATGCTGATGTGATATGTGGTGGTAACCCTTGGGGATAAAAGGAAGAGTCCAGACTTTTGCTCCACATTGCATGAGCCACTTGGACTTTGGAAATATAATTTTGCAGACCAGTTGGGCTCTGGCAAATGAGTTTTTGGTTCTTAAGTTCCCAAAATACCTTTACTAAGCAAGCTGTACTTTCAATAGGCCACTTGTGGAGCTTTTCTTGCCTCGCTTTCTCTTCTTCTGATTGTTCTCCTCTTTTGAAAACATCTCTTATTTGTATTATTAATACAAATATTAGTATTATTTTATTTATTTATTTATTATTTGAGTTGGAGTCTCACTCTGTCTGCCAGACTGGAGTGCAGTGGCCACTCCCGGCCACCGCAGCCTTGACCTGCTGGGCTCCGGCAATCCTTCCGCCTCAGCCTTCCGAGTAGCTGGAACTACAGGTGCACACTACCATGCCCAGCTAATTTTTTTATTTATTGTAGAGATGAGGTCTCGCCAAGTTGCCCAGGCAGGTCTCGAACCCACGGGCTCAGGCAATCCACTCACCTCAGCCTCCCAAAGGTGCGGGATTACAGGCTGAGCCACCGAGCTCGGCTATTTTATTTATTTTTTGAGTTGGAGCCTCACCCAGGCTGGAGTGCAGTGGCATGCTGCTCATGGCCACTGCAGCCTTGACCTGCTGGACTCAGGTGATCCATCCACCTCAGCCTTCCAAGTAGCCGGAACTACAGGCATGCACCGCCATGCCTGGCTAATTTTTTAATTTATTGTAGCGATGAGGTCTTGTCAAGTTGCCCAGGCTGGTCTCGAATCCATGGGCTCAGGCAATCCTCTCACCATGGCCTCCCAAAGTGCTGGGATTATAGGTGTGAGCCACCTATAGAAAAGACCAAGTTTCTCTGCACCATATGGACAGCTTTCTTAACCTCCTGTGTACTAAATGACAGATTCCAAATCACCATCATTGCCTCTAGAATAAATTGCTGGTTATCTGATTATCTTATGACCACTACCCTGGAATTCTGTCCACTAAGGGTCAGATCCCTGGGACCTCTGGTTCCCCCTCCTGTCCGCAGTACACCAAACCTCATATAGAAACATTGGTCTATAAACATAAGGTCCCTCTCTCAACATATTATGAAAAATTTTAAATATTTAATAATTGAAAGAACTCTGTAGTGGACACTGATATATCTACCACAGAGATTTCACAATAATTATTTTGCTACATTTGCTTTTTCACAGTTCTGTCCTTTCGTCTATCCCTCCATCCGTCCACTAGTCCATCTTATTTTTTTTTTTTTTGAGTTGGAGTCTCACTCTGTCACTCAGACTGGAGTGCAGTGGCTGCTCACAGCCACCGCAGCCTCGACCTGCTGGACTCCAGCAATCCTTCCGCCTCAGCCTTCCGAGTAGCTGGAACTACAGGTGCGTGCTACCACGCCCGGCTGATTTTTGATTTATTGTAGAGATGAGGCCTCACCAAGTTGCCCAGGCGGGTCTCGAACCCTCGGGCTCAGGCAATCCACTCACCTCAGCCTCCCAAGGCGCGGGATTACAGGCTGAGCCACCGAGCCCAGCTCATCTTATTTTTTTATGCATTTCAGAGTAAGTTGCAGACATCGATAAACTTCACCCTTAAACACTTCAGCATGAATAGTGTTGAACTGGTGGTTAGTATTAGCTTATGGTTCTTTTGTTGATTTAAATATACACTGTGAAATGCAAACATTTAGAGTGATAATTCGATGAATTTTGACAAATGTATACCCCTGTGTAATTGAAACTCTGATCAATATATAGATCATTTCCACAATTCCAGCAAGTTTCTTCAAGCTCCTTCCCAGCTGGTTCTTCCCCATTCCCCAGTGCATTAAAACATAACAACCACTGTCCTGTGTTTTGCTTTATGACTTCTCTTCTTTTCTCATGCAGTTCTCTGTTTCTTGCATTATTGCCCCTTATATTTAGAATTTGAAGTTATTTTAAATGCATTTCAAATGCCATTTTTTTCCCACTTGAGTCTCTTCTGATTCCTCCTATTAGGTAACATTTTTCCCTCTATTGGAGGAAAACAGTTTATATTGTAAATCTCTTATGGCTGTATTGCATTCTTTCTTAGACTGTGGTTTTTGTCTGTATGGCTCACCATAGCCTCAAGCTCTATTTCCTCTTTCTTGTTTATAAGGTCTTTATATATCTTACATCTTTTAGCGTTGTGAAGAAATTGTAGTTTATCTACATTTGAGAGTGCAGCAAAATAACTTTAAGCAAATTTTTTTGCTTACCATAATTAGATACACATAAATTATTTTGCTTAACTCTCTTTCAGCAAGAAATTTTAGAAGGTTGTGCTAAAAATGGAAAAAATGACTTCACTTTTACAGATGGCACACCTGTAATACTTAAAAAAACAGGTTTCAAGAGTATATTCAATCCTGAAGAAGTGTTCCTACCTTCCATTGCATCATTCAGCAGAGAATCTGTGTTGCAATTTTTGCAGTCAGGTTTATGGAATGATGTAATGGAGGAATTGATTGTAACTCAGTTTTCTTCTTGATTGTACTGTTAACCATCACCAGTTTATTGATTATTTGGAAGAGGTTGAACCCAAGTATGGAGACATAGATCATGTTAATATGGATAAAGCACTGAACTGTGGAACCTTTTTGAGAGTAGCTGTTTCTTCTTCAACTCAAGGCCTTTACAAATATTTTGCTTTTTTTTTTCAATGGAAGGGTTTAGGGCATAAGGGTTTATCAGATACTCATGGGTTTATAAGATTGTCTGCTTACTGATGTGACCAGAGACTTACATACATTTCACTAGAAAATGTGCTCACTTATTTAGTAAGAGCAGGCCTTCCCCTTCAAGTGCCTCTTGAGGATTGAGCATATGGCATTTGGAGGCTACACTGTTTCTCATTGTAGAATTGCCCCATTTCTACAGAATTGCTTTTGTTTAATATTGGTAGTAACTAAGACACGATTTCAGGAAAGAAATACAGATTTCGATGTATTTGAATAATACTTTAAGTTTCCGTGGTTGTCTATAATTGCAAACCCAAGGCTGTGACTGAATGCCTAGGAAATGTCGAGTCACCAAGGGGTTAGGGCAGTGCTACCAGTGCCACCTGAGAACTCATAAGTTCGTGGCAAGATGAGCAATTTGCCATCTTTGCCAATCAGAACTTTATTTGAAATCGAGAGTAAACATTTAGAAACTTTATGGCATTTTGACCGATTTATTTATTTATTTGAGTTGGAGACTCACCGTTGCCCGGGCTGGAGTGCTCACGGCCACCCCAGCGTTGACCTCCTAGACTCTGGCAATCCTTCCGCCTCAGACTTCCAAGTAGCCGTAACTACAGGCGTGTGCTACCACACTCAGCTAATTTTTTGATTTATTGTAGAGATGAGATCTCACCAAGGTGCCCAGGCTGGTCTCAAACCCATGGGCTTAGGCAGTCCCTTCACTTTGGCCTCCCAAAGTGCTGGGATTACAGACTTGAGCCACCGTGTCCAGTCAACAGAGTATATTTGTATCTGTCGAATTTAACAATAAAAAATTGGGATTGTGGCTTAACATGGTGGCTCACGCTTGTAATCCTAGTGGGAGGCTGAGATGGGAGGACAGTTTGAGCCCAGGAGTTTGAGAACAACCTAGACAACATAGCGAGACTCTGTCTCCATAAAAAAAAAAAATTAGTCGGACATGGTGGCATGTGCTGTAGTTCCACCTAATGGGGAGGCTGAAGCAGGAGGATCTCTTGAGCCCCAAAGTTTGAGGCTATGGTGAGCCATGATTGCACCACTGCACTTCAGCTTGGGTGGCAGAGTGAGACCCAGACTCAAAACAAAACAAAAAATAAATTTGGAATTGCAATGTATGTCTTTTATGTAGTTTTCTAAAAATACATTCTTACTGTATTTTATAAAACTATCTGTCTGGGCTGGGCTTGGTGGCACAGCCTGTAATCCCAGCACTTTGGGAGGCCGAACTAAGTGGATTGCCTGAGCCTGCGGGTTCGAGACCAGCCCGGGCAACTTGGCAAGACCTTGTATCTACAATAAATAAAAAATTAGCAGGGCATGGTAGTGCATTCCTGTAGTTCTAGCTACTTGGAAGGCTGAGGTGGAAGGATAGCTGGAGCCCAGCAGGTCGATACTGGAGTGGCCATGAGTGTGCCACTGCACTCCAGTCTGGGCAATGGAGTGAGACTCCAACTCAAAAAAAAAAAAATTGACCCCCACCTTATTGTGGCACAATGCCTTCTACCTAGAAGATATTAAAAAATATTTATTGAACTCAGATGTGTTCTCGTAAAAGCAAAAATAAGATAGTCCACTAAAAACAGGGCAGAAAATTACATTGATCTTGAAAGATAAAGTTTGAAAGATTATTTGCCTTATAGCTTCCCCCAGAAGGATATCTGTCTTGCTTTACTTTGTTAAGCCTTCGCCAATCAGAACTTTATTTGAGCATATTCTTCTAAGGTGCCACTGTTAAGATAGTAGGTTTATTAAATCTTTAGTTTGCTGTTATTTTAATCAGTTGAGATTTTCAGTAAACTAAATTCTTTGTTGTTTTAAACAATTGAGATTTCTAATAAGTTCCTTGATATAAATTCTATAATTGATTGTTTATAACTCTCTTCTGACACTGCAATTACTCAGAGAAATTACCCTGGAAATCTATTTTCCAAAGTAGATGTAAATATAGCATCTTCCTTATAGCACTATACTTCAATACATTTTTAAAAATTGGCCGGTTAAAGAAGAAAGTAATCAGCCATATGGAAATAATAGCATTGTGTCATATTGTCTGTCAGCTTTCATGTTAGATTTGCAAAATTGAAGTATAATTATGAATAACAAAATAAACACATGTACTATACAACAGTGTGCCATGATGTGCTTTTGACACAATGGAAACAATTACTAATAAAATAAGGTGTTTTATGATTTGGAAGAGAGATTTTGTTCTTGGCAGTGGCCTTTCAATTTTGCCAATTTGAAAAGTAGCTATGTTGGTGGATGAGATGGTTATGGAAAAAATATATACCATCTTTATGCTTAGAACACATGCACTGTCAAAATTTCCTCATGCAAAAGTGTGAAACAGGATCTAGATTATGAAAACTATATCTCATCTGAGGAGAACATTCTTTTCACTTAGGTTAGCTCTTCTATTTGCGTAATTTAAGAAATTTACATTTTCAATTTTGTTTTAACTGCAAGCACTGCTTCTGTCTTTACTGACTGTGTCTTTTTTTTTTTGAGCTGGAGTCTCACTCTGTCGCCCAGACTGGAGTGCAGTGGCCGCTCTCGGCCACCGCAGCCTCGACCTGCTGGGCTCCAGCAATCCTTCCGCCTCAGCTTTCAAGTCACCGGAATTATAGGCACGCACTACCACACCCGGTTGATTTTTTTGATTTATTGTAGAGATGAGGTCTCGCTGCCCAGGCGGGTCTCGAACCCGTGGGCTCAGGCAATCCACTCACCTCAGCCTCCTAAAGGCGCGGGATTACAGCCTGAGCCACCGAGCCCGGCTCTGTGTCTTTATTTTTATGACATATATATATTTAATAAGTTTCTGGAAAATGTAACGTGGTTTATTTTGTATTTGTTGATGTTTCCTATAAGTGTTGTGCTATACTTTTCATGTGCTCTGTTTTCCAACTAAGCATAGTAGCAAGGTCTTTTAAGAGCATACTCAATTCGATTTTTGTACTTCTTTCTTCCAGAGACTGTACAACTACGTTCTGTTTATAGTGTGGGCTCACTGTTGACTGACTAAAAAAGATTTGAAAATGTACATGTTAATAAATTGATAGCAGAATGATATAGACATGTTTTAAAACATTTTAGTATAATCATAGTATTGTGTTTTTATATTTTTGCAGGAAAATTCCTTGGCAACAGATGATTTCCTTGTGGACTACTTTAATGAATTCCTAAGCCTTCCAGTGAGTATATTATGTTCTGTTGAATGTATTACTAAAGCAAAATATTTTAATTACTGGATTATCTTGTGAGACAAATTTATCAGGGATAATATTTTTAAAACACTAAAGCATTTAGGTAAAGTGCGTATCTTTTTATAGTTAATTATTTGAATTTGAATCATATTTAGACATTATTCTTACTGAAGGAAGCTGGAGTTTTTCTAACATCAAAAGGCATCCTTTACAAAATCTGATATGGTTTTATTTAGCACCATGTTAGGCTTTTTTTTTTTCGGTCAGAGTATCACTCCGTCACCCAGGCTGGACTGCAGTGGCATGCTCATGGCCACCCCAGCGTCGACCTGCAGGGCTCAGGCAATCCTTCCGCCTCAGCCTTCCAAGTAGCAGGAACTACAGGCGCACACTACCATGCCCAGCTAATTTTTTTTTAATTTATTGTAGAGAGAGGTCTTGCCAAGTTGCCTGGGCTGGTCTTGAACCTACAGTCTCAGGCAATCCTCTTGCTTTGGCCTTTCAAAGTGCTGAGATAACAGGCTGAGCCACCGAACCTGGCCATGGCTTTTAACAGAGATGATAAAGACAGAATTTTTTTTTTAAGTGTCTAAACTAGCAGGTGCAGTAGCCCACACCTGTAATCTCAGCATTTTGGGAGGGTGAGGTGGGAGAATCACTTGGGACCAGAAATTCAAGACCAGCCTGGGCAACATAGCGAGAACTTGTCTCTACAAAAAAACAATAATAAGCTGGCCGTGGTAGCATACACCTGTAATCCCGGGTGTTCAGAAGGCCAAGGAAGAAGGATTGCCTTAGCCCAGGAGTTGAGGCTGCACTGGGATCACACCACTGCACTCCTGCCTGGGTGACACAGTAAGACTCTGTATCAAAAAGAAAATCAATAAACGAAATTTCTTGCCTCTAAGCAATTATTGTCATCCTCTTAGATAAATATTAAAGTGGAATTTGTATTTAAGGCAACTAGAGTTTTATGTCAATAGTAAATAAGAACTGGGACACTGTTGTTGATTTAGCATCTGTTGATGTCAATTAATAGAGTTCTGTCTTAGAGAAGTAACTGATAGAATGAGTCCTAAGGGGTGTCTTAGTGTGTTCTGTGCTTCTATAACACAATACCTGAGATTTGGTAAAGAACAAATTAAAAAGAATAGAAATTTATTTGGCTCATGACTCTGGAAATTGGGAAGTCTATGATCAAGGGACTTCATCTGGCGAGGGCTTTCTTGCTGCATCATCCCATGGCAGAAGAGCAAAGAGAGGGCAAGAGAGCAAGAAGAGGCTAATTTCGCTTTTATAGCAAACCCACTCTCTTGATAGCATTAATCCATTTATCAGGACAGAGCCCTCATCACCTAATCACCTCTTGTTAGGCCCCAGTTCCCAACCTGTTGCATTGGGAATTAAGTTTTCCACACCTGAACTTTGGGGTACACATAGTAAGGAGTTTGGAAAAGGGATAATAAAGGTTCAAAATAAACCTCATTTTTCTCAGGGAAAATTTGAAATATAAAAAAGTCACAATCTTAAAGGAATTGAGTGGACTAAAAAAAATGTGAAATATCTTAAAGCCTAACCACTGAAAATGTTTTTTGAGAGGAAAGTACTATCAAGTACTTTCTTTTGTAGATTAGTTTTTGTATGTATGTATGTATCTATATACGTATACTTGTTTTGTGACTTTTTTCCTTAAAAGAATCTTGTGCTCTCTCCTTCATGTGGCACAGCTAGGTTTCTGGACCTATTACAGGAGTTAGATTGAGACCATCAAGCCACCCTTTCCAGGAGCAGACCTGAGCAACAGTACAGGATGCTCACTCAGTGAGTTCTCGTTTGGTTGGACTCTTTAACTTCCACCACCCAGTTTTACATTCTACAAAACCCACCAGCACTGCAAAATTGCCAGAATTAGCTCTTCCATATCATGTAATCTTTCTTCTGGGTTCTACAATCTTCATTCTTAAAAAAAAAAAAAAAAAGTACATTTTTGTAAAATTTTTTTTTGGAGAGTAAGTTGGAATTTATTAGAAGATAGGAAAGCTCTAGGCAGCAGTGAGAGGGGACCCGGAAGAGGGTTGCCCCATTTTTGTAAAATTTTAAGCAGAAAACTCTTTACGTAAGACTAATTTCAGTTTCTCAATATTTCAATTTCAGTATTACAAGATTTGTGATTATTTTGACTTTTACTTGTTCTGGAAAATAAATAAATGCCCCTGTGTAACTTTCTTTTTCAACAGATTTATTTTAAATTAAAGAAGTGGTATAATAATAGTATAGAAAATTTACCAAAAATGTGAGAAAAATTCAGTCATAATCTTGCCATCTAGTCAGAATAAGCATTACCATTTTTGTATGTATTCTTTCAGACTTTAGGTGAAACAACAGAGTATGATTTCTATGGAACTCAGTCTGTATGTCATTTAAAAAATATCTCCCCAGCAGGCACTGGCAGTTTGACCCCTTCATGTGTCCCATGCACCCACTTGGGTTGCCTTCTTTCCTCTTTTCTCTCCAAGTTCTTTTGTTTTGGCTAGAAAGATTAAGTTGAGGCCTAATTACAAAAGGTCTTGAACTCCATACTAAAGAATTTAAAGTTCAATCTTCAGGTTATTGAAAATCAACTCTCACTGGTTATGATTAGTGAAACAGCTCAAATGATTGAAAACTAATTTCACAGATAATGATAAGGGATTTGGAGACAAATAAAGCAACTAAGTAGATCATGTGTTGGGGATATTATTTTAGATAGTGTTGAGACAGAAGGCTTTCTGAACAGATGTGATTTAAGTCAGGGAGAGAGAGATACACGTATCTCAGGGAAGAGCATTTCAGGTTGAATGACCCTACATTTAATTGGCGTATTCATGTTTGAGAAACATAAAGAAGGTCAGTTAGGCTAGAAAAGAATTAACACAGGGCAAGGGGGTAGGAAATAAAAAGAGTTAGCAATAAGATCATATAGGATTTTGGATTTTATTCTTAGTGTAATGAGAAGCCATTGGACAGGGTTTTGAGCAGAGCAGGAAGTAATATGACTCAATGTATTATTTTTACAACACTTTATTGAAATCATAATATATTAAATTTATGGTTCCCTAAAATACCAGTTTATAACTATCCAAAAAAAGAGTAGTTTGGGACACTTAATAAACCCATTTTGGCTTCTAATTCTTAACTAACACTCATAAACCAAACATTACTATCTATTCTAGAATTTTATCAAGTATTTGGTTTGAGAATACATCATTCCTTCTCCTCTCTACCTCTAAATTCTTTTTGGAAACCTGTGACAGTATTTTTACCTCTTTATCTTGTGGTATGAAAAGAATGGATAGTGAATAGGTAGAGTGTGTGATCCTAAATGTAGATGCAAAAGGAATTCAAAAAACAACCCCCCCCCAAAACAAGGAGAGAAGAGAGCTCTTTTTATTTCCTACCCCCTTGCCCTGCCCTGTGTTAATTCTTTTCCAGCCTAACTGACCTTCTTTGCTTCTCAAACATGAATATGCCAATTGAATGTAGAGTCGTTCAACCTGAAATGCTCTTCTCTGAGATACTTGTATCACTGTCTCCCTGACTTAAATCACTTCTGTTCAGAAAGCCTTCCATCTCAACGCTATCTAGAATAATATCCCCAACACATGATCTATTAAGTTGCTTTATTTGTCTCCAAAGCCCTTATCATTATCTGTGAGATTAGTTTTCAAATATTCGAACTGTTTTGCTAATCATAACCAGTGGGGGTTGATTTTTAATAACCTGCAAATTGAACTTCAAATTCTTTAGTATGGAATTCAAGACCTTTTGTAATTTGGCCTCAACTTAATCTTTCTTGCTTTATTTCTGGCTTCATACTCCTTGTGCCACCCTGCACACTCCTTTCTGCCTCTCCTAAGCCACCAAGTCATCTTGACCACACTTCTTCCTGGGCTCAAGTCTCACATGTAATGGTTGGGAACAGGAGTTAAAACAGCACTGTGTTAGAATCCAGATCCTCCACTCATTACTGGTGTGGTCTTAGGAACTTTGCTTACTTAGTTCCTCAATTTTTTTCTCAGTGAAAATAATATACCCTCCTACAAGATTATTATGACATGAGGTAACACATGTGATGTGCCTGGCACAGGACTAGTGCTTCTCTTTCCTTTTCCTTCACTAACTAGAGCATCTCATCTTCCATTCCTGAGGCATAACAGGCAGTCACTCTCTAACTGGATTGGTAGATTGTCAGTCTAGAGGATAATCTTCTGTGCCACACAAACCTGTCATTGGCTTTGCCTTTTTAAAACTATTTTTATCAGAGACTTGGATGAGAAGTTTTGAGAGAACCAGTGATTTTCCAGATTTAAGTCACTCAGCTGGTAAGTGACAGGGTTCACCCAGGTACACATGGTTCAGAACTTTTGATTGTCCCAATACACTGTGATATCTACAGAATTAGCAGCAGAGGAATAAACTGATCATTTAGATAACAGAATCTGGTCTCATTTCTGTCCTGATTGTATGAAGTGGATTAAAACAAACAAAGCTAATGTGTTTTTAGGATGCCTTAATAGAAGTATAGTCAAGGTCAAGAAAAATATTAGTCTAGAGCACAGAAGGCACTCAATACATGTTTTTTTGAATAGTGTTGAATTGTCAGACCACATTTGGAATATTGTGTTCCATTTTTGGTGCCATATGTTAAGAGTGACCCTGCCAAACCAGACTCAGGGAGTCTCAGCCAATGAACACTCTGGAAACCATGTCAGATGAGGAAGGGTTGAAAGAAGTGTGGTATTTAGCCTGGCTTTGGGATAGATGGTAGGGGAAGAATAGAGGAGACCTTTTCAAACACTTTAAGATTCAACTGAGGAAGAGGAGTTAACATATTATGTGAAACTATAAGGGAGGACCAGAGCCAGCATTTATGAGGAAGTTTGATTTTTACTCACTACAAAAAAGATCTTTTTTTATATAATCAAGGTCTCACTCTATTCCCCAGGCTGGAGTGCAGTGGCACAATCACAACTTACTTCAGCTTTGACCTCCTGGGCTCAGGCGATCCTTCCACATCAGCCTCCTAAGTAGCTGGGACTACCGGCATGCACCAACACACCTGGCCAATAATTTTTTGATTTTTTTTATAGAGATGAGGTCTTACCAAGTTGCCCAGGCTGGTCCCAAACTCCTGGGTATAAGTGATCCTCCTGCCTCAGCCTTCCAAAGGGCTGGAATTACAGGTGTGAGCCACTGTTCCTGGCCTAAGAAAGAAATTTAAAATTAAATGGGCTGGCTCACGAAGGAGTAAATTCTGTGTGATTGGAGGTAGCCACGTAGGGTTAGGAAATCATCTATGGGGGGGGTGTGCGCGCATGCATGTGTGTGTGGTGATGGTGACAGACTGGATTTTCCTAGCCAAAGAAAATTTGATTTGATAATTCATTTTTCACTGTTTGTTTTATCACAGGAGCTACGTTAGAAATTTCATGTGGCAAGGATAGGTCACTTCTGTATATCCCACAGCTTCTTGAGAATGATTCTGTTTTTATTTCCACATCTTCCATGTGAGGTCCTTGATATAAGCAAATAAACCTTGTAAACTTTTCTCCTGCCTCCCCTCCTTGTCCGCCCACAGCCCCCACCAAAGACAATAAGCCTGAGAGTATAGATATAGATTATAGGGCCTGTAGGTCATCTATATTTCTGAGACTTCTAAGACTTTTTCCACATCTGTAGTGACAAGTCCAAGGTCCCATAACTGGGTTTGTGGCAGAAATGGGCCTAGAAATCAGGCTTTCTGGCTCCCACACTATTTCTTTCCATTACGCCATTACACCCTTGGGACGTACTGTAAGATCCAGAAATGGATGGCTGGTAGCCTGCCTCCATGTTATTTTTTGATGAGGGGAATCCAGGACAGTTGCCGCTATTATAAATGATTATGGCACTTTCTAAATCCGAGCTTTCATAACTTCATTCCGTTTGTTCTCGTGCCAAGTTCACATTCAGATATTGTTTTCATTTGGTGTCTGGGAGGTTTTTTGCTGTCAACTCTTTATGGACAAGTGTTTGCTTATTAAGTTTTCTTCTGTGCTATAGTGTGAAAACTTTTTTTTCTCTTTTGGCTTTGTTTTGTGTGTTTCATGCTCAGTGACTGTTGTGGGATTGAGTAGATGAGCCCACATAGATTTAGGTTGGTCCTCTGTGGGTGGTTTCAAATGTTTGTGACATTTATGGTTTGCAGAAGCCGAAGGGGTGGCCTGTTCTATACGCTCCTTGCAAGGATAGGTATGTCATGTGTTTGCCAGACCATGCTTAGCTATGTACTGTTGGAATTTTACCATAACTTCTTTTTTTGGACTGATTCTCCACACTTTAAAAAATCTGTAAACTATTATAATTTCTTGCAGCTTTATGAAGGAGTTGTACACTAGATGGATTGTTGGGGGGGCGTTGGTGGGGAGAGAGAGTATAGATTTGGGGAATGAGTAGTGTGAAGGAGGATGAAGGGTTTGGGTCTTCCCTTGCCAAAATTTAAATACTCAGAGATTGCTTTTTAAAGGTGTTGATAGCACTCTAGGTAACTGCTTAGTTTAGCGTTTATACCTATGGGTGTTTTGATAAGCCTTGTAGTTCAAACATAAAGCACTCAAATTACCTAGTGTAACTCATTTTATTAACTAGGGATTTTTCTGAACATTTTATGTGGCACATTATTCCTTCCATTCCATTGGTAAATACATCTAGTAAACAGTTTATGGTTAAACATCTAAAATGACAATAAAACTTAGATTAAAAGAAGTTGTTATTGGTAACTGACTTGTTATATTCAAGTAGTCAGATGTTTTTCATTCACTGACTAGGGATGCATGCTTAAAATATAGCTTTGGAGCTCAATTAGTAGAGACAGAGTTGGAGCAGAGATGAACATGTATTAAATTAACCTAGTCATTAGTTTTTAATTTAAATACTGTTCAGCTAAATAATTTGGCACCCGGTAAGTTTCATTGGTGCTGGGTTGGCAGTTTAAGTACATCACTAATTATTCACAGGTTTTTTTTTACCCTCCCCTTTTCAAAGAAATGTGGAACCAGCAATTTATTGTGGTAAAAATATTTTCATGCACTTGCTTTTTCTGTGAAAATATTTTTCGCACATGGATGACTAGTACTACAAAGTTAGCTTTCACCACCTTCAGGTCAATTCGTTTTAGAACATTTGGAAAATGATACTCTTGAAATAAGAAAATTAAGTAAGGAAAAGAGCAGTCTGTAACAGCTTACAGAGGATTCGGTTTGAGGCTCAAACTGAAGGATTTTCCTGTCATATAATTAAAAATTGAGCATTCTCTAAATCAGCCAACTCAGCTTTTTTGGGGAAAAGACTTCCTACATCATTCATTTCTATCTTACCTACCCTATGTACTCTTCATTGTCATGTACTAAACTAACTTTAGGAGTTTTGTAGATAAGCATAGAATAGCAAAGACAGGCCAGGCATGGTGGCTCACGCCTGTAATTCCAGCACTTTGGGAAGCGGAGGTGAGAGGATTGCCTGACTCCATGGGTTTGAGATCAGCCTGGGCAACATGGTGAGACCTTGTCTTTAAAAAAAAAAACAAAAATTATCTGGCGAGGTGGTGTACTCCTGTAGTTTCAGCTACTTGGAAGGCTGAGGAAGAATCACCTGAACACAGTAAGTGTGCCACTGCACTCCAGCCTGGGTGACAGAGACTCAAAAAAAAAAAAGAAAAGAAAAGAAATGACAAAAACAAAGGACTTGATATATGAAAGAGATTCTTTCTAGCAGACAACAGGAATTTGGGTAATAATGAAAGACCATGGCTCTTTCTCCTGGGTTTAGAACATAGATGGCCAGAAGCATCATATATGTAAATACTCATGAGTCAGCAGGATGTAACAGACAGAATGTGGACTTGGAAGTTTGTCTTAACCTCTCCCCTGTTAAAGAGTTGTCAGTAGCTCCTCATCATTCTAAAGGAAAGATTCTTACACTTGATCACGCATGAGAATGACTCAGAAGGCTGGAGTTTCTGATTCTAGGGAGGAGCCCGAGAACTTGCTTTTCTAACAGGTTCTAGGTGATGCTGCTCCTCCTAGTCTAGGAACCACACTAGAAAAACCATTGATTCAAGAGTATAAGTTGAGAGTTACAGTATCTCTAGAAGGCTCAAAGTTTTTCAGTGAACTAGTCCCTCCTCTTCAGGCTTGTATCCTGCTATTCTTGAGTGTGTGTGTATGTGTGTGTGTATGTATACATATTGTGTATGTGTATACATATTTTGTCGAGGGATTCACTTTGTTACCCAGGTTGAAGTACAGTGGAATGATCACGGCTCACCACAGTCTCGAACTTCTGGACTCAGGTGATCCTCCCACCTTGGCTTCCCAAAGTGCTGGGATTATAGGTGTAAGCCACCACACCTGACCAGATATTAAACTTCAGCAACGTCTCACTATTTGCAGTTCACAAAAATAGCCTATTATTTTGTACTCCTGTATCTTAAAGCATTGGCTATTTTTTCCCCTGAATTTTGCTTTCTCTCTTGTCTGCCTGATAAATGCCTGTTCATTCTTCAAGATCCAGGTGTAGCATCCCACTTTCTCTAAACATATTCCTTAATTTCCAGAAGATAGTTCATGAATCTGTCTGTGCCATCACTCTACTTTGTACTTCATGCTTATTATGCGTTAAAGTGGAGTTGCAATCTACATACATTATTATTCAAATTGAAGTCGTCATGTCTGCAGAGAGTGCGAGGGTGATGTGGAGAGCGAGGATGATTTTGTTGTCCCATCTCATGAATGTGTGTGCCTTGGAGCGGGTGTGAGTCGATGAGAAATCACCATTCCTTTGGTGAGTCACATCCTTCCTGTTTCTTACAGTGTGTAGTCATCTCATCATGCTAAGTATGATTCTGGTGTTAAACCTACATCTTTCATGTTCAATGTGAGCTTTAAACACAAGCCCATCCCTTCATCTGGTCCCTAACTGAAAAATCATTTCAGACCCATTTCAATGCCAGAGGAAAAACTGACAGTTCAACTTCATGAGACATTGTTGAAGACAACTTTATGGGTACTTTCAAGTATTTCTTTTTTTTTTTTTTTTTTTGAGTTGGAGTCTCACTCTGTCGCCCAGACTGGAGTGCAGTGGCCGCTCCCGGCCACCGCAGCCTCGACCTGCTGGGCTCCGGCGATTCTTCCGCCTCAGCCTTCCGAGTAGCTGGAACTGCAGGTGTGCACTACCACGCCCGGCTGATTTTTTGATTTATTGTAGAGATGAGGTCTCGTTGCCCAGGCGGGTCTCGAACCCGCGGGCTCAGGCAATCCACTCACCTCAGCCTCCCAAAGGCGCGGGATTACAGGCTGAGCCACCGAGCCCGGCTAGTTTCAAGTATTTCAAAGAATAATTCTGACTAAGTGTGATTTCACCTTATGTGATGACTTTAGAATCCATTCCTCTTGTAGGAGTCTTTATTGTTTATGTACATTTACTAATCTCTCTTCCTTTACTAGATTATGTGTACTCTGAGGCAGGATCCGTGTCTTATTCATTTCAGTTGGGGCTTTGTGGAGGATGCTCTGTATTGACTCACTCAATATATTAAATGAGTTATTATGATAGATAATGAATTTAATAAGAATTCAGTAAATGCTGAGTGAATGAATGAGTTAACAAAAGAACAGTGGAGCTGGTTAATCTCACTAAAGCGCAGAAGATACAGACTTTTTTCTAGAGAAGCAATCATGAACTGATGGAGTATCAAATATGGAAGGATTCTTAGGATATCTAGTTAAAACCCGTTTTTACAGACATGTCTCAGAAAGTCAGAGTGATTTGCCCAACATTTCTTTCATTTAATCATTCCACTTATCCTTCTCTGAATAGTTCTCAGTTTAGCCAAATACCTTTTTAAGTGTTGTAACTAGATCAGACATAATATTCTAGTATTCCTACTCTTGTCTCTGGGGACATATCTCCCCTTTGGCATTTTCATTCACTCAATTTTAATTTATTTCAGTATTTTAAACTCTTTTAATCATAGAGCTAACTCATGGCTTTTTAAATAGGAAAATACTTATCACTTATTACCCTTGGCAAGATCTCTGATCGCTATACCTTTTTTTCTTCTTCTTCTTCTTTTTTTTCTCTTGGAGACAGGGTCTCACTCCATTGCCCAGGCTGGAGTGCAGTGGCACAATCATAGTTCACTGAAGCCTTGAACTGCTGCTCTGTCCTATCTTAATTCCACAGACAGAAACTCTTAAGTTAAAAAAAAGTATACATATTTTAATACATATGTTTACATTTCTTTTTAAAAAATAAATGGGAACATTTTATGCTTTTATAATCAACACAATTCTAATTTTCCTTGTTTTTCTTGTGCTTTTTCTGGAAGATTCTTCCTTTTGACCAGTTCCTCTCCTCACTTTCATGTACTCACATCCTTCAGCTTTTCTTCCCTGGAATGGAAATAACCCTACCTTTTCCCCCACTACCTCCACTCAGAATTCAAGTATTTTTGTGAATGCATTTGAATAGCAGAATTGCATTACACATTAAAGTGTAGCTTTAGGGAGTCTAGGAAGTATAGCAGGATTTGCATTTCAAGAGGTTGGAAAGGATCCTGTGTGAGCTGGAACACAGCATCCACAACAAGCCTTTACTGAAACAATGTGTCAATCTTAGATTTAAAGCAGTTTCAAAGTCATAAATCCAGAGTTCTGATGTAAGCTCATTAGGGGACTTGTAAAGTCATGAAGAGATCATTTAACCTTTCTCAGCTGCAGTTTTGCTTTGTAAGTTAATATAAGAGTAATTGTTAACTACCTGCCTTAAAACCTGCCCTGGCCCCTGTGTGTAATGGGGACAAACAGTATCCCATTCACAGAGTTAATAATTACAGTACTAAACCTACTTGGTATATAGTAGCTTTGAGGTGACATTCAGCCTCCCCAGAGCATGCTGATGGCTCTGCTTGTGGGAGTGTGAGCAGTCTACCTCACCAGCTCATGGGCATTCCTCTAGGAGAATGCTACTAGGGGAATCTTCCTAAAACACAAATTGAAAGTAGCAATGTTACTCTCCTCCTCAGAATTTTTCTATGCTTCCCTGTATCCAGAGGATTAAAGCAAAATCTATACTTTGTGTGTGTGTGTATGTGTGTCAGAGTTTCACTCTGTTGCTCAGGCTGGAGGGCAGTGGCATGATCACAGCTCACAGCAGTCTCGACCTCCTGGGCTTAAGCGATCCTTCCACCTCAGCATCCCAAGTAGCTGGGACTACAGGCATGAGCTACCATGCCCACTAATTTTTTTTTAATTGTTTGTAGATATGAGATTTTACTGTGTTGCTGAGGCTGGTCTCAAACTCCTGGGCTCAAGCAGTCCTCCCACCTCAGCCTCCCAAAGTGCTGGGGTTATAGGTGTGAGCCACTGTGTCTGGCCAAAGCCTATACTTTTAAAAATGGCATGCAGGTTGGTGTGGTGGCTTAAGCCTGTATCCCCGCACTTTGGGAGCCCACGGGTTTGAGACCAGCCTGGGCAACTTGGCAAGACCTTGCCTCTACAGTAAATCAAAAATTAGCCTGGCACGGTGGCACATTTCTGTAGTTCCAGCTACTTGAAAGGCTGAGGTGGAAGAATTGCCTGAACTCAGCGGATTGAGGCTGTGGTGGCTGTAAGTGTGCCACTGTACTCCAGCCTGGGCAACAGAGTGAGACTTTGTCTAGAAAAAAAAAAGGCAAACAAAGGTTTTCATAATTTAGTTCTATCTACCTTATCTACCTCAAGTCCTTCTTCTCTGTTCCTTAAACTATTCCAACTATAGCTATTCAAGTTCTGGCCCAAGTGCATTGAACTGCTTAGTGTTAGCCACATACCATGTTGCTTCATGCCTTGTACCTTCACTAGAAACTAGAGTAAATAAGGGCATAGGTTTCTGAATCAAAACACCTTGGGTTTGAATCCCATAGGGTTATTACTTACCAAAGTACTGGGCATAGAGAAGGTGATCAGTACATGCTAGTTTTGTCAAATGTGAGGTAATAAAGAAGGGGAAATTTTCTATCTTTGGGATCAGACAGAGTTGTTTCTGTAAGCCTGATGTAGCTTGAGTCCATGGGCCATCACTTAACCATCCTGAGCATCAGTTTTTTTGTAAAGAGCTATCTCAGGAATGTGGAAGGATTCAAGAGAGTGCATTTAAAGTGTCCGTCACATGCCCAGCACATGGTAGACATTCAGTAAAGAGTTGTCCTTGTCACCCCTATCGTTTCTACTAACTATACCTTAACTACTCTCTACTACTGTGAAGTAGGATTGGTTACTAGGGTTTTAGAGTGTCAACCAATCCCTCCAGATTTTTTTACTTGAACATTTTTACTTGATTAGTAGGAAATATATTTTTGTCCGCTGAATTAATTGGCATTCTTTGCTTTGTATTATCACATCTTTGTTTTCCTCTGGCTACCAGGTGAGAGGGTAGGAGGCAGAAAAAAAAAAGTGAAAACAGTGAATAAAGGCCAAGCTTGTTCTCTTGTTCTGTGGATACTCAAAACTAGACGTAATCTTTTCAGATGGTCTTTCACATTACACTGCTTCATTTCTCCCACCCTCATTAATATTTGATGTCCATTCTCTACCATGTTTAATTCATTTCCTTTCTCTAACCAGATGATTCTGGTCTCGAATATCAACAGGCTCTTTTAACTCTTTAGTTCAGTGATAGTGTAGTTTGGGGTAATAACTATGACATTTAGTAAGTGGTACCTATTTGTAGTCCATGTTTGAAAGACAGATGTAGTAGGCAACTAATGAAATATATTTATTGAAGACATTTTCTGCACAATTTACTGCTAATTATTATTACTTATTTGTTGAGCTATACTTGTTATTTTTGGGGGAATAATCCTAGACCTGAGGCTTTTTGGACTGTGGGACAATATTCATCTTGAACTCTATTGTGCATGCATGTAAAATTCCTTAGAATGGAAGACTTTAGAAATATGATATTATCTGATATTAAAGTAAAAAAATATGTGTATATACGTATACACATATTTCTAGCTCTGATTTTCCTATGGAACTCTGCCATTTATTAAATTATAGTATATCTAACAATTCCTTAATACAACTTGAAAGAATTAATGTTCTACTTGGAACACTTACTCATCCAAGATGTCTTCCACCATTTGACTAAACATATATAAACTAACCTACATGAGTAATTAGTTTGCTGAAGGTACCCTGAAACAAATTGCCAGGGTCCAGCTCCAGCGGGTCAGGGTTTCCTGAAGGAGGGATGGCGTTGGCACAGGAGAAAAAACTTGGACACTGACTCTGCTGCAAGCAGGACAAATGCTGATTTATTGTCTTTTCCAACTCCTTTTATAGCCTACATGTTTTTTGTTTTCAAGGCAATCAGTTACAATCTAATGGACTGTACAGGCAATGTATCTTTGTTGATCCTGTTTTTGATCTTAAAACATTATCATCCTAAACATTAACTATAAGTTTTATAAACTCCTAACATTTTTTAATGATTACTATTTCTTAATGTCCATACAAAATGTACTTATTTCTGTAACCATTACATTATAAATCACTACCAAGTTCTAAGCACTATAATTGTCGCATAGATTAACAAGTCACACTTGTGACCGTCACACAGCAATTTGCAATTAACGGGGGTAAAGCAACATTCTCAAGGTTTCTTAGCTGCAAGTTGGCCTGACTAGTTTTCCACAATGTTACACCTGGTATTTACAATCTGCTCAATTATCCTCTGTCAGGGAGAATGAGCTTCAACGTTTGCAAAACAAAAGGCCTCTTGGGCTCAAGTCACCTTAGTCACAATCCCTAACCAGAATTACAAGCCTCCTTAACAAAGGGAAGTAAAGGCAAGGGTGCTCTAATATTTATGTGATTGTTAATTTTTTAAGCATAATACACCACCTGTAGAAATTAAGAAATTAAGTAAATGTAATTTTTGCATTGGCACTTTTCCTAAAAATACAAACTGTAGCTTCTCAAATTTCTCCAATTAGTCGCCAATCAAAAGAAGTAAAATCTTACAAGTAATTGTCTACCTGCACATGATATTTAAAATCTCTATTGATAATTTCCTGGCAAGGCCAGTGAGTTCCCTGACAAACATTAAATCGAGCACTTTCTGATTTTTTACAATTTTCCCAACTACAATGTTTAATCAAGTGATTGCGTGGTTTCATACCAGGAGGCCAGGGACGTGGAAACCTAGGGCGGAATTCAAATGAAGGGAAGGTAATTTTTCATGAATTCCCCTCTTGCCTTTTTGCAAGGGGTAGTGGAGGCGTGAGTGGAATTTTGCTTTCCATCCTCAGACTGTACAGAACTTTTCGACTGCACCAATAACAAAAGTAGAGGAAGCAAGGGTCTCAGCTGCCCAGGTTTTCTTTGCGACCCAGGGTCTTCAGCCCCCTGGACTTTGTCAGCAGGCAGGCCTCCTTGGCTGGCTCCCAACAACAAACGATTATTCTGAAAAGGGGATTTGATTCTGGATTTGAAGGGCAAGTGGGAAAAGATAGGACCAATCCACCATTTATTTCTTATAGAAATGGGAGCTCCAAAGACATCCAGTGATTTACCCAGAGTCCCAAGCTGGCATTCAAACTCAAGACTCCTGACTATTGTATATTAACTTACTGGCTTTAAATAAAAGTTGGCAACATTTAGAATTACTGAAAATAACTCAGAAATATTATTCTTTTTCGCTGTTTTGTTTTTTGTCACAGTACGAGGAATGGTGTTGAAATAGTCTTAAATGAAGAACACACTGTACTTAATTTTCTCCTTTTGGGCAAGGGATATTGTTAGCTTTCATAGCTCCTAAGGATGAAAGTGATAACAAGAGCATTATTTCTTCTTTCTTTACTCATTCTTCCCTAGTAATCCATCTCCTTCTAAGAGAATCACATTACTTCATACAACCAGGTGTATGTTTCTTTCCAGTTTCAAAGAAACACAGAGGTAAGATATTTATACAAAGGGAATTCTGCTATAACATACCCTGACACTTACTCATGGCATAAATACATTAGTAAGGGAAAGAGTCAGAAGATTCCCTTACCCCTAGCCAGGGGATTCCCTAGCTCCTAAAAATGAAGAGGAAATTATGAAAAACATAAAACTCTGTGAGGTATACATACACATATGTAAATATAAAGTCTTCTTAGAGACAGTGAGTTTCTAGGTTTAAAAAAATGTTTAATTTTCACACATTTATATTGCAGACCTTTTCAGAGGCAATTAGATTTAATGCAGATTACGGAGTTTTTGAAGTAGTTAATGATGCTCCACAACTTCTGGAAAAGCAACTGAGAAAAATTCTACTAAAACAACAACCTCGAAATCCCATCTATGATGTTGTAAGAAGAGGAAAGAATGATGTAAAACCTGTTCAAATGAATGCCCCTTATGAAGATGAGACCATTGATGTCAACTACAATATTATGGTAAGAAAGTATACTTACATTTATGTCTTGTTAGATAGGTAAAACATGTGATGAAATTAACATGAGTTTCCTTGGGCTTCCCTTTTTGAACTGTAACTATATTTATTAACTTGTGTTGTTCTTACCCATATTATTATTATTTTTTTATTTTAGCTTGGAAAATATAGTTTATTTAGAAAGTCAGTTGGAGAGAGGGAGAGAGAAAGAGAGGAGATTCACCTCCCCAAGGTAGAGGAGGGGGCTAAAGCTAGGAAACATGGCCTGGTCATAGCTCAAAGAGCACGTGCTACACCAGAGTTTACTAAAACAAGGGCTGCATGTTATTTGTTAAACACTTTGTCATCTTTTAAAATCCAATGGCCAGCCGGGCTTGGTGGCTCAGCCTGTAATCCCGCGCCTTTGGGAGGCTGAGGTGAGTGGATTGCCTGAGCCCGCAGGTTCAAGACTCGCCTGGGCAGCGAGACCTCATCTCTACAGTAAATCAAAAAATCAGCCGGGCATGGTAGCTCATGCCTGTAATTCTGGCTACTTGGAAGGCTGAGCCGGAAGGATCGCTGGAGCCCTGCAGGTCGAGGCTGCAGTGGCCGGAAGCAGCCACTGTACTCCAGTCTGGGTGACAGAGTGAGACTCCAACTCAAAAAATAAATAAATAAAATAAAATAAAATAAAATCCAATGGCCAATTTAGTCTAGTACAGAGGTCCCCAAACCCTGGGCCACAGATCAGTATGGTCAGTGACCTTTGGAAACCAGGCCACACATCAGAAAGTGAACTTTGGGTGAGGGAGCAAAGCTTCATTTGTATTTACAGCTCTTCCCATCACTCACATTACTGTGGCATTAGACTCTTGTAGGAGCACAAGCGCTATTGTGAACTGCACATGCGAGGTTGTGCGTTACTTATAAGAATCTAATGCCTGATGATCTGAGGTGGAGCTGAGGCAGTGATGCTAGCACTGGGAAGTGGCTGCAAATACAGATTAACATTAGCAGTGAGGTTTGACTGTACAGAGACCAAAATAAATCAGTTGCTTGCAGACTCATACCAAAACCCTATCAGCAAGTAGCAGGTAAATTGATGTACTTCAATTGTACAGCTGAAGTCAGAATCTGACACTTATTTTAGTCCACATATAGTCTGTCCATTATTTTATTTCCCACTTCCATCCATGTCTCTTTCCTGCACTGTGCACTTGTCTCAGTCACACTTTTGGTAAGTCCATAAGCTAACCCTAGCCAAAATGAGTAAGAAAACAAATGTCACTGGAGAGCTCCTTTGAAGTATTAAGGTGAGTTGTAAAATTATTGTATTATATATTACAATGTAATAACAATAGAAATAAAGTGCACAATACATATAATGCACGTGAATCATCCTGAAACTATCCCCCTCCCAAAGTGTGTGGAAAAATTGTCCTTCATGAAACCGGTCCCTGAGCTAAGAATGTTAGGGACCACTGGTCTAGCGGTTTTGTTGATGTTTAGTTATGATTCACATATTTACCTTGAATATTTAGAGTACTAGGTTATTTTGGGGCTGCATAACTTCATGTTTCCTTTACTTATAGTTTAGATGCATGCTAGAAAATGTGGGTACACAGAAAATTTGTCGGGGTGCCAGCCCCAACCAAGGGTGGGTTAGGACCGCAACGGTGAATCAAGACGGAGAGAAGAGATGACTCAGAGGCAGTTCTGGGAACAGTCTGATCAGGACTGAAGCCAAATTTTATTTGGACTCCTTCCAACTTATATACCTTTTTCTATACCCTCTATCAGTATGATAATCACTTGTTGGGGGCGTATAAATTCTTATGCAAATTATGCATCACAAGACCATCACGAGGCTTGCAAGTTCCAAGCAAAACAATTACAATTCCATGATGCATGACATGTTTCACAAAACTTACATTAAATTTACAGGTATACAATTTCAATACAGATTGTTCAAAGTGTTTTCCATAATGTTCAATAAATCATTCACACTATACTTTTTGTTCCCGACCCTGATTAATACAAAAACTTTTCTAAGTTAAATCCAAGTTTACTGACTCCTAATATTTTTAACGATTAATATTATCAACTTAACACTATACTATAATCTATAAGTTTACTTAAATGACTCAGTTATTCTATTAATCTATTATGGTTCAATGTAGTGTCCTGTAATTCTATAACGATTAAAACTTATTCTTAAATTATAAAACCTTACCATGACTTAAATGAATTTCCTATGTCTAAACTTTAATTTTTCTAATGATTGACCTTTAATACTATGCTATATCCTATTAAGCTAATACCTTATCATTAATTCTTTTATAAATCGTATAGTAACTATTATATTTGAATAATGTAGCCAAAGGAAACAAAACAGCAAGCATAAATTTACTCAAATATACTCTAAATATAACTATAAGTGTATATGTATATATTTTATCCTAACAAGTCTACTCTAGAAATCAAATAGTAGCTGTCACACTCTTGAATAAGGAAATGCATGGCCATCATGGCCTCGGGCAGAGTTTCGGTATGAAACAAAAGCAAGGAAATGCGTGGCCTGTAACGAAACAAAAGCAAGGAAATGCATGGCCTGTAATGAAACAAAAGCAATCGTTCTGCCTGGCTAGGGGCAGGGCGATATAACTATTATGGTAATTTAGTTTCTCATCCTAGCTTTAGGGGAAACTGCTTTCGGGAACAAGAGCTGACTCACCAGTCTACCAGAAAATAGAAGTTTGAAAATATCTAGAAAGAAATAAGTTTTACTGCCATGTATGCACACTGGTCACTAATCACACGCCAATATTATAGGTATAACTGATATCCTATGTCAGAGGCGATCTTCCAGATGGGCCTTTACAGGCCTCAGCCATGTAGCTATAGATGTTAGCTCCCAATAAACATTTATTTCACTTAGGTTTTTAACAAACCCTACAAGCAGCCAGGCATTGAGACATCTGACCTTCAGGTTACATTGGGTGACCCCTTTGGTTTTAAATTCTATTTGCAGCTTCTAGATTTTGTCTCCTTAGCATAAAGTCAGAAATCCTGGGTTCTAATGTTAGCTTTTCAACTTGCTAGCTCTGTGTCCTTGAAAAATTCACTCTGATGAGCCTGATATTTGTCGTCTGCCAAATGATTGCTAAATGATGCCTTCCATATTTACTGCTTTTCATTGCCTGCCAAATGATGCCTTCACTATTGTTTTAACAGTAATGAACGTTTAACAATACTATTTTCCATTGATTTAAAAATGTCTGGCCGGGCTCAGTGGCTCAGCCTGTAATCCCACGCTTTGGGAGGCTGAGGTGAGTGCATTGCCTGAGCCCGCGGGTTCGAGACCCGCCTGGGCAACTTGGCGAGACCTCATCTCTACAGTAAATCAAAAAATCAGCCAGGCATGGTAGCCCGGAAGTCTGAGGCAGAAGAATCGCTGGAGCCCAGTGGGTCGAGGCTGCAGTCTGGGCGACAGAGTGAGACTCCAACTCAAAAAAAAAAAAAAAAAAAATAAAATAAAAATAAAATGTCTGATAGAATTAAGCTAAAATATGTCTAACATTTAAGACATAGATGTATTCTAGCCTGAATGTTCTTCTATTCTTCTGTTACTGAATTCAAATATATTTGTCATTCCCATTAACTTCCATCAAATTCAATGGTAATAATGATAACTATGTTACAGCATAGTTTTGAAGCCAAAAAAGAAATATGTTCTGAACTATATATAGCACTATATGATTGTAAATTTAAGCACTTATATTAAGTGTGACAATATTTATTTGTTTATTCACTTCCTTCAGGGAATAGACCTTTTTTGTTTCATGGAGGTCCTGATAACCTATTTATTTATTGTTAAACAAAAGCTATATAGTAGCTTCTTGAGTTATGTATTTTCTCAAAAAAATCTACTGAGTGACCTTATTCAATATATTTGAAGGGAGATTGTGATTAATTAAGCAAACCTATTATAAACACTAGGGAAACATTTTTTTTGAGTTGGAGTCTCACTCTGTTGCCCAGACTGGAGTGCAGTGGCCGCACTGGAGTGCAGAAATCAAACTGCTGGGCTCCAGCGATCCTTCCGTCTCAGCCTTCCAAGTAGCTGGAACTACAGGCACGCGCTTCTAAGCCCGGCTAATTTTTTGATTTGTTGTAGAGATGAGGTCTCATCAAGTTGCCGAGGTGGGTCTCGAACCCGCGGGTTCAGGCAATCCACTCACCTCGGCCTCCCAAAGTGCTGGGATTACAGGCCGAGCCACCGAGCCCGGCCTTAGGGAAACATTTTAAAAGTTTTTTAAAAAGAGGTGTAAATAATACAACAATAGTGGAGATAAAGAATAAAAAAGTGCTCAAATAAAAAGACAGAAAATGAGGGAAAAAGAAACAAAGAATATCTAGAACACATAGAAAACAACTAGGATAATGGTAGTAAATTTTAAACCACATCAATAATCAGTAGCAAATAATAATATACATCAGTAATTACATGAAATTTATTTATTTATTATTTAAAAAAAATTTTTTTTAATTGAGAAAGCTGGATTTATTGAGAGGACAGAGAAGCTCCCACAGTGGGAGGGGACCCGAAGGGGTTGCCCTAATTACATGAAATTTAAATGGCCTAAGCACTCCAATTAAAAGCCAGAGTCAAGGAGATACAAAATAAAGACCCAACTATTTGCCATTTACAAGAAACCAAACTTAAATATCAGACATAAATAGGTTAAAAAGTTAAAAGGATAGAAAAAGATATATCACAGAAATACTAATGAAAGGAAACCTGGAGTGGCTGTATTAATATTAGGCAAAGTAGCCTTCAGTACAAGGAATCTTGTACATGACATGACATGACATAATGAAAAAGGGGTCAATTCATCAAGAAAGCTTCACAACCTATACTGTGTATGCAGCTGACAACAGAGCTTCAAAGTACATGATGCAAAATATGATAAAACTGAAAGGGGAAATAGACAAATCTATATTTATAGTTGGAGACTTAAGCTCTGCTCTCTTAGTAATCAATAGAAAAGATAGACAGAAGACAAAAGATCAGTAAGGATATCACATTTTTGAAAAACACTAGCAGCTGAGTTAATCTCGTTGATGTTTATAGGACACTTTACCACACAATAGCAGAGTACACATTCTTTTTCTGTTTACCAAAATGGACCATATTCTGGGCCATAAAGCAGATTTCAACAAACTTATTAAAATATTTGAAATCACGCAAAATATGTTCTCTGACCATAGCAGAATTAAACTATAAATGAGTAACAGAAAGATATTTGAAAAATTCTCAAATATTTAATCAATTAAACACACGTCTAAAAACCCATAAGTCAAAAAGTAAGTCCCAAGGGAAATTAAAAATTATGTTGAATTGAATAAAAATTAAAGCATAACATATTAAAATTTGTGGGGTACAACTACATTTCCCATAGAGGGAAGTTTATGGCATTAAGTGTTTATGATAGAGAAGACTAAATATCTCAAATCTATGATTTGCTTTTCACTATAGGAAACTAGAAAAATAAAATTAAATGAAAAGTAAAGGGAAAAAAAAAAGAATCAGTGAAATTGAAAACAGAAAAGCAAGAGAGAAATCAATAAAAATAAAGCCTGGTTCTTTAAAAAACAAACTAACAAACAAACAATGAAATTGACAAGCTTTTAGCAAGACCAATGAGGAAAAAAAGGAAAGAAGCTATAAATGCCCAATATCAGAAATGAAAGAGGAGATGTCATTACCAATCCTACAGGCATTCAATAAAATGTAAGGGAATATTGCAAACAACTTTATGTCTACAAGCTCAACAAATTTAAATGAGATGGACACATTTCTTTTTTTTTTTTGAGTTGGAGTCTCACTCTGTCACCCAGATTGGAGGCAGGCAGCTCCCGGCCACCACAGCCTCGATCTGCTGGGCTCTGGCGATCCTCTGCTTCAGCCTTCCAAGTTGCTGGAACTACAGGTGTGCACTACCATGCCTGGCTAATTTTTTTGATTTATTGTAGAGATGAGGTCTTGCCTGCCCAGGTGGGTCTCGAACCCGTGGGCTCAGGCAATCCACTCACCTCAGCCTCCTAAAGGCACGGGATTACAGGCTGACCCACCGAGTCCGGCGACACATTTCTTTAAAGGCACAAATTATTATAGCAACAGTGCTTACTCAGGAGGATATAGAGAATCTGAATAGTCCTATATCTATTAAAGAAATTGAATTAAAATTTTAAAAACTCTCTACAAAGACATCTTTAGGACCAGATGGCCTCACTGATGCATTCTATCAAACATTCAGAGATGAAGTAATCTCAAATTTATGAAAAATATTCCAAAAAAACAAAAGAAGGATCAATTTCTGTCTCATTTTATGAGGCCAGCATTACCTTGATGCCAACACCAAAATAAGGAATTTCAAGGAAAAGAAAAACCTACAAATAACCCTCATGAACACAAAAATTCTCAACAAAGCAAATTGAATCCAGCGATGCAAAAAAATATATGTTTAAGAAGATAACAAGCCGGGCTCAGTGGCTTAGCCTGTAATCCCATGCCTTTGGGAGGCTGAGGTGAGTGGATTACCTGAGCCCGTGGGTTCATGACCCACCTGGGCAGGCGAGACCTCATCTCTACAATAAATAAAAAAAAAAGTTAGCCGGGCATGGTAGTGCATGCCTGTAGTTCCAGCTACTTGGAAGACTGAGGCGGAAGGATCGCCGGAGCCCAGCAGGTCGAGGCTGTGGTGGCCGGAAGTGGCCACTGCACTCCAGTCTGGGTGACAGTGAGACTCCAACTCAAAAAAAAAAAAAAAAAAAAAAAAAAAGAAGAAGAAGATAACATAGGCATAAATCTTTCATAACATTGACTTTTAAAATACGACACCAAAAGTTAAAAGAAAAAAAAAAGATAAAATGTGAGGCCAAGTGTGTTGGCTTACACTTATAATCACAGCGCTTTAGGAGGTGGAGGTGAGAGAATTGCTTAAGCCCAAGAGTTCAAGACCAGATCAGCCAGGGCAACTTGGTGAGACCTTGTCTCTATAATAAATAAAAGAGAAAAATTAGCTGGGCATGGTGACACATATCTATGGTTCCAGCCACTTGGAAGGCTGAGATGGAAGGATTGCCTGAGCCCAGCAGGTTGAGACTGTGATGGCTATGAGTGTGCCGCTGTACTCCAGCCTGGGTGACAGAGTGAGATTCCGACTCAAAAAAAGAAACAAAAAAACAAGAAGTAAAAGCTTTATGCTCCAAAGGACACTACAAAGAAGATAAGAAGACAACCCACAGAATGGGAAAAAACACCTACAAGTCATATATATATTTGTTGTTGTTGTTGTTATTGTTTGCTTTATTTTTTTGAGTCAGGATCTCACTCTATAACCCAGCCTGGAGTGCAGTGGCACAATCATGGATCACCGCAACTTCGACCTCTTGTGCTCAGTCAATCCTTCTACCTCAGCCTCCTGAGTAGCTGGGACTACAAGCATGTGCCACCACACACCTAGCTAATTTTTTTTTATTTTTTGTAGAGGTCAGGTCTCGCTACATTGTCTAGACTGGTCTCGAACTCCTGGGCTCAAGCAATTCTCCTGCATTGGCCTCCCAAAGTGCTAGGATTGCAGATGTGAGCCTTGTACCTGGCCTGCAAATAACATATTTGATAATGACTTGTATCTAAACTAGATAAGGAACTCTTTTTTTTTTTTGAGTTGGAGTCTCACTCTGTCACCCAGACTGGAGTGCAGTGGCTGCTCCCGGCCACCGCAGCCTCAACCTGCTGGGCTCCGGCGATCCTTCCGCCTCAGCCTTCCAAGTGGCTGGAACTACAGGTGTGCACTACCACGCCCGGCTAATTTTTTGATTTATTGTAGAGATGAGGTTTCGCCTGCCCAGGCGGGTCCCGAACCCGCGGGCTCAGGCAATCCACTCACCTCAGCCTCCCAAAAGTGCGGGATTACAGGCTGAGCCACTGAGCCCGGCAGGAACTCTTGCAACTCAACAGTAGAAAGACAAATAACCCAATTAAAAAATGGGCAAGGGATCTAAATAGACATTTCTCCAAAGAAGATATACAATAAGCATGTGAAAAGATGTTCAACATCTTTAGTCATAAGGGAAATGCAATATAAACCACAATGAGATACCACTTCATACTCAACAGGATGGCTGTGATAAAAAAGGCAAATAATAACAAATGTTAAGAGAATGTGGAGAAATTAGAACCTTCATATACTGCTGGTGCAATTGTAGGATGGCACAGCCACTCTGGAAAATGTTAGCCAGTTTTTAAAAAGGTTAGTCCTAGAGGATCATATGACCCAGAAATTCTACTCCTAGGTATGTACTGAAGATAACTGAAAGCATTTGTACACACAAAAACTTATAAGCAAATGTTTATAGTGGCATCATTCATAATAGCCAAAAAGTAGAAACAATCCAAATGTCCATTACTTGATGAATGGGTAAACAAAATGTGGTATAACTGTGTAATGGAATATTATTCACCCATAAAAATAATGAAGTACTGGATACATGCTATGACTTGGAGGAACCTGGAAAACATTATGCTAAACAGAAGAAGTCAATCACAAAAGACTACATATGGTATTTAATTGATATGAAATGTATAGAGCAGGCAAATATAGACAAAGTAGATCAGTGGTTGCTTTGGAATTGAGGTGGGGAAGATGGAACAAAATGGTGAGTGATTGCTAATAAGTATGGGTGTTTTTGGAGGGTAATGGAAATGTTCAAAATTAATTGTGATGATGATTGCACATCTCTGAATATATTAAAAATCATTGGATTATATACTTTAAAAGGGTGAATTGTGTGAAGTGTGAATTATATCTCATAAAGGTGTTATAAAACAGATGCAGACCAGATATGGTGGGTGGCTCATGCCTGTAATTTCAGCACTGTGGGAGGCCGAGGCAAGAAGATTACTTGAGGCTGGGAGTTTGAGACTGGCCAGGTCAACACAAAGAGACTCTATCCTGACATAAAAGTAAAAAAAAAAAAAAATTAACCTGGCAAGGTGGTGCATACCTGTAGTCCCAGCTACTAGGGAGACAGGCGGATTGCTTGAGCCCAGGGTTCAACGCTGTGTTGAACTATGATTGTGCCACTGCACTCGAGCCCAGGTGACAGAGCCAGAACCTGTCTCTCAAAATAAGTTAAAAAATAAAAAAGATGGAAAGCACGTGCCCCCACACATACACACACAAATTATGATGAACTATTTCTACATAACCAATGGAATCAGCAAAATAAACAACAAACAAATTGAATGGACAATACCACATGTTAGCCAGGATGCAGAACAACTAGAACTCTTGTACATCTTAGGTGAGAATTCCATTTTGGAAAAGTTTGGTGTTCTTTCTAAATTAAGTATATACCATATTACTCATCTATCTAAATTAAGTATATACCATATTACTCATCTATCCTACTCCTGTATTACTCCTCCAAAAAATGAAATGTTATGTTTATATAAAAACATGTTTGCAAATGTCTATAGTTGCATTCTTCATAATCACAAAAGCTGGAAACTATCCAAATTTCTTCAGCCAGGGAATGTATACAACTGTGGTATATCCTCACAGTGGAGTATTACTTAGCAATGAGGAGGAATGAACTAGTGATACATGGGAAAACATAGATCAATTTCAAGTACTTTATGCTGAATGAAGGACACAGAATCAAAGATGCATACTGTATTGATTCCATTTATATGACATTCTGAGAAAGGCAAAACTACAAAACAGATCAGTGGTTGCCAGGGCCTAGGATTGGAGGGAGTTGTTGACTGTAACCTGGCATGAGGAAATTTGGAGGGTGTTGGAACTATACTATATCTTGATTGTAGTCCTGGTTGCATGATTATATGCATATGTCAAGACTTGTAGAACTGTATACTAGAAAGGGTAGATTTAACTATATGTAATTTATACCTCAATAAATCTGACTAGGCTGGGTGTAGTGGCTCATGCCTGTAATACCAGCACTTTGGGAGGTGGAGGCGAGAGGATTGCCTGAGCCTGTGGATTTGAGACCAGCCTGTGCAACATGGCAAGACGTCATCTCTACTATAAATAAATTTTAAAAAATTATGCATGCTTGTAGTTCCAGCAACTTGGAAGGCTAAGGTGGAGGAAGGATTGCCTGAGCCCAGCAATCTGAGGCTGTGGTGGCTGTGAGAAGTGTGCCACTGTACTCTAGCCTAGGTGACAAAGTGAGACTCTGACTCAAAAAAATTTATAAATAAATAAATCTGACTAAATGAAAAGAGTTATTGGTTGATAACCATACTTTATTTGGTTGTCTTGTACATCTAAATATAATTTTTATCAATCTAATTCCTTAGAGATTTTAGACAGCTTGTGGATGGCTACTTGAAAATAGTTCTATAATGATTTATCTAAAGCCACTTTCACCTAACCTTTTGATTATTGTAACATTTGGAGATACTGAAAGAGGCACAGGACAAAGGGCCAGTATAAACCAAGCGTTTATTGGGGGAGAAACTCCCGGTCGAGGTCCCATGGTCCGGAAAGATGGGCCAGGGGAGTCGCACCCGAGGAGGGGCAGGCTTGGGTTTTTAAGGGGGCTGTATTTGGGGAGGGTGTTGGGGGCAGCAGTAAAGCAGGGAGACAAAGCGTCGCATCCGGCGTGGGCTGGAAAGTTTCTGTCTGGCTCTTCTCAGCAGCTGCCGGCAGGTTTCAGGAAGCTGGTATGTGGTTTGTGGGTTTAGGGTGGAGGGGCGCATAGGGGATCAGTGAGTGGAGGGGCAGATGGGGGAAGGTGAGTGGTGCTTCTCCCCAGGCGTAACATCCTGACCTCTTTGGTATAAGGGGTGTTGATTCGATCTGGCTGCTTCAAGCTGAAAGGGGGCGTAGTTTTAGGGGAGGCTGGGATGGGGTGGCTTGGAGGGAAGTGGGGCATACGGATAGGGGTGCAGGAGTAGCTGATTGACTGCGACGCGAGAAATTTTCTTCATGCGAGGCTGCAAAAATATTAAGCAGACAGGGTGCAACCATAAGTAAAAGACAGATAAGTAGAACAGGTCCCAAGAATGGCATGACTCATTGGGCGATGTCCGAGTTTCACCAAGCAGAGAAGGGCAATTTTGCGGTGTTTTTTGGTGAAGTTTGTCTTCCAGCTTTCGGAAGACGCTGACATTTTCCTGTACCAGCCATGTTTCATTAATGTAGAAACAGCATTCTTCCTGGAGAAACATGCAGGTTTCACCCTGGCCGACTGTAAGGAGATCAAGGGCCCTGTGGTTCTGTAAAGTAACCCAGGCTAGAGAGGTTATTTGCCACTGCAGGGATGCCAGGGAGCTTGTGGATGCTTCCAGAGCGGCTTGGAGCCTTTTTTCCAGATTTTGGGAAGAAAGGAGGCTGTGTCCCAGTGCTCCCCCGCCCAGCCCTCTAGCCGCCAAGGATGTGGCAAATGTGAGACTCAGCATGAGGAGGAAAAATGCTGCATGGCAGGCGTGGCGGAGAGTGGGAAAGCTTTGAGTAAGAATTTTTTTTTCAGAATAGAACGTAAGCTGTGGCACAAGCATTACCGAATAGCAACAAGGGTAAGAATTATTGATAGATTTGAAGAGGGTGCCATTATACCAAAAGAGCCCACCCCTTGGAGCAGATAGAGTAGATGGCACAGGTCTGGAGATGTTGCATGTGCAGGAGCTGAATGAGCAATGAGGAAGGCATATTGGGAGTTGGTGTAGATGGTTACCCTCTGCCCTTTAGATAGTTTGAGAGCCCATGTAAGAGCAACAAGCTCCGCTTTTTGGGAAGTGGTGCCCAGAGGAAGGGGCTGGGCCTCAAGAACAGAGTCAGCAGAGACTATAGCATAGGCTGCCCACCGGTGGCCTTGTGGGGTGCAGACAGAACTGCCATCCATGAACAAAGTGAGGTCTGGGGACTGACGTGGCTGATCTGAGAGTCCGTCCCTGGGCGGAGTCAGGGCCTCCACCACCTCCGGGCAAGAGTGGGTAGGCCCTCCATCAGAGGAGGGGAGAGGGAATAGGGACACCGGGTTAAGGGGTGGTGAAGGCTTTAGAATTACTCCCGGGTTGTCTAGGAACAACAAATGGAACTCCTGTATCCTTATCCTGGAGGGGCCTAGGAGAGAGAGCACCCGATGTCCCAACAATTTGTGGACTTTGTGAGGGGAGAAGACAGTGATATGGTGATGTAAGGAAAGTTTTAAAGCCTCCTTGGTTAGAACAGCGGCCGCTGCTAGTGCCCCTAGGCAGGGTTGTCACCCCTGAACAGTGGTATCGAGCTGTTTGGAGAGGTAGGCTACCAGGCGGTGGGAGGGGCCCACTGGGTGTGTTAGGACTCCTACAGCTATTCCATGGCACTCATCTGTGAACAAACAGAAGGGCTGAGAGGGGTAAGGGAGACACAGCGGTGGTGAAGACAGGAGGGTGTCGTGGAGAGCAACAAACGCCTTGTGAACCTCAGCGGGGAAGGTGAGGGGCCCCATAGGCATTTGTTTGGCGGCTGCATACCGAGGTTTGGCTAACAGGGCGAAGTTAGGGATCCATTGCCTCAAGTACCCCACAAAGCCTGAAAAGACAAGATTTGGTTATCATTTTCTGGGGGTGTCAGCTGCCGTATAGTGTGGAGGTGGTCCATTGTCAGGGTTTTAGTGGTGGGAGTAAGGTGGACACCAAGGTAGACGACTTCAGGTTGTGTGAGCTGTGCTTTCTGGGGGGGACACCTGGTATCCCTAGAGGCCAGGAAATTGAGAAGGGCGACTGTGTGTGTGTGGGACAACTCTTCAGATGGGCTGCAAAGTAAGAGCTTATCCACGTACTGGATGAAGTGGCTAGGTTGGAGAGGGCAATCAGCTAGGTCAGCCGCGAGAGCCTGGCCAAAGAGGGAGGGGCCGTTCCGGAAGCCCTGTGGCAAGACCGTCCATGTAAGTTGTTGTGCCTGTTCCGTGTCCAGGTCCTCCCAGGTGAAAGCATAAAGGGGGTAAGAGTTTGGGTGTGGGGGATAGTAAAGAAAGCGTCCTTGAGGTTAATGACAGTGAAATGTGTTGTCTGAGGCAGTATCCGAGATAAAAGAGTAGGGATTAGGGACCACTGGGTGGAGAGGGACCACTGCCTCATTAATGAGACGGAGGTCCTGGACCAAGCGGTAGTTTTCAGAGGACTTACGGACCGGAAGGATGGGGGTATTACATGGAGAGTTAACAGGTATGAGGAGGCCCTGAGAAAGCAAGCGAGTGATGATGGGTTTAAAGCCCTTACGATGTGTGGCTGAAATGGGGAACTGGGGTCTAGAAAGGAAGTTAGAGGGGTTTTTTAAAATTATGTGAATCGGGGTGTGGTGTTGGGCTATGACTGGGATGGAAATGTTCCACACATTGGGGTTGGCTAGGTGGGGTGGGAGGGGAGGTGGCAGGTTTGAGCTGGGAAAAACAGACTAGAGCAATACTGGCAAGGAGTCAAGGGGCCGCTGATTGAACCGGCAATGTTAAAGTGGCCCCTAGTTTTGAGAGGATATCCCTGCCGAGCAACGGAACGGGGCAGGACGGGACAATAAGGAAGGAGTGACTAAACATCCAATCACTGAGAGAACAAGGTAAAGGCGAGGTTTGAAGGGGGCAGAAGGCTGGCCGTCGATACCAATGACTGAGACCTGGGAAGGAGATAGAGGCCCTGAAAAGGAAGGCACAACCGAATAGGTAGCCCCCGTGTCCACGAGGAACGAGGTTGACTTAACCGCTACCTGGAGTAAGACCCTGGGCTCGGTGAGGGTAATTGGGGTCTTCGAGTCCAGGCATCCTCAGCTTTCCGCCAGTCCAAGCAGCTCATGGAGCGGAGCAGGGGCTCAGCCACACCCCCCGTGTGGAGGCACCGGGGCTTGGCCAGGCCAAGCGCAATCCGACTTTCAATGGCTCTTTTGTTTGCAGATAGGGCATGGCTTACTCGGTGGACAGGGGTTAGGGCACTGCTTGGCCCAGTGGCCCTCCTGGCCACATTTGAAACAGGCTCCCCAGGGAGCTTTGTTACCCATCTCCGGACGTTGAGAGACCCCCGTACCCTGTTGCATTGGCCACAGGGCTGCAACCAGGGCATGGGCTTGCACTTTAGCAGCCTGCTGGAGGCGCTGTTGCCTAGTGGTTTTTGCATTTTCCTCACGGGCATTAAAAACCTTAAAGGCCATGTTTACCAGGTCACAGACAGGGATTTGAGGGCCATTCTCTGCCTTTTTAGCTTTCTGCGGATATTAGGGGCAGATTGAGTAATGAAATGGGTAGCGAGAATGGTGGGACATGTACCCGAACAAAGCCATCCAGGCCAGCAACCTCTCAGAGAGGACAAATGGGCTCAGGAATAAGGGGGTGGGGAGGGTGATCCATGCAGTGTGAACGAGTATGTGTACTGACTGGAGAGGGGAGGGAGAGTGGTGGAAGGGGAGAATCAGAAGGTGAAGGAGGAAGATGGGGGTAGAGAGAGGGCGGGTTGTATGGCGGCAGGTTGGAAGAAGGAGGAGGAAGATTTGGAGGATGAGGGATCTGCGCAGTTAAGTTTTTCAGAAGATTTATGAGGGGGGAAGACTCCAGATTGGGTGGGAGAGGCTTATTGTATTTGGGTGGAGGGATTGGGGCAGATGGAATGAGGGAGGGGTCAGGAACAGAGGACAGGGAAGGGGCGGGAGTCTCCCTTTACCAGCAAGATTTGGGTTGTGGAACAATACTGACACAGGGAGGGATGGGAGCACAGGAGCCAGAAGGCCTGAACATAGGGGATTTCCGACCATTTTTCATTGCGTTTGCAGAAATTTTTAAGTTAGTGAGGATGTTAAAATTAAAAGTTCCCTCGGGGGGCCATTTGGACCCATTTTCCAGTCTATACTGAGGCCTGGCCACAGTACAGAAATGAATTAGACATTTGTGTTGAATGTCCGGGGTTAATCCCAATTTGTCAAGATTACTGAGAAGACAGCCCAGAGGCGTCTTAGAATTAGATTTGGAGGGTTGGTTATCCATGTCAATCTAAATTTCCGGGGCCTGTCTGAGTCTGAAAAGGCATCCCAATTCATGCAAAGACCGGCCAGGCAGAATGAAGGTCAGGATAAACAGGGCATCCTCAGGATTTATCGCTGACTGGAATGGAGGGCTTTCCCTAGCACAGCTGTGACTTCTGATAGGGAGGCCCAGAGAGGGAAAGAGAGATCGACACGGGGGGAAGTCACCTCACGAAAGTTTGAGTGGAGGAGTGGGTCAGAGATTCGCAGTTTGGGCCGGAGGCCCCTGAGCCGGGAGGTGAGGCCTGTGTGGCTCAGTCACCTCCCAGGTTTCAGGACTAAGATGTAACGTTTGGAGATACTGAAAGAGGCACAGGACAAAGGGCTGGTATAAACCAAGCGTTTATTGGGGGAGAAACTCCCTGGTGAGGTCCTGTGGTCCGGAAAGATGACCCAGGGGAGTCGCGCCCAAGGAGGGGCAGGCTTGGGTTTTCAAGGGGGCTGTATTTGGGGAGAGTGTTGGGGGCAGCAGTGAATTGGGGAGACAAAGCGTCGCATCCGGTGTGGGCTGGAAAGTTTCTGTCTGGCCCCTCTCAGCAGCTGCCAGCAGGTTTCAGGAAGCTGGTATGTGGTTTGTGGGTTTAGGGTGGAGGGGCGCATAGGGGATCGGTGGGTAAAGGGGCAGATGGGAAAAGGTAAATGCAGCTTCTCCCCGGGCCTAACAGTCATCCCTTTTGTTTCTTAACCAACTTGAATTATTTTTTAAGGTTTAAGTAATTTCACCTTAGGTATATATTTGCAGTTGGCTAAAGACTTTTCATTTTTTAATTTTACTCTTTTTCCCTGTCTTTATTTTATTTTAAGGATGTGGGGTACAAGTCAGGATTAGGTACATAAGTGGTCTACATGGAGGTGGGGTTTGGGCTCCCACTGGTTCTCAGTTCCCCTGTTTAGGATCAGGTACCCTTAGTGATATTATGTGCCCCTCCCCTGATTTTTTTTAACTTTTTATTTCATTTCATTTTTAGATCAAATAGATGCAAAAACACTCAAAACTGGATGAATTGTAGGTAAACTGTTCATTAACTAAATATTAGGTTTTGGATGAACTGATTAGTCCGACAACCTTGTAGAATTCCTTAAGGGTGTATGTGGATCTTTATGTGTAGTTTGGTGTCTTGTGATACACTGAATGTAGTGCTAATGAGAATTCAGGAGTCCTGCATGGTTGTCAGTATGTAGCATGTGTGCAGTCTTTCTGACTACTAGATCCAAATGTCCTTCAGATCTTACTGATAAGCAATGAGACAGTTAACGGGATGCTGATTGGGTCTGGCTAGTTCCATTGTTTTCTCCTCTTCTTTCATTACGTAAGTGATAGTGTCTGGTGAAGGCAAAAGGATGTTTTTTGCTGAACAGGAGGAAACCATTGTGTCCGGTTTTCCAAAATTAGGAGCATGATGACTTTGTGTCCCACATCAGCAATGTTCAGCACATGTGCACCCTCGTGAGCATCAGCCTCTCAGACATTGGCAACACGACTATGTGAGCATTCAGTTTCCTCACTGGAGTTAGTAAAGGTCTGTGTGTTGATGCTGATGCTAATATCATAGCAAAACTATCACCTTAGCAGATAGTCCATAGAAGCCACATAAGTGCAGACACATTTACCTCACTGGGATATGTGTGTTGTTGGTTGTTTTATTAGTAGCATTTGTTTTGTGTCCAAGGTACTGGCATTCTTTAGAATTTTATAAATAGTGACTATAACAAAAAATAGAGCCCTGGAGTTATGGCTCACACCTGTAATCCCAGCACTTTGGGAAGTGGAGGCAAGAGGATTGCCTTAGTCTAGGGGTTCAAGACCAGTCTGGGCAACTTGGAAAGACCTTGTCTCTAAAATACATAAATAAAATTAGCCAGTCATGGTGGTGCATTCCTGTGGTTCCAGCTACTTGGAAGGCTGAGGTGGAAGAATCACCTGAGTCCAGAGGATTGAGGCTGTGGTGGCTGTAAGCATGCCTAGATGACAGCGCTAGACTATGATTCAAAAATAAATAAATAGGTTGAATGCTGTGGTTCACGCCTGTAATCCCAGCACTTTGGGAGGCAGAGGTGAGAGTATTGCCTGAGGCTGTGGGTCCAAGACCAGCCTGGGCAACTTGGTGAGACCTCATTTCTACAATAAATAAAAAATTCGCTGGGCATGGTGGTGCATGTCTGTAGTCCCAGCTACTTGAAAGCTGAGGTGGAAGGGTCACCTGAGCCTAGTAGGTTGAGGCTGCAGTGGCCATGAGCATGCCACTGTACTCCAATCTGGGCAACAGAATAAGACTTGGAGTCAAACAAACAAACAAAAAATAATAAATAAATAGAATCAATAGTGAGTAAATATTTTAGGATGGACAACACTTAGTAACTCTTCAGTAATTTTGTATTGCTTTAACAACCTCAAGATAAATCTACAAGGTGTGACAATTAAATTCGCAAACTCAACCTAGAAAAAGTGCTATATACCTTATTGCTGAGTGTCACCATGGGCACCTTCAAAATACTCCCCTTGGATAGCTATGCACTGACTCCAGTGCCTAGTCCACCCATCCAAGCAATTTTGGAACTCTCTTTCTGGAATGGCCTTTAGAACTATCTTCATAAGAATGTTGGAGCTTAAATTAGAAGAAAAAACAAACATTAAATATCTTGTTAAACTTGACAAGAGTGAAAGTGAAATCAGGGACATGTCAGTTCAAGTTTATGGGGATAATGCCATGAAAAAATGGTAGTTGCAATTGGATTAAACATTTTTCTGAGGGTAGAGAAGGCATCACTGAAGAAGAGGGGTCAGGATGAACAGTGACGAGCAGACCTGACAAAAACGTTGCAAAACTTTGTTGAATTGTGCATCAAAATCGTTGACTGACTGTGAGAAGCACAGCAGACCAAATAAACATCAACAGAGAACAGGAAAATCTTTTTTTTTTTTTTTTTTTTGAGCTGGAGTCTCACTCTGTGACCCAGACTGGAGTGCAGTGGCCGCTCCCAGCCACTGCAGCCTCGACCTCCTGGGCTCTGGTGATCCTTCCGCCTCAGCCTTCCAAGTAGCTGGAACTACAGGCACGTGCTACCACGCCCGGCTAATTTTTTGATTTATTGTAGAGATGAGGTCTCGACAAGTTGTCCAGGCAGGTCTCGAACCCACGGGCTCAGGCAATCCACTCACCTCAGCCTCCCAAAGCGCGGGATTACAGGCTGAGCCACTGAACCCGGCTGAGAACAGGAAAATCTTAACTGAAAATCTTGGTATGAGAAAGGTGTGTGCAAAAATGGTTTTAAAGAGCTCTTGCATCATCATGACAATGTACCAACTCACACAGCACTGTCTGTGAGGGAGGTTTTAGCTGGGAAACAACAAACTCACCTGATCTGGCCTCCAATGACTTTTTTCTTTACCTAAAGATAGAGAAAATATTGAAAAGAAGACATTTTGATAACATTCAGGGTAATACGATGACAGCTCTTACAGCCATTCCAGAAAAAGAATTCCAAAATTGCTTTGATGAGTGGACTAGGCACTGGTGCTAGTACATAGCTTCCCAAGAGGAGTAGTTTGTTTTTTGTTTTAAATTTTTTATTTTAAAGATGTGAGGTACAATTCAGGGTTAGGTATACAAATGTTAATTTTGCAGGTACCCTTGTTGATGAGGTGTGCCCCCCTCAGCAGTTTCCCACTACTGCCAATCCCTACCCCCCCCAGCAGTTTCCCACTACTATCAATCCTTTTCTTATTGTATTATGATAATTGTTCAAGGTTTGCTTATGAGTGAGAACTTGTGATACTCAGTTCTTTGTTTCTGTGATAGATGACTCATCAGTATTATAGCCTCTAAGCCCATCCAAATTGCTGTGAAGTTCATAATTTTGCTCTTCTTTATGGTTATGTGATATTCTATCATGTATGTGTACCACATTTGTTTTATCCAGTCAAGAGGAGTACATTGGAGGTGACCATAATCACCATAGTAATATTCAGCAATGAGATATATTTTACTTTTTCTAGAATAAGTTTGTAAACTTAATTGTCACATCTCATAAACTCCTTAATGTTATTTCTTCTTCTTTTTTTTTTTTTTTTTTTTGAGTAAAAGTCTCACTCTATGCCCTGGCTGGAGGGCATGCTCACAACCACCGCAGCTTCAACCTGCTGGGCTCAGGCAATCCTTTCATCTCAGCCTTCCATGTAACTGGAACTACAGTCATGCGCCACCACGCCCGGCTAATTTTTCTTGATTTATTGTAGAAATGAAGTCTTGCCAAGTTGCCTGGGCTGGTTTTGATCCCATGGGCTCAGGTAATCCTCTCACCTCAGCCTTCCAAAGTGCTGAGATTATAGGCGTGAACTACCTTGCCTGGCCTCCAACAACCAGACCCCCTCCTACTTCTTTAGCCTTCCTCCCTCTATCCCTCAAATCTCATCCTGTGACCTAATCTTACTAAGATTTTTTTTCCTAAGAGACATGATTTCACTCTGTCACTCAGGCTGTACTGCAATGCCTTGATCATAACTCACTACAACTTTGAACTCCTGGGCTCAAGTGATCCTTCCCACTTCAGCCTTCCAAGTAGCTGGGACTACAGGCATATGCCAACATATCAAGTTAATTTTTTTGTTTTTCATTTTTGTAGAGACAGGGTTCCAGTATGTTGCCCAGGCTGGTCTTGAACTCCTGGGTTCAAGTGATCCTCCCACCTCAGCCTCCCAAAATGCTGAGATTACAAGCGTGGGTCACCATGCTAGGGTTAATACTACTAAACTTATTTTTCCTCTCTTGCTTTCCTGCTCAACCTAGCTAGTCTTGCTTCAGGTTAAAGAGTAAAAAACTTAATCTGTGGGGAAATCTCTCCTGGTTTAGTGCCCACGTGAAGCCTATACTGTGGCACTTATAACACTCTAGTGTAATTGTTAACCTTGTGTTCTCCAGGAGAATGCCTGGGGATGTTAACTATTTAACAACAAAAAAATTTTAAATTTGAAGAACAAGGGGCCTGCAGTAACCTTTGTGGCCTTACTAAGTTTTCCTGGTGGTTCTTTTTCTGCTTGTGAGTACTTTTAACCCATTTTGTGAAAATACTGAGACCCATTCACTTTTATCTCATTTCTCCTCCTTCAGCAAGTTACTTAACTTTTCTGGATTCAAGTTGTTAAATCTGCAAAAATGGAGATAATAGTTGACACAGCGTTGTTAAGAGAGTTAAAGACATACTAGAGGCAAGAAGTGGCCTCATGTTTTGTACCAGAGGCAAGGAGTGGCCTCACATTTATGGCTCAGGGTTATTGATCTCTCTAGCACAAATAGAGGGTGTAGGGGCAGGGCTCTACTGATAGCTAGAGATCAGGACTGCTCTCATGGTGAGGCCTTAATTGTTTCAAAAATGATTTTCTTTGACATCCTTTTTCTCTTTTTACTTTCTTCTAATAGTGTCTCAGTCGTGAGCAAGGTATTAAGTGGATCAAAAAAGAAAGACTTCCAGCATTTTTGGAAAGTGATTGCTACTTTGAATACAGGTACTGTAGTCCCATTAATATACCTATTTTCAATGCCTATTTTTTAACATTAAATTTTTTTCCTGTGATTTCTTTTTGGTAAAATTGTAAATATGCCTTTTGACACATTAGAGTTTGGATCTCACCTGCATGGAATAAGAGTGATAAAACTTCAGTAAAAATCACTCCGTTTTTCCAAAGAGATGTACTTCAGTGTATCTGTTTGGTCATTATATTTTAAAAATCATCTACTGGTGAAAATGGTATTTATGTGTAGGGTGTTTAAAAATGATTATCCGTGTGACATGAAAAAGACAGAATGCCATAGTGCAGGGTCAAGTTTTTCCTTTATGTTCCCTGACTTTTAAAGTGTAAGCACCTTAACTTTGACCTTTACCCAGAACAACCATTTTTAAGTGAAAACAAATTAAAACAGAATAATTATTAACTAATTAGTAGTTTTACAAATAAACCATTATGTTTTAGCAGAGGCAAAGAGAATCATCCTGCAGAGTGAGGAGGGGAGATTGACTTGAATACATAAAATTAAATTTTAGTGGTTTTTTCCCTGAATTCTACCATATTTGAAACTTATTTTAAAATGGTATGATTTCTAAAATGCAGGTTGGCCAAACTGGTCTCACAAGTAAGATGGAGCAAGTCAGGCGTGAATTTCACAGTAGGTACACATTTTTCTCCCTGGGTCCTGAAAAAATCACCCAGTCTGCCACCTCCTGCCACTGAAGAAGAAGATAATCTTATGATTATGAAAAAGTTCTACATTTCTCTTGGCGAGGTAAAAGTATGAGTGTTTTGTGTGTGTGTGTGTGTGTGTGTGTGTGTGTGTGTGTGTGTGTGTGTGTGTGTGTGTGAGATTTGGTACTTCATTGAACCTTCTCATTTTAGGAGCACACATTTCATTTGCATCACTTGAACTGGGAAAGTGATTTCTAATTCTTTTAAAGCAGATTTAGCAATAATTCTTGCGGATTTATACTGGCTCATTTGCTCTGATTATGAAATATAATCAGAAATATTATCCTCATGTGTCTGAAGGAACAAAAGCAAGGTCGAAGAGCATGCTGTGTCACCTGGGAAGCAAGGGTAACTTGAATTATATCCATGGTTTCGTTGTTCGTTCCAAAGTTCTTAACTATTTGGATTCTACTACTTTTGTACAAAAAGATGATAAATTGGGTCTTCTCCTCCCTGTTGTCTAGATTATTACTTAGTAGTAAAATGTATTACTATCACTATCTTGTTAAAATGTTGTCAGATAGTTTGTCCTTCATGATTGGTGAGACGTGGGGGTGTGTGGGTGCACTTGATGAATCAAATGTCCTTTGGGAGAGTCACAATATAGTGAAAACTGTTGTTTGATCTTTGGCCTCTAATTATCAGATCTTATTTCTGTACACTTCCAATACACAATTCTACACAAAAGCAGGAATGGCAAATATGTATGTTTATCCATGACAGACAATGTTAATCAATGTGGAAATTTTTCTGCTGAGCTAGGACTTGGCTCCAGATACTTCTCGACACCGTTTTCTAGACAAGCACTTCCAATTGGTCAAAGATGTCATACAAGAGAAAACCTCTTTGCCATCTGTATCGGAATGGATAGACTTATACTACTTGAATTTTTTTCATATATAGTTACTATTAATTTTATAGCTTGACATTCCTATCAGCAATATTTGTCAAAAATGTTTAAAATTATGCCAGTTACATTATTTCCACTGAATAATGCTTAGTGAGATATTGATGGCACATTTTTCTTCTCTCTTATACTTATTTATTTATTTTGTGCAGTTGAAATAGCAAGAGCACTTTATATTTTGGTCCCTGTCAATTTTGTGAATGTTCCTTAATTATTTTGGTCTCCTGTCACTGCTTAGGCTATTACTTGTAAAAAAGTAGTCACTCAATGCATATATGTTGGATAAACATATAGTTAATAATAAATAACTTGGGCTGGGCATGGTGGCTTACATCTGCAATCCTAGCACTTTGGGAGGCAGAGTTGGGCAGATCACTTGAGCCCAAAAGTTCAAGACCAACCTGGAAAACATAGTGAGACCTTGTCTCTAAAAAAATTAAAAAATATTGCTGTACACTTGTAGTCCCAGCTACTTGGGAGGCCAAAGCAGGAGGACTGCTTGAGCCCAGGAGTTGGAGACTGAGGTAGCCAGGAATGTGCCACTGCACTCCAGCTTAGGCAGCAGAGTGAGACCCTGGCTTAAAAAATAATAATAATGAAATAATAATATTTAACTTGGTTTTAAAGGAAAGAGGGAACAAAAGTGAACTAGAGTCTCTCAAAGCTTTTATACACCCAGGACACCTTACCTCTAAGAAGGGCAGTGATTGTGCAGATGTCACCTCTCATTTCTCTTTCACTTTGGTCTCATGATGTGGGCTGATTTTTCCTGTTAATTTTACATGACAGATAAGGAATAATATCTCTTCCATTTAGGCCACCTCTTCTGTAAGTGTTCCTTAGGCTAAGTGCCAACCAACCATCCTGCTGACTCAGTTGGAGAAAGGAAAAATGAGAAATGAGAGGAATGCTGGACACTCCCTTCTCTTCTCCTGTTGAGCAACTTTGATTCTCTAGGAAAAGTAGGAGAGAACATTACTGAGAGAAGCTGGCAGAATTTTCCCAGGAAGACTGGGATAGGAGTGTCATAGGGATAGAGTTCTAGAAGCTAAGGATCAGTTTTGGGACTGGGCTGACTGGTTCAGGGGTACACAAAACAAAGAAAAAAATGGAAGACTACATCCAGTGGCATATGGAGTCAGGAATCCGTCTTCTGGAAGCATCCAATCCAAGCGAAGTAGTGAAAACTGAATCAGGCAAAGAGACGCTGAACTTGCAAAGGTTTCCAGTAGTACTAAGAGTAGAGTCTCTGTTGTACTCGGGGAGGAGTTGTTAAAAACACTAAGCCAAGTCAGACAGAATGGGGGACATGAAATAATTGGGAAAGTTGCAAATGGGAGCAGCTAGCAAAAATGCATCAAAGAATTGATGAGCTATGTCAGGTTGAGGCCAGATGATATGAATTTGTAGTAGATCCAGTAAGAGTGGAGAATTTGATAGGTTTTGGACTCATTTTGTTCCTTTGATTATCAAAGATGAAAAAATATCTGGATCGAAATTTCTTTCCTATTGTCCCCTTAGCTAATTAATTTATATAAGTTCAACTTTGTTTTCTTTCATGAGATCGTTTCTTCTTTATATATTGTACTGCACACATTGAATAGTATTGTAATGACTTGTCTAGGTTTGTGATTGGAAGAATACCGCCAATCTTAGGTTAAACTAATATGCTCCTTTCTTCCTAGGCCTCCTATACTCAAACAAAAGATTGGTTTGCGTTAGCAAAACAAAGTCAGCAAACTGTATCAACCTTTTCATTACCCTGTTGTATACCACACAACAAAGTTAAATCACCAGTTCTTTCATCTGTTTCTGGTAAGCAGAAAATGCCAAGAATGAACTCAGAGCTCTTTACGTTTTTGCCTTTTTGTTCTAATTTTACAATATATCATTTACTGGTTGGGAAGAGAAAATTATCCACACACCCCTTTCCCCTACAATTCCTACTGTTTTTTGAGAGGCAACATTACAAAAAAGAGGATGGATTTGGAACCCAACTCTGATAAATATTAGCTGTGTGGTGTTTGATGAACCAGTTCATTTCTGGGAACCTTACTTTCGTCATCTGTAAGATTAGAATAATGGTACATACTAAAATTATCATTGAGGGTGGGCCACAGATGACAACAGTTACCTTATTTGTGGCAAGTCAAGGGGTAAAGCACTAACATCAGATGTTTCACTGATTTCTGAAAGAAGGAGAAAATAGGAGCCAAACACTATATATTTAGAAAACGTGTACAAATAATCCATTTGTAAGTCTTCATAAGTACCTTATGACTTTTTGCAACTTTTTTTTTTTTGAGTTGGAGTCTCACTCCATCACCCAGGCTGGCATTGCAGTGGCATGCTCACAGCCACCCCAGTGTCGACCTGCTGGGCTCCGGTGATCCTTCTGCCTCAACCTTCCAAGTAGCTGAAACTACAGGTGCACGCTACTGTGCCAAACTAATTTTTGATTTATTGTAGAGATGTGGTCTCGCCAAATTGCCTGGGCTGGTCTCGAACCTGTCAATTCTGTCGGCCTCCCAAACTGCTGGGATTACAGGCTGAGCCACCGAGCCCAGCCCATTTTGCAACTTTAATAGACTTAGAAGTATGATAGTAATTGAATCTTTTTGCTTAAATAGTGAATTTTAAAAATTGCTGATATTGACTCCGGTTCTGGTCTGTTAATTTATGGTCTCATCATCTATGGTAGGCAATTTATCATACAATATGAAATATCAAAGTACATACAGTCATTTAGTATACATGTTCTGATTTCTTAATAAATTTGGCCCTTCTGTATTGACATTCTATATTAGTCTGCAATATTATATTTTTGAAGTGTTTAATGTCTTTTTGGATATCCGCTGTGTTAGGGACGTCAAATATTTGGTCCATCTGTCACCTTTCTTTACCTCCGTGTCCAGGGAACGCAAGGTTAATCCCTGCTAGCAGTTTTTTCTTTTCCTTTTTTTCTACCAGTTCCAAATGTGGGTTCAAAATCCTTAAGATACTGATCCATGCAGTCGCTTCATATAGTAAACCCATTTTCCATTCTGGCTCCGTAACATCTATTTATTTGTTTGTTTATTTATTTATTTGTTTTTGAGTTGGAGTCTCACTCCATCACCCAGGCTCTCGGCCACCCCAGTGTTGACCTGCTAGGCTTAGGTGATCATTCCAAGTAGCCGGAACTAAAGGCATGCGCTACCACGTCCGGCTAATTTTTTGATTTTTTTATTGTAGAGATGAGGTCTCACCATGTTGCCTAGGCTGGTCTTGAATGCGCAGGCTCAGGCAATCCTCTCACCTTGGCCTCCCTAAGTGCTGGGATTACAGGCTTGAACACCATGCCTGGCCTAGCATCTATTTAATAATAAAAAAGTGTTACAGTCCTATCTAACCTAATAAACTTTTATGACTTAATACAGAGAGTTTTATCTTTGATGATGGAGTTCATCCCCGGACAAAGAAGGACCCATGTAAAACAACTAAATTAATTTCTGAATTTGAGGAAGAAGAAGAAGAAGAAGAAGAAGAAGAAGAAGAAGGATCCATATCTTTGCAAGACACTCCTTCTCAAGCTCTTCTGAGAATATACCTTGAAAAGCAACAGGATGTTGATGAAAGCCAAACAATGCATTTCTCAACAACTGAAGAGTTTTTAAACTCTTATATATACTTTATTTTTATAAGAGCAGTTCAGCAAATTACTGGAGAGCCATTAAGAGAATTCCCAGATCATATAAACTTTAACAACGTAACACAAGTGTTGCTTGATGATGGTTTTAAGTCTATCACTGGCAAGAAGTTTTTAAGTGAATCAGTTCAAAATGCAAAGGAAAGGGCAGAAAAGGCATTAGAACAAGCAAGTTTAAGTTCAAAGAGTGATAGCGCTGAACCAGAGAGCAGAGCTGACTGGTGCATTTCTCATAGAACTTACGACATTGGCAATAGAATGGAGTTTGAAAGATTTAAGAAATTTATAAAAGGTACATTAGGAGAGAGATATTGGTGGCTATGGATGGATATTGAGAGGTTAAAAGTTCTTAAGGACCCTGGAAGACATCAAAGGTATTCTATTTTTTTCCTAACAGTTTAACAAATTATAGAATATTAGATTGAGTTATTTAAGCAAAGCAGAAAGTCTGAAACAAATATAAAAAAATATAAAAATTTATATAATTTATAAATTATATAAATATAATTTATACTCTTGGAAGGATGAATAATAAATGTATTTTATTATAATAGTAAATATTTTGATTTCATGGTTTTCAGATATTAATAATAGCAATTATTTGGGTTTGCATAATGTTTCTTCTCATAAATTCTGGAACCTACTTCCAAATTAATTATTCTGTTTTAGTTTTTATAACATTCCAATGATATAGACTTTTTTTAGAATAAAATGATTTATCAGATATAAAACCATACTAGCATAAGATACCTGCTATTCCCAGCAGCCTGCTTAGTGAACAAATTTCATGATGTCTGGTTGGTCACCATGCAGCTGGATATCTGGATGTGTCTGCTAGAGCAGTGGTCCCCAACTTTTTGGCATCAGGGACTGGATTTGTGGCAGACAGTTTTTCCATAGAGAGGAGTTCATCAGGCATTAGATTCTCATAAGGATCTGGCAACCTGGCTCCTTCGCATGCACAGTTCTTCGCATGCACAGACTCGAGTTGGAGTCTCACTCTGTCGCCCAGACTGGAGTGCAGCGGCCGCTCCCGGCCACCGCAGCCTCGACTTGCTGGGCTCCGGCGATCCTTCCGCCTCAGCCTTCCAAGTAGCCGGAATTACAGGCGCGGGCTACCATGCCTGGCTAATTTTTTTTTTTTTTTTTTTTGAGTTGGAGTCTCACTCTGTCGCCCAGACTGGAGTGCACCGGAATTACAGGCGCGCGCTACCACACCCGGCTGATTTTTTTTTTTTTTATTATTTATTGTAGAGATGAGGTCTCGCTGCCCAGGCGGGTCTCGAACCCGCGGGCTCAGGCAATCCACTCACCTCAGCCTCCCAAAGGCGCGGGATTACAGGCTGAGCCACCAAGCCCAGCCACAGTTTTTTTTTTTTTGTTTGTTTGTTTTTTTTACGAATCAGATTTTATTGTAAGAGAGGAAACAGAGAACCTGTGAAAACATGGAAACAGATGGGTTACATACGTAATGTGGTTCCAGTCACAGGCTTTTGACTCAGATGTTTGGGTTCAAACTCTTGTTCTGCTTTTAGCCTCTCTAACCTTCAGTTTCTTTATATGTGATGGGAAACCCATATTTACTTTGTAAGATTGTTGGGGAAATTAGGTAAAATGTCAGATGTGGAGTTCTTAATAGAGTCCCCACTCCTATGGAAGTCTAACGCTGAGGCTGATTTGGCAGGAGGCGGAGCCTCGCCGGCTGCCGCTCTTCTCTCGCTGTGCAGCCCGGTTTCTTACAGGCTACCAGGCTGCGACTGGGGGTTAGGAACCCCTGTGCTAGAGAATCCCTTGGAGGTCTGATGGGGCTTAGTTCTTCATTTGGTTGGCTCCGTATGTTTCAGATTCCTATATGTCTAAGAACCTTAAGAGGACCCTATTTTAGGAAAAGTTATTATCTTGGCTTTATTTTCTTCATCTGCTTTGAAGTAGATCAACTATAGTAGATTGCAGTTTCCATTAAAGATTTGACTGAGTCTATACATTAGTGACTGAGTTATTTCAATTATTTTAATGGCATTCAGATCATAGAGGTTATTGTTGGGCCTAGCTATAAGAGAAGGGGGTCACCGAGTGGTTGATGATGAAACATGGTGGGATTGATGATGGAGTAGAAGGTCATTACCCCTTTTCAAGACATATGCAAATAACCTACGTAGGTTTTTCAGGATCAACACTGTAGTTGCCATTGTTGCCACAATAAATTGCTACAAATTTAGTGACTTAAAGCAACACAGTTTAATTTATTCTCTTACAGTTCTGGAAGTCATAAGGCCCTGGAGGGGATTCATTTATTTGCCTTTTCCAAAAACTTATGAAGGCCTTATGAAGGCCACCTGTCTTCCTTGTTCATGGTCCCTTATTCCATCTTCAAAGCCCCCATCATAGCATCCTCTCTCTGACCTCTGCCCTGTCCTTACATCTTTTCTCTCTGAGTCTGACCCTCCTGCTCCCCTCTTAAAAGGATCCTTGTGATTACATTGGGACCACTGAAATTGGTCCCACAGCATGTTTGGTATCTCCACAAAAATGTTTGCTACCCCTGAAGCTCGGTGTCATTTTTAGGATAGCTCATTACTTGTCTGAAACATTTTAGAAGTGAAAACATTTCGGGAGTTGAATATTCTATCAACGTATGTGGATATGTATTTTCTTTCAGACATCTTGAGAAGATGAAAAAATGCTATCTGGTGAGCAGTGGAGATTACTACCTTTCTGCAGAAATCTTATCAAAATTTAAACTGTTAGATGGATCTCAGTGGACTGACGAGCATTTAAAAGACATTCAGTTTGAGGTTGTAAAACCTTTACTTCTATATTGGTAAGAAAAATAACATGAGACAAAGTTACTTCACTTTTCTCAGGCTAGTTATAAGTTGTACTTTTATGGATATATAACTTATGGGAATCTAAAATGACAAGATTATTATATCATGGGCTTTCCTTAAGGTACTTATTATCCTTTGAATAATTTGGATATTTGGGTGACTTTAAATCCACAATAAGGCTTGACAATATTTGAGTTCCCTTTAACATTGTGAATACATCTTTCTACACCTGACCTTTTTATGACCCGTATCCCATAAAATTGTGTGTGTGTGTGTGTGTGTGTGTATGTGTGTGTGTAGGTATATGTGTCCATGTAGCTAGAGTTACAGATTTTTATCCCAATAAATGTTTTTTGAGCACTTCCTATATGCCAAGTTTTGCACTAAGGATACACGGAAACATGGTCAAGTCTAGTGGTCTTCATATGATGGGAAGAACATCAGGTTTGAAGTAGGATAGTCAAAGGAAGTGTGGGGAATGCACAGGACACAAATAAAAGGTCATATTTCCCCTGAGACTCAAGGGACTTGAAGCAAGGGAAAGAGGATAGGCATAATGGAAAAACTGACGTTTGAAGATCTGCATGTTGTCCGTTGTGACTGTAACAGATCTGATCATGTGGCTTCTTTGCTTCAGTTCTTTCACTGGTTACCCCAAAGCCTTCAATTTAAAGTTCAGATTCCTCCAAGTAGCAGATAAGGTCATCATGATTTATTCTTTTCCCACTCTCTGGCATCATTTTCCATCTAGGGATTCCAAATTACTTATTTATTTTGTACTTTTCCATTTATATGGAGTGTTGTTATTCTCTTTCTTTAAGGAATTTTATTCTTAAATATTTAAGACGTACAGAAAGGTATAAATCATACTTGAGTACCTATGTATATACCACCCAACTTAATAAAACATTTAGTTTAATAAAACATTGCCAATACAGCAATGTTTCCTTTTTTAGTTAAAGCTTTTGTTTTGAGATAATTGTGGATTTATATACAGTTATAAGAAGTAATACAAAAAGCTACTGTGTGCCTCTTATAGTTTTCACCCATGGTAACATCTTGCATAACTATAACACATATCACAATGAGGAAATTGACATTGACACAATTTACTGATCTTTTTTCTTATTACACTAGTTTTACATGCACTCAATTGTGTGTGTATTTCAGTCTGTCATTTTATCACTTTATAATTCATGCATTTGCTATCACAATCGAAATACAGAACAGTTACATTATTGCAGATATCCCTTGTGCTACTCTCTCATAACCACACCTGCCTCTCCTTCTTCTCCTCATTCCCCCATTCCTAACTACTGGAAACCACTAATAAATGAAGTTATATAATTTGTAATCTTTTGTCGTTATCTTTTTAAATTCAGCATAATTCCCTTGAGATCCATCCAGGTTGTTGTGTACATCAACAGTTTGTTCCTTTTTATTGCTAAGTAAAATTCCATTGTATAGATGTACTATATTTATTCATCCATCCATTGAAGGACATTAGGGTTGTTTTCAGTTTTCAGCTATTACCACTGGTTATACTCACGTATACATGTACACACATGTATTGAATACAGGTCCTTGGTAGTTATGTGGCAAACATCTTTCCTACTAACTAGATCTTGAAAATTAAAATCAGGCCAGGTGTGGTGGCTCATGCCTGTAATTCCAGCTCTTTTGGAGACCGAGGCAAAAGGAATGCTTGAGCCCAGGAGTTCAAGACTAGCCTAGGCAACACAGCGAGACCTCATCTCTTAAAGAAAACAAAATGTATACAATCCATTTACATTAGAACTTGTGTAATGAAAGCCATCAAAATAATATAATACCAGTTTAGGATTAACTGTGAGGTACACCATAATATTTGATGAATTCATGTAGTGGCTAATCAAAGTTAATGCTATATGAATGAAATAAGAGTGTAAAATTAAAATGGTAAAGGCAGCAGGGACTTATAAAGTCATGTGAATACACTCTAATGATATGAACCAGAAAACTGAGGCACCTCAATTTGATAAGAGTCTTATAGATACTTCCACTTACTGGCTGACATGCAAATAAGAAATAATTTTGAATATTTCCTATACAAGTAAAAGTTCTGAAATACAGTATAGAATGACCACGGCTATCTATACTAAATGACCATGAAGGTGGAAATAATAGACAATGGGGACACTAGGAAATAGGGATGTGAGATTAGAGTTCAGAAATGACTTATTGGTTATAATGTTCACTATCTGGAGAATGGGTCACCTGAAGCCCAATCCCCACTACTACACAGTATGTCTGTGTAACAAACATGCACTTGTTTCCCCAAATCTAACATCAAATTAAAAAGAAAAAAGAGAACAGAAAGCTTTCTGACCCCAACCTAATGATAGACTTTAGATTCTCTTCTACTCCCAATCTGTGTTCACATCAGGAAGGATATCTACCTTCTTCCTATTGTATGTATGAATGTATGTATGCATGTATGTATGTATGTATTAAGGTGGGGGGGGTCTCAATCTGTTGCCCAGGCTGGAGTGCAGTGGCACAATTACAGTTCACCACAGCCTCAACCTCCTGGGCTCTGGCAATTCTTCTGCCCCCCTCACCAAGTATTTGGGACTGCAGGTGTGCTACCACCCTGGCTAATTAAAAAAAATTTTTTTTTGTAGAGATGAAATTTTGGCTACATTGCCTCAGCTGGTCTCAAACTCCTGGGCTCAAGCAGTCCTTCCGCCTTGGCCACCCAAAGGGGCTGGGATTACAGGTGTGAGCCACCGTTTCTGGTCACTTCTTGCAGTTTTAAAGGGAAACAATTTTCTATCAGGTCCTGAAATATGGAAGAGGAATTAGTCCTTGGGTTGTGGCATCAAAAGGAAAATGTGGTTCAATTAGCAGCAGACCCTTACAGCTGGAGTTAAACCCATATCCAATAAAGAGTTAGACCACATACTGAATATCAGGATATCCATCCAATTAAGTGTGGCCTTGATATTGTGCCAGACATTCTTATTCATAAGTTTCTGGCAGTAGTGTTGGTCTTTCATTTATATAAATGGTTGTAAAATTAAATCTTGCCTTCAAATATAAGGCTCGAAAAAAATAATATAAATTATAACGTACTTTAGTAGCATACTTAAGCATTATAAAAATGTTTGTTTTAAATGTTAATTTTATTCTACCAATTTTTATTTGATACTACAAATAAATACTACACTGCTTTAAAATAATCACAAGTACATTTTATGTTTATCTTACTAGAAACAATGTTATTTAAAAAAATTTTTTTCTCAACAGATATATAGGTTTCTTCTTATCAAGCAGATAATTTTAATGCAATTTTACTTATTTTTTCCTAATGTATATTGCCTTTTTATATGAGCGATTGGGATTGCAGGCAGTTGATATATCACAGAAAAATTGTTTTAAGTCTGAGCAGCAGAAAAAGAAATTATTAGAAAAGGAGTTTAGCAAGACTGATAATTGTGAGCACAGCTATTATATATTTTGTAAGCTTTGACTTTTGAGGCTTATTGTCAAGTTCTGTGTTAAATTTATCTTTTCAATAAACAGGGCACCAAGATTCTGTGTTACTCATTCAGCCTCAACAAAGCATGCTAGTGCTGAACTGAAATTCTGGCACCTCCGCCAAGAGAAACCAAGGAAGGATATTGATCCTTTCCCACAAATGCCAACCCTCTTGCCACTAAGACCTAAGTCTTGTGTTCCACAGATACATGAGATCCAGGTAGTGTGTACATTGATGATTTGATCTTTGTCAAGTTCCTAGTAAAATATCTATGCTTGAGTGTCTGTACACTGATACTTAAGTCTCATGGTAAGCTTCGTTGTTACTGTTGCTAGTGTACAGGCTGCAACATTTAGGAAATAAGAAAACCTACCGTCTGTTCTCTACCAAGCAACCAAAGTGATCCTTCAAAAATACATAATCATGTAACTCATCAAAATTCTCCAGTGGTCTTTTCTCTCAGAATAAAAGCCAAAGTCTTTACATAGCTGTACAAGGCCCCGCTAACCCCTGACCTCATTTCCTGCCACTCTTCTCTGACTCCATTCCAACCACACTGGTCTCTTTGCTCTTCTTTGAAGACACCAAGCAAAAACCCCAGGGCTTAGCACTTGCTGTTCATTGTGCTTGGAGCACTTTTCCGCCCTAGAGGCTTGCCCCCTCACTTCCTTCAGGTGTCTGCTCAAGTGCCACTTAATCAGAGAGTTTATTCTTGACGCCTCCACTTGAGTACACGTATGTAGAATAGCACACATGCCCTCCGTCACTACCTGTGCCTTTTGCCCCGCTTTATTTTGCTTTGCTCTTCTCATGACCATGTGATTTATCTGCCTCTTGTCTTTTACCTCCTATTAAAATGTAAAGGACTTTTCTTTTAAGTGCTCATCTCCAGTGCCTAGAAGAGTGCCTGTCACATAATAGTTGCTTAGGAAGTATAAATTGAATGAATGAATGAGAAGTAGCAATAGCAGAATAAGAAGTCATGTGTATTCTTTCATATGGAGAATAATAAAATAGCACAAGCTGGGCTCGGTGGCTCAGCCTGTAATCCCGCGCCTTTGGGAGGCTGAGGTGAGTGGATTGCCTGAGACTGCGGGTTCGAGACCCGCCTGGGCAGCGAGACCTCATCTCTACAATAAATCAAAAAAATCAGCCGGGCGTGGTAGCGCGCACCTGTAATTCCGGCTACTCAGAAGGCTAAGGTGGAAGGATCGCCGGAGCCCAGCAGGTCGAGGCTGCGGTGGCCGGGAGCGGCCACTGCACTCCAGTCTGGGCGACAGAGTGAGACTCCAACTCAAAAAAAATAGCACAAAAATTTAAGGGAAAAGTCCAACAAGGGAAGAAAAGTTAGCTAACTTTATGAGGAGAAATGAATAATCCTACAAACTTTGGCATAGAGATGCAATAACTGTAACATTTGCATTTCTATAGTAAGGAATCTTATTAATCTTAGTAGAAAGGTGTCACATAATGTTAACTGTTATTGACTGTAGTCACACAGTCTCCTTGAAAGATTGCTTTGTGTTCAAGATGTCTTATTTGAAAAGGCAGGAAGATGTATAATGTAGTTTTGTTTTTTTGTGGGGGTTAGATTCTAACTCCATCACTGAAGCCTCAACCTCTTGAGCCGAGGCTATCTTTTCACTTCAGTTCCCTGAGTAGCTGGGACTACAGGTGCGTGCCACCACAACCGGCTAATATTTTTATTTTTTCTAGAGACAAGGTCTCACTATATTGCTGGTCTCTAACTCCTGGTCTCAAGCAATCCTTCAGCCTCAGCCTCCCAAAGTGTTGGGATTACAGGTGTGAGCCACTGTACCCAGCCAATATAGTTTTAAAAGTTTTGCTTCTACAAGTAATGTTTTAGAGCTGGAGAGACACTAACATTTTTCTCTGGCAGTGGTTTCTCTTCTTTTTTCTTTCTTTCTTTCTTTTTTTTTTTTGTGAAAGCAGGATTTATTGAGAGGACAGAAAAGCTCCCACATTGGGAGGGGACCCGAAGGGGTTGCCCTGTCAGTGGTTTCTTAATCCTTGACACATACATATGAGAATCATCTGGATAAAACTTTTTTTTTTTAATTTCTTTTTTTTTTTTGAGTTGAAGTCTCACTCAGTCGCCCAGACTGGAGTGCAGTGGCTGCTCCCGGCCACCACAGCTTCGACCTGCTGGGCTCCGGCCATCCTTCTGCTCAGCCTTCCAAGTAGCTGGAACTACAGGTGCACGCTACCATGCCCGGCTAATTTTTTTGTTTTATTGTAAAGATGAGGTCTCGCCAAATTGTCCAGGTGGGTCTCGAACCCGCGGGCTCAGGCAGTCCCCTCACCTCAGCCTCCCAAAGTGTGGGATTACAGGCTGAGCCACCGAGCCCAGCCTGGATATCTTTTAAAACATACTGATGCCTGGGTCACATGTTCGAGAGTGGTTTAATTGATCTGGAACAGGTCAGGGTCACTTTAAAATCAGGGGGTTCTCAACCCTGTCTAAAACATTCTACGTTTTAGAATCTGCAGGGGGTTTTTTTGTTTTCTTTTTTAAGATGTGGGGTACAATTCAGGGTTGGGTATACAAATGTTTGTTATGCAGGTACACTTGTTGATGAGGTGTGCTCCTCCCTCCCCTGGCAGTTTCCCTCAACTGCCAATCCCATCCCTCCTCCCCTGGCAGTTTCCCACTACTGCCAATCCCTTTCTTATAGTATTATAATTGTTCAAGGTCCGCTTATGAGTGAGAACATATGGTACTCTGTTCTTTGTTTCTGTGATAATCACTGAGTATGATCAACTCTAAATCCATTCAAGTTGCTGTGAAGTCCATAATTTTGTCCTTCGTTATAGCTGTGTAATATTTCATCATATATATGTACCACATTTTTTTTATCCAGTCTAGCTTTTATGGGCAGTGTGGTTGGTTCCATGTTTTTGCTATTGTGAATACAGCTGCAACAAACATGCATGTGCTGGTACCTTTTTATAGAATGATTTGAGTTCCTCTGGGTATATTCCCAATAGGGGCATTGCTGGGTCACATGGAAGGTCAAATTTCTAGTTCTTTCAGAAATCACCACACTCACACTGTCTTCAAAGACGTTACACTAGTTTGCATTCCCACCAGCAGTGTAGAGGCATTCCTTTTTCTCCCCATCCTTGTCAGCATCTGTTGTTGTTTTATTAATGATGAACCTGCAGTTTAATAAAATTCCCAGGTGATTTGTATGTGAAGTACTCCTGTAGACTAGTTGTTCTCAAGCTTTGGCATACATGTAAGTCACCTGAACAGCTTATTTTTTTTAAATTTTTTATTGAGGTGTTATGTTTTATTTATTTATTTATTTTTAAAAATTTATTTATTTATTATAAAGATGTGGAGTACAATTCAGGGTTAGGTATACAAACGATCATGCATGTACCCTTGTTGATGAGGTATGCCCCTCCCTCCCCTAGCAGTTTCCCTCAACTGCCAGGCCCAACACCCCTTCCCCTGACAGTTTTCCGCTGCTGCCAGTTGCCTTCCCACAGCATTATAATTGTTCAAGGTCACCTTATGAGTGAGAACATATGGAACTCAGTTCTTTGTTTCTGTGATAAATCACTGAGTATGATAGACTCCAAATCCATCCAATTTGCTGCAAAGTCCATATATTTGTCCTTCTTTATGGCTGCATAATATTCCATTGTATACATGTACCACATTTTTTTATCCAGTTCAACTTCGATGGGCAACATGGTTGGTTCCATGTTTTTGCTATTGTGAAGAGAGCTGCAACAAACATACGTGTACAGGTATCTTTTTCATAGACTAATTTGAGTTCCTCCGGGTATATTCCCAATAGGGGAATTGCTGGGTCATATAGAAGGTCGATTTCTAGTTCCTTCATAAATCACCACACTGTCTTCCAAAAAGGTTGTACTAGTCTGCATTTCCACCAGCAGTGTAGAAGCGTTCCTTTTTCTCCACATCCTCACCAGCATCTGTTGTTGTTTGTTTTATTAATGATGGCCATTCTTACAGGGGTCAGGTGGTATCAGTGTGGTTTTGATTTGCATTTCTCTGATGATGAGAGAGGCTGAGCACTTTTTCATGTGTCTGTTGGCTGCCTGTATATCTTCTTTTGAGAAGTGTCTACTCATGTCTTTTGCCCACTTTTTGTGTGTGTGTGTGTGTGTTGGAGTCTCACTCTGTCGCCCAGACTGGAGTGTAGTGGCCGCTCCCGGCCACCGCAGCCTCGACCTACTGGGCTCTGGCGATCTTTCCACCTCAGCCTTCCAAGTAGCTGGAATTACAGGCATGTGCTACCACGCCTGGCTGATTTTTTGATTTATTGTAGAGATGAGGTCTTGCTGCCCAGGCGGGTCTTGAACCCGCGGGCTCAGGCAATCCACTCACCTCAGCCTCCCAAAGGCGCGGGATTACAGGCTGAGCCACCGAGCCCGGCTCTTTTGCCCACTTTTTAAAGGGGCTGTTTGTTTTTCTGAAAAGCTTATTTAAAAAAAAAAACACAGATTTTTTTGTGCTCCACTCAGATATCAAGATTCAGTAGGTGTGGGGTAGAGCCCAAAGATTTACATTTCTAACAAGCTCTCTCCCTGATGATGTTTTTGTTGCTGCTCTGGGGATGACACTTTGAGTGTCACTTTAGTGCACTATTGTTTTCTTATTCATTTTTTGACAACTTTCTGACCTCCTTTGCACCTTGTGGCCTTTTAGTGTGCCACTCTGCTGACTAGTCTAATCCTCCTGGTTTGCCCATGTACTTTGATGACCCAGTCACTGACTGAACACTTATCTTGGAGTTGCTGGACTAATAGCATGTAACAATTCATATAAACAATATTATGTAGGCTGGACATGGTGGCTCGTGTCATTCATTCTAGCACTTTGGGAGGCCAAAGCAGTCCCTTGAGGACAGGACTTCAAGACCAGCCTGGGCAACATAGCAAGACCTGTCTCTATGAAAAAAAGAAAAAAAAAAGATTAGCTGGAGCCTAGGCAGCACAGCCAGACCTCATCTCTACAAAACATAAAAAAATTAGCTGGGTGTGTTGGTGTGTACCTGAAGTCCCAACTGCCTCCAAAGGTGAGGCAGAAGGATCACCTGAGCCCAGTAGTTTGAGACTGCAGTGAGTCGTGAACATGCCACTGCACTCCAGCCTGGGAGATAGAGTGAGACCCTGCCTAAAAAAAAAGAAAAGAAATAGCCTGGTGTGGTATTGCTCACCTGTAGCCCCAGCTACTTGGGAGGCTAAGGCAGGAGGATTGCTTGAAAGCAGGAATTTGAAGTTGCAGTGAACTATGACCATGCCACTGCACTCCAGCCTGGGCAACAAAGAGGCCTTATTTCAAATTAATAATAATAATAATAGTATGATATAAAGAAAACAACAATATCAAAGTGAGAGGAAATGGGGAAGAAAAAATAAGTGATGTGGTCAATAGAAGGAACTCGAATAAGAGAACAGTGCCAAAGGAGCAGAGATTAACTTGTATGAAAAAGTGATGTAAACATGACTTCTCATCTGTTATCTTCCTTTGCCTTTCTGAAACTCATTACCACATGTTGTCATTGATGTTTTCTAGTTGGACAACTCATTCTCCTCTCTCTCTCTCTCCTTGGCAGAAAACACTTTGAGGAACAGAACTCAATTCCGTTTTATTTTTCTCATTTAAAAAATTAGGGTATAATTTATGTACTGTAAAATGCACTTTTTAGTGTGCAATTCTGTGAAATTGGACACATGTGTAACCCCCATCACAATTACAAAATGGTATTGTTCCTTTACATCTCCCTTCCTCACAGTCCTGCTGTGCCCCTCTCCCAGGTTTTGTTTCTTTTTTCCCCCATCAGTTACTTTCTGGCTACTTCTAGCTTTTACTAAACCATTCAACTCAAAAAGTCTAATTTAGGCCTTTCTCTGTATGATACACTTAGATTTTTCTTTAATTTTAAGAAAAATTTTTAAATGATGGTAATAAACATAACATCAAATTTACCATCTTGACCATTTTTAAGTGTATAGTTCAGTAGTGTTAAGTATATTCACAATTTTGTGAAACAGATCTCCAGAACTTTTTCATCTTGCAAATCCAACTCTGTGCCTATTAAAAAACAACTCGTTTTCTCCCCTTTTCATTGGCCCCTGGTACCCTCCATCTCCATTCTGCTTTCTCTTTTTATGAATTTGACTACTTTTGTGGGATGAACCAACCAACCTTCTTCCCCCCTCCCTCCCTCCCTCCCTCCCTCCCTCCCTTCCTTCCTTTCTTCCTTCCTTCCTTCCCTCCCTCCTTCCCTCCCACTCTGTTGCCCAGGCTGGAGTGCAGTGGCACACTCACAGCTACCACATCTTCCACCTGCTGAACCCAGGCGATCCTTCTGCTTCAGCCTTCCAAATAGCTGGAACTACAGACATGCGCCACCACGCCTGGCTTATTTTTTTATTTATTGTAGAGATGAGATCTTGCCATGTTGCACAGACTGGGATGATCTTGAACCCGTGGGTTCAGGCAATACTCTTACCTCAGTCACCCAAAGTGCTGAGATTACAGGCGTGAGCCACTGCGCCTGACTGATATACTTTCAATTATAAGCTCAGCCTCCTGTGGTAACTCTCATATATTGAGTGTTGTTTACTGTCATGCTGTGTTCTGAATTACTAAACAGATGTGAGCCCTGATACCTGGGAAGTTATATGTAGAATAGACTTTAAGTTGTTATTATTTTTATTTATTTATTTATTTTGAGTTGGAGTCTCCCTCTGTCTCCCGGCCACCGCAGCCTCGACCTGCTAGGCTCCGGCGATCCTTCCACCTCAGCCCTCCAAGTAGCTGGAGCTACAGGCGCGCACTACCACAGCCGGCTAATTTTTTGATTTATTGTAGAGACGAGGTCTTGCCAAGTTGCCCAGGCGGGTCTCAAACCCACCGGCTCAGGCAATCCATTCACCTCAGCCTCCCAAAGTGCTGGGATTACAGGCTGAGACTCTGAGCCCAGCCAAGTTGTTAATTTTGTTTATATAGTTCTTAAATAATTATTGGTACTTAGTAGCTACGTAAAGTGTATATAAGATTTTATTGTTTGTTATGGCTAATAAAACATTGTAAATATATTTCTTGCTGTCAAGCATTGGGTATAATATTATAATGGATGCTAAAATATTAGAAAAGTTGTTAATGTTTGTTTTTCTAATCAGAAAAATAACAAAACTGCTATGCGTTTGGAAATTGGAGAAAAAGACAAAGCACTTCTGATCTCATCTACATCTAGACAATTACTAACTTATTTTCTCTTAGACTTCTTGTGAATTTTTTGTTTTAATATACTTATATTTTTGTATTCTGAGTGTTTCTACTTTTATTTTCTCTTTTTCTGACACGATCTACCTGGAGATAGGATTATTCCTTTAGTTTTTCGGACGGTTTTTTTTGGTTTGTTTTATTGTTGTTGTTGTTTGAGTCAAAGTCTCTCTCTTTTGCCCAGACTGAAGTGCAGTGGCACGATCACAGCTCACTGCATTCTCAAATTCCTGGGCTCAAGCAATCCTCCCTCCTCAGCCCCACATGTAGTGAGGACTATAGGTGTGTGCTGCTGTGCCAGCCTAAGTTTTTGATTTTTGGCAGAGGTGAAGTCTCACTATGTTGCCTAGACTGGTCTTGAATTCCTCAAGTAATCCTCCTGTCCAAGTGCTGGAATTACAAGTGTGAACTACTGCACACAGTCTGATTATTTCTTTTATCATCAGTATTTTTCCATATATGTCATCATTTCTATAACTATTATTTTTAAGTATTATGTAATGTTACATTTACGTATATCTCCTACTCAGATAATTGTTTATTTCTCTTTTGATTGGACATTTAGTTGTTTATACTTTTAAGAAGTTTTCTTAAGAGACAGACTCACCATTACTGAGACTGGAGTGCAGTAGTGCAATCATAGCTCACTGCAGTCTTGAACTCCTGGGCTCAAGTGATCCTCCTGTCTCAGCCTCCCAAAGATGTTGCTCAGGCAGTTCTCAAACTCCTGGTCTTAAGTAATCCTTCCACCTCGACTTTGTTTATACTTTTTTTTGATTCATGCATGTAGCATCTCTCTGGATTTAAATTGTTAACTTTTACCATGAAGAACATTTAAGAATGGGGAAAATAAGTATGAAAATAAAACGTTCAAAAATGGAAGGAAGGAAATAGTGCTGTTAAGATCCAGTTTCCTTCTAATGGGCCAAGGATACCTTTGTTTGGTTTCCCTGCCCTGTGACCCCCAGCAGTCCCCACCCCCATACACTAGCTCTAATGCCTATTCAGTTGTAAAACAAAGGTTTTTGCAGAGTTTTTTCTCCAGGAACCTCTTTTTTTTCACAACGGTAGAAGTAAGGATATACAAGCCTTTGACTCTTCTTTCTAAATTGCTGTTGGATTTCACTTTGTTGCTTACATGAAAGTGGGAGCTGGAGAAGGAGAAAATTCCTATTCTAGTGGGAAGCATGGTGGGAGGTGGAGGGAGGCGGGAAGGCTCTTTTGATCAGAACAAATTTTAGGTGAATGTGCAGAGTTATGCTTTATTCTCACTCCTTTTTGTTTATTTTGTTCATTTTTTATTTTGTTCATTGTCTTACTGCCTCTTAGAAAGAAGAATTCAGCATGTTACAACCTCCTAAATCTTCCAAGAAATCAGCTAGAGTCAAAACAGCAACTCAGAAACCATGGTCAAGAGAGCCTTTGCATCCAGTTTCTTCTCAGGATGACATGGTCGAGAAAGGGTAAGTACAACTTTTTGTGTGTTGAGTGATTTTCTGCAATGGTAAGATTTTTTTGAAGAATTTAAAAACTGAATAGAAGACTAATACATTGATTTTTGTTAACATGGGTTCTTATATTTCAGTAATATGTACTAGAACTTATACTTTCCACGCATACTCTAAATTAGGAGTAGAATTTAGACATTAGTAATTTTAAAAAGATGGTACCTTTCGTTTCCAGCCTCTCATGAACTGTATAATCAAGACTTCTCTGAGAAGATAGCCCTCTAATTTTTAATTGTCTCTATTTAGTCATTCAGTATTTATTGTCATTGTTAAAAATATTATTTGATTCATTTATATTTGCCCACATATTTACCTTGTTCATTGTTCTTTATTTCCAATGAGATTATTTGTTTTAGCCTGAAGAATATCCTGTGGTATTAACTTTGAATGATTTTTTATTTATTAATTTATTACGCCATCACTTTTTTATTGACATAAAATTTACATAACTTAAAAATTGATCTTTTGAATCATATTCAGGTGTACAATCTGTAATTTTTTTTTTTTTTTTTTTTTTGAGTTGGAGTCTCACTCGGTCGCCCAGACTGGAGTGCAGTAGCCGCTTCCGGCCACCGCAGCCTCGACCTGCTGGGCTCCGGCGATCCTTCCGCCTCAACCTTCCAAGTAGCCGGAATTACAGGCATATGCTACCATGCCCAGCTGATTTTTTGATTTATTGTAGAGATGAGGTCTCGCTGCCCAGGCGGGTCTCGAACCCACGGGCTTAGGCAATCCACTCACCTCAGCCTCCCAAAGGCGCGGGATTACAGGCTGAGCCACTGAGCCCGGCTAATCTGTGATTTTTAATACATTCTCAAAGTTGTGCAACCATCACCACTTAATAATTTCAGGACATTTCATCCTTCCAAAAAAGAAGTTCCATACCCATTAGCAGTCACTCTTTATTTTCCCTACCCCAGCCCCTGGTGACCACTCTTGCGTATCTATGAATTTGCCTATTCTAGATATTTCATATAAATGGAATAAATACATGCACATATGTGGTCTATTCTATCTGGCTTCTTTTTAAAATTTATTTTTACTTTTTGAGTTGGAGTTTCACTTTATTACCCAGGCTGGAGTGCAGTGGCCTGATCATAGCTCACTGTAGCCACCCACCTCAGCCTCCTGAGTAGCTAGGACTACAGATGTGCACCACCATGCCCAGTTAATTTTTTGTGTTTTTTGTATTTTTTGGAAGAGATGAGGTGTCACTATGTTGTCTAGGCTGGTCTTGAACTCCTGTGCTACAATAGTCCTCCCACCTTGACCTCCCAAAGTGTTGAAATTGCAGGTGTGCGCCACAGCAATTGGCCTCTTGTCTTCTTTTGTTTAGCATAATGTTTTCAATTTCATCATGTATTGTTCACATTTAAGTACTTTCTGCTGGATATAGAATTATAGGTTGTCAGTTATTTTCTTTTAGCACTTTGAAGATATTTTGTCCTAGCTTTCAGCGTTTTTGTTGAGATACTGGTTGTCAGGCTAATTGTTGTTCTTTTGAAGATAATATGTGGTTTTTTTTCCTGCTGCTTTAGGATTATCTTTGTATTTTGTTTTTTTGTAGATTTCCTTTTATGTAGCCAACTCCAAGTTATTAGATCTGTGGCTTGATGTCTCACATTAGTTTTGGAAAATTTTCAACTGTTATCTCTTCTAATATTGTTTCTAATCCATTCTTTCTTTCTGGGATTCCAATTATACATAAATTAAACCTTAATGTATTGCATAATACCCTGTCTTTTGTATTCCATCCTATTTCTCATCATGCTTTAGTCTAGGTATTTAATATATCTTCCAGTTCACCGTTTCTCTCTTTAACTATATCTAATCTGCTCTTAATTACATCTATTGCATTCTTAACATTAGTTATTGAATTTTTTTACTTCTATAATTTCTATTTTTTTCTTTTATAGATATGTCATTTTTAAATAGTTGTCAGTTCTCTGCTGAAATTCTCAGTCTTCTGCCTTATCTCCTTGACTATAGTTGTTTAAAGTCTATGTCTGTTATTTTTAGTATCTGGCACTCATGGGACTCTTTTCATTGCTCTATTTTTAGATGCGTTGTGTTCTTGTTGTTTCTCTTATGTCTTATTTTTGCTCATTTTATGCTATGTTTTTTATTTGAAACATTGTTTGCAGAACTTATTTGAGGTTTAGGTTTCACATTATATTTTTCTTGCTTTTACCAGACGACTCAAGCATTAAGATGATCTAGGATCATCTTAATTCAATTTCAGGGATTTTTCTGAGCCAACAAAATAACTCAAAGTTATGCTGAAGTATGTGCAAAGATTGGTTTGCTTCGAATATACTCTTACTCTTAGAGTGTAGCTCTTGGAGTTCACAACCAAAAGTATGAAGGGTTTACTAGTGCTCTTGACTCTTTTAAGCATGTTAGATACTTTTCATTCGCAACAAACCCTAAGAAAAAAGCAGCCTTAAATGTCAGAGTCACCTCTGTGAATTTTTATCCATTGGGTTTTGGCACAATAATTCTTGACTACATTTTTAGCACTCAAATGCCTTCAAGCAGATTTTATTTATTTATTTATTTATTTATTTATTTTTTGAGTTGGAGTCTCACTCTGTCACCCAGACTGGAGTGCAGTGGCTGCTCCCAGCCACCGCAGCCTCAACTTGCTGGGCTCCAGCGATCCTTTCGCCTCAGCCTTCCAAGTAGCTGGAACTACAGGTGCGCACTACCACACCTGGCTAATTTTTTGATTTATTGTAGAGATGAGGTCTTGCCAAGTTGCCCTGGTGGGTCTCAAACCCACGAACTCAGGCAGTCCACTCACCTCAGCCTCCCAAACCACAGGATTACAGGCTGAGCCACCGAGCCCAGCTAAATTAAATTATTTTTTAATATTATAAATATACATAGTTCAAAAATAGTGGCATGAAATATTCTGTGCCTTGTTTTTTTATTTTTTATTAATATATTTTAGAAGTTTTTTAACACATAGCAGTAGTTGTACTATAGCAATAGATGTACCATAATATATTTTGATTCTTGTTCTTATTCTGTCATTTTGTTTCCCCCATGTCCGATTCTTTCATTTTTTTTACCAAAGATTGTATTTTACTCTATTGATGGAATGGACAATTTTTTGCTATTACAAACAATGTTGCAGTAGATGGTTTTGTATACACACACACACACACACACACACACACACACACACACATACCACATATGTAGAATACATTTCTAAAATTAGAATTTTTGAGTCAAGCTTTAGCTGTTTTTAAAATTTTGCTGGATATTACCAAATTGTCTTTCATAGGAGTTGGAATAAGTTATTCAACATGTATGAGTGACCTTTTTTTAACTGTATAGCACCAATGCAGTATGTATTACCTTTGCTAATCAGATTGGTTTTAAAAATGGTATTTCTCATTTTGACTAAGTTGAACATTTTTTTTTCATATGTATGAGAGCTATTTTTACAATAGTTTCTGTGAACTTGCTATCCTCAGAAAAAGGGAAAAGCAGAATTGGAGGAGGCAAATGATAAGTTTAGTTTGTGGTTCTGCTAGATGAGTGCTCCAGTGTGCAGTACGGTGTCTGGCATATCATATGTTTTCAGTTAATATTTGTTGAGTGAATAAATATTGAGCCTAAGATAACTCTTGAGAGATGAGATAAAACTACATTGAGTTTCAATATTGAAAATGTATGTTTTATCACAATTAAAAATTTAAAAGTACATTGGAATATACATGTTCAAAACAGCTGAAATATACATTAGGAGCTCAGGAAGAGACTAACTGTAAGTAAAAATAAATTGGGAAGCATTATACTCTAAGGGGTAGTTGAAGTTATGGGCATAGATGAGATGATCATGAGAGAAAAAAAGAGTAGTATATAATGAAAAAAACTAAGTTATCAAGCTTTACAGTAAAGGCAGAGGATAAGGAGCCAGAAGAGAAGACTAAGAGGGAGTTATCTGAGAGATAGAAGATGTGTATATAAGAAAGAGTGGTGGCATGGAAGCCAAGGGAAGGAAGAATTTCAAAAGGATGTTAGATGTCACAAAATAGTCAAGAAATAGCAGTGAGTGTTCATTTTATTTGTCAATGACAAAGTTGTTGATAAGGTTACAGAGATAAACTTGAAGAGTCAGAAATCAGATGACTGTAGCTGGAAGAATATACTGAAGGTGAAGGGGAACCAATTAGTATAACCCACCCTTCTTTTAACATTAATTTTGAGATAATTGTAGATCTGAATGTTGTTGTAAGAAATGATATAGAAAGATCCCCTATACCCTTCATTCTGTATCTTCCAATGGTATTATCTTATATAGCTATAGTATAGATTCAGGAAATTGACATTTATACAATTCATCTAGCTCATCATATTTCATCAGTTTTATATGCTCTTATATGTGTGTATGTGTATTTAGTTGTATACAATTTGGTCACAGGTACACTTTTTTTTTTTTGAGTTGGAATCTCATTCCATTGCCCAGGCTAGAGTGCCATGGCACTCTCATGACCACCCCAGTGTCAACCTGCTGGGTTCCAGTAATCCTTCCACCTCAGCCTTCCAAGTAGCCGGAACTACAGATGCGCGCTACCACACCCGGCTAATTTTTTATTTATTGTAGAGACGAGGTCTCGCCAAGTTGCCCAGGCTGGTCTTGAACCCTCGGGCTCAGGCAATCCACTTGCCTCCACCTCCTAAAGTCCTGGGATTACAGACTGAGCCACTGAGCCTGGACAACAGGTGCACTTTCATGTTACTGTGGATGAAATCCTAAGCAGTTCCATCACAAGGCTCTTGAGCTACTGTTTTATAGCCACAGCCACTTCTCTGGGCCTTTCCCTTGTTCTAGCCACTGGCAACTGCTAATCTATTCTTCATCTCTATAATTTTGTCAGTTCAAGAGTGTTATATAAATAGAGTCATAAAGTAAGAACCTTTTGAGATTAACTTTTTTTCACTCAGAATAATTTCCTCAGGATCTATTTAAGTTGTTGCATGTATCCATGTTCTTGTTCCTGAGTCATATTCTATAGATTACTCCGTATATAAAGATTTGGAATGAGTCAGAATAATAGTTAAAAGTCATTGGATTTAGAGGAGAACATTTTTGTTAAAGTTATTCTTCAGTATTTTGTTCTTTTTGAAACTATTATGAATGGAGATGCTTTCTTAATTTCATTTTGGACTGTTTATTGCTAGTGTATGGAAATTTAGTTGATTTTTGTATATTTATCTTGTACACTGTGACCTTACTGAACTTATTTATTAGTTCTAGTAGTGTTTTAGAGAATTTCTTAGGATTTTGTATATATAAGAGTATATCATCTGATAATAAAGACATTTTAAATTCTTCTTTATTTGAATGCCTTTTTTTTTTTTCTTTCCTAGTTGCTGTGACCAGCATCTTCAGTACTGTGTTGAATAGAAATGCTGAGAGCAGATACTCTGCTCTTGTTCCCTATTTTAGGAGGAGGATATCATTCTGCCTTTCACCATTAAGTATAATATCAGCTATAGGTTTTTCATAGATACTCTAGTTGAGGAATTTCTTTGTTGAGGATTTTGTTTTTAAATCATAAATATGCTTTAGATTTTGTAAAAATTCTGCCTCTATCAAGATGATTATTTGGTTTTCTTTCTTTGTTCTATTGCTATGGTGCAGTACATTAATAGATTTTGGGATATTAAACCACCTTTGCATTCCTGGGATGCTAGCCAAGCCTCATTTGTTTGTGGTATATAATCTTTTTTTAATATATGTTTCTAGATTCAATGTACTGATATTTTGTTGAGAATATTTGCTTCTGTATTTGTAAGGGGTATTAGTCTGTGTTCTTTTGTGATATCTTTGGCTTTAGCATTGAGGTAATACTGCCTTGTAGAATGATTTGGAATGTGTCCCCTCCTCTTCTAATTTTGGAATAATTTGAGAAGAACATATTTGTTCTTCTTTAAGTATTTGATAGAATTTATTAGTGAAGGCTTTTGGACCCAGGCTTTTCTTTTTTCTTTTTTAATTTTAAATATATGGGATTCAGTTCAGGGTTAGATAAAAAATGTTCATTATGCAGGTACCCTTGTTGATGAGGTGTGCCCCCTCTCCCCTGGTGGTTTCCCACTACTGCCAGGCTTTTCTTCATGGGAATAGTTTAAGTTATTAATTTAATCTCTTTACTTATTATAGGTCTATTCAAGTTTTCTATTTATTTTTGAGTCATTTTTGGTGATTTATGTCTTTCTAGAAAGTTGTTCATTTTATCAAGTTACCTAACTTGTTTGCATACAGTTGTTCATAGTATTCCTTTGTGATCCTTTAAATTTCTATAAAGTTAGCATTGATGTCTCTTTCATTTCTATTTTAAGTAATCTAAATATTCTCACTTTTTTCTTGGTTAGTCAAGTTAAAGGCTTGTCAATTTTGTTGATCTTTTCAAATAATCAACTTTTGGTTTCTTTAATTTTACTTTTGCTTTTCTATTTTATTTCTTTCTACTCTAATCTTTATTTTTCTTCCTTCTTTCAGCTTGCTTTAGGTTTAGTTTTTCTTCTCTTTCTAATATATTAAGGTGGAAGGTTAGATTATTGATTTGAATTCTCTTTCTTTTCCAATATAGGCCTTTATAGCTTTATTTATAAAATATCCCTCTAAGCACTGATTTAGCTGCATGCCATACATTTTGTCCATTGTGTTTTTGTTTTCATCAGAAAGGATATTTTTACAGTGTTCTATTGATATGTGTAGAGTTGAAATGGAGAAGTCGAAGATACAAGAGAAAGATAGAAGGTCTTCACTTTCAAAGGGGACTAGCGGGAGGGGTTCAAGAAGCAAGGGGATGAGATTAACCATGGGCAGGAGGTGGGGCACCTCTTCCTGAGACAAGATGGAAAGAAGTGAGAATGGGTACAGGTGGATATGTTTACGGATTATTTAATGCTTTCAGCTGCGAATAACAAAAAACCTGACTAACAATGGCTTAGATGGATTGAGATTATTTTTTTACATAACAAGAAATCTGAAGGTAGGCAACTGCCAATATTGGTTCACTGGGTCAGAAGTATCTTTGTAGTGCTCCCTGCCATTCCCTCATAGCCTGATGTGTTGCAGCCCCAGACATCAGACTTTCAAGTCAGAAAGGAAGAGGAAGGGCAATTTCCATTAACCCTCTCCCTTTTATCAGGAAAGCAGGCTTTCTTAGAAGCTCCCAGCAGATGTCATTTTATGTCTCGTAAGTCATAACTGTATTACACGACTACTTCACTCTGCGCAGGAGTCTTGGGAAGTGAATGTTTAGCTTTTTCAGAATCTCAGTGGTGCTGTGTATAGAAATGGTGCTGTGTCACTGGAAATGGGTGTTGGGTTAGGCAACAAGTTAACAATGTCTGCCACATGAGGGAGTGGAAACTGAAGCATGTTGTACCTACATTTTGTGTGAGAAGAACCTGCAAGGTAATCTGCTGGTGGATTGGAGTGGAAATAGGTTGGTGAGGTAGAACAGGCATGTTTTATGAAGCTAGAAAATAAGTCTTAGAATAATTGCAATGGGAGAGGAAGCTGAATAGGAAAATATAGAAAGATAATGTCCAAAGTCATTAGTCTAACTCCAAAGGCCTCCATTATCTCACCCAAACTAACCTGTATGATAACTTGTGTATCCAACCTGTTGTGCAGATTAAATATTATAATATGAATTCTATTTAGCACACTGTTTGGTGTTCACTTAAATACCCTAAGCAAATTGGTTATTTTTAAAATAAATTCTTCCTATCTTAAAAAACCCCTCCAAAACACACACAGATCCCCAGGTATATATACATGGAACATATCTCCTACTGATTTTTTAGGAAAAATATCACTTCTTCCATTACTAATATAAGTTGAAGGAACATCTCATTTTTATACTCCCATAGTATTTATTGCCCATCCCAGTCATTTGGCCTCTATGATATGCTCTCTTGAATTCATTCCACCAGCGGCTATTTTGAGAGTTGTCTTTCTGTATAACTATACCTCATTTTCTCTTCTACCTTTTCAGGCCTGGTACCAATGCTTACGCTTTTGTTCTAATTCTCTCATATTGTTCAGAAACACTCCTAAGATTTGGTGCCATGCATACCAAAAAATGCTCAGAATTTGCTTGTTGATCAATTAGTTCTCATCTTTATAATTTAGGTCAAGGCACCTACTGGAAAGCAGCAATGCTGTTCATTTAACGTCTTTCGCTGACATTTCTGAATGTCTGAAGCCCCATCTGAATAGAAGATATACTTATACAGAAGAACCTAAGGTAAGTATTTTGAGGACTGAATAACCTGATCTCCCATTTAACTGATCAATGTTCCCTGATTTTAGAGGATTTTTATTGATCTATCATAATATTTTTTCTTTACCAAGCAACACATTTGATTTTTTTGTCAAATGATTTTTAATACAAAAGGTTCCATGTATGTGTGTGTTTGGCAGTACCATGTTGCTGTATACTGCATTGACTACTGTTTTCAAAAATAACTTGTGTTCTAGTTTTGGTGTGATGACACCCCAGGGACAAAATAAGACCCTATAGTATTTTTTTATCAATTTTTAAAATACTTGTTAAAAATAGTATTTGATGTCATATTTTTTCAAGTCTAGAATTTTTAAAAAGTGGGGTATTTCCAGATAAAGCTATCCTGATAACGTGGATTTAATATACCAATTCTAAAGAAAAGTTATATTCCCTAAGGATTATATTTTTGGTAGGGATTGTGATCCCAATATAGTCTGACATGTGACATCTTAGCTATAATTCTGTGTAACTGTTTATTCTAAGAAAATTGTTCTTTTCTTCTAATTAGAATTTTTTCCTACTAAAATATGATATTTTAGTTTGGGATGCTGATAGTTAAACAGTAAAAACATTGAATTCTCCCCTCAGAATTTGTTTTGCAGGCAGTTAAAGAGAGAATTGGAGAGATGGTATGACAAAAAGAGCAAGAAACTTAGTTAAACCCTAAATTGTTCACACTGATCTTAAGATTACAAAGAAGTCTAGGAGTTTCACAAAACGAATAACAAAGAGTTAAAACAGATCGTAGATGCCTATCCTAGAGTCACACTTGTGCATGGAGAAAGAATCTTTCAATGTTTTAAAAATGGCATTAGGGTTGCCAGGGTTGTTGGCAGAGAAGCTCATAAACAACAAAGTTTTATGAGAATTTATAATGCCATTTACACTGTGCAGGCCGTGACCTGTACGGGTGAGACTGTCCGAAGAGGGCCCCCCCTCAGGGCAGTTAATGAGCAGCACTGAGAAGTTTGGAGATAGTTCTTTTTATAACCCTCTTGTAGTTATAATAGCAGCATCTCAAGGCTAAAATAGTAGTAAATATGTAGGAAAGAGGCCACCAACAAAGATCTGGAAGACTCCTAAAATGGTATTACTGTGCCTGAAACATGCAAATAATTGAGGCTGGGAAGTTACTTCAACATTAAGTTTGAAATTAATTTGGTTTATAAGAGAATGCATTCTGCTGCTATAGTTGGGCTCCATAAATGAATCTTATATGACAGTCAGATGCAAACATATTGCATTAATTACATATATGGTACAAAAACATAAAATAATTCAGTGGGAAAATGACAGCCTGGCAGAATGTATGAAACCCTGTTGTGCATGTCATAAAAAAATTAGTGTTTTTGAGTGGGTAATGGACTTCTGTTTTGTTATCTAGGTTAAAACTATATCACATGTTGGTGCCCTGGGAGGATTTGACATGGAAAATTTGTTGCAATCTTTGTATGTAGAAAATAGAGCTGGATTCTTCTTTACTAAATTCTGTGAGCATTCAGGGAACAAGGTAGAAAAGAACTATTTGCGTTTAAATTTTATAATTTTACTTCATTTTAAAATAAGAAGTGTTGAAGTGATTCAGTGTTCAGATAATTATATTGGATGTTAAAATTCCCATCTCTGGTAAGAAAATTCATACTTAATATTTAGTAAAACTGTAAATATCTCATTTCCAATTATCTGGTTCATCATTCTACTAAAATTGCAAAGAAAGTAAAATAGACAAAGATTGATTTGTACCACTAACAATCATTTATTTTCATATAACTTTATTTCAATGTAACATTTTAAATTCATAGTTGATTTCTATAAATCCTATTTTTAATTGAAAAATTAATTACTTGCTGATTAGTGGCAGAATTATTTCCAATCAGTTTTTCAGTTTTTTTTTTGTCACAATCTTCATTTTCTCAAATGAAAAGTTTTTAACTGGTTTGATCATTAGAGTAATGTTTTGTTCAGCTACTAGATACATTTGCCTGTGTGTATCAGAATACTTTCAGATTTTGGTTTCACGCCAGAAATATGTGATTACTCTTTAACTATTAACTAGAACACTTACTATTTTAATGACCAATTATATGAAATGCATACATGCAAAAATATAATGTTCTAGCAACAATAACAATAAATATTTTATATACTGCTAGTTTATGATAGAAGATTAAAACCATCTTAAATTGAACCTGATTTATGGTAACAGCAAGGACCTAAACAATCATTTAATTTATATTTGAAATTAGAGTTTTGTAAAGCTTTAATAATTAGGTGGTAATAATTTATGTGCTTTTTCCATCTGCAGTTGTGGAAGAACAGTGTGTACTTTTGGTTTGACCTACAGGCTTATCATCAGCTTTTCTACCAGGAAACACTTCAGCCTTTTAAAGTATGCAAGCAAGCACAAGTAAGTAGAAAATAATGCTGGTTCAGTGTGAAGCACTAAGTACGCAGAGAAATGAAAATTGCATACAGTCTCCAGCAAGAGAAATCTGGAATCACAGGCAAGAAGGCAGCAGTTAAATTGTTGCCATGCAATTACTATATTTAAATGTCAGCAGAATATTGTTTTGTAGTCTGATTTATGGGTTTTCAGTTTTATCTCTTTTATTTAGTTTGTTTTGTTTTCTCTTTCCTGCCAACGATAAAGAACATCTCATCTGTTTTTCTAATTTATACCTTTTTGGTTTGGGTGTGAGTGGTTTAAAAGAGAACTCTGAGAGTGGATTTGTAATGAATTAGTTAAGTGATTGGTAGCAGAGACATTGACCAGCATTGCTCTCAGAGCTTTCTGCAGACATCAGCAGTTGGACATGCTAGGCTGATGACCTGTCTAAAGGTCAGGAAAAGATGTTGACTGACTGTGTGGTGCAGGCCCCATGCAGTTGACAGGGCTTCTGTGCTACGCGCCACATAAGACAGACACTCAGAAGGTGGGGGAAAGAACATTTAAAGACCACCCTGAAAGCAAAATAGAGGAGGAAGAACAGGATTCTATGCGAAGGGAGACAGAGAGAGGAACCTCTTTTTGGGGAAGAAAAGGAAACAGAATTATGACTGAAGTTGATGTATCTTTTCAGTTTTTTATTCTTTGGCTCTTCTGATTTTTTTTTTTTTTTTTTGAGTTGGAGTCTCACTCAGTTGCCCAGACTGGAGTGCAGTGGCCGCTCCCGGCCACCGCAGCCTCGACCTTCTGGGCTCCGGCGATCCTTCCGCCCCAGCCTTCCAAACTCTTCTGATTTTTTTAATGGAGAAAGGTCTATAAGACTAGAAAACTGCTAATCACTTCTATATCTGTTGACTACTTAAGTGATTCTTAATCCAGAATGGCCCCATTTTAAAGGACCTCTTCTGGAGCAATGCTAAGGAAACTAGCTTCATTGCTTTATTTATCTTGCAATCTTATTCAGAATATCAGAACGTACAGCTGGATGTTTATTGTTACTTCCACCCCCCTGACTCTGGCATTAATAGCTGTGCTTTGAAAATCAACTGACAGAGCTTTGTACTTTTCACCATGAGAATAAGGGCTTCAGCTCCTGCATGGCCCAGATCTGTCTCCATGAAATCATGAAATTATATCTCTAATTTACTAGCACCATTTTCTGAGACCACACAGTTGACTGTTCTGCTTGTTAATCCTTTACCTGTAATTCTCTATTTATCCTCCTCCTCCTAACCTATTGCCCCTGTCATCTCAAATACCATCTGTTATTTTTATTATGTTTTCACTACTACAGAGAATACTCCTCCAAATATCTTCAGCTGCTCAATTAAGTGGAGTTTTTTTTCTTGTTGTTAATAATCACCGTATTTTCATGTACTTGTAAAAGAAGAAATTCTATTTGAGCTTGATAGATTTGTTTTCTTAGTAATGACATTATTCAGCTAGCAATAAATGATTGTAAAACAGGACACTGTTTTGGCTGTTCGAACATGGATTATTCTCTTTGGTGATTACCAAGGCTTACACGGGGTTTATCTTTTCCTAGATTCTCTTATGGGGAGTTAAAGCAGGGTGAGAGAAAAACAATGGAGACATTTACTTTTAGTAATTAATAGGGAGAAATAAAAGGAGCAAATCCATGTCATCTTTTTTGACATATTTGCTTTTTGCATCTATAATTATTTTACTTTGTTTTATTTTTTGGTTAGAGGGGCAGTTGTTTAAATTAGAGGTAGGTTTTAATTTTCCAAGGTTTCTGTGCCTCCAGATATAATAATTGCCTGCAATACTGGAATCCTATAGGTTTATTTTATAGTATTAAATACTATTTATTTCTTATAATAGAGTTCTCGACTAAAGAGTTCAAGACTTTGAACTACTGTCTTGGGCACACCCTGAAGATTTCACTGCTTCAAAATAGAATATACACAGTTGGAAACCAATTAAAATGGTCTTGGCAAGGAAAAAGAGAATCACTACCAACGTCTAGAGATAAAACGTTTGACCCTAGCAACAGTGTGCCAGGGAACCATATACCACTGCTAAGATTTGGAAACTAGATTGTTACTACAGATAGTTCTACACCTTTTTTCACATTACACACTTGCTTCAGTGACAGAGACTACAATAGAATGAAACAGACCTGAGTACCACTATCTTTTGTTACTTGTGAAACCTTTCAAACAAATTGTATCCCAACAAAAGCTATGCATTTAGGATATGTCATGCTTCATAACCTATACATTGAGATTTAGATAAAAAAGTTTACTTATATATAGTATTTATATAACTCATGTATAGTATATATATATACATAATATCATATTTATGATATATAAATATATTACATATTTACAAATATGTATATACACACACACATACAGACATACACAAAGTTAAAAAATGCAAAACAGGAAAGAGGAAGAGAGAAAAACACTAAAAATTAGAATCTGGAAGGAGAATTATATGGAAGAATGTAGGAATGAATGTAGGAGTGAAGAGGGTAGGTAAAAATGAACTGGAAATGAGAAATAAGAGAACTGTTAGGTAAATCACAGTGCTTTAACTACAAAGTGCTATTAATATAAGATATTCTTGTAGTGTTGTGAGATTTTTGCCATATTAAATTGGACATCAGGGTAACACATTATTATGTTAATATATCACCTAAATCAGAGGTTATATGACATTGCAGGAAAAAAACTTGGTGCTGAAAGACATGAAGTTGTCACATTCTGCTAGTTAGTTTTTTCTGTTTCTTCCTTTTCTTCCTCCTCCTCTTCTTCTTCTTCTTCTTCTTTTTTTTTTTGTAGTTCAGGGCCTCACTGTGTCACCCAGGCTGGAGTGGTACAATCATGGCTTGCCACAGCCTTAACCTCCTGGGCTTAGGTGATACTTCCACCTCAGCCTCCCAAGTAGTAGCTCGAACAACAGGCACATGCCACCACACCCAGCTAATTGTTTGACTTTTTATTTTTTGTAGAGATGAAGTATTGCTGTGTTGCCCAGGCTGGTCTTGAACTCCTGAGCTCAAGCAGTCCTCCTGCCTTGGCCTCCCTGAGTGTTGGGATTGCAGGCATGAGCCACTGCACCCAGCCATCAGTTAGTTTTAATAAACCTTAGTTTCATGGTCTGTGAAGTATGACTAGTAATCATATTTTACATTTTATTTCCTTTTTCTGGTTTGGAAACTACATATTATTTCTATCTTTACCTTTACAATTTTAACATGCATCCTGAAATTAAAAGAGTCTAAAAATGAATCATTATCTATAGCTATCTCTCAACAATTCAAGAATCTTAGAATCCTTTAATTTTACCATACCTTGTCCATTTTACATACGATTTTCTTTTACCCTTAATTTTGGTTTTTACCCTTTAGTAGTCATCATTTCTTGAAATACTGTCAGTGTTTGTGTCAACTTTTTCACCAAGAAATTTTTTGCTTTTTGCATCATACTCCTTCCTTTGGGTTTAATTTCTAAAGATTATTCTTTAGTAATTTTTTTCATTAGGGTCTAGTAGTGGTACAAAACTCAGGTTTTATTTGTTTGAAAGTGTCTATTTTATTCTTATGAATGGTTTAGCTGAATGTAGAATTCTAGGTTGACAGTTTTCTCTCAGCATTTGATGATATTATTCTATTGCCTTCTGGCTTCCATTGCTATTATTGGAGAGTCTGCTTTTGCTTTGTTATAGGAAGATGCTTTTTCTCACTGTTTGCTTTTACAGTCTTTTCTTTGGCTTTGGTGTTCTGTGTTTCACCTCAGTGTGTTTCCTATAATTAGCTCTCTTGGGTTTAAGTTGCTCCTAGAATCTGAGGAATCATGCCTTTTATCAAACCTGGAACATCCTCAACTGTTATTTCTTACAGTCTTTCCACTTCTCTATTTTCTGTATTCTATCATTCTGGATCCTCTGTCTGATCAGCTTTTCAATACAGTCATGCATTGCTTAAAAACAGGAATAGGTTCTGAAAAATGCATCCTTAGGCAATTTCATCATTGTGTGAACATCATGGAATGTAGCACACAAACCTAGGTGGTAGAGCCTATTATACACTTAGGCGATATGGTATATAGCCTATTGCTCCTAGACTACAAACCTGTGCAGCATACAACTGAATACTGTAGGCAGTTGTAACACAATGGTATTTGTGTATCAAAACATATCTAAACATAGAAGATATACAGTAAAAATATGGTATAAAAGGTTTTTTTAAAACGGTGCATACACCTGCATGGGAGTTTACTATGAATGGAGCTTACAGAACTGGAAGTTGCTCTAGGTGAGTCAGTGAGTGAGTGGTGAGTGAATGTGAAGTCCTAGGATATACTATATACTACTGTAGACTTTATAAATGCTGTACACTTAGGCTACACTAAATTATTTTTATAAATTTTCTTTCTTCAATAATTAATCTTAGCTTACTGTAACATTTTTACTTTATAAACTTTAACATTTTAAAACTTTTTGATTCTTTCATAATAACACTTAGCTTAAAACACAAATACAGGCTTGCATGGTGGTTTAAGCCTGAAATCCCAGCACTTTGAGAAGCCAAGGCAAGAGGATTGCCTGAGCCTGTGGGTTCGAGACCAGCCCGGACAACATGGTAAGACCTTGTCTCTACAATAAATAAAAAAATTAGCCGGGCATGGTAGCACATGCCTGTAGTTCCGGCTACTTGGAAGGCTGAGGCAGAAGGATTGCCAGAGCCCAGCAGGTCGACGCTGGGGTGGCCCTGAACATGCGCACTCCAGCCTGGGTGATAGAGACTCCAACTCAAAACAAAAAAACACAAATACATTATACAGCTGTACAAAAATATATTTCTTTTTTTACATCCTTATTATATAAGCTTTTATTCATTTTTTAACTTTTTAAACATTTTGTTTAAAAAATGACTTAAACACACACATTAGCTTAAATCTACACAGAGTCAGGATTAGCTAGCTCCTAGTCTACAAACCTGTGCAGGTCTTCCACCTCCACATCTTGTCCCACTGGAAGGTCTTCAGGAGCAGTAACACACATGGAGCTTCCGTATCATCTCCTATGATAACGATGGCTTTTTCTGGAATTTTTTCTTGAAGGACCTGCCTGAGACTGTTTTACAGTAAACTTATCTTATATAAGTAGAAGGAGTACACTCTAAAATAATGATCAGAAGTATGATATAGTAAATACATAAACCAGCAACATAGTTTATTATTATTATTGTGTTACGTATGGTACATAATTGTATGTGCTATACTTTTATAGGATTGTACATCATTGTATGTGGTATACTTTTATACGATTGGCAGTGCAATAGGTTTGCTTACAGCAGCATCATCACAAACACATGAATAACAATGTTACTATGGCTACAGTGTCACTAGAGAATAGGAATTTTTTTCAGCTCCATTATAACCTTCTGTAGTCACAGTTGTATATATGGTTTGTCATTGACGGAAATGTTTTTATGCAGCACATGACTGTATATCCTATATCTCTCTTAATCTCTCTTTCACGTTTTTCCATCTTTTAATATCTATGTAGTATGCTGTAAATTGAAATAGATCCATTTCCTTTGATCTATTTTTCAGTTCATGTATTGTTTGTTTAACAGATTTCATTCTAATATTTAACTTACCCATTGAGTTAAATCCTAGGAATTGTTTTTATTATTAAACATTATATTTGTGTTTTACAAGTCGTCTTGGTGTTTTTCTTTTTGGCTTTTTTACTCGTGTTTTTAATTTCTTTTATGCCTTTGATCATTTAAAAAATGTATTATAGTCTATAGCTGCATTAGTTATCTCTTTTTGTGTAACAGTATTATCACAAACTTTGTGGCTTAAAACACTGCACATTTATAATCTCATAGTTTATGTGGGTCAGGATCCTGGGCACAGCTTTCCTGGGTCCCCTGTAAGGTGTCAGTCAGGGCTGGTGTTTCATCTGGGACTCAAATGGGGAAGGATCTACTTCAGTGTTCACATGCTTGTTAGCAATATCCATTTGCTGGTAAACTGCCAAACTGAGGGCTTCAGCTTTTTGCTGGCTGTCAGTTAGAGGTCACTCTCAGCTCTGTGCCATGTGACACTCTCCATATTGGCAGCTCACAATGTGGCTGCTTGTTTCTCCAGGCCAGCAAAGTGGGAGTTTCTTAGCAAGACAGGCATTACCATCTTATATAATGTAATCTTATCCATGTAATCACATGCAAATCACCACTGCTGTATTCTCTTGGTTAGAAACAAGCCACATATTATGCCCACACTTGGGTGGGGAGAAGATTATGAGAGGGCATGAGTACCAGGAGACACTGTGTTCAGTGGAGGCCACCCTAGAGTCTGGCTGCCACAGGATTCAATAATTCTGTGATTTGTAGTTCTTGGAAGAACTAATTCTGCTCTTTATTAGTTCTGCTGACATGGTAGATTCTTTCCTTGTGTGTTTTGTAATTCTAAATTATGAGCTCTTTGGTGGAATTTTTATCTATGCTGCTTCTGCTAGGCACATTTTTAATGCTAATTTCTCATTCTGGAGAAATTATCTTATCTTTAATGTTAATATCTCATCTTGGAGATGAGACATTAGCTAAATGTAACCTTGAAAACCAAATTAGTGGGAATCTGCGGGGGAGGGGGCACACCTCATCAACAAGGACAGCTGCATAATGAACATTTGTGTACCTGACCCTGAATTGCACCCTATGTCTTTAAAATAATAAAAAAAGAAAACCAAACTCATATAGTGGTAAACTCATGATACTGAATTCTCAGGAGATATTTTTTCTTCTTTTACAAAGGGTCCAGGCCAACACTGGCATACCTCCTCTTTTTTTCTTTTTTTGTCTCCTGTATCTGGTAGGTGTAAAAAAGCTTGCTTTCCTGGTGCATACTGTGGGTATTCAATAAGAAAACATGTGACTGCTTCTCACAAGGACTTCCTTTTCTGGTATTTTGGCAGCCTAGATTACTGAAAACCTTTCCTGTATAAAATACTCAGAAATACTGGATAAAATATAGCAAATATCCTTTTAAATACATGGCTGAGATAGTAAGGCAAATCACCATGGACCAAAGTCAAGAAGTATACTGAAAACCAAGGTGATAAGCATGAGCTGACAATGGGACGGCCCTGGGTAAACCCAAAAGCCTGGGTTATAAGAGTCACAGAGTACAGGAGACAAGGCCTTGGGCCCTCATGAGGTGAAGTGACACTAAGAGCCCCCATGTATGCTTCTTATAAGTATATATATATTTCTACTCTGCATTTCACTTTGTGTATAACCAATTGTGAGCATATGAGATACGTTAATTTTTTTATAGATATTAATAAAAGGGAATGAAATCTGTGAAATTATAACCTTTCCAAAGTTACATAGGTAGGGACAAGACTAAGCTCAGTCTTGAGATACAGAGCCTTACTTCAGTGCTGTCCTTTGCCTCCTCTACTGTATAAAAGTCCTCATGTCCATCTCATAGGACTTTTGTAAAGATTACCAAAGATGATGTAAGCGGAAGCATTTTGAAGTATCATATAGAGCACTCAGTGGAATAAATAGATATCACTAGGGTTGATACGTAAGAGTCTATCAATTACCTGGATAATGGGGAAGGAAAATAGGAATATGAAGAAACTAAAGAAAACAAATTCCCAAATCAATAGCTGTTCATTCAACTGATACTGGCACTTATTCTGAGTTTCACAGTAGAACTTCAACAAAAATATACTGTGCCCTTTAAGAATTTATTTTACAATATTCAGTTACTCACTTACTAACATCCACTGAGATCCTGCCATGTGCCAAGTAATGTTCTGTGAGGACAAAGATGATTAAGACAGAGTTCTTGGCTTAAAGAGCTCATTCTCTAGTGGGGAGGAGAGATAATTACTGAAGTACTTCAATCGTGTTTAAAACAAACAAACAAACAGAAACCAGAAAATAGCATCTTAACTGATGATGAAATAAGTCCTTTGTTCACCAGCAGATGACGGTTATTTTTTTAATAGTCAGCCTCTTTTCAAATACCTGTTAGAGTGAGGGAACGATTTCCGTTTTCCTCATTTTTGAGCCAAAAGCCACCATCCTTTAGTCATATGCATGCCCTGTGAAGCAACACAAATCTCTCTCTTTTGGTGACAACCCCTCAAACAAACAAACTAAAAATGGTACTGTCCTATTTTATTCATATTAGCAACTTGAGACTAAATCCTACATCTTTCTAGTATCTTCAACCATAGCTTGACATTTGGGCGTCTCACTCCTGCTGTCTCCACCCAATGATACAACAGCTTAAAAATACTCTCTCCCTAATGCTCTGATGAGAGACGCTTCTTGTTTCTATTTACACACATTCTTACTAAGAAGTCACTGGATGGGTCCCATGGCAAATAAAATCAATCTAGGTGACTTCTCCTGTCTACCCAGGATTTATAATACTGTCTCCACTTTACTCTTGTGTTTGCAAAATTTTGCAAGCAACCAAAGGAAGCACAAAAGCTGAATCGATAAATGTCACCAGATCTATATCGTGCATTGATGTTTTTAGGAAGCCGTGAGTTGTGGTGTAATAGTAATGCAGAATCCATTACTGTATTTACTTAGTGATTATATAGTGCTGTCCTTATATTCTGTGTCCACAGGTCTTTTCGGTTTCCCATTAGGTGATCTTAGACACAGTGTAGATTCGAATGATGTTTAGATCAGGTTGTGCTGTGTATCCCTGCCTGAGGGTTTTCCAAGTATGTCAATTTATTTGTCCCCTTTGCTCCCACTCCTGTTTTTATTACTGTAGAAAAAGGAAATCAATATAAAATGGAGAGCAGTTAGACCAGCAATTACAAGCACACATTTTTCCCTAGCCCAAAAACTTTTATTGCTATTTCCACAAACATTTACCAGACATCTACTATACACTAGGCTCTGACTGGTGCTGGAAACATATTGGTGAACTAATCACATACAAGTGCTGCCACGCGTTCTTTCTATCAAGGTTCAAGAATGTGCTTTATTTTACCCACTTTTCCGGAGATCCCCAGAAAGGCTGAGAAAGAAAAGACCAGATGAGACCATGTAGCCCTTTCCAAATAAAATTTGCATTGTCCTGACAGTGTTTACCAATGAAGTCTGAGGTGACTTTAGGTAACCAAAATCTTGGGTGTTAATACAAATTCCTTTGAAAAAACTTTTTATGGCATAAGAGGGGCGGTGTTGAAGATTTTTCTCTGATAATCAGCTTTGTTTTTCCTTTGCTCACTGTCATCCTTTACCATAATCGTTTAGCTCCTCCCCTTACTTGGCATTTATAGGACTTAAATACTTCATGGTGGTCCTGACATTTTCATTAACATGTCATGAGTTAAGTCCTCCTTCTCTGGGTCGATGGTGTATTTTCAGGTGCATTAACAGAGCTCATTATTTCTTTACTCAGCAGCAACATTAAGAATCAAGCTCTGTTTTCTAAAAGGTGAATGGGCATGGGTGAAAGGTGAGGTTGGGTGGTGACTGAATATGGAAAATCATGCACCTCTTTATAGCTTTATAGTAAATTTTGGTGTCTTCATAATTAGGTTGTTTCTTGAGCGCTGGGCAATTACTATTTAGGCTTTGTTACATTATTTGTTTTTGTTACCAGAGAGCTGGTGTCCCAAGTAGTGGTCAGGCTTGGAGTCCTCAATACTATGAATCACTGAGCAGGGTTCTCGTCTTGCATCACATTTTGCTGTGTTTGCTGGTGATGTGTATTCAGGAAGAACATGTACAGCAGCCAGCGTTCTGGCTTGTAGTTACCCATTCATTTCACCTGTTCCTGATGTTTATACCAGTTACCCATAGTCAGTCTTAAGATTTTTGAAAACTACAGGATTATGGACCAAAAAAAGAATCTCTGAAGATCTTCATGTAATCCTTTTGTTTTCAGAAAGGCCAACACCTGAACGTCTCTGAACCATAATTATAATTTTACCTGACATTTCTTTAATGTTTATTCTCTAAGTTCTGTGGTAATAACTTTACATGGCTAATTTCATTTAATTCTTAACAATCCCAAGTGGTATTATTTATGGGTTATTTATTTATTTACTTATTTTTGAGTTGGAGTCTCACACCGTTGCCCAGGTTGGAGTGCAGTGGCATGCTCATGGCACCCCAGTGTCTGCCTGCTGGGCTCAGGTGATCCTTCAGCCTCAACCTTCCAAGCAACTGGAACTACAGGCACACGCTCCCAGGCCTGGCTAATTTTTTGATTTTTATTATAGAGATGAGGTCTCGCCAAGTTGCCCAGGCTGTTCTCGAACCCATGGGCTCAAGAAATCCTCTCACCTCAGCCTCCCAAAGTGCTGAGATTACAGGCTTGAGCCACCACACCTGGGCCGGCACTATCTTTATTTTATTAGATTGGGAAACTGAAAATTAGAGAAGTTGAATACTTTCCTAAGGTCATCCATTTAGGAGTTGGTGAACTTGGAATTAGTACCAAGTATTCAGACTCCAAACCCTATACTCTTAACTTTTAAGCTGTTGCTTTCTTATTATTAATCTTCAGAAAAGGGATATGTGTTTATTACCTTACTTAGTATTCCATTTTAATATCTTAAAATGCCTTTATGAACATTAAATGTCACATTTCACTTTTAATATTTTTTCCCCACTGTACTATAGATCCGTGAAGACAGTCTGCTTTGTTTACGTTGTATGTTCAGGACTGGAGGTGCTATATAAAAGGTGCTCTGATAGTTACTGAATAAATGAAAGAACTCATTGGCATGCGTATATTCTTAGCTACATATTAAAACCTAATTATAGATAGTCATTGATTATATGGATATGACAGTCAGTCAAGTGTTTCTATTTCTTAAATTTTATGTGAAAATAGCTTAATGAGCTCACATAGACGACCATCCCCAGCTTCAGCAGTTACCAACATTCTGTCTTTCCATTTTGCTCCAATTTGCTCTTAATAAAAAACTCTTAATAAATTACTCTGGAGCAACAGTGAAATTTCCCTATCCCCTCCCACTTCACCCAAAGAACCTAAAAATAAGGTTGCTTTTTGAAATTTAAACTATGAAATCAACTATTTGTGTAATTAATTAGAACAGGTATGAACAGTTGTCTAGAGACAGAAGGGCTTCACAGGTCTGCAAGATTTCTAAGGAAGATACCAGCATATGTAAAGAAAGAATGTTCCAGTCACAAAGAAGCATTGGTCAGCAGTGGCATCTCGAAAGGGAAGTATCACAGAGGCAGACCTTGACCGTGCTCTTGAAGTGCTATTCTGAGCTGTCTACTCCTGTGAGCATCTGGTCAGCCTGACAGATCTTGATGGAGAGAACATTCATAAGGATTGTACAGTTAACTTCTCTTATTCTGACTCCAAGTAACCTGCTCCGTGTAAGCTTGCTTTCCAAAATGGTATGCTGGTAAACACTGACATACAACTTTAATGATGGTCGATTTTCTCGTTGTAAAGTAATCACTCGATGCATGGGTCTCATGTATCACTCTCGTGTGCTTTATTAGCATAGATTAGCATTCCTGAGAAACAGGTGTTTTTTTTTTCCAAGTCAGAAATGTTAATATAATCATGCAGTTTAAATTGAGTTATTTTTTGTTCACTGATTTCCAAACAATTATTTCTTATAAGAAGTTAAATAATTCCATTAGCTTAAATATGTATCTTGCTTTTGTTGCTTAAAAGTTTTTTTTTTTAATGAATTTAAAAATAGATTAAATAGGCTGGGCATAGTGGCTGGCTCATGCCTGTAATTCCAGCACTTTTAGAAGTCAAGGCAGAAGGATTGCTTAAGCCAGAAGTCCAAGACCAGCCTGGGCAATATAGAGAGACACCCGTTTCCATAAAAAAAAGCAAAAATTAGCTGGACATGATGGCATATGCCTGTAGTCCTTGCTAGTCAGGAGGCTGAGGGAGGAAGATCGCTTGAGCCCAGAAGTTCGCAGCTGCAGTGAGGTGTGATTGCACCACTGAACTCTAGCCTGGCTGACAGAGCAAAACCCTGTCTCAAAAAAAAAGGTAAAATGAAATCTTTATTTGCACCTTATATTGCCTTAAATTGCTTAGTAATAACTCTTTTTGTGAATGCCTATTTATTTTATTTTGTCATGTGCTTAATCAATTTTGCTTAAAATGTCTTAAGCAGTGACCCAAATCAGTCCTTAAAACCTCCTCTATTTTGTCCCTTGAGTTTATGGTTTGTTTTTGTGGGGTTTTTTTTGGTAACACATTCTATTGTCCCCTTCTAATTTTTCATTCTGTCCCAAATGATTCTAATTTGCTTTATTCTTTCATCCTTTTGGCACTTTCTCAGATTCTCTTCTGCTTTGAGTTCTCCTTAGCTAGGTCTGAGCAGTTGCCAGAAATTCTGTTTGATTGTCATCATTATCTTTTTGTGTACAATTCTGTCTTGTGTTGATCTCTGCAGTAGTTTGCCTCTCAGTATCAGGATGTTGCAATCGCTAGATCCCATCTTTAAGATTCCTAATTGAAAAACCCAAGGTCCTTCACATGAAAATCCATTTGTGGAAAGCCCCATCTGTAATTTATTCCCTCTCGGCATAGCGCCTCAGTAATGTTTTTGAGCTCCTAGTGGGATATGAGAGGTCATTAAAAATCATCATTTTTTCCTCCTTTTGCAGAAAAAAAAAGGTTGGACTTCTTGAACTTGCTTGTTATTTTCTTTTTCTGCCTCACATGAACTCAGATAATAAAGTTCTATGCCCGCTAGAGCTGTGAATGGTTATGAAGAGAGACTTCTCTTTTTGCTGAAGAATATTTAGTGATTTCCAAAAGTATCCTATATCAGGGCATTCATATTTCTTTTATAGACACCTCTAGGGACTCTTTTTTTTTTTCTTTTAGTTTTTTTGGAGCACAGTTCATTTCATTGTTTTATATAAATTCCAAGGATAGAGTTATTGAACCCAGTTAGAAGATCCCATGTTACTTTGCTATTTGCCTTTAAGTACAGCAATATGTTTTGCTGTTGTTACAGTTTAGTGGACATCTGTTCTGTTGTGTCTAAGATTATCTGTGAAGTGATTTTGGTCTCTTTGGGGTCCAGACACTGAATCAAGATCCGTTAGTACCAATGTTATTTCTCACAATGCTTAAATGAATCTTCTTCAAAGCTGCTCCTTATACTTTCTCATGAGGACAAACTAACAAGTTTTTCCCCACTTAACTCTCACTACTTCTGATTAATTTTATCAGACTGAAGTTAGATTTAACAATTGACGCTTAGTGTTGCCTTTTTTCTAAAGACCATTCAGAATGCAAACAATTTCAGAGAAAAGCTACTGACCTTCCTCTTGTGGTTCAGCTTTTCTCTAATTTAACTATTGAAAAAGTCTTTATTGTATCTATATATTTTTTAATGAATGTCAGTTAAACAGTATTTAGTGACCTATGTTATACATTAGCATATTCTAGTGTGAGTTTGTATATACCAATATGTGGCTTTGCCTCCAGTAAATATTTGAATTAGCTGGTGTCGTTTGCTTTTTTCCTATTTTATTTCTCTTTCTGTAGGGATCATGATAGGATAAGAGAAATGTTTGTCTTTTAGTCAGTGGTGTGATGATAAATGTTTAGCAATCAGCTCTCAGGGTGGGGGGATGGAAGGCCCTGATTTGTAGCATTTGCTCATCTCTGGATATAAACATTCTCACTATGGGTGGTGTCAGACTGCCAACATGGTGACACTAAACTCAGAGTTGGGAAGACATGTGCCATAGCACATCATCATATAGAATTTCCACCAGACAGATAAAATAGAAGCAAACAAACTGAAAGCATAGATAATAGTAAAACAGTAAAATCAGTAGGAAGCAATGAGTTTTGAGTAGTAATTATCTTTGGGTTTAATATCATTTCTTTCTTTTTTTTTTTTGAGACCTTTGCACTTGGACTGAAAAACTTCTCATTCTAAGTTTATGTGATTTGATTTTTCATAATGACTGCGTTTAACAACTGACTCACAAGATTCCTGAACATTTTATGAATTGGCTCTTGTGAGGTGGTACAATCTGCCTCCAGCAGACTGCTGCTTATGATGGAGGAAGAGAGTTAGTGACAAGAGAAGTATCACTGTGATCCCCTCCATTTTGAGTTTCTCTGATGTTACAGCTGGAGACCCTGACCCTCTATCTTTAAAATTTTCTCCCACCTTTTGGAGACTACTTTTGAACCCCTTGCTTACACCTCCCAAAGAAGGCACATCACCTTTCCCCCAGGATGACCAGGTCCTGCACAGTTGACTGTGAACTTAAAGAAGGAGCTCATGAAAAACTTCGTGTATTTCAGTAGCCAAAGGTTTTTGCTTCTTCTATCTTTAAAGTGTATGGAATAGTGTCATAGATTGTGTGGGTTATCTCTTCTTCCCAGTAAGCTAGCTAGGTCTTGTGGATACCGCCCTGTCAGTCCATCAGGCACATTCCTATTACCTGACTAAGAGTAGAAGGAAATAACAACAGCAGACAGCTTAATATATCCAATACCATCTTGGTGGGCATCTTGGAAAATTACTAAAAGAATATGAAAGATACATATTAAAATGCCCTCTGCTGCCTTATTAATTACATGATTGGAATTCCTTCTTTTACTGTTGTAGTCGAAAAATTGATTTGTTAGTGATACAAAATGATGAAGCATGGATATTTTCTCTTAATCTCTGGAATACTTGGAATACATTATATTGAAAACCTGCATTTTAAATGTCACCAATTTTAGTTAATCTGGTGATATGCTCTGCAAGATGCCTTGTAAACTAGCATCAAGATTTTACAGCATATAGGTTTTGATACATTTTATCTTTCATGCACTGAGGGACTCATTTAAAGTCATACAGTTCCAAAGTTTTATAATTCTCTTTCTTACTTCCAGTTCTGGCCTGGTGGTGACAGCAGAACATCATGCAGTCAGTGTTACCAGGCAATCATAGAGAGATACATACACACGGTCATTAAAATAAATACATCAAAACAAAGTATGTGAAACTGTTCCATTAACATAACTAACAGCTGAAATGTAACATAACAAATCAACACATGTGCTACAACATTTGGTATTATTCTTGACTTTGCCTTTTAAGGCTACAGAGAAATTGTTCTTGTTTTCATTGGAACACAGATAAGTGTCAAGCTGGAGCTCATCAAATGGCCCCTACTTATGGAAAAGATGCCTTCCGAAGGACTGTGCTCACCTTTGGCACAGAGAGAATACTTTGCTGGGTTGTTCTACAGCTTGATAATTGGAATCCAACCCCATAGCTGTCATCATTTAATCTTTGGTCAAAGAGAAATCCAAATAGCACAGGCAGTTGTGGAAAATATTTCTTTTTTCTTTGTTTTTTTTCCTTTTGACATTGATAAAAACAAATATGTTAAGTAAGCTCACGATTTTCATTTCTCAGGCATATTTATCTAGGCTCTATGATATACTAAGAAAATTAAGGTGGGAAAAAATGAGTATGGAATGCATTGTGATACATTCGAACGGAGATTAGATCCACTTCTATCCAAAAATATTCATTAGCATATACTACCAAATGATTTAGAAAACTAGTAAGTGGTGAGGCTGAAGTCTTGCATGAAAAATATCATAAGGTTGGAAAAATATAAATTGCTGTGGGAATGTCCTATTTTAATTTGTTTAAGCCATCTTATATGTGGTGCCATACAGCTGTTATGCACAGGATATCGTCTCTAATTAATGAAGCAGCTGAGGCTTCCTTGAGGCAAACATAGGATTATTTTCTTACGTTTTTCTCTCCAATAATGCCAATAAACTAATGTGTATTAAAATAATTTAAATTAAAAATTGTTCTTCATTTTAACACCCGTGAGAAAGCAAACTAGTTATCAGAAGATTGCTTTTCTCTCCCTCTCTTTTTTTGTTTTTTTGGTCTTCATTTCTCCCAATTTGTTTTTCTTCTCTTTTTTTCTGCTTTCCAGTTGAAGTTTTTCCTGTCTCCATGATATCCATCCTACATCTTTTTCTTTTGCTAGTTTTGTTAACGCTCAGATAATCCTGAGAGTTTAGTTAAATAAGAAAATTAACTTCCAGAATTTTGAGACTATAAAAGATTTCTTAGGAGCAAGCACTGCTTTTTTTTTTTTTTCCCTATTTGCTGCCGATGCCAAGAAAGTGAGTCACAGGCACAGGTGTAGAGAGGTGCAGGGCAAGCCGCCCATTGTGCATTTCCTGATTATATAACCTTTGAGTGTCTCCAGGAGAGATGAGGTTTAAAGGCATGTTGTGTGCAGTGCCAGGCAGTCTGATCACAGACAGGCAGTGCTTGTATCCCTTCTGAAAAGTGTTTCTGCTGGGTTGTTAAAGCATCATAGGTTAATGTTTAAATTGGAATCATGACGGCCACAGCTGTATGAGCAGTGAATCTTTGCTTGAATGTGAATCAGAATAGTGGACTGGAATATGAAGGGAGTGTTTTCTTCTCCAACACGAGCTACATTGTTATTTACTCCCGCGGCCAGAAAGGAAGAACTGGGTGGCCAATAAAAAAGAAAATGACCCAGAATATTTAAGCTGTGTTTCTAACCCATAATTAGACTATATGATTTAGGTTTCATATAGTATAGTCTATATTTTGTTTTAAAGTCAGTTTACATACACTTAAACATGATTTTAATTATTTTATAAAAGTTTTCAGATTTAAAAGGTGTTTGGCTTTTTTATTTTGTTTCATATATATGATATTATATGTCATATATATCATATATGTATATAATTACATTTCTTGTATTTACTATATATAGTTGTCAGTTAACCACTTATAGAGTGCCCTGGGTTGTTAAAAAGACATATGCAGATGTTAATGCCATAATTCAGTTTAAACATACTGTAAACTTACTGTGTGGCTTCATAAAGGATAGATAACCAAATTCAGTTTTCTTATTTTTACTACCTAAACCACCTTTGTCCCTACCACCCTGGGGAGGTGAGGAAGCACAGAGACAGCCTCAGTGGAAGACAATAAATATGAATAATGTAGGCTTGAGATACCATGGGTTGGATGATCTCCCAGTCCAGTCTCTAATGCTTCTAGTTCTGTGATTTTTTAAAGTAAGACAGTTCAAGAATCAGGGAAGCAGGGGGAGTCTATTACTCTTAAGGATTATGCTGGTTATTATATTGGAGGTTGATGCTTGAACAAAGAGAAGTTACTTAGGTGATAATGGACAATGTTCTGATAGGTGGTGGTAAGGAAACAAAGTGGAAGGGCAAGTGAATAATTGCATTTAGGTGCCATCATTTAGTTCATTTTTTTCTCTCTCTCCCCTTTCTAGTTCATTTTATATATATACATATATATGTATGTATGATTTATTTATTTATTTGTGTCTGTTTTTGAGTTGGGTCCCACTCTGTTGCCCACGCTGCGTGCAGTGACACGATAATGGCTCATAGTAGTCTCCAACTCCTAGGCTCAGGTGATCCTCTGCCTTAGCATCCCAAGTGACTGGGACTACAGGCACACAATGCGACGTCTGGCTAATTTTTTTTATTTTTTTTTGAAGAGGTGCCGTCTCACTATGTTACCTTGGCTGGTCTTGAACTTCTGGGCTCAGGCATTCGTCCCAACTCAGCCTCCCGACATGCTGAGACTACAGGTGTGATCACCATGCCCAGCCTTCTTAAAAATAAAGCAGTGAGTGAAGACAAGCTGGGAATGAAAGAAGAAGGAGTAAATTCAGGTGTCCACCAGAAGCTTACAATCTTACCAGCTGTCACTGTTATTCTAGTCACTATTTCAACCTTCCTCTCCTCATTATTCTCATTTTTCTTAAATCAAAAGCATTTTCCTGCTTTCTGTGTGAGAATTTGATATGTAGCACATCAGATCTTTTTAAACTATAGCGTCTAATGCAGCAATTGCAAAAAAAAAAAAAAGAGTTGCTTTATTTTGCCATTAGAGGACATGTCAGCTCAAATTTAACCTACTGACTTTTAACTTAAGTGATTTGGGTTGTTGAATTTTCTTTACTTTAAAGTGAATTTAGAATTATTGAACCCAGCCAGGCATGGTGGCTAATACCTATAATCCTAACGCTTTGGGAGGCCGAGGTGAGAAGATTGCTTGAGGTCAGGAGTTCAAGACCAGCCTAGGCAAAATGGCAAGATCATGTCTCTACAAAAAATATTTACAACATTTAAAAAAATTATTATTTTCAATTGTACTTTAACCAGCACCTTGAATTTTTGTTGCTTTAACTTCATTTTACTTGACCTCTTTTATGTATGTGTGTGTGTGTGTGTGTGTGTGTGTGTGTGTGTGTGTGTGTGTGTGTGTATGTGTACGTGTGTATGCTTTACACTTTATTATTGTCTCTGTCGTTAAGCTAACTCTTCCTTTGGCTTCTGTAGCTTACTCTGACTTGGTTTACCACCTATCTTTCTTACTTCTCTTTCTCAGTCTCTTTTACTTTTCTCTGACTTTATTCAGTATTATTATTGTATTTTACAGTCAATATTTATTGATATCTATCTACATATTTATGTTTTCCATTGTTTTCTAGTCCATCCTGCTTTTGCCTGGAGGCTCCCTTTAATATTCCATTTAGTACAGGTCTGGGCTAGTGATGAATTCTCTGTTTTTGTCTTTTGATTTATGACATCTTTGTTTTGTTTTCATTTTGGAAGGGTATTTTTGCTGGACACAGAATTACAGGTTGGCAGTTACTTTCTTTTGGCACGTTAAAGACTGGAGTCAATATCTAGTTTCAGTCCTGTTCTCGGTGTTTTGAGAGTCTAGAGTGTTTACAGGGACTTCCACACTGACAGGTTCTGGACTATAATCCTTGTCTCTTCAGCACTGCAGAACTTCCAAAACCTCCATTTATAGATAGTTATAAGGACTTTGGCTTTTATTATGTGTGAGATAGGAAGTCACTGGAGAGTTTGAGCCAAGGAGTAATGCACAAAAGGCCTTATCTGTTTGCTGTGGTAAGAATAGACTGGAAGAAAACAAAGAGGAAGTTGGGAAGACAGTTAAGAGGTGACTGCAAAAAAAGCAAGGAAGTGGCAAATTTCTTATCTGGCTGTTAACTTCTAAACTGCCTCAAATATTGATCTTGTTCAAACTGTTTCTCTTTCCTGATGCCATAGAGATTTATTTCTAAAATTCATGTCTAATAATGTCACCTCTCAGTTAAAACCCTTCAGAGATTTCTCATTATATCTTTATGTAAAATCTAAATTTCTTAACAAAGGGTTCTCTGGTCCCTGCCTCATTTTAAAGCATCTTCTCTTATTCTACCTCTCTGCTTTAACCAGTATTATCTGTTGGAAGCCTGGAATCTCTCCATGGGTTTTTAAGGCCCCTGTACGCCTACATATATTGGCCTGTGTTTTGCCTCTGCTTGGACTATCTTTCTCATCAACGCTTTTCTCTTGTCTGACTGACTTTAACTCATCTTTAAAGATACAGTTTATGCTTGCAATCCTGTCACTTTGGGAGGCCAAGAAGAAAAGACTGCTTGAGTCCAGGAGTTCGAGACCAGCTTGGGCAACTTAGCAAAATCCTAACTGTATATAAAAATAAAAGAAAAGAGATTTTGCTTAAGAATTATCTTTTCTCTGAAGGGTTTCTAAAATCCTTTCCTTCCTCATTCCAGTACGTAAATGAGTCTTTTCTGTGGATTTGGTACAATTCAATAAATGTTTTTTGTTTGTTTTTTGTTGTTGTTGAGTTGGAGTCTCACTCGGTCACCCAGACTGGAGGCAGTGGCCGCTCCCGGCCACCGCAGCCTCGCCTGCTGCACTCCGGCGATCCTTCCGCCTCAGCCTTCCCAGTAGCCGGAATTACAGGCATGTGCTACCACGCCCGGCTGATTTTTTTGATTTATTGTAGAGACGAGGTCTCGCTGCCCAGGCGGGTCTCGAACCCGCGGGCTCAGGCAATCCACTCACCTCAGCCTCCCAAAGGCGCGGGATTGCAGGTTGAGCCACCGAACCCGGCTCAATAAATGTTTATGGCAGCTACTTTCTGCCAAAGACTGTTTTAGGATTTGGAGATTCACAGGTGAGTAAGCTCTACACTCTTTGCCCTCAAGGATCTCAGTCCAGAAGAGAAAACACATAAATACATATTTGCATTACTGTGTAACAGGTGCAGCAGCAGAAAGTATGATCTTGGAAGGAGAGTTTGAGTGAACACTTCCTAGAGGGGGAGAAATTTATGTTGATTTTAAACAGTAAATTAGAGTTTATCAAGCAGACAAGGTGTGTGGGCTAGAGTAAATATCCAAGACTGAAGGAATAATATATACAATGGTATGGAATGGCAAAACAACAAGGTTTAAGGAAATCATAGAAAATTTGATATTTGAGTGTAAAATTCAGAAAGTGATTAGTGGGAGATGAGCTTTAAAAAAGTGTGGGCAATTATTAAGAGCTTATTTGCAATACATACCTTTATTATAGCACTTATACTGTATTATAACCATTATAACCTCCTTCAGGACAGGCATGGATTGTTGTTCACTGAGCTTTGCAAACCTGGCACCTAGCCAAGTGTCTAAGACACAGTAGATGCAGTGCTCAGTAAATGCTTGTGTTATAAATATGTACCCTCTAAAACTTTCAAAAGATTATTTTAAATAAGGCTATTATTTTCTCTTTGGTACAAATTTATATCTATGTCTATCTAGCCATCCTGAGTTGAATCTAGACATTATCAGGTCCAAATTCTAAATATATGAAATAAAATTAAAATAAAATATAATTAATGAGAGGGTCTTCATGAAACTACATTTAAATCTGATATTCAGGGAATGACATATACAGCATGCAAAATTTAAAAAGGAAAATTGTTATTAAATTGCTTTTCAGATATAATTAGCTATTATTGAGAGACAGGACAATAGTAGACTGGAACCGACACTTATGGTAGCTTTGCTGGAAGTTCTGTGTATATCTTTCTCTTCATACTTGTTCCTTTCCTGTATTTCTTTCACAGCATTGGATGCCAGATGGGGAGATTTTATGGCAGAAAGGGATAATTAGCAACAGTCTTAAGAACTCTACAGATCAATTAGGAAGGGCAGGTAGTCTGGTCTTTAGACTAGAGGACCGATAGCCAGCTTTTCAGCCCTAGTGTATTCCTGCCTGTTGTTTCCAAAAATGCATTTCAACCACTTTGGAAAGTAATATAAATGTATTAGAAACATCGTGAACATAAGGGGAAAAAATGTAATGTTGAATTAATCATAATAATACTTAGTACATCCTTAGGGTTTCTGTAATCTGAGAAAAAGTGGCTAATTGACCAATTACAAATGAAGAAACAGGAAAAGAAAAGGAAAAACAGTCTTCTGAATAGATGCATTACTTTGTTTTAAGTAGTTTTACCCATACTTTCCAGAAAAAATATCACTAGGGCTTTTTTGCCTTCACTTAATTTTTTTAACGCCTTTGTGGAGGCATCTACTAACCATTGTGATTTCTCCCAACATCCTCTCCGTTCCTCTGTCTTCTCCCTTAGTATCTTTTTGCCACATACGTTGCTCCTTCTGCCACTCTTGACATTGGACTCCCACAGGAAAAGAAAAAAGACATTTATATGAAAATACAACCACCATTTGAAGACCTTTTTGACACAGCAGAAGAATATATCCTTCTTCTCCTTCTTGAGCCCTGGACAAAGATGGTGAAATCCGACCAAGTTGCTTACAGAAAGGTATGGTGGCACTGATAAACTGTGTGTTAACCATTCAGGCTTACCAAAAAATTGATGATAAGCAGCATCACTAACTCACAAGGGAAAAACTGGAAAAGGTCTCACTTGGGCTAGGGATTTCAAGTTATGATAGGGGCAGCCTCAAAATTGGGGCAGGGAAAGTATTTATTAACTTTTTTTTTCTCCAGCTTTCCTATTGTCTCCTAACAAAAGATTCAAATCTATATCATTTTTTTTCTTTGTACAAATATGTCAGAAGAGAGAAATCTGAGTTTTGGATTTCTGTGAACCAGCAAAATATGCCATGATAATATACTGGCCGTCCTTTCTTGCTACTTCTCAGCAGTAATCTTAATTTAGATTAATGGAAAAAGTGCATTCCATTTTATGCTGGATGAGTTACAGTAAATATTACACCCATGGAAAATATAAACGTTTCATATGTATTGTGAAAAGCAGATCCTCTGACTTCAGTGCTTCTATTTTAAAACAACCACAGATGTTCATCAGGTCAGACTGCTTGATTGGATAAAAGTTTCAAGACATCTTTTTTCATTCTGAAAAGGGTCATTTTAAGCCTCAGTACTTGAATATTTTCACTATGCATAGTGATGGGTGAGATAAATTTCTTTAAATATTTATTTTGAATCACAGACTAAAACCATACATGGATATTTTGTATATTAAGTTAATGCATGTACCCTGTACATGAGTCATTTCAGGTGGAATTCTGTTGTCTTTGTATTGTTATTCTATATGTCTCCTCAGCAGCATCTTAGATAGTCATGTCTTCTATCAGGAAGGATATAGGCTAGGTGATGAAGATAACTCTATCCAAAACATCTTGGATAGAGTTCCCTTGGTGGACTGTGACTGAAACCACTCTTATGGCTTACTAAATTCAATGACTAATTTATTCCTGATTTATCTTTGTTCTGAAAACTTAGCATAGCATCTTTTTACTATAAAAACTAGGAAAATTTGGATGTCTTATGAAATTTTAAAAAATTGTCTCCAGTTGTTGTAGTTATTGTTATTATTATCATGATTATTTATTTATTTATTTAGAGCTGGAGTCTCACTCCATCTCCCAGGCTGGAATGTGACCCACTGGGCTCCGGCAATCCTTCCACCTCAGCCTTCCAAATAGCCAGAGCTCCAGGCGCACACTACCACGCCAGGCTAATTTTTTAAATTTATTGTAGAGACAAGATCTCGCCAAGGTGCCTGGGCTGGTCTCGAATCCGTGGACTCAGGCAATTCGCTCACCTCGGTCTCCCAAAGTGCTGGGATTACAGGCTGAGCCACCGAGCTTGGCCATTATTGTTATTATTATTATGATTATTAGACTCAGGTTTTCACTCTGTTACCCAGCCTGGAGAGCAAGTGGCTCACTGCAGCCTCGATCTCCTGGGCTCAGGTGATCCTTCTGCCTCAACCTCCCGAGTAACTGAGACTACAGGTGCATGCCACCACACTCAGCTATATTATTTTAAATATAGTGTATGAAATAGAGGAAATGGCCCTGTGAAGTTAAAAAAAAACAAAACAAAACTGGAACTATAACTAATTTTCCTAAACCAAAAAGTTGGTATTAGTAATGATTCTTTTAAAATGTATGGGACAAATTATACACTGTTTTTAATAAGAGGAAAAATAAATCTTAGTTCTAGAAAATTCCTCAAATTCAGCCCAGAGGACTTATTTTAAAGTTCAGCTGACTGTATTATGTAGACTCTTTCCCAAAACGGATAACCAAGCAGACTATCAAAGCTAGCTATTAAATACCAAAAGTTCTCAGGCAGCTAGTCAGCTGAACTGGTTTTTCCTTGCAATATAGAAATAGAGAATGGTCTTGCTCTCCTGACTATATAAAATAGTGAATTACACACTCTACAAGGCTGAGACCTGCTTTGAGGTTTAATTTGATGATTGACTGTCTCCTTTCTTGCTACAACAATAAAATCTTTGCTCACAGACTAGTAATAATATAGAGACTGGTCATTTCTTGTTCTTCCATGAATTATTTGGTCCCTAAAACTAGCAGCATCTGCCTTCATGACTATTATCCTGTTACATTGAGTAGAAATGGGAAATGTTACCAACATATTTGCATTGTTTGCAAGTTTACATGGGGTGTCCAGAAAAGAAATGGCACTATATCATTACATAGAAATGTGTGCAATTTTTATCACATGCATTTGGAGCATGACCCTGCTTAGCTAATATTTTTAACTATGTTGGTCTTCCTGCTTTAACTTTCAACATAATTTGCTTTATTGACAGCTGTATTTGGTTTTTACCCCACTGTTGTTGGCAAGTCATGCCTTCTATTGATGTTACAAGCTTTATTTATTTATTTATTTTTAGGTTGATCTGGTGGAAGAAACTCGACAACTAGACTCCACATACTTCAGAAAGCTACAGTCTTTGCATAAAGAGACATTTCCCAAGAAATCTGAGGTAAAACAACTTTCTGCTTTGAAAAACAAATTTTTATCCTGGGAGGGTTGCTATTTTATACATTGGCGAGAAGGAGATTGTATATTGAGGAGACTGTGTATTTATAAAGTAGGGGACAGGCAGTTTCATTTTTTTGCTATTCCTTTGCCTAGCATGCTACATTTGCGGGTGTTATATTTTACTGATGCATTTAACAGCAGAGCCAAAAAAAAAAAACAAAGCAGACAGGTAGCACAGGGAGCCAAAGCACTCATTTGCCTTAGCTAAGACCCGACAATTGAGCTGTCAAGCCAAATAACATTCCTTTGGATGTTACCAGTTATTTTTTGTATGACAGCTGCTCTTTCGATTTGTTGTCAGGTCACAGAATATTTAAAAAGAGTTTTCTAAACAGAAGAGAAACTGTTCTGTGACAGCAATAGGCACAACAATAAAGAAAAAATTATAGAAAGAAATTGGGGAAGTCAGTAAAGAGATCATAGGATGGATTAGCGTATCAAATTGTAATTTTGATATATGAAGTTGCATCTTTTGGCTTGGCAAAGTAAACCATGATAGATTCTTAAAACTATAAAATATAATATAATGTGTGCACCTACATTAAAATGACAGCTAATAACCTGAAAAGTGTTTAGAACATATTATTATATAAGAATGCATGAAACAAAAATGCTGGTGTGGTATGATCCTATTTATGTAAAATTATATATGTATTTCTATGTGTCTCCACATATGCAAAAATACATGTCTGGGAAGATATTAACCAAAATGTTAAAGATAACTCTGAGTGATGGAGTTGCAGGTGATTATTTTGCTTTTCTCTTTGTATCTGTTTTAAATATTTGTTCTTATACAAGTTTTTAAAAAGAGTAGTTATTTTTTAAAATGTAACCTTTATGATAGTTGCTTTATTAACACAGAAGTTCTCTATTTGAGACACTACTAATTAATCTTGAAAAGGATGCACAGAAATCCACAAAGGTAGCACAATACAGTGTATAAGGTTGTATTGTAAACTTTGTAACACTCTTCAATTATCCTTCTGCAGTAAAAATTTGATTTTTAAAAATATTGGTTGTTTATCTCATGTTTGGACACTTTACAAAAACAAATAGGGAGATGGGTTAATTATATAAGAAAAGGTCTTTCAAAGAATAAGCCTCTCTAATTCTTTGCTCTTTAGGGCTTGTAAACTCTTCAAAAAGGCCAGAGGTCTTAAAATTACCTAAAAACTAACTTTTATATGAAGGTGATTACACTCAAGGATGCTCTATAAGTATCTGATATTATAAAACCTTGTTTTAAAAACTAGGTTATAAAAGAATGTTTTATGTTTAGGATATATAGTTAAGAAAAAGAAACAGGTTACAAAATCATACACAGGTACATAATCATAACCTTACACAGGTACATAATCCTATCTCCATTTAAAAAAAAAATTATATTAGACATGGTAAATCTCTTTCCATTCAGTCTGCTGAACTATGTAACCATCATAATACCCTATTTTCTTTTCTTTTTTTCCTTTGCGTTGGGGTCCCACTCTGTCTTCCAGACTGGAGTGCAGTGGCACAATCATGGCTCACCGCAGCCTCAGTCTTCTGGGCTCAGGTAATCCTTCCACCTCAGCCTCCAGAGTAGCTGGGACTACAGGCACATGCCACCACACCTGGCTAATTTTTTTATTTTTTGTACAGACAAGGTCTTGAGCCACTGCGCCCAGCCTCTATTTTCATTTTTAATAAACTACCCACATGTACATATATAAAAAAGACTGGAAGAATGTATACAAAAATGTTAATGGTGGTTATGTCTGAAAAGCAGTATTATGTGTGATTTTTATTTTCTTATTATGACAAAAGACATATTCTGTACTAAGAAAAATGGTAAAATTAATTTTTTACAAACAAGTGCTTTATATATAGTAAATATTTACTATATATACTATAAATGTTCATGAAAAGAAGGGAATAGAATGGAAAGGAACAGACCAGGATTTGATATAAGTTAGAATCTCATAGACCACCTAGAGTCTTTACCCAGTTCAGTTGTTGACTTGTTAAATGGTCTTGGTCTGATAGTTAATTTTTCTTTCAGTTTCTTTATATAAAATTGTAAATAATTTTTCGTGTTAAGAGATTTTTATGAAAAGTATTATTTCACTAGGATACCACTGGTGAAATTGGAACTGGTGTTTTATCACTCTCTAACGTCTCTAAAAACACAGAATATTGGAATAATGTTCCTGTGGAATACAGGCATTTTAGTTTTAATGATGTCTTGAAAAACAAACTGGAGTTTGAACATTTCCGTCAGTTTCTTGAGGCTCATTCTTCAAGGTGAGGAACATAACCATTTAAAAATGTATTTCTGACTTAAAACATTTTTCTCAGCTACTGGTTTTGATTCGACATATTGTAGTAGTGTTTTGGTGCTAGATTTCACTCACATCAGTACAATGTGATGAACATGATGATTTGAGATCTGTATGAATAACATTTTCTTGAAGTGCATTTTGATTGTTGCAACCTTCAAATGGTTATTTTGAGTGCTTACACAATATTTGTTGATAATTTTAGCAATGGCTAACTTAAAACACCAGCATGCTTTATTTTTTTTCTCTTTTCTGCTGTTTGTTTCTTTTACATTTCTCTAGACAGGTACTTTAATTACTACTTCTGGAATGTATCTTTTAAATATTTCACTAAGTTTGAAATTATTGTAATATTATATAATTTTTACTAACTGATATATAGAGGAAACATTGTGGTTTTACACAGAATCTTGGAACTTTATAACATATTTATCTAATACCAACTGAAGTATTGATTATATTTTTTTCCTGTTAATTTTCTTCCAAGCTAACAGAAACTGGTTAGACCTGGGAGCCAAATTTCACTGCATATAATTCCTCTTCATTGTGATGAGGATTATTTTAAATTTGACCTTTTTTTTTTTTTTTTTGGAGTTGGCGTCTCACTCTGTTGCCCAGACTGGAGTGCAGTGGCCGCCCCCAGCCACCGCAGTCTCGACCTGCTGGGCTCCGGCGATCCTTCTGCCTCAGCCTTTTGAGTAGCCGGAATGACAGGCGTGCACTACCACGCCCGGCTAATTTTTTATTTTATTGTAGAGATGAGGTCTCACCTGAGCCCGCAGGTAAATTTGACCTTTTGTCAAACAAATATGCCATGTAGAAATGTTCTTACTTTTGAACATGATGATGCTAGTTAATCATTAATGGGAGAACTCTGAGACCCTGCCAATAATGATAGATTTTTTTTCTGATCCTGGTACTTCTTTGTCATCATTCATATATTTAGCCAGGATTAGGAGTATAATAGAGTCAACCAAACTGAAAGGGATAAGAGATACAATATTGTACTCATTAGTTCCATGATCTAATTAGTTGGGCTGACTAGTCAAGAAAGCCACTTTCTGAGTTCTGTCAAAACAACAATCTGTTTGATGTTTATTAAAATTTAGAGAAGTAAGTAAGAAGGGCTTTACTTTGTTTTTGTTTCCATTTTAGCATGGACCTTATGTGCTGGACAGATATTGAGCAGTTCCGAAGAATAACTTACAGAGATCGAAATCAAAGGGAGGGAAAATCGATATACATTAAAAACAAATACCTTAATAAAAAATATTTCTTTGGACCCAACAGTCCAGCTTCTCTATATCAGCAGGATCAGGTATCAACATGCAAGTCTATTTTTTATATTAACCTATGAAAGCCAGTAATTATTTCTATTTGCCAAAACCCTGAAAGCCTCTTTTTCTCTTTCCTTTTGCTCTATTGACTTATATGTTAGATACTTTTGATATTTATTTAGGTATCCATAAGTATCTATAAATTAAATATCTTTAAAATTCACACAAGTGTTACATAATATTAAAATGTGTTACTTTTAAAAGAAATTTATAAAATAAGCATAACTTTTATTCATTTGCTCATTCACTCATTCAGCAAATATGAGTACCAGTGATATGCCAGACACTGTTCTAGGTGCTCACAATAAGTGATGAACAAGGTAGTCAAGATCCCTGCACCTGTCAACAAGTAGGAAAATAACCATTACCAACCAGTAAGCCTAACCTCTATGCTCTTTTCTATTCTTCTCTTAGCTGATATTTCTCCAAACAGATTCAATCCTTGAAAATTCTGTTTACATTTATATTGTCTCTGAAACTATTTTTACTGACAAGAAACACAAGTTTGACCATTTTGTTGGACCAGTGTTCTTTGGCCTTAATCACACCTTATTAATAATGGGTATTATTAGGTTGACAGCAAAACTATCAGATTGAAATTCAGCAGTGGGTTTGTATTCATGTAACATTTTTAATAAAGTGTGGCTCAATTTCTATACTTTTGAAATACAAAGAATTACATATTATAATTTAGTTAGAAGTTTGTTAGTACTACATTAACACTTAAAGATATGATTTTTTTATTTTGATAGTTTACAAGAATGCAAGTCCTTATGGCATTTATTTATAAAATCCAAATTTCAGATTAATGTTAAGTTCAGTAATTTAAAGAAAAATTCAGAGAGGCTCACAAGTAGGGCATAACAAATTTAAAAGCTAGGTCTTTAGTATAGGGAAAGTAAGCAATAGTCTTTGGGAGTAGGAGGGAGCAGAAATTCTAGAATTAAGCAACTTTGACAAAAATGCCTTTTTGTTAGTTCTCAGGATACAAATCTGGGACACATTAGCAAAAGTAGTTGGGTATCTCAATAAGCACAAGAATGAAATAAACACATGGAAAGCATTTGTTTTCTATTTGGCTTGTGCTACATTGCGTGAGGTTTCATGGTATCTGATGCTACTGTGTGAACCCTCCAAAGTACATACAACATACTGAGAATTTAAGTCAGTGAAAGTCACCCATTGCTGTCACAGCAAATGGATGAACTTACTACAGAGGAATTTTCCAATGACCCTTATTCATCTTTGTCATTACTTTTTCATTTATTTTATACTTAAGGATGTCTGCATCACATTAAATTTTATAAAGATCATGTGAGTCCTAATTTCAGTTGTGTGGCCAATTTGCTCTTTGATTAGCAAGGTAGTCTTTTTCCTTTTTCTTCTTTTTTATGCAAAACAATATTATTATAATATTATTTCATTGATATTATCAAGAAGGACTGACAAGAGGATTTTTTTTGTTTTTATATAAAACAATATTATTAGTAGTGGTGTTTTATTAATATTATTAATCAAAGGAGAACTAAAAAGAGGACAGTTGTTCCAGTGAGCAATCCAGAGATTTTTAACAGTGTGCACACAGAAACAGGGAAAAAATAGAATCGGTTACAACAGGAAATAGCCATTAGTAGCTTGCCGAAGCCAATACTTAAGCTGAAGGAAGATCTGGACCACAGAGAAATTGTGTTTTATATGTGGTGCTATCTGTGCAAGTCAATTACCTATGAAACATGACCTTTCTCTGCTTCCTGCTACCTCTGTTTTCTTCTTAGAAGCTGTTGGAACAGCCCTATGTTGTTCCTGCTACCGTTACCCTGCCACCTCCAACTACTTACAATATCTGAGTCATGGTTATCTCTTACCTAATTAACACTTCATTTTCTTTATCCGTAAGATGAAATTTTTTCTCAAGTGGTTCAATTTGTCTAGAATCACAGATTCATTGAAGATTAGAGATAACCCAGCAATTCCCCTTTGGGAATATACCTGGAGGAACTCAAATCATTCTACAAAAAAGATACCTGCACACGTACATTTGTTGCAGCTCTATTCACAATAGCAAAAACTTGGAACCAACCATGTTGCCCATCGAAGCTGGACTGGATTAAAAAAATGTGGTACATATACACAATGGAATATTATGCAGCCATAAAGAAGGACAAACATATGGACTCTGCAGCAACTAGGATGGATTTAGAGTCGATCATATTCAGTGATCTATCACAGAAACAAAGAACAGAGTACCATATGTTTTCACTCATAAGCAGACCTTGCACAATTATTATAATACTATAAGAAAGGGATTGGCAAACTGAGAATCCCTAGTTGGAAACTGTCAGAGGAGGGGGAGGTGGGATTGCCAGTTCAGGGAAACTGCTAGGGAAGGGAGGGGCATACCTAATCAACAAGAGTATCTGCATAATCAACGTTTGTATACCTAACACTGAATTGTACCCCACATCTTTATAATAAAAAAAAAAGATTAGAGATAGAAGAGAACTTAGAACACTGATAGGCCATTGTCCCCATTTTACAGTTAAGATATGAGTTCATGGAGAAGAAAAAAATGGCATTGTTTGTGGTCATGCAGTATAAAAACCCCACCCCATTTATGTGTTCTTTTTAATATATTTTAAGTACAATCATACATCTAAAACAACTGCCACATAAACCACAATTGTCTGTCTGATGTTAGGGGAGTTATCTGTGATTACTGTACATAATATTATAGCCAGGAGACGTTATACAGAAAATGAAAATTGTGGCACCTATCAGGTGTGCAGCAAGTAGTTTTAAAGTGAATGAACGAATTGATGACTATTTTTAGCACAAGTTTATAGTTTCTATCTCATTTTTATTTTCTTAGATAATGCGTTCAAGTGGTGGCTGGGGGAAGATTCTCCATGAGCAACTTGATGCTCCTGTTCTAATTGAAGTTCAAAAGCATGTCCTAAACAGGCTAGAAAATGTGTGGTTGCCATTGTTTCTTGCAAGTGAACAGTTTGCTACACGTCAAAAGATAAAAGTATGTAAATTAGTATGGTCTTTGGATAGCAACTGGCAGTATCTACCAAAACCTCAAATGTGCATACCTGCTGATCCAGCCATTGTACTTCTGTTGATAGTGTTAAAAGCATCAAGTCGGACTTCCCAAGTGTTTTTGGTTTTGTTTTGAGATGGTGTCTTGCTGTGTTGCCCAGGCTGGAGTGTAGTGGCTGTTCACAGGCATGATTACAGCACACTGCAGCCTTGAACTCCTGAGCTCAAGTGATCCTCCTGCCTCAGCCTCCCAAGTCACTGGGCCTACAGGCACGTGCCACCATGCCCGGCTCAGACTGCCAAATTTTAATCTCAACACATATTAATTGTACCACTTTTATGTTTCATAAATGTAGCTTTCTCATTTGAATAATGGAGCTAATAATAATAATTGCTTCATAAGGTTATGAAAATGAAATGAAATCAATGTGTGTTTCATTTCTTAGTATGGTGCTTGGCACCCAGCAAACACTCAAATGTCTATTAATGTAGTTGCTATTTTTAATATTATTAAGTCTGTACACAAAGGGACTAAGGGTATATAAGGACATATTTCAGTATCATATGGGGGAAGAGTTAAATGAATTATGATAATTCCAAAAGCCGAGCTCGGTGGTTCAGCCTGTAATCCCACACCTTGGGAGATTGAGGTGAGTGGATTGCCTGAGCCCGCGGTTCGAGACCTGCCTGGGCAACTTGGTGAGACTTCATCTCTATGATAAATCAAAAAATCAGTCGAGCGTGGTAGCGCGTGCCTGTAGCTCCAGCTACTTGGAAGGCTGAGGCGGAAGGATCACCGGAGCCCAGCAAGTCGAGGCTGTGGTGGCCGGGAATGGCCACTGCACTCCAGTCTGGGTGACAAAGTGAGACTCCAACTAAAAAAAAAAAGATAATTCCATACTGTGGAAAACCATGCAGATTTTCATATAAAATGATATTAAAACATAAAAATGAAATGTCCACTTGTACTATATGAAAGACATAACTTATTGAGTGAAACAAGCAGGATGCAGAACAATATGTAGAAAGTAATACCAATACATCTACTTAGAGCTTGATATATATCTATGCATATCTATCCATCCATCCATCCATTTATCTATCAATCTTTTATGTTTATGCTTCAGGAAAACTATCTAAAATTATTTGTTTCCTGGGAATGGGTTTGGGCAGTGAGAGAGATTTTTATTCTTTCCTTTAGAGTAGGCTTGTTTTTGCTATGTTTTGTTTTTCTTTGACAAGAAGTATTACTTTGATAATTTAAAGTGTTAGCCGGTCGCGGTGGCTCATGCCTGTAATCCCAGCACTTTGAGCGGCAGAGACTAGAGTATTGTCAAAGTCCAGGGGTTCGAGACCAGCCTGGGCAACTTGACGAGACCTTGTCTCTGAAATAAATAAAAAAAAAATAGCGGGGTGTGGTGGTGGGCACCTGTAGTTCCAGTTACTTGGAAGGCTGAAATGGAAGGATTATCTGGACCCAGCAGGTCGAGACTGCAGTGACCGTGAGCATGCCACTGCACTTCAGCCTGGCTGGAGTGAGAAACCTGTTTAAAAAAAAAGATAAATTTAAAGTGTCATTAATACACCTAAAAACAGGTAAGCCTGATCTTTACAAAAATAACACAAGGGTCAGAAAACATGTAATTTTGGACTTTAGTTTGCAAAACTACATGCCATGAATACTGACCAGGAAGAACCTGAAAAAGCTTCCTTCCTTATTCAATTTCTTAAGTGCTTTGAGGTCAACTTATTTGGGAACATCCTTAGTCATTTGAGCTGAGCAACTTATGTTAGGAAAACACAATACAGCTGAAACACAATTTATAGTATGGATAAGAAGAGCTGGCTTGTTTTAGGCAAAAGTTCCTGGAAATAAGCTTTGGGAAAATGCAAATCTCCTCATTCTCTTTCTTCAGGCTATCTCCAATTCTCCACCCAAAGCCAAGCAAAAGGATGTTTGGCTTACTAATATTATTTATCACATTTTCTCATTTTGTTTTCTACAGTAATTTTATTGTAACTCATCATTTCCTAATTTGGCATTCTTTGGGTGGCCAGCAACTGTAAGCCAAAGACAAAAAGGAGGGGTGTGAATTTACTCTATAATGGTGTTGGGGCAATCTCACACACTTAAAGATGCCCAAGTTTTAGAAAAGGCGTAGACCAGGACAGCCGTAGGAACCCTCCAAAGATTCTTAGGTATTTTCTCCTGGCTGTGTCTATCCAAAAGATTCAGCCTTAGTGATACTAGTTCTTATCTTTCTTGTTTAGCTCCTAGATCTATCTGTTGTGGACAGGAAGGTGGAGTCAATAGCACAGATTTGGCAGGAGTGGTTCTCACAAAAGGGGAAATATTATGAAAAGACATTAACTCCAAGAAATATCTACTGTTTCCTTCTGTGTTGAGTAACTTGTGTGTTCTACAATTAGTTGTGGAAGTATAGCTAAAAAATTGCCAGAGTCCAGGGATTCGAGATCAGCCTGGGCAACTTGATGAGACCTCCAGCTTTAGTTCCCACGTGAGCCAGTGTGAAACCATCATTACTATTTGAGGCAATACAGTCAAGTATTATTATCACTAATTTGAAGAGATGGAAATGGTGTTCAGAGAACTTGGAACCTGACCGCATGGCTTGTATTCTAAGTTTGATCCTCTTTCTCTTGAACTGCACTATGTCCTATCCAAGCTGGCCTCATTTTTTAAAGCTGTCAAGTTAGTAAATAATTTCAAAACTTTAGACATTCTGTGTTAAAATGATTGATTTTGCTTATAGGTACAGATAAAAGATGTAGCAGAAGAGCTCTTACTACAAAAGCATGAAAGGAAAATTGGGGTCTGGAAGGCAAGTAGTCCTTGTTATATTTTTCCTCTTATAAGTTTCTCTCTGTTAAAGTGTGGTTTTTCCTTCCCCTTCTTGTTCAAAGACCCTCACTGTGGACACTGCTTTCTAAACCACTACCTGATCACCTGTACTGTTCTTTTCTTTAAAAAGTAGGATTTATTAAGAAGACAGAATATCTCCCACAGCGGAGGGGACCTGAAAGACATTGCCCTAGTACTGTCCTTAATTGGCGGGTGGGATTTGAAGGCAACTGGGACTCTACCAGAGCTTTGTTCTTAAAGAGATCCTTGGCCTGCTCAAGTGTATGATTGCCTTTAAACATGTATTTTTCTTTATTCTGCCTGTGATGGATTTGAGACAAGCTGTTCATTCCAGCATATGGTAGTTTATTTATTATTGAGAGTGGATTACACAAAAAACAATGAGTTGTATGCAGCAGAATCACCAGGTTAAATCACCTTACATTATCCCCTTTATTTAGAATTAAATTTTAGTTATAACCACGCGTTGCTCCCAGATGTCCTCACAAAGCCACTTTGCAGAATGGGAGCACACATAAAAAATAAAAACATCAAAAAGCAAACAAACAAAAAGATAGACTTCCACCTCAGCTTTGAAAGAATTATGATAACTCTCATTTTGGTGATTATTCAAACCACTGTATGATACCCTGCTAGAAGATGCCTATTTTGCTTTGTAACAAGCACAATAAACATAGACTTCAGAGTCTACAAGTTTATGTGTATTTATCTTTCTGAAGGTTGTGGTAGAATGTCTAGCTAGACTCAGGTGACCCTCTGCAAACCAACAAAGATAAAAGTTTATTTGAATATTAGAGAAATGTACGTAACTGTTAATATGTTCTTTTCTGCATTTTTCCCTTAAAAGGAAAGACACTTTATTACTGTTTGATTTTTTTGCTATATTTTTATTGAAATACTAAGTAGAATGGGCATATATTTTATATTATTGTGCATTGCATATTATATTATTCTCTGCTTAGTTAAATTACAGGTTTTATCTAAATTTCTAAGTTTTAGTATCTTAAGAAGCAGATCTTAAAACATTATTTCCTGAGTGGGTTTTAAATAAACATCCCAGTCTTATACATAGTTATTCCTATTTATAGCGCTATAATTTTAATATGGACCATATGGTGAGGGTCTTAACTTTTTGTCAAGAGAACATGACATGTACCTCATTAAAATAGTGATAGACATCTGTTCATTTTATCTGAATTAATGGTACCACAACCATCTAGATTGCTTGACTTTTCAGTTTCCAGTTTAGATGTCATCTTCAAGTCCCTACTTTGTAAAGATCTTAAGGCAGAATTAGTCACTCCTTCTTCTGTGTTACCACAGCACTTTTTTACATAATTCTCTAAATACTTATATTGATGGTTACATATAATTTGTTTCAAGAATTTATTTTATGCATTGTAAGTAATGGATATTTTTCATGTAGTTTAATTAATATAATTCCTAAGTCCATCTAAAACATTGCCTTTGGAAAGATGCTTCCTTGCACAGTTGTATGCTAAAGTCAGCTTTGGGAAATGTCAATAAAATTAAAGTCTATTCAGTAAATTCAGTAAAATCTACTATGTTCTTTCATCTGAGATGCTAAAGGGAGAAATGTGTGATTAAATGGTCAAAGCTAAAGAGTAGATACCTTATATTTCAAAACTGTGAAACTATAAAATAAATATAGATAAAAATACCTTTACACATTACTGAAATGCTATGGGTGCGCCTGGTTTTTATATTATATAAAATAAATCCTCAGAGGAATTTTATTACTAAAAATAATTTATTAATAAAGATTGTTTTTTAGCTGGGCTCGGTGGCTCAGCTTGCAATCCCGTGCTTTGGGAGGCTGAGGTGAGGTGAGTGGACTGCCTGAGCCCATGGGTTTGAGACCCTCCTGGGCAACTTGGCGAGACCTCATCTCTACAATAAATCAAAAAATTAGCCGGACATGGTAGCATGCGCCTATAGTTCCAACTACTTGGAAGGCTGAGGCGGAAGGATCACCGGAGCCCAGCAGGTCGAGGCTGTGGTGGCCAGGAGTGTGCCTCTGCACTCCAGCCTGGGTGACAGAGTGAGACTCCAACTCAAAAAAAAAAAGATTGTTTATTGTTATTAGTTATTAATCATAATTTATTAAGTTAAAATAAAAATAATAAAAACATTTCTCACCTAAAAACATAATTTTTTCAGAATGAAATTATGAATCTTAAGTCTATAGCAAATTTTCTCTTTAAATTATAAAATGAATTGACAAATGTTTTCTTAAAAAATAGAAAAAAATGTCTTATATGTTTAACTACTTTTACTTTTTAAAAGACAGGAGAATCGTATGTTAGTATATAACATATATAATAATAAAATATGCACACTTCATCAAGGATACATGCATAATGAACATTTGTATACCTAGCCCTGAATTGTACCCCACAAAAAATAATAATAATAAAATAATAATATAATAATGTAATCATAACATTAGGATTACTTTGTTCTGTTTAACTGCAAAAAACACTATGCACTACCATAGTCTTAAAATGTAACATTCTGTTAACACTCTTAAACAATATATTGTAAGTTTGTCTGGTCATTTTTTTTCTCTCTACCTCTTAATAAAACAAAAGAGAGAAAAACAGGACTTGGGGTGGGGGTCATTGCTAAGTTCTCTTTTATCCATGCTACAAATTTCAACAGTCAGCATTAAAGGAGATAGAAATTGGTAGTTTTTAGCCTAATTAATGACTTTATTACTTTTTATCACACAGCTAATTTTCTGTATTCTCTGTTTTGGACAGCCAGTGGAGAGTAAGTGGATCTCTTCATCTTGTGAAATTATTGCTTTTCGCAAAGCATTATTGAATCCAATTGTTGCAAGACAGTTTCAATGTTTTGTGGCTCTAAAAGGAGATTTACTGGAAAATGGGGTACTGTTTTGGCAAGAAGTACAAAAATATAAGGTATCATATTTGGGACTGGAGAAAACCACCTGTTTTTAAGGAGGAAATGCATTAGTATCAGATTTTTAACTGTAACTTTATGGACAAGATTTGTATAAGATATCCCAATTTTGTCATCTTCTTTATACCAGTATATAAATATTGGGATTTTTATTGCCCAATCTCCAGATACATTTATTATCATATGGTGAAGAGTAAGAGTGAACTCTGGAATGATAGTATAGATTAAACATTCCAAATCAAAAAATCTGAAATCTAAAATTCTCCAGTGAGCATTTATTTTGAGTATCATTTTGGCATCAAAAAGTTGGATTTTGGAGCATGTCAAATTTTGGGTTTTCAGATTTGGGATGCTCAACTGGTCAGTATAATGCAAATATTCCAAAATTCAAAGCACTTTTGGTCCCAAGCATTTTTGATAAGTTTTTCAGTTTTTCAAGGTGCTAACATACTTATGACTTAATGAGAGCCATCATTAAGAGAGTTTTAGCTACATTTCTATATATCATTTATGTACTGTACACATTTTTTCCTGAAGATATCCACATTTGGCATATCCATACAATCAGATCTCTTTATAAGAATTTTTCCCAGCTGGCTGAGCGTAGTGGCTCATGCCAGTAAGTCCAGCGTTCAACTTTGGGAGGCTGGGGCAGGAGAGTCACTTGAGCCCAGGTGTTTGAGACCAGCCTGGACAACATAGCAAGAACCTCCATCTCTACAAAAAATAATAATAAAAAAAAATCTGGGCACATGCCTATAGTCTTATCTGCTTGGGAGGCTAAGGCAAGAGGATTGCTTGAGCCTGGATGGTCGAGGCTCAGCGAGCCAAGAACGTGCCACTACACTCTAACCTGGACAACAGAGCAAGACTCTGTTTCTTTTCTTTTTTTTTCTTTTTGTTGAGTTGGAGACTCACTCCGTCGCCCAGGCTGGAGTGCAGTGGCACGCATGCTCACGGCCACCCCCACATTGACTTACTGGGCTCAGGCTATCCTACTGCCTTAGCTTTTCAAGTAGCCGGAACTACAGGCACATGCTATCACACCTGGCTAATTTTTAAAATTTTTATTGTAGAGATGAGGTCTCACCAAGTTGTCCAGTCTGTTCTCGAACCTGTGGGCTCAGGTAATCCCTCACCTCGGCCTCCCAAAGTGCTGGGATTACAGACTTGAGTCATTGCGCTCAGCCAAGACTCTGCTTCTAAAAAAATGAAATAATACAAATTTAAAAATTAAAGATATGATAATCCTACTAGGAATGTCAAAAATGTATTTTTGGTAATAAACCAAACATATGGTGTAAATAGGCTTTTTCTGAGGCAATGCTAGACTGAATAAGTGCTAGCTGTTGTCACAATGTAACTTTTATATTAAGCTGTTTTCACACATAACTTATGCCAAACTATACATACGGTTTTACATGACAGGCACTAGAATTTTTCCTTCTTTCATAGTATTCATGAGACAGCTATTATAATGCCCAGTGTATACTGGGTACTTAGTAAAGGTTGGCTCGTTTCTAGCCTAAAATTGGAAGCTTCCAAGTTTGTGTGCTTTCTGGTGATTTAGAAAAAAGACAGAGAAATGCCATAATTCTTGCTAAGCGACCTCTTTAGTTAAAAAGAAAATGATAATCTTACATCTGTGAATTTAAAACTGGCTCATTTTAATGTACAATCATTATTTTTGCATTATCTATGAAGAGGATAATGTGACAGGGTAACAAGCAATGTAGATACTAAAAGATACGGAATGCCACACCTATTCACTACCAGCCTGTTCATTCATGTTGCTAGTCTTTTTGAGCCTAAATTATCCTGGTTTAGAAGCAGTTCTGAACAGAAAAGCTTTTATATCCACCTATAGACTGCATTAGGCGCCTGTTCTCAGTGCTTTCCTAGGACCCTCTGTATACATAACATTTATTAACTATCCAAAATCAGAGTAGGGTGTTTTAATACTTCTCCCTCAGGAGAAATTGAACCTTAAAAGGGAAAGGACTTGTCCTGAGGCACAGCTTAGTGTCTGTCAGATAGCAGGCACTCAATATAGATTTGTTAAATGGGTCAAAGTAAACACTAGTGCTTTTCCTTTGCTTGGTGATGAAATGAAATCTGTATTTACATAAGTATATGTATCAAAGTCTTAGGATCCTCAAATCCAAGAGAAAGAAAAGCTATGATTTTTTTAAAGATAGCTTTGACATGTCTCAGTGCCCACTTGACCTGAAGTTAAAATGTATATATGAATTGAAATGCATATTGACACAGTTTTATAAAGTGGTCTAGTAATGCATTAATTATATAGTGTTCTGTCTTTCTTCCTCCTCGTTCAGGACTTGTGCCATTCTCATTGTGATGAGTCTGTCATCCAGAAGAAGATCACAACTATTATCAACTGCTTTATTAATTCCAATATTCCACCAGCTCTGCAAATTGACATTCCTGTAGAACAAGCCCAGAAGATCATTGAACACAGGAAGGAGTTAGGACCGTATATATTTAGAGAGGCACAGGTAAGAGATCAGGGCATGAGGCTAAACATACTTTAAAATAGAATTACAAGCTAGATATTCTTTTAAATCTCTTGCATTATTCATATTTGGCAAGATTTCAATTCTCCCAATAATGGGATTTAATTTATTTAATTTAAAAATCTTTGGACCGGGTGCAGTGACTCAGACCTGTAATCTCAGCAGTTTGGGAGGCCAAGGCGGAAGGATTACTTGAGCCCAGGAGTTTGAGACCAGCCTGGGTAACATAGCAAGACCTCATCTCCACAAAAAATAAATTACTATAGGTGCATGCCTATAGTCCCAGCTTCTGAGAATGCTGAGGCAGAAGGATTGCCTAAGTCCAGGAAGTCGAGGTTGTGGTGAGCCGTGATCATGCCACTGCACTACATCCTGGGTGACAGAGTAATACCCCAACTCAAATTAAATAAATACAAATCTTTGTATATGCCACTGAAAATAAGAAACGGTTACTAACATGCTATTTTGTTGATGATAATAAATAGTAAATAAAATTAAAAACTATAACTTCCCATGGTTTCCATTTTTGTTTTTAACTTATAAAACTTAGCTAATTCCTCCTTTCTTTTTCACCATTTATATTTCCTTTGGAAATATCTGCTAAAACAAAATGTGTAAAATATGTGTATACAAAGATTTGTGTATTTTTAAAGATTGGAATATTCACATAACTCATAAAATAAGTGAGAGGAGATTTAAGTACTCTACCAACATAAAGTACACAAACTCATGAAAGGAAAATCATGCCTGTTAACCTGCTCAAGTTACTTCTTTTCAAGATAAATAATAGAAAACAGTGACTTTGTGAACATAATTTATTTGCATTTTGAAAAGCCTTTTAGTGATGCTGTTCCTAAAAAATGATTAAGAAAAATAAATTATAATAGGGGTAATAGAGAAGACCATGTCATGAATTAAGTGATATGAAACAGAGATTTAGGGTATGATTACCCTTGAGCATGGAAAAAGGCCATTATTCCTGAACATGCATTTGTGAGCCAGCTGTGTTCTGAGTCCTTTCAGGAACTGAAAGTGGACTTGAAATCCAAATTATGCATTAAAATAGGCAGAAATATAGAGGAATGATTGAGGATGTGCTGGAGAGCAGTAGAGAAAACATGGTGTCAGAATTGTAGCATCTGTTAATGAAAAGATCTTAGAGATAACTTAACCCAGCCTAGGCCTCCAGATAACCAGGCTAGGATTTGCTATGTCTATATCAGAGGCTTCGGATCTGACTATAAACGTCTAAAGCTGCAGACATTGGTTGGTTCTATCACACACTTCAGAGACTGCAGCCAAATAATTGTATTAGAGTCCTCTAACCTACAACTTCTACCTGATTTTCTAAAACAGAGTCCTAGATATATCTTAAATACAGACTTTTTTGAAGAATCTGAAAATAGTGAATCTTTATTTAGGGGCTCATCCCACTGAAAATAGAGAATCTTTATTTAGGGGCCTTATCCCACTAAGTATGTTATTCTTCCTGTTTTCCTAAGGGAGTGCTCCTACCTAGGTATACAAGTCAGAGGTCTGGTAACCATCTTCATGTTTACCCTCTCCCTCATTCCCTTACTCCCACATCTAATCAGTCTCTAAAACTTACCTATTTGTTGTCTATTCTTGTTATCTGTCATTCTATCCACTTTTCTCCATCTCCACACTACTGTCTCACTTTGGATCTGCAAAGTCTCACATCTGTTAGCAAATCTCCCTGCCTCTGGGTTTTCTCCAAACCATTCAACTCACTGCAGACAGGGTGATCTTTTTCAGAATGTATATCTGATCATGTCTCTTCTCTGCTTAAAATATTTCAATTGCTCCCCAATGCCCTCAGAATGAAGTCCATACTCCTACACATCTCTCTAGTTACATCTTTAGGCACTCCCTGCCATCTCTGCCCCAGTCTTACTGAAATATTGTAGATCCATAAATGGTCCTTGCTATTTTCCCTCCTGAACTTTTTACAGTTTCATTCTCTCTCCCTTGCTTTTGTCCCTGTCACAACACTTATCACACTAAATTGAAAGTGGCTGTTCTCATATTTGACTTTCCCATTCTATTGTAACCTCTTTGAGGGCAGGGAATGATTCTTATTTATCTTTGTGGACCAAATACCTGGCAAAGACACATGAATGAATGATGTGAGAAGAGATGTATCATGACAGAAAGGAATAAGATCAAATTGGAAATAAGAGCAAAGTTGAACAAAATAGCTGAATAGTAAGTAAAAAACTGCTGTTTCAGCACTGTTATCAGTGTAGCCTTTGCCCATCCCTCAGTTCCAAAAGCCTGAAAGATTTCCTCACTCAGCCAGTTTCATTGGCCCCTTTTACTTATGCTAAAGCCATTGTTCATTCACTAGTAGTGAGCAAAGTAACTCTATACTTATGAAAACATTTTCTTACCCCCAATTTGGTTATCTTTTAAGGTTCTGGAGGTACAGGGTAATTTTCACTAACAGTAAATATTAACCTAAAACCTCACTTGCAACTTTAGGGAATAGAGAGATTTTATGTCTTCCATTGAAAAATTGTGTCCTAATTGGGTGGCTTTGACTGGAAATACTTCTAGATGGAAATACATATACAGAGGGTGCCAAAAAGATGTATACAATGTATTCACATTTCAAGAAAGGAAAAAACTATATTAAAATTGCAATACTCAATATATACTGATAAAAGATGAATATAAGTCATGTTTGACTTCTGCAATTACGAGAGGTGCTCAAAGTGGTTACTAGCAGCCTCCAGACACTGGATTACAGCAAACTACTGCAGGACTTGTTGCTGTGTGAGGCCTCCTGAATCTTCCCTTGCGCATATCACACACAGAACCATGCATCTCAAACTTATCACAGATGTGTGCAGTTGTTAGGCGTGTTGGAGGTTCTGTTGCATACTCACACCTCCATTGTTGTACTTCCACAACATTTCCAAATTTCAAATACCACTTCAGAATGGTCTTGCTCCCCGAACGACAACCATGCCTCCGCCATTTTCTTTGTCCTGCCTGTTGCATGATGACACTTGCATTCATTTGATTAACACCATCTTTTGAGGGAATGTCATACTACATGTTGCTACTAATTCAATTCAGCTTCGAAAAGTAATACATAGATAACATCTTTTAAAATGTGTATACATTTTTTTGGCACCACTAGTATTTGAGAACTGGGAATGTCAAGCTTTGAAATGATAACCGAGAGGTATGGTTAATAGTTGGTAAATAGAGAAAGAGGAATATTTAAGCTTAAGTTCATAATAAAAGCTTCCATGATCCCTTAACATTGGAACAGTGGGGTAACCTAATGAATGAATAGCAGGTAAATGTTATGTGAACATTTCTTAAAAGCCTGCATTTCATCAAATAAAATATCTCTAGATTTTACATATACATTCCCAGGAGGCTATCACATTTAATATTTTAAAAGGAGTGAATAATTTTAGAATTACTAATAACATTCATGTATGGAAGAGAGGAGTAATGAAATATGCCAATTCAAGATTCTGTGGATCGCTGCAGCATTTACTTTGCAAAAATTTCTCTTTTCCCCTAAGAGTTGGCTTGGAGCCTAATGGGATAGTTCGTTTTTCTCCAGGGCATTAGGTAAAGGCCATTCCTAGCAATAATATGTTGGACTTGATCTGATGTGGCAAGTCCTACCTTCTTGGAAGTAATGTATGCCTCTGGAACTAATGGGAAAACTTGGCATGGGAGTTAGAGCAACTATTCTTATCTCTCAAAATATCACAATTAATCACTTAGTGTAAAGTATCCTCATAGAAAGCATTTGTCCAGGATACCATTCTGCTTTTTGAATGTTACTTTTCTTGCTCTCACATAAAAGAGAGATTATATCATTTAAAAGTTACTCAAGATTTATTCTTAGATCTGCTAGCTTTGTTTAAGAGCTTTTCCAGAGGCAAAATGGTATTTCCTTTCTCTAAAAGAAAGTGGGTGGGAGGGTTTCCATTGATGAACTGAATATTTGGAATACTTGCATAAAACAGCAGAGTGTGTGGCAGACCAACTCGTATATGTTTTAAAAGAAAACATAAATTTCTTATTTTAAAAGACCTAATGGATTCTTTATTAATACAATCAATTGGTTAGGGAAACATAAAGAGTAAAGTGACTTTTAAGTGTATTTAGTGTATTTTTTTTAAAGAAAGACTTCTCATTGGTAATAAAAGCCGATGATGATAAGCATGTGCCGAGCTAAACTATACCAAGATGTCTGGAGACAATAAGTTGGAGGAAACGCGTTGTATATTAAAGATAGAACAGTTAATCTGTTATTATGGTGAATTAAAGTTTAAATTGGTACATTTCTATAAAGTCGTAATCTGAGACATACTTTGTTTTTTATACAGATGACAATTTTTGGGGTTCTGTTTAAATTCTGGGCTCAGTTTTGTGAGTTTAGAAAGAACTTAACTGATGAAAATATTATGAGTGTTTTGGAGAGAAGAAAAGAATATAATAAGCAGAAGAAAAAGTTGGCAGTAATAGAAGACGAAAAATTTGGAAAGGTAAGACAAGACTAATTTTGGGTTCAATCAGACCTGTAAAAGGTATGTGATATGTGTGAATTATAGAAAAGTTTGGCTAAAATAAACAGATAACACTTTACCTTATTTGCTTTTTTTCCTCTTAAGAAATTTAACTGTGTTACAGATAGTGTAAAATCTCTTAACCCAACTGTAAGTTCCATTACCTGCCTATACTTAAGAGTAACCATTAAGTTTGGGATATATTCTTCTAGCCCTTTTTAAAGATAGTTTTTTATGCATGTGTGTGCACTCACAAACAATACAGAATACAATTTTGTGTATATTTTAACTTACATCAATGGTGCTACATTGCATTAGTCTGCTTAGGCTGCCATAACAAAATACCACCGACTTGGTGGCTTAAACAACAGAAATTAATTTTCTCACAGTTCTGGAGGGTAGAGTCCCAGATTAAGATGCTAGCTGATTCAAATTGTGGTGAGGATTCTCTTCCTGGCTTGCAGACAGCCTGCTTCTTGCTGTGTCTGCACATGCGAGGGACTTCATTTAATCTTCATTACCTCCCAAAGAAGCTTTCTCTCTATGCAGTCACACTGGAGGTTAGCACTTCAGCATATGAATTGTGGGGGGAGGGGAATGTATGTTGAGGGGAGAGAATAAATGGTTTATGAATCTGTTGCACATCTTATGCTATATTATCTTTCTAAATCTTGCTTTTTAAACTCAGCTTTCTTTTAGTACTACCCTTACTGCTATCCTTAGATCTAGTTTATCCCATTCAGTTGTTGCATACTAGTTCATTATATGAATTAATATATATATTTTTAACTGTTGAGTATTTGTTTCCAATTTTTACCTTTGCAAACAGCATTATTACAGACAATATTTCTGTAGATGTCCTCATACTCACATGTATAAGCATTTTTTTTTAATTACTGGGTAATAGAGTATGTGCATTTTTGTTTTTTGAGTGCTACCTTTTTTTTTTTTTTTTTTTTGAGTTGAAGTCTCACTTTGTCACCCAGACTGGAGTGCAGTGGCCGCTTCCGGCCACCACAGCCTTGACCTGCTGGGCTCTGGCGATCCTTCCGCCTCAGCCTTCCGAGTGGTTGGAACCACAGGCGAGTGCTACCATGCCCAGCTAATTTTTGATTTATTGTAGAGATGAGGTCTCGCCAAGTTGTCCAGACGGGTCTCGAAGCCGCGGGCTCAGGCAATCCATTCACCTCAGCCTCCCAAAACACTGGGATTACAAACTGAGCCACTGAGCCTGGCGAGTGCTATCTTTTTATTTTCCTTGTGAATGCATCAGTTTACATTCCTACCAGCAGTAAGTATGAGAATACCACTTTTCCTCATTTGATAGTCCTCATTTGATGTATTCGGCAATATTCATACTTTGAGATTTTTGCCAATCGATGATGACAAATGGTATTTCATCATGCTGATGCACTTATTTACATTTTTCTAATTTTAGCAAGGTGGAGCAACTTTTCACATGTTTACTTACTCTGGATTTCTTGTCATACTAGTTGCATATTGAGTTCCTTTGCCCGTTCTGGGAGTGGGAGATATTTGCCTTTTTCTTATTTTATTTTATTTTATTTTTTGAGTTGGAGTCTCACTCTGTCGCCCAGGCTCCAGTGTCCACCTGCTGGGCTCCGGCAATCCGTCTGCCTCACTTTTCCAAGTAGCTGGAACTACAGGCATGTGCTACCACACCTGGCTAATTTTTTATTTGTTGTAGAGATGAGGTCTTGCAAAGTTGCCTGGGCTGGTCTCGAACCCACAGGCTCAGGCAATCCACTTGCCTTGGCCTCCCAAAGTACTGGGATTACAGTGCCTTTTCTTATTGATTCCTAGGACTTATTTATGAGACCTAGATACTAATTCTTTTTTAAATTGTAGTTTATTTATTAAAAAAAATTTTATTTTAAATATGTGGGGTACAATTCATTATACAGGTATCCTTGTTGATATGGTGTTCTCCCTCCTCCCTGGCAGTTTCCCACTACTGCTAATTCCTTTCTCATTAGATACTAATTCTTTTGTTATAAGTGTTGTAAGGATCTTCTCAGAGTCCATCACTTGCTTTCTTGCTTTACCACCAGGAGTGTATGAGAGCTAAAGTTTCTTTACACCCTTGCCAATATTTGGTATTATGGGTATGGAATGGTATTCCCCTAATTACTAATGACACTAAACATCTTTTTACGTGCTTGCTTACCATTCTTATATCATTTTTAGTAAAATTGTTCAAACCTTTTGCCTAGTTTTAAAAATCAGGTTGGTTATTGTCTTGCTGAGTTTTCATAATACTTTATATTTTCCGGATACAAGTCATCTATTAGATATGTGTTTTACAAATATTTTTCCTCAGGCTATAGCTTGATGTTTCATTTTCTTAGCAATGTATTTTAAGAGAAATGTCTTATTTTTGTTAAGTGCAATTTAAAGATGTTTTATGGTTTGAACTTATTGTGTGCTATCTAAACTATCTTTGCCTAATCCGAAGTGACAGAGATTTTCTAGCTCTTTTTCTCCAGAAGTTTTCTGGTTTTGGCTCTTATGTTTAGATCTATAATCCATTTTAAAGTTAATTTGATATATGGTGGACATAGGGGTCAAAGATATTTTTGGTTTGTTTTTTGCATATGGATATCCAATTGTTCAGGCACCATTGTTGAAAAGACTGTCCTACCTTACTGAATTACCTTGGCATTTTTATAAAATATCAGTTGACCATACTTAAGTAGTCTATTTCTGGATTCTCTATTTAACTCTATCTACCTTTCTATACTTAGGCCAAGACAGTCTTGAATATATAAATAAGAATAGTAGTCTAGTTACAGTAAGTTTTGAAATAAGGAATTATAAGTTACACGTTATCCAGTTTTCTTCTATTTCCTTTTTCTGTTTTTCACTATCCTAGGTTCATTGCACTTTCACATAAATTTTAGAATCCGTTGGTATATTTCTTTAAAAAAAAACCAAAACACCTGGTATTTGATCAGGAATGTAATGAACCTTTGGATCAGTGTGGGGAGAACTGACGTCCTGACAATATTGTATGTTCCAATCCACGAATGCAGTATGTCTATTTATTTAGTTCTTTAATTTCTTGCTTATTACAAAGTATTTTATATTCAAAATAATGCCATTGCTATGATATTTTAAAGTTTCAAATTCCAGATGATTATTTAGAATTATTTTTATCTTAAAATAATTAACATTCACTGGTAGTTGCAGATAAAGTACAGAGAGATCCCTTGAACCTTCCCCTCAATTTCCTCCAGTGGCTACCTCTTACGTTAACTATAGTACAATAATAAAGTAAGAAATTGACCTGGGTACAATGTGTGGGCATTGCTCTGTGCTATGTTACCACATGTGTAGACTCATGTAAGCACTACTATGTTCAAGACATACTGCAAAGATCTCCCTTGTGACAGTAAGTCAAGTGAACTTCCTCAATTTATCTTTAATATAATTGCTGATATGTTAGGTCTTAAGTATGTTATTTTGGTTTTTCCCTTTGTTTTTTCATATTTCCCTTTCCTTTTTACTGCTTTCATTTGGATTACTTGAACATTTCTTAGAAATCCATTTTGTTGTATCTACAGTTTTGTTTTTGTTTTTGTTTTTTAGAAAGCAGGATTTATTGAGAGAACAGAAAATTTCTCATAGGGGGAGGGGACCTGAAGGGATTGCCCTACAATGGTTTTGAATGAATCTCTCTGATGAGATGTTTTAGTGATTGCATGATATTTATACAACTTACCATAGTCTGTTGATGTTGACATTTTATCAGTTTGAGTGGATTCTAGAAACCTTATCTCTCTTTAAGACCTTTACCCTCACCTGCTATCTTAAATATTTCCTCGACATGTATTGAAAAAAACCTCGGACAATTTTATGATTTTTTGCATCAATCATCAAACACAAATTAGAAAACTCAAAGGGATAAGAAAAGTCTATGTATTTACCCATATTTTTGCTCTTTCCATTTTTCTTCCTTTCTGATGTTCTGAGATTTCTCCTTTTATCTTCTCCTTTCCCTGTAGGTAAGGTATTGTTTCTAGCTTACTGCTTTCAATATTTTTTTCTTTTTCTTTAGTCTTTGGGATTTTGATTATGATACCTCAGGTGTGTGATTTCTTTGGGTTTATTCTGTTGAGCACTGCCCAGCTTCTTGAGTCTGTAGATTTATCTCTTCTGCCAAGTTTGGGGAAGGGAATTTGTACAAAATATATATACTTTCTTCCTGATCCATATATATTATTTATTGTATATCATGTATCACTTATATGAACACATATTTATATGGATAAGAAAGTATATGGACATTTATATAAATCCCTCTCTCTATCATATATACGTATATACAAATATATATTTAGTCAAATCTCCTCTCCCTTGGGCAGCTTAAATCTTCTTTTCTGAGAGAGTTTTGTCTTTCTTCATTTTTTTCTAGGTTCAGTTAACTGTCACTTTATGTTTTCCTTTTTTATATTTTTTGTCCTGTTCTGCCATGAATTTCCACATTTATGATTTGCAGTATTAGTTCATATATGTAAGTGTTTATGTAAAGATATTTAATTCATTTGGGGCTCTTTTATCATAGCATTTTTCTGATTCATGGTTGGATTTCTTAGAAAGTATAGTTATTAACTAAAATGTTGGAATTCTCCTTTTCTGTTTTATTCTTACAGTAGTTTTATATAGTTACCACCTGACATTTTCTGCTCATTTTGAAATGTCTTTTATTTTCCTGAAGTATCAATAATAGGGATGTGGAATAGTCATTATAATAGTCATAATAGTTATAATTCTACATGATATAAGACATTATAATATAAGCGTTGTCCCAACCACTGGATGAGAGGGTACATTGATACATTCCTTTTAACTGATAAGTTGATCTTATCCAGTAAGTTTTTTTTTTTAATTAATCAATATTTTTTATTATGGTTTTGTGGGGTACAGTTAAGGGTTAGGTGTACAATTACGTTTCATTCAGGCACCCTGTTGATAAGAGGTGTTTTCCCATCCCCAGACAGATATTTGCTACTGTTAATCCCATCCCCCTCCCCCCCCATAGTTTCCCAGTACCGTCAGTCATTTTCTTATAGTATTACATTGAATGTTCAAGGTCCATTATATGAGTGAGAACATGTGATACTCGGATCTTTGTTTCTGTGAGAGGTCACTCAATATTATAGACTCTAGTTCCATCCAGGTTGCTGCGAAATTCATGATTTTGTTCTTTTTTATGGCTGCATAGTATTCCATCGTGTATATGTACCACATTTTTAAAATCCAGTCCTCTTTTGATGGGCAGCATGGTTGTTTCCAGGTTCTTGCTATTGTGAACAACACTGCGATAAACATACGTGTGCAGGTATCTTTTTTATAGAGTGATTTGTGTTCTTCAGGGTATATTCCCAGTAGGGGGATTGTGGGGTCATATGGAAGGTCAATTTTTAGAGCTTTTAGGAATCGCCACACTGCTTTCCACAGAGGTTGCACTAGTTTACACTCCCACCAACAGTGTAGAAGTGTTCCCTTTTCACCACACCCTCTCCAGCAGCTGTTATTTTTTGAGTTGTTGATAATTGCCATTCTGACTGGAGTTAGGTGGTATCTCAGTGTGGTTTTGATTTGCATCTCCCTGGTGATTAGTGAGGTTGAGCATTTCTTCATGTGTTTGTTGGCTGCTCGGATGTCTTCTTTTGTGAAGTGTCTGTTCATATCTTTTGCCCATTTTATAATGGGGTTGTTTGTTTTCTTCTTTTCAGTACATTTCAGTTCCTTGTAGATCCAGGATGTTAAGCCCTTGTCAGACCTAGAGTTGGCAAATACTTTTTCCCAGTTTGTAGGCTGTCTCCCTGCTCTCCTGATGGTTTCTTTGGCTTTGCAGAAGCTTGTCAGTTTAATAAGGTCCCATTTGTCTATCTTCTCTCTTATGACCTGTGGGTTTCGGGTTTTGTACAGGAATTGGATGCCAGTTCTGATTTCCATGAGAGTATTTCCTTCCTTTTCTAAGGTTCTTATGGTTTGAGGTTTTACATTTAGGTCTCTGATCCATTTGGAATTAACCTTTGTGCATGGGGATAGATAGGGGTCCTGTTTCAATCTTCTGCATGTGGTCAGCCAGTTTTCCCAGCACCATTTACTGAATAGGTTCTCCTTTCCCCAGTGGTAGGTGGTGGGGGCTTTGTCGAAGATGAGTTGGTTGAGAAATTGAGGTTTTGCTTCTGGAATCTCAATTCTGTTCCATTGATCTATATGCCTGTTCCTGTACCAGTACCAAGCTGTTTTGATGATTGTAGCTTTATAGTAAAGTTTGAAGTCTGGTATTGTGATACCACCTGCTTTGTTTTTTTTTTTGCTGAGGATTGTTCTGGCTATTCTTGGACGTTTGTGTTTCCATCAGTAAGTTTAATGATGTACATGTCCTTCAACCTAGCACACACATGAGGGGGACCCCAAAAAACCTGGAATTTCTTTATTTTAAAAATTGTGTATTCTTACATGTTTAAACTTCAACCACCTTCCAGTACTTGCCATTTGTTGCATTATACCTATCAAGACACTTTTGCCACTGCTCAAAACAGTTTTTGGACATGTCTATTTCGATGCCTTTTAGTGCTTCTGCCATTTTTTCTTTCACCTCTTCCACATAAGTAAAACGTTTCCCTTTCAAGACTTTTTTTCATCAGAAGAAACAAAAAGTTGCTCTGGGGAGAGATTGAGTGAACAGGAAGGGTAGGGCACAGGGGATATGCTGTTTTTGGTCAAAAACTGCTGGCACTCAGAGCAGTGTAGGCAGGTGTGCTTGTAAATCACCCATCATGAAATGGGTAAACACGTTGAAAAAAATCCCCACCCCTCAAAAAAAATTCACTGAAGTGGAATGCAGCCTCCCACAACAACACTAGCTGGTACACTGATGCTGATGGGTTTCTAGAACACTAACCTAGCGGAGGAAGCCTGAACTACAAGGGGCCTGCCCTCCAAAAGATAATTCCATTTTTTTGGAGGAGTACCCCTCATATATAACACACACACATTGTATATACACCCATTAAAGTAATTCGCGTGCACACACACACACACACGCACACACACACACTAGAACATATATTGCTACCATGTTTTCAATAGCAAAAAGCAGGTAACTGTCCAAATGCCATTAACAGTAGATTAGATCAATAAACTCATACAGTGAAATACTATGCTATGGTGAAAAGAAAATAAACTATAACTACAAGAATAAACTTGGATGAATATAAGTCTAATGTTGAGTGAAAAAGTTTCAAAAGAATAGAAGCAGTCAGTTCTACTGGTATAACACTCAAAATCACACCAACCGATACAAACATGCTAAACTATAAAAAAGAATAAGGACAGGGCATGGTGGCTCACGCCTGTAATACCAACACTTTGGGAGGCCAAGGCAGGAGGATTGCTTAAACTCAGGCGTTCAAGACCTGCCTAGGCAACATAGTGAGACCTGTCTCTACAAAAAAAAAAAAAATTAGCCAGGCAGAGTGGCATGCACTGTAGTCCCAACTACTTAGGAGACTGAGACAGAAGGATCACCTGGGCCCAGGAGGTTGAGGCTGTAGTGAACCATGATTGTGCCACTGCACTCAGCCTGGGCAACAGAGTGAGACCCCAACTCATAACAAAACAAAACAAAAAACAAGGTAAAGGAATAATAAACACAAAGAATTCAGTATCATGGTTACCTTTGTAGGTCAGGGTCAGGTGGAGATGGAAGATGGGATTGGAGAGTGATTCAAAGGGGATCAAAGTTACTGGTATTTTATTTCTTGAGTTTTGGTGGTGTTTTCATTATTCATATCTCAAGTATATGTTAAATATTTTTGTGTTTATTTAATAATTTTTCATATGATTGATAACTATAGAGCAAATAGATCAGACTTGTGGAAGTTCATCTCTGGCTGATGTTTTATGTTATCTGGAGGTTGAGGGTATTTCCAGTGTAGAATGGGAATCAGGAAAAGCATAGGCACCAGAAAATAGGAGGATGTACCTACAAAAGCTTGCTTCTTTTGGGTCAGTTCTTCAAAATGTGGCTTCATATAGCTTTTGTGAATGTGTATGATTTCTGTAACCATGGGGCACAGTCATACTTACAGATATTAAATAAATCATACCATTAAAGTTAAATATGATTATTTTTGATAATTTACTTTAATTTTTTTCACACTCACCTGCCAACAGTTTAGGTGATAAATAACTAATCAACTAATGCCAAATCTGATTTTCCCCTCACACCAACTGTGCATCTAGCCCAATCTATGTATTCCAACAAGGAATAGAGTTCATTAAATGAAAATCTTCCCATAAACCTTCTCCAGTCCCTTGAGGCAAGTTCACAGGGTGCAAGAATGTGATCCTAGGTTTGTAGGCTCAGGAAAGCTTTTCCAAAAGACATTGGAAGAATGTATTTAGGGGAAAAAATAGAATATTGTCTAACTTATTTGTGCCTGGATCTCTTCTCTGATTCTACCTGTGGTCCTATGAATAGCTCCACTGATCAGATGAGTCTGCTAATGTAGCTTAAGTAGCCTCTCAGCAGAGCTTCCCATGCTAATCCTTTTCTTCCTTCTTTCATAAGACGTTTATGGATCATCCACTACATATAGTGCCTATGCTAGGTGCTAGGGGCATGGATCTAATTTACATATAGTGTAAGAGTAGATAGACACACATAGACAGTTAACCATAAAAGTTTTATAGTCAAAAAAATCTTTGGGATCACAGAAAATGAGCAATTAATTATTTGGGGGGAAGAGGGGAGAGACTTCATAGAATACACTTCACTCCATCTTAAAAAGTAGGATTTTAGCAAATAGTTCTGTATATGTATTTCTTGAATGAATTAATGTAGAAGTAAGGAGGACATAAAGATCTCTTACTGTACCCCAAGCTCTGAAAAGAACTTCACAGCTCTCTTAGTCTCAAGTATTTTCTATTTGCTTAGCTATATGACAAGTATATTATATGAAAGTTGGGACATATGGTATGATTGCAATAGAGAAAAGACTTAAATTGCTACTTCTCCGGAAAATCCTGAATTTATGTTTTATCATCCATATTATACTTAGGTTATGGAATTGCAAATGTCTTTAGTTGGTCTTTTCACTAATCTATATCTATTAACTGGGAATTACTAACAGGGTTAGGTACACATATTGACAATTGAAAAGCAACCCTTTTATAGAGTGAATACTAAAGAAGAAAAGGAATTCTGCTTTTGAATATTCTTATTATATGCAATAAGCATATTGTTATCACTTATTAGTAGCTGCAGATTTCACACATGGATTTATTTTAACATGGAAAATTTAAAGAAGACCGATATAGTAGCCAATGTTTGTTTCAAAATGTTGTTGTCAATGAAGAGACTGTTGTGAACCATGAGGAAATGCTAGAAAAATGCATGAAGGAAGCCTATGAGTATAAAAATGAATGCTCTAAAAAAAAACCCGTTTCACTGTGAAAAGCATTGGATTTCTGTAGGTAACCACAAGCACGACTCATAACTTTCTGAGCTTCAACTTCACCTATCAACTAATGGTGATAATATTAATCTTACATGATTGAGAGGAGTTAATTGACATGATGTGTATAAAAGACCTATGTAAGCTATTCCACTGTAAGTGCAAGGTATTATTTGATCATTTGATCTGAGACAGTACAGCATAGTGTATAGAAGTACAGTGTGTAGAATCAGGTTCCCTGGTTTTGAATCCTGGCCTCACCACTTACTAATTCTGTTGTCTTTGGCAAACCATTCACAAGCACAATGCATGTCATAAAGTAAATGTTAGTTATTAATAGTATAGCAGTAGTTGTCCTTTTTAATAACAAAGATAATAATATCAAATACCTATATCCTCCACTTTTTTTTTAATGGTACTGCTGCTCTGTTCCTCTACGTGACACCCTTAAGACAATGCAGTTTTTGTTCTCCACTTTTTATTCTTATTAAGTAATCAAATGTAGCCAGGTAATCTGAAGAAAGTTATGAGAGAAGAAGAGAATCTCATGAAAAAGTTTCATCTAGTTTAATATCTGTACTTAAAATGAACAGCGAGAAGTTCATTAACAAAGGATCACAATTATTTAACTAAATAAAAATGCTAATTGTTTGCACAAGTGGGGTGGTGGGTACACTTAAAGCCCAGAGTTCTTTACCACTATACAGTGCACCAAAAACCAGTTGTACTTTCAAAAGCTGTTGAGATAAAAAAGATAGTAAATAAAAAATTTTACATGGCAAAAATATACAAGGTTAAAAGATAAATTGGGAAACAAAATGTATGATGTAAGTTGTAAAAATAAATCAGAAAAAAAGATACTCAATAGAAAATCGGTTAAAGAGTATTAACAGGCAATTCAAAGAAAAATATAAATGAGTAAGAGCATTAAAAGTTGTTCAACCTTGCTATTAACCAAAGACATAAACACTGGCAAAGAAGAAAGTAAGGGCAGTACCCAATGTTGACTGAGGGTATGAGAAAAAGGCATAAAAGTTCATATATTATTGGAGAAAAAGTAAGATGGTACTTTTTAATGAAATACCATTTTAAAGGCAGTTCAACAACATACATTGTTTAAAATGTCCATTTTTTCTCATCAGACAATACACTTTTAGAAATTTATTCTAAAGGAGAGAATAATAAAGATGCACAAAGATGTATGTACATAGCATCATTTATAATAGTAAAAAGTTGGAAATGACCTAAATTTCTAATAGGAGGCATTCATTAAATCATCTATGGTATATCCCTTTACTAGAATATTAACTACTGAAAATGATGATCCAGTTTTTTATTATTTTTATTTTAAAGATGTGGAGTACAATTCAGGTTTAGTATACAAATGTTAATTATGCAGGTACCCTTGTTGATGAGGTATGCCTCTCCCTCCCCTAGCAGTTTCCCTCAACTGCCAATCCCACCCCCGCCCCCCGGCAGTTTCCCACTACTGCCAATCCCTTTCTTATAGTATTATGATAATTGTCCAAGGTCTGCTTATGAGTGAAAACATATGATACTCTGTTCTTTGTTTCTGTGATAGATCACTGAGTATGATCAACTCTAAATCCATCCAAGTTGCTGCAGAGTCCATATGTTTTGTCCTCTATGGCCACATAATATTTCATTGTGTATATGTGCCACATTTTTTAAATCCAGTCCTGCTTCAATGGGCAGCATGGTTGGTTCCATGATTTTGCTATTGTGAATAGAGCTGCAACAAACATGCATGTGCAGGTATCTTTTTTGCAGAATGACTTGAGTTCCTCTGGGTATATTCCCAATAGGAAGATTGCTGGGCCATATGTAAGGTCAATTTCTAGTTCTTTCGGAAATCACCACACTGTCTTCCAAAGAGGCTGCACTAGTTTGCATTCCCATCAGCAGTGTGGAAGTGTTCCTTTTTCTCCACATCCTCACCAGCATCTGTTGTTGTTTGTTTTATTAATCACGGCCATTCTCAGTGGGGATAGGTGGTATCTCATTGTGGTTTTGATTTGCATTTCTCTGATGATGAGTGAAGCTGAGCACTTTTTCATGTGTCTGTTGGCTGCCCGTATATCTTCTTTTGAGAAGTTTCTATTCATGTCTTTTGCCCACTTCTTAATGGGGCTGTTTGTTTGTTTGTTTTTCCCTTTAGGCAAATTTGAGTTCCTTGTAGTTCCTAGATGTTCAGCCTTTGTCAGATATACAGTTGGCAAATATTTTTTCCCATTCTGTGGGCTGTCTCCCTCCTCTCTTGATGGTTTCTTTCGCTTTGCAGAAGCTCTTTAGTTTGATGAGTTCCCACTTGTCTATCATATTTCTTTAGGTATGGGCACTTAGGGGTCTGAACAGGAATTGGTTGCTGGTTCCAATTTCCATAAGGGTGCCTCCTGAGTTTTCTAAGATTCTTATAGTTTGAGGTTTTATGTTTCGATCTTTGATCCATTTAGAGTTAATTTTTGTGTATGGTGTTAGGTAGGGGTCCTGTTTCAATCTTCTGCATGTGATCAGCCAGTTTTCCCAGCACCATTTACTGAATAGGTTTTCCTCTCTCCAGTGGTTGCTGTTGGAGACTTTGTCAAAGATGAGTTGGTTGAGAAATTGAGGCTTTGCTTCTGGAATCTTTATCCTGCTCCATTGGTCTATATGCCTGTTCTTGTACCAATACCAGGCTGTTTTGATTACTGTAGCCTTATAGTAAAGTTTGAAGTCTGGAAGTGTGACACCTCCTGATTTGTTTCTTTTGCTAAGGATTGTTTTGGCTATTAGTGGTCATTTATGTTTACATATGAATTTCTGTATTGTCATTTCCAGATCTGAGAAGAATGATGTTGGTAACTTAAGGATATTGCGTTGAATCTGTAGATTGCCTTTGGTAGGATGGACATTTTAACAATGTTGATTCTTCCTATCTATGAGCATAGAATATTTTTCCATTTGTTTGTGTCTTCTTGGATTTCTTTGAGCAGTGTTTTGTAGTTTGATGATCCAGTTTATCCATTTTATTATTCATCACATCTTTGAGTATATAAGACTATTCATCCATTGAAAATGGTGACTTAATTTATTAATTTCTTCATCTAACAAATATTTGAGTGCTTACTCTGTGGCATACACTGTTCTACAAGTGGATATACAGTGGTAAATAATACAAAGACCCAGCTTACATTTCACTTCTATAGTATTCCCATCGAAACATTTTCACAGCATATTTTGCATGAAAAATCAGATTTTAAAGGAGCAAATTTAGTTAGATTCCATTTGCATAAAATTTATGTAATAAAATATAAAAGTTAAAATTATGGATTTCCCTAGTGAGAAATCCGAATGGGTATTCATGAAAATATCTATAGTGGTTTTTCTTGGATACTAGAATTTGATTTTTACATTCAGCTTCATCACTTTTCATGTTTATTTTTAAGTATTTTTATATTAGCATGAAATACAATTAAAGATCAAAATAGGAGACTGTCCTGTTAGTAATACTGACTTGATGAAACCTCAAGTGTAGCTCTTGCCATGAAATATTGTCATATGATGTTGCAACTCCTTACTTATAAGTTTATATTAACGTAACAGTATCCCTTTTTTGAATAATTTACTTTAATATGATTACAGGATGGACTCAAACAATATGCAAATACTTCAATGTCTGCTACCAAAACTGTTTTAGTCAGTGATTCCATCCTAGGTCTGCAAGCTTATAGCCGACAGGTAAGCAAGGCACAGCTCACTTCCTCTCTAGAGCATTGAATAGTGGAATGCAATAACTCATTCATTGTGCAGTACTAGAGATGTGTTTGCTTGAAAATGAGGTGAAATTATAATACTAGGAGAGATCGGAAGGGAATCTTCTTCAGCCTCCAGAGAACACTCAAATTTTAGACAATCCTGGGCAATATAATCAAGGAAAAGAACTTCTTGATACACATGAAGAAGATTTAAGTTGCAGAAGTTGAAATGACTACCTTATTGGAAAAGGAAATATGCCAGATATAGTATAATAGAGAACAAAATAAAAAATATATATAGGTTGTTATATTCTTGGGTTAAAAGATAACAGAAGAATGTCAAATGCTTACTTTCAATTTTTTAATTATTTGAAGTGACCGTGAAATTGCCCACACAGAACCACTGACTAACACATTTATAGTTTCTCTGTTTATATTTACATTTATAACTAGCACATTACTATCACTTTCCTATAATTTCATAAATTTAATTTGTGCCCATTTTTGATGACTTGTATTGAAAGCCATTTGCACCTTAGGATGATATTAACTCAAGAGATAAGCTTTTTTGGCATTTAGGAATGTCAAATTCAGTCACTTGACAAGATAACTGGTAGCTTTTATTGAGAGAAGATAAATAGCCAATTTTGTGGAATCATATACTAAAAGAGATATCTAAAAACATATGATACCTAATACATAATGTCACTCGGAAATATATTCATTAGTAAATGACTAGCATTAAATTTCAGAAACACAGTATAAAAATAAAGGGGTAATTGTGCAGTTAAGATACCAGGTTTTTGATCTTTGCTCTGTCATAAGTCAGTATTACATAATTTCCTTTGAGCCTGTTACCTTTTAAAAAGAGAGAGAAAGAAAGGGTTGAAGATGATGATGATATCCTGTCATCATAAACTAAAAACTAAAGAGCTTTTGGAAACAAAGATGTTTTATAAATATATAGGTTATTTTTATTGCTATTTAAAGTATACATGTTGAGTTACTTTAGCAATTTGTAAAATAATAATACATTGACATTTTGTAAATGTGGATGCCCTGTACAGTTGTCCTTCAGTATCTTCTGGGGAATGGTTCCAGAACTCCCTGCAGGTACCTAAATCTGAGAATGCTCAAGTTCCTGATATAAAATGACATAGTATTTGCAGATAACATATGCACGTCTTCCCATGTACTTGAAGTCATCTCTTGATTATTTATAATACCTAATATAATGTAAATGCCTTATAAATAGTTGTTATACTATTTTGTTTTTATTTGTATTATTTTTATTGTTGTATTATTATTTTTTATTGATTTAAAAATATTTTTGATCTGTGGTTCATTGAATTTGTGGACGTGGAACATGTGGATGCAGAAGGCTGACAGTATATGCATTTGTTTCAGATAGATTTTATACATTGAAGAATTGTAATCCAAATGTAAAATTAATTACCCTGTCCCTAAAACATGGATCTTTGCTAAGCATCCAAATTCATAATCAAATTCAATATATGAAGTTGACTGAGTAGCTGTCATGATATCTGTAAAGCTTTTGTTGACATTGTATCGCAGAAAAATAGCATATCACTACCGTCACATCCCCATCAACCTTCCAACCAAGGAATTTTAAAATGTTGTCAAGGCTATAGAAAACAATTACCAGCCGGGCTCGGTGGCTCAGCCTGTAATCCCACGCCTTTGGGAGGCTGAGGCGAGTGGATTGCCTGAGCCCGCGGGTTCGAGACCCACCTGGGCAGCGAGACCTCATCTCTACAATAAATCAAAATATCAGCCGGGCATGGTAGCGCATGCCTGTAGTTCCAGCTACTTGGAAGTCTGAGGTAGAAGGGTCTCTGGAGCCCAGCAGGTCGAGGCTGCGGTGGCCGGGAGAGGCCACTGCACTCCAGTCCGGGCGACAGAGTGAGACTCCAACTCAAAAAAAAAAAAGAAAACTATTACCTTTACTTCATTATAAATATTCTTATGAAAATGGACTAAGGTATATTGATAATAATTTGTGGTGCCCAGTTAAAAAATTACATGGTAAGTTCAGTCTGTGAAAATTTATGCTTTTGTAAACTTATGTGCGCTTTTCTTTTTGTATGTTATACTTTAATTAAAAGTTTAAATGGAAGGACTGATAGAAGTCATCTTGTTTATTTCCTGAGGCAAACATGTCAAGAATTAACTTTGAAAATTGCATTTTTAGCCAACAGCGTGTTACTCAAAGTACATAGAAGCCTTAGAACAGGAGAGAATTCTTCTTAAAATACAAGATGATCTGGAAAAAAGGTTATTTACAGGTAATTTTTGCTTCTTGCTTACACGGTTGCTTTGTTGTCTTCCATCACAGATTAATTAATTAGAGGAATTTGCCAATGATTACTTTACTGTTTTTTTCTTTTTTTTTTTTTTTTTTTGTTTTTTGAGTTGGAATCTCACTCTGTCGCCCAGACTGGAATCTCACTCTGTCGCCACAGCCTCGACCTGCTGGGCTCCTGTTATCCTTCTGCCTCAGCCTTCCAAGTAGCCGGAATTACCGGCATGCGTTACCATGCCCGGCTGATTTTTTGATTTATTGTAGAGATGAGGTCTCGCTGCCCAGGCGGGTCTCGAACCCACGGGCTCAGGCAATCCACTCACCTCAGCCTCCCAAAGGCGCGGGATTACAGGCTGAGCCACTGAGCCCGGCTGTTTTTTTCTTATTTCTCTTATTTTTGTGCAGGTGTATCTGCATCTACCACAAATTTTAAGCCTACTGCTTCAACTATGTCTTTGCGAAAGAATTGGTCTTTCTACAACAGCCTGAGTGAGTTTCCAATGATAGTCTACCTTCAGTTCTTTCTTTCTTATTGTTGAATTCTGCTCTTCCTGGCTATCCAGATTATAGAGGGAGGAAGGAATGAGGACTGACTTCCCCACATTGTTCTGACCCCCAAATTAGGAGAATTTCTGTGTGTACATGTGTATGTGTGTATTTCTGGCCTCTCTCCGTCTCTGTCTTCTCTCCTTTACCGAGGAGGAAAGATTAAGAAATATACCTAAAACTGCATCTCTTTTCCAGAGTGACAGCATTCATACGAGTGTTTACATCTTGCTGCTAAGAGGTGAGACGTAGATTATAGTCTGAGTTGGTCGGTTCCACCTATGTCTCTTCCACGCACACATTCATGGACGTGCACATCAGCACACGAGCATACACATAAACCTCATGCGCGCACACACACACACACACATCACACAACACCACATACATACATGCCCCTCTAACAAATCAAGAGGTAGGAAAGCCTTGCCTCCCTCTTGGATGCCACAGTATTTTTTTTTTTTTTTTTGAGAAAGCGGGATTTATTGAGAGGACAGAAAAGCTTCCACAGTGGGAGGGGACCCGAAAGGGTTGCCCCGAATGATACAGTCTTATAAGAAGTAAGGCCTCTCTCTGGAGAGTGATTATGTATTGTTTCTATTTACTTCTTACTGATTTTTCTCTTCCACAAAGAACATGTATGGAAGATTGGGCTCTGGCTCAATTTTCCCAGGTTTTTCTAAGTTGGTAATATTAGAAGGAACTGAAAAATCTTTTAAATAACTAACAATCCATCCGGCCCTTCTTCTACTAAACTAATTTGTAAGGCATTGTTAAACAGTTTTGATTGGATACTGATGTTAGAGCTTCACAATGCCTTACAAATTAATCTAGTAGTATAATGTAGTATATGTTTAGCCCATTGACCCAATTTTTCTTTAAGGCTGGTCAAGTGAAGCAGTGGAAATAGAGAAGGAACAAAGAAATCTGGAACTGGTTGTGATCAATTAGTTGTAATCACCACTGTACTCAGACCAGTTCCATTGACCCAATACTTGAAGAACCCAGATAAAAGTCCTCTTTCTCTTCTCTTTTGCCTTTTTGTTTTTCAACATCCTTAGTTTTCTGGTTTTTGCAAGGGTTTGATGAGTAGGCCTTAAGGTTCTTAGCCTACTCGTTTTTTTTTTTCTCTTCTAGTCTACGCTAGCTATTGCAACCTTCTGCCAGTTCCTCCACCCCCCAGGCCAGCCTCATAGTGCTCTCAACATGTAGGGTATGCTAATACCTCTGTTCACTTTCTGATCCTTATGTCAACTCTTACTTACAGTTACATAAAGTAGTTGTTGTTGTTGTGAGTTTATGTTTTCTCTAGATGCTTATGCCTTCATTCATTTATTTTTCTTTTGCAGAAATTCTTTAAACCAGATTTAATTGACATGAGAAGCTCAAGTGGTTTTTTTAATGGTCAGTATCAGAACAGGCCTACCATCTAAATAAAGTTTGATTCTGAATTATCGAGGTGGAAGATAAAATAAAGTTTGACTTCTTACTCCCATAGTTTTGAAATTATAGCTATTCTGTACACATGACATACAAGACTATAAAAATAGTTTAACTTATTTAGAATAAAATAACTACCATCCAAGTTGGAAGAATCAAAATGTTTTGCTTATCTCAGTCCTTGAGGAAGTATAATGCCATACTCCAAGCAATCCTTCAACAAATATTCCTTGTGTATTTACTATATTTAGTTAGTAAACATATTCAGCAGATGATTAGTGTACAAATATTCTAAGCAATAAATTGGCCCAACATATCAAGGGAAAAGCCTTCCCCATCCCATCCCCAACTCTAAAGAAACTATATGTTAAAGCAGTGGTTCTCAGACATTAGTGTGCTTAAGATTCAGCTGTGACATTTGCTAGCAAAAGATTCCTGGGCCCACTCCCCAAGAGCCCTATTCAGTTGTTATTGGGCAGAATCTTCCTCTTTAACAGTGATTGTGATGCAGTGTTCCATAAACCTCTCTTAGAGATAAGTTTATTTTTTGTTTTTGTTGTTGTTTTTGTTGAGTTGGCGTCTCACTCTGTCATCCAGGCTGGAGTGCAGTGGCACGGTCATGACTACCACAGCCTTGACCTGATGGCTTAGGTGATCCTTCCGCCTCAGCCTTCCAACTAGCTGGAACTATAGGCGTGTGCCACCATGCCTGGCTAATTTTTGATTTATTGTAAAGATGAGGTATCGCCAAGTTGCCCAGGCTGGTCTCGAACCCACGGGCTCAGGCAATCCTCTCACCTCAGCCTCCCAAAGTGCTGGGATTATAGGCGTGAGCCACTACACCCCACCAACTGGTTAAGGTAACAAGAAAAGAGCCCTGAAAGGTAAAAAGCCCTCTCTGCCAGGTGCAGTAGCTCATACCTGTAAAAACCCTCTAACTGGAGCTACACTTGTAGCAAAGAGAACCCAGACATACACCTTCCTGTACCCTTTCCTAGAGGGAAAGGAGAATGCATCAGAAATGACCTGGGAAGCTCATCTGTGGACCTCATGACTCAGGAGTCCAAAGGCTGTGACTTGGATTACCAGATTGGAAGCACTGAACATCTAGTCTGAAACAATCCCAGAAAGTATTTTCAAAGTGAAAACTTCCAGACCAAATTCTCTAAAGAGTTAGACATTTTAAATGAGGAAAGTATTAGAAGACATACTCCGGAGATCACTTTTTTTCTAAAGTGGTGTTTTTTTTCTTGATACTTAAAAAAAATCAGTAGCTCCCTGTGATCCCATAGCGCCCCATACCCTACAGTGGCCATCGTGTTTGTAACTTTTCCGTCCATTGCCTTTGTTCTTTCTTTTTGCCTTACACTCTTGTACTGCCTTCTATGGTTTAATTGCGCATTTTATGTGATTCCATTTTCTCTCTTCTCCTAGCATATCAATGGTACATCTTTTTAAAATGTTCTTATTGATTGCCCTAGATTTTGCAATATATATTTACAACTAATAAAAGTCCACTTTCAAATGACACTATAGTGCTTTGGTAATGCAAGTACTTTGTAACAGGATATTCCTAACTCCCTCCTCATGTCCCTTATCATGTTGCTATCATTCACTTATTAGTGAGCTAAAATCACTACATACATTGTTGCTGTTATCATCTCAGTTATATGTTAGACCAATTAAGAATAAGATGACCTGGGAGACCGAGGCGAGAGGATTGCCTGAGCCCAGGGATTCGAGACCAGCCTGGGCAATTTGGTGAGACATCATCTCTACAATATATCAAAAAAGGAACTGGGCATGGAAGCATGGGCCTGTAGTTCCAGCTACTTGGAAGGCTGAGGTGGAAGGATCGCCTGAGCCCAGTGGGTCGACGCTTTAGCTGTGAGTGTGGCACTGCATTCCAGCCTGGGCAACAGAGACTCCGATTCAAAAAAAAAAAAAAAAGAGGTGGCCAGGTGCAGCGTCTCACACCTGTTATTCCAACACTTTGGGAGGCTGAGACAGGAGAATGGCTTGAGCCCACTCTGTACTGTCTTCTATGGTTTAATTTAAACCATCCTAGGCAACATAGTGAGACCTCATCTGTACAAAAAAATAAAAAATTAGCCAGGTGTGGTGGTACACACCTGTAGTCCCAGTTACTCAGGAGGCTGAAGTGGAAGGATCTCCTGAGCCCAGGAAGTCAAGGCTGCAGTGAGCTGTGATTGTGTGTTGCACTCCAGCCTGGGTGACAGCGTGAGACCCTAATTCAAAGAATAAACTTTTTTTTTTAGTGTAGAGAGAGATTTATTAGGCAGAAGAAGCAGTACACTCCAGAGAATTAGGAGCAGGCTTGAGTGTGAGAGTGACTCAAGAGCCATAAACATTTTTAAAAATATTTTTTCACAGGATACAGAATTCTGAGTTAGCAAGTTTTTTCTTTCAACATGTAAAGCATTTTACTTCACTCTCCTCTTGCTTGCTTGGTTTCTGACGAGAAGTCAAATGTAACTGTTATCTTGGCTTCTCTGTAACTTAAGTTATTCCACTGCTATCTACTCTGACATCTTTGAAGATTTTCTTTGTCTTTGATTTTCTGCAGTTTGAATTTGCTGAGTGGAGATTATTTGTCTCTTATCCTGTTTGGTGTTCTCTGAACTTCCTGTATCTATGGTTTGGTGTCTATCGTTAATTTTAGAAAATTCTCAGTCATTACTTCAAATATTTCTTCTGTTAGTTTCTCTCTTTTCCTTCTGGTATTCACATTACATGTGCTTATACATTATCCCAGTTCTTGGATACTCTTTTTCATTCTTTTTTCTCCTTGAATTTCAGTTTTGGAAGTTTCTATTGATTTCTCTTTAAGTTTACTGATTCTTTCCTTAGCTGTAAGTAGTATATTAATGAGCCATTAAAGACATTCTTCGTTTATGTTACAGTGTTTTTTACTTCTATCATTTCCAGCCTAAATATTTGTTGAAAAATGAAGGAAATATTTCCGCTATTAAATTCCCAGAAGGTAAATATCACTGCTCATCTCAGAAAGTGTAATATGCTGTTCACATTAATTTGCCATTAGTAACTTTCATAATCATAAATATGCAGTATTGTCGCATTTTATGTGACATGTAAAATCTATCTACATGATTTTTCATATCTATGAAAATGCACCTGTTGTCATGTCTCTCAGATAAGAATGCTTATTAAATCACTTTAGGCTGACATTTTCAGCCTTGGCACTATTGGCATTTTTGACCAGGTAACTCTTTGTTGTAAAGGACTGTCCTGTGCCATAGGACACAGGATGTTTGTAGGATGTACAAACATTGTAGGATGTTTAACAGTGTCCTTGGCCTGTTACCCACTTAAGCTGGTTGTAACTCCTCAGTTGGAGCAGCTCAAAACATTTGTAGACATTTTGTCAAATCATCCCTAGCTGAGAACCACTGCTTTAGACTTGAAGACAATTTATATATATATATATTTTTTTCTCTCTCTCTTTAATTTTTTTATTTTAAAGATGTGGGGTACAATTCAGGGTTCGATATACAAATGTTCATCATGCAGGTACTCTTGTTGAGGAAGCATGCCCCACTTCCTCCGATAGATTCCCACTACTGCCAACCCTGTCTCCCCCCACCCCCCAGCAGTTTCCTGCTACTGCCAATCCTTTTATTTTAGTGTTAAAATAATTGTTCAAGGTCTGCCTATGAGTGAGAATATGTGATACTCAGTTCTTTGTGTGATACATCACGCAGCATTAAAGATTCAAAGTCCATCCAGGTAGCTGTGAAGTTCATGATCTTGTCCTTCTTTATGGCTGCGTAATATTCCATCGTGTATATGTACCACTTTTTTTATTATCTGTTGATGGGCAGCGTGGTTGATTCCGTGTTCTTGCTACTGTGAACAATGCTGCGATAAACATACATGTGCAGGTATCTTTTTTATAGAGTGATTTGAGTACTTCTGGGTATATACCCAGTAGGAAGATTGCAGGGTCGTATGGAAGGTTGATTTTTAGATCTTTTAGGAATGGCCACACTGTTTTCCACAGAGGGCTGTACTTGTTTACACTCCCACCAACAGTGTAGAAGTGTTCCCTTTTCGCTGCATCCTCTCCGGAATCTGTTATTTTTTAAGTTATTGATGATGGCCATCCTGACTGGAGTTAGGTGGTATCTCAGTGTAGTTTTAATTTGCATATCTTTGATGACAGTGAGGCTGAGCATTTTTTCATGTATCTGTTGGCTGCTTGTTTGTCTTCTTTTGAGAACTGTCTATTCATATCTTTTGCGCACTTAGTGGTGTTGTTTGTTTTTTTCTTTTCAGCACGTTTGAGTTCCTTGTAGATCCTAGATGTTAGCCTTTGCCAGACATATAGTTGGCAAATATTTTTTGCCAGTCTGTGGGCTATCTCCCTGCTCTCTTGATGATTTCTCTGGATTTACAAAAGCTTGGTTTGATGAGGTCTCACTTGTCTATCTTACCTCTTATGGTATGGGCACTTGGGATTGTGATCAGGAACTGTTTGCCAATTCCAATTTCCATAAGGGTGTCTCCTGCATTTTCTGAGGTTCTTATAGTTTGAGGTTTTACGTTTAGGTCTTTGATCCGTTTAGATTTGATTTTAGTGAATGGCAATAGGTAGGGGTCTTGTTTTAATCTTCTGCATGTGGTTAGCCAGTTTTCCCAGCACAAGTTACTGAATAGGTTCTCTTCTCCCCAGTGGTTGATGGTGGAGGCTTTGTCGAAGATGAGTTGGTTGAGAAGTGGAGGTTTTGCTTCTGGAATCTCTATCCTTTTCCATTGATCTATATGCCTGTTCTTGTACCAATACTAGACTGTTTTGATTATTGTAGCTTTATAATAAAGTTTAAAGTCTGGGAGTGTGATGCCTCCTTGCTTTTTTTTTTTTTTTGCTGAGGATTGTTTTGGCAAATTGTGGTCATTTATGTTTCCATATGAAATCCTGAATTGTTGTTTCCAGGTCTGAGAAGAATGCTGCTGATAATTTAATGGGTATTGCGTTAAATCTGTAGATTGTCTTGGGTAGTATAAACATCTTAACAATGTTGATTCTCCCAATCCATAAGCATAGAATATTTTTCCATTTGTTTGTGTCATCTTGGATTTCTTTGAGCAGTGTTTTGTAGTTTTCATTGTAAAGGTCTTTCACATCTCTGTTTAGGAAGATGCCAAGGTACTTGATTTTTTTTGTGGCAATTGTGAATGGGATTCTGCTTTTTATTTGGGTTTCTGTTTGTTTATTGTTGGTATGTGGAAATGTGACTGTCTTTTGCACATGTATCTTATACCCTGAGACTTTGCTAAAGTCCTTTATCAGTGCAAGGAGGTTTCTGACAGATTCTCTTGGGTTTTCAAGGCATCATGTTGTCTGCAAAGAGGGCTAACTTGACTTCCTCTTTTTCTATTTGGATACCCCTGATCTCCTTATCTTGTTTGATTGCTCTAGCTAGGACTTCCAAAACTATGTTGAAAAGGAGGGGTGAGAGTGGGCATCCCTGTCTTGTTCCAGTTTTCAGGGGAAATGGTTCCAATTTCTGTCTGTCTAGCAGTATGCTGGCTGTGGGTTTCTTGTAGATGGCTCTTACTATTTTGAGGTATGTTCCATCTATGCCTAGATGTTCAAGGGTTTTTATCAAGAAGGGGTGCTGGATTTTATCAAAAGTTTTTCCGTGTCTAATGATATAATCTTGTGGTTTTTGTTTTTACATCTGTTGATGTATTTAATTACGTTTATGGTCTTACAAATGTTGAACCAGCCCTGCATCCTGGAGATGAAGCCTACTTGGTCGTGGTGGATGATTTTTGAGATGTGTTGTTGAATCTGGTTTGTTAGGATCTTGTTGAGAATTTTAACATCTATGTTCATCAAGGTTATTGGCCTGTAGTTCTCTTTCTTTGTTGGATTTTTACCTGGTTTGGGTATCAATGTGATGTTAGCTTCGTAAGAAGATTTGGGGAGAGTTCCATCTTTCTCAGTTGCCTGGAATACTTTCAACAGAATTAGTATCATTTCCTCCTTGTGTGTTTTGTAGAATTCTGTTGGAAAGTCATGTGGTCCAGGGATTTTTTTTTTGTAGATAGTTTTCTTATGACATAGGCAACTTCCTGGGTTGTTATTGGTCTGTTTAGGATCTCAATTTCTTGTTGTTTCATCCTGGGGAGGTTGTGTGATATCAGAAAGTCCTCCATTTCCTTAAGGTTTTCAAGTTGTTTCCATACAGTATACATAAATAGTCTCTGGTAATCTTTTGTATTTCTTTGGGATCAGCTGTGTCTTCATCTTTTGCATTTCTGATTGTGATTATTTGGGCTTTTTCTCTTTTTTTCTTGATCAGTCTAGCTAGGGGATCATCAATCTTGTTTATCCTTTCAAAGAACCAGCTTTTTGTTTTGTTGATTTTTTGTATTATCTTTTTGTCTTCTATGTCCTGAATTTGGGCTTTTATTTTGGTGATCTGGATTCTTCTGCTGAAGTTAGGGTTTTGGTGGTCTTGCTTTTCCAGCTTCCTTAGGTGATTTCTTAGACTGTTACCTTGTGATCTTTCTATTTTCTTCATGTGTGTTCATAGAGATATGAATTTCCCTCTTAGTATTGTTTTCATGGCATCCCAGAGGTTTTGGTAAGATATTTCTTTGATTTCATTTGTTTCCAGGTTTCCTTTAATCTCTGTTTTGATTTCCACGTTGACCCAGGAGTTGCTTAGCATCGTGCTATTTAGTGTCCATATTTTTGTGGGTTTGGGAGGAACTTTGTTGGGGCAGATATTTATTTTTATTATTATTTTTTTATTTTTTGAGTTGGAGTCGCACTCTGTCGCCCGGACTGGAGTGCAGTGGCCGCTCCCAGCCACCGCAGCCTTGACCTGCTGGGCTCCGGTGATCTTTCCGCCTCAGCCTTCCAAGTAGCTGGAACTACAGGCGTGCGCTACTACACCCGGCTCATTTTTTTATTTATTGTAGAGATGAGGTCTCACCAAGTTGCCCAGGCAGGTCTCGAACCCGCAGGCTCAGGCAGTTCACTCACCTCAGCCTCCCAAGGGTGCGGGATCACAGGCTGAGCCACCGAGCCTGGCTCAGATATTTATTTTTATTCCACTGTGGTCTGAGAAGGTGCATGGCAAGATTTCAATCTTATGAAATTTGTTTATGCTTGATTTATGGCTGAGGGTGTGGTTGACCTTAGAGTATGTTCCATGTGGTGATGAGTAGAATGTATATTCTGTGGTTGTTGGGTGGAGTGTTCTGTAGGTATCAATTAAGTCCATTTGGTCGAGCATCACTTTGAGGTTCTGGATCTCCTTGTTGATTTTTTGTCTTGATGATCTGTCTAGGGTTATGAGTGGCGTATTTAGGTCCCCAGCTTTGATAGTGTTAGTCAATATCTTTTTAAAATTTACCTAGAAACTGCTTTATGAAAGTTGGTGCTCCTATGTTGGGTGCATGTATGTTTAGGGTGGATATTTCTTGTTGATGAATTGAACCTTTTATCATTATGTAGTGACCTTCCATATCTTTTTAATTTTTTGATAGCTTAAAGAGTATTTTGTCTGATATTAATATCACGACTTTTGCTTTCTTTTGTGTTCCGTTCACCTGAAATTTTGTTTCCATCCTCTTACTTTGAGTCTGTGAGTGTCCTTTTTGGTGAGATGAATTTCTTGGAGACAATATATTGCTACCTCATGATATTTTATCCCTTTTGCCATTTTATAACTTTTCAGTGGTGCATTTAGTCTATTCACATTTAGGCTAATATTGAGATGTGAGAGTTTATCCCTGTCATGAGGTTCTTTTTTTTTTTTTTTGAGTTGGAGTCTCACTCTGTCTCCCAGACTGGAGTGCAGTGGCTGCTCCCGGCCACCGCAGCCTCGACCTGCTGGGCTCCAGGATTCTTCCACCTCAGCCTTCCGAGTAGCCGGAATTACAGGCATGCGCTACCACGCCCGGCTGATTTTTTGATTTATTGTAGAGATGAGGTCTCACTGCCCAGGCGGGTCTCGAACCCGCGGGCTCAGGCAATCCACTCACCTCAGCCTCCCAAAGGCACGGGATTACAGGCTGAGCCACTGAGCCCGGCTTGTCATGAGGTTCTTATAGAGTTTGTTGTTTTTGCTGCTGTCTGTTTGTTGTCTTTCTTTGATTTTTGGATTGATTCATGTGTGTTTTCAAATTTTTCCTGTATTCTTGTGAAGGCCATTGTTCTTTTTTTCCTTTCTTCTGTGTTTAATACTTTCTTAAGTGTTTCTTGGTCTGGAGGCAGTATAAGCTCTTAGGGATTGAATGGGAAAGATTTTGATTCTCTATCGCTGATGAAGCTTAGCTTAGCTGGGTAGGTTATTCTTGGTTGAAATTGTTTATCTTTGAGAACTTTGAAGATTGGGCTGCAAGCTCTCCTAGGCTGAAGTGTTTCTGTAGATAAATCTGGTGCTATTCTAATTGGTCTTCCCCAATAGGTAGTCTGACCTTTTTCTCTTGCTGCCTTTAGGACTTTTTCTTTTGTACCTACTTTATGTAAGTGAATTATTGTGTATCTAGGAGTTGGTCTTTTCATTTGTTGTCTTGCAGGGGTCCTCTGAATCTGTTGTGTTTGAATGGTTGCATCACTGATGAGATGAGGGAAGTTTTCTTGAATAATTTCATGGAATGTTTGTTCCAGGGTAGTCTCTATCTATCTGCCTCAGGGATCCTAATTAATCTTAGGTTCAGCCTCTTGAAATAATGAGTTATCTCTTGAAAGTTTTGTTCTGTCTTTTTAAGTTTCTTTTCTATGTTTTTAGCAGTTTGGATTTGTTCCATATTTTTGTCCTCAAACTCTGAGATTCTTTCTTCTGCTTGGCTAATTCTGCTTTCCATGCTTATCAGTTTGTTATTTATTTCATTCACTGTATTCTTTATTACTGTTATCTGTTATCAACTCCTTCATTCTTTCCTCTTATCTCTCCTCAATTCTATTTATTCTCTCTATTAATATCTTGATAGCTGGGTTTGTAGTTTGAGACCAGTCATGCTGGGGGCTCTTTACTGTTTGCATTCTGAAGTCTGTAATCTCAGTGCCTGACCTCCCAGGGGTCTGTGTGAGAACTATATTCTTCTTTTGGTTTTTCTTCGTTTGTGTAGATCCCCCCCCTCTTTTTTTAACCTCTTCTTTAATTTTGTTATTCAGGGATGGGGGGGTAGCTTTTACTTCTCTTTGCTCAATCTCCTATTCTTCCTTATGTGGATCCTCTGGCTTTGTTCAATTCTGAAGCTGGACTGTAGGTTGGGAGCTGTACTTTTTGCAGTTTTGAGACTTAATTGAAGGGGGAGCTAGAATTCAGAAATTATCTGGAAATCTCAGTATCTGCTGACCAGTTTGTGGGCCCCCTGGAACCCACTTCCCACTGCCTACAATCTGTCCATGCAGTGGGGGTATAGGTTTGCTCTCTGAAAGCAAAATGAGGTAAGAAAAAGGGAAAGAATGGGAAAAGAAAGGAGGGGGACGAGAGGAAGGTGGAGAGAGAGAAAAATAAGAGGGAAAACAGACAGGCATACCAACTAACAAAAGAGACACAAACAAAGACAGATTTTTAAAAACTAAAACATACAATCATACAAACACATGAACCGACAAACCCCCCCCCCATTGATGTACTTTCCCTCCAAAAATACCCATATACCAACAGGAAGTCTAAAAAAAAGCAATAAAATAACAGATAAAGCAAGTACGAAAACATAATCAAAACAGAAAGAGAGAAAAAACAAAAACTAAAAAAACGAGCAAAAGAAACAGACAAACCAAAAAAAAAAAAACCCAAAACAAAACAAAACAAAATTCCCTTTGAGGTCGGTCCTGTAAGTCCAACTTCCTTTCAGCTCTGATCTTCAGCCCCTCCCTTCTGCTCTGAGTGCAGGCTGATAGGGTTACTCTCAGCATTGGTCAAATGTTCCATGGACTACTGTAGGAGGAGGGAGGTTCAGATCTGGACTCATCTGGCTTGCTGCCTGTCAAATCTCCTGTTCAGATCTGATGTGTCTTTGTCTGGTCCAGTGTGGGGGAGGGGCTTCTGAGTCTCTCCAAGTTTGAGGAGATTACCTCTAGGTCCCAAGTTGGAGGCTGGGTGGAGCTGGCGGGGCAATGCAGGTCTCTGCCTGGTTCCAGGCAGAGAAAATGACTCTGGTTGGTGTTTCCTCATGGTGGTGGGGCTCCTCTCCAGCTCTCCCTGATCTTCTCTGTCCACGGATCCAATCCAGGGCTCCAGCCGCTTTGCTGTCACAGGTGATGGTATGGGCCAGGTGCCAGGTGATGAGAATCAGCTGGATTCAGCAGGCTCTTCTCCGGAGAGTCCCAAGAAGAGCGAATGATCCTGCATGCCAGCGGCTCCAATCTCAGGGCGGTGGGGGTTACAGTCACCTCTGGGGTAGAGGCCCGGGTGCATGAACCTGAGTCTCCCCTCGGACAGACTTTCACTCATCCACTGACACCCACCCACTCACACAGAGAGTCTTTATAGATACTCGCTCTTGCGGAGACTCTCACAGTCCAACCTGTCCCGTTGCCATCTTGCCAGAAATCCCCTATATTTTGTTTTTTGAAGTCTCTGATGACAATCAAACCTCTAAATTCTAGTTGCATGGCATATACTTTAAAAATTATCTGGCCAGACACAATGGCTCATTCCAGCATTTTGGGATGCTAGGGCAGGAAGATCGCATGAGCTCAGGAGTTCAAGAAAAAGACTAGGCACAATAGGGAGACCTCATCTCTCCAAAAAAAAAAATTATCTGGGCATAGTGCCACACACCTGTAGTCCCAGCTACTCAGGAGGCTGAGGTGTAAGGCTCACCTGAGCCCAGGAGGTTGAGGCTATGGTAAACTAATCTTGCCACTGTACTCCAGTCTGAGTGAGAGACCGAGATACTGACTGAAAAAAAAAAAAGTATCATACCTGTAAGCTCTAAAACATTACCTGCGGTAACTTCTAAATCACTAATGGAAGGAATTAAGATGGCCAACGAAAAGCAGCTAAGGAGAAAACCAAAATAGAGTTTCCTCAGTAGCCAAAGAGGAATGGGACCAGTCGCGTACCCCACAACTCATCAAAGAAGCAATAATAACCACATAGTGCGAAGAGAAAAATGGATCAGTCTGAGTTGGAAATATCCAGACTTTCACCTGGCTCAAAAATCCATAGGTACCTTTTGGATGCAGTGGGAAAGGTGAGTGAGGGAATTTGGGAAATCTGTGCTCCTGCCATGGACTTGAAAGGCCCTCTGAACTTTGTGGGACTCATCTGTTAGGGGAAACTGCCTTACACACAACTATGCTCTGCCAAAAACTGTGGAATGGTGCAGGAAAAGAAAGCCCTGAGCAGCTCCAGCTGCCACATCCCAGAAATTTAACCCTTGCTGGCAGCTGCTTTCTAGCCCGCCTGGGAGGGGATGGGCCCCAAGGGCAAACTCCACGCAGCACACTGTTCCTGGATAGGGCAGGCTGCCATGAGAACACCTTAGGCTGGCTGTACTTTGACATTCTGAATGCAGACTGCCTGAGGTTAAGGGGAGGGAGGGAAGCTGGGCGTGACTTATTAGCCTAGCAACATTTCAACTCCCCATGTAAACTCTTTTGTGCAGCCTCTGCACAATAGCATTACCCCAGCGGTTGGGGACTCCCTCTCTGTTCCCCACTGGGGTAGCCAAAAGTGCACACAGGTAGGGAGCTTGTGCTCTACAAACAAGATACCCATGCACGCATGTTTATTGCAGCAGCGTTGAACATTATTCACAATAGCAAAAACCAACCATGCTGCCCATCAAAAGTGGATTGAATAAAAAAAAAGTGGTACATATGCATGATGGAATATTATGCAGCCATAAAGAAGGTCAAAAGGAGGTGAAAGATTTCTATAAGGAGAATTATAAAACACTGATGAAAGAAATTGTAGAGGGCGCAAACAAATGGAGAAACCTTCCATGCTCGTGGATTGGAAGAATCAACATTGTTAAAATGATCATATTGTCCAAAGGCATCTATAGATTCAACGCAATCCCTATCAAACTACCAAGTCATTTTTCACAGAATTAGAAAAAACAATCCTAAAATCCATATGGAACCAAAAAAGAGCAAGAATAGTCAAAGTAATCCTAAGCAAAAATAACAAAGCTAGAGGCATCACATTACCTGACTTCAAACTATACAAAAAGGCTATAGTAACCAAAACAGCACGGTACTGGCACAAGAGCAGACACATGGACAAATGGAACAGAATAGAGAATCCAGAAATGAACCCAGATACCTAAAACTGACTGATCTTTGACAAAGCAGACAAAAATACACACTGAGGAAAGGGCACCCTATTCAACAAATGGTGCTGGGAAAATTGCTACATGCAGAAAAATGAAACTTGATCCCTCTCACCATATACAAAAATATATTAAAGATCTAAATTTCAGACCTTAAACCATAAAAATCCTAGAAGAAAACCTAGGAAAAATTCTTCTGGACATTGGCCTAGGCAAATAATTTATAGCTAAAACCCCAAAAGCAAATTTGACAAAAACTAAAATAAGTGGGAGTTAATTAAAATCCTTCTGCACAATAAAAAAAATATTCAACAGAGCAAATAGGCATTCTATAGAATGGGAGAAGATACTTATAAATTATATATCCGACAAAGAACTAATATCCAGAATCTACAAAGACCTCAAATCAGCGAGTAAAAAGGCCAGTGACTTCATTAACAAGTGGCCATATGACGTGAACAAACATCTCTCAAAAGAAGATATACAAATGGCCAACAAACATATGAAAAAATATTCAATATCACTCATCATTAGAGAAATGCAAATTAAAACCACCATGAGATATCATTATACACCAGTCAGAATGACTATTATTAAAAAATGGAAAAAAAACAACAAACACAGGTCGGGTTCAGTGGGTCAGCCTGTAATCCCAGCACTTTGGGAGGCCGAGGTGAGTGGATTGCCTGAACCCACGGGTTCGAGACCAGCCTGGGCAACTTGGTGAGACCTTGTCTCTACAATAAATAAATTTTAAAAATAGCTGGGTGTGGTAGCGTGCACCTGTAGTTCTGGCTACTTGGAAGACTGAGGCGGAAGGTTCACTGGACCCCAGGGGGTCGATGCTGGGATGGCATGAGCGTGCCACTGCACTCCAGCCTGGGTGATGGAGTGAGACTTCAACTCTAAATAAATAAATAAAAACAATAGATGTTGGCATGGATGTGGTGAAAGGAATTGTTTATACACTGTTGGTGGGAGTGTAAATTAGTACAACGTTTTTGGAAATTGGTGTGGAGATTTCTCAAAGAACTAAAAATATGTCTACCATTTGAGCAATCTCACTACTAGGTATCCCCCCATTATATAAGACCCCTACATTCACATGTTCATCACAACACAGTTCACAATTGCAAAGAATCAACCTACATGTCCATCAACTGATCAATGGATAATAAAAATGTGATAGAATGAAATAAAGAATGAAATAATGTCTTTTGTAACAACTCGGATGGAAGTGGAGAACATCATCCTGAGTGAACTAATGCAGGAACAGAAAACCCAACACTGCATGTCCTCACTGATAAGTGGAGCTAAATAGAGGATCGGCAAAGTCATAGAGAGAGGTATAACGAACACTGGAGACTCAGAAGGTGGAGGAGGAAGCAGTGGAGGGATGAAAACTCATCTATCAGGTACAGTGTACACAGGTGAGAGTGGTGAGTACACTTAAAGCCCAGACTTCTTCACCACTACACAGTGCAACCATGTAAGCATAAACTATTTGTACCCCCTAAAGCTGTTGATATAAAGAAAAATAAATAACTTCAATCAATCAATATGACTCATTTGTTTAGTGAATATGTGCATTACATCCACTTGAATAATTTCTTTTACATCATCTTTGCCTACATACTTACATTACATAATGCCTACAGGAGATGGTCAGCCAATATTTGTTGAATTAATAACATTAAAATACATTTCTTACTCACGTTTAATGTAACATATGCTATATTTAGGCCATCTTGAAAGTGCCCTTAAATCTGACTTGGGTGTGTACAAATAAGTAAATAAATTCTAATTATGCCAATTATGTGCATCTTCTGTGCTTCTTGATCTTATGAATTCTTAAAGAAAAGACAGCTCACTTTTGGAAGATTCCTAGGATTTACAGACACACAAATTACTATGTATACTTTATCAACTTATACTATTCAAAACAGGAAAGTTGAGCTCGTACTTTGTTTACATTACTATTTGAGGTAAATAAACATATTTTGAACTAAATGTAATAGTGAAACAATCCAAAAGTAATTTGGCTAGTGAGTCAGATTCAGCTTGTGATTGCAAAATATATATATACAGTTTTTTTACAAGCAAATTTAGTATTAAAGGCATAATTTAATTCATGTTATATTTTTTAAATGTATACCTTTATCATTTGTCATACCATTGAAAGTTATAGTGCATAATCTGTGAATAATTGCATTTTCTTTTTTAAATTGGCATGCTGTTTTTAAAAATTACAGTGGAATTTCTGCCTTAAAAATATATTAGATAGTATAAACTCAGTGATTCAGCAGAATTTGGTTCTAGTCTTGGATCTGTCACTACCTTTGGGGGTATTTATTTAAACTCTCTGAGTGTCAGTTTACTTATGTATAAAGAACTTAAGGGATCGGGTGCAGTGGCTCATGCCTATAGTCTCAGCTACTTGGAAGGCTGAGGTGAAAGGATCACCTAAGTCCAGGATGTCAAGGCTGCAGTGCAGTAAGCCGTGATCATGCCACTGCACTTCAGCATGGGTGACAGAGTGAGTCTCCAATAAAAAGAAAAACAAAATTCAGGGTCCCTTTTTGGCTCTAATATTATGTGATTCTTTGAGTTTATAATATTGGAGCTTTTCAATATGTATCTGTCTGTAATGTTTTTGTCTATTCCTCAGAGAGCATTTATTCCTATATTTTGAATTAAAACTTAGATCACATTTTTCTGAAAAGGGTTGGGCGTAGTGTCTCATGCCTTGTCATCCCAGCACTTTGGGAGGACAAGGAGGGAGGATCACTTGAGCCCAGGAGTTCAAGACCAACCTAGGGAACATAACAAGACCTCATTTCTACAAAAAAATTTAAAAAATTAGCCGAGTGTGGTGGCATGTGCCTGTAGTCCCAACTACTTGGGAGGCTGAGGCAAAAGGATTGCCTGAACCCAGGAAGTCAAGACTGCAGTGAGACGTGAGTGTGCCACTGTACTTCAGTCTGGGTGACAGAGTGAGACTTCAGTTAAAAAATTGTCTTTTCCTGGAAAGAATAATTATTTTCCAGAGTCAAATACTTAGTATTGCCTGGCCTGATAGTTACTATTTTAGAAACTTATTTTTTCTTGTTGTTACTATAAAACTAATGTAGGCACTTAGTTTAAAAAAACAATTTCAACAGTATATGATGATATTAAGTAGTCTCTTTTCTTGCCCTCATCATGACAGAAACTGCTATTTCCCAACTTCTGTCCTACTCTTAATCCTTTTAGTAATGGAATCCCAGATGTGTGCTGTGCCCATGATTACCTGTCATTTCCTAACCTACCTCACATGTAGATATGACCATGTGACCAAGTTCAAGGAAAGAGAATATGAACACAAGTGTGCAATATTCATCCACGTATTTTAATTATTTTTATTTATCATTTATTTATTTTTAATTATAAAGATGTGGGGTAAAATTCAGGGTTAGATATACAAACATTGATTATGCAATGATGAGGTGTGCCCCTGCCTCCCCTTGTTGATGAGGTGTGCCCCTGCCTCCCCTAAGCAGTTTCCCTCAACTGCCAATCCCACCCCCCTGACAGTTTCCCACTACTGCCAATTGCTTTCTTATAATATTATAATTGTTCAAGCTCCGCTTATGAGTGAGAACATATGGTACTCTGTTCTTTGTTTCTGTGATAGATCACTGATATCCACGTATTTTAAAAATGAAAATACTTGCCAGCCATGTTTTCTCTTTGCACCTCTGTAAGCCGGATCACAGTTGTGATGCTGCTGGCAAGCTTTCACCATGTGTTGAAGTACCCCAGGATTTATAGTGCCTGGGTCAGTGGTACCTTTTCACAAATTTCTCATTAAGACTTTTCATCTGGACCTCATGAAGGAGAGCTGTCCCACTCTGGACTGTTATGTGAGATAAAAACAAATCTGTCTTGTCTGAGTCACTTTATTTTCATGGCTTTGTGTTATAGCATCTTATCCTATACCTTAACTAACACAAAAATTGCCTCCAGGAGTAGGGTAACCTAAAAAAAAAAGGCCTACCATTTAAAAAGCCTAAAATATGTGGCATTGATTAAGCACCCAGTCAGTGGGAAGCAAGGAAATAGATAATTGCAGGCTAGAAAGGTAGTGACCTTTGTGACATCATGGCAAAATAGTAAAGCTAATACTTCTTCTGATAACTTGGAAGGCAGACCATGTGCCTACTGCACCCATAGCTTTTTCAAGGAAGAGGTAGGAAAAAAAAGAAAAGAAAAACTAGACTGTCGGTGTGTTTGCGTTGGTTGTTCTTTACCACTTTTAGCAAGGTACCATACATAAGAGATAAATCAGGCAAGAACGAACCAATTTACAAATAGAAATATCAAAGAATACAGCTCAACTAAGGGAGTCACAGTCTCTGACTGTGGCTTGCGATTAAAATTGATGTCAAACGTAATAACTGGGAGTTAAAGTTTGGAAAGTCAGCTGTAACTGTTCTCCCTAAAGCAGAGCCTTTGGCCATCGCCCTTTTCAAAAGTTTCTCATTAAGACTTTTCATTTGGACAGTGTTAGCCCTGTAACAAAGGTCAAAGGAAAGGTGTTGCCATCCTAATCTAACCTAGTGTTTTAGATGACTTTAAAATAGCTACCTTAAAATAAGAGAGGGAAATGAGCTAAGCACAAAAGTAAATAAAGTAAGAGCCTTGGCAGCCTTAAGAACTATGACCAGAAAAGATTTTGGAACTGGAACTGATTGGTCGTAAATAGACTGAAAGCTTACTAAAATTTTGATGGAATTGTATTTTCAGCAAAACCACAAACCTGGCACAAAAATGCCTATAATTTTTCAATCTCTAAAATAACCACTAGGCCCCTAGATTTGCATCATCAGAAAGCAGGCTATGAACTTTGTGCCGTTCCCAAAGAAGCCCACTCTCCAATGCCAACTTAGATATGGCTTAGAGGATACGCAATTAAAATTTTCCCAGAAGGCAAAGCCAAGGGCCTCAGAGGACTAGGGACAGGGAATTTCTTGCATGGAGCTGATTGAGTATCTAACAAGGTGTCTTCACAATTCCCGCTCAGAAGATGAATTGTGACTATTACGTGTTGCCCATTTTTCCTTTTTCAAACCATCATAATCATATTGTTTCTGTTCTCTGCTCTGGTTTATGTCAATATCATCTGTCTTAGTCCATTTTGTGCAGCTATAGCAGAATACCACAGACTGGGGTAATATAATGAACAGAAATTTGTTTGGCTCATGATTCGGGAGGACTGGGAAGTCCAAGATTGAAGGGGTCTTATTTTGTGAGGGTCTTCTTGCTACACCATAACATGGCAGATGGCATCACATGTGAAAGAGCATGCATGCCAGAGAGAAGAGGGTCAAACTTATCCTTTGATCTGGAACCCATTCTCAAAATAATTAACCCACTCTAGCGATAACAGCATTAATCTATTCATGAGGACAGAGTCCTCATGATCTAATCACCCCTTAAAGGGCCCACCTCTCAACATTGTCACATTGGGGATTAAGTTTCCAACACATGCACTTTGGGGACACATTCAAACCATAGCATCATTCCATCATTTTTCTACCTTATAACTTTTGTCAAAATCTCTGGTCCACAGATTACTAACTCTTCCATCTTCAACTTTATTATATATTCATGCTCTTTGGGCTTCTGTATTATCATGTCTGTGGATATTTCCAGAGGGAGATGTTATAAGACATATACTTAGCTTGACTTACCAAATTTAAAGCCTTTAGCAACTTTTAAAAAATTACTGAATTGCTAAATAGGTTGGGATTCCTGGAATGACCTAGTGAGGACTTCTGCAAATCATCTCACTAAATGAAGCAAAGAAGCTGGACATAATTGTCAAAACAATCACTTCGGAATTCTAGAAATTGAAAAAAGGCATACAACAAATTGAGAAGTGTTTATGAAAGAAAAACTATGGAGCCTCAGTGGGAATATTTGGGAGCCTGTGGCATTTTGGTCTTCCATTCCCCCACCCCTGTTTCTTGATGTTGTAGTTCCACCAGGGCAGGGCAGGGCATGAGCCAGCAGCTAGAGAGGCTGATTAGATTAGATTGATTGATTGATTGATTGATTGATTGATTTTGAGTAGGAGTCTCACTCTGTTACCCAGGCTGGAGTGCAGTGGCATGCTCATGGGCACCGCAGCCTTGACCTTCTTGGCTCAGCTCATCTTTCCACCTCAGCCTTCCAAGTAGCTAGAACTACAGTTAAAGAAATTAAAGACCTAAATAATTGGAAATACATTTTATATCATGGAGTAGAAGACTGAATAGTGTTAAAAGATGCCAATTCTCCTGAAATTTATCAAGGGACTCAACACAATCCTGATCAAAATTCCCTACATTTTTGTAGAAATTGACAACCTGATTCTAAAATTTAGCTTAGGAAAAGCAAAGGATACATGTTGAAATAATTTTGATAAAAATGAAGTTGGAAAGCCAGGCTCGGTGACTCAGCCTGTAATCCCGTGCCTTTGGGAGGCTGAGGTGAAGGGCCTGCGGGTTTGAGACCCACCTGGGCAACTTGGCGAGACCTCATCTCTACAATAAATCAAAAACGAGCCGGCTTGTTAGCGCGCGCCTGTAATTCTGGCTACTCAGAAGGCTGAGGTGGCAGGATCGCCGGAGCCCAGTGGATCGAGGCTGCGGTGGCCAGGAGTGGCCACTGCACTCCAGTCTGGGCGACAGAGTGAGACTCCAACTCAAAAAAAAAAAAAAAGTTGGAGAACTTACACTTTTTAACTTCAAAATATACTCTAAAATGACAGTAATTAAGATAGTATGGTCTTGGGCTTCAAGGTGGACATGCAGATTAATCTGACAAAATTAAGCATCCAGAAATCAATCCATATGCTTACTGTCAATTGATTTTCAACAGAGACACCAAGGAAATTCAGTGAGGAAATTATCTCACATCATACATAAAATTTTCCTCAAAATAGTGACCTCAAAGTAAAAGATAAAAACTTTGAAAGAATGCAGGAGAAAAATCTTTGTTACCTTGTGTTAGGCAAAATTTTTCTTGATACTAAATCAACTAAAATATTCACAAAATGGAAAAAATTGCTTTATAAGATTTAAAAATGGTTGCATTTCAAGAGAAAATGAAATGTCTTTTCCTTCAGAAAATGAAAAGATAAACGATAACCCAGGAGAAAATATTGGCAAATCATATATCTTCCAAAGAACTTCTATCTAGACTATATAAAGAACTTTTGCAATTCAATAAGAAGAAGAACTCAATTTTATTTATTTAGTTTAAATTTAAATTTTTTATTTTAAAGATGTGGGGTACAATTCAGGGTTAGGTATGCAAATATTCATTATGCAGGTTCCCTGTTGATGAGGTGTACCCCCCTTCCCCAGACAGATTCCCACTACTGCCAATCCCCACCTCCCCGCACCCCCATCCCCCACGGTTTCCCGCTACTGCCAATCTTTTTCTTATAGTATTAGGATTGTTGTTCAAGTTTCGCTTACGAGTGAGAACATGTGATACTCAGTTCTTTGTTTCTGTGAAAGATCACTCAGTATTATAGGTCCTAAGTTCATCCTGGTTTCTGGGAAGTTCATGATTTTGTTCTTCTTTATAGCTGTGTAATATTCCATTTTGTGTATGTACCACATTTTTTAAATCCAGTCCTCTTTTGATGGGCAGCACAGTTGGTTCCATGGAATAACTCAATTTTAAAATGAGCAAAATATTTGTATAAATATTTCACCAAAGAAGTTATATAAATGTATTTCCAATTATTTAGATCTTATTTTGAGAAGTAAATCTTTAGGTGATATGGTCGTTGTGTGAACATCACAAAATGCACTTATGCAAACCTACATGATACAGCCTACTGCACACCTAGACTATATGGTATAACCTGTTGTTCTTAGGCTACAAACCTGTACCATATGTTACTGTACTGAATACTGTAGGCAGTTGTAACACAGTGATATTTACATATCTAAACATAGAAAAGGTGCAGCAAAAATATGGCATGAAAGATAAATGGTGCACCTGTATAGAGCCTTTGCCATGAATGGAGCTTGCAGGACTGGAGGTTATCCTGGGTAAGTTTGTGAGTGAGTCATGAATGAATACGAAGGTCTGGGACATTACTGTACTTGGTTGCAGACTTTATAAACACTGTATGTACACTTAAGCTACACTAAATTTATTTAAAATTTTCTTTTCTTTAACAGTAAATTAACTTTAGCTTACTGTAACTTCTTTTTAAGTCAGGGTCTCGCTCTGTTGCCCAGGCTGGAGTGCATTGGCACAGCCATGGCAGCCTCAAAACACCTGGGCTCAAGCAAGCCTCCTGTCTTAGCCTCCTGAGTACCTGGGAATACAGGTGTGCACCAACACTGCTGGCTAAATTTTTGTATTTTGTAGCAACTGTGTCTTACTATGTTGCCCAGGCTCAACTTCAAGCAATCTTCCCCGCCTCAGCCTCCTGAGTTGCTGGCATTTACAGGTGCGCGCCTCCACTCCTGCCCTTACTGTAACTTTTTTACTTTATAAACTTTTACATTTAAAAAAACTTTTTGACTTTTCTGTAGTAAGACTTAGAATAAAACAAAAACACACAGTGAAACTGTACAAAATGTTTTCTGTCTTTATATCCTTATTGCATAGGCATTTAACAGTCTTCTTTAACTTTTAACACTTTCTTGTTAAAATTGAAGATAAATACACATTAGCCTAGGCCTACACAAGGTCAGAATCATCAATATCACTGTCTCCCATCTTCACATCTTGTCCCACTGAGGGGTCTTTAGGGGCAACAACATGCATGGAGCTGTCGTCTCCTACGCTAACAATGCCTTTTTCTGGAATACTTCCTGAGGACATGACTGAGGCTGTTTTACAGTTAACTTTCTTAATAAGTAGAAGGACTGCACTCTAAAATAATGGTAAAAAGTATAGAAAAATAAATACATAAATCAGTGACATACTTGTTTATTATCAAGTGTTTTGGTTTTTTGCTTTGTTTTCTTTTTTTAATTCAGAGTCTCACCCTGTTGTACAGGCTGGAGTACAGTGGTACGATCACAGCTCACCACAACCTCAACCTCCTGGGCAGGGGCAATCCTTCCGTCTCAGTCTCCCAAGTAGATGAGACTACGGGAGTGCACCACAATACCCAGTACTTTTTTTTATTTTTATTTTTTGAGACAAGGTCTTGCTGGTCCCGAACTCCTGGGCTCAGCAATCCTCCTGGGCTCAGCTTTCCAGAGTGCTGGAATTACAGGTGTGAGCTGCTGTGCCCAGCCTAGTTTTTAAGTATTGTGTACCGTACAAAATTGTATGTGCTATATATTTTGCAAATCTCTCCAACGTTTGGCTTAACAAGATGGCTGAACTCTGCCTATCTGCTTATTTTTCAGTCCACCATGATATTTTGTTTTGGTCACACCTGTATGAAGAAAATCTGAACTCACACACATGTAGTTAGAAAAAAGAGTATTTTTCATAGCCTTCTCAGATAATAATGGATATTTTTAAAGGTTGGTTGCAATGTGGAGACTGAAACATATCAATTATTTTATACTCTGCCATGTAAAAGTCCATTAGTCTGTTTTGTTCTTTGAATGCATCTTTTATTCATGTGTGATTCTCTTATATCATGCATTGGTCTTTTGGGAGAAAAAGATTCATCAAATTATGTAGATACCAAATGATGGTATTTCATTGTACATTATAAAAAAAAAAATCACAGCCAGCTGGGCTCGGTGGCTCGACCTGTAATCCCAGCACTTTGGGAGGCTGAGGTTAGTTGATTGCCTAAGCCTGCAGGTTCGAGATCAGCCTGGGCAACTTGGCGAGACATCGTCTCTACAATAAATCAAAAAATTAGCCAGGCGTGGTAGCACACACCTATAGCTCTGGTTACTTGGAAGGCTGAGGTGGAAGGATCACTGGAGCCTTGCAGGTCAACAGTGGGGTGGCCATGAGTTGCCACTGCACTCCAGCCTGGGCAACGGAGTGAGACTCCAACTCAAAAAAAAAATTGCATTCGTTTTTTTTTTTCTCTTTTTTTTTAATTTTAAAGATGTAGGGTACAATTCAGGGTTAGGTATACAAATGTTCATTATGCAGGTACCCTTGTTGATGAGGTTTGCTCCTCCCTACCCTGGTAGTTTCCCTCAACTGCCAATCCCACCCCCTTCCCCTGGCAGTGACCCACTACTGTCAATCCCTTTCTTATAGTATTATGATAATTGTTCAAGTTCTGCTTATGAGTGAGAACATATGGTACTCTGTTCTTTGTTTCTGTGATAGATCACTGAGTATGATCAACTCCAAGTACATCCAAGTTGCTGTGAAGTCCATATGTTTGTCCTTCTTTATGGCTGCATAATATTCCTTTATGTATATGTACCACATTTTTTAATCCAGTCCAGCTTCAATGGGCAGCATGGTTGGTTCCAGGTTTTTGCTACTGTGAATAGAGCTGCAACAAACATGCATGTGCAGGTATCTTTTTTGTAGAATGATTTGTGTTCTTCCGAGTATATTACCAATGGGGGATTGCTGGGTCATATGGAAGGTCAATTTCTAGTTCTTTCAGAAATCACCACACTGTCTTCCAAAGAGGTTGCACTAGTTTGCATTCCCACCAGCAGTGTAGAAGCATTCTTTTTTCTCCGCATCCTTGCCAGCATCTATTGTTGTTTGTTTTATTAATGATGACCATTCTTACTGGGGTTGGGTGGTATCTCAATGTGGTTTTGGTTTGCATTTTCCTGATGCTGAGTGAGGCTGAGCACTTTTTCATGTGTCTGTTGGCTGCCCGTATCTCTTCTTTTGAGAAGAAAATCACATTAGTTAATATCACCACCAATCTCATCAGAAAAGTCTTTAAGTATTGAGAAGCTGTCAGACTCACAGTGGTAGATATGTTTTCCAAAATTCTAATTTATGCTTGTAAGCTTTTATTTTGTCACTGGAAAAAAATACTGTCTGTTGTTTTCCTTGAAGTGACAGTCTCACTTGGTACATTTTTGAGAAAGTATCTGCCAAATATCCAAGTTTGAGTAATAAAAATTTATATGTCAGTACTTAAAGTGAAAATAGTGTTTCATGAAACAAATGGCTAGGCCAGCTGGCAACTCAAACAATTGTACCAGTGCTTTTTCTAGAAATATCCATTATACTTTGGTATGCAGCAGACATACTTTCTATGTACTTCCATTTCATCACACAGAATATTAAAAAGATGTGTCTTCAAGAGTCAGCATTTAATAAAAAGAATACTTTTTTGGACATCCTTAAGTGAAACTGGCTTTAAATTTTTAAAAAACATTTTTATTGAAGTAGAACTGATAAAAACTGTACATATTTAATGTATGCAGTTTGATGAATTTGGACATATGCTACATCCATGAAACTGTCACTGCAATCAAGTATAGACATATCTATCACCTCTAAAAGTGTCCTGATGTCTTAGTTTGTGTTTCTGTTTTGTAATATGAAACCTACTCTCTTACCAAAATTTTAAGTGCACAATGTGGTATTGTTAACTATAGGCACATGTTGTACAGCAAGTCTCTAGAACTTACTCATCTTGTATAACTGAAACTTTATACCCACTGAACTCTTCATTTACTCCTTCCCGCAGGCCCAGGCAACTAAATTCCTAGTCTATGCTCCCATGAGTTGGACTATTTTAGGTACCTCATATAAATGGAATCACACAGGACTTGTCCTTCTGGGTTGGTTATTTCACTTATCATAATGGCCTGTAGGTTCATCCATGTTGTAACACATGACAAGATTTTCTTTTATTCTAGGGCTCAATAATAATTCGTTGAATAAATACATTGTGTTTTCTTTATCCATGTATTGATTGATGAATGTTTGGGTTGTTGCCACACCTTGGCTATTGCGAATAATGCTGTAATGAACATGGGAGTGGATATCTCTTCAAGATTTTGATTTCTATTATTTTGGATATATGTCCAGAAGTAGTGTTTCTGGCTCATCCAGTAGTTCTATTTTTAATTTTTTGAGGAACCTCCATGCCATTTTCCATAATGGGTGCACCATTTTGCATTCCCATCGACAGTGCACAAAGGCTCTGATTTCTTGCCAACACTTGTTATCTTTTGTTGTTGTTTTTTATAATACCTGTCCTCAACAGATATAAGGTGATATCTAACTATAATATTTATTTGCAGTTCCTTGATGATTAATGGTGTTGACCCCTTTTTTATATACCAGTTTGCCGTTTGGATGCCTTCTTTGGAGAAATGTTTATTTAAACCCTTTGCCCATTTAAAAATCAGTTTATTTTTTGTTTTCCCCCCCATGGAGTTATAGGAGTTTCTTATATTTTTAAAATATTAACCCATATCATATGTATGGCTTGAAAATAGTTTCTCCCATTCCATAGGTTGCCTTTTTGTTCTGTGGCTTGTTACCTTTGCTATGCAGAAGCTTTTTAGTTTGATATAGTCTCACTCGTCTATTTTTGCTTTTGTTGCTTGCACTTTTTTCCATTTTATTCTTTTTAGTTGGAGTCTCACTCTGTGCTCAGGCTGGAATGCAGTGGCACGCTCAAAGCTACCACAGACTCGACCTGCTGGGCTCAGGTGATCCTTCCATGTCAGCCTTCCAAGTAGCTGGAACCATAGGCATGGGCACCACCCCTGGCTAATTTTTTGATTTATTGTAGAGGCAGAGTCTCGCCAAGTTGTCCAGCTGTTCTCAAACCCCTGAGCTCAGGCAATCCTCTCACCTCAGCCCCCCCAAAGTGCTGGGAGGGTCCTAGGTTTAAGTCTTTAATTCATCTTATATTGGTTTTTGTGTATGGTATAAGGGTGCAATTCATTCTTTTGCATCAGATATCCAATTTTCCCAATACTGTTTATTGAAGAGACTATTCTTTCCCCAGTGTGTATTCTTGGCACCCTTGTCAAATATCTGTTGACTATATATGTGTGCATTTATTTCTTGGCTCTCTGTTCTATTCCGTTGGTGTATATGCCTGTCTTTAGCCAGTGCCATACTGTTTTAATCACTGTAGTTTTGTAATATATTTTGAAGTCAGGAAGTATGATGCCTCCAGCTTTTGTCATTTTTCTCAAGATACTTTTATTTATTCTGGGCCTTCTGTGGTTCCATATGAATTTTAGGAGACATTACAACTAATATCACAGAAATAAAAAGGATCAGAAGAGACTACTATGAGAAATTACACACCAACAAATTGAATAACTTTGGGAAAAATGAGTAAACTCCTAGAAACATACAACCTAACAAGGTTGGTAAAGAAATAGAAAATATAAACAGACCGGTTATAAGTAAGGAGATTGAATCAGTAGTTTAAACCTCCCAACAAAAAAGCCTAGGACCTGATGGCTTCACTGGTGTATTCTACAAAATATTTAATGAAGCATTCATGCTAGCTTCTGTCTAACTTTTCCAAAAAAACTGAAGAGAAGGGAGCCCTTCAAAACTCATTTTGTGAGACCAACATTACCCTGATACCAAAACCCGATAAATATATCACAAGAAAAGGAAAAAAAGTACAGAACAATGTCTTTGATGAACATAGATGCAAAATTCATCAACAAAATACTAGCAAGCCAGCACATTAAATTAATCATACACCACAATCAAGTGGTATTTATCCCTGTGATGCAAAAATAGGTCAACATATGCAAGTCAATAAATGTGACATGCCACATTAACAGAATGAAAGATAAAAATCACACAACCATTCTAGTAGATGCAGAAAAAGCATTTGACAAAATTTGACACTCTTTCATGATTAAAAAAACCAACTTGGTGTAGAATGAATATGTCTCAACATAGTAAAGATCATACAAGACAAACTCACAGCTTACATTATACTCCATGGTGAAAAACTGAAAGCATACCTAAAAGATCAGGAAAAAGGCAAATATGCCTCCTTTTCCACTTCTGTTCTATGTAGTATTGGAAGATCTAGCTAGGGCAGTGGGCAAGACAAAGAAATAAAAAGCAACCGAAAAGGAAAGGAGAAAGTTAAATTATCTTTGTTTGCAGATGACATGATTTATATGTAGAAGACCCTACAGACTCCACACCAAAAAACAAACCAAAAAAACTGTTAGAGCTAATACACAAATTCAGCAAAGTTGTGGGATACAAATTCAACACACAAAAATTAGTTGTGCTTTTTTTATTCAAAAAAATTTTTTTAGACTGTGCATGGTGGCTTATGTCTGTAATCCTTGCACTTTGGGAGACCAAGGTAGGAGGATAGCTTGAGCTATCCAGGAGTTTGAGACTAGCCTAGGCAACATAGTGAGACCTCATCTCTACAGAAAATCAGCACATTAGCTGAGCGAGGTGGTGTGCACCTGTAGTCCTAGCTACTTGGGAGACTGAGGTGGAAAGATTGCCTGAGCCCATGAAGTCGAGACTGCAGTGACTTGTGATCATGTCACTGCACTCCAGTCTGAGTGACAGAGTGAGACCAACTCAAAAAAAGATTTTTTAAAAAATAGAGATGGGTCTCACTATGTTGTTTCCTGGTTTCAAATGATCCTCCCACCTCAGCTTCCCAAAGTGTTGGGATTATAGACATAAACCACCCCACCCGGTCCGTGTTTCTAAATATTGACAACAAACTATCCCCAAAGGAAATTAAGAAGACAATTCAATTTACAATAGCATCAGAAATAATAAAATACTTAGAAATAAACTTGATCAAAGAGGTGAAAGATGTGCATAATGAAAACTAAAAAGCATCAATGAAAGAAATTAAAGACACAAACGGAAAGACAACCGTATTCATGGATTAGACAAATTAACATTGTTGGCCAGGCTTGGTGGCTCAGCCTGTAATCCCAGCACTTTGGGAGACCAAGGCGAGAGGATTGCATGAGCCCATGGGCTGGAGATCAGCCGGGGCAACTTGGAGAGACCTCGTGTCTACAATAAATAAAAAAATTAGCGGGGCATGGTAGCACACCTGTAGGTCCGGCTCCTTGGAGGACTGGGCGACGGAGTGAGACTCTGACTCAAAAAAAGAAAGAGAAAAATTAACGTTGTCAATATGTCCATACTATCCAAAGTGCTCTATAGAGTCAATGCTATCCGCATCAAAATCCCAATGGCTTCTTTTTTTTTTCCTTTTTGCAAGTTTGTGGCAGTGAAGAATACACTCATTTTGGTACTACTGCCTTGACACAAATAAAGGAACCAGCAGTTACACACATCCTTGCTGTAGCATCACCAGTACAAATGTCAAAACAGCGAACAAGCAAATAATATTTTAGTATTATTGTGAAAGTAGTTCTGACCCCATTCACCCCCGAAAGAGGGACCTGCAGACACTACTTTGAGAACCACTGTACTATAATGAATCACTTACAGCTCATGCAGTTTCACACCTGGTTCATCTCCCTCAGAATCCCTTCCCTCTTCAACCTGCAGAGCTCCTGCCCATTTTTCAAAGCCCCAGTTTGAAAATTCTTTCATTCTTAGAAGCTGTTTCTGACCCTTACTGCCCTCTCCCCTAAGGTGTTTTTTTCTCTTATGTCTTGCCATGGTACCTTACACATATCTCTGCTGTAGTAATTAACAATAGTATTGCACTTTTTGTTTACACTCTTATCTAAATCCTCAGCACTTGTTGGACATTCAATAATTTAATGAAGCTACAATGTTATAACTACCTACCAGAAAATCATGACAATGGCTGTTTCTTCTTGCTCTTGTGGGCTGTGTGTTAGGGTTTAAACCCAGTAGTACTGCCATTAAGTCACTCTGCACTGTGTACACGGTTTGCCCAGTTCCTATATAATTGTAGTTCTTAGTTGATTTCTCTTGTTAATCATGATATACACATCATAGAGAGAAATATCAGCCCACCCATTCCATTCCCATCCCAAGTATACTGAGGGTAGCTATAGTATTTTTAATCAAGTATGTTTTATATTTTATGATCCTCCTTTTTAAGTTAAAGTAATACTTATTTACTAAAATTTTTAAATTACCATCAAAATAAGAAAATAGCTTAAATTTCTTTCAAAGAACAATTAACTTGGCTCATAAGAATATTGCTTTATAAGAGTGACAACACATTTCATCTGAGGAATTTAAATGGATGGTTACAAAAAATTAGTGTACAGTTTTCATTTTGTGTACTATTCATTTTTTTAAGGCTTGTTGGCAGGAAAGGAGAATGCACTTAACGGATTGTGATTTTAATTGAAGGAATTTTTTTTTGTCCATTAAGACTATTATAGGCATGATCCTTTTATGCCATATGTGTTTGAAGTTCCCATCCTGCCAGAAATAGAATTTTTCAAATCAAGAGAATTATCTCTTCTCAGAAAAATATTCTTGCACACAGAAAAGCAATCATCTCATTAACTAGAATGTGAAATGAGACAAATGACAGGACAAACAAGGAACAAACACATTGTCATCCAGGAAGAATGTGCTAGCGTGCGAGAGCTTATGCATTACTGTTGTTAAGACAAATAATTTGATATATCAACAAAATTTAACATTCTGTGTAAAAACTTTATAAATGTGTGTCGGGGGGTGTATGTGCTTGGAGAATGTCTATTCTTGTTGATAAGTCTTCATTATTATATCTTAGCCTAAGGAGAAAATGACTGCTTTAATTCAGATATAATTCAGCAAAGACCACTGTGTAATCATTATAGCCATCAACAAACTGATTCATGTGCATTTGGTCCAAAAGTTACAAAAGCTGTTTCTGAGTTCTTGTTTGTACCCACCATTTTAAGATTACATCAGAATTAAAGCATGCAGGACTTGAACTGACTTCAAAGACTAGTCTTAGACTTCTAGCTAGTTTAGCTTTTTTCTTTTATTGGTTCATGTTTTCCATTTGGCTTCCATATCCTGTTCTAGCTTGATGCCCCTTCTAGAATTTCATTTACAAATCTTACAGCCTTGGTTGGTGAAACACACTAATTAATACTGTGGTGGAGGCTGAGGATTTTAGCAATCTTATGCCTCCTGCTTGGAAAAATATCTGCTGTTTTTCCACCCATGTCTAGCACCATATTGAACATGGCAAAATGTGTCTTAAGTGGAACTTTAAATGCATTTAATCAAAATGCATTTAAGGAGGACTGTTTATACTGTTATCTGTTGCCAATACTATTAATCATGAAGCTCAAACCTTTCAATGCAACAGAAATATGAGATCTACTTTTTCCTAATTAGATTTTTTCAAGCAAAACAATAAAGTAAAAACAGGCCACTTTATGATTTTTTAAAAAAAGTCCCAAGTAATACTGAAGCCAACAGCATTCCAGCTTTAAAAAACTTGCAATTCCATGGACTTTGTAAATCCCTTATAACTACATTAAGCAATACTAATTCAAGGGACAAATTCCAGTTCCATAGGCCTTTGGCCTGCCTGGGTATTCAATGCAAGCAACCAAACTCAGATTTGTGGCTTTCTGCTTTAAAAAGCTATGTCTGTGATCACTTCTCAATACATTTTGGTTAGTACTGTGGCACATCATCATATTGTAGTTGGAACAGAATAGACCAACAATTCTTTGTGTTATTTGCTTATCAAATGTATAGCAGATCCAGAAGGTGCTATATATTTTTGGTTGATTCTAAGATCACTTTATCTGCAAGAGGTTTTGTGATGATGTTGGTACATGCCAACTCGGTATCTTTCTTGTTTGTTTGTTTGTTTTTGAGGAAGTAGGATTTATTGAGAGGCCAGAAAAGCTTCCATGGTGGGAGGGGACCTGAGGGGGTTGCCCTATTCAGTATCTTTTTGAGCAACATATAGGGCCCAGCCTTTTAGTAGGTTTAAAACCCTTGAAAAAACAGTTGGGTGGTTTGATCAGCACTTTTCTTTGTAGGTTGTGAGATTATAGTTAAGTTTTCAACTCTTGCATTTCTTCAACCCTAGCTAAGTGATGAAGAGAAGAGAAAGACCAACCACACTAGAAACTCAAAATTCATTGAGCCTGGAACATAACACTCTTGTTTAGTGAGCTGACTTGGCCACATTAGTTGGCTGTCTGTAAACCAAGGGAGAGGAAAAGGATGCTTTGTGAATTTGTGCTGTAGACAGAGCAATCTACACTGCCAAGTTCAAAGCTCTATTTGCCAGGTTCCTTTGTTATCCAAATCCTCATGTATTTGAAAGCTTTATGAGTCCCTTGGGACTTTCTGATGAATGTGATTCCACAGTACTTCCAAGAACCTGGGATCTAGGATTAGCCAGTGAAAAGGCAATTTATAATTCATTCACCTGGAGCTCTGACTGGCAGGGTTTGTGATAATTGTGTGTGCAAACACAAAGGAATGGCAAGTTAGTTCCAAAATAACACTTTAAAAAAGTGGAGAGGAAAACCTGCATGTTGCTTACTGAGGGCTGTTTTCCTCATGGTTTTAAAAGACCCTTTCCAAGATGACATGCTCTACTTTTTCTAACATTTTGTTGAAAATTGCTTTTGAAATATAGAGAAATCTCATTCAGAAATGTGTTCCCTGACTCCTACTTTTACGGTACCTACCACAATTTTCAGGTGCTTTAACATGTATGCCATTTATAACATTCCTAAACATATATTGTTTATATTCTTTTCCACATTCTTATACAAAATGAGTGACAAGGTTGTGTCAAAGTACATCTGAATTTTCTTCCTATAGTGATGATGATAATGATTGTTTACATTTATTAAGCAGCTTTTATATATCAGTTTGCTTTATGCATTCCTCACAACAATCAGAAGCATCAGTAAAAGCTTTTATTTTACAGGTAAAATAACCGGGGTACGAAAAGTTTAAGTAACCTGTCTGTGGTTAAAAACTACTACAGCTTACATCATTAAAGTATATTGCCTTCCATTATTAATTCCACTTTGATCCCATCAAAGATCAACTCAAGTGTATATCATAATGGCACTTAGATTCAGTGTCAGGGAGAATTAAAGTCCAAGCCTCATATTAAGCAAATTAGTCTTCTCATTTGACGTTAATAATAACATTGCTGACCAGGCTCAGGGGCTCACATCTGTAATCCCAGTGTTTTGGGAGGCTGAGGCAGGAGGATCCCTTGAGACTAGAGACTAGCCTGGGTAACATAGTGTGACTCTGTCTCTACAAAAAAAATTAGCTGGGCATAGTAAGGCACACCTGTTACCCTAGGCTACTTGGGAGGCTGAAGCAGAAAGATCACTTGAGTTCAAGAACGCAGTGAGCTGTGATGGTGCCACTGAACTCCAGTCTAAATGACAGAGTGTGACCCTGTCTCTAAAATAAATTCTAAAAACATTGCTTATTTCCTAGAAATGAAATAAACAACTAAGTAGAAAATGCGGCTCTCACACCTCCTTGGCAGATAGGTAGAATAACCTCTTTAGAAGTACTTGGTTTTTTTTGAAATGTGATGCTTGGCTTTGGTTTTAGACTCCAGTACTTGGCCTAAAGAAACACTGACTTTGAAGACAGTTTTATTTTCTCTCTGTTAAAATGTTATTTGATAATACAGTACTTATGGGTATAATTTTGTATTGTTGGTCATAAAAATTAATTAGCCACTTGCACTCAAAATATGACGTGAGAAAGTCAATCTTCTAAATGTGGTATTTATTTCTACCTTTTCCACCTGTAGCCTAAGGAAATTATTATTATTATTTTTTTTTTTGAGTTGGAGTCTCACTCTGTCGTCCAGACTGGAGTGCAGCGGCTGCTCCCGGCCACCGCAGCCTCAACCTGCTGGGCTCCGGCGATCCTTTCCGCCCCAGTCTTCCGAGTAGCCGGAATTACAGGCGCACGCTACCACGTCCAGCTGATTTTTTTGATTTATTGTAGAGATGAGGTCTCGCTGCCCAGGCGGGTCTCGAACCCGCGGGCTCAGGCAATCCACTCACCTCAGCCTCCCAAAGGCACGGGATTACAGGCTGAGCCACCGAACCCGGCTGGAAATTATTTTTTGAATGATCTCTGAGATCTACTCTAATGGCCTGGCCACTTAAATGTGTGTGTTTATGTGCATGTGTCTTAAGCTGGCTTTCATATCTGAACTTTGCTATCCAAATCCTAATACATATCTCATTATACTGCTGTTCATGGGTGATGACAATATGGATGTATGTAGCTTCCTTTTAAAAAAAGTCTTAAGTGCTATGATTGGTACTTAGGTCAAGACAGGCCAGATTTTACCATTATAATAAGCTCTGAAATCTAAGTGGCTTAAAATCTTACGGTCTTTGTTTGTTTTCCTATCACAGTCTTAGTCAATCAGCTTTCCTTCATAGCTTGTTTTCAAGCAGGGACTTAGATTTCTAGGCTTCTGTCTTCTGCAGTGGCTATCTTAAAACCATGACCTTCAGGGTCACTCTGGAAAGAGAAGAGAAATTGAGGCAATTGTATGGGGGTAGAAGGGGAATGTAGCATTATATGGCAGGCCTGGAAATAGTATGTGTTATTTCCACACACATTCTTTTGGCCAGGATTCAGTCACATTGCCTTAATATAATTACACAGGAGAAAATGGAGAAATCCAGTGTACCTAGGGTGTGAAAAATGAAGTAGAGTTTGGTGAACACACATCATTGTCTCTGTCACAATTGGGAATCAACTTATTGGACAGTAAAATGAATGGGTATAAACTATATCTGGATTGTGACTATCTACAGTTTCATACAAAATATCAAATGTTTCTAATTCAGTATGTACATTCCCTCTTCTACCTAAGGGATCCATAGGGTTTCGTAGCTGCCACATTGTAGTAGATCTAGTCTTGGAGTCAATGTCAAAAGGGGATGGAGTTACTACATTGCCCTGTATTCCAGTAATCGAATGACACTTGGTTACTGCTTAGATACATTTTCGATATTTTAGCTGTACCTTCATTAATTCACAAATTGTCTCTGTATCCTCAGTGCATGTTAAAATTACTAGATTTATGGGAAGCACAAAGATAGAGGTCACATGTGTTTCCTATCATGTAGAAAACTAAACTGGAAATAACGTGATATAGGTTTGCCCACCTCTAATTTCTCACCATATGAAAATAGGATCACCCTATAAAAACTTCAGAAATATTTATAGTCTTTGTACTTGGTACAATGAAATAACTAGTATCAGACCTGCCCTCCTACCATAAATAACTACTAAACTGAACAAAATATACAAACCAATCTCTTTTAGGCATTGGGCAATGCACGGTGCATGACAATAATCCTTGAGAGAAAGGAAGCTCAAAATGAGAACTTTACATTCAGGCTGGGAGCATTTTTCAAACCACTTTCAGAGGATTGTAGTAGACAAATAAATTGAAGTTTGGGCCTGCAAAGGTGGCTGGAAATTGCATGACGGGGTATACAGATAGCAAGGAATGACAAAGGAGGAGCCTCAGAAATCTGTATAGAGGTTTCATTTGGGCCCTTAGCAAAATCCTAAGCTGCAAGATTCTACAAGGTATATCAGAAGAAAACAAAAACAAAAAAACAAAAACAAACAAACAGCTGGAGGATCTGAAAGCCAAGCCTAGATTTCAGAACTTGCTCAATGCTGTGAAGACATTGGAGTTCTGATGTATTCATAATGGAGAGATCTTATTGAGACCCCAAAATGTGCGCTGAGAATAAGGACCATACCATATGAGCAAAAGCTAAGTCCCAGAAGTAAGAAAAATCTGAAATAGACTCTAAAAGCCTAAAATAAGCCTCAACAGAATCAAAGTGATTCACCAGTAATTTAATTTTTAGAAGAATATTCAATATTCTTCAGAGGAAGGTAACAATATCCAGAGTCTCTCTATATTCAACATAAAATTTTTAAAATTGCTGAACATATGAAGAAGCAGAGGAAAATTTAAACTATAATTAAGAGGAAAAATGATCAATTGAAGAGATTCACAAATGATCAAAATTTTGGAATTAATGAAGAAAGACTTTAAAATTATAAATATGTTTAAAAATTCTAAATAGTTTCCACCTGTTGATCCTTCATATGGCTATGCTCTAGCCAGCAACTTGACGGCAATCTTATGAAAGAACATGATCCAAAGTCATTTAGCTGAGACAGTTAAGCCACATTCAGATTTCTGGCCCACAGGTACTGTGAGATAATAAATTACACTACAATATTTACAGGAAATGATTGCACAAATGGCTAAAGAGATGGATGAAATTACAACAGAAAAAGGGAAACTGAAAAAGAATCAAATGAAAATTATAAAAGTGGAAAATATAGTATCTGAAGTGAAGAATCAGAGGCTGGGCATGTAATTCCAAGGGAGGCCAAGGCAAGAGGATTGCTTGAGTCCAAGAGTTCAAGACCATTTTAGGCAACATAGCAAAAAAAAAAAATCTACAAAAAAAAAAAAAAAATTAACTGGTTGTGGTGGCGTGCACCTATAGTCTTAGCTACTCAAGAGGTTGAGGTGGAAGGATTGCTTGAGCCCAGGAATATGAGACTGCAGTGAGCTGTTATTGTGCCACTGCACTCAACCTGGGTGACAGAGTGAGATGCTGACTCAATAAAACAAAAAAAAATGAAGTGAGGAATCCATTGGATGGGCTTAACAGCAGAGAGATACAGCTGAAGAAAGGATTAATAAATGTAAAGACAGGCTAGTAAAAATTATCAAAATTAAAGCACAGAAAGGAAATAAAAAGAAAAAATATAGGACAGAGTGCTAGAGGACATTGGGACAATATAAAACAAACTAATATGTATAATGGAGAGAGAATGGGGAAGAAGAAATGTTTGAAGATAAAAATCCCTAAATTTTCCATATTTTATGAAAGGTATCAACCTATAGATCCAAGAAATTCAGAGACTCCCAAGCAGATAATTTACTGAAGACTATGCCTAGGCACATCATAATCAAACTGAAAATCAAAGATAAAGAGAAGATCTTAAAAAGCATCCAGAGGAAAAGCACATATTACATTTAGAGGTACAACAATAATAATGATGGCTTTTTATCAGAAACAATGGAAGCTAGTATGGACTATCTTTATTTTATTTTATTTTATTTTGAGTTGGAGTCTCACTCTGTTGCCCAGGCTGGAGTGCAGTGGCATGCTCATGGCCACTGCAGCCGCTAGCTGCTGGGCTCAGGTGATCCTTCTACCCCAGGCTTCTGAGTAGCTGAAACTACAGGTGTGCACCATCATGCCTGGCTAATTTTTTTTTTTTTTTTTTATTGTAGAGATGAGGTCTCACCAAGTTGCCCGGGCTGATCTCAAACCCCTGAGCTCAGGCAATCCTCTCTCCTCTGCCTCTCAAAGTGCTGGAATTACAGGTGTGAGCCACTATGCCTGGCTGGAATGATATCTTTAAAATGATGAAATAAAAGAAAGAATTTGTCAACTTGGAATTCTGTTTCCAGTGAAAATATCCTTCAAAACTGAAGGCCTTCACTTCTCCTTCCTCTTCTTCTTTGTCAGAGGCAATAATTCGGCTGGAACAACAAGTGGGGTCAGGGTCAAGAATTTGGCCAGCAGAATTAACAAAGGCAGGGTTAAGGAGTATAGTTAGGAGATTGATTACATACGGCGGGGGGGTGGTTGATATAAAATACATTGAGGATACTAGGAGCCAGGTTTTCACTGTTAGAGAAATGAATTACGAATATAGTAGGAGGTACTAGAATAGATCTGTGGTATTTGGCTGGAATTAGAAGTATTGGGGTGAACTCATGATTTAGTCTCAAATCATCTTTGTACAACATACTTATTTTTAATAAGATATTTATTAACTTTACAGTGGTGAAATAAGGTACATGCCATCCTTTGTTATTGTGGTAAAATACAAATAACATAAAACTTACCATTTTAACCATTTTAAGTGTATGTTTCATAGTATTACGTATACTCATATTGTTGTGCAACCATCTCTGTTAACTCTTTCCAAAACTTTTTTTGTCTTCTCAAACTGAAATTCTATACCCATCAAATATTAATTACCCATTCTCCCTTTCCCCCAGACCCTGGCAACCACCATTTTACTTTCTGTCTTTATGAATTTGACTACTTTAGTTACCTCATATGAGAAGTATCATTAGTGTTTTTTGTGGCTGGCCTATCACTTAGCATAATGTTCATCCATGTTGCAGCATGTGTCAGAATTTCACTTCTTTTAAGGCCAAATAATATTCCATTATATGTATATACCACACTTCGTTTCTCATTCATTGATTGATGGGCTTTTGAGTTGCTTTCATCTTTTGTCTTCTGTGAATAATTCTGCATAGGCACGCAAATATCCATTTGAGTTCCTGCTTCCAATTCTTTTGGTTATACACCTACAGTGAAATTGAAGAATTATATGCAACTCCACATTTAATTTTTTGAGGAACTGCCATACTTATTTTTATGGTGGTTGCACTATTTTATATTTTCACCAGCAGGGTACAGGGCTCAAATTTCTTCACATCCTCAACACTGATTCTTTTCTTTTCTTTTTTTTTGAGTTGGAGTCTCACTCTGTCGCTCTGGAGTGCAATGGCCGTTCCCAGCCACCGCAGCCTCAACCCGCTGGGCTCCGGCGATCCTTCCACCTCAGCCTTCCGAGTAGCTGGAACTACAGGCGCAAACTACCACGCCCGGCTGATTTTTTGATTTATTGTAGAGATGAGGTCTCGCTGCCCAGGCGGGTCTCGAACCTGCGGGCTCAGGCAATCCACTCACCTCAACCTCCCAAAGGCACGGGATTACAGGCTGAGCCACCCAGCCCGGCTCTTTTCTTTTTTTTAATAATAGTCATCCTAATGGATATCTCATTGTGGCTTTGGTTTGCGTTTTTCTAATGATTAGTGATGTTGAACTTCTTTTCTTGTGCTTATCAGCATTTGTATATCTCCTTAGAGAAATGTCTGTTCAAGCCCTTTGCCCATTTTCAAATTGGGTTTTTGTTGTTGTTGAGTTATAGGAGTTATTTACATATTCTAGATATTAACGCCTTGCCAGAAATATGATTTGTAATTTTTTCAGTCATTCTGTGAGTTGCCTTGTACTTTATCGTTTGTGTCCTTTGATGCCCAAAAGTTTTATATTCTGATGTAGTCCAATTTCTCTGTTTTTGTTGCTATTACCTGTGCCTTTGGTGTTATGACCAAAAAAACATTGCCAAATACAATGTCACGAAGCTTTTCATGTGTGTTTTCTTCTAAGAATTGTATAGTTTAGTGTTCACCTTTAAGTCTATAATTGACTTACTTTGAGTTAGTTTTTGTATATGGTGCGGGTTAAGAGTTCAACTTCAGCCTCTTGCATGTACATATGCAGTTTTCCCAATAGCATTTGTTAAGAAAACTTCTTTTTTCATTGAATGATCTTGGAACCTTTGTCAAAAATTATTTGACCTGGCCAGGCATGGTGACTCAGCCTGTAATCCCAGCACTTTGGGAGGCAGAGGTGAGAGGATTACCTGAGTCTGGGGGTTCGAGACCAGCCTGGGCAACTTAGTGAGACCTCATCTCTACAGTAAATCACAAAAACTAGCTAGGCATGATGACATGCGGTTGTAATTCCAGCTACTTGGAAGGCTGAGGCAGAAGGATTGCCTGAGCCCAGCGGGTCAAGGCTGCAGTGGCTGTGAGCATGCCATCACACTCCAGCCTGGGCAACAAAGAGTGAGACTCCAACCCCCTCCAAAAAATTATTTGATCATATATACAGGATTTATTCTGGACTCTATTATATTAATAATAATAATATAATATATGTATGTCTCCATGCTTGTACCAAACTGTTTTAATTACTGTAGCTTTGTAGTAAGTTTTGAAATCAGGAAGTATGACTCCTCCAACTTTGCTCTTCTTTTTCAAGATTGTTTTGGCTAATAAAGGACCCACACCATCTTAATCAAGTTATAAAAGTTAACATCACAAGTAATAAGGACAATTGATATTGTGTGCCTACTGATACGATGCATTAGGTAGAACACAGCATCACTTGTGTGGCATTCCTGCCAAAAACAAACCAAATCAAAACAAAAAAGAATAACCTGTCTTGAATAATAAGGATGTATCAGACAAATCCAAACTGAATGATATTCTGCAAAGTAATTGGCATGTGCCCTTCAAAAAGGTCAAAGTCATGAAAGACAAAAATAGAGGAATTAATTTAAATTGAAGGAAATTAAATAGTTCTGATAACTAAATGTGGTGTATGATTCTGGATTGGATTCTAGAATTATAAAGATCACTTTTAGGTAGCATAACCATTACAGAAAATAGCATGGAGATTTCTCAAAAAACTAAAAATAGAACTATCACATGATCCAGCAATCCTACTTCTGGGTATATATCCAAAGTAAATGAAATTGATATGTCAAAGAGAGAGATCTACATCCTCATCTTCATTACAGCAAATTCACTATAGCCAAGATATGGAGTCAACCTAAATGTCCATCAATACATGAATGGATAGAGAAAATGTGGTACATACATACAATGGAAAACGTATTCAGTCTTTAAAAAAGAAGGAAATCTTGTCATCTGCAACAACATGAATGAATCTAAGAAACACTATGCTAAGGAAAATAAGCCAGGCAAGAAAGACAAATATCACATGATCTCACTTACATTTGGAATCTGAAAAAGTTGAACTCAGAGAGCAGAATGGTGGTTGCTAGAGACTGGGGGAAGAGGGACTAGGGAGATGTTAGGATTTGGGTAAAGTTTGAGGTAGACAGAAGGAAGAAGTTCTGGAGATCTATTGGACAGCTTGGTGACTATTGTTAATAACAATGTATTGTGTAGTACTTGAAAACTGCTAAGGGTAGATTTTAAATGGTCTCACCACAAAAAGTAAGTATGCAAGGTGATAGATATGTTAATTAACTTGATTTAATACTTTCATAATATATACATCAAAACATCATACACTGTAAAATATATATATTTTTTACTTAATTATACCCTAATAAAGCTGGGTATTGGAAAGAACATTGTCAAAACAAACAGTAACATTTGAATGAAATCTGTGGACTAGATGATAGCATTGTGTCATCGTGAATTCCCTGAATCTGAGTCATTATATCTACAACTTATTTTTATTTATTCATTTATTTTTTTTTGAGTTGGAGTCTCACTCTGTCACCCAGACTGGAGTGCAGTGACCGCTCCCGGCCACCGCAGCCTCGACCTACTGGGCTCTGGCGATCCTTCCACCTCAGCCTTCCAAGTAGCCAGAATTACAGGCATGTGCTACCACGCCCGGCTGATTTTTTGATTTATTGTAGAGATGAGGTCTCGCAGCCCAGGTGGGTCTCGAACCCGCAGGCTCAGGCAATCCACTCACCTCAGCCTCCCAAAGGCGCGGGATTTTAGGCTGAGCCACCGAGCCCGGCTAACTTATTTTTAAACAGTTCAAAAATTATGTGTGTTTGGAGAGGTATGTAAGCATATCCACATATACAGAAAGATAGAGAGAGAGAGAATGATTAAACAAATGTGGCAAAATGCTAGCAATTTGATGTTACCAGTTAAAAGGATGCTTGGGAGTTTTGGGTACTATTCTTGCAGTTTTTCTGTAAACTTACATTTAATTCAAAGCAACACGTTTAAAAACCAGAAAAATGAAGGCCAAATATAGAAATTTTTAGACAAACAAAAACTGAGAGAATTTGTTGGCAGTAGACTTGCACTGCAGAAAGAAATGAAAGAAGTTCCCAGGGTCGAATAGAAATGATCCCAGATGGGAGCCTGCATCTACAGCAGGAAGATGAGCACTGGAAATGGTAAGATTTCTAAACCCCACTTCCAGACCTGTAATTCAATATGGTGGATTAAGCACATGTGTTTAGCTCCTCTCCCTCTCAACTCTTAAACATTACTGTAAAGGTTAAAGTTATAAATCCACAAAAATAAACAGAGAGCATCAGTTGATCACAGATCTCGATAAGTTTCTGGAGACTGAAAGCAGGTGATGGAGTAAGTGCTGAATGAGAAAGCAGGGAGGAGGAACTCTCACTTAAAAGAATGTATGGAAGGGCCTCACACTGTGGCTCATGCCTCTAAACCTATTGTTTTAATGCATTTTTTAAAAAAAATTTTGAGTTGAAATCTCACTCTGTCGCCCAGGCTGAAGTGCAGTAGCATGCTCACGGCCACCCCAGCATCGACCCACTGGGCACAGGCGATCCTTCCACCTCAGCCTTCCAAGAAGCCAGAACTACAGGTGTGCACCACCACACCCGGCTAATTTTTTGATTTGCTGTAGAGATAAGGTCTCACTAAGTTGTTTAGGCTGATCTTGAACCCGTGGGCTTAGGCAATCCTCTCACCTCAGTCTACCAAAGTGCTGAGATTACGGACTTGAGTCACCACGATCGACCTAAATGTATCTTAATGTGACGTATTGTCTGGCCATAGGCTATTTCCCCCATACCTAGTTTCCTTCTGCCCCTTCCCTCAGGGAGTGGTCTCTGGCCAAGGCTGGTCACTAAAAGGTATTCTCAGTGAGGAGTCATGAGATGCAGGTGATCAAGCAAAGCTGAAAACAATGTAGTCATCATGCTTCATTAATGTAATTGTATACAGTGGATAGGTATTTGAATGATTCACGTCATTGCTTTGACTACAAAACTGTTTATTATACTGTCCTGAGTTGCAGATTCTTCACAGACCTGCTGCCATTGATGCCTTCTGTAAGTTTTAATAAACCCTTGTCTTTCCCTGCTGGGCCTCCAGGTGACTTCTTTGGAATAGGTAAGCATAATGCTCAAGCCCTCTCAGATTTGGGGTTACCACATTACAATAAAATGTCCTAGTCTTCAACACTATGCCTGGGCGCTAGTTCCTGAAGTCTTTCATCCTCACCTTGTCTTCTGGCTCCCTGGAGTCCATGGCTTAATCTCAGACCCATTTCCCCTGGGGGTGGGGGGGGAACCATGGGAACTTTTAGGATGTTCTACTCAAAATATGGCCTGTGAATCAGCAACACCAATATCACCTGGGAGCCTGTTAGAAATGCAGACTGAGCCGGGCTTGGTGGCTCAGCCTGTAATCCCGTGCCTTTGGGAGGCTGAGGTGAGTGGATTGCCTGAGCCCGCGGGTTTGAGACCCGCCTTGGCAGTGAGACCTCATCTCTACAATAAATCAAAAAATCAGCTGGGCGTGGCAGCGTGCACCTGTAATTCTGGCTACTCGGAAGGCTGAGGCAGAAGGATCGCCAGAGCCCAGCAGGTTGAGGCTGTGGTGGCTGGGAGCGGCTACTGCACTCCAGTCTGGGTGACAGAGTGAGACTCCAACTCAAAAAAAAAAAAGAAAAGAAATGCAGACTGGAAGACCCCACCCCAGACCTACTGAGTCAGAATCTGCATGAGACTAAATTTTAAGAAGCAGTGCTCAGCTAGGTGTGGTGGTTCACATGTAATCCCAGCAATTTGGGAGGCAGAGGTGAGAAGATCACTTGAGACTTAGTGTACGAGACCAGGCTTGGCAACATAGCAAGACCACGTATCCAAAAAAAACAAAAACGAAAACTTAAATTTAAAATTACCTGGGCATGGTGGTACAGGCCTGTAATGGGCCCTACCTATTAGGGAGGCTGAGGTGGGAAAATTGCTTGAGCCCAGAAATTCAATGTTATAGTGAGCTATGATCATGTCACTGCACTCCAGTCTGGGTGACAGAATGAGACCCTGTCTGAAATACACAATAAAAACAAAGAATCACTGCTCTGCATCTCCTGCTAGAATTGGCCTAAACCTCTCTCTGCCACTGACAAAGCATCCATGCTTCAGCTACCTCTTCCCTAATTCTTCCCCTCCCATCTAAATTTATTTCCCTCTGAGTAGGGAATGATGTAAGATAGGGGTCCCCAACCCCTGGGCCACGGACCAGTACTGGTTGGTGACCTATTAGGAACCTGGTCACACACACAGCAGGAGGTGAGCAGTGTGTAAGCCAGTGAAGCTTCGTCTGTATTTACAGAGGCTCCCCATCACTCGCATTACTGCCTGAGCTCCATCTCCTGTTAGATCAGCAGCAGCATTAGATTCTCATAGGAGCACAAACCCTACTGTCAACTGCACATGTGAAGGATCTGGGTCGCTGTGCTCCTTATGAGAATCTAATGCCTGATGATCTGAGGTGGAGCTGAGGGGGTGATGCCAGCACTGGGAAGTGGCTGCAAATACAGATTCACATTAGCAGTGAGGTTGGACTGCACACTCGCCCCGCAACCCGGTCTGTGGAAAAATTGTCTTCCACGAAACTGGTCCCCAATGCCAAAAATACCGGGGACTGCTAGTTTAAGAGGAATGAGAGGGCTGGGCTCGATGGCTGAGCCTGTAATCCCAGCACTTTGGGAGGCCGAGGCGAGTGGATTGCCCGAGCCCGCGGGTTCGAGACCAGCCCGGGGCAACTTGGCAAAATCTCGTCTCTACAATAAAATAAACAATAGTTGGGTGTGGTAGCGCGTGTCTGTAGTTCCAGCTACTTGGAAGGCTGAAGTGGAAGGATCATTGGAGCCCAGCAGGTCGACACTGGGGTGGTCGTGAGCATGCATGCCACTGCACTCCAGTCTGGGTGGAGGAGTGAGACTCCAACTCAAAAAAAAGAGGAATGAGAGAATCTACAATCGAAACAATAAAATAAAGGAAAAATTTTACCCCACAAACTTAAAATTTAAAAAATAAATAAAAGAAGGGAAAAAATTAAAATTGAAATATACTTATGAATGATTTCAACCTGACAGAAAACAGGAAAGCCAAAACAAAAGTAAGGAGCTCTCAGGTGATTTGGCATTGAAAAAATCTTCAAACAAAAGGGATATGAAAGGTATGCGATCCAAGTTGGATATAAGAGGAATGTTCACCTGTCAGAATAATGGCAAGAAGGCTGAAGAGTGGGCTGAGACTTGTGAATAATGCTAAAGCCATTCAATTGTTTAAAAATTTTTTTTAAACAGAAAACATCAAACTTTTTGCACATGCAAAAGTAGAACTCTGATAGTAAATGAACCCCCATGTGCTTATATGATCTAGCTAAAATAATGATTCTTTTAACAAAGGGGAGCAAATTATGGCCCTAAGCCAAGTCCAGTCCTCTGTTTTTGTGAATGAAGTTTTACTGGAATATAGTCATTATGCATTTTCTTTTTCTTTTTTCAAGTTGGGGTCTCTCTCTGTCCCCAGACTAGAGTGCAGTGGCAGGATTATGGCTCACCACACCTTCAACCTCCTGGGCTTAGGTGATCCTTCTGCCTTAGCCTCCTGAATAGCTGGGACTACACATCCGTGCCACCATACCCATGCTATGTTGCCCAGACTGGTCTCGAATTCCTAGACTCAAGCAATCCTCTCACCTCTGCTTCCCGTGATCCACTGTGCCCAGGCTCATTTTCTTATATTTTGTTTGTGACTGCTTTTGCAGTATAATGGCAGAGTTGAGCAGTGGCGACATGGTGAGACCTCGTCTCTAAAATAAAATAGAATAAGATAAAATAAAAGAAAATTCCCTAATATCATCAAATAGCCAATTAGTGATCAGATTTCCAGTTCCCTTCAAGTCATAACTCTTTTCAGTTTTCTTGTCTTCTGTGTCTTTACAGTTTGTTTGAATCAGGATCTGAATACATACCACTCCTTGAGACTGCTTGACATATTCCTGAAGTTTCTTTTAATCTATAGGTTTCCCCTGCATTTCTTTCTTCCTTACAATTAATTTTTTTGGAACAAACTAGTTGTCCCATAGCTTTTCCCACAGTCTGGATCCTGCTGACTGTATCCTTCTGATGGTACTTAATATGTTCCTCTGTCCTTTGTATTTCCTGTAGATTAGTGGGGGGATTTAGAGGTATTCAAGGGGATTTTAAACTTGCCACTGCTTGCAGAAGGTGAAGGAGGGGAGACAGGATTGTTCACTATTATTTTGTTCTTTTATCATGGTCAGTCGAAAGGTTTTAACAAGAACAAGCAATTAAAACTCAAAGTAGTTGACAAGGGAGTAAATGGTAGCTCATGTTGTAGGAAGTGCTAACTTGAGTCCTCAAATGGAAGCCCTAGGCCAGCATGGTAGCTCATACTTGCAATCCCAGAACTTTGGGAGGTTGAGGCTGGAGGATTGCTTGAGCCCAGGAGTTTGAGACCAGCTCTCCACACACACACACACACACACAAAAATTATCTGGGTGTGGTAGCACATACCTATGGTCCCAGCTACTTGGAAGCTGAGGAGGAAGGATTGCTGGAGTTCAGGAGGTCAAGACTGCCGTGAGGGGTGATTGTGCCACTGCACTCCATCCTGGGCAACAAAGTGAGACCCCAATTTAATAAACAAACAAACATAAGCCTTTAGATGTGTAGGAAATGTACTCTCCAATTCTCTTTGCTTTCCTCTTCAACCTAATTTTATTATAAGCCCTCAGGCCACTAGTCGCCTCTGCAATCCCATCAGCCTTTTTGCAGGTTCTGGAACAAAGCGACCCCGTGCCACTTCACTTGCTGTTCCCTTTGTGTGGACACTCTTCTCTCAGATCTCTAGGGGGCTCACTTCCTCACATCAGTAGGGACTCTGCTCAAAGGTGATCATCTCAGGGAGAAGGAGGAGACTCAGCTCGTTCACCACATCCATCTAAAAGGGTACCCTATCCCCCACCCTGCCTCTTTTCTGCACGGAACTTAGCACTGTCAGAAGTTATAGGATGTGTTTATTTGTTCACTCATGTGTTTTCTGTGTCCCATGTGAGAACATGAACTCCACGAGGACAAGAAGTTTATCTTTTTTACACCAGTTAACTTTTTCACACTGTGTTTCTAGTGTGTAGAACAATGCTTAGCATGTGGTTGATATTTGGGAAATATTTGTTGAATGTATGAGTGATGTCACGCTGATCTCTCATCTGCATTAAAAATTATATCCACCTCATTTTAGTTCTGAACTTTATTTTCTGATATTGGATTTCATAACTCTCTTCCTTCAAGAGATTACCAGCTTACTAGAGCTCAGGGACTGTGTCTTACAGTTCCTTACACTCTCCTAAAATGGCAGGTCACAGATCAGGGAAAGTAGTAAGTGGTCAGCAAACACTTTTTTGCAATTACAGTGAGAGAATTTGACTTAGCTGATTCTTTAAAATTAAGTTAAACACATCACATATAGCATCTTCATATGCTATTAATTTTAGTTCAGAGAAGGCTAGAGGTAAGTATGAAGAAGGAGGGTGTGCAAAAGGGGCCAGGTCTACACATTCTTCAGGTAGTAATGAGTGAGGTGGTCCTTCCTGAATGGTTTGCTTGAGGCTCCAGATTTTTTTTTTTTTAAAAGAAGGATTTATTGAGAGGACAGAAAATCTCCCAGTGGGAGGGGACCCTAGGGGTTGCCCCCAGGCTCCAGATTTTAAATGGGCACAGTGTCAGGGTGACCATGCAATCTTCCAACAACTGCGACCTGCTACCTAGAAGAACATCTGAAAGTTTAAGTTATCTATGCTTATTGGACTCAACTGGTTCACCACACACGTCCATAAGTTAAAGTAAACGTAAATTCAAAGTGGGATTCCAGACTACTAAGACATTCTTTTTTTCCCCCTCCAAAGCAATTAAAAAGTCATTATCGTGTCCTGTCTTAGAATGATAATTTCTATCTTTTGACTTTATTGTACCCTCTTAGAAGCTAAAATATGGTATTTCCCCCTCCTCATGATTTTTTCTCCATCTAGTAAACTTTGATTTGTTTCTTTATCTTTTTCTTTCTTTTCTTTTTTGCTTTCTTTGTGTTCTTAATGCAGCTGAGTTTAACATGACTCAGCTTCATTTCATAACGGCTGTTATCAGGCTAGGTCATCACAGCTTCTGTGATTGATGTCAGCTTGATTCTGGGAAAATTGTTTTAACTGCTACTGCCTCTGAAATGCCCAAAGGAGTACCAATATTTGGTATTTCATTATTGCACAGAGCTCATCATCTGAATAGATAACCTCTTAGTTCTTCTAAGTAGGACCTGGGAGAATGTATCAATTTGACTAAAAGAAACTGAGGGCTATGAAATAATCTACAAATCTAGGAGTGTCCTTAGTGGTTGCTTGGGACTATTATCTCTCAGCCATTAGGGGCAATAACACGGAGCAAACAGTAGATACTCAATGAATCATTGTAGGCTAATGAGTGGTATCCACTGAGATGGATTTGTTTCTCTGGAGGTGCTCGCCACAGCAGTGGTATGGAAGAAAATCCCTAGATTCTCACACTATATTCCAGTCCCCAGTTTTGCTATTTCACTACCATTATGACCCTCAGTTTGTTTGTCTAAAAACCAGACATCCCTGCTTATCTCACGGGATTATTGAGAGGACAAATGAAAACATATGTGAACATGTTTTACAAACTATTAAGTGCTGCATAGGACTTACTGTGAGGCATCAACACAGCCCTTGGAGTGGCCAGAAAACATTGTCCCTGATCCACATACAAGCTTCAGGGGAGTCCAGGGACCCCTAGAATACAGAAAGGACACATGTCACTTCTGCGTTGGACAAAGCAAGCCATGTGGCTGTTGCTAACTTAAAGAGAACAGGGAAGCGGAACCTTGTCGTGTGTCTATAAGGAGACTGGCAATATTTGTTGTAGAGGACTAATCATGAGCACACCTCCTGTGGTAAGAAGAATAGTAACCCTCAAAGATGTCTACAGATTGCTGCCTGGATTATGTTATGTTACATGGCAAGGGGAAATAAGGTTGTGAGTTGAATGAAGGTTGCTGAGCAGCTGCCATTAAAATGGAAAGATTGGCAGCAGACACTTTTGCCCTGCCCATTGTACCCTTCACAATGTCACCGTCTCTTTAACAAATCTTTCTTAATTCAAATAAAAAACAACAACAACAAAAACAGATTATCCTCAATTAAGCAGATGGGCCCAATATAATAAGACCGCAGAAGAGAAAGAGAGAGTGAGAAAAAAGAGAGTCAGAGGATGTGATGAAGCCAGCTTTGAAGATGGATGAAACAAAAAATGTAGACATCCTCTTGAAGCTAGAAAAGATAAGGAGATTTTTTCCCCTAGAGCCCGTGGAAGGAATGCAGCCCTGCTGACACACTGATTTTAATCCAGTAAGTCCTGTGTTAGAGTTTTGAACTACAGATCTATAAGATAAAGAATTTGTATGGCTTTAAGCCACTAAGTTTGTGGCAACTTGTTACAGCAACAATAGGGGCCAGGCATGGTGGCTCACACCTGCAATCCCAGTGCTTTGAGAGGATCACTTGAGGCCAGAAGTTTAAGAGCAGCCTGGGAAACATAGCAAGACTTCACTTCTACCAAAAAAAAACAACAACTAAACAACAACAAAACAATAGGAAATAAATACCTTTCTCATTTTATTTTATTTTATTTTTTATTATTTTTTTGAGTTGGAGTCTCACTCTGTTGCCCAGACTGGAGTGCAGTGGCCGCTTCCGGCCACCGCAGCCTCGACCTGCTGGGCTCCGGCGATCCTTCCGCCTCAGTCTTCCAAGTAGCCGGAATTACAGGCATGCGCTACCATGCCCGGCTGATTTTTTGATTTATTGTAGAGATGAGGTCTCGCTGCCCAGGCGGGTCTCGAACCCGCGGGCTCAGGCAATCCACTCACCTCAGCCTCCCAAAGGCGCGGGATTACAGGCTGAGCCACCGAGCCCGGCTACCTTTCTCAATTTAAAAATTAGATTTATTATTCATTTTTTTTCTAACCATGACAGTAAGACATGATCAAATTTGGGTTATATAAAAATAAAATGGCCGGGCTCGGTGGCTCAGCCTGTAATCCCGTGCCTTTGGGAGGCTGGGGTGAGTGGATTGCCTGAGCCCGCGGGTTTGAGACCCGTCTGGGCAGTGAGACCTCATCTCTACAATAAATCAAAAAATCAGCCGGACGTGGTAGCGCATGCCTGTAATTCCGGCTACTGGGAAGGCTGAGGCGGAAGGATCGCCAGAGCCCAGCAGGTCGAGGCTGCGGTGGCCGGGAGTGGCCACTGCACTCCAGTCTGGGCGACGGAGTGAGACTCCAACTCAAAAAATAAAAATAAATAAATAAATAAAGTAAAATAAAATATAAAAATTACCCACAGTACAAGTTTTTGTTTTTGCACTTTCAGTATTATTTTCTGCTATTAAACATTGAAATAAATGTGAGCTATATGAATAGTTAAGAAAGATTAATAAAAACAAGTAAGATAATTATTTTTACTCAATTACTCCAGTTCAGGGTCACTGGTGGCCAGAGCCTGTCCTAGGGTAGCTCAGGGCTCAAGATGAGATCCGACTGTAGATAGGACACCATTTCACTGCAGGGTGCACTCACACGCACCTATACTCATACACTGGGCCCATTTAGACACATTTGTGCACATTTTGGGGGTATGGGAGGAAACCAGAGTACCCAGAGAAAACCTATGCAGACATAGGGAGAATGAACAAACTTTACACCATCAATGGTTGCAGCCAGGAAATTCATTTTTTTCTTATCAAAGTTACAACAAAACGTCCTTGGGCAGAAATAGTGTTATTTGAGGAACTGCTGTACACTCTGAGGGCTTGGCCTGCCTGCCCATTAAAGCCAACACTCCAGTGGCTAGGCTTGTCAACCCACCAAACCAGCAACACTCTCAGGGCTTAGCTTGCCAGTCCGTTAGAGCCAACACTTCAGGGGCTAGGCTTGCCAGTTCACCGAATCGCAACACTCTCAGGGCTTGGCTTGCCAGCTCATTAGAGCTGACACTTCTGGGGCTAGGCTTACCAGTCCCTTGACAACCCTCTCTGGGGCTTGGCTGGCCTACCCATTGACACTATCGGAGCCCAGGCTGACCTAAAAAATCTGCCTCATAATCAATTGGTTGAAGAGTACAGGTTGAAGTCATGGGCAGGGAGATGAAGAAACTGTATTTGTGCTGATTCTGTTCCTTTGTGGGGTCAAACTGGTTAGCTTCAGCTGTTTTGCTGGAATTTTGGATCTGAAAAACATCATAAGCAATTGTTAAACAAAACCATGATTCTAATGTCAGAGATTCTATCTGTAAACAAAAGCCTTATGAGTCTATCCACAGGGACAATGGGGATGCAAACAGTCAGTATATGACTTTTGTTACAAGGAAGAGGGTCAAAGTGCAGCCTAATCAATGCTTAATTATAACTATATTTCTGTCCACAATTTTTGTTAATGCTGTGAGGACAGCTTCATTGTCAGCTGTCCTCACAGGTGCCTTCCAGAAGATATGCTTCATATAACAAGTGGGTTGTTTGTTTGCGGAGATGGAGTCTTGCTATGTTGCCTAGATTGGTCTCAAACTCCTGGCTTATCGTGATCCTCTTTCCTTGGCCTCCTTGAATACTGGGATTACAGGCATGAGCTACTGTGCCTGGCCTACCAAAAAAACCTCCAAAAACATGTGCAGCTGGTCATGCCTCAAACGTTCTTGCAAAACTCATGACTACTAGAAAGGTTAGATAAACATCTTTATAAAGATTTACTTATGCTATGGGCATTGTTTCTTTATGAAGAGTTATCTGTATCATGGGAAAACCTTGGTATACAGGAGTCAAACATCAGTTATCCACCGAACATGATGGCTCACATCTGTAATCCTAGTACTTTGAGAGGCCAAGGCAAGAGGGTTGTCTGAGCTCAGAGTCTGAGACCAGCCTAAGGAATATGGCAAGACATTGTCTCTACCATAGATCAAAAAATTAGCTGAGTAGAGTGGGACGCACCTGTAGTTCCAGCTACTTGGAGGACTGAGGTGGATCACCTGAGCCCAGCAAGTCGAGGCTGCAGCAGTCATGATTGTGCCATGGCACTCCAGTATGGGCGACAGAGTGAGACTCTGACTCAAAAAGAAAAAAACAACAAAAAACAAGAAACAGTCATCATGATTTTGCTTCAAGATGGCATTACTCTTGCCATGCAAAAAAGTTTCCCCTAAGTCTATATTCAAAAAGCGGCATCTTTTCAACAATTTTTTAGGTAAATGTTGACCTGGTGATATAAGGCCAGCATGAAAAGAATCAGTGGAAGCAGGACTGTTGCTTTGCCTTTTCACCAATTGAGGAATCCTTGTCTCCCCCAACTGGATGTGTCTCTGGCTGAGGATCCCCTTGAAAGAAACTGATTTTTAGGCAGGTAAGGTGGCTCACACCTGTAAGCTCAGCACTTTGGGAGGCAGAGGCAAGAGGACTGCCTGAGCCCACAGGTTTGAGACCAATCTGGGCAAGATGTGAGACCTTGTCTCTACAATAAATCAAAACTTAGCCGGGCATGGTGGCGTGCACCTGTAATCCCAGCTACTTGGAAGGCTGAGGTGGAAGGATCGCCTGAACCTAGCAGGTTGTTGCTGCGGTGACCATGAGCATGTCATTGCACGCCTGCCTGGGTGATACAGTAAGACTCCAACTCAAAAGAAAAAAAGGAAAAGGAAGGAAGGAAGGAAGGAAGGAAGGAAGGAAGGAAGGAAGGAAGGAAGGAAGAAAGAAAAACTTATTTCTAGCCACTATGAATACTCAACTGAACTCTAACTCCCACTATCTTCCACCCATCCATCCTACTTTATTCCTTAGGGCTCTACAGAATAAGTCCAGTCTTTCCACAGAGATATCTTTTACTGTAGTGTAGACCATAGGCTCAAGTCAGATTCCAGAAGTCTTCATCAGTCTTTCAACATAAAAATGTATCTCTTCACTGGTGGCTTATGCTTGGAATCCCAGAACTTTGGGAGGTGGAGGCGAGAGCATGATCCCAGGGTTTTTATTATTATTATTATAAAGATGTGAGGTACAATCCAGGATTAGGTATATAAACGTTGATTATGCAGGTACCCTTGTTGATGAGGTGTGTGTCCCTCAATTGCCAATCCTACCCCTCCTCCCCTCATAGTTTCCCACTACTGCCAATCGATCCCAGGGGTTTAAGACCAGTCTGGATAACTTGGCCAGACCTCCTCTCTACAATAAACATAAAAAAATTAGCCGAGCGTGATGGCACGCATCTGTAGACCCAGCTACTCAGGCAGCTGAAGTGGAGGGATTGCCTGAGTCATTAGGTCAAGGCTATGGCTTGTGCCACTGCACTCCAGCTTGGGCGACAAAGAGAGCCTCCAACTAAAACAAAATAAAACAAAACTCCTCATGCAAACTTTGTTTACCTATACTCTACTCTATTTTTCCCATTGAACTTATCTCCATCAGATACATTTTTTGTTTATTGTTGGTCTTTTCCTCCAAGCCCACTGGAATGTAAGCTTCATGAAGGCAGACTCTTTATGTCATTTGTTCACTAGAACTGTGCTTGCCACATTATAGGGAAACAGTACTCTCTGCCCTTATACTCTCACACATCTGCAAGAATTCTTCTCTTTTCTTTTTTTTTTTTGAGTTGGAGTCTCACTGTTACCTAGGCTGGAGTGCAGTGGCACATTCATGGTCACCACAGCCTTGACCTCCTGGGCTCAGGCGATCCTTCTGCTTTAGCCTTCCAAATAGCTGGGACTACAGGTGCACGCTACCAGACTCGGCTAATTTATTGTAGAGATGAGGTCTCACCAAGTTGCCCAGACTGGTCTCAAACCCCTGGGCTCAGGCAATCCTCTTGCCTTGGCCTCCCAAAGTGCTGGGATTACAGGCTTGAGCCACCGTGGCCAGTGCAAGACCTCTTCTCTAACCTACTACAAACCCCTCTCCTCCTAAAAAGAGAAACTTTTCCCCCAATAGATTCAATAAAAGTTCTATAATTGAATTTCATTGGCCTCACCATGCTCCTGTGCCCATCTGCAACAAATTACTGTGGCCAAGGGGATGGGCTACATTGTTTGGCTACTCTTGGGTCATATACCCAACTGGGATAAAGTTTGACCCTTCTAGACCCACATGGCTGGAAGTGGGGAAGGTTTGATTCCTGAAAAGACAATAGGCACTGCTAAGGATGGAAGGATAGAAGGAATGCAGGGCAGACAAAAGGACAGAGGGAGGAATGCACATTCAGAATGTCTGTGTGTCAAGCAGGTTAAGCCTCCCTAATCTGAAAATCAGAAATCTGAAATGGCCCAAAATCTAAAACTTTTTGAGCACCCATGTGACACTCAAGGAAATGTTCATTGGAGCAGTATGGATTTCAGATTTTTGGATTAGGGATGCTCAAACGCCATTTACTCTGCAATATTCCAAAATCTGAAAAAATCCAGAATCTGAAACACTGCTGGTCACAGACACTTTGGATAAGGGATACTCAACCTGTTCATACCTTATCCCATTTAATTTGCACCATAACTCAACAAATGGGTGCCATTGTTTTTCAGAGAAAGCAGATTTAGAAAGGTTAAGAAATTTGGGCTGGGTGTGGTGGCTCATGCCTGTTATTCCAGCACTTTGGCAGGCCAAAGTGAAAGGATTGCTTGAGCCCAGAAGTTTGAGACCAGTCTAGGTAAGACAATAAGCCCTCGACTCTAAATTTTTTTTTTTTTTAATTTAGCCAGGTGTGGTGGTATTGCCTGAAGTACCAGCTACTTGGGAAGCTGAGGCGGAAGGATCGCCTAAGCTCAAGAGGTTGAAGCTGCAGTGAGCTGTGATTGTGCCACTGCACTCCAGCCTAGGTGACAGAGTGAGACTGTGACACAAAAGCCAGAAGAAAAAAAAAAAGAAAGAAAAGAAAAAAAGAAACTTGCCGGCTAGAAGAAGGTGGTGAGCCAGGACTCAAATTCAGTCTGTTAGGCTCTGGAACAGAACCTACATATACAATCTCTCTCCTTACCCCTATCACTAAGGTTCTATTCATGTGTCACCCTCAGTCATTCACCATGTATTATTGTGATTGGTCCTGTGCTTCTGTAGATATTTGTGTCCCTAAACAACTATATAGTACTCCATTCAGGCCAGGTGCTGTGCCCAGAGTGTGTCATCTTTGTCATATTCTTCCAACCAATGTTGTCTTTCTGATTTCTCCACTTTTCCAGCCTCTCTGTTAGCCCGAGACTCAGCTCTGCTTCCTTCTCTTCCAAGTCTTCCCAGAAGCTTTCCCTGATGTTTCAACATACAGCAATCTCTGTGAACTTTGAAATATACTGCTTGTTCTCTGGGCCAGTGGTGAGTGTGTGAATAGAAAGGGAGCAGGAACAAATTACCACTTGGATAAATCCCACGTAAAGATTTTCAACTGGGTAAGAGTCGTGAAAGAGTCCTGAAAAAAGGTTTACTGAGGTCCAAACCAGTTTCTGATGCTCAATTAGCAACTTTCTGTGTTGCTGAAAGGTTTCACTCCCCAGTGTTTGTTAACAAGTTGAGAACAAAGATCCCCTGACAAGAATGCACCTTCTTTAAGATCTGTCCTCTTGTATAGCAGAATCTGGCACATAGCAGGTGCTCAATCAATATATGCTTACTATTGTGCATCTTTTGTGTCCCAGCTGTCTCGACAAGTTGGCTTAAATCATGCTTTGCAAACCCAGGTTATTTAAATAAAAACCAAGCCCGGTACCATTAAGGTACAAGAACCTTCCCCTTTACACGACTTCCCACGAACTTCCATTTGCCTTCCTTCAAAACTCTTGTCTTTTGTTAAGAACCCCACACAAATACTGCCCCTTCCACCAAAACTTGCTCGGCTTTGCAAGGTAGATAATTGCTTCTGCAGTAGTTGGGCCACGTCTCTGAGGCACTGCTTGGGGTTGGAATTGATCTGTTTATGTCTGTCTCATCTGCTGGGCTCTGAGCTCCTACAAGTCAGCTGTCTTCTTCACTCTTTACCCAAACCAAGTGCTCATTCCCGTAGGCGTAGTTATAATGAAAATGGTAGGTTTGTGGAATCCTTTGGCCCAGGATGATTTGCACTGCACTTGTAGAGTCCACACATTATTATTATTATTATTTTTTTTTTTTTTTTGAGTTGGAGTCTCACTGTCACCCAGACTGGAGTGCAGTGGCCGCTCCCGGCCACCGCAGCCTCGACCTGCTGGGCTCCGGCGATCCTTCCGCCTCAGCCTTCCGAGTAGCTGGAATTACAGGCATGCGCTACCACGCCCGGCTGATTTTTTGATTTATTGTAGAGATGAGGTCTCGCTGCTCAGGCGGGTCTCGAACCCGCGGGCTCAGGCAATTCACTCACCTCAGCCTCCCAAAGGCGCGGGATTACAGGCTGAGCCACCGAGCCCGGCTATTATTATTTTTTTTTTTACATATCAAATGTCTTTGAATTCTCTGATACATTCATAACAACTCTGTGTGACTAAAGATGAATATCGTCAATTTACTAAGGAAACCGTTTCTGGAGGTCAAGCCTCTTTTTCCAAGGTCACGCAGCGAAGAAGCCCTTCACGAAGGTGCACCTCGGCTGCGAACCGCGGTGGGTGCGCCAAGGGCTTTTTGAACTCTCTCAGCTACCGTCGCCGGTCCTCTCCGCTCACACGTATTCCGCGCCTGCGCGCCGCTAGAACGCCCGCCATTCCTCCATCATTCAGGAAGGACGTTGGTGTTGAGGTGAGTCCGGGTCGTTTTTGCGGCCCCAATTCGAGTCCCCAGAATTGCCGCCTCCCGCCTGCTGCCTGCCTGCTTGCCTGCCTCCGAGTTGAGTCGTGACTTTGCACTGAGCTTTGGTGGCGCTTTGGGCCTCGCCTGCATCGACCCCCGCCCGCCCCCGCTGCCGCTTTAGGGCGGCGGGAGGGCCATTGGGGTCGGGTGGGTCGTGGCGGCCTCGGGGGAGCCGAGTTGGCTGCGGGGGCGGGCGGGTAGTGCTCTGGGAGCCTATGGGCTTCGGAGTCGGCCGGCCAGGGCCGGGTTCCCGCTGCGCTTTTACCCGGTCTGTGTGACCTTGGCGAGGTCATCTGATCTCTGCGGCCTCAGTATTTCACCCTTAAGAAGGGGGTGGTGGGTTTTTCTTTACCGGGTGAGGAGCCGTAAGGGTCGGCGTAGGTGAAGCAGCCTGCCACGTCGCTCGGTGTGGGACAGCGCTCGAGATTCGACTTGAAGACCTAGAGGGTCGCCGTGCCTGTCTCAGAAGGGAAAGGGTGGGCTTCCTTTAGTCTCCCTCGCGCCTACGGCTAGCCCACTCTAACCTCCCGACTGCGTCAGCCGAAGCTTTGCGGGGACGGCCTCGCGCGCGGTGGTCTTTATGCCCCCTGGTGAGGCCGGACGGAGACGCTGTTACTCGGCGTGGGCCCTCGAGGCAGCAGCTGGGTTCGCGTCCGAATTTTAATGTGTGCAGTGTGGCCACGGAAAACACGTACCCCGCTATCTGGCAAGGCTGTTGGAGACTCTTAATGAGTTAATCGTTTTTAGAAGCATAAATGCCATAAATGGGCTTATACTTGTAATTACCTGTATAGAATCACTGCTTATCTTTCCGCTACTTGAGATATTTTTGTTTGTAGTTTTCGTTGACTGATTACTGCTGTTGTGCCGTAATTAATCGTGTTTATTGAGGTTCAGCATACGAGAGGGGAAAAGAATTGTGCACGAGCTCCTTAGACATCTTATTCTAAATTCTTATTATTTTACCCCAGAAACAAAAAATAGCTCAGAACAATCTGAGCTTTGTAGGGTATGTAAAATTTATCAAGTCCGTGGACACTTGAATGTGGGATTTAAAGTCAGCTCCTCCCATGCTGGGGAACTCAGTTGTCTTCACCCTTGATCTTGCTACTGAACTTGCTGGATACTAAGGCCAATTATAGCCCATCAGTGGCTTATGTTGTTTTAATGTAAATTCTTGGTAAGCAAGTTAGGAATTTCTTAAAATCCCACTTGTAATTGCTGCTAATTGGGAGTGTATGTTTAGGCAACTTGAATCCATGCTCCCAGGTAGCCAGCCTCAAGTTTTGGGCTCAAGTAAACTCTGTGCTTAATAATATTTTCTGAATCTCATTACTTAAGGTTGACATACCTATCAAAGACAATACCATGAGTTCCAGTGCTTTGACGAAACCTCAGATGCGTGGCCTTCTGGCCAAACGCCTGCGGTTTCATATTGTTGGAGCATTCGCTGTATCCTTGGGGGTTGCGGCTTTCTATAAGGTATGTATGTTTGTTTTTTTGCTTTGTGTTTATAAGTCGCTAAGAGTTGTTTATATTATTTTTCTTTGAGTCAGAGTCTTCTGTCACCCAAACTGGAGTGCAGTGGCATTATCACCGTCACCACAGTTTTGACCTGATGGTTCAGGTGGTCCTTCTGCATCAGCCTTCCAAGTATCTGGGACTATAGACTCACACTACCACAGTGGCTAACTTTTTGATGTATTGTAGAGATTAGGTCGTGCCATGTTGCCCAGGCTGGTCTCCAGCTCCTAGGCTCAGGCAGTCCTCTCACCTCTGTCTTCCAAAGTGCCGGGATTACAGGTGTGAGCCACTCTGCCTGGCCTTAAGAGTCTTTTAAAGAGACTCCCCTGTAAAGAATTTCCTTCCCTAACCCTTCCTGTACTTTCCTCGATGTGAACCACTTCATATTCCCCAAATAGCTTGTCCTCCATTTTTAAATGAAGCTATGTTAGTTCATTGGCCTGCCGTACAGAACCACGGACTGGGAGGCTTAAACAAATTTTCTCACAGTTCTGGAGGCTAGAAATCCATTGGCAGGGTTGATGTCTTCTGAGGCCTCTCTGCTTGGCTTGTGGATGGCTGCTCTCTCTATCTTCAAGGTCCTCTGTATACCCACGTCTGTAGCCACATTTCTTGCTGGGACATAGATCATACTGCATTAGTGCCCACCCTAAGTAGGGCCTCATTTTGCTTAATTACCTCTTTAAAAACCTTATTTCCAAAAAACAATTATATTCTGAGGTACTGGGAGTTAGTACTTAAACACAGGAATTTTGGGAGAACACGATTCAGCCTGTATGCACAGGGGGTGTGGAAGATGGTACGGTTGGCCCTTTGTATCAACAGGTAATTGTTTCAAGGACCCCTGAGGATCCTAGATGCTCATGTCCCTGGTATAAATGGTGTAGTATTTGCATATAACCTATATGTGTTCTCTTGTACACTTTAAATCACTTCTAGATTACTTATAATACCTAATCAGTGTAAATGTTATGTCCAGAATTACACTGTATTGTTTTTTATTTGTATTTTTTTAGTTGTATTTTTAAAATTGTATTTAGTTGTATTATTTTTCCTCCCAAATATTTTCAGTCCTCAGTTGACTGAATCCATAGATGTGGAACCTGCAGGTACAAGAGCCAACTGTAGTTCTGTCTGGCAACTTGAAGAGTTGTTACGGAATTGCATTTTCATACTGTGCCTTCTGTGGATTTTAACATTATGCCTTTTGTTTTTATTAAAAGACTGCATGTTGTATTTACAACTTTTTCCATAAAAATGTTTATGATAATACGTATTTATCATGCTCCTGTTATAACAACCCAGGAGAACTGCCTGTCTTGCTTTTGTAACTCTTCATACTTAGTTTTTATTTGCTTGGTGTCTGCATTCTTTTTTTTTTTTTTGAGTTGGAGTCTCACTCTGTCACCCAGACTGGAGTGCAGTGGCTGCTCCCAGCCACTTCAGCTTTGAACTGCTGGGCTCCGGTGATCCTTCCACCTCAGCCTTCCAAGTAGCTGAAACTACAGGCGCGTGCTACCCTGCCTGGCTAATGTTTTGATTTATTGTAGAGATGAGATCTCGCCAAGTTGCCCAGGCGGATCTCGAACCTGCGGGCTGAGGCAGTCCACTCACCTCAGCCTCTCAAAGTGCTGGGATTACAGGCTGAGCCACTGAGCCTGACTGTCTGCATTCTTTACTAGGCTACAAAGCCTTATTAAGACAGGTGCCATGTTTTTTGTTTACTGTGTCACCCCGTTGTCAGGTGTCTGCCATACAAATAGATACTTAAAGTATCTGTTGAATAAGAGGCAATGTTGAAAATTGAGTATAGTGTCAGGTAGAGTTCCAGGTGCTTTGGAGGACACAGAGGTGTATGAGTAAATCTCTGTCCTTAAAGAACTAAGAGTCAATTTGGGGATGTGAAAAAAAAAAAAGAAGATATTGCAACATAGAACATAAATGAAAAAAATGTGATTTTGAAGGGAGGGTTGTAGTTCACAGTTATTGTGGGTCATAACTCTTTGATAGAGGGTAGAATTTGAGCCTTGAAAGTTAGAACTTGGAGACCAAAGAGGAGGGGAAACACTGAAAGCACTAAGTGGGCCTGTGCTTTGGAACCCTTTGTAGAGACAAGCACCAACAGTAATTCCTATGCTTGGTCCTTGAGCTTCCTGCTGCATAGCATATAGTGGGCATGAAGTAAATGTAGAAAGGATGGATGGATGAGTAAATGAAGTGGGAGACAGAAATATGATGGGGAGCTCATTTCTTAACTGTTATTGTTGTGACTAATGTTCAGTCTTTTGTAACTTGTGTGGATTCTTGCCACTTCTAACTGGTAACCCACAGAATAGATCTCTTTGTATCATAGGACTCTCTCTAGTGTATAGTGTGCAGTGCCTTTTAAACTTTTAACTTGTGGTAAGAAATATATTATTGCAGCTGGGTGTGATGGCTCACACCTGTAATCCCAACACTTTGGGAGGCGGAGGCGAGAGGATTGCCTGAGCTCAGGGGTTTAAGATCAGCCTGAGCAACATGGCAAGACCTTGTCTCTACAGTAAATAAAATAACTAGCTGGGCATGGTGGTGCATGTGTGTGGTTCCAACTACTTGGAAGGCTGAGGCGGAATGGTCGCCTTAGCCCAGCAAGTTGTGGTTACGGTGGCCGTGACCATTCCATTGCACTCCAGCCTGGGTGACAGAGTGACACTCTGACTCAAAAAAACCCAAAAAACTACATTATTGCATTGCGTTGCAGTTAACACATACACGAATATATGTGTAGAGCATTCATATATATTTATGTACATATAACTGAAAGTTTGATGCAACAATTATGTGGTGTAGTCTTAATGTTAAACTTTATTTTTATTTATTTATTTATTTATTTTTTGACGTGGAGTCTCACTCTGTCGCCCAGGCTGGAGTGCTGTGGCACACTCAAGGCCACCCCAGCGTCGACTTGCTGGGCTCCGGCAATCCTTCTGCCTCAGCCTTCCAAGTGGCCAGAACTACAGATGTGTGCTATCGTGCCTGGCTAATTTTTTATTTTATGGTAGAGGTGAGGTCTCACCAAGTTGCCTGGGCTGGTCTCGAACCCACAGATCAAGGCAATTGACTCGCTCGGCCTCCCAAAGTAATCTTAATGTTAATTTGGTTTTTTAAAGGGTTGGCTAGGATCTTCTAAATTACTCACTCCTAATGGGCGTGGGTAACTTGAAAAGCACTTATCTACCTGCTAATGCTAAAACTTTCGTTTCTAAGACCCTTACTGATTTGCACTCTCTATTTTCATCACTCCTAATACATCCATGTCTACAGTCCTTCAGAACTATTTGCTGTTACCCGGTTCTGCTTTCTTCCATGCTCATGGTCGTGCCAGGAATATCTTTCATTGTCTGGCAAATAAGTTTGTTTTTCAAAGCCCACTCAACAGTTTTTTCTGTGGAGCTGTGCATAGACTCAAAAAAAAAAAAAAAAAAATCTGAGTTCTCCACAAATAGCTAACTATACATAAACACATTGACTCATTTACCAAGCATTTTTTTTACTCTTTGTCACAATAAACTGACACCACGTATCTGGCATGGTACCAGCTCTTACATTTAATGGAAAACACAGAACTGAAGCGAGAGTATTACTTAAAATACAGTGTGCCCAGTGCATCAGTACATCAGTCTGGTACAAAGTGCCAGAGAAGTCAGGAGGGTACCACCAAAGAACCCATCAGGAGAGCAATCATAACCCATCTAGGAGATATAGAAAGAGAGGAAAAAAAAGATTTATTAGAAATTGACTCATGCTGGGTTCGGTGGCTCAGCCTGTAATCCCGCGCCTTTGGGAGGCTGAGGTGAGTGGATTGCCTGAGCCCATGGGTTTGAGACCCGCCTGGGCAGCGAGACCTCATCTCTACAATAAATCAAAAAATCAGCTGGGCATGGTAGCGCATGCCTGTAATTCCGGCTACTCGGAAGGCTGAGGCGGAAGGATCACTGGAGCCCAGCAGGTCGAGGCTGTGGTGGCTGCTGGGAGCGGCCACTGCACTCCAGTCTGGGCGACAGAGTGAGACTCCAACTCAAAAAAAAAAAAAAAAAAAAAAAGAAATTGACTCATGCATTTATGACAGTCGAATTTTCACCATCTGCCATCCATAAGCTGGAAAACCAGGAGAGCTGGTGGTATAATTCAGTCCAAGTCTGAAGGCCTGACAACCAGGGGAGCTGATGGTATAAATCCCAGAGTTCAGAGGTGGGGAGGGGGTTGGAGAGGCAAGTGGCTGCAAGTGTAATTCCTAGAGTAAGAAGACCCAAGAACCAGAAGCTCTGATATCTGAGGGCAAAAGAAGATAGATATCTCAGTTCAAGAGAATTTGCCCTCCTCTACCTTCTCTTTCAGAAACACCCTCACAGATACCCAGAAGTAATGTTTTGCTGGCTATCTGGGCATCCCCTTAGTTCAGTCAAGTTGACACATAAAATTAACAATCACATGTAGACCAGCAGACCTCACTTTAGAGAGTGGTACTCACTCCTGCCTCGTGATCTGTTACTGGAAGAAATTGGGAATTCAAATAAGTGAAGCACTAAAACTGTCTAGGTAAAGGACTCTTATTGTTTTATTCCATCACTGTCCGTAACTTGTACGTTATAAACACTAAATTGTTTAGCGGAGAATAAAACCTTTGCTGTGTGACAGATGGGTTTGAATCCTTGAGCCACCTGCCAGCTAGTGCTTCCTAGATCTTAATCAAGTCATTTAAACTTCCTATTGAGCCGGGCTCGGTGGCTCAGCCTGTAATCCCGCGCCTTTGGGAGGCTGAGGTGAGCGGATTGCCTGAGCCCGCGGGTTCGAGAGTCGCCTGGGCAGCGAGACCTCATCTCTACAATAAATCAAAAAATCAGCCGGGCTTGCCTGTAATTCCGGCTACTGGGAAGGCTGAGGCGGAAGGATCGCCGAAGCCCAGCAGGTCGAGGCTGCGGTGGCCGGGAGCGGCCACTGCACTCCAGTCTGGGTGACAGAGTGAGATACCAACTCAAAAAAAAAAATAAATAAATATAAATAAATAAACTTCCCACTGTTCTCTTGTATCTTCTTTTGTTTTTTGTTCATTGAACCTCCTCCCCTTTGTGTGCGAAAACCTCAAACAAAAAAAAAAAGAACGCCCCTCCCTTTATTTCTTTTATGATGCTGCAAATTTAGCAGTTATAAAACTTTCAAAGTATAATCAGTTCTCATCTCAGGTCCATTCCCTCAGGTAAACTGGCTCAGTGCCTACTCTTAGGGCTATCTGTGAGGGTCTTTCTGAAAGAGAAGGTAGAGGAAGGGCGAATTCTCTCAAACTGAGATGTCTATCTTCTCTTGTCCTGAGACATCAGAGCTTCTGGTTCCTGGGTCTTCTTACTGTAGGAATTAAACCTGCAGCCACTTGCCTCCAACCTGCTCCCCACCCAAAACTGTGCTTGCCATATAGGAAGTTTCCTCAATACCTCTCAGCTTTTTTTTTTTTTTTTTTTTTTTGGTAACATCCTCTAGCTCCTGCCAGTCTGCACTCATCTCTCATCAAACAAACATACACACAAACATAGTACAATCTCTTCCTTGTGTCTGTCACCTCCTTCACCCTTTCTGGAAATGTAAGGTAAAATTAAAGGGTAGTTGTGATCTACTTTGTCTTTATATATTACATTTCTAATAATCTGAAAAATAAATCCTAGTTCGTTGTTTCTTTTTAGTTTGCTGTGGCTGAACCAAGAAAGAAGGCATATGCAGATTTCTACAGAAATTATGATTCCATGAAAGATTTTGAGGAGATGAGGAAGGCTGGTATCTTTCAGAGTGCAAAGTGATTTGGGAATATAAAGGTAATATGGTTATTTGAAATTATTTTTTTAAAAATTTTTTGGGGTAAAAATGCAAATACAGATAATTCCTGACTTATGATATTTAGACCTGTGATTTTCCGACTTTACAATGTTGTGCAAGTGATACATATTCAGTAGAAACCATACTTTGAATTTTCATCTTTGTCTAGACTAGGGATAAGTGACACAATACTTGTGATGTTGGGCAGTGACAGCAGGCTGCAGCTCCCAGTCAGACACAATCATGAGGGTAAACAACTGATACCTTACTCTAGAGTGTACTGTATTTATTAAGTTGCATGAGATATTTAGTGTTTTATTATGAGATAGAGTTTATGTAGATGATTTTGCCCAACTGTAGACTAATGTAAATGTTCTGAGCACATTTAAGGTGGCCTAGGCTAAGTTATGGTCTTTGTGTAGATGAGGTGTAGTAAGTGCATTTCCAGCCTAACGATATTTTCAATTTATGATGGGTTTATTGGAATATAACTCTACTGTAAGTCAAGGAGCATCTGTAACAAAATTTACCACTTAACCATTTTTAATTGTATAGTTCAGTAATGGTAAGTACATCCCTTCATTGTGCAACCAATTGCTAGAGCGTTCTTAATCTAGCAAAACTAAAACTCAGTACCCATTAAACAACAGCTCCCCGATCTCCCTTCCATTCAGACCCTGGCAGCTATCCTGTTACTTTCTATGGATTTGACTACTCTAGATACACCTCTTATAAGTTGAATCATATGGTATTTGTCTTCTTGTGACTGACTTCAGCTTAATGGCCTCAAGGTTCACTTATGTTACAGCATGTGTCAACATTTCCTTCCTTTTTAAAGCTGAATGACCTATTTAGGTATATATCACATTCTATTTATCCATTTATCTGTTAATAGATCTTGGATTGCTTCCATCTTTTGACTGTTGTGAATAATGCTATGAATGTAAGTGTACAGATATCTCTTCAAGGCCCTGCTTTCAATTTTGGGAATATACTTCAGTAATTGCTGGATCATATAATAATTTAAAAAAAATTTTTTAAAGAAACTACCATGCCATTTTCATAGAAACTGTGCCATTTTACACCCTCCCACAGTACACAGAGGTTCTGATTTCTCCACATCACCCCAGCACTTGTTACTTTGGGTTTTTTGATAGCAGCCTTAGGTTTGAGGTGGTTGTCACTGTAGTTTCAGCATGAATTTCTCTAAAGATTTGCAGTGTTGAACATCTTTTCAAGTGCTTATTGGCCTTTGTATGTCCCCTTTGGAGAAATGTTTATTCAGGTGTGCCATTTTTGAATTGGGTTGTTTTTTGGTTGAGTTGTTCTTTATATATTCTGGATATTAACTCCTTTTTAGATATATGATTTGCCAATACTTCCTACCATTTTATAAGTTGTCTTTTCACTGTATTGATCATGTTCTTTGATGCATAAATTTTTAGATTTTGATGTCCAATTTGTTTTTCTGTTGTGTATGCTTTTGGTGTCCTAGTCAATAAGTAATTGCTAAATCCAGTGTCAGGAAGCTTTCCTTATATGTTCTTCTAAGACTTTTATAATGTTAGCTCTTATGGTTAGGTCTTTGATTCATTTTAAGTTTTGTGTATGATATAATGTAAAGATCCAACTTCATTCTTTTACATGTGTTCATTTTTTTGCATGTGTTCATTCTTTTGCATCCAGTTTTTCCAAAACCATTTGTTAACACATTCGTGATTGGCACATTTTCACTTTCCTAATATTGACAATGAATGAAAATTAAAAAAAATCTGAAGCTGGCTGCTGCAGACTTCTGTTGTTAAGCACAAGTGAGATGGTCTTTTCTAAATTGTCACCTTTTTCACAATACAGCCGAAAGTTACAGACAATCCGGTATTTGCCTCAGACACCACTCTGACTAGTATTCCATATTTTAATTTTTACTCGGATTATAAACCAAATATATATTTTTATATATATATTTCTTCATTTACATTGCATCATTAAATCACTCTCTGTCTCACTATCACTAAAAAGTTCACTGAATTCACCATTGTCCTTGGAAATTTCATCAGAATATGTTTCTTCATTTTTCCATAATTATGGTAAATTATTTTTAATGTTGAAATATGAAAGCCCTGAAATATCAAAATACAAGTGTACAACGCTGTGAGAAACAGACTCACCTGTTTAAAATCAAGAGATGGATGCAAGAGACATGGAGTACAGCAGAAGCGAGACTTTAATGACGGTCTTGCAAGATTGGGTATTTGGTGGGCAGGCACACCAAAGCAGGAAGAATCAGCACTTTTATCTCTAAAATGCAGGTCCCTCTCCTGGTTTCTCGTAGGAGGAATATTGCAGAAGTTACAGGCTCTCCCGTATGATGCCTGTGTGACATATTTTTTTTTTTTTTTTTGAGTTGGAGTCTCACTCTGTCACCCAGACTGGAGTGCAGTGGCCGCTTCCGGCCACCGCAGCCTCGACCTGCTGGGCTCCGGCGACCCTTCCGCCTCAGCCTTCCAAGTAGCTGGAATTACAGGCACGTGCTACCACGCCCGGCTAATTTTTTGGTTTATTGTAGAGATGAGGTCTCGCTGCCCAGGCGGGTCTTGAGCCTGCGGGCTCAGGCAATCCACTCACCTCAGCCTCCCAAAGGCACGGGATTACAGGCTGAACCACCGAGCTCGGCTGTGTGACATATTTTGATTGACTTATGGAATCATTTCATTTGTACGCCCTATTTGCTGACTGGCTTACAGAGTTAGCATTCTGATTGGATCCCACCAAAAGTTTAAACATGAAGCCCACCAAAATAAAAAGCCCACAAAAAGGAAGCACAAAGAAGCAGGAAGTTAATTAACAAAAGAGAAGCACAAAACATTTAGACACCATCTTAAGAACCTAAGATAAACCAGGCTCCAATGAAAATAAATCACCATTCTCATTTTTCACAAACCCTAATCACAACAAAAAAATGACGAACTTGCAATTTTTACCAGCTGCATAAATCGGTAACAACATTGCACAGTTGATATCATAATGATCTCAGTTAACTTTCTCCTTGCCTCTCTATTCATTTTCAAGCAATATATAATAACACATACATGTGGCAGTGCTGCAGCATTTACAAACAGAATTTGCAAAGACAAGATGTAAATTCACATCATTGGCAACCAAGAACAGAATTTGGAATGACGTAAATTCAAGTCAGCAATCGTGAATGAGTTAAGAAGATTGTCTTCTCTCCATTGAACATTCTTGGCACTCTTGGTGATAATGTGACTGCACATAGTAAGGGTTTATTTCTGGGCTCTCTCTTCTATTCCATTGGTCTATATGTCTGTCTTCATGTCAGTACACATTGTTTTAATTACAGTAGTCTTCCTTTATCCAAGGGATATGTCTCAAGACTCCCGATAGAGTCCTGAACCTGTGGATAGTACTGAATGCTGTATGTACTGTATTTTTCCTATATATACATACCTATGATAAAGTCAATTTATAAATTAGGCACAGTAATTTAATAATAACAAAATAGAACTATTATAATAACATATTGTATGCAGGCTGGGCATGGTGGCTTATACCTGTAATCCCAGCACTTTTGGAGGCTAAGGTGGGAGGATTGCTTGAGCCTGGGAGTTCAAGAACAGCCCCTTGGCATCATGGTAAGACCCCTGTCTTTACAAAAATTAGCCAGGCATGATGGTACATGCTTGTATTCAGTAGGCTAAGGTGGAAGGAGCTGAGCCCAGGAGGCCGAGGCTGTGGTGAGCCATGATTGTGCCATTGCAATCCAGCCTGGGTGACAGATTGAGGCCCTGACTCAAAAAAAAAAAGATAATAAAAGTTAGGTGAATGTGGTCTCTCTCTTTCTCTCAAAATATCTTGCTGTTCTGTACCCCACCTATTTTTGTACTGTAGTTGATCGTGGGTAACTGAAACGACAAATAAGGGGGGACTGTAGCTTTGTAGTAAGCTTTGATATTAGGAGGTATGTGTCCTTCATTTTTTATTCCCCCAAGATTGTTTTAGTTATTTAGGGTTCCTTGAGTATGAATTTTAGGATGGATTTTTCTGCTTCGGGGGGAAAGAAAGCCATTGGTCTTTTGATAGGGATTGCATTGAGTTTGTAAACTGCTTTGGGTAGTATGGACATGTTAACAATGTTAAGTATTCCAGTCTATGAACACAGGATATCTTTTCCTTTTATGTATATCTTTAATTTCCTTCAGTGATGTTTTGTGGTTTTCAGTGTATAAGTCTTTCATATTCCTGGTTAAGTATTTTCCTAAGTATTTTTGATGCTATTGTAAATGGAATTTTTCTTAATTTTCTTTATGATCATTGTGTGTTGAAACAACTGATTTTTGTGTGGTGATTTTTATATACTGAGTTTGCTTATTCTCTTTTTTTAAATGTGTGGAGTCTTGAAGGTTTTCTGTAGTTAAGTAAAATTGTCTCTGTAGATGACTTGGTTTTATTTCTTTCCTTTTTGGATGTTTTTTATTTTCTTGCCTTGTTGCTCTGGCTAAGACTTTCAGTACTACATTGAATGGAAGCAGCAAGAATGGGCATCTTTGTCTGGTTCTAGGTCTTAGAGGAAAAGCTTTCTGCTTTTTCCCTGTTCAGTATGATATTAGCTGTTGGCCTTGTCCCGTATGGCCTTTATTTGGTTGGGTATATTCCTTTTATACCTAATCTGTTGATTGTTTTGCTCATCAAAGGATATTAAACTTTGTCATATGCTTTTTCTGCATCTGTTGATGATCATATTATTTTTGTTCTTCATTCCATTAATGCAATATATCATGTTTATTGATTTGCATATGTTGAACTATCCTTGCATTCTAGGGGGAAATCCCACTTGATCATGGTGTATGATTTTTTTAATGTGCTGTCAAATGGTTTGCTAGTATTTTTTGAGGACTTCTGCATCTATGTTCATCAAGAATATTGGTCTATAATTTTCTTGTTGCATATTAGTTGATAATGCTGGTTTTATAGAATGAATTGGACGTGTCTTTTCTTCATTGTTTCTGGACGAGCTTGAGGAAGATTGGTGCTGATTCTTCAAATGTTTGGTAGAATTTCCCATAATGTCCTGGACTTTGTTTTTTGGGAGGTTTTTGATTACTGTTTGAAAATTCTTACTAGTTATAGGTCTGTTTGGATTGTCTTTTTTTTCCCCCCTGATTCAGTCTTAGTAAGTCGTGTATTTCTGGGAGTTTACCTGGTTTACCCAATTTGTTTGCATGTACTTGTTCATAGTGATTTCTCAGTCCTTTTTTTTTTTTTTGAGTCAGGGTCTCCTGTCCAGGCTGGAGTGTAGTGGCACAATCATGGCTCACTGCAGCCTCCAACTCCTGTGCTCAAGTGAACCTCCTGCATTAGCTTCCTAAGTAGCTGGGGCTTCAGGTGCACACCACCACACCCAGCTTTTTTTTTTTTTTTTTTTAAGAGAGCAAGTCTAACTATGCTGCCCAGGCTGGTCTTGAACTCCTGGCCTCCAGTGATCCTTCCCATACCTTGGCCTCCCAAAGTGCTGAGATTACAGGTGTGAGCTATTACTGCATTTGGGTCAATCCTTTATAGCCACAAAATCAGTTGTAATGTCCCCTCTTTCTGTTTTTGTTACTTGAGGGTTGTTCTTTTTTATTAGCCAGTCTGACCAAAGGTTTGTCAGTATCTTTTCAAAGATGATGGAAATTTATATGTAATTACATGATGGTGGCGATTTGTCTCTATTGTTTTTCTGTTGTTTGTTTATCTCAAAGCTTCTGCTAGCTTTGGGTTTAGTTCCCCTTTTTCGTTCCCTAAGGTATAAAATTAGGTCATTGATTTAAGGTCTTTTTAAAAAAAAAATGTCATTGTGATTTCTTCTTTGACCCATTGGTTGTTGAAAGAGTGTGTTGTTTAATTTAAATGTATTTGTGAACTTTCATGTTTTCCTTTGGCTCTTGATTTCCAGCTTCATGCCATCGTGATAAGAAAAGATACTTTTTATGATTTACAGTCTTTTAAATTTTGTTGTTTTATTTTTTGGCCTAACACATGGTCTATCTTGGAGAACGTTGCATGTACTCTTGAGAAAAATATGTATTCTGTTGTTGGATGGAGTGTTATGCCCAACTGGTCTGTGGTTTGTTCAAGACCTCAGGTTTTTTTAAATTGATATTTGAAGTTCTCTTCTATTGTAGAGCTATTTCTGCCTTCAATTTTGTTAGTGTTTGTTTCATATATTAGAGCTCTGATGTTTGGTGCATCTATATTTATAATTGTCAATCTTATGGTGAATTGACACATTTATCATTATATATTGCCGTTCTTTCTCTCTTGTAACATTTTTTTGACTTAACTGTTTCGTCTGATATAAGCATGGCGCCCCCTGTTCTCTCTTTGAATACTATATGTGGGAAACATCTTTTTCCATCCTTTCACTTTCAACTTATGTGTCCTTGGATCTAAGTGAGTCTCTTGTAGACAGCATATAGTTGAATCCAGAATTTTATCCATTGTGCCATTCTTTTGTCTTTTTTTTTTTAAGAGACCATGTCTTGCATCCAGGATAGAGCACAGTGGTGCAATCATAGCCCACTGCATCCTTGAACTCTTGGGCTCCAGTGATCCTCCAGCCTCAGCCTCCCAAGTAGTTAGAATAACAGACCATACTACCATACCTGGCTGATATTTGATATTTTTTTGTAGGGATGGGGTCTTGCTGTGTTGCCCAGGCTGTTTTCAAACTCCTGGCCTCAAGCGATTCTCCTGCCTTGGTCTCCCAGAGTGCTGGGATTACATGCATGAGCCACTGTGTCTGACCCCCATTCTTTGTCTTTTGATTGGGGAGTTTAATTTATTTACATTTAAGGTAATAACTCATAGATAATTACAAAGTATTGTTCAGCTTTTTCTGGAGATCAGTCTTCCCTGGGCCCATGGATGTGTTTTTGTTGAGTTTCTCCGTATACATAGCTGCTCTTAAGTTTTCTTAATTTTCCTGAGTTTCATCCCTACTTTCTCCCTGGAGCCTTAGCTGTTGTGTTGTATTCCTCTGCCAGTAATCTTTTGCCTATGGGTTCCTGCAGGTCTGTATTTCTGCAGCTCTCATGCCATGGTACCCACCATTGCGCTCTGCTTAGCATTCTTAACTAGGTGAGACAGAAACCAGTTCCTTAAGTATCCAGAGAAGCCGGAAACATTGCAAGAAGGTTCCATTCTTTACCTTCTATCCCAAGGGAGGAGCCAGGGTAAGTGTTCTCCTGACTATGCAGTACTGCACTTAGGAGAGGGGTGTGGTAAGAGTGACCAATAATACACAAAATTGCCTGCTGCTTTGAGTGTGGCTTTTTCTTGGTTAGGTGTTCTTTACTACAGCTTCTTAACTGGTTTGGTTTCTAGAGTTCTCACAAAGCTACTTTGGTCCATATGTTTATTCATTATTTCTTTGGGATAGTGGGGGTCTGTAGCTTTGTAGTCTACCATCTTGCTGACATGTGAAGTTCCTTTTTGTGTTCAAAATCATTTCATAGGTTATGCTATTATTAATTGCTAGATTAGCATTACTAAAAATCACTTTTGCAAGTTTTTTTTTTTAAATGAATGTTTTGTATATCGTTTATAGTTTGATAGGTGTCCATAAGTGACTTGCTGGCTTTCATTAGATTGTGGTTTGGTCTTTTGTATCCAGAGGCCCTTATGTCTCGTGGACAATGTGAATTAAGGTGCTATGTCTAGAAAACGACTGAGTGGTATACTGATGAACGGTCATCTACTAATTGATTTGAAAGCATGCATCAAGTACCTAATGAGACTTCATACTCTGGAATCTTATTATTCATCTATTTAACTTTATTCAAGCTCAATAAAAAAAGCAAGAGAGAACAATTAAATAGAGTTAAAGTTTCTGTCTACCACTTCAGTTTAGGTAAATGAATCTCTTTTGTCAGGCAGACTGCTTCTTAGTTGCCATGGGTTGCATCCCAGTAAACCCAGTTGTAGCCCCATGTATGTTGAGAATGTCATAAGTTGAAAGTGCATTTTTAAAACCCTGATAAACCCATCATAAAGTTGAAAAATTGTAAGTCAATCCATCATAATTTGGGAACTGTCTGTATTAAGAGGGAAAAGCTGAAGGAAAAGTATAAAATATTAATGATTGTGTTTATATTAAGTTTTTCATAATGTTGACATTACTGTTTTATTTTAACTTTGAAATTTTCCACAGTGAGCATATATTTCATAATCAAGATGTTAATTTTTATATGTTAGATTTTTATATATTAGATTTTACCATTTTTTATTAAGTTGATGTTTAAAAACCTATATGAAAGAAGAAAACCAGATTTGGAGATAGGAACAAAATTATTGCTGGGAACACAAACAGTATGAAGGCATGAGAAGAAATGGAGGAGGATAGAGTCGAGAAGGGAAAAAACAGAATTTGTTAAAGGAAAGCAAGAAATGAGAGTAAGGTGTGATATACCCCAAACGGAAAAAAGGCTATTCAGGGTGGTCAGGCTGCATGAAGCAGAGTGAACCTGGGGCTAAGCACTGAGTGATCCAAGCATGGGGTCCACTAGTAGGAGCAGACCTCAGTTGATCCCAAGGATGACATAAGGAGGATGTTTATCATTAACTTAGCTATTGTGTTTCTCTCCACAGAGTTTCTTTGGGTTGAATTACATGGAAGTTTGTCACTGAACTGTGTTCCTGAACTATGAAACACGCTATGTGGGCTAAGTAGTAGTTTCTCTTGATAAATAAACAATTAACAAATACTTTGAACAGTAAGTCTTTGCACAGTTATTCTTATTGACAATTCCAGGCACTTAATAGCATCAGAATTGGTTTGGGATTTTTAACTGTGTTCATGAACCTGATGAAGATAACTTGATTTCTGTATTTAACATTTCATTGTTGTAGTATACATCTTCAATTGTTCTTATATTGTCCATTTCATGCCAATACTTCTAGGTGAAGTTACTTTGTCCTGGGCCATGAATTGAAAGTGTCTTCAAGAGTCCATGAAACCACTGACTGTACTGTGGGTTCTAAGAAGGGACAGAGACAGTCCTAATAAAATCTGTCCTTGGCCTTCATCACTGTTTGGTAGTCCTGCCACCATCAGACAGATGAAATAGATCATTGAAATGCAGAGTTCCTTACTCAGTATTGCTTAATAAAGTTAGCTAACAGATTAAACATATTCGTATTGTATCTAATCCAGAAAAACAGTCCTTTTAGTTACTTAATTAGAATTGTGTAAAGTCTGCTAATGAAAAGCAGAGTATGGTAACTTTTAGGGGGTCATCATAGGACTTCTCCTTTAATTTTGTTTTTGTTGTGATCAAAGTGATGCTACAGAGAGCTTTAAAAGTTATTTTATTATCCAAAGCTAGTTCAATCACGAGGTGTTGTTTTATTAAGGTAACAAAACCTGTATTTTACCCCCCCCCCTTTTTTTAACCCAGTGATGCCAGCTATATTAAACCCAGGTGTCAGTGAAAAACTGCATTGTGAAAGGATACCCCTGAAAACAATAAACATCTAATTATGGTCAGTAATTCAAGGGTATCTTTTATTTTAAACAATTTTATATATACAAGTTTTAGAAACAATATGTAAAATCACCATAAAAGAGACAAGAATCAATACATATTTATAATCTTGAAAATAGTTATTACTCTTGAGGTTGACAAAACTCACTTTCCTAATTGTGTATTACACAATAGAACTAACGAACAAACCATTTTTCATGCTCAGTCTGGATTGTCCAGTAAGTCTTGCTTTCCAGTTACAGTTGTAGTGACTTTCACAACAGCATGTGAAAGTCACGTTAAGCACCTCACAATTGTAGGTAACGAGCTGTAGACCCAAGTTTGAATGTAATCATGTTCTAAGTTAATTAATTGGACTGAGATATTTACTGAATATTTACGATATCTGGTGGCCCAGGATCTTATGTCAAACCCATTCGTAGCTGCAAAATAGTATTAACACACACTGGAGTATCTTCATGCTTTCAGTCAGTTCAGCTTGAATAGACGATCTGAACTGGTGTCATTGTTAGTCTTAATGTTGGGGTTCTTGACTTCCCTACAGTAAACCAGGGAATTCCCTTTTTAGAACCGAAGAAACTCACCTGAGCACTTTGGGACTGTTTTCATTGGTAAGCACAAAAGATCGTCTCTAAGCTTGCCTAGTAAAACACAATCTGGAAAAAACACTTTCTTCAAAATGCACCTGCACAGTAATCAGACTGTTTTGTACATTTTAGTAAAATGCAGACTTTAGAGAGACTATACATACTGGCTTTAGCATTGCAGTTAAGTGACAAATGTAGCAAGTTGCACTACAAAGTCTTAAGCATGTTGTTTCATTGAAAGAATCCAGATCTTTTCAGACAAGGGGGGGCTGAAGCAGAGATGGTATCTTGGCCCAAAAACAGATGCAACTGGGGATGGAGTTTTAACTTTGGCTCTCCAATCGAAGGCCAGAACACATTTTGTGTTGGAGTAGAGAGTTAATTGATCCAAGTTATAGTGGAAATTTTTGCAAATGTCGCAGAGCAAAAAGGAATGCATTTTCTATGTGTGGTTAAGAATACAGCATATAGGATTCTGTTAGTCATTGTCTCCAAGTAGGAAAGGAACATGTTTTTTGTCACTCCACTTTAAAGTATCTTTGCTTTAGGGAGGAGAGTCTGAGTTAATAATACCAAAATTATCAAAGTATTGGCCTTGTGTCCATGTTGGATGTTGATTAGTTTTCCTTTTTAAAAAATAAACTGCAGCTTGGCATGGTGGCACATGCCAAGGTGGCATGAATTGCTTGAGCCTAAGAATTTGAGGCCATTATGGGCAACATAGTGGGAGCCCGTCTGAAAAAGAACCACAGTCTAAATCATACAAATTGCCCAAGCAGGAGTCAACACTCAGAGGGACTCAAGGGAACCCTTTCCTCAGGGCTTTATTTTTCACCATGGTAAATTTACTAACGAAGACATGAGCAAAATGTGGATCCACCAAATAATGGTATGTTCTAACAGTGGAGGGGGGCGGTTCTACAGCCACCACAGGGCACGGGGCTTGTGTGGAAGAACAGCTGGAGGCCAGGTGACAAGATGTCTTTGTGATGTAGTCCACGAGTCTGTTGTACTGTTGCTCTGACAGTCGCTCTCGGATTCCATCCACCTGCGATCCAAAAATGAAGACTCATTAGTTGCTAGACCCTTAGAAGGAGACATTCATAATAAAATTGTTCTCTTTTGCCTTGCTGCATTTGAACATTATGCCTTTTAGTTCATCTGATAAAGCTATTTAATCCAAAACAGGGTTTCCTTTTATTTTTCCTCTGAGATGGGGCAATGATAACACCGCAGAATAACAAAAGCTTGCATGAGACGATCAGGAAAGCCTCCTTTGAATAAGCATTTGGTGTTGCGTAAAATTCCCATGTTTGAAGTTGACAATTTGATAACATTCTACTCTTTAGCTATTAAAACATCTGTCATTGCTCTTTACCAACCAGCCCGAGAAAAAGGAGAAAAATGTCTTTACTCTGCATGAATCTAATCAACATTAAGCTCAGCACTCTGAAATAGAAATTTTGTTAACTCAACTCCCAAACCTTTTCAGATAGAGCCTATTCGGTTTGACAGAAAAACAGTGGAGAAGAACACCTCTTTCAAACCAGTGGCTTTGGATAGAACATTACAAAAATAAATACCTTTTGAACTGTAACATTTTCTGTTTTTTTAAATACTGTGATTTAAAGCCAGAGAAAATAGAAAAACTGGGCAGAGGAAGGGGAAATTTTTATGGAGAAAAGGGAGGATGCAAAGTACATTTATGGTTCATAAAAGTCTGGCTCATCTTCAGTGGAACTCAAATAGGAGATCTAAGATCTCCTACCTAAGTTCTTAAGTGAGATTTTCTGAGAAAGCGCCCATCAAAAAGGCAGCTGCAGCTATAAATTCTTCCCACCCTGAAGTCCTGTAGCTATCTGCTGTGTAGATCAAGTGGAGTGGGAAGTCTGTGATTTTAAGCCACTGATTTGTGAAACTCAGGTAGCTTTTCACCTACTGAACATTGGCAAGACCACTCTGGAAGAATTACAAACAATTTGAAAGGTTTTCTACTTCGGTGGAGAGCTCAGAAACAATGCCAGTGTCTTAAAAGCTGGAGGAAGCCAGTGAGATGGTGAAGGGGCCTGCCAGAGGAATAAGTAGGCGTCCCTTAGAGTTTGGGTCTCATGTTTTAAGCTTGGGGAAAAAAATAAAGGCCCCCAAAGATTCACTAACAGATGAAAGCTGTGTACCACCAGGCAAAAGCCAGAGCGTTGGTGATATCATTCAATGGGGCCAGAATTGAGCTGGAAAGCTTTGAATACACAAAAAGTCTTAATTGCTCCTCCTCAGCAGCAGCACAGGAAAGCCTGTGTTGTGAAAGGAACCCGGCCAAGGAATAAATTGACCTTCTGACTCATTTTGAGCCTCTCATAGGGATTTCAGCAATGTGCCAGGCATATTAAGCAATTATTGCCCCTAAAAATGGCTGCATTTAACCAAGACAAGCAAATGCTGATTTTAAAAAATTGAATCCTGCCATATTTAAATATACTGAATGATGTCATCTACAAATTAATTCCTTCCAAAATTCAAAGGAGTTGTGTATTTCCTAGCATCTATGGCAAAAGCATAAAAACGAGAAAAGTAATTTTATGCAAAGACCTTAAAATACTGCTCTTGTGTCTTCACTAAGTTTTCAAAGCAGACAGGCTTCCTTATGACTGTGGATTATGTTGGGGTGTACTGATTGTGCTGGGGGCAGCTGAAGGAAATTCAGCGTCCTAAGTGCTGCCGACTGCCCTCCCCAGCCCTGTGTTGAAAATACACTGGATTGCAGCACCCTGGAGGGTTTACTCTCAAATATGCTTTGCAGCTTGGGTTTTCTTGGGGGCAGGGAAGGGTTATGGATATAGGATTAAGGGAGCGGTTATTTCTTAGTGATGTGTGGGGAGAGGGAAAGCAGGATGTGGAGGCTGAAGGCACACCGGTCAGCCCCCTCCGTCCAGTACCAGGTGCTGAGTGCAGGCTGCAGGACTCCTGCTCGCACTCGTCTCTTCCCAGCTGTGTTAGCCATTCCTTAATCTCAACCATCTTTTATCCCTGGACATCAGTGGAAAATCAGTGCCGAGCATGGTGTCCAGAGCTTCACTGCCTTTGCCTCTAATTCCATGGTCCCAAATAGCCTTGGCCACTTCTGGGGGTGGTGATCCCAGCGATCATCTCAGTCATCCCTAGGGAAACTGAGGTCTGTTCCTCTCCAGCTGCAATAACTCCCCACGGCACCCACCCACCTCACACAGAAAAGCAAAAGAAACTACTGCAGTTGAAGATTGTAGAGACAGCTCGATCACAAAAAAAAATCTCCAGTCTATTTCAGATCTGAGATATTTCCCAAGCAGCTAAAGAATAACAATGGTCACAGATACTCCTTAGGGCCTTGGAGGTTTCTTGTTAAGGACTAAGAACTGGAAGATAATGATATTATCCTCTGCCAAATCCTGTAGCCAGATCACTGCTGCTTTATTGTCAACTGATCAGAAGATTTTGGCAGATCTAATAAAGTCAGCCTGGACATCTGACCTCTATTTATTCCCAGAAAGTCATCAACTCGCAGCAGCAGTGTAGTCCTGTGCCAAACCCTAGCTTAAAGCTGACTGATTATGATCCAAGAAACTAGAGAAATCTTAAGAGTTGTTGTGGTTGGCTGCTGTCCATCTATCTTCTCAGATTATTTTACCCAAACAGTGGTGTGAGGGAGACAGGCTCCCATTCAGGAAGAGATAATGAAAGGAACCAGGCAGGACCTGCTGGAGGCAGGTTTGCTGTCCTCTGCTGGGGCCATTCAGTCCCCAGGTTAGGACCAGCAAACTCCAGCTTGCCACTGACGCCCCATCGTGCTGTGTGGAAAAAGCTGTCTGTCTCCTAGATAAACAGGATCCCATGGATCAGGCCATTGCCTGGGAGGTAGGAGCAGAGAGCAGTTTTCTGTGGGTACACCTGCTTATCCTGACCTCCACTGCAGCAAGCTGGGACCATTCTGGTCAGGGCTCCCCTCTGACCCCTGGCACCCAGTATTCCCTGCCTGAGCACCCATTGCTCATCAGCTTATGTGTGCCAGCGGTGGGGCCATGGAGCTGCCCCAAGAGCCTAAGCGTCATCCACAGGGGGATCCTGTGGTACTTGGGGTAGGAAGCCCTCCTATGGGAAGGGAACAGCCACAACGCAAAGCAGTAGATAGGAGAGAGATGCCTGTTCCCAGAATTTGGGCCCCTGAAGAGTCCAGGGTTGGGAGTGGAGGGAGTGTCTTGCTTCACGACACCCCTTGTTTCTGCAGGGTCCGCCCTTCTACCCACAGATCTGCTGCAGCCACTCCCAGGCTCATCAACCTAGGACCCAAAGTCAGACTTTGAGACCAGGGGCCTCCCTTGTGGAGTAGTTGCCGGGGATTGCTGCCCCAATCCTGGTGCTTCCTGTCCACTCAGCCCCATGACAACCAAGCCAGATCAGCCTTGGCAGTTCACATGGTGGCTTTGCCCCAGGCCTTGAGCCCCTCTGCTGCCTGCCGGCTTCTCCTGTACAGGCCTTCTGTGCACGCCTGGGGGGGTGGGGCTTCCAATGCCGTTTTGCAGTGCCCCTCACTCCCACCTCCACCCTCCCTGCCTAGCAGCTCTCCTGTCTCCAGCATCCACTCCAGAGGCTGCAGCTCAGAGATGCCTGGATACGAGCAATCAGCCCGTGTCTCAGCCTCCCTGGCAGCCAGCCCCAGTCACCCTGTTTTCTGCAGTGTACCTCCATATCACAGGCCACTCTTGGCTGCCTGAGCTGCACAGTGAGCAGGTTGTTTTGCTTGCCGTCCTGTGCACAGTCGATCTCGGTGATGGGGAAGGCCTGCTGCTGTGTGTCCTCGGTGACACTCGCCACGAAGAGCACTTCTGATGTCAGCAGTAAGCACCCTTCATGCTCCTGGCCTGAGCCCCTCACCAGAACCACGTCCAGGGCCATGTGAACTTCTGGTCTGCCCAGAGACTGTAGCATTTTCCTGTTTAAAAGGAAAAAGGAGGTCAGGCGTCAGCTTTGAGATGGCCACTTATCAGTGCTCATTTACCAAGGGTTGGGACAACCCACACAAAGCTGCCTAAGCACAAAGGGCCTCCCCAATTCGATTCTTAATTTTAACTCAAAATGTAACTGTTAATTACTTCTCAAATTGATTCTGACCAACAGAACCGGGCTTCCCCTGGGGACAAAGATTTCCCTTGGCTCTGCTTAACTCCTTTTCTTCCTATTAAAAATGGCACCCTTAAGTAGAACGCTGGTTCCACAGGAATCACAGGCCGGGCTTCTTAGCCAGTGCACATCTCCTTGAGTGGTAGGTGGGGAGCAGTTCTTTAGCCAGCCCCAAACCTGGGAACAGCAGCCTTTTCCTAGCCCTCTACAATGCCCCTGTGCTGCCCCAGATGCCAGTGCCAAAAGCAGCTGCTTCCCTTGGGACCCTCTGGAAGCATGGCCCATTGGCCTGAGTGCAAGCCAGAAGCCATTAACTACAATGTGGATGTAAAGTTGAGCAAGTGTCGTAATAATTTTACCAGACATATTTGACATGGCTATTTGGAGCCTGGTCAGCACGTAGATCACTTGGCTGATAGCGCTGTTTGGGAAGCTGAGAAAGTCCAGCTCCATGTAAAATACCTGTGGTAAGAGAAGTAAGGGAGTTTTACTAGTTGTTTTCTGGAAAACAGTTCCATGCTACAGTGAAGTCATCTGCTTAGAGCCATCCATAAAATGTTACAGACCCCAAATGATGTCACATCTTTGGAAGCAAGTGTATAGATAATCAGTAAACATTACAATGCTCTTAACCTGGGTGATCTTGCATTCATAACAAACTAAGATACGAATGTGCTATAGTCCAAGCAGAGACTAGCAATGAGGGGAGGCATACGGCTCCTGGGAGTAACTGGTCCTGAACGATAGTTTGCACATCACTTACAGTTTATGTGTTAAAAAAAGTCTGAATTGTTAGTTAACTTCCTTAATATTCACATACTTCTGTATCTGTGCTATGGCTAGTCAAAAAATAAGCACAACACACACACAGATACAGGCTAAGGCACACCCTTTGCCTAGATACAGTATTTAAATGCTGAGGGGCTTAATCCAGCTGTTAAACACTGAATCCATATACATTTATGAGCGCTCTCGGGCCGCTGGTTTATTATATGCTCTCCCTGGTGCTGGCACCAAAACGAGGGCACCCAGCAGCAGCCATGCAGGCCTCCACAGAGACTCTTCAGGACCAAAGATGGTACAGCATGTGTGCTTTCGGAGGGCTTGTAAATGTTTATAAATGAGGCACAGTCATTAGACTAAGAGTTAGTGGTTTGTAAAACCTTCAGTTCGGTAATAAATGTTTTACAAGAGCGACGGAAACCAAAAAAGCCATGTGAAGCTCTACTCAGAGATTCTCTTACATAAGGAGAGTTGGTTCCTCGGCCCTGGGAAACTCATGGCAAGGGACAATGGCATTTCCAAAACCAAAAGGACTTATGAAGTCTGACAACTTCACCTCACTGGAGTCTCTGTCAAAAGGAATGCCGTGTTTATTCTTGGTAGTGTGCAGGCATTTGATAAGGGAGAGTTGAACTTTCTCAGAAGCTGTAGCAGTTCTTATTGTCAGTTTCCCTCACAGAAAGAAGGCCGAGGGCGGCGAGGAGGGAAGAAGGGGAGAGGACATGGTATATGTGTGGTCTCAGGGGCTTTCCGATGGCTGCCTGAGGCAGAGCCTGTCTCCCCTCTTCCTTCCAGCCTCTGTCTACGCCCTGACCCGGATGTCCCTTGTCAGACTTGGGTGCAGGACACCTGCAGCCCACAGGATCCTGTGGCTCCACATGCCCGGGTGAGAAATGGGAGCGCACACCTGTGGCTGACACCAGCAGCAGGATGGCCCACTCTGTGACCAAGACAAGGACACCCATTTTTGGTAAAAAGGTATCCAGTCACGGGCTTATGGAAATTACTTTAATGTGCTCTGCCAAGAATGTGGACACCCAGCCTGGAGGGGGCGCTTCCTTTCCCACATGTCCTAGGGCCACAAGCCACACTCCCGCAGCCAGAGCCTGGGAAGGGCCTTCCCTCCAGACCACAAGCCCTGGCCAGGAGCCAGGAGCAGGACGGGCGCAGGGGAGAAGGCCGGCCAGGCACAGGGACCTCCCGCCCCATCCTGTCACTCAGCTCAACAGTAGAGCCTGGCTCCTTCCAGATTCCTCACAGCCAAAGGAGTGGCTCCCTTCTCTGCCGCAATACATTCTCCATACTGCCCTCTGCCTCCAAATGGTTACTTTTCATTCAAGTCTACTTGTTAAACGTACTGTAAAAAGATTCCTGTAAAAAGATTCTGTGACATGTACATATTGAAGTTGCTCATTGATTTCCTGGCTTTTCAGTTTTATTTTTATTTTTTTTGAGTTGGAGTCTCACTCTGTCGCCCAGACTGGAGTGCAGTGGCCGCTCCCGGCCACCGCAGCCTCGACCTGCTGGGCTCCGACGATCCTTCCGCCTCAGCCTTCCGAGTAGCTGGAACTACAGGCGCGCGCTACCACGCCCGGCTCATTTTGATTTATTGTAGAGATGAGGTCTCACCAAGTTGCCCAGGCGGGTCTCGAACCCGCGGGCTCAGGCATATTTTTTTTTTTTCGTAGTACAATTCTACTCCGTGCAAATAAGCAAAGAGAGGTAAAAAAGATATCTAGTCTTTGTTATTTTTTGCTGCTTTGCCATGTGAAAGGTTAGTTTATCTTGAGGCACCCTTGGCATAACCATGCAGACCAGTCATTAACGTCTGCGCTGGCCTGACACTATCGATTGCTCCGTATTCCCCCATCTCACCGTAGCCAGTCTGCGACACAAGTTCAGCGGCTCCCCCGATGGGCTTTGTGAACACACCCACGATTCCTTTCCCCACACCCGAGATAACACCCTTGGCCTTGTGTCCTGCGGAAGCCTGTGCCTCGGATGTTTTCTGGAAGTTCTGCATGGGTTGATCGACTATACCAGCAATTGCACCTGAAACAACAAAAGCCCCAAGTAAGGACAGAGCATTAAATTGCTCAGAAAATGAAAACCTCAATCTGGAGCACTTATATTTCTATAGAACATCAGTTCCCACCTTCATTATAAATTTCCTTACTACCCATTTATCGACCAATTATTTAGGTACACTGAGGGCTGTTTAAGTTAGACATTGTCTTTATCAAAACACAATGTTCAGACTGGGTCTAGTCTACACAGTCAGGATCTGTGAAGTTTAGTTCAGAATTTAATGAACATGTCAAGACTTTTCACAGTCACTCGTATACTTTTCCCCAGAAATCAGGCAGCACAGTTAGAGAGAAGTGCTCAGAACCGTTCCTCAGGAAGCGACTGTTTAGCTCATAAATAAAGTCACTGAATCAGGAGGATGAAAAAAATGGAAGGGGCTGGCTCCTTTCTGAGTCCCCACTTTTAGCAAACATAATAACTTAACATTAATATGTTAATTTAATATTTATTCAGAGTAACTATTGATACAGTAATTATATTTCTATTACAGCTAGTCTATCTCAAGTACTTTCTAGGTGCTGAGGACTGTGGTAGGAGCTTTATGTGCATGCGATCATGTAGTCCTCACATTCCCAGGAGTCAGACATTGTTTTTACCCGAATGGGGGACACGGAGGCACAGAGAGGTTTAACAGTTTTTCCGAAGAACACACAGCTGTTAAGTGGTCCAGGGAGCCTGAGTCACAGCCTCGCTCTTAACCACCAAGGTATTCCCATATCCTGTTTTGAAAGCAGGCTCTTCCTCCCTGTCGGTCTTGGAAGCATCTCTCTCTCCCTTCATCTGGGGCTTGGCCACTGACTCTTCACTTAGCCCCCAAATGCTGCTTCACTGCTCCGCTCTCCAGCTTTTCCACGGGGCAGCCATTTCCTACACTGAGCCTGAGGTGCTTGCAAGTGAAAGGAATCACATCCTCTTGCTCTTCCTGCTTTGAGGGGCCCATGGTGAGAGCCAGAAAAGGCCTTACCAGACCTGCTTTTTTCATGATGCAGTGGAGGGTTCCCTAACTCAGAAAGAAGGAAAATTTTCGTTACAATTCTTGACAGAATTCTGTTTTCAACTCAAAGCCGCTAGGCTTGATGAAAATGCACGGTGCCCCCGGTAGAAACTTTAGCACATGTCAAATCCCATTACTCCAAATGCCACTAATTCAGAGTCTCTTGGGTAAACAGATTTCCAGGTCTCAGTTAATGACCTGCTAATTTCAAGCAATATTCCATTGCACACAATCCAGTAAAACAAAGGCCAGTTCCTTTAGGTTAATTGTAATGGGAACGTTTTCACTGATTCCATTCCTCTGGGTTTTTACAGGGACATTTAAGTTCACGCACTGACAGATTAAGAAGGACCTGAGGCAACAGGTCTATTTCCCAGCCTAGAGTACTGCCCAAACCTTCTAAAGAGATGACCAGGTGAGTGGGCAAAGCTGCTCCCAGCCGGCCCAGGCCACCCCAGCTCAAGGGCGGGGTCACTCCTTCAGCACCCCAGACAGCTGACCTGGCGCTCGGCAGGGAGCTCCCCTCACATCCCAGAGCCTGAGGCACTGAACGCGCTGAGCTCCATTGGTGAGACGGGAGTCAGAGTAGCCACAGAGGGGGAGAGGTGGGGCCCTGGGTCTTCTCTCCACATCGTCTCATAGCAGACAGTTCAAGGTGAACAGCATCCAACCTAAGAACACAGCTTTTGTGGTTTCATCAGCTGATTTCTTTGAAAACTCTCCATGCTTAAGAGTAGGAAAACAGATATAAGTAGAAATTCGCCAACACATTTCTACCTGTATTACTGGTAGAAATGTCTTTTCTCAAGTGCAGCTCTGCATTACAACTATTTAAACTGGGGTAGGGGCAGGTGGTTACTTTAGTCAGCCTCTCCCATTTCCCTGAATGTGCAGCCCCAACCTGCTCAAGGAGCATGGAGCAGGGCCAGCCAAGGTCGTGGCACAGGTGTTCACGGCTGTCTGCTCCGTGCGCACAGGTATCACGGTGAAGCTCCCCTTTGATCTGCTTTCTCCAACCATTGGCCACAGCACAGGCTCCAGGGACTATGATTTTGATAGATGGATTTTGATAGATGGACTACCTGGGCAGCCCCGAGTGGAAAGCCCCAGCCCCATGACAAGGTGTTAGATTCTTAGAGTTCGAGAAGGAGCTGTCAAATCACAGGACCTCAGCTCAGCACCAGACCCTGGAGGGGGAAAGCCAGCCTGTCAGGCACACCAACACCTCACTGGTCGCCAGGTGCCGTTGTCTCCCTGCCTGTGCTAACGAGCTGGAGATCCGAGGCCACAAGAGCCCAGCGGCCATCTCAGGGTCCCTGCAGCCATCCTTCTCTCAGGGCTTTAGACGCTCTCTTCTTAAGTATAATCCAGCTAAATCCCACAACCGGTAAATTATTTACTGTCATATACCCAAACTCTGCTCTAAGGCTTTAAGCAGTGGAAACTGATCCCAAGACTTGTTTGTTGGCAGCAGGCCCGCGGGGTGGGCGGCCACATGGAGAGGCCTGTGATGTGATGAGGCAGTGAGGAAGGGAAGCGGCCGGGGAGGGGTTTCCGTGGGCCTGTGCGCTGGGTGCAGGATGTGGGCGCTGTTGCCTCCTGCCCCTGGGGCTGTGGGAGGTGGGCTTTCTTTGTGGAACAAGGAGGCAAGCAGGGCCTTCCCTCTCCTCTTCTGTGACTTGCTCCTGGCCGCGGGAGAAATCAGCTTGGTCACTGAGCTGTGAAAGTTCCTGGCTGTGTGGCTGTTTTGGTGCTGCCCTTCGCCACACAGGGCGATCTTATTTCGGGCACCTTTTGGCCACAAGAGCAGAAGCACAGGCCTAAGCTGGGACCCTTCGTTGCAGCTCATCATTCCAGAGAGAAGAGAGACCCAGAGTGGGTGGGGTGGGCTGGGCATTCCAGCTCGAGGCTAGTTTCTTGTGACCAGAACAGACTAGGAAACTGACAAGGAAGCACTTTGGTATTCTTCAGTTCCTGACTAACCGCAAGCCAGTCTGCTCAGGGCAGTCATGGGAGGGACTCCTGCAGGCCAGGAGGGACGACTCCCACATGCTGTCCTTGGGATGCACCGCCACTCACTCAGAGGGGGACCCTCCTGATGTGCCTGGCAGAGGCCTGTTTTGTTGGGGTTCCACGTGGCGTAGCCAAGTATCTGTGAAGACAGAGGAGCCTCTGGGGCGTCCGGCAGTGCTTCACAAACCAGGCAGCAGCCCTGCAGAAGGGGGTGGAGGAGGTGTCCGATGCCTGCTGTTGGTGTTCCTGGATAGGACAGGAGAATGGTTCCCGGGGAAGGGGAGTGGCTGTGGCAGAGCTGCACATCCTTTCTCAGTGCAGTTCCAGGGTGGAGTAGAAAGTGCGGGTGTTTGGGGGGGGTGGGTCTGGTCAATGTGGGCAAAGCTGATGCCAGTTCTGCAGACTAAACAGTTTTTCCGAAAACAACGGTCGAGGAGCGCGTCCAAAAGCCTCAGCGGCATCTCAGCCAGCAGACGCTCTCCATGCCGGCCCAGGGCGATGGAGCTGGGCATAGCAGCTGAAGACTTCCGGTGATTTTCAAGTGCCTCCTAACATTCCACGGCATCCCCGAGAAGGCAAAGCAGTATCAGAAAGAACCACAGAACCCACACACGTGTGGGGGAAATGTGGTTTTCAATTGTTCAACCTTCTCACATCCTCCCTGCTCCCTGGCCTGGAGCTCTCTGGGGTAGGAGCCACCATCGCCTTCTGGTTGCGAGTGGCGCAGGGGCTCTCCCTCACCCAGCATGCTCACTCCGGGTCCCTAGCTTCCCTTTCCACCCTTCGTCGGATGACGGGCCCCACACCACTGGATGTTCTTACTTAAATAATTTCTAGGGCCCAGGTTCTTGTCCTTGCTGGAGGTTTGACCTGGGCACATCATTTGGCTTCATCCATGCCCATGGTTGTGAAGATCAAATAGGATGACATGTGAAAATGCTCAACCCTAAAATTTTCTTCAAGTATACTTTTATTAATTGGGTCCTTAGTGCATTTGCCTTGCAAAGGAAGAAACGGAGAACTGGAATTTCCGTTTCACTAGCATAGGTCTCAAACTATTATGTGAGGATAGCTCTCATTTCAATGAGGCACCGCACTGAAACTATATGGCAGTTTCCAATACCATTTCTGGGGGTGGATTAAGGCGACCAATCTGCACTTTCCAACGTGAAGAGCCTTGGTTGGTCCTACCCCCGCCCTTCTTCTTGTCACACACCTGGTGGTTCCAGGACCAGACATTCTGAGATAACCCAGAGGTTACAGGGAACACAGACAGGCTCTTGAGCGCTTACAGGAAAGGAAGCCGGTTTGGGCCAGGCTTGAGATGCCCAGTGTGGACTCTGCAGAGTCCAGAAGTAGGCGCCCTGCTCAAGTGTGTGCTGGGCTGGGACCAGAGCTCCAGCAGGTGCAGGCCAGGTCAGTGCTGGCAGGTGCAGCCAGCATGCCCAGAGGAAGGCTTTATGTCAGCCCAGAACATTTTCTGGAAATTACCAGAGATGCAGAAAGACCCCATGAGCCCACCGCAGTTTTCATAGACTAAACGATTCCCTTGCACAGTTGAGGAAATACCAGACACATCTACCATTAGGTACAATCTTACACAGTGGAAACTGGGTGGTGGCTGGGGGCATCTCTGGGTGGGAAGATAATAAAACTCTTGGGCTAGAAGGGGGTCAGGGAGTCAAGGTGGAGATCGTTACACGCCAGCCAGCTCAGGCCACTCTGAGGAAGGCTGGAATGGAGAGAAGGAAGCTCTCAAGCCCAGAGCAGAGGCACTTAAGCCTGGAACTTGCAGCATAAATAGGCCCCAAAGTCCCAAAACAATGACCTTGAGGCCCCCTGACATAACCTCATTATCACTTCCTCAAGTTACAGCCGCTTGATCCACTGGATTAAGTGAAAATGCTCCTGCCATCGCTCACATGTCTCTTTGCTGGGACACTTGGAGGCCAGGCGACGCTTACAGCAACTCCTGTGCTGTTGACCCAACTCGAACTCTGTGCCTGCCACACAACTGCCCAGTGCTACTTCTAATCATGGTATTACCAGCCCCGTGTACCAAAGAGACACCCAGGCTTAGATGAGTGAAGGGCTTGCCTAAGGTCGCAAAGAGAGGACCTGGACACTCCAGTCTGGGGTCCGGGGCTCCTGAGGGAGGTGGTCCACCCACCCCGCCACATCGCCGCCCCACAGGAGCCACCATCGCCTTCTGGTTGCGAGTGGCGCAGGGGCTCTCCCTCACCCAGCATGCTCACTCTGGGTCCCTAGCTTCCCCTTCCACCCTTCATCGGATGACGGGCCCCCCACCACTGGATGTTCTTACTTAAATAATTTCTAGCATCTTAACCTGAACTTGTAACGTTTTACTACTTCCTCCCAGAGCCTCAGCTGGCTGCGGCTGCGAGTTGAGGAGCTGTACGTGGAGCTGAAGATCGGAGAGAGGACAGATCCTTTCCAGCTCGTCTCTTCCACCCTGTGCTGTGCACTGCTTTTGGTCACTTTGATCTCTGGGAGGCACGCACTCCCTCAGATGTGCGCAAGGCACGTTGCCAAGCAATACAGTTTTAAATTCCTTTGCAAACAAATAAACAAAAATACCCTTGAAAATCCTGCTCTGCAAACTTTCAGCTCTGAAGCTTCCTTTTTATAGATTTTTCCAAAGCAACTTATTTTCAAACATTTGTAATATTTTGAAATATCCATAGCAATCTTCACCTCTAACTATACCATCTGGCTGCTCGACAGACAATAATTGCTCTGAGTCAGGCTGATCTCAAATACATAAATAAAGTAAAAGGGAAAAGTGGTCTCCTCACTGAAGCTTATGTGGCATTTGTATGTTGCTCAAGCTCTTCTCAGACAAAAGCCAGCGTCTGCAGTATCCATGGGACTGGCGGACCGATGCTTTGGAGGGGTGGCCTACAACTCACTTCGAAAAACAACCAGCTGCACGCTGCTGTCCTTGCGTGAACACTGCCGTGCTCGGGGCCTCCTGGGGAATTGTTCCTTCCTTTGAAGAACGAGGCCCAACATACATCTCCTACTCAGGGCAAGGGGAGGAGCTGCCAGCGCTCAGGCAGGGTGCTTCGGCAGGGCAGGTCCTGGAAAGGCTGGTCTGCGAACCCGTCCTGTTCCAGGGCCTCCCGGCTAGGCAGCACTGTGGGAGCCAGTGCGAGGGCCTCACCCACCCTGAGCACGTCTCAGCCACCCTGGAGAGAAGGCGAGGCTGCCAAGCCCGGGGAGACCCCGCCCTCAGCCTCCTGCCTATCCGATCCCACGTGCAGACAGGGGATTCCCCGCAGCCTTCCCAGCCCTCACCGAGCAGGCTGATGCCCAGCCGGGACAGGCCTTGTCGGAGCCCCTCGCCCAGGCTCTCAGGAAGCTGCCGCCGCCACTCCTCCTGCCGGTGGTAGTGCTCCTCGTCCAGCGAGAGACGGTCCATGTTCCGGGCCAGGCTGGTGGCCAGGTTGGTGATGGATGTGAGGGTACCTGAGGGCACAAGAGCACAGAGTTGGCCTCCTTGTCTCATACACGGACCCCGGGGCGGTGGTCCTGGAGGGCTGTGGGCAGTGGTGCATATGGCGCCTTCTGGACATGCCCAATGGCGAGTGATGGTGGTGCCCTCTTGGGCAGTTTGAAGCAGGAACCTTAAGAAAATTAGGTGAGAATGAACGCTTGCACACAAGGGTGACTGCACTCTCTAAAACGCAAGATGAGAGTTGTCGGAAAGCGCCCTAGAGCTTTATGTGAAATGTCCTTCACCAGAATTCATAGTTAATGCTTGTTCAAAACATTCCGTTTTGATGTCCTCATTGGAGCCAAGTCTTGAAGGTTAAAATATGCCCTCTCTGATTTTAAAGGATGAGGTTATATTGCTAAATCTTAGATTATAAAGAAATCTTTCCACCTTAGGAATACACTTTATTCCCTAAACTTTACCATTTGACATTCTGAGGAAAGGATTATTATGACACAGAGAATACATGCAATTTTGATATTCAGGACATTAACTGAAAAAAAGTGAGAACGATAAAGGGAGTAAATCATGTGAAAGCCACGATTTCGTATGGTTTCCCTAAGAAAGGCTACTTCAGCACTGTGCTCAAAACAGTCCCTCCCCCCAGCAAGTCTGCATATATTTCAGTGAGCAAAACTGAATGGACATCAGTGGACAGATCTGAAAGCCAATGAACTAGCCCATCTGCAATCGGGGATCTGGTTGCAAGAAGTGGCCGACATTTTTGTAGCTGCTTCTTTACCAGTAACCTGAAAAGAAAAAAGTACACACACGCGCGCGCGCGCGCACACACACACACACACACACACACACACACACACACGGATACCAACAAGGCAGAGATTTTGCTAAGAGAAGGCGAGAACAAGTATAAAAACATTGAGTCAGTATGCTGAAAGTACCACTTCTGAAGTTCAACTTAGCAGGTGTTGGTTGTCTTATTTTAAAATAAAAACAACAGAACCACAGAGATTCCAGTGTCAAGACTGAGAAATCCACCAGTGACTCATCCGGTTTCTGCAGCTCAGCCCCGGGCCTCCCCGGATGATTTGAGGCTTGGGGGAGTGTCCTTTTCATTGTCCATGGAATTTGTTTCTATTGCTCCTGCTGTTTTCCTGCCAACCCCCCACCCCCTCTATGGATCACCAGTTCTCAAATTTCAAGCTCAAGTCTTCTTTTGAGGCCTTCTAGAGACTTCCACAACCTGCCCACTCAATGGAGTTGCAGCACCGTCTATGGTAAAATGCCTCTTACAGGGAAGAAGCCCTTTGCCCTGTTTTTCCTGCCTCCTGCTGAGAAGAAAAGGGGACTCAGATGGCCCTTGTTAGATCCCAAGTCCCTGCCAACCTGACCAAAATATCATCCAGCAAACACACTCCGGATGAAATGAAAACATTCCCCTTCCTGCAGGAAGCACTTCGGCATCTGTGCCGATGACCTATCTGGCCACAAGATGGCACTGTTTACATAGTGTGCTAGAGAGGAGGTGGCTGCTTCACCTCCAAATCAGCGTCTATGTCAAAATGTATCCATATCCTGAAGAAAGTTATGACAACTGTATCTACAGTTAAAAAAAAAAAAAAAAGGATGAGGCAACACAGTGTAGGATTTCTGATGTTTAGCAGAAATCCTGAACACCTTTAATATTTCTGTATTTATCACATGGAATAACAGTTGAGCCAATCCTTGTTTTCCCAATGGGAGGTTTAAAATTCTTAAGTTTCTGAAACATTTTCACACACTACAGGCAGGCAGTGATCTGTTTAAAACATAAGACGTTATATATGAGCTTTGTTACAAATCCAACCTCTCACTGCAAGCTAACAAGCCAAACAAAGCTAGAGGCAATCTGAATGCATTTAAAACTTCGACAAGTACTTTACAAAAAAAAAAAAAAAAGACAGGGAAGGAACGAAATTAAGGCATTATTACAGGGAACTGAAATCGCTACCTTTGGAAATGTGCTTTACAAATGATGTCGTCCCTCTGGAGACGCCGCTCACGAAGGCTCCTGGGCCTCGGGTCAGGCCCTCATATGGAAGCCTGAAGAAGTCAGCGATTCCATTTCCGATGCTTCTCACCAGGCTTGCCGGGCTGCCGAGGATCTCCAGAGACCCAACCACCCAGCCTGCAGTGGACCAAAGGGAGAGGGTTACTGGAACCTTAAACATAGCACTTTCAACACTGGTGAAAAAGTGACCCTTTTCCCCTGCAAGTTATTTTCCACGCTAGAATTAAGAATTGTAATACACTTCTTTGGGGCAAAATAAGTCATTCGCTGTGGATTCAGAAATGGCAAACTCTCATACTTTGTAAATCAAAGTGATTCATTCTTTAAGGGCCTCACAAATGGCTTTAATATGACTTCCTGGCTGAGCCTCCATGCTCCTGCTAAAAGGGATCCATGTGTGGGTACGCACACTGCCGTCACCCGGGGAATGCATGTTCTGGGGCTGCAGGTGTTTGCAGGAGGGACGTTATCTCTAAAACCCCCCGGGCAGCCGTGGAGGCTGCAAGATGAGGAGGACATGCCTGGTCAGGGGCAGGTGGCCAGATGCTGAATGGGGCGTTGCAAAGGGGATGCAAGTTTCTGACAAGGATGGAGGAGTTATTTTTAATCTTCCCAATCCTACCAAATTGAGTGCTTCCCTTTGGAGCAGAGCTAGAGCCAGACAAATGTCTCCCCTTCAACCCCAGCTTCGCTTGTGTAAACACTGGTGACAGGGACATACTGATGAGGTTAGCGAGAGGGGAGTGTTCCTTGTGAAGGTCCCAGGAGGGTAGCTTTGGATCTGGTTTCCTAGTTAAGTTCGGGCTTGCCAGGAGCCGGCCTGCTCGGTGGCCTGATTGCGGTGTCTGCTGCCTCGTGGGAATGTGGCTGTGGGGCGGAGTCCGGCAGAGGTTGCCTTTCCCCTTCTGCCCTGGGGGACCTGGGGCTGTAGCCCAGTGGACTGGAGGCGCAGGCGAGCGCCCAGGGCCAAGGAGAAAAGGAGTCCCAAAAGACAACTTCCCCGGGGCACCTCTGACCTCCCCAGCCCAGCGCTCAGACCCTCCAATGGGAAGGCCACAGGGACAGGACTGTGTGGGGCCATCCCCCCGCTCACCAGCAGGTCCTTGAAGGACAGTCCTGTGACAGAGATCCTTGGTCGCATCAGGGATCTGAGGGGACGGGAAGGTGTGGCTACAAGAGCCAGGCCCAGGTCCTGAAGGCCCCACGCCCAGCCCATGCAGAGTCCCCTCGCTTCTCTGTAACATCAGGACGACAACACTAGGGTTTGGGGCAAAGGAGAGAATAATTTCCAGAAGACAAAGATGACAAGTGGGAGGGCCTGTGAGTACCGGGCATTCAGCTCATTTAATCCTAACAGCAGCTGTGCAAGACAAGTATTACTATCTCCCTTCAAATAAATTCGGGTTAGCTAATGACTGAGCTGCTGTTTGGAGACAGTAGGCAGAGGCAAATCCAACATGGTTTCACTCTGTCTCCACGGTCCCACATTCAGACAGGAAAAGGAGGAAACTGAGGCTCAGAGATTAACTCAGTTGCTCACAGTCTCCCGGCTAACAGACTCATGGGTTAGGTTTTCAACCCAGGTATACCTGATTCCAAAGTCCATGCTCCCCTTCTGTGAACCCAGGCTGCAAAGAGTAGGCAGAATGCTGTGAGCCAGGCTCGGTGGCTCAGCCTGTAATCCCGCACCTTTGGGAGGCTGAGGTGAGTGGATTGCCTGAGCCTGCAGGTTCGAGACCCACCTGGGCAGCAAGACCTCATCTCTACAATAAATCAAAAAATCAGCCGGGCGTGGTAGCGTGCGCCTGTAGTTCCAGCTACTTGGAAGGCTGAGGCAGAAGGATCGCCGGAGCCCAGCAGGTCGAGGCTGCGGTGGCCGGGAGCGGCCACTGCACTCCAGTCTGGGCGACAGGGTGAGACTCCAACTCAAAAAAAAAAAAAAAAAAAAAAAAATGCTGTGGGAGGTTCTAGAATGTTTCTTCATGGGGGGGCCCTCTCTGGAGGTAGAGTAACAGCAGATTCCCTTTAGCCTGGCATGGCTGTAAGGCAGAAGGTCAGTCTGGAAACATCTTGATTCCCCCTCTCTCCAAAGACTCCACATATAAAGAAAGGAGAGTAGCGATGCCAAGCAGAACCAAGCAGGCCTGTTCAGGTCAGTGCAAGGGACACGGGAGGGGGTGGGGTGGAATGCCCCAGCCATGCCATCTCGCTCTACCCAGCTGTGGGGACCCACCCCCCGCTCCTTCCAGCCACATGAAGGGTGGGGCTGGGATTTCCTGGATTAAGACCACTGATGCTTGAAGCCACTGCCTGATAGGAGAGCTATGTGTGGCCCAGAGCTATGCAGTGGCAGTGGCATCTGAGCTGGCCAAAAAGGGCAGAAAGTATCCAAGAGTACTCCTTTATTTTCCTCCATAAGCAAAAATATCTTTTGTTTCTAAGTGGAGAATTTTGTTGAAAAGGGGAGTTTGCCCAGCTTCCCATCAAACTGAGACTGGGGGTAGACAGAAACCTCACAAATTAGAAAGCCCACATTCTCTCTTTCAAACAGGGCTAGTTACTTGTTTCTAATGACTGTTTATTTATAAAGCCTCTTGGAGGCAACTCCACACCTTCCCTAGAAATGCCAGGTGTCTTCCACCACTGTAGGCAGGAACCCTCTCCCCAAGGCCAATGGGGGAGTGTTGACCTAAGAGAGCTGCAGATGCACCTCGCTCACCCCCAGGCTGCCCTCTGCCTTGCTCTACAAGGATGCTACTCTATTCCCTCAGACTTTTCTCTCTGGAGTTGGCAGCCTCTGGCCATCTTCCCATCTCCTACTCCTCTAATCACTGCTTTCTTTCAGACAGTCTTCAGCCTGTTCATAGATTTTTTAGTGATAGAGTTTCCAACAGGGTCTAAAAACTTGGCCTTCTATATTAGAATTCCTTATCTTGGAATACATAGGATTGGGATGGAAGCTTAGAGGATTTTTAGCTGAATTATAAAAAATCCAAACAGAACGTTCTCATGAAACCTCATTAAAAACATCAACCAAAACAGAGAGATCATTGTTTGCACACAGGCGGCAGGGGTGTGGTTACCTGGTACCTCTGGTAGGGTCTCCCTGCCAGCTCGCTACACAGATGGGTGCTTCCCACACCTCAGCATCACGCAGAGACCCAGCGCGAGGCTTGGTCCTTCCCAGCCCTCAGGTCAGAGCTCAGTAAGCTATGGGCCTGCTTCTCATGTTAAAAGCAAAAGCTGCCTGAAAGGAACATTTTCTGGAACTATTTATAAATATATCTATTTATTAAATTTGAAATGCTGCTTTTTAAAAAAAAAAAATTTCTTAGCAAGAGGGAAATATTTTTTTCATTGTTGTGCAAGCTATCAAAACAACAAGTCTGGCAGGGCCCAGCCCCCGATCTGGTCATTATCTTTTATGAAAAAGTTCTGGACAGCCCTGTTAAGTTTATGAATTTCATTATGGAGAAAATATGGCAACAGCACAGGTCACTTATTGCTGCCATCTTCATTTTACATGGGAATGCATTCGAGTACAATGTTGCAAAGAGGGCAGAACAAAGGTTCTCTCCTTTACTTTCAGTATATGAGGCTTCTGTGTTCTTTACTGGAAAGATTGACAAGACCAGCTCTGGATGGTGTTTTTTGCTTGAATTCTTGGGACCCAGATTATTAAACTAAAAGAGTGAACTTTGATGAGGAATACATGCTTTGATGCTGATTACCATAATACAGCAGTCCCCAGCCTTTTTGGCATCAGGGACCAGTTTTGTGGATGACAATTTTTCCATGGACAGAAGCATGCCACTTAGATCCCTCCATGTGCAGTTCACAACAGGGTTCATGCTCCTATGAGAATCTAATGTCGCCAATGATCTGACAGAAGCCGGAGCTCTGCTCACCAGAGGCTTACCTGCTGTGTGGGGTCATAAAGTATCCTGAAACCATGGTCCCCAAAACTCAGTCTTTAGTGCACGGTGCTCTCCATACACAGTTTTGTACACATATTCAAACCACCCCTTGCAAACTTTTCCAGCCAGAATGAGAGGGGAAGCCTTACCTCTACCATGAGCCCCTGAGAAGCAACAGTTCTCCACCTAGCCCCAGAGAGAGGTAAGGCTGAAGCAAGGGCCATTCTTTCTCTTTGGGCTCAGGTCTGTGGAGAGGCTGAGACACCAACTGCCTTCTCTTTGCCAGCTTTCTAGATAGGCAGTGCTGCACTGGACAGATAGAGAGCTTGCTGTGCATCTTACCAGCACACAAATCCTCTGAATTTCTCACCTTTTGCTATTCATGATCAATAAAGAAAAAACCTAATACTGTATTATTTTAGGCCCAGGGACTGAAGGCCTGGGTTTCTGCTATGCTACTGTGCTAAGAAAGGGTCTTGTGCCTGCAAGATGCTTTAAAAAAGTGTTGGCTAAATTGAATTAAAATTCTAAGTTACGGCTACAGTGCCAAGCAAATACTCTCATATGATCCTCTCAAAAACCTTAAAGCCTGTTTTATAGATGAAGAAACTGAGACTCAGGGAGGTTCAATAACTTGCCTAGGTCGTCTAACAGGGCAGAGTCTAGATTTGGGTCCAGTTCTGTCTAATTGTAAAACTCACATAAGTTACCTCTTGCCAATTGTTTTCTTGTATCTTGAATGAGGCACTTCCCCAAAGTGTGTCACTTTTGCCCAGGTTCTAGCTCATCACAGACCCCCTGCTTGTGTCCTTACCTGCTCTAAAAAGGGCCCCAGCGGCGTAGTGCATCGCCAGAGCATGCACGAGTTGCCTTGCAGTGGTAAAGATGGGTCCTCGTTCAAACACCGAGAAGGAGAGAGGAGTGTGGTCAGAGGCTATGTACAGCTTGAGGGATGCGTGGATGCTGACGAGCAAATTCACTGGCTGGATCACCAATTTCCGTAACTTCACAGGGTTCACCAAGGCCCTTGCGTGCTGTGTGACCAGCTCAGGTAACACCTGTCTACCCCTGGAGAAGTGCATGGAGTGACCAGCTGGCCTGCTGCTAGGAAGGTAAGTGTCAAACAGAGTCTTAATATAGTACACAAATGTATCTTCCACGTATAACCGGGCAGGTTTCAGTTCAAAACTGAACTCGTTGATATCACATAAGAAGCTCTTGCCCTCAGATAAGGTAATACGAAGTTTGATAAAACAGTTTTCTTTGTATTCTTCCAAATCTTTGCTGGATATGAGGGAACTCTGTATTTTAGAACACTGAATGGGTTCTGTTTTTTCTCCCTGGCAGACCAAGACTGCAAAATGGAAATTGGATTTGCTGTAAAGCTGGTTGTCCAGTTGCAGGTCCCCACAGTAGACTTCCACACAGTATAGTTCAAAGAGGGCAGCTGCAGGCTCTTCGCCAGGGAAGGGACCAGCCCCTGGGGTCAAGCAGAGAAAAATATTGTCCAGTGTGAGTCTCAGAAGCTCAACGGATGCTTTGTGGTGAGTGAGATCATCAAACACTGCCAGGCTCAACTGAGTGATGAACATTTTAAATGTAACTGTCTTCTCCAGAGTTCTAGAGGAGAAAGGGAAAAGAACATTAGTCTCCACTACCCCACACATTTCTTTCTTTCTTCTTGTTTTGTTTTTTTTTTAATGACAATGCCTTACTAAATACCTCCTGATGGGACATCAGATTAGCATAAGAAACAAATAAGAACTAAACTTTCAGTACATCCTGTCTGGACAGAGCCAGTCACACTCCGACAGCATTGGGAAATGCTCCCAATGGGACTATTACAAGTTCTTGTCATGTTTCTCTATGTGTCTCCCTTATCAACACCAGATTTCGCTCCCCAGTCCTTCTAGTCTTTGTGCACTAGTTCTCTATCATGATGATCACAAGACAGAGAGATAATAAAACAACGGAGACTCCCTAAATTGAAAAAGTAAAACAAGCAGAAGAAAACTAAGCAGGAACTCCCGCCACAACTGCCTACTTATTGCGCACAAGTCTGTGCTCTGCTCACTCATTTCTAGGGCAGAACTGCCCATGCTCTGTCTCAGGCGAACCCCTCTAACATGCCCCAAGATCACTGCTCTCATCTACCCAAGGACATCACTTTAGCAATTCACGTCTTTCCTACAGCATCTTTTTCTTCATCACTAGCAGCTTGTAAAAATGCTGTCATTTCTCTTATCTCAAAAAATCCCCCGTGTAGCTCCACTCCCTCCTCTATGGACCCCATTTACATGGAAAGTCTAGTGTCTCCAGTTCTTCTCCTTCCTTGCTCTCTGCAACTTGCTGGGAGCAGGATTTTGTGCCCCAACCCCCAGTCTAACAAAACAACTCTTGTCAAAGTCATCAGTATCTTCCATTTGGCCAAATCAAATGATGGACTTTTAGTTTTTTTGCTCCCTTGACCTGAACTACCAACGGCATTTGACATTGTTGGCAACTCCCTCCTTCTGGAAACACTTTCTTTACATGCCTTTTCTCAGCTCTTCTACCTCTGTTCACTCATCCTTGGTCACCTATGTGGACCCCTTCTCCTCTCTCAGACCTCTCAAACTTAAGGTGCCCAAGGCTCAGCCCTTGGTCCTCTTCTTGTCTCTGTCTTCTCTGACTTCCTTGGAGATCTCACATAGGCTCTTGACTTGAAATACTACCTATATGTTAATGACTACCAGAGCATATATTTAGCCTAGAACTCCTCCAGAACTCCAGTCTTGTGCATCTACCTGCCTATCCACACAGTCATTGAGATGTCTCAGTGACATCTCAACTTATCACATCTGTAATCAAACTCTTGACCTTACCCCCAACCTATATCCATCTTTTCTATCTCAGTTAATAGCATCCACATCTTTTCAGTTCTCAGAACCAAAATTTTAGAGTCATCCTTGATGCCTCTATTTCCAGCCCTTATCCAATGTATCAGGGAAATCCCACTGGACTTTCCTTAGAAGTGTATCTTGAATCTGATGGTTTCTAACCATTTCCACTGATACCACAGTAGTCTAAGCCACCAGTGCTAGTATAACTGTAGTAATTTCCTAACTATTCTCCTCCCTTGCTTCTGCCCGTTTCTCTATAGTCTACTTCAACAAAGCAGCCAATGGTCTTCTAAATTTAAGTCACAGTGTGTCATTTCTCTGTTCAAAATGCTCTAATGACTTCCTCATTTCATTTAGAATTAAAGCCAAGCCCATCAATGGTCTGTGAGGCCCCACACAAGGAGTCTCCCTCCTTCCTTCCAGCACTTAGCTCCCTGACCTCATGTAGTGCTGTTGCCACCTTCACTGGCTCCACTGGACCCACATCAGCTTCTTCCCTGGTCCTCTACTATGCCAGGTACACTGCTCCAGGTTGTTGAACTGGCTGTGCCCTCTGTCTGGAGAGCTCTTCCCTCAGATAATCACAGTACTAATCCCCTTGCTGCTTTCAAGGCTTTGCTCAAATGTCAGCTTCTTGGTGAGGCCTACCTATGCCAATTGATTTAAAGCTACGCTCTCCCTGTCCTTCGGTCCTGGCATTCCCTGTCCGTCTTACTGGGCTCTGTTTCTGTTCCTGTAGTACTTAGCTTCTATTGTTCCATAACATTTCCTTTTTTATTATGTTTGTTCTCTCTTTTCTCCCATCCATACCCATTTATGTCTATGAGAATATAATCTTCTCAAGGGCAGGGATTTAACTTTTTTATTCATGAATGTATCCCCATCTCTAGAACAGCACTGGGCATTCATTAATTTGTTGAATTAATGAATTAGGGAAGTACAAATAAATACCTGTACCGTGCTTGTTTCTACCACAGAATGTACAGGTTGGTGCTACTGTCATTAACATTTAAACCCTAGATAAAATGTTTCTGAAATTATGGTATAGGCTTCACATTTTGTGCTATATCATTTAATATCCAGTCTCCAATTTTGTTATACTATTAATTTTAACAAACACTTTCGAGCAAAGAAAACATTCTGTCAAACATTATTTTAATAGTATAAATTCAAATTAGCTGAGCCCATGTTAATGAGTTCTTAACCATATATGAGAAGCATGAAGCTTTTTTTAAAAAAAGGTTTAAGCAAACGTATGAAAAGTTGGCATTATTTCATATTTTAATTTTAAATTAATTTTTATGATTAAAATGATATTAAAATTAAAATACATAAATTATTGATTAAAACATTATGAAAGAAAAAAACCTCAGAAATTAATCACTTATATACCCACATCTATGAACAATTTTGATTGTTTCTTTTCCTTTAAGTCTTATTTCTAGGAATGTTTTGTGTGTATATACATATATATGTATTTATGTATATATGTGCATAAATAACACATAACTAGGAATATATTTATTTAATATATTCTGCTTGCTTTATTTTAGATTATCTCATATGCATTTTTCTATTTCATTAAAATTCTTTAAAGCCTATTTCTTGTGGAAGTAACATTTATGGTACATTTATGTATCATCCATTTCCCTACTGACAGACATCTGTACTCTGAATATTTTGCCATTATAATTAACACTGTGATAAACATCTCTCTGTATATATCTTTGTCCACTTCTCTAATTATTTCCTTAACCCTTAAACTCCTAAAACTCTTAAAAGTGGAATTTCTAAGCCAAAGGGATTTTGAAGCTCTTAACACAGCTAAAGTGTTTTCCAGAAAAGGGTACCAATTTACACTTCTACAAGGACTGTATATGAGGAAACATTATTGTTAATTTGATTAATAATATCTGATTTAAGTTAAAATTTCTTTGACTACTTATATTTCCTCTTCTTTTTCTGTTCATGTCTTTTGCCCTTATTTTTGTTTTTTTGGAAGGAGTAGATATCTTTCTGTTATTTATATTGAACTATGTGAGTTCTTTCAAATTAAGGATATTCAACTCTTTGTCTGGTTCATGTTTTTAAAACCTAATGCCAACACATCATTCAAAGGTTGGAAAGTATGGCTCTAAGAGATGTATTTACATTTGATATAGCTCTAATTACTAAGTTTTATTACTAATTATTAAGCTGTCATCTGGATACAGAGGTATTAACTTGCATTTCATGCTAATGATAATGGTAGAATTCTAAGATGTACAGTTTTTAAATCACTTAAACTTATCACAGAAGAAGTAGAAGGTACCCAAGAAAGATGATATTGTTACCTATTGTAGGTATGATTTAATGCTAATAACCATATTCTGACTTAGGGATTACACAATAATCAGCCAAAAGCTTCAATACATATGTATATGTCATGTAAATATATGACCAAGAATGGGGTTTATAACTTTATACTAGGAAAGCGTTTTATTCTGCTCCTGGGGAAGTATTAAACCTACCTGTTGGTATTGGTTAAAATAGGTTCTGCTTTTCCTTCTGGGGCCACAGTGATGAAGACTGTGCCACACTGATGGACAATGTCCACATACACATAGCCAAAGCCAGTCAGGAACACAACCTACAAAAAGAATATTCGAAATCTGATTAAAGAGAAATAAGAGACACTACTGAAGTGGTTGACTTCAACTGTCTTACGTTCTGACTCAATACCACAAACACTTCCTGGTTATATTTCTTTATATCCGTGTGTACAGGCTATGCAGTTGACTGGAAATGAAAAAAAAAATCAAATCCAGATTTTTCAATATTCAGCTGTAACGTTCATAGAAAAAAAAATGATGGATGATGGGGCATGGGTGTCTTCATTCTCTGTTTCTTTGGAATTGGCAAATAACTCTGTATGGGCTGGAGTCCAGCCATGGGGCCTGCTTTATGTGTGCATATGAATCTTTGTGAGAAAAAACTCCTCAAAACCTAACACTCAGGATGTGAGATGCACTGTTCAAAAACCTTCCAGGCTCTTGAGTGTTGACTTATTTCTATGGGAGTGTTCTTCTGTGTTGGGGACACAAAAGCATACCCAAAACTCTATCAATAAGACATGTCACAATCCCTCGAAGGTCCTTCATATAACTTGTAACAAGAATGTTAGATAAGGTACGCTTCTTGGAGTCAAAATTAATTTTTCTACCATGAGAAGGTGGACTAAGACCTAAAAAAACGTTCTATCTCAGAAGCCAGGTGCCAGGCGAGCAGAACAAATGTCCTTTCAGCATTAAATACCAATGTTTCTTAAATGGCTAAATATTTGAAAACAGAACAGAACTATTTGAAAAACAAGTCCAAGAACATCATGTTCACAGCCAGGATTACCTGAGGGTAGGGTAAGAACCTCCTCATGCTTGGAAATGCTGATCTGATGATTTGCAATATCGACTGAGGCCAAGCCTGGGACCTTTGTTATTGTTAGGACAGCAAATAAAAGAAGACAGACTGAAAATTCCTGGATGAAGGAACAGAGCTAGGTTCTCGCTTGACAATATTAATGTATTCTAATTTTGGCCACACGAAGACGTACCAGAGAGAGTACGCAGAAACACAGCAGAGTCACAGACTCACATTTAGAAGCAACTTCATGACCAATGGGCTTCTTTTTCCTTCAGTGGTTGCTCCTTCAGAATTTCTGACCCACTGCAGCATTCAGGGGACCTGGATGTCATCTCTGCCACCTCCCTCTTTTCCCTGCAGCCCAGCTGTCATCAGCTTCTCCAGCTCTGCCTAGCTCCTTCACTGCTATCTTCTTTTTCATTCCACAGCCTCTGCTATAGCTTGGGCCCTTCCTTGCCACTTGCCACTCCCTGTGCCTAGAATATGCTTCTCCCCACACAAGATCTTTCACAATCCTGTGTATCTGTGCACAAACAGCTTAACAGACGGCTTATTCCAAGAAGCAATTCTTTAATTTTTCTATTCCCGTCCAGCTTGACACCTACTTCTATATTCTAAAAGCACTTTAAAAATGTTTCTATTTGAACATCAATTTTATTGTCTGTTTATATGCCTGACTCAATCCCTATCTGTAGACTTCTTGAGGGCAGAAATGGAGTCAATTTGTTGGGTCTACTTTTTCTATGAACACGTTTCCCAAATGGATTGTTCTGTAAAAATAACTGTTTCAAAAGACTCTGTATTCTGAATTTGGCTCATTTGTTCCAAGATAAGAAACGAACTCGACTATGATAAAATTTAACAGTAAAATTTAGTAGCATAAAAATGGCTCAGCTCATGAATCTAAAACAAAATAGATATTCTTTAGGAAATATTTCCATTTTCAAAAGTCATTCCTTTGTATGATATATAAATCACATCAAATGCTTTTGAACTAGACGGAAAGATATGGAATTGTTCTTTTGGTACAAACAAACCTTTTTAAGGCCCTTGCTCCCATCTATATTCCTTTTCTAAGTGACTGTCCAATATTTCCGTGTATATATTACAGGTTTTTAGCAGAGAGTGCTAAAAGTGAGAATTACCATCCCTCAAAGGAAAGAAGGGGATGTGAATAGGAAAATGTTAATTGTTCTACTCATTCTTAATCTTTAGGCATTATAAAATGAGGATACTTACACATTTTTTTTTGAGATGGCTTTATGTTGCCCAGGCAGATCTTGAACTCCTGGCCTCAAACCATCCTTCTGCCTTGGCCTCCAAAAGTTCTGGGATTACAGGGCATGAGCCACTCTGCCTTGCCCAGTTAGATACTTATACTTTCCAAGATAATAAAGATAAGGTATGCTGGAGGTTTGTGTTAATTGCCCAAGGGACACTTGAAAGGAAGGAAATGAATCTAAACTTCTATGGTATTTCTTCTGGCCAAAAACCTAGACTCTAGATGGAAATGTCTGCTGGGTGCCCCTTTTCACCAATGAGAATGGAAGATACATAGATTTTAATCTTTGGAGCCCATCCTTGTCTCTTTTCATGTTTAAAGAAACAACTCACAACTCTAAGCCTTTTGTATACCGGAAGCTCTAGGAGTTAGAGTTAAGTACCTGAGTCATAGAGAAATTAGGCACCTTTATCCAGGTTCCCCAGAAGTTTAAAGTAAAACCTTGTCTTGGTCTGATTTGAACAATCAATCAATTATTTGACAAACACTTAAGAAGTACCTACAAAAAATCAGTCACTGTATCAGGTACAGAGAAGACATAATGCAACCCTTGTGTTGTTCAGACCAGTTGGTGAAAAAGTCAAGTACACAAATGATGAGAGGATAACTAACAATTCCAGAGCAGAAGTGTATAAAATGTTTTTCCCTCTCAATGTATTCACCGTCATGGGCTCAGTGTAAGCTCCACAAGGGCAACGGCTTTGTTTCCATTTTCTTCAGTACTTAGAACCAGTGCCTAGTAGTACTCAATAAAGATAAGGCTATGATCTGCGTGACCTCTTCTCAATGTGACTCCTGTTGTTCAGACTTCTAGTGGCCACCGTGTGTAGTTCTCTCTTTCCAGACGCAGAGCAGGATTATACTCCCCGCCTGACTCCCTGCAGTCAGGTGTGACCTTGTGACTAGTTTTGGCCAGTAGGCTAAAGGCAGACTTGACAAGGATTACTTCTGAGCCAACGCAAAAAGGGCCCACTTTCTTTCCCTGCTGCAGAGACTGAATAAAGGGCTTTATGTTCCAGATGAGTGGCAGGCCAAATCCAGCCCAATGCCTATTACTGAAGATAGAGTTTTACTGGAGCAGAGTTATGTGCATATGTTTACACATTGTCTCTATCCAAAAGGAGAGTTGAGAAGTTGGGACAGAGAATGTATGACCTGCAAAGCCTAAATCTTTATAATCTAGACCTTAAAAAATGCTTGCTGACTCCTTGACTAGATAGTTGTGACAGATTGTTACACAATCAATGAGTTGCACATCCCAGTATCCATGCCCTTGTTACTTCCCATACTGACATGGAGCTTGGCTATGCGACTTTCTTCAGCTAGCATGACATCAGCAGACATGAAGCTTGATAAAGCTTGCTAACTGGGTTTGCTCTTTTGCCACCAAGTGAGGAAGCCTGGTCTAGCCTTCTTAAGGGGGAAAGACCACATGGTGAGGAAGATGCCCAGAATTCCCAGCGAACCCATCCTTCAGCCAACTCTCCAGCTGAATGCAGCTGTATGAATGATCCCAATCTCACCCTGCAGAAAAGTCACCCAGCCAACTCCTCAGAATCATGAGAAGTTGTTAGTCATTGTTTTTTAAGTCAATAGGTTTTGGCATGCTTTGTTACAGTGGGACAGATACAACATGATGGAATCTCTATTACCTGGGTCCCCGAGTGGTCCTGGGGAACAGAGCCCCTGATGACAAACACTGAGCATGTAGCATGAACAAGAAGGTAATTCTAAGATTACAACAGGCAGTATAACTCAGTTTATACTATGAATACAGATATTCATGATGGGAGTAGGGTTCTACCAAAAATCTAAAACAAGTAACTGGCTTAATGGTCAGGGAGTAGAAATTGGTATAGAAAGCTACAAAAATGGCCATTCATGTTTTGAAATGGCAAGACATTTGGTAAAACTGTTGCCTGAGACTACTTGGGGGGTAGATCATAAACCTCATAAATCTGTAGCTCTAGAAGATGAGGTTTGAAAACAAAATATCTGTAGTATGCGTTGGCTGCTGTTGCCTGTCTGGAACACTACTGATGTTTTGTATTATAAGGAAGAGATGACCTCAGGAAAGAACTGGCCACATTGCAAATAAAAATGAAAGAGAATAGAGAGATTCTAGAAATGTAGAGCCTTGCAAAGTTAGACATATTTTTAAACCTGCTATGGTCTGAATGTGTGTTCCTTAAGATACATATGTTAAAGTTATAACACCCAAGTGAAGATATTAGGAGGTGGGGCCTTTGGGAGGTGGCTAAAGACCTTACAAAGAGGCCTGAGAAAGCCCCTCACCTCTTCTGCCATGTGAGGGTACAGTGAAAAGGCCATCTGTGAAACAGGAAGAAGGCTCTCACCAGATACCAAATCTGCCAATATCTTGATCTTGGACTTCCTAGACTCCAGAACTGTAAGAATAAATTTTGGTTGTTTATAACCTACACGGTCTAAGGTATTTTGTTACAGCAGCCTGAACAAGGTAAGATAACATCCCAAGAAGCAGAGCTTAAATTAGAAAGCCTTTGAACATAAGACAAATTAATACTCAGCCTTAAGACTGACTACAGGCATCACACTCACTGTTAACATTTCTTAGTTTCCTATAGAAGTTCTCTTAAATCCAGAGAGAAGGAAGAAAGATAGTAAAAAAATATGTTTTATAAAGAACCATGAATGTGGTTACTGGCATATACAATTCTCAGGAATCAAATAGGTAGAAAAGTCTACTGGGTTTTTGAAACATTACCATTCTCCAATACACTTATTATTGTTTTTTGAGTCAGAGTCTCGCTCTGTTGTCCAAGCTAGGGTGCAGTGACATGATCATGGCTCACTGTAGCCTTGATTTCCTGGGCTCAGGTGATCCTTCTGCCTCAGCCTTCCAAATAGCTGGGACTATAGGCATGCACCACCACACCCAGCTAGTTTTTTTTTTTTTTTGAGTTGGAGTCCCACACTGTTGCCCAGGCTGGAGTGCAGTGGCACACTCACAGCCACCCCAGCATTGACCTGTTGGGCTCAGGTGATCCTTCCGCCTCAGCCTTCCAGATAGCCGGAACCACACGCCCGGCTAATTTTTTTCATTTATTTATTGTAGAGATGAGGTCTTGTCAAGTTGCCCAGGCTGTTGTCAAACCCGTGGGCTCAGGCAATCCTCTCACCTCAGCCTCCCAAAGCGCTGGGATTACAGGACTGAGCTACCACACCCGGTCAGCCAGCTAGTTTTTAAAATTTGTTTGTAGAGACAAGGTCTCGATATGCTGCCCAGGCTGGTCTCAAACTCTTGGGCTCAAGCAATCCTCCCACTTTAGCCTCCCAAAATACTGGGACTACAGGCATGAGCCACCATGCCCAGCCCTCCAATACAGTTATGAACCTAGACTAAAAGAGACTGTGATTATTTGAAACATATTACAAGCTTAAGGTGGCCAAGAAGAGCTGCCAGAGGGTGGATCCAGGAACCTGAAAAGCAATGGTAAGAGAGCTCCTCTCCAAGAGCAGAAAAAGGGTCCAGTTAAAGACTATTTCTTGCTTCCAGAGTACGGATCCCACAAGATGTGCCCAGAACAACTTCAGAATTGCTATGGGTAAGAGGCTGCTGTTGTCTCTCATTCTTCCCCTTCTCTATGTTAGAGAAGTTATAACTATTATCCTGTCCTGTAAAAAAGCAGAGAGAGGGGAAGCAGACTAGTTCATAGGTCTCTAGATCAAAGAGAATCATATCCAGACTCAGTATCACTCAGAAGTTTTAGATTTTGGCAGGACGGTAACTCATGCCTGTAACCCAGCACTTGGGGAGGCTGAGGTAGAGGACTGATTGAGCCCAAGTTCAAGACTAATGGTAGGCAATATAGTGAGACCTCACCTCTACAAAAATAAAAAATAGCCAGGTGTGGAGGTGTACACCTATAGTCTCAGCTACTTGGGAGGCAAAGACGATATGATTGCCTGAGCCTAGGAGGTCGAGGCTGTGGTAAGCTGTAATCATGCCACTGTACTACAGCCTGGGTGATGCAGTGAGACCTTCCCAACTTAAAAAAAATATAAAAGAAGAGTTGGATTTTAAGTGTGACATAGTGACTGGTTAGAACCTTGGTGAGGAGATTTGTTTGTTCTTTGATGGGGAAAAAGAATGAACAAAATGATTGATGGCCAAGACTTGCTGTTTCTGCCGTTTCAATCTGTGTCAGAGCACTTTGATCAGGCTGGTGTGGTAGCTTGCGCCTGTAGTTCCAGCTACTTGGAAGCCTGAGGCAGAAGGATCGCCAGAGCCCAGCAGGTCGAGGCTGCGTTGGCCGGGAGCGGCCACTGCACTCCAGTTTGGGTGACAGAGTGAGACTCCAACTCAAAAAAAACAGAGTATTATTGTATGTACTGTGGGTGCCAGAATATCAGTCAAGTCCTAGGCCCTGCCTTCCACTTAGTATAGTATCTTTTACTACAATTACAAATAAGAAGCACTTTAATATTAACTTGTGCTTTTCTATGTACTCAGTTATCTTTACTACAATGATTATTTATATCTAGTCAATAATATCTTCTTTTAAAATTTACCAATTTAATTTACTAAGTAAATAAGCTACAAGGTGACATATAGGAAATAATGGAAAGTATCTTTGGAGATTTATCTCTCTTCTTTCTTCTCTATTTTTCTTTCTTTTTTCCCTCCAGTAGGCTACACGGAAGACCCAAGGGTAATTAAGTACCCCAGTACTGCAGCCAAGTTAAATGATAGTTATGCCTCCTATCTGCCTGTTATTAACAGTTCTTAAGCTCTCCCTTCCCCAGTTCTTACTCATGCCCTCTTCCTGTGGCTCCAGTTTCCACTACGGCACATATTGCTGGGCCCTCTCCCTCTCCAACTCTTTCTTTTTTGCCCAACCTCCAAATTCCACTTCCTTTCTCAGGTAGAACAGTTTAGACATCTTTTCTTCTCACTCCCAGTCTGTCCTGGCTACCAAAATTATCCACAACCAAAATTATCCATCCAATTGTTTTCCTAAAGATAATTTTCTCTCCTCAGAGAAATTCTATATATTGTTAATAATGATAGTTTTCTCCTATATTTTTGAGTCTTTAAGTTGAAGGTAGTATCACACTTATGCTGTGCTGGGAGTCGATAAGTCTAAATAGAGTTGAAGATATGATCATTAGACAATTTACTTCATGACTTTTGGCTAAAGGTCATTTTTCATTAAAAAAGCCACCCTTATTTTGGGAAGAAATAAACTTAAAATTTACTACTTATAAATAGTTTGTAGAAGAGTATCTTACATAGGAAAACCATGATATGGAAGAATTTGACTTAGACTTTGAAGGGAGGGAAGAAGAGACTGACCCTCTAACCTGCAGGGGGAGCACAGGAGTAAGATGTAACTGGCCTGATCTCAGGTAATCGTCTATTTTCAGTGATCTGGTGAACTGGATAGCTTTCTTTGGGCTTGGCTCTGTGCTTTAGCAATCACTTTGGTGGTGGTTGTGGAGACAGATCTGAGGGCAGAGAGGCTGATAATAGAGACCTGTAAAGGGGCTACTGCTAAAATCTGGGAGAGAGATGATGAACCAAAGGTCTGCAGCAGATCCTGGTCACAAAGAGAAGGGGTAGATTCCAGAGACATTTCTGAGAGAACCTGGTGATTACTGGATGTGTAGAAGAAGAGAGTAAAAGGAAGACACCAGGATGCAGTAAGAAGAAGACAGACTTAGAAGCTAGACAGTCCTGGATTTGAATCCCAGGCCACTTATCATGTGCACATTAACCTCTTTGAGCTTCAGGTAGCACTGCCTTTAAGAGATGTGACAGGGATTAATGACAATAACTTTATTTTTTAAAAATTGGATTTTTTTTGAGTCAGAGTCTCACTGTCCCCAGACTGGAGTGCAGAGGCATGCTCATGGCTACTACAGCCTCAACTTGCTAGGCTCAGGTGATCCTTCTGTCTTGGCCTGCTAAGCAGTTGGAACTACAGGCGTGCATCACCATGCCCAACTAATTTTTTAAAATTTATTGGAGAGACGAGGTCTTGCCAAGTTGCCCAGGATGGTGTCGAACCCTGGAGCTCAGGCAATCGTCTCACCTCAGCCACCCAAAGTGCTAGGATTACAGGCGTGACCCACCGTACCTGGCCCAACAATAACTTTAGAGTGCTTGAGATAAAACAGCATTCAATATAAGTTTACATCAATATTATTTAAGGTTTTTATGCTGAGAAAACCGTGATGACATTAACTGAAGCAGAGACTCTAGAAGAAGCTGGCCTGGGCTATGAAGAGTGATCATCTTGGTTTTAGATTTTAGACGTGTTGAATTTGAGGTGTTTGCAGGGTTTTCAGGCTGAGACAGGTGACCAGAAACATGAATTTGGAGATTGGGAAGGATGTGGGCCTAGAGATCAATGTCTGGGAGTGATCGGATGATAGACAGTAGCTAAAGCTATGATGAGTTAGGGCTCCCAGAGAGAAAAGGAGGAGGATGAATTTTTAAGTTGATCGAGGTAGAAGAGGTTGGATAGGGATGAAAAGAAAACAGTAGACATTCTGGATGTAATGTTTTCCTTCTGTATACTTTTTGAAAAACATTTTAGGGAATCCCTACTCCTGAGTATTTTGGGGACAGTTGTGACTCAGCCAGGATAAACTGTAAACACATAGAAGACTCTAGTCCAGGGCACCTGGCAGACTTTTAGAAGTAGGTGCCAGCTTGCTGCTATCTGTTCTGGTCCTGATCCTGGGTGTAGGGGAAGCCAAAATACTTGCACTAAACATTTTGTAGATCAGATACTCATTTGGATTGACAGGATTTTTTTCTGCATACAAATTTCTGGATGGAGGGTAAAGATATCCCTGAAAATGACTACCTGCTGCTTTAAGCAGTTGTGCTTAGGGTTACCTTGGTGTGAATTGTACCAATTGGACTGATTACATAGTTGTGTCCTGGTTCACCAAGCCACTTAACACTGTCTCCTGATATTTCTGTAGGTAAGAACTATCTTATATGGTATAGCTTAAAAATGCTTTTAGATGCTGTTTCTTATTTAAGAAATGTGGTCTAAATGACAGGACAGTGGTGTGTTGCTAGCTGATTGAGCCCATGCATTAGGGAGATGTCTAGTGACACACACAGTATATATAGACCGTGAACTTGTCCTGTTCCACACATTTATAATGACTTGGATGAACATGTACAGTGCATGCTTACCACATCTATAGATGACATAAAGCTACCAGGGACACTTATTATGTTAGATGACAGCATCACACATTTTTTAAAAAATGTGGTTTCAACAAGCTGGACTAGGCCAGTAGCAACAAGACTTAATTTATTGGGGATAAATGCAAAGTCCTGTCACTGGGTTCAAAAAGTCAACTGTATAGCAAGTCATATGATAAAGACCTGGGGGATGTGGTTGACCACAAGTTCAATAATAACAGACAGTCTGAACTCGTTAATAAAAAGCTAACTCAATCTTTTACTTTATTAATGGAAGCACAGGGAGGTAATAGCTGGTTAGACCACATTTGGAATACTGTGTATAATTCTAGCTGCCAGATTTTTAAAAGAGATCATAATACACTGTGCATTCAGACAAGGGAAACTGTGGTGATGGGTCTGGAAATCGCATTTACCGAAGGAATGATTCAAGGAACGAGAAATGTTTGGCCTGGATAAGGGAACACTGCAAGAAGATGGTGAAGCTACCTTCCAGTAATTGTAGTGCTGCTATATTTAAGGGGAGGTCTGTGATGTCCCAGAGAGCAAAACAAGAATGAATGAATGGATGCTACAGAGGAATGGTTTTCAGGTAGATATAAGAAGGAACTTTCTCCTCGTCACCACTGGAATAAGCTTTGGCTATGACGCTGAGAGCCTCTGAGGTGAGATGTCATGGAAAGAATTTCTGCATTAGGTAAGTTAGAAAACTTCTTCTAACCTGTGCTTTAATGACTTTTCAGGCAGCAGTATTTGTAGCCAGGGCAGGACTTCGGAGGACAGACGTGACCTCAGACTGGTGTGGGAAAAACAGGGCTGGACCACATGTGAGCAGATACAGGTTCCACTTGATTCTGCCTGGTGGTATGCCACCTAGCTGATTACTCTGTGAACCTCAAACTTCTCATCACAAAATAAACATTCATATTATTATTGCCCTGACAATCTTAGAGTTTTTGTGCTGATTAAAGGCTCTATCTATAATTTATTTATTAGTTACCCAAATCCTTGGAGGCAGGAATTATACCTTACTTAGGGCAAAGGGTTTGACTCCTGATAGGTCCTCAATAAAACTTTGTTGAGCAAACGAATGAAAGAATGAAGGCCATGGGTGTGAAAACACTTTGTAAATGGTCAGACCTATACAAACATGAAGGACTGTCATTCTCTCCTCCCCCTCCCAAAGCAAACAATTTCTGAAAAAACAGCAGTGATGCTGACGCCCACTAAACACTTCAGCTCAGAGTCAAAGATCATGAGAATTTACTTTACAGAAAAGAATTCACCTGTAAAGGGGACAATTTTAATGTACTTTTGGGGGGTTCTTCTTGGCTATTTCAGTGACTCAGAAATTACTTTTCATAAGCAGTTCAGTGACTTCCCTTGGCTCCTAGGAGGAAAACCAAAATCTTTGATAGGGCATACAGGGTCTCAACAGGTTGGTCTCTAATTGCCTCATCAGCCTCCTCTCCTACCCTCTTTCCTTCAATGGGCGCTACAGCCACACTGGCATTTAGTTTCCTGAAAGGACCATGCTCTCTCTGAGCACCAAAGCCTCAGACATATTGGTCTTTCCACCTGGAAAAATCTCCCACTCTTGTCTAGTGAATGCCTATCATCCTTGAGGGCACAGATGCAAGGTCTCCCTCCCACAGCCACCCTCCTCGGCCTCTCAAGCTAGTTTGTTGCACACTCTCACAGCAGAGCTGCGCTTCTCCTTCACAGCTCTCTGCCTTTACAATAATACAACTGCCTGTGGGATTGCTTTCTTATTATTTATCTCCTCCTGTGTAAACTTCCTAAGGGCAAGGGCTGTGTTCCATTTGGTTCAGTATATTTTATGTAGTCTCAGTACCAAGTTAGAATGTCAAGCACATATTAGAAGCTCAGTGAATGTTTGTTGGTTGAATGAAATGAAATGTTGATATTAGTTAAATGAGAACCATTATAGTTTCTTTGTATCTTGTCTTTAATTTTTCAAAATAATGCTGCCTTACTCAGGCAAAAATAAAGTTTCTGGGTATTGGAAACTGAAATCCCATATACTATGACAGGAGTCTAAATGATTTCCCTGATAGGATCAAAATTATGACTTAAAATTACCAGTGTAAACTTATTTTTTATGCCTTTATTTATTGAGAACCTAAAGATTTTCCCTCTTAAGTCAGGCTGTTACCCACTATCAAATCGTGGATATGAGTGCCAGGGGCTGCATGCAGGGCTCTGGCTGAATAAGCATGAGATGTTTTCTGACCAGTTGTGAGCCAGGGACATGACCCCAGAAAACACACAACAACCTTACAATCAGAATTTGGTGGCCTGCATGCTATCAGGTCTTCTCAATAATTTTTGGTCCAAAGAATTCATCTGAGATTATAAAACTATTTTGTGCATATTGCCTCACGGAATTCATTTCAAAAGTAATCAATATGAGATGGTCCCTTTTATAAAACAGTGGCAAGGGCAGATCTATGACTGGCAAAAGCTAAAGGAGTTTTCTTCTTTGCAGCATAATGGGGATTTTATGGTGTTTTTATTTTGCTTGCTTGGGTCAGCTCTGAAATTCACATCCACCCCTCAGACCAAGGACTGAGAGAAGGTTCCTGGAAGACAAACTTCCTCCTACAGAAGAGCTGCTCCTTTCATCAGAGGATGCAGCTCCCTGTGTTCCCCGGTGATTAATATGCCCTGGGGTACTGCTGAGAAGATGTCGGTGAGGGTCTGAAATGGTTTCCTCCAGAGTAAACCACAGTCTGCAGGACATATGGCACACAGCTCCTAAAAGATGAATGGGAACATGAGACTGCTGGGTGCTCAAGCCATGGATGATAGGGGTGTTGGAAAGAGCACCTCCTCTTAGCTTTGAAGTATGCCCAACTACAAGGGTTGGAGGAAATTAGAGTGAATGGGAATCCCCAAAATAAGGTTTGGCAGGCAGAGTGCCTATTGTAAAGAATTCCCTAGTCATATATAAGTAAGATTTCAAAAAATCTTCAAACCAATGCAGAGGAGTTCAGGGACCCTTGAGAAACTTGAAATGTTTATTTTGTAAATTAATGAGACTGGGAACATCTCATGATGATGCCCAGATCCAGCAGGTTTTCAGGGTTCATCCAATGAACACTATCGATGGAAACCATGCCCTGGGGCCACTACAAATCAGGTCTCCAGGGGTGTGTGGCCCTCCAGACACTCATTCACCTGTCCCTGTCTAGATCTTCACCCGTTTCCACAGCTACTGCTCTCCCAGGTCTCTACCTCTTTCCCCCTCTCTTAGAAGATCATTCATTCCACACATCACACATACACTTCACAGGGGCTTTAGCTAAATCTTGAGATGAGAAAGAATGTGCCAGGAGGACTGAGGAAAAGGTGAGTCAAGGAATTCCAGGTAAGGAAGGAGCATGCATAGCATTGTTCTTCAGAGCATTCACTGGCTTTGGAGCCAGGCAGACCTGCATGAAATCCCAGACCTTTCTCTTGTAATAGCCATGAATTAGACTAAGGTACTTCTGGAAGTCTCCACTTCTGTAACATGGAGATGAGAGTCTCTGACTTATATGGCTGTTGTAAAGCTTAGATAAGAATGCATGTAAAGTGCTTAGCACAATGCTTGGCACAGAGCAAGTGATTATTCAAATGATAACCATTATTACTGTAATTTTTCAAATTTAAATATGTTTTGTAACCATTATAATAGAACCTACTTCACAAACCTGTTGTGAAGACCAAGTGAATTAATAAAGGTAAAAGAACTTTAAAAAAGTACAGCACATATTATTCAGTCATAAAACGAAATGAGGTTCTGATACATGCTATAACATGATTTAACCCTGGAAACGTTATGCTAAGTGACATAAGCCAGACACAGAAGGACAAAGATTTTATGAGCCCACTTACCTGAAATACTGAGTAGGCAAATTCATAGAGACACAAAGTAGAATAGAGATTACCAGAGGTAAGGGACAATGGGGAGTTATTATTTAGTGGGAAAAGAGTTTCTATTTGGAATGATATAAAAGCCTCAGAAATAGATAGTGGTGATGGTTGTACAACATTGTAGTGTATTTTATGCCATTGAATTGTACACTTACAAATAGTAAAATTTAAGTTCAGCAGAAAGACAATGTTAAATTAATTTGTCATTTTCTTTTATAGTTCAGAGTACTTCTCTAATTATTATTATTATTATTTTAAAGATGTGGGGTACAATTTAGGGTTAGGTACATAAGTGATCATCGTACAGGTAAGGTTTGGGTACTCTCATTGATGTTATGTTCCCCCACCTTCCCTGGCAGTGTCCCACTACTGCTAGTCCCACAGAGTACTTTTCTATTAATTATAAAATAAGCCAGTGCCAGAAGTGTCTTTTAGGTAGTTTCATATTGGTTTTCCAACAAATATACTACTACTAACATCCAGAGTAACACAGAACCAAATCAGGACATTTTATCTGCTCAGGTTTTTTTTTTTTTTTGAGTTGGAGTCTCATTCTGTCACCCAGACTGGAGTGCGGTGGCCGCTCCTGGTCACTGCAGCCTCGACCTGCTGGGCTCTGGCGATCCTTCCGCCTCAGCCTTCCGAGTAGCCAGAATTACAGGAACGCGCTACCACACCTGGCTGATTTTTGATTTATTGTAGAGATGAGGTCTCGCCAAGTTGCCCAGACGGGTCTCAAACCTGCGGGCTCAGGCAATCCACTCACCTCAGCCTCCCAAAGCGCGGGATTACAGGCTGAGCCACCGAGCCCAGCTCTGCTCAGGTTTTTAAAACTGTATTTATAGTTGCAGGATTTTATGTATTTCTAGGATAAAAATGCATATTTAAAAATTAGCAAGTTTTTAAAAGGGAATTAGTTTAGGGTTGGTATTATGATTGTCATAAAACCTGTACAGCTAGACTACCTTCTGTATAGAGAAGTCAAACAATTTCTTTCTTTTTTTTTTGAGACCTGCTGGGCTGAGGTGATCCTTTTGCCTCAGTCTTCCAAGTAGCTGGAACCACAAGCATATGCCACCATACTCGGCTAATTTTTTGATTTATTGTAGAGATGAGGACTTGCCAAGATTCCCTGGCTGGTCTTGAACCCTGGACTCAGGCAATTCTCTTGCTTACACCTCCCAAAATGCTGGGATTATAGGCATGAGCCACCATGCCCAGCCAAGTCTAACAATTTTATTTCACTTTTGACCTTGGACTAGATCTAAGATGGGCTTGCTTTTACTAAGTGTTCCTCTCTAGTAAACAGTCATACAGTCTACTTTGAAGATATATACTTGTGTTAGAGAGTTTATAACCTAGTGAGGATGTAAAAATGGATACACATGCACCCTCATGCAGAGAGGAGTTCAGCATTTTGAAAATTATGTTTAAAAACAGACAACCAAAAACCTCTGAAAAGGAAATATTTTTGGAGGCTTCGGCAGGAACACATGCGGCTCACTGACCTGTGTTCCCTGACTGTTGATGTCGAGGGCATCACTCCACTCAGTTGTTATTTCATCCAGCAACTCTACTCTCAAAAGGAGGCTTGGAAGTAAGTCTCTGGTCTTGCAGTCTGGATAGCTGGAAATCTGATGATAGAGCTCATGATGAATTGAGCACTCAGAAGGAATTTTTTTGCAATAAACCTCAAACTTTGGAATATCTGAAAGTTTAAAAAAGGTATATGCAAGATTAGGCCTTAAAGACAAAGACTTAGGAGATATTAAGCATAATGTGACAAAAGAAACTTCTCAAGGAGGGATGAACAATACTTGTATGTAAATGCTCTTCACAGGCTCACAGATAACTACTAAATCAAAAAGTCTCCAGAAAAAAATACAAGTTTTGTGCCATCTAAATTCAACATATAAAATATACCTTTAATATTTTCCTTCATAAGCATTGTTACTGGACATCTGTTGTGGACAATTATTCGAGGACTAGGGTCTTCTGAGAGGGTTAAATAAGTTACTCCGAAATGTTCTTGATATGTCAATGCTATAGCCCTAGAGTAGAAACGACAGAAATGGTTTAGGAAAAAAAAATGCTTTCTTTCCTGGAACATGTATATTTAGATTTGCAATATTCAGAACTCTAGAACATCTTTTTATAACTCAAAGGAGATATTTTCCACAAAACGGAGGCCACCCTCTCATTTATTGACTGTCATACACTAATTATAGGTTTACTGGTTTTTTGATAATAGTAGCATAAGTTTATCATAAAATATTAAAAAATGTAAAAAATTATTTAAAGGGAAAAAACCCTCTGCCACCCACAGCCAACCTCGTGCTAACCTTTCCTGCTGTTCTTTCTCCCTATGCATATGTGCCTAAACTCTTCACACAGGGTACCTTCTTCTTCACAAGTGCTTAGTAAAGTTTGGTAAAGGAGCACCTGACCTACTTTTAGAAGTACTACTAGAAAATTTGGGTGCTTGCTCTTTTTTAAATTCTAAAGATAGGTAAGCTTTTAATACTTGTCAGTCTTCACAAGATCATCATACTTCACAAAATCTACATTTTGACAATCAGAAGCAAAGCTGTATTATTTGCAGTTAGAAAAACATCTGTGTGAGCATAGCTTGCCCTCTGCAATGAAGAGAAGAAAATTTTCCCACTTAGACTATAGACTACCAAGTGATACCAAAGTGATATCAAAGCAGGAAAAAATTTCACTCTGAAGTCTACATTACATGGAATGATTGTAGAAATTAATCAAATAAATCAGATAATTTGCCAATTGTAGCCCTTAGTTTATGCTGATTGAAAGAGGTCAATGATGTACTAAAGAATTCCCCATATGCCAATGTGAGTTCTTTTCAAAGATTGTATTTTTCTGAAATGCCAAAGTAAATTGTCCATTAACATTTGGTGAAAGCACATTAATAACACTATCAAATGTGCATCATTGGATTGAAGGGAGCAAAGAGATAAGGAGATGGGATAGTAAGAAGTAAATTCATTTTCACAATATAGTTCTTGGATTCACAGAGAAGTCCTTTTCCCAGTCTAATTTTGAAAGAGCTGGGCAAACCAACCTCAGATAATTTGTTTTTGATATCAAGAAAGCTGGGGCCTGGACTGGAGTATGGTATTTTCAGTATAATATCCTGCTTAGTATTTGGGGATAAGATTAACTTAGACTATAATTCTTAAAGTTTTAAACTTAGTTTCTAAATAACGTTTTGGTTTACATTTTGTCTTTCAGTTTTAAAAATAATTTTAAAAATTGACAGCGGGGCTCGGTGGCTCAGCCTGTAATCCTGCGCTTTGGGAGGCTGAGGTGAGTGGATTGCCTGAGCCTGTGGGTTCGAGACCCGCCTGGACAACTTGGCAAGACCTCATCTCTACAATAAATCAAAAATCAGCTGGGTGTGGTAGCGTGTGTCTGTAATTCCGGCTACTCGGAAGGCTGAGGTGGAAGGATCGCCAGAGTCCAGCAGGTTGAGGCTGCAGTGGCTGGGAGCAGCCACTGCACTCCAGTCTGGGCGACTGGACTCCAACTCAAAAAAAAAAAAAAAAAATGGACATAAGTTCACATAGCTTTCAAAACCACTTGCTTAAATTCACCATACTTAACATCTCCAACCAGAATATTAGGATAACCACTCCTCTATAGTGTTAGGGAGGATAAATGTTTGTAAAATCAAGGATGCTTGTGAATACTGTGAAAAGAGAAGGGGTGTATGTAGGGAATAGACTCTCACCATTTTTAACAACTTGAGTTAGGCTATTACCTTTTAAAATATTACTATTAAAAGTCTTTTTATACATCAAAAAAGTTAGCATGGCTAAAATCTCAAAGAGTCTACAAATTCATAACATGAAAATGGGGTACGTCTCATAAGGTCACAATATGTTTTCTTTTGTAGTTGTTATATATACTATAAATAAGTTATTCCTGACAGCTGCAGAAGGGACATACTACATGCAAAACAACCACATAATGGAAGTCCAGTATGAACAAACCATTACATGTCTCTGGCTTGAATCTGTGGTTGTTATTTGCATAAATGGTAATCAGTAATTGGAGCAACTAAACTTGTGTGCAAGAACAACACAGAACAGAGTCTTCTGTGACTTGTGTTTATCTAAGTTATTTCTCTTAATGACTTTTTGAGAAAAATTCCATTTTGAAGTGAAAGTAAAATAATGGAAAAAGATGTTCTTATTTGACTTTCTCATATTTCAACCCCTTATCTCTTACAACTTTATAGAAGCTAAGAACTCATAAAAGGTGGTCTTTTATTAGGACGTTGTGCTGCTATTCTATGGTACAATTTTCCCCCCAGGACAAGCTGTATAAGGGAAAAATCTCAGTAGAGCACTGAGACAACCCAAATGTGATGGTAACATTTGACCAATTGTATGCAATGTCTAAAAGTCACTAAAAATAAAAGTAGAGCCTAGTATTACATATGGGGAGCAGTCAACCATTTTGTCTCCCCAGGCATCTTGATGAACAACTACAGTGACAAGCAAAGAAAAAAGAATTTTACATATACGCAAAATACCTGGTACAGAATCCATTTTCCCTGAAGTCCCCGAAGGGCACTGCCACACTCTGTCTGGGAAACTCTTGTCTAACTATTGCTGGCAGGCTCCAGCACTGTGAGCTGTCGGCACCTGTGCCAGGAGAAAAGCCCAGCAAGATCTGTTTCTGAAACAGGGATATATCCAACACCGACTGACTGATGTCAGGCATTAAGTCCCAGCAAGGAAGGGAGCTGGATTTCATAGCAGGCTGCTCTCCACCTGGGCAAATGCTAAAAGTAGCACTGTCTGGAACGTGAAAATACTAAAAAAGAAAAGACAATACAGAGAGAGCACATTAATCACAGTAATACAGTAAAGCTAAGTTTTTAAAAGTACATCTTCTAAGATACCATCCATAACCACATATTCTCAGAAAGTGGCCGAGTTGGGGACAGGGGGATACTAGGAATATGTTCCCATGAGGAAGCCTGAATAGGAAAATTAAAGCAGTGACAGCAGGGTCTGCCTTTCTGGGCATAGTGAAACATAAAGCTAGGGTGATTAAAATATGTCAAAGTTCTCATTGTCTCCCCAGCTACTGCAAAAATCCCTATGCCATTGGCAGTAGCTAGAAACTGCCAGGGGAGATGAAGAGGAGCACATAAAAAAAAATCCCTATGCCATGTGCTGGGGAGGGAGCCCTCTTGGACAGGTATGGCTGTGCTGAAAGTGTGTGGCATGCCAGGGATGCTGGGAAGAGGAGATCTGAATGGGATACAAAACAGAGACCTGGGAGCTCAGAGGACAAACTGTATTTAAGGCTCATCCCAAGAGCGGAGCAAACTCTGATCCCAACCCTCAGGTGGAATTCCACATGACTTTTGACACACTTAAAGGGGACATTTGGAGATAATTTGCTTGAATCTCCTCTTTCACAGCTGAGGAAACTGCTTTCCAGAGAGCTGACGACTTGTCCACCATCACAAAGCAAATCAGTGGCAAAGCCCAGTCAGAAGTTGTGTCCTGCTCCTGAGTTTGGTCTTTTCCCTACTGCCCCACAGGCGCCTTGAGTAGCTAGGCATAACATAATTATTTCTTAAAAAAAAAAAAAAAGAAAACCCCACACCTGCCTGAAGCAGGGTCAGGGTTGAAAAAGAGGAGACTCCTCAGCTGCAGGGAAGAACCAGCGCCATCCTCTTCTCTCTAGGAAGGTAAGGCAAATCAGTTCTGTGTGATGTTGCTGTTGCAGTTGCTGTTGGCTGCTACCATTTACTGAGTGCCTATCCTTTTTCACTTATCTTACTTAATCCTCACAATAACCTGCAAGGAATGCAAAATCATGCCCATTTTACAGATGAGTAAATATCAGTGTGGGAAGCCCTGGCCCAATGTCTCAGGAAACCCTACGGTGGGAAGAAGCAAGAAAATTATTAGGACACATGTTGATTCCCTTGTCAAATTCTCACCTACAATGCAAATACTGCTGACCTTTATTTGCCATTGGGCAATCAGCTGGGTAATTCTAGCCACCTATTTTATTTGACCAAAACTTCAGTGAACCAGGATGAAATTCTGCTGTTCAGACATATTTGTAAATAGAATTGTCCCTAAGTATCTGCGGGAAGTTTATTCCAAGACCCTGCCCAATACCAAAATCCACTGATTTTGATCCAGTTCCTTATATAAAATGGTGTAGTATTTGCATATAACTTATGTATGTCCCCCAGTATGCTTTATTTTTATTTTTAGAGTCAGGGTGTCACTCTGTCACCCAGACAGGAGGGCAGTTGTGTCATGGCTCACTGCAGCCTCGACCTGCTGGCTTCAAGTGACTCTCCTGCCTTAGCCTCCCGAATAGCTATGACTACACGCACAAGCCACCATGCCCAGCTAATTTTTTGATCTTTTGTAGACATGAGATCTTACTATGTTGCCTGGGCTGGTCTTGAACTCCTGGCCTCAAGCAATTTTCCCATCTCGGCCTTCTGAAGTGCTGGGATTACAGGGTGAGCCACTGTGCCCCAGCTCCATATACTTTAAATCTTTTCTAAATTACGTATTATACCTAATACAATGTAAATGCTATGTAAACAGCTGTTATTCTGCATTATTTTTTAATTACTGTATTGTTATTTTCAATTTTTCCCCCCTAAATATTTTTGATCTGTGATTGGTTGAATCCATGGGTGTGGAACCCATGGAGACAAAGGGCTAACTACAGCACAACACATTGTAAGCTTAAAAGTATAAGACTTTCATCCTATTTGATCATGATGATAATGATTCTTTTTTTTAATTTTTATTTTGAGAAAGCAGGATTTATCGAGAGGACAGAAAAGCTCCCAGAGTGGGAGGGGAATGGAAGGGGTTGCCCCGATGATGATTCTTTTGAGTTGGAGTTTCACTTTGTCGCCCAGGTTAGAGTGCAGTGGCATGCTCATGGTCGCTGCAGCCCTGACGTGCTGGGCTCAGGTGATCCTTCTGATTCGTCCTTCCAATTAGCTGACTCATAGACATGCACCACCATACCTGGCTAATTTTTTGATTTATTGTAGAGATGAGGGCTTGCCAAGTTGCCCAGGTTGGTCTCAAACCCCTAACTAGGCTCAGGAATTTTTCTTGCTTCTGCCTCCCAAAGTGCTGGCATTACAGGAATAAGCCACCATGCCCGCCCCTATTTGATTATCCTAACACAGTTTTTAGGGGCTGAAAGTAAGGGATAACAACGGGTGCAGACAAAGGTAAAGAGATAACAGTTTTCTATATGACAATTTCAATAGCATAAAACACTAGCATAGCACTTAGGATATTCTGTTTTTAAGTTCTTTTAAAATCTCTCCTTACTCTTAAACTATGAAACACTGATGAAATAAATTATAGATAACACAGCAAATGGAAGAATATCTCATTCTCATGAATCTGAAGGATAAGTATTGTTAAAATTACTATACTGCCCAAAGCAATCTACAGGTTCAATGTAATCTCTATCAAAAAGCCAACATCCTTTTTCACAGAACTAGAAAAAAAAATCATAAACTTTATATGGAACCAAAAGAAGAGCCCCAATAGCTAAAGCAGACCTAAGTAAAAGGTATAAATGTAGAGGCATCACATTGCCTGACTTCAAATTATACTAAAAGGCTATGGCAATTAAACAGCATGGTACTGGTACAAAAATAGACATACAGATCAATGGAACAAAATAGAGAACCCAGAAATACAGCCACCTGCCTACAACCAACTGATCTTTGACAAAGCTGATAAAAATAAATAATGGGGAAAGGACACGATTCAATAAATGTGCTTGGAAAATGGGCTAGCCATATGCAGAAGAATGAAACTGGCTCCCTTCCTCTTGCCATGTACAAAAATTAACTCAAGATGGACTAAAGAATTAAACATAAGACCTAAAACCATAAAAATCCTAGAAGAAAACCTAGGAAAAACTCTTCTGGACATTGCCTTTGGCCTAGGCAAAGAATTTATGATGAAGACTCCAAAAGCAAATGCAATAACAACCAAAAAATAGACAAATAGGACTTAGTTAAACTAAAAAGCTTCACAGCAAAATAATCAACAGTGAACAGAAAACATATGAAATGGGAGAAAACATCTGCAAATTATGTCTCAAAGGACTAATGTCCAGAATCTACAAGGAACTCAACATGGAAAAAACAAACCCATCAAAAAGTGGGCAAAAGACATGAATGGACACCTCTCAAAAGAAGATATACAAACAGCCAACAATCATATGAAAAAAATACTCTAAACATCACTAATTATCAGAAATGCAAATTAAAACCACAATGAAATATCATCTTACACCAGTCAGAATCGGTATCATTAAAAACTCAAAGAATGAGTTGGCATGGATGCGAATAACGCTCATATATTGCTGGTGAGAATATAAACTAGTTCAACCTCTACAGAAAACAGAATGGACATTTCTCAAAGAACTAAAAATAGAACTACCATTCAATCCAGCAATCCCATTACTGGGTAGCTACTGAAAAGAAAATTAATCATATAAAAAGATACCTGCATCTGGATGTTAACTGTAGTAGTATTCACAATAACAAAGTCATGGAACCAACCTAAGGGTCCATCAATGATTGACTGGACAAATAAAATGTGATATACACACATACACCATGGAATACTACACAGCCATAAAAAAGAATGAAATCATGTCTTTCGCAGCAACATAGATGGAGCTAGGGAACCTAAGTGAACTAACTCAGAAGCAGAAAACCCAACACCACATACTCTCACTTATATGTGGGAGTTAAATGGCCATACAGATGAAAATAATAGACACTGGGGTATTAAAAGCAGAGAGGTGGGGCACAGGTTCAGAAGCTACCTATTGGGTCCAGCTGGGGAATGGGGACACCTGAAGCCAAATCCCCACCAGCATGTAATATGCCCATGTAACAAGCATTCACTTGTATCCCTGAGTCTAAAATACAATATTTAAGTGAAAAAAACCTCTTCTTACTCTCTTAGAATAACAATTTTAATTGTATGAAGAGTTGAATCAAAAATCCCATTGAACATTCTTGGATTTATTTTCTGCATATTCTGCCATCAAGTAGTTGACATAAATGAGCTGGCACATTTCCACATTTACTCTTCTTGTAGACCCAGAGCTCTCTGCTCCCAGATCTGTGGCTCCATTTGACCCTAGCCTTCTGTCTACATGGCTCTTCAGGCGCTACTGCTGTGAGGCAGATGTGCTTTTGCATGTGACCCAGAACTGCCTCCCGGCTAGTGGGGGTTTAGCAAGCAGGCTAGAGGGCTGGGCTGGAGCTGCTGAGCAGAGAGAGGGCATAGGCAGAATTAATCCAGCAGTGTGTCAGGATCTGCTGCTTTGTAGGATTTCTCCTTATTAATGAACTTGGCAGCAGTGGCCATGACATCCCTGGTTTTAATTACAACAAAAACAAATGAATTTCTCTTTACCTGTATTCAGTGTTGGCTTTTTATTTGTTCTAGGTTAAAAAAGAAGCTAGTCCTATTTGTTGTTACTTTATCAAAGTATACATAAAGCAATCACATTATGACTTGCTTACCTCCTGTCCAGAGTGGGGACTGGAGACAGATAACTGTGGCTTATAAAATATTTGATATGATGTATTATTGATTATTGTAGTCTTGTCTTCAATCTGAATGATTTGTATACCTTGCTGTACCATGGAGGAAATGCAGAACTGACATAACTGTAAGATAATAGAGAAAAGAGTAATTCTGACAATATTCTAAGGCATATAAAAAAGTCTCTTCAGTCTTCCTAAAAGCTTATTTTTTCTATTGGTTTGCCCAGGACAGTGCTAATGTTACCTTTTATGCAGAGTATTTAACAGTGTTCCCTTTTAAAAATCTCAAAAATGCCCTGGCCCCTGTCAATATTTACTCTACAACAGAATACATTAGCAAGCTGGTTACTTTTGCTGTTGCTGTAATAATAGATAAGAGATTTATTTTCAGATTGTTTCACAAGTTACCTCACACAATATTTATTTATAAAGGACTAACTCACTAACAAGTGCTGTTCATTTTACTTGACAGAATTCCTCTCAGCTGGCCTCCTCCTCAGGCTCATCGTAGCAGCTACCTTGCTGAATGCCTATGACGAACCAAGGAGAATTCTGGGAACTTTAATGATGATGATGATGATGAAGAAAACAATGAGAATGGACCTTCATATATTGCAATACTGTGTTCCACCTGTTTTAAGTACTTTATGCATACTAACTCAAAAAACAATACCTACATGTGCTTGTTACTATTATCCCTATTTTACAGAGAAGAAAAATGAGGTGTAAAGTGGTTAAGTAACTTGTCTAGGGTCACAAAGATAAAAAGGGTCTAGATGGGGTTAGAACCCGTGCAGTCTGGCTCTGTAGTGACGCTCTTAACCACTACATGCATTGTCTCGTTTCCTTACCATGGTATATGAGGAACTCATGCTAAGAGAAGATGCTAACTTGCTTAAAAATGCTCATCTAGTAATGGTAATGTTGGAACATCAGTTTTCAAAGGGTGTCTGGGACCCCATAGGAGATCTTTGGGTATGGGGTCCCAAGGTCAAAACTATTTAAAAATAATATTAAGACAGACAGTGGAGTTTTCCAGAGGCTATATGGCATGTGATATCATTATTCTGATGGCTAATGGAAATGTTTGTCTGTTCTTGTGTTTTAGAAAAATTTTGTTTCAATTTTTAACTTGATAAATATTGCTATAACCTACAGAAACAAAAAGTCTTTGGAGGTCCTCAATAATTTTTAAGAGTATAAAGGGGTCCTGAGACTAAAAAGTTTAAGAGTCACTACTGAAGAATAATGTGCCATCAATATATTTTCCAGCAGTTCATTCATTCATTCACAAACATTTATTCAGCCCTTGCTATGGCCACATTGTGAGATGCTAGAGGTATTGGGTGTTGACTGAATATTATAACATTTTTTCCAGGTTTTGATGGTAGTTCTCAACTTACAACTATTCAACTTTGGGTGATTCATGCTTACAGCTCTTTGCCATTTACACCCATGTTACAGTGCTTTGGCCGGCAAAGCATAAACATGTGTTGCCCAGACAACTTTGAGGAAATGGATACCAGCCTTGAACACTGAAGAAAGACCAACTTCTTTGTATCAGGGAAATTTATATTTTTAAAAGTCATCAAATGACCCGAACTTTTTTCAAAAAGCTCTTCAAATATGCCTGTCAGAAATCTAACTTCTCCCCTGAAAAAGAACATTCTGAATTCTACTACTCTGATGAAGTATCCCTTCTTTATCTGATTTGGGACAGCTAAAGTAATGAAGATATTATAAGTGTAGTATGAAACTTCTGTATGGTACTCTGGGATGTTGTACTTTCATACATACAATATAATGTGATTAGTAAGTAGCACATTACATTAGTTCAGCTAATTGATTTTAGCAGACTTTAGATTTATACTGAAAGCACACACCATTAGTATTTACTTAACTGATTAAACATGTTTTTTGTATCGTTATCCCTAAAAACACAGGCACCAGTCCACGGTTTAAGAACAACTCCCTCTTCTAACAATGGTTCTATGGAAAAATTGGAATTGGTCTACATCATTTTGTTGAGGATGCCCTTTCCAGGAATATAACCTTTGCTGCAGGAGCCATCATCCCTTCACTCTATGCTCAGAATGTTAGCAACTCTACTTCCTGCTCTAAAAAAAGAGGCCAAGTACAATTTGTGGATATTTGGAATAAGTTCATTTACCCTCCACATCTTATAAATCAAGTGACTGCTGAGTGTTCTGAAATAGAACAATTATTGGATAAATTATGTGACATGGCTTTTATCACTGGTAAAGAAAAGAAAAAGCACTGTAAAACAGAGGTCTATGAAGTTAAGAAATAAGTGTTACACTGTTATAAATTGTTTAGAACAAGTAATACCAAAAAGGAATTAAAAAGAAAAGGGTAGATTTATTTTAAACAGGTTAAGGGGATGGCATGCTATTTCCTCCGAGCCACATAGACTTTGATCTTACCTTCTGATGTCCTGGGAAAGCACCAAGTCTTATTTCAGCATCAACAAATGCTTCTTCGTCCAATGTCACAACTTCACCATTACCTCCATCTTTCCATTTTGGAGATGTCGAGTTATGGACCAGTTTAATTGCTACTGACTTGTGCACAGTGTTTGTATTTGCCCAGTATATTCCAATTTGAAAAGCTTCCTGGAAAAATAATGCCCCAATTATAGAGTTTTTTTCTTTACTTTGATATTTTTTACTTCAATGCTCAGGAATTTTTTTGATATTATATAATAGGTTTACTAAGGCAATGAAATATTCCTCCATGGTTTTTTATATTTTTGGAATGGCAACATACATTTTATTTTGGTTCCTAATGTCTTTCTTATTCACAATGGAATTCATATTTATGGAAGGAGGGGGGAAGAACACACCCAAACTGTGACACTACCCTGGAAATACTAAAGACTTAAAGACTGAAGGCTTCATCTCATTTGACAAGAGAATAACATGCAACGCTAGGTCCATATAGGTCAACATTCCAATTCTATAAGGTAATATTATCTGATTATTTAAAAAAAAATAAAAATGCAATTGAATAAAGATGTTTATAGACTGAAGCTCAGAAAAGGAATCTGAAATTCTTCTCTATCAGAAAAACATCTTGTTTAGTTCCTTTTACTCTATTTTCTTTTAGATTTATGTGTCTTCTTGAAGTGAACTAGCCTTATAAAGAAAGTTCTCTTGTGATAGAACATAAAATCTTCCTGTGATATTTTGTTTTGCAATTAGATTTTTCTCCCTATGTCAGCTGTGTTGTTAAAATCAACAACTGAGAGAACATCCATAATTATGAACATCCAAGTCCACTTATAAAGGAGAAGCGGCCTTGACAAAAATGGTTGCTTAGAAATCTTCAGTACCTTGCAGATCTCAGAGAAATTCCAGAACAGAAAATAATACCTAGGGGGTAGATTAGCACATAATATGCTCTATATCCTTAATATAAACTTGAATAGACCAGCCCTCATGTTTGTCAAATGCTGTACACAATGAAAATGAGAATGTAACTAGTACAAGTTATCAAGTTTAATAACTCAACCATGAATAGTGCTGATGATAAAAAAAATGGTATCAGAAACATCTTTGAATATCAAAGAACATTCCATACCCCTTATGTATGCATCTAAGAGGACAATTTTCCAGAACTGATTCATTCTGTTAAGATCATAAATGCAACCACAGAATGAAATATACTTGTTGAGAGAAAAGAATTCATATTCATTTTAAAAAGTTGTAGTACCTGGAAATTAGGAGGAATAATAATTTTGCCAGCAGGAACCTGTAGCACAATCTTCTCTCCTTCGAACAGCCAGAGGTCCCATTTGGATTGATTGATAAGCAGGGCCCAGGGTAGAAGTTCTATCAACAAGGTTCTAACATATGGCTTCCAGATTGACAGCTTCACTCGCATTGGGCTATCCCACTGACTCAGCTGTTCATTCCTGTTCCAAATACCACATCCAAGAGACTCCATGAAATGTGATGACTTCAGTGTTCATGAAATATGTCTAAGACATACAATGCTCCTGTATAATATCATTTACATCAGAAACATCCAATGCTGACATTTGCATGCAGGAGAAAGCAACTTTTTATGCCATCATGTTCTAGATTATGAATAAAGAAATCTACAAAATACACCTGCTAGATGATAAAAAACAAGAATCTGATAGATTCATGCACATACTTTTTAAAAAACATCATTTATGGCATCTGGTATTTTTGTGAATGGTCCTTTCTTAATGTTGAGAAATTTTTGTAGAAAAAGACTGCTGAAGAATGTTACCTGTCAGAATCCTTCTTATTATAGGGCCACATGGGTTGAAAGGACTTTTCTGGTCCATAGAATTCATCAAGGATCTGATTAACTGTGCCTCCAGGGTATATCTTAGTGACTATTTGCTTAATCAGTGATGTTGATATGGGAACGGCACAATCTGAAGGATCATATTCTTCTCTAAGAAATGGAAAGGAAAAACAAGAACAGATTTTTTTTTCAGATTTTTTAAGTGGTCTACAGTTTATTGAAAAAAATTCAAACTACCAATGTATTATAGACCAATAGCTTTTTGTAGATTGAGTCCATGTAGGTGATTTAGGAACTTATTGCACAGTTTTTAGATGATCTGGGCCCTGAATTTTCCCCTTTCTTCTCTCCATCCCTCCAATTCTTGGGTATAGATCTCTATTAATCTCTTCTTCCACTAGATAAATCATGTGTCAGTGAAATCTAAATTAAATTTTCTGATGAGCCCTCTTGGTTATTCCTAAGCTTAATAAGAACGGCTGGATTTTATCTAAACTATAAAAGAGAAGAAGGACAACTTTAAAATAACATTCTCATAAGAAATCATACAAAAATTCTACCCACCTTACCCTCCATCCCCCCACAAAACACAGTGACTTTTCTACTGAATTTCTCTTAGGAAAATGTAAGGATTTTTCTAGTACCTTGCTTGGAATGTTAGGTGATGTACAAGGTCAGGTTCTATGTTTTGCAGTGGTTTTTCTTGCCCTTTTCCAGGAATAATTTGTGTTTCGCTCAATCCCAGACTCCTTTTCTCCAAATGTATGATAATGGGGTCTGGAAGATGACTCCTCATGATAAAAAGAGGGCTGAACACAATCTATAAAAATAAAAGGACAGAGCAACTTTCATATTTGCTTTGTAGCAGTATTCCAGCTGTTTGATGCTGAAGCAAACTTGTAATAAATCTCTTCCCTGGGTCACTCTGACCTTAATTTATTCCAGAATAGGAAAGGTCAGAGTCATATACCATATTTTAGGATTGGGAAAGCACTCACCATTCGTTGTTGCACTTGAGAGTTGGGTTCTAAAGTCAAAACTGTGCACCAAACATAAATAATGGAACTGTTTGAAGATGGCACCTGCACATGAGATAGAAAAGAGTCCTATTAAATCCTAAACAGCTTACTAATTAATCAAAATAAAGCACTGATATAATATCAGTTTGTAAGATAAAAAGAAGTTTAAAGTTATAGAAAAGTAGCCATTAAAAAAAAAGGACGACTAAGCAAAAGCAGACTTCATTATGGCATAAAGTGAACATGAGTCGATGGGGCCAACTCCTTCCATAAAGACAAAGGGATTCACAAAAGGAGAGGTTGATATGAGACTGAGTGGCAGAATGAAAGAGAGAATATGTCTTATGGGAATGAAAGTGATGACGGTAAAGATTGAGGAAGAGATAAAAAATAACAGACTATCACAAAGATGCTTTTTTTTGGCAATAGAATCTTTCTCAAGATTCAACTCATCTGCATCTGGGAGGGACAGTCTTGGCTATCAGAACTACTGGAACTGATACAAACATGTTGTGGGAAGGGTAGGAAGCAGTTTGAGAAGTACTACTCAGAGTCTTTCGATCTTATTTCAAATCTCTCCCCCTTTTGCATCCATCACTTTTTAATAAATTAAAGGATTTATCAAGTAAACAACATATTGAGAAAGTTTAAAAGTTAAAGCTGCTTTATTCTAGGCTACACTACTTCTCCTACCTGGATGACAATGCTATACTCAGGGTCTTTGGATTCCAAGCACACATCTCTTGACCAGTCTTCATCTCCTTTGGCCCTTACACATAACTCTGTCAGTTCATTGTTTTCCAGTATGTATGAAGGCAATTTTTGTTTGGCCATGAGACAGTCAAAATGTTCCCGAACCACAGCTTGTCCATCTTGACCAATATAATGCTGAACAACTTTTAGTTCTATGCTCTGAGACAAGTAACTACAGATGATTTGTCTTCCACAGATGATGATCTAAAAGACAATAAATAAATACATAAGGATTAATCAATTCAGACCTCATTAACTGGAATATGTAATCATTCATTCAGAGTAAACTACATTGATGTTAATAGCAAGAAAATGGTCTTTAGCTTAGACAGTAGAAGGAGGAAAAAAGACTTAAGTAAAGAATAAATTTTGCCTTGGTCATGTTGAGTTTGCATGTTGAGGACAGACACATAGGCAGAGCCCAGTGCCCAGCTAGCAATACTGGTGGTGCTTGAAAGAGAAGGTGGAGCTGGAGAAAAAGACTTATGAAAGAAATATGCACAGACAGAAGATAGTTTACCTGAAAGAGAGAGTGGAAATGCACACCCAGAAACTGTCAATAATTTAGTATACAATAGTCTGTAGGAGGTATTAAGAAATGGTTCCTTAAACTGGTTAAAATTGAAAAGATAATGCAAAATTTACTTTTATGCAGCAAATGCTTTTAGAAAGTAAATCCCTCTGGGATGTGAATATTTACCATGATTGGAGAAAATATAACTTTCACATATTTCACACACAAATTTCCTATTTGTAATATTTTTTCAGATTATACAATAATAACAATAACATGTATATGTGTATATATATGAGGGCAGACTCCAAAAAACCCAGGATTATCTTTTGGAGGGCAAGCCCCTTGCAGTACAGGCTTCCCTTGCTAGATAAGTACTCTAAGAATTCACTGGCATCAATATACCAGCTAGCACTGTTGTGAGGCTGCATTCAGCTTCAGTAAATTTTTTTGGAGAGTCTATCAACACATTTGCCCATTTTATGATGGGTGATTTACGAGTGCACCTGCCCACACCACACTGAGCGTTCAACAGTTTTTGACCAAAAACGGCATGACCCCTGTGCCCCACCCTCCCTATTTACCCGATATTGCCCCAGGCAACTTTTTTGTTTGTTTCCCTGGGTTAATAAAATCCTCAGAGGGAAATATTTTGTTGATGTGGAAGAGGTGAAACAAAAAATGGCAGATGCACTAAAAAGCATCAAAATTGACAAGTTCAAAAACTGTTTTGAGCAGTGGAAAAAGCATCTCGATAGGTGTACTGAATCAAACAAAGAGTACTTTGAAGGCGAGTGACATTTATGTATGTAAGAATACATACACAATTACTTATAAATAAATTCCAGGGTTTTTTGAGTCCTTCCTCATATATAGTGTACTTACAGGTCTATGCATATGATAGTTAATTTAACTTGTCTTTTTCTTTATTTTAAAGATGTGGGGTACAATTCAGGGTTAGGTATACAAATGTTCATTATGCAGGTACCCCTGTTGATGAGGTATCCCCCTTCCTTCCCTGGCAGTTTCCCTCAACTGCCAATCCCTCCCCCTCCCCTGGCAGTTTCCCACTACTGCCAATCCCTTTCTTATAGTATTATGATAATTGTTCAAGGTCCACCTATGAGTGAGAACATACGGTATTCTATTCTTTGTTTCTTTGATTACTGAGTGTGATAGACTCTAAATCCATCCAAGTTGCTGCGAAGTCCATATGTTTGTCTTTCTTATGGCTGCATAATATTCCATTGTGTATATGTACCACATTTTTAAAATCCAGGCAGCATGGTTCATTACATGTTTTTCTATTGTGAATAGAGCTGCAACAGATATGCATGTGCAGTTATCTTTTTGGTAGAATGACTTGAGTTCCTCCGGGTATATTCCAAATAGAGGAATTGCTGGGTCATATGGAAGGTCAATTTCCAGTTCTCTCAGAAATCTCCACACTATCTTCCAAAGAGGTTGCACTATTTTGCATTCCTACCAGCAGTGTAGAAGTGTTCCTTTATCTCCACATCCTTGCCAGCATCTGTTGTTTGTTTTATTAATGATGGCTATTCTTACTGGGGTTAGGTGGTACCTCATTGTGGTTTTGATTTGCATTTCTTTTGATGATTAGTGAGGCTGAGCACTTTTTCATGTGTCTGTTGCCTGCCTGTATATCTTCTTTTGAGAAGCGCCTATTCATGTCTTTTGTCTACTTTTTAATGGGGCTGTTTATTTTCCTTTTGGCACGTTTGAGTTCCTTGTAGATCCTAAATGTTAGGCCTTTGTCAGATATACAGTTGGCAAATATTTTTTCCCATTCTGTGGGCTGTCTCCCTGCTTTCTTGATGGTTTCTTTTGCTTTGCAGAAGCTTGTCAGTTTGATGAGGTCCCACTTGTCTATTTCATCTCTTATAATATGGGCACTTGGGGTTTTGATCAGGAATTGGTTGCCAGTTTCAATTTCCATAAGGGTGTCTCCTGCATTTTCTAAGATTCTTATAGTTTGAGGTTTTATGTTTAGGTGTTTGATCCATTTAGAGTTAATTTTTGTGTATGGTGATAGGGAGGGGTCCTATTTCGATCTTCTGCATGTGATCAGCCAGTTTTCCCAGCACCATTTCCTGAATAGGTTCTTCTCTCTCCAGTAATTGTTGCTGGAGGCTTTGCCACAGATGAGCTGGTTGAGAAATTGAAGCTTCGCTTCTGGAATCTCTATCCTGTTCCATTGGTCCGCATGCCTCTTCTTGTATCAATACCAGGCAATTTGGATTATTGTAGCCTTAGAGTAAAGTTTGCAGTCTGGAGGTGTGTTTAGTTAATTTTAGTGTGTCAACTTGACTAGGTTATGGTATGCCCACACATTTAGTCAAAGTATTCTGAGTGTGTCTATGAGAATGTTTCTGACCATCCTCACAGACACACACACTCAGAATAGTTAACACTTGAACTGGTACAGTGAGTAAAGAAGATTGCCCCCCTCCAATATGGGTGAGCACCATGCAATCAAAGAAAGACCTAATTGAATGAAAAGGGACAAGTAAGAGGGAACTCATTCTTCCTGACTACTTGAGCTGGGACATTGGTCATTTCTGGCCTTTGGACTTGGACTGAAACATTGGCTCTTCTTGAGTCTTTAACTTCCCAGCTTATGGAATGGAACTTACACCATTGGCTCTCCTTGTTCTCAGGCCTTTAGACTCAGACTGGAACTACACATTGGCTGTCCTGGGTCTCCGGTTTGCGACTGTAGATCCTGGGACTTCTCTTTCTAAGATTATGTCACATGTTCCATAATAGCATGAATCAATTTATAATCAATCATTTTCTCTCTTTCTCTCTGTACCCATATACCATCCTCCAACTCTATTAGTTCTGTTTCTCTGGAGGACCCCTAACTAATCCAAAGCATTTTCACAAATTAACACTTTGTTCTCACAGCAACTTTATAAAGTAGGTGTTACTATGACTCCCTATCTTAAAAAGGAGAAAATGTATGCACAGATATATTGAATAACTTCCCTGGTGTTACCCAGGCAGTCTAGCCCAGAGTCTATCACTCTGATAGTCTCTCATACAATTAATGCCTACTAAAAGAAAACTTAGACACCATAATAAAGAGAATAAAGGCTGTCCATCATAACATAAATGTGTCAGACATCACTGGTGATCTTTCCAATAGTTAGTCCCTCCTTTTCTCTTGCTGCTAAAAGTCCTGATTTGGTTTAGGTATCAGAAGGTCACAAAGTGCTCAGAAAAAGTAGATACCTCCCTTGCTCCCTGTAGCTGCATCATAATTGGTACAAATTAATCCTGGTCATTCCATTCTTCTTACTGTCAACGATTAGGGTAAACATAGGACTCTGTTTTGGCTAATAATATAAAAAGGGAAGACTGGTAAAAGGCTCTGGGAAAGATTTTACTCCTTGATAATAAAGGAGACAATCTGAGAAGAGACGTCCTCCTTTTCTGTCATGGAAGGTGTTGTGAGAGGATGTTTACAGCTTTTACTGCCTTCTCAGCCCCAGCAGCAAATCCAAGAGGATGGAAGAGAAGCAAATACAGCACCCGGTTGCTTATTTAACCACACTGAACCAGCCTTCTTCCACCTGCCTTCTTCCTTCGTGTTTTGTGAAACAATACATGTAAAATAGTAATAATAATAGTATTTGCCTCACTAACCTGCTTGAAGATTTAAAAGTATATTTTCTTTTTTTTTTTTGAGTTGGAGTCTCACTCTGTTGCCCAGACTGGAGTGCAGTGGCCGCTCCCGGCCACCGCAGCCTCGACCTGCTTGGCTCCGGTGATCCTTCCGCCTCAGCCTTCCAAGTAGCTGGAACTACGCCCGGCTAATTTTTTGATTTATTGTAGAGATGAGATCTTGCCAAGTTGCCCATGAGGGTCTCGACCCGTGGGCTCAGGCAATCCACTCATCTCAGCCTCCCAAAGGCATGGAATTACAGGCTGAGCCACCAAGCCTGGCTTAAAAAGTATATTTTACAATTTCAAATTGAAAGCATCCCAATTGATACATCTTCTCATGTCATTAAGAGTACTCGGTAGGCCGGGCGTGGAGGCTCACGTCTATAATCCCAGCTCTTTGGGAGGCAAAGGCGAGAGGATTGCCTGCGCTCAGGGGTTTGAGACCAGCCTGAGCGACATGGTAAGACCTCATCTCTACAATAAATAAAAAAATTAGCCGGGTGTGATGGCGCATGCCTGTAGTTTCAGCTACTTGTAAGGCTGAAGCAGAAGATCGCCAGAGCCCAGCAGGCCGAGGCTGCGGTGGCCATGACGATGCCACTGCTCTCTAGCCTAGGTGACAGAGTGAGACTCCAACTCAAAAAAAAAAAGCACTCTGTAACCACAATTTTACATGTACTATTATTTCTACAAATAAATAACTATATATGAATGAACTATTATTTAACTGAAACAAACCTGCTAGATTAATAGACCAAAAAATAAATGTAATTGTTGCTTTACATTTGTTGTGTTATTTGAATAGTGAGGTTTAGCATCTTCTAAACATTTATTTTCCAGCTATCCATTTGAATTTTTTTTAGTAGGAGCACATCTGTAAAATCAAGCTGCGCTTAACTGTTATATTTCCCCTAGATACTCTAGCCATTATAAGCTTTCAAAACTATGCTTTCACAATAACAAACCATAAAAGTCAAGTGAACCATGGTCCTAAATTAGCAACAAACTTTTCTTTAGCATATGCTAGGGGTTACCAGACACTCATGGTAAGCCTTATGATGCTATAGCATTGCTTAATTTTAAATAAACATTTGAAAACTCTGAAGCAGTATTTAACTCTTCTTATTCTCGATGTGCCCAGGCTTGACAATATAGGCACATGGCGCTTGCTTCAGAACCTTTGGAACCCAGGAGATTTAGAAGAGAATTTTGCTGTCTCTCACAGAAACCACAGAATCTCTGCAACCATCTGGGACTCACTTTGTTTCAAGACAAAGATCCTCTTGGTGGGTTTTTATAGTCTCATTTTCAACTAAAAGGACTGTTAAATAGGCTTTCAAATTTGATAAAAAGAAAATTCTTAAAAGTTGCCAGGGAGGGAAGGCCACTTAGATGAAGGGAAATCCAAAATGGCCACTTAACGGCATGGTGCCCTTTCAGGGTTGCTCCTGTGCAGGCTTCAGGAGAGCTATGTCTGCTTTTCTTCAAAGTGGCAAAACTTACAGGGCCTTTATTTTGAAAATTATGACTGGAATTTCAAGATTAATTTATCAGTTGAAGACAGCTACTTAATTTTTTAAAATGTAGGGTTTCTCTTTAATACACATTTCCAGGTTTCACACTAATTCCCCTCCTTCCACAAAGCCACAAAGATGTGTATGGAAGATTTCCACATATGATTTTACTTAGCAGGTTTCAGAACTCTTATTAGATCAGTGCCAAGGAGAATACTGATATTAAAGAATAACTCCAGAGCACCAGATGCACTGGAAAATGATATCTTAACCATGATTAAAAGTATATGTATGAGAATACAACTATACTTACGTATGTACATACATTTGAGTTTCTAGAGTGATAAAGGTTTCCTCAACAAAGGGATGAGAAATATGGATGCAAATATGTGTACATGAATATGTACAACGTACAAAGTTCCTGAGAAATTTTCTATGTGGTCAATTTTCATTCAGTTGGGGGAATGAAAGGGGTATAGGAAAGGCAAAGTGCAGATAACCCAACATTCATGTTTAGCAAACTCCATTATCCAGGGGCATGTTAATATGGTTAAGGTACATCAGGGATCTGCATACACTCAGCTCCTCAGAAAGGCCTTGGTAATTAGGCAGCTGTGGTTTATTGCAAATTTCCAGGCCCAGGTGGGGTAGGAGGAAAGAAGCCAAGATGTGAGGGAGTCGAGAATCCACAAAACTCTTCTGAAGCTTGGTTCCTTTCTTCCTTTCTAACCTCGCCAATTGAGGAAATCCTGTCTCTGATGTACTTTAATTAGAGCTAATCTGGATGCTAGATAAACTACTCTCACAAGAGAAATTTAAACTCAACTGAAGAAGACATTTAAAACTTTTGCTTGTGTTTATGTGTATATCTATAAGTGGTGGAGAGGGCAGGGGTGGGGAGAGAAGTAAAACAGAATTTTTTAGAAATGTATTTTTTAGAAATGTATTTTTCAGAAATGTATTGACCAACATTTTGGTTATTTGGTATACTGCTGCAATGTGTCATATCTGTGCAGGCACATTGTATATGTTAATCTATTCCTGAAATTTAACATCATTCCTTATGATACATAGTATTTATATAAGAATGACGCTACTGTAGTAACACAAAAAAGTCCAACTAGTGTTACTCAAGCCTGAGAACCTTTCAGGATGATAATTGTAACTAAAGTGTACTGGGCTATGGCAGTGGGACAGGCATGTTGCAAGCACTTTTTTTTAATTTAAAAATTTTTATTTTTATTTTAAAGATGTGAAGTACAATTCAGGATTAGGTATACAAGTGGTCATCATACAGGTAAAGTTTGGGCCTCCCTTTGGTCCCCACTTTGCCTGGTTTGAGATCAGGTACGCTTATTGATGTTTTGTGCCTCCCTCCCCTGGTAGTTTCTGGCTGCAGCCAATCCCTTTCTTATAGTTTCTGGCTGCAGCCAATCCCTTTCTTATATGCTCAGGATCTGCTTATGAGTGAGTTGTGAGCACTTTATCCACATAAACTCGTTTAATCTTTACACTAACTTCCTGAGGAAGGCACTATTACTATCCTCATTTTACTGGAGAGGAAGGTGATTCACAAAGAGATTAAATAACTTGCTGAAGATCACACAACTAGCTAGGGTATAAAGTCAGGTTGCCTATGATCTTAACCACCAGGACACACCATTAAAACCATTTCACTATGGAGAGACCCTGCTATTTCACTAATTGATAAATGTTCTAACAATCACATGCAAAGTAATTGAATCACCTGGGAAGGTTCAGACTGGGGTTGTGGTAGTCAAAGTATAATCCCTGGACCAATGGCATCAGTATCACCTGGAAACTAGTTAGAAATGCAAACTAAAGGCCACACCCAGTCTGAAATTCTGGGAGTAGAGCCCAGATATCTGTTTTAACAAGCCCTCCAGGGAATTCTGATGCACACTCAAAGGAGAACTACTGGCCTAAAGAGATGGAAACTAAGGAGTAACATGCTGGCTCCCCTCATATTTTGAAGAGCTGTAATGCAGAGGAGAGATGTCGTGAAGTCCTCACAAGTTGTTGTGTGCTTGTTGTAAATGCCTCACAGTTCTAGGGGACGGTAAAAGCTGGTGGAATGATGAAATATTTTGGTTCAAAATTAGGTAAATACTTAGCTGGTGGTAGCCAACTAAGAAAGGGCTGCTGTGTGAGGGAAAAGCCTCTCATTACCTGAACTATTCAAACAGATGTTGAATGACCATTTCTCAGACATGCTAGTGAATGGCAGAAGGTAGATAAGGTATTCTTGAAACCATGAGTGACAAAATTGGAAAAACCAGTATATATTTATTGGGCAGATATTCACCGAGAGCAAATTCATGTAAGAGAGTTCTGAGGGCAGATGGGAGGTAGTGACACTTCTTATTCTTTGACTCAAAGCTCACACCAGGAGGCTGGTCCCCTCATGAGTCCTTCAGTAAGACTCACCTGTCCCGTAGTTTGTTTATGATGTACTGTCTACTGGGAATGCTCTCTCTTAATCCAAATTCTACATATTTTCCAAAGCCCTTCATACTTACTGTCACTTGTATACAATGTTGGGTTTATATAAATTTGCACTTTAAGGGCAAAGATTGTGCCACATACTTGGTGTCTTCCATTTTACTCTGTTCCACTGTGGGCAATTAAAATAGATATTCTGAGGAACGATCAGTTATTTGGGGAGACTCTTCCATGCTCCTTTTCTGAGACTCCTGTGCTAGAGTTTTCTTTTCATTTCTTTGGCCCATAATAAGAATAACATCAATCCAGCTTCCTGATTAGGTGCAGACCAAGAATGTATATGTATGGGTCCTACTGTTCATCTCACCAGTTGCTTCCTGCTTACTCCTTGGCATACAGCAATAGAATAGCCCCTACTGCTCAGCAGGGGAATCTCTCCTTTTCCAGGGACTGAGTGCTATTTCTATCATGTCCTCAGTTCACATAAGCTTTGGATAGACTGTTACAATCCAGATGCAGATGTATATGTTAAAACTCTTATGACAAATCCAGTTATTATGTGTGCAGTGAAGCCAGTTTTCAGATTTTAATACTTCCTTTTTTTCTTTCTATTCTTGTCATATGCTCCACGCTTGAAAAACATCTTTTGGAAACCACATTTTCACATCTTAAGAACACACAAAAAAAGTGTCAGATACTTTTTTTCCCTTTGCAGTCTTAGAACTTCAAAAACAGCCAAAAGGAAGTTTTATAAAATACGTAAAAATATGTGCTGAGAGCCGAGGTTTTATATGCCAAGAGTTAGGCTGCAGTGAATTTTTACTGCAGTTAATATTAACTCCTAGGAAAAGAAAAGCTTACTGGAGACCCAGGCCCACTCTGTCAGGGGAAAGTATCCCAACACTTCCTCACAGATCATTCTCATGCAAGAGCCAACTCCTGGTTATCCACTGGCGGATTATCCAGAATCACCACCACCTTTGCTTCTTTTCCTTTTCAATAAAGGCCTTTTGGCTATTTCACAGCTCATTAGCACCTCCACCAGAAGGTAGGTGGTGACAGGGAGAAGAGGTGAAACTAAAATCAGTAAATTTTACTGCTCGTTAGCAGCTCTTGTAAAAGACCTGGGACAAGGGGTTTGAAGCCATCATCATCATCAGGATCATCGACAAGCTCGTATTAAGCGCTCACATGCATGGTAGTAGTAGTCTTCACTAGGCAGAACCACTGTGACTTTTAAAGAAAATTATTATTTATTTTCATTTCTTTAAGTTTCATCTCCATTACATCAGATAATTAAGAGTTGTCTGGGTCATAAACACAGTGAAACTTACCTGTTTTTGCACTCCATTGAGTTGCTGAACCTTGATGATGAGTGAAGCAGTTCGACCCTTGTACTGAATTGTTCTAATGAAAGTTCCGGCATGGTCCACACTGAAAGGCTCTGACCAACGCCAGTTGCCCCAACCTTCAATACAGATGTGTAACAGCTGAGAGAAAAACAATAAACGTCATAATGCCAAACGTGCCAACAAAAATCTCGTCCTAAAATGAAAGTCTCATTGCTGGAAAACCTTTCTATTTGTAATATTTAGCATCTGTTTTCTTTCTAACCTGCATTATTCATCCACTTCCAGCTTATTCCACCAGGCTAAGAATAGCAAATATGCCACATAGAGTCAACGTGGTTTTCCAGATCATATTTTAAACCTGTTTAAAAATAACTGTCCTATCGAATGGTGAAAAGCCTGCTGAACATTTGAGAAAAGACCATTCCATTCATCTGGAGGACAAGAAGGTTGAAATGTGAGATCAAAGAACCTTGGTCTTGGCTGATAGTTTATTCCTTCTTATGGCTAGACAGTAATTAAAGTTAAATCTGGTTTGTGGTATTTTTGACCCTAAATTGCCGTTACTTATTTTTTCTTTTGATAAAGGACAAAATAGCAATTTGAAGATGCAGTTTGTTTAATATACTCTCCTTATGAGATCACATACATACCAAATTAGAAATACCTTCAACATTTTAAATGTAATAGAAAATATATTTGGTCTTTCTTTTTTTCACTATGTATTTATTGTAACCTTTACCAAATGAGTCTCCTGATATATACTTATATTTATTCATATAATATTTCCACTTTTGGTCATATTTGGGTTTGTTTTGTGGCCATTCAAATATGTCCTATTTCTATTCCTACTCACTAACTGCAGCTAAGAAAATCAGTTTAACTACATGAGAATTAAAAAAACACACATAATAATTAGTACTTCTTTAGGAAACAGGCTTAAATGAAAATAAACAATGTTCTATGATTTGGAAGTACAAGGAAAGAAAACAGACTTTTTATTTTTTATTTTTATTTCATTGGTTTTAAGGGGTACAAATGATTTTTGATTACGTGGATGCCTTGTACAGTGTCGAGGAAGCCTGTGCTTTAAGTGTATTCTCTAGCCCCACCTGTGCATTCTGTACCTGACAGGTGATTTTTCATTCCATACCTCCCTCCTGCCTTCCCCTTTCTGAGTCTTTAATGTCCATCATGCCGGAAAATTGATGTTAAAAAATTATATGGGCCAGGCGCAGTGGCTCAGCCTATAATCCCAGTACTTTGGGAGCACTCAAGATCGCCTGAGCCCAAGGGTTCGAGACCAGCCTGGGCAACTTGGTGAGACCTCATCTCTACAATAAATCACAAAAACTAGTTGGGTGTGGTGGCGTGTATCTGCAGTTTCAGGTACTTGGAAGCCTGAAGCTGAAGGATTGCCTAAGCCCAGCAGGTCGAGGCTGTGGTGGCCATGAGTGTGCCACTGCACTCCGATCTGGATATTTTTTACCAGTAAGCCAAACATTACAAATATTTAATTGATTATGGATGTGGGGAGAAGTGTTATAAATGTTCTTCTCCCACTTAACTTTGGGACTCCAACTAAAAAAAAAATTATATGATACACAATTTAAATTCTTCTCTCACATCACATATAAATATTTTTAACAGAGCTAATCAAAGATGAATCTCACGAAACACTTTGAATTAACACACTGAATAAAACTTTGAAAAAACATCCTGTAAAAGCTATCATAATAGGCCCTTACAATAAATATACTGATTTACATGGGAATTGCCAAAATAATAAAAGTCTTGAGCGAAGCAAATTATTTTTTAGTTTCAGCCCTAGAAGGAGCCCTGATAACATGCTTAAGCTTTAAAAGTTTTGATGAATGATTAAGGTGGGGCTTTTAAAATTTTTAAATATCTGAATAAAGTATTTTAAGAAAATCTCCTAATTCATCTCCCTGCTTTTAATATGGCCCCACTCCAGTTCTTGCTTCACACAACTGCCAGTGATCCTGTGAAATCAAAAGGCTACTGGTCAGGTGACTTCTAAAAAAGAAGGCTAACAGCTAAGAAAAAAAATCCTGGACAGCAAATAACTTTAGGGAAAATATGGTCTCATATACACACTGCAACATAAAAGTACCAGGGTATCTTTGATGTTTAAATATTGGTTACAGGGAAAAAAGGAAAAACAATAGCAGTGTTTGGAACCATTTCAGTTTTTTATAGCAGCAACTGGGAATCAAGCTCAGGGCACACACAAAACTAAAAGAAACAAGAAAGTTGTTTTCTTTGGAGAGACTAGTAGCTGGAGATGACAAAAAAATAATGAGGCAAGGTACTTAAGGTCAACCTCAACTATATTTTTCCTGAACATTTCATAGACTCTAGAGAAAGTTTTAATATACAAAATGTAATTTTAAGTGAGGAGTGTTCACATTTGCATATTAACTCAGTTTTAGATAGCTGCTCACTCTATATACACAGCTTGTAAGGACTCAGTGTCACCAAGGAATATGCTGTCAGGTTTTGCTTGGCAGGTATTTGTTCTTTGAATGTTGGCACAGATATTTTATTTGAATTATGAAAATTCAAATACATTTGGATTTAGTTCACAGAAAAGTTAAGTGGGAGAAAAACATTTATAACACTTCTCCCCACATGCATCATCAATTAAATATTTGTAATGTTTGGCCTACTGTTAAAAAAAATCCAAATATCACTGGCGATTAGATGCATATAATTCATTAAGAAAAGAACTACACTCTTAAGAGTGAAATCTACAAAAACAATTCAAGAGGCCCAAGTGCATGTTAGTCCTCCTTCCTATGGTGTAATTGCCACTGCCTGGGAACCTGTAGCATGAGATTTGGCATTGGATGGCAGTGCTCAGATACCCACAGACACCAAGCCAGGCTGGGAAGCTTTGTTCTTGCTGGATCCACTGACTAAATTTCACTGTAACAGGTGCTGAAAGTCTCCATTTAGTAACAAATTCCTGTATATTTTTATTCTGTACAGAAGGAAGTATGAAATCAGGCACAAAAATGTGAGATTTGCATTGGACTATCTGATTTTAATGAGATTTCTTTATAGCATTCATCCAATGCATTTTTATTATTCAGGTACTACAGGGAAGGCAATGTGCTAGACATAATGGAGGAAAATGGGAGGAAGAGATGTGTTCTTTGCCTCACAAAGAGGTCATTATAATCTTGCAGGGAAATTAAGGAAAGAGCAAATATCTAATATGAAAGCAGGAGGTGTAAAAAGTGCTACAATAGTCCAGATAAGGGAAGGTCTGCCTCAGGGTGCTGTGATTAAGAGTACATCAGGATTTAATTTGTGTTTCTCTGGTGACTGGTGATGATGAGCATTATTAATATATGTTTTTTACCTATTTGTATGTCTTCTTTTGATAAATGTCTGTTTATGTCTTTTATCCAATTTTAAAAAAACTTTATTTATTATAAAGATGTGGGATACAATTAAGGGTTAGGTATATAAACACCAATCATGTAGGCACCCTTGTTGATGAGGTATGTCCCTCCCTCCCCTTATCCACTTTTAAATGGAGTTATTATTATTATTTTTTTAGTTGAGGGGTTTTGCTTTTTTGCCCAGGCTAGAGCTGAGTGGCACAGTCATGGCTTACTGCAGCCACCAACTCCAGGGCTCAAATGATTCCCCTGCCTTAGCCTCCCGAGTAGCAGGGACTATAGGTCCATGACCCAATGCTGGCTATTTTTAAAAATTTTTTGTGGAGAGAAGGTCTCACTATGTTGCCTAGACTGGTCTCAAACTCACAGGCTCAAGCAATCTTTCTCCTTTGGCCTCCCAAAGTGCTGGGATTACAGGTGTGAGCTACCGTGCCCAGGATGGTCTTTTTCTTGTTGAGTTGTTTGAGCAATGACGTGGAGAAAAGGGAATGCTTATACACTGTTGGTGGGAAAGTAAATTAGTATAACCACTATGGAAAACAGTATGGTGATTTCTCAAAGACCTAAAAATAAACTACCATTTGTCCTAGCAATTCCATTACTGGGTATCTGCCCAAAGGAAAAGAAATCATTATATCAAAAACATATCTTGCATGGATCTGTTTATTCACTATTCACAGTAGCAAAGTCATGGAATCAGCCTCAATGTCCATCAACAGATGAATGAATAAAGAAAATGGACACACACGTGTATATACACATGCACCACGGACTACTACACAGTCATAAAAAATAATGAGATTATGCCTTTTGCAGAAATGTGGATGGAGCTGGAGGCCATTATCCTTAGTGAACTCACTCAGAAACAGAAAATCTGATACCACATGTTCTCATTTTTAAGTGGGAGCTAAACGGTGGGTACACATGGGCATACAGAAGGAAATAAAAGACACTGGGAACTTCAAAAGGGGGAAGGATGGGAGAGTGAGAATTGAAAATTATCTCTTGGGCATAATGCTCACTATTAGGAGGAGGGGTATACTAGAAGGCCAAACCCCACTATTATGTAACATATCCCTGTAACAAACCAGCACATGCACCTCCTGAATCTATTAAAATAATACAATATAATAAAAAAATGTAAATAAGGAAAACTTCAGGAAGCAGCTGGGCCTCAGAGTTTGGGTAGAATTCCAACTGGCAAAGATGACAGTTCATTCCCAAGCCAAAAATACGCAAAGTTGATAGTCTCAACTGGCCAGAGAAAAAGGAACATGAAAAAAAAGGGGACAAGGTCAGACAGGTAGGTTGATCTAGATTGTGGCCAGTGATTCACTAAACTAAGGAATTTGCACCATATTCAGGAATTGGTGGGTGATCACTGATGCTTTCCATATAGGCAAGCAACATGCTGGCAGAAGAGTGAGGGTGGTGTGGAGATGCAGGAAACTGAGATGAGAGGTAGCGTGGGCCAGATATATGGGGGAAGGGAAAGCAATGGGCTTTATAAAACAATCACCACCCTTTTTATGGGCAGCCCAAGGCATTTTTTTGTTCTCTTATCAATTTGGAAATTTCCTTTCACCTCTTTTCTATTAAGAGTTTTCCTGACTGACTCACTTCCTCCACCATCTTTCCATCTATTCAGACTTTTCATTCTTTTTGGCCTACTTAGCTAGTGTCTAATATTTTCCATCGGGGGGAAAAGTCAAACAGGAACCACTCTTGTTGAAAGTTTTCAATGACAACTGAAACTAAGCAATAAGGCAGGTTGTACAAGTGGCCACACTCGTTGGAAGGTCCCAAGGGGTTACATTTTCTTTTTTTTCCAGCAGACCCTAGTGCTGCGCTGGCAGCCAGACTAAATTCATACTTTTTCCATTGAAGACTTCAGATGGGAGCATATACAGCTTTCAACTCTCTCTTTTTTCTTTTTTCTATACAAAACAAAACCTAAAACAGAATTACTGATCAGGGAATTTGGGATCAGCTCTGAGGACCACCCACAGTCATGTCCAAAGGGAAATTCCTGAATTGATATATTTAGGAGGAAAGAAAAATAAGATAAAATCTAGGAAAACAGAGTACACCAAGGAAGAGAGAGAGAGAAAAAAAAACAGTAGATGCTTAAGAGAAAATTTAAAATTACATCTTAAAATGTAAATGATAAAAGTACTGGATTTTTTTGGTGAATTTATATATTTCATTATTCACTTAAAAATTGTTGTCAAGATTTTTTCCTACCTCAGTAATCACAAATTAAAAATTTGTCTTCAGACTCATTTGTGCATTCTTTTTTGTATTTTATAATAACTGACCCTACAGTAAAATGTAATGCTCTAGTGACAAAACTTCAAAAAATTTCCTAATCGTATTCATTGAAAAAATTTTAATCTGAAAAAATTAACATGTAATCCAAGTGAAATAAACTACTGAATATATCTATTAGAATATGTTTTTGTATAATACATTTATTAATATATAACAAAATGTAAGCCCCATTTATTTTTTAAACTTCTAAACTCATCACTTAGGATATCCCAAGAGCCTAGTATATAGTAGGTGATCAATAAATATTTGTTGAATAAATAAATAAATTGAAATTAGTGAAAAATAACCAAAAGTAAGTATTCAAAAGTTTTAGTGGTGATATTTGTATATAAAATGGTATCATATAATGAGTATTAAATCAACATATTTAGAAAAGTTTTCTATTTTGAATGATCTTCTAACACAGTAGATTTGTCTTACAGGAACAATTATATTAGAATAAACTACACATCAATGTAATCCCTCAGATCCATAATTCAGACATTGCAGTGTCAATATTAAAACATCAAGTAGACCCAAAATGATGTAATAGGTGAGCATCAGGAGTAAAAATTAAGTGAAAATACTAACAGAAAAATCTTGTCTATCCAAAATAATATCTGGAAAGCAAATTAAACAGATCAAAGTTAAATCACTTATGAAATACATGAGTCTCAGTAGAACTGATAGTACATTTCACACTACTAAATTAGCATTAAAATGAAATATGTTGCTTTTTCAAGGCAGTGAATCCAAAGATGTTCATAGTACCTAAAATAATGCTAAATACCCAGTAGAAAAATTCTAGATAACAACTAATACTTGGTGTCATCATGATTCAATACTGTAACTCTTAGGATCCTATGTATCCTTTCACATTTACAGAATACAGTTTCTCACCTAAGAGAATGATTAAGTGGAAACAAATAAAATTGAATTATTTTTGGACTCTTTGATGCAGTTTATTTGGGTAGAGAGGAGGAGAAAGAAAGCTAAATTATGAAAGTCTTTCCAGATCCCTTTTAGAGGGTGGTACAAAAAAAGGCTTCATTATCATAATACAAGTGTCGGGCAATTTACTCTTCCATAAAGCATATGTGCTGTAGGTTTCCCCTCAACGTTGCTTGAATTCATTGAAGGCTACAAATTCTGTATACAATTAGCATGGAACAGCCTCTTTTTTAGAGACAGGGTCTTGCTCTGCCACCCAGACTGAAATGCTATGGTGCTATCATAGCTCACAGCAATCTCACTGCACCACATCCAGCCACAACCAATGTTTTGTGTGTGTCAGGTTTCTCTCTTTGTAGGAGGTTGTTTCACTTGGGAGGTCGAGGAGGAAGGATTACTTGAGGCCGGTAGTTTGAGACCAGCCTGGGCAACACAGCAGGACACTGTCTACAAAAATTTAAAGAATAAAAATTAGCTAGGCTTGGTGGCACAAGCCTAGTACCAGCTACTTGGAAGGCTGAGGTAGGAAGATCGCTTGAGCCCAGGAGATTGAGGCTGCAGTGAGCCAGGACTGTGCCATTGAACTCCAGCCTGGGTGACAAAACAAGACCCTGCCTCAAAAAAAAAAAAAAAATGTTTGTTGGTAACCCTTGTAACGAAACTCTTCATTGCAATACTGACTCATCAGTTCGATGAAAGAATTTATCCTAAGATTATCCTAAGGTAATAATTACAGATGTGTGCAAAGATTTATCTACATGTGTGTTGATTCCAGCATTGTTTTAATAGTAAAAATTTGGCAGTGCTAGAAAATTGGTCAAATAATATAAAGTAGGAAACAATTTATTATCCTTTATTAGACATTATGCACTAAGCACCGGGCTAACTGCTTTTTTTATATTGTCTTATTTATTCCTTAAAACAATTTTGTAAGGTAGATGTTTTTATTCCCTTTTACAGATGAAAAAACAAATGAAAGTACAAAGAGGCTGAGTGAATTCTTCAGAGCCACAGCCAGGGAGGAGAAGGTTTATAAGATTTGAACTGAGGTACACTTACTCAGAGCCTCTATTTATAATCAGACTTATAATGTAGAGCTCTCTCAAATTTGAAAACAATTGTATATGTATATTTTGTTTTTATTTTTTTGAGTTGAAGTCTCACTCTGTGACCAGGCTGGAGTACAGTAGCATGATCACGGCTCACTACAGCCTCAACCTCCTGGGCTCAGGCAATGTTCCCACCTCAGCCTCCTGAATAGCTGGGACTCCAGGCATGTGCTACCAAGCCTAGATACTTTTTTCTTTTTGTAGAAGCAAGGTCTTGCTGTATTGCTGGTCTCTAACTCCTGGTTCAAGCAACGCTCCTGTCTCAGCCTCCCAAAGTGTTGGGATTAGAGGCATGAGCCACTGCGCCCAGCCTGAAAACAATTATGGCATGAAAAAATGTTAGCACTATCAGTTAACAATAGATTAACTTAAAAAAAACCCCACATTACAAAATGGTATGTTCAGGGCATTCAGTTTTGTAAAATAAATGAACAAAATTATACATACTTATTCCTAAGGAAGAAAAAGGCTAGAAATATGCCAGAATGCTAACACTGGTTGTTTTGGGGTCGTGGAATATATGTTTTAAGTTTCCTTTTTTCTTGTGTTTTGTGTGCTTTCATGTAATTTCCAAATTTTATATTATAAATGTCTTATTTTGCAATCAGATCAAATGAATGTGATTAAAATTAAAAATGTCTAATAGAATACATACAAAGACTGCATTTCAGGTAAAAATAAATTATATATTTCTATTTTGAAAATTCAAATTCAACCCCTTGCAGGAAGTGCCCCCATATGTCCTCGTCAAAGTGAAAACTTCCCTCCTTGCTCTCTGGGTACTTTGCAAGAGGGAGACACGCTCCTCAGTTCATCTCTGTAGACCTCACATCTCTTAGCACAGTCTGGCTTGCTATATTGCTATTTTGCATATTCATGTGATTCTTAGAGCAGTTTAATGTGATTATGTGCCTTTTTTCCCCCCTAAGGCAATAGTATTTTTTTTTCAATTTAGCAAATATTTTAACGGTTCTATAGCTAGTAAATGTTTATCATAAGCAAACTAACTGTGCTACACATGATAGATACAGAAAAAGAGGAGGTACTTTACTTGGAATGAACATGCATACAATATAGTGGAAAAACATATTCAACTAGAATAATTATACTGTAAAGTTTTATTAGAGACTAAGAAAAAAAGGACTCCAGAGATATTCTGCTTGGGGAATTTAAAAGTTTGACCAGAGGACATTATTTTACTTAACCCAAAAAATAACATGAAAAAGACATGCTGAAATAGAATAAAAGATGGCAATATTAAGCCTGTAATCCCTGCACTTTGGGAGGCTGAACTTGGCGAGACCTCATCTCTACAATAAATCAAAAACTAACCCTGGCTCGGTGGCTCAGCCTGTAATCCCGCGCCTTTGGGAGGCTGAGGTGAGTGGATTGCCTGAGCCCGCGGGTTCGAGACCCGCCTGGGCAACTTGGCGAGACCTCATCTCTGCAAGAAATCAGGCGGGTGTGGTAGCTCACGCCTGTTCCGGCTACTTGGAAGGCTGAGGCGGAAGGATCACCTGAGCCCAGTGGGTCGACGCTGAGGTGGTCGGGAGCAGCCACTGCACTTCAGCCTGGGTTATGGAGTGAGATTTCAACTCAAAAAAAAAAAATGACATACTGTTATTTCTGATAAACAAAAGCAGGTGACAGCCTAACTTGCCATGTGACAACAGGGATGGAATGGTCCTTTGTATACAAAATTAATGTCAAGCATACTGACGGCATTAAAAACAAAGACAAGTGATAAATGCAGCAAGCTATGACTCCAAAGGATTTGTGCAAACAACTTCTGGTCATACTTCTTTTCAACAGAATTTGGAAAATCTACTTTATATTATCAACTAATCAACTTACTTTCCTTTAATAGTTTTGATGATAACCTAAACAGAGTCCCTGGATGTTGATTTTGGAAAGAAAAGAATTATACTGGAATAAAAAATTGTTTTAGGAGGTCAAATCTTGAGAGAAAGGAATAAATAAATAGGGAGAAAGGAAGGGATGGAGAAAGGAAAGGAAAGAAAGGTGGGAGGGGGAGACACACACACACACAAAAGAGATAGAGACAGAGAGACAGGTAGAGAGAGAGAGAGAGAGAGAGAGAGAGAGAGAGAGAGAGAGAGAGAGAGAATCACAAACAAGGAAGGTGAAGAGGTAGTGAACTCTCAGGTCAGTAACTGCTATTTCCTCTCCAAGCATCAATAAACATCAGGGACTGATAAATGAGAGACAATGAAAGAAAGTAATTGTTTCAAATAATGCTTTCATATATTGCATCTATATTCTTCATAGCTTTAAAAGAGTGCATTGTGTCATTTCATTGTATACTTTATAATAGCCATTTTAATTTCTATGGGTGAGTTAGGCTATCAAATGTCACACATTTCTAGCAAACATTAAGTCTTAATCAATGTTTCAACATATCTATAATCAAGTCATAGACACTTTTTATTATTTTCACAAATAACTATAAACAGAGCTCTAAATTCAGTAAATTATTTATGACTTTTTATTGTTTAAGCATTAATCTCTTTCACTCTCTGGTTAAAATGTACATACTTAGAGGAAAATGACTTTAAGAAAAGAAAAATAAGGTCAATAGTAGTGGCACTTTTGATTTAAACATCTACAAAGCAATGAGATGCTTAATGGGTATTCTTTGCTTAAAAAAACTATCTAAATCTAAATAATCTAAATTAAGGAAAAGTAATTTACTACACAAAAATTTTTACAAAAATATTTAATAAGCAAATCCCATATATTCAAAATATTTTAAAATTTTATATATAACTTTTTGAACATTTCGGTTATTAAATTATAAATGCACAAAATAAAATATATGAAATAATATATAGGCTTGTTTTAAAGAGATCATTTCAACACTATACACTTCTATTGTTTTCATGTTTCTAAAAGGTACAGGCTTCCCTACAGTTAAATGATACGTGACCGAAAAAACATAAGCTGTGATACTAATGGCTGCCTAAGTCTGGAATTATGTGACAGTCTCTGAGCCTGCTTTACCCTTGATACCACAACAAAGGGTTGAAAAGTGAAAAGTCAAAGAACTTTGACATGCATGTTTATGCATGTATACAGAAGAGAATGGTCTGTCTATAAAACATGAAATAATTCACATTTTCTTTTAAAATGAATAAAAACGTTCTCTGATTGCTTAAGTTGTACCAACAGTCAGGAGATTTTGGTGTTGGGCAGACACACTCTCTTGACAAAATGATAGTCAATGGTTGTCATGCATTTGTTTGTATTCTTCACTAGAAGAGTTAAGAGTATGTTGGAGGGAAATAATAAAGAATAATTTAGGTGAGCAGAGAAATGGAAGCCAATAAGATAAGGAACTAGAGAGGTCATCTGATAGTCATTCAGATTTGGATAGATACTCTGAGTTTGTGAGTCAAATTGTCAGGTTTTGTTTGTTCGTTTGAAAATCAATTTTGAATAAATATAAGTAATAAAGAAACCTACCTAAAGTTTGAATAAAAACTTTCTTTTACACTGCTCTCAACTGTAACATTTGCCATTCAACAAGATTTAGTTCAATGTAAAATAAAAGACATGCCTACATGCATCCTAAGAAAAGATCAAGTGATTTTATGCAATCTTTAATTTATTTTCAGTCATCATAGCAATTGAGTCAATTATAGTTATCCCTAATTTTTAATGAAAAGAAAAGAAGTCAACAGATGGACATAAAATAAATCCAAAATTTTTACAGTTATTTATTTTCATTTAACTAAACTGCCTTACCATACTAAGAAAACATTTTTGTAAAGGTTAAATAAAGTATTTCATGGCAACCACTGCTTCTTAGAGCCTGTATAACAAGAAATATGAGCCAGCCAAACTTGTGCAAGTTGGTTTTCTTTCCCAGTAAGGGAATGTGGTATCTAAGACCTTGTCCTAACTCATTTTATCCCCAAGTGTAAGTCAAGCAAGTCAAATATGAACTAATGCCTGAAGGGAAGTCCTTGACTCCAAAAGTATGGATTATTTCACATTTATCTTAAAATCTGCTCTCAGAGTTCTTAAAATTCACTAACTTGGCAAGTCAGGAATTATCATGAGAAATGAAATAATTTCATAACTATGAAGTCATCCAGCATTCCATGCATCTGACACTCACTGGGCTTGGCCATGTCTTGGGCATTATTCTGACCTTTAAATAATAAGTTCTTCAATATTCTGGAAATAATTTAAAAGCACGGAAACAATAAGTGCCACAGTGTAATAGGTATGCCATTGTCTTTGAGTTAATGCTTTTGTTACATAGACTTATGGTAATAGGTTATGATTAAAGACAACCACGTTATATATGCTGAAATCCTTATAACATTCTTAATCAGTATTTCCCATTACTTAAAAATGGCAAAATACCATGCTTTAATGGTCCAGCTGCATTCTCTCTCTCCAAGTACTCTGTGTTAAAATTCACATTTAAAATCAGTTCAGTACAGGACCTTTATGTTTAGACATCAAGAATTCACATTTGCAGAACACTGGCTTGTGAAAAAGCTTTGAGTGTCTTGTAAAAAGCTTAAGGAATCTTCAGTATATTTTTCTCCAAAGCTATATTTCAGTATCTAAAATTTATTGCCAGGGGAGGGACAGAGAGACCATTAGCAGCACCAGCAGTCATTCCTCTGGGTGCTTCACAGCTGAAATAATCCCCAGTCATCCTCTTTCATGCAGGCTTGTAGAAAACTCCAGAAATCAGACCTGGGACTGAATCAAGTACCCCATCACAATCTTATCTTTGCAATTTCTTGTGAAAGACTTTAAAAATCCCGAAATAGGTCATGTTGTAAACTATCTTTACAAAGAAACTTTGAAATATACAGGAAGAAGAAAACTCAATCCTAAACTTCTGCCTCTGATTTAAATAGAATAAATGTATCTCCCAACAGAAAAAAATAAATTCTGAATATGCTCTATGCATTAAATACATTATAACCACAACTGCTAGGGCCCTATGTACTTCAACTGGTGACTTTAAAAGGCACTGTAAGCTCCCTCAGAGAATGTAAGTTTCCTGGAATCTCCAATGAAACTAAGAATTTTTTAAGAGACAAAAGTGAAGGAACTGAGTCTACTGACTACTTTATTTATTTTTTAGTTTTTGCTGTTCCAGTTACTGCTTAAAACAGAAATAAAAATGCAGTTGGTGGTGAATGGACAGTAGTTTCTGGGTACTCAAATGGAGTCGATGTTTACAGAATATTTTGGATTAAAATTCTTGCCAGATGGTCCCAAGAAGTGTTTACCTCACTGTTGATTTTAGCTATCTTAATGTCAGCAACAATAAAAAGAAGCTTGTTACCGCCACTGGGGAGCAAAGCCGTAAAAAAATTCTTCCTCCCCAAATGGACTATCTAGATACAGACAGCTGTGCCCTACACAACAATAAGGGTGATACTGTAGATTTCTGGAAACGATTTCCACAATTAGAGAAAGAGACAATATATGGCAAATTTAACTTATAAAGAAGTCTACTTAGCCGGGTTTGGTGGCTCAGCCTGTAATCCCGCGCCTTTGGGAGGCTGAGGTGAGTGGACTGCCTGAGCCCGCGGGTTCGAGACCCGCCTGGGCAGCGAGACCTCATCTCTACAATAAATCAAAAAATCAGCCGGGCGTGGTAGCGCGCGCCTGTAATTCTGGCTACTTGGAAGGCTGAGGTGGAAGGATCGCGGGAGCCCAGCAGGTCGAGGCTGCGGTGGCCAGGAGCGGCCACTGCACTCCAATCTGGGTGACAGAGTGAGACTCCAACTCAAAAAAAAAAGAAGCCTACTTTAAATACATAATATTTAGTGATTATTCTACATACTATAAGTTTACAATAAACAATAAAAATTTTCATTCAATAAAGGTTGAACAAAAGTGTGATGAGGTGAACATGTGTGGGGGCCCGAAAGCTGGTCCCATTTGAAATACATTGCTAATCCCCTCCTGTAACATTTTCCTATTTTATGGGTTTTTATTAGAGACCATAGGAAGGCAAAAGGGTTAGGAATGGGAGAGGGCAACCAGTAGCTACTCTTAACTAAGAGTCCAGTTGATTGACAGTGTATTGAGGCTTGCATTTTGAGATCAGTGCCTTTGTGTGGGTGTATAGTATATACAAAAGCATCCAACATAATGCAAATAATAGTGTTTATAATTTTACTAATATGAAAATAATTAAGATTTAAAATATTATGCTCTTGAGAAATGTCAGAAAAGTTATGAGAAATCCCAACACTTAATTATTTAGTGAATATTTATGACTGTCTTATTATGAACAAGATACAGGATTAGATATTGTGTAACATCGGTTTATTAAAGTCTCTTACTCCTTTTCTTCTCTTCACTGTCAGCAAACATTTACTACAACTTCATCTACATTCACCCCATCCTCATTCTCTCCTTCCTATCTCAAAGTAGGATGAAGCTCTTGAGGTAAATTGTAAGTGACTGCAAATTCTCTGCATCAACTCTCATCAAGATCTAGTTCCTCACCCCTTGGGTTTGGCTTAAGCTTGTGACTTGCTTTACCTGATAGAATGTGGCAGAAGTGATGCTATTCTGAGCCTGGGCTCAAGAGGTCTTTCCATCTCTGCTCTTGTTCTCCTGGGATAGTGCTACTATGTGAAGAAGCCTGGCTAGGCTGCTGGTGAGTTCACGTGGATGAGAACCAAGACACCTGGCCCATAGCCTGCTGACCACCTAATATGTGGATGAGGCCATCCTAGACCACCCAGCCCCCACTGACCTCCTAGCTGACTTCAGCCTCCTGAGTGAGTCCAGGTAAGAACAGCAGAATACCTTAACTGAGTGCATCTAGATTTCTGACAATAGACTTGTGAGCTAATAAATGTTTTTAAGTCACTTAGTTTGGGGATGGTTTATTAAACATTAAATATCTCGTATATGCCTCTTCCCATCCAAGGTAAAACCTTCTACCTGTGATTTGAATTCTTTCCTTTTTTCCTCTTCTGAGACCTTATGCCATTAAGCATTCTCTTCTGCACCATCAATCGCTCTGTTATTTCTTTCTTCTCCTGTATGAATCTGCCTGAATTTCTTCCATTTAAAACTCTAGATCCTGCAGCTTTCTCTAGTTAACAACTAATTAAGATTTTAAAAAGCTTCATGGACATTCTTACTTATACCCAGTCCTAGCTAGGCACTGGTAGCAGGCCAAATTTATATCTCCAGGCCAGACTTAAAAAAAAGTTTTTAGTTACAGACTCTTAAATCCTATTTGCTTACTATTACACACCCACCTGGAGGTTAGAAAGGGAAAAGGGAGAATATGGAACACTTGGTTATAGAGAGCCAAGTTGTGTATTGGGCACTCTATAGATGTTTTTCATGGAATATGTACAGAAATCTCTAAACTTTGCAGATGAGGAAATTAGAGCTCCACGAAATGAAGAAAACATCCAATCTTGCACACAGCTACCAATCTTCCTCACCACTTTCTTTTCCCATTCATTTCTCAACCCATCGCAATCTGACTTGTATTCCCATCTCCCTACTTGAACCATTGTATTGCTAAATACAATGATCTCTTCTTTTTCTTTTTCAGTTCTTGTCTCATTCAATCTTCTTATGACATCTGACAACACTGATAATTCTATCCCTCTAGATATTCTCTGCTGTTGGCTTTTAAAACACCATTATGACTGGGCTTTCCCGCAACATCTTGGCTTTCCTCATACCTATTATTCCCTCAAAAGATCCCATTCCTCAGTCGAATCCTTAAATTCTCTTATTGGTCCTTATGCAAGCTCACCTCCAAGAAAGCTCCAATGATCTTTGCCTCTCGTTATCTGTACCTTTGTGTAGTCCCCTCCACACTGAAAAGGGCTGACCTGTGTAGTCACTAGAATATTACAAATATAACAGTGAATAATTTCAGAGGTCATAAAAGACAATGTGGCTTCTGCCTTGTTCTGTCTCAGATTATTTGATCTGGAAGACAGCAGCAGCCATGCCATGAGAATACACAAGCAACTCTATGGAGAGATTGTTGTGGTGAGAGGCTGAGGCCTCCTGCCAAAAGTCACGTGAGTGAGCTATTTTGGAAATGAATCTTCCAGTCCAATCAAGCCTTTGGATGACTCCAGTTCTAGCTGACGTCTTGACTATATCCTGTCAGAAACTTGGAGACAGAACCACCCAGTTAGACCACTCCCCCCATTCCTGACTAACAAAACTTAATATTAAATGTTTGTTGTTTTAGCTACTCATGTTTTGTGGGTAATTTGTTATACAGCAATAGGTGAGTAACATAGGTTTTGGGATCTATAAATGGGATGCTGCTGTTACGAAAACCTAATATGTGGGAGAATCTTTGGAGCTGGGAAGTGAGTAAAAACTGGAAGCACTTGAGTGTTAGTGAATATATAAGGCACTTTAAAGAGATTATTAATAGAAACCTGAGGGCCTTAGAGGAGACTGCCAGTGAGGAAGTGAGAAAAATGTTATGGGAAATGGATGGAAAGGGGATTCCTTCTATATAGTGGGAGAAAGTTTGCAACACTATCACCCGCAATAACATGGAAAGTAGAAAATGTGCCTGATAAACTATGTGATCTAGCTAAGGAGATTTCCAGGCAGTGTTGAAGTGCCTCCTGGATTCTATCTGCTGCTTATATATATTAAAATCCATGAGGAGAAATATAAGCTCAAGGAATGACTATTAGATAAAAAGGAGCCAAGACTTGCTAGTTTTGAAAGTTCCTAGCTTTATCAGATGGCAAATAATGGTAAAGTCAAGAAATGGCTTCCAGGCAAAGATCAAATCTAGGACATGGCCAGAAAAGCTGGGTCTGGCAATAAAGCAAAGGGTATACTTGTAAAAATGCTTTGTTAAGACCTTAAAAAGATCTAAATTTGGTGCCTCAGAGAACTATTCAAACACAAGGGGTTATAAGAAACTTAAGGGTAATGTCCCACAGCAGCGTCAGCATAATCTTAAAGCAGAGAAGGGCTTATTTATAAGAGATACTTGGGTGTGATTTTGTATAATATAGTGTACTTCAATAAGATTAATAAGAGGACCCACAAAGGTGTGAAATCATTATATGAGCAGAAACACTGCCAACTTAGAACGAAGAGACAAAGACAATATAAAGTGAAAAAAGGCCTTTGAACCTCCAAAATTCTACCAGCAGAAAGCAGGCTGAGAAACCTGTAAGGTGCAAACAAAGGCTGTTTTTCTTTTTTTTTTTTTTTTTTTTGAGTTGGAGTCTCACTCTGTCGCCCAGACTGGAGTGCAGTGGCCACTCCCAGCCACTGCAGCCTCGACCCGCTGGGCTCCGGCGATCCTTCCGCCTCAGCCTTCTGAGTAGCGGGAATTACAGGCGCCCTACCACGCCCAGCTGATTTTTTGATTTATTGTAGAGATGAGGTCTCCTGCCCAGGCGGGTCTCAAACAAAGGCTGTTTTTCATGGAAAAGGATGGATGACTCTAATGCTGGAGCCAAGAGCCAAGAGTACAAAGCCACGAGCCATGGAGAATTATCCCAAGCAGCAGTAGTACAGAGTGCACATTAAGAAACTTCCAACATTTATCTCATTAGATTTCAGAATTTCTATGGACTAGCACTGTGAGTCTCCTCCTTTTGTGAATGAGAATGTCTTCAGCAGTTATCCTATGCCTATACTGCCACTGTCCATTGTTCTGCAGCAACAGATAACTAACAAAGCCCTCTTCTCTTAGCACTCTCTCCTTGGGCATTCTTACTTATGCCCACACCTAGCTAGGCACTGGTAATATGCCAAATTTGTATTTCCAGGCCAGATGTTTTTGCTTTTTCTTTTTAGCTCCAGACACTTAAATCCAGTTTGCCTACTACTACATGCCCACCTGGATGTTTAGTTAGAAAGGGAAAAGGGAGAAAATGGAACATTTGGTTATAGAGAGCCAAGTTCTGTATTAGGCACTTTATAAATGTTTCTCATGGAATATTTACAGTAATCTCTTAATTTTGCAGACGAGGAATTAAAGCTCCAAGAAATGACAAAAACATCCAATCTTGCACATATTTACCAAAACTTAAGAGTGGAACATGGGTATTTACAGTTTCAATTTCAGCTTTTTCTAATACATTAATCTTCCTGCCTTCTAAAGCAAAATAAAGCTTAATGTGTCCAAAATGAATCTTAAGATTACTCTACTGTGCTCCCATACCCTGCCCCATTATCTGTCTCTAAAACATTGTCCTTCTACTCAGTTCCCTGTCTTGACCAATAGCAACACTACCAACATGTCACCTAAGTTTGAAACGTCAGAGTCAAACCAGACCCTTCCCTACATGATCAATCACCAAATCCTGGAGATTTTATCCTAAATATCTCCCAAACAGACCTCTGTCAATTTAAACTTTCCCTCGGTAATATAAAGATGCTGTTTCACTGTCTCCTAGCCTCCATGGTATCTGAAGAGAAGTCCATTGTACTTTGATTGTTGTCCCCCTATAGATAATGTGTTGTTTTCTTCTGGCTGCATTCATATTTTCTCTTTATTTTTGGTTTTTGGTAGTTTCAGAATAATGTGCTTGAGTATGAATTCTTTTTAATTTATCCTGTTTGGAGTTTTCTGAGCTTTTTAGGTCTATAAACTTCTATCTTTCACAGAATTTGGAAATTTTTCTTTAATTTTTTTTGCCCAGTTCTCTCTTTTCTTTCATTCTGGAATTGCAATTACTTGTATATTAGACCATTTGAAAATGTCCCAGAGGTCCCTGAGGTTCTATTCCTTTTGTTTGACTATGCTTTCTCTTTCTTCTTCAGACGAGATGATTTCTACTGCTCTACCTTCAAGTTTGCCTGCTTTTTCCTTCTGTCATATATTATATTTCTATTGCTGCATAACAAATTACCACACACTTAGGAGCTTAAAACAACACACATTAACTCTCTCACAGCATCTATTGGTCAAGAGTCCATGCATAGCTTAGCTGGATCCTCTGCTCAGGGTCTCCCGAGAATCCAAATGAAGTGTCAGCTGGTTGCATTCTCATCTGGAGGCTTGATTTGGGAAGAATTTACTCAAGCTCACTTAAGTTGTTGGCAGAATTTATTTTTTTGTGGCTATGAGATAAGGACCTTAACTTCTTACTACCTGGTGCAGGCAGCCACCTTGGGGTTCTGGAGGCTTCCCGAAGCACCTTGCCCCAGTACCATTCTCCCCCCACAACTCTTGCCCACTGCCACATGACCCTCTTCACAGGCAGTTTGCTTCTTCAACCCCAGCAGGAGTCTGTGTGCCTCTCTCTCCTCACAAAAGGGTCTAATCCCTCTTTTAAGGCTTTTATCTGATTAAATTAGGATTATCTCTCTTTTGACTATCTAAAAATCAACTAATTTGTGAACTTAACTATATCTCTAAAATCCCTTTACCTTTTTTGACACAGATTACGCCAGCATCTGGATCATCTTTGGAATGGCATCTGTTAATTGTCTTTCCTTTGAAATAGAATAATATTTTATTCCCCTTGACTCTTATCTGACAAGTAGTTTTGGATTCCATTATGGACACTGTAAATGTTATGCTGTGGATTCTCTTACGACTGCTCTAAAGAGTGTTGATGTTTTTATTTAGCAGGTAATTTACTTGTTTAGACTTGAACTGAAAATTCTCACACCTGGGTGAGTGGCAGCTCAGAATAGTTCAGTTCTTTAAGCCTCGAGTACAAGTTGTATTCAGTTTACCTCATGCATGTATATGGTTCAGTGGTTAACTGAACAGTTGGGCCAAATTTAAGTATATTATGTTCCCATTTTATGGCTTTCACTTTTCCAGGGTTTTCTCCTCACTCTCTCGTAGTCTTGGATGTCTGGGCTTTTTCTTCTGGTACCTTGGGCCAGAAAGAAGATAGATCATCCCTGCACTGCCATGAAGGTAGTTGCCCTCAAAGCAAAGCCACAAAAAAATGGGAATCTCACTCTGTCGATTACTTTCTCAAACTTTTGACTCCTCTCCAAAATGTGCCATTTTTGTTTAGTCTCTAGAGTCTTCAGGTAACATTTTTTAAAAAGTTATATTTAGAATTTATAGCCTATTCACAGAAATATCCATTTCTTTGACATCTACACCAATTTATGCCTTCTATTCTGTCTTGGCTCAGTTACTACCATCTCTTTCACTCCCAGACTATGCAGCACTGCCCATACTATTCTCTACCTGTATTCGCAATCTCCTCTAGACTGCCTTCTCAACTACACCAGGAGAATCCAAAATGCAGCTGTGATCCTGGCATTACTCTAGACTTCATTAGTCAAAAGCTGCCCACCACATGTATTCTTGAAACGACTGCCAGGCTCTTTAGAACATAACTTCTTCCAAACAGTGGTGTGCTGGAGGTGGCTCATACCTGCTTGTGAAAACCAATCAACAAATATTCAGAAATTCTTCAAATGGGTGGCAGCTTGAAATCAGCTCCAGTGGGAGTATTTACACGATGAAAATTGACCAACCCTACAAATCAGGGCTTCCCCACCACTACCACTCTAAAAGTCAGAGCACCAGCACACATCTCTTTGGCATGGCATGTGATTTTTATACTTGAGTAAAGCCCAAATTCCCTTTACCATGATATCTTGACATGCTCTCTCTATATCTCCCTGGTGCATCTTGGTGTGCTCTCTCCACTACTGTCCACTGGACCAACCTCTACTCATTCTTCAAACCTGACTTCTGTGGAAAGCTAACTTTGACTTTGTCTCTGATATAGGATATAGATTATCCCACCTTCGTGCTATCACAGCTTCAAAACAGCATTAAAACTACCTAGCACATCATACAAGAGCCCAACCGGCCTTCACCCATCGCCCTCCTGTTGTAGCACCATACATGTAATCCACATTGTAGCCAAATTAGTTAAGTTCCTCCTTCCATGCTGTATTGTTTCATGTCCTTGTGGCTGCCACACATGTTGGTCCCTTTATCTGCAGTATCACCTCCACCCTCGCTTCTTCGGCCTAGCTAAGTGTTTTGTTTTGTTTTGTTTTGTTTTAAGAGATAAGGTCTTGCTATGTTGCCCAGGCTGGTCTCGAACTCCTGGGCTCAAGCAATCCTCTTGCCTTGGCCACCCAAAGTGCTGTAATTACAGGCATGAGCCACCACGCCCGGCCTAACACTAAAATTTAATACAAATATCCCTTCCATCAGGAAGCCTTGACAGATTCCTTCCTCATTTTGGATTTGGAAACATTTTCTTTGGGTTCCCATTAAGATTTTGTCTATATCCAGATGCAATTGATTTTACTTCCTGATTCTCTGGCATTTCTTCCTTATAGCTAGTGTTTTCATTAGTCATCACTCATTTCTGTCTGTTCTGAACTATAGCAATGATATCCTGTCTATAATAATTTGTTTACTTTTCTAACTCCTTCAATAGACAGTAAGTTCCTTCAAAGAATGTATACACACAACAAATCATAAGCTAAAATTTACTAATTAAAAAATGAATGGGAGGGAGGGAGAATAAGCAGCTAGAGATACATAATGGCAGACTGGAGAGCTTCTGAAGAGACTGAGTTAGGACTTGGATGTCAGAGAATTTTGATATTTTTTAACAAAGCATGAGGGGGTCTGTGACGGCTTTTGGTCAGGAAAGTGTAACCATCAAAGTATTTAGGAAAATTACTTGAATTGTAGTCTGCAAGACAGATCAGAGTGGGGTGAAACTGTTAACTAAGAGAATAATTGAAAAAAACAATTGCAATAGTTCATACGAGAAGTAAAAAAGAGAACCATTCTTATGTATTATTACACTTGTCACTATTTCAGTAAGCACGTGAAATACCTGTCTTTTAGTCTGTATGTGATTTTTGGGGGGGTTTTACTTAACTTCTCTCTGATTTAATAATATTTGTCCCTTATTAAAAAGTTGAAAAGTACATAAAAATGTAAACAAATGTGAAAATATCACCTTAACCTACCACTCAGAGGCAATCACGGATAAGATTTTGCCATGTCTCTTTCCAGTATTTTTCTATGCACTTGCTCATATGCTAAGATCATATTGTATATATAGAATTCTGTATTTTAGTTTTCTGACTTACATTATATGGTAGTACTTCCCCCATCTTATGGAAGAATGTAAAGGTCCCATAGTAGATAATGTTACAGATATAGATTCCTTAATTATTTCCTCAAAAGTGAACATTTTGGCACTTTAAATACTTTGCAATTAAATTATGATAAACATTTTTGTGTACAAGTTTTTGTTTTAATTTGCATTCTTTTCTGAGCATAGATTACTAGTAGGAGATTACTGGGTCAAAGTCTATGAACATTTTATTAGCTTTGAAGTTTCTTACCTAATTGCTTTCTAGAAAGAAGTACCAATTCCATTTGCAACTTCAGTGTGTAAGAGTGTCTATTCATTTGCCCTTTCTAAACAAACTTTAACATGCATGCATGCACAGAACACTTGAAGAATTTATCAGCTTTGCCAACACAGAATATTTCTTTGTCCCTCAAGTCTGTTTTTTACGTTTTTAAACTGTGACTGTGGCAACAAGGAATGTGCTTTCTCTAGATATATGTGTACACATGCATTATATAAATGAATTCGTAAACGTGGTAACTGAATAAGAATTACAGTCTAGTTAATGAAATTGGCAACTCACTGGAATTACTATAAGATAGGCAGATACTCAAAACCCACTGTTTTTCCTTTTAGACAACTGGAAAAATTATCAGATCTCATTTAAAAATATTTTTACATACAAAAAGAACTGGAGAACTTTCTGTTATACACAATCAAGGCCTACAGCAAGTACAATAAAAATATTTTACTATTATTTGGTGAGTATAGATTGATTATATGAGTTAGATTTAAACTATTATCTGTCATTTCTCAATTTCTGAAACTTTGTATCAAGCTGACAACTGACAGGAGTACCATTTAGGTCAGAGTGAAAACAATTAAAAAAAAATCATACCTTTAGTCTATTGTATTTTATAAATTGAGAGACCTTAAAGCAAGGATTGGTGAACTGGGGCTCATAGGCCAAATTTGGCATCCTGCCTATTTTGGATGGCATGCGAGCTAAGAATGGTTTCTATGTTTTTAAATGTTAGAAAAAGTCAAAAGAATAATCATAATAATATTTTATGATGTGTGAACATTCTATGAAATTAAAATGTTATTGCTCATAAATAGTTTTATTAGCACACAGCCATACTCATTTGTTTATGTATCACCTTACTGCTTTTACATAGAGACTGTAAGATGTTGACAGCTTAAAATATTTTCTATCTGACCCTTTACAGCATAATTTTGCCAAACTCTGTCTTAAAGTAATATAGGATTTATGTTTTTGTCACTACGTCTGTTTAATGTATATTTCCAGGATGCTTTGCTACTCATCAAAATGAATTCTCATCTTGTTACTTTTTTTTTTTAAGATGAGGTCTCTCTATGTTGCCCAAACTGGTCTTGAACTCCTGGGCTCAAGTGATCTTCCTGGTTCAGCCTCCAGAGTAGCTGGAATTACAGGCAAATGCTACCATGCCTGGCTACATTTTGTATTTTTAAATATCTACCATTTTTCATGAGCTTATGAAACTTCTTTTACATTAATTTTGGAAAAATATTTTATTATTTTCTTTCCTTCCTTCTTTCTCTTTCTTTCTTTCTTTTTTAAATCAGGGTCTCACTCTTTTGCCCAGGCTGGAGTGCAGTAATACAATCACAGCTCACCGCAGCCTCGATCTTCTGGGCTCAAGTGATCCTTCCAACTTAGCCCCCTAAGTAGGTGGGACTCTAGGCACATGCCACCATGCCTGGCTGTTTTTGATTTTTTGTAGCGATGAGGTCTCACTATGTTGTCCAGACTGCTCTCGAACTCTTGGGCTCAAGCAGTCCTCCCGCCTCAGTCTCCCAAAGTGCTGAGATTACAGTCATGAGCCAGTGTGCCTGGCCATATTTTATGACTTTCTATATAGTTCTGTCTAGGGCTCATTTCCATCTACTTGATGGTTTGATTACTAAAAATAAGTCAATTGGAATTCTGTAATTCTGAAAAAAATGCATAATCCATAAAGGCAATAATATTGCTATTATTAATAGTGCTCTCTATTCACCAGAAAAGAGCATAGGCTCTTTTGTGTATAGGCTGTTATACACAAACCCTAGTAGCTGGTGAAGATTTCATTATACCTGGTTTGGCTAAACTAAACAAAGCTTCCCTTGACTCTGAGCTACACATACTGCCTATTCAGGAGAAAGATTCCATAAACTCACACTTCTAGTCCCTAGATTCAACTCATCATAATTTGACTCAATTCTTTGAAGACCCATCTATTGCTGGTTATTGTTCTCATTCAACATGATCTGAAGTCAACTGAATTATATTTAAGGGCCCTTTGGTGGCATCTATGATTCTGTGCAGCTGAATATGTTTGATTATTCCCTAGGAAATAGTTTTGTTCTTCCTTTGTTTGTTTAGGCAAGAAATTGTTGCGAGATATCCAGAATGTTAAGTGATTCTGCCCCAGAGCATGTGTTAGAAACTATAAGGAGAGTTTTATGACTTTCAATTCTAAGAGGTTTTTCAGTTTGGGTTTCCAGAATTGGTTGTGTTCATGCTTCTTCTCATCCTATTGGGACTTATTGTTGTTAGCAACCTCTTGTGTGGTTCTAAGGTATCCTGACCTCTTTGAAACCTCTCCAGGTGTAATTGCCACGTTCTTGATCTCTGCAATGTAAGCTGCATTGTTTAGTGGAGTTAAGTTCCATGAACTTTAGAAATCCTCCCTGAGACTATGAATTGACTAACACCCAAAGTAGCATAAACATGCAGACACAAATGTTCCTAAAACCCAGCTTGCTGGGCAATGTAGGATATGACTTGGAGTCTGGAAAAAGGAACATTTTGCTCACTTGTGCATCTATGACTAGGTCCAGGTGCAGTTTGAGACTAAGTGGCTAGTTTTTCTGATCCTCAGAGGTAACCTTTCATTAGAACACAGCAGAATTTGCAATTGTGAATGTAAGGAATTCCATAAAGACCCTCTGGGCCCATTAAGACCTCTGGCTTCAGAGAGTCCTATAAAACACACTTACTTTAGCATAACATAGATATAGTAAAGAGACACTGTTCTTTACAAATGTCATCTAGGCTTTAGCCAAAGAAGATTATAATGACTGCAGTTTGTCTTAAAATTTGAATCCAGAAGATGCAGTTACAATTTTAAAAGAAAAAATAAAATTTATTAGATACCTGACTTACGTTTCCAGTTTGTCATTAAAAGGCTCCTATCATTTTTGATAATACTATTAACATTTTGCAAGCGTTCAGACTTGGACTAAGAATCCCCCATTAGTCTAGCTTTAGATATGGCCTACTATACCAGTGATTTCTCAGGTCTTTTCTTAAAAGCTTCACTGCTTGGCTATTCTAACAGACAAATCATGCTGCCAAAGCATAGGGGAGTGAGACAATATTGTGGAAATGGCACTATATCAAGAATCAGAAGATAAGGGATTCAATTCCAGTTCTACCACTACTCAACATTTCTATTTGTCTCCATTTCTCTAAAATAGGCATAACAAATAGTACAAACTACACAGGGATGCTGTGAAAACAAACTACAAAATAGGCCTTGAATAAGTATAAAAAGGTCTTGAAATAGTACACAGGAGCACAAATGTGGAAGGTGTACTGGTGATAGTGGCCGTCCTCTCGTGTTTCCTGTTGACCTCTTCCCCTCCCAGAAACTATGTCTATAACATCAAGACTCCCGTACCCCATACTCCTGAGCCAGCTGTTCTTATCATCATCCTTTCCATCCTGGCTCCAGTGTCTAGGGAATCCTGAGGCTCACTAAGGGCTATACTAGCTATACATCTTCAAATTCCTCTGCTTTAAGGCATACAGAATGGCATAATGAACACTGAAGACTCAGAAGAGGAAGGGTGAGGGAAGGAATGAAAAACCAGGTACAATGTGCAGAGGTAGGGATGGAGGGTTCACTTAAAACCCAGACGTCTTCACCACTATACAATTCACCCAAGTAACAAAAAATCATTTGTTAAAAAAATTAGCCGGGCGTGGTAGTGCACGCCTGTAGTTCCAGTTACTTGGAAGGCTGAGGTAGAAGGATTGCTGGAGCCCAGCAGGTCAATGCTAGGGTGGCTGTGAGTGTGCTACCACACTCCAGCCTGGACAACAGAGTAAGACTCTGACTCAAAAAAAAAAAAAAAAAAAAAATCATTAATCATTTGTACCCCCCTAAAGTCATTGAAAAAAAAAATCCCTCTGCTTTGCTTTCTATTGGCTAAAGGCTACAGCTTGCTGTGTGTACATGGATAAAGTGACTACAGGTACTGTGTACAATCACATATTACTGCAGCTCCTCAGAGACTTCTTTCTTGCTACTAATAGTTCATTGCTGGGAATGCAGTTGCCATGGAAATTTTAGAAAATCTAAAAGGCTATATAACAAGTGTTAACATGGGTTATGCCTAGGTGTTTGGAATTAGAAGTTGTTTTTTTTTTTTTGGTCCATATATTTGTATGCTCTCACTTTTGAAAGCATCCATAAGAAAAGTAATTGAAAATGTTATCTAATTTTGAAATAAGCAAACATCCTTTACCTATGTTACAAGGAGCAAACTACTTAAAAACTTTTAATATGGAAAATTTTAAAGAGAAAACTTTAGAAAATAAGGGCATATGATCACCCTAAAAATATGATTAAAGGGGCAGGAGGAGTGGGCAAGAAAAAAGATGAAAATATCACACCTTCTAAAAAATTTATGAAAGAACTTTTGCAAAAAAAAGGTTTACATAGTTTTAATGTCTTGTCAGATTACTTTGAACTAAGTAAATATATTTAAATAAAAAATGTCACTATATATACTTTTTCAAATTTCATACTAATAGTATGGAAATCTGATGAAAAAGCAAGTAAAAAATCAGAGTCTAGCTACCCTCGGAAGAAGCCTGAGGATATAATGTATTCTGAAGCTGGTCTATAGACCAGATGGGAAAACTTGTTCTCTAATTGAATGACTTTCTTTTAATCACAAGCAGACAGTGGTTTCTTTATTACCCAGAGCCTTAGAAATACATTATTCTTGAGAGTACTTCCTAGGATTTCTTTTACTCACTTAAAACCACATCTTTGTATTTAATTCATTATCATCATATTATCCCTGCAGGGCACATACCTCTAATTATTTCCATCTAAAGTGACAGGAAAATGGAATTATACTACTTGGAAGACAGACACCCTTCGATTTGTCTTTTCTCAGAGCTCCCTTGGGCATAGTTTGTCATCGTCCTCATTGTGTCAGAGATTGGAGATGTCCTTGGAGGGCAGGGACCATGACCTACCTGTCTTTGAATTCCCAGTGCCTAACATGCGCCACAGAGTATGAATAAAGGAAAAATCTGAATAAATGAATGATAATGTCCAACGCATACTGCTTACAGTATATTAAGCACTAGTCTAGTGGCGTATATGTATCAATTCATTTAGTCTTCACATCCCTATGATATAGGCACTATTTTTATCCCCATTTTACATTTGAGAAAACTGAAGAGCAGGAAGTAAGTGAAGTTTACACAAAGCCAGGATCCAAACCTGGCCCTAGGATCATCCTGGTCATCACTGTACCCTGCTGCCCCACCAGCACCCGTGCTAAACAGGAAAACTCCATTCCAGAGCAGCATGTGCTTCCATCTCTAAACACTTCTGGGTTTCCGTCAGATGTAGCTACACTGTGTGGTTTCCTTGGGAGACTTAAAAAGGGAAATAACTGGACACAGGCATACGCATGAAGAATAAATGAATCTCCAACCTTAACAATTGCTGTGTTTGTAAGGCTGTTTCTCAAATACCTGTGGGGATTTGTGGGAGCGCCAGCTGTACTGGTGACTGTGGAGACTCGCCAGCAGAATATTTTCATCAGTATCCACCTGGCCAAACCGCAGTGTCTCCTGTGTGTCATTACAGATCACAAAATGGCTGAAGACCAACTCCTCTACCTCAGGGCATTTGTTCTGAAAGGAAAAGAATACGAAAGCCAACGTGTATCAGATTAATTGCAAGATGTTTGGCAGCTGTCTGCCCAGTGGCGATTGTTACAACACAGAAACCCTAAAAGATCTGTTGTCATTAGCTCTGGTATATAAAGTATTCTGTATTTCCAGGACAAGCACACACAAAAAATACCTTAAAGAGATCTTAAATGTTCCAAGAATGTGTTTTGATTTATACTCCTACAAAATAAATCATACACACAGAAGAGTAAAAGAACAATGAGATCCCTCAAACTTTTAACATTTCTTAAAGTGAATTAACATGTTACAAAGAGTGCTGTACTTGGGTAGTGCACGTTTTTGAGCAGAGTACTGGAGGCTAGAATTACCATGTTCCCAGCCTTCCAAACTCGACAATCAAGACCAATTACCAAAGCCACAGTTTGTACCCTACAGAAAGTAAGGATCATTTAGGTAAAACATCCCCAGATCCCTTAAGGGGGAGGGTGGATATGAGTGCGTGTAAATCTGTTCTGGGAGAGATGTAAATAAAACCATAACTTTCTCTCTATTGTTAAGAGGCTGAATATACAAAACAGATCAACTCCAGAGTCAGTGTAAGCCAAGTTGCAGTTTTCAAGATAAATAATGTTAGTTGGAAAACAGTTTTCAGTATCTGTTTCAGCTAATTGTCATCAGTCAGCTAATATCCTTCATTAATCAGTGAAAGCTCAGCAAATGAGCAATACATTTCTGTGTTGATACATCCTTTCTCAATTTAATGGTGTCTTCACTGTTGCTGTTACCTCAAAGCACTGGCAAAGTGGTAAAGTATTTCTGTGTTTACTCTTTTATCACTTTGGTCAGGTTATGGCTTAAAAACAATAAACATGCTTTTGGTAAACTAAAAGAATAGCTAAATAAATAATTAACTTGAGAATATTAGAAAAAATCATAACTAGCTAATCAACTTACAGATAATGGGAGAAAATAAATAATTGATGCTTCTCTAGTTGGCCTCTAGTACCTGGACCTAAATAATGTCCACATGCCACGCTCCATCATTTGCCCCTTTACTGAGGAGAGGGAGAGTAAACGGAGATTCAACTCAAGCATAATGACTCAATGACTGGCAGGCACAAAGCCAAGGAATCCACAGGTGAATGTACCTGGAATCCAGCCTGGACCAAGACCAGCTTGAACTTCATCAGGGGACAGACTCACCTTGGAAACAGAATCTATTCCTAGTTCATCCAGAATGCTCCTGAGGTGGGTGGGCAGTGCTTTATGCTACACGTGTTGAAGTGCCCTTGACATACCTCATTCTTCCCTTGATAACTTCTAAGCTCTCTCTCATCCATCTATTCTTTTTTTTTGAGTTGCAGTCTCACTCTGATGTCCAGGTTGGAGTGCAGTGGCAAGCTCATGGCCACCCCAGCATCAACCTGCAGAGTTCTGGCGATCCTTCCGCCTCAGCCTTCCAAGTATCTGGAACTACAGGTGCGTGCTACTACACTCGTCTAATTTTTAATTTATTGTAGAGATGAGGTCTTATCAAGTTGCCCAGGCTGGTGTCAAACCTGCGGGCTTAGGCAATCCACTTGCCTTGACCTCCCAAAATGCTGGTTACAGGCTGAGCCACTGACTCTGGCCCATCCATGTATTCTTACTGAACTGAATCTTGCTTGACAGTCACACTAATCACCAAAAGAGTTTCTAGCTAAGTGACCCCAAAGCATTTATAACCCACAATTACCTCTTATCTACCATAATACTCTCTGCTGTGGCTTTTAATCATTAGTGCTGATTTCAAAACTTACCTGCTGTTGGGTTTTGGATGTCTTGTCCTACCTGGCCACTGTCCAGGGCTCCAACTGCATTTTGAGCTATTCTCCATTTGCTGGGGGCATTTGCTCAGGACATTCCAGTTCTAACAGTCTTCTCTAGCTCCTTCAATACTACACTGGTTGCCTTTCAATTCATCCAATATGTCAAATGATTTCCTGGCTCAGAATTTTCTCTCTGCTTGAACCTCTTTTCCTCCACCTCTTGCCTGACCATCCTGTTTCTACTCAGCTTCCAGGTGTCTGTTTTAAGATCAGTCCTCAGCAAAGCCTTCTGAGATCCTCTCCAGATCAAGTTAGGTTCCCCTATTCTATGCTCACATACCCTACTAGATGTCACTTTCAGAGCACTGGTTAATTGTACCTTTATGAGTTTAATATTGTCTCCATCATAAAACTCTATGCTGCAACTAGGTCTGTGTTATTTACAATTTTATCTGCCAGTATCCAATATATTGCCTGGTCCATAGGGACCATAAATAGTCAATAGACACTTAGAAAACAAAGAAAAGAGTAGATTTAATATCTGAAGTGGGCTGGGCATGGTGGCTCAAGCCTGTAATCCCAGCACTTTGGGAGGCCCAGGGGAGAGGATTGCCTGAGCCTAAGGGTTTGAGACCAGCCTGGGCAACTTGGTGAGACTTATCTCTACAATGAATCAAAAAAATTAGCCAGGCATGGTAGCAGGTGCCTGTAGTTCTGGCTACTTGGAAGGCTTAGGCAGAAGGATCACCTGAGGCCAGCAGGTTGACACTGGGGTGGCCTGTAAGTGAGCCACTGCACTCCAGCCTGGATGACAGAATGAGACTCTGCTCAAAAAAAAAAAAAAAAAAAAAAAAAATCTTAAGTTATCATTGTAATACATGTTCACTATACAAAAATAAGAAAATATAGGGGAGGGGATGGGGAGAGAAAAATTAGAAAATATATAAGGTATAGATTTTAAAAATCTTTAATTTTATGTTCATTGATAACTGCTTTTGGTAATTGGTCTTCAAGCAATCTTTTCTCTTATGAGTGTCCTGCCTGTTACTATTCTAGTCTATCCTAACCAATCCTATCTTATCTATTTTTCTACAAACCTTTAATCAAACTGGAATCCTAGTGTACAATTAGTTTAAATGAGATTTTTCCACTTAGCATTATATAATCAACACAAACTGCTCTCCTTCTAAACATTTTTCTCTCCTTTCAGTCTAAAAGTACAGACATGAAGAAAGGGATATGATTCCAATCTCCCACTTAGTTACACATCCTGAGATTAAAATTCAGTTTTCATAATGAATTGGGATCAATCTGCTAGTAACACAAAGGTTAAGTTACCAGATGGCGCTTGAGTAGAAAAAAAAATCATATTACTTTCCTCATCTCTAAAAGCTGACCCTTAATAAATGATGAAGGTTTTAGGAAAAAATGTAAATTAAAGAACACAAGGGGGTTGTTTACATTTTTCTAAAGGATACTCAAAGTCTTCAGGGAACAGTTTCTCTATTGCTCCTTCATCTGTGGAGTTCATTATAACTGTAATAAGTTTAAGCATTTCTTGGAATGTTTTAAATTCTGTTATAGCATAAAAAAGTTCATACGCATTTTATGCGACCTCATATACTCTGAGCCTTAGAATGCTCAGTTGGAGTTATAATTAAATGATGGCTTATTCACATTTAAATCTTGTGGAGTGTTGTACAGGCATTTGCAATTAAAAAGAGATACCATTTTGGTATAAAAGAACGCACATGAGTATAACCTTTATATTTAAAAAAACTCTTTAAATACTATTTTGTCCAAATCTAGGAAAACCAAAGAGAAATTTAAAACAAACTGCAATTGGGATTTTGAATCCCTAATTTGTTTTCACAAAACAGTCATCATTTATTAAAAAAAGAAAAGAAAATCTACAGCCAGAGAAATCAGACACTGATGAGGACTTCAGTTAATCTTGAACTCATGACCTAAAGGTGGAAGGCCAAATTGTTTCATGCTTTAACTGTCTGGTCCATCTACACTGGGTAAAAATGACTTGTCTCTGATATGAATCTAATAGAAAGTATGCAGAGAACTCAAATCACTTTGCCTGCTTATTAAATTCATATTTTTCCCTGGCAAGAATTATACTGTACGTGAGCATTATACACACAATAAAATCCAAGTATGGGAAACTAAACTTCCCCTTCTAAAGGGGATAAACCACATTTAGAACGTCTTAGAAACAATGAACTTAATAAACCTCTATAAGCCCACTTCAATGTCAAATGTCCTATGATTTCAAAGTAGTGCACTTTCATATTTACTTTAGAATACACAGGGTTAGGTGCCTACCACATTAAAACTTGGTGGCAAGTACCCTTGACATGGGAGGAAACAAGAAAATTACAGCAACAATTACAGAAGTATATCCTCTCGTGGCTCATGTTAACATTGCCAAATCCCTGTATAAATCAGAACCAACTATTCATAGAATGTACCTGTCAGCAATATGCTACGTGACATATGGCTCTACTTAATCAAATATACAATTCCATTTAAAAAAAAAACTCAGAATATTCCTTCAAGGCACTGTGTTAGCCAGTCAGTCATTCACACTCTGATGTGGTTTAAAACATTTAAATATTTATGCACCATATTTTATTTATATGTATAGCTATGTCTAAAAGAATATTTTTACCCTGTGAGGAAAATGATATTTCTGAAGGCCATTTTGCAGTAGTTGCTACACATGAGTCCTCTTATAATGGCTCTGATATCAAGACAAAAATATCCTGGGCTTAAATACTCTATCAATGACTCTTATATTTTCTAGGTTTGCTTTTTATTAAATGCATTGTTCAAAATATGACAAAAAAACAGAAATTGGAGCCATGGAGGTTTTTTTCACATGACTATTTGAACCAGCTGCAAAGATTTAGATCACACTAGCTCTTATTTTACGCATGTCCTTTGCAACAAGAAAACCATGGAATGCCCTTAAAAAAGATTTTAAAAATATAAAACAGATGTGTTATCTTCTTTCCTTCTGCTATTGTAGTGCCATGTTAGGTAATTAATTCCTTAGTCTTGTATAGGTCTTCATGCATGTAAAGAAAATAGTTGATTACCATAAAAAATTTTAAGTAAGAAAACTAACTCTCCTGCCCCAACACACACACACACACACACACACACACACACACACACACACACACACACACACAAATTACCCTGTTACTGAAAGAGGTCAGTGTGGAATTTAGTGTGGAATGAAGTGTTCATTTCTCTTGAGGAGCCAGCTTTACACAAATGTGTGTAACATATACAAAATGCAAGGAAATGTTTCAGCCTAAATAGCAACACAAATGTGATGGAAATACAATGTAACACTGAAAATCAGTAATGGAAGCAGAAGTTATTTGCTCCTAAATCACTGAACATACTATCATCCAAATGTTTCATGAAGTTATTTTCAGGCTAGTTGACTTGGACAGATTTATCTTTTTGAATATTTCATTTATTATAGACTAATATTTAATTTCATTTTTGATATGACTAATTTCTGATGAAACAAAAGTAAAAAGTTATTTAAAAAATCAAGTCTGATTAAAAAAATCTATTATCCATTGCTTTTCAGGGTCTCAAAAAGGCAAAATGATAGTAGAGGAAAAGATTAAGACTATACTGTGCTCATATATTTCATCTCATTGTTTTGTTTGTTTGAAAAGATGGAATGCTTATTGTCAAAAAGGCTCACATAGGTTCTTCATTCTTACAATGGACACTTAGACAATTTGATACATAGCTTAGTTGAAGGGTTGGCAAACTAAAGCCACAGTACTCTGAAAAAATTTCTGGAAATATGTTATTTTCCACACAGATGTGGTATATTAGTCACAAAAATGTGGGCATGATCTCCAATGCATGTATAGAGAACCCATATTCTCCAAAAGTTTTTCAAAAACAACACTGATTATTTTGCCAAAATAGAGAAGGCCCCAAATAGTATGGTGCCCATCAAATTCTTCATCCTCTCTCATTTTTGTTTGCGTGTAACTTATTATTAGGAATGATAACATACAGGACCTAATAAAAGATCATATGTGGCCAAACTGTAAACTGTTCTGGAATGTGCATACCTGTTGCCAAGCTTGTACTGCAGTGTTTAGAGAATGGACAACATGCTGTCCAACATTTACAAATATGGAGTCAACTATCATGGTGCAGTCAAGCAACTTTTCTACTGCATCGCTGGAAACTGCAATCTGTCCGCAGATGCTGAAGGGTTTTACCACGCTTTGCATAGTGACATTTCTGCACTCTAGAAGTCTGCAGTCTGCTTGAGCTGAGAGCCGGATCTCCTGAGAGACAGAACCATTATTCCACTGTCGAAGATACATGTGTGGCTCTCTGAAGGAAACAATCATATATTCTAGCTCAGATGGCACATTTCTATCAGAAATAAATGGCTTTAGGTACTGTGGTGTAGCTGTTGAGAAAACAAACAAGAAAAACAGCAATTTAGATGAACCAATACTTTATGAAAATAGTGAGAAGACATTTAAACTATTCACTTTTTGATTATTGAATTTAGTATTTGGTGTCTAATAAATTCAAATATTCTCTTGAAGATATTACAGTCTCTGAATTACCATTTTATATTTGCAACCAAAAATGTTTTGTTCAATTAGGTCTCTTAAATATATACTATCCAAAGGTTACTTTCACTTTCATAGGCAAAAAAAATTGATCATAGAAGACAACAAATAAAATCTAAGGAGGGTATTATGGAACTGCTTTGTATCTACTAACGAAATCTCAAAAACAAAAACATGATTCAAAGAGAGTTAGAAAAAAACATAAGCTCCATTTTTGCTGAAAAAGCAAGATGCTTAACAGCAGCTGTGTTTGGTTTTAATCTGATTTCCCCCTTTTTCCATTACATGTAGGTTGAAAACCTACTATCTGAATCAAAATATATTAACTAGAAAAGGTTTGTTATAGAATATAATGCTATTCAAGTAAAATCAGCAAATTTATAAAAGGTCACTTTTGGTATGTGGAACACTTAAATCTTCCTTGTAAGTGTGTAAAAATGAGGCACCTTTAAATTAATTTGAGAATGCACCCATCTTTTGTAGAAGTTATTTATGCTTTTGAAATCAGGCAGTATCAAGTATTACTGGAATCTATTTGCTACTAAGGTCATGTCTCTGGAAACTGAACAAAAGCAGATATACTGCAAAAGGATCATAATTGTAATAACAGTAAAACCTGCAATTATGGTAACTTCCTTGAGAACTCTCATTAGGAAGCATGCAGAAACATGTCAGCTCAATACCATTGGTAACTTACATAATAGGTCCATAAGCTGTTTCAAAAGTAAGGGGTACACCTGTTGTACCAAATCAAATCCAGAACAACTTTGCTTGCTTTATACCTCTGGAAAATAAATTATCTGAGTAAAGATTAATGAATTTTGTCTTGAGAACACTCAAGTGAAAACAGTAAGTATTAAGTGGATGTTATTCTGATGCTGAAGTAAACAGTACCTGTGCCTAGTTGATCAAGGTGATGGCAAAGATGGAACTCCAGGTGAGCAAATTGGAAGGAAAGGCAAAGGGATGGGACAAACCATGGGGTAAAGCAGGAGTCGACTCTGGTACAGGCAGCCAGGGCTGTTGGAGTTACAAGTGGATCACAAGTGCTTTGAGAACCCGATTCACTTGCAGAGCTATGAGAAACAAGTAATGAAAGAAGTTCAATAACCTCAATTTAATATTATATAAGTGAAGTGTCTTTCTTTAAAGCTAGTACCAAAAATCCTATTGTCAATATGTAATCAAATCTTCTGTATTTTTCACATATACTAGTCATTTAAAAAAATGAATTCAAGTTGATCATTCTCTATGACTTTTCTCAGAGAACCTTCAAACCCTCAACCCCCCAGGTCGTGTTGACCTAACTCCAATTCAACTTTCTTCTATCCACATCTCATACAACTTATGGGCAATTTGTTTTCACATTAGCTTAAGACCAACACAATTCAGAGCATGACTCTGCAGCTCAAAAAACCCAATACTTTCAGTGTCACCATACATGTTTCACTTTTGTTTTACTTCTCTAGATTGTCCATACTCATATAAGTCAGTCAATACTTTTTATTCAATGCTTACTGGGTACTGTACTGGGTGCCATAAAAGTTATGACTATATCTAGAAGAACGAGGTCCCATGAAAAATTACACTGCATGGGTCCTCTCTTCACCTGCCTATCCTCTTAACAACATTTCATACAAATAAAATCTGATTAAAATGAATAGTGACGCCAGCAATAGAGAAGATGTCTGTACACGGTGGCTGCTGGTGTGCAGAGAAAGCCTCCTGCTAGATTGCATCAGTGCTAGTAGAAGCACGAGAGCTGAGAATTTGGGGTTGGGGTCGGGGGAGAACAAAGTGCATTCTGTTAATTGTGGCTCCATGGATAGATACAGCCCTTTCCCCCACACTGTTTTCCATCCTCTTCTTTTCAACCTGAAATTTGCTCTGCAGGAATAGTAGCCTGGTTCCTAAATCCATGAAGAGCTGAATAACAAACGGTATGATTTACAGTGTCCTAGGGAGAACTAAGACAGGAAAAACTGAAGAAATAAAGCCTTGGTTTTCAAAGAACTCACAGTCTAACTGGTGATACTCAACATATAGACATTTACAAATATTACAAAACAGAACCACTACCCAGGAACAGGAAAGGCAGAAGTGCAGCCAGAGAGGAAACTTAAGAGGCGCTCACAATGACCTGGGGTGAATCATGCTGGATTCTCTGAGGTGTGAATCTTCAGCTGTGTTTTGAAAGAGGTTGTGAAACAGGCTAGTGAAAATGAAAGCTAGGAGCATTCCAACATGTTTACTGAGTTGTTTAACCTCAAAGAGTTTACAGTTATGTGGTGGTATTTACTGCATTGCTAGTAAATCTCCATCACATACAAAAAAAACCAGACTCTGGGGCACTAGGTTATTGACTAAATGCTATGCACAAAAAAATGTAGCTAAGTATAGTCTTATGACATCTATAAATGGGCACACTGATCCAAATTACTTTCTAGGAATTTATCTGTGAAGTTACAAATAAAAGATTTCATAGCAAGATAAAATTAAAACTTGTATCTATTCAGAAAGAGCTAAATATATTAGTTGTACATGTGCTTTACATATTTAAACTCTTTCACTTATACTATTTACAGAAGTTGTTAGAAACAGGGTACAATGTTAGTCAAAATATTATTAAAAATCCAGGCAAGAATTTTATGAGAGCAATTTTTAAAAAGCGAGTGCATAATTTGAGGTGTTTATCTGAAGTATTTTTCTTGCCAGTCATAATTTTTGACACTCTGAGATTTTCCAAGATTTATTTTTCTATCTCTTGGCAGATATAACATATTGGAAAAGGTTGCTAAAACATTGTAAATGTCTGATACAATCTTTACTTATAACAAATTGATTGTCTTCACTTTTACTAAATTAAGTGCACAAATCAATGGTTGGAGATACTTTTAGGTATTTATGGTAACTACTAAATCACAAAATACTCTAATGGCCAGCAAATACTCTTTCAATCATGAAATCCTTGCTAAAATGATTACTAATTTAACTCAAAAATTTAGGCTCTCACTTAAAAATTGAAGTCAAAAGTAAAACATTTCTTAAACACAAAATATAGTATATATAATCCAAATATACTTTAACTATAATTTGAATTGGTACATTTATAGTTTTTGATACTCAATTTGATTACTGTTATATACTATAAAAGTTCATGTATCTGTTTACCTTTTACATAAGGATTAAGAAGATGTAAATGTAAAAGGACTAAGTAGTTATGAGAGACGATCCTGTTAGAGACTTATAATAGCTATATTTACATAATTTCCTTAATTAAATACAACAATGGACTTTGATCTGGCTCAGATATCAAAAGGAAAAACATAATTTATGATATGTATAACAGGCAGAAATAGAGAAGTTAAAAGAGTAACTTGGTGAGGTGCAGTGGCTCACGCCTGTAATCCCAGCACTTTGGGAGCCTGAAGCAGGAGGATTGTTTGAGGCCCAGAGTTCCAGATCAGCCTAGGCAACATAGCAAGACCTAGTCTCTACAAAAATTAGAAAATTAGTCAGGTGTAGTGGCACACACCTGTAGTCCCAGCTATTTGGGAGGCTGAGGTGGAAGGATTGCCTGAGCCCAGGAGGCCAAGCCTGTGGCAAGCCATGATCGTGCCACTGCACTCCAGCAATCCAGTGCTGGGTTTACAGGCTGAGCCACCTAGCCCACCCAAGATTTATGTCTGAATGGCTTAAAAAACTACCCCCCCAAATTACCCCGATAATCTAGATAGCTCTAAAAGTGCAGATCAGAGTAACCAAATAAAGAGGAAAGATATCTGGAAGGCCACAGTCACCTTCTGGTAGGACAGAGTTTAACTAGCAGAGAGAACAGAAATGTTTTAGGGACTCATACATCATTGCTTTCTCTGATTTCTCCACTGTCTATATACATAACAATCAAGGCTTTGGGAACTGTAAAGTAGTTCCTCTCCACACAGACACAAAAGCGGTGGTTCACTGTCTCAAAGATTACCAAATATGAGTAGACAGTGATTCCTTTTACGGGATCTTAAGGGAGTAGGAGGAGAATACACACACACATACATATATATACATATATGTGTGTGTATGCACATATGTATATGTGTATATATGTATATGTGTGTGTGTGTATGTACATCCAAAGATGAAAGCACTTCAAGAAACTCACCACAGGTTCAATTTTCATCACACAAGGAAAGAGTCATATGCACTTAAGCCATTTCTCTTTCTAGCATGCCTCCTGACATGAATCAGCATTTTGGGGGTGGGGATTAAAAAGTCCTTGTAAACAATCTTCTCTCACATGTTTTAATGCAATCTGGATAACCAAGCTCCAAACACTTGACATAGATCAACAGAGTTTTAAGTTATCATCAAATAACATAACAAAGTTAGCTGGACATACATATCAAGATCTACACAGTTATTACTGTGTTATATGACAAATGTCTGGCATTTGTGTGACTTTTCATAGCCAAAATAAGAACTTCTGGAGTTAACCCTTTGGGGGTGAATGTAAGATGGGAAAGTTAAAATAAAAAGATGTTCTGATCGGTCAGAAGACACCTGACTGATACCAAACCCAGAGAATCTGGCAGGGTGGCCCAAAGCCCAAGAGTGGGCTTTTCCCTTTTGTTACTCCCATGACCAGCCACTGGGTAAGAAACTGCACATTGCAAATATGAATGTGTGTTTGATGGATATCTTCTGTTTGCTCTCTAGATCCACTTTCTACCATTTCCTACCTTCTTCTCTGTCCCTGGAAGGGACTTTTCTGGACGGCATCAACTAGCTGCTTTGCCCTCTGCCTTGTCCTAGGGTCCAGTTAGAGGGAGGTATCCATAGGAGATTAGCAGGCAAGAGAAGAATGAGGTAAGGGTATGTATTTTCCCGGCTCCTTCTCAGCCAGATCTCTGTACACTGCTGCGTCCCTCTACCAAAAGCAGCTACAAATACCCACTCTGAATTAGAGTTTTGGTAATGGCTCAATCACTTGGCTTCTTTAGGCCCAGGAATGGGACAGTTTCCCAGGGTTCCTAGTCATGGGGTACTGAACCATCCCTTATTCCTGTCCACACTTTTTGTAAAGAGTTCTTTAATTAAACTCTCATCAATATCCCAGTTAGATTTGCCATCTTTTTCCTGCCAGAACCTGATTGATGGTGGAAGTTTACTCAGGCTTTAGTATAAGGCAATGGGTGTGGGTAAATATGTAAAATAAATAAATAGCTGTAGATTAAAAAGCTATAGATAAATAGCTAAAATGTGTAGCCTGGCCAGGGCTCCAGAGGCTGCATCTCTTGTCTCTAGCCCAGTGCACAGCAAATAGAAGGGGAAGGCTCCAAAGATCACCAATACTATGGAAACCAAGTCTGAAGGCCATCTCTACTTCAAGAGTAGGTAACTCTATTTCCTTCCAGAAAACCACAGTCATTACCAATTCATTTGTTTTCTTTCTTTCTTTCTTTTTTTTTTTTTTTGAGTTGGAATCTCACTCTGTCGCCCAGGCTGGAGGGCAGTGGCACACTCCCGGCCACCGCAGCCTCGACCTGCTGGGCTGCGGCGATCCTTCCGCCTCAGCCTTCCGAGTAGCCGGAATTACAGGCACGTGCTACCACGCCCGGCTGACTTTTTGATTTGTTGTAGAGATGAGGTCTTCCCAAGTTGCCCAGGCGGGTCTTGAACCCGCGGGTTCAGGCAATCCACTCACCTCAGCCTCCCAAAGGCGCGGGATTACAGGCTGAGCCGCCGAGCCTGGCTTCATTTGTTTTCATATGATCAAGCATTTATTGTAGAGATGAAGTCTCGCCAAGTTGCCCAGGCGGGTCTCGAACCCGCGGGCTCAGGCAATCCACTCACCTCAGCCTCCCAAAGGCGCGGGATTACAGGCTGAGCCACGGAGCCTGGCTCATGCAGCAGTATATACTGACGCTAACTGTAAAATCTTTCTGTATGCATGAAATACTGACATATTATCAAAGCATTTATGTTTTCTTTCTAGAAACTGGATAAAATTGATCGTCTTCTGAAAAATATCTTAATAGTGTTTTATGTTGACTTTTAAAACAACTTTAATTTAATTTCATTAATATCAATTTCTACCTGAAAAATGATTAATCCCAAACAGTTTAATGTGAGATCAGTTGTGAAACATTAGGTTAAGATGAAAAATCTCAGGTGAAGACAAAAGACCTATGATTACAATGTCAAAAGCTTGGTGAAAAGTTGCTAGCATATTTCTGTTCCCTAAAGGCTCCACATTTCTCTATTACTAAGTTTACCACAAAAGTAATTTTTATAAATGTTTCAGATTCTGAGGAATTAATTTTGTCTAAAATGCTTCTTTCAATTATGAAAATGCATTCTTTCATAATTAGTCAAGTAATCATTTCTAACTTGATACTATGAATGAAACTCAGATTTAACAAAATTAATTATTCATAGCTCTATGTTCTAAGATTTCCTGCTTCTAATGAGGTAACTTAAACTCAGAAAAGGCAATTTTTCTATTCATCTGCTAATTCCTCACAGGATGGTGCTTTTTTTTTTTTTTTTTTGAATTGGAGTCTCACTCTGTCCCTCAGGCTGGAGTTCAGTGGCATGCTCACGGCTCACCACAGCCTCGACTTCCTGGGCTTAGATGATCCTTCTGACTCAGCCTTCCAAGTAGCTGGGACTACAGGCACATACCACCACACCTGGCTAATTTTTTAATCCTCTTGCCTCTGCCTCTCAAAGTGCTAGGATTACAGGCACGAGCCGCTGTGCCCGGCACGGATGTTCTTTTTATTGCTGCATTATATTTGGGTGAAATCAAGACCTTACTTCTCTAATAAATGTTTTTACCAATTCTATATTACTAATATACTATGAAGGAAATTATTTCTAAAGAGCCCAAATGACTTAGAATATATAAAATAAAAATACATTATTATTATCAAGCATACAAAGTAATCAGTGAAAAAGACTGAGGCTACAGACCAAAATGTTAAAGAGGTTATCTCATGGTGATATGATTATGAGTGGTGTTATCTTCCAAATGTTCATCAATGAATAAATGTTCTTATTAAAAAAAATTACTGTCAAAGGAAAAGCATTCACAATTATTTATAACATAAAGTATGAATCAGAATACAAAATGGTATGCTTGCTTGCAACCTTGTAGAAGTATGCATATATATAGACAAAAATCAAGGTTGTAGAAGAGAAAATAACTGATTTGCAGAGTACTGGAATGGTGGATGTGTTTTTCTCTCTGTTAGTGTCAGAATGTTGTCTAAGGGGAAGGGAAGGTATTATGTAAAGGAATAAGGTTACAGTAAAGCCAACTCATCAGGAGAAGTGGAAAGTAGAGCACTGACAACGATGAGCAGCGTAGACTCACAGTACATGTAATAATCTGTGATCCAAGACAACTGTTCCACTGATTGTGGTTTACTTTCTTGTTCTTGTCTTTTACGGGAGCATGGGTAAAAAGGCTTGGCAGAGATGTGTAAGCTAAAAGTGCTGGAAAATAGGTTGCTGAAGCCATTTTTCTCTACTGTAAGACAGTGTGTGTGTTAAACAGGCAAACACTGAAATAGGGCTAATCTGGCTCTATCTGCCCCTAACTAGTTATCCTGTAGGAGGTGTCAAATAGAAAGTTCTGAAGATTTTATTCAGAATATCTCATCTTATAGCTCTAGAGATGGCAAAGGAGACTTTATAGCTGAATAAAACTTCAGCTATCTGAAATCCTTTGGGTATAAGTTACTTTGGTTAGTTAGCTGAATTTTCTGAATGTCTGGGGGCTTGTCTTTTAAAGTTTTTAAAAAGAATTTAAGATGGAAATATTTCCAAAATTTACCTTTTAGATTCAATGTATTTAATCTTTTTCTTAAAAAATGACCCAGGATTATTACATATATTGACTGCTGCATCATTAAGAGTCTATTGAGGTATATGCATGGCTCTTTTCTTCATATTTTTGGGTTAAGGATGACTTTTTATTTTAAGTTTTCTCTTTTCACATTAAAAAAATATTTAAGGAACAGGTTCTTAGTGAGCACTCAAGAACCATATTATGAGTAAAACACTGGATTTTTAGTGCACAAATTCTGAAATATCAGATTTTGTCTTTCTTCCTCATTTTCACCTATAGTTCAGATAGATGCAGCTGCTAGACTGCTGAAATATAGTTAAGTGAGGGGTCACCAGACAAGAAAAGATGACTTGATCATCGTTTCCCAGTGTAATTCCACTATTTCTTCTTTCACTGAATTACCTTTGGTCATCGGCTCCATTTTGACTGTTATTCAAGACAATTCTCCAAAGATCTGAGGATACTAGTTTCTTCTGGTCATTCACAAGATTGATATCTGGCAACTGCAGTTCACAAATTTTGCTTTCAGACAGACTAAATTCTCGAAATGCAACAAACACCTGCTGGAGTTCATCCCAGTATTCCAAACTACAAGGAACCTATGTTAAAATTAAAAAAAAAAAAAAAAGATTTAAAAAGTTTCAAATAGAATCTATGCTTCTAAGTTCACTGAAGTTCAAGTTAAGCCTTCAGGTAAATTATAACAGTAAGACTTTTAAAGGAGGCATATGACTTTTATAAGGTTACAGAAGACAGTAGTTTAGAATTTCTTTTCATAGTTACCATATATTTATCTCATTTATTTTACAAGACTTGTTCAAGAATAATACATGAAAACAGTGAAATATTTTTTAAAATAAAAGAGAATGGAGAACAAATTCTATAAAGTATTAAATGTACTATAAAGCTATAGTAATTAAAAGATAAGGTTGGAGTAGAAACAAACACATAGATTAAAATAGTAGCATAGAAAAATGGAGAAAGAGAGATGAAATTTTAGTATTCAAATTTAGTATCTCATCAAATAAGTAGGGGGAAGATAGAAAAAGGTTGCAAGAACTGACCAGTCACTTGGCAAAACTAAGGTGGGTCCTTATATCATTCTTTACACAAAAGTAAATCCCCAAAGGATCAAAATGTTAAAGGCTAAAAAGTGAAAGCATAAGAAAAAAAAATCTGTTAATAGTTTTAAACATTTTATATATTAGTGTAATTTTTTCTGTGTATGGTATGAAACCAATGATAAAATCAAATTTCAAAAAGCAAACTAGGATAAGACAGGTAATTTTCAATGGCAGGTGAAGAAATATTCATTCTGATAGCAGAGAGATCTTACAAGTCCATGAGAAAATGATAAGTAAGCATGCAGAAGAGTAGATTTGCTAAAAAAAAAAAAAAAAAAAAAAGAGGTGGATTTGACAAGTGACATGTTCTTCAACTGTGTCTAATATCTACTGCATGCATAGCATCACCTGGGAGCCCTTTGCATTGCTCTTGTGGGACTTGGGAACTGGGAGAACCAATGTAAACTTGATGCTCATGCTGCTTCTCTGCTTCTGACCCAGGTGTGTCTTATGTGCTCTGCCAGCATTCATGAAATGCTAATAGGATAACTTACTAGCTTGCATTGGGTAAAATCCCAGGTCATGACAGCAATTAGTTCACAGAAGAAATGTAACCAGACAGTAAACATGAAAAGATACTAAACTTTAGTAATACTCAAAGAAATGCAGATTAAAGTGATAATATGATATTTTCTTTAATTGGCAGTTTAAAAAGACTGACATTTCAATTTCTATACTGGTATGGGGAAAAAACATTCCTACACAGCATTTTTGAAAGGTAATTTGGTCATATCTATTAAATGCTTGTAATTTTTTACCTAGGAAGTACGCTTCTAAGAATTGATTTTACAGAGTCTCCCATGCAAATGTAAGTAGACATATATTATACATATGTGTGTGTATTTACTTCAGTGCTGTGTGTATTAGTAAGAAAAGAGGAAAAAACTCAAATATCTATCAAGTGAAGATTGGTTAAATATAACATGCAGATTTATATAATTAATTTCTATATAACCATTAAAATGAATAACGAATATCTAAGTATACTAACAACAAACACATCCAGGATATATTATTAAATTAAAATATTTAGTTTTAAAATATGAACATATAGGTGGATCCTACTTGTCTTAAAAAAAACAGTGTGCTCTGATGTATTTTCTCTTTTGGAAGCAATCCCTATTTATCCTCCTTAAGCTGATAATTGCCTTTCTTGTGACATCTCTATACTTAGAATACTCTTTTATCACAGAAGTTATACTTTGTAATTACTTATTTACTTGTTTGTCTTTTTTAGTAGATTCTAAAATCCCCAACTGCAGAAATGGCACATTATTTAAAAAAATATTCTTAGCACCTAATATCATTTTGGGGACATAATAGGATCTCAAAAAAGATCCTGAATGAAAAGATTTCTCCTTAACTTTTCTTTCCTGAATAAGTGATTTTTAATTCTTCTATGGAAATAAATGTTACCTTTACCTATAATGAAGTTTCTTTTCTTTAAATAGTGACTAAAGCATCCATGTATGGAGAGAGGCTAGATGGAGAAGGGAAAAGAAGATGGATATGCAGAAGAGACAGGCTAAGTATAATGAAATAGAAGCACATATTCTAGTTTGTGGTATTATATCCATAGCATTCCATTTTTAGCTATTATTTCTTGAAATTATCTCTTTTCTTGCTTTTTATGCTATAATTTTCTCTAGTTTCCCTGCTCTGTGTCATTGTTCCTACATTTTCTCTCAACCTGAAATGCTTGTATGCTCTACTTTCTGTCTCTTGTCTAAATCCTTACCATCTGTCAAGGGCCAAATCAAATGCCTCCTTTCTCTGAGCCTTTTCACCTCTACCAATGGAAAAATTCTTTCTCTTTTCTAAACATCAACAATTTCTTAAAATGGGAATCTGTTCCATATCTCTTATCATTGTATATCTCATGCTACAGCTATTTCTATACATGCCATCTTCTCTGGTGGACACATCCTTGAAGGAATGGTTTATATTTGGCTAAGCTTTGAATCTTCACAGCACCTGACATAGTGTATACAGCAAATGTTCAAAAAGAGTTGCTGAATGAATGAATAATTCATGAATGAATGGATGAATATACATGCATATTGGCTGCTTTAGCCCATTTCTGGTGCATTAAAGATTCTCCACAAAGAAGTACAGAAGATGAAAGCAAGAACTTTGGAGTCAGACCTATTGGGATTCAAATCCTAGTTCCATTAGCTATAACTTCTTAGGAAAATTAATTTTTCTAACACCAGTTCCCATATCTCTAAAAATGGGATAATAATATAGTTACCTTCAAGATTTTTGTTAAGAGTAAGTGAGACAGAGTATTTTATTTGCTATCACATAATAAGGGTTTAAGAAAGATTAACTATTGGGTATTTACCATTCTTACGCTCTAAGGTTACTTTTGAAGTTTGCATGTTGTTATCAAAATTAGACAAGTTGTAAGAGTCCTACCTGTTTGATTTCTTAATAATGGTTTGAACTTCTGGGAAGAAAATAATAAACCCTGAACCTGGACATTCAGGAATAATGTAACCATAGCTCAATATGATTTTCTGCTGTACACCTGTTAAAATGTGGCACTCTATGTATGCCATGACATAAGGGATAAAGGAATATCTTACTGTTAAGCTCCTCTCTGAACTGCCACTGAGTCAGCCCTTTGGCTTAAGACATTCCTAACTAGGGGTAAAAGTGGAGCATGAATCCCTAGACAGACACAGAAAAATCTCAATGGAAAAGGGCAAATAAGCTTAGAAAGAGCATACTAATAAATTATTGTAGATACAGTTACCTTGTTGTGCTATCAAGTACTAGAACTTATTCACTTTATCTAACTATGCCTGTATGAAAATATCATATGTACTCCATAAATATATACAACTATTATGTACCCAAATTAAAAAATACACGATCATTATAGTAAGTTGTGTAAAACACAAGTACAACAAAGAAAATAAAAATTGCTTATAATCTCTTCCCTCTAAAAAAGAAAAAGTATATTAATTTACCTATTGTGTTTTGTAATACAAATAATAGAATGTAAAATTCAATATAATCTTTTTGGAGGAGAAGTTACACAGAAAGTAGGGGAAAAAAATACTTGTTTCTGGCATTGTCTCCAGAAGTTCTAGATTAAAATTAACATATAATATTTATGAAAATTAGCTGTCACATTGGAAGGCAGGCTAGGACCTTAAGGAAAAAGTACTAGTAAGTTTTGAAGTACAAGGCGAGGGGTGGAGCAGGTCCATGACATAAAGCAGCCCAAGCTGGTAACCACTGTGGGAAGCCATTAGGCAGTACAGGCTTACCAACAGTGAGGCTTAGGAAAGCAGGACTCATGGGAGTTCAGAATAACAGATGTGGAAGAATGCCAAAGTAAAACTTTATTTAGTTCACAATTTGTGTAAGGCTGACTTTGTGGTTACATACTTCAATTAGAATATTCTTGGCTACTCTGAAAATTCAGAAAACAACAGACAACTACTACAGAAATATATCCCCAAATATATATCATTTATGTGTTTGTTAGATGTTTCCTTTACATATCCTGTTTTTCTCAGTTAATAAAGGGGGTATTAATACATTTACTACAAATTAATTCCCTTAAAAAATTTTAAATTATATGCCTATAAATACATTTACAAAAGTCATACATACACTTATCCTTTTTCCCATTATAAGAATATTCAGTCATTCCATGATATCCATGGGGGAGTAGTTCCAAAATCTTTCACAGATACCAAAATCTGTGGATCCTCAGGTACCCGATACAGTGCAGTATTTTCCCATAGCCTATGCACATTCTCCCTCATACTTTAAATCATCTATTGATTCCTTATAGTACCTAATCCAATGTAAATGCTATGTAAATGGTTGTCTTACTGCATTGTTTAGGAAATAATGATAAGAAAAATGAGTCTGTACATATACAACAGAAACACAATTTTTTTTCTTGAGTATTTTTGATCTGTGATTGGTTGAATCCATGGATGCAGAACCCAGACACAAAAGGCTGACTATATTTGTCTTTAATACTTCAAAACAAAAGCTATTAACAACACTGTGTATAGTTAGTATTTTAAAGGTATTTTACTCAAATATATATTGAGTCATAAATTTATTTTAAAAATAGATATCTCTATACTATCTTATTCCTCCATTCTAAAAAAAATTTCATCGGTGTAATACTCAGAAGAAAATTCTGGCTCTGCCTCTTAAATCACTGCTCTATGACCTTGACTAACTGATTTAATGATTTTGAGCCTCAGTCCCTCATTTGTAAGATGAGAATAATAAAACCTATATTGTTTTTAGGTCAAATTAAGGATATTGAATTTTTAATCTTAATATCAATAGGATATCTTTGAAGAGTTTTAGGTGAAGAAACGATGTATCAAAGATTTTTCAAAGATTCTGGATACTACAGAGAATGCAAGTGTGGATGAAAATAAGACCAATTTGGGAGTCTAAGCTAGGAATGTTGATAGCTGAGGGTATGGTTGGTGACACTGGAGTGGTATGTGGGAGATTCTTGGGACACAAAAATTAATTGTCTTATTGATTGACTAGATATGAGAAGTGAGAAGTGTTGAGGATAACTCCTGAGCAACCATGTGGATGCTGATGCCATTTACTGAGGTGGGTAAGGCTGATTTGTGGCATGTGTAGGGTAGAGAAGGGAAGATCACAAATTTATTTTTAGACAAGCTGAGTTGGAGGCAATGAGCCATCCCAGTGAAAATACTGAATAAGGGGTTGGCTCTTCTGGGGAGTAGAAGAGGGAGTTAGCTGTGTCCGTACACAGCTAGAGGTCCATCCAACATCAGCCTCTTATTAGGAGTGTGTAATGGAGGCAGAACAATGAAGTTTAGGGTATTTATTTGCGAGAGGGTTTTATAAATGATGAACTAAGAAAGTCAACTGGTTAAAAGAGAATATGAAAACACTGAGCTGATAGGGAGAAAACAAAGAACCAGAGGTTTACATATAGTTTAGCGAATTACTGTAGTGTGGGTTGCTGAATAAGTAGGCTGAAGAGCTGAAAGAGACTGTGAGTGAGATTAGGATGCTGGAATAAATGATTTAAGAGGCAGAGCAGTTCTGATGATGGCACGATCCAGGGCTTGTGTGTGGGAGTGAGTAATTAGGGGGAGTGAAGAAGATCAGGGGAGAGATGAGACCAAGGTAGGGTTTCGGCTGGGTCATTTACATGGGTACTGATGGCAGTGAAGAAAAAAAGCTGGGAGCCATGGCCTAACGACTTATGAGAATGAGATGACTAAAAAGTTGGTAGACTGCAATAACAAATAGGGCAAGGATAATATAATTAGATGGAATGAGTCTTAAAGAAATGGGGATTTTGTTGGAGGGCAGAAGAGCAAAGGCAAGCGGCATTTGGTGAGCAAGAACACCTTCTGCCTTTGAGATAAAAGAGGGTTGTAGTGGTACACAGGGTCCCAGAGCACAGCAAGATTTATGGCAGTGGGGTAGAAGAGACTGAGATTTAGGGGAGTTCACTAATCATGGAGCAGGTGTCTAGAGGGCAAAGTGGGAAGAGGTAGAGGAAGAGGAAAATTGGTAAGAGTAGGAAAAAGAAGCACAGATCAGCATCTAGACAGGAAGGGATAAATCTTATAATTTGGGTGATGACTAGAAAAGAGGGAAGCAAGGCATGTATTAGAATCGAGTCCTGATTAGGAGGGGTAGGGGTGATTGCTGTGGTTCTAAAAGTAGTCCACTGCCACTGATTGAGGCCTGGACTTGCCTTCCATGTGTTCTTGGAGAAGTATTCTTAAAGAACTCTAGCTATTTCTCCAATAAATTCATAGCACAGGGTCTACTACATGGTAAATGCTTAATAAGTAGTATTTAAATTAATGAAGATACTTGCTGAAAAGATATCAATGTTATCTTCAAGAGTCCTTTATCCTAAAAAGACCTTGTTTTATGCATTAGTTCTTCCATTCGAATTATTTTGCAATCACACCCATTTTTAACAAATTTTGTGTTAACTCACTAATCTTCCTTTGTCTTTCAGTTATAAGTTGACATTGCCCAGTGAATCTCCAGGTTAGTAGTGACAGAATTAAACTAAAAATTGAATGCGGTCATACTGTGCTTACAGCTTCATATGGTAGCAATTAATTATTCTCAAGGAGTAACTCTGGACTCTATTTTGTGTGAACTATTTAAAATAACTTTATTATGTGCTTTTAGGTTTGAAAGAGATGACGCGAATGATCTTTAGTTACATATCTATAACCGAGGATTTATTATTAATGCCTGTACTGAATAACTTGAAGGAAAGAAGACTATTCCAAGAAAGTTCAGTTGCCAAAAAATAGTTTAGAAAGCCTGAATATCTAGTACTGAGTCATGGGAAGTGGGAACAAGTAAATTGGTTTCACTGGAAAACATTCCACATGTAACACATGGTACATTTCAAATGACAGTCAAGATTACATTTTTAAATTACATTTTGTTTTCCTATCCATTATTTGACAGGACCTAGAAAATTAGCCAGCCATACATAGTAAACTGTACTCTATGCATATGTGGTCTTTGCATATGAATATATTTTAGGTTGTATTCTGCCAATTGGTAAGAGCACATGTATTTTTGCATTTAAAATGTTATTCCATAATTTGTTTCCATTTGATGGTTAATTTGGGAAGATTTGCATGTATGTTGGCCATTTAAAAATATTTTTGGTACAAAGAATATTTTGGCACTTAATTTGTTTTTATTACTTACTAGTACTGCCAAGACTATTAGCAGGGTTATGACTGCCCATCTGTCCTCATGGATGAATAGCTCTGATTTCTTTGTGCAGGGGCTGTTGAAGCTGGGCCATCACCCCTTTGCCTACTTAGTCCCACTAAGCAACCTAAGCAAAGGATAAAGAGAAAGTGTCTTTCCTTTAATATGTGTACAATAAAGAGCTGGTAGGTAGAGGGGAGATCTAGTAACTGATGTATCCTATCAGTCTGCTTCAATTGTCCTCTCCTTTACTTTATGACAAAATAGAGACATGCAGCAGACTGTTATGCAGACATGCAGCAGACATGCAGCAGACATGCAGCTGGTTAGTGAGTACAAGGCCAGAGCTTCCACTCTGGACTTAGTTATTAAAGCTTGGCTACAGCAGAGGATACTGTCTTCATCACTCTTCTCACCATATTTCTAGATTTCCCAGGATGCCAAGTCAATAGGCGATTATAGTAGAGAAAGAACAGCTGCTTCTCCACCATCATGTTTTTAGTAGTAGCAGTAATAGTAATAGTGATGGTAGCTGTGGTAGAAGCTATCTACCTTTTGAATGGCCATGACCTTTTACAATTTACAGATTGCTTTTCGTATGCACTATCTTAGGGAGGAAAACATCATCCCCATTTTACAGATAAGTTAACTGTGGCTCAGAGAAATTAGGTAACCTGCTCTAGATTACGCATTCAGAAAGTGGCAGACCTTTTGGCTGTAAATCCTATGCTCTTTTAACTACTTAAAGAAGAAAAATAGTCTCTATAATGTGTCCTTTTATAATTTCTAGTTCCAATTTCCTTAACGTGGATCCTCAGAAAACAATCTAAATGGAGAACGCATTTTGATTTTTTGCCATTAACCCCAGTCACTTACAGATACATTACTTTGCAAGTTTTTTCTTGTTAGCAGTCTTTTTCTTTCAAACTTTAAAAGTCATCTCACTATCATCTGGCCTCTAATCAACTGCTAATTTTATTGAGTGTCCCTTATATGTGACTGATTCTCTTGTTGTTTTCAATATACTTTTTTGTTTTTTGACAGTTTGTGTTTAAGTGGGATATCTTTGCATTTATTCTATTTTGAGTTCATAGAGCTTCTTAGACATATAGATCAGTGCTTGCCAAAATATTTGGGAAGTGTTCAGTCATTATTTCTTTAAATATTCTTTCTTCCCCTTTCCTCTCCTGAGACTCTGCTTATGCACATATTGGCACACTTGATGGTGTGCCACAGGTCTCTGAAGCTCTGTTCATTTTTCGTCATTCTTTTTGCTTTCTGTTCTTCAGACTCAGTAATCTCACTTGACCCATCTTCAAGCTCACTGATTCTTTGCCTGCTCAAATCTGTTGCTGACCCCCTCTAGTGAATTTTTCATTTCAGTTATTATACTTTTAAACTCTGGACCTCTACTGGTTTTTTAAAGTTATTATTTCCTTTTTCCTTCCTTTCTTTTATTTTTTTTGTAGAAGTAGGGTCTCATTCTCAAGCTATAGTGCAGTGGCACAATCATAGCTCACTGTAGCCTTGACCTGCTATGCTCAAGCAAGCTCTTGCCTTAACCTCCCAAGCAGCTGAAACTACAGGTGTGCACCACCATGTTCAGCTAATTTTTTATTTTTTGTAGAGATAGGGTATCACTGTGTTGCCCACATTGGTCTCGAACTCCTGACTCAAGTGATCTGTCTGCCTCGGTCTCCTAAAGTTCTGGGATTACAGGCATGAGCTACCATGCCTGACCTGAAGTTATTATTTCTGTCTCTTAGTATTAATATTCTTTATTTGCTGAGACATCATTACCATACTTCCTTTTAGTTTTTTTAGACATGGCTTTCTTTAGTTCTTTGAATATACTTAAAATGGGTGATTTAAAGTATTTGTCTAGTAAGTCTGATATCTGGGCTTCCTCAGGGTCAATTTCTCTTGATCACTTTTTTCTGTCTATAGGCTAAACTTTTCTAATTCCTTTCAATATCTCATAATTTTCTATTGAAAACCTGACATTTTAAATGATATAAAATTCAATAATATTAATAAATAACATTATTAACTGTATTATTATATCATTAATAATGGCAACTGCAAAAATCAGATTCTCTCTCTTCCCCAGGGTTTACTATCATTGCCATATATTATAGCTGTTGTTTGTTTAGTGATATTATTAATGAAGTAATTTTGTAAAGTTTTTCATTTTGTCATGTGGCCACTAAAGCCTCCACTTTGTTAGCATAATGTCAGTTTATGGTTAGACAAAAATTTCCTTAAAGACCTCGAGTCAATAAGCCTCCAATTCTTTGCAGAAGGGCTCTTTGTTCTTGCTGGAACACACCTTCAACTCTACCTCAGCCTTCACTTTCTGCTTGCATAGAACCTTAAGATCAGACAGAGGTGAAAGTGTAGGGCTTTCTCAGGTCTTTTCTGAACGTGTACACAGCCTTGGGCATGTGCATAGTCCTCTAGTGTGCATATCCTCCTAGTTTCCCAAGAGTATGTTGGAGATTTTCAAAGCCCCTGTGGATGTGCACATCCCATTCTTCAGCTTTTCCTTGCAAACATTTTTGTTAGTCTATTCCTTACCCCAACTGTTTCCTACTGCCTCAGGCAACTTTAAAACTAATCAATTGCTTCTAATTTTTTTTTTTTTTTACATAAATCCCTAGGGGTTGAGGGGAAGGCTTTTCCCACTGGAAAGCTCCCAATCAGTAGCTTTTGAAAGAGTGTGAAACTCTTATTTTGATAACAGTTATTTTACCTCATTAACAAACTAAGTGTACTGCACTTATCACTAGCTGTTGATAAGACCAAATACATTCCCTGGTAGGGAATGCACTGGAAATATTAGAGAAGTAGATAGGTGAAAGAGTTTTTAACTGCTTACTACAGAAGAGTAAGTGGATAGTTAAAAATAGAAAGTGAGGTCTGAAAACAAAATAGACATGTTCAGTGACTGAAAGAGACTATACATGTATAAACAGGGATGAACGGATGTAATATAAACATTAAAACTTTAATAAACAATAACAAAAAAAGTCCAGCTTTGCTTCTATTTAATAATAGGTTTCTACTTATGAATGTGTTAGGGATTAACTGTCATTTTAAACACAAGGAAGATTTCTTACAATCAGTTACTTATAACTTAAAATAGGAGACACAAATTCATCATATAGAACAAATGCAGAATGAGTAGAGGCATTTTTCAATAGTTAATAATTAAAAGTAAAATGTATTCTGATAATAGAATTTGGTTTTTGTGTTTCCACTTCATTGTAAAAAATCTGCCAATAATGAGATAAAAGACAACTATGCTTACAATCTCAAATGTTTAGCTAATATTATTTCTTTTTATATGTATCTGTTTTTTAGTTGATTTAGAAGGGGAAGAAAAGCTTCTATACATCTTCAACTAATAGAAGTCATACCAAAAAAAAAAAAAAAAAAGCCCTTATAATATTGGAACCAGTTGAGAAACCACAAGTATTCAAATGCAGGAAATCATGATTTTATAACATTTTAATGTGATCTACTCTTGGGAAACAAAGTTAACCAAACCCTATTTTTGTACAGGAAATATTCCAGCATACAGTTGTAATACATTGTGGTGAAGAGGTACAGCTGCAGATTTTTCACCTGTAATGCCCCACTGGTATTGTGGCTTACTACATTGCATCAAGACTGCCTTCCTGTCCGGAAAACCCTCTAAGTACAAACAAGACTCTAAGTCCAGATTTTATTTTCCTTTGGTATCAGAATATGGTAATTTAAGAGCCCTGAGAAATACTTTTTAGACTTTCAAAGGAAATGTGTAACATTCTTTTATTAGAATCTATGCTTGGGTTTGTGTTTCGAAAAACTTAACATGACCCACTTATCAATTTATCAAGCTACCAGGTTTCAAGCAAATGCAGGTGTGTAATATGACATCTTTCAAGATAATATTTTTCCTTAAACAGAAATAATAATAAGAAGAACCTCTGAGATAAAATTAAGGCAGAGGCAACTTTACTTTTTTACAGTTTCTTTTAACAAGGCTACAAAACATATACTTATACTGTGTTTTAATCTCATCAATGTAATTCTAATCTAAATTTAAGTTGTTAACTAGTTTTGCCACCTTGAATTAAAGTCACCTAACCAATCTGGGCCTCAGTGTCCTTATTCACCAAAAATGTAGAAAAATGGAATAAGATTACTTTACTCTTTCCAACTCTAAAAAGATACATAAATATAAGATTTACTTTTTAAAGTTACATTTTATAAAGAGAATATCTTAAAGCACCTACTATGTGTGAAGATTTACATAATTTTATTCTATTTTAATAATTCTGGAAGTTAGTAAGAGTATATTCACTTTAAAGAGTAGGAAAATAAGCTCCGAAGGGTTAAACAATATGCCAGGGACCTCAATGATAATAAGGTGTAGAGCTGGGACTCCTGGATTTTAAAACCCAGGAAGCTCTTTCACTTTATCATACTGACTCCCATATTTTAGTTACTTGATTGTGGTATATTTTCAAAAATACAAAACCTAAAAAATAAGCAAGGCTCATAAACCAAATAATTTTTACTGTGACAATTTGTTACATACTTAGTTTTAAAGCTAAAAAGTTAAAAATGCAGTAATCATTGACAATAGGTTCTTAATAACCCTTGATAATGAGAGAACTATAACACAAATAGGTAACCCTCAATAACTGGGAAGAAGTCAATAAGGATTGGAGAATAACTTTTTAAAAGCTTAAAATATTTTAGAACAAAAAACAAACTTAGTACATTTTATAAACCCCTGTTATAGTGTCAAATGTTTAGACTAGATCAGGGGTCAGTAAACTTTTTCTGTAAATGGATATAGAGTAAATACTTTAGGCTTTGTTTGCCATATGGTCTCGGTTGCACCGACTTGACTATTGTAGTATATAAACAATATATAAATGAGTATGTCTGTGTTCCAATAAAATTTTATTTACACAAACAGGTAGTGGGTTAGATGTGGCCTGTAGGCTGTAGTTTGTTGATTCCTTGTTCATATGAAAAGTATCGAGACTCTTACTGGGCCCCTTTAGGGCATATGTCTGTTAGGAGACAATTCTCCATGTGCCTGTCATGTTTTCACATATCTTATAAGTAATAGCACCGACTGTCTTTTCTTCTGAATATCTTTTTTAATTTAAAAAATATATACGTATATTTAGAGACACAATCTTGTTATGCTGCCCAGGCTGGTCTTGAATGCCTAGCCTCAAGCAATCCCCCTGCCTCTGCCTCCTGAATAGCTAGATTACGATGCAAGCCACAGCGCCCAGCCCAGGTTATCTTTTCAAGGACATATGTATAGCAACAGCCGTGGGAAAGAGATAGTGTCTCTCTATAAAGAAAAGGGAGGGCAGTCTTACTGCCCATTATAAAAGGTTCAGGTCGCCCCAATTCAGGGTTCTTCTCCTATAATAAAACTCACTATGTATGCAGGTGTCATCTGATCCTTTCCATGTCACCCTAAGGAAATTGAGACTTGGGGAACTAGCAGATGCTATAGGTAATAAATTGTCTTTCGTCTCTCATACAGCACTCTCATATTTTCTATCAGCATCCATGAAATGGTGGCAGGATAACTTCACCTGCAAATAAGGTAAAACTTAAACTCTGCACAGTTCTTGACAATGTCTATACTTTACTGATAGGTATTTTTATATGTACCACATGTATCACACACACATATAAATGCATGTTTAAGAATGTGTTTTAATTGGCCTATCAACTATAATTAACTTATTTACCAAATAATTTTTAAATGTTTCCATGATAAAGACAAACTAGGGATATAATGGTCAGCAAGAAAGCCAGACATGGTTCCTGACTTCATGGAAATTAAACAAATAATAAACCTTCAAGTACCTGGATTGCTAGAAATGATTTGAAGTGTTTTTTTAAAAAATATATTTTTTCCACCAGTGTACGCATTCCATACTTTTCTGGTAAATTTGAATCTTTTTATAGTTCAAATTAAGTTAAATCAGTGGAAAAGATCATCTTCTTATAGAATATGTCCATAGTTTCAAACTACCTTTTCATTATATTGTTTATAGAGCTGCTGGAAAGTAAGCAAGAGGGAGTCTTGTAACTTTGACTCTGATGGAGATGGGATAAGAAAAATAACTTGTAGGTAGATAACGGGGAAGAGAAAGAAGAAAATGTATGAAAAACTAAAAAAAAAAAAAAAAAAAAAGCCTGCATAATCAGTTCCTGAGTAAAGGGCAGACTGTGCAGTGTAGTTTTGAAAATAGCCTTGGTTGACCTCTGGTATTCTGGATTAGTGTCCTAGGGGAATAAATCTCAGTGTGGTCAAAATGAAACTATGCGTAAATTCCATTAACATTCCTAAGGAGTTGGGCCCCAATTCTGTCCCCAGACTGATCTCCATTTTTCTACTACATAGACCTTTAGCTGTCATTAGTTTGTCTTTATCAGTTTCTTGAAACTCACTATACCCCTGACCAAAAAAGAAAAACAAAAATGAAAAAGCCCTCCCCAATCATTCAAATTAGAAGTAATTTCCGAACTCCCCAAACACACATGTATGGTTTATCTTCATCTTATTCTATTTCATTTTAAGCTTTTGTTCAATCACAGTCAACACCCACTAAGTACTGTGTTAGGCACTGGAGATCAAAGATAACTATCAAATAAATTCTGTCTTTAAGAAGCCTAAAGTGGAAGGAAGTAATAAAAACAGGCCCAGGGTAATATGAGTGTGCTAAAAAGGGACAATTTTCCCAGCCTGGATGAAGACAGAGCATATCAGGGGAGGAGTTCTGAAGGAAGGGCCAATAAATAAACATTCAAAAATAACATAAATTCATCCATATACATGATGCGTTGTTGTTTTCAAGGTTCAGCTTAAAGCCTTTACTACCTTAGAAATATTTCCTCACGAATGAATACAAAATATAAAGCATGTGAGTTGTCACATTTCAAACATAAACAAATCCAACTGATAGGAAATAAAAATGTAATTGGCATAAACCATAGTGGAGTATTTTTTTTAATGGATAAGATGTAATTGTATATAAACCTAAAAATCAGGAAACTTTTTTATTTTTAATTTTTGAGTTGGGGATCTCAACATGTCACTAGGCTAGAGAGTAGTGATGTGGTAACACAACCATGGCTCACTACAGCCTCGACCACCTGGGTTAAGGTGATCCTTCCGTCTCAGCCTCTGCTCCACCTAGCCCCTAAGTAGCTGGGATTACAGGCATGCACCACACCAAACAAGCCCAGCTAATTTTTAAACATTTTTTTGTAGAGATGGAATCTTGCTATGTTGCCTAGGCTGGTCTTGCATTCCTGGCCTCAAGCAATCCTCTTGCCTTAGCCTTCCTAAGTGTTGGGATTACAGTTGTGAGCCACCGCGCCTGGCCAGGGAACTTTTTTGTCATTAATACATTTTGTTCAGAACACATAAAACTACTTGGAATTTCTAAATATTTGTTTAAATGTAATAAAGCAAACATGAAACACGAGTATACTGTACAGCTTCCTAAGACAACCTTATTCTTAAATGACCACCTCAGCACTGTACCCCCAAAGTGGAATGCAAAAAAAAAGTAGTCAGGGACAGATATGACATATGCCAGTATAAGGAAATATGAATGCCTTTGATCATGATTCTTTTTCTATTGTCTGTCATGTCAAATTTGCCTGAAATAATGACCTACAGTAGTTTATCACCAATCACTCTTAACCTTATACATACCTAGTATACCATAAAAAAACTACAGGGTGTTAGAAAATGTATTTATTTACATACCAAACAAATATATCAAAACATTGTTCTGTTCACTTAGTTTTCGGGTTTCAGGTAGCTAAGGGAACACAGAAGGCTCTCAAAGAATCTATAATTTTCTAAGTCTTGCAAAATCATCTCTTAGAAAATCTACAGAGAGGCAAATTTCCTGGACTTGAATGACTGGCTCTTTACTCATGAATTTGCAGATAGAATTTCTGGCTGTACTGACCACTATTATTTGGTGGTGACCTATGTCCTGTTAAGTGGATCATCATGTAGAAAGAATGTAATGTGGAAAAGATGAGTTAGGGGAGTGTATTTTAGACAAATGAATTAAATTCATAACACATCAAAGGCTAGAATAAAAGCCATAGACAACTAATTTGCTGTTCAGGAATATACTGCAGATTGTAGGTGGAAATTTTTCCTCTCGAGATTCATCGGAAGAAAAAGAGATAAAAATATAAAATAGAAAGCTAAAAAATAGTATGGATAGGTTAAAAAAAAAATCCAAGAACCAAAGGTACCCAGAGACTACTTCTTACATGCACACAGAATAATCAATCAGGAACCTTCTAAGTCGTTCCCCACTCTGCTACTCTTCCCCTGACCCTGCTGCCCAAGAGGCAAAAAGTATTGTTGGAAAAAGATACTCCTAAGTAAAGTTAAAAAAAGACAAACACAAAAACAAACAAACAAACAAAACCCCACAAAAAACATACTCTTTCTAATATAATCAATTTTTAAAAGTATAGTATGTCACTAAAAGAAGTGGCATTAATTTTAGAGACTTCTCTTAATAAAACAATAACAATGAATGAATTACTTTTTGGCTTTAAAAGTTATAAACATTTTTGCCATGTTACATAATCATACTATACTTTATAAGTTTTTAGCTCCACTTGTAATTCTTGATATGTAAAAACTGAGAACTCCAAAGGGCATCAGAATGATTTTTATTCCTGAATGAAAAATATAGGACTAAAGATTCTCTAAGAGGTACAATCTGGTACAGGTATGAAGAACTGAAGGTATTCTACATTGACTTGAATGTAATCAGCTATGATTTTTTTTCAACTATATATCCTCAGCCAATGGACTTTATTGTATGTCAACTGGATATTATGGTTTAATAGTTGGATGTGAATTTAAAAAAAATTTTTCTGGCTCAAAGCCAAATTCAAAACTTTTTTTTGGTACAATAACATATCTATTTCTAACTTCTGGCCTGCTTTCCTCTTTGGATCCCATTCCTAACAGACATCTGCAGTTTGTAACTTTTCTTACATTTTGACTCTGAAGATACTCCAAGTTCTGGCCCAATAATCCTTTTCTGTTTGAATTCATTAGTGTGAGAATTGCAGGACTGGGAAGGACTTTGGGAGGTCATACAGACATCAACTTGCTGCTCTGAACATGACTAACTCCAAACCATGAAAACAAATGATGTTTAAAGACTTGTAGAATTGCTTTGTGAAGTTTTCATTTTATAAAATGTTATTTGGTAGACGTATGACTTTCTATAATGAACTACTATAGAACTTACATTTTTAGTTCACTAAAGGGATATTTAACACTGAAATAAGTTATTTGCTGGACTCCAATGGTCCAGAAGCACTTAGCTTGTAAAACATTAGCACTGTTTTCTTCATTGCAGTACCAATGCTATCGATGTTGTTCTCATTCATTTTGGTCTTCAGTTTTAATCTATCTTATCCACTTCTACATATAAATGAGAATTAATATTTTCCATGTTAGTTTTTTATCAAAACAACTCCCCAAACCTGCATAACTGCGTTTGCTTACTAGTTATATAATCTTGAACAAATAATCTCTCTATTTGCAGTTTTCTTATCTATTATACTGTAATGAAGTAAGGGATGTGGCAAGATTTGGGGAGGAGCCAAGCAAAGAATGTCGGTAAACTGCTAAGCAGAACTTCTGGCACACAGAAATTGATCATAAACGTAGAACGTCTCCTCCCTCTTAGTGAAGAATATATCACTGAATTTAAATTCTGTGGGTTGGGTAAATTGCTGACAAACCATAGTATACACATCAATGTGTAAAAAGTTGTGTAAAAGGGTAAGGGGGGACTATATAATGATGGGTCACACTAATACCACCCGATCAACTTTAACATTGCTAAAAGTGAAATAAGCACACATTTCTTGCCTCCTGTTGTGATGCAATAGAAATAATATTGCATAATTTGGAAAGTATTCTCTCTAAAAAAGATTCAATTCAAATCTACTCAGGGTTCTATAACAACCATTAGATTACGGAAAATATGGAAGATAGAGAAACATGTTAAGTAATATAAGGATACAGTGAGCCACAATGCACAATGTGGGAAATTTTATAGGTCAAATGATCTAATTTCTTCAATGAATAAGTGGGAAAAAAGAGAGAGGAAGCTGTTATAGATTAAAAGAGATTTAAAAAACATATCAATCAATATAATGTGTGGACCTCAGTGGGATTGTAATTCAAACAAACTCTAAAAACAAATTTGAGAGACAACTGGGGAGAAATATAGACTGAATATTATATGATATTAAATAATTATTGTTAATTTTGTTGGTTCTAATAATATGAGTGAAATTATATGATACCTGAGACTTCCTTAAAAATACTCTAGAAGAACAAGATCAACAGAAAGTGGTGAAGAGAATAGAGTAACAAGGACAACAGGATATTGATAATTACCAAAGATGGATGAGAGCTTCATTGAGTTTATTATACTAACCTCTCTACTTTTATACAAAATAATCTCCTTTTATCTGTGGGGAATACATTCCAAGACCCTCAGAGGATGCCTGAAACCCTAGACAGTACTGAACCCTACATATATATATATATATATATATATGTATATATATTGTATTATATACACAATGTGTTTTGCTATACATAAATACCTTTGGTACAGTTTAATTTGTAAGTTAGGCACAGTAGAAGATTAACAACATATAGTAATAAATAAGACAATTAGAACAATATAATAGAACTACATGAATATGGTCTCTCCCTCAAAATAACTTATTATACTGTACATACCTAAATCTGGACCTTAGCGGAAACCATGGAAAGTGATAAAGATAAAGAGGGACAACTGTATTTGAAATTTTTTCAAGGTAGAAACAAAGTTTTTTCCAAAGGGAATCATCAAAAATTCTTTTCAACTAAAATTAATTGCACGATTGAGCCTTGTTTAGGAGAATAAAATAAGATACATATCAAACAAGAAAATTTTAAAAAGTTCTTAAAGTTCTTCAAGATCAATTTATGAATCACTTTAGGAGGTGGCGCTCACATGAAAGGAATAATTTTGATGAAAACACAGCCACATAAATTAGAAAAGACTGAATTTGTACTGAAGGAAAAAAAAACAACAACAAACAAAGAACCTAAAAGCTTAAAAAAAAAAAAGCCATCTCTAATAGATACTAGCAAATGATATATTTTTATGTACACAAAATAAGTATTTTAAAAATTGCTTGACAGGTTTTTACCTTACTACCAGATGATAGCACTGACATTAGTAATTTGGTTATTTTACTGGTCTATGTTGATTATGTAATACAACAGTATTTATGAAGGTATATTTTATACTCAATAACAAAATAACTGCTGAAGATTTCCAACATGGTATATAAATTGTACAGAGATCAAGTTATTGCTTAGGAAAAAAAAATTTAAGGTTGTATGTATAGAAGAAACCAAATCTATAATAAACTGTAAAAAAGTTGCTTCTTCAAGATATTTTATTCAAAATATACTGATACACTACAACAACCACCAAAAGTAGATTGCATGAATGTTTAGCTCTGAATTTTCTTGATATGTTCAAGAGAGAATTTTAGGATATGTGTGGTGGCTTATGCCATAATACCAGCACTTTGGGAAGATCACTTGAGCCCAGGAGTTTGAAACTAGCCTGGGCAACATAGTAAAACCTTGTCTCTACAAAGAAGATTAAAAATTTTGACAGGAAGGGGGATGTGCACCTGTAGTCACAGCTACTCAGGAGGCTGAGGGCTGAGGCAGAAGGATTGCCTGAGCCTAGGAGGACAAGGCTATGGTGAGCCGTGATCATGCTACTACACTCTAGCTTGGACAACACAGTGAAATCCTGACTCAAGAAAAACAAAACAAAACCAACCAACCAAACAAACAAAAAACCCAGAAAAGAATAAATAAAAAAAGGTAAAGAGAAAAAGTTCAGTAATTTGAGTACTCATCTTTTTAGATAACTTTAAAATGAAATAGAAAAGAGCTTCTAAAATTTGCTACATTATACAGATATACCATGATTTAGCTAAAGAAAAAAAGATATCAGTCAACGTTTGGAATTTGGGTTGAAATGACTTTTCTTGACAGAGAGATTTATTTTTAAAGATGTCATGATAAAGGGTTGAAGATGAGTAAAATTAATGAAATCATTGTTTATTTTTGAAGAATGTTTTCAAGTTCACTTAGCAAGTATTTCTCCAAGGTTGAATATTTTTCAATCAACAAATATAAGATAAAACTGTAAATGTACTTTTCTTTCTTTGTTTTCTTTTTTTTCTTGTAGAGATGAGATCTCGCCAAGTTGCCCAGGCTAGTCTCAAAACCCTGGACTCAGGCAATCTTCTTGCCTCAGCTTCCCACTTTATGCATATTTCAAGACAACTGGAATAAAATGAAGTTTGAGAGCTAGCTTAAGAGACCTGGTTTTGGTGATAATGAGTCCTCTGAGAATCTTGGTTCAGCTTATATATAGCGAGACTCACAAAAGTAAAGAACAATCATGTTAGTCATCTCTCTTCACTGAAAATGCCCTTTGATGAATATTTCCTTGCGATAGTTAAAAGATGCTGTCTCCTATACTGTATGTTGGATCAGCAACAATTCCAAGCCAATATATGATACAAGAGAGCAGTTAACAAGAAAACACATTTATCAAAATTCCTTCCAATAGTAGTCTAAACCAACATATGATTTAGCTGCTTTGGAAGCATTCTGAGTATCTTTTCTCAGTGATTCACCACTACATAGCTGATAAAGCAGTGAAAAAATGATTGCTGTCTGTAGGTACTTATTTATGTAAGTCTAGGCTTTCAAAACATTGTGATAATGAGATACAGAAAACTGATAAATGCTTTTGGTTTAGATCAGTTTTGTAAAATACAAGATCACTCTACTAACAGTTCATGAGATAGAAGTTAGAAAATTATCTTATAATAGTAAAATGAATAAAAATACTTGTAGAGTACAACATAGAATTGAGGTAGAAAACAATAGATGATTTCAGAAAACTTTGTGCTTGTGAGAGGGAAGCTGCTGTTTTGGGACATCTATGGATTCTTTTTTTTTGAGCCTGTACCTCAGGCTGGAGTGCAGTGGTATGAACATGACTCACCACAGCCTCGATCTCCTGGGTTCAGGCGATACTTCTGCCTCAGTCTCCTGAGTAGCTGGAACTAAAGGCATGTGCCATCACACCTGGCTAATTTTTAAAAATTTTTGTGGAGACAAGGTGTCGTTATGCTGTCTAGGTTGGTCTCGAATTTCTGGGTTCAGGTGATCCCGCCTTGACTTCCAAGAGTGCTGGGATTACAGGCATGGGCCATTGCACCCAGCCATGGACTGGAAAAATGTAAGAAACACTGATCATATGAGAAAGTGTATTTAAGAAGGATATCTTCAAAGGATGCTTCAAAGCACTTAAAATTCAATAGAACACAGGTGTTCATCAATTTACAAGTATATGTCCATCCCTGTAGTTAAGAATGTAGGTTCTATAATCAGAATGCCTGACAGAATCCTGGCTTTGCTATTTACCAATGATGTGTCCTTAGGAAAGTTATTTAAGCTTTCTGATCTATAAAATAAAGATAACAGTATTTGTAAAATAAGAATGATAAAGCTCTTAGTACAATGTCTGACACTAAATAAGAAAATAATAAATGTGACAAAAAAAGGAAAAAAACTCTCTCTTCTATTCCTAACATCTCAGGTTTGTTTTTTATCCTTAGTTTACCGCCACTTATCAAGGTTTGCTGACTATGATATAATAGCACATGGACACAGCTCAAACCTCATTTAGGTTTGCCATCTCATGCTTAAAAAAACAAAAACAAAAACCTGATATCTCATCTTTAACTTCCTATCTCTAACGAGAATCTTATCACTCAGCTCTCTATTTGTAAGACCTCCTACCAACAACCCCCTCCATGTCCTCAAATCGGTGTAAACTAAATTCATAACTTTTTTACTAGTTCCTAACTTCCCTCCATTCTTCAATTCCTTCTACAAATACTGAGCAACTACTATGTTCCAGTCTAAAGACAACAGGGAAACAATGGCTAAAAAGGGTTAGGGCTTCTACTCTCATTGAACTTACAGTATATTGAGAATGTCAAACAATTAAACAAGCCCACTGTGACTGGTGTGCTTTACCACGCCCAGCTAATTTTTGATTTATTGTAGAGATGAGGTCTTGCCAAATTGCCTGGGCTGGTTGTGAACCCATGGGCTCAGCAATCCACTCGCCTTGGCCTCCCAAAGTGCTGGGATTACAGGCTGAGTCACTGAGCCCAACACCTGTCTTTTTCTTAATGCTCTCCAGAAAAATACATTTCCTTTGTCTTTTACGGACACTGGTCACTGGCTTATAAGCACACTATAATCCAGTATGACCTCATCATAACTTAATAACATCTGCAAAGACTCTATTTCCAAATAAAGTCACATTCTGAGGTTCCAGTTGGAAATGAATTATGGAGATGGGGCACTGTTCAATCCACCACAACTCCTAGTCTACTATTTATTTGCTAGGTATAGTGAGCTTTCTTATGGTTCTATCCTCAGTTCTCCAATCTTTGAACTCTTCACTTTCTCTAAGTATGACTTCTTCCCATTTTACTTCCATGGCTTCGATATTTAATTCTATGAAGAGGACTACCAAAACCATTTCTTAAATAACTCTGCCTCTTCTCTGAATTGTTAGCCCACATTTCCAAACTTGTGGTAGGCATTTTACCATGATTATTCTTCTAAAACCTTAAATTAAATGTTCAATGTCGAACGTATTATCTATTGCATACTTCCAACTGCCTCCCCTTTCCCCTGACAGTTCCCGTCTCCATTAGTGGTGTTCCATCCATCTAGTCACTTAGACTAGACCCACAGAGTCTTTAATTTTCCCCTCCCATTATCATACACATCCAGGCACTGAAATGTTGATTCTGCCTCCAGATGTTTCTCTCTCACATTCATCTTTTCCTTCTCATGTCAACTGCCATTCTTACTATTTGTGAGTATTTACAATGTGTTCTGAACAGGTATCCATGCATCCAATCTATAGTATCCCCAAATTCACCATTTCCTCTGTAAATGGCCATGGTCATTACTGAGCTCAATAAACTTAATGACTACCTTTGCAAAATAAAGTGCTTATGGAATAAAATATCTCAGCATAGCATTTTAAACCCTCCACACCTTGCTTTTAAGTCTACTTTTTACACTTATCTTCGACTATGCTTACCTCCTTCTCTACACTTCAATTATAACACTGTGTTGTAGTATTCTTCTGTGTATACTTAAGTACTTGTTTCACGAAGCTTAGATTGTAAGCTTTCTGAGATAAAATATGTAAGAACACCTTGTAAATATTCTCTTTTTTTTTTGAATTGGAGTCTCTGTCACCCAAACTGGAGTGCAGTGGCCGCTCCCGGCCACCGCAGCCCCGACCTGCTGGGTTCCTGCGATCCTTCTGCCTCAGCCTTCCAAGTAGCTGGAACTGTAGGTGCGTGCTACCACGATTGGCTAATTTTTTTGATTTATTGTAGAGATGAGGTCTCGCCAAGTTGCCCAGGCAGGTCTTGAACCTGCGGGCTCAGGCAATCCACTCACCTCAGCCTCCCAAAGCATGGGATTACAGGCAGAGCCACCGAGCCTGGCTTGTAAATATTCTTAATCATCATGATCACTTTTTGCTCTTCCCCTCAAGTTTGTAGGACAGAACAGTGTCTACCCTAAAGTGAATAAAATTCAAAAAGTACAAGTATCCAAATATCCATCAATTCATGTATTTTGATAAAGTATGGTATATCCATAAAAAGGAATATTGTTTGACAACAAGGAAAGAAGTACTGCTGCATGATACAACATGGATAACTGTGAAAACATTATGCTAAATGACAGAAGCCAGTCACAAAAGAACCACATTTATATGATCCCATTTATATGAAATGTCCAGAACAGACAGGTTTATAGAGGCAGGAAGTATACTAATGGTTTCTTAGGGTTATGGGATGGGGAGGCTGGAGGGTGATAGCTAAAGGGACCTAAATTTCTTTTAGGGTAATAAAAATAGTCTAAATTAGATTCTAGTGATGACTGTACAACTCCATGAATATATTAGAAACAACTGAATTGTGCTCTTTAAATGAGTGAATTATATGGCATGTGAATTCTTTTTTTTTTATTATCATAAAGATGTGGGGTACAATTCAGGGTTAGGTATACAAACATTGATTATGCAGGTACCCTTGTTGATAAGGTATGCCCTCCCTTCCCTAGCAGTTTCCTTCAACTGCCAATCCTACCCCCTCTTCCCTGAGAGTTTCACATTACTGCCGATCGCTTTCTTATAGTATTATAATTGTGCAAGGTCCACTTATGAGTGAGAACATATGGTACTCTGTTCTTTGTTTCTGTGATAGATCACTGAGTATGATCGACTCCAAATCCATCCAAGTTGCTGTGAAGTCCATATATTTGTCCTTCTTTATGGCTGCATAATATTCCATTGTGAATATGTACCACATTTTTTAATCCATTCCAGCTTCAATGGGCAACATGGTTGGTTCCATGTTTTTGCTACTGTGAATAGAGCTGCAACAAACATACGTGTGCAGGTATCTTTTTTGTAGAATGATTTGAGTTCCTCTGGGTATATTCCCAATAGGGGAATTGCGGGTCATATGAAGGTCAATTTCTAGTTCTTTCAGAAATCGTCACACTGTCTTCCAAAGAGGTTGCACTAGTTTGCATTCCCATCAGCAGTGCAGAAGCGTTTCTCTTTCTCCACATCCTTGCCAGCATCTGTTGTTGCTTGTTTTATTAATGATGGCCATTCTTATTGGGGTTAGGTGGTATCTCAGTGTGGTTTTGATTTGCATTTCTATGATGATGAGTGAGGCTGAGCACTTTTTCATGTGTCTGTTGGCTGGTCATGTATCTTCTTTTGAGAAATGTCTATTCATGTCTTTTACCCACTTTTTAAAGGGACTGTTTGCTTTTTTCCTTTAGGCACATTTGAGTTCCTTGTAGGTTCTAGAAGTTAGGCCTTTGTCAGATAATCAGTTGGCAAATCTTTTTTCCCATTCTGTCTCCCTGCTCTCTTGATGGTTTCTTTTGCTTTGCAGAAGTTCATTAGTTTGATGAGGTCCCACTTGACACTTGACCAAATGGACTTAATAGATACCTACAGATTATGCCACCCAACAACCACAGAATATACACTCTACTCACCACCACATGGAACATACTTCAAGGTTGATCACATCCTTGGCCATAAATCAAACATAAACAAATTCCATAAGGATGAAATCTTGCCATGCACATTTTCAGACCACAGTGGAACAAAAATAAATATCAAAACCAACAGCATTTCCCCAAAGCCCACAAAGACATGGACATTAAACAGCATGATATTGAACAGCTACTGGATCAACACTGAAATTAAAGCAGAAATTGAAAGATTCCTGTAAACAAAGGAAAATGAAGAAACATCTTATCAATACCTCTGGGATGCCATGAAATCAGTTCTAAGAGGGGAATTTATCTCTCTATGAGCACAGATCAAGAAAACAGAACGATCACAAGTGGCGAGCCTAACAAGTCACCTAAGGGAGCTGGGAAGAGAAGACCACCAAAACCCCAACTTTAGCAGAAGAATCCAAATTACAAAAATAAGAGCCCAAATACGGGGCATAGAAGACAAAAATATCATAGAAAACATCAAGAAAACAACAAAAAAAATTGATGGGCCCTTAGCCAGAATGACCAAGGAAAAGAGAGAAAAAGCCCAAATAAACATAATCAGAAATACAAGAGATCAAACCACAGCTGACCCCGAAGAAATACAGAAGATTATCAGAGACTGCTATGTACACCCATATGGAAACAAACTTGATAGCCTAAATGAAATGGAGAATTTTCTGATATCACACAACCTCCCCAGGTTGAAACAAGAAGACATTGAGACATTAATAGACCAATAACAACCCAGGAAAGTGACTCTGTCATATGAAAACTACCTATAAAAAAAAAAAAAAGCCCTGGACCAGATGGCTTTCCAGCAGAATTTTACAAAACATACAAGGAGGAGCTGATACCAATCCTATTGAAAGTATTCCAGGCAATTGAGAAAAGTGGAATTCTCCCTAAATCATTTTATAAAGCTAACATCACACTGATACCCAAACCAGGTAAAGAGTCAACAAAAAACGAGAACAACAGGACAATAGCCCTTATGAACATAGATGCAAAAATCCTCAACAAGATTCTAGCAAATCAGATCCAAAAACACATCTCAAAAATCATCCACCATGAACAAGTAGGTTTCATCCCTAGGATACAGGGCTGGTTTAACATTCACAAGACCATAAATGTAATTAAATACATCAACAGATGTAAAAACAAGAACCACATGATTATCTCATTAGATGCAGAAAAAGCTTCTGATAAAATTCAGCATCCCTTCTTGAGAAAAACCTTCAAACAGGTATAGAAGGAACGTACCTCAAAATAGTAAGTGCCATCTGTGACAAACTCACAGCTAACATATTGCTAAATGGACTGAAACTGGAAACATTTCCCCTGAAAACTGGAACAAGACAAGGTTGCCCACTCTCATCCCTCTTGTTCAATATTGTGTTGAAAGACCTAGCTCAGGCAATTCGACAAGAGAAGTAAATCAGGGATATCCAAATAGGAAAAGAGGAAGTCAAGTTATTCCTCTTTGCTGATTATATGATCCTATAACTTGAAAATTCAAGAGAATCTGTCAAAAACCTACTTGCATTAATAAAGGACTTTGACAGTGTCTCAGGGTAAAAATAAATGTGCAAAAGACAGTTGCATTCCTATACATCAACAACAAGCAGGCAGAGACCCAAATAAAAAGCACAATCCCATTCACAATAGCCACACACAAAAAATAAAATACCTTGGCATCTTCCTAAACAGAGAAGTGAAAGACCTTTACAATGAGAACTACAAAACACTGCTGAAAGAAATCCAAGAAGACACAAACAAATGGAAAAATATTCCATGCTCATGGATTGGAAGAATCAACATTGTTAAGATGTCCATCCTACCAAAGGCAATCTATAGATTCAATGCAATACCCATTAAGTTACCAACATCATTCTTCTCAGACCTGGAAATGATAATACAGAAATTCATGTGGAAACATAAATGACAATGCATAGCCAAAATAATCCTTATCAAAAGAAACAAAGCAGGAGGTATCACAGTTTCAAACTTCAAATTTTACTATAAGGCTACAGTAATCAAAACAGGCTGGTATTGGTACAAGAACAGGCACATAGACCAATGGAACAGGATAGAGATTCCGGAAGCAAAGCCTCAATTCCTCAACCAACTCATCTTTGACAAAGCCTCCAACAACCACCATTGGGGAGAGGAGAGCCTATTCAGTAAATGGTGCTGGGAAAACTGGCTGACCACATGCAGAAGATTGAAACAGGACCCCTACCTATCACCATACACAAAAATTAACTCTAAATGAATCAAAGACCAAAACATAAAACCTCTAACTATAAGAATCTTAGAAAACACAGGAGACACCCTTATGGAAATTGGAACTGGCAACCAATTTTATTCAGAACCCTAAAGGCCGATACCTTAAGAAATAAGGTATGTGAATTCTATCTCAATAAAGCTGTTAAAAAAATGTGAAAATAGCTTAAGAAAACCAAGATCTTTAATTTTAATGTAGCATTTGAAAATGTTGCTACACAACATGTAATAACATTTATATAGCACTAACTATATGCTAGACACTGTTCTAATTGTTTTTATATCCAGCAATTATTTATTTCTCCCAATAACTTAATGAGGTATGAGCTACTGTTATCCCTAACTTGCAGAGGAGAAAGCTGAAGTACAGATAAGTTACATAACTTGCTGGAGATGACCAGATGACCTTGGATTTGGATCCAGAGACTTTTGCTAGAGAATCTGTGCTCTCAATAATTGGGTTATATTGCCTTTCTATACTTCCCTCTTTTCCTTCTGTGCCTTGCTTTCTTCAACAATGTAGCTTCCAATAAATAATCTATACTTAGCCGGGCTCGGTGGCTCAGCCTGTAATCCCGCGCCTTTGGGAGGCTGAGGTGAGTGGATTGCCTGAGCCCGCGGGTTCGAGACCCACCTGGGCAGGCAAGACCTCATCTCTACAATAAAATCAAAAAATTAGCCGGGCGTGGTAGCGCGCGCCTGTAATTCTGGCTACTCGGAAGGCTGAGGTGGAAGGATCGCCGGAGCCCAGCAGATCGAGGCTGCGGTGGCTGCGAGCAGCCACTGCACTCCAGTCTGGGCGACAGAGTGAGAGTTCAACTCAAAAAAAACCCAAAACTATACTTAATAAATAATAGTTTTTAATATGAATCTCATGAGGGGAATTCTTCTATTTGGTGGAGACTAATTCATTAAAAAAATTATCATAGACCATCAATTCATACTTATTATCCTTTCACTTTTTATACCCCAAACATTTTTAATACTGAGCAGTAAACATCAAACACACTCTGATTGCTAGGCATGGTTCTTTATTTCCAGACAGAAATGTTCTTCCCCCCACCCTTTTTAAATGCGAGAGCATTTAATAGAAGAGAAATAGGCTAATAAAATTTCTACCACCAAATAAAGTGACAGGACAAAAATGACTTCAGTATTCTTCCAGTTTGCAAATGTTTTCCATTTACTTTAAAAGCACATCTTACTGACAGATTCCTTCCCCACCTCTTGCTTTTTTGAAGAGCAAGGAATGCAAGCATTTCAAACTATTATTTTTTTGTTTCAAATAATCATATTTGCTGCTTAAGTGTTCTCTACAAACTCGCCTCAGCAGACCTTTCATTAATAAACTAGGAAAAGTGAGTTTTTTACTGCATTATAGACTAAATGATGAATCTCACAATCAGACAAGAGGAAAAGCTGGTCGCAGGGCTGTTGGGCACAACAGAGACAGGACACAGCTCCCTGGGTTATGGCTGCGATGCCAGTAGGGACTGACACTATCTTCCAACATCTCTTTCCCTCTTCCTCAGCAAATAAGCCCTAATTTCCCTTTTACTTTGGTGTGGTCATGAGACACAATTCTGGACTTTGGGATATTGGCAGCAATGCAGGGTGTGTATTCCAAGAAATACCTATAAAGGGAGGAAGCATGCTCTTTCTTGGTTCTTTTCTTTTCCTGGGGCTGGAGTAGGGACAAGATGCTTGAAGCTTGCACAGCCATCCTGGATCATGAAAGAAAACCAAGTGCTGAGAACAGAAGAGTAACAAGCAATAGGAAGATTCCTGGGCCCTCATGACTTTGTAGAGATACCCATGGATCTAGATGGTAACCTTCAGACTTTTCCCAGGTGCGAGAGGAAATAAATTTCTATTTTGCTTAAGCTACAGGTATTTTGTATTTTTTAATCTCTAAACTGCATTGTAATTAATAGAGAGCTGAAAAGCCCCAGCAACGTTTCTTGTGGTTCTTTACCAAAGGTTCATAGAGTTTCTGGGGGTAGAAGGTCTATGAATTTCCTGAAATTGCACGTTAAGTTTCATGTGCATTCATGTAGTTTTCAAGGAGAAAAGGTACACAGCAATTCACTTAACTTTTCAAATCCACAGCTTCCTTGTCTGTAATAGGGGAATAACACTCCCTCTGCAGGGTTGGTTTCAGGTTGAAATAGAATCTGTATAAAGCACCTTACAAAGAGAATACAGTCTAGCACAGTAGGTGCTTCTCCTTATTTCCAAAATTGTGTAAATGCTTTCACCATACCCCTACTGAGCTTAAATCTTGCAGTTTTTAAAAATCTTATTTCCTCACCACATTACCATATAAGTTGTCAAGAACATAGATTTCTTCTGAACAACATCTCCTGTGTTCATTTTTTTTCTCTACTTGCACTACGCTCTTCAGGTCACAGCCTCTGTCATCTGTCTGAGACCGCTATTAGGTCTTCTTATTTCTAGTCTTTCTGTACTCGATTCCACCTCTACTAGATTAATTTACCCAAAGTCCTGAACTGCCAGTGGTTCTCCAATGCCTGTATAATGAAATATAAACTCCATATCCCCAGTCAAGGTAGCACAACACAGAACAAAGAATTATGAAGTCACAAAAACCTAAGCTTGCGTCCTGTTTTTACCCTCTTACTTGCTTTATGATTTTGGGAAAAGTATTCATTATTATTTATTAATTAGGTATTAATTACTTATTTAGAGCCTGATTTATCTTAGCTCTAAAGTGGAGATAACAGTACCTGCCACAGGGTTAGAGTGAAGATAGAAGAGACATGACATTCAAAATGACACATTTGGTGCTTGGTCATATTAGGTGCTCAATAAATGTGTGACCTTCTCCATTCCCTCCATGAAATGGACAAAGACTAAGAAGCCATGTCTGCAGCCTATCATTCTTCCACTAATCCCATACTTATCTAACCTGTGTTCATCAAACCTGATTGTTTGCCCTTCCCTGAAATGTTATATTCTGCTTTCTCTATTCAGTTCTGAAATTTTGCTCATACTAATTTTTTCTTCATATACCTTTTTCAAGACTCACCTCAATAACCATCCCCTCTAGGAAGCTTTGCTCTAATGTTTCCAGTCAAATGTATACTCTCTTTGTTTAAAAAGGCACAGAAAATGTGCTTATAGGATGATAGGTACCTTGAGAGCAGAGCTAGTGCCCCCTCCACCCCTGTGTCTCTCTCAGTATCTAGCCCAGGTCCTTTCATCTGTATTTACTGAGTTAACTTCAAAATTCTCAGGCAGGGTTCTTTTCAATATATTCCTAGATCTTGTTTTCATACTTTTACAACACTATGTAGACAGAATGATTAAACGTGTATTCAGGGAGTACTCTACTTTAGATTTTTCTTTGTCCAAAAAAGGAGGCAATGGCTTCTGGATGCAAAACACTTGGTAGTTGATCCAGCACTACTACCCATCATTCAAAAACATTTATTATTGTGTCCACTGAGTACAGAGGACTTTTTCCTTTCCTCTATTCCCTAAGTCTGGCTCAGTCTTTTACTTCCCTAAGGCCCCCAAGATATTTTTTTCTTTTCTACATTTCAGCAACAATGAATCTCATATCTGGCTTTGAGCACCCCTCCTAAAGATGATGGATAGGAGCAAAGCCTTCTGGGACACATTAGTACAGCTGCCAGTGGGCAGGAGGTGCTTATAAAATAAAAAGGCTCAGGGTTCTGGGAACATATGTGCAGCTATAAGTGAACCGCCCAGCACAGCTGAAAAGAAACACCCAAGAACGCTTCCTTTTATTCTTTTTAAGCTGTGTGTGGAAGAGGCAAATCATATTAGATTGCAAATAACTCTCAGAAGGATTCTCTTTCTGTAGTGTCACCATGTGCTAATATCATAACCTTTGCCTATCAGGTCCATGTGCTTTAGAATTACAGGAAGCTTGTAAAGTCAAGTTTAAAGCAGCAAATGTCTAGTTTCTAATTTATTGGATAATATTGAGTATTACTATCTGACTTAGAACATTTTCCATGTAATCATGAAAAAGAAAAAAATCCCATACAACCATAAGATTTAATGAAGCTTTAGTTCAGTCTGTGAATAAGTAGTAGATAAAATGTTATTAGAAAACTAAACACAATGAAATCAACACTAAGCTACAGACATTAAACAGCACATTGTAAACTCAATTTCAAAAACAGAATATTACTTTATATGTAAAGCTCGCATACCTCATTAGAACTGGAAGTGTATTTATAGAATCTGTGAAGTTGCCAATGTATTACATAGTCATTACATTAAAAAGAGTGTTGGCCAAAAAAGGTATTGATTTTAAGTATACTGGGGAACAGAAACTATCTCACATGTGTCTGTAAGACAAAGAACTTTGCCTTGCCTACATTTTGGGAAGATACTAGGGGAGGATAATGAGAGGATTCAAAAAGAGGTATGAGACGTTTCTCCAGATACAGATAGCCTTTGATGTGCAGCTTTGCCAGATATTAGTAAGGGAAAAGCTGGAAAAGTCACAGCAAAAAGGAGTCAAGTTTTTCAGTAAGGCAGTCTTTCTATGGGCACTCTGCCAGGTGGTTCTTCCTCCAAAACCAAAGACCATATATGAAAGGCTTCCTTCCGAGAAAAGCAGAATACACAAGTTGCAGATCTTTAGTCAGGGAGGCTGGAAAGAAGCTGCTGACAGTGTGAGGTCAGTACTGACCATGAGTGGTGGCCAATCAAGCCAGGGTAGAAAGCAAGAGCAATAAGAGATGTGACATAGAATAGATTCCTTTGGGAGTTTCTATAAAGCTCACAATGACTCTCAATTTACAGCCATGTTGGGAAAATGTGACTCTGTCCCACAACCATAGTTGACTGGGCCAAGTGCACCTGATACCAAATTGGATCAATTAGGAATGTGGATCTAGAACAGAGACTGGGCTTGTAAATGTGACTTTGAGAGCTCTGTGAGCCGTGGAGAAACTCCTGGGTGGCCTAAGAAGTAGGGGGAAAACTTAGTTTGTTGAAATGAAGAATAAACCAAATACAGGGAAAGAAGCAGAGAAAAGTGATAGTGAGTGAATATTCCCCTGGATTTCTATCTTCCATTCCTGGTCCTAGTCCTTCCAGAGTCCTTTTTGCCTTGGCCTCTAGGACTCCCCACTATTATCTTGACATTAGCTACTCCTATTTTGTGCTTAAGCTAGCTTCAGTAGGGTTTCTGCTACCTGCAACCTAGAGAACTGCAGCTTACACACTACCACTGAGGCCACTGACCATGTACCTGCAGGGAAGGTAGTGTCTCTTACAGCAGTCACTCTCAAAGAAAGCATTCCATTTATAATCACATGCAGAGCCAGCATTCCTGAAACTATGACACTAACAGATTATAAACACACACAAAAAAAACCCTTCTCAGAAAACAGGGATTTCTGGGTCTAACACAGCAGAATCTAAGTTCTTTGATCAATTGATAGGATGATGATGATGATAATTCCAGCCACTATTTATTAAGTGCTATCATAACTGAGTCTTCAATGAGGTAAGACATAATGTTAGATAAAACACATTATTCCTATTCCTCATAACTCTTCAAGGTATCAGAATAGAAATTTGTCTGAAAAGGCATGTGACATACTGAACAACAAAGATGTCATTTGGGAAAGGCCAGCCTGCTGGGAAGGTAGATAACCACAAGAGGGCATTTAATGTGATAGATTCACCAGGATTCAAGATCTGGCCATTGGTCTTGCAGTCTCAGAAAATTTCAGTGATATCCTAGCACTGACCAGACTCAGGAATGCTGATTCATCCTAATGAAGTTCACTAGAGACTGATATATAAACCAGATGCCAAGTTATTAATTTACCGTAAGATGTGTAACTGCCAAGTAGCCTGGATATTGATGCTGGCCCAACCAGTGTATGATATACTCTCTCTGTAGACAGACTGTATTGGGAACCAAACTATTAGAAGGTTGTTTAGGTGATTACATGACTTGAAAATTAGATACAGAGATTTGACAACTGCTACATTCATCTCCATAAAGGGGATTTAGCTACCAGGTGAAGCAGACATTTGGGCACCATTTACTTGGATGCTGCCAGGAAGGCCTCTGCCAGCAAATACTTCTGTGACCCTCCTAGGTTTCAGAGCTGACCAGTTGTCTTTCTGAAGGAAACATTCTTTCTCTAGATATCTTTCTCTAGATATCCCAATCCATCTTGCGTGTTTAGGAGTTCATTCACTGATTTAAAATTACTTGGTGTATTTTTGGTCTAATTCATTATGCAGCAATTTAAAGTAAAAGAATAATTGTTTTCTTTCCACATTTCTCAGTGGGGTGACTCACTATTTTCTTAATGTATCATTTACTAAATATATAAATACATTTTTTTTTTTGAGACAGGGTTTCACTCTTGTCACCCAGGCTGTAGTGCACGGCTCACTGCAGCTTTGAATTCCTGGTCTCAAGTGAGCCTCCTGCTTCAGTCTCCCAAGTAGCTGGGACTACAGGTGCCTGCTACCCTACTCAGCTAATTTTTCTTTCTTTTTTTTTTGTAGAGATGGGGTCTCGTTTTGTTGTTTAGGTTGGTCTCAAACTTCTGGACTCCAGTGATCCTCCCGCTTCAGCTTCCCAAAGTGCTGGGATTACAGGTGTGAGTCACCACAACTAGCCTCATCTACAATATTATTATCCAAGTGTTTTACATATAGAAAAAATAACATAGGTTTTGGAGTCAGAAAGACTGGGGATTAAATTTCAACTCCCCCACTTATAAGTTTCATGATTCAAGACCGGTTAATTAACTTTTCATGGTCACAGTTTCCCCATTTGTAAAGTGGGAATCATGCTTATGTCATAGAATAAAAGGAAATTTAATGAGTATTTACGTATGTAAAGCACCTATACAATGCTGGATATAAAACACACAGATGATCATAAATGCACAGTAGAGCAAAAGTAACACAGATCTCTACCAATTAGGTTCTCCTTGTGTCTTAGAACATCTGTGCTGCTATAACAAAATACTTCAGACTGGGTAATTAATAAATAATATAATTTTTATCCCTCACAATTCTGGAACTGAAAGTCCAAGCCCAAGGCAGTTTTGGTGTTTGGTGAGAGCTGCTCTCTTCTTCCAAGATGCTGCATCCTTCAGAGGGGAGAAATGCTGTGTCCTCATACAACGGATGGGATGAAGGAGAATAAACTCACTGCCTCAATCCCCTTTGGAAGGGCCCTGATTCCATCCATGAATGCTCTGTTCTTCTGATGTAATCACCTCCTAATGGCCCCACCTCTTAATATTACCACATTGATGACTAAATTTCAACACATACATTTTGGGGGACATTCATACCATAGCACTTTGATTTCTAAGTATGCAATTTTTTTGTTCATTATTCTTTCAATGTGTTTTCACTGTGACTTTTATAGTCATATTAATGTTACTTTAAAACTAATTTCTCTGACTTGAACTGGATAAACAAAAGTGAATTGGGCACAAGTGCACTGATTTTGTTGGCTTACAGTTCTTCCCCACCATAAAGAAACAAATGACACAAGCTTGCTTTTGTCTTTTCTCTTCCTGTTACCCTTGAGAAGATGTCTTTTAAGGACTCCAGCCATGATTTTCACAGATAAGAATTCTGAACCAAATTCTGAAGTTTTGGTATAGGAGAAATCACATATTTGGGGAATTCTGACATCTGAAGGGTAAAATTAATAAGTTGGAAAAAATAAATTTGTTACTAAAGCTGTACAATTTCATAATGTTTTCTCAATTAAAAAGGCATTTTTAAGCTCCAGAGTTTGTTCTTATTTCCTCAATATTGTTTTCCTCTTTTCATATTCATTTTCATTTATATGTTGCACTAAACTTTTAGATATCTTCATTTGGTATGTGACAATGGGCCAACTAAACATAGTCTTTTTCCAAAGGGGACCAAGAACAAGTACTTTGACAGATCGTGTAAGAACTGAAATACCCATTACCAATTTTACTATAAAAATGGATTAAATATTTATAATCTAGAAACATGGGTGTTTCCAAAATGGAATCCTCAATAGGCAGTGTACACAGTAGGATTAAGAGAGAGGAAAACAGTGTATGTGTCAGAAACAGTGCCAGAAATTTCTTACATTTAGATTCATTTAAAGTTCACAACACTCCTTCTATATTGATGACATTACCTTACAGATGCTAATTTTATTGACATCTAGTATACTACTACAAACACTTAAAATTTAGCATGATATAATTATAAAGTGATCACAAAATAAGCTCCTTTTGCTTTCTATGAACATTAGCTTCAGGGTTTTTGTTCAGAACCTATGGTTAGTTTGATTTAATATTATAGACGTGCTTTCTGCATTTTTCATTATAATTACAAAATAAATTCCATATAGGGAATTTGTTTATAAATCTCATTAACAATCATGGAATGATGGAATATAAACAGACAAATCTGAGTGTTCTGCATTACAGCTCAACTCTAGAAGGAAAAAGTAATCCAAGCTCAATTCTGTTTTTAGGACTAAAGCCAAGGAGATTTATTTATCTTTGTATTAAAGAACTAGTCTCTGTTTAAGGAAGCAAATGGGCTTGGCAGAATATTCAATGATCTCACCAAAAGGCTAAATAACATAATGACATTAGATTGTGTGTTTATGGCAGATGATACCACTGAAGAATAACACAATGCATCCTGATGTAGTTCAGTGTGGAAAACCAAAACATATTCATTAGGCCCAAAAAATAGTGATAAATAATGTAATACTTTTGAATAATAGGAAATAGAAACATGAACATTTATGCATTCATTCATCTACTGTTGAGTATCTATCTCTACTGCAATGGATACTGTAAGGAACATAGTGACAAATTAGATATCATCCCGTCCTTTAGAGACATACAACAGGAGGATACAAGATATGAACACTTGAGTTCCAATGTGAGGAATAAGGTGAAAAATGGCATAAAAGTGGTACCATGAGGTGCTTCAGGATTTCAGAGAAGGGCAAAATCATGTTTGAATATGGCACTCAGGAAAGGCTTGATGGAATATATGGCATTTTAGCTGTTCTGGAAGTATGGGGAGGATTTCAATTGACAGAGATGCGAGGGATTCGAACAAAGAGGAAGTGGGATGTTGCAGGCTGGTTTGAAGAAAGCCAAATAGGCCAGTTTGACTAGAGCATAGATCATGTCTAAGGGACTGCAAGGCAAAGTTGGGGAATGAGCGACAGGTTGTAGGGCCCTCAAGAACAGTCTAGCAGGGTGACAGAGTCAATGAAGGTTTTCTTCGGAGAATTATACAATCCACCTGTTCCTTTAAGAATTTAGTAAGAGAGGTTATAAGGAAGAGAGATTTAAGGCTGGAGTTCCATTTAGGAGTCTCAGTTAGAGGTCCAGGCATTTGCGTGTGAAGGAGAAATGAAGGGAAGGAAATAAATATTTATTAAGAGATCACTACATGTAAGGCATTTATTTAAGTGTATAGATATAACATCCCAATAGAGATAATACGCCAACAATACTGAAAGCTTAATAATATGAACTCCAACATTCAGTTGAGGAAACTAAAGGTCAAAGAGATCAGTACTTTGCCCAAGGTCACTGAATTAGCTTAAAGGGGAGGGGGGGAGGGGCAGGAATTGAGACTTCAAAGCCCATGTTATCTGCACTATAACAAGGTTGATAAAAAGACTTCTTTTCACAAGCTCCCTGCAATTCTGAATCAGCTGCTAAGTATTTTAGTTTCTAGAATAGAACTAGAGATAATCATATAGGAGAATGATTCTGACAATAGACACTTCTTGAAAGACAAAATTAGATAGACATACAACCACAGAAACTTCCCCACTAGGTTGAGCTTTTAACAAGTGGACAGTATCCTATATGTTTCTGGATCCCCAGGATGGTGATCTCCAAAAGTGAAGGAAGAGCGAGAGAAATGACTGAGATGGTATGCTCAAGGGGAAACAGGAGGCCAGCATGGCTGAAGCCTCATGAGAAAAAGAGAGGATAGCATGAGTTCTAGGCAGATAGGAAGGCAGAGCCCAGATCATAGGTCCTTATAGGCCACAGCAAGGGATCTGAATTTTGTTCTAAGTATTAGAGGAAGCAACCACAGGGTTTTAAGTTAGGGTAGTGATATAAAATGACCTACATTTAAAAAGTATTACTTTAGCTGCTATTTGGAGAATGGATTTCAAGTGGTCAAGAATGGCAGCATAGAGACAAATTAGGAGGCTACTGTAGTAGAGTATAGATGATGGTAGCTTGAACACAAGTTGGACCCGTAGAAATAAAGAGAAGTAGATGGAATAGGGACAAACCTAGAGGCAGAACTGACAGGACTTGTTGATGAGTTAGATGTAGGGAGTTAGGGAAATAGAGCAATCAGGAATGACTCCTAGGTTCTGAGTGGATGGTTGTGTGATCTAGTAATTGGTAGAAGACTAAGGAAGAAACAAATCTTAGGAAAATTTCAGATCAGTAGAATATTAATAAGTCAACAGCATCATAGTGATATTCACACAATGACATTTACATTAAACTCAGAGAACTATTAAGCAACAAACTTTCACAAAACCATAGAGAATATAATCATTGGTTAGATGATTTCTTTGACAAGAAAATAAGCCTACCTCAAGCCCCAAGACCAATTTCAGTTCTGGAAATGAAAACTACAGTTGCCCGATTTTGGTCTTAGATGGGCATCTTTTATTTTACAGAGCAGTTCTAGAAATTCTGAAGAGTGTGAACACACAGTAGGCACTTGATAAAGGTATGGGGAACTGAATGACACCTGCTTTCCCATTATATCAGAGACCATGTACCTACCCACAACAGGATGAAGAGTAGAACTGAGAACTCTTGAAATTGCTATGTATCATGAATTGGAATTACATTACTTCCACATTAAAAAATTTCTATTATACAGGTGTATGTACACACACACGTGTGTGTGCATTTCTCTGATACTGTTAACATAAGAAACAAGTATGCTCCAAACATTTTTCCCAATACAGGATCAGTTCTTTCCCACAATGTGTTTTTATTTTAAAATGAATAGTCATTACATACCTGTAGCATATCACCCAGGTCTGCTGTGCTAATATCTGGATCCTCTGTGGTGTTGAAAGGCACAGGAGTTATTCGCACAAGGGTGAGCACTCTAGGTTCTGGGTATCTCCATAACATCATCCCCGGGCTATCTTCAGTTTCATTACAAAATAAAACTTCATAGATACCAGGCAGTTTCAAAGATTCTGTCAGATAAAAGTATAATTAATTGTATGCCTTTACAAGGGAACATGTCAGTTTAATAAAGCAAGAAAAAAGTTATGAGAAAAAATAAAAGAATATAAAGAAGCTAGCTGATCATTTTTATATAGCTTGAGACAGAAAGAAAGAATCTCCCCTAAGAGAGATCAAATGTTGATATGCTATTTTAGTACTGCAAGTATGAATGCACTTTTCAAGTGATATTGATGTGTTATTATTTAGGTAATCATGCATTTAAAACACACCCAGATGCGCACACACTCTCTCATACTGAAGCTGTTGTTACTTACCAGCATCTTGTATATACTGAAATAGACCTGTCCGTAAGTCATCTGAACTTTGTTCACTTTTAAATGTCTGGTTCTTTTCCATAGGTGATGGTATTTGTGGCACTGGTTCAGAAACTTGTACTTCAGAATTTCTCTCCTCATTAAGGTAGCCATTGAGTAATTCATGCAGAAGAACTAAACAATTCAAATGTTCTTGACCCCAGAAGACCTTTGAAATCATATGAAAAATTCTAGTGGCTTTTAAATATAAACATTTTAAAGAATAATTAGGTAAAATTATATTTGAATTAATAGAAGACTGCAATTATACTCAGTGTAATTACTGATAATAAAACTATAATTTCCAAGATGCAGTTGACCTACAGGATGAAATTCTATTGCTTGAGTAAATATATGACAAGAAAATCAATTACATCATATATTGTGTGAGTGACAATAAATTTTAAATATTGGATTGATGAAATTATGAGGGGGCACGCCCAAAAACCCAGAATTATCTTTTGGAGGTGGGACCCTTGTATTATAAGCTTCCCCACTAGGTAAGTGTTCTAGGAATCCATTGGTATCAGTGCACCCGCTAGCATCGCTGTGAGAAGGCTGCACTTGGTTTCAGTTAATTTTTTTTTGGAGATTATTTTCAAAGCATTTGCCCATTTCACGATGGGTGATTTATGAATGCACCTGCCCACTTTTTTTGGTTTCCCCAGATAAAAAAAGTCCTCAAAGGGAAATGTTTTGCTGATATGGAAGAGATGAGAAAAAAAAATGGCAGAAGCACTAAAAGACATTAAAAGTAACAAGCTCAAAAACTGTTTTGAGCAGTGGAAAAAGCATTTTGACAGGTATACTGCATCATATGGAGAGTACTCTAAAGGTGATTGAAGTTTAAACATGCAAGAATAAATACCCAATTTTTTATTAATAAATTCTGGCTTTTTTTGGTCCCCCTCTTGTATGTTGAGGTGAAGTAATGTCTATGAATTAATTTAGCTCAAAGAGAAAAGAATACCTATTATAGTCTGAGAGAAAGCAATGAAGATCCTCTAGGCCAAAATGTTAATAAAATAGTAATAACCTTGTGGAATAGCTTTCCACATTTTGTCACGAGATTAAATAAACAGTCCTTATTACAGTGTTCCTTTTTTTTTTTTTTGCACTTTTTAGAGAAAAAGACAAAGAACCTACTCAATGAACCTGAATTTAGAAGGCTCCTGACTTTTGCGTTAGCAAGAATGTGCCAACATGCAGGATTCACAGCCTCTGAGAGTTAACTATACTACAGGAGCTACAGCAGAGTTTCATAATAAAAGGACTTGGTGTTTCCTCTCATGGAGAAGATTAAATTTTCTTTTCTGTATGTGAATAATACTAATCTATAACAGAAGTATGAACAGTGAGTTACAATGATTCATGTCAGAGGATTAAAAATTTCAATAAGGTTTCATTTATCTGTATATACTAGATAAAGCTAGTACAACTATTGATTCTAAGAAAATCAGATAACATAGAAAATACAAAAGAATATAAAGCGGTAGAAAAGAATAATCCTGTACCTTGTGGGGGAGTTTAAAACCCTAGGCTTAGGCTCTGCTCTCTGGAATTAAGGCATCTGAGAAATAAAAGTAGGATATATAAAACTAAGTCTAGTTATGTCCTCATCAATCTTATTTTTATTAAATACTGGAAGACAGAGAAAGGTGAAAAATCAAGATGGGGAGTAGAACAATCAAGATGGGGAGTAGAACACTGCGCTTTAAATTGGCAAGAGACAGACTGTGACTATAATGTAAAAGTGATACACTGTACTTTAATTTTGCTCTTATTGTCTTTAGTTGTTTTAAAAAAATTCTACTTTAATTTTAAGCACTTAGTAATGTAAACATATTATTGTTGCTTTTAATGTGAAGTTATTTTGCTGCCTTGGAATAAAGGTAATACAACTAATATTCTTGATAAAGCAACATAAAACCCCATGTTTATTGTCAAAGATGTGAAGATTTCTAAAAGATGCTGAAAATCTTCAAGTCAACACAAAACAGTAAGTTATTAGGTTCTTTCCAAATCTTGCTATGTGTTGTTAAAAAAAACTAGTGAAAAGTTGATGCAATACAATTTTTAGATAAAAACAAGAAATTCATGTTTAATATACCACCACTATTGATATATTAGTTTCAATTTTCTATCATTGTGAATCTCTTAAGCCTTTTGGATTTGCATCAGGTTTCAGGGCATCAAATCACATAAAGATTAGATTAAAATATATTCAAATAAAAATTATCAAGAAATAAATAGGTTACCCTCAAACATTCCATACTTGGCTATAAGTCAAATGCGTAAGAGACTGCAATGTGACTAATGTATCAAGTGTTAATAATCAGACATCGTAATATGCAAGAAACCCAAGAAATGGTTCTTACATACTGCTAGTGACACTGTGCTTAAGATAGGTTGACTACTTTGCAATTAGAAAAGTTTACACATTAAAAAAAAAATTGACCGAGCAATTTCCCTCTTAGTTCTATATCCAGGATAAATGAAAACATATGTCTACACAAATACTTGTACAAAATGTTCACGGCAGCATTATTCATAATAGCTCAGTGAAAAGAATGTCCATCAACTGAGGAATGGATAAATAAAAAGTGGTACATCCACATAATAGAATATTATTTGGTCACAAAAAGGAATAAAATGCTGACACCTGCTAAACCATGGATGAATCTCGAAAACATTATGCTTACATGAAAGAAGTTAGTCACAAGAGACCACATACTACATGATTCCATTTATCTGAAATATCCGGAACAGACAAATATGTAGAGACCGAAAGTAGGTTAGTGGTTTCCTAAGCCTGAAGAAGCCTGGTAATGGGGAGTGACTGCTAATGGGAACATGATCCTGGGGGGGTGGTTATGAAAATGTTTCAAAATTTACTGTGGTTATGATTGCACAACTCTGTGAATATACTAAAAAACACTGAATTATGCACTTTAAATAGGTGAATTGTCTGGCATATGAATTATATCTTAGTAAAACTGTTAAAATTTAATGAGATGGCAATCTGACAAGTACCTTTTCTTACCACACAAAGATTTAAAAGTTAGTGAAACAGTTCAAAAAATGAACAAAGGCTAGTTAAAATTTTATGGAAAAAGTATGGCCAATCCCTACAGACCTGTAGCAGACCTCCTCTTAAATCAATGGATATTTTTGGTATGGATTGTTCTGAGCCTGGATTGCCACTGTGCTTACACCATTTAGCTTCCAGATCGGCAGTAGCACAACATGGTCCTATCAGAATCCGACTTCTGTCTTTGAGACTTGTTTTAAGGAGAAAATCATTTATGCTGAGTAGAAATGATGACCCAAGAATTACGCCTGAAAAAAAAGAAACGGAGAGAGGTATACATTATAATTCTTCCTTTTAAAGAAAACTTTGGGAAAGAACCATTTGTAATTTTTAAGAGTATTAATTCATCCTTTGTCAGAGTCTTCTTTTATAGTTGGCTTTCCATCAGTTTCATGCCATTTAGTAGAATTCTAGTTATGAAGCAGGTATACCTCATTCACATTCCTAACAAAACAATATTTGCCAAAACATTATGACTTTTTCCATGTGTGAGCATTTTAAGTTTTATGAGTAGAGACATTTTCATTAAATTGGGCAAGTTTTTCAAACAACTACATTAAGAATAAGAACAGCTGCTTCATTTGTCTATCGTTAACATGATGGGAAAGGGCAATTTTCTGTGATTTCCTACAGTAACAGAGTACAGCGCATTACTTTGCTAGACACTCAAGTTTTTTACTGGCCCATGTTAAAAATTCAAAACAATCAAAATATATAACATGTGTTTTCTAAAAATTTTAGTTTAATCCAAACTTCACACATCATAACCACTTGGAGTTTACAAAGTCTTAAAAACAGATAGTGGCAGGTTAGATTTATGAGAAAAACTATATGCTATAGTTCAAAGTAAATATATCCAGAAAAGGAATATACTTTAAAATGTAGGTTTTCTTTTGAACTTAAACTAGGAGTGTAGATCAAAACCTTTTCATAAAACCAATGGCACACTTTAAGATATTTAGATGCAAAGTTAGAGTGGTGAGTTAACTTTCCTCCCAAGGAGCTCATATTCTAAATTGTCATTGTGAATATTGAATTTCACCAGACCACATTTGTAATGCTCATGGCTTATTTTTCTAATGATATTTGATCCCTTAAAAAGATGAAAGATTAAAAAACACCTTAGGCCTACAGTATACACATGTTTCAAAGTACAGTACCCACACTGACTTTTCAGTTCTGTAGAGACTTAAAAATTTCATATGTGTTGTATGCTCCTACTGAAGAAATAAAATATACAACCTTTAATTCTCCACAAAAGGTATCACATCCACAAAAGCATCAGACCTAAGACTTTTGTTTAAAAAATTATCATGGTGGAAATGATATGTCTTAAGTGGAATGTCTTAAATTTTTTCATCAAATTGTGAAACCAAAACTACCATTTTATTTACACAATTATCATGCTTCAAAGCTACATTTTACTCAGACTAAAAAAAAAAAAAGACCCAGAATATATAAAAATAGAAATGAACCCAAAAGTATCCTAAAATCACAAACCATCATTATTAACTTAAGTCATAACTTCTTGGCTTAACTGCATTATATTTCCTAAAATATTTAAAACTTCTCAACAGTAAATATATGCTAAATGAAACACATTAATTTATCATCCAGAAATCTGTCACAGCTAGGCTCGGTAGCTCAGCCTGTAATCCCGCGCCTTGGGAGGCTGAGGTGGTGGATTGCCTGAGTCCGCAGGTTCGAGACCCGCCTGGGCAACCTGGTGAGACCTCATCTCTACAATAAATCAAAAAATTAGCTGGGCATGGTAGTGCATGCCTGTAGTTCCAGCTACTCAGGAGGCTGAGGCGGAAGGATCGCCGGAGCCCAGCAGGTTAAGGCTGCGGTGGCCAGGAGTGCACCACTGCACTCCAGTCTGGGTGTCTGAGTGAGACTCCAACTCAAAAAAAAAAAAAAATCTGTCACAATGGGATTATAAAAGTATAGCCTTAATTCAGTACAATCATCTAGAAAATGAGCATTAAGGGAACGTCAGAATTATATGTTAATTTTTCTGTTTCTTTTTTAAAAAGAGAAACAGGGTCTTGCTTTGTTACCTAGGCTGAACAGATCCTCAAAACCCTGAGTTCAAGGCATCCTCCCTCCTCAGCCTCACTAGCTGGGACTACAGGTATGTGCCATCATGGCTGGCTAATTTTTAAATTTTTTGCAGAATGGGGTCTTGCTTTGTTGTCCAAGCTGGTCTTTCACTCCTGGGCTCAAGCAATCCTCCCACCTCAGCCTCTCAAAGTGTGGGATTACAGGCATGAGCCATCATGCTTGGCCTTACATCATCCTTTCTTTTCTTTTTTTTTTTTTTTTTGAGTTGGAGTCTCACTCTGTCGCCCAGACTGGAGTGCAGTGGCCGCTTGCGGCCACCGCAACCTCGACCTGCTGGGCTCCGGCGATCCTTCCGCCTCAGCCTTCCAAGTAGCCGGAATTACAGGCATGCGCTACCACGCCCGGCTGATTTTTTTATTTATTGTAGAGATGAGGTCTCGCTGCCCAGGCGGGTCTTAAACCCGCGGGCTCAGGCAATCCACTCACCTCAGCCTCCCAAAGGCGCGGGATTACAGGCTGAGCCACTGAGCCCAGCTCATCCTTTATTTTCAAATACATGTTTCTTTGTACTATCCTATGCTGAAATACCTATTTATGAGGTGGTAATTTTACTGTGATTGTTCCATTGGTTCCTGGTACACAAATACCAATAGGCTTTTAATACCAAAGGCCTTCTTATTCAATGGTTATCATTATCTCTTCAGGCATCCAGATTGCAAAATCTCAAACCCTCTTTGAAGGCTTTTATTTCCGTGGATAAAATTTCAAGACATTAATTTCTATGTCATTCTCTACAACTCCAGTATTTTAAAACATCAACAAAGAGACAACTCAGTAAAAAAATCGATCGAAAGGGAAGACCACATCATTTTCAAGCTTCAGTAGAATGACCAAGCTGGAGGCAAGGACCTTCTTATTCCGTGTAATATCAGGCACAATAGTAGCAATTCAGGATATGTTCCTCTGGACTGAATTGACAGTTTAGAATCTGCTCCTACTTTTCAGTTCTTCAACATGTTTCTTAATTGATATACAGAACATAAAAGTGCTTAAAACTTTGATATTCTTTATTTTATATCACTGTAACATAATAAGGCTGGATGGAAGAGATCTAGAAGCCATCTACTCCAAGTCTCCTTCCTTTAAAAAATAAAACAAAAAAATTTCTCTTTTTAAGTAACTTTAGACCTACAGAGAAGTTACAAAAGCATACTGTGTAAAGTTTCCATATACCCTTCAGCAAGCTATGTAACTATAGCACAAATACTGAAATCAGGAAACACATATAGATATAATACAATTAAGTAATCTACATATCTTATTTAAATTTTGGTATTTTTCCCACTAATTTCCTTCTTCTGGTCCAGGATTGAACCTAGGATCTCTATTGAATTTAGTCAAGTTTTCTTAGTCTTTTAAAATCTATAACAGATCCTCTAATTTTGTCTTTCATCCTTGATACTTTTGAATAGTCCAGAACAATTATTCTGCAGAGTGTCTGTCAATTTGCATTTACCTGATGGTTTCTTATGATTAGAATGTGGTTATGTATTTTTGGTAGAAAAACTATGGAAGTGACACCCTTAGTGCATCTATTGGGTATGTGATACTATGTTTTATTACTTATAATGTATAAAAGTAGTGGCTAAATAAGTGTCTGCCAGATTTTGCCACTGTAAAGTTATAATTTCCCCCCTTGTAAATAGTAAATATCTTGTGGGGAGATTCTTGGAGATTATGCAAATATCCTCTTTTTCATCAAACTTTCACCCACTAATGTTGGCATCCACCGGTGGTTCTCGCCTGCAGTGATTTCCTGTGGTATGTGATATGGCAGTTTCCTGTTTCCTTTATTTAGAGCTGTCCTGTCTAGTGCTCACTTTGGCAGCACATATACTAGAGCTGTCCCTTCTACCCCATTTACTAGTCCAATTATTTATTTATATCTTACAGGGTCACAAATATTCATTTTATTATAATCCAATATTATCATTAATTTACATTGTTGTATAAACTGAATCGACTTTGGCCATTGAGAGCCCCTTTAAGTTGGTTCTTGCATTCTTTCAATATATCCCCATCATTTTTTATCTCTTTACTTTCTAACCACAGATTTTTCAGGCTTATCTTCTATTTTTTCCATCCCATCTCTGGCATCATCCATTTCACCAAGAAGCCTTGGTTTCTTTTGTTGAAGAATGATATCTAGAAAACAAAATCTGGGTGTGGCTGATATGCTCATTGCTCCTGGGGAGATACTACTTCTAGGCCCTTTCAGCAGACAGAGCTCTAGCTATCCATCAGTAAATGTGTTAAAAACCATGAATTAATATTGATATTTCTCATTCAAATCCTACACCAGAGGATGGTTTCTAGCCTTTTCCCATTCCTTATTTTTAACTCTTTTCTATGGCTGTGAGAAACTTGTTGAGTACCTCTTTTTGATGAATTTGTTTCTAATCCACCCTAAAACATCACTTGTAATAGTCAAAATTAAAGAAAAACAACTAAAGATAGATATAAAGGACAACTTCATGAAAGAAAAGGTAATCATCTTTTTTATATTTTTTTTTATTTACATGCTTTCTGTTTGACAAGATGAGGTAGGGGAGAGTAATCATCTAATAAAGAGAAGACAGAAAGGGTTTCATATTTATCTCTGGAAGTCTCTTTGAGAATGGGCTGGATAACATTTTTATCTGAAGCATACAGATGAATGAGGTTACCTTTCTCATTCTATAGCAGTTTTCATTTATACACAGATATTTGTAGGCACATAATAAAATATTCAATTTGTAGAAATAACATAATACATACAGAATTTGGATCTTACTGGGTATTTCTAGTATGTAGGAACTACTTTAAAATACTGATGTACTAAATTAGTTTCTGAGGTTTTGCCTAAAAAACTAGTACTGAAATGTCAAAATTTGTATCATTATACTTTATGTATATTCCTCAGAGAGTGCCTACATCTTCTCAAAGAAGAACTTAAGTAGTGTTGATGGCAGGCTTTTCTCACCACCACAAGTTACACAATTACAAGTATTTATTGACTGGGATTAGAAAAGAATGAACAAAATTCTAGACTTGAATTATACAAAAACAAATATAGAAAAGCTGACAGATTTTCTGTCACTATATACCCTGTTAAACACATAAACACTTCCCTACTCTCACAACAGTCCTATTCTTTTTTGCTTGAGGAGAGAGAATGGGATAGCTAGAATACTCAAGAGAGCAAAGATAAAGACAGAAATGAAAACTTTAGAAAAATGGCATAGAATTAGGAAGCCAGTGATCAGGCAATCGTCTAGGAGCCTGGAACAAGAAAGAAAGTGGGCCAGACTCAAGTGAGTACTGAGAAGGACGAGAGAAGGCACAATGTGCCTGATGCGGAGACCTTGCAACTGAGGCAGGCACTGACCCAGCTAGAGCCATAGTACGGTGATAGCGGAATCCAATGACTAGTTTTCCAGAAAGTAGACTAGCAGGACAGAGAACTTGCCACACTTTAGAGAACTTCATGTCTGCTGTTCTCTGGAGTTTGATTTGGGTCAGGGATGAGCATGAGATCCAATGAAAACCAATAAGATATAATAATACTTTTGGGAAGGTGACACTTCCTCTTGCTCCCCAGTCTTGAAGTTAAGAAAATGAAGGTCCTGGAGCTGCTGGCAGCTACTATGTGGAGCGTGAGGCTGAAGCTGTGTAATACAGAAGGAAGAAATCTGATAGATTCTGCTATGCCTAAGGACAACACTGGTTGGAGCTTTACACCTATATGACAACTGCTTAAACCAGTTTAGGTTGAATTTTCTGCCACTTGCAACCCGGTTGAATTTTCTGTCACTTGTAACCCCAAGTGTCCCAACTGATGTCTTCTAACCAATGGGATTTCAAAGAGTAATTTTCAGTCTTCTATTCTCCCCTAATCTTTTATTTCAGTGAACTTCTTTACTCTCATGGGTTTAAAGGTAATTTTTGTCCTTTTGACAGAATATCCATAATAATAAAGATCTCAGTGAGTACAGGGTGGGGGAAGACATCCCACAATATTTCTAATATTTACCCTGCTAAGCACATGAACTGTAGGATATTAATACTTCCCTGGTATGATACAAGCCCTAATAATTTTTTGCTTTCTTTTTATTCACTTTATGTGCTATTCTTTTTTTCCTTCCTGTCTTTTATTCTTTCCCACTAAAACCTACCCCTCACTGAACTCTTAGGTTTTCTAATCCCTTTATAGTTTGCATTTGCCTGTATCTCAGGCCTACCAGTATTGACTATGAGCTTGTTTAAACATAAATAATGCTGAGAATTTAAGAAGATGCTAATGTTTGCAATGAGGACACAAGAACTGGCATTGTCAATAAGTATTAAGAAAATACATGATCTGTAGATACAAGTGTGTCCTGCCTGGTCTCCTTTACCCCTTTTTCTTTTTTGCCATATACAACAAGGAAATTAGGTGTAGTTCAATTTTGAGACCTATATAACTAATTTAACTCAACCCCACCTGTCTTCGTTGTCCACTACATGTACTACATACACCAACCTGTTGTGACTCTGTTCCTCAATGAGGGGACCCAGTTATTTGTGGTACCACAGAAAGGTTCACCCACAAGTATTAGCTTTTACGTTTAAAATATGGTCTTAGTTTTCTTTTGAAAATTTCCTGGTACATTAAAAAAAAAAGCTACAACATAATAAAAGAAAAACCTGTTAGATGGTTTTAATTTTGGTGTAAATTACCAGCATTAGACATTGCGATGACCACTTAATAACAGCAAAGAGTGGTGATGAATTCACAAAGGACCACTTACAGATGGTAACCAAAATCATACTTTTGCCACAAAATATGAAAATAATCCCTGGGACTTGTGACAGAGTTATTAATTTTCCTTTCCCCTTTCTTTGACTCTGAGAAGTTAGCCTATGGGATGTCATCCCTTTCTTTTTCTTTTTTTTCCATCAAGAAGTATACTAAATATCTTCCTTGGGATAAAATGAATCTTATTTTGTTTATCACCACATACATAAACCCAGGGCTACAGAGAATATTCAGAGTTCATGTAAACTGGATACTTATATACTCAAAATCTAGTGTAAATGGCAGTGGAAAATGAGTTAAAGCATTGTTATTCTTTTTCCTAGTGGATAAAATGCCTACAAGTAAAAATTATAAAGAGCCATCTTCTTAGCAATTGAGCAGTGGGAAAGGCTAAATAATGTTGTAAAGTTCTTTGTGTGTGTGTTTATAGCAAATATGACAAAATGCTTATATTTGTTTTAGCTAGTGAGTACAAAGGCATTTGATATGTTACTTTTTAGATTTTTCTGTACTTTTATTTTTTTCCCAACATTTCCAAAAATAAGGAGGGAAGAAAAGAAAGAAACAAATGTAAAGAAATATACTTCAAAGTTACTTACTCAACTGCTGAATCAGGTCATTTTTTTTTTTACTTTGAATTCTGAAATAATTTCAGGTTTTTAGCAAAGTTGTATCCTTCAACGAGCTTTCCTCAATGTTAACAATTTACATAAAACCAGACTATGATTCTCAAAAACCAGTTATTAACAGCGATACAATACAACAAATTTATAGACCTTCTTTTAATCTTATCAGTTTCTCTTCTCATGTCTTTTTTCTGTTTCAGGATCCAACTCTGGTTCCCATTCGGCATTTAGTGATTGTGTGATTAGGTCATTTTGACTAAGTATATGGTATAACTTTTGCCCTTACCTTGTTTTCTTCAACAAAATGCCTTTCTATTGCATTTTTCTATTAACTTCTTTCAAAAATCTGTGTTTATCTTTTAAATTTCAGTTTTAGCAAACTAATGGAAGAGATTTAATTAAACTAAATGAGGTGTAGCAACACTGAGAAGTAATTTCAGAAACAACTGGTATAATAAACAGAACTAATTTTGCTTTGTTTGCATACTGACATACTTTTCACTAAGTATAAAAATTTAGTTCAAGGAACAAATAGTTTCATGACCTTCAAAACGCTCCTCCAGAAGACTAATAAATGCAAACCACTTGTTTTGGAAAATGTTTACAAAACGCAGCCAGCCCTATATTGTCTGTATCTACTGGACCCCTAGTAATGCTCCAGCTTTCTACATGCTGACTAAGCAAAATGCAATCTGAATCAAGCTTCTGTATATCATTAAAAAGAGTACTCCATGATGACATGTGCTAGCAAAGCATATCCAGGTAATTTTTTATTACAGCTGGAAGTAATCTAAGGCTACTAGAAAATCAGCAAGCATGTGTTAGATAAATCTAGAAGCTGATTTGCATAACAGTGAAGCATCAAGATACCTCATAATGTGAAAAGGAAACAAAAACATTTGTAAGTGTGGTCCAAAAAGACAACCAATCCCTCAAGAGACAAAAATCCTTCACTTCTAGTTTCTTTAACTAATCACATTAAAGCATACAAAAGTGGCACTTGTGTGTTCTAACCATGAAAAAAATGTTTCCCCTCTTTGATCAGAATATGTAAGTTAATCAGATCCTATTTAGCTATATTCAATTCTGTAATAAGTATATACATATATATAAATAGAAAACCTATTAATATAGTAAACTAAAAGTATGAAATGAACAAAGAAAATACATAACAAAACAGTCAGAGAACTATATGCACACTGATGTCTAAGCCATGAGGGAGGTCAATGCTCCCCAACAATTTAACTTAAAAGCTAGTTACCACATGACAGCTCAAATGGGTGTATCCTTCTCAAAGCAACTGATGATTTCTCACAGGCAAGATTCCAGTCTCCAAGGACTCTCACCCAGTCCTCACTGGTAAGTAAAAGCTGGGACCCCTGGTCTAATCCAAACTACATCTTTGGACGTAAGAAAAATGGAAAAATGACAAGTAGCTGGAAGAGGAATCTCTTCTTTCACTAAAGAAAGACAGAATTTCTCATGAAAGATGAAATGTTACTGAGTTGGCTACTCACACATGGCCATTGTCTGGGAAAGGTATTTTTTATGAAATGCTTTAAAACTCTAGGATCCTGGAAAAACGAAAACTAAAAATACCAAAGTGTGATAGAGGATATGCTTTGCCTCTTTCTTCCCCTCCGATCTGCCACCATGCTCACTGTTTTTACAGTTGTGTCAGTTTATTAGAAAAATAAAACTCGATTGGATCATGTGGCAATGTTTTAAAAAAAGCAGACTGGCAAATCTGACTGCATACTGGAAAGCACATGACAACCTTCTTACAGAGGAAAGAATAACAGCAAATATATACTTGACAAGTTTCTGAGATGAATACAGTAGCTGATTTAGTTGAATTACACGAGGAAACTGCTGCTGAATCAATTTTTTAAAAAGTAAGCCACATAGATAAAAAACATTGGTATAAATGCACTCAAATAATGTTGAAAGCAACATGACTTGCTAGGTAATTTATGGCAGTGGCTTAGAAACTGATCTGGATCTACATAATCTAAGTCTTAAAGAACTGGTATAACAGAAAGGCCAGAAGCCAGGAGATGTGTGTTCCAGTCTTCAATCTACCTTATAGTATCTCTGGGCTAACTGCTTAACCCTTCCACTCTTCACTCAGTAAGGTGGGCTTCAACCCAGGGTTCCAGGACACTTAGTGAGCCCCACATAGTAATAGTGGTCCATAAGTCATTTTTAGTATTTCACAGAGCCTAAAAGAAATCATGAATTTACCTGAGACAGGGTTGTGAAGGTGTAGTAAAGTTTTTGGTTTGGGTTTCAATGGTGTTAAGTCAGTATAGTTAGCAATCTACTCTTAAATGCAATGTATTTGGATCATGAGGCCCATGAGGGAAAAAGATAAAAAAGGGCTATTGACAAAGAAGAGAATGACCTTTAAGGTAATTTTCAGCTCTAAAACTTAATGATCTGTGACTTCAGCATTCATTGGTATGACTGGGAGAGAGGGAGAGAAGGAAGACATAAAACGACTACAATATACTGAGCACTTAATTAGTACCAAGCAATATTTGGGGTACTCTGCATATATGATGTCACTTAATCCTCTCAAAGCTCTGTAAAGTAAATATTTTTGTCTTTATTTACCTTCATAGTTACTGTGGAATAACTTTTGCCACAATTGGCCAGTAAGTAGCAGGGCTGGCATATAGATTCTGCCTGCCTCCTTTCAGTACCATGTTGCGTTATAAAAACGACTCCTATTACTTAGTTCTTAGTAATTTAATTTTTCCAATTGGTAACTGGGTTGTAAATATTTTTTTTACTTGTCTCCAGCTCTCTTGCATGGACTTAGTATATTTTGCCAACACATCTAACGGCTCAAGGGGACTAGCCAGAGTAAAAGAACATCTAAGACATGTCTTTAGGTACTCATCACTGACAAAAGTTGCTTTGTCAGAAACTTTCCTAGCAAATAGCCTACTAGCTTATATGACTTATCTGGACAAGAGGGCAATTTGCTGTGACCACAAGCAAAACTAAATGATGTCACAAATTCAGTAGAGTTAGGGATAAATATTACTTCTAACCTTTTCTTTTTCCAGAGTTGATGAACTGGGGTATAATAATTCATCTAGTACTAACCTAATAGGGGCTATTATTAGAATGCAAAGGAGAAGCTATTAAGAAAAAGGGCTCGGCCAGGCTCGGTGGCTCAACCTGTAATCCCAGCACTTTGGGCGGCTAGGGCGAGTGGATTGCCTGAGCCTGCAGGTTCAAGACCAGCTTGGTGAGACTTCATCTCTACAATAATTAAAAAAAAAATTAGCCAGCCATGATAGATAGTGCACGTCTGTAGTTCTGGAAGGCTGAGGTAGAAGGATCACTGGAGCCCAGCAGATCAATGCTGGGGTGGCCGTGAGTGTGCCCCTGCACTCCAGCCTGGTTGACAGAGTGAGACTCCAACTCAAAAGGGCTAGAAACTGTCTTCTCCAACAACATTTTCCACAGTGAGATATCTTCATGTTAAGTGACAACATTTTTATTGTCTCAAGAGCCCCCTTTTCTCCTTTCCAGGAAACACGCGATTTTACTATGTGTATGTATGAAATTTGTATCAGTTATTTTCTTCCAAATGTACCTAAATCTGGAGAAATTGCCCTGTATCATACAAAATAAAAAACACTGATTTGTTTTCTAGAATGCACAGGACACACAAGGTCCAATGTGATGGGACGCAATTCTTAAATATATGAGGGAGAATCCCCCCCAAAAATGAAATTATCTTTTGGAGGGCAGGTCCCTTGTGGTACACTCAGAATTTGTTCCTCCAGATCAAAGGATAAACCAAAGTTTTTATCTGGAAGTTTTGGGAAGGTTGAGTCACAATTTGCAGAAGAAACGTCCCGAGATGTGGCAAACAGGTAACTGGTTCTTCCACCATGAAAATGTACTTGCCCACACCATGCTGAGTGTTCAGCAGTTTTTGACCAAAATAGCATGACCCCTTTGCCCCATACTCTCTATTCACCCGCTATCACCTCAAGTGACTTTTTCTTTGTTTCCCAGATGAATAAAGTCCTCAAAGGGAAATGTTTTGCTTATGTGAAAGAGATGAAACAAAAACCAGCAGAAGCACTAAAAGGATCAAAATTAGTGACTTCAAAAACTGTTTTGAGCAGTGGAAAAAGTATCTTGATAGGTGCATTGCATCAAAGGGAGAATACTTTGAAGGTGACTGAAGGTTAAGCATGTAAGAATAGATATATAATTTTTTTCTAAATAAATTGTTTTTTGGGGGGGTTCCTCCATCATATGCTCTGAGGGCAGTTTTCCAGAAAATTCTAGATTAAGTTTGGAATTTGGTAACTAAAACTGATGAAAGATATAGAATCATTTAGCTGGAGACAAGATTTGAAGGTGGATTTACATGGAAGACTATAATGACTATGCTGAATTTCTCATTAGAAGGGAGCAGAGTCTTATGAAGACTTCATATTCCCCAAGAGAGCCGTATTTACACAATTAACAATTCTTTTGTTGGGGAAAGAAAGCTTTTCATTATTGCATGTGGGCTGTGTAAAAATACAAGAGATGTGTAACACACGGTAAACAGAATGTAATGATCTTAAACAGGCCAAATCCTTGAACTCGTCATTAATAAATGTCTCTCTTGCATTCAGCTACCCGGGCTGCTGGGAGCCTGTTTTCTTCAAGTACTTCAAACACTGAAATCCAGGGACATTTATTATTTTAATCCATTACAGGCAGTACTTGATTTAACTTTATTGGTTGTGGTGGTGGTAGTGGTTATAAGTGGGGGTACAGCAATGTTCTTTTACACATCATTTCAAAAGGGCTTAATTATATTTTATAGTTTGGGCCAGGAATTCTGCTTGTTTTTTGTCTAACAAGGTTCAAATGGAGTTCAGGTCAGTGATGAATCAGAAGAAAAAGTCAGAGATGGTTATCTCTCTGCAGTGAGCTCATCTCCCTCTACGAAAGGCTGGGCAGGTACATCATGTCCACTGCAACACAGCACTTGAGATTGCTCTGATATCCTAAGTTTGTTGCTTATTAGATAATATTTATTTTTTATGCAGCCTTGAAATTAACACATATCTCTGAAGTTACTATCTATGTATTGTAAAGATTTCTTGTTGGAATCCAAAAAAAAGAGTAACCACACAGCATTCAAACAAAAAATGTATATGAAAAACATTTTAAGAAATGCATAAGCTCCTTATCACAGGACAATGTATCTATATACCCCCAAATAAAAGATGCAGAATACTACATTTACGGAATTTGGTTAGACAAAAGAATAAGTGACTACGTAAGCATGACTGAGCAGTATATATCTACTAATAATTTTTTTTTTAAAAAGTCAATCATTTATACTTTTTAATCCCTTGTTGAGGATGTGGAAAAGATATCTTCTAAGGTAATGGTAGTAATAGTGTTTATTATTGCTCAAAAGTCATATCTGATTATAAAATATAGCAATTACAGCCAGGAGAATAAAACTTGTATGCTGAGATTTCTTCTCCAGTACATATGATTTCTAAGAGGAGGACAGGAGAATTACAGTATCTCATACATTTATGATTTCTATTCTCACCACACAAGAGAATATGGGGCATTATTTCCTTTTAAAGTTAAGATAATTTTATTTGTTCTATTTATTTCCTGTCCAATTTTCAGAAATCCCTGTTCTACTTTTTTTTGAATGCCTTAATAGTTCACCAGAACTATATACAGAAATATATCACTGTTGGAAAAAATCAGTAATCTATAGGTAAATTAAGGGTAAAAAAAGAGGTACATGCCAGTTCATCAGTAGCAACTTTGAACCTTGTTATAAAGTAATAGGAGGGAATGTGACCAGGATTAATAGTGGTACTCGGTCTTGGGATGAGGGGGTGTCTTGTTTCACAAACTCTAGGCCATCTGTTCTTCCCGCCTATGTTTTACTTCTGCAAAACTATAAACGCACCTCTACCTCAGGGACTATAGAAAGGTATTAGAATTCTTCTGCTTTTCATTATCACAAGATTCAGTAACTCATTTCATTGTCAAGATAATCCCCTTTTACTCTTTCTTTTGCGCTTGCAGGGTACACCAAAATGACAAATAAAATCCCAGATGTTACAGACCCAATGAGGTCTCCACCTTTCCTTGAGTGTTGGGTTTAAGCTACTTGGGACAAAGTGTCAAAAATGACAGGACTCTGATGCCCACACCCAATATTCATTAAGGTTTGTTAGTGATTTGTATAGCTGTCTACAAGCTGTACTTCCACTTCAGTCCTCAGTGGCTGTTTAAAAGTTAAGTTTGTCTTCTGGCTTTTACTGACAAAGAATTCATTTCCTATTGTTCAGACATTGGAAAGAGATGCTATTTCTTTCTAAAAGTAACAGAAGTCTTTGGGGTGTTGTAAATGGCTTGTTATTGCAACGTATTATTTTAGGTAGTCATATCTAATTTAATGTTTTATTTCCCCTTAGGCTAACTTGTATCTCTTCAGCATTCAAAGGTTATGACAATGCCCTACAAGATTTTCGTTGGAGATCCAGTTAACTTTGAAATGGGAAGTTGGAGCTTCATTTTGTATTAATTAATGTCCTGGTTTCACTTTTCAATACATGGAAAAAAACTAAGTTATTTACGTTTTTATTGGTCCTGAATCTGGTGAATATGAGAAGAGGCATTTCGTGTATGTGAAAAATAATGTGGCTATGCTTTCTTTCTCTCTACTTTTGTTTATTCACAAAGATAAGTACATCTGGATGTCACAGGCTGGGGTAGTGAAAGTTATTTAAACCACAGCTCTTTGACTAAGAGTTCAACGCATTGTTTTCTGCCTGGGTAAAAAGCACCATAAGTCCCCATGGACAGCGTTCCAACTTCTTCCCAACTCCTATGAAAATGCCAGCCAAGAAGGCCTCATTTAGGCTTTTTCTCCAAACCTAGGTGCCATCTAACTTGTTCACATCCTATTTTCCTTTTCCTTACCTCCACACATGGAGGTTGCCAATCTCAGAGCTCCTGAGAAAGAGCAAGGCAGTATAAAATCCAGCAATTTCACAGCTCTGAGTTGTGCACTGTTGTTTGCTGAAATCTAAGGAGTGCCGCCCTAATAGAGCCATAATTTACTCTGACAAGGGGAGCTAAAGTCTGCAGCTTACTCCCCACCCTGCCTGTGGAAAGTGCTACGCTGCCCGTTCAGAATTTATAGCTACATACTTATGGTTTCCCCAAAACTACATACTTCAAATGGCAAAAAGGATTGTGCTGTATGTATACGTAAGAGGAAGGGATCGTTTTTTTAAAAGAACAAATTATAGAATGGGTTGGATTTTATGAATAGCAAAAAACATAGTATCTGCCCTAAAATATTTCAGTGTATAAGATATAATTTCTAAATAAATTATTTTGTTATTGATAATATAATCATAGGATTTTCTGTTATATACCAACTTTAAAAATGCAAGCATTATGTCTACTGAAATCAGAACTTTAGGGCCATTTTACCAAAGACACATGGGAGAACATAAGTATTCTACCAGAAATATGAGTTAGGTTATTATAAGTCATTGTTATGGCAGCATCTGCAGAGTGGAATTTAAAAAAAAAATCAAATCCCTTGAAACTCTCATAGTTTAGGGTCATAGAATAGTACAGGAGGCTAAGAAAAACTGGTGGATTTGATTTTTTTGTGAAGTAGAAAATATCTAGCCATTTCATTTTGTTCCAAATGATAAAAACAGAAATTCCTTTAACCACTGCAGTGAGTAATTTTAAGTATTTAGTTTTAAAAATCAGTAAATAAATATGAAGGTTTTAAGATTTTAAAAATGTATTGACAATGTTTGAGTAGAAAATTAATTGTCCCCTTTTACTCTTTTATTATTCCCTTTTCCCATATACTTCCCATACGTTTCTGACAGATTAGATGATAAAAAATATAATCATTAGGTGAACTGAAATATTTTTTGTAACTCTGATAAATGAGGAAACATGCCTAAAACACACTCCCAATGGTGTTTCTCTAAATATTACTTAGCACATAAGATTCCTTTAGCATTACAAATCTATTTCAGCTCCTAAATTAAAACTCATCTGGAAAGGACCGTTTTACCCTGTTTATATAACATTGTCACATAAAGAGTGTTAAAAAATATTTCACTAAAAATAGCTTGCGTTAAGTTAGGGATTAGAGTAGTTTCTGTTGCTATAATTGTTCCTTTGTAGTTTTTTCCATGATGTTTTTGCACAGTGTTTTTGACCGTGTTTATTAAAGTCAGCACATCAAAAAGGATCAAAGAGAAAGTGAGTGAGAACCAAAGAAACCCCAAGTGTGTTGTCTCATTGAGGAGTTATGCAGATTCGCATAAACAAGTGCAAATTGTTGAGGTTTTAATGAAAATTTTCTACAATTATTTTATCTTAAGTCATTCTATACAATAACATCTGTACAACAGATGGCTATACTGTACCAAAGCAATGTTCCTTTTTCTTTCTCTGTTTAATGGTACATCTGAGATGACTACTTTTGTCACTGTGCTCAATTTGGTTCAGCAAATAATTTGAAAAGTGCAGCTGCTGCAGATGGTCACAATAGTTATATAAACTGTAAAATCAAAGACACAGTTAAGTATTTCTGTATTAGATTCAAACTATAAAAATCTGACATTAACTCCATTGAACTCAAAGATATACTACAGTATAAAAAACTTTGGTTGAATGTGGAATATTACTTGAAAACTACAAAAAGAAATACCACTACTGGTAGGAGATTGTGTGTGTGTGTGTGTGTGTGTGTGTGTGTGATAGTGAATACTTTTTATCACTTATCAAGACCATAGTTTCAATATGTTTGCATATATTTTATTCAAATTGTGAAGCAAAAATTTTCAAGATATTCAACTACACAATGAATTTAATACTCAAAGATTAAATTTTATCTGTAAAATAGTTAAAATTAATTTTGTGAGAAAATGTAGTACTATCTCAATCATGATTTTTCTAGAAATCAGTCTTTAGCAATAACTATAACTTAACACAATCTTATTTCACTTAGTTGTAATTTATTATTATTTTGCTGACCTTAAACTGCTTGAGCATGTTGTTACATAAAGCAAAACTGTAGGAAAAAAAAAAGATTCTGGTGTTCATTCTAGTCTTATAACAAAACTGTTCTTATTAATGGCTAACCTCAATTTCGGTTTGATTTGACACGAATAACTATTTTAGAAAGTTTGCTGGACATTATACATTAGAGTTGTATGAAGTATGTCTTAGAACTATAGTTTCTATTTACATGTTTAACTAAATTTAAGAGCATAACAGTAAAAAGAGTAGGAGTATGTAGTTTTTCTGGCATAAAGGGTATAAAAAGTTACAAAAACAGAATGAGTCTACTAACTTGTAGATAAAATATCAGTAGTAAATTAATTAAACAAAGCAATGAGGATGAAAAAATAAAAGGTTCTAAAAGTGAGTACAGTATGTTTAAATTTTTCCACTCTCTTTTGAGTCTTAACTTTCCTCTGCTATGATTAAGGTACCACTGGAAAGGCATGGGAACAGATCCAGTGTTGTCTGGGTTGCAATTTATTTGTGAATAAATCAGACACTGCAGCCTCCAGTGTTTCATAGACTTTCATGTCCCATGAACCTACATTTTTCATTTCTAACTTTTAAGACAATTAAAAAAAAAAACAACCAAAAACAGAGCTCTTAGCTGGCTTGGCCACAAATATTTCTGGTGAGAAAAAAATAAATCATCTATGTTTTGGCCGAAAATTCATACTTATCAACTATAAAACTTCCTCTTTATCTCTTAAACTACCATGTCCAAACTGGCTCTATGGAAGTAAGTTATAGTTAGTCTGCAGCTGCCATTTAATTGTTTTTTGGTAAGTAACTAAGTTGCATGTAGTTCAAGGATTTACTTTATCTCCTGCACTACACCCTAGCACCAACTTTCCCCCACAAATTAAAGTGGGAAAAAAAGATGGTTCTCTTTTGCTACTTTCACTTTCAGAGCAACATTTCTGGCACTGTGCCCTGAATCTTTACAGTAGCAAAGATTCTGTGATTGAAAACTGTTATTTTCCACCTGTGTCTTTTTTTCCCCCCTCTCTTCCTGTCCTCACATTCCTTTTGCCTACCCTTTTTGATTCAGTGTAAAGAAGCACATAACCTAGTCATGGTTACAGGTTCCAGCAGAGGAAAATGTAGATATCACTGCCAGTTAATTTCTCACCTCTCTACCCATCAAAGACCTTCAATTTGCAGGGTCCATTTCTCTCTTTTCTAGGCTAGGCTTTTCCTTGCCAGGTGTTGAAGCCTGATAAAATGGCATTCTTGCAAAGTTGAATGCTAGCTTCTACTCTTTGCGTGCATATCTGCCACACAGTGATTTTTATTTTTTAAATAAATTGTTACCAGTTATTTAATACAGTGCATCAGAATCATCTGTAAGGCACCCTGAAGCAGATTGCTAGATTCCATGCCCAGACTTTCTGATTCAGTAGGTCAAGGGTGGGGTCTGAGAATTTGCATTTCTAACAAGTTCCCAGGTGATACTGATGCTGCTGACCCTGAGATCATTCCTTGAGAAGCACTATTCCAATGGTTCCCAAAGCTTGATATTCAGTTGTTCTACTAGAGCTATTCTAGGCAAAAAGAAATTTAGGAATTACTGGGGGAGGGTTTTTTTTTTTTCTGATTTGGGGTCTCCCTCTGTCACTCAAACTGGAGTGCAGTGGCAGGGGTCATGGCTTACTGCAGCCTTGACCTCCTGGTCTCAGGCAATCCTTTTGTCTCAGCCTCCCGAGTAGCTGGGACTACAGGCATTCACCACCATGCTCAGCAAATTTTCTGATTTTTTGTCGAGACAAGATCTTGCTTTGTTGCCCATGCTGGTCTTGGACTCCTAGCCTCAAAGATCTTCCCACTTTAGCCTCCCAAATTTTGGGAGTACAGGTATGAGCCACTGTGCCCAGCCAGAATTAATAGTTCTAAAGATATCTGTAGGAGCATGCCTCAAAGAGTGAATAGGAACAGTCCACTTTAAACATTAAAATACCTAGGCTCAAAGGATTTGTCCTAAAATTATCTCTAACATAAGGTCACAAAACAGAAATGTCCCCATCACTAATGGCCTTTAAAATTTTTAACTTCTACATAATGTAAATCTTCAAAAAGATGAGTTTTAGATGTTAACAAGTCATGTTGCTTCCTCTCTCTCCTCCACCCCTTTTCTGTGACTTACCAGGTACTTTCTGTGTTGCTTTGACACTAAGGCTTCCGTTGAGGTTTGATAGAGATGCTAACAGGCATGGTTTACTAGGATGCTGGACTGTTTCCATGGAGATGACAATCTGAGTAGTTTGGACAGAAATTCTTTGAAAGCAGGAAACAGCTCTCCACATGTTTTCTTGAACTGACATCTTTTGTACTCCATCACTATGAACTTGAGGTTTAGAAAACTTTCCACGGTAACATTTGGAGACTGGAAGCTCATCTTTATTCACTATGGAGTCTGACTGGGCTGTCGTCTCTCTGCTATGTGCAAAGCCGTGTGAATTTTTTATCTTCTTTAAAAAATGATTTATCTGATCCAGTTTGGTAAAACTCAGGTTTGCTTTCAAAGGCTTTGATATATCCAAATTGATGTCCGCTATAAAAGTGAAAAAGATTTTTAAAAATTATTGAAGCTCTTTTATTGAATATAAAATTCATTACTTCTCTATCAAGCTCTTACTTAAGTGTCTCCAACTCATTAGAATGCCAGAACTTTATATTTATTTTACTTATCACTTAGCTATTTTTTTTCACATCGCTTCTTGAAGGAACAATCTCTCTGGACTACTTACAAGCCTACATTCCTGGCCAATCCATTTAACTGTCTGTTCCTGATACAGTGAAGCCCACACATGGATATCAAGGCTGTCCCTTTCTACTCCTGCCCTTATCAAGGCAAAACAAAGCAGGCTTTCTGGTTTGTTACTTTTCTGAACCTGGCCTTTCTTCCAAAGAAAAAGGACTTCTCTTACTAACCAGAACCATGTTTGACACAAATAATGGTATTAATATATATTTATCCAACTAACTGGCTGAAGTAGTCTCCTCTACCATTTCCTAATCAAGCTGTGCCCATATTGTTTCTCCTTGATAGCCTGCTATAAACCAGAAGAGTCCCTGCACCTTTCCCTACATTCTGCATTGATAAAATTTCAAATACCTTACCCAGTGTTAGGTGAATGGAAATTTCTTAAACCTATGATCCATTTTGTATGTACCATATACCAGATGTTGTCTTCATTTGTCTCTTACTCATCTGACAGGAAAACTTAGCCTTATTACTTCTGATTTTACCTTCTTATTTCACCTTATATCACTTTCTTCTTTTCATTTTTCTTATTTTTATTTTTTATTATTTATTTTTAATATTTTAATATTTAATATTTTCTTCTTATTATATTATATTACAATATTATTATATTTCTTATCATAAGACTACATAAGACTACAAACATCACAAAGGCAGTGCATGTTAGACATCTTTATAATCCAGTGCCTAGCAGAGTGTGTTTTGCATATGTACATGTTCAATAACTGAGTTTAACTGAACCTAATTGGAGTATAATATAATATATATATATAATATCACAAGGTTATTAAACATAGTATTATTATTTTAGTCATGAAACATAACTTTTTTTTTGTTTTGAGTTGGATTCTCACTCCATTGTCCAGGCTGGAATGCAGTGGCACACTCACAGCCACCCCAGCGTCAACCTGCTGGGCTCAGGTGATCCTTCTGCCTCAGCCTTACAAGTAGCTGGAACTACAGGTGTGTGCTATCATGCCTGGCTAATTCTTTTATTTACTGTAGAGATGAGTTCTCACCAACTTGCCCCGGTTGGTCTCGAACCCCTGGGCTCCTCTCACCTCAGCCTCCCAAAGTGCTTGAACCACCATGCCCAGCCGAAACATAACTTAATTCTACGTCTTTCTTCATAAGGAGTGCCTCTTCTCACTTCCTCAGATGTCAGCACTTTTGGATTCCCTCCTGAATAGCCATGCTCCCTCAGGGTGCTGCTCTCCCTGTCTAGTGTGCCTTCCCTCATGCTCGATCATGGTGTTTCCTTAATAGGCCTAGCAAAACTCAGAGTTTGCTTCCAGCTAGTTGTCCACTAAAAATGGTCATCTGAGTCACCCTTACACAATAATAAAACATTCCCGGCTCCCCATATATTTTTAAACATGAAAAAACAGCCTAATGTAAAGGAATTTAAAAAAACATTTTATCAACATTTAACTCACATACTACAAAATCTACCTATTAAAACTGTATGATTCAATGATTTTTTAGTATACACACAAGGTTGTACAACTATTGACACTAATCCCAAAACATTATCATCACCACACACACACACACACCATACCACTTAGCAGTCCTTCCTCACTCATGCCCCCAGGCAACCACTAATTTACTTTCTGTCTCTATAGATTTGCCCATATGGGACACTTCCTATAAATGCATCATATAATATGGGATCTTTCATGTCTGGTTTCCTTCGCATAGCATAATACTTTCAAGGTACACCCATGTTGAAACATGTGTCAGTACTTCATTTCTTTTTGTGGCTGAGTAATACTCTAACATATGGATATACCACATTTTGTTTATCCACTATTGGTTAATGAACATTTGGGTTGTTTCCACTTTTTAGTTATAATGAATAAATGCTGTTATGAACATATGTGTGTGGATTTTTGTGTAAATGTGTTTTCAATTTTCTTAAGTATCTACCCAGGAGTAGATCCCGGGATTTGCTGGGATACATTTGCTTGCAGTTATCCTAGTGGTTGTGAATGGTATCCCATTGTGATTTTGATTTGCACTTTCCTAATGAGTAATGATGTAGAGCATTTTTTCACATGCTTATGGCTGCTCATATTTATATATATTCTTGAATAAATGTCTACCCAAACCATTTGCTCATTTTGAAATTGGATTGTTAGTCTTTTTATTATTGAATCAGAGGAGTTTTTTAATATTCTGGATACAAGTCCTTATCAATACATGATTTACAAATATTTTTTCCTATTTTGTGAATTGTCTTTACTTTTTTTTTGCAGCACAGAAAGGTTTAATTTTGTCCAATATGTTTATTATTTTTCTTGTGCTTTTGGTATCATACCAAGACACCATTGTTTAGCCCAAGGTCACAAACATTCACACCTATGTTTTAAGAGTTTCATAGTTTTATCTCTTACATTTAGGCCTATGGTCCTTCTTAAATTAAATTTTGTGTGTATATTGTCTGAGATAGGGGTTCAACTTCATGCTATTGCATGTGTGTAACCAGTTATAATGGCAACATTTGTGGAAAGGCATTATTTTTTACTTGGAGAATTTGGGTACTGAAAGAGGCTAGTGGGAAAAGTGTGTTAGAAAAACTAAATGGTTAAAATGACCTACACATTTACCTGCTCTGCTTCTACATCCCTTTACGTGGCCTTCCAAATTCTGTGGCCTCACAAAATACCCACACTTTACCATAATGAAAAAAAAAGAAAATAATCTTAACAGAAGACAAAAAACAACAGAAAAAAAAAATGAAACAAAGTCAATGCAGAAAGAAGACTCAGGTGTTGGGGTTTGAAGCTGTCTGCTTTGTCCTGGATTTATAACACAGAAAACTTAAACTAAGGGTCAGGGGTGCTCATCCTGTAGCCTTAGAAACAGTTTAGTAAATTACCAAGGAAGTTGCCCCAAAATCCATCTAAACCAACTGCTGAACCTAAGAGATCCAGTTTTTCCTAACTGTAAACTGGCAAAGCATCCACAGAAAGGTAAATATGAGAATTACTGACTACTTCCCTCATATTTCAGGTACCACTGTGGTCTCAGAAAGACACACACACACAAAACCCTGTTTACATCTGGATACTCACCTAACTTGTCTTTTTTTTTTCTTCCTGAGTCATGGTCTCACTCTGTCACCCAGGCGGGAATGCAGTGGCATGATCATGACTCACCACAGTCTTGAACTCAAGCATTCCTCCTTTCTCAGCCTCCCGAGTGGCTGGGACTACAGGCACATGCCACCACTCCTGTTTAACTTTTTTTTTGTAGAGACGAGGTGTTGCTATGTTGCCTAGGCTGGTCTTGAACTCCTTGGTCTCAAGCAATCCTCCTACATCAGCATCCCAAAGTGCTGAGGTTATAGGTGTGAGCCATAGTGCCTCATCTTTTTTTCTCTCCCCTAATAGACTGGGTCTCACTATGTTGCCCAGGCTGGCCTTGAACTCCTGGGCTTAAGCAATCCTCCCACCTCAGTGTCTCAAATTGTTGGGACTATAGGTGTGCATCACATGCCCAGCTCTAACTTGTCTTTAGAGATTCAGCCCTTGAGTCACTCCTGTTGCTGAGTAAGGTGCTTATCATTGTTTTCAGAATAGCTTGTATATTTTGCCACTACCAGGCACCTATATATTATTTTTGTAGGCTTAGGTATCTGTCAGTGCAGTGAATTGTGAGCTCCTAGATTATTTGTACCTAAACTATATTCTAAGTACCTAAACTACTGCTGGGTCTACAGGAAGAAGTGTAAATGAATGTTTAATGATGTAATAGAGGAACAAAAGTGAATGAACACGAAAGTCTGTTGCCCCTTTTCACCAAGCTCCACAGGTTCATCAAATAAGTTCATCCAAAACAACCCATGAGCTCCTCTCAGATATGCTATATTCCCTGTCTCAGTCAATGGTTCTATCATCCACCAAGTGGCTCAAGTCACCAAATCAAGGTCTCACTCTGTTGCCCAGGCTAGAGGGCAATGGCATGATCATGGCTTGACACAGCCTCAACCTCCTGGGTTCAAGAGATCCTCCCAACTCAGCCTCACAGGCCAGCATCACCATGCCCATATATATATAATCTCACTATGTTGCCTAGGATGGTCTCCAACTTCTGTGTTCAAACAACCCTCCCACCTTGGCCTCCCAAAGTGCTGAGATTACAAGTGTGAGCCACTGCGCCTGCCAGAAATCTGACTTTTTGACTCTTCATTTCATTCCCTCTTTCCTCTAGTCCCAAATTAATAACTGATTAAGTTCTGTCCATTCAAACACTGCTTGAATCCAATCCCCTTCTCTCCAACATTCCATCCACTCCCCATTTTTCTCCACCATGTCTTTGATATTGTTCAGTTATTATAAAGCCTCCTAAATGGCTCCTCTGTCTAGACCAATTCTCTTTAATCAAGTCTACACAAGGTAATTTCCAAATAATTTGTTTTAAATGCAATCATGATTGGCTTACTCCTGCTTAAAACTCTTTATTGGCTCTTCCTTACCTAGAAAATAAAAGACCATGCTCCTTAGAATGGAAAAAAAGTTCTTGCCTTTCCCATTCTACAGCTATTCCTGGCCTCCCACTTTAAAGTTCTGGAAATACCAGAGTTTACAGAGCCCACAATCCATGCTATGTCATAACCACTGGCCTTTGCTCATGTTGCTCCCCTTTATCTAAGTTACCCTTTCTTTGCCTAACTTCTTCTTTTTTTTGAGTTGGAGTCTCACCCTGTCGCCCATGCTAGAGTGCAGTGGCATATTCATGGCCAACTCAGCATCCACCTGCTGGGCTCTGGTGATCCTTCCACCTTAGCCTTCCAAGTAGCTGGAACTACAGGCGTGTGCTACCACATCTGACTAATTTTTAAAAAATTTATTGTTGATATGAGGTCTTGCCAAGTTGCCCAGGTGGAGTCTTGAACCAGCGGGCTCAGACAATCCACTCACCTCAGCCTCCCAAAGTGCTGGGATTACAGGTTGAGCCACGAAGCCCAGCCTCTTTAGCTAACTTCTAACCATTAGGATACTGCTTAGCATCTTCTTGAAGAAGCTGAACCATGAGGCTCTCCTCAGGGTTCTGTAAGACCCTGCCCAAGTATCTTTATATGAGATCTCACCAGTCAAGAAGATCCTTGAGTGTTAAGTTTTTCATCCTTAATACTTAGCACTGGGGTCTCAAACTCAGCACAAAGTACATGATTAATCACTTCATGTTAGAGTACTAGAATACTAGAGCACTTCAGAACACTCTAATCTGCTTCTGTAGTAACAAGATTACTGACCCCCTCCCCCAAGATTCCTGTCTCCTGGCTATTGAATCAAACACTAATCTAGGTACAGTTGTGTTGTGGAGAAATTTTATGGTTTGATTAAAGCTCCAGGTCAGCTGAATTTAAGATAAAGAGGTGATCCAGTGGGCCCGATCTTATTATATAAGCCCTTTAAAAAACAAATAAAGGAGGCAAAAGGGGAAGTCAGAGAGATACGAAGTACAAGAAAAGTTCAATTAAATGTCATTGCTGTGTTGAGGATGATCAGAGAAGGGTCTTATGAGAAGGAATGGGTGGCCCCTACAGCTTAAGGAAACACCTGGACAACAGCTAATAAGGAATTAGGAATCTCAGTCCTACAACCACAAGGAACTATATTATGTGAATAACTGGAATGAGTTTGGAAGTTGATTCTTTCCAGGAGCCTCTAGATTACAGTCTAGCTCAATTGACACCTTGATTCTGGCCTGTGAGACCCTGAGTAAAGAACCAGCTGAACTGACCTGGATTTCTGACCTATGCATTTATGAGATAATAAAAGTGCTGCAGTAAGCCACTATACTTGTTGAATTTGTTAACCATCAATAGAAAACTAATAAAAATTCCATATGCACATTTAGCCACATGACATTTCTAGTTTCTAATGTGGATAAAATAAAGTTTCAAGGCATAGGAGCATTTGCCCCAGATTCCTTTATCCTTTTATTAAAGCATAAAATCTAACATGTCTTTAAAAACATCTAATATACCTCTCTTTGTTGGCTGCCTATTCTTTCTCTTTAAAAATGATTTCAGGGTTCTAGGAAAGATAGAACCCTGTCTCTTCCACTGAATGAAGCTATAAAATCTGGCAAGAATATAGCTATAAAACCTACACAGAGAATTCTGAGAAGTATGTGGTAGATTGGGGAAGAAGACCAGAATTCAAAATACCACCAACATGGTGGTCAGTTTCTCATTTTTCCTCCCTAATCCATATCCTGGACTAATGACAACCCAAAGCCTAGAAGTAGGTATCACGTTCAGAAAGAAGGAACACAAGGAGAAACCCTCTATTTCTGGCTTCATGGAGTGTGAAAGGGGTCTCTTAATACTCAGAGAGACTATGGAAATTTGTCATTTTTTTCTTCTTTCTTTTCTTCATTATTTTATGTACCAGAAAATAGGAGAAAATACTTCTCAATTCATTTTATGAGACCATCATTACTGATGCCAAAACCAGACAAAGACAAAACCAGTATAAGAAAACTGCAAGCCAACATCCCAGAAGAATAGACATTAAAATCCTCAAAAAAAATTAGCCAATCAAAACTAGCAGAATAGAAAACTAATAATATATTATAACCAAACAAAGTTTGTTCTAGGAATATAAGGTTGGATTAATCAATTGCTGGTATTAATGGCTTATAACAACAACAAAGACAGTATCAATTGATGTGGAAATATATTTGAAAAAAATTTATATCCAATCATAGGAACATAAGAACTTTTAGGAAACTATCAATAGAGGGGAACTTCCTTAACCTAAAAAAGGCCCTATATGAAAAACCTACAGTTAACATCATAATTATAAAGAATTGAATGCTTTCCCTCTAAGATCAGAAAGGATGGCAAAGATGGCCATTCTTACTACTCATACTCAACCGAGTGCTAGAAATCATAGCTTTTTGCAATAAGGGAAAAAGAAATAAAAGGCATATAGATTGAAAAGGAAAAAGTAAGAAAGAAAACAATGCCTGTTTGCAGATGACATGATTGTCATGTAGAAAACCCAACAAAAATCCACAGAAAAGCTCCTAGGATTAAATAAGAAGTTTGGTAAAGTTCTAGAATACAAGATTGCCACACAAAAATCAACTGAGTTTCTACAAATTAACTATATGCGATTAGACTAAAACCTTAAAACAAAAAACATTTACAACAGTGTCAAACAAAAAAAAATACTTAGGTAAAAATCTAATCAAATGTATAGAAGCTGTATGCTGAAAACTATAAAATGCTGATAAAATTAAAAAAAAACTAACTATATGGGGAGATATAACATACACATATCATATTCATGAATTGGATGATTCGATATAGTAAAGGTGTCAATTCCCTCAACTGCCTCAATTGATCTACAGATCTTACACAATTACAATAAAAATCCCAGTAAGGACAAGCTGATTCTAAAATTTACGTAGTAAGGCAAAGGAACTAGAATAGCAACACTAGAAGGCTCAAACTACCTGATTTTAAGACTTACTATAAGTCACCATGATCAAGACAGTATAGTACATATACTATACACACACACACACACACACACACACCACACACACACATCATCGTCATCAAAACAGAGAGTTCAAAAATTGTAAAATGATTTTTGAAATGGGTAAAATGACAATTCAATGAAGAAAGGTAGTTTATGAATGGTGTTGGACATCTGTACACAAACAAACAAAAAACAAAAACCCCCCAAAATCAACTTCATACATTATACAAAAATTAACTTAAAATGTATCATGGATTTAAATATAAAATGTAAAATTATTAAACTTTTTAAGAAGAGAACATAAAAAACCTTCAGGTCTTAGAATTAGGTAGATTTCTTATTCATGATGACAAAAAAGCACTTAATTAAAAAAAATTTTTATAAATTGAATTTCATCAAAATGAAAAATGTTCTATAAAAGATAGTATATACAGAATAAAAAGATAAGCACAGGGAGGAAATATTTGCAAACCCCATATGTGACAAAAGATGTATTTAAAAATAGGAGGCTGGGTTCGGTGGCTCAGCCTGTAATACCAGCACTTTGGGAGGCCGGAGCGAGTGGATTGCCTGAGCCCTTGGGTTCGAGACCAGCCCAGGCCACTTAGCAAGACCTCATCTCGACAATAAATCAAAAATTAGCTGGGTGTGGCAGTGCGCTTCTGTAGTTCCGGTTACTTGGAAGGCAGAGGCAGAAGGATCACTGGAGCCCAGCAAGTCGACACTGGGGGTGGCTGTGAGCATGCCACAGCACTCCAGCCTGGATGACAGAGTGAGACTCCAATTCAAAAATACATAAATACATAAATAAATAAATAAATAAATAAATAAATAAATGGCTGGGCACAGTGGCTCACACCTGCAATTTCAGCACTTGGAGAGGCCTAGATGGGAGGATTGCTTGAGGTCAGGAGTTTGAGACCAGCCTGGGTAACATAGCAATACCTCATCTCTGCAAAAATAAAAAAATTAGCTGGGTGTGGTGGCATGTGCCTTTAGTCCCAGCTACTTGGGAGACTGAGGAGTAAGGATTGCCTCACCCCTGGAGGATGTGGCTGTGGTGAGCTATGATCATGCCACTGCACTCCAGCCTAGGTGACAGTGAGACTCCAATTTTCCCTCTCTTTCCCTTTCTATATATACATACACAAGAGGGATCAAAAACAAAAACAAAAACAAAACTCCAGAATTATGTTTTGGAGGGCAGGCTGCTTGTAGCACAGGCTTCCCTTGCTAACTAAGTTCTAGGAACCCACTGGCATCAGGCACCAGCTAGAAGTCTGCCTTTGGCTTTAGTGAATTTTTTATGGAGATTCTTTCAATGTGTTTGGCTCATTTCAAGATGGGTGATTTAGAAGCACACTGGCCCACACCGTGCTAGTGTTCAGCAGTTTTTGAGTAAAAATGGCATGACTCTTGTGCCCCACCCTCACTATTCACCCAACTTTTGTTTCCGTGGATGAAAAATGTCCTCAAAGGGAAACGTTTTGCCAATGTGGAAGGGGTGAAACAAAAAATGGCAGAAGCACTAAAAGACATCAAAATTGACAAGTTCAAAAGCTGTTTTGAACAGTGGAAAAAGTGTTATCGATAGGTGGACGCATCAAATGGAGAGTACTTTAATGGTAACTAAAGTTTAAACACATAAGAGAAAATACACAATTTTTTATAAATAAATTCTGGTTTTTGGGGTTCCCCTTCGTGTGTGTGTGTGTGTGTGTGTGTGTGTGTGTGTGGAGAGAGAGAGCGAGAGAGAGAGAGAGATCTTAAAATTCAGCAATAAAAAAACAGCTTAATTGAAAAATCAGCAAAAGACAAGGACACTTCACTAAACAAAATCTATAAATAGCAAACACGTGCAGCCTGTATAAAGACATTATCATTAGTCATTAAAGAAGTACAAGTTAAAATGACAATGAGACATCTATAATAATGGCTAAAATAAAAAATACTGACAATATAAAGTGCTGGAGGGGATAAAGATCTACTGGGACTCTCATATGTTGCTGATGGGAATGCCAAAAAAACAAAAGCCACTCTGGAAAACATTTTAGCAGTTTCTTATATGACTTATACAACCTAGCAATCCCACATCTACGTATCTTATCTGAAAACTTATGTTCACACAACTTATACAAATGTTCAAAGGGACTCTATTTATAATCATCAAAATTGGAACTAGCTTAGTTGTCCTTCAAAGGATGAATTGCTAAACAAACTATGGCACATCCACATAATGAATACTACGCAACAACAATGAAAAAGAATGGATGGATGCATTCAACAACTTGGATGAATCTCAAAGGCATAGTATGTGAGTGAAAAATGCTAGTCTCAAAAGGTTACATCCTGTATGGTTCCATTTGTATGACATTCATGAAAAGGTAAAGCAAACAAAATCCTAAAGTGACAGAGAGTAATGGATGTCAGGGGTTAGGGTTTGAAGGAGGGTGTGACTATAAAGGAGTACCAGGGAGGAGTTTCTTGGGATGACAGAACTGTTCTATACCCTACTATGGGTTTAGATATGGTTTGTTTGCTTGTCCCACCAACAGTCATTTTGAAATTTAATCCCTAGTGTGGTGGTGTTGGGAGGTGGGATCTAATAGGAAATGTTTGCCATGAGAGTGGGTCTCTTATGAACAGGATTAATGCCCTCCCGGTTAGGGTGTTCTTACTCTATTAGTTCCCACGAGAGATGGCTGTTAAAAAGAGCCTGGAACCTTCACCCTCGCCCCTTGTTTTCTCTCCCAACATGTGATCTCTGGCACATACCAGCTTCCCCTTTTACCTTTTTCCATGAGTGTAAGTAACCTGAGGCCCTCACCAGATGCAGATGCTTAATCTTGAACTTCCCAGTCATCCAGAATTGTGACCTAAATAAACCTTTTTTCTTTATAAATTACACAGTCTCAGGTTTTCCTTTATTGTGGCACAAGAAAGACTAAGACAATCCTGATTGTGGTAGTGGTAATATGAATCTATACATGTGTTAAAATTCATCAAAAATGGTCAATTTTACTGCATGTTAATTTAAAAAATCATTTCAATGACTTTTTCATGGGTCACAGTGTAGTATTCCCACTCCATTTTGTTAGTTTTTACCCTCATGTGTTTCTCAAAAGGTTGAAGGTATTGAATGTGCCCGTGGCTCTTATACGTACAAGTTAAGAGCCACAAGTTTTTATTGTTTACTCTCTACTCTCCACAGCCCCTCCAACAAGGTAGTACAACATTTATGCTGAATCCCTCAATGGGGAAATCAGGGTAGCCCTTCTGCAGAAGGTGAGAAAGATGGAATACTATTCCTAAATGTTAGAAAAGCCACAAGACCATCCCTGATTGTAGTAATTCCAAAGGTTGTGCAGATAAAAATTAAGAATGTTAATTTGACATGTAGAGTCAGTTAAGCCAGTAAAACTCAAAATTATAGGTCAATATGGCATGATCCAAAGTAGTTTAATGAATGAATATATTCTTTCATCTAACTTTGCTCATATTACAAAATATATTTTAAAAGAAAGTTCCTTTCTTATCATTAGAGTTAATGTTCCGATACTTCAAAAAAAGGTACACTAAAAATATATCCATATTGTGAATTTCAACTTTGAATATATTTTATATTATTTACTGTACTCTACCATATATAACTTATTTGAATAGTCTTAAATCAGAAAGATCCATTTCCCAAGGAAACATAAAGGTACAGTCCACAATATTTATTAAATACAAGTACAGTAGCTCCAAATAGAGCTGGCAATTCCATAACTAATTACGGTTACTTATCTTGTTCTGGTTTGTAATAGTCATGCATGTCTATTAGATCACCAGTACATATATATAACAATTAACTAGTACCCAACGTATTTTAGGAGCAAAAAAATCTGAGGCAGTATTTTGAATCACCCTCTCTCATACAGTGTGTCCCAAAAGTCTCAGTGTGGTTTTTACTTTAATAACTTCAGCCATATAAATGCTACAGAATGCTAAACAAATCATTTGAAAATTGAATTATTTAAATTTCATATATATTTATTTTGTTTCATAAATTTGAAGAATGAATTTTTAATGTTAACTTTTTGTGGTACTGGTTTCTGGATGACCCTTACTTGGATACATTGGGCACTTGATCTATCTTTTCTATAAGGTCATGCCAAAACTGTCAATTATGTATCAAAACCTTATTCTTTAGATGATCTTAAATTTAGGATTACAAACACAATCTCTCAGTCACTGAGCAGCAGATGATGAAAGTTTTTAGATAGTCTGAAAATCTTGTCAAGCCATATGTAGCCCCAAATGGTTCCTATGTTAACTTTTTTTTTTTTTTTTTTTTGAGTTGGAGTCTCACTCTGTCGCCCAGACTGGAGTGCAGTGGCCGCTCCCGGCCACCGCAGCCTCGACCCGCTGGGCTCCGGCGATCCTTCCACCTCAGCCTTCCAAGTAGCCGGAACTACAGGCGTGCGCTACCACACCCGGCTGATTTTTAGATTTATTGTAGAGATGAGGTCTCGTTGCCCTGGCGGGTCTCGAACCCGCAGGCTCAGGCATGTTAACTTTTAATAAGAAACATACTATTATTTAAAACATTTGAATAATTCACTTTTCAATTTTTTTTTGTATATTTGTTTGCATAGAATACAACCTCTGCACCAGGTGCTCTCCAGTGGCCCACAGAGTTGCTCAGTCCAGCTCCCTATGAAGAGTGCAGAGCTGCATTTCTTGCAAAATGCATCCTGTTCCATGTGTGAACAGAGGTACTAGAACAGTCCTAATTGGGCAAGTTGGACAAGATGATAGGCCAAGAACTGAAAAAGCAGAGTTGAAATGAAGCTATAATGCAATACTAGGTATTTCTTTCAAAAGTACTGGGTTCACCAAGAGATAGAAAGCATCCACCAGAATGAGAAGCACTGCAAATGAAATAGCACCCTTTATTGTTATATAAAGCACATCAATAAGTGTGTCTCTAGACTTTCACTTCCTTAAACTAACTAGACATTTTTTGGGTAGAAAATTAGTGCCTTCATTGCAAATATTTCTAGTCTCATAATGACAGGAAGATTATTTTGACAAATGGGAAAAGTTATGCAACACAAAGTTTGGTGTTTTTAAACGTAAATAAAAATTGAGAGATTCACCTTTCTTGTATTTTCATACTTTTAAAAAATTGATAAAAATATTAATTTCATTATTAAGGTGGGAACACTAAAGAAATGAACTGGAAAAGTTTGACTCAACAGTGACACAGTGGGAATTATATAGAATAATGTTTTACAGGTGCTGGAAATGTAACTGAATAGAGAACCAGGTATAGATTGTCAATGTAAATCTTATTCCAATTATTATCAGATTCTTGTGTTTAAGAGTTTAGAATTTTTTTCATAATCCTTGTTGAACTTTAATAAATAAATTATTTTCAAAGTTTTAATTTTAGGAATAAGCAGTCATCAGCTGTAGAGGTTTTGTGTTTTCATCAGGAGGAATTTAAAGTCCAAAAGTCTCTCTTTCTGTGATGTTAGCATCAATTGTTGCTCAATGCCGAAATTCATTGGAGGTTGTAAACAGTAATATTCTGATTATAGCATTCCTTTTTCATATATTAGCTGGCATACTTCTATAAAGATATTTCTAAAACCATTTATCTGCAAACTTTTTTAATCTACTATTTGGTTCTCAGTAGTATTGTTCATCCAAAAAACAAAATAAATGCTAGACACTTTCCCTTTATTTACCCATTTTGAGTCATCTACTTCCCAGCTGAGTCATCTACTTCTCTGCCAGATCTAATTTCTTACCATCCCCAGAACATATTCTGTATCTTCAAGTAAACTCATGCTTGTCAATTACTACAGTCTAATTGCCCTTCAAAGTTTTCTGAACAGCTACCAGGAAATAGAATGATGGAATAACTATTGAGTTAAAGGATTAGGCAAATACAAATAAATTATACTTATTTTATGATCCCATCACCTTAGAAGATGACTTAATAGTGAAAGGAAAAGAATCATATTGTAATAATGAAATCAGAGAGGGAATTCAAGCCCCAGAGGTGATTCCCTGAAGTTTATGTTAATATACACCTTGTGGGGGACCAAACATCAACTGGAAATGTTTCCTGAAAACTGCTCCAGCTCTTTTCTCATTTAAAATATTCCAACTTTACTTGACCCATTAGTCATCATATTACTTACATTTATGATGTATTATGAAATCTATTACCAAAAGCCCAATGGATTCAATATGGTTTGTTATACTCAAATCATAACATTTATGAAAGAAAATTTCTTTGGTAAGTGTTTCTTGTTTTGGAATTTTATTTTCAAAAGATAAAAAAAATTTAGCACATAACACAGGTGGCTATGTACAGACACAGCAATGATGATTGTTTTTATTTCCCACCTTAGAGAGGTAAATGGAAAACACGGAACCAAGAAATCGATAATCAAGGTTGACTTAATGGAGTACAATAACTCTAGTAAAAAAATTTATATTACTAGATCGTAGTGCTTTTTTATTCTCTTATTCAGCAATTCAAATTCAGATTTTTGTTAGTATCCAAGTTAAAGTATTCACGATGACAGTGAACAGTGTATTCACAGAAAATCTGGAACGCTGCCCATGACAATGTGATCACATACTTTCATCAAAGTGTGAAGTGTAAAGACCTCAGTGGTGGCAGACATGAGTGCTTTAATAAATGACGGTATACCAAGTGGAACAGGCTACATGCTGTGTTATGTGCTATAAGGAGGCTCAGAGACATAAACTGATATAGGCTCTTGATAATAGCAGTTTTTAAGTCAATAGCAGTTCATGGTGTTTATCACTGGGGTCTGGGCATAATCACTGGATAGATTTACTCAAGTACATATTTTTATGACCAAGCACTGACTTTTTGATTTCACTCTCCCCCATCACAACATAAAAGTTCTATTATAGGGTAATTGCACTGGTTTTCAGAAATGAGTGTACTTAACTAAGCTCATCAAAATAAGGTGCTCTCCCTTTAAGAGGCAACTACAGAAGGATAACTACATCCTACTGCTCCACTAATTTTGGCAGCTTTTTTGGGTGGCTATGTCTTTTTTTTTTTTGCTATCTTTAATGGTGGCATAAACTCATCCTTGGAGACAGTGGATATGAGTTTTGGGAACAGCCAAATGTTTTGAGATACATTTAGTGAAAATGATATTACCAAGCCACTTATGTAAAAAGGAAAGATTGGCATGAATGGAAATAAAAAAGATTACAAAGGAAACAGGATTTAGGCTAAACCTAGTGGCAGCTCGGAATTAGGGTGGGGGGGAGGGAGAAAGGTGCAAGAATTTCATACTGAGAGAACAAGATTAAAAACACAGAAAAGCCAATTTACAGAGGCACCCACTGCTAATGACTGACAATTTGATAATCATTAAAAATAATGGGCTCAAGATAATACCAAACAATATCAATTAGCTGGTTACTACTGGAATAAGCCAGAAATGAACTCATTTTTCAAAACAGGTAAATAAAGGGAAAGTATCAAACATTTGTTTTTCCTTTTGGGTGAACAATACTACCGAGAACCAAATAGTAGATGAGAAAATATTTACAGAAGTATGATTATAGAAGTAACTTTACAGAAGCATGACAGCTAATATATGAAAAAGTAATACTAGAATCAGAACATTATCGTTTAACCTCCAATGAATTTAGGCATTGAGCATCAATTGGTGCTAACATCACAAAAAGAGAGACTTTTGGACATTAAATTCCTCCTGAGGAAAGCAAAAAACCTCTTAAAATTTGCTTTTTAAAAATAACAAAACCTGAATTAGATTAAGCCAAATGCCAATTTATATGTAAGAAATATAGCGGACAGAGGGTGGAGGGTTAAGGAGAGTTTTGACTTAGCTGAGGAAGGGGGGTAATCAAGATTCAAACAAGTTTGGCGAGGGAGGCTAATCTATCAAGGACATAGGAAACAAGATTACTGAGTAAAAGAATATGAAGTTAGTGCTATTGGGAAATAAAATGAGGAAGTAATCAAGGCATAACAAAATGTAGAACCATTAGAAAGAAAAGGGTAAAGGACTTGAAATAAAAAGAAAGATGATCCAAAGATGGTAGTAAATTGTGAGAAAACACGGGTGGAATAATGTTACTATTACTAGCAGTTGTAAAGAAATTTGAAGACTATGTTATGGGAAGAGGTAAACATGGAGAGAGGAGAGAAAAAATAGCTTAATATAACATAAACATGTTTAAGTAACAAAACATATTAAATAGACCAATGGAGAAATAATCTCAGAGTTAGATTAAGTCAAAACTGTAGCTAGGCATTTGGGAGTTGTTAGCATAAAAGAGATAGCTGAGACTATAGTATATAGAGATAAGAAAGGAAGGTTCAGGTCTGTGCTCTTGGGAAGGTGTAGAGCTAGAAAGTTAGGGGAAAAAAAGAGCCTTTTGCAAGCAGTAAGTTGGAAAGTTAGAGCTCGGAGAAGACTACGTTCTTCGTCTCTTCTACCTTAGACTACGGTAGGTCCCTAGAAAGATATCCCTCACCTCAATTACTCTTATTCTCTTCTGTAGATGAAAAAATTCTAACAGAATTAGACTATGTGAAGAAACAAAAATCTTAATAACTGCCACTCTACTGAAACCTGGTGCGGACCCCCACAACCAGCTTCTGTAACTCTGTGAGTCCTATTACTTGCCATGTAGCTGAGAGTAGTCTACTGGAGGTACTACTGTCAACCAGACCTCCAAAGAGAAGATTTAAAGTCCTTTCATTCTACATTGCTGAAAAGTAATTAATATGGTTTGCTGATTCTACAGTGAAAAATTCTGGTATTAAAATCAAGTTGTTACATGAATAAAATAAAACGTTTAGTTAAAAAAAGTCAGTTCATTAAAAGTAATCAGTTTTTCTCATTTCTTCCTAAAACAAGTTATAGTTAAAAACAAAGCTTGAAATAATGAAAGTCTTTCCCGCATTGTAAAATTCTCTTGGTTCATTTCTATTTGACATCTTGACATCAAGTTTACTGTTTCATTTTGATACATTACAGAGAAAATAAACTATGATAATATTATGCTGATGCTGGAAACTGGAACCCATAAAACTCAGGAAATATAAAAGTCAAGGTTCTTACAGTTTTATTAACTAGTTTACATTTCTTCAGTGTAGAAGATAGCCTGATAGTATGGCTATAAAACTGAATTAAGACAGAGGCAGTACTCCAGTGATTAGGGTATGGGCCTTAGCCCTATTTCTGGAAAGAGAAAAGGAACAAAGGGTTAAATATCAGGGCAACATTAAGATAAATAAATTAATTAAAATTTGCTTCTTGAGATATTTTATTTTGCTTTGAATCTTGCATTTAAAAATCAAATTATGAGGGTAGAGCAAAATGATAGAATAGGACTCTCCAGTAATTGTTCCCTGTAGCAAACTAATTTCAGCAACTATGCACACATGAAAATGTCTTCCAAAGAGCTAAGAAAACCAGGTGAGAGGTCACAGTGCCATTTCATATCATAATAGTAAGAAAAGATTCACTGAAGAGGATAGGAAGGACATTACCTGTGTAACTCCTCCCTCAATCCCAAGCAGTACAGCATGGAGAGAGATACCATCATCTTGGGGGGGGGAAAGAGAGGGAAATGAGCATGGGACTTTGTCTTGGTCTCCAACTCTGCGCCCATCACAATAAAACTCAGTACCAGACACACTCACACAGCCCCTGAATCCTGGTTGGTACCCATGGCCTTTTGACCTGTTTCAGCTGGTGCTGACAGGAACCCATATCCCCTTTGAAATGGACTTGATCACCAGCTAACTACAACCTCTGGTTTTGGACAAACCTGAGTGGTTGGGGCTTATGTGTGCCCCAGTATTGCACCAACCTTGGTGGCAATGGTGCTGCACCACTTGCAGTGGTCCTGGGCTTAGGTTGCCCCCTAGAGTTGCAATGGCTGTGGCAGTCATGGGCTTAGGGACCACACCAGGCAACCTGATAAAAAAAATCTCGATACAAATGTTAAAGGAAGCCGGGCTCGGTGGCTCAGCCTGTAATCCCGTGCCTTTGGGAGGCTGAGGTGAGTGAATTGCCTGAGCCCGCGGGTTCGAGACCTGCCTGGGCAGCGAGACCTCATCTCTACAATAAATTAAAAAATCAGCTGGGCGTGGTGGCACATGCCTGTAATTCCGGCTACTCGGAAGGCTGAGGCGGAAGGATCGCCGGAGCCCAGCAGGCCGAGGCTGCGGTGGCCGGGAGCGGCCACTGCACTCCAGTATGGGCGACAGAGTGAGACTCCAACTCAAAAAAAAAAAAAATAAAATAAAATAAAAATGTTAAAGGATATTCCCAGACAAAACCAGACTACAAAGACTTGAATAAGTATCTATTTCTTTGATGTTCACACATAGATACATAACCACAAGAATCAAGAATAACTGGAAACATGACATTACTAAACAGATAAAACGCCAGTGATAAACTCCAAAGAAATAAACATATATGAATTGCCTGACAAAGAATACAAAATAACTTCTTTAAGAAAACTTTAAGAAAATGCACAGAAACAATTCAACAACATAAGAAAAACAATAAGCAACCAGAATGAGAAATTTCACAAAGATTAAAATAATAAAAAACCAGAAATCCCACAGCTGAAAAATATAATGAACTAAATGAGAAATGCAGTAGAGAACATCATCAGTAGATTTGATCAAGCAGAAAAATCTATGAACTCAAATACAGGTGATTTGAAAATATATAGTCAGGAAGAAAAACAAGTATAGGGAAAAAAAGAATTAAGAAAACTTACAAGATTCATAGGATAGCATCAAAAGAGCAAATTTTTCAGTAATTGGCATTCAAGAGGGAGTAGAGAAAGATAAGGAGGTAGAATCTGGAGAAAGATATACATATCTAGGTATAGGAAGGTCAAAAGAATCCAACCAGATTCAATTAAAATAAGACCATCCATCCAAAGACATATTATAATTAAAGTGTCAAATATTAAAGACAAAGAGAGCAACCTAAGAGTAGTAAGGGAACACAAGTCCATAGCATATGAGAATGTTTCATTATGTTTAGCAGCAGAATTCGCAATAGAAATCTTTATAGGATGGGGAGAGTGGGATGATATATTCAAAGTGCTGAAGGAAAAAAATTGTCATGAAGAATACTGTGCCCAGCAAAGCTGTCCTTAAATATAAAAGAGACAGACACTTTCCTGGCCAATCAAAAGCTGAGGGAATTCATCACCATCAGACTTGCCTTACAAAAAATGCTAGAGAGAGTTCTTCTAGCTGAAAGGCAAGTATACTAATAAGTGACATAAGAAAATTTCAAAGTATAAAACTGACTGGTAAAAATAATTGCACAGTAAAATGTAAAATCCTTAATACTGTAATGGTGGTATATAAATTATTTATACCTTTTATATGAAGGTTAAAAGATAAAAGTACTAGTAATGAATATAAAAGTCTGTTAAGGGATACACAATACACCAAAATTTAAGTTTGGACATAAAAAAAATCAAAATTCAGAGGGAGATAGTTAAGTAAAAGTTTCAGCTTGTATGTGTGTGTGTGTGTGTGTGTGTGTGTGTGTGTGTGTGTGTGTGCATGTAATCAAAATTTAGCTGTCATTAGCTTAAAACAACCTGTTGTAAGATTTTTAAAGCCCCATGGCAACTTTGCAGACCCCAAAAATGTACAAACAAGTAATTAAAACATACCACTAGAGAAAATAACTTACAAAGACAGCAAAAGAGGAAGAAAAAAAACAAAGTCTATAAAACAACTAGAAAACAATTAACAAAATGGCACAGTAATTCCTTGCCTGTCATTAATTACTTTGACTTATCAGAATTACCTGGCTTAAATTCTCTAATCAAAAGGCAGGTGGCTGAATGGATTAAAAAGCAAGACCCATTGATATGCTGCCTACAAGACACTCATTTCACCTGTTATGATACATAGAAAGTGAAGGGATGAAAAAAAACATTCCATGCAAGTAGAAACCAGAAGAGAGCAGAGGTAGCTATACTCACATTAAATAGACTTTATGTGAAAAACTATAAAAATAGATACAGTCATTACATAATGACAAAGGGGTCAGTTCAGCAAGGAGGTACACACATTGGAGCACCTAAATATATAAAGCAAATATTAATAGATCTAAAGGGAGAGATAGACTGCAATACAGGAAGAGTGAAGGACTTTAATCCCACTTTCAATGATGAACACATCATTCAGACAGAAAACTAATAAGGAAGTATCAGACTTAAACTGTACTCTAGAACAAATGAACCTGACAGACATACAGAATGTTCTATCCAGCAGTACATATTCTTCTCAATTGCAAATGGAACTTTCGCTGGGATAGATCAGCTGTTGGGGCACAGAACAAATCTTAGCAAATTTAAGAAGACTGAAATCATATCAAATATTTCTGACTACCATGGTAAAACTAGCGAGCGATAACAGGAAGAAGTTAGAAAAATTCACATGTGTATGGAAATTAAATAACATGATCCCAAGCAACCAAGAGATCAATAAAGAGCTTAAAAAGGAAATAAAAAAAATCATGAGAGAAATGAAATTGAAAACACCACAGACCGAAACATATAGAATACAGCAAAATCGGTTTTAAGAGGGAACTTTATAGCAAACACATCAAAAAATTAAAAAAAAAATCTGAAATACCTAACCTAATTGTGGAGCGCCTCCGCCCTAACATGGCGCCCGAAGCGGCCAGACCTCAAGACAAAACAAGCCCTAATTAGGCAACTAAAGGATGTCGGCATACATTCCTCTCTCACAGGCCTATTGGTGTGTGCCGCGTTACCTTAATTGATTGGCAGAGATACTAGATTTAAGGTCACGGGAAAGAGAAACAAGCAGCTGAGACAGCTGAGGCAGCTGAGACAACTATGTAATAGCCTGGGATTAAAGCAGCTTGCAGAAGAATCGTGTGAGAGTCGTTATTGAAAGCGACACCTAATGTTACACACAAGAAAGTAGAAAAGTAAGAATAAGCAAAGACTAAACTTAGTAGAAGAAAATAATAAAGATGACAGAAGAACATGAAATCGAGACTAGAAAGATAAAAAAAGACCAGAGAAACAAAGAGCTGTTTTTTTTGAAAAAATAAATTGAGATTCTTTAGTTAGACTAAGAAAAAAGACAGAAGACTTAAATAAATGAAATCAGAGGTAAGAAAGAAGATATTACAACTGATATAAGATCATAACTGAAGAAGACATTACAACTGATATAAGGATCATAAGAGACTATAATGAACAATTATCTGCCAGCAAATTGGATGAACTAGAATAACTTAAGTTCCTGGACATATAATCAATCAAGATTGAATCATAAAGAAAGAGAAAATCTGAACAAACCAATAATGAATAAGTAGAGTGAACCAATCACAAAAGTAACCCATAAAAGAAAAGCCCAGGACCTGATGGTTTACTGCTAAATTCTATCAAACACTTAAACAATACCAACTCTTCTCCAACTCTTCCAAAAAACCAAAGAAGAGGGAATACATCCAAGTTCATTTTACGAGACCAACATTACCCTGATAACAAAACCAGATGAAAACACAACAAAAAAAGAAAACTTCAGACCAATATCCCTGATAGATACAGATGCAAAAATCCTCAACAAAATATTAGCAAACCGAATTCAACAGTGCATTAAAAAGATCAGTCACCAGCCGGGCTCGGTGGCTCAGCCTGTAATCCCATGCCTTTGGGAGGCTGAGGTGAGTGGATTGCCTGAGCCCGGAGTTCGACACCCGCCTGGGAAGTGAGACCTCATGTCTACAATAAATAAAAAAATCAGCAGGGTATGGTAGCGCATGCCTGTAATTCCGGCTACTTGGAAGGCTGAGGCGGAAGGATCGCCGGAGTCCAGCAGGTCGAGGCTGCGGTGGCCGGGAGCGGCCAGTGCATTCCAGTCTGGGCAACAGAGACTCCAAGTCAAAAAAAAAAAAAAAAAAAAATCAGTCACCAAGATCAAGTGAGATTCATCCCAAGGATGCAAGGATGGTTCAAAAACTGCAAACAAAAATAAAATAAACATGATACATCACTTCAATAGAATTAAAGACAAAAACCGTATGATTATTTCAATAGGTGCAGAAAGAGCATTTGACAAAATTCAACATCCCTTCATCATAAAAACTCTCAACAAGTTGGGTATAGGGAGAATGGACCTCACCACAATAAAGGCTATACGTCAAATGCATAGCTAATATATTGAACAGGGAAAAGCTGAAAGCTTTTCATCTAAAACTTAGAATCAGGCAATAACGCCTACTCTCATCACTCTTATTCAACATAGTACTGGATGTCCTAACTAGACAATCAGGCAAGAGAAAGAAATAGATCAGAACAGAAAAAGAAGAGGTTAAACTGTCTCTGCAGATGACATGATCTTATATATGGAAACCTCTAAAACATGCACCAAAAACCTGTTACAACTAATGAACAAATTCAGTTAAGTTGTATGATTCAAAATCAACATACAAAAATTAGTAGCATTTCTATACACTAACAGTGAACGATCTGAAAAAGAAATCAAGAAAAATCCCATTTATAGTAGCTAAAAACAAACAAACAAAAACGTAGGAATCCTTTAACCAAGGAGGTAAAACAGCTTTCCACTGAAAGTTATAACATTGATGGGAGAAATGGAAGATACAAATAAACGGAAAGATATCTTGTGTATGTGAATTAGAAAAATTAATATTTTTAAAATGTCCATATTACCCAAATATCAGTGCTATTGAATTACAGATTCAGTGCAATTCCTATCAAAATACCACTGACATTCTTCATAGAAAAACAATGCTAAAATTCATAGAGAACTACAAAAGACCCTGAATAGCCAAAGGAATCTTGAGCAAAAAGAACAAAGCTGGAAGTATTACACTACCCAACTTACAAGTGTACTACAAAACTATAGTAACCAAAATAGCATGGTACTGACATAAAAACAGACACACAGATCAATGGAACAGAATAGAGAGCCAGAAATAAATTCACCTGTTAATAGCCAATTAGTTTTCAACAAAGGTACCAAGAACACACAATGGGAAAGGACAGTCTTTTCAATAAATACTGTCGGGAAAACTGTATAGCCACATGTAAAGAATGAAATTAGATCCCTATGTCTCACCACAAGTAAAAATTAACTCAAAATTGATTAAAGACTTAAATGTAAGACCTAAAACTATGAGACTACTCGAAGAAAACACAGGGGAAAAGCTTCATGATGTTGGTCTGGACAATAATTTTCTAGATATGACCTTAAAAACACAGGCAACAAAGACAAAAATAGACAAATGGAATTACAATAAACTAAAAAGCTTCTTCCCAGCCAAATAGAATGAAGAGAAACCCACAGAATAGGAGAAAATATTGCAAACTATACAACTGATAAGAATTTCATACCTAAAATGCACAAGAAACTCAAACAACTCAACAGCAAAACAAAACAATACAAAAACAACCCAGTTAAAAAATGGGCATAAGATTCAAACAGACATTGCTCAAAAGAAGATATACAAATGTCTAACAGGTATATGAAAAAGTGCTCAACATATCTAATCTTCAAGGAAATGCAAATCAAAACCACAAAATAATGTTGTTCATGTTACAATGGCTTTTATAAAAATTACAAAAGATAATGAGTGTTGGCAAGAATGTGGAGAAAAGAAAATTCCCACACATTGTTGGTGGGAATGTAGATCAGTATAGCCATTATGGAAAACAGTATGGAAATTCCTCAATAAATTAAAAATAGAACTATGGTGTGATCCAGCAATCCCATTACTGGGTATAGATAAAAAAAAAAATGAAATCAGTATGCCAAAGAGATGTCTGCACTCCCATGTTTATTGCAGCATAATTCTTAATAGTCAAGACATGGAATCAACCTAAGTGTTTAACAGATAAGTAAAGAAAATGTATTATGGGCTGGGTTTGGTGGCTCAGTCTGTAATCCCAGCACTTTGGGAGGCTGAGGCGAGTGGATAGCCTGCGCCTGCGGGTTCGAAACCAGCCTCGGGCAGCTTGGTGAGCCCTTGTATCTACAATAAATAAAAAATTAGCCAGGCACAGTAGCGCATGCCTATAGTTCCGGCTACTTGGAAGGCTGAGGCGAAAGGATTGCTGGAGCCCAGCAGGTCGACTCTGGGATGACAGTGAGTGTGCCACTACACTCCAGGCTGGGCAACAGAGTGAGACAATAAGAAAAATACCAGGGAGCTCATATGTTTTTGCAAATGACCCTGAGTTAATTAGAAAAATCTGCACTCTTACCAGTTCTTCTTCTCACATGTCAGCTCTCATTAAATAATAATAATAATAATTTAAAAACCCCAAAACCTCATTTCAAGAGAGTGCATTTTATATACATGATGAAATACTATTCAGCCTTAAAAAAGATGGAAATTCTCCATTAGTGACAACATGGATGAACCTGGAAGATGTTATACTAAGTAAAATAAGTTAAATGGAAAAAGACAAATATTCATGATCTCACATATATTAAAAAAATCAAATTTATAAAAGCAGATATTAGCATGTTGGTAGCCAGGAACTGGGGGTACAGGGAGGAAGTTGGTTAGGGAAAGGGTGCAACATTTCAATTATGTAGGATGTATAAGCTCTGAAGATCTAATATACATTATGACTATAATTAAAAATACTGTACTACATACTTGAAATTTGCTAATAGAGTAAATCTGATGTGTTCTCACTACAAATAAAAGATTGTAACTGAAATAGTAGGTATGTTAATTAGCTTGAATGTGGTGATCATTTCACAATGATACACAAATTAAAATATCACATTGTACACCTTACATTTATACAATTTTTACTTATCAATATACCTCAATAAAGCAAAATCCATTTGAAATTTGTAATGGAAAAGAATAAAAAAATCATATCACTTATCCTTCACTTTCTACTCCAGAAAATGTCAGGAGACTATGTAGTTCATCTTTTTCAGGTGTCTAAATTGCCCTGAGTCAGTCACTTTTAAGGCATGTCTGAATTAATACCAACGGGGTAATAAATTTAGGAAAAATATAAAAGCAGAGTTCACTAAGAAAGGTAAAAGCATTTCAAAACTTCATATATTTTGGGGCAAAAAATCTAAAATTTCTATTTTATATTCATATAAACAAACCTATTTGAATGGTATTACTGTACCTAAGGACTCTTTTAATATTTTATAGCATTTAAGCACACATTTTCATTCAAATTAAAGAGGTTTGTGGAAATGCAATAGTTTAGGATGTTTTGGAATTATTTTATTTTATCTTATTTATTTATTTTGAGTTGGAGTCTCACTCTGTCGCCCAGACTGGAGTGCAGTGGCCACTCCTGGCCACAGGAGCCTCGACCTGCTGGGTTCCGGCGATCCTTCCGCCTCAGCCTTCCAAGTAGCCGGAATTACAGGCGCACGCTACCACGCCCGACTAATTTTTTGATTTTATTGTAGAGATGAGGTCTCGCCTGCCCAGGCGGGTCTAGAACCCGCGGGCTCAGGCAATTCATCCACCTCAGCCTCCCAAAGGTGTGGGATTACAGGCTGAGCCACCGAGCCCGGCTTGGAATTATTTTAAAGTAGAAATGAAAATCACTGTAATCTATAAAACAGTAAACTAATCCATAAAATATAAGGGGAAAAAAAATTCAAAATAGGATTATACCAAGTCAGATTTTTAAAGTCAAAGGCAAATAAAACCAGAGATGAAACCAATCCAAAGCTAGAATGACATAAAAAAATCTGAAAACCACACAGGTAAATTAATAAACGTTTAAACGGAGACTAAATGAGTGGTTGTATTAGGAGAAAAAGACATCTAAACGACAAGTAATGAGAAATTGCATTCATTACTTTGTTTGATAGAACCATGTTATTTAAATTATATGATGACTGTGGCATGCTAATCATTAATTTACAATAAAACATAAATGACTTGGGAATGTTCTCCCAATTTGGCACTTTTGTTCTTTGTTGTTATTTAAATGTAATTTCATGGCTACAGTGACAGTGGCTCAAAATGTGTCTGCAAAAGAACAATAAGAAAAATACCAGGGAGCCCAAATGTTTTTGCAAATGACCCTGAGTTAATTAGAAAAATCTGCACTCTTACCAGTTCTTCTTCTCACATGTCAGCTCTCATTAAATAATAATAATAATAAAAGAAAAAACCCAAAACCTCATTTCAAAGTTAAGAAATCCCATGGTTAACAAAACTTTTAAAAATGGGATCAAACGAGCACATTCCTACATTTCTGTATGATGTCATACCAAACACTTCACAGCTGAATTTAAATTTTCAAGTATGAATGATTTTTCAATATAAGAAGTATCTGATCGAACGCTAATTTTTTCTCTATAGGCTAACTGTGCCAGGAACAGGTGGCCCTGCTTTCAATTATGGAGGGCTAGCATGCCAATGTGAGGCCTGGATTAGTTCACCTTCTCACGGGGAATTTTCCTCGGTTGGGAATAGATTTATTATGGCTTCACACATGGAATAGAGCTCATGTCAGCTGAGGGCAGTGACACATCATATGATTCAAATTAACCTGCTGTGGACTGTTCCGCGGGACTTAGATTGTGTATTAAAATGACGACATTTTAAAAACAGCTTGAAAGAAACCAGGATTGCTGAACTGCAATGGTTCTAATTTGTTCCAACTAATCTATCACCTGCTGGAGATATTATTCTAGTGGGTTTCTGGTAGCTGCTGTTTTCCAGGTTTCTCCAAGCCACTGACCTTGCTAATGGTTACAACTGTTGCCTGTGACGGAAAAAGGTGGGGGTTGGGTGAGCTTTGAAGAAGTTTTTGATGTAGAAGTTGGGACCTACCATTTGCTCTAAAGTGCTATTAAGGGAACAGAGGAAATAAGGGAATACTCAAGAACTCTGAATTATTTTTTTCCAAAAACAAATGCTAAAGAGCAGCATTTGTATCACCTTGTTTAGAAAAAATAATCCTTGAAAAATAAACCTCAAAGGCTAAATTCAAAATCTGTTAAATTCACACCTTTTTGAAGAAAATGTAAGATTAGGCAGTTATAATCAATATTTCCCTTACCTTTCAGGGTTATAGCTTTTATTGTTACTATAACCTTAATTCCAGAGCAAGAAAGGAGTAGGTGGAAATATAATACTTTAGAGATGTGGCACAAGACACACACAAAGAAGAGATGTGCACATAATTATAAAACTAATAGTAACAAGAGATTCCTAATGATAACATTACACAAAAATTACAAGTATTGCTTGTAGTGTTTTTGTTATTATTTGTAATACTTTTTTATTTTTCAAGAAAAGGAGATGGTATTGGGAAACATTATAAAGCTGAAGTTTGTTCCTCAAGTCTCAACATAAACAATACTCTTCTTAGTATTCTATTACCTAAAATCTGGAAAAAAAATATAATTTTCTTGGCTTACAAAATTTATAAAATAATACATTCATATGACAGAAGCTATTTTACTATGTCCTGGTTATTCCCATTTAATTAGCAGTGTACAAGTCTTACTATTTGCTATAGGTTTTTGATTTCAAAATTTATATAGTAGTGTGGCAATCTGGCTATGTAGTGATAGAACATAATTACTCTATAAAATAACATCTACTTATATATTCTAAATGACAAATTGTTTATGGCAAGAACATTGTTGCCTGGGACAGGAAGTTCTGGAGCAATTCAAAGTTGTTAGGTTAGTGTTTTAGCGGAAACCCCACACAGCTAATTTACCATTTAAAATAATCTTCCATTAAATAAAAGAATTTTTGGTTAAAATGTTTTAGACAAAAACTTAAATCATTCATTGGATGTGATATTTAATTTTTCATAATTAATGTACCATTCTAAAAACCACTCATCTCTGCCATTTGCCCATCTCATGCCCCAAAATATCTTCAGTTTGGCTCTCAAAAACTGTGACTGATGCTTTTTAGAAAAGCATATACAATTTTTAAAAATCACACATGTATGATTTTTAAAATAATTTTTAATGAGTCATATAAAACTTGGTACAAAAAGTATCGTCCTCAGACCAATAACATCCACTTCATTTGGAACTTGCTAGACATAAATTGTTTCAACTCCTACCTTCTAGAACTATTAAACTACCATTTGCATTTTTATTTATGAGTTGGAGTCTCACTCTGTTGCCCAGACTGGAGTGCAGTGGCTGCTCCCGGGCCACCGCAGCCTCGACCTGCTGGGCTCCGGCGATTCCACAGCCTCAGCCTTGCGAGTAGCCGGAATTACAGGTGCGCATTACCACAACCAGCTGATTTTTTGATTTATTGTAGAGATGAGGTCTCGCTGCCCAGGCGGGTCTCGAACCCGCGGGCTCAGGCAATCCACTCACCTCAGCCTCCCAAAGGCGTGGGATTACAGGCTGAGCCACTGAACCCAGCTCCATTTGCACTTTTAACAAACTCCTAGAGATGCTTCAAATGTGGAACAGAGTTTGAGAACTGCTGCTGTAAAATAACTATTTCAATTAATTTACTTAAAAGTTTACATCTCTAAATATATTATCACTACTATTATTATTATTTTAATTTTTGTGTTTTTTTTAAATCGAGGTCTCACTTTGCCACCCAGGCTAGAGTGCAGTGGTGCCATCACAGCTCACCGCAGCCTCAACTTCCTAGGCTCAGATGACCCTTCCACTTCAGCCTCCCAAGTTGTTAGGACTATAGACACATGCCACCACACATGGCTATTTAAAAAATTTTTTGTAAAGACAAGATCTTGCTATGTTGCCTAGGCTGGTCTTGAACTCCTGGGCTCAAGCAATCCTTCCACCATGGCCTCCCAAAGTATAAGAATTATAGGTGTGAGCCACCACACCTGGCTGAAATTATCACTAGTACTGAATAAACATAAAATCAGAAATGGTATGTAATTCCAATTTTGAAAAGTATCTTAAGAAACACAAACATATAACTACTTTAAAAATCATATTTCTACTACATAGTTATGTTAAATGCTAGAACTATAAATATATAATTTTTTACTTAATCATTGGTATCTCTTAAAAATAAATTTATTTGGTTGCCTTGAAAATATGGTATATAATTTATCACAAACTTGCAAATTCCATCTTTTTATAAACAAATCAATCAAAAAATAAAGAGAACCACTAACAAGATTAATTTTCTAGCCAAATGAATGAAAGACTGCCTAAAAACAAAAGAAACCTGAGAAATAAGAAGTTTCCCTGACCCTCCTCCATGAACTAACCATGTGTTCTTATCCTATTTCATCCGTTCTATCACATTCAGAAAGAAATCAAGAGGTGTCCTAAAACTGATGTAATACGAAAGCACTGTAACATAGTTTCTATGGCAGATTCTTCTTTTTTTTTTTTTTTACTGGTACATAGAATTTTTTTTTTTTTTACAATTGATGGTGACTTGGATCCAATGAAATATGGTACTTCACACTCACTAACCAAATACTAGGACTTACACTTCTCCAATTTATCTATTACTTCACTTCAAAGACTTCTTCCAATACTTCAACAACTCTTTTATCCTTTATCATCAGTTTCTTGCTTTCCTTCAAGTCTTTAAAACTATTATCTAAGTATTTATCATCATCATCAGAAATAGTTCTTTTATACTTATACATCTTCACAATACCAGCACTGGAGAAATATGGTGAAGAAGAACTGTGCCCTGGTGAAAGGGTCAGTGGAGGTCATTTCAAGCTCTGTTTACCCCAGCCATCATGAGTGGCCTTCTTCTTCATCTGTAGTTACAGGTCATAAGTACACTGGCATGTTACAACACACATTATGAATAAAGCCCACATATGGATATTTTTCCGTCATTAAAATTCATGCTTTGCAAGAGTATTCTGGAGTATCTTAAGACAGTGCAAAATCAATGTTTTAAATTCTCAATGAAGAAATTAAAATTCATTTCATAACTATCATATTGTGAAGCACTTTAAGTATAAAATCACAAAAGCAAAACCAAAGTACAGTAATTTCTGTTAAATAAGTAGCTAAGAACATAACGGGTGAGGAAAAAATAACAGAAGGATGAACATGAGGAGAAGGAAGAAGAGCGGGAAAAAGAAGGTGACAGAAGAGGAGGATAAGGAGAGGAAAATCTTTAGTTATAGCATAGTATAGAAGTTATAGAGATCTAAGTTTGAATGACCTAAGTCATAGAGACCTAAGTTTGAATGACGTCTCTGTTGCTATGACCTTTGGCAATTCACTTCACTTTGCTAAGTCTTAGCTTCTTTATTCATAAAACAGGATAACTATAGTGGCTATTCCTAGGGTCTACACCAGCATGTAAAGTGCCTAGTGCCTATGACATTATTACCACTTACTACATTTTGATATCCGTGTCTATCTAAAATTGAGTGCTTGCTTTTTCCCCAAGCACTTTCCTAAGCATTTAAAAGAGGTGTATTTAACTATCAAATCTAATCTGTCTACATATATTACCTTATGTATGTATATCAGGATTCTCCTCTTATCCTATCCATCCATCCATCCATCCATCCATCCATCCATCCATCCATCCATCCAATCTCTTCATATTCAGGTAAGGAAACTGAGATACAGAATATTAGATCAAATGTCTAAGAGTATAGTTAATAGAAAAGATAAAATAAAATATTGGGACTTCGGCTTCCAGTCAACTATTGTTTAATTGATAACTACTTCTTGTCAGACTAGAGGTAATTTTTAATACATATTTATATTTGCCTTTTGATCTGTGAAATGGGAAAAGGGTACACTTCTAGAAAACAAACTATTCATTTTTTTCAGCAAGGAACGTCAAGATTGTTAATAGATCCTATATGCATGCTAATATACTCAACATGAAAAAAAATGTACACACATTTGAATTATGACTCTTACCTGGTCCATTAAGAAAGTCTTTAATTTGTAGCATTACAAGAGAAGGTGGAATACCACTTTTGCTATCTATTTCTCCAGGCACTGTCTGCAGCCAAACAGTACAGTAATCAAGGGCTTCAGGCAGAGTCTTCCCGGGATCTAAAGTGACAAAATTGAAATTAAAAACATCTATTACATCACAAATATCTCATTTTGGTTTATGAGTCTGAGTTGATAAATGAGAGAAAAAATGGTTAATTGTATGAAATCCTCATTGTTTCATTTGTACACACATAGTATGCAAGTACTTGTATCAAAAAAGATAAACTATCTCTGTACAAGGTTGGATGACAAAATCATGTTTTCCAGAACTAGGTCAAAGAGGAAAAAACATTTTAAATCTTGTATCATCTTTGGGAGAAGGCAAAGTATCTGTACTCTAAGCTGCTGACTGATAACAGTTTAATACTTGGAAATTTTCTTAAAGGTGATGTTGGAAACAAAGAAAAAAATGGCAATCTTGTCAGTTTCAGAAAAAAGAGCATATACATGTTCAAAGATACAGTAGGTTAGTACTACTTAGGGGCTATTTGATGTGTTTCAGAATTTTACTGATATTACAATCACTTTTTACTGCTAGGCTTTTGAAGTTAACATCAGTAGCTTTCCCACAACCTGCTTTAATGATAAAAATTGGACAGTCTTTTGTTAGTCCCAATTATGACTGAAACTTGAGTTTTCTCTGTTTTGCCTATTTTTCTGTTTAATACTATACATACATATTTACTTTTTCTGGTTAATATGAATTAAAAAATATTTTTGGCCGGGCTCGGTGGCTCAGCCTGTAATCCCGCGCCTTTGGGAGGCTGAGGTGAGTGGATTGCCTGAGCCCGCGGGTTCGAGACCCGCCTGGGCAGCGAGACCTCATCTCTACAATAAATCAAAAACTCAGCTGGGCGTGGTGGCACATGCCTGTAATTCCGGCTACTTGGAAAGCTGAGGTGGAAGGATCGCCAGAGCCCAGCAGGTCGAGGCTGCGGTGGCCGGGAGCGGCCACTGCACTCCAGTCTGGACGACGGAGTGAGACTCCATCTCTAAAATAAAAAAAAAAAAAAAAAAAAAATTTCTGGCTATTGGTGACAGCAAACTGAGTTTGCTTTTTAATGCTTAAAAAGCCACAGTTTTTATTGAAATAGCTCTTTAAATAAAAACGACTGCTATATCTTGGCGTACAGTGTAAGCTTTTAAAACAACTTCTAAATATTCAGTTTTTCTTTAGTTTCATGATTGTTTTATTCTCTATGTTTTAATAGCCTCTGAATGTCAATATTATAGGGACGTTCTTGCCACAGAGTCCATCTATTCCATTTTCAGTCGATTTGAAATGTGTTATTAAAGTGTTATTTATTTTAGGTTTTATTGATTGGATTGCTTTCAAGAATAGCATTTACATACAGTGTATTATATTCAACATATGGTTATTTAGTGGTACTGTCATATGTGAAGCGGGCATATAAATTCTGCCTTGGAATTTGTATTTCTTGACCTTATCTTGTGATCCTTATGAAATTTGGCACATATGAACCTTATGTGATTTCAAAGAAAATACTGAAGGCAATTGATCGTGACATTAGATCTATGTGGCGAAGATCAAACAGTAAACTAGAGCATTCTTCTCTTTTTATATGATCAGTGAATTTAAAGCAGTGAGAATATGCATAGTAAGTAGATCTATTCCATAGTAATACTATACTATCCTCTCTTTTAAATATAGTGGTCAAGTTTGCTGAAAGGATGATAAAAATCTGTTGCTGGTAGATCTATAATCAGTCTGTAAGATCTTTGTAACCTGACAGGATATGAATGTCTTATTTCTAGAGTCCTATCATCAAAAATAGCTGTTATCAAGTGAGTGGTAATATACTAGATCTATATAAGGAGACATAATTCATTATGAAAAGAATGTTACCTGGAGAAAAAACAATCTAACAGAGAAAACTCATATCATGTTAAATGATATGAATAATAATGAACAGAGATGAATTAAATTGATGTGGAAATATTACTATGTTGTATAAAAACTGGCAAATAAAACTTAGGATGATCACTAAAACAAGCTCTAGGAAATGCATATTCTTATTTATATTTTATTTTAAAGATGTGGGGTACAGGAACTGCATATTCTGATTTGTGTGGCTTTGGAAGAGTTGTTATTCTTGTGGCATTTAAAATATACAATACATTTTTAATATTTTTCTTGGGACAAGGATTCCAAGAAGCAGAATAATATATACTCAGAGAATGTAAGTATATTAACTATCATGTTGTATGTCAACAATAAGACATCAAAACTGGAAAATACAAGGCCTGACTAAACATACATGATGATATAAAACATTTGTCAAAGAACATCATGAATACAATAAAAAGTCAAATAACAAAAAAGACAAATTGCAACATATGTGGCAATGACAGAAAAAGGGTATCATTAATATATAAAGAGTTCACGGAGCAACCTTTTCAGGTCTCCTCCCACTGTGGGAGCTTTTCTGTCCTTTCAATAAATCCTGCTTTCAAAAAAAAAAAGAGTTCGCATAATTAATATAGAAACATCTATGGAGGATAGAATAAACAATTAATAAATAAAATTAATAAGCAAAACAATAAAAACAAATGGCATATAAACATTTAAAATATAAGCATTAAAATATACTAAATTATACTAGTAATAAAAGAAGCAAATCTTTAAAAATAAGGTAGAATTTTTCACCTATCAGATAGACTAAGACTAAAAAACTGATAATGCTTGTGACGGTTTGTGATGAGGGGTCCACTCTTATCCAACGGTGGTAGGCCTTTTGGGAGGGCAATTTATAATACATAACAGATTTTAAATGCACATACCATTTGATCTAGCAAATTAACTTGTAGAAATTTAATTCAAAGAAGAAGTCAGATAAGTGTGTAAACACACACACATATTCACTGGAGAATTATAGTAAAAAATAAACTAACCTAGATGTCCATCAACAAACTTGTTTGTTGGGTAATCCATAAAATTGTTTAAGAGAATCAAGCAGGTCTATATGTATTGACATAAGTATATTGTTAAAGGTGGGGGGGACAAGCACATTTAGGATTCCTCTTCTACAAAGAATTTATTTACATTTTTCTATTGGTTCTTTTTCTTACTGACTTGTAGAAACTTCTTATACATTCTGAGGATCAGTGTTTTGTTTGCCATGTATGGCAAATACATCCTCATATTTTTAAAAAAAGAGGTAATCTTTTAACTGTATTCTGATGCTTTCTGCATATATACTTTACAGATGTAGTAAAAATCCATTAACTTTTACTTTATGAATTTACCCCTATGTTATTATATATTTTCCTATGGTTTCTTGAAGCATTTTAAAGCTTTTGTTTTTACCTTTAGCTGTTGAATCCTTCTGAAGAGCACTGCTTTATGAAAAAATAGGAAAAATCTACTCAGTTTCACGCTTAATCAGGAATATACAAATGAAAACAAGAAATATATTTTTTTAACTCATCAGATTGATAATATCTTGCATGGGAAGAGAAGGAGGAAAAACTAATTCTCCCATGGATGGGGATAAGAGTATACATGCTGTATATTTGCATGGACAGGAGAGAGGCTGACAAAGAGTATCTATCAACATTCTAATTATATCTGTCCTTGGAATCAAAAAGCCCATTTGCAGGACTCTATCTTAAAGACATACTTAAGAATATATAGCTAAATGTCCAAAGAAGTTAACAACAGTATCATCTGAAATATTCAAAATCTGGGAAAGGTAAAACTAAGTATCCATCTATAGACAAGAGGTAAAATAAATTATGACCAAATTATGAAAACTGCATAGAACACTATGCTGCTGATAAAAAGAATGGAGTGAATCTCATACACTGGTATAGAAATATAGAAACAAAATTATTGAATTATTTGATTAATGTTTTATTATTGAATAAAACAAAGAAATAGAACACAGATTTAATAAATTCAAATGTAAAAAAACCTATCTACATACACATTACATGCCTTTTTTTTAAGTACTGGGGATGGTCATTTCTAGGATGATCCTAAACATATGCTGACATATGAAGCTGTAAGTTATTCAGGACTGAAGACAAAATAGGACTATTTACCATTTGCAAACATTAAAATAAAGAAGGAAGGAAAAAGCACTTCAGTTGACATTTGATGTCTTTCTCTCATCAAGGTATAAACTAGGAGGACAGCAAATTCTGATCATGTAAATAAAAGAGTTTTCCAGTTAAGTAAGATGGTTTTATGCAGGTGCCTCTCTTTCAGTAGATGTTTGAGAACCTCGACGTCTGGCATCACACCTAGGTGTCTGCTCTGGGGCAATAATGGGGGAGATGAATTAATAGGAGAAAAAAGAGAAACCAACTGGTAGTAGTTGAATTGGCAATAATAGAAATTAGAAATTAAGCAACTGTAAAAGTCTAGGAAATATATATAAGACAGCCAAAATGACTATTTCTCAACAAAACATTAGGACACTCGGTTTCTTAAAATATGCCTGAATTTACAAGGCTGACAAAACAGAATAACAAATCAGTAACATCCAGAAAAATACAGACTGCAGGCTTGATGAATATTGAATGTATGACAGGTCTGGTGGCTCCTCTCCCAGTTTGGGTTAAAATCTTTATTTTGGATATCCATGTAGTCATTGTGGTTAGAAGCAGAGCAGTTGTAGCAGTAGAAAGGTATGTCAGAATCCCAGATAAATGGCTCAAGTCTGAAAGTCAGCCCTTGGTCCCTCATGCTCTAAAGGCTGGATGTTGAGGGGCATGGCTCCTAGGCTACCTGTACTGTCTTCAATTTAACTTTTTTAAAATTTCATCATCAGTTCTAAAAAACAGGATTCATATTATACATTCCTCAGGGTCAACATACCTGGGAGAGCACCAGATAAACTAAGGTTAAAGGAGCTATAAATACAATATATATTGGGTGACAAATAGAGAAAGCTATTTTATATTGGAAGCCCTTTCAGACTTCTCCATACTTAGTAAGCACCTATTATTATTCCTGATGTTGATGAGCACATTTGTGCTGCTGTTGATAAGCCTAAGAAATAGAAGAAAGTCACATCTTATGTGTTATATACCTTATGTCTATGATCTGGTCAGAATAAATTACAAACTGCCCATAGCCATAAATTTTGTTCAAAGTGAAATTTTGTTCAAGGTGAATAAATAAGACATTTCTATTAAGTTGTAATATTTGTTTTTCTTCTGGGTTGACCTGCCCCCAAACAAATAAACTTCAGCATACCATGTCATAAGGAGTACCTAAAGAGTGGTTTCTAAAGCCTCAACTCAGCTCTCAGATGAATCAAGACTTGCATGAAGACTTGACCAAGGTCGTATTCTTTGTAGATTTGTTCTTCTTCAGAAAAACTGCAATTTCACCTAACTGCTTGGGAGGGCTTCCATTAAATCTGATACAAGTGGTGTTTTAAAGTGCTGCTCACTATTAAAAAAAAATTCAGAGTTAAGTATATCTTTACTTTCTATTTGAATTGTATAAAATATAATGTGAGTTAGTGCAGTCAACTCAAAATGAAAATCTGAAAGTGAACTCACTTCTTTTCTTCTTCTTTTATTAATTTTTTACTTTTGCAATCTAACTATCTGACAGCATTCAGGGAACTATGCAATGGGGAAAAACATCTAACAAGGTCAGCTTGGGCAGAGATGGGAAGTACGGTTTGGAAGGTGAGGAAGCAGAGTCTGGCTATCACTTCAAATCATTAACTGGGTCCACTGATTCCACCCACAAAACTAACACACCTTCTCTGGACTCACTGTGCCTCAGTTTCTTCCCTTCAATGAAATGAGAAATAGCAGCATCCACCACAGCCAAGAGATAAATTCTGAGCACTTAATAATAGCACTTTATGGACATAAAATACCTCTCACTGTAAGCTCATTTATTTTCTTTGCAATCTTTTACTTATCTAAAAATTTGTCTTCCAAGCTCACACGGGAGAGCTGAAAGCTGCAATTTTTAAAGCTTTATTATCATTCTGCTTTTTTCCATTTTGTGGTAGAAATTTCTTTTTCATAACTAAGTTGAATTTTTACTAAGATACTAAAGAAAACAGTTTTTTTCCCCACAGATTTCAGTGATGATAATTTCCTCATTTTAAGATTGATGTAACACCGGATATATAATGAAGTCCAATTACACTGGTACTTCTTTTTTTATTTTTTAATTGGAGTCTCACTCTGTTGCCCAGGCACGCTCATGGCCATCCCAGCTTCGATGTGGTGGGCTCCAGCGATTCTTCCATCTCAGGCTTCCAAGTAGCCAGAACTACAGGCGCATGCTACCATGCCTGGCTAATTTTTATGATTTATTGTAGAGACGAGGTGTCACCATGTTGCCAGATCATGAACCCGTGAGCTCAGGCAATCCTCTCGCCTCCTAAAGTGCTGGGATTACAGGCTCAAGCCACCACACCTGGCTATAACTGTTAATTAATTGGGTTTTAGTATACTTCATTTTAACCATGTCTTCTGTCATCCTACTTCTAGTATTAACTTCTTGCTGTACTCATCTGATCCTGTTGCTATATACAATCTTGAGTACCAAAATCTTATGCAATATTATCAACTTTTGGAGTTACACCATGCTTTAACTATCAGTGTTACTGATGCTTATGTTAGCATTACTGATGCATATACTGCTGATAATGAATGTTACTGAATATTTACTAATGCTAATGTCAACATTATTGATGAATGTAAAATTAATGTTTTTCCTAAACTATCATTGGAGATTCCAATTTCAGTAACTTTTTGCTTTGATGTCATTATTGCATTGAATTTTCTGATAGCAGCATATGATAAAAAACATCACAAATCCCTCAGCAGCATAAAAAACAAGTCCTTGTGTAACACAGCACTGGAAATAGCTTCAAGATTTACTTCTACCTGTATTTTATTGGTTCTAGAAAGTTCAGGACTTACTGTGACTTTTTAAAAAAGAAATAACAGACTATGTATTTTATTCACTTTTTCATGAAGTCTTCAATGACCTGGTTTTATGGGTTAGAAGATATTATAGTCTGCCATAGGTAATAAGCCCAGACCTGGCCCTGGCTGCCATGGAACCATGGTGTTGTCTATGGCTGCTTAGGGAGACTGGTTCCCTCTGGCCTGAGGTATTCTGGGCTGTCACATTTATCAAAAATAACTTAAGTAACTTTTAATGAATACTTGAGGGACAAATAGCAGGTGATGTGGTAGTGTCCCATAAAAGAAGTCTGTGAAATAGTCTGTCACTGACTCATGATCACAGTTTTACTTTCATGGAGCTTTCCCACATTTTGTTCTATGAGGGTTTATAACATGGGAGAAAGTGTGGGGTAATGAAAAAAAACATGGACTTTGGAAGTATTAAGATCTAGGTATAAGTCTTCACCCCTTTTACTGAGTAAATTTAACTTTACTGAGTCCCATTTTTTTTGTTTCCAAAATGGGGATAATAAAATTTGTGAAATTGTTGACAATATCATATTAGATAATGTGTATAAAGTAGTTTTAAGGGATGGGTTCAATAAATAGCTACTATTTTGTTTCTTACAGCCAAAATCTAACCAAAATGAGGATGTGTGTATGGCATGTTTTTGAAGTATCTAGTCTTCCTAGATGTTTAAAAACTTAAAAAAAAAGTTTTTCCATGCCTTAAACTTATGAGTAAGGAAAATAACGATTCAGGGTGATGCCTGAATCCTCACTGCTAATGCGAGATGAATTTTTGAGCGGGTAAACCTTGCCCATAAGGTGACCTGCTTACTTTGCGGGATGTCTGGGAGTCCCAATCTGCCCGTCCCCCTTACATTTTTTTAAAAAAAGCTTTCTTTTATCTCCCATTAAAGATAAGAAGAATATAACAGAAAAGACAAAAAATAAAAAGCCTGGCTGGTAAATTTCTTTACATTTAAAATAACAATTACCAAGGTTTGAAAAAAATAACCAACACATTTTACTTCCCTTTTAGTATTTTAGGCTGAGAAAAAAATTATTCACCTGACAACTTCCCTCGACTTTGGTTCTGATAATTGTCAAAATTATATTCTTACCTCCTTTCCCATTCCTTAGAAGTTATTTGGCCTACATGTGAATCAAGGAAGTAAATAATCTGCAAGTCAAAATATACTGCTTTCTATTTTCTAAACTAGAAGTTAGAGTAGTGACTCCTCTTCCCAAGGCATCTTGGTATCTCAATTTTTGTACAAAGAAGAGCCTGAAGTGAGACTTTAAAATAATTTACAAGTAAACATGGTGAGTGCATCAGGATTTCAATTTCAAAGAGCTTTATTTTTAAAGGAAGATCAAGTGGAATTCACAGCTCATCAGATTAGAGTGGGAGAAAAAAATCCCTAAAAAGGAATCTGGGTAGTAGGTGAGTGCTTAGAGATTCCTTAATCTGGCTTCCTTTCTCTCAATTCATTAAGAATATGGTTCTAATGGTCTTTTAGCTTAATTCTTTTATGCCCAGCCAAGAACAGATAAAGGTGTTGCTCAAAAGAATTTGCAGATAATTTTAAAGGAAAGCATTTTGGGAAGTACTATCATCTTAGATCTATTTGCTCCCAACTATTAAGGTGAGTCATTAAAGCTACTATGGGGCCTCTGCAGAACCCAAGGTTGTGCTTGGTTTTGGTTACACTCAGTGGTTCAATGTATGATCCCCTGCAATGAAAGGTCACTATCAGAACAATCACCTCTTGACCACTAAACATGTAAAAGGCAAAGCCACAAGTTTACTGGATTTAATATATTTTTCTATATTTATTTTACTTTTGCAATTTGTAGTTTAAATGGCTATCCTTTTTTGATTTGGAGTCTCAATTTGTCGCCCAGGCTGCAGTACAGTGGCATGATCATGGCTACCTAAGCCTCGACCTACTGGGCTCAGGTGATCCTTCTGCCTCAGCCTTCTGAGTAGCTGGGACTATCGGCGCGTGACACCACACTCGGTTAATCTTGTGTGTGTGTGTGATTTATTGTAGAGATGAGGTCTCTCCATGTTGCCCAGGCTGGTCTTGAACTCCCGGGCTTAGACAATTCCCTTGCCTCAGCCTCCCAAAGGGCTAAGATTATAGGTATGAGCCACCATGCCCAGCCTTTTCTTTTTTAAATGTAGCCACAAAAGCAAATGTAGTTCATGAAACCCCTATAGAGCCTGAAAGTTAAATTGTGAAGGAACCTAGATCCATAAACCATCATAAAAATTCGATGTCAGGATAGCAAAATCAGCTATGGAACCAATTCTAAATTGCTCTGGATGCAAGGTAAGTGCCATCATCTTCTTGTGGCTATCCAGGCATTTGGATAACTCTATAAGCAAATTTTTCTTTCTTTCTTTTTTTTTGAGTTGGAGTCTCACTCAGTCTCCCAGACTGGAGTGCAGTGGCCGCTCCCGGCCACCGCAGCCTCGACCTGGTGGGCTCCAGCGATCCTTCCACCTCAGCCTTCCGAGTAGCTGGAACTACAGGTGTGCACTACCACGCCAGGCTAATTTTTTGATTTATTGTAGAGATGAGGTCTCACCAAGTTGCCCAGGCAGGAGACCCGCAGGCTCAGGCAATTCACTTACCTTGGTATCCTAAAGCGTGGGATTACAGGCTGAGCCACCGAGCCCGGCCAGCAAATTTTTCAATGTTCTGCTATTCTACACCAACTCTGTACAGGAGACTTCCTGGCTTGAAATCCCAGGTCTGCAGCCCATGGGAACAGGAGAAAGATGAAAGTGCCTGCTGGGATGGTTGACCATCAGTGTCCACTGGATCTTGCTTTGAAAACCAAGTCATTCATATCTTGTTGAAAAAAAGTGTGTTCTTTCTATTTAATGATGCTAACCAGCAGATAATATGAGAAATCACAATTCCATGAATTCCTTTTATTTTCTGTGCTGTTCTGTGGTGTTTGTGACTTCTCTTTCCCATTTGTTTGTTCTCATGTTAAATTCGAATGTAGGTTTCAGATATTTTTATAAGACAATCTTTGATTAAGATTCAATGCAGCCAGGAGCAGTGGCTCAAGTCTGTAATCCCAGCACTCCGGGTGGCAGAGGTGAGACGATTGCCTGAGCCCACATCTCTACAATAAGTCAAAAAAATTGGCCTGGCATGGTAGCACTCACCTGTAGTTCTAGCTACTTGGAAGGCTGAGGCGGAAGGATTGCCTGAGCCCAGCAGGTTGACGCTGGGGTGACCGGGAGCATGTTACTGCACTCCAGCCTGGGAGACAGAGTGAGACTCCAACTAAAAAAAAAAAAAAAAAAAAAAAAAAAGAAAAAAGATTTTGTGCAAGTAAACACAGATGCTATCCAGTAAGAAAACATGTAGTCACAAATCCAAGGAAGATCAACTTAATTTCAACTGTAAACCTCCACTTTGCTCTACGCAAAGTCTGGGTTCTATAACATTAAAGTTATTCCAGTGCCTTTAAATGATCTCTCCTGACCCCTTTTCATTTGTTTTAAGTAAATGTTGATGATTACAATGGGTGTCACAAAGGCTAGGGCCCTAATCTTTTCCTCATGACCAAAAACAAAGGTCTATTAAGCTTTCCCATCTACTGCTAATAATTACTGAAGTTCCAACTTACAGTTGAATAATGCTTCATATCTCCAAGGCATTTCATAAATGTAATTTCATCTGAAGCTCAGATTAAACCATTATAATCGTCTAAGACTAAGATATTATTAAGCTCATTTTAGAGATTAAAAAACCAAAACACCAAGTTATTTGCATCAAAGAGCTCTGGCATTAGAACCAAGAATAAACTTTTCTGATTTCTATTTAAATATACTTCCTTTATAATATTAATTCTTTCTTATTTAACCTTCTCACCACCTTTCTCCCTGAGTGATACACTAGTGTGCCTCTCATTTAAGAGATCTACTTACTTGCTGATTCCTGTCAAAGTAATAATTTTATTTCATATTACTGGCCAGTGAGAAATGTTCCCAGCAGCTAAATTTTCAGATAAACGTTCTAGTTGTGATCATTATGACATTAAAGTCACAGGTTAATTCTAAATCTTTCCTGGGACATTAACAAAACCTTTAATTCTAAAGAGACATGTAATTCAATTCTTTCCTTAAACTCACAATAACTAAATGAGATCAAGATATGATTTATGAGGTGTAAGAAGTCATTTTATTATTTTTCAACTGTTGGTGTACTCAAATGTCTTTGGCACATTTTCTGTAGTTCTATTTTTGAAAGGGTAAAAAAAATTTCTGCTAACTAAAATTTTTCAAATCATAATAGCTATAAATACACTGAAATGACGTGATTTTTTTTGGGCTAATTACAACCTCTACTTTAAAACAGACTTAAAGATATTATGAATGATGACAAAAGCAACAGCTATAATAATTAACATTCATTAAGCCTTGTGCCACACAGTTGGTTAAGAACACATACATCATTTAATTCTCATAGCAACCCTAGGAACTTGTACTATCTCCACATTATAGATAAGAAAACTGAGGCTTAGAAAGGTTAAATAGCTTGCCCAAAGTCACAAATGTGTAAGGAGCAGAGTTGGGATTAGAACTCAGGACTGATAAACTCCAAATCTAGAGCTTGAATTGGACTCCATATTTCAAAGCTGACTCTTAAATGGATATTAAGTTACACCTGCAGCATTTATAAAACTTCAGAATGCAGAAAGGATCCCATACTAGAGATAACATATCTTAAAAGTTACACTGTCATACATAGAAGTGTGTTATTACCTGCTTTTTCAGTATGATACATTCAAATACTTTTTAACTTCTGTATTTTATTCTAGGTGATTGAAAAGTTACAATCACAAAGAAAATGCAAGAGAACAGAAGCAACTGTTTTCATTAGTGTCTTTGTTAGGTCCTAGCACACATTAATGGGTGACAAGATACTGGACTAACTATACTGATTATGCGAGTTAGTTAAATTCCCTCAGAATGGTTCAACCCCTTCACATTTGACCAGATGGTACAGTCATTTCTTCAAAAACAAACAACAAAGCCGCTTATAAGAAGAAAATGACTTTTTGAGGCTGCCTTGGGCTGCATAGTCAAGATATGAGGCAATTTCAAATCTGGACTCCATTATCTTAAACAAAACAAATACCAATTTTTAAATATTTATAAACACAGCTAATACAATTATGTTAAAAACAACTACATACATATTTATTTAGATGAGAACTGCCAATAATACAGCTGCTATATATAAAGGCGCTGGCAGAAGATATTCCTTCTGTTAGAGGTTGCTCCAGGTAGAAAGGACATGGAAAAGCCCATTGCTACATTATTTTAATATGTTAAAAGAAAACTGTTAATTTACAGTTTATTATCTGCTTGGAAAATCATAATAGTAGATTATTAGTAGTCATAAAAGAAATACAAATGCTAATTATTCTTTAAATAATCTTTAAATTAACTAAAACATAGAGTTGTGTACAGCTTAAAGACATAGCAGAATTTAGGATCACTAAATTATGCAGATTGGAGAGTATACTCTATTAAGAATACTTTCAAAATTATAATTAATTGTCTTAATTTTAATTTCACTTTAGCTTTCTAAAATAGATATAGGTATAGATACAGATTATATTTTCATCTATTCTGGTAGCATCTCATGTAGGTATATATATATGTATGTATGTATATATATATATATACATACATACATATACACACACACACACACACACACACACACACACACACACACACACACACACAGAGTTGTCCCTTGGTGTTCATGGTGGATTGGTTCCAGGACCTCCCACAGGTACCAAAATCCACAGATATAGAGTGGCCTGGTATTGCATTATAACCTATGCACATCCTCCCATATACTTCAAATCCCTTATAATACCTAATACAATGAAAGTGCTGTATAAATAGTTGTTGTATTGTTTGGGGGATGATAATAATAAGAAAAAAAGTCTGTACATGTTCAGTACAGATGTAAACTTTTTTGGGAATACTTTTGACCAGAAGTTGGATGAATCCACAGATGTGTAACCTATGGATATGGAGGGCTAACTGCATACAGCAATTTCCTCTTATCTGTGGTTTCAGTTACCTGTGGTCAAATGTGTTCCAAAAATATTATATTTTGAGACTGAGTGAGCAAGATGGAGGGAGGAAGGCAAGGAAGGGGGGAAGGGAGGGAGGGGGAGGAGGAGAGAGAGAGAGAGAAGATCACATTCACAGTATATTTATTAAAGTATATTGTTATAGCTATATTATCTTATTATTGTTAGTCTCTTACTGTGCCAAGTTTATAAGTTAAACATCACCATAGGTATGCACGTCTAGGGGGAAAAAAGGTATATATAGGGTTTGGTATTATTCACGGTTTCAGGTGGATACTACTACCACATAATAAACACATATATTTAACTATACACATATATTTTTAAAGTGTGTGTGTATATATATACACACATATATATCAGTCACATGTGCTGGGGAAGGCAGGTTGACAAGAAGGGCAATAAATTTCACAGTATTTCCTTCTCAAACTTGATTTTACAATAAATGAAAGGAAAGCCTGAAGGAACACAGAGAACACTACTGCTGCCCTTTGAATATGTGCTTATTGGTGACACAGGAAGAATCAAGTTAATGCTAACAACTCTCTGGAAGCAGTAATTATTGATTACAATATATTTAACTGATCTGTGCTCAAAGACGTAAATATATAGAAGTATCACTTTTAAAGGAAATCCTGTATTAAGTTTCTCAGAAAACCAGGTCCTGGCTAATGGAGTAGAACATATTATTATTATTTTGAAATTGCAGGATTTCTGGTGCCAGCCAAAAGTGGAATATGCTCATCGCAGTCTCTCACACTACTTAAAATTAAAAACCTTGTAAAAAATACGAAAATCAAATAAATACATGAGGACTCTGAAAAGCAAATGAGAAAAATGCAGATTGAGGAGGAAAGGCCCAACATGTGGATATAACCCATATGGTGGTGAATTTCTCAATTTGTTTCATTTTTTGTCTTTGTCTTAAAATAACTTTTAATTGGGAGCGATCCCTACATTATGGTGCCCAGTGATGGCAGTGCTGGGAAACTTGACCCAAAACACTGGGAATTAAGGCCTATATGGTTTCAAGAGAAAAGAAAAATCCTGCAGTTTTTTTTTTTTTTTTGGTCTCTTTCCTAATTTTGTCCTGAATGTGAGTCCAGTATATATATATATATAGTACGTATGTGTGTACATATGTGTATAAGTATGTGTATCTGTGTGTAGAGTGTGACAGTTATGCAGGCATTCAAGACTTTAAGCAGTTGTGAAAACTATATTCCATGAGGTAAAGGTAAACATACTTGAAATAAATGAAAATAGAGACGTTCTCAAAAGAGAAAAGAAAAATACAAAAAATAACCAAATAGAAATGCTAGAACAGAAAAGTTTAATAGAAATTATCTAGTCTGAAGAATAAAGAGTGAGAAAGGGGAAAAAAAGATTATCAGAGCTTTGTAGACCATGATTAAAAGCTTATCACTGGAATCCCAGGAGGGGAGAAAGAGATTGGTGCAGAAAGACTATTAAAGAAATAATGGCGGAAATCGCTTCCGCGTTCTGGCCGGCGGATGCCTGGGAGCGGCCCTTGTGGCGGTGCGAAGGCTGCGAATCCGAGAAGGCCTGCTTGCTCAGTAGATGATGGCCATTGAGCAGATAGGAAGAAAGGATTGGTACAGCGTCCTGGGGGCAGACCCGTCTGCAGATGTGTCCGAACTGAAGCAAAAGTATCAGAAACTCATCTTAATGCATCATCCCGACAAGCAGCGCGCAGAGGGACCCGCAGGAGCCGCGGAGCGGAGCGCGCAGAGGTTCCTGGAGGTCGGCGGGGCGTGGAAAGTCCTGGGCAACGCCGAGGCCAGGCGAGAGTACGACCTGCGGCGCCGCGAAGATGACCTAAGAAATACGGGACCAGTAGATGCTCAAGTATATCTTGAAGAAATGTCTTGGAATGAAGGGAGAAAAGGCAATGTGAAGACTAGAGAGCAAGATTAGATGATCATTCTTTCCACCTGAGGTGCCGATGCAGTGGAAATTACAGCGTCTCCAAGGCTGAAGCAGAAGAAGTTCACCTGATTCCCTGTGATTCGTGTTCACTGATCATAGAACTCCTTCATCAGAACTGAAGTTGTTCACTGCTTGGAACCCTTTACTGTGTTTTCAGACCAGATGAGAGGCCATTGAGCTTGTCCATTCAAGAAAATACGTTTTTAGCCCCATTATTTGCAAAGAAAAGATGCAGTTGCCAAGCAAAAACTGCCTCAGATGAGTCAAAAGTAAATACAGTTATTTATTTGAGTTTTAAATTTAAATTTATAGGTTTCCACAAAAAGGACTTGAATTATAAATTATATTTAGTGTGGAGTTCCCACCTGATAACTTTGTATTCTTTCATTTTCTCCTTGATACAGAATTAAAATGTTACTTTTCCTAATATGAAAAAAAAAAAGAAATAATGGCTAAAAGGTTTTCTAATTTGGTGAACAAAAACAAATCAAACAAACCAAACCAACAAACAAAAAAAAACCCCTACGAATTCAGTCAAGAAGCTCAGAGAATCCCAAACAGGATAAATTCAAAGAAACCAAGCCCAGACACATAATAATCCAACTATAGAAAATTAAAGATAAATTTTAAAAAACTGAAAGCCACTAGAGAAAACAACACACTACCTCATGGAAACAATGACTGTAACATGGAACAACATCTCTAAAGTGCTGGAAGACAAGAAGACACAAACATATGGAAAAATATCCCATGCTCATGGATAGGAAGAATCAACATTGGTTTGTTGTTTTTTTTTTTGAGTTGGAGTCTCACTCTGTCACCCAGACTGGAGTGCAGTGGTTGCTCCCGGCCACCACAGCCTCGACCTGCTGGGCTCCAGCGATCCTTCTGCCTCAGCCTTCCAAGTAGCTGGAACTACAGGTGTGTGCTACCACACCCGGCTGATTTTTGATTTTTAGTGTAGAGATGAGGTCTTGCCAAGTTGCCCAGGCAGGTCTTGAACCCTTGGGCTCAGGCAATTCACTCACCTCAGCCTCCCAAGGTGCAGGATTACAGGCTGAGCCACCGAGCCCAGCTAGGCATCAACATTGTTAAGATGTCCATCCTATCAAAGGCAATCTACAGATTCAACGCAATACCCATTAAGTTACCAACATCATTCTTCTCAGACCTGGAAATGACAATACAGAAATTTATATGGAAACATAAATGACCACGAATAGCCAAAATAATCCTTAGCAAAAGAAACAAAGCAGGAGGTATCACACTTCCGAACTTCAAACTTTAATAAGGCTACAGTAATAAAAACAGCCTGGTATTGGTACAAGAACAGGAACATAAACCAATGGAACAGGAAAGAGATTCTGGAAGCAAAGCCTCAATTCCGCAACCAACTCATCTTTGACAAAGCCTCCAATAACAACCACTGGGGAGAGGAGAACCTATTCAGTAAATGGTGCTGGGAAAACTGGCTGAACACATGCAGAAGATTGAAACAGGACCCCTACCTATCACCATACACAAAAATTAACTCTAAATGGATCGAAGACCTAAACATAAAACCTCAAACTGTAAGAACCTTAGAAAATGCAGGAAACACTCTTATGGAAGTTGGAACTGGCAACCAATTCCTGATCAAAACCCAAAGTAACCAGGTCATAAGAGGTAAGATAGACAAGTGGGACCTCAGTAAACTGACAAGCTTCTGCAAAGTCAAAGAAACCATCAAGAGAGCAGGGAGACAGCCCACAGAATGGGAAAAAATATTTGCCAATTGTATATCTGACAAAGGCCTAACATCCAGGATCTACAAGGAACTTAAATGCGCCGAAAGGAAAAAAACAAACAGCCCCTTTAAAAAGTAGGGAAAAGACATGAATAGACACTTCTCAAAGGAAGATATACGGGCAGCCAACAGACAAATGAAAAAGTGCTCAGCCTCACTCATTATCATAGAAATGCAAATCAAAATCACACTGAGATACCACCTAACACCTGTAAGAACGGCCATGATTAATAAAACAAACAACAACAGATGCTGGAGAGGATGTGGAGAAAAAGGAACACTTCTACACTGCTGATGGGAACTCAGACTAATACAACCTCTTTGGAAGACAGTGTGGTGATTTCTGAAGGAACTAGAAATTGACCTTCCATACGATCCAGCAATTCCCCTATTGGGAAGATACCCAGAGGAACTCAAATCATTCTACAGAAAAGATACCTGCACATGTATGTTTGTTGAATCTCTATTCACAACAGCAAAAACATGGAACCAACTGTGTTGCCTATCAAAGCTGGACTGGATAAAAAAAATGTGGTACATATACACAATGGAATATTATGCAGCCATAAAGAAGGACAAATATATGGACTTTGCAGCAAATTGGCTGGATTTGGAGTTGATCATATTCAGTGACTTATCACAGAAACAAAGAACTGAGTTCCATATGTTCTCACTCATAAGGCGACCTTGAACAATTATAATGCTGTGGGAAGGTGATTGGCAATAGTGGGAAACTGTCAGGGGAAGCGGGGGTGGGACTGGCAGTTGGGGGAAGCCGCTAGGGGAGGGAGGGGCATGCCTCATCAACAAGGGTACCTGCATGATCAATGTTTGTATATCTAGCCATAAACCATCTCCATATCTTTATAATAAATTAATTTAAAAAATAATAAGGTGCTGGAAGAAATGTCAACTCAGAATTTTATATCCAGCAAAAATATCCTTTGGGAATGAGAAAAAAAGAACACATAGATGAAGGAAAACTAAGAGAATTTGTTGCTAGCAGCTTTGCTCTAAAATAAAATGCAAAAGAAAGTTCTTGATGCTTGGGGAGGAAAGGCCCAACATGTGGATATGACCTATGTGGTGGTGAATCTCTCAGTTTGTTTTTTGTCTTTTTTTCTTATAACTTTTAAGTGGGAGTGACTCCTACATTATAGTGCCCAGTGATGGCAAAGACATACCTGAAACTTGAACAGACACACTGAGAATTAAAGCATCTATGTTTTCAAGAGTAAAGGAAAAATGCTGAAGGAAAATGTACTAGGGTGAAACTTGAAACTTGAATGAAGGAAAAGCAAAAGACATGGTAATATAAAAGACTACTTTTTCCTGCTTCAATTCTTTAAAATATGTAAGATTACTGAAACAAAGATCAAAATCTCATCTGGTAGAGTCTTCAGTACATAGATGTAATATATACGATAATTGTAACATAAATGGAGGACAGTAAAATACGATTGTAAGGCTCCTGCATTTTCCTTGAAGTGATGAAATATTACCTTCGAGTAGACTGTGAAAGATTAGGCATGCATACTGGAAACCCCAGAGCAACCACTAAAATATACTACAAAGAAATATAACCAAAAAGCAAATAGATAAATAGAATATGAAAAATATTCTAAATTGCAGCTAGAGCTGAATCTACTACTAATAAAGAAGTAATCAACTTAAAGCATAGTTCTCTGTATCTAAACAGTTTTCCTTAAACCATTCTATATGAGTGATACTAGTTTTTCTAAATTGCTTCACTAGAAGTAGAAGTCATAGTTCTTAACTCATTTAAGTGTTTCACAGCCTTCCATGTCACAAAGACCTATATTCTGATAAGCCTTAATAATTAATTATAATAAATATGGCTATTAAATGAAGTGAGGTGCCTAAAGGCAGAAACTGAGTCTTACTTATTACTGGTTCCTCAGGATCTTGAACGTGCCTGATAAACAGCAGGTGTTCAAATTGAATGAATGAATGAATGAATGAGTGACTATTCCCAAAGATTGAATGTAGAATAGAAAGCACAACAGAAATAAGAGATTCTTTCTAAAATAATAAGTCAAGCTGATTGTATAAGGCAGGAAAAAGATGTGATTTTTTAAAAATCACATTATTAATTTAGTCACCTTGAGATAAAACACCATATTCCAACAATGCTCAAAAGATTTGTAGTACTTGCTTTCAGGGTCTTCATTACAGTCTCCTGAACATGTCAAATGAAACCAAGCGATCATAATTTAATGTCAAAAATATTTTCATCTTTCCAGAATCATCCAGAGCCATGCTTATAATGGAAATCATCAACTAGCTCTTACAATTTTTTGGGCCCTTGTGAATTCTAGATCTCAAAATCTCTGATATGACTGGGGCCTTAGAGAGCCCCTGTTTGTGAATTATTTTTTAATATTCTTACAAATTAATAAGTAAAATAAAATTTTCATTGATAAATGAGTTAAATGAAACCTCTGACATATATTCATTTTATATTCACATAAGAACTAGGAGTTGGACAGCAGCGAGGTGCGCCGTGCAGGAGCGGGGAACAAAGGCGCAGAGAGGGGAGGAGAGCGAGTCAGGCGAGGGAGAGACCCCGGCCGGTTGCCAGAAGATCCCGGCAGGAGGAAGCCCAAGTGTCACTTGAATTCCACCCAAGGAGCGGGCGCCTGGGATCCGAGCGCCTTGTTTAGCAATAACGGCTGGAGCACGTCCTACAAGTTACGGGAGAGTCGGCCGAGAAGGAGGCGATCGCTTGCCCCCCGGGTCCCCGCCGCTGGCCCCTCGAGAGCCCAGTATCGCCCCGCTCTGGGAAGGGAGTTCCAGAATGAAAGGCAAGAAAGGTGTTGTTGCAGCATCTGGCAGTGAGACCGAGGATGAGGACAGCATGAACATTCCCCTGGACCTCTTTTCATCGGCTGGTTCAGGCAAGAGACGGAGAAGGGGCAACCTGCCCAAGGAATCCGTACAGATTCTCCGCGATTGGCTGTATGAGCACCGATACAATGCCTATCCCTCAGAGCAGGAAAAAGCCTTGCTGTCCCAGCAAACACACCTGTCTACACTACAGGTCTGTAACTGGTTCATCAACGCCTGCCGCAGGCTCCTCCCTGACGTGCTGAGAAAGGATGGCAAAGATGCAAATCAGTTCACAATTTCCCGCCGTGGGGCCAAGATTTCTGAAACCAGCTCTGTGGAATCAGTCATGGGCATCAAAAACTTCATGCCAGCGCTAGAGGAGACCCCGTTTCATTCCTGTACAGCTGGGCCAAACCCAATCCTAGGGAGGCCACTGTCTCCGAAGCCATCATCTCCAGGGTCGGTTTTTGCTCGTCCATCAGTGATCTGCCATACCACTGTGACTGCACTGAAAGATGTCCCGTTCTCCCTCTGCCAACCGGTTGGTGTGGGACAAAACACAGATATACAGCAGATAGCAGCCAGCAGCTTTACAGACACCTCGCTCATGTACCCAGAGGACACATGTAAATCTGGACCAAGTACTTGTTGATATCGATTATAATTATCACATTTTACAAATAAGGAAACAAACCCAAAGAAGCGAATTGCTTGGTTATTATTAACCACTTTGTTAAATAACGGCAGAGCCAGTAATAAAATCCCAGGTTTTCTGCTTCCTAGTTAAGTGATCTTTCTACTATATGATAGTGACAGCTAAAACAGTACCAGCAAACATATAGGAGGGCTTACTATTTGCTAGGCTCAGTGCTAAGTACTGTGGAATTCTTCATGAATTATCTCTTCATTTTCACAATTGCATGGTGAGATAGGTATGCATCTTGTGACAGGGTTAGAACTTGAACCTAGGTTTTTCACACTACCAAGGGAGGCTGTACTGCATAATCACAGCATAGAAAACATTAACGTACACATTCACCAGTTAAAATTCAGGAAAAGTTAGCATGGTCTGAAACGGGACAGTGGAGGCTGACTGAAAGAGCCTGATTCGCATCTTTCTCTACAGGGATCTGTAGAAGTTGCAAGGCCAGATTCAGGAATCCAACAAATCTTGAATTATAGCTCTATTTATTGCTGGTCTGTGACCTTGGGCATGTTACTTAACTCCTCTAAGCTTTAGTTTCCTAATTTTGTCATCTATAAGATAGAATATAACATTTCCCATAGAGTTGTCATTAAAGCAGTTAGTACAATACCTGGCTCAGAGTGAATACTCAATAAATACTAGTTGCATTTTATTCTTTGCCATATTTTAACTATTTGCCTTTTTGGCATGCTGAAAAATGGCCTTAGGTCACTAAATTCATTTTTTTTTTTTTTTTTGAGTCAGGGTTTCACTGTTGCCCAGACCAGAGTGCAAATGGCATTATCACAGCTCACCAGAGTCTCGACCTCCTGGGCTCAGGTGATCATTTCCCTTAAGCCTCTTGAGTAGCTGGGACTACCTGCACATACCACCATGCCTGGCTAAATTTTTTTTTTTTTTTTTAGAGATGAGGTCTCCCTATGCTGCCTAGGCTAGTCTTGAACTCCTGGGCTCAAATGATTCTTGAGTCTCGGCCTCCCAAAGTACTGGATTATAGGCGTGAGCCACTGTGTCCAGCCTCTAGATTCATTTTTTAGAAAAATGTGATCATGCACATTGATAACTATTGTGTATCATTAACCAAGAGTTATTCTATTGAGATAAAGTGTCCAAGATGATGCACTATGTGTAAGAAAAGGCATCCACAAGAATATTATTCAGAAGATGCTTCTTAGAAGGTATGTGAGCCTTTTCCTTCCCACATTTGGCCCATGACCACCACTTCATCTACTGCAACTGAATTCCATGTTCGTTTATTTGATTATTTATTTTTCTGAAAAATATGGAATGCTTCATGAATTTGAGTGGCATCTTTGTTCAGGACCATGTTAATCTTCTTTGTATCATTCTAATTTTTGTATATATGCTGCCAAAGCGAGAACCCATGTTGGTTCACATGCAAGGTTTTTCCCCCTTACACAAGAAGTACTTTATTATTTCAACCTAGGAACTGATTATAATTTAAATGCGTATCTTTGCTATGAGCCCTGATAACTTTGCTTAACACAGGCTTAGATGAAAAATGTACAAATGTATAAATCCATAAAATGGATTGAAGCTGGTCTACTCTTACAACTTAGGAAAATGGAAGCAAGCCCATCACTGGAAGTTCTCCTTTATTACTGTGGGTAAAATGGGTCTCCTTAATGCCAAGAATGAACCAGCCTGACTTCCAGATTAGACAAATTCTCCAAATGCTTCACTGCTGGCTTCCACTTACTAGATGGGGGCCATCTGATACCAATAAAATGCCTGAACTACATCTAAGCTTGCTAGGGCCCTTTTTGAATACTGAGTATTAGGTGACACAGCTACCGTCTCCAGGTTTTTTGGACAGATCTCCAAATCTACATAATTCAGGAAATTGCTTGACCCCATTGGCCCTTGTTATTTAACAGCTCATATGCCTTAAAAATCTGAACCCTTTTTCATTTTCCTAGTCTCAACAGGCAACAAGGTTCAGAAATTCCATATAAGTGTTACAATATAGAATGTTATCTGGTAATAAGGAAGGTCTTGGTAGGGCAGCAAGAGTCAGTTAGCCAACACCATTAATAATGTTCTTGTTGTAGATGTATACAAATCTTTAAATTATCTTACCTTATTAATAAACCCTCTCAATTACATTTATTAATATATTGTTGTAGCAAGATGACTGGATCAAAAACAATACCAAAACAAACTTCATCTTCTAAGTCTTTAAAAAAAAAAACTAGATGTATTAACATGGAAAGCATTCCCATGGGCCAAAAATATGAAAACAAAATCTATGCTTCCCAAACATTGGACATTGTTAAGCATCTCTATAGTCAAGAAAGAGTCCCTGTTTCATCCAGCTCCTAAAAAAATTTAAAAAAAAAAGAATATGCAGAGGCACAGTAATAACACTAAGGCTAAACCTTGATACTTTTTTTTTTTTTTTTTTGAGTCGGAGTCTCACTCAGTCACCCAGACTGTGCTACCATGCCCGGCTGATTTTTTGATTTATTGTAGAGATGAGGTCTCACTGCCCAGGCGGGTCTTGAACCCGCGGGCTCAGGCATTTTAAACATTTACTTAAACATGATTCAGCTGTGGAACATGACCTTTACATATTCTGTAGAGAAAAGAAGACTTGTCTTATCTCTGCCAGCTATTTTCTGTTTGATCATTCTTGAAACTATGGGAATAAAACTTGTAGTAGTAATTATTAGTACTCCAGTAAGTTTGGAGGTTCTTACCTGTACATTTGTAATCAGAGGCTACCCCTTTAAGCACAGCATCAAAAATGGATATTTCCACTCGCTGCTTTCTGTGGTGACAGCTCAGAAACAAGGAAGGCTGGGACACAATAAAGTACAGAAAAGGTTCTAGCTGTAAGTCACCGGTTCCTCTGCGACCAGGCTGCCGCACAATGGTTATACCAAGTGCTTGTCTAGCTGATGATCTTGTGGTTGCGTGAAGACTTTCAAGAGAGAGGACCCCTATTTTCTTCCCCGAAGAAAAAGAAATGCTGCTGCTTAAGAGATCTTCTGCTGTCATCGTGGAAATACATGCCTGGTTGGGCTTAGCAGCATCTGAATCAGTTTCTGGGAGATTTAATGAACTCCTGTCCATTTTTTCATTATCCTTCTGCTCTTGTGATTTTGATTTGGATAAGGCCATACAGGAATAGGTCATTAGTGAGATTCTACTTGCAGTAATAAATATGTCAAAGGGAATAAAATTTAGATTTTTTACAATTGTAGACTGGCGTGAAGGACGGGCAATGCGATGCTGACTGGCACCGCTGTGTTGCTCTATTTGTACTATTCTGATTTTCACACTGTCACTGCCAATTCCACTATCCTGAGCACCACTGTACCGAGATGAGGTTTCAGTCACGCCTCCATCAAATGTATCCATTTTTTTCTGCTCTTGTTTAGAGATCTGTAAGAAAAAAGTAATAGAATATTTCAAACTAGTTCCATGCCTGGTGTTACATAAACAACGTTATATAAACATACCATTAAAAAGAGAATGTTAAAAATAAGTCTAGTATAACTTGAAAATAGAGATCATAAAAATAGAGGTAGTGCCTATTCTACCCCCCAAAAAAATTCCCCTTAAAATGTCAAGGGACTATTTGAGAAAAAGCATCTAATGTGCGTTTTCATCATTAAAATACACTTTTGAGTGCCAGACTTTATTTCTTTGGATTAACATAAAGTAGCACATATATATTTATTACTTTTATTTTTTGAGTCAGAGTCTCACTCTGTGGCCCAGGCTAGAGTGCAGTGGCATGATCATGGCCACTGCAGTCTGGACATGCTGGGCTTAGGTGATCCTTCTACCTCAGCCTTCCAAGTAACTGGAATTACAGACACATGCCACCACGTCTAGCTAATTTTTTGGTTTATTGTAGAAATGAGGTCTTGCCAAGTTGTCCAGGCTGGTCTCGAGACCCTCGGCTCAGGCAATCCTCTCGCTTCTGCCTCCCAAAGTGTTGGGATTACAGGAATGAGCTACCATGCCCAGCTTATTTTTAAAAATAGCTCTTTAAAAAATTATTTTATTAAGTATTTTTTACAATAACTTTACAAGTAATACAATTTCCAAGTCATGACTATTGCTGATTGAAATTATATTTTACATAGGAGGACTTTATATTATGTTGTTTATTCTTGTTATAAAACTGATTTATATAGGTTTTTGGATAGTAAAAGAGGGAAAGTAGTCCTAAATTATGAAGGACAAAGAAAAATAAACTAAAATAGATGCATGCCATTTCAAAACATGTTTATTTTCTCCTACTACAATACGACTTGGAACAGGGTAAATATAAGTCAGCAAGTAAAAATCAAGTCAGTAAGTAAGTAATTAAAGCCCTTGAGGGTGGAATAAAGGCAATAAAGGATACTAGTTCTCAAACTTTTCCACCGATGACTTCCTATGTAGAGAACAAAGAACAACTTGGTGGCTGCAGCAGTTATAATCAGTCACTTGGCAGCACAACTCCAAGACCTTCAGTTCCCCTTTCTTGGACTGCCCACTCGTCAGTTTGCAATTTGCTATTTGGCACCTAAGTATTTCACTTGTTTTTTCTACAGAATCATTAAAGTAACCATATAAAGTCCTTAAGATTACAAAGAAAAAAAAAATCCTCCCCACCCCCATCTTATCACCAAACCTAACCAATGAGCATCCTTCAGTGCACTTCCTTTAGGTCTTCTTCCCGACCTCTGCATAGGTTCACCCTGTCTGTACCCCCTTGTGCATATAATCATACTATAGAGACAGACTGATAACCTATTTTTTTGACATGCTAATATGCTCTTCATAAATACAATTGTTAAAAGCTGCATATTTCATTTAGTGTTAGAAACAATTTGTTCAATCATTCCCATATAACTGGGTATTCAAGTTTTCAAATTTTGCTGAGAAACATCTAGTAACATTTTTTTTTTTTTAAACCAGACCCCTACAAATGGAATTACTAAGTCACGGTATGAAAAACTTTAAAGCTACTGAATACTTCCAAATACCTTTCCAAAAAGGCTGCACTAATTTACATTATTACCAGCAATGGAAAAATGTCCCCCCAAATTCTGGGTAACTGGGTATTGCTTATTATTTTTTTTGAACTCTTCCTTAATTTATTTTTTCCAAATCAAATAAAGGTCTTTTTCTTTTTTAATTTTCTATTTTGATTCAGGGTACACGTGCAGGTTTGTTACGCAGAAATATTGCATGACGGTGAGGTTTGGGCTTCTACTGAGCTTGGTACCCAGTGGGTAGTTTTCAGCCCATAGCCCTCTTACTTTCCTCCTGCTTTCAGGAGTGCCCCAGTGTCTGTTGTTCTCTTACTTGTGCTGATGTGTATACAGTATTTAGTTCCTGCTTATTAGGGAGAACACATGGTATTGTTTTCGGTTTCAGTGACAAATTGCTAAGGATAATGGCCTCCAGCTGCATTCATGTTGCTGCAAAGGACATGATTTTGTTCTTTTTTACGTTTGCATAGTATTCCATGGTGTATATGTACCACATTTTCCTTATCTATTCCATCATTGATAGGCAGCTAGGTTGGTTCCCTGTTTTTGCTATTGTGGATAGTTCTGCGATAAACATGCGTGTACAGATGTCTTTTTGGTAGAGTCAATTGTGGTCCTTTAGATTTATACTCAGTAGTGGAATTGCTGGGTCAAGTGTCTACTTTTAGTTCTTTGTAAACACTTCCTTAATTTGACTAACAGAAAAGTATAATTTTACCACATGCTACAAAAATCATTTTAAGCTGCTTTTCAGGGGCTCACAGAAAAAGTGTTAAAAGAACTAATAAACAATTCAAGACAGTGATGTGTCATTAAAAATTTTCAAATAATATTTCTAGTTAATGGTTTTATAGTTGTTGAGGAAGACATGTTGTTAGACAAATCCAACATTAGTTATTTGCAATAAAAACAATCTATCCCTCTCTTTTAAAAGCCACCATTTCTTTTAAATCATTCAGTCTACACTGTGCTCTTTCTCTGTCTGGAGTGCCCCTTTGAGCTTACTGTAGCTGACAAACATTTATTTATCCATCAAGACAAGTGATATTTATCTGAGAATTGTTCTCTCACTCTTTTCCTTCTTGGTTATCTTAGTATTTGACTTACACTTCTACTGTAGGATGAATTATACTCTACTAAAATGGTCTGTGGTAAGAACATCAGACAGTGTTAAAACAATATACAGGCTTTGGATTCACACAGAAATGGGATCAAGTCCAACATTCTCTAATTGTATGACTGAACAAGTTACAAATCTCCCTAAGACTACATAATCCTATCTGTAAAATGGGGACAATAACTCCTACCTCAGAGAGTTGCTGGAGAATTCAATGAAGTAGTGCACCTAAAGAGGTCAGCACAATGCCTGGCATGCAGTGAATACCCAATGAGGAGCAGCTGCTATGTGCCTGTCTCTTTTACCAGGTGAAGAACTGCTAGAGAGAATGGGCCATATTATTCTGTTTCACATGTCACTAAGCAGCAGGGCAGTGCCTGGTATACTGAAGAGGATCCATAAATGTTTGATGATATGTTTGTTTCTGATACACTGTAAATGAAAAAGATTGTCCTGCAGACTAGAATTACATGATTGTTAAAGTATAAATATACATGGATGAAGACTCTTTAATACTGTACTATTTAAGGTCTTCCCCACACATATTCATGGATCTTTATTGATCTGCATTCTCCATCTTGTGGGCTGATCACACTTCCAGCAGTCCTCTCAGTCTTTGCTGCATCCTGGTCGTCACATTGGGACATTAATATTCAACTCACAGGGTTGCCGCAGCATTAAACGAGTTAAATTAATGAACGTACAGAGTGAGCACTCTAAAAAGGGTAAGTTAAAAAAAAGTCACCTTCTTTGTGAAGACTTCTGCAACCCTTCTTGGTGGTGCTAGTCCTTCCCACTTCTATGCTTTTGTAATAAGCTAATATTATAGCACTTTTCATACTCTATTCTGTCTCAGAGATTGTAAACAATGGAAGAAAAAATAAGATACTATCATGTTTGTTATTTTCCAGACATTGTTAGCACATTACACATATTTTCTTCATTAAGTGTTATAACCCTTTGTGGAGGAGTGCTTTATATTCGTTTCACAGCTGAAAAAACTGAGGCTTACAGAGATTGATCAGTACTTTCAAGGTCAGACAGCTTGCAGGCTTTGGATAAGCAGCAATACATGTTCATATTCCTAGAACATACCATACTGCTTATCACATAGTAAAGTGTCATGACTTTGTGCTGACTGAATAAATGAACAAATTGAAAAATTCAGTAAAATAAAAATAAAAGCAATCCTTACCAAAAGAATAGTTTAATTTTAGTTATCTTTATTATAAAAATTTCAAATGTAACTCCAAATCCGTTACCAACTAGGAATTCTCAACACATGAAAAGTAATAAAATCAAGTATTTAAGTAGTTTAGGATTTACTGCTCACATTCTGAGGCATTACAAACTAATTATCTATATACTGTATAAATAAAAAATCCTTTAGGTTGAATTCCACGGCAAACTCCAGTAAAAAAACTCAAGCTTTATAAGCTATTTTTATTCTGTCAATCAGGAAACTCAATCACAATTAACTACATTAGATTACAGTTTCTATGCATAGAGCATTTTCTACTTCTGATTTACAGATTTATACTTAAAATCGAGTCTCTCCCTCTTTAAAGTGAATTAAGTGTTTCCATGGGTGTTAACATAAAAAAAAAAAAAAAAAACCTACAGGGAAAGGTAAATAAATTTAGCATCCAGCCTTATTATGCGTTGAGAATGCCACATTAGACTCCAGCAAATGTCAAGTGGTGTGATTTTGAGATATAAATAACCAGCAGGGGCAGGATGGCAGCTATCAGCTCAGGTCATGCAGGTTATTGAACAGAAGTCAGATAGTAACTAATTCTAATCACTACTGAGCAGAATGGAATTTGAACCAATGACCCAGAGATGAAAGACGGACTCTCATTGGAAGGGGGAAAAAAACCCCTACAAGTTACCTAGTACTAGAAAACTAAATTCTTAAGCCAAGATTTCTTCCATTTTTCTAAGCTTCTAAACTATTTGTAGCTCCGAAATAAATAACCTGATGATTTTGAGACATATTTAAAAATCCACTGGTTTGTCACCAGTCCACTGCAGATTTATTACACCAAAGAGTATCTGGTCTGTTACTGAGAAAAGTTTTACAATTAATTATGTGTGCTGAGCTCTAATCTCGGGCATCAATTTACCATTCCTTTGTGGAAAATGAAAAGTTCACAATGTAATAACTGAAAATAACTTTTGCTTTATTATTGTCCAAGGGGACTAATAATTTAAGTTGTCAAAAATAGCAGTATCTGCTTGCTGTTAGTGCAGCAGAAACATGTATCTCTGGGCAGTGCTGTTATATCAGCTCTCCCACTCTTTACCTAACTTATTTAAGATGAACAATAAAAGTTTTCTTTAATTAGCTACTGGTGTGCATTAACACGATCATGATTAAACCATAAAAAACAACTGTACATTACTCTGGTCCTCTGTTCCATATGGTTTGAATTATTCTGTTTGAAAATGTACTTTGCGTCCCTTTTAAATGTTCGACCTTCTGCTTTCAGAGAATTAAATGCATATTACTGTAGTGAAGAAGATAATGTTTCAGACCTCCAGGCATATATTAAACACACTGGCAGCACTTGAGACAAAATGCTTTACTTATTAGATACTTCCTATTCTAAACAGTGTCATCAAAGGCTAAAAACAAAATCCATATAAAAGCTGCACAATGCTTCCACACAGAACCTGTGCCAAAATCCCTGTACTTTCCAACTAATGAGGAAAGGATGTGTACTCTTAACATATGAATGTAAGATTTTCCAAGCATTCACTTTAGGAAACTGGACTATTGATTCCATATGGGATATGTTAAATTAAACTGTATTGGTAAAATAGCCCTTAAGCTATCTGGCATGATAATGATAATTAAACAGTATTCAAAACACTAAAACAAAAGGAAATTTAGTTCCACAATGACTAATTAAAATAAAATGAAAAAACACAGCATGTCATCTATCAAGATAAATTGTTATTGTTGAAGAACTATTTAAATGCTGTTAAAATATACTTTTAGATAAAATCTGAAAGAGCTGGAAAAATATTTGTGGCTTAAAAATGGATAGTTTGGTGAAGAAAAAAGTATAGGACTCTGAAATTTTATGCGGAGATAACAGCTTTAAGGCCTTGAGCACAACCAGATGGTACTTAAATCAGAGGAATGCTACAGTTTCACTATCAGTGGGTTTCAATATAAGACAGTTTTCAATAGCTAGGAAAACATGTCAAGCTGATAGTTTACTTCTTAGATCATTTCAGTGCATTTTCCCATCCTTTCACTGCTGTATATGGTACAGATACTAGCCACCATGGAGAAGGTGATGAAAGCTGTACTAGTAGCTAGGGACCTGTAGCTAATTCCTCTTTTTAGTATATTGAAATAGGTAAGTTTACTAGCTCACCCTGGGATCTACTAAGAGCCATAGTATCTCAGAATCATAGTAAGTCATGTGACAAACCAAAGGATGCATTAAAATAATTTCAGATTACATTAATTAGATGTTATTCAGTAGCATTTTGGAGTGGTGAAAGATAAGCTTAATTAAACTTCTTGTTCCATCATATCAAGATTTTTTTATGAACACATTCAAAAGTCAGCCACATTAACAAAAATGCTGCAAATAAATGGATGGTTAAATTTTTAAAGAAAAACCTATAGAAACCCATCTCTTGAGAATTAACAAAAACTAAAACAAATATAATTTTTGTTTTGACAGCTGACAAGAAAGAGAACTTTAGCATCTATTCCAGGATTCTAATTCACATTATTTCTTTTAATTGCCTTGTCTTTTTAAAGGAAAATTTACTACATACTAAACATAAGCATATCCACAAATTTTCCCACCTTCTTATCATACTTATGGTTATGTAATAGCAATGCTAAAGTAAAATTTCCAAGAGACAACAGTCCTACTTTAAGTAACTTAGATCAAAATATCTTTTGCCAATCATGAGATCATTTTTCGCATCTTATAGATTATAAAAAAGTCAAGTGTAAAACCACAGAATCAAAGTGACAATCACATCTGTATATAACTGTGACATTTATCCTAATTTTACTGCCATTGCTATAATGTTGCAGTGTTTTCAAAGAAATAAACATCTTGTCTATCTTATAAAATCAAAAACAGTAAAAAAAAATGACTACAGTATTTTAATGGTTCTACATATTGAAATTACAAAGGAGAATTTTTACAAACTTGAAATAATTATATGCCTCATTGTGTAAACATTTGCAAACATACTTCTAGCTTTTTAGAAGTTTGTGGGATGAGGTGGTTGGGACAGGTTGTCGCATGTCTTTAACACAAGGAGAATCCACGCTGGAAGCTTCAAATAAAAAGCAAATTGTATTAATTTAATCAGGAAACAAGACTATATTTTTAAGTCTCAAATTTTCAGTGATGTCACTATTATAATTCATAGGCCTTTATCATTTTATTAACGAATTAGAATCACAACTCAGTGATACGCTAGATAAAATTTATTTTGGCACATTAAGAAAAAAAGCACTAAAAAGAATACATTTATGTCAGTATTAAATGTCTCCTTTGGTGTCACCAATCAAAATGTATCTGAAAAGTAATATAATAAAAATATAATAAACTTTTTAAAATTTAAAAACCAAACTTGAACAAGCACTGCATGAGCCTGAGTACTACAGATACTAAGGGCTAGAAAACAAGGGTTTTTAAAAAATATATTATTTCTCTTAAGCTAAATGTTAAACACAAACCCACATAATATAATTGTTCCCAGTTGGATGGCAAAAAAAAGTTTTCACAGTACTGCAGTAGTAATGCAAAAGAGCAGAACTAATGATACCCATCACTGCTTAACAGAATGGTAAAGAGTACTATAGTTTCAAGTTTTCCCTTTCATGAAGTTACTTTTCCGGCTCTTTGAAGTAACAGTATGAGGCCACTACTGCCTGCTAAGTGCTAAGTGCAATAAAAGCAGCATGGAGATAGTTCAGTCAAGGTTGTGTTTTACTGCAGTGTGTTTGGTCTATTGTTCTAATTTAAGTTGTAAATTATGAAAAGGGACTAAGACTAGTGCTAAACTGACTATAATACTGAGATCATTATCAGTGCCTGTTTCAACATGATAATCCACCCCTTCTCACAAGTATACATACCAACCTACCCACATGGGTACACAGGTAAATTCAAACCCTACCTATTGAGATTTTATCTGCAGTGCTGACCTTTAGATTTTTGTGTCTGTCTGTCTCTTTTCACCTATATGATTTCACAGCACATGCTGATTTTCAAGGGCTTAAGTTCATGAAAAAAATTAGTTCCAGGCAAAATTTTGCTTACAGGGTTTTAAATCAGAAATAGCTGTCTCTCCCTTTCTCTGTGTTGCTCACATATATAATGACTAGAAATAGGTTGGTCATTTTTGTTCAAGGAGACTATATCTAATTGATTTACAATAGGTCCCAAGTTTAAGTTTGATTTGTTTGCTCTTTGTAATGAATTCAGTTTTTTAAAAAAATAAAATTTGACACATTCTGGGAACTTGGACCTTAATCAAAACAGATGCCTCTACACAAGAAGCTACAACCTGCTCTGAAATGGCCATGATGTTAATTCTTACAAAGTGGCTACTGTGTGTACAAGGTAACTATTCTTTATACTGACGAAATTCAAGGTTCATACCACTGATGTCAATGTGGAAAACATTTTGTTCCATGGCTGCTTAAAGATTTTCAATAGGATTAAATCAGCTGCAAGTCCTCATTATATCAGGGTTTACAATTGTGTCTGAGTTGGAGTCTGTTTCTCATAGAATTTTACTCAGAGACTGATTTAGATTGGCTCCTTAAAGCTAGTCTTATTTTACTAGAAACAACTGTATCACATCAGCCACTCTCATAAACTAACTTTAAGATTGAATCAGCCCTGACCCTGAAGCAGATGAAAGTTTACCAAGCCTATGCATTGTAAGAATCACAGAAAAGTTTGCATTTAATTTCTGCAGCAATACAGACATAGACTATGCTTATTAACTACTCCAGTGGGCCTCAGTCTTGCAACTATAAACTTAATTTTCTGATAAGAAAACTATAGGAGAATTTTCCATCGATAAAATTCATACAAATCCTTATTTGATTACTTCATCCTTTAAATCACATATATACCTTTACAGAAACGATGTAGGATTTGTAAAAATAACGATTATGGAAAGTTTTTAAAATTAATTTTTCCCCAATATCCAGTACTGGTTGAAAAATGATGAAAATGGTCAAGCACATCCATAATTAACTTCATCTAGCAGCTGGTTTTCATTGCCAAGTAGAATATGGTATTTAACAAAAATATCGACCTGATTTTCACTATTATATATTCTATTTACCAAAAACACCTGGTTTAATTAACTCTAGATTCTCTCTAAAGTAAACCCAAATTTCAGTATTCTTTATTAGCTAACTAATTATACTGAAATTTATCAGGACATTACAGAATGGAGGGTCATTTGCAAACTTTTACTGGCCATCCTTTAACTTACATAGCAGATCAAATAAAAAGTGAACTGAAGTCATATATTGATTCCCTTTTGTGTCATATGTTATCAATACCTTAAAAAGTAATGATGCAAGCGACTTGAAATGCAAAGTGGCCAGGATGTTAGAGAAAAACATTTGTTTATGCCCCACAGCTAATTCTACTTTCCCATTAGAAAACTTTGTTCTCTGCTACTCTATAATAATCATCACTACACCAAAATGACCTTCCACACAAAAGCTTTGATCATTTCAACTTCTTCCCTCAACCCTTGGATATATGAAGTACTTTCTAAATCAGGTAAAAATGTCTAACAGTGCTTGTCAGCTAGCCCCATACCACCAGTAAATTTTAATATACTGTATGTCCAAGTAATTCATGATGTTCTAAGAAAGCAACTTTCTGTATATTGATTGAATAATCTAACCTATATCCTAAGCTTGGAGATTTCTGGTCACATGAGACTGCTTGAAGAAAAGCTTTATAGTTAGTAAGAAGATATTCTTCCTTCCAAATAAATATTTATATATTTATAAATATTATAAATTTATAATCTTTATAAATATTAAAGTGGTAATCAAGTCTGGAAATTCCTAGGAAGAGTTTTCTCAAAAAACTATGAATTAAGATAAAAATTTAAGCACAGCTGGTATATGATTACCAGCTGATCTTATCAGATGTCTTTTGTTGAGGCTAAATTTTAGAAGATCACATTCACAACATTATTACCAAATTAGCACCATTAAGGAACCATGCTTGTAGCCTTTAAAATTCACTGACATTGCTTTAAACTGGTTAGGAATTAAACTATTTCTATTTTTTATTATATTACTTTGTAGGTATATTATCTGGCTAATATTACTACCAAATAATATTGTGCTGTTAGGCTTTAGATATCATAATTTATTGAGATAAAATATTTCCTGAGCTTCTTAGAGGTAGAGCCAATGCCAAAATTAATTAGCAAAATGTAAAATGAAATTTAATTTCGTATTATTTATTCATTCATTCACATTGTGAGGATATAGTGGAAACAAAGCTTTTACCTTCATGAAGTTTACATTCTAAGGGCAAGTTAGTCAATAAAATACATATATGCACTTTGGGAGGCTGAGATGAGGGGAACGCTTGAGCCCATGGGTTCAAGAACAGCCTGGACAACTTGGTGAGGTCTCATCTCTACAATAAATCAAAAAATTAGCCAGGCGTGGTAGCGTGTGCCTGTAGTTCTGGCTACTTGGAAGGCTGAGGTGGAAGGATCACCTGAGTCCACTGGGTCAAGGTTGGGGTGACTGTGACCCTGCCACTGCACTCCAGCCTAGGCAACAGTGAGACTCCAACTCAAAAAAATAAAAAAATGAAAAATAAATGTATATATAAACCATACACATGCACACAGATCAGATTTGCTGATGGATTGGAGGTTTGCTATTATGAGGGAAAGGCAGGAGTCAGGAATGATTTGAATTTTTTTGATCTGAGCACACTACAAGAATGGAAAAAGATGATTATACTATCTCAAGTAGCTTTCTAACCTGTATGTTATGCCAAGGCTTTTACAATCTGCTTTTCCAAACTTTGCCTGCTTTGCTAAGAATCACAAATGACCACAGTGATCTTTATGTAGGGACGTGAGACTCATGACTGTACTCAATTTTAAAGAACTTTCTTTTCTATTTTGTCATCTTCCTAGTCCCTCCAACAAGTCAAACCCTTAATCAGCGAAGAACCATTCAAGGGAAAACTGTTTAGAGACGGTTTTCTAGGGTTGGGCCTAGGCTTCATTATGGTAAACAAGACATGTAGTCATGCCATGATCTCCAGAAAAAACAATTGGATGAGACATAAAATATTTCTTGGGAAGAAATTATGGACCTGGAATAGCAAGACTGACAGAATATCTTTTAGTTGAGTTAGAGAAGGGGAAAATGAGAATGGCCTGAGCTTTTGTAAGACCTCTATATTTCTAATTGCTGCTGAGCATTTCTACTTGATGTTCCATTATCAACATCACGAACAACATACCTAAAATATCATATTACATTTAAAAATATCTTTCCCCCAATATACCACCTCTGTCTTAACTTTTTTTTTCTTCTCAAAAGGCTCAAATACTAAGTATAACCTTTTGACCCTATCAAGTACTGTTTTATCTAATTAATCACTCTTGCTGTTTCCTTTGTATTTTCTATTCTCAATGGCCCCTCCCATTGTACAAAGCCCACTTGCAAGTGTTCCTTAATTACTTGAATTCTTTTACTGGTTTCTCCTTTTCCTAATATATCCCATACAGCACTGCCAAATTGCTCTCCTCAAAACACTTTCAATATTTATTTACAAACATTGTTCCCTGAGAATATAAGCTCCATGAAAACAGAGTTTTAGAGTGGTTTTTTTTCCCCTACTTTATCAACTAGCATCTAGAACAGTGCATTGGTACATAGTAGGTGCTCAATAAATCTTTAATGAATGAAGGAAGAAACAAATCAACTGAATCATTTGCAAGGAGCTCATTAGGTCCCTGGGTAGGGAAGTAGATATAAAGATCAGTTAAACTTGGAGTCTGCCTCCTAGATTAGAAACACACCCATTTACTAAAGATGCTTTCCAGACATATCTGAACCAGGACAGAAAGAAGCCAGGATTTGGATTTGTTGAAATGGAAAGTAGAGACAATCAGGTTGAGGGACGACATAAACAAAAAAGAGACAAAAGATGAAGAAAGAACCTAAGTGTATGGAAAAGACAATGCCCCATTTGGCTCAAACAAAGGGTACATTAATGGGAACAGTAGAAAATGAGATCGGAAAGGCAGGATAAAGCAAGATCCCAGGTGGCAGGTTAAGAAACTTGCAGTTTTATTTTATGCCAATCTCCCTCAAAGCAGAGCCTCTTGAGCCCCTGTATCAGAGTCACCTAGGGCACTAGTGAAAGATTTTCAGGCCCCATGCCACAAGTATCTGACCTGAAGGTGAGACTTTGTGGCCTGCACTTTTAACAAACTTCCAGTAATTCTTATGTACAGTAATGTTTCAGAAACATTGCTATACACAATGGAGAACTATAAGAACTTTCTAAGCAAATCGTGCTTGAGAAAAATTGACATAGTAAAATATGCTGAGGGGAGTAGGGGCCTGGCGATTGCAGTAGCCCCACCAGTTAGAAAGCCATCAGCTAGATGACAACTATGGGAATTGAAAGTAAGGCAACATATGAAGTGATAGGCCTCAGAAGAATGAGAGAAATCTTGGTTACTCTAGCTTAGAATCTGGTTATGGCAGACCCAGCTTACTAAGAAATGCAACCAGTATTCTGGGGATTTCTCTTTAACCCAACCCTCCTCTTTAACCTAAGTCACCATTCTGGAACTTCACATTCACCTTCCTTCCTCCACATCTTCAGTTATGCTACTCTTCCATCCAGCCTGGAATGCCCTCTCTCTGAAGGGCTCATTTTCTTCTGCGAAGACTTCCCTTTATGAGTCCACAAAAATTGCTCTCTTTATTACAATTCTATAGGACATACTAACTCTATCGCTTACCTGGCACTTAGCAAATGCTACCTTCTACTGAAATTTTCTTTGAACCCTTACGCTCTGTCTCTTAGATTTTAAGTTTCTTGAGTTCAGAAACATGCCACATCCATTTCTGTAAATCTATGCATAATGCATATATGCGTCATAAATATATACAGATGGAAGTGATGATGGTGATAAAGATGGTAACAATACTAACCTAAGTACTTGATTCCCTGACATTCTCTAAAGCAACAATACCAATGTATAGATAATACTTAGTGGATGCTTAGGCACTATTCTATGTGTATCACACATATCAACTTATTTGTTCCTCAGGACAACTCTATAATGTAGGTACTGTTATTATTCTCATTTTAAGATAAAGAAAATGTGGCCCAGTGAAGTAACTTGCTCAAATCACATAGCTAATAAATGGTGAAGTTGGGATTTGAACACAGGAAACATGACTCCAGAGTTCATTTTAAAATCACATCCTACATAGTCTGTCTCTCAACATCTTATTTGTTTCTTTCACAGCTCTTAACTACAATTAAAAAAATCTTTAAACGTTTTGTTGTTGCCAATATACATCTCTCTACTAGATGACAAAACCAATAATTACAGGGACTAATTAATCTTGTTTACTGCTAGATACCTAGTGTTGGGTGCATAGTATGTGCTCCATAAATGTAAGCTTTGCAGAACAAATGGGTGGAAAAAAAAAAAAGGAAAAATGGAGCAGGAAACAGGAGTAGAGGAGTGAAGCAACAGATACCAGTGTGAATATCTAAGGGAGTTAGGGAGTTTTTTTTTATTGCTGCAGATTTCAGACAGATGGCTTTCCAGAGAAAGCCTTCATCGATATATGAATGTGCTTAGAAATGCTGAAAGGAGAAATCCATTTGCAAGGTGCTGGAACCAGGTGTGTCTATTTTAGCAAATCATTGAAGTCAAGAGCAGGAAGTAGGGCTTGGAGATAGAGCACTGCACCAGGGAGCTGAAGACCTGGCTGAGTTCCACAGTTTCCACTAAGTCACACCTGTGTGCAGCAATGTGGGAAAAAACTGACTTTGTTCACAGCCTTCCTTTTGTCGACATAAGCTAAAATGGAGTAATCTAGGCCACATTCAAATTCTCAGTTCAATGCATCAGAATCATGACTTGTTATAGCTGGAAGAGGTTCTGAATCTCATTGTTTCCAGATATTTTAAAACTACTTTTCTGTCACAGTATCCTTTCTTCAAATACAATCTTATGGGGGTAATGGGGCAGTGGTTGAGGAGTGAGTAGGGGAGAGGGAATGCACAATATGTAAGACAGATCAATGTAAAGTTGCCACAGGACAATTGCTTAATGCATATATGTGCATATGTTTTAAGGGTAACAAAGCCTATGCTACAGGTCAATCGTCCCTTGATGTAATTTTAAATTAATATTGCTTTTGATTAACAAATCAAAACTATATACATTTATGGAGTACAGTGTGATGTTTTGATATATTAAACATTATGGTATGATTAAATCAAGCTAGTTATATCTATCACCTCGCTTATCTATCATTTTTTATGGTGATACATTTGAAATATACTCAAGTTATTTAAAAATATATAATACATTATTATTGACTATAGTCATCCTGCTGTGCAGTAGATCTCAAAACTTATGCCTCCTGTCTATCTGAAACTTTGTACCCTTTGATCACAATTCCCCATTCTCTTCCTCTTCGCCATCTCCTAGCCTCTGGTAACCATCATTCTACTCTACTTCTGTGAATTCAACTTTTTTATGTTTCACATGTGAGTGAGATCATGTGGTATTTGTTTTTCTGTGCCTGGCTTGTTTTACTTAGCATAATGTCCTCCAGATTTATCCATGCTGTCAAAGGACAGGATTTCTCCCCTCTTTTGAAGGTTGAATAGTATTCTACTGTGTGTATGTACCACACTTTCTTTATTTATTCATCTGCTGATAAATACCTAGGTTAATTTTATATTATGGCTATTGTGAATAATGCTGCAATGAACACGGGAGTGCAGGTATCCCTTCAACATGCTGATTTGTTCCTTTGTATCTAATCCCAAAAGTGAGATTACTGGATCATATGGAAGTTCTGCAACCATCACTACAATCAAGTTTAGAGCATTTTAATCATCCTGCCAAAGACAGCTGCATTCACAGGTTACTGACTTTCCCATAGGTCAGGGCCCTGTAGTCAATTCTCCAACTGTGCCTGCACATAACACTCTTCCTCCATGAAGATGGTATGCCCCAGGAGAATGCCATCCCTGTGAAGATGGAGGTTTCTCCCTTCCCTTGAAAAAGAGGGTTTGGATCTAAGGGCTTTAGGAAAAAACATCTGCCTTTCATGCCCCAATCAATGTACCCAAACCTATCAGATAGCAATCATTCACTTACCATTCTGTCAATTCCCCACTCTGCCCTAGGCCTGGATTCTCCAAGGAGCTGGAGAGGTTCTGTGAGTCTATCTACCACCAATGCCTCTCCTCCTAAAACAGCGGAAGACATACTGCAAACAAACTATTTTATCAGTTACTTCATTCACAACAGTCATCAGGGAATTGCACATCCAACATTTCTAGAAGTGTCTTGTACTAATAAAGGAGAATTAAATATATTTTAATATATTTTGTTTGAATCCTAAAATCCTTTGTATGTGCTTTATTAATCTAGAAATCTGGTCTGCTGTGTTGATTCTGATTACTGCATGTTACTGAAAAATTTGGGCCGTGCTTGGTGGCTCAGCCTGTAATCCCAGCCCTTTGGGAAGCTGAGACGAGTGGACTGTCGAGCCTGTGGGTTTGAGACCAGCCTGGGCAACTTGGTGAGACCACATCTCTACAGTAAAAATAAAAAAATAGCTGGGTGTGGTAGTGTACGCCTGTAGCTCCAGCTACTTGGAAGGCTGAGGGGGAAGGATCACCGGAGCCCAGCAGGTTGACACTGGGGTGGCTGTGAGTGTGCCACTGCTCTCCAGCCTGGATGACAGAGTGAGACTCCAACTCAAAAATAAATAAATAAATAAATAGGTCTTATTTTGACCAAATGCATTTATTTTTTTCATGATATACTAGTTTTTAGATTTTAAGAGAGAATATTTTAGAAACTGAAGTTTTAAAACACTTTCAAGAACTTGTTTGTTAACAACAATTTGCTTGACATCAAAGTTAAATCCCAGTAAGAAAACCCAGTGTGTTTAAGGTTTTCACTGGGATAAAAATGTTTATTAAAAGTGTGGGAAAAATATGACTGCTGATTTTGGCAATAAAACATAGTGATGAAACAAAGCTTCCTTAACAATTTAAAGGCAATAGGACAGTAACTCAAGGCACTGGCAGATATTTTGATACTTAATGTAGTTCACAGAATAGCAGCTGACTTTATTTTACAAATAGCAGTGATGGATTTTTAGGCCTGATTACACCTACCAGGAAAATGATGCATCCATTATTCACCTCTTTCAACTATGGCTTTTACTGGCATCTTCTATGAGTTACACTTTAGCACTCTTCTAAACATCATCAGGCCACAAGCTCAGTCTAAATAAAATATTTTTACAAACGAACAATCCAGCACTAAAAACCACCTAAGTTACAAGTCCTAATGCTGTTTCCATTTCAAAGAATGGGCTATTTTATAGGGGAAAATATTCAAAGAAGCAATCCTGTATTGGTCCCCGACCGACAGATAAAACCCACTAGTGGTCTTTTCCAATTTCTGTAATACATGCACCCAAATAACCTTGTAAAATAACTTTTAATTGTTTTTGCTCATTCATTCATCCATCCATTCATACACCTTACCATCAATAAAAAGGAATGAATGTAGACAAAAGTCTTTTGTGTAATAACTTAACAAACTGGAGGAAGACTTCTGAGAAGCTTTCCTTGGGTTTCTTCAATCTTTTTGCCCCATGCCTTTTCAAGAGCTGCCTAGACAATGGTTACAAAAACGACTTGACCTATGTAGGCTGGATTGTGTTATAATGAATTTTCCACCAAAACAATCACTAAAACGAAAAGACAAAAAAGCCCTGATAAAGGCTGGGCACAGTGGCTCAAGGCTGGTAATCCCAACACCTTGGGAGGCCGATATGGGAGGATTGCTTGAGCCCAGGAGTTCAAGACCAGCCTGGGTAACATAGTGAGATCTTATCGCCACACACACACACATACAAATACAAAATTTAGCCAGGCATAGTGGTGCTACTTGGGAGGCTGAGCCCAGGAGGTCAAGGCTGTGGTAAGCTGGGATCGTGCCACTGCACTCTAGACTGAGCAACAGAGAATGAGACCCTGTCTCAAGAAAAAAACAAAACAAAACAAAACAAAAAAGCTCCAGTAGAGTAATGGGAGTCAACATATAAAGCAATAAAATAATGCAGGTAAAGCATCAAAATAATCTCAAGCGTTTACAACTTTTTTCCTAACTCTAACTAAAGGAATCTAGAAGACTTTTAGAGATCCTCTAGTATTTCTTTCTCTAATATGCTCTCAGATACCTCGCACTTCTTATTGTGTGCCATTATTTACTGAGAGTGTCTCCTGATCTAAGGTGTGAACTATCCCAAGGTTGGGAAGAAATAGATTTTATTTTTCCTTATAACTGGCACATACATAATAAAGGCACATGTATCCTCTGGCACATACATAATAAAGGTCATTTCCTGATTCCCTTTCTTCTTCTTCTTCTTTTTTTGAGAAAGTAGGATTTATTGAGAGGACAGAAAAGCTCCCACAGTGGGAGGGGACCTGAGGGGGTTGCCTAATTCCCCTTCTATGTACAGTTTTCCTTCCTACCCTTTATTTTTGAGTGGCTAACTCCAGAGCTCTTTTAGTGAGATCATATATATATATATATATATATTTATCTTTTTTTTGTGCCACAGGCTGCTCACACAAAATAGTTAAAGCTAAGCAGTTTTAAAGCAGGAAACCCAGAATTTTAGACCATGCATATTCTCACAAACAAATGGAATACTTGAGATATACAAGGACAGTATCATTCCAGCAATTCACCTGAACTAACATTTGGGTTAAACTTATTGGTATCTTAAGAAGAATTTTGGCTTTTAGTTCTTTTGGGTCACCATCAGTGGTTTTTATTGCCATACTATCATTCATGTAAACTTATTTTTTTCAACATGTCATCATAAAAATTTTAAAACACACAAAAAGTTGAAAGCATTTTATAGTAAGCATCTATATATCTAACACTTAGATGCTCTATCAACATTTTCTTGTTCATTCATTTTACTAATAACTATCTAGGGATGGCAAGGCCTCAGCAGGAGAAAAGGCACTTCCGTATATTGTTTAAAAATTCAAAAGTCTAAAAACCCCTTAACAATAACTATACTGAATATTTACTATATGCTAAGTTCCTTACCTACATTATTTTAACCCTTACAAAAATCTTGTGGAGAAACTGAGGCATAGAGGAGGAGTTAAAGAGCCTGGTCAAGTGCCAGAGCAGGTTTCTGAAAGCTAGTCTTGCACAAAACTTACATGCTTTTAATTATTCCATATTGATTCTAAAAGCCAAATGAGGTAAGAACAAGATAACTGACACAAACATTAATCATTATCCACTCACAATACATTCCAAGAGAAATACAGTTTTTCATTAACACTGCCCATCCCCTTTAAGCCCATATTATTATTATTATTTTTTGAGTTGGAGTCTCACTCTGTCGCCTAAGCTGGAGTGCCATGGCACACTCATGGCCACCCCAGCGTCAACCTGCTGGGCTCCAGTGATCCTTTCACCTCAACTTTCCAAGTAGCCAGAACTACAGGCGCGTGCTACCACAACTGGCTAATTTTTGATTTATTGTAAAGATGAGGTCTCACCAAGTTGCTCATCCGGCTCTCGAACCCATGGGCTCAGGCAACCCATTCGCCTTGGCCTCCCAAAGTGCTGACTGAGCGACGCTGTATTAGTAGATTGAGATAATTCTCAAGTATCCCATACCCTGGGACTTCAAGTTATGAGAGCCAAGACATTTCCTTATCATATAATACTCTGGGATTTCTGTTATATTTGTAGCATAGGCATGATAGCTGATAGAAAAAACATTCAAAAGAATAATACCTTAAAGATAAGAGAGAACAAAATCAAAGGATTACAATTACAGCATTGTATGAAGGTATCTACTGAGTTAAGTAGGCTGCAATGAATAGCAGATGTTCTGTGGAATTCCATTCCCAGAGTTGGGTTTAGTAGCACCAGCAGTTTTTTGAAGTTGCTCATGGACAGAACTCTTACACCTTCCCTTGAAGAACAATTCTAACATTTCCACCAAAGATTGTAAAGGAACGAATTATAGTTAGACTTTAAAAAGTCTTAGATGATTTCTTGCCAGCAACCCCACACATGCAGACAACAACTTTGTTACTAAACTCCAACATCTGTCTTTGTGCTGTTAACTAGGAATCAGCAGGCCTAGGTTCTAGTTCAGGTTCTATCCAATCACCCTTGTTATTTCAACTTCCTGGGATTCAGTTTCCAAACCTAAAAATTCATGGGATCGCTCTGAGCAGCAATAGATAGAATATTTGTGAAATACAAACATGAGGAGTTATTAAGGAAATATAGGACATTAGCTACTGTTTATTGGTATAAGACTTTCTTATCAATCACTATTATATAAGAAACATACTAAGAAAATAGGCATGCCCTTTGCTCTTCTCAACAGTTTGGAGCATGATGTTGATGAAGCAATTGCAGTTTTCCATGGAGCTATGTTAATACTTATCACATTAGAAAGCAAAGTGCAGTTTACTAAATGAGTATATTTTCTGGGAATTGAGTATCAAAAAACAGTACAACAACTGAGAGATTACTGGTTAGCTTCCAGGGCTGAGTATGAAGTTAATAACTAGTAAAAGGAGGAATATAGAGGAAATGAACACGTTTCTTCTGCTTAGCAGTTTTCCCTGAGCTGGGACTAGCACTAACACTTTGTCTTGAGCCCAGGAGCTCTGGGCTATGCCAATCGGGTGTTTCTTTGGAATCAATATGGTGACCACCCAGGAGCAGAGGATCACCAGGTTGACTAAGGAGTGGTGAAGTGGCCCAGGTGGGAAACAGAACAGGTAAAAACTTCCGTGCTGATCAGTATTGGGATCACATGTGTGAATAGTCATTGTACTCTAGCTTCGGCAACATAGTGAGACCCTCTCTCTTAAAAAAAAAAAAAAGATTAGTTCAGAGTAAATGTGTTTTGATAGCATGCCAACATGTTAAAATAACTGTCTACCCAGTTTTATATTTACATAATCTGTCATCCAGGTCCTGTGTGCTTTTACATGTGTACATATAAAGACAAGAAAACATTTTCACCTTTTCTTTATGTTCTGGGATACTAACAGGTCTATGCAATAAGACATATTAAGAACCTACTATATAAAATAAGTCACGCTATCTATTGTTTGTTACACAGAGTGAAGTACACACACTGCTCCTGCCAGGTGTTTCTGTCTTTTTGAATGAAACAAGGAATAGGTGAATGAATAGGTAAATAATAATGTAGATAAGTAAACAAACAAATTGTTTTAACTGTCCTCAAAAAACTTTCATTCTACTAAGAGGAATTGGTTTAGAAAATAGGAATATGTCACTGATTGTAGGCCTGGTACTATGTGAGGCACCAGCAATATTGAATACATAATACAGAGTATTTATGCCCAAAGAATTTAAAATAGCATCTCTACTCTCCAGAAATTCCTAAAAGGTCTAATGCATAATTACATTTTGGGACACTCAAAGACATATTTGACTCAACTTGTCTTTTAAAAAAAAGGATTCAGGGTAGTAAATTATTTTCGTCATTAAAAATAATTATAAACCAGTATAAAGGGTAAAGATATTTAACAGGTTAGACAAATACAAGGATGCTTCAAGTTGGAGGGATCCAGAAATATAAATGATAATTTAAGCTTATCTAGCTTTAAAGGCTAGGTAAGACAACAATGGCCACAGATTTAGAAGGAGAGGTAGAAATATTCACATAAATAGCAGAAATAAGGGAATGATGGTAGGAAAATAGGGAGACTGTTCAGGGAGTAGGAGGTAGAACAAGTTGACTATTCAAATTTGGGCAAGACAACGTGTGAGAATATTACACTCATGGAAGAACTTGGAGTTCCCCAATGCTCTAAATGCTGGTTGTAGACCTTCAGTAATGTTGACGATCTAAAAATACTGAGAACTACACAGGTTTCTGTGTAGGAAAGATTTTGTGGGAAAGATAAATGGAAGCCTTCAGTAGAAAGCAGAGTTCTTATTTAGTTCAGGAGGTAAAGGGAAGGCAATGAAGGTTTTTGAACAAGGAATAATATTACCTTAAATCAACTTTAGGGTAATTACCATGGCTGCTGTGTATACTGAACTGGCTTAAAATGAGACAGAAGGCAGAGAGTCAGTCAGGAGGATATTTAGTATTGCTGCACAGCCATAAGGACCACATGGTTGGAAGTGCACTCAGTAAGTAAAACTTTATTTCATTACTAACACTGCCATAGATATTTCCATTTACTGAGTACTTTTGTGAACCAAGAATTGTGGTGAATACTTTGTTTTTTATCACCACAGCAAGCCCCACAGGGATCTCTGATGCTCAAAATATTAAGAAAAGTTAAGAGCTGTTACTCTTATTTTCATTCTATACCTGAAGAGATTGAAGTTTCAAGAGTTTAGGAAAGTTGCACAAGGACACAATCTGTAAGTGGTAAACCAGGATTAGGTATCCAGGTCGTTGGTTTAACGGCAAAAGCACAGCAGGTACTCTAGACATATAAGCTCAGTTGAAATCATGGCTGCGTCACTTATCAATTATATGACCTTGGGGAAATAGATTTCTCTGTGCCTCGTTTTCCTCTTCTGAACAATGAGAATAAGAATAGTATCTATATTTATGGGGTTACAGAAAGAACTAAGATAATGCTCATATAGTAATGACCATATTTCGCTAATGGTAAGTAAACAAATAACTGTCATCGTTATCATCATTTTTATCACTTTATGTCCTCAGAGTACTAAAATTTTTAGATATCTCATGTTTTCCTTCATCTATTTTTTTAAAAGAGAAATTCAATCAAATCTATCCTATGAGAATAGGCTGGGCACAGTGGCTCATGCCTACGATCCCAGCATTTTGGGAGGTTGAGGTGGGAAGATGGCTTGAGGCCAGGAGTTCAAGACCCATTCTATGAGAACATTATTTTTGGAAAGAAGAAAAATGTTTTAAAATTTATAAAAAGGCCAAGAGGCTTTCCAGTCTATTTCACTAGCATTAAAACATAAAGTTAGAATATGCTAAGAAACTGATATAGAGTGTAAAAAAACAAAACATCTACCACAAAACAAATACTCTGTGCCATCGAACAGAAGACTGCTGAAAAGGTTAAAAATGCTGTTTTAGGAATAGTGTAATTACTCCTATAGCAAATAAATATGTCAATGATTACCATACCCAAAGCTTTGGTTTCTTTTTTTTTTTTGGTCTACTTTTTCTTACTAAGATCAGTTCTTTCTAAAGTAGTTATTTGAGAATTAAATGAGATAATGCATGTAATAGCTCAGATAGTACTTGGCATGTGGTAAGCAGTCAATAAATATTATCTATTGCTATCATCATCATCATAATCACTATTAATAACATGTGATTATATGAACTTTAAAAGTCTTTCCAACAGAATCATTCTTACCGAAACTACACAAATAAAGCACTGACAAAAACGAATCAGATTTCAATAGGCTAAATATAATATCTATACATAATTTATTTAATGTTTACTATATTTTCTATAGAAAGTTTACTTGTAGACTTTTATATAAATAATTTACAACACATTGCAAAAGTCTTACATATGTTTGTGGCAATAAGGTTTTATAACTAAAGGCACATCTCATTCTTAAAATATTTCTTTAAGCTGTTCAAATGAATTCATTTTCCAGAAAACACTGCTTAGGGGAATTTAACTTGAGAATGTTAGAATGTCAGCATAATTCATATCCCATTTTTCAAATCTAACAGTTTTTATACAACCATTTCTGAAGACTAAAAGATTATTTGAAGATTATTCAATGTGATGGACAAATTAAGCCTACACTTTGGACTTTTTCTAAGTAATCAAGATATTTCACATAGATTTTCTAGGAAAGTAGTCTATAAAAGACTTGGTTTCCAACTTGAAATGTACAGCAAGCTTATTGTTCAACATGAAACAGATAAATAAAAAACTAATTTCCAATGTTTCCTAATGAGATTGGAGATTATTTACTTTCTGAATTTCTTTAAGTTACACAACTATTGAAGGTAGATCAAATAGAAGAAATAAGATAAAAACAATTGCATATTCCAAAATAAAAATATATTTGTTCCTGCTCAAAATGACAAATTATTTTCCATTAATCTTAACATTTCTGAACATATTAGTTTTTTGAGAAAGAGAAATGAACAGAAAGTTTAGTGTCTGAGAGGAGCATTTCTCAAAGTGTGGTCCATGGCCACTTGAGGTCCCTGAGACACTATCAAGGACTCTTTAAGGTCAAAACTAATTTCAGAGTAATACTAAGCCATCACTTGTCTTTTTCACCATGTTGATATTTGCACTGATGGCTCAATAGCAATGGTGAGTGCCTTAGTACGAATCTAGTCAGTGGTACTAAAAGGAGCTATTTTTTGCTGTATCCCTTCTAGTCATACGCTTGTAGCAAAAAAACAAATCAAATAACAGTTTCATTTAAGAATGTTCTTGATGAAACAATAAAAATTATTCATTTTATTATATCCTGACCCATGAATAAATATCTTTTTAACATTCAATGTGATGAAATAGAAAGCATTTTTTGTTGCATACCAAAAAATGATAGCTGTCTTGAGGAAAAGCAGATGTGTAACTGAACTGCAAGCTATATTAGCTGATTTCTTTATGAAGAATCATTTTTATTTGAAAGAGTGATTGACAAAACTACAGTTATTCCAAATTGGGTATTTCACAAATATTTTCTCTATAGTGAACAAAATAAGCCTATTACTTTGAGGAGAACATTAGACAGTATTTGTTGCCAATGATAAAATTCATGCTTTCAAGCAAATATTAACATCTTTGATAACTTGAATTTGTCATTGTGAACCTGACAATTTCCCAATTATGATCAAATCAATAGTGACATTGACAAATGTGAATTTTGATATTATGTAATAAAATGTGTCAACTTTTGAAAGATATGTATAACTAAGTAAACAAATATTTTCCAAACGACTAGTATATGATGTTAAAAAATGGTGTCTGGGTAAAAGATTCATTCTGAGTCTAGACAAACCAAATGAATTATGACATAACAGAATAAGAAAAATCCACTGTCATGATTTCATATTTGATATTACAACTAACCTTTAAGAAGCTATCATGGTTAAACACAGAGTTAAGCCGTTTCATTCCTAGGTATATCTAAGACAAATTAAAACATATCTATACAAAAACATGCACGTAAATGCTCACAGCAACATTATTCATAATAGGCAAAATGTGTAAATAATCTAAAAGCACATCACCCAATGAATGAATTAAAAAACACTGTTATACATCTATATAATAAAATATTATTCAACAATAAAAAGTAAAATACTGATACAGGCTAAAATATAGATAAATAATATAAACATTATGCTAAGAAAAAGAAGTCAGTCACAAAAGACCACATATTACATGACATCATTTATATAAAATGTACAGAATAGGCAAAAAGACAGAGAAACAAGGTATATTAGTGTTGCCTAGTGTTGGAGGTGACAGCTAAAGAGTATGAGATTTCTTTCTGGAATGACAAAAATATTCTAAAATTGAATTTGGAAACAAAATTGCTCTAAAATCGATTGTGGTGATCACTGCACAACTTTGAATATGAATCACACAATTATACATTTTAAATGTGTGAATTTTATGATATGTGAATTACATTTAATCAAAGTTATTAAAAAACATAACGTCAAAAAATACTATCGTCAGTCAAGTTTTTTGCATTATCAAGGAAAAATACCCACAATCATTTTTAAGATTATTAAAATACTGTTTTCAAACTACATATCTATGTGAGGCTGTATTCTCTTCATGTACTTCAACCAAAACAATATATTGCCACAGACAGAATAAAGAAGCAAATAAAGGATTCCAGCTGACTTCCACAAGACCACTAAATAAATTTATAAAAATTTAAGGCAATGCAGTTGATCACTCTTGTTTTGGAAAACATAATTGTTATACTTTGGAAAACAATCATTATTTTATTTATAAGTGAGGTTTTTATTGTTACAATTTCATTAATTATATTAATAAATATTTCATATTTTAATAAATATTTTACAATATATTAATAAATGCAATCAAATATTTTACATGCTCTGTTTCAATTAATATGATAAATATTGATAGCTGTAACCTACATAATCAAAAGTTCTTTATGGTCCTCGAGTTTTTAAATTGTAAAGCAGTTCTGAAACCAAAAGGTTTGGGAACCACTGTTTTAGAGTTCTTTTTTGGGGAAATCAATTTCTTGCTCTGTTCCCCAGGTTGGAGTGCAGTGGCATGATCAAAACTCACTGCAGCTCAACTCTTGGGCTCAAGTAATCCTTCCATCCTAGCCTCCCAAGTAGCTGAGACTATAGGTTTGTACCACCATACCCGGCTAATTTTTAAATTTTTGGCGTCTTACTATGTTGCCCAGACTGCTCTTGAACTCCTTGGGCTCAAGCCATACTCCCACCTCCACCTTCCAAATTGCTGGGATTTATAGGCATGAGCCACTGTGCCTGGTCTAGAGCTCTTTTTTGTAAGGCAATATATAACACAAACTGTATTTGACCTGCTACTGGACATTGTTGATAGACATTGTCAGACTGATTTTTGAGCTTCCACCTCTCTCTCTCTCTTTTTTTTAGATTGAAAAACGTAATTTATTTAGAAAATATTAGAGCAAGAGAGAGAGGAGACTCACCTCCCCAAGATAGGGGAGGGGGCTAAAGCTAGGAAACATGGCGGCCATAGCTCAAAAAAGTCACATGTACACACCAGAGTTTAACAAAGCAATGGCCGAGCCTCCTTCTCTTTCAAAAGAAGCATAGGGTAATGGGAGGATAGGGAGGAAGAAAAATATTTGGGAAGATCTGAACACAGGTCTAGTTCCTACAGTGTATGAAATTTCCATGTTTCTCACTTGGGGGAGAGGAGTTAAGAGACTAAAATTTTCTGTTAAAATATACACAGCATCTTAGGTGCATAAGGTAAACTACTACTGGTCATCAATCTCTGGCTCCATCTAATTACCTTGCTGGATCATGAGAAAACAAGGAACAAGGAACTGTAGAAACAGTTATAATGTAGGGTTATCATGACAATTTGAACATTTGACAATTTTGTTTAACGTTCTCTTTAAAGAGATGGGAATGGTATAGACTTTCCTGTCATTTTTACTAAGAAACATTGGCATATCTTATTTCATTGCACTTTGTTTTACTGTGCTTCACAGATATTGTGTTTTTCACAAATTGAAGTTTTGTTACAACCTTGAGTTAAGCAAGTCTATTGGCACCATTTTTCCAATACCATGTGCTCACTTTATCTCTGTGTCACATTTTAGTAATTCTGACAATATTTTAAACTTTTTCATTATTATTATGTCTGTTATGGTTATCTGTGGTCAGATTTGATGTTACTTTTGTAAATTTTTTGGGCGCATCACAGACCACACCCATGCATGATGGCAAACATAATCGATCAGTGTGGTATATGTTCTGACTGCTCCACTGACTGGCTGTTTCCTTGTCTCTCTCATTCTCGTTAGGCCTTCCCATTCCTTGAGACACAATAATATTGAAATTAGGCCAATTAATAACCTTACAATGGCCTCTAAATTTTTCAAGTGAAAGAAAGATTCTCACACCTCTCACTTTAAATCAAGAACTAGAAATGAAAAAGCTTAGTGAGGAAGGCATGTCAAAAGCCAAGACAGGTTGAAAGCTTGGCCTCTTATGCCAGTTAGCCAAGCTGTGAATGCAAAGGAGACGATATGGTGGAAATTAAAAGTGCTATTCCAGTGAATACACTAATGATAAGAAAGTGCTACAGTTTTATTGCTTATATGAAGAAAGTTTTAGTGGTCTGGAAAGAAGATCCAACCAGTTACAACTTTTTAAGCCTAATCCAGAGCAAGGCTATAGACTTCTGCGATCCATGAAGGCTAAGAGAAGTGAGGAAGCTGCAGAACAAAGTTTTGAGTTAGCAAAGGTTGGTTCATGAAGCTTGAGGGAAGAGCCATCTTCATAAAAGTGCAAGGTGAAGCAAATTATTAAGAAGTTCTAACTAATACAATTGATAAAAGTGGTTACACTAAACAACAGATTTTCCATGTAGATAAAATAATCTCCTCTTGGAAGAAAATGCCATCAAGGACTTTCATAGCTAGAGAGACGAGGTCAATGCCTGCTTTCAAAGCTTCAAAGGACAGACTCATTGTCTTGTTAGGGGCTAAGGCAGCTGGTGACTTTAAGTTGAAGACAATGCTCATTGAACATTCTGAAAATACCAGGGCCCTAAGAGTTATGCTAAGTCTACTATGTCTGTGCCCTATAAATAGAACAACAAAGCCTGGATAGCAACCCATCTGTTTTTCAGCATGGTTTACTGAATATTGTAAGCCCTCTGCTCAGGGGAAAAAAAAAATTCTTCTCAAAATATTACTGCTCACTGATAACACACCTAGTCACCTATGAGTTCTGGTGAAGATGTACAAGGAGATTAATGTTGTTTTCATGCCTGATAACACAATTCCATTCTGAAGTCATGTATCAATAAGTAATTTTAACTTTCAAGTATTTCTATCTAAGAAATATATTTTGTAAGGCTATTTATAGATAATAATTCCTCTGATGGCTTTGGACAAAGTAAATTGAAAAGCTCTGGATTAACTACTGTAGATGCCATTAAGAACATCCATAATTCATGGGAAGAGGTCAAAATGCCTACATTAGCAGGTGTTTGGAAGGAGTTGATTCTAACTTTCATGGATGACTTTGAGGGTTCCAGACTTCAGTGGAGAAAGTTATGGCAGATATGGTGGAAACAGCAAGAGAACTAGAATTTGAAGTAAAGGCTGAAGATGTGACTGAATTGCTGCAATCTCATGATAAAACTAACATATGAAGACTTGCTTCTTATAATACTTTATAAGAATACTTTATAATACTTTATAATACTTTGTAATACTTTATAAGAAAGTATTTTCTTGAGATGGAAACTACTCCTGGTGAAGGTGCTGAGAACATTGTTGAAATGACAAGAAATGATTTAGAATATTTCATAATTTTAGTTGATAAAAGCAGTGGCAGAGTTTGGGAGGATTTCAACTCCAATTTTAAAAGTTACATTGTGGGTAAAATGTTATCAAACAGCACTGCATGCTATTGAATCATTAGTTAAAGGAAGAGTCTACTGATACAGCAACTTCATTTGTTGTCTTATTTTGAGAAATTGCCACAGCCACTCCAACCTTCAGCAATCACCGCCCTGATCAGTCAGGAGTCATCAACACTGAGGCAAGATCCTTCACCAACAAAATGATTATGATTTGCTGAAAGCTCAGATGATTTTAGCATATTTTAGCAATACATGTTTAATTAAGGTATTTACACAATTTCTTTTGACATATGTTGTTGAATATAACAGATTACAGTTGCAATATAAATATAACTGTTATATACACTGGGAAAACAAAAAATTCACGTCTTGCCTTATTGTGATATTTGCTTTATCGTGGTCCTCTGATACTGAACTCGCAAATCTCTGAGGTATGTCTATACATTTATCTTTTTAGTTCCACAAAACTATGTGGAAATATAATGTTCTGCTTGAAGTCCATATCCAAACTGAGTGTATTAAAACATGGACTACAAAAAGGTGGCTGTTAATTTTCATCTCCTGTATAGTCTGCACTATGTAGGAGATATAGACTATAGAGAAGAGAAAAAGTCAGCTTCCTTTTCCTACTTTCTGTAGTATAGTTTTCTCAATGTTAAATTGTTATTCATGTGTTCCTCTCTACTAAAAGGGGATAAAATTCAGTAGTTAGCCAAGTTACAAAACATTTCAGGAGATAAGTCAGCAAATTATATCATCTGGATGTGTCACTGTGTATAGCTAGCTACCCACAAGACCGAAAACCACTGCCCACCATAAATAATGAGCTCAGAGGAACCTGAAATACACAATTATTTCTAAGTCAATAAACCATATACTGAGTAGCCCTTCCCATCATCGGTAGACATCTTGATGAAAAATTCTGCTAGATGGCTTTTTCAATAGAACACTTCTGTATATGTTGCTATGGTCTGAATGTGTCCCCTCCAAATTAATACGTCGAAACCTAATCACCAACGTGAAGGTATTGGGAAGTAAGGACTTTGGGAGGTGATTAGGCTCCATCCTCATTAATTGGATTAGTGCTTTAATAAGAACTCTAATAGGTGCCATAGAGGTGCCTTGCCCTTTTCCACCATGTAAGGACACGGCTAGAACATGCCATCTTTGAACCAGAACATAGGCCCTTACTGAACACTGAATATGTTAGTGCCTTGATCTTGGACTTCCCAGTTTCCAGAACTGTGAGAAATAGTCTCTTTTGTTTATAAGTTACTCAGTCTTTGGTATTTTACTATAGCATTACAAATGGACTAAGGCACAGGGAGAAAACTGCTAATAGCATAACTCTAACCTCCAAATTCAAATTGAATACACAATAAGTAATCCCTAACACTTTTCTATGTACTATGTCTCCGCTCAACAGACACATTTAAGGCTTTTCATTGTATTGTTTGATTCTGGACAAGATGCCTAGATTTGTCTGAGTTTGGTAACTCATTGCTGACTTTGCAAGTCAGAAAGACTATATTTTTGGCCATTATCATCAAGTGAAAAGAAAACATGTGGTTATGTTAGGCATAATAATGACCCTGTGAAGATACCTATATGCTAATCCCTGGAACCTGTACATATGTTACCTAACATAGCAAAAGGAACTTTGCAGACAGTGATTAAGGCTACAGATCTTGAAATGGGGAGAATATCCTGAAATATTTAGTTGGCCCTAATCACATGAATCTTTAAAAGCTAAGACCTATTCCTTGTGATGGTTAAAGAGAGATGCTATAATGGAAGAGGGGTCAGAGGTATAATGTGAGAACTTGACCTGCCACTGTTAGCACTGAAGATGGAGAAAGGATATCATGAGACATGGAATATAGGAGGCCTCAGAAATTAGAAAAGGAAAGGAAATGGATTATTCTCTAGAGCCTCCAGAAACAAACACAACTCGGTGATATCATTTTTTTTTTATAGAGTCTCACTGTGTCAGACGTATAACTTAAAGAACTGAAAGGTATTAAATTTGTGTTGTTCTAAGCTACTACATTTGTGGTAATTTGTTACAGCAACAGAACACTAATACAATGGTCATTTTTCACTTGAGACAGGTTGAGGAAGATATACCAAAACATTAAGGAAGTTTCAGCTTCAAGGTCTCTTACTTGCACAGGTCATTTCAAGGCCCAGAATCTAATTTTGTATTTATAATTTGAATTCTTTTGAAAAAGTACCAACTTCAGACCCCAGGGATAATCTAATTCTGCCCCTGGAGAATGATAAAAACTATATAAGAGGAATTATCTCTGATAGGGATATGCCCAAATTTCAAAGGTTCAGAAATATCTTCTGAGGTTACTGAGAGGGAAATCTCTTAGAATTTATGTGAATATGGCTCCATGAAGTGCCCGAAGGGGGGGGGACTAGAAAGCTGGGAAGCTAGTTTCAGAAAACGTTTTAGAAGAACTAAAATTAATAACTGCCAAAAGCTCTACTAAACTATCAAGAGGAAATAACTTAAGCAGAAGAAACATTTCTGAAATGTTTTATCCAGAATAAAAGTTATCTATAGATTGAAGAAAAGAGAATTTAGATTCTTTTTTTCCGAATTGCTCAAATTTCAAAATGCAAAAAAAGAGACATTTTTGGGTTACCTCCAGAAAGAAATTTATCTCTTTGCATCACAGAAAAATAAGAGTTTGCATTAACTACCAACAAATGATAAATAAATTAGAAACTATCTGTGAGTGTTACTTTTTCTTATCTACCTGGTTACTCTAACTCATTTCAAGTCAACAAACAAGCATTTATTTCTTGGGGGCACAGCACTGATTACCACTGGAGGTCAGTCATGGGCTTTCCCTCAGGTCATCAAAATCACTAATGAAAGAATAGCAGATGAAAGTCAAGCAGCATAGTTCAAATCTCCCCTTGTGCAAATGAAGATGATAAAGCTCTGCGAGACTTAGAAATCTTGGAATAGATGGAATTAATTACAGTTGCAATCCATATTACTAACTGATTTTTAAAAAATTTTCGAGCGTTAAAGACACATCTTTTAAGAAAATGTTTATTTATAATATGGGACCTAAACGAAGAACAGCAGATAAATCTCCTGGACAGAAGAATTCCACATGATTTATATAGATACCCCTCTGTCAACATCAGGCAAATCAAAATTAAAGGAAATTCTAAAAAATACTTGAGTAGTACTACTCAAAACTATCAAGGTCACCAAAACCAAGGAAAATATGAGAAACTGTCAGAATCCAGAGAACCTATGGAGATGTAACCAAATGTAGTGTAGCATCCTGGATGAGATCTCAACAGAAAAAGGACATTAGTATAATGTCCTTAGCAGAAACTGAAGAAATCCAAATAAGCTATGAACTTGAGTTAATGACAACGTATCCATGTTGGTTCATTAGTAGGGAAAATGTACCATATTAAAGTAAGATGTTAATAAGAGGGATAACTGGGTGCAGGGCATAAGGGACTTTCTATACTATAACTTTTCTGTATACCTAAAACCATTCCTTGGGTCACCTGAGACCCAATTCCTACCACTGAAATAAATAAACAAAACTATTCTCAAATAAAAAAATTATTTAAAAATATCTATAAATTCTAAAATGTAGTACAAATTTTAAGTAACTTATTAGTATATGAATTTCTCTCTTCTTTGGTCTACCAGCAAGTCAGGGCCACATCTGAGATTCAGTTCTTGTGGCCTGAATTTATGCTGTGTTTTTATTCCTCTGGTTTTAAATTATACAAATCTTTATTTTTTTTACCATTATTTGTATGCATCTCTGTAGATTCTGATCTATATTTACTAGATAAAAAGCAAAAGTTTACATAAAATAAGCAGGTTTCTGCTCCTTCTCTCAAACCTGCAAGCCCTACTTACCATTCCTTAATAGATGACCTGCCATCTTGGTTCACAGAATAAACAAATCACCAAATACGCATCTCCTCAACTCCCTATTAACCAAACTTGCTAATTTATAGTAGTCCTCCCTTATCTGTAGTTTCACTTTCCACAAATGCCACACTACATTTAGTTATATCTCCCAAGGTTCTCCTCTGGGTGGTGACAGTTTCTCATATTTTCCTTGGTTTTAATGACCTTGATAGTTTTGAGCAGTACTGCTCAGATATTTTACAGAATGTCCTCTCTATCAATCACAGTCGAAAATATAAAATGGAAGATTCCAGAAATAAATAATTCATACATTCTGAATAGTTTGATGAAATTTCCTACCCTACCACTCCATCCTAGCCCAGGTCATGAATACTTCCTTTGTCCAGGGTATCCATGATGAATACACTACCCATCCCTTAGTCACTCAGTAGCCATCTTTATTATCAGAACAACTGTTATTGTACCACAGTACTTGTAATGTCCCTAAAAAGTATGAATAGTGTTGCTGGCATATTGTTATAATTGTTCTTTTTTTTTTTTTTTTTTGAGTTGGAGTCTCACTGTCACCCAGACTGGAGTACAGTGGCCGCTCCCGGCCCCCACATCCTCGACCTGCTGGGCTCTGGTGATCCTTCTGCCTCAGCCTTCCAAGTAGCTGGAACTATAGGCACATGCTACCATGCCTGGCTAATTTTTTTGATTTATTGTAGAGATGAAGTGTCACCTGCCCAGACGGGTCTCGAACCCGCGGACTCAGGCAATCCACTCACCTCAGCCTCCCAAAGGCGTGGGATTACAGGCTGAGCCACCAAGCCTGGCTATAATTGTTCTTTTTTATTATTAGTTATTGTTATTCATATTTTACTGTGCCTAATTTATAAATGAAACTTTATCATAGATATGTATGGAAAAGGCCATTACTTAATAATGGCCCTAAAGTTGTAGAGAAGACAAATACAATAAATAACAGCAAAAAGTGTGTTTTGTAAAACCACATTTTTACTTCATCCTTGAACACCCACATTCATACCAGTGGGTGTGGTCACCAAACTATAGTGCTTCTAACCAATATATTCTCCGTGTGTGTGTGTATTAGAGAGAGAGAGAGAGAGAGAGAGCGCTCACGTGAGCACAAGAGAGCATTTATGCACAAGCACCTGGCTTTGAGGCTTATTAGATATGTAACAACTCTGGGCAAGTTATGGGACTTTTTTTGAGACTCTGTTCATATCTGTCTAACATGAAAAACAATCCCAAACTCGAAGGATGATTGTTATGATTTAAGAAGTTAAGCTATATTAAACACTTAGACTACTGTCTAACACATGGTGCTAGCTGGTATTATAGATTTTGGGAAGTTACCTAAGTAACAGACACTCTGACAAAAGCTGTGCTGAGAGGCCCAACAGTTTTTAAAACTAGGTTTACTGAAGTATAATTTGTAAATAATAAAATTCGCCCTTTAAACATGTACAGTTCTAATGTATATAGTTGGGCACTACCATAATCAAATCTATCCATCTTCCCAGTGTACTTTGTGTCTTTCAAAGGTACACTGCTGAATGAAAGAATCTTGAGAAAAAACAATGGTTGGGGGTGGTGGAGGAGGTACCTACGGCATATTTGCTGATGTGTGGGAATCTTAAAAAATGGAAAAGGAAGATTATTGGGTTTAGGCCATGGTGTTTATTTTATATACCTCTATACTCTGAGAGGATTTTAAGTCATTTGCTGTGGAAATCCTTTGATGAAGAGCCAAAGTTCAAGAAATAAGCAATCTAAAAATGTATGAAATCTTAGATGAGAATTATATACATTCCCATGGTTCTGATGTTAATATTTCTTAAAAAGTAGATTCTTTTATGTAACAGTAACCAAAAAAGCCCAAAAGTTGCTTGCTAGAAAAGTACAAACTGTCAGATAGGAAACCAAGCAAATCATGGACCTTCAGTTATTTTGAACAGCCAGCTAATTTATCACATTTTTACTCAGAAAATAATGAATTCGTTATAACCTATCTTCATCAGGCTTTCCTCCTCCTATTTTTGTAGGTCACAAGAATATGGTATTAAAAGACAGCATTAGAAATTAGAGAAAAGAAGGTGAGAAGGAGCAATTATTTAAGAGACAGAATTTGGGGTCAGAGAGAAGACTTATAACTTAGCATGAATGGAGAGCAACAGAAGCCACAGGGGAGGGAGTAGAGGAAGGAGAGCAGATAGTAGCCTTGAGAGGACAGGCGATGACTGAGATGGTGGGGCTCTAACCTGTTCTGACCCACTTGACTACAACATTTAAAAAAATGTAACCTTATCGTGCTTCATAGACAGTTGAATTCAGTGCTTTACATAGTTCTTTATTCTTAGATAGTTGTAGAAAAGCCAAATGCAATAAATACTAGCAAAAAGTCTTGGGAAATAGAAACTTACATTGGGCAGAAATAGCCATTACTTTAGAAATACAGTACTGAAGAAACATGGACTATGTTCTGTATATTTTATGATGGCTAAAGTAAACTTTTTGCAAATGAGATTTTACTTAAAAAACATCATTTTTAACTACCAAAGAGAGTATAAGAATGGGCACGAAACATGCATGGGACAGCTTACCAAGCGGGGACTGAAGGGAAGGGAGCACTAAGGAATTGCCTAAAACCAAGTGGTTATGTGGAGGAGGAGGAGGAAGGAGAGCAGGCAAAGGAAGGAATGCTCAATTAGTGTTAGAAGTTGTCTTCATTCTTCTCCAGGATATGTAGCATGTGGATCAAAGAACTCCCACATCAGATCTCCAATGATGTGGTTCTATTCTTTGGCCCTAAAAACATGGTTTCTATTTTGCAACAAAAGTTTTATTTATTCTAAAACATTGATTTGAACATGACCATGTGTTACTCTTTACATATCCTACCTCTGTAAGTAGGCTTAATAAGATGATTACTTGCTATTGAGGAATAGAATAATAATTACTGCAGCCAAACAAACATAACCCAGGGCAATCTCAGCTCTCTTGTTTTTAAAAAATAAAACATTTGTAGCTTCTGAAAACAATGGGTGGTACTATACAATACAGATATTTCAATTTTTCTGAAATAATCAGACAATGGGCCCTCACTTACATTACAATAGGGAACAAAGTAACTGTAATATTCATGTTTAAACATCACATACCTACTTGTGACTGCTATCAATGTGTGAATATAGCTGAGAGGTTCAGCCTAAAATGGATCTGGGCTTTGAAGCACCTCTGTTTAAGTCATTCTCTAGCTGAACAAATTTCAACTCCTCTCTATTGCCTACAGACTTAAGTTAAACATTTCAATAAAACAACTAATATCCAAAGGACTCCATAGTATGTACCCAACCTGTCTCCATCAGACTTATAGTTAACTATCAGTTTCTTCCAATTCTTTTGGAATGTTTCATACACATATTTTCTATTTCTAGGAACAAAATAGGAATTCTTATGATTAAGAAATCCATCTATTAATTCATTCAACAAGCATTGTGTGGAATTTGTATTTTCCCAGGGTTTTATTGTCTCAGACTTCAAATATTGTACATAACAGTATTTGATAAGTGAGGACTGTATTTGACATTATGTAATAGTAAGCCAAATATTGGTGACTTAACTGTTTAGGTTTATTTTGCTCATATAACCTAAAGTCAGGGCTAGTGCAGTAGCTGCACAATGTTACTCAACCTTTTTATCTATCCACTTGGCTATCCTTCTACTATCCTACAGTAGGTTGGGTACATACTATGGAGTCCTTTGTGTAGCTTTTGTCCCTCATATGTGTCATCACATGGTCATAAGTGGCTAGTCACTTCCATCATCATTATTGCAAGGAGGAGGAGAAGAAAGTTAAGTAAAGACATTACCAGAAATCTGTAGAACATTTCTCTTTATACTTCATTGACCAGAACTGTGCCAAGGAAGTCAGATAATGTCATCAAGACTTTTATCTCTCAATTTTGCTCATTTCTGTGCATTAGTCTCCTTCTGTCTTTCTTTCTCTCTTTTAACACAGATAGGTTTTCTTTAGGTAGCAGTGGTAAAGAAGGACACAATATGGCCAAAGAAATCTTCAGTATTACATCTGAACTTATGTATCCACAAAAAAGAGACTTTATACTTCTCATTGTCTTCATATGAAACATTACCTTTGTCTGAGTCCTGTGACCAGATCAACCAATAACTGAGTCAGGAGGATAGCATACAACAATTGTCCAAGCCTATGTTACATGCTAATCCTATAATAGGAAACCTCATCAAAACCACAGTGGAATAGAAGAATGTTTACCTAAAGAAAGGGAGTTCTATTATCAGAAGAAAAAGGCTAGAAACAATGGGAAAATATAATATTTGTTCTTATTGCAGTATTGAACAATTTACAAGCCAACATTATTTATACCATATTATCTGGTATAGAACTTTGGGCTCCATTTGAAGATACATCCAAGTATTGAGATGAGCCAAAGCTGCCTTCTGAGGAATATACTGATTTTGCCTACCAGGTAACCCTGAAGTCTCTGTGGCCAAGGTTGCTGGTTGTACTCCAATATCCATTATCCACTGCTAAAATACTTTTTAGCAGAGTCTTTCTCTTCTGCAATTATTCAGGCAGAAGAGAGGGGGAGAGGAGAGAGGAGAAAGGGAGAAGAGGAGGAGGAAGAAAGAGAGAAAGAAAAAAGACAGACAGACTGCATTTCTCAGTCTTACTTGAAACTGAGTGTGGCAACTTCAGGGTTTGTCTTTACAGGGTGGTGTGTGCTCCTCACTTCTTGCTTCATTTGCCCATTCCTCTAACCTGATTCTTAGAACACAAACATGGTAAGTCATCTTGGACCAAGCTGGTGAGATACCTTAGAGATGATAAATCACCAACAATAGAGACTGGGTCTCTAAATGACCTTAGAGCCATCATACTAGTCTTAGACTACTGATCTAAGGACTGTTATCTGAGAAAGAAATAAACTTTTATTTTGGGTTCCTGTAACACATAGCTGAAACAGTCACTGAGTGAAATGCTGTATAACCCTTATTTTCATAATAGACTTCTCTCTACCTTACCCACTGTCCATCTGGTTTCCTAAGTGTATGTATCAGTCCTTAACCAAAAGTACCAAATATTAGCTACTCTTGGCTCCAATTGGAGAGTTATGTAACCCAAAACGTGACAGTTTCTGTTTAGCAAAACAACAAACAAACAAACAAACAAACAAACAGCAAAATTTTTTCCAGAGAAGATACTTTGGGGCAATAGTTTTCCCATTCTGATCTACTCAACTATCAGAATTATACGAAGGTGCCCCCAAATGTTGCTGTAGCATAGGTTATGTATATGAATATTCTGATCCAGTGTAAGAGGATTCTAATTAATTTTTCTACATCCTTGCCAAAATATGTCATTTGACTTTATTATAGTCATCCTAGAGGGTATAAAGTGTTTTTTTTTTATAGTTTTGATTTGTATTTCCTAGATGGCTAATGATACTGAGCATTTTTCATGTGCTTATCGGTCATTTCTGCATTCTTAACAGGGATATTTGTCTTTTTATTATGGAGTTGTAAGAGTTCTTTATGCATTTTTGATAGAAGTTCCTTACCAAAAATGTAATTTGCAAATATTTTGTCCCATTCTGTGGACTGTCTTTTTATTTTCTTGGTGATGTCTCTGAAGCATAAAAACTTCAAAGTTTTATAAAGTCCAATTTACCTAATATTTTTCTTTTGGTTTCTTGTGATTTAGTGTTTCTAAAAAAACACTACCTAACCAAAGATCATTAGGATTTATACCTATGGTTTCTTCAGGGAGTTTTATAGTTTTAGCTCTTATATTTAGGTCTTTGATCTACCCTGAGTTATATATGATATGGGTTAGACATCTGCTTTGATTCTTTTGAATATGAATATCCAGTCATGCCAGCATTATTCCTTGAAACGACTATTTATTCTTCCATTGAATGGTCTAGGCTACCTAGTCAAAAGTCAATTGACTATAAATGGTAGGTTTAGTGTTAGTACCTGAACTCTCAATTCTATTTCATTATCCATATAATTATCTTTATGGCAGTACCACATTATCTTGATTGCTGCTGCTTTGTCATAGGCTTTATATTATGAAGTATAAGGCCCTTAACTTTGCTTTCCTTTTCTTTTTCTTTTTTTTCCCTTTTCTTTCTCAGGATTGTTTGATTGCTTTGGCTATTTTGGGCCTCTTGCATTTATCATGAATTTTAGAATCAGTTTGTCAATTTCTATAACGAGGTCACTGATTGGCATTTCAGGATGCTGATATATTAAGTCTTCTAATCCATGAATGTCTTTTCACTTTTCTAGGTATTTGAACTTTATTTCAACAATATTTTGTAGTTTTTAGAATGTAAATTTTGTACATATTTTGTTAAATCATCTTATTCTTTTTGATGCTATTATAAATAAAATTATTAACTTCATTTTTGAATTGTTCATTGTGAGTATATATAAATGCAACTGATTTCTGTATGTTTATCTGCTATCCTGCAACCTCAATAAGTTCACTTAACAGTTCTATAAGTTTTTTAGTAGATTCCTTAGGATTTTCTATATATATGACCATATTTTCTGCAAATGGAGACAGTTTTACTTCTTCCTTTCCAAACTGGACATCTTTTACATACAAGACCATGATGAAATGCACACTTCTTAGTTTGTCTTCCATCATTTTCCTGCATTGTTCCTTTAGTCTAGAAAAATTGAATTTTTTCAGTGTCCTGCCAAAAAATCCTAATGCTGACAAACCTCCATGTCTTTATTCACACTATTTCTCCAAGCTGAAACTGCTTTTTATTAACGACAACTTAATTTCATTTCCTTACTGCTTATCTTCCCAAACAATCAATATCCCCAATCTAAATGAGGTTTAGGTTTGTATGAAAGATTAAATCAGTTACAGAAAATTTAAAGCCATGTACTCTTTGTACATGAGTAGCTATATTTATATTTTGATATAGCTCTAATTATTTATTGTTGTATTCTCTACTAAATATATAAGCACTAGAACAAAGAGCAGAATTTTTATCTCTTTTGTTGAATGCTGTCATCCTAGTATCCATATAGTAATTTACATATAGGAGGGGTTCAATATTGACCAGTCTTCTTTACCTATTTAACTCTAACTTCTCCATAAAGGAAGATCACTGATCACCTGGCCTAAAGCCTTCTCTTTCTCCCCTGGACTTTTATAACACTAGTTTTCCATAAAGTGTATTTAACACTTCTCATATACTACTCTGAGTTCTTAGTTATCACTCCACTTGACTATGCTTTATTTCCCAACCTGAGTATCAAATTTTAGAGAGCACAGGGCCAGTGTATTTATTTTTCAAACTCCTGCCAGATTGTAGCCAGTACCTATACAGTATCAGATACTTTACTATATTATATATGGCATATAGTAAGCTCTCACTGAATACTGCTAAATAGGGCTAGGGTAGACAGTTTACTAGAGTCTTAGGAAAGCTTAATCCAATTACTGGATTTTTGGTCAAGAAATCTACAAGAGATAAACATCGTTATGGTTGAAAATTTTAAAATCTGATTGTCTTCTTGATGTTTTACATCTACCATGAGGCAGCTATGATGTATTTCTGAGCACAATCTTGTTTATCAGGATAAAACTATACTATTTTTCTTTACAAAGTCTAACTTAAATTGTGACAGGTGTGAGAGTTCAATGTACCTAAGTAACCCTTCCCTCGGAGAAGATAGGCAGTAAAATACTTAATATCTTTTCCAGGTCTCAATTTTAAGGAATTCAAGGTATTCCATCACAGCCCTTCTTGTACATTTAAGGCTCTGCTTGAATCCATATTTTATTAGAGCCTGTGTTTATTGCTTGGTTACAAGTAATCTATCCAGGTGTCTCTGAAACAAAACAAAATACTCAGCATAGCAACACCAATGGGACGTCACCTCATGTACAACATCTAAAATTCCTATCTCCTCTCCTAAATACAGAAATGTGTAACCTCTGGTCTGGCCTTTTCCATGCATGCCTACCTCAAGATAGAAAGCGTCGCGATAAACCAGAAAACCAACATACTGACTCATACCAGTCTCAGTCCCCCTTTCAAAGCCCACCTCTACCCACATGTGTTCTCAGGGTATTCATTTCCTTTATATCCCTCATCCTACCTAAAATTCGACGCCAAAAAACATCTGTTCCTACACCAACACACACTTAAAAACACTTAAAATCCCTTTCCCTCTTCTATACCTTCAAGTTTCCATTTCCAATTATTTCTATCACTCCTTAGGTTGGTTAAGAATGCCTTCCAATAATTTTTTACCTTCTACTAAAAAACAAAAATTTCCATTCCCAAAATGAAGAATAACTCCAAAGCAGATTATTTCCAAGTTGAAGCAGCAATAAGACCACCAAAACCAACCTCTACAACCACCCCATGCGGCATATACTCAATTATAGTTCATCTAAAAAAAAGAGTCCAATGCATTACGTTCTACTTTATAACAAATTTGAAAAGTACCCATTTAAATTATATTAGCCAGATATAACAACCCCTATCATATATTTTTCTATATGATTATACTTTTTATATAGCAATTCAAAATATTTAATATTTTAGAATGGTAGAGATATTGGTCAGTTTACTAATTTATATTCATAAAAGAATACATTACTTTCTTGACAACCTAGATTTTCTCCAACATTGTTTACATCAACTTCAAAAATCACAATCTTCATTCATCTGACTCTTTTGTGCCAAATGTGCAGCAGATCTAGAGAACTAATAGTTCAAAGTGGATAGGCAGAAAAAGGACTTTAGTAAAAATGACTTTGGGGGGAAAAAGAGAGCTGACATTATTTGAGAAGTTTCACAGTGGGAAAAATGGAATTACTAAGCATTATGTAGAGCCACTGGTGGGAATGGGATGTGGGGTGGAAAGAAGACAGAGACTTTTAAAAAAAAATCTGAGCAAATAAAAAAAGTTGCAATTATTAACTTAAGGTAAAACAAAAACATATAAAGACAGGAAATATATGCTATATTCTTTCACTAAGCAATGAAAAATATGTATGTAGTCTTTATAAGGAAATAATTCATACTGATAAAAAATATAAGAATACTGGGCAGATGAAAGTACAGAAGGGAAGTAAGCACAAAAGAGATTATTATTTACAAAAAACAGCAAGTGAATAAGGTGATAGCGAATTGAGAAGGTGGTAGTTTATTCAGGTTATTTAGAACTATGGAGCCAAATACCTGAAGAAACAGCTTATAGAGTCAAAAGTGGCTGGCTAGGGAACAGGATGAGGTGGGAGTATCTGGGACTGATGCTATTATGATATATTTAATTTAGCAATACTTGGTTGTTAACATTTATTTACTAATTCGATAAAAATAAAACCACATGATAAAAAGCAAACTAACCAATACCCATGTTTATATAACTGGGCCTTTATGGAACCAAGACCATCTTGTTAGAAGGTATAGAATCCTCTGACGAGTAAACAAGTTGTGGTGAACTACTGCAGTCCTGCTAAATACTGAGAAAGAAATCAAGGCTGACAAGTGAAGCTCTATTTGTGGAGAAAACTTAGAAATGTACATTTGGCTTTTACTACTAAGATACCTAGAAGGTTGACTCTAATCTTATGTATCTTAAGAATTAAGATATAAGAATCCCAAATAACATGCCGGTTGTACAGTCTTATAAAGCCAGTTGTCACAGAAATGTGAACTATAGGATGGGATGGTGAACTATGGCAGTAAGCTAGATAGGGAAGGATATGTACTTTGTAATATATGCATTTTTATTTTTGAGTATTATATTTTTATTTATGTATTTTCTCAGTTTGTCATAACACAGGTTGATTAATCTGAAAATAAAAAACTCTATGAACACAAACATGCCATGACACTCAAAGGAAATGCTCAGTGAAGCATTTTAACATTCGGATTTTCAAATAAGGGCTACTCAATCTGCAAGTACAGATAAATAAGAAAAGATTAATTTAAAGGGGGAAACTAAATGTTCTAAGAGCCAGAAATCATGGAAGTGATAGTACTTGAAAGAGACAGTGAAGATCAACAAGTCCAGATACTGGCCCCTTGATTCAGTGGCCTCACTGCATCTAAAACACACTTTTCAGAGCAAAAATATTGGAAAACTGTGTTTCAATATGGGAGGCAATTTTCCCAACCCATTAGTTGGCCATTTTAGCTGAACTTGTAAGCTTTATTATGTATTTAGTTGTCCCTTTAATTAAAATTAATATTAAATATTGGTTTTAGCAATAATCCTTAAACTACCCTTTTTCACTTCCATTTTCAAAGGTATGTCCACTTTTCTTCCCCTTGTTTATGGTGTAGATATGTTTCTTATATTAAACAAAAATTTTCCTATCATATTCTTGAATAATTTTAAAAATTAATCTTTCAAATAAACCTTGCCAAAGATTGAAAATATTAACCTCAAAAATATAATACATTGAATATACATGATATCTTCTTATAGAAATATATAACTACTGTATCAGTAGTGTAAGATGGTGGGAGAACAGATATGACGTTTACTGGTCTATAATGCTAATGTTTTTTCTAGAAGTCCTGATAAATGGGATTCTCATTATTAATCCACCATTCTGATGAAAGAGTAGTTGTTTATAATGTCAGGATACACATTTTAAACTAACACATATCTCTTCCTCTACTTCCCCAATAACTCAGCCATGTTCAATTTTCTTTTTTTTTTTTTTTGTTTTTGTACTTACATTTCTGAAAGTAGGAATAATATGCTCTGTCTCATTTTTTAAAAAAATTATTTTTATAAATTTAGGGGTACAAGTGCAGTTGTGTTACATAGATATATTGCACAGTGGTAAAGTCTGAGCTCTTAGTGTACCCATCACTCAAATAGTGTACACTGTACCCAATAAGTAGTATTTTATCCCTCACTCCTTTCCTGCCCTCAGTGACTATTATTCCACTCTGTATGTCCATGTATACCTATTGTGTAGCTCCTACTTATAAGTGAGAACATGCATTTTTTTGACTTTCTGAGTCATTTCACTTTGGATAATGGCTTTCAGTTCCATCCATGTTGCTGCAAAAGACATGACTTCATTCTTTTTATGACTGAGTAGTATGGAATACATGTATATGCACATATGCACGCACGCACGCACGCACACACACACACACACACACACACACTCTCTCTCTCTCTCTCTCTCTCAATATATACCAATAGCAAAAGATAAATGCAAGGTCATGTTTGTCTTCTGCAATTACAGGAGGTGCTCCAAGTGGTTGCCATCAGCATCCAGACACTACTGATTATGGCCAACTGCTGCAGGATGGTTGCTGTGTGAGGCCTCCTGGATCTTCGTTTGTGCACATAACACACAGTGCCATGTGTCTCAAATTTACTATGAATGCATGCAATTATCAGGCATGTTGGAGGTTCTGTTGCATACTCACACCTCCAGTGTCAATGTATTTCTGCAACGTTCTTGAATTTCAAGTACCACCTCAAAATGGTCTTGTACACCTCGCACAGCAACCGTGCTACCATCATTTTACCCCAACTTTTGAATGAATGTCATACTACACATTGTTACCATAATTCAATTCAACTTTGAAAAGTAATACTAGATAACATTTCTTAAAATGTGTATACATTTTTGGCACCCCCAATATATAGATCTAGATCTAGATCTGGATAGACATATATCTATATCTGTATCTCTCTCTGTTTATCTATATATCTCTCTGATTGATTTTAATTCAATCATCCATTGATGGACACTTAAGTTGATTCCATGACTTTGGAATTATGAATAGTGCTGTCATAAACTATGAGTGAAGGTGTCTTTTTGACAGAATGATTTATTTTCCTTTGGGTAAATACTCAGCAGGTCAAGTTTCCTTTTTTTTTAAATTCTGAAAAACAATTTTCCTTTTAAATTTTGGTAATGTGGTTGTTAAAACTACACTAAAGATAATCAAACGGCCCTTTCAAATATACCCTTTACTTATTACAGAGTATTCTACATAACTAAAATGTCTTTGTTTTCTTAGACTACCAGATTTGTGTTCTACTAGTGACTTATAAATGGAATCATATTCTTCCAGTGTATGAAGGTCTTTTCTAAAATACTGAAGTTTTCACAGATGTACCACACTGGGGCTGGGGACAGGAACAAATTGTCCTCCCTCATTAGTATGTCCTTTCTTTTTAATTGTGATAAGTACATAGAACATAAAATTTGCCATTTTAATTATTTAAAAATATATATTTGGTCTTCACTTTTTATATGATTTCTAAGAAGAAACAAAGAACGACAGATCTATATTAAATGCAGCAAAAAACAATGCCTATCTATTTTATGGAACTGTGAGTAATGACTCAACATTCAGGGAGGAATTATTAGTAATCTAACTCTGAGTATCTTTTTATTTACTGAAATCTGATCCTACTAAGAGGCATTAAAAGTGTGTGGGTAAATAGCAACCAGTTTGCTAAATTGTGTGAATTCCTAAAGCAATCAGTAATCTGTGTGTTAGAATTCTTTGATATGAGACATTCATAAAATTGGCACAAAAGATAGAGACGTAAAATACTCTTTTCCAATCCAACTTGCTTCATGGACTTCACTGGATATGCATGGGTAATTTTTAAAAATTTGCTTATTTTCATGTCATATGATTATATTTTTATAAATTCCCTAATGTATACTGAAAAAAGTCAGTCTTTTGAAGAACATATAGCTCTAGAGCCCTTTAAAAATACTGAATAGCCGGGCTTGGTGGCTCAGCCTGTAATCCCGCGCCTTTGGAAGGCTGAGGTGAGTGGATTACCTGAGCCCGCGGGTTCGAGACCCACCTGGGCAGCGAGACATCATCTCTACAATAAATCAAAAAATCAAGCCGGGCTCGGTGGCTCAGCCTGTAATCCTGCGCCTTTGGGAGGCTGAGGTGAGTGGATTGCCTGAGCCCACGGGTTCGAGACTCGCCTGGGCAGCGAGACCACAATAAATCAAAAAATCAGCCGGGCATGGTAGCGCATACCTGTAATTCTGGTTACTCGGAAGGCTGAGGCGGAAGGATCGCCGGAGCCCAGCAGGTCGAGGCTGCGGTGGTCGGGAGTGGCTACTGCACTCCAGTCTGGGTGACAGAGTGAGACTCCAACTCAAAAAATAAATAAATAAAAAATAAAAATAAAAATATTGAATAAACAGAAATCATGGGTAGTAAAGGATGATCAGGTTAGAAAATTTCAATTTAAAAAGTTAAAAGCTTTATCATATTTAAGTAATTTTTTTAAAATAAAGAAGACTGAGAGAATAATGTAATAGTTATGGTACATGATCTGTGGCAGAATGGAAAGAACATTAACTTGAAAGACTTAAACTGTTCTTCTTTACTTCTTAATAAACAGCATTCAGAGCCTTCTGTTTAACTCATGACAAAAATAAAAGCTACATATTTCTCATACGTAAACAATTTGTTCACCTGAGTTTTTATAAAAGATTTATTCTAAGTACAAATATGATTAGGGAAATGTAGAAACAAAAAACAAAGACTACATATCTTTTTTTTTTTTTGAATTGGAGTCTCACTTCTGTCGCCCAGACTGGAGTGCAGTGGCCGCTCCCGGCCACCGCAGCCTCGACCTGCTGGGCTCCGGCGATCCTTCCGCCTCAGCCTTCCAAGTAGCTGGAACTACAGGCATGTGCTACCACACTCGGCTAATTTTTTTGATTTATTGTAGAGATGAGGTCTCACCAAGTTGCCCGGGCGGGTTCGAACCCACGGGCTCAGGCAATCCACTCACCTCAGCCTCCCAAAGGAGTGGGATTACAGGCTGAGTCACCGACCCTGGCAGAATACATATCTTAAGGAGAATTTATGAAGCTGCTTTCTTTGTTTGAGGCTGACATGCTTTGTGGTTACAGTACATGTTTCCAATGAACACTGGACCAAAATTAAAATTCTAGGCAGACATTCAAGTTCTATGATTATGTTTGTTCTTTACTGAGCATGGGAAATGACTGCTTTACAAGTTATTTATGAACACTATTCCCGCAGTACTTTCACAAAGTTCACTTCTGAAAGAGGCCCTATCACTGTAACGTATCTGACTAAATGAAAGCTATACAAGGACTCCCCCGTCATACTTTAGAAATTTCAGCACATTAATAAAATCATTTTTAAAAGAGACTTTTCTGAGTTTAGTCCATAGCAATTTTGCAGAGGTGCAGAATAAATAAGAAGAACAGAGATGAAATAAATTTCAAAATTAGAGTATCAATCCAAAATTATTTATGACATATTTGGAATAAAGTTAAACAAAGAATAATTAGCAGAAAATATTTAGTTTAACTATAGTTTTCCTATTGTTAATATAATGTTGGCACAAATGCAGTAAGCCTCATCCTAAATCAGGTATAGTTACCTCTGTGGTTTTGTTTGATGGTTCCAGTCCAGTCATATTTGCTACTATTAACTGATGTAAGAGTTGAACTTGAGCCACACTTAGGAAGAAGTCCAGGTTTGTAGTTATATTCACTTCCAAGGAATGGCCACACACTAAAGTCTCCTGAATGAAAAAAAGTTGAATACAGATAAAGAAATATGATAGTCTTTGAATGATAATTTATCACTCTTACTTATTTGACCTTTACTCCTTTGATGGAATCTCCTTGGACTCAAGTTTATACACTAATGAGAACAGCAAAAATGGTGAGCACAACCACTTGACACAGTTTAATGGATACATTTAATAAATATTTATGAGGGCCTGCGATATGTCAGACCTTGTGCTAGACACAGGGCAATTAACAATAAGAATTTTTTACTTATTCATATCACTTTGACTATTTCATACCTCAAACCATTATCATTGTTCCAATATGTAAGCAATGATGTAATTCTGGAGCATAGCCTTGTCAATTAATTCAAACTAACAAATATTTACTAAGCATCTCCTAAGTACCAGGCACTACAGTAGAGTACTAGAAATATCATAAAGAATAAGGCTGGCCTTGTAAAAGGTAGTCTGCTCTTGAGGAGGCTACGATCTGGTGTGGCAGACAGATGTAAACAGGCAATTGTAGACAGGCAATTACAATCACCAAATGCTCCAAAGGATACACTCCAAATGATTTATAACAAAAGAGTGCTGAAGCCAAAGATAGCTAGACTAATTAATTTCACTTTGTCTTCAAATTGCTAAAACCTTCGCAGCATTTGGTAGTTGTCCACTACTTAACTGGTGCTGTTCTGCAAAACTGAGTCACTTAAGTATTTATCACTGAAAAACCATTAAGAGAAAGAAAACAAAACAAAACAAGAAGCCAATCCAGAAGCTTCGTTTCATAAGTAGAAATTCTGCCTCTTGTCATAAAGTACATGTGGACAACATTCAAATGCTTGAAAATGTCCAACAGACATTCTTATTAGTGCTATTTAGAGGAATAGATTTAAGAAGAGTAAGACTAGCCCAAATACAAACTAGACAGCTCAGAGCAGTGTTTAATAAAGCCATAAAGAACAGCATGTCTAAAATGATTACTCTTTTTCTGGTTAAATCACTTTTTCCTACAAGCTCCCAGTGTTCACTCATTATCGCTAGAATTCTTATTTTATTCCTTAAGTAATGATGGAAGGGAAAAAAGTACACTGCTTCAGGATTTTAAAAAATAAATTATCACATAACCATTATCCAAGGGAATAAAAATGTGTACAAAAAAGCTTAGTTTGATTAGTAGCATACTTCCTGTGAAAACTTGTAAATGACTGATCCTGTGCCAGTAGGTTAAATAGTATAAATTCAATTGATAGAATCAGCAGCTAATATTATAAAAATAAGAATAACTTCCATTTTGTAAAAGTTTAGCTTTTCAGATTCCTTTTAGAATTATTATTTCTATTGATCAGTTTGAACCTTAAATGAATCTATAGGGCACCAAGGTAGCTACGTATGAGGCAACTAAGGTATGCATAAGAAAATTGATGGAACAAAGAGTTTAAGTGAATGGCTTAAGGTGATATACTTTAGTTCAAAGCTGGGCTTAGCCTAGAACTAGGTTTTCTGATATTCAGCTCCATGCCTCTTTCACCTGGGAATGGGGAACTTTCTACTAATGCTTCAAATTTGAAGATTAGTTAATTATGACAGGATTGCATTTTATTAACTTTGATATATTCTTACTTTTATCTCTGAATTCAATGATAAGTATCTGGGAATCCAAATAAAGAGCATTCTCAGGGAAAAAAACTTAATAATTCAGAATGATTTTGATATTCCATTTTTGTTAGCTAAATACACCCAGGAAGCAAACTCTAAAATTCTAAAATGCGATTCTGCTGTGTGACTCTTAATTTGTATTTTCAGAGTACTAATAGTATGAAAAAAGGGCATCTCATAAGGTGTTTCACATATTCTAAACCAACTGTGTTACTAAGTAACTATAAGACATTGGTCGATTTACTTAATCTTTATATACCTTTGTGAATATACAAGAAACCTTGTCTAACCAAACTTTTTTTCATAGGCTATTATAAATACCAAATTGGGTAATATATGAAAAAATATTATTTTTCAAAAATTCACAAATTATAAGGTTTTATTGGTTTGGATGAATATACACCTACACCTAAATTTCCAAATTTCTCATAACAACTGGCTATATTTCTGTGAATGAGCAAAAAGTTTATAATGTGCTTAGCATAAAATATTTCTATGAAGAATTTAAGCTACAGTTAATCACATTATTACTACATTTCTATCCTAGGTATTGGAGGCAGCACACCTAGTGATCACAATTGCAGCCCTGGTTCCACCAATTAACAATGGTCAAGTTAATCTCATTGACCTCAGTTTCCTCTGTTTAAAATATGGATACTAATAGCATCTATCTCATAAAAATGTTATGAACACTAAATAAGGTAACCCATGTAGAATTTACAATGTAACATAATCTATATGAGAACTCTATATTATCTGTCAGTGCTATTGTTGTTTTCATTAGAAAGAGGTTGTAGAAGTTAGAAAGCAGAGGCTAGAGCCAGACAAGTTGGTTTCATACCCTACTCTGCTACTAACTACTTATGAAAATTTGGGCAAATTGGTTAGTCTCTCTACGCCTCAGCTTCCACATCTATAAAATGGATATAGTAGGAGTAGCAAGCAGGATTATTGTGAGCATTAAATGAGCTATTACAAAGAAAGTGATAACTGAACAGTAGTACAGGAGGTGCTCAAGAAATATTATCTATGACAGTAACTATTATTATTAATGAGTTAATTTGATGTCCTATGGGCTGAATCTATAAAAATTCCTTAATGCAACAAGGAACAATCCCATTATTGAGACTGAAATAAAATCTGAATTATGTTCTTACCTCAGTATGCAAATTTTCTGGAGAAATTATTCTGGTAAAAATAATGGCAGGTGCTCCAGTTATTCGGACAGAAAAATCTGTCAAAACAGGGGTCAAAATTGCTCTCCTTTCTTGATGCCGTTGTATGCTAAAAACAATCGAGTAAAAGATTATTAATCATTTCATTTTTTCAAGAAAAATTTTCATTAAATTTGTACAAGTCTTTGTACTACAGACATGTATGACAAAATTACATTATTATTTTGAGAGGGCCTATTTGTGTATTTTATCGTCATAGTTTCTTAATTTCAGTTACACAAGATTTATAAGTAGTAAGGAAAAAATATCAAAAAATTAAACAATTTCATATCATTCCAAGACCTTTCAACAAATTACTTTGTTTTTAAATTTTTTTGTTCTTCTGAATAGTTTCTTATCTCTTATATTACCACCAATGATCTTATTAATTTGAGGGTGATTTTTAAATTCTTATTTTTAATATTTCTTGCACTTGACAACTGCCAACTTTCCAATCTCATTAGGGTCATAAGCATATTCTCTTAATCTAAACCTTTTTTTTAAGCTCAAGAACCACATAAATAATCCATGTGAATTCATGGATTATTACTGCCTTTCCAGTCTGTTAAGCTTTTGTGCCTAATATTGAATGCTTTCGCAAAACAATCCTTTACGTGATGTAGAGACCATTACTAGTCCCATATTACCTATAAGGAATTGAAACTCAAAGACAAGCTAAGGCCACTCAGTGGAAATAAAGGTTCTAGAGTTGGACCTGGAAGTCATGTTGATATCAGAACATTTTGGCCTCTATTTTAGTTCTTCTTTATACATTCTTATCCTTGGACCAGTATTTAGCCCAATATTTTTACTTGACATTCAAAATTACCAATAATTTTGAAGAAAATATTGCATACATGGTAAAAGATACAACTGGAGAACATTAGTGAGAAACCAAAGATTGTGCTGGTACAGATCTTCAGGCCCACCATCTATATTCTCAGTTTTAATTTTTTATAAAATAATATACTTTTATGTTTTATCAGCAAGTCATACCTCAAATTTTCCTTCAAACTATAGATTTAATACTACTTAAGAATATGTCCTTATTATTCCCTTATACCATAAAATGAGGAAGTTGAAATCAGAACTGGCATACATTATCTCATAAAAAGCCTAGCTAAAATTAAGTCTTTCTATGTCCTGTTTTCTCAGAGTAGTCTAGAGAGTACTAATACCTTTTGTTAAACCTGCAATGGTCAGAGCTTTATATGGTGTCTGCCAAAAAAGCAAATTGGATCATCTGGTTCTGTGACACAATAGTATTGAATTTCAAGAAAGCCATTTTTAAAGAATTAGGAGATCTGGTAAGTAGAGAGTAACAGGAACAAGTATTAAAATCTGTGAATATAGAGGAAGGGTTGGGATCCTGAGAGACACCATAATTATGGCCTAATAGCTCAAATTCCATAAAATGACCAAACTGAGAAACATGTAACATCTGATGTGCTCTCATAGGGGAGTGCTAAAATGCATGATGTATTAAAAATAGCTTAAAATGGAAAAGTTGGCAGGAAATCAAATAAGAGTAAATTTAACTAAAGTAAATGGAAAAAAAATATTTGGCCATATCATACATTTTTCTCCATTACGTGAGGAATTAAATCAGTAACACAAAATATAAAAGACCTATTATCTTAGAAGTAAAAAGAAAAATTTAAAAAGTCAATAGCTCTATAAAACTCTAATTTGGTATACAGAACTAACTTTTATGATATTTCTGGTAAATATGAGGTAACATTTTTAAAAAATCACTAAAAATCTTTATAGATTCAAGTATTTTTAAGGATGAATTCAAAAGAAATGAAGAAAAAAAACACTGAAGAAATAACTACAATCAAGAATTAAATTCTGCCAATATTTTACTAGCTAAAAGTCCATGGCTTAAAATTAAAAAGAGTGCTGAGCATAGGGCTCATATTTGTAATATTAAAGCTTTGGGAAACTGAGGCTGGAGGATCACTTGAGGCTAAGACTTCAACATCAGTGTAGGAAATATAGTGAGACCCCATCTCTACAAAAAAAAAAAAAAAGCCGGTGTGTGGTGGCGTGTGCCAGTAGTCCTAGCTACTTAAGAGGCTGAAGTGTGTAAAAAAGGCGGTGTGTGGCAGTGTGTGCCGGAAGAGATGGGGCCTCATTTTCCTACACTGATCTTGAAGTCTTGGCCTTAAGTGACACTCCTGCCTCAGTTTCCCAAAGCTCTAATATTACAAATTTGAGCCACTATGCTCAGTTCTAGAGGACTGGATAACAAAAATGTGTTACATATACACGATGGAATATTACCCAGCCATGAAGAAGAACAAAATCATGACCTTTGCAGCAACCTGGATGGAATTAGAGTCTATAATACTGAGTCATCTTTCACAGAAACAAAGAACTGAGTATCACATGTTCTCACTCGTAAGTGGACCTTGAACAACTATCACAATATTACAAGAAAAGGATTGACAGTAATGGGAAACTGTGGAGAGGACGGGGGTGGGGAGGTGGGATTGACAGTAGTGGAAATCTGCCTGGGGAAGCGGGGGGTACACCTCATCAACAAGGATACCTGCACAGTGATTACTTGTATACCTAACCCTGAAAAGCACCCCACAATTTTAAAATTAAAAAAAAATTTAAACGTTAAAAAAAAAAAAGAGAGCTGGGCTCGGTGACTGCAATCCTGTAATCCTGCGCCTTGGGAGGCTGAGGTGAGTGGACTGCCTGAGTCCGCGGGTTCGAGACCCGTCTGGGCAACTTGGCGAGACCTCATCTCTACAATAAATCAAAAAAATTAGCCGGGTGTGGTAGCGTGTGCCTGTAGTTCCAGCTATTTGGAAGGCTGAGGTGGAAGGATCGCTGGAGCCCCAGCAGGTCGAGGTTGCAGTGGCCAGGAGCGGCCACTGCACTTCGGTCTGGGCGACAGAGTGAGACTTCAACTCAAAAACAAACAAACAAACAAAAAAAGAGGCTGAAGTGGAGGATTTGCTTGATCCCTGGAGTTTGAGGCTGTAATAAACCAAGATCACACTGCATTCTAGCCTAGGCAACAGAGCAAGAACCTGTCTCTAAAAAATTAATTAAAAAAATAAAAAGGGAACTAAAAATCAAAGTATTGACAAGTTGCTAGAGACCTTAGGGATTTAGTACTCTCAATAAATTAAGAGAATATATTTTTAGTAGGATATTGAGACAAGGCAAGGATCTTCAAATTAGCTGTGTACCTAGATCTGGGGCTCTTGAAAAACATCAGCAAATCAGAAAAGGGAAGTACAAGAAAGTTTATTTTTGTAGGAGAGCTTATTGAAAAAACAGAGATATCCCTAGATAATTAAAAATAATGGGAAATCCCCCTGTGTATTAGATGGCTCTAATTTATATTACCTATGTGGTCTAGGAATAATCATTCTGAGTTATTTGCATAAAAGTGCAAAAACTTTGGTAACCCTTGGGCATCTGTCAGAAACATGCAAATCGTCTCTAGAAAGCAAGTTCTCAATAACAAAAAGATTCCCAAGGACAAAGACCACTAAAGACAAACCCTTCATTATAGGTTATTTTATATATAAAAAAATTCTTCACTAGTAAAAAGAGCATTAAATCTCATTTTCAAATGTATTATCAAGAACTTTTGATAATGGAATTACCACATATAAACAATAGAAAAGTGTTTAAAAGTATTAAAGACATATAAGATGGAATTTTAAAATATGAGGAAAAAAAGCAAGGTACTATCAAAAAAAGTAAAACTACCAAATAGAAATTCCAGAAACAAAAAATATAGTTACTAAAGTTAAAATATATAATAGATGGAATAAATAGCATTTTAGATATAGCTTAAGAAAGAATTAGTAAACTAGAATATACTCTTGATAAAATTCCAGAATGTACTAAAATAAATTGTAAAATGAATTTTAAAAGAAAAATTAGGAAACATAGAAGGATATGTCTAACATATTTGTAGCAATCCAAAATGAGATAACAGAAAGGAAGGAAGGGAAAATACTAATGAGATAAAGGCTGAGAATTTTCCCAGAATGGATGAAATATAGGAATTCCCAGACTGAGAAAGCACAATGAGTCTTGGTTCAGATAAATATAATAAAATTCACAATTAGACAGGTCTTGGCGAAAGAACTGATCTCCCATGATGACAAAAAGATAGTAAATTCAGCTAGAGAAGAAAGATTACCTACAGCAAGCATGGGGTTAGGAGAAGTGTGGAAGAAATATTTCTTTTCTGTATTCTAATATAGCAATGATTTAATATATGTCTACATTATCCATACAAATGAAGAAATGGTACAACTATTTGTACTTATCATGTAATACAGAGGATTATGCCCATAGAAACTCACTAAAGCATCATTGAAAATAACAAAACACTGAATCTTATAAGGTCCTAAACAAATGACAGGAAAATAATCACATGCATTAGCAAAATGATTACGCTTTGAGAAGAGTAGACTGTAAACAAGGAAAAGTATAGTTCTTAAAAATTGTTACTATGCAAGAAGGCACAGGTGTGTGCCACATGCACTCAAGAAAACACATGTTCAGGAAGGCTGTGGTCATCCTTCTTGGGCTCAGTATATTTACACTAAGGTTCTTCTGCCCATCTGCCATACATTTTGGTATGCCTTGTGGGAAATATTAAAGGAGTTTAAGAACTATACTTTAAAAACTGCATATTATAAAAGACCAGAAGTAGGAAAAGTGGTACCAAGTTTTCCAAAATAATCTACTTAAGAAGACAAATAAAAAATGCTAGATAATCTGTGTGTACAAAACAATTCATATGTGACATAAAGACTTTCTTGGTACGATTTTATGTGAACTTCAGATAGAAGACACTAGGGCAGAAGCTATATAAGACTTGTGGTAATCAACTGAGAGAATCCATTATAGTGGTTGGTTATTACTAAACAAGGAAACAACAATATTCACGAACATTTATTATAAACAATCAGCTATTTGGGAAGTTATTTGTTATACAAACCTATTTCTAGGGATTCCTATTCTTATATTAATAAGAATCATAAAGATAAATAATTTGAATCCTATAGAAACTTTAAAAATAGAATATTTAGTTATGAGTTCAAATCCATTTAAGCATTTTTTTTCAAGAGGAACACTATTCAATGACTTTTTAAAGCAATTAAAATAAAATTCAAACTCCCTTTGACTCGCAAGACCATTCATAATTTAGTTCTTCTCGCCCTAAAACTCATCTTCTATTAACTCTTTCCTCTCAGTCAGGCAAGATCCTTTTTTATTTTTTGAGTTGGGGTCTCTCTCTATTGTCCAGGTTAGAGTGCAGTGGCATGGCTGACGGCTCACAGCAGTCTCGACCTCCTGGGCTGCTCAGGCAATCCTTCTACCTCGGCCTCCGAAGTAGCTGGGACTATGGGGTATGCGTCACCATGCCTGGCTGAATTTTTTTTGTAGAGATGATGCCTCGCTATGTTGCCTAGACTGGTCTTGAACTCCTGGCTCAAGCAATCCTCCTACCTTTGTCTCCCAAAGTACTGGGATTACAGGCATGAGTCACTGCTCAACCCAGGCAAGATCCTTAAATGTGCTAAACTTAACTTGTTCCTACTCAAGGTTCTTTGCTCTTTCTAAAACATTCTTGGCAGAAACATTCCAGGGTTATTTGAATGGATAGCTAATTTTTGTTATTCAGGTCTTCCCTAAGCTCCAGTCTAAGAAAATTTTCCAGTTACTCTTGTATTATACAGTCATATTATTTTCATAGCATTTAGCATTCTCCAAAATTTGGAAACAAGGACTGAACTTGGACATGGTGCAAGTCCATGCCAAGACATGGTGCTAGGTCACCAGTGAGACAACAGTGGCAAAAATGGATACATAATGCTGATTCTCATGGAGTTCAGTTTAGCAGGAAAGATAACTAAACAAATTAATCCTAAGGAAGGGTAAGTATAATAATAAGGAAAGGGCAGAAAGGTGCGAATATACTCAGTAGGGACCTAATCTTTTGTCTCAAGGTTCTGAGCCTACACAAGGAATTAATAAAGACATATAAAGCATATTGTGAACAATGCTATAAGAACTACAGTTTGAAATTAGGATGATTTTAAAGGTACATTTAAATAAGACACCAGTACAAATTTAGTTGGCAAAATTAAATAATGCTAAAATAAAACATTCACATTCTTTAAAAAGAAAAGCCTAGAACAAAAAAAAGTCCAGCAAAACTAACCAAAACTATGGCTAATGTATTTATGACAGAGATCACAAGTTCTACATTTATTACAACTTCTAAAGACAGTTTTATGAGCATAACTATATTGAAATATTAACTCAATCCAATTTTACTGAGATATCTTATGGATAATAGCTCTGGTTATAGTTTCCAATTGTTTATGTCTATAACCTGGAATTCCAGCTCATCTAATAGAACTTTGTCAAAGAAAAAACTTCATGGACGAGAAAGAGACTAGAGAGATTGCTAAAAGTTTCTCAGAGAATTTAGAAATTGTCTTGAAGATACAAATAGGAATCCACCAAGGGACTCCTTTATTTATTTCATTTCATTTTTAAAGTTTTAATAATATGACTGGGCATGGTGGCTCATGCATATAATTCCAGCTGCTCCAGAGACTTGCTTGAGCCTAGAATTTCAAGGTTACAGAGAGCAATGTTCACTCTAAAGTACTCCAGCCAGGGCAACAGAGTGAAACCTTATTCTAAAATACATACATAAACAAATAAAGAAATAAATAGCAAGCAAATGAAGTTTTAATAATATGCACTGATTTATCAGGCAAATAATGTAAAAGTTATATGTTGTGCATATGCTTTTAAGTACATTCTTGATACAATCTTGTTTGGTTCCTTTTCATAAAAAGAAAATGTTTTGAAGTTGGGTTTTAATTAATCAGTGTATTACCTATCGAACCATCGTATCTAGCTGTAAGAAGGCCTCAAAGTTATTTAAAATATAGATGGTTTTAAAATTTTATGGTAAGCCGGGCTCGGTGGCTCAGCCTGTAATCCTGCGCCTTTGGAAGGCTGAGGTGAGTGGATTGCTTGAGCCCGCGGGTTCGAGACCCGCCTGGGCAGTGAGACCTCATCTCTACAATAAATCAAAAAATCAGCTGGGCATGGTAGCATATGCCTGTAATTCCGGCTACTTGGAAGGCTGAGGCGGAAGGATCGCCGGAGCCCAGCAGGTCGGGGCTACGGTGGCCGGAAGCGGCCACTGCACTCCAGTCTGGGCGATCGAGTGAGACTCCAACTCAAAAAAAAAAATTTTTATGGTAAACTACAATGATTATACTCAATTTAAATATTCTCTTAGCTTTTGAGTATCTACTCTCTGTTAGAAACTATAGTAAGATAAAAAAGAGTAAGACCAGGCAAGACAGGATCTCTGTCATCTTATTTCTATGCCATCTTTTCAGTTTGCCACAAGATACCCTCAGACAACATGTAAGCAGATATCTGCTGGCTGCTAAAAATGAAAAACGGACTGCTTCTTTCTGCTGTATCAGTATACCATTTCCTTTCACAGCCAGTTCCCAGGTACTTTAAGCAGGAAAAAAAAAATCACAATTCTTTTTTTTCTTTAGAGACAGGGTCTTGCTGTGCTGCCCAGGATGGAGTGCAGCGGTGTGATCTTGGTTTACTGCAGACTTGAACTCTTGGGTCCAGCCTTCCGGGTAGCTGGGACTACAGGCACATGTCACCAAACCCAGCAAATTTTTACATTTTTTGTAGAGACAGGGTCTTGTTATGATGTTCAGGCTAGTCTCAAACTCCTTGGCTTAAGCAATCTTCCTGCCTCAGCCTCCCTAAGTGCTGGGATTACAGGCATAAGTCACTGCATCTGGTCGTAAATCACATTCTTTCATGTAAAGGCATGGTAAGGTTTAAGAAAATAATTATAAAATTATATGGTTCAAGTAGGTTTGGATCACTCTAAGCATTAATTTGAGGTATAAGAATTAGACTAACTTCTTTAATTTTGCTTAAATGTTAGCTTGATGTTCTCACAAATTAATAAAAGTGATGGTTTTCAGGTTGAAGATTTAAAACAGAGAAAATTGCTTTCCTTCTATATGACTGCTTATCATTTCAGGTGCAATTCTGGAAATGTTTCCTGATTGAATACTAATTACTAATTAAACTATGCCAGGGTTCCTTTGAGGTATGAATAATTGGATAATAGTCTAAAAAATAAAAATAAAAGAACTATCTAAAGACACATGGAGTAGTCACAATCTTTCAGAAATAAGGCTAGTAATACATGGTTCAGGAATTTTAATGTCTACATATAGCCATACTCCCCCATATTCAGTGCTACCAATCCTGTGAAGTGTAAGAATATGTCAGATTCAAATTTACCTTGCTAAGAAACATAGTAATGCCAATTTTTAAAATTCTATGTGCTGCAAAAAAAAAAAAAGTATTTTGTGTAATTTGGTACATGTATATAAAAATATTTTAACAAACTTTCTCTGACAATGAATTTTAAAAGATAACTTATTCAAAGAAATCAAGTCAGTGATAGGAACCAAGAGAATTATAACACAATTATTTAAGTGTAGTTTTTAAAAGTCTATTCAGATTATATCTTTAAACATTATACATAAAAAATTATATTAATCTGGAGAATTAAGGTTTAGTAGTACTTTCAGGAAATCATAAGATAAACTCCTCAAACTCCACAAAGAACTAATAACACAGAAAGCAGTAGTGATATGAATGTGTAACCTGCACATGGCAGACATCAGTACAGGTTACTTGAGTTCTCAGCACTTCATTTCCTCACATTATAAAATAAACCCAGATGTAGCAAAAATAGTTTCTACAAGAAAAAGAAAAAAAGTTATTACCTAACAATGAACTTTAGCATAAGCCTAAGGGGTCAGAGCCTTGAGAAGAAGAAAAGTAGTTGACTAAGAGGAAGGAAACAAAGATTTTAGTCTTAGCTCTATTTTTTAGTGACACTGGACAAGCCAAGAAACCTCCTTAAACTTAGTTTCCTGTAGTGGTTTTGTTTCATAACAACTTGCTAAGAATGGTTCAGAGTTTAGAGTTTGTCAAAAGAGAAATCTGTACAAGATTTAGAAGGCACAGGGAAATAGTGGCCAATACTCTCTGAAAGTCTTCACTTTTTTTTTTTTTTTGAGTTGGAGTCTCACTCTGTCGCCCAGACTGGAGAGCAGTGGCTGCTCTTGGCCACCGCAGCCTCGCCTGCTGGGCTCCGGCGATCTTTCCGCCCCAGCCTTCCAAGTAGCTGGAACTACAGGCGCGCGCTGCCACGCCTGGCTAATTTTTGATTTATTGTAGAGATAAGGTCTCACCAGGTTGCCCAGGCGGGTCTCGAACCCGCAGACAGGCAATCCACTCACCTCAGCCTCCCAAAGGCGCAGGATTATAGACTGAGCCACCGAGCCCAGCAAGTCTTCATATTTTAAAGTCTTCACATGCTGTCAAAGACTGATGGAAAGATGCTGGCAGATTCTAGCTTGTCCGTTCTCTCCCTGACTCTGTGACCACCTTTTCCTGATGACCACCAGCAACTCCAGTTCTCTTCTAGATGTAGAGGCCACAGCTTCCCATCGACTTCTCTACCAGCCTTCTTGTGGTGCCAACTTCAGCAGTTGGATGTGCCTGGTTTCCCACGTTCCCTTGCAAAACTCCATTTACCCAGGACAAGTGTTTCAAGGGGGTTGGTTGTAACTTTTCTCTGATCCTCCAACTCCCTCTTTTAGACTTTCACTCCTCAGCTTCTTCCACAATTGGGTAAGCTTTTATTCCCAAAATAAATCCCTTACTAATACTCACAATGATTCTGCTGCCTGAATGAACCATGATATATTCCTTCAGTTGAAAAAAATTCAGATTTCAGAATAAGATAGTCTATAAATTTTAAAATCTGATTATTCTCTGTGCTTAACTGCCCTAACATACACATCACAATTAGTGAAAAAATCTGAGTAATGTATACCCGGAAGGAATGGATGAAAATCATTATAAATGTTGTCATGAAATACTAGTCAGGGGAGGGAGCAAACTATTCCTCATTGTGCATCTTTCTGTATTCCTAATATCTATTTCTCACCGTGCATCTTTTTGTATTCCTAATATCTACTCAAAACAAAACAGAATTATATTAGGGTCCTGTTTATACTTCTGTAAAGATTAATCATCAGAAATAAGCTAAATCAGATCTAAAGTTTCCTGTCTTCATTTTACTCAATATCTCTCAGAAACATTCACATTTATTCATTTAATTCATTAGCTCTACTTAATCATCTGATCAGTCAATCTTTAATTAAGTCTAGGAAAAAAGGCCCACAGAGTATTTTATGAAATTTGATACATATGTATCTAAATGTTTTAGCAAATATACATGCTATAACTATTTCAAGCCTTTATTAAGTACCTATTATGTGCCAAGCACAATATTATGTGCTGGGAAGTTAGAAGCGAATAAACATGCCATATTTTCATACTTCTAGCCTCTGAATTTACTGTTTCCAGTTTAGAATGTCCCCTACACTCTGCTGGCACCCCACTCTGTAGAAACAAATTGAGAAGCCAAGTACTCTGTGAAAGTATTCCTGAAACCCAACCTGGAGAGTTAATCATTTCTCTCTTTAAATTTTCCATTTTGTACCTATGTCAATTTTGCATTAATTTTTATGTTTATGTGTCTGTGCCTAAAGACTTTTATGTGTATGGAATGTGTGTATCCTGATTTGGATGTGTTTGTTCTGTAAGCCAAAATATCCTATATTTGTCTACTATAGCATTTCCACACTGCACTTTGAATGAATGCTGAACTCCTTAAAGGATAGAAATATTTAGACATTATTTTATTTTGTTTCTCCAGTATAAAAGACCTCTAATGGCATAGACCAGACAATCAAAAGTCTTTGTTAACTTTCTGACAAGGGTGACATGATTAGTCAATGGGCAAAGAATAGTCTCTTTGACAAATGATGCCAGGACATACAAAATAATAAAGTTGGAACTTTAGCTCATACTATATAATATACAAAACCTCCACTTTTAAAAACCCATAACAGATCAATAACCTAAACACAAGAGCTAAAACCACAAAAAACTCTTAACATAAACAACAGGGTTAAATCTTCATGTCCTTAGATTTGGCAATGCATTCTTAGCTATAACTCCAAAAGCACAGGCGACAAAAAAACACAGATTAAACGTCATCAAAATTAAAAACTGGATGTATATCAAAGGATACTAACAATAAAATGAAAAGATCTTTTCTAAATCATATCTGATAGGGCATAGCATTCACATTCAGGACTAAATTCCTTTGAAATGTTCTCTGTGGGTCGCGTGCCCCCTCGGCGCGGGAGGAAGCTGAGGATCTGGGGCCGCTCCCCCTCCTCCAGCAACGCGCGATGTAGTGTGGGGGACCGCGGGCCCCAGCAGAGCCTGCCTGCCAGACTTGTCTACCATCACAGGGCAATCTCCGTCCCCTGGGGCTGAGAAACCCAACCTTTCCCCAAGCTGAAGCTGCAGGGTATTGAAGTACCAGCCAGATGTCTTCCCACAAAGGATCTGTGGTGGCACAGAGTGATGGGGCTCCTGCCAGTAACAGGGAAACTGACACGGTGGAACTGGCTGAACTGGGTGGGACCCCTGCTGGAAGAGAAGGGCAAAAGGGTCATCGCCAACCCAACCAAAGCTGAAGAGCAAATATGCCCAGTGCCCCAGGAAGAAGAGGAGGTGCGTGTCCTGACGCTTCCCCTGAAAGCCCACCATGCCGTGGAGAAGATGGAGGAGTTTGTGTACAAGGTCTGGGAAGGACACTGGATGGTCATCCCATATAATGTTCTCCCTGACTGGCTGAAGGACAATGACTATCTGCTACATGGCCACAGACTGCGCATGCCCTCCTTTAGGGCTTTCTTCAAGAGTATCTTCCACATCCATACAGAAACTGGCAACATTTGGACCCATCTGCTTGGTTTTGTGCTGTTTCTCTTTTTGGGAATCTTGACCATGCTCAGACTAAATATGTACTTCATATCCCCTCTCCAGGAGAAGGTGGTTTTTGGGATGTTCTTTTTGGGTGCAGTGCTCTGCCTCAGCTTCTCCTGGCTCTTCCACACCATCCATTGTCACTCACAGAAAGTCCCTTGGACTTTTTCCAAACTAGACTATTAAGGGATTGCTCTACTGATTATGGGGAGCTTTGTCCCCTGACTTTATTACACCTTCTATTGCTTCCCACAGCCATGGCTCAGTTTCCTCTCCATCATCTGTATCCTGGGCATTTCAGCCATCATTGTGGCACAATGGGACCAGTTTGCCACTCCTAAGCACTGACAGACAAAAGCAGGAATGTTCCTGGGACTTGGCTTGAGTGGTATTGTGCCCACCATGCACTTTACTATAGCTGAGGGCTTTGTCAAGGCTGCTACAGTGGGCCAGATGGGCAGGTTCTTCCTCACGGCTATGATGCACATTACCAGAGCTGGCCCTTATGTTGCTCGAATTCCTGAGTGCTTCTTTCCAGGGAAATTTGACATACGGTTCCAGTCTCATCAGATTTTTCATGTCCTGGTGGTGGCAGCAGCCTTTGTCCAGTTCTATGGGGTCTCCAACCTTCAGGAATTCCGATATAGTCTAAAGTGGCTGTACTGATGACTCCCTTCTCTGAGCCTTCCCAACCTGAGGGGTGGAGGAGGAACTTCCCAAGTGCTTTTAAAAATAACTTTGCTGAAGTGAGAGGAAGAGTCTGAGTTATCTGTTTTTAGAAGAAACCTCTTAGAGAATTCAGTACCATCCAATCATAAGCCCAATTTCACACCACTGGGCAATAAACTTTCCATTTCTATTCCCCTAGCTGGGAAGGGGGTGATGGCCAAACTTAGCCATCCCCCTCCACAGTGGTCACCCTCCTCACAAGGCAACTAACAGCCCCTCACAGAGACAGTACTTTGAAACTCATGTTGAGACTTTACCCTCTTCTCCGAACATTTTGGGAAAAAATTATGAACGGGGACTCTTCAGAAATTCTGTCTTTTTTCTGGAAGAAAATGTCCCTCCTTTAACCCCGTCCTTATTTTGTATTCTGGTTTATAACAGGTCATTCATTTTTGTAGCACGCTTTTCAAAAACAATTATATAACCTGGTCCCATCTTTCTAGGGCCTGGATCTGCTTACACAGCAGGAAGAATAAAACCACCAACTTTTACATAGCCCAGCTAATCATGGAAGTGTGTCCAGGCTTCAAATAACTTGAGTTTTAATTTTTTTTCTTGGCAGAGTAATGAAAATTAAAATGGGGAAAGATATTTAATATTTAATGCTAGGCTTTAAAAATAAACCTGCTATCATTGCTATGCATCTTGATGCAAAGACTATGATGTTAATAAAAGAAAGTACAGAAGAAAAAATAAAAGAAAATGCTCTCTGTGAACATACTTGCTTTTAGTTAAAGTTGATGGGAAAAAACAAAAAGCCAGAAACTCTTGTTTTACCACATCTAACTTAAACATAACTTCACACAGTATGTTACTTTTCTCCTTTTCTTATTATAAACAAAAAGGAGAGGCTAAAATTAAATAAATAATTTATTCTGAATACAATAGATTTAAAAAGGAAACATGTATTTTTTAGCCTGAAGCAGACCCTTTCAGCACACAGCAAGCTTTTTATTTTCCTCTTTATTAAATGCTGACAACAATCCTTAATTTATAATAATTACAGTGTAATAGTGGTAGGACTAGCAGGTCTCCGAGCAAAATCATCAGTTACAATTACAAAATATATTTTATATTTGTAATGAGAAGCAGAAGCAATATTAAACCTTTAAGTTGGACATGCTAGAGATTGTATCACCAATTGTTCTGGCAATGAAGTATGAGAACGTGTAGAAAGTTTCTCAATCATTTCCTACCTGCTGGCCATATTCCACTCGAGGGCTGGATTTTGAGAATTCCTTTCACTCTCTGTTAGCACCCCAGCTGAGCCACTTTCCTTCTCTGGTTTTAGTTGATCCCACTGTGCAGTACCAATACTGATGGACTGCAGGTCTATTTGATATTGTCTGTCTTCAATTTCTGACCCAGGATCTCGAAGAATTCCTAAGTTCAATGCTCTCCTGTAAAGACAGGGAAAAAAAGGAAACACAGAATAATCATTCTCTCTTTATTTTGTTTCCTAATATAGTATTATGACCATTTTTTCCCTATGGATTACTGATGAATAAACTGGCTTAATCACATCTATGAGACAGGTTTTAGAAAGTTACTGCATCTTATGATTTGAAAATGTATCTAAAGCTTATCACTTACAGTCATCTATACTATAATAATTTCTTATGTGATTCCTGGCACGGTATACTCTTTTGGTAAGTACTTTCATATGCATGATTTCAATCCCAGAGATGCTTTGAGATGCTATTATTATGTTGATTTTTACTAAAAAGAAAAAAATTCAGAGAGAATGAAAGACAGCTATAGTTACAAAGCTATTAATAGTATGAAAGAAAACTACAACTTCCCTTCACTTTTTTTTTTTAAACTCAAAACCTTTTCTAACACTAATCATCTACCTTCCTCAGAAGTTTGATTTCTTGTTAGGAAAGGTAATGGAGTCTTGTTAATTTATTTCATCCCCCTCAACCCTTGCTCTTGGTTCTTTATATAATCTAATTGTCACACAGACTACATTGTTGAGAAAACTGTAATGTTTACTAGTGTAGAATAACAGTGAGATTTATTGTCATCCATACAGCTGGTACATACAACTTTGATCTTATTGGGCCCATTGCTAAGCAAATGAATAAAATTATCCATGGCTTAAAGATAATTAAAAGGAAGTAAATAGATCATTTTTTTTTCATGTTTTAGAGTAAAAACAGCAAGGTAGTATGGTAAGGTGGGAAGGACCTTATCATAGTTTGGTAGCCAGATAAAATTTAAGTTTGTGAATTTTTTTGTAACATTACATTAAATTTTGTTGGTTCAGAAAGGCTTTAAAGTGAATGATCAAAAGAAAAAATATTTGGCCCCATGAAAGTTTTCATCAGCAGAATAACTGAAATAACATAGAGGATAAAAATAGTATTACTAGTAGAGATACTGAAAAAAGCTTCAATTACAGAAATTAGAAAAATACAATTAAATTAATTACATCAATTGAATGCTAATGAAACTAATTACTGGGGAAGTACAGGCAGGATGAGGTAGAATGAGGGAAAAGGGTTGGCTTTCAGTGTAAGAAGTACAGAAAAAAGTTTAAGAGTCTGATTAAGTCTGTACCTTAGATGGCTAGGTAAGCATGGGAGGTCTGACCAAATACTACCACAGGCTGGTTAAGTGATAAAGGACAGTGATAATGACTACCCAGACTCAAGATGGTAGGTGTCTGGGCCAGATGCTCAGGACTGGAGATGGCATGCAGTGGGCTAAGCAAGATGAGGACTGACATCATGAATTCAAGTGAAGAGAGGAACAAGAAGAAGACAGGAGTTGAATAAGCAGTCAGCTTACATGGCAAGATAGCAGAGGGAATTACCAATAGGGAAAGAAGGAAATGAAAAGGCATTGATCAACAACCATAGCAGGAGCTATAAAAATGGAGTAGGATGAATTCTCATGATTCCTATGCTAAGTAATAAACCTGGTTCTCTTTTCCTCTTTACAAACTTAGAAAAATGACAGTTTACAAATGGGCATGCAAGGAAAGGTGACCTAAAGTTTTACATGGACTCAAAAGTTACATTAGAAATAGGGCTCAGGAAACTTCTATGGGAGGGAGGGGCACACCTCATCAACAAGGGTACCTGCATAATCAATGCTTGAATTGTACCCCACATCTTTAAAATAAAAAAAAAAAATAAAAAAATGAAAATAAATAAGTAAAAAGAAATAGGGCTCATAAGTGGGCCACACACCCTTTCAATTTACCCTAATGAGGATAGACAGAAAAGGAGTAAATGAGGGTAAGGGTGGCAAGAGGTAGAATTGTTAAGAATCCTTCTGTGGTAGAATGCTCGAGTTTCATTCTGCTAATTCTTAAAAGGTCCAGTTCAGATACCACTTTTTCTATGAAGCCTTTCTTGACCACCCTTTCTCCAAACTCCATCCCTCCCAAATTTGTGTTCTTAGGGTCTCACTATATTTGTAATTACAATACTATCACAATGACTTACCAGTTTTGCCAACTATATCATAAATTTCTTGAGGTCAGGAACTACCTATACTATTTAGCAATCAGTAAATGTTGTTTCAATTCATTGATTTCAACGAACACAAATCTTTACAAATCTAAAACAGAGAACCTATCTGCCCACAGCAATAAGAATACACAATCTTTAAACAATAAGTTTTTGCTTCAGTGCCACATAAATTCTGACATTCGGTAGATATCTTGGGCAGTTGATGACCTAACCTGTTTCCCTAGATTATTGCATCCCATGTAAAAGTTACAATGTACAACAGTTAATGCTGCCTATATTTTATAAACTTCCTAAATAAATTTCTAAGGTGAAATACTTAAAATACTTTAATAATCCATGTGAAAAAAAAAGTTTGAAAATAAAATTAGTTCTATATTACAAGACACACTAACCTAGCAAGCATCAGTCTATTTCCCTTGGCACACAGATCAAACTATACTCACAAGATTACAACCACAAAAATGCTGAGTTTCATCAGAGTTTTTCCATTTCATTTAGGCTTGAAATTTCCTGTGTTTTATCTTGGTCATACATTAAGTTATATTTTTCTTATCGTGCATTTACTGAAAACATGATTTCCCACAGGTCTATCTTCCTTTGCAAAAAAATACTGTGTCTACTGAGTGACAGATAATTCTATATATGTTAATACTCAAATTTCAAACTTTCAAAGGATCAGGATTTGGGATTTTGTATTTTCTCTTACGGTTTGCTTCCAAAATTAAATAATGTATCTGAGATATTGACATATATTTGACAGATTGATTTGAAAAAAGTTCAGAGTAATTTATAATATTTAGGTGATAAATCCAACTTAAAAGCTCATGGCAAAATCTTCCAAACATCAGTTTCAGAAAATAGGATAAGCACTTGATTCATGTGATTTTCCAATGATTCTGAACAAATTATTTAACTTCTCTGTGCTTTAGTTATTTTTATATTAGAACTATTATGAAGATAAATGATGTACAGGCATCAAGATAAACCAAAGTCTACTTATCTATGAATGAACTACAATGAAAACTATAAAGATAGATGTTCTTTAACATTTCCCGTGCCACCTATTTCCGAATATGGCCTATTAGAAACTCTGAATGAACCTTTTGGTACAAACAACTAAAATGCTTGAAAAAAATTGAGAGTATTTTTTCAAACACATTCCAGAGCCGACACCAAAAGAGAATAACAGAGGCTGCAAAGTCTCTCAAATAAAGTGAAGCCAAGAACCATGATAGGCACCTGCCAAAGCAGCTTTTACTCTAAGGGTTTCTGCAAAATCCTGCAGACGCTGATTTTCTGCTCTGTTTACTGCACAGGAGGAGATGAAACTCAGGGCTCACACAAGTGATGAATTTATTTAATAGGAGATCCTTTACATAAAGCTAGGGCCACCTAGGCTCACTAACAGTCAAAGGGTGAATTAGAAACAGCCCTTCTAGAGAGCTTTGTAGTGATGAAACAGATCTGTATCTTGACTGTGATGGTTGTTACACGAATCTACAGCTGTCACAAAATTGCATAAAACAATATTCATGTAAACACAAATAAGTAAGTGCATGTAGAACGGGTGATGTCTGAATAAGGTTGTATATTGATTATACTGATGTCAATTTCTTGGTCTTGATATTGTACTATAGTTACACAAGAAATTACCATTGAGGGAAACTGGGTGAAGGGCACACAGGATGTCCCTTTATTTTTTTTTGTAATTCCCTATGAATCTTAAAGTATTTAAAAATAAAATTTTAAATAAAAGTTCTCCTAATGCTCATGTAAAAAGGAACAAGGTAACTTACCTGTCTGGACCTTATCAATCAGTGAAGAGACAACCAAAAAACAGCTCTCTAAGATTTTGCATTCATAAGCCAGCACTTGGAAGTTTGAGTTTCAAATACAGTATTAAAAAAAGTTCAACTGGAGAGTTGTGCCCCAAGTAGATAGTATGCCAGATGACAGGCAAAGGCTAAATTAAAAACAAATTCTCTTGAGAAGAACTCAATTTCAACTCAAAACACTTCCACAGATCAGGTTCCAAGTGAAATGAGATACTCACAGACAAAATTAACAATTCACATAAGATAATACTATAACTTAAGTGGGCACAACAGAAGCAACAACCCTCAAAGACTTCAAAAAGGTAGATTAGTAAACATATAATATAAAATAATTGTTTAAAAAGCATCTTCAAAATATGACAGGGATTAAGATTTTAATAAGAACCATGTAAAACAAGAAAAGAGAACAGAATTATTTAAATGTAAAAGTCAAGTAGATTAAACCTAACTGAAGTGATAGTGAATTAAAAGGAAGATGCAAAGAAATCCAGAATGTAATCCAAAGAGACAAAGAAATACTACAGATGAAAGAGGTTTAAGATTCATGGAGAATAGAGGGTGAGAATATAAAAAATGTCTAAAGTTTATGGGAGATAGTACAGAGGGGGCATTATTTGAAGACATAACATCTGATAATTTTTCTACCAACTGTCAAAAAATGCCAAACCCCAAATCCTGGCAGCCCAAAGAATCTCAAGAAGTTATAATAAGGAGGAAATTGGTAAATATATAGATAAATCTAAACAAATATTATATTTAAATAAATAATAACAATGATGTCCACATTGTGAGAATATATGTTAAAAACAAGACACTGGAAAATAATAGTACATACAATAAAGGACCAGGTAATTTAAGGCAAAGAGTTCTAAGCTTCCTGTATTGTTGGGGACAAAAGAAAAGATAATGATTAACTACTTCAGACTTTTTGTTATGTATACATGTTAAAACAGCTAAGATAATCAACAACTGAAAAAACAGACATGGTGAACATATAACTTCTAAAGAAAAATCAGAATGCAAGAAAAGAAAAACTAGACAAAGTTGGACAAATAGAAAGCACATAAGAAGATACAAATATGGCTGGGCTCGGTGGCTCAGTCTGTAATCCCGGAACTTTGGGAGGCCAAGGCGAGTGGATTGCCTGAGCCCACGGGTTCAAGACCAGCCTGGGAAACTTGGTGAGCCCTCATCTCTACAATAAATCAAAAACTAGCTGGGCGCGGTAGCACACGCCTGTGGTTCTGGCTACTTGGAAGGCTGAGGCGGAAGGATCGCCAGAGCCCAGCAGGTAGAGGCTGCGGTGCACTCCAGTCTGGGCGACAGAGCAAGACTCCAACTCAAAAAAAAAAAAAAAGATACAAATAAATTCAAATACAACAATAAACAGAGGAAATATAAATAATTTAAGCTCTTCAATGAAAAGATAAAAACTATCAGATTGAATTGAACAAATCATAGTTATATTGTTTTTCATGACATACACCCAAAACTTTAGGGCACAGGAAGAGTCAACAAATGGAAAGGTGTATATCAAGCAAGACTTGCCCCAAAAAAGCTGAAGTACTTATGATGATATTATATTATACAACATCGATTTAATTCTATTTAAAAATAGATAATTACTAACTGAAAATAAAAGATTCAATACATCTGGAGGTTAAGACAATTCCAAATTTGTAAAAAATAACCTCAAAATATATAAAGGAAAACTGATAATTCTACAGGAAGAAACTGACAAATCTATTATCCATGGTAGAAAATTTTAACTCACAAAGCAGTTAGAAAAATAAAGGAAACAGAAACTTTCAAAAACATAATATATTTGATGAAGTGGACATTTATAGAACATAGTCTCTGACAACTTTGAATATATATTTTTCTCAAGCATACAGGAACACATATAAGAATGTGTGCCATAAAGCTAGCCTCAACACATTCAGTGAATTAGTATCATACAGATCATAGCCAAAAATAGACAAACGTTTAGCATTCAAGAGAAAAAAGATAGAAGGCCAAATAAACTGTATTTGCAATAAAATAAAATTATGATGCAAAGGACAGTAAACAGACAGTGGTTACTAGGAAGACTTAAAGAGACAAAGAGGCCGGGCTCGGTGGCTCAGCCTATAATCCTGCGCTTTGGGAGTCTGAGCTGAGTGAATTGCCTGAGCCCGTGGGTGCGAGACCTGCCTGGGCAACTTGGCGAGACCTCATCTCTACAATAAATCAAAAATTAGCCGGGCATGGTAGTGCGTGCCTGTAGTTCCAGCTACTCGGAAGGCTGAGGCGGAAGGATCGCCGGCGCCCAGCAGGTCGAGGCTGCGGTGGCTGGGAGTGGCCACTGCACTCCAGTCTGGGCAACAGAAGCGAGACTCCAACTCAAAAAAAAAAAAAAAGAGACAAAGAATTTAAAAACTTATTGTGAAAAAGGAAAATCTCTTCTAGCTGTCACTGTCCCTAGAGGATAGTCTTTATCCTTTTCAACATGGGTCTAATATGAAAGTTTTCCTCTCATTTTTTTCCACCAAATATAGCATTACTTCTCCTTGTATTTTTTTCCTAAATAAAAATGACTACTTTGAAACTATATGCTGACAGTATAAAACTGTTGGTAATGGAATAAGTGGTGAAAAGCAATCCAGTTCTTCCCTGTTTCTTAGGACTATCAAAATTATATCCTCTAATGACCTAACTTGCTATCTGCTCAATAGATATTTACTGGGCACTGTATATTAGGTCTTGTGATAGGCCCCTAAGGATAGATCCTTGCCATCATACAGCCTACAAATCCTTAGTGGGAGGCCTAGGGGCAATTATAAAACAATTGATGCTATAAAAGTTTAGGTACAGAATGCAACTAGAAGCACACAGAAGGAATATCTAATCCAGACTTGGGAAGCTCAGGAAAGAGGAAGTCAATGTTGAAATGAGTTTAAAAAAAAAAAAAAGAGTCCAGGCATCTTACTTAGTACAATGAAGAAAGTATCTCTAGCAGAGGAAACAAGAAATTCAAAAGCCCAAAGGTGTGAGAGAGTAGCACATTCAGAAACTGTGAAAAGGTTGAGCTGCTGGCATGGAGACCGGTAAGGGAAGAAGCAATGCCATCAGGGACCGGTTGTGTGGAAGAAAATTTTTACATGAATCCAGAGGGGGATGGTTTCAGGATGATTGAAGCACATAACATTTATTGTGCACTTTATTTCTATTATTATGACATTGTAATATATAATGAAATAATTATACAACCTACCATAAAAAAAAAAAAAGAGGCACAGATGGAAATGGTAAATAATGGACAGGTCATGTCTGGACTAAAATAAGTGTCGGATTCCGACTTAAAGCCTGCCGCCAGATGCAACTGTACAACTGAAGTACATCAACTCACTTGTCATTCACTGTAGAGTTTTGATAGGAGTCTGCAAGCAATTGATTTATTGTGGTCTCTATGCAGTCAAACCTCACTGCTAATGTCAATTTGTATTTTCAGCCACTCCCCATAGCATCACTTCCTCAGCTCCATTTTAGACCATCAGGAGTTAGATTCTCAGAGGAGTGCACAACCTAGATCTCTGGCATGTGCAGTTCACAATAGGATTCACGCTCCTATGAGAAACTAATGCTGCCACTGATCTGACATGAGGTGGAGTTCGGGTGGTAATGTCAGCAATGGGGAGTAGCTGTAAACATGTGGCCCAGTTCCTAACAGGCCATAGACGGGTACTGATCTGTGACTTGGGGCTTGGGCACCCCTGCTATAAGGCATGGAGGCTTCCAGCCAAAAAACAGGCCCTTCTGTATAAAGTGTCAGAGACCTATACCAGGCTTATTAGCCTTTGGGAATGAAGGAGTACAGAACACAGGCTGAGCTTTCCTTACAAATTGGCATTTTCTTCCCTGCCAAATAGGTTGCATAAATTATGTAATGGCACAGTAGCCAAAAGCAGAGCAAAACATGGGTTCAGTCTTAATTAAGTGAGATAATATATAGAGAGCCTGGCACAGAAGTCATCACATCATAAAAACTTCACTAAGTGTTAGAAGAAAAAAAAAATCACCCTACATTGAATCTCTATTCAACTTCTGTGTAAAATGTCAAATAGAAGTAAAATGACTGGAAAGTGAGAGGAAGACAGATTTAGCTGATAAAACACATAATGAGGTTCTAAAAAACATAAAAGCTGAGCTGAGAACACCACTGACTCTCAATTTAATAAACCAAACTCAGTAAATTTTACTCACATTTTCTAATTTGATCTGTTTCATTAACCTAAAAATGTTTTATTAATATTGTGGTTAGTACACAATAAATCCCTTACTTTCTAAGCCAAGAAGAAGTTTATTGTAGAAAATTAAGGCCAATTAAAAATATACTTGCATCTTTAAAAAACTTTCTTCAACAATTTTTCTTCAAAAATTTCTTTCAACAATCTCTTGAGATATCAAAACCAGCAAACATCAATGCACTTTTCTCTGCTGATGATCTCCCAAGTATAAAATTGAAATTTATATTACAAATGACAAAGATGGTCCATTTGGTGAAGGCCTACCACTCGTTTTTGGTGCATGTAAAGATTATATTTTAAATAATTAGTTAATATAAACAAACTTACAAAATTTGTTTGATTCATTGGCGAAAAATTAATACAGGATAGTTTTTTTCAAATTTAGACAATAAAAAACCAACTTTTCATTCTTGTCACATAATTCTCATGATTTATTTTCAATTCTTTGTAATTAAGAGAAAATATACTAGTGATACACTGATTTACCTCATTTTTCTGAAAAGTCCTTGAGAATTTTTTCTTGACTTGAAATAGTAGTCAATCTTTATTCTTTAACGTGTAAGACATATTCTTGTTTTGTTTTATATACACTTAAAACCAATTCCAGTTATAATACAGAATATTCAAAGCACTTTGCTTTGTTTTTCAATACTAAGAAAACATATTCAAAATGTCTTCCAATACCACATGTTAACTTTTAAAAAATTTCATTTTGATTGACAAATCATAATTATATACATTTATGGGGCATATTAACTTTTACTAAGCACTATTAGAGCAAGATGTCTTCTGAAAGATGTATTTCACATCGCATGGTACACTAGATTTTTTAAAAGTATAAATATATAAATGGTTACAGATATAAGATTAAAATTTTATTTATATTTTTTCAAAGGTTAGGAATAATTTTACTATTTTACAACTTTTAAAATGCTATTTTCCCTAAGCAGAGAACTTTACAACTTAAACATGGACTGGTAGGAGTGAAAAACATTCTGACTACAATGTTAAAAATGAAAGTATATTTTATTCAAGAGAGCTTTGATTTAGTACACTAAGTTTTCATGTCACAAGAAACACCTGCAGATTCACCAAAGCAAAGAATTCTAATAGAATGATACTTCACTAGGGAACTAATCATAGAAAACTAACTAACACAGTGAAGACCAGAATGCCAAATATTAACAACGTCTGTCTTAAAAAATACAATGTAAATATCTTATAATAAAAAAGCCTTATATTGTCGCTTCATTTCCTAATTAAGTTTTTCCAAGAATGTTTGCTATCGTAAATAGGAATTAAATTTTCATGTCTCAAATTCACATACTTCTAAAAGTTCTATGAACTTTGCTCTCCCTCCTTATTGTAGCCCTTAAAATCTTTTAGCAATTCAAATCAGGAAAGGGGGTGAGTCAAGATGCCCATAACTTCCTTATCCTTAACACAAAAAGCTGCTTTATTGTCTAAAATGTAGGAGTTATAATTGTAATTGCTTTGCCCTTCCAAAACTCTTCTCCCATACCATTTGAACCATTCAGCAGGTGGTGTAGGAGGCTAAACTCAAGTCTGCAATAGTTGGTCAATAATGTAATCACAAGGAACCAAAGAAGACTTTAAGTATATAACAGGAAACATAGCTTTAATGTTTTCCTTTTTAAATTGATTTAGTCTGGGTCAGGCCTTTTTGTATGTTTACATAAGGAACAGCTCATGTTGAACCATTTACTGCTCACTGCTGAATAGGCATATCTCGGGAATTCACTGTAAAAGAGTAAAATTCATTCACTTATAGCTCAATTGAGATCTACAAAATGTTAAATAAGGCAGAAAATAGGAATGTAAAAAGAAGTAAAACTTTAATGTCTTCATTACACTAAACGTCTACATATTTATCATCAAGTTTCTATAAGTGACTAATTTTGAGAGAAAATAGGGCAGAGGATATAGTCAGCTGAAACCAATGCTGGGTTCCATGTCTAATGATTAGGGCAGGGGTCTCACCTTTAAAGTACAGAAGAATCACCTGGGAAGTTTGTTAAAAATGTTAACAACTAGCTGGGCTCGGTGGCTCAGCCTGTAATCCCGCGCCTTTGGGAGGCTGAGGTGAGTGGATTGCCTGAGCATGCGGGTTCGAGACCAGCCTGGGCAGCGAGACCTCATCTCTACAATAAATAAAAAAATCAGTCGGGCGTGGTAGCGTGTGCCTGTAATTCCGGTTACTTGGAAGGCTGAGGCGGAGGGATCGCCGGAGCCCAGCAGGTCGAGGCTGCGGTGGCCGGGAGCGGCCACTGCACTCCAGTCTGGGCGACAGAGTGAAACCCCAACTCAAAAAAAAAAAAAAAAAAAAGTTAACAACTCTAGAAATAATGACTCAGCAGGTGTGGACCAGGGTTGAGAAATACGCCCTTTCCCTTCTCTCTCCTTCCCCTCCACTCTCTTTCCTTTCCTCTCATCCTCTCCCTCTCATTCTCCCTAATATAAACTGGTATTCCTACTGATTCTAAAAACCACATGCTGATACTTGAAGCATCACATCTCTTTGATTTGGAACACTGTATCTCCGCTATCTGAACTGAAGTAAGCAGAGAAAATCACTAAAAAAATGAAGGCTATTTCACTTATAAAACAGGGAAATTAATATTGGTCCTGTCTCCTCTAAGCTATTTAGAGGAAGCATACATGAAAGTTGAAAGAATAATAAATATTCTTTATTCTCTTTATTTTCCATGAGGATTTTATTCAATCACTTAATTTTTCTCTCCTGAATTATTTATCCTTCTGGCTAAAAACATGCTCAAGTTATTCTTGCAAAACAGAAAGACAGATACTGCATTTCTCTAGCTATACTACCATTCTTTGTCCCATATTCTCTTTGAGTCAGAAACATTTTTCTCTGGGTATTTCAATTTTCTCACCACTTATTTTGTTCTTTAACCAAAAACAAGCAGGTGTCATCCCTACCTCTCTGAAATTTTCCCCAACTGTTTTTCCAAATACTGGGTCCAATGAGCAACTTTTACTCATTAACTCAGCATACTTTTCTGGATATGTGACAATTCAAAAATGGCAGTATAGAACATTGGCAAAGAGCACAGACTGAAAATTTAGCTTTCCTGGATTTATAATTTTAGCTCGGCCACCTACCATGGGGTGTTTTTCAGCAAATTGAAGTTTTAGTGCTCCATTTTATTCATCTAAAAAAAAGTGAAGTCATTGGAAGGAATTAAATGAGTTAATGCATGCAAAGCAATATCTGACACGGAGTTATTAATATATATTAGAAGGTTATCAGTTTCATAATCTTACTCATTTAAAAAAATTATTTTATTTTAAAGATGAGGGGTCCAATTCCGGATTAGGTATACAAGTGGTCATCATACAGGTAAAGTTTGGCCTCCCAAAGTCCAACTTCACCTGGTTTGAGATCAGGTACCCTTATTGATGCGATGTGCCCCTTCTCCTTCCCCTAGTAGTATCCCACTTCTGCCAAATCTTACTCATTCTTAAAGTTTGAGAGACATAGTATGCATGGGACCACACTCTCTCTCCTATCCCTCCATAATTTCTTTTACTAGGTTCCCTTTTTCTGTTTGCCCCTTCAATAATGGTGTTTTCCAGGGCTCTACCTTTAGTTTTATTTTATGCTTTATATACAATCATTTGTGGCACAACTGATTCACAATCGCCAGTACATGTATTTTTCTTTTCTTTTCTTTTTGAGTTGGAGTCTCACTCCGTTGCCCAGGGTGGAGCAGTGGCACACTCACAGTCACCGCAGCCTCGACCTCAGCCTGTAGCAGGAACTGCAGGCACATGCTACCATGCCTGGCTAGTTTTTTGATTTATTGTAGAGATGAGGTCTTGCCAAGTTGCCCAGGCTGTTCTCAAACCCATGGGCTCAGGCAATCCCCTCACCTCAGTCTCCCAAAGTGGGCTGGGATTACAGGCTTGAGCCACCGTGTCTGGCTTGTACTTCTTAATTAGAACTACAATGAAGAAGATAGTTTTCTGGTCCAGTCAATTAAATGATGAATGACACACATCTGTAAGACAATCAGCTATTGTTAGGGTCCTGTGGTCAAGGAGGGTACAATATAATGCTGTATTAAGGGTACAAATTTTAAAGTCACAATTATACTCCAATTCTGATTCTACCACTTAACAAGCTATGTATTCTTGGGAAAGTCAACTAAACTCACTGAGTATCAGTTTCCCCCAGAAGGGGATAATGATACCTACCTACATAAATTTCTTTTGGTATTAATGTGGTAACTTTAATTGGCAATTTTAGTGTTTAATAAATGACCCCAGTTATTGTTATTACTATAGTGGGGGGAAAAAACTTTGGGACTACGCCCATATAATTGGTCTCATTTACTCTGAAGTAAAAATCCAAAGAATACTGATGATACAGAGACAGTTTGATAAACAAAAGAGTATTTTAATAATTTATTGAGTTGAAACAGAACATTATATAAGAAAATAGTTTCTCTGTATCTCTAGTCCAAGTACTAAATTAATATTAAAACATCATCAACCATTTCACATTCTCAAAAGAAAGGAATAGTTTGTAAGAGGAAAGAAGCAAAAATAGAGTATATTCAATTGTTAACTTATTGTCTAGGAATATAATTTCATACCTAGCAGAAAAATTAATTTTTAATTACTACTAATTTTTAATGAATCAATTTTATATTAACAAATGGTTTTATGATTAAAAAACAAATTCACTTTTTTCAATTACACAGATGTTAAACGATCTAAGTGTACAAATGCACGAGTATAAAGTAATGACATAACAGTTAGCAGTATGATCAATTCTTTTCTTTTTGATGACTAAACTATAGGTAACTTCATAGAATTTAAAGTCATCTCTTTCTACCTGAAGATTCTCAAAATATTCTCACTGGTTAAACATATAAATTAAATTTTCACAATCTATTTCCAGGAAAATTTGAACTTGGAAGTGTTTTTTTTTTTTCCAGTTAATAGTCATTAACTTGAGTTGATAAATCCTCATTTGCTCACTAATGCTATAAATGGGTTATACTGGCACAATGAATTAAGAAGATGCCAGATAATATACAATGTATGGTCAATGTGAGAAGTATGCCAAATGACTTTCATCTACCAAAAATGTGTTCAAAACAATACACTAACTAACCATGACCACAGTGAAAAATTTGTTGATGTTACTAACTTATGTATGATTTCAGATAGTACAGTGATAGAAAAGTACTAAAATAGAAATACGATTTCAATTTTGTATAACATTTTATTATGGTGTTGATCTTCAACAAAACGGATTATTTCTTGGAGGTTTCTGAGCACTTAAAATAGAGAGTGATCTCTATTAGGAGCTATATGAGTTCGCTAAGAACAAATCAACTCAAACCAACCAGACCCATTTCTTCTTTCGGTTTTATGATAAGGATAACAAATAAGAAATCAGCATCAATGTTATAAAGATGCGTAAATGACTAAGTTATTTTCATTAATAGAGAAATATGAACTTGAGGAAAACACAGCAAAGTGGATTTAGAGTCATTTAATACCACATCCAAACAATACCTGTTTGGAGTCAAGTCTCTAGTAACATGCCAGAGGATTTGATTCAATGGAGTAGCTTTATCATTAATGTTAATGAAATCGTATATACCTGTCATCAAATTTTCATATGACAAAGTTGAAAAGTATGGCTAATATGGTAAATGAGAACATCTGGATTCTGTATCACCTCAAAATATTGGAACAAAGACCTAATCAAAACTAAACAAATGCAAAATTCCATATGTGAGTTCAAATAATCAATGTACAGGATGTAGAAGAGCTGGTCTGAAAACGTTTTAATTAAAAAAAAAAGCAACAAAAGAATGCCTAGGAAAGCTAAGACAGGCTCTGAGAAAGAAAAACATATCATTGTCAAATGTGATTCTAGTTTTTTAATTTTTAAATGGCATAACATATACTCCACACACAGTTTCACAAGATTAAGCGATCTCTTCCTTATTGCATTAACAAAATAGTGCAATTCTCAAATACTATTCTTTTATTCTCATTCAAACATTAAATTTTAGAATGAGTTCATTTTATTTGCATAACTTTAATTCAAGCAATAATATATAATAATTCATTATTATACATGGGATCAGAGAGATTTTTTCAGAGTGTTATAATAATATATTGCAGGTGTGTTTACAAAAAATCCTCAAAGATTTCTAAAATGTGCAAGTACTTGGCATAAAAGCTAACTTCATATATATTAAAGTCCAGAATGGCCTCTCTTAGCAGTGACATTTATTGCAATTCCCACATAGGTAACTTTGAAAGGCTAACTATAAATTTAGTAAAATCCTTGTAGTCTTTGGGTTTCTAAAGATGGTAATAAAATAAACACATCAAATTTATGATGTGTTCTTATTAGAGACAGTCAGATCTTCTACTTGATTCTAAGGTTTCTACACCCTATCTTTGGCAATACTCCTGTTTTAGGACTCTTTCTATGAAATCTACCATAACTGCAAGGCAACGTCTAGTCATGAATCACACCGACTTTATTTCAACTGTGTGTGCATCCTTTCTCATTCGGGTATTTTCTTCCTATCTTTATTCAAATTATCTCATTTCCATTACTGAAAAATAACTGGATTTGATTATTAACAGTTTCCCTCCTTTATTTCCAGATCCAATTTGAGTATACTACTTGAACATTTCTGTAAAATTCTCCTACTGTTTGTAATGTTCTCTCTTTCTCTACTAATCACCCATTGTCTATCATCGCCTACTCATAAAATTATGTTTACATAGAAGACTTCTTTCCAGAGATTATAATTTCAGTCAGAATTCAGAATTGACTCCCTTTTATTCATAATCTTCAGGTATTAAAACTCACTGCTGAGTTATTTAAGATAAAGTTTTAAAAGAATATCCAATGACAGAGAGAAATGTCAAGAGTATTTTTTTTAAAGGCAGTTTCTTTTAAATAATTTATATAAAAAAACTTATAAAAGTATTTGTGAAGAGCATATTATAGCCATTAGTTGAACTGTATATAAACAAATCCTAATCCCTAATTGCCTGGGAAGTCTTTAATATGAATCCTAATAATGACTCTCCCTTTATCTCTGAACCAAATTCATTTTATTACTATGTCTTTAATTATATCATTTAAGTTTTTTTCTCTTTAATTACATTCTTTCATTCCCTATCATTCATATTTTACTAACAAACTATAAAGTGCTTTATAATGCAAAATTCATAAATACAAATGATAGTAATAGTATTAACAATACCACTTTATACATGCTTACAGTTTAATGGTTTGTAAGGAGTTTCAATATTATCTTGGTAAATCACCACTCATAGGGTACTATAGGTAGACTCCATTTTACAGATGCTGATGCTTTAGATAAGGAGGATGGGAAACAGCACAGTCCAAACTAGAACACCTTCTGACTACAAATTCAGTCCTGTCTTGTCATCAACTTTCTGTATGTAACAATATGAGAATTGGCTTTCAAAATAAAATGTAAGATTATGCTTCATTAAACTGTATTTGTGTGACATGTATTTGGGTGAAAAACCGTGCAATTTCAAATTAAAGTTAATAAAGAAAATATTTCCAAGGCTGCATACTAGAATTGATTTAAAACAGGGAATCTGGGGAGAAAAAAATCTTTACATTTAGTATATAACAAATCAACTCTTCTAAAAATAATACTGCCACATTATTTTATATAATTTATAATGTATAGAGTAATTTCAAACCCACAAATATTACAAAATTGGTCAAGAAGGACCAAAAAGTCAGTATTCTCAAACTTACATATAATAATCATTAAGCAATTATGTTTATTTGTCAAGAAAAGTATTAGTTTAAAAAAACTAATGGTAATAGTCAAAAATATCATAAAATATGTTAAAAATATTAATAACTTAATATGCAAAGTAATAAGACATAAAGGTGATATTTTAAAAGGAAAAGTATCAACCAAGAATCTTTTGATATTTTATCCATGCATTCAGGAACTAGTCGGCAAAAAGTACCACACAGTAACATTCGATAGAAAAGTTGGTATATTTTTCCTACAGTAGTACAGTGGTCTCCTATAAAACCATACATTAGAAGAAACATATCTATTATATATATATATATATAAATATATATAAAATATCATATTAGGCAAATATAATATCATATTAGGGCATTATTCATTAAAGTATGACCTCCAGGTGTAGAAAGAAAATATTTTTCCCTAAACATTATCAACTCATATCCAGTCCCAAGAGAATCCTAGGTGTGCAGTATCTAATTCAACAGTATTAATGAAACGTGTTTGCCAGAATATAGAACATTGCAACTCTCATAAATCTGACACAGCTCCTTTAGAGAACAACTTGGTGATATCTAGCAGCGTTGAAGCTATATATAACCTATGACTTAGCGATTAAGCTCCTAGATAAATACCCCAAAGTTGTGCTGTCTAGTACAACAGTCACTAGTTATATATGTTTATTTAAAATTAAGTTAATTAAAATTAAATACAATTTAAAAATTTAGCTCCTTAGCTGTATGAGTCACAGTTTAAGTTTCCAGTAGCAACTTATGGCTAATGGCTACTGTATTAGGTGCAGATATAGAAATTTCCACTGTCATAGGAAGTCATACTAGAAAGCACTGCCCAGGAAAACCCATAACATATGCGTACAAGGAGAATGTTGAAAAATATTTGTTTTTTGTTTTCGGAAGTGGCAAGATGGTGACGGGGCAACCCGGTGTCTGAAGCCCTCTCTCTGCAAAGGAGATCTGCAGTGGGTCTCTGACTCTCGCCCCGGGGAGCTGGGGACCCCAACATCGCAACCTGCTCTTCATACAGAGCTCGGCCGTTGCCACCACTGGGACATCACAACAGACTGGACAGTTACTGCGCGCAAAAAGTGCCGCTGCCGCTGCCGCTGCTGCCACAGCCCCTCCCCCCACCACCGCTGCCATCGCTGCCGCTGCTGCGGCCTCTGCGACGGGTAGCACATTACACCACCCGGCCCGAGGCGATCCACACCAAACCCCTTCAGGGAAGATCTGCTGGGATCGTTGCCACCTCTCCTGCGTCCAAGACTGTCCTGTCCGCCCGGCGTAAGGCTCCTACTGCCTGCTCAGAGGCAGGCAGCCATCTTATTCCTGTCTGGCCCCACCCCCTCTGGGGCGAGCAGCTGAGATAGCACCACCTGCTGGCGATTCAAGGTAACGACACCGAAACGGGAGAAACAAGCTTGATAAAGACATAGACCAAACTGCTGAACGGAGGTTAATCTGAACTGTCCTTCACAGTAGATCAGGGGCAATTGACCGTAACTGCAAACTAATTTACCAGCTTGAAAAGAAAACTAGAAATCAGACCTGAAAGGACATCGGATTTAAACGAAATGTCTCAGAGTGTGCTTCATTGATTCTATTAGTTTAATGACTTAATTCTATTCCTACTGTATTGTCCCCTTTTTTCTATTTTCCTTTTCCTTTTCTTCTCTTTTCTTCTCTCTGTAAACCATATCTTTGTATAGAGGAACAGCACACTAACATGGTGGTTGGTTAGCTTGTATGTTAGCATCACTATATGTTTTATTTTTAATTTTTATTTTTTTTGTATGAGAGCTGGTTCGTCTGTAGCTGAGGTCTATTGTTTTTATCTGTTTCAGTATAGGCCTCTCTCTCTATTTGTTGGCACACTCGTTTGTTTCCCCCCTTACTCCTCTATCTCTCCACTCCCCTCTTCAACCCACTATCTGCTCCATTCTCTCCCCTCTGCTAACCACATTTTATTTCAGGGAGTAAACCTACAGCCCCACTGCACGGACAGATTCCAGGGCAGTGGGAAGTGGGTTCCACATTATCTACACGCCTGTCAGTGAATACCAGGACCTGCAGACAGATTTTTGAATCACAGCTCTCCCCTTAAGTAAATCTCAAAACTGCAAAAAGGACCACTCCAATCTACAGTGCAACTTCAGAATTGAACAAAGTAAGAGGACATACATAAAGAATAGGAGATTGAACAAACAGAAGTAAAACCAATCCCTTTACCCCGGAATAACAGAATTAAAGAAGACGGTGACGTAGAGGGAAGGAAAATGTAGGGAGGGGGAAAAACCGCACAAATGAAGAAAAACCAAAAGAAGAATATAGGACTTACACAGACCCCTGGGAAATCAGACACGGAGAAAACAGATTCTGGAACACAGACAATGAAGAGTCCTCAGAATGACTGGTTACATGCAACAAACCCAGACATCAAGACATTAATGGAGAGAATTAAAAAAATTGAGGAGAGACAAGAAGAAAATAGGAAGGAGTTGATGTCAGAAATGACAGCAGTAAAGAATACTGTGATGGAAATGAACAAAAGACTAATAAGCATGGAAAGCAGAATCAGTCAAGCAGAAGAAAGAATCTAAGAGCTCAAAGACCAAAACACACAACTAACCCAAACTGTCAAAAGCATAGAAAAGAAGCTCAAAAAGACAAAACAAAACTGCAAGAGATGAATGACCACTTCAAGAGACCTAAACTAAGAGCAATTGGGCTTCCTGAGGTAGAAAGAGAAACAGAAGGCACACTGGAACAAACATTTCATGAAATCATTCAAGAAAACTTCCCGCATCTCATTAAGGATGAAAAAATTCAAACACAAGAGATTCAGAGAACCCCTGCAAGACAACAAATGAGAAGACCAACTCCCAGACACATAATAATTCGCCTAAACAAAGTAGCTATGAAAGGAAAAATCCTAAAGGCAGCAAGAGAAAAAGGACAGACTACCTACCAGGGAAAACCAATTAAAATAGCCGCAGATTTATCCACAGAAACCCTTCAAGCAAGGAGAGCCTGGAGTCCTATCATCAAAGTTCTAAAAGAGAAACAATTTCAACCAAGAATAACCTACCCAGCCAAACTAAGCTTCATTAGTGAGGGAGAATTGAAATCTTTTCAAGACAACCAATCGCTAAGAACCTACGCTGCCACCAGACCACCTCTACAAGAAACACTTAAGAAAGTACTGAACACAGAAGAAAAAGAAAAAAGAACAACAGCATTCTTCACAAGAGTACAGGAAAAAGATTAAAAACACATGAACCAACTCCAAAACACAAAGAAAGACAACAAACAAACAGGAACACTCTGTAAAAACTCTGTAAGAACTCTGTAAGAGTTGACAGGGATCAACTCTTGCACTGCAATTATTAGCCTAAATGTGAACGGACTAAATGCACCACTGAAAAGACGTAGAATGGCAAAATGGATAAATTATCATCAGGAAACAATCTTTTGCCTTCAAGAGACTCACCTCACTAGAAAGGACACCCACAGACTCAAAGTAAGAGGATGGGAAACAAACTTTCAGGCAAACGGAATACAAAAGAAAGGAGGAGTAGCGATCTTAATTTCAGACAAAATACCCTTCAAGCTATTAAAAATCAAAAAAGATACAGAAGGCCACTACATAATGATAAAAGGCTCAATCCATCAACAAGAAATATCTATCCTAAACATATATGCACCCAACATAGGTGCGCCAACTTTCATAAAGCAACTTCTTGGATAACTAAAGAAAGATATTGACTCTAACACTATCATAACTGGGGACTTAAATACCCCACTCATAACCCTAGACAGATCATCAGGACAAAAAATCAGAAAGGAGATCCGGAACCTCAATGTGGCTTTGGACCAAATGGACTTAACTGATACCTACAGAACACTCCATCCAAAGACCACAGAATACACATTCAACTCATCACCACATGGAACATATTCTAAGATCGACCACATACTCGGCCATAAATCAAGAATAAGCAAATTTAAAAGGACAGAAATTCTACCAAACACCTTCTCGGACCACAGTGGAATAAAAATAAACATTGACACCAACAAGGTCCCCCCCAAAACCCACAAAGACATGGACACTAAACAGCATGATGCTAAACAACTCCTGGGTCAACGGCGAAATCAAAACAGGGATCAAAAGATACCTGGAAACAAATGAAAATGAAGAAACATCTTACCAAAATCTCTGGGATGCCCTGAAAGCTGTAGTAAGAGGGGAATTTATATCCCTACAAACACACATGAAGAAAATGGAAGGAACAGAAATTCACAACCTAACAAGCCACCTAAAGAAGCTGGAAAAGCAAGACCACAAAAACTCTAATTTCAAAAGAAGAATCCAGATCACCAAAATAAAAACCCAAATCCAGGACATAGAAGACAAAAAGATAATACAAAAAATCAATGAAACAAAAAGCTGGCTCTTTGAAAGGGTAAACAAGATTGATGGTCCCCTAGCTAGACTGATCAAGAAAAAACGAGAAAAAAACCAAATAAGCACAATCAGAAACACAAAAGATGAAGTCACATCTGACCCTGAAGAAATACAAAAGATCATTAGAGACTAATACGTACACTTGTATGGAAACAAACTTGAAAACCTTAAGGAAATGGAGGACTTTCTGACATCACACAACTACCTAGGTTGGAACAAGAAGAAATGAGACCCTAAATAGACCAATAACAATCAAGGAAATCGACTACATAATAAGAAAACTTCCTACAAAAAAAAGCCCTGGTCCAGATGGCTTTCTAGCAGAATTCTGCAAGACATTCAAGGAGGAGCTGATACCAATCCTACTGAAGGTATTCCAGGCGATTGAAAAAGATGGAACTCTCCCCAAATCATTTTAGGAAGCTAACATCACATTGATACCCAAGCCAGGTAAAGATCCAACAAAGAAAGAGAACTACAGGCCAATATCTTTGATGAACATAGATGCTAAAATTCTCAACAAGATCCTAGCAAACCGGATTCAGCAATACATCTCAAAAATCATCCACCATGACCAAGTAGGCTTCATTCCTGGGATGCAAGGCTGGTTCAACATTCGTAAAACCATAAATGTAATTAAATACATCAACAGATGTCAAAACAAAAACCACATGATCATATCATTATATGCAGAAAAAGCTTTTGATAAAATCTAGCACCGCTTCTTGATAAAAACCCTTGAACATCTAGGCATACGGGGAACATACCTCAAAATAGTAAAAGCCATCTACAAGAAACCCACAGCCAGCATACTCCTAATGGACAAAAATTGGAACCAATTCCCCTGAAAACTGGAACAAGACAAGGATGCCCACTCTCTCCCCTCCTGTTCAACATAGTATTGGAAATCCTGGCTAGAGCAATCAGAGAAGAGGAGGCAATCAGAGGTATTCAAATAGGAAAAGAGGAAGTCAAGTTATCTCTCCATGCAGATGATATGATTGTGTAACTTGAAAACCCAAGAGAATCCGTCAAAGGCCTCCTTACATTGATAAAGGCCTTTGGCAAAGTCTCAGGATATAAAATAACTGTACAAAAGACAATCGCATTTCTCTACACCAATAATAATCAAACAGAAACCCAAATAAAAAACACAATTCCATTCACAATAGCCACAAAAAAAATGAAATACCTTGGCATCTTCCTAACCAGAGACATGAAAGACCTTTACAATGAAAATTACAAAACACTGCTCAAAGAAATCAAAGGTGACACGAACAATGGAAAAATATCCCATGCTCATGGATTGGAAGAATCAACATTGTGAAGATGTCCATCTTACCTAAGACAATCTACAAATTCAATGCAATACCCATTAAATTACCAACAACATTCTTCTCAGACCTAGAAAAAACAACACAGGAATTCATATGGAAACACAAACATCCAAGAATAGCAAGAACAATCCTCAGCAAAAAAAACAAAGCAGGTGGTATCACAGTACCAGACTTCAAACTTTACTATAAAGCTACAATCATCAGAACAGCTTGGTATTGGTACAGGAACAGGCATATAGATCAATGGAACAGAATTGAGATTCCAGAAGCAAAACCTCAATTTCTCAACCAACTCATCTTCGACAAAGCCCCCACCACCTACCACTGGGGAAAGGAGAACCTATTCAGTAAATGGTGCTGGGAAAACTGACTGACCACATGCAGAAGATTGAAACAGGACCCCTATCTATCCCCATGCACAAAGGTTAACTCCAAATGGGTCAGAGACCTAAATGTAAAACCTCAAACCATAAGAACCTTAGAAAAGGAAGGAAATACTCTCATGGAAATCAGAACTGGCATCCAATTCCTGAACAAAACCCGAAACCCACAGGTCATAAGAGAGAAGATAGACAAGTGGGACCTTATTAAGCTGACAAGCTTCTGCAAAGCCAAAGAAACCATCAAGAGAGCAGGGAGACAGCCTACAAACTGGGAAAAAGTATTTGCCAACACTAGGTCTGACAAAGGCTTAACATCCTGGATCTACAAGGAACTGAAACGTACTGAAAAGAAGAAAACAAACAACCCCATTATAAAATGGGCAAAAGATATGAACAGACACTTCACAAAAGAAGACATTCGAGCAGCCAACAAACACATGAAGAAATGCTCAACCTCACTAATCATCAGGGAGATGCAAATCAAAACCACACTGAGATACCACCTAACTCCAGTCAGAATGGCAATTATCAACAACTCAAAAAATAACAGCTGCTGGAGAGGGTGTGGTGGAAAGGGAACACTTCTACACTGTTGGTGGGAGTGTAAACTAGTGCAACCTCTGTGGAAAGCAGTGTGGCGATTCCTAAAAGCTCTAAAAATTGACCTTCCATATGACCCCGCAATCCCTCTACTGGGAATATACCCTGAAGAACACAAATCACTCTATAAAAAAGATACCTGCACTCGTATGTTTATCACAGCGTTGTTCACAATAGCAAGAACCTGGAAACAACCATGCTGCCCATCGAAAGAGGACTGAATTTAAAAAATGTGGTACATATACACTATGGAATACTACACAGCCATAAAAAAGAACAAAATTATGAATTTCACAGCAACCTGAATGGAACTAGAGTCTATAATACTGAGTGACCTCTCACAGAAACAAAGATCCGAGTATCACATGTTCTCACTCATATAATGGACCTTGAACATCCAATGTAATATTATAAGAAAATGACTGACGGTACTGGGAAACTATGGGGGGAGGGGGATGGGATTAACAGTAGCAAATATCTGTCTGGGGATGGGAAAACACCTCTTATCAACAGGGTGCCTGAATGATACGTAATTGTACACCTAACCCTTAACTGTACCCCACAAAACCATAATAAAAAAATATTGATTATTAAAAAAAAGAAAAATATTCATTTTAGCACAGTATGTGATAGAGAAAAATTTTAAACTTAATTGTCCAGCAACAGAAGAAATGACTAGTAACCTGGCATATTCATGCAATGGATTATTATATAGCAGAAAAAAATTGAAGAATGAAATTATGAATATCCAAGTGATGAGTCTTATATGGTAGAGTTTAAAAAGCAGATCACAGAACAGAGGAAGGGGGTAGGTAGAAGGAAATTCTGAAGATACTCCTGTTTATAATAAATGTACATCCTGTCAAGGGATGTGCTAGCTATTTTCCAAGGTCTGTCATTAGAACTTGCTTCTTTTGCAGAGTTTTCTCTATATAAATTGTTCAACCAAAAGGACACCTTCACTTGTATGTTTATCACAGCACTATTCACAACAGCAGAAACATGGACCCAACCTAGGTGCCCATCAAACAGTAGACTTGATAAAGAAAATGTGGTATATATGCACCATGGAATACTGCACAGCCGTAAAGAAGAATGAAATCATGTCCTTTGCAGCAACATGGATGCAGCTAGAGACCATTATTCTAAGCTAATTAATTGAGAAACAGAAGACCAAATACTACATGTTCTCACTTTTAAGTGGAAGCTAAACAGTGGGTACATATAGACATAAACATGGGAACAACAGACACTGTGGAGGACTCCTAAAGGCAGAAGGGAGGGAGGAGATTAAGGGTGGAAGAACTACCCACTGAGTACCATGCACACCATTTGGATGATGGGCTTCACAGAAGCCAGAATCTCACCATCACACAATATATCCAAAACAAATCTGCACATGTAACCTGTGAATTCAAAATTAAATTGGGGAAAAAAAAAAAAGAAAATCCTATAACAGCAGGTATTAGAAAGGCCTCTATTAAATCTAGAATTAAACACTATATAGATTTCCAGCAATAGTTATGTTTAATATACATTACTATTGATAAGAATTCCAAGTACAACAGATTATCCTTGCATTTAGGAATTAAATAAAACTGAAAACAGATAACTATTTCACTCAGGAAACACTACATTGCGTCATTCCTAATATAAAGATATATTTTTTCTTCAGGAGAAATCAGAATGTAAAAATAGTTTTCCCTATTTTATCCACTAAAGTATGGTAATATATTTATTTATTCTGAACACCAATGTTTTAACATGGAAAGAGCTATAAAAATAAAGTGATATGCCTATACTTCAGAGTATATAGTCAAAAGAGTTGATTTACTATCTATCAAAACCTGTAGCCACATAATGGTGACTTCAGTCAGAAAATACAAAACATTTGACCAAAATATTTAGGCTATACAGTCTACTCTTTTAATAAATTTTATGTACGCTTTAATTGATACTAGAAAACAAAATTCTTTTATAATCTTAAAAACAGATAAGTAATGCTATCTGTTTATAGTTAATACTAGTTATTAACTATACTGTTAATATACAATATAATTTATAAATGCATAGCCCCTAGAGTTTTTCTAAGCTATAGTTAAGATAGAAAAGGCATAGGGAGAATTGAGGCAATATAGAAACAACATAATAATGTACACTTAGTAGCTTCTGTAAACCTAATATTGACTAAAACATATTTCAATTTTAGTGCTTCTGTACTATAACTCTACAAATTTTAAGAAAATAATCCTGTGATAGAAAACACTGAACAATATCAAGGACGAACATTTAAAACATGAAAAAGTGAAGTTATTCAAAACGGAATCAAGACCATATTAAAAAACCAGAGAAGCCCGGTTCGGTGGCTCAGCCTGTAATCCCGCGCCTTTGGGAGGCTGAGGTGAGTGGATTGCCTGAGCCCGTGGGTTCGAGACCCACCTGGGCAGCGAGACCTCATCTCTACAAAAAAAAAAAAAAAAAAAATCAGCCGGGCGTGGTAGCACATGCCTGTAATTCTAGCTACTTGGAATGCTGAGGCGGAAGGATCACCGGAGCCCAGCAGGCGAGGCTGCGGTGGCCGGGAGCGGCCACTGCACTCCAGTCTGGGTGACTGAGTGAGACTCCAACTCAAAAAAAAAAAAAAAAAAAACCAGAGAACAATTATGTAGTTTTTAGATTAGAGTTATAAAAAGAAATACAAAATTCAAAAAAGTTTTTGTATCTCTCAAAAGGCATACAAAAGAAAATGATTTAGATGAGATAGATATTATTTCACCTACAAACATTTCAAAATCTAAAATTTAGTTCTAAAAATGACATAGTTAAAAATGAGGAAGTAGCTAGGAAATATTCTACCAATAAAATTCAGACGTGTGTTGAGGCAAAAACATTCAATATAAAATGTATGAGCTGAGAAACAATGAGGTCAAACAATTGTTAAAGAGATGCTACAAAAATGACTTCGAATTTAGCTGATTAATTTAAATCTCTTTTCTTTTCACTAACACTATAAAATATTCCTTAAAATATAACCATTTATAGAAATAAATAGGTCCTTTTCTGTTTTAGGGTACAAAAAAATAGCAGAATATATTCCAATAAGAGAAAGCATTATTATATTCACTTGTAGACATCTTTATCATTACCAATTTCTTTTTGTTGTTACTTGTTTTGAGACAGGGTCTTGCTCTATTGCAAGGCTAAAGCTAGAGTGCAGTGGTGTGATCTCCCATCTAAGTACTAACTAGGCCCAAACCTGCTTAACTTGAAGATCAGACAAGATCTGGCAAGTTCAGGGTTGGTTTGGCTGTAGACAGTGATGTGGTCATACACATCACTGTAAGCTTGAACTCCTGGATTCAAGCTATCCTCCTGCCTCCCAAGTAGCTGGGACTACAGGTATGCACCACCATACCCGGCTCATTAAAAAAAATTTTTTTTTGTGGATATGGGGTCTTGCCACATTGCTCAAGCACCAGCCACTAACCCAATCCAATTTATTTAAATGCATTTATTAATTCAATCATTTTCATTTTATTATGTATTAAAACTTCCATCTTCAAATAGTCAAACTATCTGAAATTCATATTTTCTGTGCATTAATAAAAATCACAATTATATTAAAATACAATTATGCATAATTATAATTCAATATTAACAATGTTTGAATTATACATGTTGTATAACTATATCCTAACACATCGTAAAGCAATGGAAAAGAATGTGCAGAAAATTATTGCACCTATTTTTTTAAGGCCAACTGAATAACTATTTACAAATAAATGATGAAAGGTCTCCTTTTAGCTGATATCAATCCTATTGAAAGTATTCCAGTCAATTGAGAAAGATGGAATTCTCCCCAAATCACTTTACGAAGCTAACATCACATTGATACCCAAATTGGGTAAAGAGCCAACAAAAAAAGAGAACTATAGGCTAATAACCCTTATGAACATAGAGGCAAAAATCCTTAACAAGATTCTAGCAAATTGGATCCAAAAACACATCGCAAAAATCATCCACCATGACCACATGGGCTTCATCTCCAGGATGTGGGGCTGGTTCAACATTCGCAAGACCATAAATGTAATTAAATATGTCAACAGATGTAAAAGCAAGAACCATATGATTATATCATTAGATGCAGAAAAAGTGTTTGATAAAATCCAGCATCCCTTTTGATAAAAACCCTCAAACACCTAGGTATAGAAGGAACATACTTCAAAATAGTAAGTGCCATCTACGAGAAACCCAAAGCTAACATATTGCTGAATGGACAGAAACTGGAAACATTTCCCCTGAAAACTGGAACAAGACAAGACGGCACACTCTCACCCCTCTTGTTCAACATTGTGTTGAAAGTCCTAGCTCAGACAATTTGACAAGAGAAGGAAATCAGGGGTATCCAAATAGGAAAAGAGGAAGTCAAGTTATCCCTCTTTGCTGATCCTATACCTTGAAAATCCAAGAGAATCTGTCAAAAACCTGCTTGCACTGATAAAGGACTTGGGCAAAGTCTCAGGGTACAAAATAAATGTGCAAAAGACAGATGCATTCTTATATACCAACAACAAGCAGGCAGAGACCCAAATAAAAAGCACAATCCCATTCACAATAGCCACACAAAAGATGAAATACCTTGGCATCTTCCTAAACAGAGAAGTGAAAGACCTTTACAATGAGAACTACAAAACACCGCTCAAAGAAATCCAAGAAGACACAAACAAATGGAAAAATATTCCATGCTCATGGATAGAATGTTTGTTAAAATGTTGGAATTTTACCAAAGGCAATCTACAGATTCAACGCAAACCCATTAAGTTACCAGCATCATTCTTCTCAGACCTGGAAATGACAATACAGAAATTCAATGGAAATATAAATGACAATGAATAGTCAAACCAATAGCAAAAGAAACAAAGCAGGAGGTATCACACTTCCAGATTTCAAACTCTACTATAAGGCTATAGTAATCAAAATAGCCCGGTATCAGTACAAGAACAGGTATACAGAACAATGGAAAAGGATAGAGATTCCGGAAGTAAAGTCTCAATTTCTCAACCAACTCATCTTTGACAAAGCCTCCAACAACAACCACTGGGGAGAGGAGAACCTATTCAGTAAATGGTGCTGGGAAAACTGGCGGATCATGTGCAGAAGATTGAAAGAGGACCCCTACCTATCACCATACACAAAAATTAACTCTAAATGGATCAAAGACCTAAACATAAAACCTCAAACTATAAGAATCTTAGAAAACGCAGGTGACACCCTTATGGAAATTGGAAATGGCAACCAGTCCCTGATCAGAACCCTAACTGCCCATACCATAAGAAATAAGATATACAAGTGGGACCTCATCAAACTGATGAGCTTCTGCAAAGCAAAAGAAAACATCAAGAGGGCAGGGAGAGAGCCCACAGAATAGGAAAAAATATTTGCCAACTGTATATCTGACAAACATCTAGGATCTACAAGGGACTCAAATGTGCCGAAAGGGGGGAAAAAAAAGCCCCATTAAAAAGTGGGAAAAAGACATGAACAGACACTTCTCAAAAGAAGATATATGGGCTACCAACAGACAAATGAAAAAGTGCTCAGCCTCACTCATCATTAGAGAAATGCAAATCAAAACCCATGTTTAGATACCACCTAACCCCAGTGAGAATGGCCATCATTAACAAAACAAACAGCAGATGCTGGCAAGGATGCAGAGAAAAAGGAACGCTTCTACACTGCTGGCGGGAATGCAAACTAGTGCAACCTTTTTAGAAGACAGTATGGCGATTTCTGAAAGAACTAGAAATTGACCTTCCATATGACCCAGCAATTCCCCTATTGGGAATATACCCAGAGGAACTCAAATCATTCTACAAAAAAGATACCTGCACACGTATGTTTGTTGCAGCTCTATTCACAGTAGCAAAAACACGGAACCAACCATGTTGCCCACTGAAGCTGGAATGGATTAAAAAAATGTAGTACATATGCACAATGGAATATTATGCAGCCATAAAGAAGGACAAATATATGGACTTCACAGCAACTTGGATGGATTTGGAGTCGATCATACTCAGTGATCTATCACAGAAACAAAGAACAGAGTACCATATGTTCTCACTCATCAGCAGACCTGGAACAATTATAATACTATGAGAAAGGGATTGGCAGTAGTGGGAAACTTCCAGGGGAGGGAGGCGCACATCTCATCAACAAGGGTACCTGCATAATCACCATTTGTATACCTAACCCTAAATTGTATCTCACATCTTTAAAATACAAATAAAAATTTTAAAAAAAGGTCTCTTTAAAAATTTTTTTTTCTGTATACTTCATTATGCTTACAATGAAATTATGATTATTTGGATCTTAAATATTAACACTGTTTAAGTCATGACCTGAAAAATGAGTTGTTATTGTCACCATAATAGCAATATATGTTAGTATGCAGTATAGTTTATAAATACATAACCCCTAGAGTTTTTCTAAGCTATAGTTAAGACAGAAAAGGCATAGGGAGAATTGAGGTAACATAGCCTAATTTACAAATTGGTGAAATACCTTATTACAGAATGAAATAAATGCAGAAACTTCTCAGGCTATAAAAATTTTTGTGAGTTCTTACTTTATAAATTCAATGTGCAACTTATTACTTTGCCTAGAGACAATGATGTTCAAAATAAATCAATTATTGGCTGTGCATGATGGCTTACACCTGTAATCCCAGCACTCTGGGAGGCTGAGATGGGAGAGTTTCTTGAGCCTAGGAATTCAAGACCAATTTGAGCAATGTAGTGAGACCTTGTCTCTTTGAAAAAAGAAAAAAAAGAAAAGCTGGATATGGTGGCGCATGCCTGTAGCTCTAGCTACTAAGGAGACAGAGATGGGAAGATCACTTGAGACCAATAGATCTAGAATACAATGAGCTAGGATTGTGTCACTGTATTCCCGCCTGGATAACAGAGAGAAATCTTAACTCAAAAAAAAAAAAAAAGAAGAAAACAATTACTGTACTTAAGTACAATGATAAAGACAATTGTGTACCACGAAGATAAAGACCATGAATATTTTTTATCACCCGTGTAGCTTTATGTCTAACAAAGAGCTGGTACATGGCAGGCATCACAAGTTATTTTGAAAAAAATCAATAAATGAGATAAAATTGATTCATTATGTATGGAGAAAAGACAATTTATTTTATTAAACAAAAAGTCTATTTGGCATCTTGTACATGCTTGTAGTTTTATTCAAATTAATGTATTGATGATGTATCTAGCATGAGCACTGAAAAAGAAGACAAATATAAAAAATATCTGGATACTCATATGAGGGGTAAAAGTGAAACTGGATCCTCAAATAAATAACCCTCAAACACACACACACACAAACTTTAGGACCATCACTGTCAAGTTGCTGAATGACTAATGGGTAAGCAAATAATATCACACATGCACAAAATTAAAAAGATCCAAAAGCAAATTTAGAGGTCATAAAAAAGATGGATATCAAAGAATAAAGAATCTATTTTATATATTTTAATTCTAATAAACATTCAAAAATCTAGAAATTTAAAACAATACCTAAAGTCTCAAAGATGTAGTGGATATTACATGCAATGGATATTACTGTCTTTACTTTTTAACACTGCAATTATAGAATTCAAATTATTCTTTAAAAACCTAGGAAATATCCATAAATAAACACAAAAAATCCAACTTCTCATAGTCTCATAATCACAGGCAACTACCTTTGACAAACTGGAGTGTAGATATCCAGGCTATTTTCTATTCACACATAAACATGTAAACAGATAAGGTCATATAATATACGCAGTTCTAAAAACACTTTTATTCACTTAAAAGATACTTAAATACCAATTCATGCTAATACACAGGCACACACATCACCCTTTGCAATGATTGCTTAGAATTTCACTGCATGAATATTTTGTTAGTAATCAATCTTGTGCAGATAAGTATTGAGATTGCTATCAAATCTTTGCCATTATATATAGTCAGCCACCATTGCCCATTTATTCATGTATAAATAAAAATAAATATATATATTTTAAAAGCCTAACCCCACACTAGTTGAACACTTTACTGTTTTTGAATATGTGATCTTAGATAACAAAGAACATGTATAATTGTCACACTTTGTTTCACTAATATTAATATACGTAATATTTCTGACAGCAATTTTGTCAGTACTTATTGCCTATAAGACTCACACACCCAGGAAACCTGCATTGGAGAGCTAGTTTCCATCTTCAACTTTATATACTCATAGGAGAGTATGGGAAGAAAAGGCTAATTTAAAAACCACCTCTACAAGGTAAATTGAGGAAACCTAAAGAGCATCTGTCTACAGTAAAGTTAGCACTGGCAGTCTCTAATGTTGAATCAACTCTTTCATGAGAATCACAGTCACTAGGCCGATTATCCAATTATGAGAAATAAATATTTTAATCAAAATGAGAGGTAGTTATTTAAAGGAAAACAGTATCCTTAATTATAATAATGCTGCTAGGTATAGTTAATGACCCTATACATTAAGGAAGGTCGAATTTTAATGACCTGGACCACACCAGGGTCACAATTGGTAGCAGAACATTGATCATCATACAAAAGCCACCAAACACATGAAAAGAATTACAGTACATCACACATCAAACATTTTGGCCTGGTGCTTCCTTCCTCTAATTCTAAGGGCAGGAAACGCTCTACATATCCTTTGAGGTGACCAGACACATTTAAAAGTAGTCCTTGTTAGGAAAGCTCTTGAATACTGCAATTTTCTCCAAAGAGGAAAGCAACTGCTACTTAGCACTGCTGCACTCCATCTCCATTTGCAGCACAGACGTGGAGCTCCATTGAGAAGGTATAGTAACTGCATCATGCAATTTCTTCTGTGAAGGGTTAAAAAACTATGGAGAACAAGTCTGGAAAAATTATGTTTTTGCACTGTGTATGATATAATATCAGGCAAGGTCACTCATAAATGTTACAAATTTAACTATCTTATAGATATGTGTAAATGAAGTTAAATAATATTATAAGTAACATGTTTTGACCTACATCATCTTATAAGTTAGCTTTTCACCTCAATATACTTACAGCACTAGAATAAGTTTTTTAAAATCTCTTCTCAAACACCTCTATACCTTAGCCTGTACAACATACAAATTATTCTGGTGCATTATTCCCAAAATAAGGCTGCTAAATTTTTGAAAATAATTAAATGAAGTTGTGAAAAAAGTGAGAGATTCAGTCTGAAGGATAACTTTCAAGGGGATATCTGTTGTGACATGATTTTTAAAAAGGGTAACAAATATATTCACAGCATAATTTGACATGGTTTACCAGAATGACAAGATATCAAATGATTAATTTTCTGTATATTTCATTAATATATGTTGTCATCAAACTGAACAAATAGTACTGTAATTTTGTAACTCTATGCATGTTATTTTTTTTCCTAGTTTTTGGAAAGTTCTTTAAGTTTAGTGGTACTATACCTCAGTTTTATCAGGTGTTCTTTAAAATCACCTGGAAATACTGAGGTTGTGTCTCACTGAACATAAGCTTCATGACTTCCATTCAGAATGTAAGTGACTGGGAATATGTTCAGTGCCAAAGGCATGCTGTCCACAGTGTGTTTGATAAGCTGACATGGGACAGGGATTCTTTTCACTGTTGTGTCAGTTTATCAAACCCATACCTGGACGACAGTCAATTCAGTTTAAGGACAATGGAGTACCAGAATACAAAGCATTATTTCTTTAGAGAAGCTATGTACTGTATGATGTATCAATTTCACACACATATATCACAGTTTTCAATACATAAAATGATAAAAGTTAGCTCAAAAGCTCATGTTATAACCATAGTAATTAACGGATATCCTAGAAGTTTAGTGAATGAAGATGTTTATTAACTAAAACTTTTAATCTTCTCATATAGAGTTTTAACTTTTTCCATATTCTGCATTCAAAGGTTTACACAGAAAATATCATAGTGGATGAATATATTATTTGATATTAAGGTATGACCAACTAAAGTTAAAAATTGTGCTTTAATTCATATTAAAATAATTTCTATTTTGTATTGTATGATTTGACATTGGCTCAGAAATGTCAAGTAGAATTATAGGTGACAAATTATGTTGAGAAAAAAGTTTTCACAACCTCAAAATTGATATTAATGTTTAGTTATGTCAAAACTAATCTATGGTTATAGAGGTAAGATTACTGGCTATCTTAGAGCATAGGATATTGGCTGGGACAGGAATGAGGAAGGTTTCTGGGGTGCTGAGTTGTGGCAACTTGGTTATATATTATGCAAAACTTCATCAAATGGTATATAAGTGATTAGTATACTTTCTTATATGTAAGTTATAACTCCATGAAAGAGATATAAAAAAGTACAAATCATCAAAAAAATTAGCTATACGCTAACTTAACTTTTACCTATTTTTATAATCATGTTTGTACTTTACTTTTCTCAATGTGGGATGCTTTACAGATATCTAGGTTTTGCTCAAAGTTCAATGTTAGAGATTATGAGCAAGAAAAGTGCTTCAGACTGTGAAACTATCTGTCTATACCATAGAGGATGCAAGGTCTCCAAACAGAGGTTAAGTATTTCCAAAACAGGTTAAATTACAGTGTTTATTCTAGGACAGTGACATCGGTAAACAAAGAATAAAATATGAAATAAAGATAAGCATATATATTTAAGAACAATTGCTTAGTGTTTTAGAACGTAATTATTTACTTGCTTTCATGCAAAAATTATTAGAATTTTCCCCCAAGTGTTCTTATACAATGTGCAGAGGTAATTTACTATTAGGTGTACATATAAAATGAAGGATAGATGGTTCCTTCCTAATTTTCTTTTTAATTAGCTTCTATTTTTGTGAAGCGGATAAGAGAGGTTTGGCTAAAAATGGACATTATTCAACAAAGGGTAAAATGGATTTTTCTCAAATTGTAACTACAAAGCCAACATTGTATCTCACATTAAAGTTTCTTAAACTTGAAACTGGTCAAGAATTAAAAAAAAAAAAAAATCCATCCATCCATCTTTCTCAACCCTTTTATAATAATGAGTATGAATAACTACAGGAATATGAATAACTATGGGAATAAATATGCAGGTTACTCTTTAGTTACAGAATTAGAACTTTGTTTTTTATTTTATGAAAAAAGAATATAATTCTTCCTCTACATTAGACACTTAAGAAGTAGTACAATGTTTCATTATGTTTTAAAGAGTTGTCATGTATATCAGTGGTTATGGTGAACAGCAATCATATTCCAGAAGCCCTAAAGACGTATTTTAAATGTATACTATACTTCCTCTCACTTGTCTTTAAGTGCACAGATGTTTAGATAATAATTTCACATGATAATGTTAGAGGCTCAAAGAAAGTATACAATCAGAAATGGATATGGTATTATATATCCAGTGTACTTAACATAGCCAAAATGTATCGAAAGAGTATAGAGTTTCCAAGTTCATAATAAAAAACTGTCATGATGGGAACCTAAACATATTATACTATTCTGTCGCTTCTTCCCAACATGAATTTCTAGAGAATAGTATAAAATATGTCAATAAAAAGGGTAAAACACATTTAAAAAAATTCCTATATTTATGACAGTAGAACTTACATTTTCAACACTGTTATTGAGGTAGCTTTTGGCAGTAAAGAAAAACATATTCATGGAAACCTATATCCTGCTACAGGAAGCCACAAAAGATGCAGTTGCTTTGGTAAGGGCCACATGTAAATCCAAAGCCTTCAACTAGATCAGCTGAAGAACACAACAGGGACTAAAACCCTGCCAATAGTACTTTCAAACAAGGCTTTTAGGCAAGTTACTCTAAATACCTACTACCCAATCTCTCTGACTTACTAAAAGGGTGTTATTTGAAACCAACACTAAGCATTATAGGATTAGGTTCCTAACGTCACTAGATATGAAACATACCTTGCCAAAACCCAACACAATGATTATTTTGAGAACATTTTTATATAAAGAGAATTAGAAAGAAATCAAAGTCTGGGAGGAAGGAGGCAGACATAGTTTTCTGGGGATTTGTAGAATTTAATCTTAACATTGTACCTGGAAACTACAGCTCAGTTGTTAAAGTTGATAATAAGTCAGATTTTAGGAAAAATCATAAAGACATATAAAGGAAACATCCCATTATCTTGAGCTATATTCATCAGGAATAACGAAAGGGTATTATTAACATTTCCAAAGAAAAGAATAATTGTCCTATTTTTAAATAAACATAATTTGTTGAAGCCCACATGCATAATTGTTAATGATTTTAAGCTTGTCTATGTAAAGATACTTATCTTGAATATGAATGTCTACTGGACATAGGCTTCAGTTTTCAATGATTAAAGTATATGTGTAAAATAAGATAAAAATTAAGTTAATCTCAAGCATGCATTTCACTGGCCACATCCATCTAATGTTACTTCATATTAGGAATATTAACCCTATAAAAAGTCAGGATGACCATTATAAAATTTGCCGAGATTATATATGACAGAAATGAACTTGGAGGTTACAAATTTTTTAAAAAGATGTCAATATTTTAATGTATGAAACTACTGTGTCACCTGTAAATGTCTGTATCTTGGATCGCTTCATAGTTCATCAAGGACAATTTATTTAAAAGCTTAAAAAAGATACTTAATTCCTGATTTTTAGTAAACTCTGATTTTTAAAATCTCAGTAAATTGATTATACATTAACAAATTAAAATACATTTTACAGTATTTAAATTAATTTTAATAAACAAATTCTGTATGTACTAATTTAAAATTAATATAATTTTAAAAGTTTCTATTGAGTACATTTTTTTTAACTGCATACAGAGTCATAATCTCGCTATATTGCTCAGGCTGGTCTCAAACTCCAGACCACAATCCTCCCAAGTTGGCCTTCCAAAGTACTAGGATTACAGACATAAACCACTGGCCTGAAAATATTTAAATTATACTGTTGAAATACTAGTCATAAAGTGAATCTTTGTAATGAAAGTTAAATTTTGTCATCAACTATATAAGACATATTTTCCACTCTTCTTGTGACTAGTGGTGTCACATCAGACTATCAGTAAGAGATAGAGAGCAACCACTGTTGCAAAAGATGTTCACTAAAACCCAAAAGGCAGATGGAAAACAAAATTCTGTATACATTCCTGAAAGAATTCTATGAATACAAGTCTTTAAGAGTGAAAAGTAAATCAGCTCCCCTATCTTTTTATAATTCTTTAGAGGTAAAATCTCATGGATTAAACTGCCACAGAACGGAGCACACCTGTCAGAAGCCTCACTTATAAAAGATGTCTTCTAAAAGTTTGCCAAAATTACCATGGACTTTTCATATAATGCTTGCAGACATTTTTTTAGGACAGTGAATTCTCTATGGAAAAAAACTGAAACCCAATACTAGAATCAAATCTATTAAGTACTGAATGCACTAAAAAGGATTAGCAAATGTCTGCAAAAAAAAAAAAAGAAAGAAAGAAAGGTTCAAAAATCTAACAATTGACAGTTTCTGAAGAGCTATGGAATAAATTAGTCACAGATAAAATCCCAGAAGGGACATCAGAAGACCCACAAATATTTATGGCATGAATGAAAAGCTATATGCAGAAGTTCACAAAACTCCCATTACAAGAAGAATATAGTTCTCTCAAGCAAAAGATTAAAGTTAAGAAGCCGTCTAATTTAAAATATTACAAAGGAAAAAAGCTCTGCTTTGAATATATTAAAATTCTTTCAACAAATAAAATACTTTGAAAAAAGTATGAAGTAAATTATGTTAAAACCGCTAAATTATTTTTAAAATCTATTAAAGCAGGTATTAAAAGCTCTTGTTAATTTTTTATACAATATAACACAGCAGTTATATATGCAGTCAATCTAGAATCTTAAGTGGCTTCCAAATTTATATATATAATTCTCTGAACTCTGTTTCTAGATATATAGCTTGAACACAGTATTTCTCAATTGCACAGAATTAGTAGGGAGAAAAAAAATCCAAGTTCTTAGAAACCTTCATACTATACTCATTCAACTTTGATACAATTTTGGTGTATAAAAAATACATGTGAACAAGTAGTACATAATTTTCTTAAAATAATAAAATCAGTATTCAATACAATTTATACAAATACAGATATGTAAGAATATTGAGGGATGAAGAAGAAAGAAATACAACCAAAAAGTTTTAACTTACCTCTTTTTCTTTTATAATATTGAGACAGAATTAGATTAATAACTAAATTTACTAAAGGAAAAGAGAAAAAAGATTTTAAAATCTTCATATTTTATAATAATTTTAAAAAATCTTATGAAACACTCAATATATTGACTTTGTTAATCAGATAAATCTATGTTAATATTCATCTGGTTATTACTCAATTCAGAGCTCATAAGAGATGTGAGAAAAACCTATATGACAATCAAAATCATTAGCTATGGAGCTATGCTTTATGATCAAAGAAAGCAGTAAGCACATTTTGATGAAAATTCTCTTAAAATGGATTGTATACTTCAGGGACCAAGGAAGTCAAAGAGTGGGATTTTAAGTTTTTTTTTTTTTCACCATGAATTACCGTTGTAAGGCTATAACATTAACTCATCTTTGATTAGAACATTTTAAGGAACCCAAAGACAATGCACTAAAAATGGCACCTAAAGGGTTTTTAAAATGTACTCACTGCTAATAAGAATGTTAAAAAAACAAATATCTAAACAATAATAAAAGTTAATGATATGTGAATGTGAAACTTCAAAAAATTAACTTTCTGTGCTATACACTGGTTATTTGTAAATTAGTTAAATTAAGCTGGTCTGTCTCACAAGAAACTCAGATATAGACAGAAAGCTATAGTGGTAAAGAGCATGCTCTTGTCTAAAATATAACCATAATAATGTAAAATATAATCATAATAGAAAATATAGATAATCATAACACCTGACTCATAAGGTTATTGTGAGGATCAATTGAGATATAAACATTGCATTGGCAGCATTAAGCAAAAACTTTGACATAAAGGAAACACTCAGTTGGTGCTGCTACTACCACTACTACTATTGTATTCTAATTGCATGAAGGTAGATAAGCCATTATAGAAGGCCAAAGGAAGGGGACATTACTTCTAAGAAAAACAATTATTAAAGACTGCAAGAAGAGAATAGGATTTAAGAGACATTGAAAGACAGGTCTAAGAATTTTTTAAAATTAAAAATAGTGTTGAACACCAAAGAAAAAATGTTTTAATGGATCCATGACCACACCAATGTAATTCTTCTTAACAAAAACTCTGAGGTTGAACTGAAAGAAAGCTATAGGTCAATAAAGTTTGAAATATATACACAAACAAGAACAAAAGAAAGGAATATACTCAGCATTACTGAGGTCAAGAAAATATGCAACTTGAGGAAGCAATTAGCAGTAAGATTTAAAGTATAGGAAGAGGTCAGATCAGGGAAAAAGATGTATGTGGGGTTTTGTCATGCTAAAAACTGAGCACTGACAGGTGTTGAATAAATATCATCAAACAATGTTTCAGAGCCCAAACATGCCTATGATATCTTAATTCACAGAGTAGTGTTAAATTATGAATCACTTGGCTTTTGTATTCAAATGGTAACAAAAAACACTTTTAATATACTAATTTCAATCTCCTTTGGTGTTGATATAATTGTTTTTCAAGGACTGTCCTAGTAGTTATTGAACTGAAGAAAACAAGTCATTTTTTATCTTGTATAAGTCATATCTCATCATGTATATAATGCTTGAAAGTCTGGGAAATCTTGGTCATAATATACTACACAAGAGTTTTTAAGTTTTATTGGAACTTTTCAATAATGGAGGATATCTTGTTGGTCCAAAACAAAACACAGTGTTTAAATAGTTTTTTGATTTATGCTGCTTAAAATAATTCCAAAACAGGCAAGTCTTTCTGAATATAATGACAATAAAATATACTATCGCATTAAAGCAAAAGCAAAAGAATTTCTTGCAGAACACTATGTAGAGTACATAAGCTTGCAGAACACTATGTAGAGTACTTAAGACAGGCAGACTGAAAGACATACACACACAGAAAATGGTCTGAAAGAGTGTTGACTTATTAGTGGCCATACAGTAAGGAAGTAGTAACCATTCAAAATAAATTCAGTAAGAAGGGGAAGTGCATTTTCTAGTGCATACACTTTGGTATGTTTTCATTTTTAAAAAATGTGATTAACCTTTTATTGAAAAACTTAAAAATATCGTAAAAATATAAGTATTTTAATAAGTTAAAGGTAGATTTATTTTTTAAAAAATGACTCTACCAACTTATTTTTAAATTCAAAAATATTATTTTACCTTTTCTTGTTTTAACTTGATAATTAGAAGACTAAATAATTTGCTAAGTTTTAATCAATTTTTTAAACTTGAATTTGAAATTCAACTTGAAAACCTATATTTGAATTTAAATAATTTGAAAAAAGATCATTAAAATGTACCCCAAAGTGATACATTTACTTAAATATGCTCATGAGTAACTGAATAATTAATGCCAATGTTCCTATTCTCTCTACTACTTCTAAAAAGAAAAAAAACGTAAAATTTAAGAACACTTTTCTCTATTTCTTTTTGTGAAAGCTGCAAATCTAGATGAAATTTTTGGGATAATTGTTCTGATAATTTTTAGAAGATATAGAACAGATTGCTGTAAAGGCACAACAATAAAAATGAGACCATGAAAAAAGTTTAGCATGCAAGTTCACAACTTTTGATTTTGCTTATTTCATCATTCTAGGCATTATGGGAGGTGCTGTAGAAAAAGCATGCAATATTATAATATGGTATCAGAGTTTTACAATGTAATTTCATTGACTCAGAATGATATGGTCGAGGTCTTGATTTCCATGAAGGGAAATACCATCATGTTTTAGTCAAAAATATACATCTAGCATCAGTGTGTATTCACTGTAGGCACTCACTGATACTTGTTGGATAACTGAAAGAATTAATCAGTGTATATTAAGGTAATGGATTAAAGTGATAAATAAATGAATATGTTAATGCATGCATAGGAATAACATAAATGTCTCAAAGATCCCTATTGTTTTAATAAATGATATAAGGCTATTCTATTCTTTACATTAAAAACTATTCATAGAAAATCATTTAAAACAATGAAAATCAAGTCAAACTACTTATAGGGAGCATTCAGAATCACAGACAAGGAGATTTTCAGAAAAAGGCATATGAAGTATAAATAATGCAAATTCACTGTAATTTTCCTATAGCAATTATAGCTTAAAATGGCTCAAGGTTCTGACTGAGGCCTGTCTCCATTATTTAATAGAAATACCCATAATACACTGCAATGCCAATTACTAATATGAGCCATCTATATAAATTATGTTTGCAAGTACTTAAATTGAAAAATGTTTTTTTAAAAAGTGGAAAATAGCTATAAATAATACATATTTAATTCAATATGCCTATAATATTGTCATAATATGTAGTTAATACAAGGAATATTAATCAGATATTTTACTTTGTTTTATTATTAAGTTTTTTTAAACTGGTGTATATTTTATAGTTACAGAGCATTTCAAATTGGACTAGCCACATTTTACAAGCACAATAGCCAAAGTGGCTTCTGTATTGGCTAGTACATCTCAAGTGTGGCTTTGCCTTTTCAGGAATGTGCAACTTTGACAAACTCAATTCTTCTTTCTTCTTGTGAGCAATGTCGACCCCCCAAAATACTGTAGAGGACAGCCTATGTGTTTGGGGCTCCTCTAGATTTTAATTTTTCACTCTAGCACATAAGACTAAGAAATGTCCCTTAGTTTCTGTTTCCCATAACAAAACCCTCTGCTTAAGCCCAAAGGATGCAAATACTTGTAGAGCTGAAAAGTGCACCTAGTCTGTGTTCCCCTAGGAAGGGAATTTCCTTCTCTAGAATTTGATCCCCCTGGACCTCTTTGTGACACCAGTCTCTGATATTTTTCTAGAATCAGCTTTATTGAGATATAATTGACATACCATAAATTTTATGCTTCAGTGATTTTTTTGTATATCCTCATTGTGCTCACTGTCTATCACTCACTGTACATCTCATTTTACATCACTACTTTCTAATTCCAGAACATATCTCTAGCTTCAAAAAAATCCCATGCCCATTGGTAGTCATTCTCATCTTCCCTCTAGCCTCTAGCAAACACTGTTCTATTTTCTGTCTCTCTGAATTTGTTTATTTTAGCCATTTCATATAAATAGAATCATATATGGCTTTTTGAGCCTGGTATTTTTTACTTTATATAACAGTTCCAAGGCTGATCCATGTTATAGTACATATCTTGACTTCATTCCTTTCCATGACAGAATAATATGCTATTGTATGCTTATACCACATTCTGTTTATCCATTATGAGGTGATAGACCTTTGGGTTGTTTCTACTTTTTTTGGCTATTATCAACAGTATTGCTGTGAACACTTGTGGGCATGCTTTTGAGTGGATATATGTTTTCAGTTTTCTTGGGTATATACCTAAAAATGGAATTGGTGAATCATATGGTAACTTATGTTTATCCTTATGAGCCTTATGCACACAGCAGCTGTACCATTTTACATTCTCACCAGACAAGTATGAGGGTTCCTGGAATATTGCAATATACTTGATATTGCAAAATATTTGGTCGTCTTCTTAGTTTCCTGGCACACATCTCCTAAAACCCTTGGAATTTCCAGAGTGATTAGAAATGTTTTTTTTTTTGTATGCTAATGAGATGACTGGAGGCCCCTAGATAGCTTCAGAATGAGGGCTGGCCACCAGAAAGACCATGGCATAATTAGAGAGTTGGGACTTTTTGTCCACCCATCAAACTCCAGGGAGGAGAGAAGGGATGAAGGTTAAGTTGATCAGCAATGGTCAGTGATGTAATCAATTATGTCTAAATAATGAAGCCTCCCTAAAAACCCAGAAAAACAACGCTTAGATGAGCTTCTGGATTGCTGAACACATGAAGATATCTGGAGTGGGTGCGCCTTCTCACATGACTTGCCCTATGCATCCATCTCTTCTATTCGACTGTTTATATATACTTTGTGATAGCTTTTATAATAAATAGGTAAAGGTAAGTGTTTCCCTGAGTTCTTTGAGTTGCTATAGCGAATTAATCAAATCTGAGGAGGGGGTCTTAGGAACACTGATTCATAGCTAGTTGATCAGAAGAAGCACAGGTCACAACCTGGGACTTGTGACTGAAATACGGAGTGGGAGGTGGGCAGTGTTGTGGAACTGCGCCCTTAATCTGTGGGATCTGACAGTTATCTTCAGATAGATACTCTCAGAATTAAACTATGAAACATCCAGTAGGTGTCAACTGCGTTGTGAGGAAACACTCTCCTCCATACACACACATCTGGTGTCAGAAGTGCTGGAATGGGGGTTGTATTTAATGTGTGAGAGTAGGAAAAACACTTTGGGTTTTTCCCACATCCTCATCGTTCCAATACCTCCACATGGATGTATTTTATCACAACCATCCTAATGGGTATGGTTTTGACTTGCAATTCTGTAATGACTAACAGTGTTATTTATATGTGCTTAGTGGCCATTTTTTTGTCTTGTATGTATGTGTATATGTATGCATGTATATGTATATAATATATATGAATATACATATATTTACTTAGCTCCTTTGCCCATTTTTAAATTGGGTTTTCTTTTCTTTTTTTTTTTTTTTTTGAGTTGGAATCTTACTCCGTCACCCATGACACCCCAGCGTCGACCTGTTGGGCTATAGTGATCCCTTCGTTACAGCCTTCTGAGTAGCTGGAACTACAGGTGTGTGCTACCATACCTGGAAAATTTTTTATTTATTGTAGAGATGAGGTCTCGCCAAGTTGCCCAGGCTGGTCTTGAACCCATGGGCTCAGGCAATCCACTTGCCTCGGCCTCCCAAAGTGTTGGGATTACACCAAGCCCAGCCAGGGTTTTCTTTTTTATTAATGAATTGTTAAGAGTTCTTTACATATTCTAGATACAGATCTCTTCTCTATTTGTAAATATTCTCTCTCATTCCTTGTCATTTCACTTTCTTGACAGAGTCCTTTGCAGCACAAAAATCTATAATTTTAATAAAGTCTAATTTATCTATTTCTTTAATCCCTTATACTCTGGGTGCCATATTTAAAAAACCATAACCTAACCCAAAGTCACAATAATTTACTTATTTGTTCTATAAGTTTCAGGATTTTAGCTGTTACATTAAGGTCTCTGATCTATTTTGAGTTAACTTTTGTATATGATTTGAGATAGGAGTTGAACTTCATGTAGATATCTAGTACTCCAAGGACCATTTGTTGAAAAGACTAGCCTTACCATTGACTTATCTTGGTACTTTTATCAGAAACTAATGGATAGTTTGTGATGGTTTCTTTCTTTCTTTATTTTTTTTTTTTGAGTTGGAGTCTCACTCTGTCACCAGACTGGAGTGCAGTGGCTGCTGCCAGCCACTGCAGCCTCGACCTGCTGGGCTCTGGCGATCCTTCCGCCTCAGCCTTCCAAGTAGCTGGAACTACAGGCGCGGGCTACCACGCCTGGCTAATTTTTGATTTATTGTGGAAATGAGGTCTTGCCAAGTTGCCCAGGTGGGTCTCGAATCCCGTGGGCTCAGGCAAACTACTCACCTCAGCTTCCCAAAGTGCTGGGATTACAGGCTGAGCCACCGAGCCCGGCGTGATGGTTTATTTCTGAACTCTCAATTCTATTCACGGATTTAGATCCTTACACTATTATTACACTTTCTTGATTCCTATTGCTTTAAGTTTTGAAATCAGGAATTGTGAATCTGGGGATTATGTGCACCCTGTAGATTTGGGGAGTACTGCTATCTAACAATACTAAGTCCTCTGATCTATGAACATGGTCTTTTAAAATTTATTTCAATGATGTTTTGTACCTTTGAAAGTACACATTTTGAAGTTCTTTTGACAGATTTATACATAAGTATTTTAATTTTTGATGCCATTATAGATAAAATTGTTTCCTTTCCCTTAATTTCATTTGTAGATTGTTCATTGTTAGTGTTGATTTTTAACTATTGATTGTGTATCCTGAAACTTGGTTTGCTTGCCCAATAGCTTTTCAGTGGATTCCTTTGGATGTTCTATGTACATGATCACGTCATCTGCAAAGAGACATAGTTTTACTTCTTTTATATAATCTGAATGTCGCTAATTTCATTTTCTTGCCTAATTGCACACTATATCTCCCAGTATAATGCTGAATAGAAGTGTTGAATGTGGACATCCTTGTCTAACTTCCTTTTAGGATTCACAGTGCACATAGTCTTTTAAGAGTTCTGAGAAGTTAAGCTGTAATAAAGTGTTTTCAACTTTGGATTCCCAAGCACTTGCCAAATTTATGTGAGCAACTATTAATAATTATGAAGCTTCTATTTTGCAGAACACATTTTTGAGAACACTGTAGGATAGTCCACAAAATGAGGGAAATTATTTTTCACCAGGCAATAAAAGATAAAGTTCAGAGAAAACAAAAAAGTATGATAAAATAAATTTCCTATTCAAAAAAATAAATTAGTCAAAAAAAGAGAAAAGAATTCAGGATTTTATGTTTGACATTGTAACACATATTGTTAACCTTGGGCTATAGGGGCACCCCAAAGTTACTACACATGCTTGGAATTCAAGTTCTCCTAAGCCAAAACTGCAGATTAGACTCGTTTAAGAAGAACTGAGCAAATGGAAAAAAAGGAAGATCCTAATGGATACTAATATTAAGAGGACTGTTTAGAAGGAAGATCAGTAAAGAAGCTGCCAGAAAGATAAAAGAAAAATATAAAGAAATGGCCTTACAGAATGTAGAATGAGTTCCAAGCAAGTAAGAACATAATTCATGCAAGAGCCAGAAAATGGAGAAAGTAGGCAAGAAAAGGATGTATCTTAGTGGTTCACATTATTTATGATGACAGGATCTTTTGATAGGACATAGATTTCTTTTTCTTCCGCTGAAAGTGAAGTAGGCCCCTTTTTGAGGATCACTTACTTATAAAGTAGAAAAGATAGTTATAGCTAGAAGAATTATCAAGTGCTAGAAATTTAAAATATTTTTACCCAGAAATGATCTTCTACTGTAATCCTTTCTCTAGATTCTAAGAAAGTCAAATGATATGAGCTGTAATTTTGGCAATATCACTGTTTGACTGGGGACAACTAGTTTTCTTTTGGATCCTCCGTTTCCTAATCTATAAAATATGGAAGTTGGATTAGATAATTCCTAAAGACTACTTCAGCTCTGATAGTGTAAGATTTTATATAAGCTAGCTAAATAAAAACTTATTAAAGGAATTAATGCTGTAAGATATCAAAAATTAGTATCAGGAAAAGATCGTAAGTATATGTCAAATAAAAAATTATTAACTCAAGTATCAGAGAAATTAGAGAAATAAAATTCCTAGATCCCTTTAAAGTAAATATAGCTGTCAGTCTCTAGGTGGTAAATGCATTACCAAAAATTAGAATCTTTCCTAGTAGTAACATTTACTAGAGAACAGTAGGAATTTATTTTTCAGAAGAATGAGACTACATCTGAAAAACAGACCAGCAGGAAGAACAAGACACTTGTTCATCTGTATTTCTGTGACTTTTCTCACTTGGCATTATTTGCAACTGTACTTTTATGTCTGGCAGCAGTGCCAACTTCAGTATGAATCATATATTATTTTTATCATGATGATTACATATGTTCACCAGTTTAGTTGTCCATATATGCTTGGTGTGGTTTGCAAACACTCAGTGACAAAAGCCAGAGCATAGCATTTTCACAGAAAGTGTTTACTGTGAAATTTCTCTTTAGAAGTTTGCTTTTCTTTACAGCTTTGATCCATATGACATCCACATTCCTACATTTTAAACAATGGCTTACACTTAAATTAAGAAAATGCTTCACTTTGATACAACATGACTACAGTAGGATGTGGTGGTTCCAGAGAGGACCTCGTTTTCTTTTGTGATTAGAGATTTGGTCAAATTTGAAGTCTGCTAAAATTTTCCAAACTATGCTTCTCCAGTTTTATGGTCACTTGGTACTTACATTCTGTTATTCATCAACACTTCACAGAAATACTTGATTTGTCTGAATGAATTTAAAAACCCACAACTGAAGAAAATCAGAAAAACCTGGTTTTAAATATCAAAAGATCCCAAATGAAAAATATTTCTACAGGCCACACTAAGTAAGTTTTATTGATCATTGTACTTCTTTGCAGGATGAAATAGTTGCAAGATTGAATGTAAGAAAATAAACTTACTGGTAAATATCTTTCCTAAGGACAGATCTGCCAAGGGGATTGTCAGCCTGGGGAGCCATAGCAACAGAGCCTATCTTCAAAACCATGGTGTCTTCTTTGGCTGCTTGATTAACTGTAACAAAAGAAAGACATTTATGAATACACTGTGGATCTGTGCATAACTTCATGCATAAGAAGAAATGTTTGAGGAAATGTAATATAGACACATTAAGATGAGATCAGTGAGAAAAAAAATTATGTTTAAAATAAAAATATTTGATGTTTTTCTTAATTCCCTATTTCCTTCATATCGCATTAACTGGTTTTCTGTTAAGATACACAATTCAAATGGCAATGCAAAGACAATTTCACTCCCAATATTAAAACCACAATCTGCATCTTTCTCCCAAGTGATTTTCAACCCTGAGTTTTTACTATCTCATTGTTGCCTATAAATATGGTAAAGGGGACTATTACAAACTCTATAATAAATTCTCAAAGCCATTTAAATTTACATGTAATGATAATTAAATATAATGTACGTGTACACACGGTATCGCATTTTATGCTAAAATGTCAGAAAATTCAAAACAAATATGATGGCTGCAGTGTTGAGAGAATATGTCAACTTGTTATCCTAAGCACTTTTTAATTTTAACAATATTGACTGTGAAACTGCTTGAGAAATAGTAACCCCATATCTAGTTAGAAGTTCTACCTCCTAATGAAATCTAAAACTAAGGTAATTCAGAAAACAAGATGAGACGAAAGGATATACCAGCTCTAATTATTTTTTTGTACTGAATAAAACAATATCTAACCATATGATCTCATCTTATGAAGTTCAACACTTTTTCTATAACCCACTGACTAATTCAATGTCTTCTCTAAGGACAATTTGGAATTAATAGGGGTTCTTAACAATTTCATTCATTAAATTCACTATTTTCCAACAGATGATTCTACTATAGTAGCTATGTAAACACTGTTTAAAATTGTTAACGATATATAGCTTTCTGAGTTTTGAAGTAAGCATATACTAAAACTCATAATTTCTCTCAAGGAACTATCATTTGCCACAAATAGAACAGAAAGAACTGGCTGCAAGACCTCAGGGATATCCTGAACAGAATATGCCTACAAAGGCATACAATCCATATTTCCCAAACTGTGGTGCCCAAAGAATGCAAAAGCTAGGAGATTATTTCCAGCTGCTTCAGCAGTACACTTGGTATGGTCTGACTTAGATTAGACCAAAAAAAAAAAAGCTAGAATTAAGAAAATCAGCAAAAGTTAAAAGAAAGATATTCGGTGAGGGAAAGACGGAACCAGAATAAGATGACCATAAAGGGAGTGGGGAAGGCAAAATGGTAGGGAGGTGGGAGAAGGAACAAAGCAGAAGGGGACAAAAAAAGAGATGAGCTATCATAATTAATATTAGTATCTGGATGCCACAGCAAAGACAATACTTTTTAAACATCCACAGGAAAAAAAGATCAAATAGAAAACAACTACTCATGCAGCTGCACTATTTTCAAATGACTAGAGGTCTAGCTTGATTATAGGTCCTTATGCTATGAACACTGTTTACATTTCACAGATCTTGCATTTTATGCCAAGCTTATCAAATAGTACCATGTGGATAAAACCTCTGATTAAGCAACAGGCATCAATTAAATCAATAAATACTAAGCCTAGAGAATAGACCATACCACAAAAGTGCAATTAGTGTTCTTGCTAACTGTTCTTCCAGGCTACAGATACTACCATCCATTTGAAAGTCTGAAATGTAATAGAAACACTGCAGTAAATGAGGTACATATGGAAGAGAAATGACGTACTTGGTGTTACACACAAAGCCAGATCCAAGAAAAGAATTCTGTTTCTGTTAGAGCCAAAAGTGTTCTCAGTAGCTTATACTGAGTACGAAGTTATAATTTAAAACAGCACTTAATGCAGATCATTCATTAACTAGATTAAATAATTAATTTATTACAGAAATTATTCAGCATATCAAAATATATCATTGATATATAAGAAAACATAATAAAAATATGTATTTATACAAGAAACTGCCTCAAGTCATTTCTCCAGTTACTTTATAGCTGAAAAAAAAACCAAGCTTCCCTTTTTTGGTTTATTTCACCTGCATTTAATAGTTGGACCATATGAGGAAATGTTCCCTCTAGAAGCATTTTCAACATGAAAATGAATGCCTTCCTTCTTTGCTTTAACTCTATTTTTAAAAACTGAGCCTCATGAGGATCTACTCATTCTAGAAGACTTATTTTATACTAGATCCAAAAACCAGCCCTCTGTTGTGAAATAAAAAGCTTAAGCTGGAAGTCAAACACCTGTAGAGTCAGATGCTTGATAATCATTGCACATAATGCAAACAATATTCACGCTGAGAGCCAGACTTTCAATACGACTTTGCTAAACATAACATTAGAATGTTAAATATAGTTTTTCTTATCAACTAAATTTTAGACTTGATTTAAAAGTTTTACATTAATGTCACATGAATTGTAAGTTTGAAAGATTTTGTCTTTTCCTGGGGCCAAAGAGTGTGTATATGTGTTTGTGCAGATGCATGAACGTATATGTGTGTACGGCATATGAAAAACCTGCAAACTTTGAAATTATGAGCTTGTATCAGTAACCAAATGCTGGAATAAAAAGTAGAGGTTTCACACAATTGTCAGATAATATAAGACTGTTGTTTACAACAATGTTTTATTAATTCCAAAATGAAATAAAAGTGTTTTGGAGACTTCAACTTTCCTTTAAGATTCTCAATATATACTCAATTTAGCAAAATGTGAAGTCTCAAGAGTATCTGAAATTGCCACTGTGTAATGTTATATTTTAATAAAGCCAAAACTGTTATGACAGCTTTCAACAAAAGGTCTTAATTAGCTATTGCCATAATAGCAGTTGAAGACAAAAAGAAGTTGTAATAAATGTGTAACCTAATGACCACTGTGCCTATTTATGGAAAATTTTAGTTGCGTTTACTTTACGTAGCATCTCTGATACACATTACTCTGTGAAAGGCACAGATTATTATAGGCACAGATTGCTCTGTGATATTTTTATGAGAAAGTTACTGCTGAGAAAGTATAATGTAGCAGCATTTAGTTATGCTATCACATGCATTAAGATAGTTTACATATCTGTTTTCAGTGTAATTAATCTGATAAAAATATTGCTCCAACAAACCTCCTTTTGAAGACTTTCTAGAATTACATGAATACTATGCTCTTGACTTATCTTACCAGAGTCATTAAATTAATAGTATTTATTGTTAAAAAGAGTTGCTGCTTCAATCATGATTTCTTTATTTAATCATATTATAGCTTTATGAAAATATTCAATCTTCCATATAAAATATAAGAATTTATCTAAGCTTTAAAGTTGTTAAAATCGTAAAGTTTATGTTATATGAATCTTACCTCATTAAAAATAATTTCTTTGACCTTCTCATGTGTGAATTATCATTTGAATTAAAAGTAACAATGAAGAGACAAAAAAGGTGTCAAGAAAGCTAACATGACAAAATCTTGACTTTTTAGCATGAATTTTTATAGTTGTATTCTCAGGACAGGCACAAAGTCTAGCAATTTAAGATATCTCAGACAGATACAGATGTAAGAGTAGCTATAAGCACAGACATAGATATATGCATAGATACAGAGATACACCCAAAGTCAGAAGACAAAAACCAAAAATGTAAAGATGCATGTAATATATGCCAGACAAAAGGCTTAATACACAAATAATTTTTATTAATTAATAAGGAAAATATAAGAAACCCCTTAAAACTTTTCACTGACAGGTTGACAAAAGAAACCCAACCAGGAGAGAGTGTAAGAAAAGGGTAAAAACTGGTGCAGCCCTCTAGAAGGGCAATTTGACATCTCTTAATATTTAAAGGTACATACCTTTTGATATAGCAATCATTTTGTTAGGAATTTACTCTACAGATATACACTTAAGTCACAAAAAAATGCCACAAAAAATTACTGCAAAAAATGTTCGTATGAGCAAAGGATTAAAATTAAACTACAAGTCCACAGATAAATACAACAAATTATATTTTCCAAAGATAACTATAATAACATCCCCCAGCTCATATACTCTCATTCAAGGTGACCTCAGAAAGTATTAGGGTACCTATTTTCTGGAATTATATGTTAAAAACCCCACCTTAACCATTACCAAACCAAACCAAACAAAACACCTTTTAAAATAAGATGGCCAAAGTCTGGAAATGCATTTGCAACTATAATTTTTACAAAGGGAAAATTAAACTGTTCTTTTTCAGCTCCCTTTTCTCAAATAGCCAGATTTGTATTCCTTCTGACATGTACACAAATATATCAATGAAACAGAATCTGTTTCAATGAACCCTTGGTGAGTATGACAGAAAGATAAAGATAGAATTAAACAAGGAATTTCTGACCCTTGTCTCACTACAGAGATACTCAAGTGCTCAGGGCACAAGTGCTACTATGCTGAGAGTGAGTTTCCACTAGTCTTCTTGGTGACTAAACTGGGCCTGTACATTGACATTGCTCAGAAAATACCACAACTCCTGTCCTGATATATATATATATATATTTTATTCCGAGTCGGACGGAGTCTCACTCCATCACCCAGGCTAGAGTGCAGTGGCATGCTCACAGCCACTCCCGTGTTGACCTGCTGGGCTCTGGCGATCCTTCCGCCTCAGCATTCCAAGTAGCCGGAATTACAGGCGCATGTTACCTCACCCAGTTAATTTTTTGATTTACTGTAGAGATGAGGTCTCACCAAGTTTCCCGGGCTGGGGCAATCTACTTGCCTCGACCTCCCAAAGTGCTGGAATTATAGGCTGAGCCACCGAGCCCAGCCTCCTGTCCTAACCTTTTAATATTTTTTCCAAGCAGAGTAGTACACAGAATCCTAGAGATTTACCATATGACCCAGAAATTCTGTTCTTTGCATTTACCCAAAAGTATCGAAAGCAGGAACTCCAACAGAAACTTGTAAGTCAGTGTTCATGGTACCATACTCACATCAGCCAACCAAAAGGTGGAAATGACCCAGCTATCCAACAGATGAATGAATAAACAAAATGTGGTATAGCTGACAGAATATTACTTAGTCATACAAATAAATGAAGTTCTGATATATGCTACAACTTGGATGAAATGTGAAAACATTACGCTAAGTAAAATAAGTCAGACACAAAAGGGCAAATGTTGATTGATTCCACTTATATGAGATTTCTAGAATAGGCAAATTCATAGAGACAGAGAATACATTAGAGGTTACCAGGGGATAGGATAGTTATTGCTTAATGGGCACAGGACTTCTGTTTGGGGTTACAAAATTATTTGGAAATAGTGTGATGGTTGCACATTTTGAATGTAATTAATGCCACTGAATTAAACACTTAGAAATGAAATTTTATGTTATATATATTTTACAATAACAAAAAGAGAGAAAAAAGTCTTCCAAATCAATGATCGAGACATTTTATAGTCATAGGCAAACTTCCTTAGGAGGAAACATTTATCATTATAAATAAGACCCTTCCAGTGATGACCACTTAAGAATTGTGACCAACACTAACACTGATGGTGAAAACAAGTCAGTCACATAGGCTTCTCTCATACCTATGGCTACAAGACTTCATTCAAAGGAGCTTTGCAATGATGATCTAAAATGAAATGAAAGAGCAATTCACTTGAAAATGTCTCCTTCATTAACAAATACCAAAGACTTAAAGAAGCATTCAGTACATTGATAATATTTTAACACAAATTTTGAACACAGATCAAATGTTCATATAACTATTGTTGATTCAGAAAGATTTATCAAAATATCTATTTTAGTTAGCCTGGTTGGGTCATGCAGAAAATCAACATACTGATATTGATTCATACTCTTTGTCAAGTTTTAAAACTTAATAAATGGGGGCTAAAACATATACATTTGTTTTTTGAAAATTTATATTTGTGCCAATATTTATATTTTAAAGTGTAAATAGGTTTTCAAAAAGGAAATCCTAAATCAAAACAGCACAGGGGAAAAAAACATTAGTTTTAGTAATGTTCAAATATTATTCAGAAACCAATTACATCATAAAATTTGAGGATAATTTGTAAATCATAAACATTTCTATCTTACTACAAAAGTCTCACAATCAGACACGTTGCTTTACTTCCTTTACTGTCTCTACAGCCTGACACTACTTTCTCAGCTTTTTTCAAATTCTTCCTATATTTCTCTATACCTCATCCCACTCTTTCTCCTCCACTATCATTTTTTTTAATATGTTTCAATGAAATTCTGGCCTTATTGGTTATTTGCATTCAACTGAAAATAATTAGACAATTAAGAAATACAGAATATAAAATACATGTTACACAGCATCTTTAGAAATTACAAAAGCTACTAATATATTTTATTTTAAACGAATTAAAGGAACACACTCAGGATAGGAAAATGAATGCTTTATACCAGAGAGGTTTTTATGAAAAATAGATCCTCAATTGTTGTAAAAGCTAGTTATATAGCTATATATTTATAGTTATATGCTAGATCATAGAATTTTAATATATTTTATCAGTATAAACATTGTTTTGTTTTTAAACAAAATTTTATTTATCTTAGCTATATAGGACCCAGTATTTGAATCTAAGCAAACAAATAATACAAAATGTAAGCTTTACTGGCAAAAGCCCTAAAGAATCTAATATCTTCTAATCTACTGATGGAGTCAGATACCCAGTATTCTGATATATTGCTGCAAGATTTAGTTATAGAATGACTATAAATGTATTTACTCTTTCTAACATACACCAAACTGTAAAGTACAATCAGCCACTCATATTTTTAAAAAACAAACAAAAAAATGGAAAAATAAGGTCTCTAGGAGAAAATTATTTAAAATCAGACTCCCAAATTAGAAGACAGTACCTTCAACAGTTGGCTGTATTTCTTCTATTTTTGGAACAAAAATTCTGATTACACTTGTGTTGATATAAATCAAAGGTAAATTGCGTGATGTCAGTGTATGGGTCCTCATGGGCTGACCAGGAGATTTTCTTTTCTCTTTTGGGGTCCTTGGTAGTTTTGCTTGAAATATACTTGCAATGGCATTAAGTAAAGGAAAACAAAGAACAATATCAAAGGCTTGTGCTGAAAGAAGAATTTCATGAAGAAAATGAGGAGAACCATCCGTTAAACCTTCAGATAATCTGTGAAAACTTCTTCGCTCATTTCTTGATGTTAACTTGTGGCGGACATTTTTTGTTACAGCTTTTGTATATGTTAGAGAGAGAAATCCATGCTGCTGATGAGAGCCATCTAGAAGTTTTGTAGTTGTCTGTTCCAGAAAAAAGAAATCACAGTACAGAGTTCATTAAAAAAACATTAAAAAAAAATTATCTGAAAGAAGTAAAATGACCTCAATGCATATTTTACCTTTTGTCTTACCCTATACCTCTTAAAAATCACATGACTCATCAATTATGCAGATGGGACAAAGCATCTAAGACAGAATGACTAAACTAAGTTAGGTATTCTGAGTTATAGTTCTAGATCTTAAGAGAGGTAAATTACCTCCCTGTGCCTGTTTCTATGATTTCTGCATTTTCTGTAACATTAAGAATTTGGGAAAAGCTATCTTGATTTTATCTTTCATTTCTTGATTAATTTTTTATTGCGAGTACCAATTGGTTGTCATAAAATGGATCACAGAAGAATTTTTTTTATTCAGGTGAAACTGAAGTATGCATGTTATGTATTTTTATTTGGGGTCAAACCTGAATAGGTGAAATGATTGCTTTCACTAGATGGGACACGATATTTATAAAATCAGAGTTTTTCCTTCAGCAATCTGGCTAATTTATATGAAGACAGAGATCATAAAGAAGCATCATGGATACCATGCTTTGATAACTGAATTAACCAGTTAGTACATCTTTAGAGAAGATAGTAACGTGACACAAAAAGATAACATTTGTCTTTTAGAACTTGCCTTATTTAAGTAGCTATCACATTATCTATAAAACCTAACTATCATATATCCTACAATTTCATAACCTTTGGGTACACTACTATAATTAGTACACATATAAGGTTTGATTGAGAATAAAAAGTATATAATTATGACTTCCATATTTCTGCTAAAACTAGCCCAATTAACTTGCATATTCAAATTGCATATTATAAGCAAATTATACTAAAAATAATATTACTTTTAAAAGGGTAAAGTAAAATGTATTCTTCTGTATTCCTCAACATATAAAAAAAAACTCTTGAAAAATTTTCCTTAGTCAATTAATATACACAGAATCCTATTTTTAAAATTATTCAGCATAAAATTAGAGCAGAATTGTTTATCCCACACTCTCACTCATCTTTCCAATAGGGGACACTTTTTTTGTTTTTGTTATTATGGTCCTAAGAAGAGATTGTTAAGAGATGAACTGAACTGGGAAAGAAGAAAAAAAAAAGGAAATATATTCACATAAACAGAAAAAAATGAAAGAAGAAAACAGTGATGTTTCTGAGTCTGTGTTATCCCATCTAAACCTCTTTTGTGTCCACTTTCTTCCTCTCATGTTGCTGCCTACTACCCAGACTTGGTAACAGAAAAAAAATATGCAATTCAGTTATTACCTTTAATCGGAATGTTTTTTAAAAAAGAAGGCAAGAAAACACTTAGCTTTGTAAATGTTCTTTTTTCCAGTTAACTGACCATTAAAAAAAATTTGGAAAGTAAGCATTACGTGGTTGTGGAATATAATCTTTTTTTTTTTCCACAATGGTCTACCTTCAGAGCATTTTTCACTATTTCCAACTTTTTGATGCGTCACCTTCCTGATTTTCCTCTTTTTGATCTCTACACTTGAAACAAAAGAAAGCATAGTAAGACAGGCATAGTGCTGCCAGTCTCATCACCATATTGGTGGACAGCAGGCAGTAAAGGATGGAGAAGGATGGCTGTGGTATAGCCCCAGCGGAGGAGGCCACAGCAATACTGTCTGCTAAAGGTGTCTACACTAGGGAGTTGGCCACTAATCTAAATAATATAACTGATAATCAATCTTTATTGATGGAATTTTAATCTGGAATTAGTATAAAAGGTATTTCAGTGTATAAACCTTTTTATTTGGAAAAATACTTTTAAGCACATGGAATAGTAAGTGTTCTTGAAAGGTAAGCTACATGAGGAAACAGTTTACTTATTTATTTTAAACTGCTGCATCCCTAACTCCCTTAATATAGGGGGAAAAAATGAATACTAGCTGGAGTTGAGGTAATACAAATATCACGTTTCTTAGCACAATAATAATTTATATTACTTAAAATGAAAGGTGAGAAAACACTGATAATTAAATACATTTTAATAAAAGTCATTTAATTTTAAAAGTTAGGAAATGATAAAAATTTAAAGACCATAAATAATAAATTTAGAATAAAACTCTGACCTACAAAAAAGAAAAAGGAATAGTTGTCCACATGGTCTGAGAAAATTTCTAATAATATTTGAAATGATCCAATAAATTCTTTAAAGAATAGCTATTGCCATTGTGATAATCTGCTTCTAATATTTAAAAATTACATGTGTTTTTACAACTTTAAGAATATAACAAAATAATTAGCTTATGAAAATATTCATATATGTCGCACTATTAGGAAAAGCAAGGCTTTAAACTTCTAAAAGTCACTTGTATACAGTCTAGCTTTCATTGTCTAGTCAGTCAATGACACAATACCATCTTGTTCAGATTCAAGAGGATACCGAATAAGTTACTTGGAATTCATTGTGAGAATATAATGGCATAATAATAGGAAAAAAATAACAAAAAGAAATCTCAGCAGGAATCATAAGAGGAATGGCAAAAGCAGTGTTGGTCAACTCTTGATTATCCAATACATGAACAATTCTTAAAAATTAAATTTAGTATCTTACTTTGATTTTTCTTTATAGATGATAAAATTAGTCTGTACTCACAAAACCAGAGCAACAATAGTTAGTGACTCAGAAACAGATTATAGTAGAAAATCAGTCTATGATTTAAAATTATATTATAGTTTATTTATGAAGTAGATGATACGGAGGAAAATGAAAATCAAGAGTTGACTCTATGGACAGTTCAATTCTTTCTCTGGGTTCCTGTTAATGGAAATTCTGTAGCATAATTTAAAAATAATTTCTTACAGAAGGAAAGAAGCCAGAGCAACTATTGAAAGGGTCCTGCTTGCTGATGGGTCGAACCAACAAAGTGCGTCTGTTCAGCTTGTCAGTACAGGAAAGGAAGACACCTCCACATTGCCCCAAAGACCAACACTCTTTCCCAAGGCTTGAGGTGATGGACAGGAGCAAAGAAGGTGAAAAGACAAAAAGCAATAAAAGCCATAAGCAAAACCAAAACAAAGCAAACAAAACCAAAGGAAAAAGAAAAAGAAAAAGAAAAAATCTGAATAGCTTTAAATTCTGCTCAAGTTTGCATAGGTTTAGGTTTGAGCCACTGCTAGGTATGGCTTCCACCTGGACCATCTTCTGCAAAAGCAATTGTTAAGGGAAATAAATAGAAAATAATTGCTTTTAGTGTATAATTATAACTTCTAGTGTATGATAAAGAACAATCCAGCATGAACTCACTTAAGACATAGAAAAAAATTTCCAAAAAGTCAACATAATAGTACATTAAAGATAAAATATATTAAAAAGAGCAATCCCATCTTTACTTTTTTGATAAATTTACTTAATTGTTATAATAGGAAGATGGTTACAAAACATGAGCAGTTTAAAAAATAGTTTTAAATGTATATGTAATTTTGAAGAAATAGATCAAGAAGAATTTACTCTAAGCTCTGATTATTGTAACCATTAGTCCTGTTGCATGAAAGAACAAAGAGAAACAGTTTAAATATATATTTTCAAAAATCATAATAACTAAATGTGTCTCACCACAGGTTTTTCTTTGCACTGTAGAAATATTCCTTCAAAATGTCCTGACTGCCAACCTTCCCCTGGCCTGGAAAACATAAGTTCACCTTATCTGTTCTCTTCAATTTTTCTGAGTTAAAAATTGAGCATAAATAAAGATTTCAAATCGTTCTAAAGTAAACAACACTGCACTGAACTAAAACGTGGATCTGGCAATTCAGTCAATAGAACAATACACATTAGCACCACACACTGAGTTTTACAAAGGAACATTTGACCTCATGGTAAACTGTACATTTATCTGGCTGGTTATTAATTTCTATCTCTTCCATGACACCGTGAAGCCCTTAAGAGTAGGAATTATAATTATTTTTCTTAAATACTACATCTCCATTGCTTAGCATAGCACCTGGCACATAACACATACCCAATAAACATTTGGATTGAGTGAATGACTTATGTAAATACTTAAAATGACTTATCCAAATATTTAAAATTTACATAAATATAACAGCAAAGTCAGGGATAGACTACAACACAGAATATAATACTCACATCATTAAAAATTATTTCAGCTATAATATTATATTAATATATTACTTGCAAAAATATTTTAATATAAATATATACTATTTCAAAGGAATTAAAGAACTAAACATTCCATTATGAAAAGCCAATTAATGATTCAATGCTATTATTACAAAAATAATTATATGATTGATAAGGTAATACTATTATAACATGTCCTAATATATTTCCAGCAAATATTTTGTATCCAATAATTGTAACAGATTTGATAGTTACTGTCATAAACAATATGATATATGCAATAATGGATAAAAGTTCAAATGTTTTTAATGTAGAATTAGAAACTTGGTAAAGGAATAAAAAGGTTTTAAGGCATGAGATGAATCAATATGTGTACAAAAACACATATGTGCTTCCACAGGCACAAAAGAATTGCTGAATCAATAAATATTCTGAATCCAGAAAGAAATGAACTCTATGCCTGTTTATAAGCTAAAAACTATAAAACTTAAAATATGATGCTATATAAAAACATTTTTGAAAGTATTGTGAGTTTTATGACATGTAAATTATAATTTCAATTACAAAATAAAATATCAGGATACTACTATAAAGTAAAAAATTATATTTGCATGTTTACTTGGGAAAAATTAATGATAAAGCTGCTATAGAGCTTTGTGAAAACATCTAAAACTTATCTTTTTTACTACCATTACTCATTATCACACACAAAACATATTTGCATAATTATGATTTTGATATAAATTTACTAGGGAAGAAACAATAGTTCTAGAAATATCCATCACATGCATATTAATTATCTGTGGGATAAGAAAAGAGTCATCAAAGTGGTAAGGGACATGAGCTAATGCTCCATCTCAGATCATGATTATACTGGCAGTGGGAATGGATGGGAAGTGTACAGCAAAAACCAAAGTCATCAACTGTTTTCCAGGATCTTAGCAAATATATATCAAGTAAGTTGTATAAGATAATTAGTAAAAGCAGTTTATTTCACTTAATGTGGCAATGTAGGCATTCATGAACACATTTGCCATTTTAAAAGACAAAATTTTACTGTGCTTCCTATACAAATACGAAGTAAAATTAACCAATTTACCTGTTAAGAACCCTCTTTGAGAAGAAGTACAGGCATACCTTGTTTTACGGGATTTGCTATATTGCTCTTCGTGGATATTGTGTTTTTCCCAAATTGAAAGTTTATAGCAATCCTGCACTGAGCAAGTCTATCAGTACAATTTTTTTCTCAACAATCACGTGGTCACTTTGTGTCTGTGTCACATTTTGGTGATTCTTGCAATATTTCAACCCTTTTTAATGTTAATATATCTGTTGTGTGATCTGTGGTCAGTGATATTAGATGTTACTGTTCATAACTGTTTTGGGGCAGCATGAACTGTGCCCAAATGAGACAATGAACTTAATTGATAAACGTGTGTATTCTGACTGCTCTACTTGATCAGCTGTTCCCCCATCTCTCCCCTTTTCCTTGTGTCTCGCTATTTCCTGAGACATAACACTACTGAAATTAGGCCTATGAATAACCTGCAATGGCCTCTAAGTATTCAAGTGACAAGAAGAGTCATCTTTCACTTTTAAATCAAAAGTTAGCAATGATTAAGTATAGTGAGGAAGACATAACAAAAGCTGAAACAAGTCAAGAGCTAGGCCTCTTATGCCAGAACACAAAGGAAAAGTTCTTGAAGAAAATTAAACATACTACTCCAGTGTATACTTGAATGAAAGTGAAACAGTCTTATTGCTGATATGGGAAAAGTCTGACTGATCTGAATAGAAGATCAAATCAGTCACAAAATTCCCTTAAATCTAGAACAAGGACCCTAATGTTTTTCAATACTATAAAGGCTGAGAGAGGTGAGAAGGCTGAAGAAGAAAAGTCTGAAGCTAGTACAGGTTGCTTCATAGATTTAAGGGAAGAAGTTGTCTCCATAAAAGTGCAAGATGAAGTAGCAAGTGCTGATGTAGAACCTGCAGCAAGTTATCCAGAATATCTAGCTAAGATAATTGACATAGGTGATTGTACTACACAACAGATTTTTAATGTAGATGAAGCAGACTTCTCTTAGGAGATGTCATCTAGAACTTTCATAGCTAGAAAGGAGAGGTCAATACCTGGCTTAAAAACTTCAAAGAACAGGCTGATTCTCTTGTTAGGGGCTAATATAGCTGGTGAATTGAAGTTGAAGCCAATGCTCATAGACCATTCTGAAAAACCCTTAAGAGTTATGCTACATCTACTCTGCCTGTGTTCTATAAATTGAACAACAAGGTGTGGATGACAGCACATCTTTTTACATTGCAGTTTAATGAATATTTTAGACTTACTGTTGAGACTTATTGCTCATAAAAAGATTCCTTTGAAAAAAATGACTGCTCATTGATGGCCACCTAAGAGCTCTGAGAGAGATATACAAGGAGATTAATGTTGTTCATGCCTGCTAACACAACATTCATTCTGCAGCCTATGGATCAATAATTATTTCAACTTACAAGTCTTATTATTTAAGAAACAAAATCTATAGCTGCCATAGATAGTGATTCTTCTGAAACAAGCTGGACCTGGGCAAAGTTAATTAAATACCATCTGGAAAAGATTCACCACTCTAGATGCCATTAAGAACATTCATGATTTACAGGAGGAGGACAAAATATCCACATTACCAGGAGTTTGAAAGAAGTCGATTCCAATCTCCATGGATGACTTTGAGGGGGTTCAAGACATAAGTGGAGGAAGTAAATACAGATGAGGTGGAAACAACAAGAGAACCAGAATTAGGAGTGGAGCCTTGAGATGTGACTGAATTGATATAATCTCACGATAAAGAATGAATGAGAAGTTGCTTTTTATGGATGAGCAAAGAAAGCTTCTTGAGATGGAAACTACTCCTGGTAAAGATGCTGAGAACATTGTTGAATGACAACAAAATATTTAGAATATTCCACAAACTTAGCTGTAAAGCAGTGGCAGGGTTTCAGAGGATTGACTCCAATTTTGAAAGAAATTCCATTGTGGGTAAAATACTATCAAACAGCAATCGTATGCTACAGAGAAATCTTTCAAGAAAGGAAGAGTCAGTTGATGTGGCAAATTTCATTGTTGACTTATTTTAGGAAATTGCCACAGCTACCCTAACCGTAATCAGTCACCAGCCATGAACATCAAGGCAAGATTCTCCAACAGCAGAAAGATTATAACTCATTGAAGGCTCAGATGATTGTTAGCATGTTTTAGCAATAAAGTATTTTTAAATTAAGGTATGTATACTTTTTATATAAAGTTATTGCATACTTTATATACTGCAGTATAGTGTAAACATACCTTTTGTAAGCACTGGGAAATGAAAAAATTTGTGTGACTTGCTTTATTGCAATATTTGCTTTATTGGGGATGTCTGGAACTAAATCAGCAAGGTATGCTTGTATTTTTTAAAAAATAAGTAGCCAAATTAAAGTAGAAAAATTCTTATAATAAATTTGTTCAAAGAAAATAAAGCTTTCTTATATTCATTTCATTATTTACCTGCTCCTATAGTGGTCAATATTGAAACTCTCTATTTTACATTTCACTTTGGTATATACATCCTGGACATCTATGGAAGCACTGAGATCTTCTAGTTCACTGACCATACAAATCTCTGCAATAAGAAGCAAACATTAACATAGATATGGTCCTCACAATCAATACTGAAACTTTCTATTTTACATTTCACATTGGCATATATGTTCTGGACATGCATAGATGACACAAAATTCCAGAATAATAGGTAAAATTACTATCAGTATAGGCCGTACAATTAAGATAAGACATATATTTCAAGATAGGAGAAATACCAGTTAATTTTTGAAGTATTATATTTGATATTAGTCAAGGATCTTTGTAAAACTTGTAGTGACAATGGTATAATATATCAATATGACCACTGAGGAAATTCCTTCATGGCCTTAAGATAAATGTTAATACAAACAGGCCAACATTTAGGTATTACAAAGTAAAAGAGAATAGGTACACATAAAAATAGAAACTTTGCATATCGATAAGATTCAACATTTTAGCTTTGCTAAGGAAAACACTTAAATGAATCTAATGATGTTTATTTAATTATAAATGACAATAATAAAATAAAGTCTAATATTTCTTCTTTAATTATTTCAGCAAAGAGGACATGCAATTCTGTACCTGTGCCTTTGTTTACAGAATCTGGAGCAAATAGCTTTATAGTAACTTTGGGGAGCACCCACTGCATCCACAGACTAACACGTCCACTGGATCCACCAATATTACTTGTAGTTTGTTCCAACGTAACAGAATCTGAAAATGGTGAGTCATCACCTGCTTGTACAGAATCTCCCTGGGGTGAGGGAAAAAAGAAATCCATTTGTAACATTAAAAAAAAAACTGCAAATATAATTTACAATGAAAAATCAGCAATTATTAGGTGTAAACTTTACCCATCATATATGCTAATAATAATCATATAAATGCTAAACTGAATGCATAATGCTAATCATATAAACATATACTACTCAAATGCTTTTTAAAGTTACACTATATACACATGTCATTTCAGTTTCCTCTAAAGATATGGAGAACAAGTTAGGTTCATATAAATGAGTATTTCCTTATACAGCAGGGTCTACAAGCTAGTGTGAAGGGCCACATACCACTGCTTTGGGGGAATGAAGTTTCCTTAGATCAAAATCTCTATTGTTTATGGCTGCTTTTCAGTGGAGTTGCATAGCTGCTACAGAGATGCTATGGCTCACAAAGCCTAAAAGTCTTTACTATCTAGCCCTTTACAGGAAAAATAATTTGTCTGCCACTGCTATACAAGGGTGGACCACCAAAAAACTGGAATTAATTTATAAACACCTTGTATTTATTCTTATATATTTAAACTTCAGTCATCTTCAAAGCACTCTCAGTTTGAAGCAATACTCCTATCAAGATGCTTTTTCCACAGCCCAAAGCAGTTTTTGAACTTGTCAGTTTTGATACCTTTTAGTGCCTCTTTTTTGTTTGTTTGTTTCACCTCTTCCACACTGGCAAACGTTTTCCTTTGAGAACTTTTTTCATTCAGAGAACCAAAAAAATAGTCATTCGAGGTGAAATAAGGTGAACAGGGTAGGATAGGGCACAGGGGTCATGCAGCTTTGGTCAAAAACTGCTAAACATTCAGTGTGGTGTGGGCAGGTGCACTGCCACGGTAGAAGAACCTGTCACCTGGTTGCCACAACTTGAGACATTTTTCCCCTCAAACCCTTATGCAACTTCTCAAAACTTCCAGATAAAACTTTGGTTGACCATTTGATCCAAATGAACAAATTCTGAGTGTACTACAAGGGAACCGTCCTCCAAAATATAATTACAGGTTTTTTTGTGTACCTCCTTGTAGAATATTTGTAAATAAATCTAGCAGTGATTAAACTGTGATATCACAGTTTAAGAAACAGCCAAACATTCATCATGCCTCACACTCCTCACATACGAGACATGTAAAATTAGTAGAGTTAACAAAATTAGTGGATTTTAAAATGTTTTATATGGTGAAAAGTCTCTGAGTTAGAGAAACAGAACATGTGCTTACTTACTCAATTCAATAGGCATACACTAAACTCTGGATATGTACTATCAGAGCCTAAATTCAGTACTAACAAACTTGCTGTCATAGATTTACTGGTTTGGTTTTGGTCTTTTTAGCAGGTTTTAGTAGCCTGGAGTAAAGTAAACCCTTTTATTTGAAATTTAAGCAGAACTGAATAGCTTCAGTCAAAAATGCAGAAGAGCTGCTGCTAAAGACAGTGATCATAATTGCTGGTATGTTCGGTTCTTTTAGGTTAACTACCAAGTATATGGTTTTTTTTCTTCTTTATTTCAAAGATGTAGGGTACGATTCAGGGTTAGGTATACAAATGTTCATTATGCAGGTACCCTTGTTGATGAGGTGTGCCTCTTCATCCCCTGGCAGTTTCCCTCAACTGCCAATCCCACCCCTCCTCTCCTGGCAGTTTCCCACTACTGCCAATTCCTTTTTTACAGTGTTACAAAAATTGTTCAAGTTCTGCTTATGAGAGAGAACATATGGTACTCTGTTCTTTGTTCCTATGATAGATCACTAAATATGACAGATTCTAAATCCATCCAAGTTGCTGCGAAGTCCATATGTTTGCCCTTCTTTATGGCTGCATAATAGTATATGGATTTTTAAAATACCAAAATTGGAAACCTAAACCCACATAGAACGGAGAACTGATCAAACACAATGTAGTATGCTAACTTGTTTAAAAGATGTATTTATATTTAAATATTGGTTATATATGTTTAATTATGCTTAGTCTAGCAGAAGTACGATGTACTAGGGTAAGGACTTCAGATGCTGTTGATGTGATTTTAGGCAAGTAGTTTTCAGAATCTGTTTCTACTTCTGTTAAATAGTTACTATAATGATATTTATCTCTTAGAGTTAAGATTAAATAAGAATATGAATGTGAATGAAGTGTTTATACATAGAAAACACTTCATAAATGGTAGGTATAATTATCACCATCAAATTGAAACATTGTTTAAGAAACTGTTCACTCACATTCTTAAAGAATTTGGTATTCATCTTATCTTTCTCATTGTCATCTTTCTAACTTCAGACACATTTGCTGTATGTTCTTAACCTCCAGTAGTTCATTGTTGCTTTGAATATCTCAAACAAAATGTTCATTTCCTATGCTAAGAGGTTATAACCAGTAGATAACTGTGAGAACAAAATACTCCTTAAAATTTAAGTGAAAACACTATGACTTGGTCAGTATGTCATTTTCTATCAACAGTTTGTCAGAGCAGAAGCCACTAATCGCTAAGTCAAGTCATTATTCTGACACTTAAAAGCAAGAAAGATAGGTAAAACTCCATATAAAATAACCCCAAAACTCTGCTCTTATTACCACCAACATGCCATCTAGGCAAGGTTATATTCAGTTCCTATAGGAAGCTTCTACCTTAACCTCAGTGTTTTATAACATCTTTCAATCAGAAGAAAATTCAGTTTTGCTGAAACCTCAGAAGGAGAACAAACGGGGAAGATTTTCATAGAACAACAAACAAGTGTTTACTGTAAGAACATTTAGGCACCAAGAACAGTAAAGCAATAGTATCCTGGGATTTACTGTGACAGATTATACAGTTAAACCTAAAGATATTATAGTTGCTCTTTGTCCCAATTATACCAAGCAAAGAAAACAGTTCACTGTTCAGAAGAGATGCTGCTAAAGACAGTGATCCCAATCACTGGTATGCTCAGTTCTTTTAGGGTTTTCATATAAATGCTTCTCCAAAATAAGTAATTCTAAATCTGCCACAATTGAAATTCCTAAAACTTAAAAAGCTATTTTAAAAATCAGGTTTTTGGCTAGCCATTTAACATAATACAACATCTAATGAAAAGCACAAACTAATTATGGTTAAGGATACTTCTTACAAAGTCAAGTTAAATAAAAGGCAACATGATGTCAGTATGCTTTTTTTAAAGAATGGGTTCTTAAAGCAGAAGCACGCTTAAGTTAAATCCTCCCTCCAACAGTTAAGAGAACATCATACCTCAAGAACAGAGACTTGCAGAGAAAATAGCATCTCAAATCAACAGGACCTCTATTTTTAACACTACTGGGTAAACTTAGTAAGAATGCTAAGAAAACTGTGGCTTGAGATTAGTAAGCACTCTTGAGAAAAGTTTTGCTCTACTTCCTCATGCAGTTTCAATTTTCATTTTAGATTTACAGCATTTGGTGTGGAATATATTGTTAAACATGTTTGTGCATTGATTTTCTGCTCTGCTTCCAAATCTATAGTGAAAATTGGGCCAGAAATAGAGATGCTGAACTATTTTCCCATACCTCCTCAGGCCAAGTTCTAAAATAAACAGTTCAATTCTTTTACCATTTAGTTGCAAATTGACCAAAATACTAAGTTTATTTTCCTAGGTGAATTTATCTTTGTTCATCTGGAAGAGCAAACACTTCAGCCCTTCATCCTTGGCCTGCTTCAGAGCTTAGGGATGATCATAGTTTTGGCCGCATGGCTACTCTCTCTTATCAAAATAACTTCAGCATTCTTGTTCAATCACAAAACTTCCCCAAGGGCTAAACACTTCCACCACTGTTTGTGCTTAAGTCAACAGTAACAAGTGGCCTGCTGTGGTCTCCACTACCTTTGCTCTCATTATTTCAATGCAAGGGTGGGAAAAAATGATTAAGTATTTTTAAGCTCACTACTTAAGCCTCGAATTCATATTTCCCACTTAACCACAACCCAGATTGAAATACAGGAAGCTAGAGCTATATTTGCACAAAAGTACAGTGCTCCCTATCAACATGTCAGCATGAAAAGAATTACTCATAGTTTAAAGTATAAATCATCTAGGGATCATATAAACAAATGCTTCTATTTAATACAAACAATTGTTAGAATGTGCTTTCTTAAACTAGATTCATTTACAAAAAGTCCTCTATATTCAAAATAATTTAAAATAATAGTTTTGACCCAATTAAACAAGAAAAACAATATTTTAAATAGTAAAGTGTTTAAAACTTTTGGTACACTTTCTTGAATGCAAATTTTAATTAAAGAAAATTAAACCTATATTTCAAAGTGGTTCCCATATACATAATTAATATCAAAAGAACACATGTAAGACAACCTCAGATTACTACGTTCTTTTAATGCAATAAATGCTATCTAAATTTTAAAAAAATCAAGTAACCAATAATTTCCTGATAAAATTATTTTGAAGTAGGACAAGCATTCCATACAAAACATTCTGTTGAATGGTATGTGATAGCTAAACAACAACCTTCACTTTCATTTTTCTAGCCTGTTTTATATATTATCTTTGTTTTTCCACAGATATTCAAATAATAGGACAATAATGTAAATGCTATAATTTCCTTATCTTGAATGAAAAATTTTCCCTAAATGTTGAGGCTAAAATCTTTTAAAGAAAAATATTAAATAAAATAAGTTCACTTTCAGGCAAAGATTTAAAACAGTTATGAGAAATTTTTAAAACAGCCATTGAGTAAAATATTCAAACTAAGTATAGTACCTAAAGGGTTGTTTGGATAATAATTTGAGTTAGATTAACTTAGGTTAACTGCGCTTGAATAATTGACAACGGTTTTATTAGAGTAGTTGATGCCAAACAACTTCTTGGTCCAATGATCACTTTTTAACTGACTGAAAAATCACTGCATGCTAAACAATTACTGGAGACGGAAAAAAGGAATGACTTCATGCTAATTTAGTAGGATGATAATAAAGCAGTTTTAATTCTTGGATCAACTGACAATGCTAGTCACATTTTGCTGTGAACCTATGCCTCCAAACCTTGGGTTGTTAATACATCAATTCTTACATTAGGTGGAGAGAGTTGCAAATGAATATACTAGCATTAGCAGTTTAGATTTTTCTAAAGCTTTGAAATGATTTCGTTACCACTGCTATGACATTATCAAAACTATTGTGCATGTACACAAAAAAGCTAAAACAAAAAAACCCCACTAAATACTTCCCTAAAATCACAACTGATTTGGAGGGACTTAATTTCATCAATAAAATATAATGATCCATAATATTTATCCTTTTCAATCACCTTTACTGAGACTACTGAAAACCCAGAGGTCCAAAATATCATGATGTAGTTACAACAGTCTCCAAAAGACCTATAGATTATGAGTAAATATATCCTGGGGAAGTATGTAAATGTGTATATATGTTTGTATGTGTTTGCTTATTTGTCATGAAGAACTGTCAAAATGTTAGTGCTTTTTTTGAGTCAGGGTCTCACTCTGTCACTTAGGCTGAAATGTAGTGGCATGATCATGGCTCACTGCAGCCTCAAAATGGCATATAAATTTTTAATAAATACAATTATATAATGCACCACTTTTCTGACTATCTAAACACAAATTTCTGAAAACTCGATCCAGCTGAAGTTCAGTGGCATATGTTCTTAGAGTGTACTGGGTAAAGTTTTATTTTATTTTTACCTTTGGAATCAGTGCAACAATTAGTGTGGCAGAAACAGCTGGCTCTACTCCAAAATTTTTGCCTCACCTTTCAAAATACAGAATTGTCTCTGGGAAGCAGTAATCCAATTATGGCCTAAATTTCCCAGTCCACGAATGCCCCGCCCCAAATATTATGAATTCCTCTAATGATAAAGAATGTCTTTAATATTTAAATTTTTCAAAAAGGTTAAACATTAATAAGTACTAAATTTAAGAAATTAGAAAACAACAGAATAAACCTAAGAATAAAGTAATATCCCTAAGAGCTCAACTTCATACTGCTCAAATGTTTAAAAAAATTTCTAGCTATTAAATTAATGGTAAACAGGTCTTGGTCTAGTGAAAGCCCCTTAAGTCCTTTAGAGAAGCAAACACATAAAATCCTTTTGGGGTAGGACAACAGGCCCTCAACCACTATGTAAGAGCCTCATAGATAAGTCCCTTCGATAATGAACACACAACACAAAATTATATAACTCACAAGGAAGCAACCTAGTGTGAGCAAGATTTGAGAAAACAACAGTAATATTTGACTCTAAAGAAATTCAGATACCAGATCTGATGAAAACTAATGTTTAAAATTATTAAGGATATTTTAATACCTGAAAATATAAACAAACTGTATATAAACATACAGTACATAATATATATGGGATATATTTTTACTTATTTACATTGAACATACACATAAATATCTATGTCATGTACCATGATAAATGATATTCAAATTAATTATAATATGAATTGATATTCCAAAATAATTTAACATTCATATGCTGAAGAATAGTATGTTTGGAATCTACTCACTCTGTGTAAAATAAATTGAGGTAATCCCATTTTGTGGTTTGTACAGAATTTAATTAGAACCAAAACAATGCTAGAAGTTTCCCTTTACAATAAAGAAAATTATCAAAAGAGATAATTATGTACAACTTTAAAATATTGCCTAATATTTTCAAAATAAAGTGGAAAAATTATTTAAAATAGTAATAGAAGTCCTAACTGGAGCAATTATGAAATAAAAATTAATAAAAGACATCCAAATTGAAAAAGAAGTAAAATTCTCTCTTTTCACATATGACGTGATCTGATATGCAGAAAACTCTAAAGATTCCAACAAGACAATTTTTATACCCAATAAGTGAATTTAGCAAAGTTGCAGAATACAAAACCAACACACAAAAATTAATTGTGTTTCTATGCACTAAAAGTGAACAACAAAGTAAAATAATTCCGTTAAAAACAGCACTCCCAAAAATAAAATACTTAAAAATAAACCTAACCAAGAAAGTGAAAGACTTGCACAGTGAAAAATACAAATGTTGCTACAAGAAATGAAAGCTGACACAAATGGAAATAAATTCAGTGTACATACACTGGAAGAATTACTATTAAGATGGTAAGTTATAGCTTAATGTATACAGAGTTACAGTCAGTCAGGGAAGATAAATTCTTGAGATGGATGGCTGTGATAATTGTACAGCAATATGAATTGCTTAATCCCATAGAATTGTTCACTTAAAATGGTAAATGTTATGTTTTGTATGTATTATCACAGTAAAAGATTAAAACAAAAAGATAACCATAATATAAAATCCTAATTTTACAGTAACAAAAATATGTTATACATGTTAAGCATCTATGATAAATATGTTCATTAGTCTTATTTGACATATAATGGGCCTCTGGAGTGGAATTGAAATCTTTATTTTATCATTAAGTATTCTTTTTATCAATGAGTAGTATGAAATTAAGTTTTTAGGAACATAGCAATATTAGTGTTGGGGCTGGGAAAAGGATCGAGATGTTTGCCTGTATTCCCGCTATCATAATTTAATGTGTCCTTTGTCTATCTAGTCCTTACCATTTCATTCTCCCTCTCATCTAATAAAATTCTAAGTTAAAACTTCTTATATATCCACATGATGCCTAAGACCCTCCAATTTATGAAATATGTGTTATAACAAAGGGTCTTTTCAGTTAGAATTACTGTGTGGATTAACAGAGGAATATCTAGCAATTATGATATTTTTCACATGGAAAACATACTATGCTAGAGAGTAAAACAAAAGAAAACACTTCCAATTTATTTTATGAAGACAGCAAAATTTTGATACTAAACTATGGTCAAGAATATTATAAGAAAGAAAAATTAAAGGCCAGTATTACTCATGACTTTAGATACCAAAATCTTGGACAATTATAAAATTCAACCTAGCAATATACAAAAAGGAAAATATATCACAACCAAGTTGGGTTTGTTACAGAAATGCACAGTCAGTATAACATGTGAAAAACAATCAATGTTTTAGTCACATTAAGATAACAAAGGAGATTAATTAAGTATATAATAATTTCAATTGAATAAAAATGTCAAATATTGAGGACTAAATCTATTACAAAGAAAACCAAAATCTTATTAAAATTAAAGAAGACAAAAATAGAAAGATATAGATATTTCTAGAGTATGTATAATAGAAAAACTACACATAAACTCAGTTAACAGTTGTACTAACATGTTGAGGGGGCTATTAATATTATTCACATTTTACAGATGATGTTAAGGCACAGAAGCTAAATAATGTGATTACAAGTTTAAGAGATAAAAATTAAAGTTGTTTGATTTCAAGGCCTCTCCCATAGATTCCATTAACTTAGAATTTTGCTAATATGAGTTGACCCAGTCTCTACCTCGTGCAGCACTAACTTTAATTCACTGTGTTTCAATTTTCTAGTACATAAAATGAAAATCCAGTCTAAAGGATCTCCCTGATAATCTCTTTAAAAGATATAATCGTTAGATGACAAAATTGAGTTGAAAGACCTCTGCTCACATGTCAAGCTCCACAAAACTCTTATACCAATATAAGTAGTCAATTCTTAGGGCTTAAAAAAAGAGAAAACAGTCTATAACAAAAAGTAGGGAAGTAGCAGACACGGTGTAGCTAGTTTTTTCCAGGAGAAAAAAATACACCTTAGAGAAAATAAATTACTAACATTTCATTTTTAATGTTTGAAAGGTTGCTGTGGAAACTAAACACACTATTTGAAATTTCCCCCCTTTTCCCACTGGTACCCATATTTTCTGCCAAAACTTTAAAATATGCTTGAACGTAGTCAGGGATAATATTAACCGTTATTATATTTCTTGACCATTCATGATATTACTAAGCAAGTAATATTACGATGACAGAAATGTGCTCTTCTGAGTCAGAATATCACTACTGAATAAAATACTTTTAAAGATACTTGGATTCACTTTCTCCTTGCCCCTGGTTTTTATACCAAATATGTCAGTTATAAATATACTCAAAAGGTAAAAAGAAATTAAATAGCATTTCTGGTATTACATTAGTTATGAAATGGTCTGTTAGGTAAAAGTCACATAAGATGCATATAATTTATTCAAGGCAAAACTACTTTACTGAAACTTAATCAATCCTTGTATACCAATATTGAAAGCAGCATTACTTACAATGGCCAAAATGTGAAAATAACCCAGATATCTAGCTATAGATAAATAAACTAAATACGTTATAGACATACAATGAAATATTATTCAGCTATAAAAAAGAATGAAAACAACACAGGTTAAGAAATACACAAATTTTAAAAACATTACACAAAGTAGAATAAGCCAGATACAAAAAGGCAAATATCATATGATTCCTCTTATATGAAGTACCTACAACAGTCAAATTCGAAGAGACAGAAGAATAGAGGCTACAAGGGACTTAGGAGGGAAGAATGAGGAGTCGTTTGATGGGTAGAGAGCTTTTGTTTGGGATGATGGAAAAGTTTTGGAAATAGATGGTTATGGTGCACAGTACTGTGAATGTACTTAATGCTGTTGAATTGTACAGTTAAAAATGGTTAAAATGTTAAATTTTGCCTTAAGTATATTTTACCTCAGTAAAAAAGAAAAAAAAAGTCACCAAAAAAAGTTAATTGATGTTAAGGAGAACTTAATATAATATGTACAAGGCAGGATGAGAAAAACAAAGATTTAAAGGACTGGTACTTAACAATGTCAAAGAAACTTTAAGAACATGGAGACCAAACTGAAATAAACATTCCCCACATGTACTACCAAAGCATAGAAATTGTGGATAAAATATCATGTGAATTTAATACACATAAGTGCTGTAGATCTTTCTTTTGCCCTCTAAATCTACTCTCCACTCCTCACCACCCTGTGCCAGGGATGCTAACCTATATGATCAATATGGATAAATTCCCTTGTCCTCCTCTGGTTTTTTTTTTTTAATTGGTTTCAATCAATGAGAAACAGTAGCAGGAGATAAAAAGGAAGGAGGAGAATGAAGTCAGGGTATTTATTCTCTGTTGAGACAACTTCTCCCTCCTGCCCTTTAAGTCGACTGCAGACAACAACTGCTCCCAGGTACTGTATCACCCTCTGGGTTTCCTTCCCAGTTAACACCTCGGTCCTTTCATTAAACTCTCCTAAAACTACCCAATAGTTTTCTAATACAATAGCCAAACATGAAACAGAGACGAAAAATAAAACCAGGACAAGTGAGAACTGGTCCATGATGGTATGTAAAAGTGTCAAACTCAGATAAAGGTCAAAATGCTGAGTAGAGACTGGAGACATGGCCTATAGCCTGAGGTGAGGAATCCTTTTCATAAAGCATAAAGACAAAACGAACTACCCCTTTAGCAAAAGATACACTAGACACTCAGCCTTCACTGGGCTGAAGAAATGTCATGGATGTTTTCCAGATGCCCAGGATAGAGGAAAGGTGAAAGGAGTGCCCTGAAAAAGTCATTCATAAGAAACAAAATCTGGCCATAGTGGCTCACATCTGTAATCCCGGGACTTTGGGATGTTGAGATGAGAGAATTGTATGAGCCCAGGAGTTTAAAAGCAGCCTAGGCAATATAATGAGACCTTGTCTCTACAAAAAATCAGCCAGGTGTAGTGACGTGTGCTTGTAGTCCCAGCTATTCGAGAGGCTGACGTGGAAGAATTGCCCAAGTCCAGGAAGTTGTGGCTGCAGTAAACCGTGATCATGCCAAAGCACTCTAACCTGGGCAACAGAATGAAATGCCAGCATGAAGGAAAGGAATGAGGGAGGGAAGAAGGAAGGGAAGGAGGAAGGAAGGGAGGAAGGAGGAAGGAAGGGAGGAAGGAGGAAGGAAAGGAGGAAGGAAAAAGGAAGGGGAATGAAAGCTAAATCCTATTACTCGTTAGTGTTGTATGTTGTATTGTTGTATGTACTATTTGCATGATTAAGACAATTGAATCTAAAATCTGCCCAAACTTCCCTAAAATATTTAGGGCCCTGGCAAAAACAAATGTAAAGTGGCTCTGTAGGGATTATTCCACGGCATAAGGCTCATAGGAGTCATATGGAAAGAGTAAACTGTTGAAAATAAGCTTGCAATACAAAATTACAAACCACATGAGAAAATGAGCCATGATAAGGGAGTCAGCAGATATAAGTAACAAAAAAATTAGCATCCCAATAACAGAGTTAATAAAATCTGCAAATACCATAAACCAAGCAGTTTAAAAGGTAAAGAAATAAAAGAATAAACAGATCATTTAGGACAGCATAAAAACAAACAAAAACAGGTAGTGTAGCTACTAGGGACCAAACAGTTAACAGAATTCAACAAATATGGTTCAGATAAAGGAATTTTAATAAATTAACAACTCACAATGGCATGGGAAGGGTAAAGGGAATTAACCAGGGATTTTGCTGGCAGGATCTATACTCTTAGAGGGACCTAGTCAGTGCCAGAGATACATGCATCAAAGGAGAGAGGGAACAAGAAAGAAAACACTAACCTCTCTTTTTCCATCCTCCACTCAACTTTATTATCAACCATAGACTGAAATCAAGTAGATGAGAAATAGCTAAAGAGATAATAACTAAATTAGAAAAAAAAGAGATTTGAGTAAACAACCTAGGAAGAAAACACAGAGAGCTAATGAGACAGCAAAAAAAAAGGAGAGAAAAAGGGGAGAAACATTAAAAGACATGGAGAATGAAAATAAGTTTCAGAAAAAGAAAATAAAGATAATATGGGAGACGTACTGTCTCAAGTGACACTGGCAAAGAATTTTCCACAACTGAAGAAAAACATTCCACAAGCCCCTAAGTACTAAGCAGAATAAAGAAGAACATATCTATACAGGGTGACAACAATTTACTTCAAAAGGATAATCTACCAATGGAAGTTAAATCTACCAATTTACTTTAAAAGGATAATCTACCAATGGAAGTTAAATCTACCAATTTACTTTAAAAAGATAATCTACCAATGGAAGTTATAGAATTTATACAATAAAAATACATAGGAACTCTAGAGTCAGAATGCAGTAGTCTTAATTTCAGCATTGCCACTAATTATCTTTATGACCTTGAGCAAATCACTTAACCTCTGTAGCCATAAATTATTCACTGTAAAATAGTAATTATAATATTTACCCTCTTATATTGGTTTGGGAATTGTGAGATAATGCTCATAAAATAGTTAGTTTAGTGAGTGCTCCAAAATGGAAAGCTAATGCAAATGTCCTTGATAAAATTTTTGCATTAGGCACTAAGTATAGGTCAATTTCTATATAAATAGAGCCACGTACACATTTTAAATATAGGTCTCATTTTATGTTCCTAGTTCTTATTTATTTATTTGTTTGTTTGTTTTTGAGTTGGAGTCTCACTCTGCTGTCCAGGCTGGAGTGCAGTGGCACGCTCACAGTCTCCGCAGCTTGCCCTGCTAGGCTCAGGCAATCCTTCTGCAACAGCCTTCCAAGTAGCTGGAACTTCAGGCACAAACCACCATGCCTGCTAGTTTTTCAATTTATTGTAGAGATGAGTTCTCACCAAGTTGCCCAGGCTGGTCTCAAACCCCTAGGCTCAGGCAATCCTCTCATTTCCACCTCTCAAAGCACTGGGATTACAAGCATTAGTCACTGTGCCTGGCTTGAAGCTAGCTCTTTTTTTTTTTTTTAATCAATATTTTTTATTATGATATTGTGGGGTACAGTTAAGGGTTAGGTATACAAATATGCTTCATTCAGGCCCCCTTGTTGATAACAGGTGTCTTCTCGTCCCCAGACAGATGTTTACTACCATTAGTCCCATCCCCCCTCCCCCCATAGTTTCCCACCACTGTCAGTCATTTTCTTATGGTAGTGCATTGGATGATCAAGGTCCACTATATGAGTGAGAACATGTGATATTCAGATCTTTGTTTCTGTGAGAGTCACTCAGTATTATAGACTCTAGTTCCATCCCGGTTGCTGCGAAATTCATGATTTTGTTCTTTTTTATGGCTGCATAGTATTCCATCGTGTATATGTACCATATTTTTAAAAATCCAGTCCTCTTTAGATGGACAGCATGGTTGGTTCCAGGATCTTGCTATTGTGAACAGTGCTGCGATAAACATTCGTGTGCAGGTATCTTTTTGATAGAGTGGTTTGAGTTCTTCAGGGTATATTCCCAGTAGGGGGATTGCAGGGTCAGATGGGAGGTTGATGTTTAGAGCTTTTAGGAATCACCACACTGCTTTCCACAGAGGTTGCACTAGTTTACACTCCCACCAACAGTGTAGAAGTGTTCCTTTTTCGCCACACCCTCTCCAACAACTGTTATTTTTTGAGTTGTTAATAATTGCCATTCTGACTGGAGTTAGGTGATACCTCAGTGTGGTTTTGATTTGTATCTCCCTGATGATTAATGAGGTTGAACATTTCTTCATGTGTCTGTTGGCTGCTCGGATGTCTTCCTTTGTGAAGTGTCTGTTCATATCTTTTGCCCACTTTATAATGAGATTGTTTGTTTTTTTCTTTTCAGCACATTTGAGTTCCTTGTAGATCCAAGATGCTAAGCCTTTGTCAGATCTGGTGTTGGCAAATACTTTTTCCCAGTCTGTAGGTTGTCTCCTTGCTCTCTTGATGGTTTCTTTGGCTTTGCAGAAGCTTGTCAGTTTAATAAGGTCCCACTTGTCTATCTTCTCTCTTATGACCTGTGAGTTTCGGGTTTTGTTCAGGAATTGGATACCAGTTCTGATTTCCATGAGGGTACGTCCTTCATTTTCTAAGGTTCTTACGGTTTGAGGTTTTACATTTAGGTCTCTGATCTATTTGTAGTTAATTTTTTTGTATGGGGATAGATAGGGGTCCTGTTTCAATCTTTTGCATGTGGTCAGCCAGTTTTCCCAGCATCATTTACTGAATAGGTTCTCCTCTCCCCAGTGGTAGGTGGTGGAGGCTTTGTTGAAGATGAGTTGGTTGAGAAATTGAGGTTTTGCTTCTGGAATCTCAATTCTATTCCATTGATCTATATGCCTGTTCCTGTACCAATACCAAGCTGTTTTGATGATTGTAGCTAGGAATTCCTGGCTAGAGCAATCAGAGAAGAGAAGGCAATCAGGGTATCCAAACAGGAAAAGAGGAAGTCAAATTATCTCTCTTTGCAGATGACATGATTGTGTACCTTGAAAACCCAAGAGAATCTGTCAAAAACCTCCTTACCCTGATAAAGGCCTTGGCAAAGTCTGAGGATATAAAATAAATGTGCAAAAGATAATCGTATTTCTTTACACCAATAATAAACAAACAGAAACACAAATAAAAAGCACAATTCCTCTCACAATAGCCACAAAAAAAATGAAATACCTTGGCATCTTCCTAATCAGAGACGTGAAAGACCTTCACAATGAAAACTACAGAACTCTACTCAAAGAAATCAAAGATGACACAAACAAGTGGAAAAATATCCCATACTAGTGGATTGGAAGAATCAACATTGTGAAGATGTCCATCTTACCTAAGGCAATCTACAGATTCAATGCAATACCTATCAAATTACCAGCAACATTCTTCTCAGACCTAGAAAAAACAACACAGGAATTCAAATGGAAACACAAATGACCAAGAATAGCCAGAACAATCCTCAGCAAAAAAAACAAAGCAGGTGGTATCACATTACCAGACTTCAAACTTTACTATAAAAAATCTAACTCTTTTAAAGACAGTAACAATACTAGGGTTTACTCAGAACAGAACAGACAAATAGTCAGTGATATGCCCCATTTAACTTGTTAATAGATTTTCAAAAAACGTATTAGGGTTAAATAATTTTGTCATTTCAATTTAACTTTTAATTTTCTTCTTTTCCCTGGGTACAAGAGGAAGACTCTGCCACACTAATCAAATGTGTCCTATGCTGTTATTTGTTACAATATTACTTAGTTATAACTTAAAAATATTAAGAACATATTTATCAAAGAGAAAAGGAACTACAACTCAGATTACTAACTAGCATGCTGAGACATGGACTCCTCTGACCTTTACAGTCTTTGCATGGGGCTGAAGTGGATGGAGCTTTCAGTGTCTTGGAGCCTTTTCTGCTTACCACATATATTAGTATAATTTTCTATATATGAAATTATACAAAAAAGGTTGGGAAGTACTACTGCTATAACTAACCACAACATATAAACTGTATAATTAAATCTGCATTCAGGCAATTCTGTTGTTGACATGATAGTGTTGCTAACAGAAAGTTTTCTTATAATCAAAAGATAATTAGTACAATAATTACCAAGAAAAGCAAAGACCTGCTAGAACTTTCCAGAAATGCCATGCCCAAAAAAAGCATAAAAGCTTTTGAACAGATTAAAACAAAATATATTTATATACTTTCCCCTTTGCATACTTTCCTCTATAGTCTCATTCATTCATTAGCCTCTCTAAGTGAGAGACCAAGGTTTCATTTCCATTCAGCAAGTAACACATTTAAATATATAGGCAAGTTCATCAAAATTTCAAAAACATTTTCCCCCATGGGAATTCAAAGGATCACAACAATCTAACCTACTATGTTAGAGCCTCAAATAAAAAGAACAAAAAAAGGTCATTAAACACAGTTCTAGCAGCACTAAACAAAGAGAAATGAAAAATGAAAGCTTGGGCACACATTTTGAATTCTAGATGAATTAAACAACCACAGGCTGAGTCACAGATGAAGTATCCATACACAATGGAGAAACAATGACTGTTTTTCTGATGTCATCGTTTGTTGGCTAATTCTGAAACGTAAATTTAAACTCATGTTCATGCAGTTAATCTTGATCTACATATATATTTTCTTGATGGCAAGAATAGGAATTAAACATAAAATATTCAACAGATGAATATTCTAAGGTAAAATTCATCCAAAAATTTACCATTGGTCAGCATGTCATAACTATCTTTATAAAAACCTTCCTGCTCTTTATGGAAAACAAGCCATCTAAATTATCTTAAGATATTTCTCAGAGAATACTTCTCAAGTGACTGTGGTTTTAAAATCCATATTGGACTATTAGAAATCACCCATCTTTTTTCTTGGCCACATTACATTAAAAAAAGCGTACATTTTGAACTTCTGCATCCACCATCACCCATAATTCTGTATTATCTTCTGGGAGCTATTTTACTTGGTCTTTCTGGAATATTAATTTGTTAATCTCTGCATTAAGATTCTTTCATTTTCTGAATTTTGTCATACAAATCTGATAAAATCCATAGCTAAAGTACAACAAACAAATCCACTGTGAACATTTTCATTATTTATCTTAATAACCCAATCAGAAGACAAATTCTCAACTTTCTAATTTGAAATGAACTACAGTCACATAAGAACTTATTAAAATCAGATTTGTATTTAAGCAATTGAGCAAAATTTCTTCCTTAATCTTTCCCTTTCTTAACTTTCTTACTTTGGCTAATGAAGACAATTTTCTATCTGGTCTAACACATATATTATACATATACTAAAACAAAATTGTTGTATATCTTATTTGTTTTTTAAGATCCATCTCAAATGTTATTTTCGCCACAAAACATCTACAGATATTAGAATGAATTTCTAAAACCTTTCTCTATAGATGAAGGGTATGTTTATTTCTATTACATTCGAACCACTATGTCCTTTTGTGTGCACTGTATAATCCTGGATTGCACCATTCACATTGCACATTATGTGAATAGTAGATGTGTATGACTAGTAGCTGTGATCACTTTATGTGAGCCCTGTCTATCCTAGATTTGAAATGTTTTATTAAATGTCTCTTTCCAAAAGAACACTTCCTAAATAGGATGTCATTATTCTCTTGACATCCCTGTGAATACAGTATTTAGCAAACAATTGTCTAATGCAGCACTCTCTTTTTTTTCCATAGTTGAAGAAAAACATTCCACAAGACATCTTATTGCCAAGTAACATGTCTCTAAGATTTAACTGTATTTATCTGTTTCACTTTTACTATCCTTGTTTAGACATTTTTTTAATAATCAATATTTTTTATTATGATATTGTGGGGCACAGTTAAGGGTTAGGTATACAAATATGCTTCGTTCAGGCACTCTTGTTGATAAGAGGTGTCTCCCCATCCCCAGACAGATATTTTCTATCATTAATCCCATTTCCCTCCCCCTCGCATAGTTTCCCACCACTGTCAGTCATTTTCTTATGGTAATATGTTGGATGATCAAGGTCCACTATATGAGTGAAAACATGTGATACTCAGAGAGGTCATATGTGATACTTTCTGTGAGAGGTCACTCAGTATTATAGACTCTAGTTCCTTCCAGGTTGCTGCGAAATTCATGATTTTGTTCTTTTTCATGGCTGCGTCGTATTCCATTGTGTATATGTACCACATTTTAAAAATCCAGTCTTCTTTTGATGGACAGCATGGTTGCTTCCAGGTTCTTGCTATTGTGAACAATGCTGAGATAAACATACGTGTGCAGGTATCTTTTTCATAGAGTGATTTGAGTTCTTCAGGGTATATTCCCAATAGGGGGATTGCGGGGTCATATGGGAAGTTGATACTTCAAGCTTTGATTACTCAAGTATACTTAAGTATTTTACAAAGTACAGTTTGTACAGTGTTAATAGGTAGACTGAAAAATGGGTCTTTGGTTAAATAAGTTTGGAAACTGCTGTATTAAATAAATAGCTATTTTGCTGCAAAAATTCTAAAAGATTTTGTATGCTAATGATATTGGGAATCTCTAAGAAAGAACTCACTGCTTTACTCTAGAAGAAATATGCCCCATTAACTTCATACATTCACACAGGCTCATTTTGAGACTTACTACTTCTTCCTCATTTAGGAAAAAAAGAGAAGAAAGATTAATCTTATTACTTAGGCTACTGTGTTTCTTAAGATTTGGAGTGAGAAGGATATAAAAATTGCTTATACACAGGATTAAATAGATCTACTCCCAAGTGTTTTACCATTTCACAGAGCCTGCACTGTCCTGACTACATCATAACCTACTGAAAGTGATTAAAGAATAATTGGATCTAGAAGGAACGTACTACATAGTCAATGCTGCCATAGCTCCTCATGAGCCTTCTGAATCCTTCAGCTTCCACAGTGGTGAGGTTATCTTCATTCTTAATCATGACACGGAACTCTATGTTATATATCACCCTTTATTTGGTTACAGAATTATTTCAAACACACTTACCTCAGTAGTAGTTCCAACATCAGCAGATGGGCTGCATGTGCTCGTATCTGGAGGAGCTGTGCCTATACTGCTTCTAACTGGAGAAGAAGGGACAGGCCCTGTCATGGACTCTGGATAGGCTGAAGATGGATTGAAACTGCCTTTCTTCTGAATCTTATTCCAGACATTATTCAAGGTATCAGTTAACTCATAGAAGAGCTGTACCTGAGTATAAAAAAAGGGGGGTGGGGTGGGGAAGTCTTTCAACTTCTAGTCACAATCCACTGAATATTAAATATTAGAAAATTAACTAGTCCAGAGAAACAAAAATCTACCAATATATCACTGATCATGATTTATTCACATCTGAAATTTGCCTCCTACTCACACTGTGATATTTTACAATTATCCAGCATTATTGTGATTTAAAACCATAGTAATATAAACACAACTTATTATCGAACAATAGGTTTATTTTAATAAATAATTAATAGAACACATACAGATGCCTCTTAACCAGAGAACAGAATCAAAATTAGAAAAATGTATAACCTGTAATTATTTAATGTAATTATTTAGTGAAACACGAAATCACTACCATCCTTATTTCTAACTAATTTCTAAATCTAAATTTTCCATATATTTCCTAGAAATGAATCTAAAAACTGAATTTCTTGCCTGTTGGGAGCCAGCCGTGGAGGCCTGCCTGAGTGTTAGGGATCCAGGCAGGCTGCGGACCCTGAGACCACTGGTTCAGGAGCTGAAGGCCCATTCCCTCCTCCTTTCCTTGTTGTTTAGCATTACCCACTGTAGGGATTTTAACGATCTAAGCATGAAGCTCTGAGAATATGACAGGCATGGCTGACTCTAGGGATCCATTGTTCCCGCTTCTCACAGACTGTGGTTTCGGCTTTAAACTTAACACAGTTCAAACTCAGATCACATTTGGGAGCCTTATACATGATAACAAGCTTCTTTATAAGATTTAAAAATATATTTGTAGAATTAGTATATACATTTAGAAAGCTGTTTCCAGCATGAGATGGTTATCTAGGGTTACCAGAAATGGCCCAGCATGAACTTTGGGCTGGGCCACATTCCTAAGGGCCCAGCGTCCATTTTGGACTGGGCTGACCTATAATTAAGAGTTTTTTATAGTACAGGTAAAGTTAGCACAGAATAGAAAGGTATTAGGATTTAAGTCAGTCATTAGGTGTTGGGTATGCATAAGTTTGAGAAGTTATTGACTATTAGGATTTTATGATATTAAAGCTGTTGTATTGCTTTTGAGGAACATAAACCAAGCATAAGGAACAGTGAAATAATTTTAAGATTGTCCTTCCTCATGCTTGGGGGAAAACGCCTGGTGGGCGGGGATGCCCCCCCCACACCTGGCTTTGTGTTCATGTAAACTCTTGTGATTTGATTAAGATTGTCCTTTCTCATGCTAAGGAAAACACCTGGTGGGTGAGGATGCCCTCCACCTACCTGGCTCTGTGTTCATGTAAACTCTTGTGATTTGATTGCGGTTGCCCTTCCTCATTCCTAAGGAAACGCCTGGTGGGTGGGGGACACCCCTCACCTACCTGGCTTTGTGCCCACGTAAAAGTCTTGTGATTTAACATGTGAAAGTTTGGGATAAAAGGCTCACAACGGGTCCCAATAAACAGCTTCTGCTCATTTCACTGAACAGTTGTCCACTTTCTTTCTTTCTCTTTCTTTCTCTTTATATCTATGCCTCCATCTTGCTTTCTTTTAATATCTATCCCTACTACAGAATTGGCTTCTGCACTAGACAGAGTCCAGTTTCTTTCTTCCCTTCTAATGCTCCCAGAATATTCGCCGACGCTGCCCCACCTTCCAGGGACCCTCTAAATCTCTTTTGGGGGGCTGGCTCCCCATACTTGCCCAGGAAAATAAATTGAAAAAGAGTAATATAACATAGAATAGAAAAAGGAAAATGTTACGGACGAGACTTTTCAATAGATAAAGAACATATCCAACCTACTATTCCCAAAGGAGATGTCATTCCAATATTCAGAGAAAAAAAACTGTTTAACTTGTACATTGTTTGACTGAGTTCTAAGATATTTATACATGATTTAATAAATAAGCATCAATCATAGAATTTGTATGACAACACATTGCCATATACTGTATAAAACAAGCCTAGCAAAAAAAAATGCAAACACAATATATAAGCAAGTCCACAGCTGGATACCATATTCTGCTTGCCATTTTACAAAAAAGAGTAAAATTCTTATATTTATAAAAAGTTTCAGCCCCAGGACACATCCAGATGATGAAGCTGGCTTCTTACGTGGGCAGAGCAGATGCATAAAAACACTGTTGTCAATCCTTATTTGATATAGAACAGCACTTGGGTGTACAGTTTTCTCCTGCTTTTTGTGTAATGAAGTTTCAAATCTCAGGTTATAGTTATTTTTGTTTAAAAATAATCTAATGGCTAAAGATTTTATAAATAACTTCTTAGAAAATCTTAGTTCAAATTCTTTAGTCCATCACAATCATGAGTAAGTTTCTCTCTAAAAAAGTTTTGTTGCAAACCAAATTTTAAAAAAAGATTGTGTCTTTTCTTAAACAATTAGAACTGACAAAAAAAAAAAGTATAACCCCCCAAAAAAAAGTTCTAAATACTTTTAAGGGCATAAATTTTATTTATTTAAGAGATGCTGCTGTTTTTATTGTCACTACTTATGATTCCTTTAACTGTTACCATTAAAAAGTTTTGGGAGGCCGAGGTGAGAGGATTGCATGAACCCGCGTGTTTGGGACCTGCTGGGCAACATGGTGAGACCTCGTCTCTATAATAAATCAAAAACTAGCTGAGTGTGGTATCACGCGTCTGTAGTTCTGCTAGTTGGAAGGCTGAGGTGGAAGGATCGCTGGCGCCCAGCAGGTCGATGCTGGGGTGGTGGTACATGTGCCACTGTACTCCAGCCTGGGTGATGGAGTAAGACTCTAACTCAAAACAAAAACGAAAACAAAAAACTGTGCTTGAATGTCAACAAGTACATTGTGTTTAAAATGCCAAACAATTATATAAACTTTAAACATATTTTTATTTTCAAAGAAAGTTGCTAACAGAACTCAGACTTACCAAATTCAGAGGTTTAAATAAAAGGTAAAAAAATTTTTTGAGGATAAATGCTCACCTTATATTATACTGAAACATTATGCCAATTAAGATTACAATGAACTCTACCACTTCCCACTTTTAGAGTTTTCAAAATTAAAAAGTCTAATCAAAACACATATTGCCAAGGATGTAGAGCAACTGAAACTCTCAATTTCTGCTAGCAGAAACGAAAAATTTATAACACAGTTTGTTTTTGAAAAAGGCATATGCTTACCATATATGATCTAGTCATTCTATTCCTAAGTAATTCTCTAACAAAAATGAAAGCCTACGTCCATACAAAAGATATGAACACAAATGTTCATAGCAGCATTATGTGTAATAGGCAAAAATTGGGGAAAAAATCTGAAATATTTGTTAAGAAGTAGTGAATAAATAAATTAAAGTACACCCATACAACAGAATGCTATTTAGCAATAAAAAGAAATAAACTAATAATGCATGCGACAGCATGAATTAATCTCAAAACAATTAGGGAGAATGAAAGAAGCTAGGTTAAAAAGAATACAACTGGCTAGATGCAGAGGCACACACCTGTAATCCCAGCACTTTGGAAGCTGAGGTGGGAAGATTACTTGAGGCTAGGAGTTCAAGACCAGCCTGTGCAACTTAGCAAGGCCCTGTCCCTACAAAAAAATTTTTAAAATTTGCCAGGCGTGATGGTGATGCCTATAATCCTGGCTACTCAAGAGGCTGAGGTAGGAGACCACTTGGGCCTAGGACTTAGAGGTTACTGTGAGCTATGATCATGCCACCGCACTTTAGTCTGGGCAACAAAGCAAGATATTATCTCAAAAAGAAAGAAGGAAGGAAGAAAGGAATGAAGGGAGGGAGGGAAAGAAAGAAAGAACTGTGTGATACCATTTATATAGAATCCTAGAAAACAAAAATTAATCCATAATGACAGAATCAGTGATTATCTGTCATGAGGAGAAATGAAAGGGAGGATTCCAAAGGGACATAAACTTCTAAAGATGTTGGATTTATTTTGATTGTGGGGATTGTTTCAGGCGTTTATGTAAGCCAAATCTTATCAAATTGGATAACAGAAACATGCAGTTAATTATATACATATACCGCAATAAAACTTTTTTTAATCTCTAAAAAATGAGTATCACATGAGGCAGCTTTACATGAATTACGTATGATGGTGACTGAGTATCAGCAATGTCTTATGTGTTGAATGCTGATTAAATATAAAAATGATAATGTTATTTTAAAAAAATTATTTTCACAATTTTTCATTTAATCTATAGCCATTCAGAAAAGAGACTTAATTGGACTGGAGACACTAAGAAAACTCTTGAAGAGACATATTTTCGAAGGAGAGATATTATTTAGGTGGGTATAAAAAGTCATTATAGTCAGAAATACAGAATGAGCAAAAGCCAAGTGCAGGGGATGATCAAGACAAGACATAGGGACAATGGAGAGTCCTCCCCAGTTAGAGAGGAAGGGTTTATTTTACAGGGTATTAAGTGATAGACTGAGATAGAATCAAATCATAAAGTAGAGAGGAAGAAGAAAACTGTAAATACACTAAGTCAATGGAGATAAAAAAGAAATAGAATTTTACTAAGCAATGTAGTGATCCATATGAACATTGTGGAAATCTCTAAGTGAATATAAATTTAGAAAAAAACTATTTCATTTAGCAAGTAGGTTGTTACTAATCATTCAAATTCAGTTTCAAAAAAAGAATTTTTACAACAAAAATCTTTTCATATAAAACAATATACTTGCCCAGTTTAATTTTGTTTAAAAGATAAAAATAAAAATTAGGAGCTAAAAAAAATTTAAAATGTGTGAGTGGTACAACGATACAAATCCAGTTTTGTCTGAACTCAAAGCTTGTGTTTTTATACAGTAATGCCAAATTCTACTACTTTCCTGAAAACTGATCAACATAACTTTAGCAATAAAAACTAAGTAAGTGAAGAGAAAAATGGGCATAAAATCTGTCCTCTCACAAGATCCATGCACTTGAAACCCTGAAATGCTAAGATAGTTTTATGCTCTTGAGAATAACTGTAAGAAGACAATTTATGAATTCAACGACCAAAGGAAAATTTGAAGTGTTATGTTAAAGAAAGGATTCTACAGGCTTGCTTTTTTTTTTTTTTTTTTTAAATAAAGAAACAGAATCTTGCTACGTTGCCCAGACTGGTCTCTAACTCTTAGGCTCAAGCCATCCTCCCGTCTCAGCCTCTCAAGTCACTGGGATTATAGGACAGGCTCATTTAGTTTTGAAATGAAAACAATTTTTAGACTGAGAGATCAGTGTCTAAACACATTAAGTAGAATTGGATAACTTTGCTGAAATAGTTAAGATGAAGGGAAGGGGTGACAGAAGTCACTTTTAGTCACAAAAGCACTGAATATTCAAGCAGGGTAAGAACCATGAATGGCAATAAGAGTTCCAGGACTAACATAGTCAGACATTAAGGTCTGAAATGACAGTGAATTTGCTCTGGGCCTGCTTTACATATAGAGCTAGCCCTATTTTTAAAGTATACAAACTACATAAGGGCTCTATGGAGCAACAATGAGCCAAATTCAGCAGTGTATATGGGTCATACTTTTGATGTCATCCCAATATTTAAACAAAAGAAAGGTAGGAATTATTTCCATTAGATATAATTTTAAAAGCCTGTGCCTATAATCCAGAGCTCACAAACCTCCTGATATTATATCTCAGTATGCAAACTTAGTGGGTCTATACACTGTTTTGAGAAAAGGACTCATAGCTTTGATCAGATTATCAAAGTAGAGAATGTCATTTTTAAAAAAAGTACTAATCTGCACCTCCTCCTAAAACAAATCTTTTTTGTTTTTTTAAAGCTAATGGATTAGTAAATAAGCACTCACAAGAAAGACATTTATTTGGAGTTTCATGTTTTATCATCCAATTTAGGTTAATCTGTCATATGAGGATATTAAAGAGTATTAATCCCTCATCAAATCTTTGAGAACATATTGATTCTTCAGTGTTACGTTATTTTTGTGGTTTCATATTTCTTTATAAATTCTGCTGCATCCAACCAGGGATATTCAAACCAATTTGCAAAAAGGATCTCACATTTTAATCACAGTGAGTCTAAACTAACAAAATTACATTCATATAACATTTCAGAATTTACAAAGTATTTTCATAAATATATCATGACAAGTTTGTGATCAACTTTAGTTATAACAGGTGGTTAAAAACCTTAACATAAATTAGTTTATGAAGATTTATTAAGAATATAAAGTAGAATTAACTGAGTAGTAAGAATTACAACATTTTGGGTGAAAAGAAAGTCTTAGTGCATACAGTTCATTCATCCTTGGTGTAATTCTCCAAAAAAGTTCTTGGTATCTGTGGAGCAGGAGTTAAGGAGGCCTTGGAAACGAGGTAATAGGAGAAAGAACAACAGGGAGGAGCAGACATAGGAAGGAAATACCAAGCCAAACACAAGTTCTATGTGAAGCATTTGTTTAGAGGTGGTCTACATTAAATGATAAAATCTGAGCTTAGTTCCAAAGGTGGATAGTAAAAAAGATACCCCAGTGCTCTAGTTTTGAGCATGTAATAATATTATTAAAATCATAAAAATATAAGCATCTCAGTAAAAGAAAATGTTTTTAAAAGGTTGCTAAAACTGGAGTATAAAACTCAATTCATAATGGTAAGCTAATTTTTTCATTCAGCTGGGATGGCTATGGGGATAAGCAGAACTTGTGGAGTAGGACAATCTTTCCCACAGCTGTAATGATCTTTCCTAACTTATAAAGATTCTGGTAGATAAATCCATGTAGCAGGGGGCTATTATATATCGCTTTATAGAGAGATTGAATTACTACTAAATAACCATGAATTGAAAAAACAACACTTTTATTATCTGCAAAACTTTCTTTATCTCCCTTTGTAATATGTCTTTTTTCTGTCCCTCCTTCCTTCCCTCTCACTGCCCTGCCTCCAAGGCCACAACTACCCTGCTTTCTGTCACTATATAATAATATGCATATTCTAACATTTCATATAAATGGAATTATAAGTACTCTTTTTTCACTTGGCTTCTTTCAGTCACATAATTATTATGATATTCATCAATGATGTTGCATTTTACCAATAATTCAGTCCTTTTTATGGCTGACTGCATTATATCATATAAACAGGCCATAATTTGTTTTACTAATTCACCTAATGTTAAACATTTGAGCTGTGTCCAGTTTGAGGCTATACAAATAAAGCTGTTATATACATATGTGTAAGAGACTTTTTATGGTCATATACTTTTATTACTCAGAGGAAATACTTAGGAATTTCTGTGCTGTATGTTAAGCGTTTGGTGAACTTTTACAGAAACTGCCACGTTGTTTCTAAAGTTGTTGTATCATTTTTATATTCTCACAAGCAGTGTATGAAGAGTTCTATGTGATCCATATATTGTGTCCTCATTTAATTGAGTCAATCTAACAGTTGTGTAGTTATTCATTTTTTTCTCTAATAAATAATGATAGTAAGCATCTTTTCATGTGCTCACTGACCACAGATAGATATACTTGGTGAAGTATCTTTTGAAGCCTTTTCCCTATTATATTTCCTTAAGTTATTTTATTTACTGTTCTTCTTTGTCTTCATGCTATTGAGTAGAAAGGATTCATTAAATATTCTGGAAAACAATCCATTATTTGAAAATGTCTGGCAAATACTTTCGGCCAAGTGTCTGATTTTCTGCAATCTAGATGTGACTTAAAAAAAAAATGTTTTTAAACATGATGAATTTGGAGAAAATAGCCGTCAGCAATATTGAGTATTCTAATCTATGAGCATATATGTCTTTCCATTTTTTTTAGGTGTTCTTAAAGTTCTCTCAGCAATGTTTTGTAGTTTTCAGAATAAAGATATTAGATGTCTTTTGTTCATTTATGTTTCTTGGATCCAGTGTAAATGAAATCGATTTCATTCAATTTTCTAGTTGTTTGCTGCTAGTTCATAAAAATACATTTGGTTTGTGTACATTAACCTTGTCTCTTAATAGCTTGGTAAGCTTTATTAGTTTTAGTAAGTTTCTTATACTCCTCTAGCATTTTCTATAAAATATTCTATCTTTGCAAACAGTTTTATCTGCATCTTTATTCATGCCTTTTACTTCTTTTTCTTGGTTTATTATAATGGCTAGGAGCTCTAATATTACACAGAATAGTATTAAAAGAAGGAATCCTGGGATTTTTCCTGTGTCAGTGGGAAGCAACTCAGTATTTTATCATTAAGTACGATACTGACCATTTATTTTTCATATATGTCCTTTACCATTTTGAGAAATTTACCTATTTGTAATTTGTTCTCAGTTTTTATTATGAATGGGTGCTGAATTTTGTCAAACGTCTTACCTGCATCTACTGAAGTGACCATACAATTTTTCTCCTTTGTTTGTCAATATGTAAATTATTTTCAAAGACTTTTAAATGCTAAACCAAACTTGTATTTTTAAGATATATATACATGGTCACTATGGATTATACTTTTTACATATTGTTATCTTGTATTTACTAATATTTGGTTAAGAATTTTGACACCTATTTTCATGAGGAATATTGATATCTAATTTCTTTCTTTTGTAATGTCTTTTAAAAGATTTAATATCAGACTCACGCTGGATTCATAAAACTAGTTGGGCAGAGATCCTTTATCCTCTATTTCTGAGAAATAAAATCATTATTTTTCTCCATGAATATCTGACTGAATTCACCCATCTAGTTCTAAAGTTTTCTTAATGGAAAAGATTTTGACATCACATTCAACTTTGTTAAAAAAAATACAGGGCTTCTCACAGTTTGTTTCTTCTTGTGTCAATTTTGGCATAGTTCTTTTTCAATGAAAATTTCCATTTCGTCTAAGTTGTTGGCATTCGTTGGCAAAAAGTTGTTCATTATTAACTTATTATGTTTTAAATGTGTGTAGGATCTGTGGCAATAATCCCCCTTTCATTCCTGATATTGGTGTTTGCATACTCTCTCATTTCAGACTAGCTAGAGAATTATTAATTTTGTTATCTCTTCAAAGAACCAGTGTATGGCTTTCATATTCTTTCACTCACTTTTTTTTTAAACTGTCGCATTCATCTCTGTTCAATCTTTATTGTTTTCTTCCTTTTACTTCCTTTTGGTTTATCTTGATCTTTTCTTAGTCTTCTAAAGTTGAGCCTTAGGTGGTTGATTTAAGATCTTTCTTCGTTTCTAATATAACTATTTAAAGGAATGTCTTTCTCTACATGCTGCTTTAGCTGTATCCCCTTTTTTCATTGTCATTCAAGTAAAGACATTTTCTAACTTCCCAAGTAATTTTGTCTTTGTTCCATAAATTATTTAGAAGCAGGATGTTCAATGTCCAACTATTTAAAGTTTGTCTATATGGTTCATTATTATTGATTTCTGATTTAATTTGATTGTGGACAAATAATACACCTTCATATTATTTTTATCCCCTTAAACATGAAGCCACGTGTACCTGAAAAAGTTATATTCCACATTTGTTGGATATAATGTTGTATAAATGTCAATTAGATCCAGGTGAACTCATTGTATTTTTATATCTTTTGTGTCTCCACTTATTTATTTATGTAGTTGTTTTATCCACTGCTGAGATATACTATAAAAATGTTTTACTATGACTGCAGAATTACCTATTTTCCCCTTTAATTGTGTTACCTTTTGTTTCATGTCACTGTCTACCTGTGGTAATACACTTTTTGTTTATCTGGTAATATGTAAGTTCATCCTTCTTATGCTATTTGTATGGTGTATCTTTTCCTATGCATCTACTTACAATTTTTTTTTTTAAGTGAGAAAGCAGGATTTATTGAGAGGACAGAAAAACTCCCACAGTTGAAGGAGACCCAGGGGGTTACCCATAATCTGTTTCTTTATATTTCAAGTGTTTCACTTTCAGGCAGTATATAGCACAGTTGTTTTTTGTTTGTTTGTTTGTTTTCCCCTTCTCCACTCTATACATCTTTGTCTTTTAATTGGATTGTTTAGACCAGAAGCTTGCAAACTTCCTCATAAAGGGCTAGAGAGTAAAATATTCTAGGCTTTCTGGTCCATATTGTTCTGTTACTGCTACTCAACTTTGAAGCTATAGCAGTGTAGCAACCATAGATAATACGTAAAATATGAATGTGGCCAAATTTGGCCTATGAGCATTAGTTTGCTGATTCCTAGTTGAGACCATTCATATTTAATGGAATCATTGATATGGTTGGCTTAGTTCTTATTTTTATTTGGTTTCTATTCTCCATTTACTGCTCTTCTGTTATGCTTCTCTAACGTTTTTGGTTTGATTGTTTTTTAGTATTTAATTTTAATTCATCTATTGGCTTTCTGACCCTATCCCTTTGTATTTTTGTATTTTCTTAGTATTTGTTCTACAAATGTTTACAGTCTACTTAAGAGTTTATATTGTACCACATCATATAATAAGTAGAATCTTGCAACCACATAGGTAGATGCCTTTATCCTATCTTTCTCTATCTTTAATATTATTGTTGTCAAATATGTTACATCTGTATACACTGAAAATTCCAGCAATGTTATAGTTTTTGCTTTCTATGTTCATACACATTTTTTAAAATGGTTTTTTCAAAAATATTTACTCAGCTATTTTCCATTTCTGTTGGTTTCCCTTCATTCCTGATGATCCAAATTTTCATCCAGTATTATTTTTCTTTAGCCTGAAGAACTTTAATATCACTTGTAGAACAAGGCAGGTGATGACAAATTTTCTTCATCTAAAAATATGTTTATTTCACTTTCATTTTTCTGGAATTCTTTCCTGGATTAAGTTCTTTTATGTTAGCATTTTTAAAGATATTGTTCCAGTTATCCTTTCCTATAACTGCTTTCAAGATTTTAAAAAGTTATCTTTGGTTTTCAGTATTTTAATCACAATGTGTTTAAGTGTGTTTTACTTTGAATTTATCCTGCTTGGGATTAGGTGAACTTCTTGAATATGTAAAAGTCTATCTGTTTCTCCAAATTTGGGAAGTTTTCTGCAATTATTTATTCATTTTTCTGGCCCCAGTCTTTCCTCTTTCTGAAACTCCAAGTACATGATATTTGTCTGACAGCCATTGAAGCTGTTTGTTAAAAACAACAACAAATTTTGCTTTTCTGCTTTTCAAATTCAGTAATTTCTACTGAATCATCTATGTTCAAGTTCAGTGATTCCTTCTTCTATTATTTCCAGGCTACCTTCATGTCCACACAATATGATTTTCTTCCTTTAGGAATATATTGTTCAGTTCTAAAATTCCATTTGATTATTTTTATATTATTTTTCAGCTGAGAATTCTTATCTTCATCATTTAGTGTGCTTTCCCTTACACCTTATAAAACATGTTTAATAGCTGCTTTAAAGTGTTTTTGCAATTCAATTATTTTAAAACAACTGAGAATATTCATTTATGTGGTAGTCAATTGTTAGTTTTTGCATTTTTTCTACAATATATAGGAAAGATAGGCTTATAGTGCTTATGCTGCCATGATAGGAGTAGATCTCCTAAGTTTTCCTTTTTAACAACTTCTGTGACAAATGGTCTAAAAGAGTTGAATCTGTTACTCTGTGGTTTATTTGGTAGAGCTGCCATAACAAAGGACCATAAACTAGGTGCTTAAAATAACAGAAATGTATTGTCTTAGAGTTCTGGAGGCTAGAGTCCAAATTCAAACTATAAGCAGGGCCATATGTTCTCTGAGACTCTGAGTAGAGTTCTTCCTTGGTTCTCTTCCTAGTTTCTGGTGGTGGTCAGCAATCTTTGGTGTTTCTTGGCTTACACCTTCATTAGTTCAAACTTTGCCTTCTTGCATCCATGGCAATCTTCCTGCTTGTTTCCATGTAATCTTCCTTCTGTATGTGTCTATGTCCAAATTTCCCCATTTTATAAGGATACTAGTGACACTGGATTAGGGTTCACCCTAATGATCTTATTTTAACTTACTTCTGCAACAAACCTATTACCAAATAAGGTTATACTCTGAAGTACAGGGATTTAGGACTTCAACATATCTTTTTATGGGGAGTTTATGGGGACATAATTCAACCCAGAACAGTTTCTTTTTGTCATGTTTAAAAGCAACCATTAGCAGTGGCATTAGCAGTGGCATTTTAAGAATAATCTCAGAATTAGGCAAGTCATTTCATAATTATTCTCTTCTATATCACTATGGGTTATAATTCAAAGGAAAATGGCCATTAGACTAGTATATTTTACTACTGATTCTAAAGGAAATGGCTTTTACAATGGAGGATGAGCTTTAAGTTTTTGTATAGTGTTCTTTTCACATAGGGACCTTGTCATATTTTTAATTAAATACATTTATGACAAGGTTATCACCAATATATTAAGACCAATCTTTTCAAAGTACACAAATATAAAATATTAAAGCTAAGTCAAACTGTGCAGCATATGGAAGGGGAGAGAATAGAAGAATAGAAGAAAGAAGAATAGAAGAAAGAAGAATGGTATCAGTAAGGAGGCTCTATAAATATGAAATGACATTTGAACCTACTTTATAAAAAAACTTTTTTTTTTTTTTTAAGGAGACAAAGTCTCATTTTGATGCCTAGGCTGGAGCACAGTGGCTATTCACAGGCACAAAGATAGCATATAGTACAGTTTTAAACTCCTGGGCTCAAGAGATCCTCCTATCTCAGGCTCCCTAGTAGCTGGATCATAATCATGTACTACTGTGGGCAGCTACTTGAACCTACTTTTAAAATACACCCTTTAAAAGCTGGCTTATAACCGTTAATGCTGGGATAAACAGAGATTTACCTGTATAGGCTTTTAATATCCAGTAATAGTCTTAAAAATATTATTTTAAAAATATAACTTAAGGCCAGGCACAGTGGCTTCCACTTGTAATCCCAGAACTTTGAGAGGTAGAGGTAAGAGGATTGCCTGAGTCTAGGGGTTCAAGACTAGTCTGGGTTACCTAGCGAGATGTCGATTCTACAATAAATCAAAAAATTAGGCAGACACGGTGGCGCCTGCCTGTAATTCCAGCTATTTGGAAGGCTGAGGTGGAAGGATCGCCTAAGCCCAGCAGGTTGAGCCTACAGTACCCATGATCATGCCCACAGAACTCCAGGCAAGTGACAAATGAAACTCTGACTCAAAAAAATAAATAAAATAAAAATAAAATAACACAACATAAAATACAATAAAATAAAATATTGCATGATGAGCAAAGAAGTTTTGAGTGAGACTATGACTGAAAATTACATTTGATCAGTTCAACACTTTCAGCCTGACAGTAAAATAGTTCTTCAGTGTTGAAAAACATTACATCTGCAACTGATTTTATTCCATCAGCCAAAAGATACATTTATGCTGCCACCATTACATTTTCAGAAGAGTTTAAATTACAAAACTTGAGAGAGCTTCAAAGTAACTCCTAATCTAACCACCCTGACCTTGATGGCCCAGTTAAAAACAATTTAGGATACTTAATAGAAAAGAAACCCTTCAACAAAATGGATAACTATTGTTTTAAAATCACATTACCTTAAATTTCCTTTCATAAATCAAATGTACTAACCTGGGGATTAGAGCATTTTATCTCTAGTGAGTCAAGGTCAACATGGAGACAGACAACAAATGAATGGCGTGTATCCAGGCCTGCAGCAAGTAATTTTTGAGATGTGACAGCTAGAGTAGAAGTACAACCCATAGGTTCCACTAGGCAAAGTGTCACTTGTTTTCCAAGAAGGGTATATATGCTGAAATGATGCAAGCTGATAGTCCAAGGAAAAGCATCACCTGACATAGGGAAGAAAAGAGAGTAGGAAAGCATTTCAAAAAATACAGTTAATTGTCACATGTTAATAAATTATATAGTGTTTATATTTAAAATGTAAAACATTTAATATGTAATGATTAATACAGCATCACAGAAAGTGAACACAATATACCAGAGACAAAAGTGACAATCTGCATGCTACTTAAAAGGTTGTCTTTTAAAAATGTTTCTATTTATTAACATACTAAGTTAACAATTATGCAAATTATAAGCCACATATATGAATGTAAATTAAATAAATGAGATAAAAATATAAATTGAAGTTCAAAGTCCCTCTTTCCCTTACCCTAGTGGGTTGTACTGTCAATGGCTGGGGATGTACACACTGTGTCTTAGAGAATACAGAAAACTGATTAAATTGGAAAAATGTAATAATATGCATATGGATTGAAGAGTACCACAGAGCTTGCTATGGAATGGGACAGGAAAAAAAAAATAAACAATCTACTATGGTCTGTTGGACCACCTGCATCAGAATCATGTGGGTGCTTAATTAAAACAGAGGTTCCTAGATTCTACTTCATATCTACTTACTCATAATCTCTGGTGGTAGGGCATGCATTTTGATTTGTTACCTGGATGATTCTTACATAAATAAGCTTTTACTAACTTATCTATTTTATATCTACTATTTTACTAACTTCAATGTCCAAATTTCGAGATAAAACCATTTCATTTTTTATTATGGTTACAGGAAAGTACTTTTTGAAATAATTTTTACAAGTACACTCATAATTAGAATATTTATAGATGTATTATTATGACATTAACCTGATGGAAAATATGTTCTTGTCATTTGTATTTTGGACTTTACTGTTCTACTAGAGCTCGTCAGTACAGACAATACATTAGAGACTTCTTTTTAAGTAACTCAGTTATTTCAGAACACAGTAAGAACATTCATTTACTAATTAGAGAGGTGCCAAGTACTTCACTGCAGAAAATTGAGAAAATAGAATATATAAAGAAGAAAATATAAAAATAAGCCATAATTCACTTACTACCCCCCACCATTTACAGTATATATACATTTCCTCATTAACATATTTCCTTCATATATGAAGGATGTACTCAGGCAGTGTTAGAACCATGGATCACACTGTACTTACAGTTTCATATTCTTTTTCATTGAAGAAAAAATATGTGAATTAGTAAAGGGATTATACTGTAAATATATGTAAGAGGGGTCTACATAGGCATCTGATACTCAGTAGATACCACCAGATTCTTGTAAGTTTTAACATTTAAAACGTCTTGGCTTAATATAGTTCCAAATATTATTATAAAATTAGAAACTCTGGGGCCAAGTGCAGTGGCTCATGTCTGTAATTCCAGCACTTTCAGAGGCCAAGGCAGGAGGATTGCTTGAGTCCAGGAATTTGAGACCAGCCTAGGCAACATAGCAAGGTCTCATCTCTACAAAAAATAAAAAATTACCCAGGTGTGGTGGCACATGCCTGTAGTCCCAACTAATTGGGAGGCTAAAGTGAAAATGTCACCTGAGCCTAGGAGGTGGTGGCTGTGTGAGCCATGATGGTGCCATTGCACTCTAGCCTGGGCAACAGAGTGAGACTTTGATTAAATAAATAAATAAATAATTAGAAACTTTGAAACTGACACTTGCATAATAGAATAAATCTAGCAACAAAGTAGTTCACAATAACTGCACTGGAAACAACAATAATGTCATAATAATATGTTACTTTGCTTGTAATACAATTTAAAATATTTTCCCCCAAGTAAGAATGACAAATTTTAAATCATCTGTAACTAACTAAAATTAGCTAAAAACCGACATAAAATTCCATCCTATTTACAAAATAAAGGCTCTGCCAAATTTGTCTTAAAATATTTTGAGATGAGTTCAGATTACATGTTTGAAAACTGGTAGTGAATTACACATATTTTTCAAATTTTATTTTATCCAACAAATGGTAAATGGTAGTTATGGTGATGGAAGAGTATCACATTTGAATTTGTTAAATAAAATACGACATTGGTACTATCTCAGATATATGCTTCTACTTTTTCTTTGGAATCAAACCAATAAATTGAAATTGGGTATATCATACTCTAACTCTTAAAAAGAACTTTTCACAATACTACTTCATTTACCTAGTATGGAGATTGACTGTTTTAAAAAGCACACTATACCTAAAAGATGAGATGTTAATATGTAATGACAAAAAGTCCACATTCACTGTGAAAAATTTCACAAAATACATTAGCCAATCACACACTCCCTTTACAGACACACCAAAATAAAGACAACTTATCTACTTGTAATACTGGCGAAAATAATATTCTGGGTACTCACTAAAATACATCCAGACATCCATGACAGGCCAGAACTACACAGTACTCTGAGAAATTCATGAAGCTCAATCTGGGCTGACCTTCAAGATTAACATTTTTATTTTACTTGGAAAGTTCTAACACTATAATCTAAATACTTAGAGAAAATACTGCTGGAAGAATTCAGAAATTTCCAAACAAAATGTCTAAAGAACAATAACAAAACGAAGCAGGAAGATTGAGAATTCCATTGTAATAATTGACCCTTCCATATTATCAACAGAGAAAAGAATACAAACAGAATAATTCTCAAGAAAATCATGAGCAAACACTGATGTAATTCAGAACAAATAATATGAAAAAGAATGAATATGATAGAAGGCTTTGGGACAAAATGAATGAATAAAGAACAGTCAGTGAGACTATGTGTTACATATGTCAATGCCAAGGGGTGGTGTGAGAAGTAGACCCCAAAGGAACATATTAACTTAAAACTGAGTGAAACTTAAAAAACAAACAACTGTGGATTTCCTTACATGTTGTGTTATCATATGTTGTTGATTTTACATCGACCTAGTATCAGAAGATTGCAGTTTAGATACAAAAGTAATTTTAATAATACAGATATCAAATATGTTATCAATGTTGAAGTATGTTATCAATGTTGAAGTTAGTGAACAGTACCTAATTATACACCCTTATCATCAACATCTAATTTATGACCCTGAATCTTACTGGAAAGAGATTAATCTTTTGGAAAGAGAATCAGTTTTATATTAGTAGAAGATACTCAACTAATATACTTGGGGCCAATGTGAATCACCTTACAAATTCTATCACGCAAAAAGGAAAGCACGTTGGTCAATATAGGAGATACTTTGCTTGGTTTTATTTGCTTTCATTACCTCAGTCATTGAATGTTTAATTTGTCATAAGAAACAAAAAAATGCCTTCTTCTTCTCCCAATTTTTTTTTCCCTTATGTTCAACAAGTATGACTCAGGCAGGTTTGTATTTCAAGTAAAAATTAGTGTAATCAGAAACATTCTACCACCTATTGTGAGGGAAACATTTTAGAGACAGATAACACTACAAATATAAGTGAGCCAAAATTACTGACAGTGTTTCCCCAAACCAGTTAGCACTTAACTGATTTAAAAACAGTTAAGGGCTGGGCTCAATAGTTCAGCCTGTAATCCCAGCACTTTGGGAGGCCGAGGCACGTGGGCTGCCTGAGCCCGGCGGGTTAGAGACCAGTCCGGGCAACTTGTGAGACCTCATCTCTACAATAAATCAAAAATTAGCTGGGCGCAGTAGCACACACCTGTAGTTCTGGCTACTTGGAAGGCTGAGGATGAGGAATCACCAGAGCCCACCAGGTCGATGCTGGGGTGGCCATGAGTGTGCCACTGCACTGAGACGCAAACTCAAAAACAAAAACAAAAAACAAAACAAACAAAAAAAGTTAAGATAACATGTTCTTTAATCCTAGTGATGTTAATTTAAGTAACAAGTACTTTCAAAAAATCAAGGCATTAAAATGATATAATCAATCTTCCTGAAAGGCAAGGATAGGTAAAATGCCTAGAAAAAGAGGAAATGAAAATGAGCAACCTATAATTTTATTTGCTCTGTAACTAAAATTCTATATTTGGAATACTGTCCTCCACTAGGAAATGTGACATGTACTGCATATACAAAATATAATAATAATAGTAATATTAAGAAATAATTGGTTTCAAACTTGTGAAAAATTTTCTTCACATCTAAAAACCTAAGTCACTGCTAGCACTATTTACTTCTGAAAGTTATTACTAGTTTAATCAAGACTTAATCATTAAAATTTCATTATTCATAAAGAAATATAATACTGCTTAAGATTATCTAAATTTATTATTTCAATGATAAATAATGCAAAACTAGAATAATCATTGCTTGTGAAAGAAGTAGAGACTGAAAAGAATAGCATAGTCCTTCAGGTAATAAAAGTATTGGTAGTTTATCTATAGTTTTGTTAGAATTGTGAATATAACAATGTGTGACTTACTTAGGGTCAATTAGTAGAGAAGACTGCTAGTACTTTATAAATAGACAAGATTACATCAGTAACATGAGTGCCATGGGATGGATAAACTGTCTTAGTTGGCTCAGGCTGCTATAACAAAATACCATAGACTGATGGTTTAAACAAAAGACATTTCTAACACTTTTGGGAGCTAGAAATTCCAAGATCAAGGTACTGGCAAATTTGATTCTTGGCGAGAGCCTCCCTCAAAGCTGACTTATATAGAGTTGCCTTCTTGTTTTATCACATGACACAGAGAGAAGCAACTCTGGTGTTTCTATCACTTCTTTTTTTTTTTTGAGTTAGAGTCTCACTCTGTCACCCAGACTGGAGTGCAGTGGCCGCTCCCGGCCACCGCAGCCTCGATCTGCTGGGCTCTGGTGATCCTTCCGCCTCAGCCTTCCGAGTAGCTGGAACTACAGGCGCGCGCTACCACACCCGGCGCATTTTTGATTTATTGTGGAGATGAGGTCTCACCAAGTTGCCCAGGCGGGTCTCAAACCCGGGGGCTCAGGCAATCCACTCACCTCGGCCTCTTATAAAGGCACCAGTTCCATCGTGGGGGCTTCAATCTATGATGTCATATAAACACAATTGTCTCTTAAAGGTCCACCTCCTGATACCATCACATTAGGGGTTAAGGCTTCAACATATGAATTTGAAAGGAACATAGATACTCAGTTCATAACATGAGTATAGGTAACACTGATACCTACGCATATAAAAAAGGAACAAAAATGCCAGGTATGTGAAAATCTTATAGATTTGTAAACCATCAGTGAAAAGATGATAGCTACTATATAAGGAAGCTATACATTTTAGAAGAACACCTATATTTAAAAGAAGCACAGAAGAAATGGGGAAAGAGCCCATGAAGAACATTCAGGAGCGACCAAGATCTACAGAAAAAAACCAAAAGAGAGTGGTTATCCAGAAGTTAGGAAAGAATTTCAAGAAGGAATCAACCAACAATGTCAAGAATAAAAAGGTTTCCACTGGTTTTGGCAACTAAGAGGTTTGTTTTATTGATTTAATAGGGTGAAAAAGTATCTCAACATTCCTGTATGCCAACATGGGGGTCTATAACTGTTGAAGAACATTTAAAAACACAGTACAGAACATACAGTATGCAGTAAATATGGATGGAAGGAAGGAGGAAGGGAAGGAAGGGGGGAAGGAGGAGGGAGCAAAGGAGGGAGGAAGGAAGGAGTATGCCTGAATGAGTAAAATTGGCTGGGTTCTAAGCATTGGCAGCAGTATAAGGGCTTCTTCTAGTGAGGCTGATTCTTTTTTGAGCAAATATTCTGAGTTTAAACTATACGACATTAATCTTAATCTATAGACAGAGTAGTGAACAGTACAAACTCACTGTTCTTATGGATCTGGCATTAGATTCTCATAAGGAGTGTGCAACCTAGATCCCTCACATGCACAGTTCACAATAGGGTTTGTGGTCCTATGAGGATCTAATGCTGCTGCTGATCTGACAGAAAATGGAACTCTGCTCGCATGCTGCTCACCTCCTGCCGTGTGGGCCGGTTCCTAACAGGCCACAGACCAGTACCAGTCCATGGCTTGGGGTTAGAGGACCCCTGTTCTAGAGAAAGAAAGATAATAAACTATTACTCAAATTATATATAGTATAGTAATGGTGATAAGTGCTCTGAAGAACAATTAGCAGGGTAATGGGACAGAAGCTGATGGAGGTGTCATTTTAAGACAGGATATTCCAATAAGACATCTCTGATAAAGTGAAATTACAAAAAATGAGCCAAAGGGTTATTTGGAAGAGAAGTATTCAAGGAGAAATGCAAAGGTCGTGCAGTAGGAATGTGTTTGGATGGGAAGCTATCGATGCTTTCACTGACTTTAATTAAAGTAGTATGAAATGTATGTTGAGTAGGGAAAATGATAGAAAATTTATAGCAGCTATTATAAGAAGTGTAAAGACATCAAAGGGGAAAAATTTACAAAATTATCAATGAAGGCCAGAAGTAGCTTTTTAAAAATATTGTCAAGAAATCAAGAAGAAAAGCTCAGTTAACAAAGAGCTGGAATGATCCAAGGCTGGAATTCATTCCATGAAAATGAGAATCTGGGAGGGTATATAATTATACATTTGTGCTATTTAATACACATGGCATTATTATTATTATTATTTTTAGTTGGAATCTCACTCTGTTGCCCAGGCTGGAGTGCAGTGGCATGCTCACGGCAACCCTAGCGTCAACCTGCTGGGCTCGGCGATCCTTCTGCGTCAGCCTTCCAAGTAGCCAGAATTAAAAGCACATGCTACCACACCTGGCTAATTTTTTATTTATTGTAGAGACGAAGTCTCGCCAAGTTGCCCGGGCTGGTCTTGAAATCGTGGGGTCAGGCAATTCACTCTCCTTGACCTCCCAAAGTGCTGGGATTACAGGCTGAGCCACCGAGCCCAGCCACACATGGCATTTTAACTGGACAGCAATCATCTTCTGTATAAAGCAGCCTTGGATAACTCTTTTTGCATGTCACAATGCATTATATTTCCTGACTCAGTGTGGCTAAGCTAAGGAAATAATGAAATAAACTCATTTCCAGGCTAAATAGTAAACAGCAGCAACAAAACTTAGCATATGAGTAGCTTGACAAAAATTTTTTGGGGTGAGACTTGCAGTTATGGCTAAGTGGGGAGATTAAAAACAAACCCTCTTTCCCAAAAATAACTGCAAAACTGGATATCACTGATAAAACATAAAACAAAAAACACAACCATTTCAGCACTCTGGGAATTAAAGAATCTGAAAAGCATTTATGGGTGAAACACTGTAGTGCTTAGACAAGAAGACAGAGTCTGTGATATTCTTGTGGAGGTTCTGTGAGGGCAAGACAGACCATGAAGACTGGAGGCAGTGCTGCCATGGTCAAAGAAAGGTCATTTGATTTGGAGTGATGAACAGTGCCCACATCCAGCAATACTATCAGTGAAAGTAAGAAAAATGTCAACCAAGAACTTTATGTCCAAACAATCCTTCAAAAATACAGGTGAAATAAAGACATTCTCAGATAAACAAAGGCTAAGAAAATTCATTGCTGGAAGATCTTCCTCACAAGAAATATCTTGTCCTTCAGTCCTTCAAGTGATAATTCAAATGCACAGGAAGAAAGGAAGAGCACGGGATGTGATGCACAAGGGTTACGTGAAAGGCTGTAAATATTTAATTTATAATTTCTTCTCTTAAGTATTTTGAAAGGCTGTTGATTACATAGAACAATAATTATAATACTGTATCATTTGGTTATGTTACATATAGATGCAATGTATGTGTCAATAGAGGGGGATAAATACTAGATATAAATTAGAAATAATTTTATATAATTTGCCAGAATTCAATTAGGAATTTAACTGAGGTAGAATGTGATCAATTCAAATGCATAATATAGTCCCCAGAGTCATTCTTAAAATATATATATAAAAAATGGAAAGAGAAAACAAAATGATAAAATAAATACATATTTGAAACAAAGAAGGCAATAATAGAAAAACAGAGTAACAAAAAAAAGACATGAGAAACAGACAACAAATAGCAAAATATCAACTGAGTTCAAATATATTACATTAAATAGAAATGTTCTAGACACATAACTTAAAAACAAGAGAATGTCAGTCTGCATTAAAAAAAGATTAACTAAATACCGTCTAAAACAGAAATACTTTTATTAAAAACAAAACTAAGTTTAAAGTAAAAGAATAAAAAAAGGTGTGCCATTAAACCTATAACCATAAGAAAGCTGAAGTCGCTATAATTAATAACAGACAAAATCAATGTAAGACAAGAAAGAGGACTACTTCATATAACAGGGTCAATGTTTTAGGAAAACCTAACAATTATAGGTAAATATGCACCTAAAAACAGTCTCGAAATACAGTCATGCAATGTTTTAATGACAGATCCACATTTGCAATACTGATTCCATAATATCTGTCTAGTTATTCTGTCAATTATTGAGAAAGGGGTATGAAATCTTTTTTTTTTTTTTTTTTTAGTTGGAGTCTCACTCTGTCGCCCAGACTAGAGTGCAGTGGCTGCTCCCGACCACTGCAGCCTCGACCGGCTAGGCTCCGGTGATCCTTCTGCCTCAGCCTTCCAAGTCACTGGAACTACAGGCGCGCGCTACCACCCCCGGCTAATTTTTGATTTATTGTAGAGATGAGGTCTCGCCAAGTTGCCCAGGCAGGTCTCGAACCCGCGGGCTCAGGCAATCCACTCATCTCAGCCTCCCAAAGGCGCGGGATTACAGGCTGAGCCATCGAGACCGGCTGTATTGAAATCTTTAAGTATTATTTTGTGATTCTCTATTTTAAAAAACATCAGTCAGTTTTTGCTTCATGTACAGTTATGAGTCACTTAGTGACAGGGATACATCTTGAGATATGCACACACACACACATATACACATACACACACACACACACACATATATTTTTGAGTTGGAGTCTTACTATATCGCTCAGGCTGAAGTGTGTGGCTTGCTCACGGCCACTCCAGTGTTGACCTGCTGGGTTCAGGTGATCCTTCTGCCTCAGCATTCCAAGTAGCTGGAACTACAGGCATGCGCTGCCACACCCGGCTAATTTTTTGATTTATTGTAGAGACGAGGTCTCACCAAGTTACCCGCGCTGGTCTTGAACTCACGGGCTCAGGCAATCCACTTGCCTCGGTCTCCCAAAGTGCCAGGATTACAGGTTGAGCCACTGAGCCCAGCCTCATATTATATTTTTATTGTACATTTTCTAGGTTTAGTTATGTGTAGATGCAAAAGTATTTACCATTGTGGTAAAAATGTACAGGTTTGTAGCACAGGAGCAATAGACTATACCATAGGTGGGTTATAGCCTAGGCTATACCATCCAGATGTTTATAAGCACATTTTATGTTGTTTGTTCAACAACACTGCCTAATTATGCATATCTCAAGACGTATCCCTGTCATTAAGTGACTCATAACTATACATGAAGCAAAAACTGACTGATGTTTTTTAACATAGAGAATTACAAGTAATACTTAAAGATTTCAATACCCCTTTTTCCATAATTGACAGAATAACTGGACAGAAACTCAGCTTTACTAAGTAGATTCCTTAAGGAACACAGATTTTAAAAAATGTAAATCATTATTAACCTACTCAACCTAACTGACATATATAGAACGTTCATCAAAAAACAACAAAATACACATTCAAATGCATATGCAACATTCTACTAAATAGACCACATGCTAGATCATAAAATAAGTCTTAATAAATTTAAGTATGTCCTCTGACTATAATGGAATTAAATGAGAAATCAGCAAGAAAAAGAAATCTGTAAAATTCTGAAGTATTTGGAAGTTAAACAACATACTTCAAAATAATCCAGGGTCCAAATAAGAAATCACTAAAAAAAAAAAACCTAAATATTTTTAAGCAAATGAAAATAAAAACATACCAAACTTTCTGAAATGCAATTTAAGTAGTACTTAAAGAAATATTAAATGCCCACAGCATACAAGAATAAATTTCTCAAACCAGTGACCTACATTTCAGCCTTAAGGAACTAGACAAATAAGACAAAACTAAAAACAATGTTAGTAGAAAAAAGAAAATAAAGAATAGAGCTAAGATCAAGACAGCAAAAAGAAAAAACCTCAAAAAAAAAAAAAATCAATGAAACCAAAAGTTGGTTCTATGAATAAATTACCAAAATAATAACCCTTTATCTAGATTTAAATAGAAAAAAGGAGATAAGTCACAATTACCAAAATAAGAAACGAGAGAGAATAACACTATTAATTCTTCGGAATTAAAAAGGATTAAAAGAGAACATTAAGAACAGCTTTATGCCAACAAATTAAGACAGTTTAGATGAACAGACAACTTTCTAGGAAGACACAAATTACCAACAACTAAAGAAAAAATAGAAAATTTCCATAGACTTATATCAAACAAAGAAATTGAATTATTAATTTTAAAACTTCCACATGGCTTCATGGGTAAATTCTATCAAACATGTAAAGAAATGGTAATCCTTTATAAACTTCCAAAATTAGAGGAGGAAAGACTTTCCAACTCTCCTTTGAGGCCAGCATTAACCTAATATGAAAATCAGACAAAGTTATTACAAGGAAACTGTAGACTAAAACCCTTAATTAACACAGATACAAAAATTCTTTAAAAATTTAGCAAGCCACATCTAGCACCATATGAAGCAGATTATACACTATGACCAAAGGAGATATATTTGAGGCATACACGATTGCCTTAATTGCTTAAAAAAATTATGTAAAATTGGTTAATGTAAAATACAATGTTAATAACATAAAGCCCCAAAACCACATTATCATCTCAATCAATTCATAAAAACATATGATGAAATCCATAAGCAATTCATGATTTTTTAAAAAGTCTCAATACATTAGAAATAAAATGAATCATTTTCAGCCTGAAGAAGGGCATCTGTGAAAATTCAACAGCTGTCATTGTACTTAATGGTAAAAGACTGAATACTTTTCCTCTAGGACTGGGAACAAGGCAAAGATGTCTGCATTCACTAGTTCCATGCAAAATTACATAAGAGATTCTAGACAATGTACTAAGGTGCAAAACAAAATTAATGTCATTCCGATAGGAAAGTAAATAAACAAAAAAAAGAAAGTAAATACACACAAAAAAGAAAAATATACAAAATGCAACTGTATTTTCATATAGTAGGAATGAAGAATACAAAATAAAAATAATTATATAACAATAGAATTGAAAAAATATACAGTAATAAATTTAACAAAGAAGTACAAGACTTGTACACTAAGATCTGCAAAATATTTCTGAAGATCTAAATAAATAGAGAAACATTTTGCATTTGGCACACTTTCCCATACTGATCTATAAATTAAAAATGTAATGCCTACCAAAATTCAAGCAGGATCTTTTTGTAAAAATTGATAAGCAAATGCCAAAATATTTATAAAAATGCAAAGGACATAGAATAGACAAAATAATTTCAAAAAAAGAAGAAAGTTGGATAGCTTATATAAACTGATTTCAAAACTTACTATGACACCACAGTAATCAAGACTGTGTTGTACAGTCACAAGGCTAGATAGATTGATCAGTGGATTAAAATTGAGAGTCTAGGAAAAAAGTTATATTTATTGTCAACTGACATACAACAAAGATGTCAAGACAATTCACTGGAGATAGACTAGTCTTTTGAACAAATAGTAATATGACAATTAGATATTCACATGTAATAAAATGAACATAGATCCTTACTTCACACTAGATACAAGATTATCTCAAAATGGATCTTAGGCTAAATGTAAGAGCCAAAACTATGACACCAAAGCACAATTCATAAAAGAGAAGAAAATTTACAAAATGGATTTCATCAAATTTAAAACGTTTCTGCTTTAAAAGTAACTATTAAGAAAATGAAAAGACAGGCCACAAACTAGAAGAAAATACTTAGCAAATCATGTATCTAAAAAAAAAAAAAGGCTTCTATCTAGAATATATAAAAAATTCTTACAGTTAAAAAATAAGCAGACCACTCAAACACGAAAAAATGATTAGAATAGACATTTCACTAAAGATACATAAAGAGCTGTTAAATATAAGAAAAAACACGCAACATAATTAGTTCTTACAAAAATGCAGATTGATACCACTCAATACCCACTAGGATAGCTAAAATACCAAGTTTTGGCAAGGATATGTAGAAAGTAAAATTCTAACACACTGATGATGGGCATGTATTATGGTATAACAACTTGGCAAGCAATTTGGCAGTTTATTGAAATATTCAACATAAACTTGCCATGCAACCCAGTAATTCCACTCCAAAGACCCTATCCATGATCAATTATAACATTTATTTATACAAATACATGTGCACAAATGTATACAGCAGTATTAATTACAATAGGCAAAAACCGATACCAATGCAATTATATGTCAACCAGTGAAATGCTAAACAAAATACCACATAACCATACAAAGGAATGTCCCTCAGCAAACAAAGGGAACAAACTACTGATACATGCTACATCATAGAAGAACTTCAAAAGGGTTACACTAAGTGATAGAAACCATATGCAAAAGATTACACATTGTATGACTTCAGTATATTAAATGCCCAAGAAAGGCACATTTACAGAAAGTTGATCAGTGTTTGCCTAGAGCTGGAGACAGGAGAAGGGAGTAATTGGAAATGGACACGAGAACTTTTGGGATGGTAGAAATGTTCTAAAATTGTACTGTGATGGTTTCACAAGTTTTATAAATTTAATAAAAATCACAGAATTGTGCACTTACAATGTGTTAATGTTATATGTAATTTATACTTCAGTAAACGTGTTTAAAAAAGAAGAGTGTGAATAGTAAAGTAGAAAACAGGTTCAGGCTCTGATTGCTTTATGAGAACTGCTGTGAAGTCACTAGAACTGCTGTCATGTCCTGATACACATTCCACCCTCAGTTTGGCACACTCCAGCCACTTAAGAACACGTCCAGTGATCTCCTGTTGACACTCAAAAGTCACTTAGGAAAAGATAACTTGACTTCCTCAAAACCTGAGAAAACATGATTTACACAAGGGAGAAAGTAAATGTTTAAATAAAATAAAATAATTAATGCAGGATTTTTAGAATTCCTGTCACTTTAAGATAGAACTGAATTTTAAAAATTTTAAGTCCATGTGAAATACTCATGATAAAATAGTAAAAGAAAAAATTGTGCTGAAAATTTTGTACAATAGTAAATGTGTATGTGCATGTGTATATAAATATATTACACAATATTGAAAAAACAAACACTGGGAAGAAACAAAAAAACAAAATTATAGTAGTAATAAAGAATGATCTTTATTTTCTTCAGGATGTGTTCCTGCTATACAAATTTCCTTTTATGGTAATCATTTTTTAAAAACATATCTTAAGGTCTTAAGGCAATGCAAATTATAAAATTTCCTTAAAAATTGCAAAATGATCTTTATATTCTTCACAAAAATTACTCCAAATAGATAATCCCTAATGGAAAACACAAAACTATAAAACTAGAAGATGACAGGAGGAAATCTAGGTAACTCTGTGTTGATGACTTTTTTTTCTTTTTCTTTTTGAGTTGGAGTCTCACTTTGTCACCCAGACTGGAGTGCAGTGGCCGCTCCCGGCCACTGCAGCCTCGACCTGCTGGGCTCGGCAATCCTTCCACCTCAGCCTTCCAAGTAGCTGGAACTACAGGTGCGTGCTATCACACCCGGCTAATTTTTTTGATTTATTGTACAGATGAGGTCTAGTCAAGTTTCCCAGGCGGATCTCGAACCTGCGGGCTCAGGCAATCCACTCACCTCAGCCTCCCAAAGCATGGGATTACAGGCTGAGCCACCGAGCCCGGTTAGATGACTTTTCCAATATGACATCCAATGCATTATTTGTGAGGTAGATAATTGATAGACTAGAGTTCACTAAACTTAAAATTTTCTGCTAGAAAAAGACACTGTCAAGAGAATGAAAAGACAAGTCACAGACTGGAAGAAAATATTTGCAGAAGATATCTAAGGAAAGTCTGTTATCCAAAATAAACAAAGAACTCTTAAAATTTAATAAGAACACAAGTCTATTAAAAAATGAGTCAAAGACCTTAACAGATCCCTCACCAAAGAAAATGGCTAATAAGCATATGAAAATATGCTTTACATCACATGTTGTCAGGAATATGCAAATTAGAACAACAGTGCGATACCATTATACATCCATTAGAAAGGTCAAAATTCAGAACACCAAATACTGGTGAGGATGTGCAACAACAGGAATTCTCAGTCATTGCTGGTGGGAATACATAATTTGATCAGGCACTTTGAAGACAATTTGACAGTTTCTTACAAAACTAAACATACTTTTACCATATGATCCAGCAAATAATACACCTTGATAATTGTCCAAAAAAGTTGGAAACTTATGTTCACACAAGAGCCTGCACAGAGGTTCATAGTGGCTTGCTTTATAACAGCCAAAACTTGGAAGAAACCAAGATGTCTATCAGTATGGGAACAGATAAATTGTGGTACATTCAGACAACAAAATATTAATCAGCACAGAAAAGAAATGAGCTACGAAACCAGGAAAAGACATGAAAGAAACTTAAATGCATACTAAGTCAAAAAAAGCCAATCTGAGAAAGCAACAAACTGTATGATATCAACCATATGACATTCTAAAAAAGGCAAAGCTACAGAGACAGCAAAAATATCAGTATTTGCCAGGGTTAGGGCAGGGGAAGAGGCAGAGGAGTAAATAGGTAGAGCACAGGTGATTTTTAGGGCAGTGAAGATACTATGCATGACACTATAATGATGGACACATGTCATTATATATTTCTCCAAATCCATAGAATGTACAACACCAAGAGTGAGTCCTAAAGTAAACTGTTGAATTTGGATGATAATGATGTGTCACTGTAGGTACATCAGTTGTACCTACAGGTGGGGGATGTTGACAACTGGAGAGGCTGTGCATGTGCAGGGGCGGGGGATATATTCAAAATGTCTGTATTCTCCTCTCAATTTTGCTGTGATCCTAAAATTGCCTTAAAAAGAAAAGTCTAATAAAAAGTGATCAGGAAAAAAATGTGACAGTATATTACAACTGTCATATTGGCGTTTTTTTTTTTTTTGAGTTGGAGTCTCATTCTGTTGCCCAGACTGGAGTGCAGTGGCCGCTCCCAGCCACCGCAGCCTTGACCTGCTGGGCTCCGGTGATCCTTCTGCCTCAGCTTTCCGAGTAGCGGGAATTATAGGCGCGCGCTACCACGCCTGGCTGATTTTTTGATTTATTGTAGAGATGAGGTCTCGCCGCCCAGGCGGGTCTCCATATTGGCGTTTTAAAAATAGGTGTGGTGGTGAGAGGGAAGAGATTGAAAAGTACAAAATTGATTAGCAAGGAATACATGGGGTAAGATTTCATTTTCAGCCTTTAAAAGCTACAGAATTCACAGCTTTAAATAAATCATGGAGCAGGCTGGATGTGAGATACTAAGAGAATAATGTCTATAAGAGTTCTTTTAAGTATATCTTGGTAGCTCAAGAACTTAATTTTACTTGTAACACATACATAATTGTTTCCAAGAGATCTATTTTAAAACTCATCAAAAACAAATTTGAAATTCATTTCTGAGCTTCCTCTTTTCCCCAAGGAATCTTATTTACATACATAGTTTAAGGATTAAAGTCAAACACACTAAGTGAAATTGGAAAAAAAAATCATTGCAACAGTATATCACCATCACTCAGAACAAGTGGAAATAATGGTTATGGAACTATGATTTTAGAAAGCTAAAATGGAACAATATATATAAACCACTAAGGTGAACAATAATTACATAGAAAAACAGCCCTAGTGCTTTGTATAGTTGCTGACTGATTTTCACATCAGTTTCTGTTAAAACACACTAACTCCAATAACAGCAGAGTTTTAATTTATAAATGATCTCAATATTTCATTTCTGTCAAAATATTTTATTAAAGTCACAGGCAACTCATTCAAAGAAGAAAAAACAAACCTCTTCTAGACACAGTGTAGAAACCCATCTGCGCAGAGGTGTTGGCTGGATGTAGCAAATTACATCTGCAAAGCTCACTGCAAGTGCTCCCTAATGAAACTCAAGATGTTTATTTTGACCCAAACACCCTATACAGATTGGATCTGGCTATATTAGAGATCATCTCTCCCTTTCCATGGCAATTGAAATCAGATGACACATTTCAACAAACAGTTCTATTCTCGGACTTTAGATGTCCAAGTTCTGTATAGAAGGAGCCTCAAGTATATACTGAGAATCCTTTTTCATTCTAGTCATTTCTGTAATGCTTTCTTTCTTTCTTTCTTTCTTTTTCATTTCTTAACGAAGAGGAATTTTTTCTAATTGTTTATGTACCTTAAGACAAGTTAGAAGTTAACATTTTAATTTTTAAAGTTTTTTTCTCCTTATGGGAACTAAAAACTATTCACTATGAATACCCTGAAAAGCTTGATGTGGAACAAACACATAGTGAGCTCCTCTTCTGTGCCATGAATTGTGCTAGATTATGGGAATAGAGCAGTGAAAAAGACAGGTATGGCTCCTGCTCTGTTCACCCTAATAAGGAATCATTTGCTAAAAAAAAAAAATCATAATAATAATAAAATTAGGCCAGGCACAGTGGCCTACATCTGTAATCTCAACACTTTGGGAGACTGAGATGGGAGGACTGCTTGGGCCCAGGAGTTGAAGACCAGCCTGGGTAACACAGCAAGAATGCAGCTCTATTAAAAAAAAAAAAAAAAAAAAAGTGGTTTTTTTTTAAATGCTGGGCGGGGTGGCGCATGCCCATAATCCTAGCTACTTTGCAGGCTGTTGTAGGAGAATAGCTCAAGTCTGGAAGTTGATCATAACACTACACTCCAGCCTGGGCAACAGAGTGAAACCCTGATTCAAAAAAACAAAAACAAAAAAATAATTAAATTGGGATGAAGGTTGTGAAAGTGACAATTGGGGTGCAATGACAGCACAGAATTGGGAGATCTGATAAATGAAATACCCTGAAGTCTTAAGAATGAAAAGGAAACCTAGATCAGGAAAGAAGAAGGCATATGTTTACAGTTATATGCTAAGGCACTGTGATAAGACAGTGCTGTGCTTATTCAAAGAAAATGGAAAGACTACCAGGGCTGGGGCTGGACAAAGCAAACAGCTAGGAAAGCAGTGGAGAATAAGGCTGGACAGAGGTGGACAGGGTCAACTCATGCAGGGTCTTGTTGGTCATGTTAAGTCTTTTAAAATTTACTCTAAGACCGATATTTCAGGTCTTAGAGATTACAGGCAAATAGAACTAAATTACCCTGCATGCCAAAGAAGAGGAATTGGAGATTACCTTTGGTGAGGAGATGAAAGAGGAACAGAAGAGACAGAGAAAGAAATCTCTTGGGGCAAAGTTGCCAAGTAAGAATTCTAAAGCGACCTGCCTGGCCAACTTGGTGAGACCTCATCTCTACAACAAATCAAAAATCAGCCAGGCGTGGTAGCGCGCACCTGTAGTTCCAGCTACTTGGAAGGCTAAGGTGGAAGGATCGCCGGAGCCCAGCAGGTCGAGGCTGCGGTGGCCGGGAGTGGCCACTGCACTCCAGTCTGGGCGACAGAGTGAGACTCCAAGTCAAAAAAAAAAAAAAAAAAAAAAAATTCTAAAGCACAAAAATGTCTAAGAAATTAATAACCATTTAAAAAACTGATTTAGGATGCACCAGTACCACCGCTTCCTATTGTACGACACCTTCAGGAAACTCTGCTTTATTCTTTAATGCTTCTTTGTGAGTAGATTTGATAAATGAATTAAAAGGAGCAAAAAGGTGTAAGTCTATTACAGAGGTGGGTTCCATACAAGGTTCAAGGAACACGGCAGCATAAGATACCAATAACATATATCGGAGAAACAACAGAGAATGAAAAGTAGGCCACAGAATTACCACTTAGATATTAAGAACTATAATGGATTTAAATGACAGTACTTACCATATGACAGATACTGTTTACTCAAACATTATTGCATTTAATCCCTACAACCCTGTGAAAAAAATCCCAAGTAGAGAGTAATAAACAGAATTCAACACAGGACTGTTTTTATTGTATTACTACCCTCAATGGCTTCTAAACCATCAGAGAAAAAGCAAGTCTTGTTCAAATTTGTAATCTCTGTGACTGCCACATTAGGTAGGTGCTCAATATTTATCGAATGAATGTGATAGAAACATGGACAGGTAGGAAGATAAGGAAATAAAAAAAGATGCTGGAGGATTGAATAGGATAGAGAAGAGAGATTGCTGAAGTAAGTACCAATCCAGGTTTTAGGAATTAAAAAAAAAAAAAAAAGAAATAGATATCCTTAGAATGCTGTGCTAAGTGATTCCTTCACCTATAAGGTTGTAGATTATGTTTCAAGACTGACTGGAATCAAATTTATGTCTTTTTCAGATTTCTCAGGATATTGTACAAGATTTAAGGCAGAAATAAAAAGGTCTTAATTTATTACATTTATTCTAATTGCATTCACAATGAAAATCCTGCGTAATTTTTAAAATGATTAAATTTTGTAACATATTTTTTGCTTAAGTCAGAGAAATATAAACAAGACATTTCCATCAAAAATAAAAGGCTTAAATATACAAACTTAGTTATATACGAATCTATCCTTTGTCGTCCATTCTATTATGAATCAAAATAACTGGTTTCAAAGAATTGTGAATTGAAAAGAAATGTGAAACCCTAGAATGATAACCAAGCAATGCCAAAGACAAAAAGAAAAAGAATTTTTCAAGAGTTAGGAGTACAAGTAAAAGAAAGATAAAGAACCAAAAATTGTAACTGAACACATGGTATTCATAACCACCAGAGTCTAATGGTGGAATTAACATTGAAATTTTAAGAAAAGTCAAAGTTGCCTTCTATAGTAGAATATAGGCAAGAAACCATAAAGTTCCATTTTTGCTTAAGTTACCCTCACTTGGTTTCTCTTACTTGTAACCAAAAAATACCAAAGTATATACATCCAGATACCATCCTTTCTATGCTGTCATTCTTAAAAAATTTTTTTCTAAAAATATTTACCAGTTCTTCATTTAACTGAGTCCTCAAGCCATCATCATCAGACTTGCATTAATATTATTTCTCTGAAAGTATTCTGAAAAGAAATCAATGACCTAAAATTGCCAAATCCCATTGATACTTTTACTTCTTAACTTATTGGGTATGTTTGCTATATTTAAATAGTCTAATCCTTTGTCTTCCATAAAACGATTGCCTCATGCTTTTCCCCCCACTGTCCTAATCTTTTATTTGTAGTTTCCATCATAAATTATTCCCTTCCTTCTCATCCTATAAACAGTAGTGTTCTCCTCTTATGATATGTAGATTCCACTTAATTAGTCACTACATAAGTGACTTTGGATAATCTCATCTTTTTTCATGGTTTTCCCTGTTATCTCCTGTATCTTTAACAATAATACTCTTTTGAGCTCTGGAACCATATGAGCAGGAGCTCATCAGATTTACTTACTTGAAATGTCTCACGGATACTTCACAATATGCACCAAACTAAATTCACCCACCCTACCTTGCACATGAAAAACTGTTCTTCCTTTATTTCTAATCATAATAATATTAACTATGTTAGCACTAGGACATCCAAGCTAGGAACTATGGAGTTATTCTACCTATCTTTCCTCTCCTTCCCTATCCATATTTAATCCAAACACAAATTTGGGCAGTTTTTTGTTAATGTCTTAAATATTTCTCTAGTCTGTTTCAGAATCTTTATCTCTATTCACCACTGTCCGATCTCTGACAGTCATGTTTCTTCTAGAGAACTGTAATAGTTACATGTAACATATAACCAATTTTCCAGGTTTCTCCCATTTCCCCAATCCATCCTCTACACTTATCAAAAAACATTTACTGAACAAAAAGGAGCTAAATATAAAACAACAGTATCAGAGAAGCAGAATGGAAAAGGGGTATAACAGGAATGTGGCATAAATTTTGATATTCCATATCTAGTTGAACACAAATGATCGAAAATATTTATCTACATTCTGAAACCAGCAGAATGATAGGTGGGAAAAGCATTATAAATCAAAAAAGACTATTAGAACAAGAGAGGATATGACAGCGGATAAGATTTATCACAAATTTTGTAAAAATATGATGTGCACAGGTAAATAGCAAATGACTGAGGACCAGAGGAATAAGCTATGAAAGAGCAGTCTAATTTATGACATCAGTTCCAAAACACAAGAATGTTTGAAACGAGAATGCAGGAATGGCACTGAAGCCAAAAGGGCTACTTGAAAGCTGGTAAATGAGTATACTGATCTTTAGATTCTTTATCTATGTACACATATGATATAAAGAGTAAATAACTCTTTACTGGTCTGCATCAAAGGGTTATATCCAAATATTTTTATAAACACTCTTTTAAATGAAAAAAAGAGATAAATTTTTAGTTATTTATAGAAGTTAATATCTGTAGTTTTTAAAAAAGACTTAAAGAGGATTTAAATATCTTGAAATAATCTCTTTTCCTTAGGGTAGGTTTGGTCAATGAGAATAACCACATGGTTAAAAAGTTGTTTCTACTTTGTTGCAATGTTGATTATATAGTCACTCTATATTCTCTGAGGGAGTATGAAAAATCAACTTTGGAAGTTTCTATTTAACTCAAACCTTCTCCATCTGGTATATGATTTTTTTTTTTAAGTTCAAAATAAACTAAGTTGCTGTCTAACTCAGTTCTAGGGGAAAAAATCAGAGAATTATAATAACAACTTATGCTTTAAAGATGGAGACTTCTGTAGTTCATAAGTCATTCTTAATGTATTTATAAAACAAGACAAGAATAAAACAACTTATTGTATGAAAAGGGCAAGCAGTAGAAGTTGGCAGGAGGTTTGTAAAAAATAAGAGAGAATTTGAATGAATATTAAAGACAGAAAGAATGGTGGGTAGTATGTATCAGTCCTTTTACACAATCCATTAGAAAAGAAAATACAGAATAACACTGTCACAACATCTTAAAAAAATCAATGAGAAATTCTATTTACAGCAATGTGGCAGATTAAGTTCATTATTAAAATAATAAACATTCTATATTTAGAAAATACATATGACACATACTATGAATAAAATATATACAGTTTGTTTTACACACATGATACACAGATACATATACATAAATGATATCTGTCTAAACTCAATAATGAATTTCCAAAAATAGTAAGAATTATTAAGGCTAGGGACTGAGGGAAGCAAAGTAAACGACTTCAGGCACTTTAAAGCTGGTAAAACTGAGCATCTGTGTTCACAACCAAACTTAAGTCAACTTAAGGCTGACTGGAGATAAAGCCCAAAGCTGACCTGCAGTGTAAAAACTAATAGAAGAACATAAAGCTGGTATGCAAATGGCTATAACATTTATAATAGGGTAAATTGGAAATAAAATTGCCCTGTTCTTCCCTTCTTTATATGACCCTCTCACAAATGCTACCAGAAAATGAACCTTGAATGGGACGGGTGAGGGGGGAATCTCACAACTCTCATAAGAGGTTGTATCTAAGTGGCATAAAAACCTCTAATCGAGAATTGAGTTTCAAGTGGTCCTGACCTGGTAATGCCCACATATCAAGTAAATTCACTTCTCTGGTTAGGAAGATGCCAAGGTATTTCTTTTCTTTTTTGTGGCTACTGTGAATGGGATTGTGTTTGTATTTGGGTTTCATTTATTTATTGTTGGTATATAGGAACATGACTGACTTTTGCACATTTATTTTATACCCTGGAACTTTGCCAAAGTCCTTTATCAGTGCAAGGAGGTTTTTGACAGATTCTCTTGGGTACAGAATCATGTCGGCTACAAAGAGGGATAACTTGACTTCCTGTTTTCCTATTTGGATACCCCTGATCTCCTTCTCTTGTCTGATTGCTCTGGCTAGAACTTCCAAAACTTTGTTGAACAGGAGGGGTGAGAGTGGGCATCCTTGTCTTGTTCCAGTTTTCAGGTGAAATGGTTCCAATTTCTGACTGTTAAGCAATATGTTGGCAGTGAGTTTCTCATAGATGGCTCTTACTATTTTGAGGTATGTTCCATTTATGCCTAGATGTTTGAGGGTTTTTATCAAGAAGGGATGGATTTTATCAAAAGTTTTTTCAGCATATAATGATATAATCATTTTTTTTTAATATCTGCTGATGTATTTAATTATATTTATGGTCTTGTGGATGTTGAACCAACCCTGCATCCCAGTGATGAAGTCTACTTGGTCATGGTGGATGATTTTTGAGATGTGTTGTTGGATCTGGTTTGTTAGAATCTTGTTGAGAATTTTAGCATCTATGCTCATTAAGGATACTGGCCTGTAATTCTTTCTTTGTTGGATCTTTCCCCAGTTTGGACTTTATCAATGTGATGTTAGCTTCATAAAATTACTCAAAAACAACAGATGATGGAGAGGATGTGGTGAAAAGGGAACATTTCTACATTACTGGTGGGAGTGTAAACTAGTAGAGCCTCTGTGGAAAATAGCATAGCAATTCCTAAAAGATCTAAAAATCAACCTCCCCGCAATCCTCCTACCGCGAATAGGCCCAGAGGAACTCAAATCACTCTATGAAAAGATAACTGCACATTCATATTTATTGCAGCATTATTCACAATAGCAAAAACATGGAACCAACCGTGCTGCCTATCGAAAGAGGACTGGATAAAAAAATTTTGGTACATATATATGATGAACTAATACACAGCCATAAAGAAAGACAAAATTACAAACATCGCAGCAACTTGGACGAACTTAGAGGCTATAATGCTACGTGATCTATCATAGAAACAAAGATCCAAGTATCACATGTTCTCATTCATAAGCAAACCTTGAATAACTATTGTAATACTCTAAGAAAGGGACTGTCAGTGGGAAACTGCCAGGGGAGGGCAGGGATGGGATTGGCAGTAGTGAGAAGCTGCCGGGGAAGGGGGAGCATACCTCATCAGCAAGGGTACCTGCATAATGAACATTTGTATATCTAACCCTGAATTGTATCCCACATATTTAAAATTAAAAGTTAAAAAAAAAGAAAAGAGAAAAAAGTAGTAAATTCAAATCTGCATAGAAGAAATTCTCAGGCTGGTTTTCAACAAATTTCTATAGAAAAATTTAAAGAAAAATAAGAACAGAAAATAAAAGAATAAATAAAAAAATACACAAGAGATACCAGGTAGGGTAGGCAAGAGTCAGCAGAAATTAGACAATAATATAAAAGAAATATTTCTTTTTCTGAGTCAAGGTCTCATGCTTTCACCTAGGCTGAGCGCAGTGACATGATCACGGCTCACTGTAGCCTCCAACTTCTGGGCTCAAGTGATCTTCCTGTGTCAGTTTCCCAAGTAGCTGGACTATAGGAGTATGCCACCACGTCATGTCAATTTTATTTATTTTTATTTTTTGTAGAAATGAGGTCTCACTATGTTGCCCAGGCTGGTCTTGAACTACTGGGCTCAAGTGATCCTATTTTTCTGCCTCCCAAAGTGCTGGAATTACAGGCATGAGCCACTGTGCCTGGCCTAAAAGAAATGTTTCATGTACAAATAAAGGAAGCACTAAAAATATAAATTAAAATACCTTTTAAAAATAATCAAGATGAAAAGAATATCATAAGTAAAATTTTAAATTTTACTTTGAGCTGTCAAGTTCAAAAACAGAAAAACTAATTTGGGATATTAAATGTCAAGATATTTGCCTCTGAAGAAATTGTGACTAGTAAGAGGCTAGAGAAGATCTTCTGGTAGCTTAGAATATTCTTGTTCTCGATTCAGGTGCTGGTAACATGTATGGGTTTATTTGATAAAAATATATCAAGCTGTATATTAAGTGCTGTGAGATATTCTATATGATTAATTAGATGTCCATAAACCAATAACCAAAATCAAGTAACAAAAAATAAATAATTCATGTTGAAGATGCTAGAGAAATGATCCTTATATCAAGATAAAGATTACACAAGAACTCTAAAAAAAGTTCCCTCTAACTCTTAGAATTCTACAATTCTATTATTTTATTATAATGGTATTCCTATTATTAAGGAACCAACAATGTCTGGCAGTAAAGTCATGTTTACATCTATTATGTCTAAGAAAGATAGATTTCGATGGAAATTTCAGTATAAAGGGAGAGAAAAATAAACATCAAAGTAGAAGACAGAACATACACAGGCTATGTCTGCTTTTCAGTGACAGTATATGTCATAATCTGAATGATATCAGGATTCAAATACTTACATCCTAATAATATGAACAAGGTGTTGACCTGTTTAGCACTGTCAAAAATTTGAGCCTTGTTATTAAAATATATATTCACATTATTTACTTTGTGACTCAAAACTTTTCCAGGTTCACATACTGTTTTAAATAAATATGTCAAAGTTCAAAAGGGTATGAATTTACAACTAAAAACACAGTAATATAAGAAATCAAGTATGTACTGGAGAAAGAATTATGACTCTATTCATCAGATAATTATTTACTTTGTGTAAACAAATTAGAAATCTAGAAATATATCATGCTTCATAAAATAATATATTCACTCAATTATTTATATATATTATATTCATTCATAAGTCAAGTGGCTTAAATTAAGATCAACCTAGTTATTATTCCCAGTTCAGCTTAATGGCAACATCCAAAAGCCACTTTCTTCCCAAACCAAATTTTCCTATATTTACATTTTAGGGGTTATGTTACACTGCATATATCTTTTGTAGACAATCTATATTTATATATAAAAATATATGACTATAATTAAAAGGTAGAGATGGCAATAAATGATATCACTTAGCACATTTACTTTGGCCATGAAAATCATTCAATGAGAAGACTGATTTACATATACACTAATATATTTAAAAATACCAACAAACCTAAAAATATCCATATAAATATCAATATTAACCACAGGAAGAATTATTTGAAATATACCTTCTTCAAGGATGGGTCGGGGGATGACAAATGGAATATCCTGCAGAGGTTCCATATACTTGTGACCAGCACTAATAATCTTTATTTGAGGTAAACAGAGAACAAGTGTTCCTGGCATGCTGGTTTGCCCATGGTACCAACTTCTTACTGTTCCAGGAATGTCACCAGATACAATTGTACTTGGGGAAGGCAGACTATCATTTGGAATGAACACACAACAAGATTGTACTTCAAGCTGGAAAAAAAAAAGCAGAATTAAAATGTCTGGATCAGACTAAACATGCCTTCCAACACCTACTATCTTTACCAGAATAAAAAAAAAAAGTCCCATATTTATGTCTTTATAAGTTACTTTTCCTAAGGAACAACAAAAAAAAAATTTTGAAAATGTACCCAGTGACATGAGATGAAAATGTATCTGCCCTTCCACAGTTCCTTCCATGAAACATGATTGAGATAGAAAGTGTGCTGGCAAAAAGGCAGATATTCCTTCTTTTGCAGTCCATTAAATTTTTTTAAAACCAGATAAGGTCTTAGAACTGATTAGCATTTTATTACATTCATCTATTTATTTATTTATTTATTAGAAAGCAGGAATTTTTGAGAGGACAGAAAAGCTCCCAAAGTGGGAGGGGACCCGAAAGGGTTATCCACTTTTATTTTTTTAAAGGCTATTTCTATGTAACTCTGACCCTTCCATTTTTATTTCACAGACTAAAATGTAAGAAAAAAATGCTTAAGACATTCAATTTGTGGCACCAGACAGTAATTTAAGAACACATATCACTTTCTTTTTTATATACAATGACTCAAGTATTCATACATATATGTCACATTTATTACATGTAAGCAGATACATGATAATAAGTAAAATCAGAAGACTTAAAAATCAAAGCATTATCCCTTGTTTTTGTCATTCTTCAAGTTATGCACATTGTGATTTCATGTAAATTTGTATGTTCCCTTATGCTCAGTATAGTCACCTTAGTTGCCAGGTTCTTAGAGAATAAAGATAAACTAAGTCAGTCCATATCCTAAACTACACTTATCATGAGTTCTTAATTCAGAAGTGATGTTCATTTGAGTCTTAGTTGACTCTTACAAGGTAATATTCAGTATCTGGTTATTAAATTGTCCCAATAGTCCAGTATACTTGAATTATTTATTAAGAAAATATACACTGTGATTTGTTGGTTTTCTATAAAACATTTGGCATGCAAAGGTGTTATCAGAAGGTGTGATATACAAATTGTTTTGCAAAATAAATTCTTGGACATTCTAGGAAATTATATTAGTAAAGAGACTATAATTTATAAAAGATAAAGTATACAGCATACAGTATCAAGATATAGTAACATCTTTTCTCTTGTGGCCAATATATTACTCAGTGAGAGCATAATGATATGTAACAGGTTTGGAATTCCTTGATAAATAATTTGCCAACCTATAAATAAACAAACCTGTTCATCTCTGCATCACATTTCTGAACAGAGTCAAACTGGTGAATTGAATGAAGAAAATGTAAACAAAATTTTGCAAAAATAAGTACACTGGTTCATGAAGTATGAGCTCATTTTTTTCAGTTCTATATTTGTCCTGCAGCATAGATAATTTAAGTATATATGTTTTCAGTAGTTTATTGATTTAAGATCACAACGTATTTTATTTATTCTGAAACAGAGTAAGTCTATATTGTCTCAGAAGTATTATGATTATGTTTTTAAATCCTTAACATAATTCATTAGTGATGTCCAACTGCACAATTTAAAAAGGCAAAATTAAGAACATATTCTCCCTTAATAGTTCAGGTTAAAAGGTCAAAATATGAAGTATCAGTATTTAACACTTCATGTAGGTATTGATGCTGTTGAAAGATGATTTCAACAATGTGAGGCATTTAATTTAATATGCCACCATACACAACTATATACATACATATCTTTAGAAAAAAATGAAAATTGTGCCAAAATGTTCAAAATCACAATACATAAAAATTTCACTAACTCAAACATATACTATTTCATCGAATTTAAACAATTTTGGCAATGCATACAGAATCAACAGTATATTAGTATAAGATATACAACTCAAAAAGATAAATTTTCTAAAACATATGTTGTGAGAATTCCTTTAATGATAAGAACCAAAACATACATATAATCCAAATTGCTCAAAATTATTATAATGTTACATCTATTATATATACTAAAGCTATCACATAAATCTTTTTACACTTTTAAAATAACTGTTAAACTGCATGTATAAAATTGTGGTTTTGATGTAAAATGTTGAATGATTTATATTACTGAATATAAATCTGCAGCAGTAAATTCTGCATTAATGTAAGGATCTGACAATCCAAGGGAAAGAAAATGAAGTAATCTGCCAGTAAGAAGTCCTCAAGCTGGGGGTCAGATCATGTTCATGGAAACCATCTGGTTGGGACCCTCTGAGCCACACCAAACACAAATGATCTTTTAAAAAAATATCCTATTCATTAATGCATCACAGCTGCACTGAGTGTTACTTCATTTTTCCATGGCAACATCCTTTCTGTTTCAAGGATCTTGTTTCAGTTTTGGTAGCAACGTGTCCTTTCGCCAATACTGAACACATTCATGTGTTAAAGTGAAGGGATTATTTCAAATTCTTGAAATAGAACCACCTCTATTTTGATTCCAATTAGGTCAAGAGCTACATAACTAAGTAACATATACTGAGGATAAACCAATAAAGTAAAAATTATTTGTTTTTCATATTTTGATAACAAAATGATTGTAAATGCATTTTTTTCCTGAAGTTTCAAGTTTATGTGCTATTTGAAAGATATATGCCATTGTGTGTACCTACCCCTATTTGTGAAGTTTAGGAAACTTAGATATTTTTTATTTATGTGCTCTATAATTGTGATCACAATTTAGTTACAAAGAAGAGACTAAGAGAGTTTTCATTTACCCATCAATCTGAAAATCTTAATTAGCCACTGCCCATCACATAAAACACTTTATATATAAATGCTTGAAATGTTGTACTACATTTTCTTCCCTTTTAAATAACATTACTATTTCCCATTATTTCCCTTTACTTAAAATTTGAAAACTTAATTGTAATTTCCAAATTTCTACAGAATGAAATGTTCTCTATATGATTGTATTTTATTCTTCAGGAAACAGCTTCAAATAAGAAACAAAAAGAAACACTCATTCACTTTCTTTTATTCACGCATTCTTTAATATCTACCATAAACTGACCCAGAAGTCAGGATTGCAGAGACAAAAGATGCAGTGTCAGCCCTTAAAAAGCTTAAAATAAGAGCAGTTTGATATGAATAACCTTACAGAATTTTCAGTGGAACACAGGCTCTATGAAGTCGAATATTTGCCTATTTTGTACACTATATAGTCTCAGTACTAGTATAGTGCCTACCATGCACTAGGTACTCAATAAATAATTGTTAAACAAATGAAAACCATTATTTTTATTAGCATCAGATACTGATGTTAATTAAAATAATTGTTTCATGCATGTTGCTCATCATTTCATCCCACACAGCCAGCCTCTTAGGGTGATTTAATAAAACTGACTTCTTAGCCAGATGAATTCAACTCCAGCTGTGGGACAAGTTATTTAATCTCTCCATGACTTCAGCTTTCTCATCCGTAAATAGAGGGAAATTATAGCATTGATATAAAGATTTAATATAGTAAGTATCACCTAAAGGTATGCTAAATAAATAAAGTCAACAACCACATTGAGCATCTACTCTATGCCAGATTCCTATATGTTTGCCTCCACAGATTTACAAAAGATATTCACAGTGCATTCATTTTAAATGCTGTTGCTCATGCCTTCACTACCTATGCATATAGGGGTCACCAAAATAAGCAGTATTCTACTTGCACAAATCACAGTCTTACTACTTGATAAACTTTCAGTGCATCATGAAAACATTTTGGATATCTTCATATGTAGTAGAAATCTAAATATACTCGATTTGGGGATTTAGGTTGAAATACTCAGACGTGAACCTTGGTTGTCTTCCTTTTTAAAGTAAGTGTTATAAATCCTACAATTTTTCCTTGAAAAAAAACAAACTTGTCAAGAGAACACATTAAAAATTTCTGTATTTGAATTCCAGACTTCTTACTTCTAACAAACTACTGTGCAATGGCTGTCACTTGTAGAATGCCTATAAATAAGAATGTGGGCCTGGGGTAAAATTCATAAGCATTAAATGTAAAAACTTAGTTTCATAATTTTTTTCAAGAACTTACTTTATAATTAATGTGACTGACTGTTGATCTGTCTGGTGACTGTTGATCTGTCACCCAGATAATGCTATAGGAAAGCAACATGAACTTCAATTGTAAATGACAAAAAAAGCTGAGTTTGGCAATAGTAAAAAAAATGTTCTCCTTTCTTAGTGAATTCCAGATCAGAGAATTTATATTTTATCAACTGCAAGCTACTGCCAATTATGTGCTTCTGGAATAAAAATGTAGTTTCAATAGATGGATCTTTGTTAGTAATCAGATACAGAAAACTTGCAAAGAGCAAGCAAGAGTATGCTACTCTATTGCTAAAATGTCCCTCAAAGTTCATAAATTTTAAAAAAATTGCCCAATATAACATTCAGTATTATAAAATAATGCATTATAATTATGAAAATTCTTTTTTCCCCACTAAAAAACAAATAGGTTATAGCAAATATTGTTAATGTTTTTACATAAAATATGTTTTTCTATCCTAAGTAAAAAGAACATGGGCTTAACAAATACCAACTTGGCTCCAAAATCAACTTTCCAGAAACTCTGGTTTCAAACACATCTACTTGTTCAAACTTCCACTTAAAGAATAATCCCTTGATGCCTTTAAGTTATGATGTTCTGCTCTTCTGATAACAACTTCAGGGTTTTCTGTTTTATATTTTGATTCATAAAACATCTTAGAAAATGGACAGTGCTTTTTTTTTTAAAAAAAACTCATTTTTTAGAGCCTAGATTTTAATCATACAATCAGAATCTAATTTTATCTTTTAAAATGTTCATAATACATCTGGAAATATTTAAATATATTGTGTGTTTAATACAGGCCCAGGACTAGGGTGAGGCAAGCTAAGTTCCTAGGTCATATCCAAGATGACCTATAAAAATTTGTCATACAGTATTCATATAACTATTTTATTTATATTCAATAAGCTGATTCAAAATGAGGAACCACAAAATAAAGAATGTATGTACGAATAGCGAGGATGATAAATTTTGTTACTTTATATATATTATTTATAAAATGCTATGTATTTTACCATAATTAAAAAACAAAAAATGAAAAACATCACCATAATTATTTATAATTCATTCATAAGATTAAGTTCACTGTTGGTGATGAAGCTAATAAAGGCACTGCATCATCATATAACAAGCTAAAGAAATAAGTATCCTAAAAGAATGTTAGAATTGGAAGTAATCTTGAATGTTATCTAATCTAACCATTTCATACTGCAAATAAGCAAAGTAAAACCTACAGTTAACATCTAGGATTTGACTCTGTTGACCACCCTGAAGTGCTACAGACCCTTAGTTTTCATGAACTCTCTCTAGCTTCTTCTCTATTTCTGATCACTAACTTCCAGGACACTTTTCTTCTACTGACTACTTTAAAAATGGTATTCCAGCTGGGCATGGTGGCTCATGAATGTAATCTGAGCACTTTGGGAAGCTGAAGCAGGAGGATCACTTGAGGCCAGGAGTTCGACACCAATCTGGGCAACATAGCAACACCCTCATCTCTACAAAAATATAAAATTATAAAATAAAATCGTATTCCCTTGCCCCACTGCTTTTTCAACTTTACCAGCATTCTTGAATGACCTATTCTTGTTTTAAAACCATCTGTCAATGACTCTCAAAATCATATCTCTACTCTGAATCTGTTCCTTAAGCTCTAAATATGCTTATCCTACTGTCTAATAGATACCTGGATGCCTCAATGCATTTCAAATACATGTGTAAATTCAAAATCCCCATTTGTCCCTAACCCTGAAAAGCTGCTTCATTTAACAGCATCACTATCCAAAATGGAAACTAAAAGACCTCTTAGACTCTGTTCCCTTACTTCCCAAATCCATTAGTTACGTTGTCCTGCTGATTTTACCATTGTGTCTCAGGAATCACTGCCCAACTTGGCTTAGTGTTTTGAAATCTTTTTTTGTTTTGTTTTCATATCTCTTGACCATTTTTTTGGTTGTTTCAAACAGCAAGATAAATCTTGTTCCTGTTTCTTCATCCTGGCCAGAGGACATTGTCAGTATATCTTACATTGTAGAATATTGATATGCCTACTTGTTAGTCTATAAATAGCATAAAGATTTCTGATTCTACTTGGAATCTTAAATTGAAATTTTTTTTTCAGGATTAATAGTGTTTTACTATTAATACATACTTCTAGACTTTATCCAAATGGTGAGCACAGTAATAGGTAGTTGAGTTTTTCCTGTTTTTACTTAAAATAGGTCATAAGTGATCTTACTTTATTTTATGACTTTGTAATATTATAATTTGTTGGCTACCTGGACATGCATTTCTTCAAGGTCATATATTTAATTGAATTAGTAACTTTCTGTTATTAGATATGTCATTAATATTAATAAAATATCATCATTACCAAAATGGGTCTGATTTTTTTAAATGGTTGTGATATTTGAAATATTAAATTGAAATATTTTCTTAGAGTTGTCACATAATTATGTAACCTAATATGATCTTTCATGTTCCCAGGACTACTCAAAATGATATCAATAAAGGGTAATTATACCACATTATTCAATTCTTTGTAGACTAAAGAGGGAACAAGGTTACTTTTAATACTACTTCTAGTATTACAAAATAACATTTAGGACTACAGTAAACTTTAAACAGCTAAATCTTCTTGACAGTGATCATATTTCAGACCATACCATGGAGTCAACTAGATCTTCTACAAATCAATCACTAATCATCTGGGATAGTATTGAAATTCATCATGAGTGCATGCCCTAGGTACCCTTTTAGTAAATAACATTGATATTGACATCCCCATTTCTCTTCTTGGGCCATAAGAGTTTTGTAAGAGATCCCTCTAAGAGGGAGACCTCACAAAATACTTCATATCCTGGCACTTAGCCATTTTCTAGCTACACCATGAAAACTATTAGGTTTCTTTTGTCTCATCAACCTCTAGCCTGACACGTAAGAATTCAGTGCTGAATGCCACTACTGCACTAAAGGAAGCTCTAAGAGGGCAAGGCAAGTGAGTCACATAAGGAGTTATCAGGATAATATTTATTAAAAGGCCTCATGATGGCTCAAATTGGTACAATATAGCTGATGTCCGCAAAACAGTCAGAACTCTGTAAACTAAGAGTTAAAACAACAAAAAAAGAAAGACAAGTCAAACTTTCTATCATTCTTTTCTTAACCTTCTCATAAGCAGCATGCTCAGAAAAAAGACTGCAAAGGATTGCCAAAATCCAGGCTACCTGCCTTTGTATAAAATAGTGCTTCAAATAAACACTTCATTGACTGATTCTATGCAACTAGGGAAGTTTTTAGATGTTTTTACTAATTAATCACACTATACTGTAGATACGCATAATGTTTCTATGTGTCTATATTCATTTTCTATGTAATAGAACAAACTACCACACACACACAGCAGCTGAAAACAACATATATTTAATGTCTTGCAGTCTCTGTGGGTCAATAATCTGCATACAGCTTAGCTAGACACTTTAATTTGGATCTCAAAAAGCTGAAATCAAGGGCTAGCCACCTATGTTTTCATTCAGAGGCTTAGCTGGGAAAAAATATACAACTAAGCTCACTCTGGTTGTTCACAGAGATAATTACCACAAAACTGTAGGACTAAGGGCTGGTCAGAGTATAGGACAGAGTCCATAAACAGCTTCTGTGTAAATTACTGAAATTCCATTTAACTGCTGAATTTTGAACTTAATCAAAGCTCCTTTACTTTGATTAAGTGCAACATTTATTTATTTATTTATTTATTTAATTTATTTTTAAGATGTGGGGTACAATTCAGAATTAGGTACATAAGTGGTCATCGTACAGGGGAAGTTTGGTTCTCCCTTTGGTCTCCACTTCATCTGGTCTGAGATCAGGTACACTTATTGATGTTATGTGCCCCTTTCCCTTCTGCCAATCCCTTTCTTATGGTATTATGATAAATGCTCAGGGTATGCTTGTGAGTGAGAACATGTGGTACTCAGTTGTTTCTGAGATAGATCACAGAGTATTATAGACTAAATCCATCCAAGTTGCTGTGAAGTCCATAATCTTGTCCTTCTTTATGGCTGCATAATATTCCATCAAGTATATGTATCATATACATATATATTTTTTGAGTTGCAGTCTCACTCTAGTGCCTTGACCGGAGTGCAGTGGCATGCTCACAGCCACTGCAGCCTCGACCTGCTGGACTCAGGTGGTCCTTCTGCCCCAGCCTTCCAAGTAACTGGAACTACAGGCACGTGTCAAAACGCCAGGATAATTTTTTGATTTATTGTAGAGATGAGGTTTCGTCAAGTTGCTCAGGCATTCTCGAACCTTGTGGGCTCAGGCAATCCTCTCATCTTGGTCTCCCAAAGTGCTGGGATGATAGGAATGAGCAACAGTGCCGGAACTTCATTTTTTTTTTTTTTTAATCCAGTCCAGTTTCAATGAGCAGCACAGTTGGTTCCATGTTTTTGGATTGTGAATAATGCTGCAACAAACATGCATGTACTGGTATCTTTTTCATAGAGTGATTTGAGTTCCTCTGGGTATATTCCCAGAAGGAAGACTGCTGGGTTGTATGAAAGGTCAATTTTTAGGTCTTTTAGAAATCACCACACTGTTTTTCACAGAGTTTGTACTAGTTTATACTCCCACCAACAGCGTAGAAGTGTTCCCTTTTCCCTACATCCTCTCTAGCATCTGTTGTTTTTTGAGTTATTGATGATGGCCATCCTGACTGGAGTTAGGTTGTATCTCAGTGTGGTTTTAATTTACATTTCTTTGATGATTAGTGAGGTTGAGTATTTTTTTATGTATCTGTTGGCTGCTCGTATGTTTTCTGAGAAGTGTCCATTCCTATCTCTTGCCCACTTTTTAATAGGGTTGTATGTTTTTTTTCCTTTCAGCATGCTTGAGTTCCTTCTACGTCCAGAATGTTAGGCCTTTGTCAGATATACAGTGTCAATATTTTTTCCTAGTCTGTGGGCTATCTCCCCACTGTCTTGATGGTTTCTTTGGCTTTGCGGAAGTTTTTCAGTTTGGTGTCACCCTGTTTGTCTATCTTATCTCTTACAGTATGGGCACCTGGGGTTTCTATTGGGAATTGGGTGCCTATCCCAATTTCCATAACGGTTTCTCCTGTATTTTCTAAGATTCTTATAGTTTGAGGTTTTATGTTTAGATTTTTGATCCATTTAGAGATGCTCTTTGTGTATGGTGATAGGTAGGGGTCCTGTTTCAATCCTCTGCATGTGGTCAGCCAGGTTTCCCACCACCATTTACTGAAAAGGTTCTCCTCTCCCCAGTGGTTGTTGGTGGAGGCTTTGTCAAAGATGAGTTGGTTGAGAAGTTGAGGTTTTGCTTCCAGAATCTCTATCCTGTTCCATTGGTCTATATGCCTGTTTTTATACCAATACCAGGCTGTTTTGATTATTGTAGCCCACTAGTAGAGTTTAAAGTCCGGAAATGTGGTATCTCCCACCTTGTTGCATTTGCTAAGGATTGTTTTGGCAGTTCATGGTCTTTTGATGTTTCCATATGAAGTTCTTTATCTTCATTCCAGGTCTGAGAAGAATGATATTGGTAATTTAATGGGTATTATGTCAAATCTGTAGATTGGCTTTGGTAGGATGGACATCTTAACAATGTTAATTCTTCCAATCCACGAATATGGAATATTTTTCCATTTGTTTGTGTTTTCTTTGATTTCTTTGAGCAATGTTTTGTAGTTTTTGTTGTAAAGGTCTTTCACTTCTCTGGTTAGGAAGATGCTCAGGTATTTACTTTTTTGTGTGTGGCTATTGTGAATGGGATTGTGCTTTTTATTTGTTTCTCTGCCTGTTTGTTGTTGATTTGTAAGAATGCAACTATCTTTTGCACATTTATTTTGTTCCCTGAGACTTTGTCAGTCTTTTATCATTGCAAGGAGGTTTTTGACAGATTCTCTTGGGTTTTCAAGGATAGGATCATATCGTTAGCAAGGAGGTATAACAACTCCCTCTTTTCCGGTTTGGATACCACTGACTTCCTTATTTTCTTTGCTCCAGGTAGGACTTCCAACACTGTGTTGAACAGAAGGGCTGAGAGTGGGCAGCCTTGTCTTGTTCCAGTTTTCAGGGGAAATGCTTCCAATTTTTGCCTGTTAAGCAATATGTTGGTTGCATGTTTATTGTAGATGACTCTTACTATTATGAGGTATATTCCCTCTATGCCTAGGTGTTCAAGGGTTGTTATCAAGAAGAGATGCTGGATTTTATCAAAAGCCTTTTCTGCATTTAATGTTATAATCATGTGGTTCTTGTTTTTATACCTGTTGAAGTATTTCATTACATGTATGGTCTTACAGATGTTGAACCAGCCATGCATCCTGGGGATGATCATGGTGGATGATTTCTGAGATGTGTTGTTGGATCTGATTTGCTGGAATCTTGTTGAGAATTTTTGCATATATGTTCATCAGGGAAATTGGGCTGTAGTTCTCTTTCTTTATTGGATCTCTGCCCCATTTGGATATCAGTGTGATGTTAGTTTCATAGACTGATTTGGGGAGAGTTCTCGAATGCCTGGAATACTTTCAATAAGATTGGCATCAACTCCTCCTTGTATGTTTTATAGAGTTCCACTGGAAAGCCAACTGGTCCAAGGGCTTTTTTTCTGTAGGTAGTTTTTTATGATGGAGTCAATTTCCTAGGTGGTTATTGGTCTATTTAGGGTCTCAATTTCTTCCTGTTTCAATCTTGGGAGATTGTAGTAATGTTATAAAGTTCTCTATTTTATTTAGGTTTTTGAGTTTGTTTCCGTACTGGTGTGCATAGTAGTCTCTGATAATCTTTTGTATTTCTTCAGGGTCAGTTGTGACTTGATCTTTTGTATTTCTGATTGTGTTAATCTGGGTTTTTTCTCTCTTTTTCTTGGTCAATCCTGGCTATGAATCCATCAATCTTGCTGATCTTTTCTATATTTTTGTCTTCTATGTCCCATATTTGGGCTTTTAAGTGCCACATATTTTTTAATGTTAAATTTAATTAGTAAATAAAGGGAAAAGAAACTGATAACCAAAGGACTAAAATACATTGATGCTTTCTCCTTGAAGACGACACATTTTTCAATATTCATGTATTTTCCAGCACATTGACACACTTTCTAGTGTACTTCATTACTACCTGCAAAACCCAGATTCTATAACCTTTTAGCCTAAAGAACTGTCAACATTTCTTCTAGTAAATTTCTACTAGAGAAAAGTTCTGTCTTTATGGGTCAATTTTTTTTCATATTTGACTACATGATATAGATAGATAGATAGTCTTTTTAAATTTTTATAGATTTTGGAGGTAACAAGTATAATAGTGTTACATGATATATTGTGTAGTGGTGAACTCTGGCTTTTGGTACACTCATCATCTGAATAGTTTACACTGTAACCAATTGGTAGTACTTCATTTCTCAACTCCCTCTCAATTTTTGGAGTTTCCAATGTCTGTTATTCTAGTCTGTATGTCCATATGTACCCAATGTCTAGCTCCCACTTATAAATGAAAATATGTAGTTACTGGCTTTCTGTTTCTGAATTATCTCACATAGGATAATGGCTTCCAGTTCCATCCATGTTGCTGTAAAATACATGGTTTCATTCTTTTTAATGGCTGAATAGTGTCCCATGGTATATTGTCTATGTGTGTATGTGTGTGTGTTTGTGTGTGTGTGTATGGACACTTACGTTGATTCCATAATTTTGCTATTGTGAATAGTGTTACAATAAACATGCACGTACAGGTGTTTTTGATATAATGATTTCCTTTTTATTGGTTAATATTTTTGATGAATGTTTTGCTAGATACCGAATTCTATATAGCAGTTTATTTTCCTCAGCACATAAATATGCTATTCAATTGTCTTCTGACCTCTATTATTTCTGAAAAAATGTAATGACTTATTCTTATCATTAGTAATCTGTATATAACATGACTTTGCTTTCTACTTGCTTATAAAATTTTCTCCATATCTTAGGTTTTCAGTAGTTTGACTATTACATACCTAATTATGATTTTCTTTCTACATAGCCTTCTTGCAGTCTTCTGGGAGTTTTGAATCTTTAGGGTTATTTTTGTTTGTTCCATTTGTTTTCATGTATTGATTTATTGATTTTAAAGATGTGGGGTACCATTCAGGATTAGGTACATAAGTGGTCATTGTACAGTAAAATTTGGGCTTCCTTTGGTCCCCACTGCACCTGATTTGCGATCACATACCCTTATTGATGTTATGCAACCCCCGCACTCCCACTCCTCTGGCAGTTTGCCACTACTGCCAATCCCTTTCTTATAGTATTTTGATAAATGTTAAGGGTCCACTTATGAGTGAGAACATGTGGTACCCTGTTCTTTGTTTCTGTGATAGACAGATCACTGTGAGTTGCTTTTTACTGTTTTGGATTTCAGCAAATTACTGTTACAGTAATGTCAATTTAGAACATCAGCTCAAGGGCTTAAAATAACTGTAATACTGTAGATCATATAGTTTGATATAGTTTGCTGACATAGTTAAGGTGGGAGTGATTTTATCTTTTTTTTTTTTTTTGAGTTGGAGTCTCACTGGAGTGCAGTGGCCGCTCCCGGCCACCACAGCCTCAACCTGCTGGGCTCTGGCAATCCTTCCGCCTCAGCCTTCCAAGTAGCTGGAATCACAGGCATGCGTTACCACGCCCGGCTGATTTTTTGATTTATTGTAGAGATGAGGTCTTACTGCCCAGGGGCGGGTCTCGAACCCACGGGCTCAGGCAATCCACTCACCTCACCTCCCAAAGGTGCGGGATTACAGGCTGAACCACCGAGCCCGGCTAAGTGACTTTATCTTACAACTTTTTATATCTTAAGTAGAAGGGAAAGGACCTAGCGCTTAGATATTACTGTCTAGTACACATAACATTCTGTAAAGAAACCTATGGTATCAGTCTTTCATATGTTGCTCCCAGAAAAAAACCTATACAAAACTAAAATTTATAACTGTTAGCTGATCAGATAAGCGACTAACTATATATTTTCAAAGTTTAAACATGACCTAGGAAGGAAGGTCATTAAATATGATCAAACTATGTGCATTTAAAAGTGAAAAATAAGAAAAAAAATTGATAACGATAAAGTAAGGAAATAGCTATAATTTTCATATTTAATTAGTAATTAGATGGGGAAAATAATTACATAACTCTTTTACATTAATTTCATTCCAACTCAATTTTTTCAGTACTGAGATAAGAATATGATCTATATGAACATTAAGCATGTAAAATTTCGTAAATAATTCTTAAAAGGAACAGTCAGGCATGGTGGGTCACACCTGTAATCCCAGCACTTTGGGAGGTGGAGATGAGAAGATTGCCTGATACTAGTATGGACAACTTATCGAGACCTGGTCTGTACAACAGAAATCAAATAAATTAGCCAGGCACAGTGGCGCACACCTGTAGTTCGAGCTACTTGGAAATGCTGAGGTGGAAAGATCACCTGGGCCCAGTAGGTCAAGGCTGCAATAGTTGTGAGAATGCCACTGTACTCCAGCATGAATGACAGAGTGAGACGAAAGAAAAGAAAAGAAGAAGAGAAGAGAAAAGAAAGGGGAAACCCCTTCAGCATCCCTCCCACTTTGGGAGCTTTCCTGTCCTCTCAATAAATCCTGCTTTCTCAAAAAAAAAAAGGAAAGAAAAGAAAGAAGGAATGAGAGAAACGAAGAAAGAAAGAAGGAAAGAGTATAATAAAGTAACATTTTTTAAATTCAAAGAACATCTCAGATTGTGTATATTTTGATTACTATCAGGAAGAACATGTTTCATATCATTATGTTCATTAAAAGGACAATACACCAATTGTTTTCAACAAAGTTATGAAAACAAGATAGTATACATGCTACTTGTGGGGAAATTTTTACTAATATTAACAAGGCTGTGAGCTGTCTCCTCACTCTCTTGATGGTTTCTTTGGCTTTGCAAAGCTTGTCAGTTTGATGAGGTCCCACTTGTCTATATTATCTCTTATGGCATGGGCACTTGGGTTTTTGATAAGGAATTCATTGCCAGTTCCAATTTCCATAAGGGCATCTCTTGCATTTTCTAAGGTTCTTATAGTTTGAGGTTTTACATTTATGTCTTTGATTCATTTAGTGTTGATTTTTGTGTATGGTGATGGGTAGGGGTCTTGTTTTAATCTTCTGCATGTGGTCAGCCAGTTTTCCCAGCACCATTTACTGACTAGGTTCTCCTCTTCCCAATGGTTGATGGTGGAGGCTTAAGATGAATTGGTTGAGATTGAGGTTTTGCTTCTGGAATCTCTATCCTGTTCCACTGGTCTATATGCCTGTTCTTGCACCAATACCAGGCTGTTTTGATCATTGTTTTGATCATTCAAACTTTTATAATAAAGTTTGAAGTCGGAGTGTGATACTTCCTGCTTTGTTTTTTTTTTCCCCCCTGAGGATTGTTTTGGCTATTTGTGATTATGTTTCCATATGAATTCCTCTATTGTTGTTTCCAGAACTGAGAAGAATGTTGCTGGTAATTTAATGGGTATTGCGTTAACTCTGTAGATTGCCTTGGATAGGATGGACATCTTAACAATGTTGATTCTTCTAATCCACGAGCATGGAATATTTTCTATTTTGTTTGTGTCATCTTTGATTTCTTTGAGCAGTTTTGTAGTTTTCATTCAAAGGCCTTTGACTTCTCTGGTTAGAAAGAAGCCAAGGTATTTCATTTTTTTGTGGCTATTGTGAATGGGTTTGTGCTTTTTATTTGGGTTTCTGTTTGTTTATTGCTGGTGTATAAGAATGCAAGAGTCTTTTGTACATTTATTTCATACCCTGAGACTTTGCCAAAGGCCTAACATCTAAGATCTACAAAGAACTCAAACTTGCCAAAAAGAAAAAAACAAACAGCCCCATTACTAGTGGGCAAAAGATATGAATAGACACTTCTCAAAAGAAGACATATGAGTAGCCAATAGATACATGAAAAAATGCTCACCCTCAATCATCATCAAAGAAATGCAAATTAAAACCACACTGAGATACCACCTAACTCCAGTCAGGATGGCCACCATCAGTAACTCAAAAAACAACAGATGCTAGAGAGGATGTGGGGAAAAGGGAATGCTTCCAGAGTATTGTTGGGAGTGTAAACTAGTACAACCTATGTGGAAAACAGTTTGGCCATTCCTAAAAGATCTAAAAGTCGATATGACCTTCCATATGACCCCATAATCCCTCTATGGGAATATACCCAGAGAAACTCAAATCACTCTAGGAAAAAAGTACCTGCACATGCATGTTTACTGCAGCATTATTCACAATAACTAAAACATGGAACCAACAGTGCTGCCCACTGAAAGAGGACTGAATAAAAAAAAATATGAGGTGTGTGTGTGTGTGTGTGTGTGTGTGTGTGTGTGTGTGTGTGTACACGATAGAATATTACGCAGTCATAAAGGTGGACAAAATTAAGAACTTCACAGCAACTTGGATGGACTTAGAGTCTATAATACTGAGTGATCTATCACAGAAACAAAGAACTAAGTACCACATGTTCTCACTCATAAGTGGACCTTGAACAATTATCATAACACTAAAAGAAAGGGATTGGCAGTAGTGGAAAACTGCCGGGGGTAGGGGGCAGGATTTGCAGCAGTGGGAAACTGCCTGGGGGAGGGCACACCTCATCAACAAGGGTTCCAGCATAATGAATATTTATATACCTAACCCTGAATTGTAAGCCACATCTTTAAAATTAAAAATTTTAAAAAACTATGAAAAAAATGTTGAAAAATGAGAAGGATTATAGAAATTAGAGCCGTTATATTTCTAATTTTATTTTACCTGTAGTGTGAGACGCTTCACTGCATTCCATACTATTCCAATAAACTCTTTCATTCTTTCTTCAGGGCTTCTGCAGCTTTCATATATATTCAACATGGCTTTCACAGGAACTGACAATGGTCGGGATTCTAAGTATAATAATAGCTGATTATTTAACAGAAACATACTTTATAATTTCACAAAAGTCTACCAAAAATAGTTTCAAGATGATTTCTTGTTTAAAACTATTACTTCTGAATGTTATTATAAAATGTCATATTAGATCTTTTTATCTTGTAGAATTACTGATTTTTGTAACTATTCAAAGGTAAGCAAACCTAATTTGTTAGATGCCAGGAGAGCATTCATTACTGTTGTCAGGGATTGGTGACTGGAAGGTGGACTTGTGAAATGATGGCAAAGCTCTACTTATTGAAATATTGAATAAAATGCACTGGGGAAAGGATATCCTATTTAACATATGGTTCTGGAAAAACTGGCTAACCATAAGCAGAAGAATAAAGCTAGACCTCTTCTTCTCACCATATATAAGAACTAACTCAAGATGGATTAGTGACTTAAACATAAGACCTCAGACTATAAAAATCCTGGAAGTAAGCCTAGGAAACACTCTTCTGGACATCGTCTATGCAATTAATTCATGATTAAGACTTCAAAACCAAACGCAGCAAAAACCAAAATTGACAAGTGGGGCATAATCAAACTAAAGAGCATCTAGGCAGCAAAACAACAACAAAAAACCATTAACAGAGTAAAGAGACAGCCTATAGGATAGGAGAAAATATTTGCAAAGTACGCATCCAACAAAAAAAACAATATCCAGCATCTATAAAGAACTCAAATGAATCAACAGGAAAAAAAATAGCCCCATTAAAAAATGGGCAAAGGATACGAACAGATTACTTTTCAAAGGAAGACATACAAGGGACCAACACACAAATGAAAAAATGTTCAACATTGCTAATAATTAGAGAAATGCAAATCAAAGCCACAATGGGACACGACCTCACACAAGTCAGAATGGCTATTATTAAAAAGTCAGAAACAACAGAGGTTGGCAAGGTTGCAGAGAAAAGGGAATGCACAAGCAGTTTTGGTGGGAATGTAAACTAGTTCAACCTTTCTGGAAAGCAGTTTGGGAATTTATTAAAAAACGAAAAACAGATTTACCATTTGACCCAGCAAACCCACTACTGGGTAAATATCCAAAAAAGGAGCATAAATCATTCTGTCAAAAAGACACCTGCATGTGTATGTTTATTGCAGTACTATCTATAATAGCCAAAACATGAACCCAACCTAGGTGCTAATCAGTAGTGTACTAAATAAAGAAAATGTTGTACAAATACACAATGGAATACTATGCTGCCACAAAACAGAATGAAATCATGTCCTTTGCAGCAACATGGACACAGCTGGAGACCATCATTCTAAGTGAATTATCACAGAAACAGAAAACCGAATAATGCATGTTCTGATTTATAAGTGAGAGGTAAACTCGGAATACACAAGGCATAAAGAAGGGAAAAGCAGATATTGGAGACTCTTTATTGGGAAAATAAGGGAGGGAGCAAAGGGTTTGAAAAACTACCCTACCCATTGGGTATGATGCCTACCACATAGGTGATGGCATCACATAATATACATAAGTAATAAACTTGCACATGCCCCTTGAATTTAAAGAATAGAAAAGTAAAAACAAAAACAAAATTTTATTGAATTTGAAATAAGTTAAACATGCACATTCTACGGAATAATCCCATTTTTAAGAATCTATGCTATAGAAATACTACAACATGTGAGAGTGCATGCACGAAACTTATAAAAGATGCTCAGCATCAGCAGCACTATATGTAATAGCAAAGATAAGAAGGAAAGGTATACAAAGGAGGAAAGGGGAAGGCAAGAAGAAGGAAAGGGGAGAAAAAAAAGTTAAACAATTTGTCCATTAAAAAGGAAATGGTTAGATTAATTTTTGAATACTTGAAATAAAGATTATAATCTAACAATTTAAAGATGAAGTACAGTTGAAGGTATGACAGAGCAAATTTCTGATAACATACGAAGTGTAATAACTAAAATATATTTGTGGTATAATCCAAATATGTTTTGGAAACAGTGTGTAACTTTGAGTATGTATGAGTATCTTCCCATACACAGAAAACGTTATAGAAAGGCCAAGAAAGCAAGCCTTTGACAGAAGTAATCTCTCAGGAAAATAAAACAGAAATGAAGATGAATAAGGAGGAGGTGGGTACTTAACTCTTCACTATGTATATTGCCAAGTTAATAGTTTTATAAAAATAAATGACCTGTTATAACTTTTTAAACATACATACCAATTTAATTTTGTACTTATTTGAACTACTTTGCCTTTCTTTTGTACATTAGTAGTTGTCAGAAGAAAATGGTTAAGTGAAATTGCTGTAGAATTCTACCAATTTAAGAAAGTGGCTCAAAATGTAGACCAAATTTTAAAATTCTTTGAAACAATGACTAGGAAAAGTTTCCATGAAAGTCACTTATGGTCTAATTTTTCCCCTTTTCTCCATTTTATTTTCATTCATAAATACATGTGTGTGTATATGTATTTTATTTTGTTTTTCCAGTAGCTTCAGGGGTACAAATGGTTTTCAGTTACATGGCTGCTTTGTGAAGAAGTCTGGACTTTAAGTGTACCTATCATCCCCATTAGTGCACACTGTACCTGTTGGTGATTTTTCTTTCCCATATTCCTCTATCTGAGTCTCCAGTGTCCACTATACCATTATATATGCCTTTGTAGACCTTTAACTTAGCTCTAATTTACAAGTTAGAATATATGGTATTTAGTTTACTATTTCTGCATTACTTCATTAGGATGATGATCTTCGATTCCATCCAAGTTGCTGCAAAACACATTGTTTTGTTCTTTATTATGGCTAAATAGCATTCTATGGTATATATATGCCACGATTTCATTATCCACTGATCAACTTCTGGGCATTGTGCTGCTATAAATATGCAGTGTCTTTTTTGGTATAGTGAGCTTATGGTAAAAATTGTTGAACCCACTTATACAAAATAGTAGTACTAAATGGATATTGTTATTACAATTTGAAAATAAATTGATCTAATAAATGCTAATATCACCAAGCAGGGTGGGCACTATTACACAACTGTGAAACAATAGTTCCAGTCACCACTAACCAAATAGCCACATATTTATTGTAAATACTGTATTCTCTAGTGATCTAATCAAACATTTAGAGGTTCTGAAATTTACAGGTGGGTTAAAAGTGCTGTTAAAGTAAGTATAAAAAACAATCTGTTACACTTTTTCATGAAAAACATACTCAGGTATTCAAAGAGTAAATCCATATTATTTTGAATATACTAACTTTCAATCCATCACATTTCATAAAGGATAATAGAAGAATGTTTCAAAATGACAATATTTCTGTAGTTAGGTATATTTTACAGACAAGACAGACATACTTTGGGTCATGGTAGGTATGCAGGCTGGCTGCACCTGGTGCTGCTGCCGCTGCCCTAGGGCAATGCAGCTGCCCAGGAACATGGGTACAGCTCCTCCACCTTCTGGCAGAGACCTGCATTGCCCCACCTAGCTCCGCCCAGCTCCTCCCAGCCTCCAACTTGGGATCTAAGGAGAGATCTGAATAGCCCAGCCCAGCCCAGCTGCACCCAGGCTCCAAACTGGGACCTAAGGTGATCTCATCAAACTGGGAGAGAAAGAAGCCCCTCTCAGATGCTGGATCAGACACAGACAGGTCAGATCTGAGTAGCAGACTTGACAGGCTGCAGGCTGGGTGAGTCCAGGTCTGATCCACCCTCCTTCCAAAGTTGGCTTGGGGCATCTGACCCAAGCAGTGCACAACCCTATCTGCCTGCGCTAAGAGCAGAGGAGAGGGCTCAAGACCAAAGGTGAAAGGATGTTGGACTTACAGGAACGACCTCAGAGAGAATTTGGTTCTGTTTCCATTTTTTAATTTTCATTTTTTGTCTGTTTTCCTCATTTTTGTTTGTTTTTTTGTTTTAGTTTTTCTTCTCTTTCTTTCTGTTTTTGATAACATTTTTGTATTTGCTTTGTTTCTGTTATTTTACTGATATTTTTTTCTCTATCCTTTAGACTTCCTGTTTGTGGATGGGAAAAGTATATCAATAGGAAGATTTTTGTTGGACTGTGTGTTAGTAGGATTATATGTTTTAGTTTTTTTAAAAAAAAATCTTTTCTGTCTCTTTTCATTTGTTACTTGGTATGTCTGTCTGTTTTCCCTCTTACTCTTCTCTCTCTCCATTTTCCTCTTGCCTTCTCCACCTTCATTTTTCCATTATTTTCCTTGTTCTTATCTCATTATGCTTCCAGGGAGCAAATCTATATTCCTGCTGCATAGACAGATTGTAAGGCAGTGGAAGGTGAGTTCCAGGGTGCCCATACACCTGTCAGTGGATACTGGGATCTACAGATATGTTTTGAATCACAGTTCTCCCTGAATTAAATCTCAAAACTGCAAAAGTATAGCCCCCAACCCACAGCCCAGCTTCAGAATTGAAAAAAGTCAGAGGATCCACACAAGAATAGGAGACTGAGCTAATAGAAGTAGAAGTAACCCTGCCATACCTGAACAACAAAATTAAAGAAAGGGGGGAGGGAGGTGGGAGGGAGGAAAATCTAAACATATGAAGAAAAACCAAAAGAAGAATATGGGTGGCACACAAATCCCTGGGAGGCCAGAGACTGAGAAAACAGACTTCAGAATGCAAACATTGAAGAGCCCACAGAATGACTGGCATCAAACTACAAAACCAGATATCAAGATATTAATAGAGAGAATAAAAAGAATTGAGGGGAGACAAGAGTAAAATAGGAAGAAGTTGATAACTGAGATAATAGCAGTAAGGAATACTGTGAATGAAATAAATAACAAACTGATAAGCATGGAAAGCAGAATTATTCAAGCAGAAGAAAGAATCTCAGAGCTTGAGGACCAAAATATAGAACAAACACAAACTGTCAAAAACATAGAAAAGAAGCTTAAAAAAACAGAACAAAACCTTTCAAGAGATGAGCAATTATTTCAAGAGGCTGAACCTAAGAGTCATTGGACTTCCTGAGGTAGTAAGAGAGACAGAGACTACCCTGGAACAAGCATTCCATGAAATTATTCAAGAAAACTTCCCCCACCTCATCAGTGGTGTGACCACTGAAACACAAGAGATTCAGAGAAGCCCTGCAAGACAACAAATGAGAAGACCAACTCCTAGACACACAGTAATTCATCTAAACAAAGTAGGTATACAAAAAAAAATCCTAAAGGCAGTAAGAGAATAATGTCAGAATATCTACCAGGGAAAATCAATTACAATAGCAGCAGATTTATCTACAGAAACACTTCAGGCTAGGAGAGCTTGGAGCCCAATCTTCAAAGTTCTCAAAGATAAACAATTTCAACCAAGAATAATCTATCCAGCTAAGCTAAACTTCATCAGTGAGGGAGAATTAAAATCTTTCCGACATTTAATCCCTAAGAACTTACGCTGCCTCTAGACCAGCTCTACAAGAAAGTTAAGAAAGTTTTAAACACAGAAGAAAGGGAAAAAAGAACAACGTTCTTCATAAGAGTGCAGGAAAAAGATAGAAAACACACATGAATCAACCCCAAAATCAAAAGAAAGACAACAAATAAAAAGAAACAACCACAACTCTAAAAAAACTTCACGACAGGAGTAAACTCTCACATTTCAATAATTAGCCTGAATGTGAACGGACTAAATGCACCACTGAAAAGACACAGAATGGAAAAATGGATAAAATAAAATGAGGCAACAATATATTGTCTCCAAGAGACTCATCTCACCAGAAAGGACACTCACAGACTCAAAGTAAGAGGATGGGAAGCAAAATTTCAGACGAACCGAACAAAAAAGAAAGTGCGACTTGCGATCTTAATTTCAGACAAAACACCCTTTAGGTATCAAAAATTTTAAAAGATACAGAAAGCCACTATATAATGATAAAAGGTTCAATCCATCAACAAGAAATATCCATCCTAAACAAATATGCACCCAACATTGGAGCACCAACTTTCATAAAGTAGCTTCTAGGCAAACTTAAAAAAGATATTGACAAAAACACTATAATGCCTGGGGATTTTAATACACCAGTAACAACCCTAGACAGATAGATCATCGAGACAAAAAGTCAGCAAGGAGTTTCAAAACCTCCATGTGACCCTTGACCAAATGAACTTAACTGATACCTACAGAATACTTCACCCAACAACCAAAGAACATACATTCTACTCAACACCACATGGAACATACTCTAAGATGGACCACATCCTTGGCCATAAGTCAAGCATAAACAAATTTCATAAGATTAAAATTCTACCATGCACCTTCTCAGACTACAGTGGAATAAAAATAAGTATCAACACCAACAAAGATCCCCCAAACCCACAAAGACAGGGAAACTAAACAGCATGATGCTAAGCAACTCCTGAGTCAACATGGAAATCAAAACAGAGATTAAAAGATACCTAGAAACAAATGAAAATGAAGAAACAACTTACAAAAATCTCTGGGATGCCATGAAAGCAGTAATAAGAGGGGAATTCGTATCTCTACAAACACACATGAAGAAAATAGAAAGATCACAAGATAACAGCCTAAAAAATCACCTAAGGGAGCTGGAAAAGCAAGACCACCAAAACCTTAACTTCAGCAGAAGAATCCAGATCACCAAAATAAAAGCCCAAATTTGGGACATAGAAGACAAAAAGATAATACAAAAAAATCAACAAAACAAAAAGCTGGTTCTTTGAAAGGATAAACAAGATTGATGATTCCTAGCTAGACTGACCAAGAAAAAGAAAGAAAAAGCCCAAATAAACTTAATCAGAAACACAAACGATGAAGTCACAACTGACCCTGAAGAAATACAAAAGATTATCAGAGACTACTATGTACACGTGTATGGAAACAAACCTGAAAACTTGAAGGAAATGGAGGACTTTCTGACATCACACAACCTCCCCAGATTGAAATAAGAAGAAATCAAGACCTTATATAGACCAATAAAAATCCAGGAAATTAACTATGCCATAAGAAAACTACCTACAAAAAAAAAAAAAGCCCTGGACTAGATGGCTTTCCAGCAGAATACTACAAAACACACAAGGAGAAGCTGATATCAATCCTACTAAAAGTATTCCAGGTGACTGAGAAAGAAGGAACTCTCCCCAACATACTTTATGATGCTAACATCACACTGATACCCAAGCCAGGTAAAGAGCCAACAAAGAAAGAGAACTACAGGCCAATATCCTTGATGAACATAGATGCTAAAATTCTCAACAAGATTCGAGCAAACTGGATTCAACAACACATCTCAAAAATCATCTACCATGACCAAGTAGGCTTCATCCCTGGGATGCAAGGCTGGTTCAACATTTGTAAGACCATAAACGTAATTAAATACATCAACAGACATTACAACAAAAACCACATGATTATATCATTAGATACAGAAAAAGCTTTTAATAAAATTCAGCACCACTTCTTGATAAAAATCCACGAACATCTATGCAAAGATGGAACACACCTCAAAATAGTAAGAGCCATCTATGAGAAACCACAGTCAGCATACTACTAAACAGACAAAAATTGGAACCATTTCTCCTGGAAACTGGAACAAGACAACGATGCACACTATCACCCCTCCTGTTCAACATAGTTTTAGAAGTTCTAGCTAAAGCAATCAGAGAAGAGAAGGCGATAAGGGGTATCCAAATAGGAAAAGAGGAAATCAAGTTATCCTCTGTGCAGATGACATGATTCTATACCTTGAAAACCCAAGAGAATCTGTCAAAAACCTCCTTGCACTAATAAAGGACTTTGGCAAAGTCTCAGGTATAAAGTAAATGTGCAAAAGACAATCACATTTCTATACACCAATAATAAACAAACAGAAACCCAAATAAAAAGCACAATTCCATTCACAATAGCCACAAAAAATGAAATACCTTGGCATCTTCCTAACCAGAGACGTCAAAGACCTGTACAATGAAAAAAACAAAACACTGCTCAAAGAAATCAAAGATGACATAAACAAGTGGAAAAATATTCCATGCTCATGGATTGGAAGAATCAACATTGTTAAGATGTCCATTCTACCTAAGGCAATCTACAGATTTAATGTAATACCCATCAAATTACTAGCAACATTCTTCTCAGACCCAGAAAAAACAATTCAGAAATTCATATGAAAACATAAACTACCATGAATAGCCAAAACACTCCTCAGCAAAAAAGCAAAGCAGGAGGTATCACACTCCCAGACTTTAAACTTTTATTATAAAGCTATAATAATCAAAACAGCCTGTTATTGGTACGAGAACAGGCATATAGACCAATGGAATAGAATTGAGATTCCAGAAGCAAAACCTCAATTTCTCAACCAACTCATCTTTGAAAAAGCCTCCACCACCAACCACTGGGGAGAGGAGAACCTAATCAGTAAATGGTGCTGGGAAATCTGGCTGACTACATGCAGAAGATTGAAACAGGACCCCTACCTATCCCATACCCAAAAATCAACTCTAAATGGATCAGAAACCTAAACGTAAAACCTCAAACTATAAGAACCTTAGAAAATACAGGAGACACTCTTACTGAAATTGGAACTGGCAACCAATTCCTGATCAAAACCCCAAGTGCTCATGCCATAAGAGATAAGATAGTAAGTGGGATCTTATCAAACTGACAAGCTTCTGCAAAGCCAAAGAAACCATCAAGAGGGCAGGGAGACAGCCCACAGACTGGGAAAAAATATTTGCCAACTCTATGTCTGACAAAGGCCTAACATCTAGGATCTTCAAGGAACTCAAACATGCCGAAAAGAAAAAAACAAACAGCCCCATTACTAGGTGTGCAAAAGATATGAATAGACACTTCTCAAAAGAAGACATACGAGCAGCCAACAGACACATGAAAAAATGTTCGGCCTCACTAGTTATCAAAGAAATACAAATTAAAACTACACTGCAATATCACCTAACTCCAAACAGGATGGTCATCATCAATAACAAAAAATAACAGATGCTGAAGAGGATGCGGCGAAAAGGGAACTCTTCTACACTGTTGGTGGGAGTGTAAACTAGTACAGCCTCTGTGGAAAACAGTGTGGTGATTCCTAAAAGTTCTAGAAATCGACCTTCCATATGACCCTGCAATCCCACTACTGGGAATATACCCGGAAGAACTCAAACCACTCTATAAAAAAGATAACTGCACATGTATGTTTATCGCAACATTGTTCACAATAGCAAGAACATGGAACCAACCTGCTGCCCATCAAAAGAGGACTGGATGAAAAAAAAAATGTGAGTCGGGCTCCGTGGCTCAGCCTGTAATCCCGTGCTTTGGGAGGCTGAGGTGAGTGGATTGCCTGAGCCCGCAGGTTCGAGACCCGCCCGGACAACTTGGCAAGACCTCATCTCTACAATAATTCAAAAAATTAGACGAGCGTGGTAGCGCATGCATGTAGTTCCAGCTACTTGGAAGGCTGAGGTGGAAGGATCGCTGGAGCCCAGCAGGTCGAGGTTGCAGTGGCCAGGAGCAGCCACTGCACTCCAGTCTGGGCAACAGAGTGAGACTTCAACTCAAAAAAAAAAAAAAAATTTGGTACATATACACAAGAATATTATGCAGCCATAAATAAGAACAAAATCATGAACTTTGCAGCAACCTGGATGAGTACTGAGTGATCTTTCACAGAAACAAAGAACTGAATATCGCATGTTCTCACTCATAAGTGGACCCTTGAACAACTATCGAAATACCAAAAAGAAAAGGAATGACAGTAGCGAGAAACTGTCGGGGCGTGGTGGTAGGGGGAGGTGGGATTGGCAGTGGTGGTAAACTGTCTGGGGAGTGGGGGGGCACACCTCATCAACAAGGGTTCCTGCACAATGAATATTTGTATACCTAACCCTGAATTGTACCCCACAATTTTAAAATAAAAAAATTGAAAAACAAAATCTATATTGTACTTACTACATGCCAGGTATTGCTTTTAGTGCTATATAAATATTAATCTTTATAACAATTCCACAAGAAATATACTATATTTAGACTCTTATTTTCACCATTTTCAGATAGGAAAACTGATCACAAAGAGGTTAAATAACTTATCATAAGTCACATAGCTGATAAGTAGCAAAACAAGGAAGTCCACAGTTCATCCTTTTTTTCTTATTTATTGATTTTGCTTATAGGGTCTTAGTCTGTCACCTAGATAGCAATGCAGTGGCATAACCAAAGCTCATTGCAGCCTCCAGTTCCTGTGATGAAAGGATCCACCCTCCTCAACCTCCTGAGTAGCTGGGACTATAGGGATATACCACCACACCTGACTAACTTTTTTACTTTTTATAGAGTCAAGGTCTTGCTGTGTTGCCCAGGCTAAGTTCATCCTTTTAATTACTATGCTATGTAGCCTTTTCTATTATTCAATCTCCATACAATGACTTTTAGTTCTATCAAATATAAAAATAAGTGTATAATATTACTATTAACGATCATGGTACCCCAAATAGTTTATTCATTCCCAATGGAGTTATAGAAAACCTACACTTAACATGGTAGACTAATTTCAAACTTATTTACATTTAGTTTTCAGCAAAAAATAAGTAAGTTTGAGACCCAAATTGTATTGGTTAAAATAGTATCAACAATTATTTCTTAGGGATGTACTACCAAAGAAAAAGCATTATACTTGATGACAACTTAAGTTGTTTTAGTTGTGCTACTTGTCATACCATTTGGGAAAAGCAATTTAATCACCGATTGTGTCAGTTTTCTGATCTGTACAAAATGTTAATGATACTTATATCTAATATCAAGAATATTATTCAGTGTAAATGTTGTAACACATAAAATAACAGTTTGGAAAGATACTATAAATACAAGGAATAAAGATAAAAAATTAGCTAATCACTTATGTAAAGAACTTGAAGGTTACTAGATCTAAAACACAATTGCATTTCTTTCCTTTAAAAATCAGTCCATTGTTTTAGTTTTACCTTACATGTCATTTCCTTAAATGTCATTTCCTCAGAGAAATGATCACTGCTTTCCCAAAATTAGATTTGGTCCTTCCTCTATAGCCTAGCAAAATTCTGATATAATTCTGTATAACATATAATTCTTCATGGTATCATAATAAACATTTGAATGCATGTCTCTCCAAAGAACAGCAAAGCATAGTGATATGGTATAGCAATAAAGGGTAGTGCTTAATAAGCGGGACATTGAAGACACATTCTGGGTTATGCTCCCTACTACTTTACAGGTCCAATGAGAAATATTCTTTATGTACATATTTAATAGTATATCACCAATTTGCTAAACCTGGATGCAAATGCATAAAGCTAGACACTCCAGGCCACATAATTAAATTACTATATTTTTGAGTCTATATTTTAATCAATGATTTATATCAAAACATCCCTTTCCTTCCTCAGTTTGAACTGGACTCTGGTAACAACTACTCAGAATTGGGATGTCAAAATTTCAGTTCTTATTTTGAGGGTTTAAGTAATGATGTCAAAGGGTAACTCTTAAATACCCTACAATATGTATAAACCAAAGGCACCAAATATCGACATTTGATACCAAATGTCTTATATTCTTGAAATTTAAGATTCTCACAATAACAAGGTTACATATTAAGAAGTCAAAAAAAATTCGTTCAGCTGTATTAATTCAGTTTTCATAATAAGTGCTTCTTAGAATTAAGGTTTTTCTGTTCCAAGTTTTTGTCTTCTGTTATGTAAAAGCATTAAAGAAAGAGGTGCTATCACTAAAGCCTAGATTTAGTATTTAGTCAATAAGGGAGAATAACCTCTAATAGGATAATTATTTTTAATAAAACTTTCCTATAGCAATTTTTCCTTTTAAAATAAAATTTCTAATAATCAATTCATATGTTATGGACTTGATTTAGTACAGTGCTGACACCAAGACAGTATTCATTTCACTAAAAGAACAATTCATGTGTCTATTATTTACTCCATGTAGCAGTTAGTATAATGTCTTGCTCAGTAATATTGGTTGATCCAAGAATCCACTGATGTCTCATTAAATAGAAAACAAATCATATTGCACCTTCTTGAAATCTTTTCCTAACAGCATACTGACATTTACCTAAACGTGTATCATTGACATTTTGTGTAACCTTTGTGTGAGGTACCTATTTATAATTTATGGTTTCACGTTTATTTGAAATTTAAAATAATCATCAAAAAGAAAAGTGTGTCTTTTATTTCTCCTTTATGTTCATGAGAAATCGAACATTTCAGTCATGTATTCATAGCCAAGGCAATATTATACCAGGGGTAACTGCCTTAGAAAATACGACTCTAGAAAATAAGTTGTGTAAACTCAATTATCCACAGGAAAATAGAGAAGATGACCACACCAAAGGAACCCATAGGGAAATCAAGGCTCCCTATGAGATAAAGAGGAAAAAGCTGCAAGGCCATTGGGAAAGACAGAAACAGTAGGACCTGAAGCAGGGCAATGGAGTTCTTTTATTACAATTTTACAGGAAGCCTAAGACTAATTGGTGAACACCAAACTATCTAGAAGGGCATATTTTCTAGATTTCTGGTAAGAACTTGAAGGAAGTAAAACAAATCCCTCAGAAAAGAAATCAGACCTTGACCCAAGAATGATATTTAGTATCACATTTCACTATCTTATTGACAAAATATCATTAAAAACTAAGATGAAGGGTGCTGCCTGCTATATGGTATATTTTTTGAAATACTTTTATTATAGCTGCTAATAGGAGAAAAATCAGAAAATGTAGCCCACCAAAAAAGAAGAAGAAAGGAAAGAAGAATGGCAGAAGGGAAAATTTAAATATTCCATAATTTCAACATGCAAAAAATTATTCAAGAATGATTTGTGAAGTGCCTATTACCTTTGGGACTTAGGTCAAGAAGTGGGAATTCTATGGTGAGCAGAACACAGTCCCAGTCTTCTTGAAGCTTACGTATACATGTTAGATGGCTTTAAGAGTTAAAATTCGAACAGCAGCAGCAAAAACAAACAAACAAACAAAAAACTCTTTGTGGTAGAATTTCAGACATTAGGGGGACTAGTATATTTAAATAAAAGCATGGACTGGGGGAAATTCAGAAAATCTAGGTCCCATTTTTTCTTAATTCTACCAATTCAAGGTATGTGATCTTAAAATCACTTCAGCTATTTAGGTTTTAACTTTCTCATTCACAATTTTCAGGACATAAATAATAAAGGCTGCCTTAATCTTACTCAAAAACCATGGGGCAGGACAGAGATTCTAATATCTGTCAAGAAAAAAAGAGAAATAAAGAAATGGGGGGGAGAAAGGAAGGAAGGAGAAGGAGGCGAGAGAATGAGCAAGGGGAGGGAGGGAGAGGAATGGGGTGCCCACATTGAATAATACTGTCTTGTCATAAATAGTAAAGCAAAGACATGAATGTCTCTAGAATCTACTCTTCAAGTTATATATAGATTACCACATTGATCCATTGAGACCACTAAAATTCTTTCACTCTGGCCTCAATTCCAAGACAAATCAAACCAAACAAACAACAAAAAGTTTGAACTTCCATAACTTTCTTAGTGTGTATACACCCACAACCAACACTACCACCACCAGATATAACAGCACAGGGTAGTAAATGAACCAAAAAGCATTTCCAGATAGTATCATGAGATCTTGGAGAAACAATAAGAATTTTTAGGTTGAAAGAGGCAGTTTTTTGTTTATAGTTGCAACAGGCTAGCATTGTTTTCTAATATTTTACACTTAAAACTAAGGTTCATTAAAAAGACACAATTATCCAATGAAGCTATAAAACAATGAAGCTGATTTTTATGTAGAACTATGAGAGTCAATCTTTGATGTTAGCCATTCACAAACACCCCCCCGCTCCCCCCAAACACGCACTGTCCCTTCCTACAGCTAAGTTCTTACCCAATGTGGGTCTTTAAAGTCATATACAATGGTTCAGAGATAAATTAAAGATAATCTAACTAGAGAACTGAAAAAGCAGAAATGATAAATTTTGATGAATCAGATCACAACTAAAATTTGAATGTTCACCTCCGTGTTTTTGGAAAGAGAAAGAGAACAAAGGGAAAAAGGGAGGGAAAGGTAGATGGAAAGGAATCTTGTTCATCATAAACTTTTTTTTTTTTTTAAAGAGGCAAGGTTTTAGTCTGTTGCCCAGACTGCAGTGCAGTGGTGTTATCACAGCTCACTGTAACCTCAAACTCCTGGGTTCAAGTGATTCTCCCGCATTAGCCTCCCAAGAACGTAGGACTACAGGCGTGTACTACCATGCCTGACTAATGTTTTAATTTTTTTGTAGAGACAAGGTCTCACTATGCTGCTCCAGCTTGCCTCAATCTCTAGGCTGTAAAGGATCCTCCCACCTTGCCTTTCCAAAGCACTGGGATTAGAGGTTGTGAGCTCACCATGCCCAGGTCCCAAATTTTATTCAGTGTCAATTTACTATATCCAGGGCACTGCGGTAGTGAATTTTTTAAAAAATGACATAATCCCTGCTCTCCAAGAGTTTATAAGGTAAAGGGAAGATATAAACTTAATTAAATACAGGATTATCATATAAACATGATAAATGCTGAACTGTGAAATATTTTAGGAACACAAAAAGACTGACTAAGTGTTGGCAGGAGAGTCTTCACAAAGGACGTGACATAGAGTTGAACTGAGCAGGAATTCTTAAATCAACTAAAGAAAGAATTGCTGACAAAGAGAACATGAACAAAGGCACAGATGCACAAAGTGCACTGCAAGTAGTTAGTGTGAGTGAAGTATGCTGCACAGAAGATGCAACGGGTATCCTTGATGGCCAGAGAGGTAAGATAAGGTCTAGTTGTGAAGGACCTTAAATACCATGCTAAGAAGCAAAGTTAATCATGAAGGTACTAAGAGACAATGAAAAACGTTAAGTAGAAAAGTATAATAAAATCTGAGTTTAGAAGTGAAAATTCATACATTAACATAAAGAATATTTAACTGGAAAAGGAAGAGAGTAAAAACAAAGAGATCAATGAGGAGCTGTCTGGCTAATACTTAACATTCTTATCATTTTATTTGATTGATGACACTGGAGTTGTAAATTAAATCTATTATGTGATCCCAGTATACAGCCTAGATTTGACTTACATAAATTTATGAAACACATTTATTTGATGTGCTTATAATTCCTTTTCCTTTAAGTAGAAAGCAGGAAAAATAAATTCTGATCCCTGACTACTTTGTGAGGCTCCTTGCAGTCCAAAGAAAAACTCCAGGCCTAAAATGTTTATTCGTTTGTTTGGTGATTTAATTTGATATATGTAACTATAATCATTTTAAGTATCCATTAAGTACATAATTGTATACTTAATTGTTTTTACTGAATATATTATTTACATTTCTTCAAACCTGTTTCAAATACTCAGAGAGAAAAAGAGATTGATTAACTGAGGTTTCCATCACATCTAAGATATTTCCAGCATTCTACTTTCATTGCCCGAGAGAAGAAAAGATGCCACAGAACCCAGACAACAAAAATCAAATTCTCTTCTCAATATTACCCTCCTAACAACTGGAGAGACCCTGTGTTAACCTTGCATAAGTTTCTTTAATTTAGTAGAATTGAGAATCAAAGATAAATTAAGTTCTGTAACTCTACTACAGAAAAATAAAGCTACATTTTGCACATCTATTAAGATGGTGAGAGAACTGTGCCTGACACTTATACATACATTACAAAACTACAATAAAAGTATACTACCTGAGCAATCCTGGAAAGCTCACATTCCTCCAGCCCCTAATACTCACAGCCCTGCCACCTGATTCTGTCTTGCAACCCTCAGGGGCTAATTACTTCATGTCCTTTAATATTCCATTTACATCAGCCACTAGGAGAAGCCCAAAATTCTAAAAGCACCCCTTATCACCCAGATTCCCATCACCAAACAGATCTATACAACCCCGCCTGACCCCATCTTTCACTTCACAACAACACAAGAATCTCTTCCATTCTACCTTCTAGAAGTCATTATGCATTACCAAATCTAAAACTCTTTTTCTAAAAGTTCAGAAGAGTTTTCTAAGGAGTCACAGACTGGTTAAATGAAAGGTGCCTGATTCACTGCTTGGAAGAGAACTATCAGACTCTGAAGTCAGCAATAGGCTTTCCTTGAACAAGAAATGAAATCTGTTATTTTGCATCACTGGATAACAGACTAATAGGACCTACTAGAGGAATCTGAAACAGTTGATCATCTCCACCTTCTCAAAACACTTTCTTCACTTTTTTCCAGATGCCTCTGCATTTATTCTACCTCATTGGTAGAAATGCTAATTCTTCATTTTCCAGACTGCAAATGTTGGAATGTCCAAGGGTTCAGCCCTTGGGCCATTTCTCTTCTCTATAAACACTATCTTCTTAGATTATCCCACTGTAATGCCATGGCTTTAAGTATTGTCTATCAAGATTCTATTTGCAGGAAACAATCTGAATCTATCTCCTAGGGTCCAGACTATTTACCAACTGCCTACTCAACACCTCCATTAAAATATTGGGGAGTTGAGGGGCCAAAATGTCCAATGAGAAGCAGCTGGCTTGTGCCTCTCTCGAAGAGTGAACCAAAATAGAGACCCTCAGCACTTAGAGCAGGATGGGACTGAAAGTTCACCTCACAACCTGCAGAGAAGCAGCAGGTCTCACAGAGAGCAATGAGGAGAGAGATTCAATGGCCCATGTTGGAACCAGGCAGCCCCATGGTCCAGGTAGCCACAGGAACAACAAGCAGCCTCCGAAAACAGGAAAAGGGTGAGAGTGGGTAATCCGGAACTCAGTGCTCCTGCCACAGACTCAGAAGGACCCCCTAGCATCATGGGACTCCAGTCCACACAAACAACCTGGATACCACACAGATGAACACTACCAGAACTCACCTGGAGCTGTGTAGGCATTGGAGCCCTCAACAGCTCCAGCTGTGCCATCACCCTGGTGCTTAATTCCTGCAGGCTGTGTTGTACAGGGAGCTCCCAGGCCAGGGAAAGAACAGGAATTACAAATTCCACTGCTGAGGAATTTGCAGTGGCAGCCTGCCACTTGTTGCTGAATGCACTTTTGAGTTCTGACCAAGGACTGACTATGGCAAGGGCAGGGGAGTTGGGAGGAACCCACTGCCCTAGCAACCCCCGAGGTTCCTCCCCCAATCCCTCTCTCCCCATATGAACTCTTTCAAGCAGCAGCCAGGAGACCCTTCCCATCACCCTCCTTCCCACCATTCCCACTGGGGTAGCCAATGGCATGCAAAGGTGGGGACTAAAGCATGGACCTCTCTGACCTAGACCAGTTCAGCTGGCTCCCCCAACCCCACACACAGGGTCTTTCCTTGGAAGCTCAATATGTAAAGAAAACTTTGGGAGTCCCCATAGCCTCACCCATCACCTATGTCATCTGTGTACTTCCCTGGGAAAAAAAGCTAGCAGAAAACTCACATCCACCACTAAAGTATACTTTCTCCTGGAAGTGCCAACTACTGGTCTGAGGTCGACCAGCACAGTCCATTAAAACATCTGACGGCTATGTGCAGTGGCTCAAGCCTGCAATCCCAGCATTTTGGGAGGTGGAGGTAAAAGGATTGCCTAAGCCCAGGTGTTCGAGACCAAAGTGGGCAACTTGGTGAGACCTTGTCTCTACAATAAATCAAAAAATTAGCTGGGTGTGATGGTGCACGCCTATAGTTCCAGCTACTTGGAAGGCTGAGGCAGAAGGATTGCCTGAGCCCCACAGGTCAAGGCTGTGGTGGCCATGAATGTGCCACTGCACTCTAGCCTGGGCAACAGAGTGAGACTCCAACTAAAAAAAAACCCCAAAACCTGACAAATAACACAGCATTTGAAAAGGTCTTCTCCCAGATCTCAGCTAGTACCACTATTTAAACCATCCCAGCCTATCAGGAGGCCTTGAGTCTGTGCATGTACCCAGCATATCCACACTGGCAATTAAGTAAGTCTCCACACTAAGGCTACATACAACCAAGGAAACCTTACAAAATCTATGCCATCCTCGTGCCAACCCCTTTAGAACTGGTTGTTTGCATATGCTACTGGGAAACCATAGGACTGGTCAGTTTAACTCATTCCTACCTTATATCTATCTCAGGAGATATGAGCAGAGCCCATATCACTGCACATCTTGAAAGCTAGTCCATAGTCTGAGGCATTGAAGAGTTTCTCCAGATTGTCCTCCACTCATATCACTGACCAACTCTCCTTAGAATTTAACCCTTGCGCCTTCACATCACTTGATGCCTTGAAAACACTCCCAGCACTAACCCTAATTGTGGCTGCACCATAGGGTGGCTAGATCCAGAAGAGTAGCAGGATTCACAGTGGTTGGGTACCCATGGATTGTCACTCCCAGGGAAAGGGGGAGTGCGTCACATCAGGCAAGCACCCAAAGGGACAAAAAAATACATAGATCCAGAGGGCAGACTTCTTTGTGTCTCAGATCTCCCAGCTTGAGGGAAGTTTCCTTCATCAGAGATGCAGACTCAGTGCTGGGCTCAGTGGAGAAAGGCAGTGGTTCTGGCTTAGCAATTAAGCAGCCCTGGTGCCTATAAAGGGTGGAGAAGGGGACTTCACCCATTTACCCATCCTTGCAGACATTTGCTTCTCTCATGGGTGCTCAGTGCAAGTGTACCTGTTGACAGCCCTTCTGCAACATTTTAGAGGAACTGCAACCTCACAAGAGGTGGGCTCTTCTGGCTAAGGCTTGCACAAGGGGTGGAACCCTGCTGCCTTTCTTTACAGAATGTAAGTGCTCCTACAGATGGACAAAAATATATGTCTGATTTGAAAATCTGGAACATCAGAACAGAACATGACAGAAAAGTGGACCACTTTCTTACCAGCCTACTAGTGGACCTGAGGTGGCTTCCCCATCTCCTAGCAAAGACCTCAGTGCATCTCACTCGAAGCTTCCTCAACCATCTCCATCAGGGCTGAGGCTTTAGCCCACCATAGAGGCACTGCATACAACCACCTGCTTCAGCCTCCTCATAGCTTGAAGGCTGGATTGTTCAACCAAGAGAAAAAATATTGAAAAAAGAAAGGGCACACCCCACAACTAGAGAACAAAGTAGGCTTCATGAGTCCTCTGTAATTCTGCATCTACAAGAGTGAACCTACACACATACCTATTTTTTTTTTTTTTTTTTTTGGAGTTGGAGTCTCACTCTGTCACCCAGACTGGAGTGCAGTGGACGCTCCTGGCCACCGCAGCCTCGACCTGCTGGACTCCGGTGATTCTTCCACCTCAGCCTTCCAAGTAGCTGGAACTATAGGCGCGCTACCACACCAGGGTAATTTTTTTATTTATTGTAGAGATGAGGTCTCGCCAAGTTGCCCAGGCAGGTCTCGAACCCACGGGCTCAGACAATCCACTCACCTTGGCCTCCCAAAGCATGGGATTACAGGCTGAGCCACCGAGCCCAGCCACACATACCTATTAACTGCTACTACAAACATCATCTGAGAAAGTCAACACACAAAGATTCTCTATAAACAAGGAATCCACTGAGAACAGAGCTGAAAGGAAGTAGAAGTTACAAGAACAGCCTCCGAGCAAGTTTTGCTTTTTGTGTGTGTGTTTTGCTTGGGTTTTTTTTTTTTTTGTTTTTTTCTCTTCTGATTTTTATTACATTTTCATACTTTGTTTCTGTTCTTTTAATGGTGTTTTTAGACTTCCTGTTTGTGTATGTATATTTTTGAGGAAGAGTACATCAATAGGGTGGTTTTTGTCCGTTTGTGTTTCTATGATTGTCTGTATGTCTTTGTTTTTAAAATTTTTTTCTGTCTTTGTGTCTCTTTTCATTTATTAATTGGTATGCCTCTCTGTACTCCCTCTTCTTCTTTTCTGTCTCTACCTTCCTCTTTTCCCCCTTTTCTTCTTCTATTCTTTTCCTTTTTCTTAAATCATTTTGCTCTGGGGGCAAGGCTATACGTCCACTGCATGGACAGATTGTAAGTCAGTGGAGAGTGGGTTTCAGGGAGCCCAGACAACTGTCAGTGGATACTGGGATCTGCAGATAATTTCTGATTCACAGCTCTCCTCTCAATTAAATTTCAAAACTGCAAAAAGTACAGCCTCTCCCACCCACATTCCAGCTTCAGAATTGAACAAAGCCAGAGGATCTATATAAGGAAGAATAGGAGATTGAGCAAACAGAAGTAAAGGCTACCCCAACATCCCTGAACAACAGAATTAAAAAAGAGGTTAAAAAAAAGTGTGTGTGGGGGAATCTACACAAATGAAGAAAATCGAAAGCAAGAATATGGATCTCACACAGACCCCTGGGAGGTCAGCCACTGAGAATGCAACAATGAAGAGCCCCCAGAATGACTGGTCTCAAACCACAAACTCAGATATCAAGATATTAATAGAGAGAATAAATAGAAATGAGACACAAGAAGAAAGAATGAAGGAGTTGATAACTGAGATAACAGCAATAAAGAATACAGTGGGCTGGGTGCAGTGGCTCAAGTCTGTAATCCCAGAACTTTGGGAGGCTGAGGTGAGAAGATTGGTGAGACCAGCCTGGGCAACTTGATGAGACCTCATCTCTACAATATATCAAAAATTTAGCCAGGTGTGGTGGTATGCACCTGTAGTTCTGGCTACTTGGAAGGTGGAAGGATTGCCTAAGCCCAGCAGGTCAACACTGGGGTAGCTGTGAGCAAGCCACTGCACTCCAGTCTGGGTGACAGAGTGAGACTCTGACTCAAAAAAAAAAAAAATAGAACACAGTCAATGAAATAAATAACAAACTGATAAGCATGGAAAGCAGAATTAACCGAGCAAATGAAAGAATCTCAAAACTTGAGGACCAAGATATAGAACTAGCCCAAACTGTTAAAAACATTAAAAAAAGAAGCTTAAAAAGACAAAACAAAACCTCTGAAAGAGGAGACATAATTTCAAGAGGATGAACCTAAGATTAATTGGAATTCCTAAGGCAGATAGACAGAGACTACACTGGAACAAACATTCCATGAAATTATCCAAGAAAAATTCCCTCATCTCATCAGTTATGTGACCATTCAAATGCAAAAGATTCAGAGAATCCCTGCAAGACAACAAATGAGAAGACCAACTCCTAGACACATAGTAAATCACTTAAAAAAAAGTAAGTTTAAAAGAAAAAATCCTAAAGGCAGCAAAAAAAAAGGTCAGACTACCTACCAGGGAAGACCAATTAGAATAGCAGCAGACTTGTGTACAGAAACACTTCAAACTAGAAAAGCTTGGAGACTGCCTAGCCCTGAATTGTACCCTACATCTTTCTAATTTAAAAAAAAAAAAAGGTTGGAGTCCTAGTCTCTAAAGTTCTCAGAGATAAACAATTTCAACTGAGAATTACTTACCCAGCTAAGCTAAGCTTCATCAGTGATAGAGAACTAAAGCCTTTCCCAGACATTCAATCCCTAAGAATTTACGCTGCCTGCAGATCAGCTCTACAAGAAACACTTAAGAAAGTATTAAATACAGATGAAAGGAAAAAAAGAACAACTCCCTTCACAAGTTGATACTTCGACTCAAAAAAAAAAAAAGGAACCAACCGTGTTGCCCACTGAAAGAGGACTGGATAAAAAAAGTGATACATATACATGATGGGATATTATACAGTCATAAAAAAAGGACAAAATTATGAATTTCACAGCATCTTGGATAGACTTAAGAGTCTATAATACTGAGTGCTCTATCACAGAAACAAAGAACTGAGTATTACATATTCTCACTCATAAGTGGACTTTGAACAATTATCTAATACTATAAGAAAAGGAATGGCAGTAGCGGGAAACTGCTGGGGGGGTGGGATGATGGGCAGGACTGGCAATAGTGGGAATCTCCCAGAGGAGGGGGGGCACACCTCATCAACAAGGGTACCTGCATAATGAACATTTGTATACCTAACCCTGAACTGTACCCCACATCTTTAAAATAAAAAAATTAAAAATTAAAAAAAAAAAGTCAATCTCAACTTCTAGAAATGAAAGATTAATTTAGGGAAGTACAAAATACAATGGAAAGTTTTAACAGTAGACTGGACAAAGTAGAAGAAAAAATATCTCAGAACTCAAAGACATGGTTTTTGAATTAACACTAAGCAGACAATAAAGAGAAAGGGTAAAGAGCTCTGCACAAAGTTTTCAAGAAATGTGGGATTATATAAAATGTCCAAACCTAACAATCATAAGTGATCCTTAGGAAAAAGAAAAAGCAAGAGTTTGGAAAACCTATTTGACGGAATAATTGAGGGAAACATCTCGGGCCTTGCCAAGATTTAAACATCCAGATACAAGAAGTTCAAATAACTCCTGGAAGAGTCATTGTAAAAAAGTCATCCTCAAGATGTATAGTCATTAGGTAATCCAAAGTCTCCTGAAAGAAAGAATTCTTAGCTCAGTGAGAAACAAGCATCAAATAACTTATGAAAGAAAACCTATAAGACTTCTGAGCAAAAACTATAAAATTCAGAAGGGAGTGAGGTCCTATATTTAACTCTTTCCAAATAGAATAACTGTTAGCCAAGGGTGTTATATCTCACAAAATTAAGTTTCATAAATGAAGGAGAAATAAAGTATTTCTCAGACAAAAAATGCTAATGGAGTTTGTTACCACTAGAAAAGCTCCACAATAAATGCTCAAATGAGTTCTAAACATTGAAACAAAAGGTTGAAATGCACCAGTAGAGAAAAAATTGGAATTATAAAACTCACAGGGTTTATAAAGTACCAAAACAACAGAGATAAAAAAGCAACCCAGTAACAATCAACATGATGAACGGAAAATAGTACCTTACATAGCATTACTCACTTTGAATGTAAATGGTCTGCATGCCCCACTTAAAAGATATAGATTGGCAGAAATGGATTAAAAAAAAAACCACAATCCAAATATCTGCTGTCTGCAAAAGATCCACTTGACTCACAAAGACTCACAAGGACTCAAGGTAAAGGAGTGGAGATAACATTCCATACAAATGAAGACCAAATGTGAGTAGGATGAGCAATTCTATAGAAGATAAAACAGATATCAGATTAACAATGGCCAAAAAAAGACAAAGAAGATCATTATATAATGATAAAGAAATCAATACAATAAGAATATATAATAATGTTTAATATAAATCCACCTATCACCAGAGCTCCTGTCTTTATAAAACAAATTCTGTTAGACCTAAGAAAAGAGATAGACAGCAATACAATAATAGTGGGGACTTTAAATAATCCATTAACATAAACAGGAGATCTGGAACCTCAATGTGACACCTGACCAAATGGACTTAATTGATACCTACAAAACACTCTAACCAATGACCAGTGAATATACATTTCTACTCATTACCACATGGAATATACTCTAAGATCAACCATATCCTTGGCCCTAAATCCAACATAAAGAAATTTCATAAGATTGAATTCTGCCATGCACCTTCTCAGACCACAGTGGAATAAAAATAAATACTGACACCAACAAAGTTTCCCCAAAACCCACAAAGGTATGGATACTCAACAGTATGATACTAACCAAATCCTGGGTCAACATGGAAATCAAAACAGAGATTAAACGATACCTGGAAACAAATGAAAATGAAGAAACATCTTATCAAAATCTCTGGGATGCCACGAAAACAGTAGTAAGAGGGGAATTCATATCTCTACAAACACACATGAAGAAAATGGAAAGATCACAAGTTAAGAGCGAAGAAAATGGAAAGATCACAAGTTAAGAGCGCAGCTGGAAAAGCAAAACCACCAAAACCCTAACCTCAGCAGAAGAATTCAGATCACCAAAATAAAAGACCAAATTCAGGACATAGAACACAAAAAGATAATAGAAAAAAATCAACGAAACAAAAAATTGGTTCTTTGAAAGAATAAATAAGATTGATGGTCCCCTAGCTAGACTGACCAAGAAAAAGAGAAAAAGCCCAAATAAACACAATCAGAAATGCAAAAGATCAACTTACAACTGACTCCAAAGAAATACAAAAGACTATCAGAGACTACTATGTACACTTACATGAAAACAAACTTGAAAACCTAAAGGAAATGGAGAACTTTCTGACATCACACAACCCCCCTTGGTTGAAACGAGAAGAAATCGAGACCCTAAATAGACCAATAATCCAGGAAATTGACTATGCCATAAGAAAACTACCTACCAAAAAAAGCCCTGAACTAGATGGCTTTCCAGCAGAATTCTATAAAACGTACAAGGAGAAATTGATATCAATCATACAGAAAGTATTTCAGGCAATTGAGAAAGATGGAACTCTCCTCAAATCATTTTATGAAACTAATATCACACTGAAACCAAAACCAGGTAAAGATCCAACAAAGAAAGAGAATTGCAGGCCAATATGAACATAGATGCTAAAATTCTCAACAAGATACTTGCAAATCGGATTCAATAACACATCTCAATAAACATCCACCATGACCAAGTAGGCTTCATCCCTGGGATGCAGGGCTGGTTCAACATTCGTAAGATCATAATCATAATTAAATACATCAACAGATGTAAAAATAAAAACCACACGATTGTATCATGAGACTCAGAAAAAGCATTTGACAAAATCCAGCATCCCTTCTTGATAAAAACACGTGAACATCTAGGCATAGATGGAACAGTCCTCAAAATAATAAGAGCCATCTACGAGAAACTCACAGCCAACATACTGCTAAACAGACAGAAATTGGAACCATATCTTCTAAAACCAGAACGAGACAAGGATACCCACTCTCACCCTTCCTGTTCAACATAGTATAGAAGTCCTAGCTAGAAGAATCAGACAAGAGAAAGAAATAAAGAGTATCCAAACAGGAAAAGAGGAAGTCATGTTATCACTCTTTGCAGGCGACATGATTCTATACCACAAAAACCCAAGAGAATGTGTCAAAAACCTCCTTACACTTATAAAGGACTTCGGCAAAGTCTCAGGGTATAAAATAAATGTACAAAAGATAGTTGCATTTCTATACACCAACAATAAACAAACAGAAACCCAAAAAAGAAGCACAATCCCATCCACAATAGCCAGAAAAAAAATCAAATACCTTGGCATCTTCCTAACCAGAGATGTGAAAGACCTTTACAATAAAAACCACAAAACACTGCTCAAAGAAATCAAAGATGACACAAACAAATGGAAAATATTCCATATTCATGGATTGGAAGAATCAACATTGTTAAGATATTCATCCTACCCAAGGCAATCTACAGATTTAATGCAATACTCATTAAATTACCAGAGCATTCTTCTCAGAACTAGAAACGACAATGCAGGAATTCATATGGAAACATAAATGACCATTAATTGCCAAAACAATCATCAGAAAAAAAAAAAAGCGGTAGGTATCACACTCCCAGACTTTAAACTGGATTATAAAGCTACAATAATCAATACAAGCTGGTACTGGTACAAGAACAGGCATATAGATCAATGGAATAGGATAGAGATTCCAGAAGCTAAACCTCAATTTCTCAACCAACTCATCTTTGACAAAGCTTCCACCACCAATCACTGGGGAGAGGAGAACCTATTCAGTAAATGGTGCCAGGAAAACTAGCTGGCCACATGCAGAGGATTAAAACAAGACCCTTACCTGTCACCATACACAAAAATCAACTCTAAATTGATCAAATACCTAGATGTAAAACCTCAAAATATAAGAACCTTAGAAAATGCAGGAGACACTCTTATGGATATTGGAACTGACAACCAATTCCTGATCAAAACCTCAAGTGCCCATGCCATAAGAGATAATATAGAAAAGTGGGACCTCATCAAACTGACAAGTTTCTGCAAAGCCAAAGAAACCATTGAGAGAGTTGGGAGACAGCCCATAGACTGGGAAAAAATAATTGCCTAACATCTAGGATCTACAAGGAACTCAAATGTGCAAAAAGAAAAAAACAAACATTCCCATTACTCAGTGTGCAAAAGATATAAATAGAAATTTCTTAAAAGAAGACATTTGAGCGGTCAACAAATACATGAAAAATGCTCAGCCTCACTAGTCATCAAAGAAATGCAAATTAAAACTACACTGAGATACCACCTAACTCCAGTCAGGATGACTAGCATCAATAACTCAAAAAACAACAGATGCTGGAGAGGATGTGGTGAAAAGGGAACACTTCTACACTACTGGTGAGAGTGTAAAGTAGTACAGCCTCTGTGGAAAACAGTATGGTGACTACTAAAAGATCTAAAAATTGACCTTCCATACGACCCTGCAATCCCCTTCCTGGGAATATACCTGGAAGAACTCACTCTATAAAAAAGATACCTGTACATGTACTTTTATTGCAGCATTGTTCACAATAGCAAGAATATGGAACCAACCATGCTGCCCATCAAAAGAGGACTGGATTTTAAAAAAAGGTGGCACACAGACACGATGAAATATTACGCATCCATAAAGAAGAACAAAATCATGAACTTCACAGCAACCTGGATGGACTCAGAGTCAATAATACTGAGTGAACTTTCACAGAAACAAAGAACTAAGTATCACATGTTCTCACTCATAAGAGGACCTTGAACAATTATTGTAATACTATAAGAAAAGGATTGGCAGTAGCAGTAAACAGCAGGGGAGGGGGGCCGGAGAAGTGGGACTGGCAGTAGTGGGAGTCTGCCTGGGGAAGAGGGGGGTCACACCTCATCAACAAGTGCATCTGTGTAATAAACATTTGTATAACTAACCCTGAATTGTACCTCACATCTTTAAATAAACAAATAAATAAAATGTTAAGAGAAAAAAAGGAAAAAAAAAACCCTCAGCAAAACCAGCATAGAAGGAACATACTCAAAATAAAGAAAGCTACATATGACGAACTCCCAGCCAATATCATACAGAATGGGGAAAAGTTGAATGCATTCCACTTCAGATCTGATGCAAGGGCAAGGATGCTTACTTTCCCCACTTCTATTCAACATGATACTGGAAGTCCTAACCAGAGCAATCAGGTAAAAGAAAGAAATGCAGGATATCCAAATTGGAAAACTATCAAACTATCTCTGTTTGCTGATTATATAACCTTATACCTAGAAAATCCTAAAGACTTCTTGGTAAGACTCCTTCATAAGACTGCTGGACTAGATACATGAATTCAGTAAAGTCTCAGGTTACAAAATCAACACATACAATTCAGTAGCACTGCTGTACACTAACAACAACCAAGCTACTAATCAAATCAATATATCAATTCCATTTTACAAAAACTGCCAAAAAATAAATTACCTAGGAGTATATTTAGCCAAGGAGGTGAAAGATCTCTATAAGAAGCACTACAAAACACTAATAAAAGAAATTGTAGAGGATACAAACAAACAGAAAAGCATCCAATTCTAATAAATTAGAAGATCAATACTGGTTAAAATGACCATACTACCCAAAGTAATCTACAGATTCAGCACAATCCCCATTAAACTACCAGTATCATATTTCACAGAATCAGAAAAAACAAAGCCAAAACTGGAACAAAAAAGAGCCCAAATAGTCAAGGAAGGAAGGAAGGAAGGAAGGAAGGAAGGAAGGGAGGGAGGGAGGGAGGGAGGGAGGGGGGAGGGAGGGAGGGAGGGAGGAAGGGAGGGAGGGAGGGAGGAAGGAAGGAAAGAAGGAAGGAGGAAGGGAGGAAGGAAGGAAGGAAGGAAGGAAGGAAGGAAGGAAGGAAGGAAGGAAGGAAACTGAATCCCTATCTCTTCACATATGCAAAAATTGACTCAAGATGGATTAAAGACCTAAATGTTAGACCTGAAACCATAAAAATCCTAGAAGAAAACCTATGAAAAACTCTATTGGACACTGGCCTAGGCAAAGAATTTATGGCTACAACTCCAAAAGCATATGCAACAAAAACATAAATAAATAAGTGGGACTTAATTAAACTGAAAAGTTTCTGCACAGCAAAATAAATTATTAGCAGAATAAATGGACAGCCTATATAATGGGAGAAAATGTTTGCAAACAATACACGCAACAAAGGGCTAACTTCCAGAATCTACAAAGAACTCAAACAAATCAGCAAGAAAAAATTCAAATAACCCCAATTAAAAAAATGGGCAAATGACATGAAGAGACATCTTTCAAAAGAAGATCTACAAATGACCAGAAAACATATGAAAAAGTGCTCAACATTACTAATCATGAAATTAATGCAAATTAAAACCACAATGAGAAACCACTTTACACCAGTCAGATTGGCCATTATTAAAAAAATCAAAAAGCAATAGATGTTGATGAGGTTGTGGTGAAAAGGATACACTTACACGCTGTTGGCAGGAATGTAAATTTGGTATGGAAATTGGTATGGAGATTTCCTGAAGAACTAAAAATAGATCTATCATTCCATTCAGCAATCCCACTGGAAGAGAGGCCATTATACAAAAAAGATACCTGCACTTACATGTTTATTACAGCACAATTCAAGATTGCAAATTTGTGGAATCAACCTAAAAGTTCAAGAACCGACCAGTGGATAGCAAAAATGTGGTATGTGTGGGTATGTGTGTGTGTGTGTATATATATATATATATACACACACACACACATACCCACACACATATATATTAATACTATTTAGTCATGAAAAAGGACAAAATAATGTTATTTTACAGCCGCTTGGATGGAGTTGAAGACTATCCTCCTAAGTGAAGTAATGCAGGAATATAAAACCAAATACCACTTGTTCTCAGTTATAAGTGGGAGCTACAATAAGGGTCTGCAAAGGCATCTAGAATGGTATAAAAGACACTGGAGAATCAAAGGGGGGATAGTGGGGAGAATCAAAGTGGGGATGAAAAAATCACCTACTGAATGTAATGTGCACGAGTGGGGGTGATGGGTATACTTAAAGCCCAACTTCTTCACCATTATACAATGCATCCATGTAACCAAAAACCATCTGTACCCACGAAGCTACTGAAATAAAAAGGAAAAATAATACATAAATATTAATAGAAATTTCCAATGTAACATAGCCAAAGCAAAATCCTTGATGCTCTCTCTGTATATAGTCTTCATCTGACACTCCTTTGAGTCTCAGTAAAGAATAAATCTATAAGCCGGGCTCGGTGGCTCAGCCTGTAATCCCGCGCCTTTGGGAGGCTGAGGTGAGTGGACTGCCTGAGCCTGCGGGTTTGAGACCCACCTGGGCAGAGAGACCTCATCTCTACAATAAATCAAAAAATCAGCCGGGCATGGTAGCGCATGCCTGTAATTCCGCTACTTGGAAGGCTGAGGAGGAAGGATCGCCGGAGCCCAGCAGGTGAGGCTGCGGTGGCCAGGAGCGGCCATTGCACTCCAGTCTGGGCGACAGAGTGAGACTCCAACTCAAAAAAAAAAAAAAAACCACAATAAATCTATCTTTCTGGTTGGTAACATAAGAAATAAAAAAAACAAAAGACCCCCATCTCTACCACACATCCTGAAAATTACCATAATCTTATTGGCTCTATCTCAAAAGATACTCTGATTTTGAGCTTGCATCCTCTAATGATACTAACCCTAATGCTACCAACTCACCATCAATACAGGTATACACTATGGCAACAGCTATGTGGCAACTGGCTTACCTGCTTCTGCATTTTCTTTCTTATAGTCTATCCTCAATAGAGCTGCCAGCATAATACTGGTAGAATAGCCAAAACAAGTCATATCACTCCTCAACTCAAAACCCTTCAATAGCATCCCCTCTTGTTCACTTTTGGTAGTCAAAGTCCTCACAATGATTTATAAGTCCCTGCAAGATCTGGTTTCCTTGTCATTTTTACTTCCCTTTCCATCCTTCTTCCCAGTGCTCTCTGTGTTCTAGCCATGCTGTCCTTTCTAGTCCATCAAGAGAAAAATACTGGTAAGAACACAGTGTTAAAGAACAAAGTAAAAGGGAATCTCATTCCCACCACCTTTTTCTGAATCCTCCATTTCCTCACATCCTTAGGAGATCTCAGAAGGGTTTTAAAAATTTCAGCACAGCAGGAATAAAGGCAAACAGATGCCGACTTGTGAATCTTATTATATTGTTATTCTTCCATTCTGTTGATGTGGCTTGGAAAACACTTGAAAATGAGATAAAGGAAAATGCTGGCCTCTTCCAAGACTTATGAGGTACGGAAAAGTTGTTCAGTTCAATTCAATAAGCATTATTGAGTGCCTACTTGTGCCAGCTCATGGGGAAACAAAGAGTTACAAGACTGGGGTCCCCCGCCTTTGAGGAGCTTACATTCTAAGACAGAAATAGATGGGTAACAAAATGCTATCACAATATAGAAAGTAAAACAATTGCAGAAGCATTGTCTTTTTTTTTTTTTTTTGAGTTGGAGTCTCACTCTGTCGCCCAGACTGGAGTGCAGTGGCCGCTTCCGGCTACCGCAGCCTCGACCTGCTGGGCTCCGGCGATCCTTCCGCCTCAGCCTTCCGAATAGTCGGAATTACAGGCGTGCTCTACCACGCTCGGCTGATTTTTTGATTTATTGTAGAGATGAGGTCTCCATGCCCAGGCGGGTCTCGAACCCGCGGGCTCAGGCAATCCACTCACCTCAGCCTCCCAAAGGCGCGGGATTACAGGCTGAGCCACCGAGCCCGGCAGCATTGTCTTATAATAACCTCTTACTCTGTTCTAAACCACATATGCAAAGCTATGGAAAAGAAGCTATTGTCATTCAGGATTCTAAAACTGATTTGGTGATTTCTGGAAAAAAACATAAATTGACATATGCCTCTTGCAAAAGTTAAGAAAAGAAAATCAATTTTTAGCTCTAAAAATAACTTAAGTCTGTAATTTCTTCTTCGTTTCCTTGGCTACCAATCTATTTAATATCTTCATCACTACAAAGTAGATTTTCTAACAGTTCTGCAAAGAGTCTTCCTCCTTCATTTCCACCCTACACACTATTTGCAACTGTGGAATATTATTCAAGAAAAAATAAGCATCTCAGATGAAAAGCCAAAGTTTTCTATCTAACTTTCAAAATCATGTATAAGCTGTTCTTGCCTCTCTGAACTTTGTTTTCTACTACTTCTACTAAATTATCATTACTCCCATCAGTATCTTCCCTCTGCTGTTCCTATCCAGGTGAACCATCCCCTCTTGACTGTTTCAAATCCCAAGACCTCTTCAATGAAAACTTTTTCTTCCTAAAGTCTATAGTGATGATTCTTTCTGATAAATTTTCCTCAGTTCTATAAAGTGTACTACAGTGCACATTACTTTTCTCTCTCCAGTTAGAACCCAAAGTTCACCAGAACAAAAGCCATGTTATACACTATATGCAATTTCTCAAAGCACTTAGCACAAAGTTAAGACTATAGCAACTCAAGATTATAGTAATTGATTTTCTGACTAGAAATAAAATTTTACCTCAGTATTTTAGGTTGTATGTGGACTATTTTTATCATAATTTAACATTTTAAAACATATCAAAATTTATGACATAGTAGGAGTATTCTAGAAGATTATATACACCAACTGAAATTGCACAGGAGCCACTAACTCCTCCCGAAAATGTGATTTAAATCTCTCAGAAATTTGGGAACAGATATAAAAAGTTATAGAACATCAATTTAAATCAATTAAATGAGAGAGGTAAAAAAGATTAAGGAATGAGAGTTTTATAAACCTAAATAAAAATAATGAGAAAAAAAGTCGTATTCCTTCATATGACAACTGTTCATTACATATTTGCTCAAGACCAGAAGTAGCTAATTAGATTCTGGGACTATAAAAGTGAATTAGCTAGATATAGTCCTTGACATATATTCTAAAGAGGGAAAGATGAAAAAAAAGAAATAAAATCATGAATCATAATAAGTATTATAAAGAGGTATTAAAGAATACAGGGGGTGTGGCACAGATCTATTTTAGAAAGACTGAATATGGAAGGTTTCTTTACTGAAAGGAAAACATTTAAATTAAGATTTAGAATATGAAAAGTACACAGTTATGAAAAAAAGCAATGAAAACAGGAAAAGGAGCATATGCAAAAGATCCCAGGGCAAGAAAAAGCATGAAGTATATGAGAAAATGAAAGTGGATCTGGGTAAGAAAAAACAACAAAAGATGGATTGGAAGAACCTGATGGAAGTTAGACCAAGTCAAACGTTGTAGGTCGTGGAAAGGAGGCTGGGTTTTATTTTAAGTGCAATAAGAAGTAACTAACAAGGAAATGGCATGATGTAAATTAGATTTTTAATAAGATGACTCTTGCAGTTATATAAACAATGGATTTTGGGCAACTGGGACGCAGTATAAGATAATAAGGACTGACACCAGTAAGACTAGTTAGGATACCTTTGCATTATTCTTTGATGTGGCTCTGACTAGGCCTGAGGACTACAAACAAAAAGATTCAAGATATGACTTGTAGGTGTAGTGGACAGGAAAGGAAGACACAAAGAATGAATCCTAGGTTTCAGCCTTGAGCAACATGGTATAAGGGGTGGGGGGGGAGTGGTACATAATTGTACAGATTTAGGAAAGCAGATGGAAACATGATATGCTTGAGTGCCCTGTAAAATATCTCAAGCAGAAACGTGTAGACAACTGGATATAAGGCATCTTTACAAAAAAAAAAAGAAAAAAGAAAAATAAGACAGGTTGATTAGACAAACGTAAAAGAGAAGGCAGATTATTAGTGTGAAATAAATTTTATCATGTAGGCATAAACTAATATTCTGGGTTTGAAGGCTATTTGCAGATCACTAAGCTCCAAAGGAGAAAAGAACAAAATTACACCGCAAGGTCAGGGACTATTAGTCAAAATAATCTTTGCCATGCTTTAGGTCTACAGCTTTCCTTTAAAATTTAAACACTGAAAATGTAATCTTTATGTTCTGAGTTATATTTTCTTATTATAAAGAACTTTCATATATCTTACTTTATTTGAGCCTAATAACAACATTGTGAGGTATTGCTGGGTATACTTATCACTATTTTATAAATGAAGAAAACAAGGTTGTGTGAAGTTAGCATGATGTGGGGTGGAGGTAGGATCAAAACCTAGGTGTTTTGGTCCCTAGTCTACTGGTTTATATATCATACCTTCCTAATTATTGATCTATGTTTTGCACTGATCATTATTTTTGGCAACTTTATTTGGCATTATCAATTTAAAGAACTTGAAGAGAAAGTGACCTTCACACAGTAATACTATTTTTAAATTTCTAAAGTTTAGATAATATTAAAGCTTTAAGCAACTTGCAACAGAACTGCAATAATGCCTGAAACTTTTCATCAAAATACAAACTACATTCGATACTATCACTCTTGAAAGTCCATTGGGAAATAATGACTTTTGGATTCTGCAAGTCAGCGTGACATGGCATGCAAAATTGCATCTCACGCTGAGCCAACCAGGAAAATATATGTCATCACTATGTGACATTCAGAATTTCATCTGGAAACTATAATCTTGTTCTGACTGTGAAGAGGGGGTGAAAAGACTGCATAAGAAACAATTTGGTTGAATTTTGCTGAATTCTTGCCAGTTCGTATAAAAACTAGAATAACTTAAACTTATTTCCAAAGAACTCTACATTTGAAAAGCTTATGATGTTCTTATTAACATCACAATGTGTTCTCAAATAACTTTAAAATTAAGTGACATTATAGTTTAAATCACATGCCATGATAACTCAAATTAATGGCTCTCTGAATAAAAATTCTTTATAATGAAACAGATAATGTTCAAATATTAATAAACTGTGCAAAGAAGAACTCTATTGTTCAAAACTATATACAACAAAAACACATTCTAATTCTTTTCCCCCAACTGAATAAGCACTAGGTTAAAAGAAAAAAAAAATCCTGTTGTAAAGTCTGCCATCTGTCTTACAAGTCTCATTGTCTTTTTCTTTTAGATTCTTTTCCCCCTGCCTCTTAGTAGATGTATGTAATAGATTTATATTCCATTTACCTTCTTCCTATCAAATCAGAAAGGTGTTTTAAACTTGATGTGACTAATTGTAAAGTAAAATAAAATTTAGTAGACACAAACTGGAATAGCTGGCTAACTCTCAAAAATTATCCTTATGAGTCATGTTTCTACTATTCCCGCATTTTCTGGCATTATGTGTCATGCCCTGAGCACAAGGCTGAATACCTGACCCAACCTAGGCTGATGCTGGGCCAATCATAGTACCTAACCTCCCTGACTGTAGTGACTGTCTAAGATGTGGACACAGGATCCGAGACAGGTCAAACAAAATTCTCTTCAGATATATTTTCAATAGACAGTGGACAAGATCTGCTTCTCTTTGATCACAGAGAATTAAATATTGAGTTCAGAGGTACCCCAGCCATGTGTAATGCTATGTCAAGAAGCCTATGTTCAGTAAGAGAAAGGTAATTCAATATAAAATGACCGAGTCCTGATAATATAGAGTCTCCATTTCTAACTCATTTCAAAGAAAAGATTCATCTTTGCCTTTCTTACCATTTTGGTTATGGGAATCACTTGATAGCCCAGCACCTCCCACACACATACACACACAATTTTTTTTAAACTTTAAATTGTTTGAATACAGTTTCTTTCTCTTGAAATCAGGGAATCTTTTCTAATTTAGAAATATGTATTACCTAGTAATAAATCAATTAAGGAGAAAACCAGGCAATATGTTAGTATTTGCACAGGTCCTACCCTAGGAACATTATTATATAGCCTATATAAATCCAAAATGCTTGAAGCATATCATGAGGCTTATTTCCCTATTTCTCCAGCTTACTTCCTCAAGAACTATACAACCTCATTGCCTTCCTAGCTCACCTGGCATTCAGTCCTTCCACTACCATACTCACTGGTTGTTATCCTACTGACTCTCTGAGCCTGCAGATTCAGAGATACTACTGACTCTTTTACTTAGCCAATACCTTTCTCAGTTTAACTTGGCTCCTTGGCACCTGGAGGACAGTTATCTGGTGATCTTGGACTCGGTTCACCTTTTTTACAAGTAGTTCTCAAGAATAGCTGTACAATGCTCTGCAAATACAACATCCTGAGACAGGAAGAGGCTGACCAAAACAGCTCAGGCTCTGTTCTAGTCCCCACTAAGAGCAGGGCACTTCAGTGCTTTAGCCAGCAAGTCACATTGCCCCAGCACAGAAAACCCAGGGAGGAAGGCTTTACAGGGTTCTTCAGGTGCAACGCATATGGGGCATGCACAGATGATCTACTATTTATCCTGAGCAACTTGCCTGAGCCTGGGAGAACCAGCTCACCAAAAATCCAAGGCTTCTGTTGTCCCTTGATGCCTATCTGTAATCAGAGTAATAAATCTTTCTTGTGTAATTCATTGCATATGAGTGTATTCTGTCTCACCGGACAAGGTAGTAACCACCGCAGGGTGAACTTGCTTCTCAGGATCCTTCTATCTGGGCCTTACACGAGGGGCTTTCTCTAGGAAGCACTAAGCTTCAAGAAATAATATTCCAATATAGCAGTGTTCTCTAAAAAAAAAGCATGGTCCAAAGAACTACAAGGCTACCCATACGGCTGTTGGGGAAAAACATGAAAATGTCTATTAATACTTACTTTTATCTAAAAATGAGAAAGACATACAGTTTATTAATATTTAGTAAAGCACATTGTCACTGGGGCCCTTACCCATGAGAGAATGCCACAGATAACACTACATTAAGTATACTGAAGGAAGAATAGACATTCAACAACAAGAAGGAATTGGCAGAGGTCCCCTTCAACCTTTCATTTGCTTTCAGTTAATTGTGACATATTACAATTTACATATGCACAGCTAAGTAGATTTATATATATTATCTATTTTTTAGCTAAATTAATCTTCACAATATGAATATACACTTTAAAAGAATACTTGTAAAAGACACCCAGACATATGAATTAAGGATAAAACTAACTTATTTGAAAGAAAAAGACAGCACCATTCCATCAAATTGAAATAACTGTCTTAATTATATTCACAAGATGGAAATTTACTAGCCTGTCAGCAAACATTTACAAAATGGATGAGACTAAAAAATAAGTATTCTGAGAGTAGTCAATAATGCCTCTTTTCCTTCATTAATAGCATATATATCAGTGAGGTGGTTTTTAATTATGTCAGTCATTAAAACCACCTATTGGGATAAACATGAATTAAAAACTAAACCTTTAGGTTGTTATTATAACAAAATATTAAACAATATTTTAAAAAATAACATGCAATGAAACCCACTGAGATATTATTGATGTAGCGTTAAAAATTCTCAGAATAAGATTTAAATATTAATAAATATTAGAATTATCTTGCATGCTTTAATATATATTACAGAGCTATATAAAGTATAAATCAATAAATACTATGAATGCTCAAAAAAATTAATAGGAATATGCTAAGAAAAACATTCAGCCGGGCTCAGTGGCTCAGCCTGTAATCCCGCGCCTTTGGGAGGCTGAGGTGAGTGGATTGCCTGAGCCCGCGGGTTCGAGACCCGCCTGGGCAGCGAGACCTCATCTCTACAATAAATCAAAAAATCAGCTGGGCGAAGTAGCGCATGCCTGTAATTTCGGCTACTCGGAAGGCTGAGGCGGAAGGATTGCCGAAGCCCAGCAGGTCGAGGCTGTGGTGGCCGGGAGCGGCCACTGCACTCCAGTCTGGGCCACAGAGTGAAACTCCAACTCAAAAAAAAAAAAAACAAAAAACCATTCAAATCTTACTAGTCTAAAACTTAACTGTTTTAAGATACTTTGTGTTCTCTGTATTTGCTTTCATTTATTCCTTATTACTATTTAATAATGTTTTTACCAAAATATGAGCCTGCTAAGCTGTACTAAAGGAAAGCAAGAAACAGTGATTTGGGTTTGGGGGTTTTTTGTCATTTTTTTCCTCTCCTTTTTGTTTTGATCCAGGTTTGGGCCAGCATTAGAAGGGGGAAAAGTGAGATAATGCCGACAATAATCAAAATTTTAAAAAACTCCAATAGGATGCAGAAGTAGAAGCAATTTCTCAACATTAAAATAATGTGTCTTTTAAAGTTTTCTCCACTAAAAAAAAATTGGTAGAGTTTATGTTCTACCTTTAAAGTAAAAATCAGAAGTAAAACTTCAACACATTAAAAAGAAAATATATACAAATCTTCCACTTGAAGTCCTAAGGCAGCAGTATCCAATCTTCTAAGCATCAGAGACTAGCTTTGTGGAAGACAATTTTTCCACAGATTGGGGGTGAGGGGATGGCTTTAGGATGATTTATTTTGCACTTTATTTCTATTATTTCTATTATTACTACACTGTAATATATGATGAAATAATTATACAACTCACCATTTTTAAAAAAAAGAGGCATGGACAGATGTGGTAAATAAAATAATGGGTGGGCCACGTGCAGACTAAAATAAATGTTGGATTCTGACATAAAGCCTTCCATTGTAGCTGCACAATGGAAGTATATCAACTTGCTTGTCACTCACTGATAGAGACATGAGTCTGCAAGCAATTAATTTATTATGATCTCTGTGCAGTCAAACCTCAGTGCTAATGTTAACCTGTATTTGCAGCTACACCCCAGTGCTAGCATCACTGCCTCAGCTCCACCTCAGATCATCAGGCATTAGGTTCTCATAAGGAGCGTGCAACCTAGATCCCTTACATGCACAGTTCACAAGAGGGTCAATAGGGTGCACACTCCTATGAGAATCGAGTGCTGCCACTGATCTGACAGGAGATGGAGCTCAGGCAGTACTTGCGAGCATTGGAGAGCAGCTATAAATACAGATGAAGCTTTTCTTGCTCGCCCACTGCTTACCCCCTGCTGTGTAGCCTGATACATAACAGGCCACGGATGGGTACCATGTCCATGGCCTGGGGGTTGAGGACCCCTGTCCTAAGGAAATAAAAAGTGAGCCAAAGAGGTAAGGAATTTCACATTTTTTAAATTAAATATGAAATAATAACTATTCTAAGAGGTAAGGAAGTCCATAATTTTTAATTAAATATGAAATAATTACTATTCTAACTCTCGAGAAAAAAGTTCTAAGAAGATAGTACATTATGTACATGCTAAAGAAAAGTATAGTACATTTAAAAATAAAAACCAACAAATCTAGTTTGCTTAAATAACTGGACACACTCTTGGAATTAAACAATAAATACTACCTATAAGATACTCTGCAGGAAACACTTCGAGCTAATGATTTACTTTAAGAGTGCTCATATAAACAATAGCAATGCAAGAAGTACAAGAAATGCCAAGTAAGTAGTATGACATAGACAGGACTAAAAAGATTATCAAAGACCAAGGGATGCTTTGTGTTTATTAGGGTGATGACTATATAACTATCTTTGCGGTTATGTGGCTATATGTAACTGTCACCTTTATAAACATGATACGTTAAAAAAATTAAAGAGTTTAAAGAACTCAAGTCTATGGCTACAACCATTTACAATATGGCTGACACATCAAATGATCATCTAGCATTTGTTGAAATCCTTTAGGAAACTAATCTTAGAAATACTACCTAATCACAAATTATGCTGATTGCTTAGAATAGTGCAGAAACCACTCATGAGATAATTTAAATTTTAAGTATCATTTTAAGCTCTGCAGACTGCTAATACCTTTCCCTCTGAATTTTGAGTTAGAAAGAATAATTTTTCTTACAATGTATGAAAAGGGGGAAAAAACAACTTAGTAAATCTATATTTTCATTAAGCTCTCTGATAACTTTCTGAATGACATTTTCCAGCTGTTTTATTTTAGATGTACTTTATTAGACATACTTCATTTTATTTTCAATCTTTTTTATTCCAAGGGGATATTCTTAAACCACATTTTATCTTTGAGAGATTAAAACCAACTATATATTATACATTAGAGTCTACCCTCATTCTTTAATATTTTCCAATGAAATGAAATATCTAATTAATCACTAAGGGATGGAATTTTAAGATAAACTATATGATTAAAGTAAGCAACCTCTAATAAATACAAATCCACAAAAATGTATTTCTTCTATTTAATACTAATTCCACAATGTAATTAGGAACATATCTGCTCAATATTCAAGCTTAATCAAATTTAAAATGACTCAAAAATTTTTAAATAGATACTTGTATTGGTGTGACCTATTTTGCTTATAACCCACAGTTCTTAAAAATTAGATTTAGAAATCAGTTCCTTCAGGAACAACAATTACTAGTAAAAATTGGAAGTGTCCCTAATTAAAAACCATCCTACAAGATATATACTGTCTGTGACTAGAATAATTTTTTTGTTTAAAGAATTTCAGGCCAAGTGCGGTGGCTCAAGCCTGTAATCCCACCACTTTGGTAGGCCGAGGTGACAGAATTGCCTGAGTCCACAGGTTCAAGACCAGGCTAGGCAACTTTGCAAGACCTCATCTCTACAATAAATCGAAAAATTAGTCAGGTGTGGTATGCACCCGTGTAGTTCTGGCTACTTGGAAGGCTGAGGTGGAAAGATCACTGGAGCCCAGCATGTCGACACTGGGGTGGCCAAGAGCGTGCCACTGCACTCCAGCCTGGGTGACGGAGTGAGACTTCAACTCAAAAAAAAGACTTTCAAACCTGAAAATATATTAAATTAATGAAAAAACCCCAGAAGCGTAATATATTTGCATATGTAAAAAATAAGAGACAGCCTTGCCTAAGAAAATTATACATGTCCTGATTTCTTACGTTCTGTAAAACAGTATAAGAAAACAATACTTAGCTGGCATATATACTTAATGTAGCGAGGAAAATAACTAAATTTATCTATAATGGCAGATAGTCTTATCTACTTATGCCTGTCTCAGAGGAAGAGGTGATTCTCTCGACTGTTGCTTTATATCTGTGCACAGATTTTATATCCTGCTCATATGTGATCTCATTGTGTAAGTTAACCTCAGTCTTTGGTGTAATCTCCAATTTTGTCTTCTTTCCTCTTTGTGTCTCTATAGCTACAGACATATCCAAATACCAGTACAGTCAAATTACTTGAAAGAGGAATAAGCTGTCCTTCTTTCCTCAATTTCCATTCATTTCCTAACAACTAAAGCTCCTCTGGTCAAATGACCTCATACTAACAGGTTATTTTTCAGCCTCACTGTTCGTGATGACTACCTCAGATCGTGCATAACTATCTTCTTCCTAAAACTCTTTTCAATTAATGTCAGTATATACACATATTGCTTTGTTCTCTACACTTAAAGATGCTTCTAAACTTCCTCCACTGGCTCCTTCTCCTTACTCTTTAATGAAAGATTCCTTTGAATTTAATTTTGGGCTCTCTTCTCATCTTGCTGTATATAGACTCCAGAGAAATCTCATTCACTCTCTAGCTTCCACTATAATCCATATGCTAATGACTCCCAAAACTATATCTCCTTTTTTTTTTTTTTAGTTGGAGTCTCACTGTCACCCAGACTGGAGTGCAGTGGCAAGCTCATGACCACCCCAACATCGACCTTCTGGGCTCCAGAGATCCTTCCATCTCAGCCTTCCAAGTAGCTGGAACTACAGGCATGTGCTACCATACCTGGCTGATTTTTGATTTATTGTAGAGATGAGGTCTTCCCAAGTTGCCTAGGCTGGTCTCAAACCCACAGGCTCAGGCAATCCACTCGCCTCTGCCTCCCAAAGTGCTGGGATTATAGGCTAAGCCACTGAGCCCAGTCAAAACTGTATCTCTTATCATGAAAAATCTAAGGCACACTGCTACAAAAAAATGTTTCTTTCTAAATCAGTTTTGCCTTCTAATATGCACACTAAAAAGAAAGTATTTTTATTTCCAAATTTTCTTCCAAAATTCAGCTTGGAAGTTTCCATTTTAAGTTACTGTGGCAAGTAACTTGCTATATAATCTCTGCTATCTACTCTTTCTCAGATCCCAAAAGTTTTAGCCAGGAACATGGCCTTAAAGAATACATACTACATTCCTGAGACTGCTTGTGCAGCTAGCTTCTAGTCAAGAGTACACTACTTAAACAAAAGAGGGTTATGCAATTTCTGGGTAGTCTTTAAAGATACAGGCCGGGCTCGGTGGCTCAGCCTATAATCCTAGCACTTTGGGAGGCCGAGGTGAGTGGACTGCCTGAGACCATGGGTTTGAGATCAGACTGGACAACTTGGCAAGACTTCATCTCTACAATAAAATAAAAAATTAGCCGGGCTTGGAAGTGCACGCCTGTAGTTCCAGCTACTTGGAAGGCTGAGGCAGAAGGATCACCGCAGCCCAGCAGGTCGACACTGCGGTGGCCGTGAGTGTGCCGCTGTACTCCAGCCCGGGCAGCCTGAGCAACAGATTGAGACTCCAACTAAAAAAAAAAAGACACAAGGAGTGCCCTTTTCTTTCTCTGTACTCATTCTGCTCAGTGAAATGCAGATTTGATTAGTTGTTCAAGTAGCCCTCATGAAACATTAGACAATCCTGGCAATAGAGGCTACCCATAGTAGAATAAGAAATTATCTGATCTCAGAAGACAATAACAGCTTTAAAGTACCTACTCAATCTTTTACATGAGAAACTCACAAAATTTGATCACCTTTAAGCCAATATATACTCTATATAGAGGCTTTTCTGATATTTTGGGCCAAACCTAACTCAATACTAAATAATATTGTTGTTATTAAATTCTTGCTTAGATTTAAAATATTACATCATGAAATTAGGTCAGAAAAAGATGTAATTAGAAATATTCCACCTAGTAATCAAAGTTCATTTTCCAAAGAAAGATTCTTTAAAAAAATAAAAAAGAAGAAGAAGAAACAGTAGTCTGAAATTTTCACTATCTATAATATAAACAAAGTAAATTTTAAGATTTCAAGATTTTTCATATTTAATTATATTTGAGACCTGGGCATAAGAGGTACATTTTCTTTTTTTCCTTAAGAGACGGATTTTCTATATGCCTGTCAAAAATTTGAAACATCTGAAGCATCATAAATTTTTCATTTTGGTAGTAGCATCAACAAATCAGGAATATATTTAAAGATACATCCAAGAAAAAAAATGTAAACAGCAGTAGTATTTCACTTTGATTCTCATCTAGGAACTTAACAGTGCACTAGTGATATAACATCCAATTAAAGCAGAACCATGCATGCTCATCATAGTATGGAGTTTTCCAGCAGTAACTCTAATGCAAAATTCTTTACTATCTTAGCGCTATGGCACAGGGCTGCAAATTTAGAATAACTCTTTGGGGAAAAAGGCACTGTGAACTTGGCTGGTTATATATTAGATATCAGAGATGGAAGGGAGGGAAGGGGAAGGAAGGAGAGGGGAGGGGATCACAGAATGATTACTATATACTCTGGCATTTCTTTCAAAAATATATCCAACTTTCTTTAAATACGTAAACAACGTTATAATACCTATTTTAACAAACATGTATTTAATACACCTCCTAACTCTATATCTGTGTTACTTCTCAATCTATTTCTATTGGTTTGTTTTTCTCCTGGTCATAGCTCTTGTTTCTTTTCATCTCTAATAGTTTTTGATTAAATGCTTGACACTGTTATATTTAAGCTATTATATAGAGATCTTTTAGTACTCTTTTCAGTAATGTTGGGCTACAATAGTGATCATACTATATTCCTGCTACTAATAACAGTTACCTGCTGTTTTGTTTCCTTTAGAGGCTTATAAGGTGACTCTAGAGCAGCCTTTACTCTACAGATAGCTTAGCCCCCTACTAAGGGCACAGTCCTTCTAGTGTCTCTATTGAATGTCCCAAATAATCAAAGAGAACTGTATATTAAGGGCAGTAGCAACCTGCATGCCATCCAGCCCTGTGTGAGACTGGGAATCATTAAGATCGTAGCCCTCCAGGTCATTCTTTTCCCAACCATGTGGAGTGTGATCCCACGCATGGATATCTTATTCTTCAGCAACTTAAGAACTCTATTGCTGCTTTTGAGGGCTTCTTTTTCTGCATAGCTTTCTCTATCTCTGAAACTTTATACCAAAATTTCTATTCATTTCTCTCTGCCTAAATGTTAATCTCTGTCTCCACAATTCAGAAAGACTACAGAGCTCAGTTTCAGATATCCCACCCTGCCCTAGCCAGGACAAACCTAGGGTTCACCTATGTTTCCCTTCTATGAGGGATCACAGTCCTGCACTGCCTGTTGCCCAATGTCTAGATTACTGAGGTTACCCCCATATTTTTTGTCCAGTTTTTTTATTTATTTACAGCAGAAATATATATCTAAGCCCAACTACTCTATCATGCCAGAAGTTAAAGTTCCATACTTCTACATCTTCATGTGGAACAGCATGCTTTTATGCTGGTTTGGTCTTTCCTACATGACTATATCACTGAAATAGTGCTGTTTTGCTGTCAACACAATCCCAGCCATCAAGCACATGCTGCCCCTGCAGTCAGCTACTTAACACTGGTTAATTGAGATTGAAAGAGAAAAAGGTCTGCTTCTTATTTCATAATTAAAAAACAAAATCAAAACTAGTGCAGTATAAGCAGGCCTTGGTCTTCATGTGTCAAAAATAAGCAACTTGGGAATGATCAACATTGGACCATAGGTTGAGAAGATTAAAAAATAATTTTAAGCCAGGTGCAGAGGCTCATGCTTGTAATTCCAGCACTTTGGGAAGCAGAGGTGCGAGGATTGCCTGAGTCCAAGGGTTCAAGACCAGCCTGGGCAAATCGGTGAGACCTTGTCTCTACAATAAATTTAAAAAATTAGCCAGGCATGGTGGCGCGCTTGTGGTTCCAGCTAATTGAAAGGTTGAAGCGGAAGGATCACCTGAGCCCAGCAGGTCGAGGCTGTAGTGGCCATAAGCATGCCACTGCACTCCAGCCTGGGCAATAGAGTGAAACTCCTACTCAAAAAAATAATAATTTTAAGAAGAATTCAGGTATAAAATTAACACTAACATTTCTCCACTGTAATATGCAGTTAAAAAACAAAACATGTATGTGTATTTCACAACAATGTAAACATACTTAATGCTACCGTATTTTATTTAAGAAAAAACAAAACTTGTGCAGATGTACAAGTGACTATGAATATCTAAAAAAATTCATTACAATGTAGGACACAATATAAATAACAAAACAGTAATAACTACATTTAGATGTAGGTACAAATTCAAGGAAATCATGAATCATATTTTTAATCTACAAAAGAAGACTATTTTAATTAAAAATAAAACAGAAACTTTCAAAATTTAATTCTAAGTAAAGAAAATGTTGAGCACAGAGCATTCTCAAAAAAAGAGAAAGCACTACCACCAAGTAAAAAATAGTGGACACCGAAGGGGGAAGAAAAATAGTTCATAAAGAATAAATGTTATACTCAGAGTCTTTTATTTTCTATAAATGCTCACAGTCCCCAAACAGGGCAAGCACAGGCATTAGTTCAGTAGCTATTAATTTTTATATGAGCTTGAGTAAGAAAATATATTTGGTGAACTACTAATGTCCTTACCAATAAGGAGAATATCTATAGGATATCTAAGGGTTCTAAAGATGGGGGAACTCTAAAAACAGAAAATGCAATTTTCCTTAACTTTAAAACAAAGAACCACAATTCATATTCATAATTTGAAATAAAAACAGTACATCTTTTATGTTTTCATATTCTATCAAGAAAGTGATGATGGGAAAATATGTTTTCTGCTTTTATTATTTTCCTCACTAAAAATTAATATTTTATCATAAAAAACACAGTAATGAAGAAAACAAAATAACTCTCAGATCATAATGGATATCATTCATGAACAGATTTGTGATTGATATGAATTTACACATAAACATTTCCATGCATATACAGATACATTTTTAAATTTATAATCATGTTTTCTATATAGTTCTATATCATGTATTTTCATTTACATTATAGGCATTTCATTTTTATTTTAAAGATGGGTACAATTCAGGGTTAGGTATATAAATGGTCATTGTACAGGTAAAGTATGTGTATCACTTTGGTCCCCACTACCTAGTTTGATATCAGGTACCCTTATTGATGAAGTGTGCCCCTTCCCCTGGAAATTTCCCACTACTGCCAATCCCTTTCTTATAGTATTATGATAAATGTCCGGGGTCCATGTATGAGTGAGAACATATGGTATTCAGTTCTTTGTTTCTGTAATAGATCACTGAGTATTACAGACTCCATGCAAGTTGCTGCGCAGTTAACAATTATTTTAAATCCATTACCAAGTGTGATTTAAAGACCAGCACCAAATGATAAGGCAGGAAGTCAGAATATGTGGTTTATATATGCACATAAGGTAAATTTCTTATTACCAATGATTATTTATTTATAAATCTTTATATCAATTACCAGTTCAAGAGACCTAAAGTCTTTTTTTAAAAAAATAGTATCTAAAGGCAATAATATCTAATTTTATAATAAAATTTAACACAAATTACTGATAATTGGCTATGATATGAAATGAAGCAAAGGCATTTCTGTCAGTTGATAAAGGCAATCTAAACAAAGTAAAAGACTTATGGATATGGACAGGTGGAAATTTAATGATTCTATGAAATGAATACAATGTCATATTTTAGGAAAAGTAATAGAGCACAGAATACTTATGTATAAAATTCCACAAAATTAGTATTTTGCTCTCGCTAAATATGTTTAAAAATACTAATTCTTCCTCCTAACAACATGTTAGTTTGAACTTCCTTGTATAAGCAAACATATTTTAAATTCCTTAAGGAAAAAATCATATCTTATTAATATTTCTGCCTTCAGATTCACTTAGAATAGAGTCTTGCCTATAACAGACACTTAATAAGTGGTTTTAAAACTTACTGAAAATGAAACAATTTATCAATATGCCTGGACTGTCTGAGTTAAAATAAATAAAGCTAATCATCTAAGGAAAGATAAATTCTCCTGAAGAAAGGTGGCCCATCTACATAAAAATTAAAGGTAAAAGAGAAAAAAATCACTTAAAGTTCTTTTTGATTATATATTAACAATTTATAGTTGTATATATAGTTATTTTTATTATACAAAGGAAAGTGAATTATCTTACAGAAAAATAGTTATGCTTTATATTTGCATATATGATCTAGCTGAGAATGCAAGAGAAAGGGAAGGAAAGAAGATAGAGATATATAATGATTTCCAAGAATTCACTTAAAGAAGAAACAGACTATTGAGAGACAATTCTCCATAGGTCTTTTTTTTTTTTAAGTTGGAGTCTCATTCTGTCGCCCAGACTGGAGTGCAGTGGCCGCTCCCGGCCACCGCAGCCTCGCCTGCTGGGCTCCGGCGATCCTTCTGTCTCAGCCTTCCGAGTAGCCGGAATTACAGGTATGTGCTACCACGCCTGGCTGATTTTTTTATTTATTGTAGAGATGAGGTCTCGCTGCCCAGGTGGGTCTCGAACCCGCGGGTCCAGGCAACCCACTCACCTCAGCCTCCCAAAGGTGCGGGATTATAGGCTGAGCCACCGAGCCCATAGGTCTTATGAGTTTCTGCTTATCTTGCAAGTAAAGGTAGTGACAGTCTTTGTTATCCCACTGTGTTTTCAAGGATATCAGTAAAGAGAACAGCCTCCAAAGACTATATATCATTCTCCTTCTGAGCAAAGGGCAAGTGTGCTTATAGTCTTGCAAAGAAGATATAGTGCCTTCCCCTAGAGAAAAAGGCAGGCATGCTTTCCATCCATTATAAAAGGTTCAGGCTCCCTAAACCCAGTGTTCCTCTCCTTTATATGTGTCACCTGACTCTCAGAGCACTAATGCAAGAAAATGTAATAGTCTGATTATTGCTCATGCTTGGGTAATAAAGTAATTTTTCTCCACCCAAGGAGTGTCATGTCTTCTGCCAGCATCCGTGAAACTGGAGAGGCTAACTTGCTAGCTTAGAGGTAGAATAAAATCACAGTCCCTTTATAGTTCTTGACAAATACCTGTTATTGTTTTTGTTTTTATAGGGCTGCTGGCGTATTCAGAGGCCTGATAAGATTGCTGCTTTGCCAAAGGTGCACTTCCAATGGACACCTCATCCTCTTTCCTTCTATTAATTGGCATAACAAGAGGTACAGCTACCACAGGCGGCTGGAAAGAGCCAAAATGAAAAACTGAATTAGTCGTTATTTCTTAAGCAGTGAAGATTAAACATGGCATCATTGAGGATAGTACTTCATGAGTTGGGGAGTGAGAGCTTTTTATTTGAAATCAATCAATATCTCTCTCTCTCTCTCTCTCTCTATCTCTCCCTCTTTCTCTGTCTCTCTCTCTCTCCCTCTCCCTCTCTCACTCTCTCCCTCTCTCTCTCTCACACACACACACACTCTTATCCTCTTAAATTTCAAATTAAAATTCTATATGAAAACCAAACGAGCCAGAAAGTATCCAGTAAACATAAGTTTTAGTAGGAAGTATAAAGATAATAAGAAAAGGGCAAATTAAAATTAAAATTCACTTTGAAAATTATGAGTCCAAGAAAATAAAAAAATTATTCTTACAAGGTTATCCTCATAAAATGATATTTTTAGAAACATATTTTTATAAAGCAATTATATACATGTTAATATGGACAGTCCAATTTATTGAAGAATACTGAAAATTTTCTATATTTTGTCTGTCAAAGAGATATCCATAGCATATTTAGAAAACAGAAAAATATCTATTGTTAGAAAAAGCTGGAAAACATTATAATTCTATATTGAATGTATGAATGCTGAGCTGGACAATAAAGCAGCTGTTTCATCTTTAGTCATTGAAATAAAGTCTGATGTTACTGTTGATGATGTCTAACACAATTTTGTCATATTTTTGGCCAAATAAAAGGTATTTTTAAGTTTGCTGAAGGATCAAAGATCAATGTTGAACTGGGTGGAAAACAATCATCAAATGTTGGGCTTTAGCCACAATTTGAGAAGGAAATTGCAGCATGGGAAACACCAGATGATAAATATAATACAGCTGTATCAGATGATGAATCTGTAGGAAGTTGGTGAGGCTGCAGTATAGTCAATTGTTATCCTCAACATCACAACAACCAAAATTTTACAGATTCAAGTTTAACCTCATCTAACTTATAATAATTATAATAATATTATTATAATAAATATTATTTACATTATTAGAAAGCATTTCAATGAAAATATATGTATCTTATATGACTATATAACACAGCAATTGAATTCTTACATAGAAGGAAAAAAGCATATTATTTTACAAGTTGCTTGCTGGGCTGAGTAAAAGGAGAAGTATGAGAAAGAGAAAATGAAAAGATTAAATATAGTACGGGAAACATCACAACATAGAATATTTGCTTTCCTACTGAGTATTTAGTAAAAATGGTAATATTTATACTTATTCCTAAAAAGGAAGTAGTTTTTAAGTCCTGGATGAGAAATGCTCAGCATATTGTAAGTTTTGATTCAATTTCCTTACAAAAAATAATAGGGGTAGAAATATTTGCTCTTTCAGCTCTAATATTTAGTGACTCCCCAATCCCTTGATTTTTTGCCCACATTTTACACCTAGAATACAAATAAGCTCTCAAAGAAATTACAACCAAATTCAGGATTAAAATTAATATACAGTTTGCCCTTGAATAATATGGGTCTTAACTGCACAAGTCTAAGCACAAGAGTAAAGTTCTTGTATGTCTTCTACATAGCTGTGTTCAAAATACCTATAATAATGCCCAATAGACCCCTCAAAAATATTATATGAATGACCACTAATAGAGGTTGTGCTGCATGTTAGGCAGTAAGTAATACCAAATAAAGAGTAAGACCAGTAATTCCTCTACTGTTCTCAAATACAGCTATCCTGGTCAAAAATATTAAAATAACCGGGACTTATTTTTAGCAACCTCCCATTGCGATAGTTATATTCTTCTCCCTTCTGGTACTGGCGATTCCTCTAAATTTCAGTTGTACTCTAGTGCCAGATTTGTCCCATCCTTAACCCATGAATGTTTCATGATCCCAAAATACCCAAAGTCCTTTTTGCCTCCATTCTATAAAAGGTGTCTTTAATTTATTAGTACTTTAATAAATTATAAAAATACATGGGTATTATAAAGAATAACACATTCCCATTATAACCAATAATTAAAGGCTTTTAACACTGTATCACATTTCTTCTTTCTTAGAAAAAAATAAATGAAAGATTACAGATAAAGCTAAGATTCCCCTTTGACTGCCAATCTACTGCCCCTTACTCCCAGAGTCAACCATTATTACGATATTAGTACAAATTTTTCAACTTAATTTTTACACCTGTATTTACACACACACACACACACACACACACACACACACACACACACACACACATTAAGGGTGGTTTGGGAAATATATAATCAATTTTCTTATATTGCCTGTACCTTTGGGAAACTGCTTTTTGCATTAAATATAATTTCAAGACATTCATACTAGGGTATTTTGTATAATTTTTAATAAATAAGTGTTAAGCCATGTGCATATTCCATGTGCTATCCAACTCCTTACAGATTGTCATTTAGGTTTTTTTTCAATTTTATACTACTGTAATGAATATGCAGTAACCATCTTGCACAGGATCCCTTAGACTTATATAAATGTCACTGTAAGAGTATACCTATGTCAAAAAGCAGAATTTTGAGGTTATAAGATCTGCTTAACATCACTTGTTCTCTGTTTTTTCACCAATACTGAATATTGGCATTTTTTCCACCCAACAGATGTTATTTATTTTTCTATTCAACTAATTTCCTTTTTTTTAAGAGACAGGGTCTTACTCTGTTGTCCAGGCTGGAGAGCAGTGGTGTGATGATAGGTCACTGCAGCCTCTCTTAGGGTCAAGAGATCCCTCCACCTCAGCCTCCCAAATAGCTAGGAACACAGGCATGCACCAGTATACCTGGCTAAGTTTTTTATTTTTTTGTAGAGACTTAGGCTGGCTCAAACTCCTGGCCTCAAGGCTGGAATTATAGGTGTGAGCTATGGTGAATGGCCAACACAACAAATTTTAAAAGATGAGTCATCATGAGTTGATAATTATTGAAGCTGGGTGATGGATATACATGGCTCAACTATACAATTCTCTAAATTTTCCATGGGAAAAAAACCCTTAAAGACTAGTATATTTTTGTATATATTTTTCAAAAAGTATTTTTTTGAGTATTGCTGAACTGTAGAAAAATAGTAGTGTCATAAATTGCTGTTGAAAAAGTAAATTAAATACCAATTCTGGAAGCAATGTGGCAGTATATAAAGAGCCTTAAAATATGCTTTAAAAATGCTAAATACATGCCTAGAGCTACTAATTGCACTTCTAAAAATATATTCTAAGTGAATAAAGATGAATGCAAAGGTTTAGCTATAAAGATATTTACTCCAATATTATTTGTAACACTAAATGAGTGAAATGATGAGTATTTGTTAAATTACCTTATAGTAGTCAGCATAATAGCACACTGTACAAATAGTCTGGGTGGCTTGGTTATACCATATAGCCTAGGTATATAGCAGGCTTTACCATCTAGGTTTGTGTATGTACACTCTATGATGTACACATCACAATGATGAAATTGCTAACAATGCATTTCTTAGAACATACCCTGTCATTCAGCAACACATGACTGTATATCCAGTTTTAGAGTTACAAGATAAAATATGAAAAATTAAGTTAAAAACCAAAAAGCTTGAATGTGCTTGGTTGGTATCAATTAAAAATGAATGCCTAATTTACTTAAGCTGCTAGAACACTCTATTTGTCCTTAAAGGATATCTATGGTATATGGGAAGTAACTGTATTAGAAAATAACCAATCAAGAATTTGCAATGAAAATTTCTGGGGGTAACCCATTCGGGTCTCTTCCCACTGTCGGAGCTTTTCTGTCCTCTCAATAAATCCTGCTTCCTCACTAAAAAAAAAAAAAAAAAAAAAAAGAAGAAGAAAAGAAAAAAAAAAAGAAAGTTTTTCCCAGCAGGTATCTGCTATTAGTCTTACTTCTTCTTCTTTTTTTTTGAGTTGGAGTCTAACTCTGTCACCCAGGCTGAAGAGCAGTGGCACACTCACAGCCACCCCAGAGTCCATCTGCTGGGCTCCCGGGATCCTTCTGACTCAGCCTTCCAAGTAGCTGCAACTACACATGCACTACCATGCCCAGCTAATTTTTTATTTATTGTAGAGACAAGGTCTCACCAAGTTGCCCAGGCTGGTCTCGAACCTGTGGGCTCAGGCAATCCACTCGCCTCGGCCTCCCGAAGTGCTGGGATTATAGGATGAGCCACTGAGCCAGGCCTAGTCTTACTTCTTTTTTATCATCCTCTATATTCTGTTAGAGTAATCTTTCTTTTTTAAAAATTTTTTATTTTAAAGATGTGGGGTACAATGCAGGATTAGGGATACAAATGTCCATTATGCAGGTACTCTTGTTGATGAGGTGTGCTGTTTATATCAGTTTCCTATTCTTCTCTTTACTTTTCAAAATAAAATCTCAAATACCTAGCATTATAAAAAAATTTTTTTTCAGACTTGGTTTCCAATTTCTAACAGTCTCTATAAGAGCACTTCATCTCATTATGCAACCACTAAACTTTCTTTCTTGTCATGTTTTTGTATCCTCTCTGCTTTTGCTCAAAGAGTTCTGTCTAGAACAATCTTCTCTATTTGGCTTACTCCTATGATACTCCACTTAAATATTAAGTTCCTCCTTGTGATATCTTCACCTGCTTGGGAGAACTATCTCTCTTTTGTGTATTGACATAATGCAGAACACATCTACATAGAAATTACGAAAAATGGCATTTCTGTATCCCTTCATATTCTCAAGTACACTAAATACTCTTACTTACAGTAAGATATTCTCACCCATGACTTTTATTTCTATGGTCCTACTGTCTAGCATACTGCCTGATATTCTGTAACTACTTGTTCAAAGAATGAAATCGGGGGGGGCAAGGATAGCAGAAGTTTCAAATAAAATTAGGACAAAGTGAAGAAAAACTTTTAAAAGATGCTCCTTACATAAGTAAGTTTCTAGTTTTTTTTATTCTTATATAATTAAAAAATGATGTATTTTTCTCCTACCAACTAGCTTTAAGTTACTTCAGAAAAAAGATACCAAACTATTCCAAGCAGAATACTGCAAAATTACAATTAAGTCAATGGGAAAACGTAATTCAACATAGCACAAATTTGGCCTCAAAAATTCTTATTTCTGCCATGTATTAGCTGCGTGATCTCAATAAGCATTCGTTTCTTCATCTCTCAAATAAGAATAAAACCAACTGTTACAAGTATATTTAAATATCCTGACATATAGAAATACATTTAAGTATTCTAGAAATTGTAATTATTTCTACTTTTTAACTTATACCCTTTTAAACAAACAAATATCCCAACCATTTTGCACCAACCATCCTAATCCAAGAATGAAGACATTCATTGTATGTTTGTTGAATAAGCGTAAAAATAAAAAAGAAATATAGAAATAAAAACAAAAGCTAACATCTACTCAGCAATTCTTACATATCAGACACTATGAGAACAGACATCTAGGCATGATGAAAAAAATACAGTTCAGTGAAATAGGACTACTTATTCTAGTCTTTAATCTACCTGCTTTACAGGCCATTGTACAGAACCTCCTTAATATTCAAAGAAATTACATGTTGAGATGCAATTTCTTGTACAGAAGTTAGGGAACAGAATTACTTGAAAGGTGTACAGTAGGAGAGAGAGAAATTCTGGCACATTTATAAAACAGAATAAAAGACATACAAAACTACTAAATGACTATGAAAGACTTATTCATTAAGACAAAAATATATAAAAATCTCTTACCTGTTGCATATGCCTACTTGTTCGCTTTTGAGGCTGGTAGACGAGCCATGTATATAAGATTGGGTCAATATTAACTGCTAGTCCTTGTACACTACAAAGAAGCACTGCACCTAAAAAACAAAAATTTTTAACTGTTTTAATTCCCCATAAAAAAATAATGAGCTTCGTATCACCTTACACCAGGTAGGATAGCTATGATGAAAAAGACAAACAATAATAAGTTTTGGAAAGGATAGTGAGGAATTCAAGCCCTCATACGTTGCTGGTAGAAATGTAAAATGATGCAATCATCTTAAAAAATAGCATGGCATTTCCTCAAAAAGTAAGATATATAGTTTCAATATGACCTAGTAATTCCATTCCTAGAAGCCCAAGATAATTGAAGACATATGCCCACACAAAAACTTTATTCAAATTCTCTTTCAAATTTTCTTATCATCATAATTCATAATAGTCAAAAAATGAAAACAATACAAATAACCACGAATTGATGAATAGATAAACAAAACATGGTATATCCATACAACAGAAAACTATCCATCCATTAAAAAGAAATGAAGTACTGGTACATGCCACAATATGAATAAACCTTAAAAACATTATATTAAATAAGACAGTCACTTAAAAAAAACCACATATAGTATGATTACACTTATGTGAAGTGGCCAGAACAGGTAAAAGCATAGAGACAAAAAGTAGATTGGTGATTGCCAGACACTTGGGACAGGGAAGGGTGGAAATAACTGCTAATAGATATGTGACTTCATTTGAGAGTGGATGAAAAAATTCTAGAATTAGAAAATAGTAATGGTTATATAACCTTATGAATATACTATAAATCAATAAATTACACAAATGAAAAGAATTGTATGTAGAAGTGAATTATATGTTATTAAAAGTGCTTATTTTATTTTATTATTTTGGTGAGGCCTTACTCTGTTGCTGGAGTGTAGTGGTGCAATCATAGTTCACTGCAGCCTTGAGCCTCTGGGTGCAAAAGATCATCTCTGAATATTTTTGTTTTTCATAGAGATGAGAACTTGCTATGCTGCCTAGGCTGGTCTCAAACTCCTGGGCTCAAGCGATCCTCCCGCCTTAGCCTCCCAAAGTGCTGATATAATAGGCATGAGCCACTTCTTTTAAAAATAATAATAAGTTTAACTAAAATATTTTTGTCCCTCTCTGATAAAAGAGCAGCTCATATGGAGCTTACCTAATGCAGAATATCCCATTCTTAATTTATGTGCAAGTTACATACACCTTTAAATAAGTTTTTGCAACTTCACATATATTTTTCAATACAAATATTACTGGTTCTACTATGATATATGGAACATGAGGGGTGGAGTATTTATTTTGTTATCATCTGTACATTCAGCATCTAGAAAAGTTATCTGCCACATAGTAAAGGCTCAAAAAATTATGTGAGAATAAATGATAGATAGGCTCTCAGGTGAGCTGAAAAAAGCCCATTTGTTCTATTATGTTACAGATTATTTAAACCAGGACAATTGGTATTAATACTGAGTTCTATGAAAAGTCATCCACAGAGATGGAGATAAAAGGATGGAAGAGAGAAAGTAAGAGAAAAAGCGATTCTCCCTTTTTTAAAGCTTTGCACATAATTTTCAAATAAGCAATATTGGCCACGTGTATTTTTGTTTTACCTTGTAGTTCTACTTCTACCAGGGGTCCCAAATCAGTACAGGTCCCCAGGCAGCATGCTCAGACAACATAAGGAATGCATTCTCACAAGAATCAATACATGCACTACTGAGCAATGATTCACTCAAGTACATGTCAGGAAAGAAAGATTGGGAGAAGTTAATTACAAGATGATTGTCAAAGCGGATTCATAATTAAAGTCAATTGGAAAATCCAAGTTAAAATATTTTTTACTAGCCAGGCTCAATGACTTAGCCTGTAATCCCGTGCTTTGGGAGGTTGAGGTGAGTGGATTGCCTGAGCCCGCGGATTCGTGACCCGCCTGGGCCACTTGGTTAGACCTCAACTCTACAATAAATCAAAAAATTAGCCGGGGGTGGTAGTGCGCACCTGTAGTTCCAGTTACTTGGAAGGCTGAGGTGGAAGGATAGCCGGAGCCCAGCAGGTTGAGGCTGCAGTGGCCGGGGGCAGCCACTGCACTCCAGTCTGGGTGACAGAGTGAGACTCCAACTTAAAATATAAATATATATATATATTTTTTTACTTTCATAGATTGCAAATTTCCTGTAAGAACATAAATACCTCTATGTCTGAAATATCTCTTATATACAGAATAAAGGCATAAAAATGTTGTATCACATTAAGGAAAATAAGTAGGACTCTCCCAGAATGATATTCAATTTTTTTTTTTTTTGAGTTGGAGTCTCACTCCATCGCCCAGGTTGGAGCGCAGTAGCACGTTCAAGGTCACTCCAGCATCGACCTGCTGGGCTCAACGTGCTGGGCAACAGCAATCCTTCTGCCTCAGCCTTCCAAGTAGCCGGAACTACAGGAGTGTGCTACCATGCCCAGCTAATTTTTTTATTTATCATTAGAAATGAAGCCTCACCAAGTTGCCCAGGCTGGTCTCAAACCCTCAGGCTCAAGCAATCCACTTGCCTCGGCCTCCCAAAGTGCTGGGATTACAGGATGAGCCACCAAGCCTGGCCAATATCCAGTTTTAAACAATTCTAGCAGCTCTACTACAGTGGAGACTATCATCTCCACATACTAACAAAAATAAAATATTACAGAATATACAGCAAGATTTAATTTGCATTGTATTCTTAGTTTATAACTCACTCTCTCAAAAAATGTTATTATATAATAATATGAATTTACCCCAAAGTATAAAAATGTCTATTAAGAATTTTTATTTTAAAGCAATAAACTGAATGAGATTTAGAGAATTCAAAAGATTTACTTAAATTCAAGAATATATAATTCAATCTTAAGGGTTAAATGATCTTTGTAAAAACTACACAGAGAAATGAAATTACAATCAGATTTAAATTATTATGTATTGCTTTTGTCAAATGAATCCACTGTAATATAATTTGTTTTACAATTAATAGTATATAAATGCCATATATAATATATATTCTTTATTAATAATAAAGTGTTTCTTTAAAAAACAAAAGAATTATATAAAGAAAGAAGATATCTGGATCTACAAGGAGCCAGCACAAGAAAAAAAGTGATGGGAATTCCCAAGATAAAACAATGAATTAGTGAAGTTACATGGAAAATGCAATTACAACAAAACAAAATTTTTAAGTACAAGAAAAACAAACAATACAAAGGAATGGAGAGATACACAGTATACACAGTTGTGCCATGAACAGTGCTTATAAGTGAAACCATGTTTATTTTTTTAAAAAGATTAAATAAATTTATCAAACATATATAATATCGGAGTATAGGCATGTAAGAATATGTAAGGAAGGCTGGAGAGGATGAAAGATAGCCAGTTATCATTTCCACTGTAAGAAGTCAACAAATAACACTCTAAAATGAACTGAGAAAGACCAAGAAAAGCTATGTCACTTAAAAATTTGGAAGTAAACACCAAAATAATTACTTAAAAGATAAGAAACTAGTTACAGCCACACAAGAGAACATTTTTAAAAAAGGAGTTCTGTTGTCCCACAGGAGAATGTTATTGGGATTCTGAAACTTGGAATAACAGAAAAGAGAGCTAGATCTTAGATTTTCTTGTGAGGATGAGTCCTCTAGACACTAGCAAAAAAAAAAAAAAAAAACAGAATAAAATTTTCTCTTTGAAAAAGGTTCCAATTCATTGTCATATAACAGCCACAAAATATGATGTCAATGTTTTCCATAACAGAAAAGAACAAGCACTGCAGAAAACAAGCTACTGTGGGTGACAGGAAAAAAAAAATCATGGAATCATAAAGATGAACAATGAGAAAGCATCAGCAAAGAGCAGACACTAAAGAAAAATGAAAATTACAGAAATGACTAATAAGTGAAGTAAAAAATTCACTGAACAGGTTAAAAACAGATTAGATTAGGTTAAAGATAGAATCAGTGAAATGAAAATATCCAATGATATAATTTAGAATGCAGCCCCAGACTGAAAAATAAATTAAACTATTAAAATGGAGTTAAGAGATATAGAGTTCTGGGAAAGAAGATCTAACATATGTCTTACTGGATTCTAAAAGGAGACACTAGAGAATGGGGAAGAAGCGATATTGTTTTAAAAACATAATGGCTGAAATTTTAACAGAAATGTTGAAAGACAATAAACCTCAAATATAGGAGGCCCAATGAACTCAGAACAGAATAATTGAAACAAACCTACACTAAGAAAAAAAGAAGTTGCAAAACACTGAAAAAGAGAGGGTCAAAAAGAATCCAAAATAAAAGGATAACTTAAGAAAAGAATTTTAAAAGGCATATAAAATGATGATCAACTTTTTAGCAAACTGTGGTATCCATTATAAGATTTTACTTCAATACTTATATGTTAATATTTTTCCATGTATTTAATGTTATATTTAAAAGACAGTAAATAAGGAAAAAGATATTAAATTGATTTTAAAATAAATAATTCAGGATAAGTATTGTCCTCTCTAATATTATGCATCTAAGTACAGACATATAAACTATATATTTTTAATTATAATAAAAATCAAAAAAAACTCTCTATATAAAAAAAGGCATGTAAATGTAAAAGTTTACCAACTAGGCAAAATAAAAGTAAATCAAGAAATTACAGACATTCTCTATATTATACAAATTATTTTAAAAAAGTGTTCTCAGATGTTTCAAAAAATAAATGTGTTAAATTAATTTTCAAAAATGCTTTAAATAAGTAATTAGTACACCTTTTAAATTGGGATTTTAGGGAAAGCAAGAGGAAAGCAAAAATAAATATTTTCAACTGAAAAATTAACTGTGAAGTTCATTAATTTTATTATAATTAAGTTAACAAATACTTCACAACAAACTATGTTAAGTTATATGATTACATTATGTCAAAAATGAGTTTATGATCTACACCCAGGCTTAAAATTTATTAATGCTAAATAGATGATCAAAGATAACCCATTAATTTAAAATGTTTAGTTGAAATTATAAGTTAGAGATAATGTGCTTTTACCTTTAAAGAGATATTTTCATCCTATACTCAACTGACGAGACACAGTGTTTAAAAATAACACACATATTCTTGCATTCAAATGTGTGGGCAATTAGTTTGATACTGAGTTGACACAGAACAGATCCCCTAGAGATCAATGAAATTTGGCAATATATTATTCTGTTTAATTTTAGCCTGGGAGACAACTAATAAGAAAAGTGTGGTTTACTTTTCTGCTCACTGCCAAAATGGCTCACTTATTCACATTCCACTCAAGCTTCACCAATTAGCTAAACCAGGACACCACTGTCATTTATATCCTAAGCTGTTATATCCTTAGCTGAAGAATAAGTACTGAAATAAAGAATTAGAGACCAAAATTGCACAACATTAAAATTAAACATTCAGGGCAACCCCCTTGGATCCCCTCCCACTCTGAGAGCTTTTCTGTCCTCTCAATAAATCCTACTTTCTTAACTAAAAAAAAAACAAAGCAAAAGATTAAACATACATTTTTCCTGTTAGTTATAGAACTTTGTCAGCCAATGAGACTGCCTTATAAAATATCAAACTATGTAGGGGAAAAAGTATCCTGTGTTTTATCTTAAACCAATGAATGAGACCAAAACAAAAATAGGTAAATTTGCATCTAATTTAAATGGCTAAAACTCACTATTCTTCTATTAGGCAGCTATAATAAAGCAAGAACTGTTTAGATTTGTACAGCTCTTAAGAAATTATTTGCTACTCTTAAGAGTAATTTCAATAATTTTGACTAAACAGGTAAACAACCAAAAAAATAGAAAAGACAAGTTAATACTTCAAAAACAAGAGTCAAAAAATAAAAGCAAGAGAGTCATCAGAGGCGGAGAAATGACAGAGCAGAGATGAGCTGCCAACTACTAGCAACTTTATCCAAGAAAATTGTCAAATTTAGTGTTAACGAGTCCTAAGACCTGTAGGTATGTATGATGGCAGCTCATGTTACTTAACAATTACTTCCCCTTCTCAAAAGATGCAGAAAAATCACAAGAGAATTCCTATCTCACTGTAACAATAAGAACAAGCCATGAACCTTATCAAAGTTTTTTAACATTCATCAGGGAGCAGAGTTCCCAAACAAATCCAAAGAACAAAAAAAACCTCAAAGTTTCTCATCAGAGAGATGGAGCAAATTGTGGTTTTCATTCTTGACAGAGTAGTACAAGGAGAAGAAAGCTCATAAGAAGAAAAAAACTGCACTTTAAACAAATGTTTAAAAATACAGTTGGAGGCTAGCATGGTGGTTTAAAATCACTAAGAACCCTAGACAACTGGGAATCCTACCAGCCATCTCTTTTCCGAAAGTGTCCACCGATTGCTCAAGAGAATGACTGGGAAGGGCTGAAGAGAGGAGAAAGACCCACACAGAGATGCAGGCCCATGGATCCAGATAAAGTCTGAGTACAAAGAAGGTGAACTGAGAGAAATTTTACAAGCACTCCAAACCTTAGGCTGAGCACCAGGAAGGGCAACCTGTGACTGGGAGTAAAGAAGAAAAGTTCAGGGAGACAACTCTCAAGGCACAAGGGAACAAGGCAGGCAGAATTCTGAAGTTATGTCTGAGAGAAAATCACAAACCATACAAAAACAAAGATCCTAAACTTGCTCAACAACAAAATTAAGGCCTATGATGAACTTAAAATGAGCCAGATCTAGCTTAACTATTGAATAAAATGCAAATAATAGAATCAGCTCAACTACACCAATGCCATGAGAAAAGAAGAGGTATGTGGTTTTGTGGGCATAAACATACTTTATCATAAGCTCCAATATTATTTTTATGTACAATGCTTGGTATTCCGAAAAAACGATTATGAAACATAAAGAAAGAAGAGTCTGGGCTGGGTGGCTCAGCCTGTAATCCCAGCACTTTGGGAGGCCAAGGTGAGTGGATTGCCCGAGCCCATGGGTTCGAGACCAGCCCGGGCAACTTGGTGAGACCTCATCTCTACAGTAAATCAAAAGTTAGCCGGGCATGGTAGCACACACCTGTAGTTGCAGCTACTTGGAAGGCTCAGCTGCAAGGATCACCAGAGCCCAGAAGGTCAATGCTGGGGTGGCATGAGTGTGCCACTGCACTCCAGCCTGGGCAACAGAGTGAGACTCCAACTCAAAAAAAAAAAAAGAAGAAGAAGAAGAAGAAAAAGAAATGACTCATCATAAAAAATAGGAAACAAACAATACATCAGCCGTAGTGGTGGCCCAGATATTGGAATTACCAAACAGGGATGTTAAAACAATTCTGACATATGTGTTTAAGAAGGTTGTGAAAAAAGATAACATGACTGAACTGAAAAGGAATTTCAGCAGGAATATAGAAACTATTTTTTAAAAGGCCAAACGGAAATATTCAAATTTGAAAATGTCATATCAGAGGAGAAAAATATTTCCAAAACTAATATTAATAACAGATAACAACTGACAGATTCAAAAAGTTCAGCAAATCTCAAAAAGAATAAACATCTAGATATATCATAATAAAACTACAGAAACCAAAGATAGAAAAAAATTTTAATCACTTAGAGAAAAAAGACACAATACATAAGTGAATCATGATAAGGATAACATCAGAAATAATGGCGGCCAGAAAACAATAAAATTATATCTTTGAAGTGCGGAAAAAATAAATCCTGTTACTTAATTAACAATTTCCTCCACTTCTAAGAGGATGTAGAAAACCACAAGAAATTCTATTCCATCAATATCTATATCCATTAAAAATGCCCCTCAAAACTGAAGACAAAAATAAATAAATAACGTAATTTGTCTCCAGAAAAATTACAATACAAGAAATTATAAGAAAAGGGTTTAGGCTCAAAGAAAACAATACCAGACAGAAACTCAATTCTAGAAAAGGAATAATAAAGAGTAAATATGTTGCTAAATAAAGAGAAGTTCTTTAAAAAGTTATTATTATCTACATATATTTATATATAAATAAGCATCTTTATCATATATACCCGTAGAACAGAAGGAGCAGGTGGCAGTAATTAGAAGTAAAATAGCATAATAAGCATTTATCTTATTTTTCAGCTTATAGTAGATTCCTTCACTGTATTCTGAATTTACTGTCAAGTCCAATTCGGATCAAAGAAAAAATATGCATTAAACACCTATTTACATACATATGTACATTCCTCGTTCCATTCAAATTCTGCATATCCTTTGCTTTAATTAAGCTTCACAATTAAGAATTCCTAACTCCATTGACCTTTCCGTTCTCTCACCAACTACAATACTGAGCATTATAGAGCTCATTTTGGCTACTGACTCGATTCAATTTTTATAGTGAATAAGGTAAGTATGATCCCACTTGAGAATAAGAATGGCAGAGGAGGTAATGAGTGATTTAGAAAACTGCAGAATGTATAAAATAGTAACATATATACAACATTAAGGTCTCTTCCACGTCTTAGTGCAGAATTCACAGTGAGACAAGTCATTCCAGTTGCATGTTTCTCTCCAGAGAAGCTGAAACACAGAAAAAGCAGAGGAGTGGACTTCCTCAGAGAGGGAAGAGGAGAGGGTGGAAGGGGAGAAAGAATATGTGTTTTTCCCTGTAGTTGTTTTCTTCCATATCAAGATGCAGTTCCTTAAGCAGCATTATCAGACATTAAGTTAATATTTGATCTCCTTCTAAGTGATTGCGGTGTCATATTTATCATTTGTCACAGAATCTACCAGGAAGATGTAATATCAGTCTTAAACCATAAGAGTCAGTAATTAACAGTTTGTGGTGTTTCAAGATTTGCCCTCTGACTTTATATCCATAACATAAAACTACAAAGGAAATTACAGGCAGCTGTGACAATTAAAAACTTAGAGCTTCTTCGTTTTTTGTTTTTTTGAGTTGGAGTCTCACTCTGTTGCCCAGGCTGGAGGGAAGCGGTACATTCATAGTCACTACAGTCTCCACCAGCTGGGCTCAGGCAATCCTGCCTCAGCCTTCCAAGTATCTGGAACTACAGGTGCATGCTACCACACCTGGCTAACTTTTTATTTTTTATTGTGAGACGAAGGCTTGCCAAGTTGCCCAGGCTGGTCTTGAATCCCTGAGCTCAGGCAATTCTCTTGCCTCCACTTCCCAAAGTGCTGGGATTACAGACATGAGTCACCGTGCCCGGTCTTAGAATTTCTAATGATAAAAGATAACTCAAGCAAAAGTAAAGGGAAAGGTCTGACTATAACACAATATTAGAAAGACACATAACAAAGATGTTTTCATTATATAAGTTCTCCTCAAAATTACTATGAAAAAAATATACGCCTGGGCTCGGTGGCTCAGCCTGTAATCCCGCGCTTTGGGAGGCTGAGGTGAGTGGATTGCCTGAGCCCGCGGGTTTGAGGACTGCCTGGGCAACTTGACGAGACCTCATCTCTGCAATAAATAAAAAATTAGTGGGGTGTGGTAGCGTGCGCCTGTAGTTCCAGCTATTTGGAAAGCTGAAGTGGAAAGATCATCGGAGTCCAGCAGGTCGAGGCTGCAGTGGCTGGTTGCGTGCCACTGCACTCCAGTCTGGGCGACAGAGTGAGATGAAGGAAGGAAGGGAGGGAGGGAGGGAGGGAGGGAAGGAAGGAAGGAAGGAAGGAAGGAAGGCAGACAAAAATATACAACCAAAATACAAATGGGCAAATAATACAAATAGACAAACCACAGAATAAATATAGCCAGCCTTCACTAATGCACAATATTAGTACCAGCCAAAGAAATTCAAGGTAGAATAAGATAATTTTTCTTCTGCTGCTGATAAAGAAATGGAGAACAAAGCACTCTCATATTCTGCCAAAAAGTACAGAAACTGGGACGTTTTGAAGGCCATTTGAGAATTATCTACTAAAATTTGAAATGTAGATACTCACTGACACAGTAATTTTAGTTCTAGGAATCCTACAGAAGCACCTGTGGATACTCTCAAAGTTATATGCACAAAGATATTTAGATGTAGTATCTTAATACTATAAACAATATGTAATTATATATAACAATAAATTTAAATATAATAAACAATATGTAAGTGACATTAATGTCTATAGTCAAGTTATAATTATTTAATGGAACACCATTCCACTATTAAATGATGAGGTACAGCTGTATATAATTACACAAAAATAAGTGCAGAATAGTATATTAAATGAAAAAGCAAAATGTAGAAATAAACGTATTACACAGAAATTTAAGGTATTACATGTGTAAACATATTTAAACATAAAATATGTTCATATATATGCATATTTAAATATAAAGTATATGTCTGAGTGTGAGTAGGTAAATATAAAAATTATATACTATAGAAAAAGATGTGCAAGTATATGAACTATGCTGTATATAAACCAAGGGAGAACAACAAATATATGACTATTATTTTTAAATCATACACTAGCATTTTACTTATATTTTAAAACCAGGAAACCACATTCAAGTTTTTCCTGATCAATTTTGAATTGTGTGTGTATGTGTTAAAATCTTTTTTAAAAATTTTATTTATTTATTACAGAGTTGTAGGGTACTACATAAGTAGGCAGCATGCAGATGATGTCTGGGCTTCTAGGTATCCCTCACTAACCCTGGTGGTGGACCAGGTGTCCTTTGTGTAGTCATGTGCCTCCCACCCTCCTTTCTCCCTCCTACCCCTAGCAGTGCCCAGTGAATGGCGATCCCATCTTTGTGCTAATGTTACTAGTGATCAGGGTACATTTATGAGTGAGAACATGCAGTATTCAGTTCTTTGTTTCGGTGATAGCTAACTTAGTTATTGTGGTCTCCAATTGCATTCAAGTTGCTATGAAGACCATGATTTTGTTCTTCTTTATGCCTGTGTCAATTTTGAATTTAAATGAAAACTTCAGTTCACATAAGAAACACAAGGAAAACACAATTCCCCTCAAGTAAAAACTATTTAGAAAATTACCAAATCCACGAAGTCTACTATTTTGTCACTATTTTTTTAATCAGGATTTTCATTATTCAGTATTCTCATCCCAGTGATCCTGAGCCAAATCAGTACAAATAAATCTAGAATTCTATAACAGCAACAACAAAAAAGATTTTTTTAGACCAGGTCCATAATTTAAGCTCAGTTTTGTTTTGGAAGAAAATATAGTCAAAATACAGATTATTAATTGATATATAATCATTATAAAATTTATTGCCAATTGACTCATATTCTTCTTTTTTGCTGTCCAATACTACGATAGTTCCATTCATTTCAAATATTTCTGCATCTCTTTTATAAATAGGCCCAAACACCAACATTATCTTCACTGTATATATTAAATTACTCAAGACTATGAGCATTGTAAAGATACTGTAAACAATGTGATAGAATTACCTTCTCAATTAATATTCATAAAATATGAACTAATGTACAACAACTTGGAAAAACCATTATCTAGTTTGGTTCAAGTGTTTTAAAGCCAATACTAGTAATTTCTAATCAAGCTAAATATGAAATAATTTATAATGTATTGATATAGCATTTTAATCTGCTGACTATATGAAATTATTCACATCTGCCTTAAATTTTAAGCATACCACATGTGTGTATTTATTTCTATAGATTCTACAGAAAGCCTAATAATTTTTTTTTATTGTAATGGATCTTAAAATGAACTGGAATAAGAATCTTCAGTCATTCATACTAGATGGTGTCTATAGTTTTAAAAATGTCATGTACTAGTAGTGTATAGAAATGACTCTTTCAAAATCACTATGAGATTGAAAAGACTAACTAGCAATGCTTTATTGTCTAAAACCAGATAAGTATGTATTTTTTGAACTTATCATTATCTCTCATTTCATCTAAGATCTAATGGCATAAATCACAGGACAAATTTCTAAATTCCTAGGACCGGGACACTAGCCTCCATTCTATCAATCACGCTTCTCCAAAGTATTTATTTTAATCTTTGAGAAATTTAAGTTGTATTTTAAATATAAGAACCTTAAGATCACCATGTTCAAAACATAAAATCAAAAACTTTCAAAAAATTGCTTACCCATATGTATCAAAACCAAATAAACAAAAATACCAGTATTTATGTTGGTCAGAAAATAACTTGAAACTAAAATTATTTTCCCCCTAATTTGGCTTGCCTTTGGGGAAATAAAACTGATGGCTGAGGCAAAAAATATATATAAAAAATAAAAATAAATAAAAATTGCATGTTTAATTTAAGCTACTTAGTATTTTTCAGATGGGTAAGCTAGAATCATATTGAGTTTACACCACACAGAACACTGTTCAGAACAGCAGGGTTCTGAAATAAACCCATGTTTTATTCTAACTGAAGATAGTTGCAGTTTTTATATCCTCACTTTGTAACACAGGCATAAAACACTATAAAGTACAGTTAAATTTGAAGAGCAGGTAACGTTAAGTCTTACAGAGAGTTTTCAAGGTTGCAAAGCTTACTGTGAGAGTGAGGATTAGTTGCCAAAGTTAGAGGCTTCAACATTCAAAGAGTTCTGGTTTCTGAATAGCATTCCAGCATTAAATCAAACTCCTGGTTGCAACCACTCCAAAAATTAAGAAGTCATTACCATTCCTGGAGTTTACACTGGATTAGCATTTCCTGGAATATCAAATACTGATTTGGAGCAAGTTTACAAGATATAGAATATAAGGAAAAATCAAAGAATTATTGCTATAGCTATTAAAACCCATAGGAACTAAACAGCACATCAGTTTCTTATCACCCTACTATTTTAAAGATTAACAATGGTGCTTTTGAGAGACATATGATTAAAACCTATTTTAAAGTTTGTCAAATTTATTTAATTACCAAATTGCTAGACATATAATTTTAAAAGGTTAAATCCAAATACTGGCAAAAGTGTGTTAAAATTGATAGTGGAACTCAGGGTTAGGCCCACAGACCAGGGCCAGCTACCTGTTATGTAAATAAAGTTTACTGGAAGATAGCAACACCCATTTATTTACATATTGTCTATATGGCAGTTCTTACACTAAAACAGCAGAACAGAGTAGTTGCCACAAAGATTTTTTGTCCATCAACCTAATATTTACTATTTGGTCCCTTAAGAGAAGTTTGCTGACCCCCAGCAGTACATTGCTGGTAGGAGTTTAAATTAAGATAATAGTTGCTTTGAATATGAATTTGGCAATATAAAGTTAATATCATTTGAATAATTCTATTTCCAGAAAACTATGCTAAAGGAAATACAAGAATTGCTTGATGTTAAAAATTTCACAGAATTATTTATAACAGAAAACACCTGAAACAATCAAATGTTCAAAACTGAGGACTGGTTAAACAAATTGTAGTGTTAGTAAGTGGCAAAATAGCAGTAGTTTTTAAAAAGACAGTCGTGGGTCAGGCTCGGTGGCTTAGCCTGTAATTCCAGCACTTTGGGAGGCCAAGGCGAATGGATTACCTGAGTCTCTGGGTTTGAGACCAGCCCGGGCAACTTGGTGAGACCTCATCTCTACAATTAAAAAAAAATTAGCTGGGCATGGCAGCGCGCGCATGTAGTTCCGACTACTTGGAAGGCTGAGGCAGACAGATCGCTGGAGCCCAGCAGGTCAACGCTGGGGTGGCCGTGAGTACGCCACTGTACTCCAGCCTGGGCAACAGAGTCAGACTCTGATTCAAAAAAAAAAGATAGTTGTGAAGACTATGTGATAAAAAAATTCTTATGACATAAACAGAGATTTTAAATACAATTTAGTACAACAGTAAAATAGGTATGAGCAGGGAATAAAATCTAGAAGGAAATATGTAAAAACAAGTAAAAAAAACTTCAAATAGTTTGTGATTAGAGGTGAGTTATTTTTCTTCTGCTTCCTACATTTTTAATTTTACAAATTCTGTTTACTAAATATATAACTACTTTTATAATAAAAACAAAATATATGTAGACATCTAAATATTTTATACATTTAGGTGATAAATCGATTTTGTTATTCTTCTATTTAAACATTGCTTTACCAATGCTCTTTAATTTAAACCTAAACTTCTTATCCTAGCCTACAAAACTGTACACAATCTAACTCTCATGTCTGCAATCTTACCCCATGGCACTTTCTCACTGTTGACTATTCTAGCTACCCTTGTACATATCAAACTATTTGCTGTCCCTTGAACTTAGATCATTTCTCTTTTATCTCCTCAAAGAGACTGGTCTCTGACCACTCTAGCAAATTACGTTCTCCCATTCATTTTACGTCACAGTATCTTCTTTGTTATTACTTAGCATTTATAATTGTATAATATTTTGCTTATTCACTACTTCCTCAGATAAAATGTAAGCTTATGAGATCAGAGACCATCTCTGATAATCATACTATGTCCAATGCTAAGCACAGTGTTTGGCAAATAGAAAAATACAAAATTTGATGAATGAATGTATAAATATATAATAATATCTATCTTTAATATTCCAAACACTTTATTACAAAGTATGGCTTCATTTCACCCAGAAGCAATTATTTAAAAATATGCTTCAAATCAAAGAATACTCCAAATATCACTTAATATAAAATACATTTTGATTACTAATAACAAGTAAATCTGTTTGCTGGTCTAGTTGTCAAAATTCCAAGGTAATAGTATTTCATGTAAGTTGTTTGCTTTAGCCTTTTATCTGATTATGTAAATAATATAGGCTATTGAGAACATTTAAAAATCAACAAAAAGTAGGGAGAACAATTTTACAATCAATACTAACATTTTGCTGCAGATGAGTCTCCTAATATTTGAGGACTTAAAATCCTAGCTGTTTCAACAAGTACGTCCACAATGTAGCCACATGAAGCTCCTATCCTCAACAAGTGTATTTTCAAAAAACATAATTGACATCACTTTTGCTTTAATCTTTGATCATGAGCCTTTCTCTATCATTTTAGTGGAAAGTTTTTGCTGTTTTTTTTTTACTCTCTAGCATTCCTTTCCCCTTGTTCTAGACACCCCTAGTTATCCAGTTGAGTCTGAATTGCTTCTTATTGGAGCTTTTTTTTTTTTTTTTTGAGTATGCCCAGGCTGGAAGCCACCACATTCTTCACCTGCTGGGTTCAGGTAATCTTTCTGCCTCAGTTTCCCAAGTAGCTGGAACCACAAAGGCATGTGTCACCATGCTCGGCTGATTTTTTAACTTATTGTAGAGACAAGGCTCACCATGTTGCTCAGGCCGGTCACCTGAGCTCAGGGAACCCTCTTGCCTCCGCCTCCCAAAGTGCTGGATTACAGGCATGAGCCACTACAGTCAGCTTCTTATTGGTGTTTTACATGGGCTTCTATCAACTACACACAGGATGACTTGACAGAATCTAGTGTCCACCAAGCACACCTCCCGCCTCTGTACTTGGGGTTCCCAAGGTGTCTTGAGGTATAGAACAGTGTAGTGTCTCATGTAGTGTCCACAAATACATGCACAAGCTGGAAGAACAGTGAAATTAACATCCTGAGGTATAGAAACTTGAACAATAGAATATGAGAGTCAATAGAAAGAATCTTTCACAGACAGAACTGTTATGAGGGGTGGCAGTCAACCAAAAAGATCTATCTCCGTATAGCTCTCCCTTCTTTTATGAATTGTATTCCCTTATTCTTAGGACTATGGTCCCTAATAATACCAGCACATAATCTCACTAAACTATATGTGACTGCAAAGGAGAGCACCACTTTCTGAGAAACCCAAGTACTCTTTTGCTACTTCTGGTAAAAGCATTGAAGTTCCCTTTGGGGAATTATTAAGTCTCTTCAATCACAATCACATATAGTTTATTGGGATTATCAATCAAGGTGTTCTATATCCCCCTGTCCTGAATGTGGCTGAAACCATGTTATCATAAATTGATCTTGATTGCCTATTTAAATCTATGTCTATTTCATTTTACCTCATGCATATAAGGTAATCAACATGGCGAGGCTTGGTGGCTCAGCCTGTAACCCCAGCACTATGGGAAGCCAAAGCGAGTGGACTGTGTGAGCCCGCAGGTTCGAGACCAGCCGGTCAACTTGGCGAGACCTCTTCTAACAATAAAACAAAAATTACTCAATAAAAGATGAAAACCAAAAAATCAAAACAAAACAAAAATTAGTCGGGTGTGGTAGTGCATGCCTGTAAATCCGGCTACTTGGAAGGTCGAAGCAGAAGGATCTCCAGAGCCCAGCAGATGGATGCTGGGGAGGCCGTGAGTGTTCTACTACACTCCAGCTTGGGTGACAGAGTAAGACTCCAACTCAATGAATGAATGAATGAATGAATGAATGAATAAATAAACTAGTCAACATAACAATCCTCTTCCTTTCTTTTGTCCTTTAACTATCGTTTATAGATCCAACATGTTCAAATCATTCTGCTATTTTGCTACTCAAAGTCCAAATATAAATAAAACAAAATAGCATTCTCAGGGAATCTTTTGGAGACGACTGGGGCAGGAAGAATGAGAATAATAAAGTAATAATTATAAAACATGAGAATAGGTACAGTTATAAATTTAGGAATGGGTAGGAATTCATGACTCACAATGAGAGAAAAAGCCACAGAGTACAAGTAATTTCTGAGTGGAGTCCTAAAGAAAGAGAAAGATTCTGCCAACCATACAAGAAGCAGGATAGAACACTTCAGAAACAGACACTAGCTTATGCAACAACATGGAGATAAAGAAGAATATGATATGTTCAGGAACATATAGGTAGTTTTTAAAAGTTACAGTCAAAAAAATGCAGAACACATAGCTGGATCATGAATGTCCTTTCTATAGTGTTAAACTTTTGTTCTGAAGGTGTTAAATACAATGGAAAACTTTCACGTCAAAGCAAAATAAAATCTTGAATGTGCATTTCAGGAGATCAAAATGAAAGGAGCATGGACTATGGATGGGGGGCAAAAAAATATAAACAACTAAATATAAACATATTTAGTATCACTACTTTTAAAATTAATTCGGCATTCAGGACAAGAACCACAAAGGCATAACCTGAGGCAGAAAAAGTAAGACTGAAAAGAGTGACAAATTTCTAGAAATATTTTATTTGAGAGGTATAAATAAGATTTTATAATTAAGTAGATATAAGATATGGGAAAGAATAGCTACTGAAAGGATATAGTGGTACAATTATTTACGAAATGGAATACAAAAAGAAATGAACTTGAAGAGAAAGATGAAGATCGTAATTTGGGAAATGTGGAATCAGGATGTTTATGGGGCACTCAGATAAAGACAGTTAGAAGCAGTCAAAATATGTAAACTAATTTTTTCTGGGGACTCCCAGAGCTAGAACTGCAATTGAACTAAAGAGAAGAAAGAGGTATGTTAATCAAATTACAAATAAAAGGTAAAATAGACACAAATGTAAATATGATACATTAAACAATGAAAGTAATGCATACATAAAGGCAAGATAGACACAAATGTAAATATGATACATTAACAATGAAAATAATGCATACATATGCATGTAAGCATAGTTAAAACTGGCTGAGGACAAAAACAGGAGGACTATGTTTATTGAGCAAATGAGATGGCTATGGTCAGAACAACAAAATAAAAGAGTGTGAAAAGAAAATTAAGGAATGGTCAAAAGGATAGAATCAGGATATAAAATAATCAAGACATACAATATCTTTCTTTCTTCAGCATCTAAGTACCAAATCTGATCAAATTTAGGTTTTTGAAAACATCTGATTTCAAGAATATAACATTAGTCCGCTTACTCAGATTTTATTTCTCTTGGTTCTCTTTCCTCTGAATTGACTTCATGCTCTCAGGTCAACTCAAGTAGTGACAAACAGATACAAAACCACTCAAGAATAACCTACTCACTTGGAACCACAATAGTTTCCCTATGACAATAATAAAGAATAGTCTTAGAACTAAATCTGCTTGGACTGGCATGGTACATATGATCATTCCTTAACCAATCACTTCAAAAAAGGAACAAAATGGAATTTCTCAGGCACAAATCACACATCCAATACTAGGAGTTAATATTATAACAGGCCATGATATAGTGATTTTGGTAACTTTCTAGTTTAACATAATTTCAAACTTTAAAGCTGCAAAAATAATACTCCAACATACCCTTCAACCAAATCTTCCAGTTGTTTAGATTTGAACTCTACAGCTATATGTGCATATTTACAATCATTTACTAATCCATTTGAGAATAAACTGGACACATGGTGCTCACTTACCCCTAAATGTGTCAGTATGTATTTACTAAAAACAAGAACAAGCTCTTACACAAATGTTGCATTTCTGAACACATATTACTGCTAACACCCTTTTGTGAACAGTTTAAAAATCTTTCATGATATAAAAAGCTCAATTAAAAAAAAAGGTCTGCATCACATATTACAAACTCACTCAATATTCCTGGAATAAAGAGATATTTTCATTATAAATAAAGAAAAAATGCAACATCACTAAAATGAAGTAGTACAACTCGGTTCATTTCTTTTAAAGCACGTGATTTTCATTATTAAGAACTTCTCAGTTCTTGCCAGTTGCCATAGAAGATTCAAATTTCATTTAGAAAGCTCCCTACTCCCAGGTGAATAATAATCAACATCCACAACCCTTGACAAAGTAGACCAACTGATTATCCCTCTCCATCTACCCATCCCAGAGTCTGCCAAATACAGTCAGTAGAGTACCAAAGCACAAATGTGTAACTTCCAAGATACTGACACTACATGAAAAGATGAGATGAATTCTTCACAGGAATCTCAGCAGGGTTAATCTGAATTTAGCATACTCTGGCTTCATTTTCTCAATTTTAAAAATGAAAGGGTTCTGCATCAGGCCGAAATAGAGTAATAGGACCATATTTACCCCCTTGTGTGAAACAATCAAAATACGAGAAAATAATATATAAAACAAAGCTATGCAAGGCCCTATAAATAAGGCAACAAAAGACTGTAGATCCTGACTTATGAAAAACAAATGAGGTAAACCCTACAACTGTTCTAGCTTACCATCTTAAGATAACTCCAGAATATGATGCAGAGAGAGGAAGCCACGTGAAGTCTGGCAGACTCCATGAATGGAGTAGACAGAGCTAAGAGTAAGGGAGACCAAGATGGCTAGAGTTCTCAGGAAAGAGCATCAAAGGAGGGAGAGCTAGAGAGTCAGAGAAAACTCTGTACATCTTCAAAGGTTCTAACCTCAAGTATTCAGCAGAGAAAGAAGGGAGGAACAGATATACTAATGGCCAAAAAGCACATGAAAAGCTGCTAGACAACATTAGTAGTTTTGGAAATGCAAATCAAAATCACAATGAGGTAATACTTCCCCCCAATAAAATGGTTATATTAAAATAAAAACATTTTAAAAAGCAGAAAATAAGTAGTTGGCAACGTTAAGAAAAAATAGGGCCATACATACATTGCTGGAAGAAATACAAATGGTTTGGCCAGAGTGGAAAATAGTGTGGTGGATCCTCAAAAAGTTAAACATAGTTATTTGGGCATGGTGACATGAGCCTGTAATCCCAGTTCCTCGGGAGAGATCTAAATGTAAAACCTGAATTTATAAAACTTCAATAAGAATACATAGGAAAAAATCTTTATGGCTTTGAATTAGCAGAGATTTCTTAGATATTATAGCAATAGCATGATCAATAACAGAAAAAATATTATAAACTAGACTTGGTAAAGATCAAAACTTTCTGCTCTTAGAGAGATACTATTAAGAGACTGAGAAGATACACAATAGACTAAGAGATATATTTGTGAATTGTATGCCAGATCAAGGATGTGTATCTAGACTATATAAAGAATTATCAAAACTCAATAATGAAAAAAGACAACAAAATTTTAAAAAGAGATCTGAATAGACCTTTACTAAAGAAGATATAAGGATGGCAATGAGCACAAGAGAAGATGCTTATTATCATTAAACATTAGAGTAGCCTGGGTATAGTGGCTCATACCTATAATCCCAGCACTTTGGAAGGCAGAGGAGAGAGAACTGCCTGAGCTCAGGGGTTTGAGACCAAACTGGGCCACTTGAGGAGAACTCACCTCTACAATTAATAAATAAAAATTAGCCGGATGTGGTGGCGCACGTCTGTAGTTCCAACTCCTTGGAAGGCTGAGGCAGAAAGATCACCTGAACCAAGCAGGAAGAGGCTGCAGTGGCTGTGAGTGTGGCACTGCATTCTAGCCTTGGTGACAGAGTGAGATTCCAACTCAAAAAACAACAACAAATATTAGAGTAATAATAAATCCAAGTCACAAAGAGATATCACTATACACCTATAGAATGGCTAAAATAAAATAGACTAGAATGTAGAGGAAGTGGAAGTCTTATATACTACTGTTAGAAATGTAATATGATGTTCATTTATTTTTTAATTGCGTTTTTGGGGACTGTTGTACAGAATATATTTGTGTTCTGAATTTTTTTAATGAAATTTGTAATTAAACTTACAAAGATTTTTAAAAATTAAAAAAAAAAATGTAATATGATAAATCACCTTGGAAAACAGTTTGGCAGCTTCTTCAAAACTTCTTATACACTTACAATCTGATTCAGCCCTTCTTTTCCCAGGTATTTACCCAAGAAAAATGAAAGCACATTTCCATATAAAGATACTCATGCAATTGTTCATGGTAGTTTTATTTCTGATAGAGCAGTTCAGGAAACCAACCAAATGAACATCAACAGACGAATATATAAACAAAATATGGCATATCTATAAAATATAAATCTACAGAGTAGTAAAAATGAACAATGTATAATATTTCAAAACAACATGTTATATGTAATAAATATATACAATTTTTATTTGTCAAGTTTAAAAATACATATGGTTTGCATTGTATTACTATTATACAGTGTTGCTTCACAGTCCTCAACTAACACTCAAAAAGAATCATATCTTAATCCACACCAAAGAAGTATGCCTTGTAATATAAATTTTCAAGCAGTATGTAGAATTCAAAAAAAGGAATGGAGTAGGAACTACAAATGGGCACAGGAAACTACTGGAGTTGATAGAAATGTTCACTATCTTGATTTGTGATGACAGTTTCACAGTTATATACATTGCTATAGTTTGAATGTGTCTCCTCCAAAATTTATACTGAAACTCTGTCCCCAAAAGATGATATTAAGAGACAGGGCCTTTTAAAAAGTGATTAAGTCATGAGTAATCATCAGGGGACCATATTTATACCTTCCAAAGAACAAACTGACAAGTATTATCATTTTCTTTTTTTTCCCCACTCCCTCTCGTATTATCATTTTCAAATACTCAGTAACCTAATTATTATAACTACTGTGCATAGAATGCATTAGAACAAGGGAAAACTGGAGAATCAATAGGAAGGGATCAAATTACAGTATGCTAAAAGTGTTAGGATATATTATATATTATGGGATGGATAAGGGATGGATACCCTAGTGAACTAAAAATAATAATAGTAAATTATCATCTTTTGAATGATTACTAGGAGTCATGCATTGTGGCATACACTTTAGAAATGATATGATGATAGTATAGATACTAAAGATAATTCTTGATATACTACAAAGGTAAATCTGATAGAACCTGACAATTCATTTTATAGAGATTAAATAAAATATAAATTTAATCACATTTATCCTGAGTTTTGATAACAGAAAACCAGAATAATGATAAAGGTGGGGGAGAGTCTATTATCACATAGACAGAAGGATAAAGTTGCTAAAAAGTCAGGTAATAAAAATACAGTCTAAGCTGCAGTGGTTCATGCCAGTAATCCTAGTACTTTAGGAGGCAGAAATTGGAGGATCACTTGAGCCCAAGAGTTCAAGACCAGCCTGGGTAACATAGCGACAATCTGCCTCTATAAGAAAATAAAAATAAGATAAAATCTAGAGTGACAATTTTTAAAAATAGATTAAGGGGGTACAAGTTGTGCTATATAGCTATGGGGGGAACCAAAAAATTCGGAATTATTTGTTGGAGGGTGGCCTCCTGTAATAAAAGCTTCCCCCATTAGGAAGATGCTCTAGGAACTCATCAACATCAGTGTACCAGCTAGTGAAGTCATGAGAGGCTGCATTCACTTTAAGAGAAATTTTTTTTGAGATTCTTTCAACGCATTTGAAGACTTCAAACAGCATGACTCCCATGCCCCAACCTCTCTGTTCACCCTATCTCGCCCGAGCAACATTTTTTAGTTTCCCCAGATGAAAAAGGTCCTCAACAGAAAACATTTTCCCAATATGGAAGAAGAGAAACAAATACCGGAAGAAGCACTAAAAGGCATCAAAATCGATGAGTTCCTAAACTGTTTTGAGCAGTGGAAAAAGTGTCTCAACAGGTATATTGCATCAAACGGAGAGTACTTTGAAGGTGACTTAAGTTTAAACATGTGAGAATAAATATGCAATTTATTATAAATAAATTCTGGTTTTCTTGTGGAGGTTCCCGCATATATTGCCTAGTGGTGAACTCTGGGCTTTTAGCATAACCATCACCCGAATAGTGTACATTGTAACCAATTTCTCATCCCCTATCCCACCCCACCCACCCACCTTTCAGATTTTTGAATGTAAAACAACATATTTTGCAGTGATTAACTAAATTTGGCTACTCTGATGCCTTCAGCAATGTTTTCTCACTTTTGGACATTAATTCCATTTATAAAATGACAATAATTTAATGAAAGGCAAATTTCCTAATGAAACAATTTAGGCAAGGGCAATTAATGAGTAATAACATCAACTGTGAATGACCGATGCTGAATTTCCTATTTACACAACATCCAAGTAGCAAATCCATAAGATTATTCATAGAATCCAAGGCAAAAAAATTAAAATTAAAAACATAACACTGGATTCTGGGCAAGATAGCAATGGAACAGCTCAGACTATGAGAGTCTCCGCAAAAGCAAGTGTCCATAAAGACTCTCTGCATGAGTGGTTGTACTGGTGGGTGAGTGAAAGTCAGTCTGAGGGGAGACTCCGGTTCTTGCACCCAGGGCTTTCCTCTGAAGGTGACTGCAATGCACCACCACTCTGAGATTGGAGACCCAGGCACACAGGATCATCTGCTGTTCTCGGGTCTCTTTTGAGAGGTGGCAGCAGAGAACAGCCACCCCTCACCACCTGGTACCCGGCCCACACCATCATCTGCAGTAGCAGACTGAGCACAAGCAGGAGGAGGCAGGTGGTGGAAATCTGGAATAAAGTTCCAATGCCGGTGATGAAATGCCATCAGGTGCCATCCTCTCAGTCCCAGGAAGGGCAAAAACCTGCATTGCCCTGCCCAGCTCCACCAGTCTCCATGTTGGGACAGAGAGGCTATCTCCTCAACAGACTCTGAACGACAGACGCCACTCCCCCACACTGGAACAGGCATAGACACATCAGAACTGAGTGGGAGACTTGACAGCAGCAGCGTCCAGTAGGATGAGTCTGGATCTGATCCATTCTCCTCCCACAGTAGTCCGTGGGGCATTTGACCCAATGCTGACAGCAACACTAACAGCCTGCACTGATAACCGAGGGGAGGGGCTAGAGACCAGACCCTAAGATGGAGGCCTGAAAGAAACCTGGGGCCACAGAAACAGTCACAGAAAGAGTTTTCTGTTTTCTCTTGTTTATTTTTTGTTTTAATTTTAGCTTTTTTTCCTTCTCTCTTTCTGTTTTTCTTTCCATTTTTGTACTTGCTTTGTTTGTGTTATTTTAATGTTTTTTTCTAGATTTTCTGCTCATTTAAGGGTATTTTGAGGGAGAGTACACCACCAGGGTGGTTTCTGTTTGTTTGTTTGTATAATTATCTGTATGTTTCTGTCTTTTTTGTTTTTTATGCCTTGGTTTTACTCTCTGTTTATTTATTAGTAGGTATGCCTGTCTTTTCTCCCTATCCTTCTTCTCTCTCTTAACTGCCCTTTTGTCTTCCTCTTTCCTTTTTCATTCTTTTCCTTTTTCTTATCTCATTTTACTTTCAGTGGACAGGCACTCCCACTGCAAGAACAAATTGTAAGGTAGTGGGAAGTGGGTTCCAGGGGGCCCACATACCTGTTAGTGGATACTAGAATCTGTAGATACTTTCTGAATCACAGCTCCCCCTCAATTAAATCTCAAACTGCCAAAAGAACAACTCTCCAACCACAGTACAGCTTCAGAAGTGAACAAAATCAGAGAAGCTACATAAGGAAAAAAAGGGATTCAGCAAACAGAAATACAGGCTATCTCCCCATCACTGAACAACAGAATTAAAGAACAGGTACAAAAAAAAAGGGAGGGAAGAGGAAAACATACAAAAATGAAGAAAAACTAAAGAAAGAATATGAGTCTCACACAGACCCCTGGGAGGTCAACCACTGAGAATACAAACTTTGGAAATCAAACAATGAAAAGCCCGCAGAATGACTGACCTCAAACCACAAACACAGAAATGAAGATGTGAATAGAGAGAATAAATAGAAAGAAAGAGAGGCGAGGGGAAAGAATGAAGGTGTTGATGACAGAGATAACAGCAATAAAGAAAACAGTGAATGAAATAAACAACAAGCTAAGAAGCATGGAAAGCAGAATTAATCAAGCTGAAGAAAGAATCTCAGAGCTTGAGGACCAAAATATGGAACTGATCCAAACTGTTAAAAACATAGACAAGAAGCTTAAAAAGACAGAACAAAACTTTTCAAGACAAGAGCGATTATTTCAAGAGGCCAAACCAAAGATTAATTGGATTCCCTGGGGCAGATAGACAGAGACCACCCTGGAACAAAAAATCCACAAAATTATCCAAGAAAATTTCCCTCATCTCATCAGTGAAAATTTCCCTCATCTCATCCCCAACCACCATCCACAGTTTGTCAATAGTTTTCCTGGCCCACAGCAGTGTGGCCACTGCAGTCCATGATGGCTGCTGAGCCAGCCAATCAGTTCCCAAGTCCCAAGGCAGCCAGAGGCTGGCAGCAGCCTGTGGTGCTTGCCCCAAAAGGTTTCCTCTTGGATTCCTGTCACTGGAAAGAAAAGCTAGAAAAACAAACATTTGGACTTATAAACCATTCACACACAAGAGATTCAGAGAACCCTTGAAAGACAACAAATGAGAACACCAACTCCTAGACACATAATAATCTGCCTACACAAAGTAGGCATAAAAGAAAAAAATCCTAAAGGCAGCAAGAGAAAAAGGTCAGATTACCTACTGGGGAAGACCAATGGGAGTAGCAGCAGATTTATCTTTAGAAACACTTCAAACTAGGAGAGCTTGGAGCCAAATCTTCAAAGTTCTCAGAGATAAACAATTTCAACAAATAATTATTTATTCAGCTAAGCAAAGCTTCATCAGTGATGGAGAATTAAATCCTTCCCAAACATTCAATGCCTAAGAGTTTATGCTACCTCCTGCCAGAGCAGGTCTACAAGAAACACTAAAACAATTAAACACGGGACTTCCGGCAAGATGGAGACGGGGCAATCTGGTCTATGAAACCCTCTGCAAAGGAGAAGACAGAGGGTCTCTGGCTCTCCCCCCGGGGGCTGTGGACTCCACCATCGGCAGCCTGCTCTTCACACGGAGCTCGCCGTCGCCACCGCTGGGGAATCGCAGCGGTCTGGACAGCCACTGCAGCCGCAGGCGCCGCTTCAGCCTCCATAGCAGCCATAGTGCATTGTGCCACCCATGCCTGAGGTGATCCACGACTTGAGACCTTGAAGCCCCTGCAGACAGGATCTGCTGGGATCGCTGCAACCTCTGTGGAAAACAGTATGGCAATTCCTAAAAGCTCTAAATATTGACCTCCCATATGAACCCACAATACCCCTACTGGAAATATACCCTGAAGAACTCAAATCACTCTATCATAAAGATACCTGAAAACGTATGTTTATCGCAGCATTGTTCACAATAGCAAGAACCTGGAAGCAACCATGCTGTCCATCAAAAGAGGACTGGATTAAAAAAATGTGGTACACATACACGATGGAATACTACGCAGCCATAAAAAAGAACAAAATCATGAATTTTGCAGCAACCTAGATGAAACTAGAGTCTATAATTCTGAGTGATCTCTCACAGAAACAAAGATCTGAGTATCACATGTTCTCACTTATATAGTGGACCTTGAACATCCAATGTAATACTAGTGGTGGGAAACTATGGGGGGGAGGGGAAGGGAGATGGGATTAACAGTAGTAAATATCTGTCTGGGGATGGGGAGACACCTCTTATCAACAAGGGTGCCTGAACGAAGCATATTTGTATACCTAACCCTTAACTGTACTGCACAGTATCACAATAAAAAATATTGTTTTAAAAAGAAATGAATTAAACACAGAAGAAAGAAAAAAACGAACAACGCCTTTCACAAGAATGCAGGAAAAAGATTGAAAACACACATGAATCAACTCAAAAATCAAAAGGAAGACAATCAACAAATAAACAAACAGCAGCAACAATAACAAACTCTGTAAGAATCTCATGACAGGGATAAACTCTTATAACGCAATAATTGTCCTGAATGTTAAAGGACTATATGCACCACTGAAAAGACACAGAATGACAAAATGGATAAAATATCATGAGGCAACAATATATTGTCTCCCACAGACTCATCTCGCCAGAAAGCACACTCACAGACTCAAAGTAAGAGGATGGGAAGCAAAATTTCAGGCGAACGAAATATAAAAGAAAGCAGGAGCTGTGATCTTAAAAACAGACAAAAGACCCTTTAAGCTATTAATAATTTTTTTTCATTTAGATTGTGTTTATTTACAGTTATAAACACTTATATCTATTGGCAGGAAAAATTCACTGTCAATGAATAGAAAACCATCCACACACATATTACATTCTATCAAAAATTTTAAAGATATGGAAGCTCACTAAATAATGATAAAAGGTTCAATTCATCAACAAAAAATATCCATCCTAAACATATATGCACCTAACATAGGAGCACCCACTTTCATAAAGCAGCTTCTAGGTAAACTTAAAAAAGATATTAACTGTAACACTATCACAACTGGGGACTTAAATACCCAATGCACAATCCTAGACAGAACATCAAGACAAAAAAAAAAAAAAAATCAACAAGCAGATCCAGAACCTCAATGTGACGCTTGATTAAATGGACTTAATTGATACCACAGAACAATCCACCCAACAAACACACAATATATACATTCTACTCATTACCACATGGAATGTACTCTAAGATCGATCACATCCTTGGCCATAACTCAAGCATAAACAAATTCCATAAGATTGAAATTCTGTTATGCACCTTCTTGGACCACAGTGGAATAAAAATAAATATCTACACCAACAAAGTTTCCTCAAAACCCACAAAGATACGGACACTAAACAGCATGATGCTAAGCAACTCCTGGGTCAACATGGAAATCAAAACAGAGATTAAAAGATAACTGGAAACAAGTGAAAATGAAGAAACATCTTAGCAAGCAATGAAATCAGTACTAAGAGGGGAATTCATATATTTATCTACAAACACACATGAAGAAAATGGAAAGATCACAAGTTAAGAGCCTAGCAAATAACCTAAGGGAGCTGGAAAAGCAAGACCACAAAACCCTAACTACAGCAGAAGAATCCAGATCACCAAATTAAAAGCCCAATTTCGGGACACAGAAGACAAAAATATAATACAAAAAAAAATTCAATGAAACAAAAAGCTGACTCTTTGAAAGAATAAACAAGATTGATGGACCACTAGCTAGAATGACCAAGAAAAAGAAAGTAAAAGCCCAAATAAATACAAACAGAAGTGAAAAAGATCAAGTCACAAGTGACCCTGAAAAAATAAAAAAGATTATCAGAGACTACTATTTATGGAAAAAAACTTGAAAACCTAAAGGAAATGGAGGACTTTCTGACATCACACAACCTCCCCAGGTTTAAACAAGAAGAAATCGAGATCATAAATAAACCAATAACAATCCAGGAAATTGACTATATCATAAGAAAACCATCTATCAAAAAAAAAAAAAAAAAAAATGTCCGGACCAGATGCCTTTCCAGGAGGATTCTACAAAACATGCAAGGAGAAAGTGATACCAATCCTATTGAAAGTATTCCAGGCAATTGAGAAAGATGGAACTCTCCCCAAATCATTTTATGAAGCTAACATCACATTGATACTCCAACTAGGTAAAGGTTCAAGAGAGAAAGAGGCCAATATCCTTGATGAACATAGTTGCTAAAATTCTCAACAAGATTCTAGCAAATCGGATCCAACAACATATCACAAAAATCATCCACCTTGACCAAGTAGGTTTCATTCCCAGGATGCAGGGATGGTTCACCATCCACCAGACCATAAATGTAATTGAATACATCAACAAATGTAAAGACAAAAACCACATGATTATATCATTAGACTCAGAAAAAGCTTTTGATAAAATCCAGCACCCCTTCTTGATAAAAACCCTCGAACATCTAGGCATAGATGGAACATACCTCAAAATAGTAAGAGCCATCTAAGAGAAATCCACAGCCAACATACTGCTAAACAGACAGAAATTGGAACCATATCCCCTGAAAACCAGAACAAGACAAGGATACCCACTCTCACCCATCCTGTTCAACATAGTATTGGAAGTCCTACCTAGAACAATCAGACAAGAGAAGGAAATCAAGGGTATCCAAATTGGAAAAGAGGAAGTAAAGTTATCTCTCTTTGCAGAAGAATGATTCTATACCTCGAAAACCCAAGAGAATTTGTCAAAAACCTCCTTGCACTGATAAAGGACTTTGGCAAAGTGTCAGGGCATAAAATAAATGTGCAAAATCAGTCACATTCCTATACAACAACAATAAACAAACAGAAACCCAAATACAAAGCACAATCCCCCCATTCACAATAGCCACACAAAAACTGAAATACCCTGGCTTCTTCCTAACCAGGGACATGAAAGTTCTTTACAAGAAAACTACAAAACACTGCTCAAAGAAATCCAAGATGATACAAACAAATGGAAAAATAATCCATGCTCATGGATTGGAAGAATCAACACTGTTAAGATGTCCATCTTGCCCAAGGCAATTTACAGATTTAAAGCAATACCCATTAAATTACAAGCAGCATTCTTCTCAGACCTGGAAATGACAATACAGGAATTTATATGGAAACATAAAGGATCACATATAGCTAAAACAAACCTCAGGTAAAAAAAAAAAAAAAAAAAGCATGAGGCATCATATGCCCAGACTTGAAGCTTTATAATAATCAAAACAGCCTGGTATTGGTATTGGTACAAGAACAAGCATACAGACCAATGGAACAAGATAGAGATTCCAGAATCATAACCTATTTCTTATAACCTATTTCTCAACTCATCTTTGACAAAGCCTCCACCATCAACCGTTAGGGAGAGGAGAAGCTATTCAGTAAATGGTGCCAGGAAAATTGGCTGACCACATGCAGAAGATTAAAACAAGACCCCTACCTGTCACCATACAAAAATATCAACTCTAAATGGATCAAAGACCTAAATGTAAAACCTCAAACTATAAGAACCTTAGAAAACACAGGAGACACCCCTATGGGAATTGGAACTGGCAACTAATTCCTGAATAAAACCCCAAGAGCCTATGCCATAAGAGATAAGATAGACAAGTGGGACCTCATCAAACTGACAAGCTTCTACAAAGTCAAAACAACCACTGAGAGAGTGGGCAGACAGCCCACAGACTGGGAAAAAATATCTGCCAATTGTATACCTGACAAAGGTCTAACATCTAGGATGTACAAGGAAACTAACCATGCCGGAAAGAAAAAAACAAACAGCCCCGTTACTAAGTGGGCAAAAGATATGAATAGACACTTCTCAAAAGAAGACATATGAGCAGCCAACAGATATATGAAAAAATGCTCAGCCTCACTAGTCATCAAAGAAATGCAAATTAAAACCACACTGAGATACCACCGAACTCTAGTCAGGATGGCTATCATCAATAACTCAAAAAAACAACAGATGCTGGAGACGTTGTGGTGAAAAAAGAACGCTTCTACACTGTTGGTGGGAGTGTAAACTAGTACAACCTCTGTGAAAAACAGTGTGGTGATTCCTAAAGGATCTAAAACTCGACCTCCCATACAGCCCTGCAATCCCCCTACTGGAAATATACCCAGAGGAACTCAAATCACTCTATGAAAAAGATACCTGCACATGCATGTTTATTGCAACATTATTTACAATAGCAAAATACATGGAACCAAGCATGTTGCTCACAGAAAGAGGACTGGATTTTAAAAACTGTGATACATATACACAATGGAATATTACACAGCCATAAAGCAGGACATGAACTTTGCTGCAACCTGGGTAGACTTATACGCTATAATACTGAGTGATCTATCACAGTAACAAAGAACCAAGTATCACATGTTCTGACTCATAAGTGGACCTTGAACAACTATCATAATACTATAAGAAAGGGATTGACAGTAGTGGGAAACTGCCAGGGGAAGGCAGGGGTGGGAGTGGCAGTAGTGGGAAACTACCACAGGAGGGGGTGGGCATACCTCATCAGCAAGGGTATATGCATAATGAACATTTGTATACCTAACCCTGAACTGTATCTCACGTATTTAAAATAAAAAATTTATTTCAAAAAATAACATTACAATGTATTCTTACCTCAATAATCAATTTTAATATCATAAAGATATGAACAACCAAATATGTCTTCCGATATGTGCAATATTCAGTACACAGTCTAACCTATATCCTTATCAAGAAAGTTTAACTCGAATGTAATCTAGCGTTTAAGTCTAATGTCCAGTTTATAAGAAATAAAAGGAACAGAGGAACAGGTTAAATGATATCATGTGGATAAAATTACCTAAATCAAAAAGGTAAAAGCACAGAACTTCCACAAAGTTCTACCAACTTATGATATAGTCTGGATGTTCGTCTCCTCAAATCTCATTGAAATTTGGTCCCCAGTGTTGGAGGTGGAGCCTAGTGGAAACGTTTGTGTCACAGGGTGGTTCCCTCATGAATGGCTTTTTGCAGTTCTTGTGGTAATGAGTGAGCTCTCACTCTAATAGTTCATGTGAGAGCTGGTTGTTTAAAAGAGTTTGGCACCTCACAAACTATCTCGCTTCTGCTCTGATATTGATACTCCCTCTCCCCTTCCACCATGATTATAAGTTTCCTGAGGCTCCACCAGAAGCAGATGCCAGTGCCATGCAGAACAATGAGACAAATAAACTTCTTTTCTTTAAAACTATCCAGTCTCGGGTATTTCTTTATATAGCAATGTAGAATGGACTAACACAAAAAATCAATGCCATAGTGGGGAAAAGGGGGACGGGAAAGTCTAGAGGGCAAGTGACTTAAGAGACTCAACAACTAAATGAAAAGGATAATTCTTGAACCTTAATTAGATCTTAATTTGAATAATTTAGCTGTAAATGACAACCGGACGAATGTGAATATGGAGTGGATATGAGTTGATTAAGGAATTACTGTTAATTGTGTTAAGTGAGATAACAGAATTGTGATTGTGTCTAGTAAAAAGGAATTATGAATTGGGAAATATCACATTTTATGTTATATGCATACTGAAATATTTAGGATTGAAATATCATGGTGAATACAATTTCTTTTAAAATATCTAACCACAAATAAACATGGCAAAATGTTAACTGTTCAATCTAAGATATAGGTGTTCATTGTACTAATCTGTATTTTCTGTTTACAAATTTTCTTTGCAAAAATTTTTAAAAAGGAAAGCAACAAATGTAATCATTCAGTACAATAAATACAAAACTATTATCTCTCTAAGCTGTGTCTAAGAGCACCAGTAGCTCAAGCAGCTTTGTCTCTGATGTTGTACACCACAGTTAAAAATGACTCCTACTGGACATGCAGTTCTTCATGAATCCTGAATTTAAATTTATCTATATGGGCAAAGACAAAAGAATTACATCTATGGAAAAACTGTTCTCTAAAGAAGGCCGAGTACAATGTTTTATCCCTGTAATCCCCACACTTTGAGAGACCAAAGCAGGAAGATCGCTGAACACAAGAGTCTGAGGCCAGCCTAAGCAACACAGTGAGGTCCTGTCTCCACAAAACATTTAAAAATTAGCAAGGCATGGTGGTGCATGCCAGTACTCCCAGCCATTTGGGAGGCTGAGGAAGGGGGATCACTTGAGACCAGGAGTTTGAGGTTGTAGTGAGCTACACACCTGGGTGACAGAGGGAGACACAGATTCTAATTTTTTTTTAAGTGTTCTCTAAAGAATAAATCATTTACATGAAATATTTAAGCTTTATTATCCTGATCGTGACATAGAAACATAGCAAAACATTGAGGCAGAATAAATACACACTTATAGCACTTTAGAATTATATCATAGTTAGCTAATAATTGAACTTTTGATTTTCAGTCTATATCCCAGTCTTTTCAGACAAGTAGAAAGCAAATTCATCATCTATTAAATGGGCTTGAAGGAGTGGTGAGTTTAGGGTGGGGAAGGGTTTGAAGAGAGGAAAAAGTGAGAAATGGTGGTTTAGGATAGTGCTTTTTTCTCTCTCTCTCTTTTAGATAAATGAAAACTACTCAGACTGCAACCTCTTCCTCTTGCACCCCTGAAGGAAAGCAAGAACATTCACCAATAGCAAATGGCAGTTGCAGAGAAGCAACACCAAGAGCCAGCTTCACACTCAGGAGAGAACATGGTGCCTTCTCGTGGCTTCCAGTGCTATACACGATCAGAGAAACTTCTGTAGCAACAAACTATAGAAATGATCCCTGAAAGTATAGTCTTGGATAGTGCCTATTCAAACATGAATGTAAAAAGAAATAACCTGGGGACTCTTATTAAAATGCAGATTGTGACTCCATAGATCTTGTCTTGTAGCCTGACACTATAACAAGCCTCCAGATGATTCTGTGCTCTGCTCCAAAGTGACCACCATTCAGTAACAAGGGTGTATGTAGGAAAATAGAGAATACATGAATTAGGAATTTAAAGGATGATTAAGACCAGACACATGTCCATATATTTTTTCTGATTTCAAGAAATTGTTGCCTAGGACACAATTATCTCACCTTAAGTGATTATTGTTATTATTATTATTATTATATCTAGGCTGGGTGAGGTGGTTCAAGCCTATAATCCCAGCACTTTGGGAGGCTGAGAGAAGTGGACTGCCTAAGCCCGTGCGTTTGAGACCAGTCTGGGCGACTTGGCAAGACATCATCTCTACAATAAATAAAAAATTAGTCGGGCATGGTAGTGCACACCTGTAGTTCTAGCTACTTGGAAGGCTGAGGCAGAAGGATCGCTGGAGCCCAGCAGGTCGATGCTAGGGTGGCCGTGAACATGCCACTGCACTCCAGCCTAGGCAAGAGAAAGAGACTTCAACTAAAAAAAAAATTTATATACATATGTATGTATATAAATGTAAAAAAGGCTGATCCAAGGAAATGGAAAGATGGCGAGGGGGCAACCCGGTCTCTGAAGCCCTCTGCAAAGGAGATCTGCAGTGGGTCTCTAACTCTCGCCCCGGGGGGCTGTGGACCCCAACATCGCAGACTGCTCTTCATACAGAGCTCGGCTGTTGCCACCGCTGGGACATCGCAACGGACTGGAAAGTCACTGCGGCGCAAACGGTGCCGCCGCAGCTGCAGCCCCTCCCCCTGCCGCCGCTGCCGCTGCCGCAGCTACCACAGCCTCTGTGACAGCCATAGCACATCACACCACCCGGGCCGGAGGCGATCCACATCAAACCCCTTCAGGGAAGATCTGCTGGGATTGCTGCCACCTCTCCTGTGACCGAGACTGTCCTGCCTGCCGCAGTAAGGCTCCTGTTGCCTGCTCTGAGGCAGGCAGCCATCTTGTTCCTGTCTGGCCCCACCTCCTCTGGGGTGAGCAGCTATGATAGCACCACCTGCTGGCAATTCAGGTAACAACACCGAAAAGGGAGAAACAAGGTTGATAAAGACATAGACCAGAGTGCTGAATGGAGGGTAATCTGAACTGTACTTCACAGCAGATCAGGGGCAACTGACCCTAACTGCAAACTAATTTACCAGCTTGAAAAGAAAACTAGAAATCAGACCTGAAAGGACATGGTACTTAAACAAAATGTCTCAGAGTGTGCTTCATTGATTCTATTAGTTTAATGACTTAATTCTATTCCTACTGTTTTGTTTCCTTTTTTCTTTTTTCCTTTTCCTTTTCTTCTCTTTTCTTCTCTCTGAAAACCATATCTTTGTATAGAGGAACAGCACACTAACAAGGTGGTTGGTTAGCTTGTATGTTAGCATCACTATATGTTTTATTTTTATTTTTTACTTTTTGTATGAGAGTTGGTTCGTCTGTAGCTGTGGTCTATTGTTTTTATCTGTTTCAGTATAGGCCTCTCTCTCTATTTGTTGGCACACTCGTTTGTTAACCCCCTTACTCCTCTATCTCTCCACTCCCCTCTTCAACCCAATATATGCTCCATTCTCTCCCCTCTGCTAACCACGTTTTATTTCAGGGAGTAAACCTACAGCCCCACTGCACGGACAGATTCCAGGGCAGTGGGAAGTGGGTTCCACATTATCCACACACCTGTCAGCGAATACCAGGACCGGCAGACAGATTTTGAATCACAGCTCTCCCCTTAAGTAAATCTCAAAACTGCAAAAAGGACCACCTCCAAACTACAGTACAACTCCAAAATTGAACAAAGTAAGAGGACATACATAAAGAATAGGAGAATGAATAAGCAGAAGTAAAACCAATCCCTTTACCCCTGAATAACAGAATTAAAGAAGACGGTGATGTGGAGGGAAGGAAAAAGTAGGGAGGGGGAAAAACCGCACAAATGAAGAAAAACCAAAAGAAGAATATAAGTCTTACACAGACCCCTGGGAATCAGACACGGAGAAAACAGATTCTGGAACACAAACAATGAAGAACCCCCAGAATGACTGGTCACATGCAACAATCCCAGAAATCAAGACATTAATGGAGAGAATTTAAAAAATTGGGGAGAGACAAGAGGAAAATAGGAAGGAGCAGTTGTCAGAAATGACAGCAGTAAAGAATACTGTGATGGAAATGAACAAAAGACTAATAAGCATGGAAAGCAGAATCAGCTAAGCAGAAGAAAGAATCTCAGAGCTCAAAGACCAAAACACACAACTAACCCAAACTGTCAAAAGCATAGAAAAGAAGCTCAAAAAGACAGAACAAAACCTGCAAGAGATGAATGATCACTTCAAGAGACCAAACCTAAGAGTAATAGGGCTTCCTGAGGCAGAGAGAGAAACAGAAGCCACACTGGAACAAACATTTCATGAAATCATTCAAGAAAACTTCCCTCATCTCATTAAGGATGAAAAAATTCAAACACAAGAGATTCAGAGAACCCCTGAAAGACAACAAATGAGAAGACCAACTCCCAGACACATAATAATTCGCCTAAACAAAGTAGTTATAAAAGGAAAAATCCTAAAGGCAGCAAGATAAAAAGGCCAGACTACCTACAAGGGAAAACCAATTAGAATAGCAGCAGATTTATCCACAGAAACCCTTCAGGCCAGGAGAGCCTGGAGCCCTATCTTCAAAGTTCTAAAAGAGAAACAATTTCAACCAAGAATAACCTACCCAGCCAAATTAAGCTTCATTAGTGAGGGAGAATTGAAATCTTTTCCAGATATCCAATCCCTAGAGAACCTACGCTGCCACCAGACCACCTCTACAAGAAACACTTAAGAAAGTACTGAACACAGAAGAAAAAGAAAAAGAACAACAGCATTCTTCACAAGAGTACAGGAAAAAGATTAAAAACACACATGAACCAACTCCAAAACCCAAAGAAAGACAACAAACAAACAGGAACAACTCTGTAAGAACCTTATGACAAAGATCAACTCTTGCATTTCAATTATTACCCTAAATGTGAACGGACTAAATGCACAACTGAAAAGACATAGAATGGCAAAATGGATAAAATATCATCAGGAAACAATCTACTGCCTTCAAGAGACTCGCCTCACTAGAAAAGACACCCACAGACTCAAAGTAAGAGGATGGGAAACAAACTTTCAGGTGAACGGAATACAAAAGAAAGGAGGAGTAGCGATCTTAATTTCAGACAAAATACCCTTCAAGCTATTAAAAATCCAAAAAGATACAGAAGGCCACTACGTAATGATAAATAGCTCAATCCATCAACAAGAAATATCCATCCTAAACACATATGCACCCAATATAGGTGCGCCAACTTTCATAAAGCAACTTCTTGGATAACTAAAGAAAGATATCGACTCTAACACTATCATAACTGGGGACTTTAATACCCCACTCACAACCCTAGACAGATCATCAGGACAAAAAATCAGCAAGGAGATCCGAAACCTCAATATGACTTTGAACCAAATGAACCTAATTGATACCTAGAGAACACTCCATCCAAAGACCACAGAATACACATTCTACTCATCACCACATGGAACATATTCTAAGATCGACCACATACTCGGCCATAAATCAAGAATAAGCAAATTTAGAAGGACAGAAATTCTACCAAACACCTTCTTGGACCACAGTGGAATAAAAATAAACATTGACACCAACAAAGTCCCCCCAAAACCCACAAAGTCATGGACACCAAACAGCATGATGCTAAACAACTCCTGGGTCAACGACGAAATCATAACAGGGATCAAAAGATACCTGGAAACAAATGAAAATGAAGAAACATCTTACCAAAATCTCTGGGATGCCCTGAAAGCTGTAGTAAGAGGGGAATTTATATCCCTACAAACACATGTGAAGAAAATGGAAGGAACAGAAATTCACAACCTAACAAGTCACCTAAAGAAGCTGGAAAAGCAAGACCACAAAAACCCTAATTTCAAAAGAAGAATCCAGATCACCAAAATAAAAGCCCAAATCCAGGACATAGAAGACAAAAAGATAATACAAAAAATCAATGAAACAAAAAGCTGGTTCTTTGAAAGGGTAAACAAGATTGATGGTCCCCTAGCTAGACTGATCAAGAAAAAACGAGAAAAAAACCAAATAAGCACAATCAGAAACACAAAAGATGAAGTCACATCTGACCCTGAAGAAATACAAAAGATCATTAGAGACTAATACGTACACTTGTATGGAAACAAACTTGAAAACCTTAAGGAAATGGAGTACTTTCTGACATCACACAACTACCTAGGTTGGAACAAGAAGAAATGAGACCCTAAATAGACCAATAACAATCAAGGAAATCGACTACATAATAAGAAAACTTCCTACAAAAAAAAGCCCTGGTCCAGATGGCTTTCTAGCAGAATTCTGCAAGACATTCAAGGAGGAGCTGATACCAATCCTACTGAAGGTATTCCAGGCGATTGAAAAAGATGGAACTCTCCCCAAATCATTTTACGAAACCAACATCACATTGATACCCAAGCCAGGTAAAGATCCAACAAAGAAAGAGAACTACAGGCCAATATCTTTGATGAACATAGATGCTAAAATTCTCAACAAGATCCTAGCAAACCGGATTCAGCAATACATCTCAAAAATCATCCACCATGATCAAGTAGGCTTCATTCCTGGGATGCAAGGCTGGTTCAACATTTGTAAAACCATAAATGTAATTAAATACATCAACAGATGTCAAAACAAAAACCACATGATCATATCATTAGATGCAGAAAAAGTTTTTGATAAAATCCAGCACCCCTTCTTGATAAAAACCCTTGAACATCTAGGCATACGGGGAACATACCTCAAAATAGTAAAAGCCATCTACGAGAATCTCACAGCCAGCATACTCCTAAATGGACAAAAACTGGAACCAATTCCCTGAAAACTGGAACTAGACAAGGATGCCCACTCTCTCCCCTCCTGTTTAACATAGTATTGGAAGTCCTGGCTAGAACAATCAGAGAAGAGGAGGCAATCAGAGGTATTCAAATAGGAAAAGAGGAAGTCAAGCTATCTCTCTTTGCAGACGATATGATTGTGTACCTTGAAAACCCAAGAGAATCCGTCAAAAGCCTCCTTACATTGATAAAGGCCTTTGGCAAAGTCTCAGGATACAAAATAAATGTACAAAAGACAATCGCATTTCTCTACACCAATAATAAACAAACAGAAACCCAAATAAAAAACACAATTCCATTCACAATAGCCACAAAAAAAATGAAATACCTTGGCATCTTCCTAACCAGAGATGTGAAAGACCTTTACAATGAAAATTACAAAACACTGCTCAAAGAAATCAAAGCTGACACGACCAAGTGGAAAAATGTCCCATGCTCATGGATCGGAAGAATCAACATTGTGAAGATGTCCATCTTACCTAAGGCAATCTACAAATTCAATGCAATACCCATTAAATTACCAACAACATTCTTCTCAGACCTAGAAAAAACAACACAGGAATTCATATGGAAACACAAACATCCAAGAATAGCCAGAACAATCCTCAGCAAAAAAAACAAAGCAGGTGGTATCACAATACCAGACTTCAAACTTTACTATAAAGCTACAATCATCAAAAAAGCATGGTATTGGTACAGGAACAGGCATATAGATCAATGGAACAGAACTGAGCCTCCAGAAGCAAAACCTCAGTTTCTCAACCAACTCATCTTCGACAAAGCCCCCACCACCTACTACTGGGGAAAGGAGAACCTAGTTCAGTAAATGGTGCTGGGAAAACTGCTGACCACATGCAGAAGATTGAAACAGGACCCCTATCTATCCCCATGCACAAAGGTTAACTCCAAATGGGTCAGAGACCTAAATGTAAAACCTCAAACCATAAGAACCTTAGAAAAGGAAGGAAATACTCTCATGGAAATCAGAACTGGCATCCAATTCCTGAACAAAACCCGAAACCCACAGGTCATAAGAGTGAAGATAGACAAGTGGGACCTTATTAAGCTGACAAGCTTCTGCAAAGCCAAAGAAACCATCAAGAGAGTAGGGAGACAGCCTACAGACTGGGAAAAAGCATTTGCCAACTCTAGGTCTGACAAAGGCTTAACATCCTTGATCTACAAGGAACTGAAACGTACTGAAAAGAAGAAAACAAACAACCCCATTATAAAATGGGCAAAAGATATGAACAGACACTTCACAAAAGAAGATATCCGAGCAGCCAACAAACACATGAAGAAATGCTCAACCTCACTAATCACCAGGGAGATGCAAATCAAAACCACACTGAGATACCACCTAACTCCAGTCAGAATGGCAATTATCAACAACTCAAAAAATAACAGCTGCTGGAGAGGGTATGGTGAAAAGGGAACACTTCTACAGTGTTGGTGGGAGTGTAAACTAGTGCAACCTCTGTGGAAAGCAGTGTGGCGATTCCTAAAAGCTCTAACAATCGACCTTTCATATGATCCCGCAATCCCCCTACTGGGAATATACCGTGAAGAACTCAAATCACTCTATAAAAAAGATACCTGCACATGTATGTTTATCGCAGCATTGTTCACAATAGGAAGAACCTGGAAACAGCCATGCTGCCCATCAAAAGAGGACTGGATTTAAAAAATGTGGTATATATACATGATGGAATACTACACAGCCATAAAAAAGAACAAAATCATGAACTTCACAGCAACCTGGATGGAACTAGAGTCTATAATACTGAGTGACCTCTCACAAAAACAAAGATCCGAGTATCACATGTTCTCGTTCATATAATGGACCTTGAACATCCAATGTAATACTATAAGAAAATGACTGACGGTACTGGGAAACTATGGGTGGGGAGGGGGATGGGATTAACAGTAGCAAATATCTGGGGATGGGAAAACACCTCTTATCAACTGGGTGCCTGAATGAAACCTAATTGTACACCTAACCCTTAACTACCCCACAAAACCATCATAAAAAATATTGATTAATAAAACCAATAGACATGCCAAAAAAAAAAAAAACTGAAAACCTAGTGTGGTTAACATGATAGACAATAGCAGAGTGTACTTTAAGCAAGCAGGCCTTTATAGCAGGCCCCTGAGGACACTGGTTTCTATATAAACCTAAAGAAAACCATACCACATAGGATACCTTTTCTCCATTTATATATGTCTTTAAGATAGTAGACAGAAAGAGAACTACTACTCTGTCCCAACTGCTGATAACTGAGTAAAATAATTATGCACGCTAGTCACCCAGTAGGGGGATAAAATAAAACCTCATTAACCTAATAACCTAAAGAGCTAAGGCTGATCCTGGATGGTATTTTTCTCTTAACATTGTCTTATCCAAAATCAGATTGCTTTATAATTGCACCAAAAGTCCAATTCTCATATGCCTCATTTATGAGAGATACTGTCCTATTGCTCGTTGTATTGTCTGCTATCCTGTTTTTGCACGTTTTCACTGAGAAAGGGGTCGGCAAACTATACTCCATGCTAAAATCAGTCTGCCATCTGTTTTTAAACAGATTGCAAACTAAGAATGATTTTTAAATCTTTAAATAGTTGAAAATAAATCAAAAGAATAAATGGTACATAAATTCTTAGAAATCACATGAAATTTAAATTAGTGTCTATAAATAAAGTTTTATTAGAATGCAGTCACATTCAGTTATTAACATATTGTCTAGGGCTGCTTTTCTGCTATAATAGCTGAGTCGATCAGTTGCAACAGAGATCATATGATCCACAAAGCCTAAAATATCATCAGGCCTTTTATGACAAATTTGCCAACCCCAGTATGACAATGGATTGCTTCTTAACCTACATACTGAAAGGCATTAAATGCCTATCATTTCCTCAATAATGCTGATTAGTGTCTAATGAACTTTCCAATAAGATCACTGATTCTCTTCTGGTAATATTTACCAAATAATAGTCATTATTTACTCAGTGCTTATTACTACATACCAAGTATTATTTTCATTTTACAGATTCAGAAACTATACTCATAAAGAGGTGATAACTTGTTCAAGGTTACTATAGGTATCAAGTTAATCCCAGTATTGTCTACTCCAAAGACTGGGAGCATAAGCAGTACCACCTGGTATAAAGGAACAGAGATTAAAGAGTTGGGAGTAATGAGTTCCCTCAAAAGAAAATAATTTCCCATAGTGATGTGGAAAATGATACAATCATAAAAATTCTATTTACAGAAATCAAACTAATATCCCAGGGAGGAAGGGGTATATAATCTATCCAAGAAAACCATTTTAAAGTGACTAAGAATGAAACTAATATATCAAAACTAGCTACTACTGATAACCCCCTTGCTTCTATCAATGGCACCACAATTTTTGATTCTCTATGTAATGAACTACCTTACCACCTTTTGCTCTTCACACTAGATCACACTCAAACTGGTATAAATTCCTGAAAAAATAAAACAATACAGAATGATATAAATTAAGTCAGTCTTTTTTTTAGTTATAATGTCTTCAAGTTTACAACATATTTCAAAAGAAAAAACAATAGTTTCTCTTTGTAATCAAGTACACTAATACTAATGTGTGGTTTTGATTGTACACTGATTAACAATCTAGAGGCCATCACATTTTTATTAGAATAAGCTAGCTGGGCATGGTGGCTAAAGCCTGTAATCCCAGCACTTTAGGAGGCCAAGGCGAGAGGATTGCCTGAGTCCAGGGGTTCGAGACCAGCCTGGGCAACTTGACAATAAATAAATAAAAAAAGCCGGGTGTGGTAGCATGTGCCTGTAGTTCCAGCTACTTGGAAGGCTGAGGCAGAAAAATGACCTGATCCTGGTAGGTCGAGGCTACAGTGGCCGTGAGCATGCACTCCAGTTTGGGCGACAGAGTGAGACTCCAACTCAAAAATAAAATAAAATTAGTACACTACTTACTGTGTAACTGCTATGTGGTTAACTCATGTATTGAATTAGACTAACTCTACTTAAGTCTACATTTAAATTGTTCTTTAATCTTATTACAAATATTTAAGGTTGACCCATGCAGTAAACTTTAAATTTCTTTTTAAATATTTGTACATTTTTAATTACATGGTGGATTCGGTGTAAATAGTATATACTTTCCTTTAGTGTATGAAATAAAAAAATTGTTTTCATCATGATACCTACATTACTTGGGATTCTTACCCTTTATATTCATCTATCTTCACTAATACTGAAATTTGTTTTAGAAATTATACAGACCCTAAATTCCAAATATAACTGATGTATTTTGCTTTCAAGTCAAATTTTAAAAATCTAAAAATATTCTAATGGAGAATAACATTAAGGAATCAACTGTTCAAAATATATGAATATAAAATAAAACCTTGAAAGAAATTAATATTCTGACTTTTGTGAAAAATGTTACTTTCAAAATCAATATTATCTTATGACTATGAAATTCTTAACAGAAAAATATTAGTATATATTTTAAGGTTACAGGTAAGTAATCACTTTTTATATGTTACAACAGCAATCAAGACAATATTCAATAAATGCAAATACTTAAATATTAATTTATAAGATAATTTTAAGATTAAAGAACTTAGAGTAATCGTATATAATTTAGAGAAAAACAAAGTAATATCTACGAGAGTATTCTTAAAACATTATTCCTATACTTTCAAAGCTATATTGGTATACAGAGAGTGCCAAAAAATGTACACATATTTTAAGAAAGGAAAAAACTGTATTAAGATTGTAGATGAATACAAGTCATGTTGACTCTACAATTATAAGAGATGCTCAAAGTGGTTACCATCAGCATCCAGATACTTCTGATTATGGCGAACTAAAAGTAATACATAGATAACATCTCTTAAAATGTGTATACACTTTTTGGCAACCCCATATATGCCTAAGAATCTGAAAAACTTTAACTATAATAGGCAAGACCTTAAATTAAAAATCTTAAGGAAATATTAAAATTCAATAGTCAAAACTGCCCAATGAGCAACATTTGCATATACATTTAAAAGACAATAGTTAAATTGAAGTCTTTCTTTATTAAAAAAAAAATTTCCCCTGATTATCAAGGTCTGTGTTTAAATGGCAGGGCACTGAAAGTAAATGGCAGAATATAGCAGGTACCACAAGGTGGTGCTAATATCCTCTCATAACCAGGTGGACAGACTTGCTGCTATGCTTCAGATGCGCCTAAAGTGAGACTCTCCAACCCTCAGGGCGAATACCAACTAAGCCATTCTCTAGTCCAAAAGAAAAAGCAAAACATTAACAATTTTTGAAGGTTTTTGTTGTTGGTTGTAGAAAAAAATTGAAATTACAACACTCTAGAATTAATATTTGGTTTCCATTCACATTTTCTCATATGGTTACAATATTTTACGCTATTGTCAGATGAAATCACTAATTTTCACTCAATGAATACCACCAAATACAAATCAAGCCTTCTTTATCAATCAATAGTGTTTTTATGTGAGATGTTGGTACAAGTGACAATAAGATACTTCAGTATTATGAAATCCATACTGATACTGCCAAAATCTCTTCCCCAAATAAACACTTTTATCCAGTTCTGTATACTCACTCATTTTTTAATGCAAACAGACTCTCAGAAAAACACATTGGGGTTTTCCTCCAATTCAGGTACTGCTAGAGTCGTAACTCCTCATGTTGCTTTTAGTCACTGTCAGGCAGATATGAGGAAGAGAGGGAAGTAGTAGTCTGGCTCCAGATTCAGCAATTCATAAGAAAAATAGAGTTGCCGCTGGGCACATATATTAAATAATGTGTGAATATATTACATTTACCCTTTAAAATAAATAATCCCTATTTTACGAACGAGGAAATTTGGTTCTAGAAAAGTAAAGAAAGGTACTCAAGGATGCACAAGCAGCAGGGTCTGACTTCAAAGCCTGTTTCCACAATGTCATAAAATAATTCTGCTAATGTTGATGAGGATTATTGGTATTAAAACTGAGTGACAACAATGTGTTAAGCATTTTACATTTAGTTTCTCACTTAATCCTAACAACCCTAAAAGGTATTATCATTTTCTCAATTAAAGATGAGAAAACCGAGGTACAGAGAAGTTGAATAACTTTCCCAATATTGTACAACTATTAAATGGTCAAACTGGGATTCAAATCTAAATAATATGGCCATAATAAGTTTACCACTTAACACCTCACAATATTGCCACTCATAAAATACACAACTTTTTCCTTTTGGAGTAAAATAAATGGCTATTTAATGGGGAGTAAAAACAAAAACCTTTATTAAGCACATAAAATGAATAAAAATGTTAGGACAGAAGCCTGAAAAGAGACCTCAAAGAGGCTTGAAATCTATATAGAAGTAAAATAGTTTGTTAATTTGAAACACATAGTGACAGAAACCACAAGAGTAAAAAAAATAAAATTACTAATTTACCAATGGTTAGTGAAAACATATTATTAGAAAGGATAAAAAAAGATTAATTACAAACAATAGCTAACATAAGATAAAAAACTAAGCAATCACTTTAGATATAGCAGGTTGGAAAAGTCATTAGAGAAAAAAAATTTTAACTAGATCTTTTTGGAGACACAAGTATAAATAGGGGAGATGAAGGTAGAATGGGCCTTCTGTTAAGTTTAACAATATATATTTGTGAAAGCATTGTGCAGAGCAATACAATTGTGTTTAGGATTTGATCAAATAGATTGGACATAGAGTGTTTTTACACAGAAAAAAAATAACATAGAAAAGTTGAATGAGCCTTATTCTTCTATAATCCCCAAAGCCTACCCTTATAGAAATTAGAATAATAAACTAATTCCTGATCAAAGCCCCAAAAACCCATGCCCACGCCATAAGAGATAATAAGATAGACAAGGGGGACCTCATCAAACTGACAAAGCTTCTGCAAAGCAAAAGAAACCATCAAGAGAGCAGGCAGACAGCCTACAGAATGGTAAAAAATATTTGCCTACTGCATATCTGACAAAGGCCTAACACCCACAATCTACAAGGAACTCAAACAAGCCAAAAAGAAAAAAACAGCCCCATTAAAAAGTAGGCAAAATACATGAACAGAAACTTCTCAAAAGAAGACATACGAGCAGCCAACAAGATACATGAAAAAATGCTCACCCTCACTAATCATCAGAGAAATGCAAATCAAAACCACATTGACATACCACCTAACTCCAGTAAGAATGGTCACCATTAGTTTAAAAAAAAAAAATGCTGGCAAGGATGCGGAAAAAAGGAAACACCAGCCGGGCTCAGTGGCTCAGCCTGCAATCCCGTGCCTTTGGGAGGCTGAGGTGAGTGGATTGCCTGAGCTCACAGGTTCGAGACCCGCCTGGGCAACTTGGCAAGATCTCATCTCTACAATAGATAAAAAATTAGCCGGGCGTGGTAGTGCGTGCCTATAGTTCCAGCTACTTGGAAGGCTGAGGCTGAAGGATCGCCGGAACCCAGCAGGTCGAGGCTGCGGTGGCCGGGAGCGGCCACTGCACTCCAGTCTGGGTGACAGAGTGAGACTCCAACTCAAAAAAAAAGGAAACACTTCTACAATGTTGGTGGGACTGCAAACTAGTTCAACCTCTATGGAAAACAGTGTGGCGATTCCTAAAAGAACTAGAAATTGATCTTCCATATAATCCAGCAATCCTCCATCTGGTAATATACCCAGAGGAATTTACATCACGCTACAATAAAGATACCTGCAGACATATGTTTACTGCAGCACTACTTACAATACCCAAAACTCCAACCGTGCTGCCCAATCAAAACTGAACTGGATAAAGAAATGTGCTACATATACATGATGAAATATTACACAGCCATAAAGAAGAACAAAATTATGGACTTTGTAGCAACTTGGATGGATTTAGAATCTATAATACTCATTAATTTATCACAGAAACAAAGAACCGAGTACCATATGTTCTCACTCATAAGAAGACCTTGAACATTTACCACAATACTATAAGAAAGGATTGGCAGTAGCCAGAAACTGCCCAGGAGGTCGGGGGTGGGGGAGGGGCTGAGCACATAACATTAATAAACCTGATCTCAAACCAGGCAAAGTGGGAGTCAAAGGTAGGCCAAAACTTTACCTGTGCAATGACCACTTGTATACCTAATCCTGAATTGTAACCTACATCTTTAAATTTTAAAAAATCCTCAAAGCCTAGAGATAAATAAATATACCCATGTTTCTAGTAAATTAATTACATTTTCTATAATATGTATTTCAGAAAGCAAAAAAGAAAATATATTTCAAATTACATAAATAACTTAAAAAGAAATTGAATGATTATGACATAAGAGAGGAAGCAACACAGGAATAAACGAGCTAATGGAGAAAAGATGGAAGAAATTATTAAGTCTACAAGTTTGCAAATGATAAAATATTTTCAGTACTAGAGATCCCTCAAAGTATTTAATGTTAATTATATCCCTAAATCCTATATGTAGTAAGATTTTAACATAAAACTAAAACTCATCTTTTACAATTAACTTACTGTTTAAAAATAACAGGTAAAAATATATGCTTTTCAGTATCTTATTTCTTTGGAGAATGGGGTAAGGAAGAACTTAAAATACTTATGTAGTTCTTCATGAAAAATTCATAAATATACTATTTCATTTTAATCTCAGAACAACCCTGTGAGAAATTACTTTACAGAAAAAGGAATGTAGTCACAGAGGTATAGTGATCAAGGCTAAAATATATTGTACCATGAAGTACTGAGATTTAAGCCTGTTTTCCAAACTTCAACTTTGAAAATTCTTTTTCAGTGTTACTATTAGGCTTCTATTTTCACCACAGTAAAAACTGTAATACAAGCAAGCAAAGTTTCTGAAAATTATGGACAGTATTACCTGAACCAGGTACACTGTTATAACATGGATAGTATCCCTAACCTAGGACAGTGGCTTTCATTTCATTCACCCAACAAATGCTAGGCACCAAATATATGCCAAGCAGTAAAGATACAGTGGATAATAGAAAAGTAAACAAAGAAGCAAACACACAAGAAGACATCAGATGATGACAAGTACAATTCAAAGAATTATAATTACAGTAAAAGGGAAGAGAATGACTAGTGATGTATTAATATTGGGTGATCATAAAGACCCATCCATGAAACTGAAATGTAAGCTGACATGAAGCTAGCAAGGTGCAAAGCAATATGACAACCTTGTAAAACAGAAGGCACAGCTAGAACAACAGTCCTTGAATAGGAACATATTTGGTATAAAGACCATGTGGCCAGAACACAGGAAAGGGACTGAGTAATAGATTAGTCTAGAGAGGCAGGTAGGGGACTTTTAAGGAAAGCAGTTGGAATTTTCTATTCACAATATGAAAAGAGATGGATTTAGTAGAGGAATGATAGGAGCTGATTTATATTAAAGGTGAAAAAAATCACTCAAGATGGAAAAAAAATACAGCAGAGCAAGCTTGGAAGTAGAGATACCAATTAGAGCTTAAGTGTCACAATAGTTCTTAAACTTTTCCCCACCCTAAATATCTAAGGGAAATTATACTCTCCAACAAATAACAGTAATGGAGGCAAAACTCTTTGCCCCCTTTCAGAAGCTCTGTTCTAAAAGAATGCAGGTAGTACTTTTATACTGCTTACTCACCAACTCCGTTATCTTCCATGAATGGATTTTTTTCCCTTTATTTTTTTTGTTCGTTTTCCTTTTCTATGCCTTAGGCTAAAAATTCACTCTGAGTGTTACTCAAATCAGAGATGAATTTTTGTCTCAAAATACTGGCCTTGATAGGACTAAATATTCTTGGTACTTAAAGAATTTTAATTCTAGATAGAAACAACTAAAAAGAAATCTTCTACACATAAGCAAAAGAGACATCTGAATAACATGATTTGCCCTATAAAAGAAAATTCTAAAGATAAGAAACCACAATAGGAAATTTCCATGTAAAAATCTAATGTTGGATGCTTTCTAGGCAAATGTTTATGCAGTTTGAAAACAAATACTTAAAGATATTCAAATTCCTAGAATGGTAAACACACCAAAAACATCTATGACAAATTAAAGCCATTCTGAGGAATCTGAAGAAACAGCTAATTTTATTCCAAGTTTTTTGTTTGTTTGTGGTATCCTGGGATATTTCTTCCCTATTGCTTAGAAAGCACAGACTTTGAAACAAAAGGAAATAAGGACTGGAATAGCAAGCTCATAATGATTTTCCCTGAAATTAAATTTTCAACTATTAAGACTAAAAATAATAACTCATTTTTCAATTTGACCAAATGTTTCCAAATACTATCCAAGCCTCAGAAGGCAAAATGTGTTGTTATTTTTATTCCCCAAAGCAAGTATTCTTTGCATTTGACATGTTATAAAATCAAATAATAAAAATATGAGTTGAATTGTTTAGTCAAACCTGTTTCTCATAGAAAAAAGAGTAGTTCACAGGTTATTTTGTTAATCACAGATCTGATAATATTGAACATAAAAACCATCATATTTAATCATAAATTATACATCATATACTACAAAATAAACCTGTATAAAACAGAAAAAATACATAAAAATAGATAATATTATACCATAATATAATGTATTCTTCAAAGTCCTTTTTTTCTGCAATTGTTTTTCCTGCAACAAATCAGTAAACAGCCTTCACCAGGATACAGAATCCAGGACTTGTTTAGAAATATAATCAGTCACTTTGGGGGGAAAAAGAAAAGACTTTGGGGAAACTCGGGGTCAAATAAACAGAATGATAAGAAACAGATCCAGGAATACCTGCAGTACTATCTTTTCTTAATAGGTGATAACATGAGCAAACATGAGCTATGGATTTTTTTTTTAAGAAGTTTGCTTTACTAAGAATTTATCTCCTCAAATGAGCACTTCAATTTATACCCAAGTTATGTCTTTAAAATTGATGAACCAATTTTTCTTTGTCCTGAAATTAATAAACCTTTAATCCCTCACGACATACTGCTTTACAATTTCAAAAGAATAGAATATAGAGGTTGTTTTTTCTAACTTCACAAGGTTAAATGTTTTACTATGTAGCTTTAGTCAAGCAATTTTCCTTAGAATATAGACACTATAAATGCCTATTCCTTTTATGAATTATTTCTCAGGACTGATACAAGTGTAACTAACAAGAACAAAAAGCTTTTTGTCTTTTTTAAAAAAGTAAATTCATTACAACTTACAATCCAGAGGAAAAAAACCCATATCAAATCATGTTATCAGAGCATGTAATTTTTAGAATTTGTCTTTTGGGATTTTTAAAAATTAAAAAACAGCTGATTTAATTAGGAATAAACTATTGTACCATGATTGCTATGGGAGGAATTTTTTTTAATTTCATAACAAAAAAATCTGTTCATTTTCAGTCACACAAAAAGTATTCTCCTTTATTTGTGAGCCCAAGTTCAAGTTGTTTGTTGTTGTTGTTTTTTTGTCATATACATTTATTCTTTTATCTTTTAAAATTTAGCTTTATCCTTATTACTCCTCATTTCTTGGAATAAACTTAAAGGGGCTATTTGAAAAGTAAGAGATCCCCATGCTGAGTAAGAAGGTTGCAGAAACAAACTGAGGCTGGGAAAAAAGTGATGAGACTCCTCAGAAAAGAAACTGAGGAGCTTATTTCATTTGTGTAATACCACCCTGCCACCTGTAGTAGGACTAATGGTTAGGGTTTATACATTTGAAATTATTGGAAACAATCACTTGGGGAGGACTGCCTATAATCTATTGATATAATTTTGAAGTCAGAAGTCTTACATTATGAAGGTGGACCTATCTTAGTAGCTCCTATACTATTTCCTGCATACAAATTTTGGGAATGTTATGATTCCATAGGAAGAGGAAAGAAAAAAATTTGATATAACACAAGCATAACGGAGTGCAGTCTTTTATAATGGGGGATAAAATCATCTGAGTTATTTTATGAAGATGAACTAACCAATCCTCCTTCCATATTCCAAGAGCACTTTCATCCCTTATAATACCATCACACTGACATATAATAAAATATGTATATATCTCCTTTCCCTGCTGGATATTAAGATATTTGATAATTTACTTATCTGGTTATCTATCATCCATAGAAAGCAGCAAAAATACCTCCATCATAGGACTCATAACAAAGGCTTACAGAATAATATCATATGCAGTTTTCTTGAAAATTCAAATTAAATGGGAATAAGTATTTAAATAAGAAATCAAAGTATGCATATTATATAGCATAAAGCATATATTTACTATTTATACTATATCTAATACTAATGCTTTATTATATAGTATAATTAGATGTAATATAAATAAGATGCTATGCAAACATACAGAAATTAAACACAGAAAACAGCTAAATCTCCTAACTACTGGCCATATTTTGAGAGAGAGACTATTTGATCTGAGTCTAGAAAGTTTAGCTAGTATTTTCCAGACTAAAAGAGATTCCAGAAAAAAAGGTGAGCATGTTCAGAGACACCAAGGCATTAAAATTCATACACACACACTCACTCTTCAGGAAGGAGAAAACTAGTCAATAAGTGATAGTAAAGCATGAACTTTAAACTTAACTCTTGCGATCAGTGGTGATCCATAAAAGGTTTTAAAGCAAAGGAATTACCTGATCAGAATCTGTATGGAAAAAGATGGGTAAGTGAAAGGGGTTGATTAAGACAGAGAAATCTGACAAAAGGCTATAAACACTGTAGAATATGTATCAGAGTAAACAGAGCTTGGATGCATTTAAGTAATCGTTACTTGGTAAATTATCTTTAGAATAGCATTCTCAATTGAAAAATCTATTTTTCCAATGATATAAATTTTTAAAGGTAGGGAAAGTCTACTAGGAAAAGTTGAAATGGAAACTTCCACTTTTAATTTTATATTTACCATACTTTAGTTTTTTTCTAAATATACTGAAATGATTTCATAATTTAAAAACTTATTTAAACTTGTATCTATTTGAATATAACCAGTACAAAATTCTTAAAAAGAGGTTCATATTATATCCTCATGATTCACCACCTCTTATCACCTTACATAATTTTATTTAAATAACCTCTCCAAGTGATATCTATTTAGTTGCTAACCTATCCCTCTAGCTAACAATTTACAATTTTTACTAGCTTTATTATTTATAATTGCATCTATTGTGCAAATCAGAAGTCCAGATCTTTAAAACTTCTCACTTGAAGACTGCCACATAACATTATCACTAAATTTAAAAAATTTTTACCTCACAAATAAGTGTAAAAATTTTTTTCCTCTCCACCTCCAACATTTCTATTAAGATAACACTATTTCTCTCTCATAGGAACTAATACAATATCCTCTATACTGGTCTCCCAATACTCCACTCTCATGCATATACTTACTCATCATACCAGTTCACAAAACACAATATGATCCTGTCGACAACATCAGTATTGCACCCATATTTCAATGTCTTACTATTTCTTTAAGGACAAAGATCTGGCGCCCTACATGAAGCACAAGTCTCCAGCTTTATCTTGCACTCCTTTGTCTGAACTCCCTTTAGTTCTTCCTCATCACCAAATTACTTCTCACCCTTCACTCTGTTAGAAAAGCCATCCTCTTCATCTATTTAATGCCTACATTAACGTCTTCACATCTAATGTCAAGCTTTACTTTTCCAAGAAAACTTTCTCTGATCTTCCAAAACACGTCAAATCTTCCTACTGTATAAACTGATACCTATGAATATTCTGTGATACTTATTCCAATTGTAGTTTTATGTTTATTTGTATGATTACATGTCCCCCTCCCATAAGCTCTAATTTTTATGTATCATATATTTTGATTTATTAATTTTTGCTATCTACTGTGTTTTTAGTGCTCCAAAAAAATATGTTAAACAAGTGACTTAAGAATAAAACAAACATGCATGCTGCAATAAATAAACACAATGTAGAGACTATAAAATACCTGAAATCTTCCGATCTCCCTTCTAATCACCATATACAATTAATATCATGCTGCATTTCTCTTTCAGACTTTTTTTCTAGAATTATAGAAAAGTATGTATCTATAGTTATGTTTTTTACAAAAACTGAATATTTAAAAGCACCAAATTTAGTAAATAAAAATATGGAATTCTCAGCTACCTTCAAATTTCAGATTAACAATGACTATTTTCTTAACATATGTATATGCCAAACATTATTTGTTATTTATCTAAAACTCAAAGTTAACCAGGCATTCTATATTGTATCTGGAAACTCTAGTAATACAGTACATGTGTTCTACAATTTGATTTTCACCATTATAGAGTCTTGATTTAGTGATAGGTGTATTTGCGGAAGCTACTTAGTTGTCCCCCCAGTAAAGAACTACTGGTCTGAGGAGTAAGGGAAAGAAAAACACAAAACATTCTATTTTCACATATGAAAAATGTCTCGTAATCTCTAAAAATAAATTTCCATTCTTCTTTTCACGAGACAGAAAAGAATCTTTCAAATATGAAAAACTGGCAATCCTGAAGTATTAAAAAAATTTCCCAAAGAAATATTCAAAATTAGGCATTTGGCACAATATTCACATGCTACAAAAACTCTTCTAACTCAACTTCATGTGCATTTCAAAAATTTTAAGCTATTATAAATACATATTAACATTTTATCACTAAAATTATGAAAAGAAAAATTTATCCATAAGAACAAAACACTATAAATTACTGAAAAATTAAAGCATTTGTTAGGAGGTTCTTTACTACAAATAATTAATCATAGTGATTGTACTTTATTATCCCATGAAAATAAATTGATATGGCCAACCTTACCTTGTTTAAAACAAATTTTAAAATGTAAATGACAAGTCTAACTCTCTGACCAAAATCAGCTTATTTCACTTTTAGAATAGAGAGTTGTGTTAAATGGTTCCACAGAGGAAATAACATCATCTAATTTATGTCCATTATGTTTAACATTGCAGCAGTAAAACAAGTAACTTTTGTATGTCATCAGAAAAGTTTATTTTTATGATATCTTTATTTGGCAATCTTGATTTCATCTATAATCACAAGTGTGATATGCTAAGCATGGGCTAGAAATCGTTTATTTTGTTAGTAACTTAAAAACACAAGGTCATAAAATTGATCTTTCTTCCCGATAAATCTTATGGCAGGTATACCCTCTTAGTTACCTTACCACAGAAAGCCCTTGGTATGCAGCAATACCATATGGCATCAGTCCTGTGCCAATGGGCCAAGGTGGCCGTGAGCCAATTAGTACTTAACAAGTACATCCACTATGACCTGCTAGATAACATTATTTATAAATGATTGAAATGACCTCCAACCCTGTTAAAGAAGATTGCTTCTGGATACCTGGAAGACTCCAGTCAATCAGCCAACTGAGAAGGTAAGATGTGACCGCACAGTCTTTCAGGAAACCATGAACCAGATGACCATTGTGCAGTCATCAGCAGGGGGGTGCCCAAAATGGCCACCAGCCACTATGATCTCTTGACAAAGCCCAGCTCATGGGGAAGAAGGGTCTGAGCCAGGCCAAGGACATAAACCAGGAAGTATATAGTTTCTTGGAAACTGCAAGTACAAAAAGTAGCATGGGTTTTTGAAGGCCTGAATCTGGAATCATTCACCAGATCATTCTTCAAAGCTATGCATATCCGAGGATTCTTCTGACTGCACTACTACTGTACTCTAATGGTGGTAGCCTGCAGGGCATATGCATTGAAATCAGGGAGGGTGATACAGTAGATGGCATGGTTGGGATTATCTGGGAGTTGAAGTGTCCCAAGGTGATTGGTATGAAGCTGACAGGTACAATCTCATGCTAGATCTGAATCACAGATGTGATCCTGAATGTGGTAGACATTCTCACAGTTAAAACTGGCACAGGTGTTATTGCGGAGTATCATGGGCCTGGTGTAGCGTTCACCTCCTACACTGGCATGATGAGAATCTGGAACATGGGCAAGATACTGGGGTTCTCTGTGTTCTCTTAAAGTACAAAATGAAGAAATAACTGAGTAAGACAGGTCAAGGAGACAATGCCAATCTATAAGATAAAATCAAGGATCACTGGGTGCGATTATAATTAATGGGTAGAAATGAACCTCAACAAGTTGAATCCACAGGCCAATAGGCCCTTAACCCCAACTTGATCTACACTGTGGTAGAAGTGGATACTATAACAGAGAATAAAGGATGGTCTCTGGATATCAAACTGCATCCAATCATCAGCTGTACGAACCCAAGCTATGAGAATACGAGATGATCAACAGCTATGGCCAAACAGGTGCTCAAGTATAAGTCAAAGGTCACCATAGCACTAGGATCTAAACAGATCTATACCAATATTGAGCAGAATAGCTATTCAAAGATCCTGTGGCTGACATGGTCCTGGTTAATAAATAAAGAAAATGTGTTATATATACACCATGCAATAATGTTCAGTCATTAAACGAAACGTGGTCATTTTACAATTCCATTATTTCTGCAGGAGATTTCAGATTTCATTTCTACCCTTGAATTTTACAATTTAATTTAAACCAAACAAACATCACCAAAGTCAAAACACATTAAGAACCTTACTATGTTGATTTGTATGAAAATGCACAAATACAATCCAGATGTTTTATATGTTGATAATATATCCAACTGTAGCTAACAGATTATACTTTAATTTCTTAATTTATCAGTAAAGTATCACATTTTTAGTTATTTGAAATTTTTAAATCTGTATTTCAATGCAACTATTAGTGTCATTTATGCTAATGAAAACATAAGTTTACTAAAACAAAGAAGGGCCTCATAAAGGGATCTTAGCTGCCCTATAGCTGTAAACTGCAAAATATGGTCATTTAGTTGTCGCTGTAGTTGCTACTGTAGTAAATGAATACTAAGCAATGCAATGATTAAAAAAAAACTACTTAAAATAAAAAAAAGTTTATCCCTAAAGTGTTTTAAGAACTTAACAAAAACAATCCATTACAAAAAACCAGATAATTGCCAGCAGTCTTCACTTAAGTTTAGTTTTTCTTCTATACGCCTCATTCCCTGCCAAAAACCACATACAAAGAGTTTAATGGAACCATCTATCCCTATTCTGAAAAGGATAAAAATATTTGAGGAAATACAGTGGATGTTCAATAAAACTACCTATTATTAAAGAATCTGAAGGAGAGCATTCTAATGTATATGAGAATGAAAACTGAAAGATAAAGGAAAAATTCTTACCAGAAATAATAAAAATTTTGTTTAACAGACTGTAACTCCAGTTAATACTCTAATTCAATCAAGGAATAAATTAGTCCTCAATTGCTTAAAGGGGACAGGGAAATGAATAAATGTTTGCTGTATACTAAATAATAAAAAATGTTACCATGGTTCTTGGAGAATGTCTAACAGCCACTAAGAAACATGTAATTGATAACTGAGCTCTGGGTTGGAGCCAATGACTAATAAATAACTTTTTGAAGTAGCCAGTGGTACCATTATGCTTTTCTTTTAATCCTTCACTTTTCAACCCAGCACTCTACTTTGCCACAACATAGAAGGTTGGAGAAAATTGAAAATTAAAATACAAATGGGGAGATTTCTGGCAAGATGGCGACGGGGCAACCTGGTCTACGAAACCCTCTGCAAAGAAAAACGCAGAGGGCCTCTGGCTCTCTCCCTGGGGGCTGTGGACCCCAACACCGCAGCCTGCTCTTCACATAAAGTTCAGCCGTTGCCACTGCTGGGGCATCGCAGCTGTCTAGACAGCCACTGTCGCAGTCTAGACAGCTACTGCAGCACAGACACAGCAGCCACCGGTGCCGCTGCCGCAGCCTCAGTGGCAGCCATAGCACATCTAGCCACACATGCCTGAGGCGATCCATGACTTCAGGCCTTGAAGACCCTGCAGGCAAGATCTGCTGGGATCACTTGATCCTGCAACCATGAGGTTCTGCCTGCCGGGTCTCCTTCCGTGTGCCCTGAGGCAGACTTACATCTCCCGCCTCTGCCCAGTTACTGTCCGGCCCACCCCCTCTGGGGCAAGGAGCTGAGATAGCACCACCTGCTGGTGGTTCAAGGTAACAACACCGAAACGGGAGAAGCTTGAAAAACAGACATAGGCCACAGTGGTGAACGGAGGGTGATAAGAACTGTCCTTCACAGCAGGCCAGGGGCAACTGACCCTAACTGAGAACTGAAAGGACACTGAACTTAAATGAAAAGTCTCAGAGTGTGCTTGATTGGTTGTTAGTTTAATGACTTAATTCTATTCCTACTGTATTGTTCCTTTTCATTTTTCTTTTTTTTTTGCCTTCTTTTTCTTCTCTTTTCTCTTCTTTGTAAACCATATCTTTGTATAGAGGAACAGCACACCAATAAGGTGGTTGGTTAGCTTGTATGTTAGCATTATTGCATGTTTTATTTTTTTTGTATGGGAGTTGGTTAGTCTGTAGCTATGGTCTATTGTTTTTATCTGTTTCAGTATAGGTCTCTCTCTACATTTGTTAGTACACTCGTTTGTTTCCCACCTTACTCCTCTATCTCTACACCCCCATTTCCCCCCAGTGTCTGCTCCATTCTCTTCCCTCTGCTAACCACATTTTATTTCAGGGAGTAAACCAACAGCCCCACTGCAAGGACAGATTCCAAGGCAGTGGGAAGTGGGTTTCAGATTATCCATACACCTGTCGGCGAATACCAGGACCTGCAGATAGATTTTGAGTCACAGTTCCTGCCTTAAGTAAATCTCAAAACTGCAAAGGGGACCACCTCCAACCTACAGTGCAACTCCAGAATTGAACAAAGTAAGAGGACATACATAAAGAATAGGAGATTGAACAAACAGAAGTAAAATCAATCCCTCTACCACTAAATAACAGAATTAAAGACGACGGTGACGTGGAGGGAAGGAAAAAGTAGGGAGGGGAAAAAAAACCGCACAAATGAAGAAAAACCAAAAGAAGAATATAGGTCTCACACAGACCTCTGGGAGATCAGACACTGAGAAAACAGAGTCCGGAACACAAACAATGAAGAGCCCCCAGAATGACTGGTCACATGCAACAAACACAGACATCAAGACATTAATAGAGAGAATTTAAAAAATTGAGGTGAGAGGAAAATAGGAAGGAGCTGATGTCAGAAATAACAGCAGTAAAGAATACTGTGATGGAAATAAATAACAAACTAATAAGCATGGAAAGCAGAATTAGCCAAGCAGAAGAAAGAATCTCAGAGCTCAAAGACCAAAACACACAACTAACCCAAACTGTCAAAAGCATAAAAAAGAAGCTCAAAAGAGAGAACAAAACCTTCAAGAGATGAATGATCACTTCAAGAGACCGAACCTAAGAGTAATTGGCCTTCCTGAGGCAGAGAGAGAAACAGAGGCCACACTGGAACAAACATTTCATGAAATCATTCAAGAAAACTTCCCTCATCTCATAAAGGATGAAAAAATTCAAATACAAGAGATTCAGAGAACCCGTGCAAGACAACAAATGAGAACACCAACTCCCACTCATATAATAATTTGCCTAAACAAAGTAGGTATAAAAGAAAAAATTCTAAAGGCTACAAGAGAAAAAGGTCAGACTACGTACCAGGGAAGACCAAATGGAATAGCAGCAGATTTATCTACAGAAAGCCTCCATGCTAGGGGAGCTTGGAGCCCTATCTTCAAAGTTCTAAAAGATAAACAATTTCAACCAAGAATAACCTACCCAGCCAAGCTAAGTTTCATCAGTGAGGGAGAACTGAAATCTTTCCAAGATACCCAATCCCTAAGAACCTATACTGCCACAAGACCACCTCTACAAGAAACATTTTAAAAAGTATTGAACACAGAAGAAAAGGAAGCCGGGCTCGGTGGCTCAGCCTGTAATCCCGCGCCTTTGGCAGGCTGAGGTGAATGGATTGCCTGAGCCCGCGGGTTCAAGACCCGCCTGGGCAGCGAAACCTCATCTCTACAATAAATCAAAAAATCAGCTGGGCTGTGGTAGCGCCTGCCTGTAATTCCGGCTACTTGGAAGGCTGAGGCGGAAGAATCGCCGGAGCCTAGCAGGTCGAGGCTGCGGTGTCCGGGAGCGGCCACTGCACTCCAGTCTGGGCGACAGAGTGAGACTCCAACTCAAAAAAAAAAAAAGAAAAGGAAAAAAGAACAACAACGTTCTTCACAAGAGTACAGGCAAAAGATTAAAAACACACATGATCCAACTTTAAAACCAAAAGAAAGACAACACACAAACAGGAAGAAAAACAACTCTGTAAGAACATTATGATAGGGATCAACTCTCACATTTCAATAAGTAGTTTGAATGTGAACGGAATAAATGCACCACTGAAAAAACACAGAATGGCAAAATGGGTAAAATATCACCAAGCAACAATCTATTGCTTTCAAGAGACTCACTTCACTAGAAAGGACACTAACAGACTCAAAGTAAGAGGATGGGAAACAAATTTTCAGTCGAATGGAACACAAAAGAAAGGAGGAGTCGCGATCTTAATCCCTGACAAAATACTCTTTAAGCTATCAAAAATTTAAAAAGATACAGAAGGACACACATAATGATAAAAGGTTCAATCCATCAACAAGACATATCCATCCTAAACATATATGCACCAAACATAGGAGCACCAACTTTCATAAAGCAGCTCCTAAGTAAACTAAAAAAAGATATCGACTCCAATACCATCATTGCTGGGGACTTTAATACCACACTCACAACCTTAGACAGATCATCAGGACAAAAAATCAGTAATGAGATCCAAAACCTCAATGTGACTCTTGATCAAATGGACTTAATAGATACCTACAGAACCCTCCATCCAAAGACCACAGAATACACATTCTACTCATCACCACATGGAATGTACTCTAAGATTCACCACCTACTTGGCCATAAATCAAGCATAAGCAAATTTAAAAGGACTGAAATTTTACCATGCACCTTCTTGGACCACATGGAATAAAAATAATCATTAACACCAACAAAGTCCCCCCAAAACCCACAAAGATATGGACACTAAACAGCATGATGCTAAACAACTCCTGGGTCAATGATGAAATCAAACAGAGATTAAAAGATACCTGGAAACAAATGAAAATGCAGAAACATCTTACCAAAATGTCTGGGACACCATGAAAGCTGTAGTAAGAGAGAAATTTATATCCCTACAAACGCACATGAGAAAATGGAAGGATCACAAATTAACAGCCTAAGAAGCCACCTGAAAAAGCTGGAAAAGCAAGACGACAAAAACCCTAATTTCAGCAGAAGAATCCAGATCACCAAAATAAAAGCCCAAATCCAGGACATAGAAGACAAAAAGATAACACAAAAAAATCAATGAAACAGAAAGCTGCTTCTTTGAAAGGATAAACATGGTCCCTTAGCTAGACTGACCAAGAAAAAGAGAGAAAAAGCCCAAATAAACACAATCAGAAACACAAAAGATGAAGTCACATCTGATTCTGAAGAAATACAAAAGATCATTAGAGACTACTATGTACACTTGTATGGAAACAAACTTGAAAACCTTTCGGAAATGGAGGACTTTCTGTCATCACACAACCTGCCTAGGTTGAAACAAGAAGAAATTGAGACCCTAAATACACCAATAACAATCAAGGAAATTGACTACGTAATAAGAAAACTACCTACAAAAAAAAGCCCTGGACCAGATGGCTTTCCAGCAGAATTCTACAAGACATTTAAGGAGAAGCTGATACCAATCCTACTGAAGGTATTCCAGGTGATAGAGAAAGACTCTCCCCAAATCATTTTACGAAGCTAACATCACATTGATACTCAAGCCAGGTAAAGACCCAAGAAAGAAAGAGAACTACAGGCCAATATCTTTGATGAACACTGATGCTGAAATTCTCAACAAGATCCTAGCGAACCGGATTCAACAACACATCTCAAAAATCATCCATTATGACCAAGTAGGCTTCATCCCTGGGATGCAAGGCTGGCTCAACATTCGTAATACCATAAATATAATTAAATACATCAACAGATGTCAAATCAAAAACCACATGATCATATCATTAGATGCAGAAAAAGCTTTCGATAAAATCCAGCACCCCTTCTTGATAAAAACCCTTGAACAGCTAGGCCTATGGGGAACATACTTCAAAATAGTAAAAGCCATCTACGAGAAACCCATAGCCAGCATACTCCTAAACAAACAAAAACTGGAACCATTTCCCCTGAAAACTGGAACAAGACAAGGATGCCCACTCTCACCCCTCCTGTTCAATATAGTATTGGAAGTCCTGGCTATAGCAATCAGAAGAGAAGGCAATCAGAGGTATTCAAATAGGAAAAGAGGAAGTCAAGCTATCTCTCTCTGCAGATGACATGATTGTGTACCTTGAAAACCCAAGAGAATCTGTCAAAAACCTCCTTACACTGATAAATGCCTTTGGCAAAAGTCTCAGGATATAAAATAAATGTGCAAAAGACAATCGCATTTCTTTACACCAATAATAAACAAACAGAAACCCAAATGAAAAGCACAATCCCATTCAAAATAGCCACAAAAAAATGAAATACCTTGGCATCTTGGAACCAGAGACATGAAAGACCTTTACAATGAAAACTACACAACACTGCTCAAAGAAATCAAAGATGGCACAAACAAGTGGAAAAATATCCCATGCTCATGGATAGGAAGAATCAACATTGTGAAGATGTCCATCTTACCTAAGGTAATCTACAGATTTAATGCAATACTCATCAAATTACCAGCAACATTCTTCTCAGACCTAGAAAAAACAACACAGGAATTCATATGGAAACACAAATGACCAAGAATAGCCAGAACAATCCTCAGTAAAAAAAAACAAATCAGGTAGTATCGCATTACCAGACTTCAAACTTTACCATAAAGGTACAATCATCAAAACAGCTTGGTATTGGTACAGGAACAGGCATATAGATCAATGGAATAGAATCGTGATTCCAGAAGGAAAACCTCAATTTCTCAAAAAACTCATCTTCGACAAAGCCTCCACCACCTACCACTGGGGAGAGGAGAACCTATTCAGTAAATGGTGCTGGGAAAACTGGCTGACCACATGCAGAAGATTGAAACAGGACCCCTATCTATCCCCATACACAAAAATTAACTCGAAATGGATCAGAGACGTAAATGTAAAACCTCAAACCATAAGAACCTTAGAAAATGAAGGAAATACCCTCATGGAAATTGGAACTGGCATCCAATTCCTGAACAAAACCTGAAACCCACAGCCATAAGAGATAAGATAGATAAGTGGGACCTTATCAAACTGACAAGCTTCTGCAAAGCCAGAGAAACCATCAAGAGAGCAGGGAGACAGCCTACAGACTGGGAAAAAGTATTTGCCAACTCCAGGTCCGATAAAGGCTTAACATCTTGGATCTACAAGGAACTCAAATGTGCTGAAAAGAAAAATCAAACAACCCCATTATAAAATGGGCAAAAGATATAAACAGACACTTCACAAAAGAAGACATCCGAGCAGCCAACAGACACATGAAAAAATGTTCAACCTCACTAATCATCAGGGAGATGCAAATCAAAACCACACTGAGATACCACCTAACTCCAGTCAGAATAGCAATTATCAACTCAAAAAATAACAGTTGCTGGAGAGGGTGTGGCGAAAAGGGAACACTTCTACACTGTTGGTGGGAGTGCAAACTAGTGCAACCTCTGTGGAAAACAGTATGGCGATTCCTAAAAGCTCTAAATATTGACCTCCCATATGACCCCGCAATCCCCCTACTGGGAATATACCCTGAAGAACTCAAATCACTCTATAAAAAAGATACCTGCACATGTATGTTTATCGCAGCATTGTTCACAATAGCAAGAACCTGGAAGCAACCATGCTGTCCATCAAAAGAGGACTTGATTAAAAAATGTGGTACATATACACGATGGAATACCACGCAGCCATAAAAAAACAAAATCATGAATTTCGCAGCAACCTGGATGGAACTAGAGTCTATAATACTGAGTGACTTCTCACAGAAACAAAGATCTGAGTATCACATGTTATTACTCATATAATGGACCTTGAACATCCAATGCAATACTATAAGAAAATGATTGACAGTGGTGGGAAATTATGGATGGGGAGGGGAAGGGAGATGGGATTAACAGTAGTAAATATCTATCTGGGGATGGGGAGACACCTCTTATCAACAAAGGTGCCTGAACGAAGCATATTTGTATACCTAACCCTTAACTGTACCCCAGAATATCATAAAATATTGATTAAAAAATAATAAAATAATAAAATAAAATAAATAAAATACAGATGATAATCACCTTAGTTTTAAAAAGTAGGGGGACAACAGGGAAATACTTAGAAGACACAATTCATTCAGTCTGAGGGTATAAGAGTGAGGGAAAACAGGGGAAAAGATGACAGAGAAAATAATACATAAGTTAGAGTCCAGCAGTAAGAAATGACACTGTTGGTTCAAAAAGTGAAATTCTGTTCTTTAACTCTGCTCTTTAAGCAGTGTTTATTTAAACTCCCACATTCTCCTTTTTCTTGCAAATCTCAACCTTCAAATGGAAAACTTAATTAAAAACACGCTCTCCATCACTGGCCCCAAAGTCATTCTCTACAAATGGCAATAATAAAAAAACAGTGAGAATAATACTATTATATTTAGTATTATTCATGTGAACACAAGGGTAAAATTAACAGAAAACAATTCCAGTTCAGTGTATGCTGATAACTAGTTCCAAGGTAACTAATTCAAATAATATGGTCAAATATTTTAAGATAATTTTAAATACTCTGCTAAACTCCTAGGAAGACACTTCCTCTCTAAATAGGCATCTCTGATTGGTTAATGGATATTACAGAACAAAGCATTTACTCTAAACAGTAGCTCCCAAATAGTGTTACTTTGTCATCCATAGGACATGTGACATCATCTGGAGATGTTTTTGGTTATCATGTCTTGAAGGACACTGCTGGTATCTAGCAGGGAGAGGTCAGTGATGCTGCATAATATTCAACAATATGTAAGATAGAATTATCTGGCCCAAAATACCAATTGTGCCACTGTCAAAATACCCTGTTCTAAAATAATACTGAACACTATTATTTATGTCAGATATAGTCATAGCCCAAATATAGTAATAGCACAGAGAAAGATAAATATCACTAAGAACGTTTAGTTGGTTATGTTTAACGCAATCCACTGCAGCTGATGGTTAAGAAATAAGTCACTTCAAAAATGAAACTGGCATTAATACTGCAAAGAGATCAATTTTATTTATAATCTGGAACTAACAGAGTTTTTCCTCTTAAAGCAGATGGATTTCCTTGAGCTACTAAAAACAAGCATTGGATGTCAAGGCAAAAAAAGAAGATGCAAAATTCTGATCAGTATTCCCTAAGGTGATTTTGTCAAAACAAAATATATAGATGACACTGTTCTTCCATAATACCTTAAAATTTATCTTTCAAAAGCTGATAGTCTTTCATTTTACTAAACACATGCTGGAAAATACCATTGACTGTAACACACAGTAGCTCCTTTTTTATTGAAATGAATCATTTTTTCAGAATATGCCCCAAACTAAAATATACGATTTATGCCTCTCAAAACAAAGCCAAGAGAATTAAAATTTCACTCAATATGTCTCATATAAAAACTGGAAAGACAATATTTCACAAGTTTGAATTCTTTAGAAGTCTATAATCCAAGTGTAGCCAAACTGGAAGGAATCCTAGAAATCATCATGAACTAGATTTCTCAAAGGAAGGCACTTATATTCCTAGGCATATACAATGGTAAGTCAAGAAATACTCAAATGAGAAATCAAGCACAGTAGGTCTTAACAGATGAACAACTTACCCTAATAACTATGGGGAGAAGAAGCTATTATTAAAACAAACAGAATACACTGTAGAGTAGAATGCCAAAATTACAAACATTTTTCATCCAAAATAAGAGATGTCAAATAGATTTCTCTTTTGTAGCTGGCTGCCTTGGGCTAGAATCCTCAGACATATGAATTAACACTCTTCCTATACTGTGAATTCATATATCTGGCTATATCTGGACAAATTGAGAACTCCTCAGAATATAACAACATTTTATTTTACCTAAAACATTTAAATTGATTGAAAAAATCTAACTGTACCTTTACTTGCATAATAGCTATATTTATAAAAATAGTAATGTGGTAACTATAAATCTTTACTAATTCCTGGTTTTTCTATGTTCTTGCAAATAGTTAAGATATTAAAAATAATCTTTTAATCCAATCATGTCAGATTTGGAGTTCGGTTGTTTCCTCTTACAAGACACTTATATCATCAAAGCTAGAAACAAGGAAGGACTAGTTTCCACTAAACCTTGCCGGCTGTCATTTGTTATTGCTCCCCCTACTTCACATCTGTTTTCCTATCTCAACTTCCTGTCTTGCTCACTTCAGGCAACAGCACCAAGGACAGAACAAACAATTCCACAGAATTTTTACATAGTTGAGTATGGAGAAATCTTTTTTTTTGCTTTTGAGTTGGCGTCTCACTCTGTCGCCCAGACTGGAGTGCAGTGGCCGCTCCCAGCCACCGCAGCCTCGACCTGCTGGGCTCCAGTGATCCTTCTGCCTCAGCCTTCCAAGTAGCTGGAACTACTACAGGCACTCACTACCACGCCTGGCTAATTTTTGATTTATTGTAGAGATGAGGTCTCGCCAAGTTGCCCAGGCAGGTCTCGAACCTGCGGGCTCAGGCAATTCACTCACCTCAGCCTCCCAAAGCATGGGATTACAGGCTGAGCCACCAAGCCCGGCTGGAGAAATCTTTATAATAAATCCATTATATGTATATCTCCTAATGGTTCTTCTTCTCTGAATAAATGGTGACTGACAGAATTTCTGTAAGATATGTTTTATCTATTACTTGAGAACATTCTGTCACATTATAAATCAAGAAAAACAAAATGGATCAGACTTATAAGAAAATGTTAGTCCTAGAGACTAAGTAAACTAATATCTTAAGACATACAGGTCGAACTCACAAAATATATTAATGAGTAACCAAAGGAGCTTATGAAACATAAGTAGCATTCATAAAACATGTTAAATAAAGACAGTAAGTTATTTCTCTGTGAGAGTGGGGAGAGTAATAGAGAAAAAACAAAACACATAAACATTCCATGCCACCAGATTGAGGCAGTGTGGTCTTTCCATCTCACTGTACAGTATCCTAAGTGTGTTCACTTATTACTTTTATCCTCTTGCCTCTATCTGGTGTTCCAATTTATCTTGTATGTTCTTTCCATTCCACTTGTACAGTATCATAAGTGTGTTGACTACCTTATCTCTATCCTCTTGTCTCTACTTTATGTTCTGATTAATTTTTTTTTTTAAAGACAGGGTCTTGTTCTGTCACCCAGGCTGGTGTGCAGTGGCATGATCATAGTTTACTTTAACCTCAAACTCCTGGACTCAAGTGATCCTTCTACCTCCGTCTCCCAAGTGGCTGTGCACTACAGGTATGCACCAATAACTTAATTCTAAGTGGTCTCAGGTATCTGAATTGATTGACAGATGCAAACACAAACTCCTTGTATAAGAACTTAACTTCAACTAAAGCCAATAGTAATACTAAGAGGCCATGTATTCTTAAGATGCAGTCAAATTTCAGAAATATTAAAATACAGAAAAAGTATATCAAAATTGATGAAATGTTATACAAATGAAGTGTGATAAATGATATATTTGTAAGAGACTAATATTTATACAAAATCTAATTATTAATATGAAGAGAATCCATGAAAATACTTCTCAATTACTGTATCATATAGTTTTAAATCTGGTTACTGATGAAATCAATCTCCTCATACATTTTCACAAAATAAACCATTTGAAATAGATGAAATTTATTTTGTTTTATTTTTTGAGTAGGAGACACTCTGTCACCCAGGCTGGAGTGTAGTGGCACGCTCACAGCCACCGCAGCCTTGACCTACTAGGCTGAGGAGATCCTTTCGCCTCCGCCTTCCAAGTAGCTGGAAACACACCATATCCAGCTAATTTTTTAAATTTATGGTAGAGACGAGGTTTCACCAAGTTGCTCAGGCTGGTCTCGAACCCTTGGACTCAAGCAATCTCCTCTCACCTCTGCCTTCCAAAGTGCTAGGATTACAGGTGTGAGTCACCATGCCCAACTGAAATAGATGAAATTCTAATGTACACCTACTGACTCTTCTTTTTAATCATCTTAACACTTTAACACATGACCCAAAGCAGCTTAGTTTTATCCTGCTTATTTTTCTGTTTGTAACCAAAGAATTCTGGCCAAAGAAACAAGTAAAGCCTTAGGAATTTATGTATATATAATTTTTAATGTATTATACTTTCTAGATGTTAGTAATCAGAATTTATTCTGTATTAGAAAAATTTAATTTCTCAAGTTCCTTTTCAACTCTTATAAATATTATCTTAGGTCAAACTGACAATTTCCATTTTTGAGCAAAATTACTTTTACAAACTAATCCTTTTAACCAAATGAATAGAAAGAAACTTTGCCTTATTTTAAATTATTTAGTTTTTTCGTAAACTACTTATTTAGCAGTTAGAAAAATTCCTATACCAGAAGAAGACATTGTTTTAGCTCTCCCAAAGCTCAGAATAAAGTTGAAAAACAAAAAATATATCTCAAACATAAAATGCAAATAACACAAATTTATTCAGGCATAGACCTGCTACCTGCATGCCTGTTATATGACTGTACAGTCTTTTTTCTTTTCTTTTTTTTTTTTCTGAGTTGGAGTTTCACTCCGTTGCCCAGACTGGAGTGCAGTGGCCGCTCCCGGCCGCTGCAGCCTCAACCCGCGGGGCTCCGGTGATCCTTCTGCCTCGCCCTTCCGAGTAGCCAGAATTACAGGCGTGCGCTACCACGCCTGGCTGATTTTTGATTTATTGTAGAGATGAGGGCTCGCCAAGTTGCCCAGGTGGGTCTCAAACCCGCAGGCTCAGGCAATCCACTCACTTCAGCCTCCCAAAACGTGGGATTTCAGGTTGAGCCACCAAGCCCAGCCTGTACAGTCTTTTTCAACCTGAGTTCCTCATTTAAACAACACACAGAAAATTGAGTGACCATTTTCTCAATTCTTCCAAGTATGACACATAATTATTATTCTATGCACAGGATAGAAGGAAACCCATTAAAAAATGGCTGACCCATCATTAAGGTACAACTATGGGAGCACTGAGGAATGATGCAAAACAACTACATCCTATGGGAAACAAATTTTAATGAAGGCAAAAGCCAAAGAAGGAAAAAATTATTTTAGTTGAGACAGGACTTTTAAGGGAGTGTATGATTTAAATATTTGGAATGTAGATACAGAGGGAAAAAAATAAAAGTATTATAAAAGTTAATAGGCATTTGTATACAGACATAACCAGAAAATTGGCTGATACTTGAAATTTGATATGTCTGTTTCATCCCAAAAGCAATCCTTTTTTTTAGAAAAAAGGAACTAACAAAACATCTTGTTTAGGTCCTTGTCAGTCATGGAAAAATTATGTGAAGAGGACTGAATCATAACTCTCACCGGAGATACCAGATTTCTGTTTATTGAGATTTTAGTTTGAGCCATCTATTTAGAAAGATTAGAATTACACTGCCAATGTTGCTTTTAATAATCCATATTACAAAACTGCTTTTGACAGGTAGGTATTTTTTAGCTTGAAGGATAATATTCTGAAGGACAAATTAAGTGAACAAGGAAATTGGTTTGCTTCCCTATGCTAGATAAAATGAGAAGCTGCAAAGTTTGAAATATTTGGATTTTATCTGATAGTCACTGTAGGATTTCAACTGATAAAACCAATTGGGCAATTTATAGAGAATGAGTGAAAGGTGAAGGCAAATTAGCAAGAGAAGATTCAAACTATCCAAACAATTCTGTGATTAATGCTAATCAGTCTAAAGTAAGTAAATGAGAGTAAAAAGCAAGAGATGAATTTAAGAAAATCTCAAAGGAAAAAATTTAAGAACTGTTAACTAACTGGATAAGTAGTAAAGCACGGCATAAATTAAAATATGTCATTAGCCATTTGAGAATAACAATACTAACTTACATGTTCAGAACCTAAATAAAAAATGAGAATGGTTAATAAAAATGTTTTAGACTTTATCTACAAGATAATCTTCATATGCTCACAAATAGAGGAAGAAAGGAGAGCCTTTAATTAAAAATAAAATATCAAAATATAAATTATTTTTAAAACCATATATAATTGCTGCAACTAGATGTAATCCTACAAAACTGATTACATAACTAGTCTTAAAATTCCTCTCCATCTGTAAACAGATAATTCTCTTCCTTAGAATACAAAATTCAAAGTAATATATAATACTTGTACTCTATCACTTGAAATACACGATCAACAAAAATGTCAAAAGTATTTTAAAAAATGAATACCCTTTAAATTAAATAGCTATACACACAGCTCTCAAAACTTCCTTTCTTTTTTCACACGAAATTTTCTTTATCTTTTCTCAAATGAAATTTCATAGGGTGGAACAAAAAATAAATCAGGGCAAAAAAGCAGAGATGCTTTGATAGAAGCTACAAGTGAAGGCCCAGAACCCCCAAGGTAATTCTATGAGAACTTCCGGCTCTAAAAAGCCCAAATAAAATTAAATTAAATAGAAAAGAAAACACAGTATATTGCTTTGGCCCAGTAGAATAAAATCTGCACAACTAACAAAATTAAACTAGTTATCTGATTGACAGATTAAAATATACAACTGGCATAGGCAGTACTTGAAAGCTGAAAAGAGTGAAAAGTCTAACATTAGATTAGAGGAAATAACTACTCAATAATTATTTACTTCAACAATTTGAGAAAGTGAAAATTATCATGGAGATTGTACTAGCTTAACTGTAATTACTTTCCCATGCTCATACCACTGCTTGGCTTCTAAGTCTAAGTTTCAGAAAAAGTTTGATCAACTGCTGAGTTAAAAAGATCTCCTACTGCTTTTATCTTTTAGTAAAGCTACTGTCTACAAAGACCTCCCCCAAGAATCATGGAGTATGAACTATAAGATTGCTCATGTCTGGATGCTTGTAACCCAGCCTGCATTCATTATTTCACCCCATTAACATTCCTCGCTGGGAGTCCTTTGCCAGTTTTATGAGGCGAAACCACAAAATGTCAGGTTAACAAAATCCTCACACAGCAATTTTACCTTAAAATACTGCCTGTCAAGGGCTTGCTTCCAAGATATTCAATAAATCACCAACTCTATAAAGCAGGTTGCAAGCCAAATAAATGCAAAATTTTGCATCAGAGCACAATCAAGATTAATCAAAACACAAGCTGATTACTTAGAACTACAACCTTATAGGGAAAAGGAGTACCAGCAATATGACTTCAGGTGTACTTGGTAGTCCATCTCAGTTTTAATTGTGTTTACAGTTATACTTACCTAAACTATTACTTCCATTTCCAATCATTTAGATACTTGATCTGAGATAGCATAACATAACGGAGAGCTTTTAGGTCATAAACATACTGTTTTCGACTCCTGGTTCTGCCATTTATGTGTCTCTGAGATGGTTAATAAACCATCTTGGAATATCTAAGCCTAAGCCTGTTTTCTCAATGTAAAAATGAAGGAATTCTTTCTTCACTGGCCTATTCTATGTATTAGAAGATGTAAGAATAAAAGCACCAAGCATAGTATCTGATAATAACATTCAATAATTGTTAGTTTTCTTCTCTCTATCCTTTAAGTGAGAAAATCACCAACTTTAGTAAAAGTCACTGTTTAAATTTACTAGGTTCCCTAAAAAGATCATTAAGTAAGAAATCTTGTTTCTATAGCTACAATCATGCAGTTAATAACATCAGGGTGCCTACGAAAGGAAAACAAAGTGAAAGAAGAGTTTGTGGTATACACATAAGTGAACATGCACCTATTAAATACATCTGCCTACATGTCTTCCCCTGCTCAAAAGGAAAGGCAAAATATGAACTGACCAAGCCTGTCCACCCCACCCTCTAGTTTGATGATCACTGTTGTTACTCTGTTTGGCTGTCTTACTGCAATTATTTTAAAATGTTGGATAACTAAGTTCTAAGCAAGAATCTTTTAAGCACAAAAGAAAAAGGTTTATTTACTCTGAAAAACAAAATAAAAAGAATCTGCAATGTTTCAAACACACAAAAAATCATAAAAATTATTTGTTTTTTGAAAATTCAGTCTATGCAATTAATGCTTGTTCTGTTCCATAGTGGGTCAGCAATACTAATGAGCACATAAATTCTCTAAGAGTCCCGAAATATTTTTTTTCTTTTAGTCCAATGGCACAATCTCCAAGGTTGTTAGAAACTGGCACTGAAGAACATCTGTCAGAGTCCTTTAGCTAATTATAAACCACTTTTTAAGAGAGATTAAACCAAAACAATAATAGTAGATGACAAAAGTCTTAAATTTGGTCGAGGACACAGTTGACAAGAAAATTTGGTTATTTCTGTGGCATACAACTTAACATAATAATTATTATTACTGATGACATATACTAAGACATATCAGAATTATAGGCATGCCATATCTTTAAGTAGAATAGACAGTTCATGCTTAAATACATCTTTACACTCTTACCATGCTACAGACTTTCTGAAGACGGTGGACTTGAACTACTTCTGAACCGACAAAATGAACAGAAATTAACCCCAGCAAATCCTGAAACCTAATTCTTCTCTGGGCTGTACAGTGAGCTGCCTGAGAGTTCAAGCTCCCTTATTAAAAAATTCATTCACTATTTATTAGGAAACTAGTAAGTATCAGAAATTATGGCTTTCCAGAACTGTCATCAGGACCAAGATGACCACTTTTTCAGGTCTGAGACTATCTCCTCCAGACAAATAGGTAGTAAGGGCCCCAAACCAAATAACCGTCTAGAAAACCAACATGAGAACAGGTCAAATTCATATTGTCCAGCACTAGTTTCCCAAAGCAAAGTAATTCGTACTCTGATTCTGTTCTATACTTTTCTGATAAAAAAGTATTACACAGGTCACTTTAATAACTTTTGTGACTTTGCATTGGGTGCAGGACATAATACACATCAGAGAGAACAGAGAGCACCTCGTTGGTCTTTCTAAAATAATAGTGACACAAAAGGCCAAAAAGAGCCTTTCTAGGAATTTATATTTTAATACAGCACTCAAGGAATACAAAAAGTATCATCTTCTTTCCTACCTATACAGAGAAGTCTAAGTTCTTAAAACCCTTGACTTGCAAAGAGATAGAAATAAGATTGAATAAAACTAACAATATATTATGATGAAATCTTAATGATCTCAATATCCTATGTCAGATTTCTCTTATGATAGGAGTAAAATGGCTCATAAGCTTACTAGGCTAAAAAATGTTATTTGCAATTAAAATTAAATTACAGAAGTTATTCAAATGCAAATTTAAAATTCACCTTCTCAATCCTGGGATTAAATAAAACATTTCTCTAATATAAATGTAAGTAATAATTACCAGAGAATAAAATTTTTAAAAAGCTTTATATAGGAAAAAAAACTATCTACTATTGTCATCTATTTAAGCAAATTTATAAAACGACATTAAAAAATCTTCAGTTTCTAAAATAACCTAAAATCACTGGAACCAATCTAAATTGTAACCTGAATAGTTTTCAGTAATTTTATGAAATATTCCAGAATTTGACTTTGGTAATATAGTGTATAAATGACAAGTTACTTTTCTTGTGGAATTAATAAATATTTAGGAAGACAATTACTGATAAATCAGATGAATGCTAAACATCTGTTTAGTTTTAAAGATTGCAGCACTCACTGGTTCAAAATCAAACTCAAACTCTAAGTGTGCTGGGCATGGGGACTCACTCCTGTAATACCAGCACTATGGGAGGCAGAGGCAGAAAGACTGCTTAAAGCCACAAGTTTGAGACCAGCCTGGGCAATACAGGAGACTCCCCTCTCTCCTGTCTCTACACACAAAAAAAATTAGTCAGGCATAGTGGCACATGCCTGTATCCCCAGCCATTCAGGAGGCTGAAATGGGAGGATTGCTTAAGTCCAGGCGGTTAAGGCTTCAGTGAGCCACGATCATGCCACTGTACTCAAGCCTGAGCAACAGAGCAAGACTTAGTCTTTAAGCAAAAAGACGAAAAACTAAGTAACCAAAGGTCAAAGGTAAGCAGAATTGCAAAAGCAGCAATATGTGACCCAAAGGTTGATGAGGAGGAATTAAAAGAGAAAACAGAAAAAATTTAGCTTGTTTATACTGTAAATATCAAAGCAAGCTGATTAGTTTCAAAACTCTTGTTCATAATAATCATCATATATTTAAGCGAGTTAAATTGCAATAAACATCTATTTGAGGAATACCTCAAAACTTGTAGAGCTATAAAACACAGAGCAGCATTTACAGATTATAAGCTTTCTCTTTTAGATATCTGAATGGCAATTAAAAAAGGAAAACTAGGGGTTCCAGGTAATATTTTCAAAGTAACAAGTCTCTTTAAAATCACTAGAAGTAACTATACCATCTCATGTTAGTACATTGTTTGAATTTACTAACATGTAAATTAAACAAGTCAAGTGACAAAACAGAGATAGCAAATAGTTACTGAGAAAACAATATGTAAACATTAGTTGGTTAAGATCGTGGGGGAGAAAACAGAGAAGAGAACGGGAAAAAATAGGAAGAAATTACTGGTACTATATTTTAAAAATCAGTGTAACAAAGACCAGGATTCCCAAGGAAAGGGAGGTCACTGACCAGTTTACATAGCCCCCTATCATCCTACATTAGCAAAACAGTATCAACGAAGAAGAAAAATATCAGGATTCTGGGAAATAAATGTGCTTCTTGAGGTAGACCTTTATTCAACAGATCACTTTCAAACAGAAAGCAAACCATCATATTTCTAATTTAATACTGCCCTGGAAACTGGAGGCCACAATTCCAAAGAGCTGGCATTCTCAGCTAAGATTCACAAGTTTTAAAACACAAGAGGAAAAACACAGATGATAGTCCTGGTACCTGATATAAGCAATCACTGCCTCATATGCTTTTAATACTGGAATACAGTGTGACATCATAGGAGCTTGATTAACAAGAGTAAGCAAGTATTTATTGTGATGGAAAATAAAGTGGTGAAAAGGAGACACAGTCCCATCCCACATGAATCACATGTCAGATACCTAAAATACATTATAATATTTTATCCACATAACAACTCCATGGTATTATCATTCTAGATTTAGAGAAACGAAACTGAGACCACAAGAGGCCAACTATCTTGCCTAACATTATGAAGTCAGTAAGTAGAAGAAAGAAGAATCAAATTCAAGACTGTACTTCTTGCCTTTAGCCTTTCTCTTTGTTCTACAGCCAGTGAATTCATATATGGGTCATAATGCACTCTGGGGGTATTTTTAGAAATTTGTGTTTCTTGTTGTCACAATGGCTAGCAGATACTATTAACATTATATGTCAACCAAGAATGGTGAAGAGAAACCAAAACAGTCTCTGCAAAACAAAGAATGATCCTACATCCTGAATGATTTTCAAATATCCTGTCAGACAATCATGTAAGTGAAAAACCTGTTTATAATTACTGGAACCTAGACGCTAACTCCATTTTACATCTCAACACAAAGTGATTTTTATCTTTTTGATAAGCTTGAAAGTTCTAAAAGTCTAACTAGTAGCAATATAGGAGAAAAATTATATATCATTAATTTGACTTTGACCAAAAAGTGCTTTTTAATCTTAATTTCAGGAAAATTACATCAGTCATGGCTATTCCATTTGAGGACGTGCACAACACATATAGGCAGGTAGAATATGTAACTGTCTCAGTACAACACATGTGGCAGACTGTCTTGCCAGAACACCTCATCATGTCTTCTAGTCTAGCTATGCTCTAAATACTGAGATATGTATTTCTCTTATAAATTGTTTTCCTCTTATTACTTTCTTAATATGATCATGGCATTATATTGATTTCTTCTTAGATTATAAGTTTAGAAAAGTACATTAATTATTAACTTTTCTTCAAAATAGTAGAAGGACATTAGAAAACACAAGCTATAGATAGAGACATTTGATAAGATTGAAAACCACTACACCAAATTATTGTGCCCCAACTGTGACAGTAACTGGACTATATCCTCAGCTTAAAATAACACAATTGAGCACTCCTAATTAATAGACTCAACTCTTCTCATAAAGACTTTAAGTTATTCTCAAAAACAGAACATTTCCTTATATTGAACTAAAGTTCCTTATTCTATAAATGTGTTACATTAAGTCCCCTACATATGAATGAGCTCCATTCCAAGGGTGCATTTGTTCCTAAGTCCAACAAAGTTAGCCTAGGTACCCAACTAACACAATCAGTTATACAGTACTGTTCTGCAATAGGTTTACAGAGTAAGACTCCAACTCAAAAAAAGAGAAAGTTTCAACAATAGGCTAAATCAAGCAGAAAAATTCCAGAACTTTAAACCAGGTCTTTTAAAATAACCCAGTTGAACAAAAAAATAAAGAAAACTGAATTTTAAAGAATTAACAAAGCCTAAAGGACAACATAAGGTAACTAAATACTCAAATTTTCAGTGTCCCGGGAGGCAAAGAGAAAATGATAATGATTTTTTAAAAAAAATCTATTTAACAAACTAATAGCTGAAAATTTCTCAAGTCTAGCAAGAGATGTAAACATCCAGATGTAGGAAGCTACATCTCCAAATACAATTCAAAAGGAGTTGAAAACTTTGTAGGAGATGTGAACATACATATAAATGGAAGCTAGATATAGGAAACTACAAATATGGGAAGCTAAAGATCCCCAAAAATAATTCAAAAGGGTCTCTTCTCCACAGCACATTATAGGCAAACTGTCAAAAGCTAAAGACAAAAAAGATAATTCTAAAAACAGGAAAAAGTGTCTACTCACTTATAAGTGAAATCTTGTCAGACTAAGTGGATTTCTCAACAGAAACTTTACCAGCTAGGAGAAAATGGGGTGATATATCCAAAGCGCTAAAAGAAAAAAATCAGTCAGTCAAGGATACCATACCCCTCAAAGTTACCCTTCACAAATGAAGGAGAAATAAAATATTTCCCAAACAAGCAAAATCTGAGGAAATTCATTACCACTAAATAGGCCCTACAAGAAATGCTTAAGAAAGCCCCACACCTAAAAGCAAAAGTATATTTGCCATCAAGAAAATACACTAAAGGATAAAACACTGGTAGAGAAAACACAAAATAAGGAATAGAAGGGACTCAAATGTTACCACCACATAAAGTCACCAAATACAATGATAAACAGTAAGAGAGAAAAGAACAAAAAATACACAAAACATTCAGAAACCAATTAACAGAATGACAGAAATAAGCCCTCATATATCAATAATAACTTTAAATGTAAATGGATGGAACTTTCCACTGAAAAGATATAGACTGGCTGAATGAACTAAAAAACAAACAAAAAAACATGAATCCAACTATATGTTGCTTGCAAGAAACTCATCTCACCCGTAAAGACACATAACAGCTAAAAGTACAAGGATGGAAAAATATATCCCATACGAATGGAAACCAAAACCAAGCAGGAGTAGCTATAATTACATCAAATAAAACAGACTTTAAGTTGAAAAAGAGGAAAAAGAGACAAAGAAGACTGTTATATAACAAAAGGATCAATTCAACAAGAGCATGTAACAATTCTAAGCTTGTGTGCACCTAACATTAGTGCACCCAGATATATAAAGCAAAGATTATTAGCTCCAAACTGAGAGATGGACTCTAACACAATAATAGTTGGGGACTTCAACATCCCAGTCTCAATATGAGACACATCATCAAGACAGAAAATTAAAAATGAAACATTGGATTTAAACTGCACTTTAGACCAAATGAACCTTGCATTTACAGAATGTTTCATTCAATAGATACAGAATACCATTCTTCTAATCAGGACATGAAAACTTCTTCAGGACAGACCACATGTTAGGACACAACAAGTCTCAACAATTTTTTGAAAACTGAAATCATGTCAAGTGTCTTTTCAGACCACAATGGGACAAAACTAGATTCAATAAGGAAAACTTTGGAAACTGTACAAATATATGGAAATTAACATGTTCCTGAATGGTCACTGGGTCAATGAAGAAATTAAGGAGGAAAATTTTTTTAAGTGTTCAAAACAAATGAAAATGAAACATATCATACCAAAACCTATGGGATGCAGCAGAAACAGTGCTACAAGAGAAGTTTACAACAATAAACACCGACATCAAAAAAAGTACAAAGAAGTCAAATAAACAATCTAATAATGCACCTCAAGAAATTAGAAAAGCAAAAAAAAAGAGAGAAAAAGAGAAATAATAAAAATCAGAGCAGAATTAAACAAAATAGAAACTAAAAAAAAAAAATCAACAAAATGAAAAGTTGGTTTTTTGAAAAGATAAACAAAATCAATTAACTGATAGCTAGAATAACCACAAAAGAGAAAAGACCCAAATAGACAATATCGGAAATGAAAATAATCAATTAAATAGCATATACTGTAGTTTCTTTTAGAATAAAAATAACCAAATAAAATTATGCTCAGGGAAGAGAACAAAAGAGACTCAGTATCTCAATATTCAGGGATTTTCAAAGAAAAAACAACAACAAAAAGCTCTAGCTTTAAATTTTACTTTATTGCTCATAAATTGAAAGCATTCCTTTTTTCAAGAGCATTTAAAGACGGAAAGTCTTAAAATCTTTTTTCACTTTTACATCTGACAGTAAAATTATATAACTGCACAAACTGTAAACCTGAGAATGGCAATTTTTAACAATTTTTTAAAGGGTCAAGCTAATGAAAAAATTGGCATTTTAAAATACAAATTTAAAATGAAATTTAAAACTTAATGCTATTTTCTTTTAAGTCAAATAAATATATACAAACAGATACAGATATAGGACATACATTAAAAGATAAGAATATGTATATTGAACCCTAAATTATTGCCACTCTTTAATCTAATTTCTGGGTGCCCTTTAAAGTTAATCAGGCTCAGATTCACAATTTTATCAGTAGTGAAGCCATTATTACCTCTTTGAAACATCCAAAAGAAAGTGTACTTTTACTCATGTACTAATAGTTTAATTGAGTTAATTAATTATAGCCTAGCCACAAAAGTTTAAAAAGACCTCACACAGGTCTTTTTCAAAATGTAGCTTGAAATCTAACCTTTCCTCCCTTTTCTTTAAACTGGTCCCAGGGATGAAGTCAATAAATTGTCAATTAGTAACATACTTGCTTCGATGACTTTTCTGTAATTCACTATCATCCCACTTCATAAATTTTGTAGTAAAAGTTCTGGGATTTCAAGGGAGATACCTCTTCTATGGGAAAATCAGTTTAAGAGTTTTCTACTGCCAGTAAAACAATAAGACAAATCCTCCCACACCATAATGTGTAGGGATAAGCACTCAACCAGTGAAAGTTTAATTTGTTCCGCCAATGGCACAGAAAACTACTCCAATTTAATCACTAAATAAATCTGAACATTAGTCTCTTGCATTTGATTAAGGCCTGAATGAACTAGACTATTTTTAGGCAAAAACCAAACAATCCTGAAACTAGTAGTGTCAGTATTCCACTAGCAGATATATACTCTACCAACTTCTAATAAGAGCTCACTTCTCTCCAAGGTCAGCCTCTCCTAGCAGCATTCTCTTCTCACTTAATAGATATGCCTAAACTATATTGAAGACATATAACCTCAATCTCACTGGCCCATCTGGCACTCCAGACATCTCTTTTACATACTACCCACATATTCATGACCTGTTTACTTGATTCTTAGTCTCTTAACCACTCTACCACTCTCAGGGAAACCCCCTAATTGATATATGTATCCTGTCCATACAGTTCCCTGACCTCTTAATCTATAAGTGACAGATCCCTGTCTTCCTGCCCTTAATTTGCTCCAAGGATTATTCCTTCTAATCAATTTGCCAGATGCCTTTAAATCAGTTCAATGAACCCACTTCATATTTATTAAAATGAAAGTGCCAAATATGGGGCAATTTTTTTATTTTAACAATCATCTGATAAAACAAAAATAAACAACATTAGCAGAATAAAAAAATTAAGAATTAAAAAAGTGATGTTATAACTAGTCTAAGTAAGAAACAGGCACTTTTTGAAAGTGAACTCCTACTAACAAGAAAATAGGTAAGTCCAAACAGTTAATTCCAAAGTGATAAACAAATAAAAGGAAGAAACTAGCAGAGTGACTAATGTCAAATGGTTAAAAGCTTGAATGTTAATCCATTTCTTTATTTTTGCCTATTGAGAATAACTATTAGCAATTAACTCCCATTAAAGGCAGCTTTATCGTGTAATTGTTACCAATGATTGTTTTTATTCAAAACTATTTATTAACTCAACAAACTCTTATTGAACACCAACCATATGCCTAAAACTAAAAATTAAACTTAGAGACATATGAGAAGTAGTCCCTATATTTGAGCTGTTCATACTTCAGTGGGAGATACCAACAAAAATAAATATATGAGCATAATGTTTATACACATAAAGATGCCGTTGTTGCTCAGCATCCATGGGGAACTGGGTCCAGCAACCCTTGCAGATATCAAAATCTGCTGGTAATCAAAGTCCATTAAATAAAATGGTGTCACACTTACATATAATCTACACATATCCACCCATATACTTTATATCATCTCTAGATTATTTATAATACCTACTACAATGTAAATGCTATGTAAATAGTTTTTATCAGTTTTTATTTGCATTACTCTTTATTATTTAGTTGCTATTGTTTAATTGGCTTTTTTCCTCCTAACATTTTCAATCCACAGTTGGTGGAAACTATGAATGTAGAACTCACAATTATGAAGGGCCAACTGCATTCATATGCGTTCACACAATGCAGAGAAAAACAAATATGAGGGGCACCTAATCAGTCTTGAGAAGGGAATTTGTGAATGAATTTTCAATGAAGGTAATGTTTGAGTTGAACAGAATGTGAGGATAAAGTAAGAGGAGAAGAAAAACATAAGAGATTTCTATGCTCTAAAAATTGTTTACACTAATGAAAACTGTAAGAGAATGGCATGTTCATGGAACTGCAAATAGTTCCACACAGTGGAAGGATAGTATGTATATGAAAATACCACATGATGTGAGATAGAGTTATACTGCTAAGATGTCTGAGCTTTATCCCAGAAATAATGAGGTAACCAGTAAATAATTTTTAAAAAGTAACAAGATCAGATTTGTCTTACAGAAAAGTTTTATAAAAAAAGTCTTAGGATTTGTTGACTGCCCAGATTGGAAAGATGGAAAATAAGGGGAAAAAAATTTAGGACAATTGCTAGGAGTAGGATGAAAATGACTGGTTTGATATACTACCATTCATTGTACAGAGAATATAGGTCAAGGTACAGACTCAGAGAAAAATGCCAAAATTATTAATAACTTGGAAGCACTGTGTCTAATGTGCTTGTGAATTATCCAAGAGAAGTTGTTCCATAGATAACCAAAAATTCAGCTGCAGTCCAAGGAAAAATGTTGGAACTACAAACATTAGGTAACAGCACAAATGTAACATTTCATCTTTACAAAACTGACTGGAACTACCCAAGGCTGGGTACATAATATCAATTTCTGTGAGCCACTGGATTCAATACTTTATTCCACACAAAATAAAACAAAACAATTTTCGTTTAAAGCAATCACATTTGCCAAAATAAAATATGAACTTCATTAAAAGTTTCATTTTTCCTAATCCCTGAAAATCCTCACATAGAGAAGTGCTTTCTAGTGAATGAGAAAACAAAGACTACTTTTGTTTCTTGAGTTCCAATCACAAACTCTTGCCATTATGATAGCTACATTTCAGTGTACCAAATCTTATTCTAAGTGTTTTACTCACATGGATTCACATAATCTTTGTGATAATCTTACACAGTTATCATATCTTGATTCCCATCTTACCAATAAGAAAATGATGTTACTGAAGAGTCAGAAACTAGTCCATGATCACAGAAATAGTATGCAATGGAGCGAAGAGTGGATCTGATTACAAGCCCATATTTTAAACCACTATGCTGTTCCATCTGACATAAATGATATTACTCTAATAAATTCGGATTATGTAAACATCAATATTTAATCAGAAGCTATGGAGAACTACAGAAAGAAATAAAGTGATACGAGTGTAAATGGAAAAGTAGATACCTTAGTGAGACATATGTAGTATAAATGTTTTTCCAGGCACTGAGCCACAACTAGCAATACACAGTCACAAGAAAAAAAAACACACACTGTAAAGCTGCATTGTATGTGGGGCTGTGCACAGAGCTTCTGCAGCTGCTTCAGAATCTTGTTACTATTGGAATTTCTCTCTTGGATTCACTGACCCAAGGATGCACCAGCCTTTAAAATATTTGAAGCATTCCTCATTCTTAAAGCCCCCCTAATTCGTTTAATGTTGATATCATTATAGAGAAAATATGACTAGTTACAAAGCTAAAGTACTCTATGAATCACAGGGGAATCTGTACCGTAGGAGAAATATGTGCCCATTGTCCACAGTATCACTTTTGCAAAACAATGTTTTATCTTTCCTTCTCATCTAGTCTTAAAGAACAAAGATAAACATTTTCATCATATTACTCAGAGAGAATACAGAGGGTCCACTACTTACAATGACTTGATTTAAGAGTATTTGATTCTAGGATGGTGCTAAAGCAATATGTAGTCAGTAGAAATCGCACTTCGAGTATCCATACAAACATTGGTTTTCACTCTCAGTATAGTATTCAATAAATTACAAGAGCTATTCAACGCTGTATTATAAAACAGGCTTTGTGTTAGGTGATACTGCCTAACTGGAGGCTAATGTAAGTGTTCTGAGCATGTTCAAGGTAGACTAGGCCAAGCCATGGTGTGCAATGTCAGGTGTATTAAACGCATTTTAAAATTACAATAGGATACTCCACATCTTTATAATTAAAAAAATTACAATAGATTTAAGACATAACTCCATCGTAAAGTAAGGAGCATCTGTGGTTTTCACTGGTATTTAGCATCAGAATACTAAGTGCTATTATGAAGCAAACTAGTAATCTGGATGAGGACTTTGGAGTTATGACCTGAGGAGTCAAGAAATGGCCAGAAAATTCAGAAGCTTCAACCCCTAGGGTAAGAACTTTATAGCAGTTTGGTGCAGCAGAAAACCTGAATGATCCTGCTTTCTTAGACTGAGTTCCCTTAAAGGCAACTGAAGTAAGGAGCCACAGACAGACAGAATTACAGTAGTTACACACTTATTGACACTATTAGTACTGGCTCAGTTGATGGGAATAGAAATCAATTAAAGGGAGAAATCACACAAAATAATACATCTATACATTAAAGATTTTATGTAAACCTAAAACACAAATGTATATTCATTCATTCACTGATCTTTTTTGATGGAGGCACACACGAAGACTTTAAGTTCTGCCTCATCTTACATAAATACCTTTACTTACTGCGTAGGTCTATGTTCCTTGTTACCTTTGAGGAAATTACAGAAGACAGACCTTCCTCCCTCATCACTCCACATAATAATGGGATTTAAAAATAAAACTTTAAAGGGGGATGCTGAGGCAGGCATAGTTAGCAGAGCACATAGTTTAGATGAAGTTAGGCAAATTTTCTTAGGTAGGTCTAATTCCGGTAACAGAGGAACAGGGTAGTTAAGAGTTCCAATTTCTTTCTTATCAGTACACAATCTCCACCCGACTGGCCAGGCATGTTAGACCTGACCACCTTGAAGGCTAGAATGTGAAACTACCAGTAAAGCAAATCAAAGAAATAGGGAATTTCCCCAAACACAGAAATGATGTTCTAATAAAACCCCAAATCTAGACAGCAACTTCATTATTTAGAAGGTCCTTGTGACATTAAAAGGCTGAAAAATGGTAATCAAAACTTGTGAACAGATATCTACAGCCCTTCAGTCTTAGGTCATGGCATAGGGAATAGTTTTTTCAATCATCACTGTAAAGTTATATAAAGCTTCTTGTCAAAACCAAGCACATCTCCTTTCTCTTAAGGCACTCACATTCTATCTCGAATGTGTTTTTTCTTTCCAATAAATCTGACCATAGGAGAAATCTGTACCATAGGAGAAATATGTGCCCATTGATGTAGGCACATGCAAAGACTTTAAGTTCTGCCTCATCTTACATAAATACCTTTACTGCTATGTAGGTCTACGTTTCTTGTTAGCTTTGAGGAAATTAGAGAGAAGACAGACCTTCCTCCCTCATCACTCCACATAATAATGGGACAAAAAAAATCTCTAAAGTGAATCCAAGAGAGAAACTCACTCAGAAATTCTTTTTTTCTGTGGCAGAGTCAAGAACTGTGGAACAATTATACCTGATGCCACCTGGTATTACCTTGACCTATAGCAGTCCCTAGAAAATGCACTTTCAAAAATAATACCTAGGCGGAAAGACAAAGTGGTAAGAGCCTAGAAACCTGTAGTCTTAACCAAATACATATTAGGTTTGGTCACAAACGGACCTGGAATATAGCAACAGCTTAAGCTGCTGAGTTGAGAAAGGTCTATGTAAAAAAGAAAACATGCTGGGTGCGGTGGCTTATTACTGCAATTCCAACACTTTGGGAGGCTGAGGCATGCGAATTGCTTGAGCCCAGAAGTTTCTGACTAGCCTGGGCAACATTGAAACCTTGTTTTCACAAAAAATAAAATAAAATAAATTAGCCGGGCGTGGTGGCACACACACCTGTAGTTCCAGCTAATCAGGACAAAGAAGTAGAAGGATCACCTGAGCCCAGGAGGTTGAGTTGCCATGAGTCGTGACCATCATGACCATGCCACTGCACTCCAGCCTGGGGGCAACAGAGCAAGATCCCGACAGAAAAGAAAAGAAAAGACAAGACATGCTCAATATGCCGAAGTTATATATTGCAGCTGCATACTGTTGTAAAAATTTTTTCAAAAGATGACATAAAATGATTTAGAATAACTGATCTCCAGTTTATCAAAGAACAAATAAATATCACATGTGCTGTGCACACAGATATAAACACAGACAAAGTGGCCAAGGTATTATTTGGGAATTGGATATAAGGTTCCTAAATGAGTCTTATAAACAAACATTATGCTGTAGAAAGTCTTGCAAAGTTATGCTCACCCTGATTTACACACACAAGTTTTAAATGGACTAAATAAGATAGATGTGGGCAAGGACAGAAAAAGACAGAATTAAGAGAAAGGCAGATTCAATGATTGAGAAACATATACAGGTCTGACTGTAAATAGAACTTTTAGCACACGCTCCTTTTAGGTGATCAAGTGGTCTCTACAATAAATCAAAAATTAGCCGGGTGTGATAGTGCGTGCCTGTAGTTCCAGCTACTTGGAAGGCTGAGGTGGAAGGATTGCTGGAGCCCAGCAGGTCGAGGCTGCAGTGGTCAGGAGCATGCCACTGCACTCCAGTCTGGGCGACATAGACTCTAACTCAAAAAAAAAAAAAAAAAGTAAGGATAAGACAGAAAAAAATCTGTATATTTAGCACACAAAAAAATAATAACTAAAATATAAATTCATGTTAAATGTGTAATCATTCTGCTGGTGAAAATAATACTAGCAGTAACAAAAGAAATATTTGTCAAAAAAACTACACTAAGTACTTTATATAGATTATTTAACTTAACCTTACCAAAATATAAGTTTTTTGTTTTTGTTTTTAATTAATGAAGAAAGTAAAACTTAAACTGGTGGAATAACTTGGCCAAGGTCACTTCTTTGGAATGTGGCAGGTATGGGATTCCAACCTCCACCTAACTCTAAACACTGTGTTCTTGACCTTAACAACAAACTTGTCTCTGCAAAGCAGATGTGGTGTTTTTTTGAACACCTGCCATTCACTCCTTGGCATTGTGTTAGTTATTTATATTCACCACTTTTAATCCTAAAAACAATCCTATAAGGAAGTGGATTGATATAGTAAGTTTTACAGAAAAGAAATTAGATTTGAAAAGTCTGAATACTCCTAAAGTCATAAACACTGGTATTAAAAATAGGTTTGGCTGATTCCAAAGTCTAACAGTGATTGAATAATGAAACTAAAGAAATGATTTGTAAAATAATTGAGAGTAGAATTAAAGCATTATAACCTTTTAGGGAAAAATACTTACATGTCAATGACTGAACTATTTGCTTGATATCTTAGAAGTTTCCATATAAAAAAATCCATCAGAGAAAAATGTATTAATTATGATGCACATAAGAGAAACTCATCTAAAATCTCTGAAAAGGTAGTCATTGTATTATAAAATTTGTAAACTTGTTTAGCACTAATTAAATATTTGAGAAACAAACTTTTGACCAGCATGGTGGCTCATGTCTTCAATCCCAGCACCTTGGGAGGCCAAGGAGGAAGGACAGTTTGAGCCCAAGAGTTTGAGGTCAGCCTCGGCAACATAGCATCTCTATAGCTATACAAAATTAGTTGGGTGTAGTGGTACATGGCCATAGTCCCAGCTACTCAGGAAGCTGAGGCAGAAGGGATCACCTGAGCCTGAGGTGAACTGTGAATATGCCACTGCATTCCAGCCTGGATGACAGACTGAGATCCCAACAAAAGAAAAGCAAGTTTTTGATAATGATTATCAAGTGTAAAATAACACATCAAAACCTAATTTTAATAATTTACTTTGTTAGGCAAGCTCAAAGAAAAAGTAACAGAACTGTCACACCAGTCTGTTTATATATTAGTACAAAATTGAAAAATTTTAGTAATTTAATATCCACCAATAATGTATTGTCCACCAAGACATTAATATTAATTTCAATATAGCTATACAACAGAATGCTACAATGTCATTGAAAATGCGGATAAAAAGCTGTATTTATTAACACAGGAAGATGGCTTTAAAACACTGAGTGAAAAAGCAGGTACAGACGAGAGTGTGTGGTATGAAATCATTCATGCACAAAAATTTGTCAATTTATCTTTGCATAGAAAATTATCTAAAGGGATGTTCACCAAAATATTAGCACTAGCTAACTGCCAGCTCATAGTATTTCAGATTATTGCTATTACTTAATATTTCTTCCCACTGAAATTTCTGCTTTAAGCATTTATCATAAGAATAAAAAGGGATTTTGTCTTATAAAAAGGAAATAATCAACACATGATTTTACATATTACTCAATATGAAGGTAAGTAATGATGTCTGTTACATAAACTCTTAAGATACAGTTGATCCATACAACTTCTTTTAAAAATTTCATAATTTTGACAAGAAAAATAGCTGAACAAGTTCCTAATTTTACCAGAATATAAAATTCTAAACATAATTGCAAAGTTCAACACTTTAGCTGTTAAGAGACTTACATTAAAAAGAACAAACAGCACTTTGGGAGGTCAAAACGAGTGGACTGCCTGAGTCGTAGGTTCAAGACTAGCCCGGGCAACTTGGTGAGACCTCATCTCTATAATAAATTAAAAAAAAATTAGCCAGGCATGGTAGTGCTCACCTGTAGTTCCAGCTACTTAGAAGGCTGAGATGGAAGGATCGCCAGAGCCTAGAAGGTTAACATTAAGGTGGCCATGAGTGTGCCACTGCACTCCAGCCTGGGCAACCAAATGATTCCAACTCAAAACAAAACAAAACAAAGTTCCAGTAACTAGTGAAAACCAGTGCAGAAATCCTGCACACACCTTACAATGTGCTACATAAAATGAAATAGTAACCAATTTCAAACAAAAGTTTTCTAATTTATTTTCAAAAATATTTAAAAAGTAGAAATGTCTAAGTCTTGTCAAGAATTGCAGGTCAATAAGCATAAGTAAACCCTATAAAAACTCTGTTTTGATTTTAAATTTGAGGATTAAATTCTCAAATTTTCCACAGTTGTTTAGGAACATTTCTCACAGGATGTCTTTACAAGGATTCCTCCCCTTCCCATTTATACACATAAACATTTATACTGAAGTTGCTATTTATTGCTGTTTTAGTCTATCTGTGCTGCAAAATAGTTGAGACTGGGTAATTTATAAACAATAGAAATTTATTTCTCACAGTTCCAAAGGCTAGAGAGCCCAAGATCAAGATGCCTGCAGGTTCAGTATCTGGTGAAAGCACGGTCTCTGCCTCTAAGATGGTACCTTGAATGCTATGCCCTCACATCATGAAAGGGCAAAAAAGAAAAAAAGTGTTCCCTTCTATCTGTTTTATATGGTCACTAATCCCATTCAAAAGGGCTACCCTCATAACTAATCACCTACTAAAGGAACCCATTTCTTAATATTATCACATTGGTGATTAAGTTTCAACAAATAAGTTGGGGGGGATACCCAAACCACAGCAATCACCATCCTGGCATAAATACGTATTCACACTGTACACAGATAAGGTTTAGCTTGCTTTCAGGGCTAAAGATTTAGCCATCCCAGAAAAATGCTTCAAATTTATATTCAACACAGTTTTTTTATACACGAGAAAAAAATAGTATATTGCAGTAATAGGAATAAAAACCTATAAAGTTATATATATTATATATATGGCACATATATATATATATATATATATATATATATAGTACTTCCAAAATGTTTTTCTATCATTAATTATACAGATATATTATCCTTATTTCAAATGATAAAAAGTTTATTTAAAATGTGTGGCTTTGGCCAGGCACAGTGGCTATTGCCTGTAATCCTAGCACTTTGGGAAGCCAAGACAGGACTGTCTCTGCCTAGGAGTTCAAGACAAGCCTAGGCAATATAAAAATAAAAGAATTAGCTGGGTTTGATGGTGCCCACCTGTAATCCCAGCTACTCAGAAGGCTGAGGAAGGAAGATTGCCTCAGCCCAGGACATCTAGGCTGTGGTGAGCCGTAATCTGTGACACTGTACTACAAACAGCAACAGAGTGAGACCTTGACTCAATAAATCAATATTAAATATATGGCTTCTAGAACAATAAATGCTGTTCATATCCTTGTCTTGATCTGGCACAGAAATAATATGTACACAAGTAATATCTGAATATATAATTAAAACAGTAATTAGCCGGGCTCGGTGGCTCAGCCTGTAATCCCGCGTCTTTGGGAGGCTGAAGTGAGTGGATTGCCTGAGCCTGCGAAACCTCATCTCTACAATAAATCAAAAAACCAGCTGGGCATGGTAGCACGTGCCTGTAATTCTGGCTACTCGGAAGGCTGAGGCGGAAGGATTGCCAGAGCCCAGCAGGTCGAGACTGCGGTGGTCAGGAGCAGCCACTGCACTCCAGTCTGGGTGACAGAGTGAGACTCCAACTCATAGAAACAAAAACAAAAACAAACCAGTAATTAAACAGGCAAATGAATGAACTCCAAACTCATTTTTAATATTAACAAGTATATCATATACAGGTGGTCCTCAACTTATGATGGTTTGACACACAATTTTTCAACTTTATGATAGTGTGAAGGCAATACGTATTCAGTATAAACTATATTTCAAATTTTGAGTTTTGATCTTTTCCTGGATTAGTGCTATGCAGTAAGCAACTCTAGCAATTCTAGGCAGAAACAGCGAGTTTCTCAGTCAACCACAAGGATCACAAGAGTAAACAACTGATACTCCACAGCGTACTGTATTACAGGTGATTTTGCCCAACTGTAGAAAACTGTAAGTGTTCTGAGCATGTTTAAGATAGGCTAGGCTAAGCTATGGTATTCAGTAAGTTAGATACAACAAATGTACTTTTACCTTAAAGATATTTTCAACTTACAATGGTTGTATCAGGATGTAACCCCATGGTAAAGTCAAGGAGCTTCTGTACGTATACATGTTCTATAGCATTTATTTGAACATGATTTATAACAACTCAGATTCTTCTTTTTTTCAAATTCAGAATAAGTCCTTTCTGATCATAAAATCCATTACTTAACCTCTTTCAAAATATATTTCTTTATTACCACTTTTCCATTTATACTGTTTATAGGCACATCATTTATCTGCATATAAAGTTATTACAAAAGAACTACCATGTGTCAACAATGTATTAACTTCTTTTTTTCTTAGTGTTAGGATTTTATTACTTGGTACTAAGAAAGATTTTTTTGTGGTTTTTTTTTTTTTTTGGTATTAACTTCTAATATATCTCCATAATTCTTTTCTACTGCTTAGTATAGCTGTAAAATCTTCTCAGTATGTCACTAGCACAATGCATCTAAATATATGATAAAATATTTGTTAATCAGGATGAGCTCTTACATTATTTAATGCAAACAAATATATTTAACACATCAACTAAAAAGAAAAATCTAGCTAAACATAATATCATCAATGTTTCCTAGAGCCACCACCAGTCACATGATCCCTTCTTCAATTTTATTTCAATCTGTAGAATTTTGCTATCATATACCAATTTGTGAGAATAGCAGTTTTACTGTCATCTTCCTAAATACTACAATAGTAATAATAATGAACAAATTCAATTGATTTATAATGTGATTGGTGACCTCTTTAAAAGGGTGCCTTTATGTAATGGACAATATAACAGTATTCAGTGCCTGGTTGCAATCATTTAATCAGTTGATTAAGAAACAATCAAATTGATATCAAGGAAGACTGGGTGGCAGAGTTAGGATTAGAATTCCAGAGTAACAGCCTTAAAGTTATAGACACATTTCTTTCTTCCTGAAACAGGGATCTTTTCTTAGCTATGCTGTATCACTCCATGATGTTTTCTAAAAAATCCTCTTTGGATCAGTCATCAAAAAGATAGTGAAAAGAAGCTAAAGAAGCACAAATAATTAGTTGCTCTGTGTACATATTTATACATAGTTGTGACTCAAAATAAATCACTGCCTGTATTTTAGAAAAATTATAAAAAATTTAAGTGAATGAATATAAAGTTTACCCCAGAATTGCAATATATGAGACATATTGTATAACCCTTAGAAACAAATATATTTTAGATTCCATATAAGGAGAACAAACAAACTTCTATAATTATATATAAATTATTTGATATTTTTAGCGATCTGAGTATGTAATAAACGACCACAGTAAAAACATCCAGGTCCATGTGTTTAATTTTTATAAATTTTAAGTATGCAATATCTAAGCATGATCTTCTAAAGTACAAACTGCAGGGGCTTACTTTGGAGGCTTTAATCATTAAAAGTAATGGATAAAGTTGGCCAGTAATTATATTGATCACATCTCCCTAACGGTCAAAAGCCTAGTAGATGACAAAAGAGCTCAACGTTTTCCAGCTGCTGAGGAATAAAGATTTTCAAACATTTGGATTCATGCAAGCATCTTATTTTCCCAGGATTTCAAAGTCCATATGCAGGCTGCTGTTCAGCTATTAAAACTGAGTAATTCAAGTAGGGCATGACTGCTTCTTGTATTAACCTGATAAAGATGTTTCACTCCAAATGCATCAACAGTTGTGTTAAGTCATCCCTATCACAGGCTGAATGAAGCTTTCTTATGCCATGCTTTGTTAACAATAACTCCAACTTTGTTCAACTTTTGTATTTGTTTTTCTAAGGCTAAAAAGCAAGTTCTAATTAATAATTAATTCAAGCTTAACCACATACACTAAATATAATCTAATAATCCCAATATTTATTTTAATTTTAAAAAGTTGTTTTAGAAAAGAAAAGCAGCAATAATTAGTCAAAATATCTTGCATTTTACAATTATTTTAAAATTTAAAAATTTTAAATACAATACCCTAATTATAGTTTTCTGAATATATGAAATACTTTAGAGGAAAAGCTACCTTACTGCAAATATGTACCAAATACATTTTAATGACAATTACACATTTTTCACTTTTACAAAAAAAGATTATCAACAATAATAATCACCATTTAAAAGAAAACAATATAAACCAATTGCAAATATTTGCAATGCTAAAATTTTCAACTCACGTGCAATGTTTTATCATTCAAGGCTTAGATATCCATCTTCTATGAGAAACCCTTTCCAGTACCATTCAATTCTCCCTTCTTCCATTCAAATTAATCTCTTTCTTCTATTTTCAGATAGCAGCACTTTCCTTCCAATCAATTAGTTATTTGTGAAAGTAAAACTTATTTTTAGAATTAATTGTATATGTATATACTACTTAACCAGGGCCCTGTATTGAATATCTTTCTATACCAGCCTCTAGCAGTATCTTGCACACAACTAGTAGCCAATGAATAAAATAAAGTAGAATTCAATTAACTGAATAAACAATTATTCTGGGTCTAAATACTTCATAACCTGTGCTCTTTGGTGTAAGAATATGAGCTCTACATAGGTTCTATGTGAAAATGTTTAGAATAATACCTAGCACATAATAAGAACTAGAAAAATATTAGTATTACTAAGTCAGTTGCCTCAATTACCCTAAAGAAAATTTGGTTCTCGTTTCTTTGTTCATCATTTCAATGAAGTACATTCTATTATCTACCCAGCTCTTCAAACCAGTATACTGGCTGCTTGCTTACTATGCCCCTTCCGTTTGCCATCATATTCAACTAATCAACTTCTGTTGATTCCAACCCATTAATATTCCATCAATATGTGTAATTCCAACGACATTACCATTTTTTCACTGCAACACACTCCTAACTTTTCTCGTGGCCTTCTGTCATCCTCCTCTTCCATACTGCTGCCTAACTTGGTTTCTGGAGCATAAATATAACAGTCTTCAATTGTTCCCTTAGCAATCAATTAAAAGTCTTTCAACCTGAGGGGACTTACTTATCTCATCAGGCATAAACTCTTACCATTGCTCCTGTCCCATCAGTTATACAAGTTTGCCAAACCTGACCCACTGGTTTTTCTCCAGCTTGCAATTAAGGACTCATCTTGGACAAGACTTATTACTCCAGGAATCCTTTCCCAAATTGCAAAGACTGGGTTATAGATTTCCTTCAAGGTAAATTCATGCTACCTTATTTTATGGTGACATTTTTAACTGCCTTTTAAATGTATGCATACATGTATATCTTCCTCAATGAACTATAAGCTCATTAAGAAGAGGTAAAAGTGTCTTATTCATCATTATAGCATAAACCAATAAAATATGTGTTGAATGAATGAAGATAACTAGTCAGTCACCTGAAAATGGCCATTTAAATTGATATAAATAATAAAAAGATATACAAAATAAAAAAGACTAGAAGAATCAGAGACTATTAATAAAATAATCAGTCTTACTTCTTCCACTCACTAGATGCTTAATTTTAATGACAACATGTTCGCTTTATTCTTTTCTTCTGGACTAGAAATGATTTTGAAAGTCTCTCTCCTTCAAAATATCGGCATTATTCGCATTCTTCTATAGGATAATTACAACAAAATCTTGTTTTAAGGAAAATTGACAATTAGTGATTTAACAAAATCAAATTGATTTTTTTTTTTTTTGAATTGGAGTCTCACTCTGTCGCCAAGGTTGGAGTGCAGTGGCATACTCACAGCCATCCCAACATCCACCTGCTGAGTACTGGCAGTCTGCCTCAGCTTTCCAAGTAGCCAAAACTACAGGCGCGCGCTACCACACCCAGCTAATTTTTTGATTCATTATAGAGTTGAGGTCTCTTGCCAAGTTGCCCAGGCTAGTCTCGAGCCCATAGACTCAGGCAATCTACTCACCTCGGCCTCCCTAAGTGCTGGGATTACAGGCTGAACCACTGAGCCCGGCCTGATTTTTTTTAAAACTAACCCAAAAGCTGTTAGTTTAATATAGTCTATTCCTCCTCCTCCTCTCTTTCCTCAACATTCAGTGACTACCTATCACCATGTCAGAGGTGATAGATTTTAGGCGCATCAATTTCTTCCCCCAGAGATTATTCACTAAGTTCTGCCTGCTTTTCATCAACTATAACTCATTACTTCAGAAAATCTCATGCCCACACAAAAATGAATCCTCTTTAAATTCTTGACTTTTCTCTTTGTGTTTCTGTCAACTCTTATCCAGTTATCCTAAGGAAATGTTCTATTTCTTGCTTGAGCCCAAACATAACCCTAATCATAAATAATGTTCAAATCAAAAACTGAAAACTGGTTAGAAATGAGGGTAAAACAAAAAAAGCACTGTCATCAATTGCTAATGTCCTGGAAATGTTGATAACTACCTTTAAGTGTCTCTATGAAAGTATGTATCCTATTCTCCTAATTAAGCCTATTTTATCCGAAGAAGATGTTTTAAATGTAATTTAAGCTTACCATTTTTTATTAACTATTCCTTTCAAGTAAATATTTCTAGAACATTAACTCCTACTAGTTTTCATTAAAAATTTATAGTATTTCAACTTCATCATGGGTTTACATTGATCTTTATAAGCTGATCTTGGATTTTACTATGACAATCAGTATCTATGTCAAAATGTATTCAAATATTCAAAGAGCTGTTTTTCAAGTGAGCACTTGAACTACAACTTATTGAAGGCTCTCTTTTGTATAATATCCCTGATAGCTGACTAATGATAAAATAAAATTCTAACTATACATCTAAAGAAGGCATATTTTAATTACAACTAGAAAACAAATTATAGGGGAAAAAGGCATTTTAAACATTTTAGTTCCCAGTTTGATAAAAACGGTTAATGGAGAAATGCAAATTTTGCTAATTTAAAGTTTGGTATTGTGTTCAGCTGTACACTGAGACCCCGAAGTGTTTTTAAAACCTAAGTTGTAGACTTCAGGACACATACATTCTTTAAAAATGAAATGTTACATAGGTATTAAAGGTGATGTAAGAATTGGTGTGCAAGGTAACTATATTGTGAACAAAGATGACCATAATAACCTATAAAGAATTTAGTTGAAAATAAGAATTTTGAAAAAGAAATATTTTAAATGCTGATGTTTGCAGAAGATACCAAATACCACAGAATAATACAAGTATGAATGGGAGAACCATAATCGCATCAAGCATTGGTAATCACTGTTACAAAGCGATTTTTGATGACTATAATACATGAATATATATGTATGCATACATTTGTACACATTTACTGAGAAAATTGTTACAAAACTGGAATCTTACAGGTAAGTTTATATTCTTATTTTTTCACACAAGCTTTTAATATGAACATTTTCCTACGACATCAAATATTTTCTATTGGCTGATTTCAAAGATTATCTATGGATATACTGATTTACTTCAAGATTTGCTTATTATTAGACAACAAAAATAAACTGTGATTATCATGAATATGATATGAATACCTTTATACTTTAAATACAAGTATTTCAAATGCATCTAGGATTACTCCTTAGCAGATAGAAAATTACAAAGAATGACCACTCAAATCCTTCATACATTTTGTTAAATTGGTTTCTAGAAACTTTGTACCAATTCCTACTTCCACAAAACCTTTATGAAAGTATTCATCTCATTATACATTTCTTAGCTTTAAGTTTTATCACTTATTGCATATTTGTCAATTTCACAGGTTAAAAAAATGTTCCTTATTGTTTTAATACATCTTTTTGACAACTTGTTAATTTGAATTTTATCATGTACTTTTTGTCATTTGTAGTTTTTACTTTTGTCTCCTTTCCACTTTCCTATGATGTATTTGTAGTTTTGTTCTATACCTATAATGAATTTTACACAACTTTACTATATTTTTGTCAATTTCTTCACAATATTCCAGATTTTTATCTTAAGTGGAAGAAGTTAGATACGATCTAATTTTACCTTCATAGAAAGACTTCTGATAGTTTAGATAATATAACAGTGTTTAATTCTCATAAAAATATAACAGAATAAATTAATGACTAACATAAAAATGTCTTAACAGAATGTTACTTCTGTAAGGCTTGAAAACTCCACTTGTGTGTGTATAGATAGCTACATATCGATCAATCATAGATCATACCATAAATCAACATAGGCAGATAGACGTAAGTATTTATATACATCTTCTTGATGCCTAAAGGAGCACCCAACACACAGTAGATATTTAAATACTTGCTGGATACTTGTCAAAGAAAGCTTTTTAATAAGTTAGAACCCATTATTTACTTAACTAAAACCAAGTTAGAATATTTTATTTATTTAATTAACAAAACCAAAAAAGAGCTTTATTCTGGAAAATTTCAGGTATTGGCAATGCAATTAGCTGAAAGAAACTTAGTATGGCAAGATTTCAAAGGTCAAACTCAAGTTAAAGTCTACAGAATTAGCCCAGAATTATTCAACAATCAATACCTTCTTTGGACATAAGGAAACTGTTACTTCATGACTGCCCTCTGCCGGTGGTATCAATTCCCTTTAATTTCCCTCCATGCACTCACTGAACCTTGGTTTCACAAAATTACTTCTAACCTGTCTCTATATATAAACCACCCACAGCTAAAAATAGCCTAGCCATCTGGAATTTAGTAAGTCTTGTAGGAAATAAATTCTGCTTCAATGTAGAGCTCTGCTTTATTTAAAGCACACCCCTCCAGGTTATCTGAGTCTGATTCTATGTTACTCTGGACCTTTCACTGCCTTTGTATTGTTTTACAAATCAATAGATTTTACATAACTGAAAGCAAAGCAAAAATAACTCTTGATTACACACTAGCAAATAAATTCTGTCAGGTAGAAGTTGAATTGACCTCACTTCCCCACTGATGAAGAAGCCAGTTTATTCATTTCCAAATTTATTTCAGTACTAATAATCTATAAAAGCCTCTGTTTTTAAATTTTTCTTTTGATCTAGTTGTAACATCTGCCTGTCTCTCTCATTAATAGTTAAATAAAACCTTTACCATTTTTCTGCTTTATATATATATATGAGAGTCAAAATTTTACATTAAAAAAATTGTTTATCAGACTGAAGCCAGATTATATTATTTTCCCCACAAAGCAGTTTGGAAATAAAATGATGTGGGACTGTAGACAATAGAGCTATGCCCAAATGGCAAAAATCAGTTCTTTCAGCCTGACCTATATTTACTGAATATGTATCATGTACTAATCACGGTCCCTGTCCTTAGGATCTCTCAATTTCATGGAGAAGAAATCCTATATACAGTTATGACTGTTTGCAATGCGAAATAGCCTGAGTGCTATGGTAGTGCTTAGAAGAAAGTAATTCAGTCGGGCTAGGTGGCTCAGCCTGTAATCCCACGCCTTTGGGAGGCTGAGGTGAGTGGATTGCCTGAGCCCGCGGGTTCGAGACCCACCTGGGCAGCGAGACCTCATCTCTACAATAAATCAAAAATCAGCCGGGCGTGGTAGTGCACGCCTGTAGTTCCAGCTACTTGGAAGGCTGAAGCGGAAGGATCACCAGAGCCCAGCAGGTTGAGGCCCGGCCACTGCACTCCACTCTGGGTGACAGAGTGAGACTCCAACTCAAAAAAAAAAAAAAAAGAAGAGAGTAATTCATTGGGAGGGGAAGGAGGAGAGAAGAAAGGGAGAGGAGGAGGAAGGGCAAAAGTCAGAAGGTGGTGAAATAACAAAAACAAAAACACCCTCAGTAAAGGACTTAAACTCTTACACATTAAGGGACAACTGACTCTCATTTATCCATAAAATACTACAAAGGTATAAGAACTATTCCTCTGTATACTGGATTGCCTGAGCCCGCGGGTTCGAGACCCGCCTGGGCAGCGAGACCTCATCTCTACAATAAATCAAAAAATCAGCCGGGCATGGTAGCGCATGCCTGTAATTCGGGCTACTCGGAAGGCTGAGGCAGAAGGATCGCCAGAGCCCAGCAGGTGAGGCTGCGGTGGCGGGGAGCGGCCACTGCACTCCAGTCTGGGCGACCGAGTGAGACTCCAACCCAAAAAAAATAAAAAATAAAAATAAATAAATAAACTGAAGTAATCATGGTAGCTTTTTGATCCATATAAAACATACTTTAAATATATTATAAAGCAGTACACATTTTACAATGAAGTAAACTTGCAGCCAAGTACAACCTGAATACTTTTTGTATACTAACTTACTATTTACCAATGAATCTACTACCTAGTTACTCTGAATACCAGTTCACTTTTACTATACAAGCTGTAAAATATGCAAAAATTTTGACCTTGTGTTATAAATGAGGGAAACAACTGGTCACCCTTAAGGATCAAGAGATTTCTACCTCTGGCTTCCTTCCAGAATCTGGGACCTTTCAAAGGAAGTTAGCAAAGTAATTTCCTGTTGCTATTGTGACTGTTCCTGACTCCTAACATCATAGCTTCCAGGAGGCATTTCAATGTGTAAGGAGAATTGTGGAACTAGGTAAAGGATTTGCTCCTAGCTGCAGAACTGCATCCCCACAGGTTTATAGAGTTAACTTGAAGAAAAATTTAAAGTGGATAGTAAACAGCAGGGATGTTAAGATTACAGAAAATAAAAGACTCAGAGAAAAACCTTAAGTATTAAATGACTAATATAAGGTACTATTTTGAACAGAGCAATTAATACTTAAAGTCTACATCGTATTTTATAGTTTATAATGTACTTGAAGATGTTAATATTAAATTTGATTTTCACAATAATTCTAGTAAGCAGATCCGAATATCTCCCATTTTACAGATGAGAAACCAATACTAAGACAAGTTGACTTGTGCAAAGTAATATAGTTTACATGAATAAAGTTGAACCCAGAATACCAGCCTTTAAATTACTCATTCAACTACAATTATTCACATTCTTCCTCAATATATAAGAAGATGCTACACATTAGAGCCTTTAATGCATCATATTTCTACACACAGAAACTTATAATAAATATTTGTTGGATGAATAAATGAATTATTATACTAAAAAGTCAATAATTAAAATATGAGTGACAAAAATACTGTAAAGTACTCCTTTAATAAAGATACATTTGAGAGTCAACTACAACACAAAGTAACTATATAATTAAAGAAAAATACTTTAAACATAAATATGCTTTAATATATGTAAATATTTAAATAAAAGCCTGTATTTAAATATCTGTAAATGCCCTTAATTACCATTCTAGATAGACTGCTACATTTTTTGTACTTGAAAATATTGTTTTTACAAGATATTTATTAAATTTTCTTTAAAACTATAACCAAAATGCATATGACAAATATTTTACCATACTTTTATTGTGTGTGTGTGTGTGTGTGCATGTGTCTAAATGGAAGAAAACCAACATATTTTAATAATAAGTAGGATAAAACATTATCTGGCTATAAATGCAACACTCTCAAAGGCTGGGTCCTGACAATTATCATAATCCTTTAGAAATTGTTTACATTATGATTAAAAATCACTTTGTTCCTATGTTCCCACAACTAGTTCATATGGTAAAAAGATCAGTAAACTTACTTTTATGCATAACATCTTTAACATTTGCTCCCCTTTCTGTGCTTGTGATTAAATGTAACATTTTGAAATCCCAAAGTTCTGAGGAAAACATAAATCCTTGTCTCACAGCTGCTGTTTGACTGTGGAAACACATGCATTTTCTTCTCAAGCATCTACCATCAAAACTCCCAAAGGGCTTGGACTGGAGAACACCTGCATCTCTTCATTTAGTTCCAATAACAGAGCCTAAACTCCAAAATTACAAAAATAGACGCTCTGTTCAGCTGTAGTTACATTTTGCCCCTAATTCCCGTGAACAAAAATGCTAGGAGCATGAAATCATTCAGGCAAGCTCTGTCATCAAGAGGATAAGATTTTTTGCACCAGAAGCCCAGTGGGAACATGATAGAAAACTGGCAACAATTACAGATAAAGTACATAGTAAAGTCCTCAGGGAGGAAAGAGGAAATGTAATAAGATAGATGGGTATAATTTTTACACATTTATGCCCAAACCACAAATGTGAATTGTCTTTAATTGCTACAATATATAAGCATTCTTATTCATGTGTTCTGTCAAAAATACTAAAACCATAACTTCAAGGCAGTTCACTTATTTCTACATTTTGAGGGTTTTTTTGAAACAAAAAAGACATTCCCTATAAAACTTACAATGTAAAATATCGTCTCTATTTTTAAAACTAATAAACAATTCATATTCTAACCAACTAACTATGAATGCTGAAATAAATAAGTATATCTGTTTGCTGGTATGTTTTAATCAAGAAAGAGAACTACCTCCCAATCTAACTGTGAATATCCAGAGAGTAGAACTGTAACTATAACTTGGTTTTCCTATGCCAATGATCAAAAGTTTCCCACATTTGATAAGTAAAATATAAAATTATTTTTAATCTATGACAATGTGGTAAAGTTAAAAACTTTTTACTACTTATTTCTGCAGTGAATTACACAAGAGACTAAGAAGATTGGCTTACATGGGCATTATATTTAAAGACGCTTTAAGAGGAACACATTATTATGTTAAAATAACAGCATAATCACATAATTATGTTTTTCTTATCTTGGGAAAAATGTTATTTTGAGTTCTACATATTAAAAGCAAAAATGACATGTGCATCTGGCTTACATAGTGACTATAGCTAAGCATATACTTTAAAAGATATCTTCTTTATTAATGTTGGACTAAAATCATTTAGGTAAAATTTCATAGGAAAAAGAAAAAGTTCTCCATGTAGGTTCATAAACTAACATAGACATATAAAATATGCAAAGATGTCTCAAGATTAGTTCATGTGGAAAAGAAATAGTTTCCAGCGGCACAAAAGCTGAAGACAAATGGCAACTAAAAAGAAGTCCACTATACAATTCTGAGAAATATACATGCTGTACTTTGTGCTATATAGAGGACTATGTTAATTTTGGAGTACCATTTTAAAGGAGACATTTTCAAACATGTAATAGAAGTAATCAATATGGCAATGAATCTTAAGAGATATCATGTGGAAAATGGCTGAAACAAATGTATGATGGTTAGACTAGGCTATTTAGTTTAATTTTAAAAGCTCTGAACATCAACCATATGCACCATGTGCAGGGAAGAAAGGAGGAGGAATTAAGCTAGTGCTGACATTGACAGCATTAAGAGGCAAACAGTGCTATTAACTGGAAGTGAATAATGAAGTATGAAACAAGGGAGGAAATTATAATGACTTTGGGATTTTTTGTTTTGTTTTTTGAATCGAGTTCTCACTTCATGCAGGCTGGAGAACAGTGGCACAATCATGGCTCACCATAGCTTCGACCTTCTGGACTCAGATGATCCTTTTGTCTCACCCTCATGAGTGGCTGGAACTACAGCTGTGTGCCACCAGGCCTGGCTAATTTTATTTTTTGTAGAGATGAGGTTTCCTTATGTTGCCTAGGTTGATCTTGAACTCCTGGGCTCAAGTAATTCCCCTGCCTCAGTCTCTCAAAGTGCTGGGATTACAGGCATGAGCCGCTATACCTGGCCAAGTTTAGTTTTAAATATATTAGGTATCATTCAAATATCCATAAGAAAAACTTTAGGATGAGGCTAAAATTTGGATCTCAAAATAAAATAGACATAAAAATATGAACTTGCGGTTGGTTGATAAAAAGTTAATTAAATCATTCAAACAGAAAGAAGGCCAATAAAATAATCTTGAAAACAATCTATATTTAAGGCCCAAAGGAAAGAAATATGTTTGAGGAGGGGAATGAAGCAAGGAAATCTAGAAACTACACTGTTCTGGTGTCAAGAATTGTGTCAAGAATTAAGAAGGACCTAAGATTATACACTATCACGGCTTAATTAATGCTGCAGAAGACAAGGTTCCCAAGTCATGACTAAGAACGTATTACTCACGGCACAGGAAGCAGCATGAATATCAACATATTTTGTTTGTTTTTGCTTTGTATCATTTTGTCACCCAGGCTGGAGTGCAGCCTCAACCTGCTGGGCTCAGGTGATCCTTCAGCCTCAGCTTTCCAAGTAGCTGGAACCACAGGCATGCACCACCACACCCAGCTAATTTTTTGATTAATTGTAGAGACAAGGTCTTACCAAGTTGCCCGGGCTGGTCTCGAACCCTTGGACTCAGGCAATCCTCTTGCCTCTGCCCCCCAAAGTGCTGGGATTACAGACATGAGCCACCACACATGGCAATTATCAACATATTTGATCAGTTCCCTTGGCCCACAAGTTCACAAGGTGATACTGTACAGATTTGTTCAGAAACACAACTGTATGTGCAGTGAATTACATAACAGGAGATGAACCCTCAGTTAGGGACCCAAATGTTTTATAACAGGCAGTAAGCGTGCCTTCCCTTTACTCCAAAATGAGATACTATAGTTATAATCTTCCAAGGCAATACACTTTACAAACATCTTTGAAAAGACAATCTAGAACAAAGGACAGTCAGTACCTCAATTCACAAGAAATACAAAAACACAAAAAACCCATAGAGACTTGTCTCTTAACACCTGAAAGCCAAAAGAGAGTAATGTTTCAACAGAAAAAGTATGATCATAGTAATAAATGATGGAAACTAAAGAGAAAAAATACTGAATAAGGGGGGGAAAAGCTATGAAAGGTAAGATAATAACTATTGTCAGGTACACTTAAGCCTGATATTATTTTTTGTCACTTAAAAGAGTAAGATCAAACCAAGAAAAGGAAGTTATAGTCCAATGAACAAATAATCTAATAGTAATTAGAACTATTAGTAGATATTTTCTCCAGTGGGAGAAATATGTAGAAGAGAAAAAAGAAACAGGAAGAGAAAGGGAAAGGAGGCTAACATGTATTATGAACTTACTATTTATCTGTCAAAAACATTTATATCCTTGACCATCTGTCACAGATGTACATTCATTTATTCATTCATTCAACAAATGATTTCTCAAACATTTCTTACGTATCAACCAATGTTAGGACCTGGAGATTAAATGACAACCAACCAGTGACTCTGCCATTATGGAACTCACTGTCAAGTGGTGAAGACAGACTATATAAATATACATTGTCATAAGGTCTATAAAATAATGTAACAAAGGTATTTAATTAAATTGAGTGTGTGGGGAGGGAAGCAGAGAAGAACAGAGAGGTAGCACTTGAGCTAAGATCTTAACACTTAGCTGGAATTAAACAGGTATAGAAAAGGCAAGAATTGTTGTGATAATCCCAGACAGAAAAAAGAAAACAGCTTATGTAAAAGTATAATCAACACTGAGGAACTGAAAAAAGCCCTGTAGAGCTGGAGCAAATAGACAGCAGGAACCATGTAAACGGAGCTCCTAACACTGGCTTAGAAATTGAAATGATGGCCTAGGTTCCTTTTATTCTAAGTTGCTATTACTTTGTGATCATTTTATATTCCTAAATAGCAGACACTCCAATATTTATACATTAACACTATGACTGGCCAGGCTCTGTGGCTCAGCTTGTAATCCAAGGCGAGTGAATTGCCTGAGCCCTCAGGTTTGAGACCAGCCCCAGCAACTTGGCGAGACCTCGTCTCTACAATAAAAGAAAAAAAAAATTAGCCAGGCATGGTATCATGTGCCTGTAGTTCCAGCTACTTGAGAGGCTGAGGCAGAAGGATTGCCAGCGCCCAGCAGGTCGATGCTGGGGTGACCGTGAGTATGCCACTGTACTCCAGCCTGGGCAACAGAGTGAGACTCCAACTCAAAAAAAAAACTATGATGAACAAAGACTCATAACTTTTTAGTACACAGAACCTGCTATAAGTCATAGGCTAAATATAGCATATGAAGAAGAGCCAAAGTCTATACTTAAAAGATAAAGGATGAAAAATGTTTAGAACCCATCTTTAAATGTTTTGCATACATCAATTTATAGTCACTAAGTGCTTCTACCTATGAAGGTGCCATAGAAGCATCTATTTCTCTATTTGACTCCTAATATCTATACAAATGTGAGAAATGTTAGTGTCATTAAATGGTTCCCCTGAATAGTAACCATTAATACTGGCACACTGTATTCTCACAAGAGCCTTCAGTCGCTTCACTGTTAATCAGAGTCAGTCAAGTGCAGAATTCCATCAAGAAGGGAAGAGGGAAAAGTGCAAAGGGAGTTGCTGAGACTTCAAAAACAAAGCAATGCTGTGAGATCATGAAAGTGTGACTCTTTTGACAGTGCCTAATACAAAGTGAAAAAGAAGCTCCTCAAAGTCAAAAGCTTTGAAGACTGGATGTAGAGTGTTTAGCAATGTGAATCCTGAGGTTAAAATACAAAATGGTGAATACCCTAAGACAGTGGGAAAATGTTATAGTCAGAAGCCTCAGATTCTAGTCTGACTTGCTAGACACTTGGACAAGTCATTTACCTTTTAGGTCTCTATTTCCTACTCTGTAGGACACAAATAATATATGATGCGCATAAAACAGTTTTGATTTATAAGCAAATAAAATAATTTATATTGAAGTGATTTTAAAATAGCAAAGTATTATTTTTATAATGAGTTTCATTAATACCATTAATATTTCTTTCAGTCGTATTAATTCCAAATTCCCATTAATAAAGCTGTCCACTCCCTCTCATTCTGAAATAACGGTCAAAAGACTCTGCCTAAGTAAGCTCCTCTCAAAACTCACTTCCCGACTGACTTCTTTATACCATCTGCAACATTTGCTGGTCCCCAGTTTTAGCCATCATGCCCCTCAGTTTGGGAGTATATGTACAATGGCAGCTGTCTTCCACACATCATGTCATGATCTTAAGAAGCCAGTTAGTATAACTATCATTCACATTCTGTAAGACCATGGGAAAAGTTCACTAACAACTTCTTCTAGACATCAGTCTGTCTGTGAAAACACAAAGAGATTACTCATGCTTCTCTTTAATTGTTTATCTAGAAAAGTTTACTCATCCAACATCTTTTTTTTTTCCTTAAACACCAGGGAAGTCTCCTGTCTCATTTCCATTAGATGTTCCAACCTCAAAAAACAACAAAAAAGTAAATGTCATCATGCCATCATCACTTACTTGTTCATTCACTAAATATTTATTGTTAGCCTACTATATGTCAGGTATTATTCTAGAAGGTAGGAATATAGCAGTGAGACAAAAACTCCTGCCCAAATGAAATATAAAATTCTAATAGCAGGGGGAAAATTCAATATAAGTAATTAATATATATAATATGGCAGATTCTGATAAGTACTAAGAAAAACTAAAGAAGAGTAGATATGTAAGAAGTGTCAGAGTGTGTGTACTGTGTGTGTGTGTGTGTGTGTGTGTGTGTGTGTGTGTGAAAGAAAGAGACAGACAGAGAAACAGAGAGAAAATTTAGATATAGTGGCAAGGAAAGTACTGGCTGAGAGGTTGATATTTCAACAAAGTCTTGAAGGACTGTTAATAAATTATTATTTATTTTAGATTTATGAGTTGCTAGAACATCAGTTATATATATACTCACACACTCAATTTTTTTTTTTTTTTTTTGAGATGGAGTCTCACTCCATCACCCAGGCTGGAGTGCGGTGGCACACTCACCGCCACCCCAGCATTGACCCGCTGGGATCCGGTGATCCTTCCACTTCAGCCTTCCAAGTAGCTGGAACTACAGGCACGTTCTACCATGCCTGGCTAATTTTTCTCTCTTTTTTTTGTAGAGACGAGGTCTTGCCAAGTTGCCCGGGCTGGTCTTGAAATCACAGGCTCAGGCAATCCATTCACCTCAGTCTGCCAAAGGGCTGGGATTACAGGCTGAGCCACCAAGTCCAGGAGCGTGCCACTGCACTCCCGTCTGGGCAACAGAGTGAGACTTCAACTCAAAAAAAAATGCTTTTAAATTACAAAGGATAATATACTGTTAGGAGAAAGATCAGTTTATGATTTAAATAGCCTTGACTCATTAACTCATCCTAAATGTATATATGGCAAAATCAAAAATTAGGAGTCTCTATCCAACTCAAGAACATGTAGTACATTCAATAAGAGTAATCCCTTTCTTACATATCAAAACCATAACAGAATGGTTTGGTCATTTCAATAACATCTTTTTTTTTAATAATAATTTTTTAAATTATAAAGATGTGGGGTACAATTTAGGGTTAGGTATACAAACGTTGATTATGTAGGTACCCTTGTTGATGAGGTATGCCTCTCACTCCCCTAGCAGTTTCCCTCAACTGCCAATCCCACCCCGTTTCCCTGACAGTTTCTCACTACTGCCAATCTCTTTTTTATAGTATTATAATTGTTCAAGGTCCACTTATGAGTGAGAACATATGGTAATCTGTTCTTTGTTTCTGTGATAGATCACTGAGTATAATCAACTCCAAATCCATCCAAGTTGCTGGAAAGTCCATATGCTTGTTTTTCTTATGGCTGCATAATATTCCATTGTGTATATGTACCAGATTTCTTTATCCAGCCCAGCTTCACTTATCATCAGAGAAATGCAAATCAAAACCACACTGAGATACCACTTAACCCCAGTAAGAATGACCGTTATTAATAAAACTAACAGCAACAGATGCTGGCAAGGATGTGAAGAAAAATGAATGCTTCTACACTGCTGGTGGGAATGCAAACTAGTGCAGCCTCTCTAGAAGACAGTGCGGCAATTTCTGAAAGAACTAGAAATTTAACTTCCATATGACCCAGCAATTCCCTTATTGGGAATATACCCAGAGAACTCAAATCATTCTACAAAAAAGATACCTGCACACGTATGTATGTTGCAGCTCTATTTACAATAGCAAAAACATGGAACCAACCATGTTAATAACATCTTAATAATCGAAAGATTTGAAAACCAAAACTACTATATGAGCCAGGCTCGGTGGCTCAGCCTGTAATCCCGCACTTTGGGAGGCTGAGGTGAGTGGATTGCCTGAGCCCGCGGATTCGAGACCCGTCTGGGCAACTTGGCGAGACCTCAGCTCTACAATAAATCAAAAAGTTAGCCAGGCGTGGTAGCGTACGCCTGTAGTTCCAGCTACTTGGAAGGCTGAGGTGGAAGGATCGCCGGAGCCCAGCAGTCAAGGCTGCAGTGGCCGGGAGCGTGCCACTGCACTCCAGTCTGGGCAACAGAGTGAGACTCCAACTCAAAAAAAAAAGAAAAAAAAAAACACAAAAAACACTACTATATGGATAACTATATAATGGAGTTTACTAAGCAGCATATTTAAAAAATATAATTAAATAGGCATTAACAAAGGCGTTAAGTTTATTTAACCACCAATACCTTCTTTCTAAAACCAGGATACAATCCACATAGCCAAATCTGGTCTACTTCCAGTTTTCATTAAACAAAGTTTTATTGAAATACAGTCACATAGATTTATTTAAGTCTTGCCTGTGGTGACTTTGGAGCCACAACAGCAGAACTGAATAGCTGAGACAGAGACCATATAATCCACAAAGGCTAAGATATTAACCATCATATCCTTTATTAATATGTTTACCAATCACTACCTTAAGACTGTTGTAATGTCAGGGAATCCTTACACTCACCTCTCAAATACTAATTTCCAGTCTCTAATACAGATGCCATTCAGCTGTAAATACTACTGCAACAAACTCATCTTTCAAATGTTTTTGTGTCCCTGCAGATGTGGACTTTGTGCAGTGTTTTGTTTAATATTCACCTCCACATAGTCTCTGTCTAGTCAGTTAATTACAAATATTTTCATAGTTTCTCCTTTGAACACAGTAATGTTGAATATACTTTCTATAAACTACAGGACTTGCTGAATAATGTTAATGGAGCTATACTCCTAGGCAGCTATTTGAAACCACTCACTGACCAATTAATTCTAAAGAAATATTTCTGAACCCACCACCTTCATCTTTTAAAATAATCTCTATTGACTACCATATTCTAGCCTTGTTGACAGACCACTTCTACTATACTAATGAATTACTGGCTAAGTGAACTCATGGCTGATATTGATCTTTACGTAGTATACTTATTTTTCCCCCTCAGTTTTCATTAATCCTTCTAATAATCTCCTCCCAACATTATATCTCCTCTCAGTATGATCTCATAAGAAATGAGATCATGACCTATGAGTATTTTTCTCAACTCCACCATCAGATCTTTTCCTTCCTAAAATGTTACAGATGGCACAGTTAATTTTAATGTCAAACCATAGGTTACCAAATGATACCATCCCAAGAAAATATATATTATATTTTATGTGATATTTTAAAACCTAGTTGTTCTTTATAGATATAAATCTGAGGTTAAGTGCTATACATACAGTTAAATTATCTCACATAAACTAAATAAAATAAACTAATACAATAATTATTGTTTATAAACACATTTCAATAATCAAAAATGACACAAAAATACTTCATCTGAATTTTGAAAAAGCACAACTGCAGAAAATATCCCAATGGACACAAATTGCTAAAAAAAAAAAAAAAAATTAAAAAGCCCAATTTTAAAAGCCTTTCTAAAGAAAATGCTAAATAAGGTAATGATAGGTTTGTACTCACCAGAATTGTGGCAGTAGTCCATATACTGTGGAACTTGAATTGTGAAGGCTATCAGATCGGGAGCTAAGAGAGATTCTGGCTTTCTACTCTCATTGAGCCACTTGGTGCTATGAAGGTCTTTAGTGTCAGAAGGACCCTGAAGCAAGGGAATCAATTTCTCTTTTCCGCTGTCAACTGAACAGAAATATTTATAAAATCACAACAAATCTTACTAAATAAAATATAGGAGTAGCTTGAGAATGCTTGATTTTAAAATATACTAACAACATTTCAATTGTTATATTTGGTAATTTTAAGTTGTCCATTTAGTTATACTCTAAGGAGTCTGATAAAATTTAAAGCCTTTTTAACTCTTAGAATGAAATTTTGACATTTTGCTAGTGAATATAGAACATATTCAGAAAAATTTATAAGAGGAAACAACTTGAACACACTGTCTTCTAAAAAATTCAAAATCTATATACTTTTATAAACTTCTCTTAAAATTTAATTTGCCCTAAAAAAGTTATAAATAGTTTAAGAAAAATATTATAAAGTAAAATATTCATAGTAAGGTTAAATCAATTACAACCCCAAATTTAAAAACAACTGGATTTTCTGTTTAATTCTATTATACTAACAACACTTAATTTAGTTCTTTGGTGTAATACATATCTATACCCCCATTCCTCCCAAAAATATAAGAACATTCCTTGTTTTTTCTCTATCATAACCAATTATAAAACTATGTAACATTTTTTCCTTAAACAAATAATAATTTTTTTAAGTCAAGAAGTATCATCCTGGCACAATTAAAAATTTTTTAAGTAAAAATTTAAAACCTCTGATTCATAGGAACAATGAGTAAATTCTTGTTTCAGTAACGCTCCTTGTAAAATGCAAGGCCAATTCTCCTATACAGGCAATAAAGTTTTACACGGTCCAGCTGCACATACCTGGGGCTTTGGCACAAATTTTTATTGATCCCACGGTCCCAGAGGCACATTTGACCAATGATGTGCTGCAGTACTTCAATTCAACATTCTGGATTGAGCCCTCAAGAGTTGGCAGGGGATTCTTAGATTTCACACCTAATAAAAGAAAACTGCAAATGTACTAGCCGATTGAATTTAAATAATTTTTATACTCCTTCACCAAGGCATTTAAACTTAATTATACTTTAATTATCTGCCTCAGATGTTCTTACAGTATTTGTGTTAGGTTTCATAGTTTAGTGTTTAGGAGGTGCAAGGATGCAGTTTTAAAATAAATGGGCTGAACTCTCATAACTATACTTATGCCGTCAGCTCTTGATTAGTCAAGCTCAAGAAATACAAGTTAATACATAAATATTTCTTTCAAAAACAAGAGAAAGCTTTAAATATTAGATTTGGCTTTAGAATACAGAGTAAGATTTTTCTTTTTGAAGCAAATTTCACTTATAAATTGAGTTTCATTTAGGAAAACATTTAAACATAAAACTACCTGCGTAAACAAACTCTCCAAAACATCTTGGTCAGGTGAAAGGAGAAGACAGAAACAAAATACAGGTTGAGTAGCCCTTCTCTGAAACGCTTGGAACAAGACATATTTCAAATTTCACATTCTGTCAGATTTTAGAATACGAGTATTTGGTTTAAATACTTACCAGTAAAGCATCCCTAATCTGCGAATCCAAAATCTGAAATGCTCCAAAGAACATTTCCTTGAAGTGCTAGCACTCAAAAAGATTCAGATTTTGGAGCATTCTAGATTTCAAATATTCAAAGTATGTAAAAACAGCTCCTAAGTTAAAATCAATACTTAGAAACAAAACTGACATGCTCTGAATAGGTCAAAGGAAGTAAAGAAATTTTTATTAATTAGCCAAAAAAGTGGATATTAACATCTCTATTACATTCCCATTTGCGGAAGGATATAAAAGCACAGAAAGTAATAACTACCATGAGTAAATGGTTGGGAAAAGATAATTCAAAAGGGAAGACCTCATTTTTATCCTCAAGTGTTAGGTAAAACTATACAGGCAGAGAAGTCGTAAAAACTGATAGTATTGACAATCAGTACAGCATTGACAACCACAACGATGACACAATAATGATGACGACGATGATTATGATGATGATAATGAATTCTCATCAGTTAATATTTACTGAGGATTTAGTATGTTATGCAAATCATATCATTCAATCCTTACAACAGGCCTATAGTATGGATATCATCATTATCCAAATTTTATAGATGAGGATACAATGGATTACATAAGTTATCAAACTTGCCCAAAGTATTACCGTTTCTAAGCAAAACAGCTAAGGTGTTTAACACAATCTGAGCTCATCACAGAAGACTTTACCAGTCATTTTGCTGATATTCATGAAAACCTACCAACATAGTTTTCCTTTTTTTCCTCCAATCCACATTTTGGTTAAATATACTCTATCCTTTGTATTTGGACCGTCGTTAACTATATATGAATAATTAAGAAGACCACAAACTTTTTATGACAGATGTATTAGATTATTCTAAAATCTTTCAAAGTTTGTGTTCAAGAAGATTCATAATCTCTCAAAGAAATTACGAATAAGTCATCCTGAGCTGTGGACCAGGAATCTACAATTTAACTAACACATTAAATGATCTGTAAATGGTTAGAAGATGTCATTCTGAGAAATACCTTGCCCCATGCTAACCCTTACTTCAGAAGGAACTATTAATTTGCTAATTTATATTTGGTCTGTATATAATTATATATTGACCGGTTGCTATTTTCCAGTATCTGACACCTGTGTTGTGTTCATTTGAAGTGGTATCCATTATTGTCTGAGAAGGAGTTCTAAACTTGGGTCTACAGCAGACTTTCAGCAGTTATGTAACCCATAAAATGATAACTAAAATGTTTTATGTTTATGCATTTTTCTAAGGCATTTTTATCATATTCTCAAAATCCATTTCTCAAATAACGTTAATATCTCAAAAAATTCAATAGTGCCAATAATACTAAAAGAATCATCATAGTAGTAGTACTAGTTATCATCGTACCAAATAATCACTGAGCACTTACTAAGTACTACGCACTATACTTATTTTATTTATTCAGCACGCACGCGCCTGTGCGCACGCGCACACACACACACACACATACACACACACACACACACACACACACACACACAAAATCTGCGGTGGCTATTACTATATCCACTTTAATATAGAAAAACAAAGGCCTAGAGAAATAACGATTTTGTCAAAGGCTCAAGTAAGAAAGTGGTAAAGGCTGGATCACATTATCCTTATAAGAAAGGATGTAGTGCTACTCTACCTATTTAACATCTATAATGGTCACAGGGAGTTACAGTCAGTGGATAACTTACCCTGCTCCAACCACTATATTAGAGGATGAGAGGGAGACATACTCAATAATACCCTACTGCCTTCACAGACTCTCACTCTATACCAAATTTTCAAAAACCTATAGGAAACCTTACAGCAGTCAGAAGACAAGAACTCCTAAAAGATTCTCTCAAGAGCTGCTGACAGTGTCAAGAACTAAAAGAATTGAATTAGTTTCTGGTATATACAAAAGCCAAAAAATATGGAAAGCCAAATGATTTTGTTTTAAAATTATTTAATAACCCTGCTTCCTTTACAGTTTGCAAAGCTTAGTATGCTACTTTGAATCATAAATAATGGGTCTCTGTTAATATCTCATGCATGTTACATACAAGACTTTTATCAGAAGAAGCCACCTAAAACCTCTTCTGGTAAGAATCTTATATACCTGTATAAGCATTTTGGTTTAGACCAATATTATCAAGAACTTAGTTCTACATGTTTACTATCATTATGTTTTTCAGATAATTTTAAATTTGTTTTAACAACAAAACATCATTATGCCATCGTTTCTCCTTAAAAAAAGATTTTTAATAAAGTAAACTCATTTGTTTTCAGTGACACAAGCTCAGATTTTTAAAAAGGAGAATAATTATGTCATAATTTGATAGACTTTAATATCAAATAGAGAAAAGTTGCTAGAAAAAATAGTCTCCGTTTCTTTCCACTTTACCTCTCAACCGAAAATTGCAAAATGCTGCAAATATAACCAATAGAAAGGCAGAGGGAGCAGAGTCTTGGCATTACACAACTCAGGGCACCATTGACATCATGTTTTACATGAATCCTGTGCTCTGAAACTGTGAAATCAATGTGGAAAGCAATGTGGTGAAACAAAACGAGCAGTATCACTGAAGCTAAATAAATGTGCTTCAGATATAGGCAGCATTACCTAACTTGTAATTAGGTGGCTTAAGGCAAGTCACTATTTATTACTCTTATTTGTGAAGGCCAAAATAACTGTAGTTATCTTCAACGTATTTAACTCTGAGAACTCACTGAAATTTATACAGAACTTAATTTAGAAAAGGGATACAATATTTTTGTAGGATATATAGACAGTTGACATGAGTCAAAAGGACAATCACAAAGATAATGAAAACAACTTAAATTTGAAAAAGTGCTTTACGGGGTACTATATTTACCCAAATGTTGCTGTCATAGCCCACTATGGGAAAAGAAGGCATCCCTAAGGCGCTGCAATTGATATGTAATTTTACGCTGTACTACCAATAAAGTAATCTAAAAATAATTAGCAATTTTTATAACACAATTAAATATAAAATAGTGTGCTATTTCTTATTCTAATGCTTTTATGAAAAATATCAGCTCCTAACACAAATTCCTTTTTTTTTTTTTTTTTTTGAGTTAGATTCTCACTCTGTCACCCAGACTGGAGTTCAGTGGCCGCTCCCGGCCACTGCAGCCTTGACTTGCTGGGCTCCAGCGATCCTTCCGCCTCAGCCTTCCAAGTAGCTGGAACTACAGGCACACACTACCACACCTGGCTCATTTTTTATTTATTGCAGAGATGAAGTCTCGCCAAGTTGCCCAGGCGGGTCTTGAACCCGTGGGCTCAGGCAATCCACTCACCTCAGCCTCCCAAAGGCGCGGGATTAAAGGCTGAGCCACCAAGCCCGGCTCTAATACAAATTCTAAATCCTGTGGTGGGTGTATCATTAACTCTAATGCTGTCTCTTGCCTGCCATCATTCTTCCAGTCTCAATGAGGCCTATTCCTCAGTGTCAACTCTGTAGCACTCAACAGTCAACTTATGAGCACTTCTGTTAATTATCATCTATAAATTACAAGATGAACTAATGAGAATTAGCTGTACATCCTTGTGCAATAAAAGATTAAGGAGTCAAAACATATGCTTACTTCTATTCCCCCACTGAACTCTACCCAAAAGACTGTTAAATTTTAAGGCCCTAAACTGAAAAAGAAATGAAAATGAAAAGAACTAAATGAATAGCTCTCAAAGAGGCAAGAGCTGTCATTAAAATTGTGAAAGATGGATAACTGATGAACAAGTAGCAATGAGCAGACTTAGCAGAATAGAGAAATATGTCTGTACGAGATTAAAGTAGAAGCAAGTTGTTCTGCAATAAGCACCTGAAAGATAAGAATTAACGAGGCAAAGCAGTTCAGAATGCAGAGGGATGCAAATGAGGCCAAAAAGATCAGGAGTGACTGAAAGTCTATTTAATAACCACAGATGCTTTCCCTTAATCCATGTAGTCAAGCAACTACCATGGAGAAGACTAAAGGTTTTATTCTGGAAAGGTTAAACCAGAAAGACTCTGGACTAAGGAATATGAGATATAATCAGAAGGCACCTGATAAAAGGAGTCAATTATGTGAAAAATCTATACAAAATATATGTACTGGATAATGAGGTCGCCTCTTCTTTTATATTCTAAGAACTCTGAGTACCAGGCTTACTACATTCAGGAAAGAAATAGAAGAATTTCACTGGGCTCGGTGGCTCAGCCTGTAATCCCGCGCCTTTGGGAGGCTGAGGTGAGTGGATTGCCTGAGCCTGCGGGTTCGAGATCCGCCTGGGCAGCGAGATCTCATCTCTACAATAAATCAAAATATCAGCTAGGCGTGGTAGTGCATGCCTGTAATTCCGGTTACTGGGAAGGCTGAGGCGGAAGGATCGCCAGAGCCCAGAAGGTCGAGGTTGCGGTGACCGGGAGCGGCCATCCACTCCAGTCTGGGTGACAGAGTGAGACTCCAACTCAAAAAAAAAAAAGAAATAGAAGAATTTCTCTTTGCAACCTGGCAAATCCAAGAGAAAGGAACCAGTGATATTGATAATTGGTTACACCTGAACAAAAAAAAGAGTTGTGTCCAATTCCTTTGCAATGACACCAGGGCATTCAACAGATACCAACCTCACATAGAGGTTGGAACTTGGGGTAAACAATTAATTCTGGAAGCAGGAAAAAACTTCAAAAACTGATGATAGTAATTTCTATCCTCAAAGACAGTACAGAAGATACGGCAACAAGAACTAGACGTTTATTTCAAATGCCCAAAGAAGTAAAAAAAACTCTTAGAAATTAAACACATGATATTAATTATTTTTAAATTAACAGAAAGATTGGGGGAAAAGTTGAGGAACTCTCCTATAAATTAAAACCAAAAAATCCAAAGAGACTTAAAATGGAAAGAAAGTGAATATAAACAGTCCAATGTCTGCAACTAAAATGTCCAGAAAGAACTACTAAAAGAAAATGGGGTAAATAATCAAGTAAACAATTCAACTCAAGCCTGTAATCCCAGTACTTTAGGAGGCTGAGGTGAGAGGATTGCATGAGCCCACAGGTTTGAGAACAGCCTGGGCAACTTGGCAAGACCTCATCTCTACAATAAATCAAAAAGTCAGTTGGGCATGGCAACACGTGCGCCTGTAGTTCTGGCTACTTGGAAGGCTGAGGCAGAAGGACTGCTGGAGCCCAGTAGGTCAATGCTGGGGTGGCCGTGAGTGTGCCACTGCACTCCAGCCTGGGTGACAGAGTGAGACTCCAACTCAAACAACAAAAAAAAGAATTCAAGAATATTTTCCAAACTAAAGAAAGCTCCAAATCTACTATCCAGTATAATGGGGAAAAAAAACAAACCCACAAAAACTCACAACACCTGAACATCAGGGCTAAAGAGAAGCTCCCCAAATCTTCTGAAATGAAACAAATAGACAGACACATAAAAAGAAAAATAGGTAACATACAAAGGCTAAACAATCAGAATGGCATCAAACTTATCAACAATAACGCCAAAAAGAAAGAAGACAGACAATAAAGAAATACTTTTAAATTTCTGTAGGAAAATAATTCCCACCATAAAAAACTACGCACAGCCAGCAATCAATCCATGTCCAGGTAAAATAAATATTCATTCAGACATGCCAGAGTTGAAAAAAGTTTACTTCCTACACCAGAAAGACAACTAGAAGACTGTGCTATACCAAACAGAGGGAGTAAATAAAGAATCAGTAACATATGTGGTCTAAGAAACAGGGTATGTAACATAAGAGAGAAGCAAAACCTGGGACAATCATAAAAGAAATTTCAGGGCATCTCTATAGTAGGCTTAGGGAGCAAATAGAAAGTGAAACAGGACTGGACGTAATGGCTCAAGCCTGTAATCCAGCAGGTCGATGCTGGGGTGGCCATGAGCATGCCACTGCATTCCAGCCTGGGTGATGGAGTGAGACTTCAACTCAAAAAAAGAAAAAAGATTCCAAAAACCAAAAAATTAAAACTGTCTAATGCAATTAAACATATTGAGAGAAGACAAATTTTTCTGTCAGTGTTTTGGAGAATGTAAAACAAGTACATAGAATACTAATCAAAAACCAAGCCAGTTATTGACTCCAAGAATAAAAGTTTTATAGGGGAAAAAAATTTAATGGTAGCATATTATAATTCATACATATATGTTCATAATATATTCTTATTAAATATATATTTAAGCAAAAATTGTGATATAATTGTATTCAAAGATTTAGGAGAAACGAAGACTAGAGACAGAGACAGTAAGTGTTGGCCTAAAAGCTAAGTCCACTGTGATAGGCAGAATAATGTACTCCTTGAAGATGTCTAGTCTGGATGACAGAGTGAGACTCCAACTCCCAAAAAAAAAAAAAAAAAAAGAAGTATGTAATATCTACATACTCCTGCCTACAACAGAATGATTTAGCTTTTAGGGACAACACTCATTATCTCTAAAGAAAGACATGGATGATAAGAAACTTGTAACAAAGCATACTGTTAGTAAATTTAGAGGTATATGTCTAAAAATAAGCTGAAAAAGACTGCTTCTAAAAAGCAATAATGGTGATAAGAGGCCAGAGAACTACCACTTTTTTTATAAGCCTTGCATAACTATAATTTAATAAAATAAAAATAAAAACCCATCCAGGACTTTGAGCAGCCAGGACCCATGTTGATACTAGAAAATAATAAAATCACAGGAGAGGTATCAACAATAAAGTTTTCAGAAAGAAAAAATAGGTAAATTATTTTAAAATATGCATTAAAGGAATAGCCATAAATGTAGAGTTATGTAGGAACATTATAAAAATAACAAAGGAAAGACCTTCTAAATGTTTGATATTGTAAGAAGTAAACATTATCCTTTCAGGGGAAGAATAAAGAGAGAAAGTGAAGAAAGAATATTTATCACATAAGAAGACAGTGAAAATCTAAACAAGAGTCTCGGTAAACAAGAACTAATGAGACAGACGCACCAAGAAAGCTAATTAGTTGTAAGATTCAATAGTCGCCCAGGCTGGAGTGCAGTGGCACACTCACTGCAACACCAGCGTCAACCTGCTGGGCGTCAGTGATCCTTCCGCCTCAGCCTTCCAAGTAGCTGGAACTACAGGCACGCGATACCACGTCCAGCTAATGTTTGATTTATTGTAGAGACGAGGTCTCGCCAAGTTGCCCTCACTGGTTTCGAACCTACAAGCTCAGGCAATCAACTCGCCTCAGCCTCCCAAAGTGCTGGGATTATAGGCTGAGCCACTGTGCCCAGCCAACATAATTCTTAATATAAAATATAAACAAATAAAGTCTCCTTTATCTCTAAAAGTATATGAATCATAATCTCTCTCCTACATGTATCTGTCACAGTAACCACATACATTCTTAGAAAACTTATTTGCATACTTGATAAGAATTAACCTGACAACACCATATGTTAGTAAAGACGTGGAACAACTGGAACAACTCATCCACTCCTGTTGTGAATGCAAAGGTTCAGGCACTTTCACAAGACAGTTTGACAGTTTTTTACAAAATTAAAATACATGATCAAGTAGTCACACTCATTGAGATTTACCCCAAAGAAGTGAAACTTATGGCCACACAAAATCCTCCAGAGATATTTATAACTGCCAAAACATGAAAGGAATCACAATGTCCCTCAGAAGACGAATGAGTAAGCTGTGGTACATCCAGACAATGGAATATTAGTGCTAAATAGAAATGAGCTAACAACCCATGAAAAGGCACTGAGGAACTTTAAATGCATATTACTAAGTAAAAAAAAGCCAGTGTGAAAAGACTACATACCATATGATTCTAACTATATAACATTCTGGAAAAGACAAAACTGGAGACAGCCAAAAGATCAGTGGTTGCCAGGTGGGGAATGGGATAAATAGGGAGAACAGAGGATTTTTAGGGCTGTGAAACATTCTGTATGATATCATAATGATAGATATGTAGCATTATACATTTATCCAAAACCATATACATTTGCACAACACCAAAAGTGAACTCCAAGGTAAGCTACAGACTTGGTTAACTATGACATGGCAGTGTAGGTTCATCAAGGTAACAAAGCACCACTGTGATGAGGATGTTGATGATAACAAGGGAGGGCTATGCATCTATTGGAGTAGGTGCATGTGTTGGAGTAGGGAGTTTATAGGTAATTTCTGTACCTTTCTCTCAACTGTACTATGAATCTAAAACTTTTTTTAAAATAAAATCTTTAAAAAAAATTTTTTTAAGTACTTAACTTTCTTAGTTCTAGATATGGGAATAAAGACATTTCTGGGTACAAGAGACTAGAGAAACAAATCTTTTGATTTGGAAGGTGGCAAAGTTTGGTTAGAACACTGAAAAAATTACTTCTAGATATATTCTCACAAGAAGATTCAATAACTCACTTTGGCTGGATAAAGGAGCATCCACCAGATTGTATGCATTTGAAAGAAGGGAATTTCATATGGCCTAGGATAGATAGTGCCTCAAATATAATATGTTTTCAAATAGATAATTTTCTTTATCCTTGCCATCTTTATTATCAAGCATGGGAAACCACAAAATTAACATATATGTTGGCAGATCATATCATGAATTCTTTTCCCTCTGGTTGCCTTTAAAGGTTTATGTTTGTCTGCAGCAAACTGAAGTTTCACCAACATGTCTACTTAGAGGCATAGGTTTATTTTTCCTGCTTGGGATTTATGATTCTTAAGTCTGAAGATTCACATCTCACCTCAATTTTATCAAGAAAAAAAATCTAAAAATACTGCTTCTCTTCCACTCTCTCCTTCTGAGAGTCTAAAGACATATAAAATCTTCTCATTCTAGCATCCAGATCTATTGACAATATTTCACATTTTTCAACTCCATCTCCTGTGTTATATTCTGGGTAACTTCTTTATAACCAGTGTCAACTTCACTTAAGGTACTTTTGGCTGTGTTCAATTTGCTATTTAATCAGTTCAAATAATTCTCATCTCCAAAAATTAGACTTTTATGCATAAAAACTATCTCATCTTGTTTCTCTCTCATATTTTGATTATCTTATTTCTCATATTTTCAAATCATCTTTTACTTTTTAATCATTTTAAACAACCACTTTATACTGTTTCTAATAACTACATTATCTAACATTCTAGGAATCTAAGATGGCCATTGGACATTTCTACTGCTCTTGCTCATATTCTTTGAAATTTTGGATCATGAGTTTACATTTTACAAGGCTTCCTTTTTCAAACACATTACTAGAATTAAGTGTATGTGCCACAGCAATTACTATACTACTAGGTATTCAGGGATGTAACTAGCCCACCCAGGAACTCATTTAACTTATTAGCTTAATGGTTCCTAGGACAGGCAAGAAATTAAAATCTGAATGAGGACAAGGTTGTGGTTACAAATTCTCCAGGAAAGCACCCTTCCCCTTTCCAATCAAGGCCAACATAAGGAACCTACTTTGTTAAATCCCAAGTGAAACAGATTTTGAAACAGTCTATTTTTTCACTAGACCTTTAAATTTATGAGCTTCCTGAAGTGGAACATCAATGTCAACTCTTCCTTCTTTTCCCCATCACTTCTGGTAATCAAAACCCAAGCCCATTGGTTACTGAGGTAATAGTCTATTAGAGCAGCCCAGCCAAAGCATTAGTGCCTACTTCCCACTATGATTTTCATTTTTCTCTTTGTTTTTTGAATTTTTACAAGTCATGCTATATGTTTCATAAGTAAAAAAGTAGCTTACAGATGAATTTGTAGTGAAATCTCTCTAAGATTTCAACCATGATCGAAGAAGAGGAAACAAGTATTTGTTGAAGTTAAATTTATTTAACTACTCTGTTTCTGTTTTCTTATCTGTAAAAGGAGTATAATTCACTAGCTACTTACAGAGTAATCATGAGCACTGAATGAAATTATAAATGGACAGTGGTTCACAGAGCACTTTGGATGTATGTGCTCAATAAATGTTAGCTACTATATTGTCACTATTGTTATAAGCTCAAATTAGAGAAATTCAGTTCATATACCTTAAGAATTAACAAGGGGATTTACTGAACAATACACTAATAACTAGATCTTTACTCTAGTACAAAATCTGCTATCAAATAGGTATATAATCTTGGATTTAAGCTTCTGTGGCCCAGTTCCCTCACCTGGGAAAAAAGTGAGGTATTCAATTTGGTTATAACTATGATTGCTTTTAACTCTAAAAACTATGGTCAGCTGCAGTGGATGGAGAAGAATAAATACTATAGGATGCAATATATCTTCAGTTTTTTTTAGCGGCAAAGGAAACTTACACTAATTAGCTGAATGAAGTAATTATTATGGTACTGAATATATAGCAGAAAAAATATGGACTAGGTAAAGTCAGTTAGTGATAAGTGACAGGCCAGGCGCAGTGGCTCTCACCTGTAATCTGAGCACTTTAAGAAGTCAAAGCAGGAGTACTGCTTGAGCCCCAGAGTTCAAGACAAGCCTGGGCAACATAGCAACACCTCATCCCTACAAAAAATAAATTAAAAATTAGCCTGGCGTAGTGGTGGGTACCTATAGTCCCAGCTGCTCAGAAAGCTAAGGAGAAAGGATTGCTTAAGCCCAGGAGTTCAAGGCTGCAGTGAGACATGACTAGCCACTGCACTCCAGCCTGGACAACAGAGCTAGACTCTGGCTCAAAAAAAAAAAGAGCAAGAGAGAGAGAGAGAAAATTTTAATTATTAATTTGTTTACAAACTGATATTGCAAGGAAAACTTTACAAAACTTTAATATCTCCTCTTCGTTTCTAGAACTATAATGCCAGGTGAAGTATGACAACTATTTTTGTGATACCAATAACAAAGTAATGCAATATAAGAGTGGTTTTTTAAACTTTATCTATATGATGCCTACTTGTATACCTAATCCTGAATTGTACCCCACATCTTTAAAATAAAATATTTTTTAAAAAGAGAAAAAAAAGTTCTTGGTTAAAATAATAATACCCAAGGAATGGTTATAATTATTTAGTATTATCCTTATTGATGAACTTTTAAAAAATGGCATAAGATATAAAAATAAAAACCTGAGAAAAAAACAAAATGCTTCTCCTAGGATTAGATAATTTCAAAACACATATGGGAAGAAAATATATGAAACCAAATTCTCAGTAATATCCACCATGGAAATATCTAAAGTAGAACGACTACGCCAAAGTTGTATTATATGAAACCCCATATGCTGACAACAAAGAAGGGAGTAATGGGGGAGAGGAAATCAACAACCCTAGACACTATTTTTCTTAAGCTATGCTGCCATTTAGGGAGGGAGGGAAGGAAGGAAGGAAGGAAGGAAGGAAGGAAGGAAGGAAGGAAGGAAGGAAGGAAGGAAGGAAGGAAGGAAGGAAAGAGATCATTTAAAAATACTACATACAAAGAGCAGTCTATTTAAAAACACCTTCTTGTAAACACAACAAGGGAGACGTGGTTAAGATTCTTAAAAATATTTTAGACATGGTTAAACATGCAAAATGACTGCCTGAAAAAATAAATCATAATAAAGACCAAAACCATCCTTTAAATTAAGAAAACATCAGGTGTGCGCACATACATATGTGTTGTATGGATGTGTATGTGCTTACAGAGAGTAAAGGCCACCAAGGAATAAAAATAAGTACAACATTACTCACTCTCCATAGGAAATCATTCTCCTTTACTTTCTTTAACTCACTTTCTGCTCAAGGCATTCTCAATAATGCCACAATATAAAACTGCCGTTCTACAAGGTTAATTACTTGACCACTATGAAACTGAGACTCCAACAAGCTATTCTTTTACAATAAGAACTCTGTTACATACAACTAACATTCAATCTTGCTTCTTCAGTTAATGCCCTCCAAACTATTACAAAATCAAAGGCACACAACTCTGGGCTGGTGGCTTTACAAAAAGAGGAAGAGAGACCTGAGCAAGCACACTCAGCCTCCGCGCCATTTAAAACCCAACACTGCCGACATTCTTGAGACTCCCTCCCTCAACAAGAAGACTTTCACTAGATGTGTTCCCTCAACCTTGGGCTTCCCAGCCTCCATAACTGTAAGAAATAAATCCTCTTTCTTTATAAATTATTTAGTTTTAAGTATTCTGTTGCGAACAACAGAAGACAAACTAAGACAGATACCTGAACCAGTTAACTATCTTAATCCCCTGAAGTCTTCATCAGCTTCTAGATAAGAATTTGCTTCTAATACTAGACTTTCATCCAAGCTCAAGAATTTGCTTCCAATACTAGACTTTCATCCCAGTTTTTGTCTCCACCTAAGCATGATCATGTACTAATGGCTCCTCGTACATAACACTAATTTTAACTCATAAGTCTTTAATTTTCTTACTTATTTATTCAGTATAAATTTACTAAGATACTACTCTATACCAGACTCAGTCTGGAGTTATACAAGTAAGACTGACGGCAGCACTTCTCATGAAATTCACAATCTAGTGAAAGAAGCAGTCACTAAGATGATAATTACACAAATATACACCTACTTGATATTGTGAAAAATATTAAAAAGAAGTTAGATTGCTATGAAAACATAAGGAAGAAATGGGAGAAAATATTTGCAAACCATTTATCTGACAGTGATACCCAGAATATATAAAGAACTCCTAGAACTCAATATTTTTTTAAAGAGCACTTCAAAATAGGCAAAGGACTTGAATAGACATTTCTCCAAAGACAAATGACCAATAAGCACGTGAAAAGATGCTCAGTATCACTACTAATTAGGAAAATCCAAAGGAAAACTACAGTGAGATACTACTTTACATCTATTTGGAGGGCCACTATTTAAAAAAACAGAAAATAAAAAATGTTGTCAAGGATGTGAAGTAACTGGAACCCTCGTGTACGGTTGGTGGGAATGTTAAATGGAACAGCCACTATGGAAAACACATGGCAGTTCCTCAAAAACTTAAAAATATAATTACCATATAAGCCAACAATTGCACTTTTAGGAATATGCCCAAAAAGCAGAGTCTTGAAGAGATATATGTACGCCTGTGTCCATGGCTGCATTCTTTACAATAGCTAAAACACAGAAACAACCCAAGTTTCCAGTGAGGATTAACAGATATGCAAAATGTGGTATATACACACAATGGAATATTACTCAGCCTTAAAAGGAAGGAAATCCTGACATATGCTGCAACATGGATAAGCCTTAAAAACATTATGCTAAGTGAAATAAGCAGCCTCAGGAGAACAAATACTGTATGACTGCACTTACCTAAGGTTATTTAGAGTAGTCATAATCTTAGAAACAGAATATAGAATGGTGGTTTCCAAGGGCTGAGAGAAAGGGAAAGATAGGGAGTTATGGTTTAATGAGCACAAACTGGCAAGATGAAAAGAGTTCTTGAGATGAATGGTGGTGATGGCTGCACATCATTATAAGTGTATTTTATAACATTAAACCATACATTTGAAAATAGTTAAGAAGGCAAATTTTATGTCATACATATTTTACTACAATTTTAAAAAGAAAAAAATCTTTGATTATACTCTTAAAACAGGTACAGGCCATTATTATACAAATTATACCTCAATGAAATTTTTGATTAAAAATAAAACAAAACACAAATAGAAGAGGGATTAAATTCATCTAGGGAGTTTTAAGAAACCACCACTTAACCTGTGATAATGTTTCACACCTACTGTCGTAACCTAAATCCAATTATTGTGACCAGAATCGCAAACAAACTGTCCATGTGAATATAAAGAACCATATACCACAAAGTCTCAATTTCATAAAGGTAATAATAATCATAATAATAATGGGTAAGCTTACTTTGAGCATACAAAACCTAACAGAAAAAGTGACTAAAATTGGAAGTCAAATAAGGTCCTATCTCAAAGCTTAACATTTTATTTTGACAGAGGGTAAAAATAACTCTTCACTGGGAGAAGCCACAGACTTTAATTTACCAAAACTTTCAAAACTTCTTTGGCAAACACACTAAAGAATTAATGAATCATTTAGTAAGTATATTTGTTAAATGAATTGATAAATCCATGAATCAGCGAATAGTGAATACAAAGTAAATTCACCTAAGAGGAAACAAAAATAATAAAAAGATGTGATAGATGATCAATCCTACTGTAACTGAAGAAAAATGAATTAAAAGAAAAGCATTGTATGTATACTCTTCAATATTTAATAATTTTGAGGCTTTATTAAAATAATTATCATCTTTATTCTCAGGTGTATTACATATTTATGGAATGATTTGGGAGAGCAATGTTTACTATGTGTTATTTTTTAAGGTTTATAATTCATTAAGTTATCCCATTGTGTGAATTTATCCAAAAAAAAAAATTAAAATGAAGAAAAAAATGTTTATACTATCCTCAGCAAAAATCAGAAAACACTTTCAATATAAAAGAGGAGGGCTGACTGGGCTTGGTGGCTCAGCCTAAAATCCCAGCACTTTTGGAGGCTGAGTTGAGGCAAGTGGATTGCCTAAGCCAGCGGGTTCGAGACCAGCTCGGTCAACTTGGCAAGACCTCGTTTCTACAATAAATCGAAAAATTAGCCAGATGTGGTAGCGCACGCCTATAGTTTCAGCTACTTGGAAGGCTGAGGTGGAAGGATCACTAGAGCCCAGCAGGTCGAAGCTGGGGTAGCCGTGAGTATGCCCCTGCACTCCAGCCTGGGAGATTGAGACTCCAACTCAAAAAAAATTTTTTTTTTCTTAGGTAGTTATAAAAATAAACTACTTCCACTTCCAGGATGATAGGATTGATGTAAATTTCCCTATTTCTCATGCACTTTACAATCAAAAATCAGACATCACAAATAGCAAAAACTAAGACTCTGATAAAAGAAAAAGAGTATCAGTTAGAGACCGCTAGACCCAAGGAATAACATGGTAGTAAGGTTTATGGATTTTGCTTTTTACCTCAAGTGTCCCGGCCTTCCAGCTCAAGAAGCCAGCAAATCAGAAAGGCCAATGGGTACAGACAAAAAAAAAAAAAAAAATCCCGGGAAAAGTCTGCTCTCCCTAACTAAAGGAACAGAAAGAAATATCCCAGCAAAACAGAAAACTTTTAGACTAACTGGTCTACTCCAGGCAAACACCAGTTCAAAAACAATGGCCTTACCCCTACCAACAAGAGCAAAGGTTAATTAGAGATCCTGGATGTCCACCTTCAGCAAGGAAACCCAACACTCTTGCCTAGGTAGAATAAGAGAAGGTTGAAGAGAAAGCCTAGACTTCCAACAACCCAGCAGTAAGGAAGTTAGCCGTCCTCATTCAGCTGGAGTAGTGTCAAGAGATACATACCAGAGACTCAGAAATTTCGCTAATCCCCAGTGATAACCCCACTACTACCACAATGTCAGTAGAGACCTCACTGGGTACAGTAATGAGGCAATTCAAACCCTCCAAGCCAGGGAAGTATCACTGTAGGCCTAATTAAGAGCCAGAATCTCCACTGTGGGCCAGAAGTAGCAAGAACCCTCCTGCCCTTAAACAGCAATGCAAGCCAAGTAGAGAACCTGGACTTCTACCTCTCCCTAGCAGCAACAGGGGGGAATTTCCCCTTCTACTGCTGGACCATTTTCAGAGATAGCCAGCTGAAACAGAAAGCTTAAATATGATACAGAATCTCAGGACATGATATCCAACATACCCAGGTTTCAAATAAAAATTACTTGTCATACCAGTAACCAAGATGGTTCCAAGGTGAATAAAAAACGATGGATGCCACCAAGAAGACATAGATGTTAGAACCACCTGAGAAAGAGTTTAAAGCAACCATCATAAAAAATTTCTTCAATTAGCAATTATAGGCATGCATGAAGAAAATGAAAATAGAAAGATTTTGGCAAAGAAACAGGAAGCTGTAGTAAAACATAAAAGATGATGATATAAAAGTGAACCAAACAAATTTTAGAATCGAAAAGTACAATAACCAAAACAAGAAACTCAAGGAATGGGTCCCATCCCAGAATAGAGAGGGAAGAGGAAAGAATCACTAAAATGCGAGATAGACAATAAAAATTATCCAATGTGAACTACAGAAAAAAAGAGAAAAAATGAAGAGTCTCAGAGACTTATGAGATCACAACCAAGTAAACTGGGAACCAAAGTGAGGCCCAAACATTAGTTATACAATGACCATTTGTATACCTAACCCTGAATTAAACTCCACATCTTTAAAATAAAAAATAAAAAAATTTTTTAAATCTAACTTTTAAGTCATCAGAGTCCAATCACAGAGGAAGAGAAAGATGAAGCTGAATGTGTACTTCAAAAATAATGACTAAAAACTTCCCAAATTTGACAAAAGATGTAAACGTAAACATTAAGAAGGTGACCTAACCCTTAACAGAGTAAACTCAAAGAAATAAAAACACAACATAGACAAACGTTTGAAAAGAAAAGGCAGAAAAACATATTGATTTGAGCAAGAGAAAAACTACATCTTCATATGGGAAGAAAAAAATCAAATGACAGTAGTTATTGCATTAGAAAACAGAAAGACCATATGTTTGTCTTCCTTTACGGTTGCATAATATTCCATTGTGTACATGTACCACATTTTTTAATCCAGCCCAGCTTCACTTGTCATCAGAGAAATGCAAATCAAAACCACATTGAGATACCACCTAACCCAGTAATAACGGCCATCATTAATAAAATAAACAACAACAGATGCTGGCGAGGATGTGGAGAAAAAGGAACGCGTCTACACTGCTGGTAGGAAAGTAAAACAGTGCAATCCATTTGGAAGACAGTGTGGCAGTTTCTGAAAGAACTAGAAATTGACCTTCCATATGACCCAGCAATTCCTCTATTTGAAATATACCTGGAGGAACTCAAATCATTCTACAAAAAAGATACCTGCACACATATGTTTGTTGCAGCTCTATTCACAATAGCAAAAACATGGAACCAACTGTGTTGCCCATCAAAGCTGGACTGGAGTAAAAAAATGTGGTACATATACACAATGGAATATTATGCAGCCATAAAGAAGGACAAATACATGGATTTTGCAGCAAATTGGATGGATTTGGAGTCAATCATGTTCAGTGATTTATCACAGAAACAAAGAACAGAGTCCCATATGTTCTCACTCATAAACAAATCTTGAACAATTATAATGCTATAAGAAAGCGACTGGCAGCAGTGGGAAACAGTCGGGGGGGGATAGGCAATTGAGGGAAACTGCTAGGGGAGGGAGGGGCATACCTTATCAACAAGGGTACCTGTATGATCAATGTTTATATACCTGACCCTGAAATGTACCCCATGTCATTATAATAAAAATTAAACATAAATAAATAAATAAAATGACAGTTGTTATTGTATTAGAAAACAGAAAGACCAGGAAGAAATGGCACAATATATTTCAACTGCTATGAAATAAAATAAAATAGAAACCTAAATGGAATTCTAAGTAATGTTCAACACACAAGTTGTCAGGAAAAAGAAATGAAAAACAAAGTGATCAGACACTAAAAAAATAAAATGGCAGATGTAAGGCCTAACACATTGATAATTTCAGTAAATATAAATGATTTAAATATACCAATTAAAAGACAAGAATTGCTGACTGGATCAAAAAGCATGATCCAACTATATGCAGTCTATAAGAAATTCACTTCAAATATAACAATGAAGGCAAGTTGAAAGTAAAAGAATAGAAAAGAGTAGGTTGCATAAACATCAATAAACAGAAAGTATAACACAGTAAGATACCACTGTACATCAACTAAAATATCCATAATAAAAAAGAGAAACAATAACAAGTGTTGGTGAGGACATGAAGAAACTGAAACTCTCATACACTGCTGCTGGGAATGTAATATGGGTTCAGCTGCTACGGAAAACAGTTTGGCAGTTAAACAAAAAGTGACCATATGACACAGCAATTCTTCTCCTACGTAAATACCCAAGAGAATCGAAAAAGTATGTCCACACAAAACCCTGTACAAAAATGTTTATTAAACCATTATTCTTAGTAGCCAAAAACTGAAAACAAAAAAATGCCCATCAATTGATTAATGGATAAACAAAATGTAGTATATACAAAATATAACTATAGGATAGTTATACTACAGAATATTATTCTTCCATAAAAATAAAGTACTGAAACATAATACAACAATAATGGACCTTGAAAAAAGTATGTTAAGTGAAAGAAGTCAGACAAATGCCACATATTACATGATTCCATTTATAGAAAATATTCAGAATAGGAAATCCATAAAGAAACACTAAGTAGATTAGTGATTGTCAGGAGACGGGGAAATGAGAATAGGGAGTGGCTGCTTAATAAGTATGGGGTTTCTTTGGGAGAGGTAAAAATGTTCTAAAATTAAGCCGGGCTCGGTGGCTCAGCCTGTAATCCTGCACCTTTGGGAGACTGAGGTGAGTGGACTACCTGAGCCCGCGGGTTCGAGACCCGCCTGGGCAGCGAGACCTCATCTCTACAATAAATCAAAAAATCAGCCGGGCGTGGTAGTGCATGCCTGTAATTCCGGCTACTCGGAAGGCTGAGGCGGAAGGATTGCCAGAGCCCAGCAGGTCGAGGCTGCGGTGGCCGGGAGCGGCCACTGCACTCCAGTCTGGGTGACAGAGTGAGACTCCAACTCAAAAAAAAAAAAAAAAATTAGACGGTGGGGTTGGTTGCACAACTTTACGAGTGTGCTAAAAATCCCTAAACTGCACACTATGAATTAGCTAAATGGCAAACTTTGTTATGTGAACTTTATCTCAATATTTTAAAAATGGTTATTTCAATGTCAAATAAAGTACACGTAACAGAAAAAAATCACAATCTGAAATATGTATAAATCAAACTACATAACTACAAAAATGTGAAAAGAAAAGTCAGAACTGAAAAAAGAAATAAACAAATCCACAATTATATTTGGATACTTCAATACCCCCTCTCAGTAGCTGACAGAATATAAGCAAGGATATTGATAACGTCAAAAACATCCTTAATCAATAAACTGTTTTGTAAATTATAGAACAGCAGAATACAACTCTTTTCAAGGGTCACAGTACACATAACAAGGTAAACCATATTATCCTGGACCATAAATAAAATTAAAATTAATTTCATATAAGATGAAAATTAATCTGTTTACGTTATACAGAGTTCATTCTATGACCACAATAAATTAGAAATCAATTTAAAAACAGATAATAGGCCAGGCTCGGTGGCTCAGCCTGAAATCCCGCGCTTTGGGAGGCCGAGGTGAGTGGATTGCCTGAGCCTGCAGGTTAGAGACCTGTCTGGGCAACTTGGCGAGACCTCATCTCTACAATAGATCAAAAATTAGCCAGGCGTGGTAGCACGCGCCTATAGTTCCAGCTATTTGGAAGGCTGAGGCGGAAGGATCGCTGGAGCCCAGCAGGCCAAAGCTGCGGTGGCCAGGAGTGGCCACTGCACTACAGTCTAAGGGACAGGGTAAGACTCCAACTCAAAAAAATTTAAAAAATAAAAACAGATAATAGAAAAATTTCCAGATACGTAAAAATTAACCAGATCTAAACAGTTCATGAATCTAAGAGAAATTCTCAAAGGATATAAATGAAAAATAATGAACCAGCAAAAATACAACATATCAAAATTTGTGAGCCACATCCAAGGCAGTAGTGAGAAAGAAATTTATAGCACTAAATGTAGTTAGAAAAAATAAAGACTCAAAGTCAATAATCTAGGTTCTCGCCTCAAAAACCTAGAAAAAAGGAAAGTAAAATAAACCCAGAGCAAGCAAAGGAAGGAAATAATAATAGCAGAGATCAATAAAATTTATGTTTAAAACTTGTTTAAAGATCAATAAAACCGACAAAACTCTAGAAAAACTAGCAAAGAAAAGCCATAGATTACCAATACAAGAAGTGATATGTGATATCATACAGACCTTACAGTTAACAAGAGGTTAATAACAGAATACAAGCAATTTTTACAAACAAGAGTTGAAAATTATGACTAGATGAAAGATTTTTTCAAAGAGGAAGGGGAAACTCCAAAAAGTTAATCTCTAGGTGCAAATGGAGAAATCTCCCAAATCTTTAAAGAATAATTAATATCCCTTCCAGACAATATATTTCAGGACATTAAAAAGGAGAAAAAACTTCCCACTTCATATGAAGCCAGAATCACCTTGATACGGAAAACCAAATATATTTTAAAAAGGGAAAACTATAGATAAATATTCTTAATCAATATAAACTTACCAAAATATTAGAAAATGGAATTCAGAATGTGTTATTATGTTTGAAAATATAAATATAATAAATACATCCATCGCCAACTAGGGTTCATTCCAGGAATGGATGGCTGGTTTAATATCAAAAAACCAATGCCATCTACCATATTAACCGGTTAAAGAAGAAACAACCATATGAAGATATTAACTGATATTAAAAAAAATGTTGACCAAGTTCAAAATCTATTCATGATTTAAAAAAAAAACTTTTAGAGAAATAGGAATAAAAAAGAATTTCCTGAACAGGAGAAAGAACATCTACAAAATCATGTAAAATTACTTAATGCAGCCGGGCTCGGTGGCTCAGCCTGTAATCCCGCGCCTTTGGGAGGCTGAGGTGAGTGAATTGCCTGAGCCCGCGGGTTCGAGACCCGCCTGGGCAGTGAGACCTCATCTCTACAATAGATCAAAAAATCAGCCGGGCGTGATAGCGCATGCCTGTAATTCCGGCTACTCGGAAGGCTGAGGCGGAAGGATCGCTGGAGCCCAGCGGGTCGAGGCTGCGGTGGCCGGGAGCGGCCACTGCACTCCAGTCTGGGCGACAGAGGGAGACTCCGACTCAAAAAAAAAAAAAAAAAATTTACTTAATGCTAAAAGACTGAATAATCTCCCATTATGATTGAAACAAAGCCAAATATTACAATTATAAGTCATTATATTACAACAACTGCTGTCATTCAATATAATGTTAGAAGTTCTAGCCAATGCAATGAGAAATATACAAATGAGAAAAACAAACAAAAAATGCCACCTCTCTTTGCTTTTGACATTAATACACACACAGAAACACACACCTTCTAGAAGTAATATGTAAGTTTTAAAAGGGGATACAAAATAGAAATAGAAAAATAACTGCATGCTTCTCAATGAATACATACAGATAATAAAAATAACATATAATATCATTTACAATCACTGAAGAAAATACTTAAATATAAAACGAACAAAACATATATGGGACTTGTATGCTGAAAATGCTGATGAAAGACATCAAAGATAATCTATATAAATGGAGAGACACAGTATTCACTGTTGGAATACTACCATAAATATTATTCTAAAATTATTAGTGGAAAGGCAAAGGAAATAAAATAGCTAAAAACAGTTTCAAAAAAGAAGTAAGAAAAATCAGTCCACCCAATTTTAAAACTTATTATACAGCTACAGTAAGCAAAACTGTGTGGTACTGGCAAAAGAATAAACACACAGATCAGTAGAACAGAATAGAGAAACCAAACAGACACATAAAAATATGCCAAAATAATTTTTGACAAAAATACAAATTCAATTTAATGAAAGAAAGCCATTTTTTAAAAAACAGTGCAGCAACAGGTAGATATTCACAAGTAAAAAAAGAACACCAAACTCCTTAAAAAATTAAGTTAGAAAAAAAGCATAGGAGGAATTCTTTGGGATCTAGAAATAGGCAAAGAGGAGTTCTTAAACCAAATGAAACTAAAATCCATAAAAGGAAAAACATTTGGCCTCATCAAAATTATAAACTTTTGCCTTGCAAAAGACCCAGGTAGGAGAAGAAAAACTGCATACTGAAAAAAGATACCTGTAAACCACAAGTCCAACAAAGGACTAGAATATATAAAGAACTCACAAGACTCAACAGTAAAAGTTCAAAAAGTACAATTAGAAAGTGGGCTAAAAACATGAACAGACATTTCATTGAATGGATACACAGGTAGCAAATAAGCAAATAACTAAAATATATTCATCATCATTTGTATTGATATTAGGAAAATGCAAATTATAAACAGAACGAGATATTATCACACACCTATCCCAATAGCTAACATAGTGGGCTGATGCATAAGCTCATAGCATTTTTCAATTGCCCATGGAATGCAAATGTCACATGAATGTTGACTGGTCACAGTTTATTACATTTGCCAGTTCTTGGGTTGACTGATGTGAATCATCGTGGATTAAAGTGTTTAAACAGTCTTCATTAGAGCCTGATGGTCTTCCTGATCATAGAGAATCACTTGAGTCAAAGCAGCCCTCTTTGAAACAACAAAACCCTTCTCTTGCAGTGCTTTCCCCAATGGCAATCTCCCATACACTACACAAATGTTTTTAGCCACCTCCGCACCTTTACTGCGCTACTAAACTCAAACAAATGTTGGAAGTGTTCATTTTTTTCCACTTGACACTCCATCTTCTTTAGACCACAAAGAGTACTAACTTTCTTCAAATCTGCAAAATGCAAGGTGGGATCACAAACACAGCATTGTCACTTCAAATGACAAATGATAAATTCCCACTGTGTTGCCATGCCCAAAACTACAAACTATGCATAAACTCAATAAAAGACAGTAGCAAAATCAAGTACTGGTGAGTATCTGAAGAAAGTGGTAAGTCATACATAGCTGTTGGGAATGTAGAATGGTACAGACACTCTGAAAACTGGCAGTTTCTTGAAAAACCACACATACAAGTACCATGTAACTCCACAGTTCACTTTGGGCTTTAATCCCAGAGAAATGCAAATAAATGTTCACCCAAAACTTGAGCACAAATGTTTACAGAAGCTTTATTTCTAATAGGCAAAACTGAAAACAACCCATATATCCTTCAACAAGTAAAGTGATTGAACAAGTTGTGATACATGCATACCATGGAATACTACACAGCAATTAAAAATGAATAAACTGTTGATACATACAACTACTTGAATAGATCTCCAAAGAAGGTCAAAAAGTCACACATTATATGATTTTTTAATATCAATGTCTAGAACAGGCCAATTCATAGAGACAAAGTAGATTAGAGAATTAGAAGGATTGGGAGCAATTACTTAAAGGCTATACGATGTTTTATGGAGTGATATAAAGGTTTTGAAATTAGCTGACAATTGCACAATGTTGTGATGGCACCAAATGCCACTCAATTGTACACTTCAAAATAGCTGACTGCATGTGAACTTCACCTAATAATAGAAGTAGGGGAAGAGATAAGCTACAAGGGAGGGAGATGAACTGAGGGAGACAGAAAGAAGGAGAAATTAATCTATGACAGGTTTAGAACCATCTGGTTCAAATATCTGAAACCTAAAACAAGTGTGAAAAATATATATTTATTATCCTTTTAAATTCCTCTTCGTTTGCATAAATTCACTTGTAAGAGAATGTTCAGTGTTTAAACGATAAGCAGGTACTTGTTCTAAGAGTTGAAAGAGTCAAAAAAAGAGAAATATAGGGGCTCGTACATATAGATGGGATCATTGCAAACCTTTATGAACTAATATCCTTTTTCATGTTTTAATATTTTCACCAACCAACTCCTAAAAAGAGTTATTGCACACTACAAAAGTTATTCAATCTTAATGCCTATAAAATGCTCTATAGTTGCAAGAGAAAAACAATCTGAAAATTACTAAGAAATACTATCTAGGAAGTCCGTCAAAATATTTTAAAATACATATATCTTGAAAACAAGTTTTGGAGAGTGGTATTTCTTATCATTAATAAAAAAAAAACTAGAAAATTTTTCCTGTACCCCTAAAAATAACCTTTTATAACCAAGTCACAAATGTCAAGCTATACAATGTTATTGTATCAGGTTATCACACCAAAAGAATGTTAATTATCAATCCCTAAATCATTTTTTTTAATGTTTGCAAGAATAGTTTTAGCCTCTTTATCTGCTCAAAGCACAAAAAGTTAAGTGGTGTCTGTATAAACCAATCATTTCACCAGCAGTTTTATATTTCTTTAAAGCCTCATATAAAAAGCACCTGCCTAAAGTGAGTAATGGAGTTTTATATTCATTGCACTTAGGAACAGTGTATGTAACCTATTCCGTTTTCCTCCCTTGTGGAATATATTTTAGCTTATATTGCACAACACATTACCGATGCATATAAAGACTCTCTGATCAGCCATTTGGACTGCCGTCACCAACCTGCCTGAGTGCTTTATTTTTTCCCTGCCCTAAATAACAAATCCACTCTACTTAACAAGTCAAATGAAAAAAATTATTTTTAAGATATTGATCTTACTTTTTTAATAAATATATAACACATGTATGTGTATTAACTATATTTGAAATATAATGCTGGGACACAACCCCTGAAAAAATTCATGTAGCTGATAGTTTAAAACTAGTTAAAAACATCAATCCAGAGGAATAAAACAGAAGTCTATACGGGACACACTTGATGTCTGTTTTCTCTCTTGAACACCTGAAATTCAAAAATATTATGACTACACTAGACCAAAAGCTAAGCTAATTTTGATGCACTGAAGTCCTGGAAGCAGGAGAAAACTATTATTAAAACTGAATCAACCTCATATCTGACAGACCCTTAAGATCTTTTCAAGACACAAATATCCCAGTCATTGCCAAAACTCCCTGAAACAGGAATAAAGATAAATTTTAAAATGAGTGACAATAATGAAAATGTGGTATGCTGTTTTGTTGCTTAGATTTAAGCATTAAGTACAATTGATAAAGAGTAATAAAGAGTGAAGGGAAATAAAGAAATGGAAAAAAGCTAGGAGATTTGTCATAATTAAAAATGATGAGTTAATATTCTAAAATAATATCTATTTTAATATATTATATTACAGAGGAATTAGTAAAAAATAAAAGCGTGCAAAGCAAAAGCTCCGCACTGCCCCTTGCTGGTACCCTCATGCAATAACCTAAGGCCAATAACTAATGTCAATTAATGAACATTAACTTAAACCCAACTATGCAAAATTAACTATATTAGGGTTGAATAATTCAAAGAGCTATAAAATACAGCACCTGCCCTCAAATAGCTCACAATACATTAGGCAAGAAATTAAAAGACAAGCAAAAAATATCTAGCTAATCCAACAATAGATTACATCAAGTACTAACAAACATAAAATTCAGGAAAGTACAAAGCTATAATAATCAGAGCTCATCATTTAAAACAGGGGCTGGTAAACATTTTTAATAAAGGGCAAAATAGTAAATATTTTAGGCTTTGCAAATCATACAGTCTCTTGTATTTACTCTACTCTGCCGCTGTAGTACAAAAGAATCACAGATAATAACCAAACAACCAAATAATAATGATGGTTATCGAATCCCAGTCAAAAACAGTTGATAGGCTGGATTTAGTCCATGGGCTGTACCTTGCCAATCTCTGTCCTTAGAGTACTTGTTCTCAACCATGGGCTCCCGTCAGATTGACACAGAGGTTTTATTAAAAGATCAACATCAAGAACCTATCCTCAGAGATTTCAAAATAACAGGCTTGGTGAAGGGCCTGCAGGTCAGTATATCTTAAAAGCTTTAACTACTGTTCTAGAGGCAAAAAGATTTTGATATGAGAAACCTAAAGTTAAGCTCTAAAATTAAGAATTCTGTTCTAAGAATCCATCGATTTTTGGCCTAAGAATGGAGAGGAACCATGGTGGGCCAGCTAGGAGATCAAGAGGCTTATACTTAAAGAAGAATCTGTATTAAAAACAAATGCTATTTGAAAAATAACTATAATCAAGCATAATTGCTTAGAAAAACTGAAATGAGAAAAATTAAAATACTCATATTCTTTCATCTACACTCAAAAAACAAATCAGAATAGTTCTCATTTCTAAGGTCAAGGTATTTGATAAGGACTATTATCACTAAAAAAATTAGCAAAGTGGACTCTGAAATTACAGACTAATTACAAGTTCATTCAGATTAGTTAGTGAGTTCTTATAAGGTTCAAATCACAGTAACATGCTTAAGAAGCAGATTGGAGCAAGACAAAAACATTCTCCTTCTTCAGGGTATTCAAATTCTAGGCTAAATTTGACTGAACCTTTAAATAAGTGCAAAGCACCTTTGTGATTTTTTTTAATACCACAAAAACAACTTGAGTTACATAAAAAGCCACCATCATCACTGAAAAACTGAAAATTTGAGAGATTAAAGAACTTGTTCAAAGTCACACAATGTAACCAAACTGGAACTTGCACCCAATTTGACAATGAAGACTATGCTCTTAAACACTATGTTACAGAGATTCATTATCTGTTAAAAACAATTACAACATTAAATTGTGAAATGAGAAAGTATAAGAGAACCAGAAACAAGGGAGAATAAATCATAAACAATCACTTACAGTTGTAAGTGATTACAACTGTACACAAACATGAGCTCTGGTAGATAATAAACCACCCTTATTTTTCAAGTGTCATTTCCTACCCTACCCTGCCCCCACATACACACACATTCATATACATATGCTTATATTTTAAATATCTAAACATGTATATATGCATGTGTGTGTGTGTGTGTGTGTGTGTGTATATATCTTCAGTCGTCTGCTATTGTGAGGTACTCATATATCTAATGTAATATAGTCCTATTTCCTGTTTACTTTAGTGAGTAAGAACTTATATGGACTAATATTGATGAGTAATACTCTGCTGATTCAGGCTTTTATAACATAAATTTACCAATTTTGAGAATTATAGAAAATGAGTACTCTTAATGCTGTTGCGGAATAATCTTCTAAAATGTTCTATCCTACAGACAGATTCAGATATCTTCCAGTGTCTTGTTTGAATAACTCCAAGTGGGAAAAAACGTGAACACTATTTAAATTCAGAGGCCCTCAAAAATTTTTTCTATATAAGAACTTCTGTTCTGTAATCATGATAGATTTTTATGTGCTGAAAAGCGTGATTTATTTGGCACACACTACTTTGAAAATCTACGTTAATAAAGTTTCAAGGGAAACACTACAATATTTGGAAAAAAGGAAATTCTAACATCCAAAAATTAACAAGTAACTCCTGAAAACAAAATATTTATTATAAAAACTGTACTGTTCAGATTTCATTGTTTTGTTAATATCAGTAATTCTTAATGCAACTTGAAATATTTATAATCTTGTAAGCTTCAAAGAATTATTTTATAACTTGGCTTAATTTGTGAGAAAATAGCTTATATGAATGCCAGTTGTACTTCTTTGGAAAGACAAATGTAAACCTATTTAGTGATCTGATTTTCTCTTTCATCTTGTCTCCAGTTTCTGTGTAGATTTATAATGTTCATTGTTTCCAATTTTAACAAATCACCTAATGGCAGAAAGGAAAATATGTTAACCCTGGAATTATTTGCAGTTGGAGAAATCCCTTTTGTCTGGCCCATACAGGGCCTGCAATCTGTTTTAAACACAGATTGTCTGTCTTTCGTCTGACAGCCACCAAGCTGCACAAATTACTTTCTGCCTGTTCACCTGTTTGCAGCTGCGTCTGTAAGCTAAAGATTCTGCAGTTTGACTTGAGCAACCACTTCAGGATTGATGACATGTGCTGCTGATAAAGTGAGCAATTTGAAGAAATTACTGGCTATAGTTATTGAAAGACATCTGGGCATGAGCTGAGAACTAGAAGCCTTCAATCATGTGCTTGCAACCTGCAGTGGCGGCAGCAGTGTTTGAAGTGATACCCCACTAAAGGCAGTTGGCCCTGGCACTAAATAACCAAGCAATGTATGGAACATAATCTCTCAAATAAGTAATAAAAGATTCTGTGTTTCAGCTGTAAATTTTTGAGGTTGGGTATTTTCTTTAAAATATACTTTGAGGAAAAATTATAAAGCATCAATTAAGCTGTCCTGTTCCTATTCTTTTTTCAGTTAACTTTATATATCTTTTATTTCCTATGTAATAACCTATTTCAAACTGCTACTACTGCTCCTACTATTTAAAAAGTCAACATTTATTGCACACCTACTAGATGCTCCACACCCTGACCCTAGGAGGAATTTTATTTCCATTATCTCATTAATACATCCATATTAAATAAGAGTTACTATTTCCTTTCTCTGGTAGAAAAATTAAAGTTCCAGGCAAGTAGCCTGATATCACACAATTATGAGTAACAAGGTTAGAATTTTGTCTGTCTCCTGATCAGGAGTTCATTCAACATCACCTTCCTGCTTTCTGGAATTCTCTGGTTTGTTGATGTACTTTGGTGGTATGATTAATTATACATTTTGTTAGAAACATCTCGATGGCTCAGGTCAGCCATTAGGAGATTTGGTTTCTATTTCAGTTTTCTGTTTCATTACATAAAACTTATTCCAAATCAAACTTTCTTCATAAATTGAGAAGCCTGATTCAGTCAAAATTCAAGACAATGCTAAAAATTCAGGCCCTTCCCATATTTGCTGAAATCCAATTATAGTAAAAGATTAAGTTAAATTATGCCAGAAATAATAATATACATCCCATATATAACAAAAAACACACCATGCCCACTAAAATGCCAATTAACTTTTCAAAAGGTATTATAAAAATATTTACAAGTTTGATGTCAATAAAAAGAATCAACACATTAGCAAAGCATACAAAATGTTAGTAAAATATAATTAAATAAGGAACTATAAGGCAGTTTTATAAGTAAAAAGTCAGAACTCAATCCTAACTTGCATCAATACCAGAAGAATCAATTAATATATCCAGATGGACATATGTGAAAGATAAATGTGTTTCAAATACAAAACTAGATAGAAGATTATAGGTCAACATATTTTTGTACTATCATTAAATTTTTTAATTAAAAAATAAAATTTTGGATAAGCACTTGAACTACTCTTCATTTGTACACACACACACACACACACACACACACACACACTCTTTTAAAAAAATCTATACAAATAAGGCCACCCATCGGGTCCGCTCCCACTGTGGGAACTTTTCTATTCTCTCAATAAATCCTCCTTTCTCACTTTCTTTCTTTCTTCTTTTTTTTTTTTTGAGTTGGAGTCTCACTCTGTCGCCCAGACTGGAGTGCAGTGGCCGCTCCCGGCCACCGCAGCCTCGACCTGCTGGGCTCCGGCGATTCTTCCGCCTAAACAGCCTTTCAGGAGCCGGAATTACAGGCGTGGTCCACGCCCGGCTGATTTTTTGATTTATTGTAGAGATGAGGTCTCACTGCCCAGGAGGGTCTCGAACTGGCGGGCTCAGGCAATCCACTCACCTCAGCCTCCCAAAGGCGCGGGATTACAGGCTGAGCCACCGAGCCCGGCTCTTTCTCACTTTCAAAAAAAAAAAAAACCTATACAGATAAAAATGAAATAAAAGAACCTAAAGAATTTATAGGTTTACAGAAAAAAACAATATATCCATTCAGATAAGTTTTCATTGTGCAATGTCTAAAATTTCTTAATTTGTACATGTTTCAGATATAGTAAAAGACAATACTTTGAAAATTGTTTGAAATATAACCATTAATATAAGAAACCAATTATATATTGAAAAATTCTCACTAGCTGGTAAGCTATCACAGTTCTTAGAGAAAATGAATGTATTAAACACTAATAAAAAAGAGTTCCAACTCTAAATCTAAATTTGCAGTTAATCAACACATATATCTAATTTGCAAATATTAATTTAAAGATCAATTTTATAACTATCAAACTGTTATTCTTATTTGGGATGGACACAGTAAATAAAACGTATTTATTCATTTAGTTAGAGGGAACATGTTAAAAGAAAGAAAAAAATTTTGTTTCTTTCAAAGGTTTTTTTGAGTAATTGTTTTTCCACTATTTTATACTGATTTTAAAATTTCCATAGATTTGGAAAATATTACCCATGATATATATAAATATTAGCACTTCTTTCAGAACAAATTTAAAAACATTTAGTAAAAATGTCTCAAAATGCACTATCATTTCAACTTGTTAAACTTAAGTGTATTTGAAAAACTAGAAAAGCCAAAGCCTTCAGAAGTTAAGTAGCTATATAAATTTATCTTTCACATTTCAATATTCATACATTGGATTCAAGACCTCACTGACTCTGGTCACAAAAGAGGATATATATATATAATGATTACAATAAATCAAAGCTTTATTTATCTAATGATATAACAATAACAACAGTTAATGGTTAAGAAACTATTTATGTCACTATCTTCTTTCCTAATCATATCATAAGTTTGCATTTTTAATAGCAGCTTTTATTTTAAAAGACCTAAGTCATGAGAACATTCTTACACGCCACTTCATAACTTTGACACAAGTACATATAAAAAGATTAGACTTTATTTGGTATAAAATCAGTTGGCAGTTTTACATCTGTGCATGCAACATAAATACACCAGCTGGCATCTCAAGCACACACACATATGGACTTCAAAACAGAAACTTCCTTATTTGCAGCACTGCCAGGGTAATTTTGTATCCTCTGCATACTACAGCTATTTGTCAGGCCCCTGCAGGTGTGCACTGCACATAAACACACAGCTGTAGTCCAGCAAGCCAAGTGTTCCATCAAACACATAAAGGGAGACCTCAGCAGTTGGATTAGTCATCCCTACAACAGGTCCAGGGAGAACAATGTGGGTTAGTATTTTTGGAAAAAAAGCATGGATGGGAAATTTATGATTATGCTAGTCTTACCAAATAACTGGTGGATTGTGTCATTTTTAAAGCAATGTCTACTTAGTTTTAGTCAGAATAGCTGGAGAAAAGTGATTCTTTTTTAGTTTTAAATGTAAACAATAATGTGGCTAATGTATAAATTAATTCATTAAGAGCAAAATGTAAAAAAGAATTTCAAATCAGTTTTAGTTTTTTCAAAGTTTTTGCAATTGTATACTTTTTTATAATATTTACAAATCATAACATGTACATATACCCTAAAATTTTACCAGTTCTATATTATGTTTTCTTTATAATTCTACTTTTCTATTAAAACATACTTTAGTACATGAACTTGTCAATACAAGTTAATTGAGCCAAACATTTAAACATCAACGTATTAGACAATATCTACCTGCCTACAGTTGCATGCTGTATCAAACTGTAAAGAAATACTATTAAAATTAAAATATTTGTTCTCAAATATGATACAAAATGGCTAGGGAAATGGATGAAAATATAAAACCTGATCACTTTACAATCATGTGAAATCTCCCAACCAAATTAAATGTGACCTTATTAATATTCTTTAATATATCTGGTAAATACTTCAGGCAGTTGACAATTATGACTACTTTAACCACATTTCCCCAAAATGCCCAGAGTTCACCTGGCAGTTGACAAAACATGAAAGGTAACTTAGAAAATGAGCTTGAATGCATTATGCCTAATATACTAATCTTCAGTGAACCTGAGGTCAGAGAGTTAGCAATCAAGAAACAGTGGTCTCTAACATCAGGGGATCTGTATTTTCTGTTATCTGGAAAATGCATAAAAGGACTATAAATTATATTAATCGGATACAAACTCCATTCTTCTACATGAAGCCTAACGTTGTTAAGTACTACTTTACTTTAATTGAGTCACCAAAATACCATCTAAAGTAGTAAATGAGAAAGTAAACTAGGAGAAAATAGTGAAAGATTTATAATTGTTTAATTAAATTTATTTAAATTATTTCATCTCTTATTATATTATTCTGTCTGATTGTAAATAGAAAATATTTGAATTCAACCTGGACCCCATATTATTGATGGGTCCCCAAAGTGTGATTCGTGACTCTTTAAAGCTTCTGGCTGGCTTTAAATGCTTCAGGTTGAATCTGGCTGAATTTTGATTCTTAACCTAAGAACCTCTCTTTATTTGTAGTTTGTCTCAAATATTCACAGCAGTATCCTTTGGCCCCAAAAGAGAAGAGTCAAGTAGGAAAAATGAATAGAATATCCAGTTCTTTATTCCCACAATATAATACTTTAATCCCATGATACAATACCTTTAAAGCATTTTTTTAAAATTGTTTTTAATAGTCTCACTCTGTCACCCAATCCTAGCTCACTGTAACCTCAAACTTATGGGCTCAAGTGATGTTCCCACCTCTACCTCCCAAAGTGCTAGATCACAGAAGTGAGCTAGCATGTCTGATCTAAAATAATTTTTTTGGGGGGGGTTGAAGTCTCACTCCATCATCTAGGCTGGAGTGCAGTGGCACACTCACAGCCACCCCAGTGTCGACCTGTTGGGCTCCGGCGATCCTTCAGTCTTCCAAGTAGCTGAAACTACAGGCACATGCTACTAAAACAAAATTTTTAATTAACAGTAACTGTTCCAGCTATTTGTTACTGTGGAAGTACTCCAAATTTAGTGGCTTGCAACAAGATTCTATTTTTTATCTTTACAGTTGTGGGGATTTTCCAGACATATCTGAGTGGTTCTTGTTTTGGGCTCACTCATATAGCTGCAGTCAGATGGTGGCTGGGGGTGGAATATCTGAAGTTTCAACTGGATTGGAGATCCAGAATGGTTTTGTCACTCACAAGTCTGCTAACTCAGCTGGAATGACTGTAACAGCTGAGAGTCAGAAATGCATTTCTCTTTCCTTTTTTCTTATACTAGCCTCTCTGTGTGGCTAGCTTATGCCATCTTATAAATGGCTATGTCAGGAACATTAGACTTCACACATGGTGGCTGGTTTCTCCCAGAGCAGATATTCCAAGTAACCCAGGTAGAAACTGCAAGGCTTCTTATAACCTATCTTCAAAAATCAAATAATATTACTTTGACCACAATCTATTCATTAAAAGCAAGTCACAGGGACAGCCCAGAGTCAAGAGAAGGGACCCACAGATAGGCATGTAAATACTAGGAAGCCTGACTTATGACCATCTTTTGAGGCTGACTACTTCAATATAGTAATAATATCATTTAAAAAGTCCCATTATTTTCTATTCCTTGCTAACAATCTGTTAATAATTCAGTATTTTAATTTTATCATTATTTTATTTACTAATGATATGAATTTTATTATAAACTATGATGATTAAGGGATAGCAAAGTATTTCATTTTTTCAAACTGGTTTCCCTGACTGGTTAAGAAATTAAATCCTTACCCCAAACTAATTCTATTTGTATCTTTAAACAAGCAAATATTGAAGGTTTGTCTCACTCACTAAAAAGGATCAATCTTTATTTGGGAAGTTTAAAATATTCACTCCCAAATATTGAAAAGTTTGCCATTTTCCTAAGTGAATTTTATGTCAGTTTAAAGTAAATAATTACAGAGATTTTCAAAAGTCCTCTTAAAGGGTATGGGTTGGGGGCACGGGGGGACAGGGTTAGTTATAACAGACAAAAACAGCTAGCTACTTCAAGCATATATAACATACAAACACAAATGAAAAACCATAATAGGCATAATAATCTTGTTTATAGGCAATTAAGAGCAAATCTCCTAATGCTAGGTGCTAAATTAAAGGCTACATTTCCCCATACAGTTAGAAATAATTATCAGGAGGTAGAAGAATAAAATAAAGTGCAAAGTTGGGGGGATGATTTTTAAAGTTGTTAGTTATTTATTTGGTGGAGGTCTATCTTCCCCTTCTCTCATTTGAAAAACACAAAACATAAAAGCAAAACTCTGCCATAGTTACATGGCTTTTTAAAAGTTTATGAAGAAGTAGACCTCACATACTCCATTCTTCATGTAACCCATGTCTTATGTTTTCCCAAGAAGCAATAACTCAAGGTTGGTTTATATGTATCCTCAATTTTCTCAAACAAAACTACCATTCTACCTGCTTACCCACCTACCTATATATCCATCAATCATTAACATACACACATGCGCACATATACATGAATTTCACACATTCTTCTCTTAAAAAAGAAAGGTGTAGCCAGATATGGTGGCTCAAGCCTGTAATCCTAGCACTTTGGGAGGTGAAGGCGAAAGGACTGCCTGAACCATGGGTTTGAGACCAGTCTGGGCAACTTGGCAAGACTTCATCTCAACAATAAATCAAAAAATTAGCTGGGCGTGGTAGTGTGCGCCTGTAGTTCTGGCTACCTCAAAGGCTGAGGCAGAAGGATCACTTGAGTCTAGAGGGTTGACATTGGGGTGGCCATGAGCGTGCCACTGCACTCCAACCTGAGCGACAGAGTGAGACTCTAACTCAAAAAAAAAAAAAGGTGTAGTGGGGTGCTATAAGTACGAGTCTGCAACTTATTTTTTACTTAGAATCTATCAGTCTATCCTACTTTTTTGAATAGTTAACTAATATTAAACAGTATGATACTGCATAGAATAGATAAATGTTAAATTTCATGCAACATTAGTGAATCACATAAGCATCCTGTTTAGACAACAAAACCAAATACAAAAGAGTATATACTGAATAATTCTATTAATATGAACTTCAAGAATAGAAAAAACTAGCCTATGATGAGAGAAATCCGAAAAAGAACTGTTTATGGCGGTGATGATCATGAATAATTGCAAGAAAACACCAAAGAAACTGATTTGAGACTGAGAAACTTTGAAATTATTTCTGATTCTAAGACATATAATAAAGTCATGTAGACTATATAATATCGTTGCTTCTTTTTCAATTGCAAATAACAACTCTCAATGGTAAATCATTATTATCGAAATTTGGAAATATTAGAGGAAACTGAGGCTCTGAAAGGTCAAGTAACTTAACCAAAATACCATGACTAATCAGGCAGAAGCCATATCCAGAACTTAAGCTTTCACAGTCCTAGTCCTGAGCTATTTTTCCTTTCTATCTCTTTTTTATTTATTTTATTTATTTATTTTTGAGTCGGGCTCTCACTCCAAGGCTGGAGTGCAACGGCATGCTCAAGGTACCACAGCTTCATCTTGCTGGGCTTAGGCGATCCTTCCACTTCAACCTTCCAAGTAGCTGGAACAACAGGCATGCACCATCATGTCCAGCTAATTTTTTTGACTTACTGTAGATGTGAGGTGTTGCCAAGTTGCCCAGGCCAGTTTCGGACCCCTGGGCTCAAGGCAACCCTCTCACCTCCATCTCCGAAAGTGCTGAGATTACAGGCATGAGCCACCATGCCCATCCTCCTTTCTTTTTTAATATTGTACTTTTTGATTATATTACAAATTTTATTGGATGTTTTCAGCTGTTCTCTCTAGGCAAAAGGAGTAGTAACAACAAAAACAAATCTATATATGTAACTTAAGGGCTTTAAGAGACAGTATTTAAAAACTAGAAATTTGAAATTACTCTGCAAAATCTTCCTTGTGAGGTAAAATTACAACTTACAGGTTTATAACAAAAAGGTAGGCTCCAATTTGTTTTCACTTTATGTTTTGGTGCTAGATTTACAGATGCTTTTTATTTCATTCTATGTGCTTTCTAGTAACTCCCATATTCTACAACCTATTTTTTTCTTTTTTTTTTAGTTGGAGTCTCACTCTGTCACCCAGACTGGAGTGCAGTGGCCACTCCCGGCCACCGCAGCCTCAACCTGCTGGGCTCCGGCCATCCTTCCGCCTCAGCTTTCCGAGTAGCCGGAATTACAGGCGCGCGCTACCATGCCGGGCTGATTTTTTGATTTATTGTAGAGATGAGGTCTTGCTGCCCAGGCAGGTCTCGAACCCGTGGGCTCAGGCAATCCACTCATCTCAGCCTCCCAAAGGCACGGGATTACAGGCTGAGACACCGAGCCCGGTTTACATCCTATTTTTGAAGTGAAACAGTATATAAAAATTATATACTGTATAAAGAAAATTTGTGAGGCTGTAGCACACTTTTTGAACCACAATCCTACATTTAAAATCTAAAATAAGAAAGAAAATAATTATGTAGAAATATACGTGCAAAGTTATCTGTTGCACTATTACAAGTTAGGGCAAAAAGGGGTAAACATTCTAAATGCTCATCAGAGGAATGATGAACTAAACAATGATAGTCCTATACTATGGAATAGTACTATGGAATAGTTTTTAGCTACTAAGAAGGAGAAATTATATTTGTAATATTATTCTGGACTAATAACCATAATATGTTATTATATAAAAAAGCAAGTTCCTAGATATACATGTGATCTCACCAAAACACTCATATATGTAAATACTCAACACAAACCTACATAGTTTATGTTTATAACAGCATAAAATGGGGGATGGGGGGAGGAAGGATGGAGAGGAGATTAATTTTTTTAAAAATATTTTTTTACATATTCATGCACTATTTCCCTATTAAAATGAATATGGATTACTCTAACTTAATAAAAAATTTTAAAGGTAGAAAACAAAGTAAATGTCTAAGCTATATCTGTTTTACAAGCAGCACACAAAGAATAACAACAATTAAAAAGAATGTATTCCCTTACAAAGTCATTTAAGGAAATATACTACTATATTCCAACATTTAAAAAAATAGACTATTCTTTAAAAACCAAATAGTTTACCACAGAGATTAAGATATATTTAATTATCATAAATGAGGGATTGGTGGAATAACAGAATATGAAAGTAAACTGACAATAATATTGTTTATTTCTCCAGACAATAATAAGCAAAACTGCATATAACACAGTTTGTTCTGCAAAGTTGGATACCAAAAGATGAGAATAAAATAATTGAACTGATTTTATCATTTCATAATTGAAATAAGCAACATTCGATTAAGTGTACTTAAGAGTACTGAAAATTCATGATACAATGGATAGAACCTGTTCAAAAGAACTTTATATATAATATGTCAGCCTTCCTAATCAATGGTCAGGAGAGTAAGGGTTGGTTACTAGTATCAAAATCATTAAGAACAAAAAATAAGTTGAAGAAAGTTCATTGAGATGCTTATGAAAAGTGAGATACAAGGGCCTTACCTACAAAAATATAACTGGCCTGAGAAACTTCATTTTAGCACACCCCCAAGTGATTATTGCATAGATAAATGCTTGGGATTTTGTCTCATGTTACAGAGCTGAGTCGAATAAATACCTTCTCTCAGAATAATTTTTTGGATGAGAGAAAAAGATTTTGTAAGGTCTTCAGTACAAGTTTTACCACAGAGCAGATATATCTATCTAAAAATAGATGTGTTTTTAGCTACATCTATCACTAGCATGATAATTTAGTCTTATCATTCACTAAACTAAATAAGTAATTATAAGCATCAAAATGTTACCATATGGCAAATTATATGCTTTGTATATATGGTACTTATTTTTCAACACTCAATCTCAGCACTTAAAAGTAATCGTCTTAGCTTTTTAACCATGAATTGAAAGGAGACAAACTAATCAATAATTGATAGGATTAATATAAAGCATCTGCACATTTCAGACTTATTTTTTGATTGTCATAGCAAAGTCATTTCTTATAAAAATTTTATTTTTTCCAATATAAATGTTATTATAATCTAACTTTCTTCAACTTAGTTTTTGTTCTACAACAGCCAAAAAAACACAGGAGGAAAAGTTCTTATCAATATTTAATCTATGTTTACCAACAACTGGACCCAGGTTAACTCATCCTTCAAAACTAAGCTCAAGCATCCTATTTTCACCTAACCTTGTTTCATGGCCACTTGCTATCTTCTATCCCCATCAGGCTAGACTAGGAGGTAATATTTAAGCATTTAATGTTTCCTAAATTGAAAAATTATATATTAGAACCAGAATCCATTCATTCAAAACATATTTCTTTTGTGCTTACTAGCCAAAGACACTCTTTTCATACAAAACTATCTTATACTAGCTTAGAGAAATAAACAATTAAATAAAACATTACAATAAAATGTGATAAGTACTATGACAGCAGAAAGGGCATTTTAAAATTATAGAGAAAGGCCCCTCCCATCCCAGACTAGAGAACGGATAGAAAAGTAAACCAGTGACAGGAGTGAGGATAGCTGGAGAAATGGGGTATTAAGAGTTTTGCAAGAAGTTTGGCCATTCTTAAGCTTAAAAAAAAAAAAAAAAAACCACTCCAAATCCCAAAATGTAGTCAAGCAACAGAAATACTACATTAATTCCATATCACTATGATACAGCCTATTATTAAAAACATTACAAAAAACTCATGACTTTGTCTATTTTAGCCATGACTTTTTATTAAATATTTATTTATTCACTACTCATTTCTCATTGCCAATTTACATAGCCTGTTATTTTCTTTTACTAAAATATTTTCCTTGCGCCCACATTACATTATCCTGGTCACTTACCCCTACCATTTTTAAAAAGGCCTCAGTTGTTACCCTATGTATTGGCAACATATTGAATGATAATAGTGACAGAGTGTTAAGAGTTAGAATCCTCTATCTTCATAGTGCTTTTTGAAGTGCTGTGGTGACTAGGCTGGTCTTCAAAATTAGCTGGGTGTGGTGGTCAAGGATGCAGTATGCTGGGACCACACCACTGCACTCCAGCCTGGGTGACAGAGTGAGACCCCAACTAAATAAACAAACAAACAAAGAGCTAAATGGTAAAACCATTACAGTTTCATACTTTAAAGTCATTAAGAACAGATTTTAGAAATTCCTAAAAGGAAAACAAAATAACATAGAAAATATTTTATATGATATTCCTTCTTTGTGTACAAATTATGTTGGAAGGTACTTCAGTTTCTTTTTAAATGTGAATTTAATGTAATACATTAGTTAAGTAGAAAAATATCACTAGAAACGATTGATCATCCATGGTGAAACTGGCAAAGAATTCTTCAAATTCTATATATAATATACAGTCTCCTGAATTATTAATCAAAATACAAGCTACCCTCTGAGAAATTTTAGGCTGAAAATGAAGGATTTTGCTGTTAAGTTGCTGTTAAGACTTTGCTATAAGCCTTCTAAGCTTACCAACATTTTGTACAATTTGGTTAAGTTACTAAACATGTTAGGAACATAGAAGAAAAAAAGTATAGATTTTACTACTTTTCATATTGTTAAAATATAGTATACTACTCAGCTGCAGCAAAAGTCAAATACCATCGTTACAGAATGAATTTTGGGAATATAAGAGTAAATATAGAATCTAATTAAAAAGTAGTATCATTATAAATTTTTATTAGCATCTTAAGAGTTGATCTTTGATATGATTGTATGGTATACAATATCTCACCTGCTATCAGCTACCTCATTATTTTATACTCTACAGTTCACAAATTTGCAATATTCAAGTACATATTCAATTCCAACTGAAGTAGATAGAGGATCAAGATGTTTTCTGGCTAGCATTGAAAATGCTGATACCTCTAGGAAATTACTAAGTTTTCTTTTGTCTATAAAAACAATTGTCTCATTAAAAATCTGCATAGAAGCCAGGCTCCATGGCTCAGCCTGCAATCCCACGCATTTGGGAGGCTGAGGTGAGTGGATTGCCTGAGCCCACGGGTTCGAGACCTGCCTGGGCAACTTGGCGAGACCTCATCTCTAACAATAAATCAAAAATTAGCCGGGCGTGGTAGCGTGCGCCTGTGTTCCAGATTCTCGGAAGGCTGAGGCGGAAGGATCGCCAGAGCCCAGCAGGTTGAGGCTGCGGTGGCCGGAAGCGGCCACTGCACTCCAGTCTGGGCAACAGAGTGAGACTCCAACTCAAAAAAAAAAAAAAATCTGCATAGAAATGGTAGTAAGGTATTCTTGTAAAGTTCTGTTATTTTAAGATTAAGAAAATAGGATGTGTTTTAGATCTCACTTTTCTTTAACACGTTCTTCTTTTCATACTCTTCATTTTTCCATTATTATATTTGACCAAGGATTATTTTTTGGATGTTATTAACCATTTTGAGTTATTCCTCCACAGGCACTCTGATTTCTATCTTTAATTCAATTCTATACAATGTGAAGAATTCTCAAATATGACTCTACGTTGAAAGACTTGTTGCTGAAATGAAATAACTAGAAAATTAATATAGCTTTAAAGGTTTATTAATGTTTGTACATTAAACAATTTTATAAATTATACAAAGAATAAGAATATAATGCAGTCTTTATTAATGTCTTATTTTTATTTAAATATTTATGAACATTTTGACTTAGAAAAATTACAAATAACTTCGTAAAGTTATTCAAATAATATACAGTATTAGGTTAATATTTATTTATTTATATTTTTTGTTGTTGTTTTTTTTTTTGAGTTGAAGTCTCACTCTGTCACCCAGGCTGGAGTGCAGTGGCACACTCATAGTCACTGTAGCCTGGACTTGCTGGGCTCAGGAGATGCTTCTATCTCAACCTTCCAAGTAGCTGGAACTGCAGGTGCACACAAGCCACCAAGCTCAGATAATTGTTTTTTATTATTATTACAGGGATAAAGTCTTACAATTTACTCAGGCTGGTCTTGAACCCCTGAGCTCAGGCAATCCTCCCACCTCTGCCTTCCAAAGTGCTGGGATTATAGGCATGAGCCACTGCTTCTGGCTTAGGTTAACATTTATGTTAATTCTCAATCTCCTTATCTACTCACTGAACTTGTGAAATAATAATTACTTTTGTACATGACAGTAACAACCTCTATAACTACCAACAATTGTAGTATTTTATTTTTGTGATAAATACTTATACTTTAAGTCACTGACAGAATTTTATCACATAAAGCCTATGAGGAAATTTTCATCTGTGATTACATTTAGAATTAAAAGCAAAAATAGAAACATTAACAATAAATCCAATTGGCATGCCTCATTTATAAAAGTGATAATGTTAGACTAGTAGGTAACATTTGTGTGTGAAAACAGTAAGTATTTTCACACACAAATTCAGGAATGCCAGAAATGACACTGAAGTTACTATTCTGCTATTCAGCCCTCCAAAGCCCAAGGCCAAAGAGGAAGCCAAAGGGTAGATTTTAGATGAATACCCAGACTGAATCTGCATTACTGTTCTTCCCAACAAAATAATAGTCTCATCAAAAGTAACAGTGAAATTGACTGCAATTCCATTCATATAACAGCCATAGATGTGTGTCAGACATTTTATATTATTTCACTTACTTCTCACTATAGGCCTATAAACCAAGTACTACTGGTGTTCCTCATTCTACGGAAGAGGAAACTGAGCCTTAAAGAGGTAAACAGAGTTGCTTAAGTCACATGAGCCTTAAAGAGGTAAACAGACTTGCTTAAGACTTGCTTCAACAACAGGGACAAGGTTCAAACTTGGGCACTGTGAAGACATTTTCAGAACTGGAACCTAATTTGCAGTAAACAACATATGTCTTAAATAAGAGTAAACATAACTAAAATCATTCTCAATTAGCAATAAGTCAATATTATCGTGGGGGTAGAGGTACAAAATTTCCTGTAGGAGGAGGGCAAACTTCTGACCCCAAGAAAAATAAAAGCAGTTCTGGAAGCCAGCATTGTGCAGGTCTCTGTTATATGCAAGAGATCAGGGATCTTTAAATTGTGTCCTGTACTACACCAGAGAGCTGTATGGATCCAGTGAGGGACTAGTTAAACTTTAAAGACTCTCAACACATTCACATGAAAAGTTCAAAATGCCCAAATAAAATTCCTACTCAAACATTTAGTTACTTTTTTTTAGAGCTAAAAATAGCAAACAATTAAGCTCTACAGGCTCAATCAAAAATTAAAATTACAACTTACATTGTAATTAAGAAATAGCTACTTAAAAGCAAAGTAACTGATTAGTGAGTTACCATGGAAACATAGGAAATTGGTAAAATAAACTCTGATAATGGAATTAACATGTGTATACGTTTTCCGCAGATGTTACATTGCCAGTGATATGAAAGAATTCTCCAAGTGACTACATAGTATGCCCTAAATCAGAAGTCAAGATATATTTGTGTTATGACTATTAAATGTGGAAACTGGTGAGCAGGAGTAAACTTTCTAAACCATAAGTCAAACTGTATCATTCCTTTACAACCCTTCAATGACCTCCCTACAATGAGAATAAAATCCAAAGTTCTTACTGTAGTTTGCAAGGTTTCAGAATAAGACTCTTGCCAAACTCTCTGACCTCATTTCCCTCCACTCTCTCTTTTTCCCCCCATCCTCCAGCCAAAGTAGCCTTCTTTCTATCTGTCCTTTATGCCAAACTCTTACCCATAACAGGTTCTTTTTTTTTTTTTCCATTGGTCGCTGGGTCCGGAGCACCTCCCTGGAACCCAACTCAACAGGTTCTTTATATGTGATTTTCCTTTTGCTTAGAATATTCTTCCTCCATACCTTTTCCCTACATGAGAACAAAGATGTATCTGTTTTGTTCACACCACTCTTACCCAGCACTATCCCTAGTGGCGTAGCACATATTGACTGACTGAATGAATGAATGACTAAATGAATGATAAGTATCATCCCAAGTTCCACTACCAACCTGGTTTCCATGACAGATACATAGACATGATCCTCAGATCAATCACCCTTCAACAAAAAACACACTGCGTGGCTGCAAGGAGTACAATTAGCTGACAGCTTCCAGTTGTTGTAACACATCTATAGTTTGCCTCAGCTTTGTAGCCAAAGGCCTACTCCTCACGGAAGAAAAGTCCAAGCAAGTGCCTGAATAATGATGGTTGAAGAGCACTGCCATTTCCACCCAATGCAGGACTCTAACACTCATTGCTCAAAAGGTCCCTCTTGGGTTGGTGGACATTTTTCAAATCAGCTTCACAACATGATGACTCTTTCTGTTCAATACTGTACCCACTCTTTTCTTTTCACAGTTGTTACTCCCTAGTAAACAATTTGCAGTCCTAATTCCATCTCAGTGTCTGCTTTCTGGAGAACATAACTAGCACTGGTTCCATTTCAAAAATCACTCCTTATATATACAAACAAAAATGGTCATTTCTGACATTGTACAGAGGATTCATTTTACACAAAACATCTGATGAAAGAGCTACCATCACTCTTATTCTCAACTAATATTTACAAAATACACACACACATACACATGCACACACCCCTAAACCACAAAATGTCAGCTCTTCTATAAAAGCCTTCAAATACAATCATCTGCTCTTCTTGTGGTTTCTTTTTCAACATCTAACAGTACTTACCACAATATTATAATTATGTGCTTACATATCTGTTTCCAGCCGGGCTCGGTGGCTCAGCCTGTAATCCCGCGCCTTTGGGAGGCTGAGGTGAGTGGATTGCCTGAGCCTGCAGGTTCGAGACCCGCCTGGGCAGTGAGACCTCATCTCTACAATAAATAAAAAAATCAGCCGGGCGTGGTAGCGCATGCCTGTAATTCCGGCTACTTGGAAGGCTGAGGCAGAAGGATCGCCGGAGCCCAGCAGGTCGAGGCTGCGGTGGCTGGGAGCGGCCACCGCACTCCAGTCTGGGCGACAGAGTGAGACTCCAACTCAAAAAAATAAATAAATAAAATTTAAAAACAAAAAAAAACCCCATATTTGTTTCCATATTAAAAATGAAACTTCTTCAAATGTCCCTTTCTCACATTAATAACCTCAGAGCCTTATAATGTATCTGATAGAAGTAGGACGTTATATAAATTTCTTGATGAAGAAAGGAAAAGAACTAAAATTCAAATTTTTAAAAACTCTTTAAAAGCATATGATTTTGTATATAGTTTATACATATTTTATCTATGAAGTTGAGTAATTGTGACCAGCATATCCAAGTCTCAAACATTCACATCCTAAATATAAAATAACTTTATTCTTAGTAAATAAAATTCATTTTGGTTTTGAGAGCTAATCATTAATGCTGAAATAGAAAGCTATTAGGCAATTTCAAGGCATATACATTTTGAACTTTTAAGACACCTCCTCACAAGTAACATATTATTTATGAAGAAAAAATGAAACACTGGTTTTACAACTCATTAAATTTCTTTTCAACTTCATACAATCTGTCAGTTCTCAATTACAGCCTTGCAAGACAAAAATCAGGCCTAACATTCCTAGCATATAAGCATAAAACTAGTTCATGAAAAATACGTGCAAAAAAATAAAGTGTCGATAAGAAAAGCATTTATGAATTAAAAATTTTAACTTTGAGACTTGTTCAATACCAACAGTTGAATCACACTACTTCTTTTTGATTCAATGTGATAAAATGGGGTAAGCAGCATTACTCCTCAACCCAGTAATCACAGAATAGGTGAACAATTTAAAAATCCAAGTATTTTAAGGAAGGCTAAGCCTCCCAGAGGAAATAAAAGTGGAAATGAGTCCAAGGAAGAAAATGGCTTGGTTCCACACCCTTAAAATTGCCTACAGCAATGCATCAAAAAATAAAATAAGCCCCCTGAGTCTGGGTCAGCAGCATAGTGTTACAACTTAAGCATTGGGTCATCAATGGCAAAGGTAGGGTGATTAATGGTTGAGGTAATATATTTACTTACTGTAGTAAGAAACTGTTTAACAGTACTACCAACAGTACAAAGAATTTTTGTGTGGCTATCATGTACAAAGATACCACCTATATTTTAGTATTAAAATACAAAAACCAGAACAGCAGTTTTAGTAAAGAAATAAACACAAATAAACTATATTATAAATACCAATAGCTCAACTTGTTTTAAAAACTGGATTTCATTCAGCAATCTATTAATTATATTTTCCAATAAAAAACACCTCATTTTTATTTTTTTACCTGTTAAGCACATACAGCTTTTATTTGCCAATTAAAATACATCAACTTAATTTTTAAAAGTATGTTCAAAAAATAATAAAAAGAAAGAATGTACCCACAAAAGCATCTTGTCTTTATGGAATATGACCTCACACCTATTAAGTGTGAATAAACTTTATACGCTTTTCACTGAGGATCACAAAGGCCACCTACTTTAAATACGTATTGTTTTCATAATTCATTGTTTTTGTGATTCACTGTTCATACAAAGATAAATAAATAAGCCAAAAAAAGTAATGACATAAAATAATGCAAAATATATTTTCTCGCTCTTATAAAGACATCTTGTGGCACATGATAAAAGAGATCATTACTCTTGTGAGAGCAAACCTGAGTACTCTGTGAAGCAGGCTTAATTAGAGGTACAGTAACTATACCTCTTTTGAGTTGGAGTCTCACTCTGTCGCCCAGACTGGAGTCCAGTGGCACGCTCCCGGCTACCGCAGCCTTGCCCTGCTGGGCTCCAGAGATCCTTTCACCTCAGCCTTCCAAGTAGCCAAACTACAGGCATGCGCTACCACACCCGGCTAATTTATTTATTTATTTATTGTAGAGATGATGTCTCGCCAAGTGGCCCAGGTGGGTCTTGAACCTGCGGGCTCAGGCAATCCACTCATCTCAGTCTCCCAAAGTACTGGGATTACAGGCTGAGCCACCAAGCTCAGCCAACTATACCTCTTTAACGATACCTAAGTGGTTCATAGTTTCTGGTACCATATTCAACATTTGAGTGCAAATAAATGCCTCATAAACTGATATGTGAATATTAGATAGAATTCCCATATATGAAAGTCTCCTGACTTAAATGGGTAATTCCAAGTGTGACTATTCTATGATGGTATCAACCTTGTCTCTATATTTAATACTGTGTTTTAGCCAATAGACACTTGCTTTTAGAAATATGACATCTCAGCCGGGCTCGGTGGCTCAGCCTGTAATCCCGCGCCTTTAGGAGGCTGAGGTGAGTGGATTGCCTGAGCACACGGGTTCGAGACCCACCTGGGCAACCTGGCGAGACCTCATCTCTACAATAAATCAAAAAATTAGCCGGGCGTGGTAGTGCATGCCTGTAATTCCGGCTGCTCGTAAGGCTGAGGCAGAAGGATCACCAGAGCTCAGCAGGTCGAGGCTGTGGTGGCCGGGAATGGCCACTGCACTCCAGTCTGGGCGACAGAGTGAGACTCCAACTCAAAAAAAGGAAGGAAGGGAGGGAGGGAGGGAGGGAGGGAGGGAGGGAGGGGAGGAGGAAGGAGGAAGGAAGGAAGGAAGGAAGGAAGGAAGGAAGGAAGGAAGGAAGGAAGGAATATTACATCTCTCCCACAGCCTCGTTCATATCCTTTTGAAGAGCTTGTAGCTACAATGCAAACACATGAGTTGTTGGTCATGTAACCCTGTGACCCTGATCATCTCTAATATTACCAATAATGGGTGGAGACCTGGGACAAATAAAATATTCTGATCCAGGTACTGGAAGCTGGGAATATAGAGGTCCGATACGGTTTCTATTTGATGTAGACCAAAATGACCACATAAAGACAGGAATAGGCTATCATTCAAACCATAGAAGACTGGTCAGCAGAGAAAGAGAATGAACACATCATTATTAATTACCCATTATTTAAAATCTAATCCTAATTGAAACAACTTCCTACATCTAAAAGGTAAAAGAAAAAAATGTTAAATGGAAAAAGGCAATTTTCAAGTAATTAAGCCATTCTCTAAGAAGAGTTTACTATATGTGCCCCCCGTGCCTGGCAAAGAGACTATTAATATACAACAGTGTCTACATATGATTACTGAATTCTAAAGTTAATGAATATTACCTCAAAATCAGTTTTGTTTTGTTTTTTAAACCAAAGGATAAAAAATGTATTGTTCTTATTCATATGTGGGAGCTAAAAAACTTGATCTCCTGGAGGTAGAGAAAAGAATGACAGATCCCAGAGGCTGAGAAGGGTCTGTGAATGATGGGGGAGTGGGGGGGTGGAAAGAGGATGAAGAGAGGTGGACCAATGGTTACTAACATAGAGATCGGTAGAAAGTAGAAGGTCTAATGTCTGACAGCAGAGTAGGGAAACTACAGTTAGCAACAACACATTGTTAATTCAAAGTAGCTAAAAGAGAGAATTCAAGTTCTCAACAAATAGAAATGATAAATACTCAAGATGATACATACCTCAAATGCCTTGACTTGATCCTTACAATTCTATGCACATAACAAAATATCACATGTACCCCATAAATATATAAAATATCATATATCAGTGTTAAAATTTTTCTTCAACAGAGAAAATGTTATCAGTACCAATGGGCTGATTTCTGAAACATATTATATCGATAACATATAATTAACACAAAATTGATATTAAGAATCATTACCAGACAGGCGCAACAACTCAAGCCTGTAATCCCAGCACTTTGGGAGGCTGAGGCAAGAGGACTGCCTGAGCCCAGGTGTTCAAGACCAGCCTGGGCAACTTCGAAGACCTCATCTCTACAATAAATTTTTTAAAATAAGCTGGGCATGGTAGCATGCACCTGTAGTTCCAGCTACTTGGAAGGCTGGGGCGGAAGGACTGCCTGAGCCCAGCAGGTCGAGAATGCAGTGTTCATGAGCATGCCACCGTACTACAGCCTGGGCAACAGAGTGAGATTCTGACTCAGAAAAAAAAGAATCACTACCTGCTGGGCACAGAGGCTAATGCCAGTAATCCCAGCACTTTTGGAGGCCAAAATGAGAGGAATGCTTGAGTCCAGGAGTTCAAGACCAGCCTGGACAACATAGCAAGACCTCATCTTTACAAAAAATAATTCTTTAAAAAAGTAGCCGGGTATGGCGGTACATGACTGCCTGTAGTCCTAGCTACTGGGAAGGCTGAGGCAGAAAGATCGCCTGACACCAGGGGGTTGAGGCTACAGGAAGCATGACTGTGCCACTGCACTCCAGCCTAGGCTACAGAGTGAGACCCTGACTAAAATAACAGTAATAATAATAACTACTCATTACCCAACAAACAATGTCCAAGAGTCATAAAAAGTGTCCCAACTTTTGACTCAGTATTTCCACTCTTCGAAATTATTTCAAGTAAATAGCTTTTTAAATATCAACATGCATGAAAATGCAAAATGCATCCAATAAACAATAATAAACACCTAAGTTTCAAGCATAAAACTTGAATTAACTAACTCAGTAGAAAAACAACAAATAATTCAATTTAAAAGTATTTTAAGTTATACACTATATAACTGACACATGGTATTAAATAACATATTCTGGGAATTTAAAAGTACACCAAAATCAGTCTGAATGATATGACGCTTCAGCTACATCTTAATGGAAAAGAAGTTAAGCAGACAAGAAGAAGAAATGGGAAAAATCTAGAAAGCAAGAAACATGTTTCAAGATGTAATACCATGTACAGCAACAGGGAGATATGACAGACTACATGTGTATTGACACACTAAAAATCAGTTTAGTAGTTCAAAATATTAAAGAAAGGAGCTTGAGAAGGAGAGTTCCCTGCAATGAGTCTAAGAGAAGGTCATGAAATGAACATGTAATGACATGGAAAGAAGTTTCAATTTTACTTTAAGGACAAATGAGAAACCTCTGAAAGACAAAATCAGAATTTCATTTTAGAAAAATCAGAGGCAACAATGGGGAGAATTAATTGCAAATTAGGACAGGGCTGAGAGACTACCTGGAAAGATATTATAACAGTCCTAATTGGAAACAAAGACATATAACACAAAGTAGAGGATAGAGGCCAGGAAAATTTAGGAGGAAGAAATAACAGAACATGACATAGACCAAGAGAATGGTAAGATAAAGGCATACATAGGTGTTTTGCCTAAGACAATGGGTGAATAATGATACCATTAGCTATGATTAGAAAATAAGAGTTAAGGTTCATTTTGCAGATAGTGAATATAAAATACCTTGGCATATCCAAATGAATTTAACAGTTTCAGGAATAAGTTCTGGGCTAGAGAATTAAATGAAGCAGTTATCAATGTGTGGGTTGCAGCTGAAGTCACATAGGAGGAAGAGATTACTCAAAGTACTCCCTCAAGGTCAAGGATAAAAGACAAAGAAGAAGAGCCCACAAATCAAGAAGAGAGAGCTATATGTATCATATATGGACTCAGAAAGATTAAAACTACAAAACATATACTGGATTCAGCATCAAAGCTAAGTAGAAAGACAGCATGTACATCATTCTAACTTATTTCTCTGTGACAGAAAAGAGGACAATAAAATGAGAGCCTGGGAAAAACTTAGAATCTAAAAAAATTTTCCTTGTGTAAGCTTTTCACAGTGAGAAAGACAATGCAAGTGGTATGTGACCATCAAAAAGAAATTTTAAAACATAATGTTATAAAAAGAAAAGCATAACATAAAATGATATACACATCATAAATAAAACCATGTAAAAAGCTATGCATAAAGACATGGTTTGGAAAGGAATATGGAGAATCAAAAACAGTCATGTTACACTTGTATTTTTTCTTTTATGATTTCCTTTAATGTTTTCCTATGCTTTTATAATATAAAAATGAGTAAAAAGAAAATAACCACCCCATACTTCTGCTCACTAAATCCCATCATAACATTAATATAATTAACTAGCTGTGGATACCCTTATGATTAATAACTTAATGAAAATATTCCAGTGATTCAATACTAATTTTCAAATAATCATCTAATCTAATTCTAAAATGCACAATCCTAAAAGTGATCTGGTTGTTTCCAAACATCTCAGTACTATAAGATTTCCCATGTCTCACTAAACTTGGAAAATATGAGGTAAATGACATATTAGCTCGAACAATCATAAAAATGTTTAGAAAGTAAAAGGCTCATTTAATGAAAAAAACTTAGAAATGTTTCCATATGTTTCTATGAAGTATTCTTTCCCACTAAATGAACACATTCAAGATTTTATTTCTGGCTTTGTTTCAGAAAAAAACCCATCCGCATAGTACAGCACTTACAAGCACATCTCAGTCATGCAATAGTTATGTCACAGCTCATATATCAAATAAAAATCACTTTCAAGCCCACACAACCTCACAGACCCAAAGTCTTCCTTTCTATTAAGAGTACTCCTAAGAGAGCTTTCATTGCACCTTACTGCTGATGTCACATGACTTTTGTTAGGAAGTTAAATCCTGAAACTAAATATCAAACAATTTGAAACACAGTTGTGAATCACCCAAAAAGCCAACTTTTACTAGTTATAAACTATGAATATTTCCTTTTTCACAGAAGCAGGTGCAGAAGTGGTGAAAAACCTCACCATACTTTGCTTTTTTTAATAAAGTATTATTTCATTATGTCAGTGAATGAACATAAAACGATAATGCTTCATTTAATAATAATTAGAATAATTTTTATATATTTCTTTGCATGCATTTCTATTATCTAGAGTAGCTTTTGCAAAGTTCATGTATTTATGCAGCAACTTTATCCATGCATCTACCCTATCCACGTATCCTTTATACTATTATTTACTAACAGTAAATAAGCAGCAGTTATTACACAGTGGCTAAGAGGTGAGACACTGTCATAGCACATAGATTAATATTCCAGGTTGGCTTCTTAACTAGATCCATAACCAAGGCCAAGGCTGTTCATCTCTCTGTGCTCCCATGTCTCTGTTTCTCATTTGTTCAATGGGGATAATAACAGTACTGTTCTCTCAAAACTGTTGTGAGGACCAAATGACTCAACAGATACCAAGCACTTAGAAGTGTGCCTAGAACATCATAAGTACTCAATAATTAATACTTATTAATATTTTTCTTTAAATTTACCCATAATTTTTAATTTACTCCACAATACATTTATTTTATGAGCAAATTTTCAAATTACTATTATCTTAAGCAGTAATACCTAAAGTCATGAGTATAACATGTGAAATATATTTTTCCTTACACACAGCAAAATAAACATTTTTTAAAATTAAAAATTTTCCCATATACTACTTAAAATAATCTCCAATACCATGAGTGATACATATACCAATAATGAAAGCCATCTTTTATAGTAGACATTAAAAATTATATGCCTCATGAGAAGATTAAGGTATATAAAAATAAAACACCCACAAAGCCCATTCAAAAATAATGGAGAAATTTAAATAACTAAATGAGAGTCTATGATAAGTATATTACTACGTATTACAAGAAAAATATACAATGCTTTCTGTAAGGAAAGAGTACCAGGAAACAAATAACACAATGCCTTTTAATGAATAACTGTCATCTTGTCCCATTCTAGTTTTTAAAATCCCACTAGTTTTCCTTTCTATCAAACTAAATTCTTTTTAGTTTTAACTTATTTATTTCCTTTAGAGAATTAGAAGATGCTGCTACAATTCATAAAATTATGAAATAATCCAAGAGAGATTTAATTATTGCTCTCAATTTAAGTAATAACAGTAACCACTAATTGCTAGGTCAGGCACTGTGTTAAATGCAATTTATCACAACCAAACCATAAAAAATGTATTAATATCCATATTTTCCAATGAAGAAACTGTAAATTTTGACAATCTAAGCAATTTGCCTAAGACACTACAAGTAGTAAATAGTAATAGTATGGGTAGATTGGAGGAGGACGTATGGGACTAGAATTTAAACCATAGGATCCTAACTATGCTGATGAATTAACAGACAAAAATGTGTTGTCCTTCAAAGTACTCCTACGCTAACTACACCAATATTTCCCAGATGGAAACATTTTTGGTACTCCTCATTCACAACTATCTGTATAGCCTATAGTTCACTTTTCTGTATTGTCCCAAATTATGACAAATCTTGATTATTTGAAGGTTGAATCTGAATATTTGAAAGAAATAAATACCACTCAGAGTGAAGAGCAGTAAATAGGGCAAGTGAGTAAAGATCTCAACAAACCTTTATATTTTAACACAGGGTATGATTCTAGAGGGATACTTCAATTACATTCTGTTTCTACTTCTGCCTCTCAGTCTTTAAGAGAAAAGAAAGTGTGTATATAAAGCTGAAGTACTGACTTCCTCATGTGGCTACAAAATTGGCTAAAAAACAATTTTTTAAAATTGAGAACATGGTGTGTCCACAGACTAGAAAATAGCAGCTAAAAGAATTACTTCAAAAACCAAAAGTATAAGTAAAAACTTATACTTTACATGTATAAGCGTATTCTAAACAGAATATGCTTCAAAAACATACTATTTAGAGAACAGTTAAGATTTTTCTCTGACTTTTAAAAAAATAACATTTGTTAAATCTTTCTTCCTCTTCAAATAGCTTATCTGAAACCTGTTCAGCATTTTAAAATATTTTCTAATGTAGCAGGCCGTGGTAGTGCATGCCTGTAGTTCCAGCTACTTGGAAGGCTGAGGTGGAAGGATTGCCAGAGCCCAGCAGGTTGACGCTGGGGTGGCTGTGAGCAAGCCACTGCACTCTAGCCTGGGCGACGGAGTGAGACTTCAACTAAAAAAAAAAAAAAAATCTAATGTGTAATTAACAATACTGATCAAAATTCTGATTAGTGAAAAATAAAATTAAGAACTTCTCGGTTCTTCCTGGTGAATCTTTGGATGTAAAATCAATCCAAACTTATGTTAGCTCTTTCATGAATGTACCAACTCATGTTCAGGGTACAGATTCATATTCTCTGGGTGTCAAGCATAACCCATAATTTTTTCTTGCTTGTACTAATCAAATCTTTGCTTCTGATTTTATTACTTTTAATCCAAAACAAATTTTACCTTTTATACTTCTGCTTTGTCTTACAGGATCACTTCACATGATTAACAACAACTCTGAGATCAATTTAGAAATAACATCTAGTTTAATGTGCCTACATTTTTCATGTCTTCCTCCATGACATTAATACAAATAGAAATTAGACCAGGTAAAATATCAATTAATATACTGCAAATTAAGATGCCTAACCATCAGTAATTATACTTTGCCTAACAGAGTGATATGTATTTGTTAGGACTAATATTACAATCCATGAAAGAAAACCAATTTAAACTAGTTTAAACAAAGTCTGAGTTTAATAGTTTATAGAATACAAAGAAGGGTTGAAAACCCAGCAAAGGTAAGGGAAAGACAAAGCCTCAGGAACAACTGGAACAAGAGTCTCAAATGACTCCAGAACTCTGTCTCCTTGTCACTTAGAGCACTTTAAGCTCTCTGTATATCTGATTTCTCAGTGAAAGCATACAATGACAACTCCCAATTATTATGTTTTATGTCTTCTGTCACTAAAAAAAAAGCCATTTTTCTCTGGTTCTAAATACCCAGAAAGGGATTTTGACTTGCTCAACTTTGAGCTTGCAGACTTTTAACTTACAGATAGGCACAACTGACTCAGCTTGGGTAAGGTGCCTCCTTGGCACCTAGCAGCTTTTCAAATGTATATGAAAAAGTGGCAGCCACTCTGCTATAATTTGAAAGTTTGACCCTCCAAAACTCATGTCGAAATTTAATTGCCAACTGACAGTATTGGGTTGTTGCCAATGACCTGTTTGTTCTGTCACTTGGGAAATTACAGAGGGGCAAATTTGAAGACTAAAGATCAGGAGCAACAAATTATAGAGAAAAAAATCATACCTGATCAAATCATCTGGTTCACTCATATTGATGCCCACGGGGGGGGCCCACTCCCTGATGAGGTCAACTGGAATCAAGTTGCTAATCAAACCTACACCATGCAGATTGTCACCACTTGCTGCCTAGATCCATTACTGTATCACACATAGCAATGCTTCCACCATCACAGAATGGACAAAAGTAAAGGACTATGTTTCTGACGAGGTTAGCATTGTATGGCAAATTTGTGACTACCAAAAGTCAACCAGCCATGGTGAGGAAGGCCACAATGCATGAAGGCATTACCACCACATCCCTGTCTAGACAACTCTTGGCAAACTGACTACATCAGACCTTTAATACCTGTTTCCCATTCATTCTGATCAGCTAATTCTTGCCACACCACTGTGGCCATCAAAATTAAGCTGTTATATGTTTTCAGAGACTATATGCAGACAGTGGTGCACTCTTTATCAGAAAGAACATACAACAGCAGCTCAACAGTTGCATATTTGATTGACATTCCATGCTCCCTCTCTAATCCACAGGCATCAAATATGGTTAAGCACTGGAATCACCTCTTGATAAATTAAACTAAAAAAAAAAAATCTGACTCTCTCTCTCTCATCCTTCTTGGTACACATCACTCAGTAAAATAGCATGGTCAATAAAAGCTTTCCTCACAAAGGGTTCTTCTTTTATCCACTGCCAGGGTAATGATCAGGAAAAAAGCAGTAAGGATTATGCAAAGCAGGAGTCAGCAAACTTCCTGCAAAGGGCCAGATAGTAAATATTTTAAGCTTTGTGGCTGCATGTGGTCTCTGTTGAGTTTTTCTTTTTTTTTTTTTCTTCTTCTTCTTATTGGCTATACAAGAACAGGCCACAGCCTACAAGCTTCAGTTTGCCAGCCCATGATACACAACTATCATGAAATCTCAGGATTCCATCCTGACCAATCTTGAGTATGACGCACCGTTCTTTCCCCTAAAAGCAATCTCAACCCAGCCTAATTGGTGTATCTTTCATATATCTAGCAGCCCAGACAAAGAAAACCTAGGAAATTCCATTTTAATTGTTCAGCACCTAGAATATCTTATTGGATTGATATGTTCATAAATCAGGAGTTGGCAAATATTTTATGTAAATAAACATCTTGTGCAAGATAATAAATGTTTTAAGCTTTATGAGTCACAGGATCTCGACTACAACTACTCAATTCTGCCATCATGCAAAAGCAGTCATAGACAATAAGTAAACAAATGGGCATAGCCAGATTTGGCCCAAAGAAAGCCTAGCTGCTAGGAAGATTAGCAGCTTTCTTTTTCTATGTTTTTTGTAATAGTAATGGTTCTATTTTTATCCTGGGAGGATGTGCACAGAAAGACGCCAGCTTATGTATCTTTTATAATGAGACTTAGTTGATGAGGTTCATATGTGTCATATATGCACAACTCTTGCATCCTAAGAGTCAACACTATATGACCAAGAATACACAAAAATACCCACATATAGCTGAAAAGTACAAACTAAAAACTACACATCCTCAGTTTGCTCCAAATCAAAAATATCTAATGAATGCCTAGTATGTGATAAGTCATGACTAGAGATCTGAAAGTATATTATATCTAAGTCACATTTAACACTCCAAATCACATTCTTAGGTACTATCGTTGTCAGATACAGAAATTAAGGTTCAAGCACGCTGTGTCTTTGACCATATTACTTAATGCCTCTGTGCTCTGGTTTCTTCATCTGTTAAAAGGGAATAATAATGGTACCTAACATCAGGGCTAGTCTATGAATTAAATGCGCCCATATATATAAAGCACTTAGAACAGTGCCACGCACACAGTAATCACTTATGTGTTAGCAATTATTGTTACTATTACATTATTAGAAGAGATAAACATGAGTGACACTGTAATAAACCTGCCAAGTGATTTCTTACAGTTGTTTTGATAATTTATTTAAACAATGAAAAAAGAGTAAATAGTAAATTTTGTGCCAGTTTTGCCCCCAGACTACTTTCAGAATATTATGAAAGAAAAGCTAATGTGCCATTTTCCAGGTAGTTACTTTTTTCTGGATCACAGCCAAAATTTTAAACTCTTAGGATCTCATACTAAGGTATAACAGCATTGCCTCGCTGTCCAAGCAAACATTACTAGAAATATAATGTAAGCCATATATGTCATTTAAAATCTTGTACTAATGACATTAAAGTAAAAATAGGTGAAATCAATATTTAAAACATTTTTTGGCCAGGCTCGGTGGTTCAGTCTGTAATCCCAGTACTTTGGGAGGCCGTGGCGAGTGGATTGCCTGAGCCCTCAGGTTCAAGACCAACCCGGGCAACTTGGCGAGAGCTCATCTCCACAAAAAATCAAAAATTAGCCAGGCATGGTCACGTGCATCTGTAGTTATGGTTACTTTGAAGGCTGAGGCAGAAGGATCACTAGAGCCCAGCAGGTCGATGATGGGGTGGGCAACTGAGTAAGACTCTGATTAAAAACAAAAAACAAAAAAACAAACATTTTTACTTACTCAAATACATCCAAAATACTATAACCTAATGATAAAATATAAAGAAATTAAGATATTTTACAATTTTTAATAAAAAGTACTTGAAGCCAATTAAGCATTTAATACTAATTTCTCAGTTCAGACTAGCCATATGCAAAGCACCCATAGCCACATGTGACTAGTGGGCACGATACTAGACAGAGCAATTCTGAGTTATTAAACACAAAATTATCAAAAATGTCTTATAAATTTTAATCTTTTCCTCCTTTTCCTCTGGCACTCTTCTTTCCTTCTCAACCAAAGTTTTGAATTCATTCATGCAATGTGCTAAGATGAGAGTATGTTCCTCTGAAAAGGGAAAAAAACAAGTAAACAGTCATAATGCCATTGAAAAGTAATCCTGGGAGTAGTTAACCTGAGAGACAAGGATGGAAAGGACAGTGAAGTAGTACAGATGAAGTCTAAACTAAGACATGAAAGATAAGTAGAGATAAGCCAAGTAAAAACGGGAAGGACATGACAAGCAAAGTGAACAACACAGTAAAAACCCAGAAGCAAAAAAAGTTTGGTACATTTGAAGAATAGGAAAGAGACCAATGGCTTAAGCATAGTGAACACAAGTAAGGATGGCACATGATTTGATCCATTAGGCATTCAAGAACACTTGAAAAAAATCTTACAATAATAAGATTGGTAGATGTCTACTGAATACTCATTCCTCTTTCTTAGTTACTAGTAGAACTTCAATTTTATTCAGAGTAAGAATGTATTCAGCTAAAAATACCTCCCTAACTAGAATAAAAAACAAATAACATTAGGAAACATTATTTTAAGAACTGTACAAAAAAGACAACATAGAAAGCTTAAGACTTCTATCCTTAGGAAGGCCTGCTTAGAAAGCTGGCCCTTGACTGGCGGCATCTGGAAAGCTGGCTTGTCTCCATTCTCTAACTGATAAGAGGGGTTCACTATGCCTCAACTTTTGCACAAAAAGAACAGTTTATAATGAACATTCGCTTTTCTTCTGGAATTTTAGTACTTACTAGGCAGAGACTGCTTATATGAACAGCCCCCAATAAAAACCCTGGTCACTGAATAAGCTTCCCTGGGCAGAAACACTGCACATATTATTTTATTTTTCATTGCTGGAAAAAGGAACATAGTCAAATGAACCCTCCCCCCCAGGAGGCATACAGCAAAAGAAATCATGTATATGAAAATCTCCAGACTCAATCTGTATCTTTTCAACTTATGACCCAATTGTGTATCCTTACTATATTGGTATAATAAATCTTAGCAATGAATATTACTTTGTGTCAAATCCTGTGAGTTCTTCTACATAATCTTCAAAAACAGAGATGGTCTTGGGGACTCTAGACACAAGAAGGCATATAGCAATTCTTTGTTTTAACAATATTTGACACATAACTTACAATTCCAGTAGTTTCTTACTAATAATTAGCTGCCATACTTATTAATCATAAGAGGTTGACTTTGCTCACTAACAGAGACAAATCTCCTAGTTCTTATCTCCTATATCATAGATGGTGTCAGAGAGGCAAAATAAGCGGTGATCCTTAAGAATTGGTAGAATCTGTAAACTATCCACATTCTGAAATATTGACAGAAAAACAGATAACACCTACCATCTTTAGACATTCTCCAAAGAAAATACTAGTTGTTGGGATATATCAAGGGGGAAAATGAGATGTAGTAACTGTTCTGAAGTACCTATTTTCTACTTTAAAAAGGTTCCTCTGAGGAACTGACATTTGACCTGAACTCAGAAGGATAAGTTGATATAAACAGATGAACAAAGGCTCTGTGGAAAGATAAAACAGCTTGAGGAAAATCTCAAAACAAAGAGAAGCACAACACTTTTGAGAAGCAAAAAGGTTAATGGTGTAGAGGGCCAGATTTGAGTACTTTCCTACAATTAACAGGAATTCAGTGAATTGATAGTAGCAACGATCACATTTGAATTTTTCAAAGCTCACTCTGGTACATGGTACACAATGGACTGAATGGGAAAAAAGAAATTATGGGTTGCCCTAGGGTAATAGTAAAGAGGGAAAGAAATGGATATGTTGTGAACATATATAGAAAATAAGTATGATAATACCTGGTGATTAATTTACTGTGAGTACACTATTATACACAGGTAAAATGTACCAATTGCCATAATCAGGCATACATATTTTAGATAAGACACTTTAACAAAATGATGGCAAAAAATGAAGAAAAATTAACAGTGAAGATTAAAGTCTAAGACCTCTTTTGCCTAATATTTATTTGATTAAGTGAATTTTAAAATTTCATAAAAATCACATAACATGCTAAATTTTTCATAAGATTCTTCACAAATAAAAAGTACAATGTTTTAAAAGGTGCCAAATGAAAAGTACAAAGTTATAAGGCCAGGTGCGGTGGCTCAGGCCTGTAATCCCAGAACTTTGGGAAGCTGAGGCGAAAGGATTGCCTGAGTCCAGGGGTTCGAGACCAGCCTGGGCTGCTCGGCAAGTCCTAATCTCTACAGTAAATCAAAAAATTAGCTGGGCATGGTGGCACGCGCCTGAAGTTCCAGCTACTCGGAAGGCTGAGGTGAAAGGATCACCTGAGCACCACAGGTCAAGGCTGCAGAGGCCACAAGCATGTCATTGTACTTCAGCCTGGGTGACAGAGTCAGACTACAATTTAAAAAAAAAAAGATATAGTCGACAAAAAAATACCTGGCAAAGAGCCAGGGAATAAATATTTTTGAATTTGTGGGCCATATGGTCTCTGTCGCAACTACTCAACCCTGCCATTATAGAAAAAAGCAGCCCTACACAATATTTAAAGGAATGAGTATGGTTGTGTTCCAAAAAAGTTTTACTTACAAAAATAAGTAGTGAGCCAGATTTGCAAACACCTGATCTCAAAAAGAGGATGGAGGGCAAAAGTTGAGATGAGCAGTCAGTCTGATAAGTGTCCAGTATGAAACTGCAGTAAGTGTCCCAGGAGGCAAATGCAATATAATCACTAATAACCCTTTTATAAAAGTAAAATGAGAAGTCAGCAAGTGGAAGCCTTCAAAGAGGTCTGGTAGTAGATACTGGGGAATACCACATCTACAGAGTTGAAATTAAGGAGAGTCTCCAGAATCTATGGGAGTCTAGAAAATTCCTTATTCATGACCTTAGCCTTTGATGTACTAGAATACCAGTCAGAGAATGTGGCTTAGCAGAAAAAAATAGATATTCAGAAATCGAAATGGCAGTTCAAGGTAAAAGTTTGATCAACTCAAGTAAAAGCTCAATTTAAAGGGTAAGCACACAGTTAAAGCATGATTAACTGCAAAATTGAATAAATGCTCCCAAATAACCTGAATATTTAATGAATGTGCATACCTTATATAATCTGCAGGTTTATAGATAAATTTGGTCCCTGACTCTGAGGCATGGCTGAAAAAAACCGGCAAATATCAAATGGTTCTAGCCATGGAAGAGAAAGAGAAAGACGTGTGGGGAATAAAAAGCAGACCATAAGAGAGACAAAGCATTACTTTAAAAGAAATACTACTTGTGGAAAAGGATCTAAAAAGCAAGTCAAGTCAGACAGAAAAGAAATTATTAGTCATTTTACTGCTGAGTTCTATTTTCCAATTCCCAAATAATATTTACCCAATGTCACATAAAGTTTTAATGTTTTCCTCTAGAAGTCAATTAAATTATAATAAAACAGAATAAAGCTGTTTTTAATTACTTATAAAAATTCTAATTTTGGGTCAGAGGACTATCTGTTGACTAATTTTGATATTAAAATGTGGAGAAAATATTATTATATTTGATCATTAAAATCAATAATTTATTAAATGTATTTTACATGAATATTTAGAATAAGTTTTTAATATAATTAGGATTAGGTAGCAATAACTAAAAAAAAAGTTTCTAAGATGTGCGTCTAACAATATGATCTACTGTAACACACTAGATTTTGCCAGGAAATCTCAGTACAAAAGTAACTCTAATAAATAGCAATATGTATAATCAAAGAATATGTTACATTTTCCAGCTTGACTGCAAGATCGTTGAAATAGAGCCCAAATATAGCACTAAACATCTGTTGAAGTGAGCTGATATATTAATCAAAAGGATACCACAAAGGAAGAAATAACTCTGCTTGAATAAGGGAGAGGAAATATTTGTAGAAGAAACTAAGGCTAATTCTAAAGAAAAGTAAGATTCAGGGGTGGTATATGAAAATAGGCATATGGAAGCATGACTTAACCTAGAAACTTTATGGTATGGTGGTAAAGAACACCTAGAATCCTGAATTGTACCCCACATCTTTAAAATATTAAATAAATAAATAAGAACACCTAGAATATACAATATGTGAAGGAGGGGGTTTCTGAAAAATGAATCTATACATATTGGTAGAGAAGAATCATGTAATAAGGGCCCTTTGAGCTCATGCTAAGAAGTTTAGGTTTTATCCTGAAGTTAATGACGAAGTATTTCACTTAAGATTATTTATGATGCAAATCAAAGACATAGCAGCAGCAAAGGGAAGAAAAAGAGGAAGGGAAAGAAGACCACCTTAATTCAGCTTCAATCACATGCTAATACAAAGTTTAGAGATAGAGCTGATTCACAAAAAATCATCATCTCTGGGATTCCATTTCTCTGAGATTCCTCAGCCCTGCCTTTCTCCATTTGCTTCTTCCTCAAACGTCCCTCTTTGGCCCTTATATAATGTAAGGTAATTACAACGTAATGGTTTTAACAGTTGCAGATTTCATAGGTTCACACCACACTTCCCTAGAAAAAGAGCTCATTTCTTGGATAGCTTCAAAAGAAAGATGATTTCTAATTTGCCCTAGCAATATCCTTTCATATCTCACTGGTCTCAATTTGGTTTCTCAACCAATCAACAGAGAGGGAGAGGGAAGAGGAAAATGTCCTGATTGGCTAAAACTAGTCGGGGCCCATGCCTGAAATTAAGTCAGGAGTCTAAGTCATCAAAATTGCACATCTGCTTCCAGAAGCAAATGATGAGTTCTTTTATAAAAAAAAAAAAAAAAAAAAAAAGAAGGAGAAAAAGGACATTATTGACAGAACAAAAGGAGAATGAATGTTAGGAATTTAACCAAAAGCATCTATCACAGTAGGCATAAATAACTTTTAGCTAGTAAGTGATTATATTTTATCTGTGTTTTAGATGTCTGACATCAGTGGGATGAAAGAAATTAAGAAAGTAAGGCTATGCTAGGGAGGTCAGTTGAAAAGATACAGCACAACAAACTAGAAAGGAAAGGGAAGTCCTTCAACTAACAAAGGGCATTTACAAAACATCCACAACTAACATCATACTTAAGGGTGAAAGTCTGAATATTTTCCTCAAGATCAAGAGCAAGACAAAGATGTTCACACTAACCACTTTTATTCAAAATTGTACTGGAGGTTATAACTAGGATACCTAGGCAAGAAAAAGAAATAAAAGGCACTATACAAAATTTTAGAATTGAAATTAATTCACTGAAAGGATGTAACAAGGAGACAAAATACCCAATGAGCAGCCATTTTAACATTGCCAAGTTCTGTCATGTTTTTCTAACAGTTCACTTTACCCTCTAATCAAGGAGAGAACCAGCTTCTCAGAGGCAGCCACTGAAAACTGTTTTCACAACCCCACCCCAGCTTATTATGTAAACAAGTTAACCTGATCAGTTCTTGTGACCTTCATGACAGACCCCATCAATATGGCAGCAGTCATGTGACTAACCCACCCATCTGCCTGTTGCCCTTCACCTGATGTCAGTATATGTGCTTACCTGCCCTTTGTGCTGATGTGGAACAGATCACCACCAAATTATCTTAATGATCTTCTCCCATCAAAGGAAGGATTTAAAAGGATTTGTCTTCAAGAAGCCATTCACCATTTCCTTGCACATTGAGCTATGGTCAGGCCATGCTCCTAGCTTTGGCCCCCTCCCTGTACCTTGGGAAGGTGAAGCTCCTCTCTGTCGTTCTCTCTAATTTACTTTCTATATAAAGTATATTTGCCAATCTAACTTCTGTGCAATTCACATGGCATGAGAACCCAAACCAGACACCCTCCACAAACACTGGGCCTAAACTAGCACTTTGGAGGCCCTGCTGGGATTTTTTTTTTTTTGAGTTGGAGTTTCACTCTGTCCTCTCCTCTAACCTGACTACCAAGACAATTAAAACTCTACCAGAAACAGGACATGACAAACATTGAGTACGTTACAAAACCACAATGGCAGCTGTGTAATTTTAATTAGTGAAACAAGTTGTTTGTAAACTAATAACAAGCAGTATGAGATACACATACAAACACACACATACAGCAACAACTTCTAGAACTGGACCACTGAAGTTTGTTTGTTTGTTTGTTTGTTTTTTCATTATTCTGGTTCTCCAGATAATGTTCGGCTTTCTATTGATGGTTAACTGCTGACATTATGTCAATAATCACTAAAATATGGCAAACTGACAAAGAAGGCTCATGGCTTTCATGCAATTTAAACATGTTGTACAAGGATATCTCTAAAATTATTCTTTCAGTGGTAAAGCTAGTCCTTTTTGTATCTGTGACTAATGGTGGTCATATAATTCTCTCTGTCACAGGGGCCGCCAGCCTCTGTTTCTGAGAAAAGAGTCACAAGGACTAAAGGGTGGTAATGATATACAGAGATGCTGGTAACAGGCTCTATACAGAGGAAAATTTCCTCCAATTTTGGAGTCAGTCAAGCCACAGCTATAGCTACCTCTTCTTTCGAAAACTGAGTTTTTCTAAATCTAACAAGAAGGATCCTTGAAAAATCTGAACAGCAAAGGGCATGGAGCTTGCTAACATAAAAGGGGATTGCTATTCAGGGCAGATAGCAAACCAAGATCTTTCCCCTTCCCCTTTGTTACCTGTCCACACTCCTACCACATAGAAGACTGGTAGAAGATATGCAGGTGGGTAAGAATCCAGTCAGAAGTATTTGTGTGAGTTAAAAGAAGCAAAAAAAGAAAGTTTGAAGCTTGTCCTTAGATAAAGTGAGCAGAGTGACTGCCAGAAGCCCCTTGTCTTGTCCTCTCATAGAAAAAGAAAAGAAAGATGCCTTTTGCCCACTCCTTCTCTCAGTATCTCTTTACACAGGAAGATTTTACATTTAGAACTGTCCATATTACATTGATGGTAAAAAAGGATGAGAGGAAAGGAAAGAATCAGTGTGTTTGTGGACAGTGGAGAGGTCTAGCTGGTAGGGGCCCACATTCAGGCGCTACCTCCTGTGCCTTAGTCATTGGTCACCTGAGATAGTTCTTACATATACCCATATTTTTCTACTCCAAAGAATGCAATACCTATAGGAAGCCTACCTGTAGTTAAGCATTAAATATTATTTTTTAAGACCTTCTAACATGTATGTTTATTGTTCAACTTCCAGACATTCAACTTGAGTATACAAATGTGCGTGCATACAAACACTGCAAAAATGACCTGATATCTGATTCAGTGGAATCCAATAGTGGCCATGATGAAAAGATACTAAGAATACTAGAGAGGCTGGGTGGGGTGGCTCACACCTATAATCCCAGTACTTTGGGAGGCTGAGGTGAGAGGATCGCCTGAGCCATGGGTTCGAGACCAGCCTGGACAACTTGGCAAGATCTTGTCTCTACAATAAATTAAAAATTAGCTGGGTATGGTGGCATGTGACTCTAGTTCCAGCTACTGGGAAGGCTGAGGTGGAAGGATCACCTGAGTCCAGCAGGTCAGGGCTGCAGTGGCCCTGAGCAGTGTGCCACTGCACTCCAGCCTAGGTGACAGAGTGAGACTCCAACTAAAAAAAAAGAAAAAAGTACCGGAGAATGCTGCAGAAGTATATCTCCAAGGGAATGCACCTCAATAGGAGATGAGTCTAAGAACACTGGGGTCAACGAAAAAATTTTGTGCCAGAAGGGTTTAAGATTACATGAAGAGAATTTCTACTGTAAAATTAGCTGCTCAGCCTTGTAAAATTACTCACAAGCTAGGGAATGCTGATTCCCAGGGCATATATGTACAAGTGAGGATAGAGAAAGAAAATGGGATTCTGGTGGGGGGCTCACCTGCCTTCTCCTTAGTCATTTAAACACAGAACCAGCACACATAATTTACTACTCAGAATTGTGTTCATATTTAGAAAATATTTAGCACATGAATTCTTTCATCATTCATTTTTTCAAAGAAAAATGAGTAAGTATGTGGTTATGAATTTTTAATTCCTTGGTTATTCCAAGAAGTAGTAACACATATGTATATTATTTTTGAGACATATGGAATCTATACCTCTTATCTTTAAACAAAAGTTTCAATTCCTAAACACAATATTAACATTTTATATACATTAGCAGTTATATAACTTCAAGTTCTAAAACTAAAGCATGTGAAAACTTTAAAGAATAAACTACTAAAAAATGTTATTTTTCTTTGAGCTTTCCTTGGGTAAAGAATACTCAATGTACCCGTAAACAATTTTAACGACAATTATGTATTACATAAAATTATACAATAACAGTAGTGAAAAAATATAAATCAACCTATTGCAAATAAGCTAGACCTTTGTCTTCTAAAATACAGTACAAATAATTATATTTATAGACCTTGGTCTTACCGATATTATAATCAGTAGAAGCTGGGCTCGGTGACTCAGCCTGTAATCCCGCGCCTTTGGGAGGCTGAGGTGAGTGGATTGCCTGAGCCCGAGGGTTCGAGACCCGCCCCTGGACAGTGAGACATCATCTCTACAATAAATCAAAAAATCAGCTGGGTGTGGTAGTGCATGCCTGTAATTCCGGCTACTCGGAAGGCTGAGGTGAAAGGATCGCCAGAGCCCAGCAGGCGAGGCTGCAGTGGCCGCTCCAGTCTGGGCGACTGAGTGAGACTCCAACTCAAAAAAAAAAAAAAAAAATCAGTAGAAATTTTTTTCAAGAATTCAAATTAATTAACCCATCAAAAGCCAAGTATAAATTATAAGTCAAGTATAAATCATTCTAACAATTTGCCATAATGAGTAATAATTGGAATTCTAACTGTATATTGCAATAGCATTATTTTTTAAAAACAACAAACACAAGTTCCCCAAAATCTAGAAACCCAGCTTCTAGTTGTTTCTTACTACTACATAGGCTTGCTAAAATATTTTTAACAGCTTTTCAATCTATAAAATATTGCTCAGATTTTCTTCTTCAAAGAATATACTAGAGATTAATGAAAATATGAACTACAAAGAATTTGCTAAATTATTTCACTATTCTTACTTTGCTTTTCTGTGAAATTAAAACACTATTCTAAAGTTAATAATTAAGATGTCAATCTATTATAGTGAGACTTTTATCCTTGTTTTATTTGTTACAATTATTTGATGTAGATGTTCCATGAATAATTAATTTAAATGAACATTTCTTTATGTGAAATATGTGTATTTAAAGTCAATCTCTCTGCGGTAAAGACCAAGCAAAATTCAGTAGAAAGCAACAAAATATTTAAACTTTTTTTTTTTTATTGAAGTCTCACTCCATTGTCCAGGCTGGAGTACAGTGGCACACTCACAGCCAGCCCAGCACCAACCTGCTGGGCTCAGGTGAGCCTTCTGCCCCAGCCTTCCAAGTAGCCGGAACTACAGGTACGGACTACCACACCCAGCTAATTTTTTTTATTTATTGTAGAGACTAGGTCTTGCCAAGTTGCACGGGCTGGTCTCAAACCCACGGGCTCAGGCAATCCACTCGCCTCGGCTTCCCAAAGTGCTGGGATTATAGGCTGAGCCACCAAGCCCAGTGTAGTATTTATTCATATATATAATATATAAGATACTCACCATAATGAGAAATATATTTTATTTCCAAAGATGACTATAAAAAGATCTAATAGAATCAGGAAACTTAAAATTAATGGAATTTTACAATCAAAACTTCATTTTAAATCAAGAAATTTTAATATGTCAGTTTTTCTTATGCTATAATATAAAGAAACATTTTCATATGTGATACTTATAATTTTTTGTTGATACAGAATTTATTCTGTAACAAGGGGACCCAAAAAACCCCAGAATTTATTTACAAAAAATTGTGCATTTATTCATACATGCTTAAACTTCAGTCTCCTTCAAAGTACTCTCTACTTGATGCAGTACTCCTATTGAGATGCTTTTTCCACAGCTCAAAATAGTTTCTGAACTCATCAGTGTTGATGCTTTTCAGTGCTTCTGCCATTTTTTGTTTTACCTCTTCCATGTTAACAAAACGTTTCCCTTTGAGGACTTTTTTCATGGGAGTAACAAAAAAAAGTCACTCCAATAGGGCAAGGAGGTCATGCCATTTTTGGTCAAAAACAGCTGAACACTCACCAGAGTGTGAGCAGGTATGTAAATCACCCATATGAAATGGGCAAACACACTGAAAGACTCTCTGAAAAATAATTCGCTGAAGGCCAAACACAGTTTCTCACAACAATGCTAGCTGGTAAACTGATACCATTGGGTTCCTAGAACACTCACCTAGCAGGGAAGCCTGTACTACAAGGAGCCTGCTCTTCAAAAAATAATTCTTTTGGGGGGAGGTCCCCCCACTTGCATATATATTAGCATATATTTTTAAATAAACATAGTAGGTATTGCTAATCTAAAAACATAAAATTCAGCACTATACTTTAAAACAGCAGTTCTTCAACACATACCAACTTATACTGTTATCAAGGTGACTTAACCGACAAAGGCATTTTACAAAAAAAGAAAACGCTTCTAGTGTAGATGTAGGCTTTTGATAGATGTTCCACAGTTGATCTTATACAGTTATATATCGGGGGTATCAAAAAAACTATTTATAAAAGTACAAAGATTTATTCACAAATCTTTTAAATTACTCTTATTCTTTATATAAATTTGTGTCAGCATATTCTCAAATTCACAACACAACTCTTAAATTATGTCAATATAATTAGGGTTTTTTTTAATGCTGAAGGAAGTGTTTTCTATTGCCAGAGAGTTGAATTACGTCTCCCAAAAAGATATGCTGAAGTCCTAACCCCAGTACCTAAGAATGGGACCTTATTTAGAAACAAGGTAATTGTAGATATAATTAGTTAAGGCAAAGTCATACTAGGGGAGGGTCGGTCACTAATCAAACCTAACTGCTGTCTTTTTAAGAAGGGAGACAAGCTGGGCTTGGTGGCTCAGCCTGTAATCCCGCGCCTTTGGGAGGCTGAGGTGAGTGGATTGCCTGAGCCTGCGGGTTCGAGACCCGCCTGGGCAGCGAGACCTCATCTCTACAATAAATCAAAAAACCAGCCGGGTGTGGTAGCTCATGCCTGTAATTCTGGCTACTTGGAAGGCTGAGGCGGAAGGATGGCCGGAGCCCAGCAGGTTGAGGCTGCGGTGGCCAGGAGCAGCCACTGCACTCCGGTCTGGGCGACAGAGTGAGATTCCAACTCAAAAAAAAAAAAAGAAGGGAGACAGACATTCAAGGGAGAACATGAGTGATGACAGACGCAGAGATTGGAGACGTATCTGCAAGTCAAGGAAAACCAAGAACTAATAACCACTAAAAGGTAGGAAGAAGCAAGAAAGGATTTTCTCCTACTGCAGAGAGACTGGACTGCCAACCATCTGTTTTCAGAATTCTTGCCTCAGAACTGTCATATGATAAATTCCTGTTGTTTTAAGCTACCTAGTCTGTGATACTTTGTTAGCAGTCCTAGGAAACTCAGAGTCTCTTTCTTCACTGGATGTAACACTTGTCCATTTGCAGTTAACCCTTGTCCATTTTCAGAGCCATACTAGATCTGGTAATAGCTGACACAGAATATTCTACATTCGTGACTATAATTACATCTATTTCTTGTTAGCTATCTGCTCCCACAACTAAGCAAATTGTACAGTACATATTTTCAAAATGTTTAACAAGTTAATACAACCAGAAGAAACACATTTAAAGTTGTGAGCCAACAGGATACACTAAAATCAGCTTCAAAAGCAAAAAAAAGAAGGGGGGAGGGTGGTCTTTTCTACACAAATCTAACTCATACAAGGTATTATCCATTTAGAATTATTTGTCAAATTAATCATCAATCCATTCTCTTTTATCAAATGACACCTAAAACACCCATTCCTATGCCAAGAAGTGTCATCAGAAAAAAAGTTACAAAAATACCTGATACAGAACACAAGAACAAAACTAAGTCGAGTAGAACTTAACATTCCAAATAAGTCTTTAAATCCTATAGAAACTACTCATTTCTTAGTAGTGATTATATATTCCATAAGTGAGTACTCATTACTTGGACATAAAGTGTAGTGAAATGGAATCTTTGAATTCAATAAATATTTCTATTATTAAAAGTTCATATGGGGACACTAAAATTCACAAAATTCACACAAAATGTCTTTTAACCCAAATTTAAATACCAAAAGGTCTTAATGGTAGCTCTTAATGCAAATATAACAATTCATTTTTATTTTTAAGCAAGAACAAATTCATAATCAATGCTTCTATTGGGCAAGAAAAGTTTATGATATCACAAAAATATGTCTCATAACATATTAGAGATGTTTTTCAGACATGGAAGGGAAAAAAAGTATTTTGAAAACAGAAGAACAGAAAAAGCATATCACTCTGCCTCAATCTTTTTCCTAAGTGTTTATGCTAAAGAACTATTTGACAACTCCAAAATCTTTTTATATGTACACCTGGGAAGAATACAGAATCTGTAACTTTGTCCAAAGTTACACTGATGTGGTTTTAGACCAGATGTTTAAATGTTACAGTATGTACATTTTCTTCCCCTCTTCTAAGGCAGAACTAAAGTAAGAGGAATATTTGACTTCACTCCACAAGAGACCTATTTAATAGTTTGGCGGTTATGTAAGTAAAGGTAGCTTGGCTAAGTCAATGTTGACGACATACAGAACGACATGATCCTAATGAGTTGGAAAATATTGGCTCTCATGAGAATAGACCAGATGCTACTGAGCTGAGAAAGCTACTGTATTATTGAATTTCATTTTTATGAGGTAAAATTTATTATTCAACCATTAAGGTATCCCAAATGAAATCCTGCATAAAATACTTTAACAGTTACTTTCTGGAAAGTCGATTTTTTTTATTTTAACATTAAGACATCATTTAAATGAGGAATTCAAATGTCCATTTGATCACCTTCAGCACAGATTTTAAAGTCTGTTATTTCCTTGCAAATACTAGATTAATGGAACCAGACTGTCAACAAAATAATGAACTTATGAATAAGGAAAAAGTGGTAGCAAAGCTTAGTTTTTCAGAGCAAACCAAAGCAATGTGTGAGTGTATTTTCTCTTCTGGTGAAGAACAGGTTTAGAATTTCTATGATTTCAGTGTCATCAGGAATGTGAGTAACAAAAATATATAATTCAATAATCCCAATTAATAATACATATTTAGCTCCAACTTTAACATCTGTTTTGTCTTTTCTAATTTGTTATTTTAATTAAGCTTCCAATATTTGCTATAGTTTCATTAATACTTTTTCTAATGGGATAACAAACTTTAATTATCTACTCTATTTCCTTCTTTCTTTCTTTTTGAATAGGAGTCTCACTCTGTTGACCAGGCTGAAGTGCCATGGACTCTGGTGATCTTTCCTACTCAGTCTTCCAAGTAGCCGGAACTACAGGCCTGCGCTACCACACCCGGCTAATTTTTTATTTATTGTAGAGATGAGGTCTTGCTAAGTTGCCCGGACTGATCTCAAACCCGCGGGCTCAAGCAATTCACTCACCTTGGCCTCCCAAAGTGCTGGGATTACAGGCTGAGCCACCAAGTCCAGCCTATCTACTCTATTTCTGATCTCATTTACCAGAGAGGTAGTTTGGTATAGCAGAAATTGGAGTAGCAGAAAGATCCAAATGACTGTCTTAAAAAACCAACTAAGTGAATAGCTGTGGGATGATATTTAAGAAAAACACTAAATTGTTCTAAGCATAAATTTTCTCATCTGTAAAAAAGGATATATAACCTGCCAAAAACAATATTAGTGGTAAGAAGCCAATGAAATTAATATATGAGAAATAGCCTAAAATAAGTAAGCCAACTCAGACTATTCAAGTTTTATGATATCCAGTCCCCACATTATGCAACTCACTAGAGGGAAAAAGTTTAGCAGACAGCTGTAAAGTATGTGAAAAGTAGATGAAAAAATATGGTTTCATATTTCTGTTATCCCATCACATTATAGCATCCGTTTACAGATCTATTGACACATTACCCTTCAAAATCCTTAGGTGAAATGAGAATACATGGTTCATCAAAGGTTTCTATGAGCCTTGTGTGGTCTCTCTTGCAAACAGCTACATTAAAGGGGCATCAGTGCACATTTTCTTCACTAAGTTCAAAAAACGACACCTAACCAATGTCCTGAATTTTGTTCTGCTCCCACTAACCTTTAACCATTATCCTATTTGCTTTCTTGACTTACCCTCTGAATTTACCTTAGCCCTATCATCCTTGCAGCTAAAACACTGCATCATCTAAACAATAATTCTGACTGGTGTTATCTCAGCCTCTAAAAACGTTTATATCCTAGAACCACTTCCATAGGAAATATCAACGCATGGATGGTTCCAGCAAGGTCTATGTCCAGGATAAGAACAACAGATAAACCACACAAACAATATTATATCTGGCATTCACAAGAACTCTATGAGCAGCTATAAAGATATCAACATTTTACAAATGAGAAAATTAACTGAAACTTAATGAAATTAACTGATCTTTATTTAGTCATATAGTTATTGAGAAACTTTTCATATTCCAGTGATCCCCTCCTAAGTATCGACAGTTGAAAAGTAAAAATATTCTCACTACCTGACATATAATAAGACATGTACTAAATCAATATCTATATGCAATATACAAGTTAATAAAACTCAACACAAAAATTAAACCTCTAGCAAGCATTAGAATATAACTTTTTGTTTTTTATTTTAATATATTTTTATTTTGATGTTTGCAAGAGCTGAGGAATAATTCATTATTGTAGTTTAAAATATATAACATTATTAGCACAGATATTCTCCTAAAATAGTGTATACATGCAATGGAATATCATTTGACAACAAAAAGAAATGAACACTGAAATATGCTATAAATATGGACAAATTTTGAAAGTGTATACTAGTTGAAAGAAGTTAATCACAAAAACTTCATCTTATCTGATTCATTTATATAAAATGTCCAGAAAAGGCAAATTCATAGAGACAAAAATTAGATTATTCTCTGCCTAGGATTAGAGAAATGGGAAGTGGTAACTAAGGAATACAGGACTCCTTTTGGGAATATTGAAAATATTCTAAAATTGGTTATGATGATGGATACACAACTCAATGAATACATTTAAAAGACACAGAACGGTGTACCTAAATGAATTGTGTGGTATAAAAATTGTATCTCAATGAAGCTTTCTAGCAAAGACTGAACAGAAGAAGATAGGAGAAGAAAAGAGTAAGACATTTCTGTTAGTTTTCTCCCTAAGTCGGTGTCTCACTCTGCTGCCCTGGCTAGAGAGCAGTGGCATGCTCATGGCTCACCACAGCATCAATCTCCTGGGCTCAGGCTATCCTTCAATCTCAGCCTCCCAAGTATCTGAGACTTCATAGGCAAGTACCACTATGCATGGCTATTTTTTTTATATTTTATTTATTTCTTGATATGTTACCTATGCTGGTCTCAAACTCCTGGGCTCAAGCAATCTTCCCGCTTCAGCTTCCCAAAGTACTGTAATTACAGGCATGAGCCACTGCACCCAGCTGAGAGTAAAACATTTCTGACATGAAGAAGAGCAAACCTGAAAAAAGGCAAGAATGTACAAGGGAATGTAATTTTTCTAAAGAACAAGTAGACTAAAATTAGTTAAGTGTAGACATGTTGAAATAGAGGTAGTACTCAAAGAAAAGAAGAAAATGTAGAAGTATGTGACCAAATAGAATCATGTTCAAGAAAATCTGAGGGAAAACCCATGTACAGGTAAAAGATACATGTTCATTAGAACCTATCAATACTACGAAGTAACACAAGAAGAAGTAAGAAAGTAAACTAGAGACATGAGGTTACACCAGAAACTGTTTACAGTCAAATGCAGAATTTTTAAAATTTATTAATTTTTTTTTATTTTAAAGATGTGGGGTACAATTCATGGTTAGGTATACAAATGTTCAGTATGGAGGTACCCTTGTTGATGAGGTGTGCCCCTCTCTCCCCTGGCAGTTTCCCTCAACTGCCAATCCCACACCCCTTCCCCTGGCAGTTTTCCGCTATTGTCAATCCCTTTCTTATATTATTATGATAAATGTTCAAGGTCCACTTATGAGTGAGAACTGTATAGTACTCTGTTCCTTGTTTCTGTGATAGATCACTGAGTATGACCGACTCTAAATCCATCCAAGTTGCTATGAAGTTCATATGTTTGTCCTACTTTATGGCTGCATAATGTTCCACTGTGTGTATGTACCACTTTTTCTTATCCAGTTCAGCTTCGATGGGCAGCATGGTTGGTTCCATATTTTTGCTATTGTGAATAGAGCTGCAACAAACATGCAAGTGCAGGTATCTTTTTTGTAGAATGATTTGAGTTCCTCTGGGTATATTGCTAATAGGGGACAGCAGGGTCATATGGAGGATCAATTTCTAGTTCTTTCAGAAAGTGTCATACTATCTTCCAAGGAGGCTGCACTAGTTTCCATTCCCACCAGCAGTGTAGAAGCATTCCTTTTTCTCTGCATCCTCGCCAATATCTGTTGTTGTTTGTTTTATTAATCATGGCCAGTCTTACGGGGGGTAGGTGGTTATCTCAATGTGGTTTTGATTTGCATTTCTCTGATGATGAGTGAGGCTGAGCACTTTTTCATTTGTCTGTTGGTAGCCTGTATATCTTCTTTTGAGAAGTGTCTATTCAAGTCTTTTGCCCACTTTTTAATGGCACTGGTTTTTTTCTTTTCAGCGCCTTTGATTTCCTTGTAGATCCTAGATGTTAGGCCTTTGTCAGATATATAGTGGGCAAATATTTTTTCTCATTCTGTTGGCTGTTTCCCAGCTCTCTTGATGGTTTCTTTTGTTTTGCAGAAGCTCGTCAGTTTGACATGGTCCCACTTGTCTAACTTATTTCTTATGGTATGGGCACTTAGGATTTTGATCAGGAGTTGGTTGCCAGTTCCAATTTCCATAAGGGTGTCTCCTGCATTTTCTAAGATTCTTATAGTTTGAGGTCTTACATTTAGGTCTTTGTTCTATTTAGAGTTAATGCTTGTGTATGGTGATAGGTAGAGGTCCTGTTTCAATCTTCTGCATGTGATCAGTCAGTTTTCCCAGCACCATTTGCTGAACAGGTACTCCTCTCCCCAGTGGTTGTTGCTGGAGGTTTTGTCAAAGATGAATCTCTATCCTGTTCCGATGGTCTGTATGCATGTTCTTGTACTGATACAAGCCTGTTTTGATTACTGTAGCCTTATAGTAGAGTTTGAAGTCTGGAAGTGTGATACCTCCTGCTTTGTTTCTTTTGCTAAGGATTGTTTTGGCTATTCGTGGTCATTGTCATTTATATTTCCATATGAACTTCTGTATTGTCATTTCCAGGTCTGAGAAGAATGACGTTGGTAAATTAATGGGTATTGCATTAAATCTGTAGATTGCCTTTGGTGGGTGGACATCTTAACAATGTTGATTCTTCCTATCCATGAACATGGGATATTTTCCCATTTGGTTGTGTTTTCTTGGATTTCTCTGAGCAGTGTTTTATGGTTCTCACTGTAAAGGTCTTTTGCTACTTTGGTTAGGAAGATGCCGGGGTATTTCTTTTCTTTCTTTTTTTTTTTTTGGTGGCTTTGTGAATGGGATTGTGCTTTTTATTTAGTTCTCTGCCTGCTTGTTGTTGGTAAGAATCAACTGGCTTTTGCACATTTATTTTTGTATTCCAAGATTTTGCCAAAGTCCTTTATCAGTGCAAGCAGGTTTTTGACAGATTCTTTTGGATTTTTGAGGTAAAGGATCATGTCATAAGCAAAGAGGAATAACTTGACTTCTTCTTTTCCTATTTGGATACCCTTATTTTCTTCTTTTGTCTAATTGCCCTAGCTAGGACTTCCAACACAATGTTGAAAAAGAGGGGTAAGAGTGGGCAGCCTTGTCTTGTTCCAGTTTTCAGGGGAAATGTTTCCAGTTTCTGTCCATTTAGCAATATGTTAGCTGTGGGTTTATCATAGATGGCACTTACTATCAAATGCAGAATTTTAAAAAATGGTTCTTCTTCCACACCTTATCAGAACTTAAGTCTCAGAGGTCCAAAAATATGCATAGCTTGCATAATCTCTTCATTAACATAGTAAATGAGAAGTAATTGAAATATAAAGCTAAAACTCACATGGGTATATTAAATAATGCTCAACAGTGCTGAGTATTATCTAATGGCATTCCTCAGACACAAGATAATAAAACGATAAAACTTCACAGCTAAATAAACACACAAGTCCTAAGTCATCAGAAAGAAAGTTTGAAGGCACTTCTATAAGCACTCCACTAAGAATTAATAAATGAAATGAGAACATTTCTGGAATAAAAAAAAAAACCTAAGAAAAATGGTCAAGTGGAAATCTGGCTTTAAATGTTATTTAGATGATATTTTCTACTTAACTGATTATAAATTTTACAGTTGCTTTATCTGATAAAAATGAAATTCATTGGCAAAAAGCAGAAACTTCCTAATATCAATCCAACTTCTACAACTCCTTCATCTGTAAAAATCAGTTCCACTAATTTCAGGTTTTTAAATGACAGGATGCCATATTACAAATAACTTAATCTATTGTCACATGCCTAGTCAATATTTCAATATCCATGCTGGCATTGTTTTAAGCAGAGAATATTTGCAGAACAAGAGATTTCAAATAAAACGCTTTTTCACAGCACAGTCCATTTTATAAATTCACAAAAGAGAAGATGATGCTTGGTTGGAAAAAAATTTTTGTAAATGTAAATAATAACCTTATCAGCTTACTATATACATTTTCAGGCGATCTAAGTCAATTCACAAAAACAAAACTTTACAGTTTTTAAAAAATGCATTAATATTGTGCGACAGTAAACCAAAACTCCTCTGGAGAGAACATCATAGGAAACAGAAATTTCACAAACAAGCAAACAAATGAATTAGATAATTTCAGATGGATAAATGTTACTGCCAAGGAAGCCCTTAATGTAGAGTTAACTAATGGATAGGCTAGGATCAAAAAGAAAAGATTCTATACCATAACTTCATGTAAAACTATGGCCACAAGATTGGCAATAACATGATTTGATATACTTAAATATTCAAGAAATTAAAGTATTTTTAATGCAATAAAAGTCATATACCATGAAGCTCACCATTTCAAACTATACAATTAAGTGGGACTAAGCATATACACAAGGTTGTGAAACCATCACAACTATCTAATTCATAACATTTCATCACCCTGAAACAGAAATTCATTAAGGAGTAACATCTACAAAATGGAATAGAAGTTCCCTGGCTTCACTCTCCCTCACAGAAATCCAAATAGAAAGTAGCCACAAACGAAATACCACTGTGAATATCCCAGAACTAGGAACCGAGGCTGAGATACCCTCTTGAACCTCAGAACTGAGAAACAACACACTAGAAGGGAAGAAAAAAAAAAACACCAGTGGATTTCTCATCAGAAACCTTACAGTCTAGGAGACAGTAGAAATGATATATCCAAAGTATTTGTGGGGGTGGGGAGTAAACTGTCAACCAAGAATACTATACTCAGCAAAGCTGTCCTTCACAAGTGAGGGTGACATAACTTTAGCAGATAAAAGATAAAAAATTTCACCAATGGGTCTGCCTTACAGGAATTTGTTATTCATTATACTGAAACAAAAGACCACTAATTAATGATACAGAACATACGAAAGTACAAAACTCAACGGCATAAGTAATACATAGTCATATTAAGAATATTCTAATACCATACTGTTTGTGTATATCATTTTATTTCTAGTAAAAGGGTTAAAAGACGAAACTATCAGAAACAACTATAGCTTCAACAAATTGTTAAGGGCTACAAATTACAAAAAGATGTAAATCTGACATCAAAATCATAAAATGGAACAAGGGAAGTGTAGAGGTTTTGTATGCAAGTAAAGATATCAGCTTAAATAGCCTACTAAAAATATATGTTTTACATATGTTCCATAGTAACTACAAATCAAAAGCCTAGAAGTTACACAAAACATAAAAAAAAGCTTCAAAGCATACCAATATAGAATATCATTGAGCCACAAGTAAGATGGCAAGAGAGGAAAAAGAAACAAAGGATCTACAAAATAACCAGAAAATAAATTACAAAATAGCAGTATCAAGTCCATTTCTAGTAATAATTGCTTTGAAAGTAAATGGATTAAATTAACCAACTAGAAGACATAGAGTGGCTGAACACATTTTAAAGAAAAGATCCAACTATATGCTGCCTACAAGAGACTGATTTGACTAGTTTTTGTTTTTGTTTTGTTTGAGTTGAAGTCTCACTCTTGTCCAGGCTAGAGTGCAGCGGCATGAATCGTGGCTCACTACAGCCTTGATCTCTGGGAATCAGGCAATCCTTCTGCTTCAGCCTCCTGAGTAGCTGGGACTACAGATGCATAACAGATCCAGCTAATTATTTGATTTTTTTTTTTTTGCAGAGATGAGATCTTGCTGTGTTTCCTAGGCTGATCTTTAACTGCTAGACGCAAATGATTCTCCCACTTTGGCCCACCAAAGTACTGAGATTAAAGGCATAAGCCACTATACCTGGTTTCACTTTATTAGTGAGGATACACATAAACCAAAAGTGAAGAAGACATAGAAAAAGACAGCTCAATCAAATGAAAACAAAAGAGAAAAGGGATAGCTATACTAATATCAAATAAAACAATTTTGAGAGACAAATTTTGAAAAGTGACAGAAAAGGTCACTATGTAATAATAAAAGTTCAATTCATTAAGAGAAAAAAATTAGAAAAATATATGCATCTATTACCCTAATACCAAAACCAGACAAGGACACTACAAAAAAAAAAAAGAAGCTTATAAATCAACATTTCTGATGAACACAGATATAAAAATTTCCAACAAAATACTAACAAACCAAATTTAACAAATATGAAAAGAGTCTTTTAACATGATAAAGTGAGATTTATTACTGGGACGCAAGGATGTTTCAGCAAATGCAGGCCAATAAATATGATACATCACATTAACCAAAAGAAAGACAAAAACCATATGTTCGCCTCAATTGATGCACAAAAGCATGTGACAAAATTCAGCATCTTTTCATGATGAAAATTATCAACAGATTAGCTATAGAAGAAATGTACCTCAACACAATAAAGGCCATAAGGGACAAGCTCACAGTTGACATCATACTCAAAGGTGAAAAGTTGAAATCTTTTCTTCTAAGATCAGGGGCAAGACAAGAATGCCCACACTTATCATCTCTTTTCAACACAGTACTGGAAGTCCTAGTACTATTAGACAACAGAATGAAATAAAAGACATTCTAATAGGAAATAATGAAGCGAAAGTGTCTTGTTATCTGACAATATGATCTTCTACGAGGGGGACCCAAAATTTACTTATAAAAAATTGCGTATTTACTCTTACAAGTTTAAACTTCAATCATCTTCAAAGTACTGTCTGATGCAATATACCTATCAAGGCACTTGTTCTACTGCTCAAAACAGTTTTTGAACTCATCCAGTTTGATGTCTTTTAGTTTTCCTGCTATTTTTTGTTTTGTTTTACCTCTTCCACATTGGACAAACATCTCCCTTTGAGGATTTTTTCATCCAGAGAAACAAATGAAAAAAGTTGCTCAGGGTGAGACCAGTGAATAGGGAGCGTGGGGCATAAGGGTCTTCCCATTTTTGGTCAAAAACTGCTGAACACTCAGTGTAGTATGGGAAGGTGTGTTCATAAATCACCCATCAGGAAATAAGCAAACACAGTGAAAGAATCTCCAAAAAAAATTTCACTGAAGCCAAATGCAACCTCTTACAACAATACTAGCTGGTACACTGATCCCGATGGGTTTCTAGAACACTTAACCTAGCAGGGGAAGCCTGTATTACAAGGGGCTCGACCTCCAAAAGATAATTCCCTTTCTTTGGGGGGGACATCCCCTTATTTGGAAATCCTCAAGGACTCCACCAAAACACTGTTAGTACTGACAAATTTAGTAAAGTTGCAGGATTCAAAATCAACATTTAAAAAGTCAGTACCGTTTCTATGTACTAACAGCAAACTATCAAAAAAGAAATTACGAAAACAATCTCATCTACAATAGTAACAAGAATCAAAACAACTTAAGGTGTAACTTTAACCAAGGAGATGAAAGATCTGTATACTGAAAAATATAAAACACTAATGAAAGAAAATGAAGAAAACACAAATAAATGAAAAGATATTCTGTGTTAAAGGCCTAGAAGAACTAATGTTAAAGTGTCCATACTGTCCAAAACAATCTATGAATTCAATGCAATCCCTATCAAAATGCCAGAGCATGAGGTCAATATGTTACTTCATTTAATCATTACATACTACATACATGTTATCAAAACATCACATTAGATCCCATAATTATATAGTTATGATATGTCAATTTAAAATACTAAATTAAAATTTGTTTCTTGTGTGTTGTAAGTTGCTTAGTTTGTGGTAATCTGATACACAGCAAAAGAAAACTAAAACAATCATATTGCAGCTTTGCATGTGGACTATGGTTTTAAGCATATATAGAGTGACCATAAAATTTTATTTGAGATCCAAATTTGAAAAGTACACTAAAAATAATTAAAATTATGTAAATTGACAAATTTATTGATCAATATACTGGTGTACCCATCAAAAAGTCCTTTTCAAAAAATATTTTCAAGATTTCTTTAAAAAATAAAACCCTTATATATTAAAGCAAATACATTTCATTGTAGTAATAATCTGAACAGTAAAAATAACCTAAGTACTACATTTATTCATGAACTTATTCCATTTGTTAGTAATTTTTTTAACAGAATATAACTAATATTTTATAAAATGTGTGTGTTCATGTGTGCTTTTACAATACAGAATTAACATCAAAGCTTTTCATAGTATTATCTACATTGTCTTCTCAAATTATGTACTTTGTTTAATAAAATTAAAATTTTACCTCTTCGGGAGGGAAGGGAGGGAGGGAGGGAGGGAGGAAGGGAAGGAGGGAATATTAGCAGTTAATTCTGATTCCTCCTTTTCCTTAGCTCCTGGCAGGCAACCATTAATCTTTTGGTATGGGTTTGCTGAGTCAAGGTATTTCATATAAATAAATCATAATATGTACTTTTAGTGTCTGGCTTCTTCCACCCAGTATACTGTTTCCAAGGTTCATCCATATTGTAGCATTATCAGAATTTAATTCCTTTTAATGTATGAATAATATTTCATTGTACAGAGATTTCATAGTTTAACCTTTCATCAGTTGACAGGCATTCTGTTGTTCTTACTTTTGACTATTATGAATAATGCTATGAATATGTATGTAAAAGATTTTGTTTAGGCATATTTTTAATTTTGGGGGGCATATACTGAAGGGTGACTTGAAACAGGTTCTGGGATGCCTGAGTATGGCCAAATCAACACATACTGAAGTCTCACAGCAGGCTCTGCTGAACCCACGTACATGAAAAGTCAACCCTCAGTACATAGGTCTCATGTCCCATGAATACTTATTTCTGAGCTGCATTTGGTTGAAAACAATCCACATATAAGTAGACCTGCCTAGTTCAAATCCGTGATGTTCAAGGATCAACAGTGTAAGTAGATTAAATTTACAAGCCAAAAGGTACATTTAAAACTTGATTAAAAATCCAGTTATATTCTAAAACATTTACATAAAGCATAAAAGTAGACAGGTTTTAAGTAAAAGAGAAAATACTAGTTAATATCAACTAAAAGAATGCTAGTCATAACTATGATAATATTTAAAAAGTAGAAGAAATGACTCAAAAAAGACTGAGGCATTCACTACATTTAATAAAATAATCAATTCAAAAAGAGAATATGTATACGTGTGTGCATGCTTATACACACACGAAAATTTGCAAACCACTTCAAGGAATTTCAAGAACTCAAAATCATTTCATAGGCTCCAAGTGAAGAACCTCCAGCCTAATGCAATATTTGTCTTGTCATTCTTTATATAATCCTAAAACCCGGCAGCAAAACAACCAAAAGTTGAGCATCCTAGTCTGAAAACCCAATAGATGAAATACTCCAAAATTAAAAAATTTTTAAGCACTGACATATCACAAGCAGAAATTTCCACATCTGACCTCATGTAACAAGTCACACAAAATTATTTAAAATATTGTATAAAATTACCTCAGGCTATGTGCATAAGTTGGCATATAAAATATAAGTGAATTCTGTGTTTAGATTTGCATTACATCTCCAAGGTATTTCATTATATATAAAAAACATTCCAAGTCTGAAAAAAGTCTGAAATCTTACGGAGTAACTTCTAATACCAAGCATTTTGGATAAGGGATAGTCAATCTGTATTTTATACTAGTTACTGGCTAGACCAAATCAGAAGAGTCTAGTTATAATGTAAGGTGTAAAACTAAAATCCTTAAAAGTACCATAAAAGAACAAAAAAAAGCTTTATTTTAGCAGATAACAAAAAGATAATGTTATTACTGCACTTAAATATTTATCCCTCTGACCGAGCTCGGTGGCTCAGCCTGTAATCCCAGCACTTTGGGAGGCCTAGGCAAGTGGACTGCCTGAGCCTGCAGGTTCGAGACCAGCCTGGGCAACTTGGTGATACCTCATCTCTACAATAAATCAAAAAAATAGCTAGTCATGGTAACATGAACCTGTAGTTCCAGCTAATTGGAAGGCTGAGGCAGAAGAATTGCCAGAGTCCAGCAGGTCGACGCTGGGATGGCTGTGAGTGTGTCACTGCACTCCAGCTTGGGGATGAGACTCCAACTCAAAAACAAACAAACAAATAAACTCCTCCTTTAGGGCTGGGGGAGGGGGTTTAAATTGAAAGAAAAAAAAAACATATATATCCTTCTTTAAATACAACTATGTGACTGACAAATGTAACACTGTAATTTTGACTAAAATAATTAACGAAAGCAAGATGTCTATAATTTTTTTATTTATATACAAAATGTGTGAAAACATAAACGTATCTCTTATACCGACATCAAAGAACTTTTTTTGTAGTTAACTCATTCAGGGTGTAAGCTTAATGCCTTTTACACAAAAAGGAAAATCTGCTTAATTACCTAGTATGACAAGCAAGAATTTCACTTTACCAGCATAATCAAACATCATATTGTACTTATACTTGATTTGCTATCATTTCCAACATATACACTGATGACCTCAACAGTTATCCATATGAGGCTGTAAATTATACAAAGAGCTGGCAAAAATTAATCTCTTGCAACACACGCAGAAATTAGTGTCAAACTGGATGCTTAACTCAACCTGAATTTTTAACATAAGCTATAAATGGCCACATTCATAGAAATATACTATAATTTAAATTGAGCATATTAGACATATGGATTTGAAAAATAAAATATTAGTCATCTCTAATACAAATGTTTCACATGCTTGTCAAGAAGATTACACTCTTACCTCTAGTTTGGAAGACTTCGTTCATCAGAGCTTCATTCACTGCTGAAGAGCTAACATTTCCAATATGAGACCAACTTTGATATATTGCTTGTAGCAGAAGTGTCTGTGCTCTTGTAGCTTGAATTGTGAGATTTGGAAGCTCAAACATACCTTCAGTTACAGCAATCTGAGATCTTTTGGTCCTGCAGAAGAAAATGGAAGAATACCAATACAGTATTACAAACAACATAGTAAATGACTTAGGTTGAATGGAAAGAAGGGGTATACATTCTAAATATTTAAAAACAATAAAATAAAATAGATGAGCAACTCTGCTAACTTTCACTATTTCAGAAACTCTTTTTTGTTGTTGTTTTTCTTTTGAGTCAAAATCTCACTCGCCCAGGCTGGTGTACAGGGGTATGATCATCCCTCACCAGAGTCTCAACTTCCTGGGCTCCGGCAGGCAATCCTTCTGCCTTAGGCTCCCAAGTAGCTATGTCTACAGGCATGCGGCACCATGCCCAGTTATTTTTTTTACTTTTTGTAGAGACAGGTTCTCACCATGTTGCCTAGTCTGGTCTCCAACTCCTGGACTCAAGTAATCCTCCCACCTAGGCCTCCCAAATCTGGGAGTACAGGCGCAAGCCACCACACCTGGCAGAAACTCTTAAAATAACAATGAAATATAAAAATACAAACTAAAAGCCAGGCTCAGCTTTGGGAGGCTGAGGTGAGTGGACTGCCTGAGCCCGCGGGTTCAAGACCTGCCTGGGCAACTTGACGAGACCTCATCTCTATTATAAATAAAAAATTAGCGGGGTGTGGTAGCTTGCAGCTGTAGTTCCAGCTACTTGGAAGGTTGAAGTAGAAGGATCGCGGGAGCCCAGCAGGTTGAGGCTGCAGTGGCCGGGAGCGGCCACCGCACTCCAGTCTGGGTGACAGAGAGACACCAACTCAAAAATAAAAATAAAAATACAAACTAAAATAACGACCATATAAACATATTCACACACATATCTTCTACTCAAACAACTATAATTTTTCAATCGAGTCAATCACCAAAAGTAACAATGAAAATACTAGTTAATACGAAAAATTTACTAGCATATCTGCATTGTTCAAATGTCTTATATTTTTAACTTATTGAATTCTGTCATATTAACCCTATGAGGGAGGTACTATCATTATACTCATTTTTCAGATGGAAAAACCAAGACATACCAGATAAACTAAGGTATCAAATGTCATACTACTAGACAGAAGAAAAATTGCTATTTAAATCCAGGTGATCGGATCCAAAGCCCTTTATCCAATACTTACTCTCACAATTATTTACAAAGTATACAAATAATTCCCAGGACTCTATATGACAGTAACATGAAAAATTATCTTAAAAAATTCTGCTCTGGAATATTTAATTCATTGACGTCATATTCATCTGGTTTTGTCTATGAATAAAGTGTAGTATATAATTACACTTCCCAAATAACAAAGCCTAAAAGAAGGAAATATTTAAATATGTCTGTGAGCAGTAAGTTGCTATTGAAGGTCAATAAATATACAAAAAATAAAGGAATAAATGAAAAAACATATTAGGATGCTATTACAGTAGACTCAGTCACCCTGTTCTTTGCTCAGCCCCACAAATCTCCATCATTTATCATTTTCTCAACCATAGCCAGCCTTAGAGAGTATTGGACATCTCTTATCTATCACCTCAAAAGCTTTTCATCCTAACTCTTACTCTAACCAAAGCTATAGAGACCAATTCAATGCAGACTTCTACTGGCATTGTCCAAAGTCACACTGCAGGGTAAAATACCACTAGAGACTACTTTGCATTCACGAATGCAGAACAAGGAAATGTAGGAATAAATGCTTCCCCTTTTCTTCTACTGGCTGACAAGTCTGAGATGCATTTTCTAAGTCTCTGAGGGGGAAGGAAAAAAGACTGAAATAATTGAATAAAGCTTTAATGAGATGTGGGACATTATCAAGCAATCTCAAATGGGTGTAACTGGAGTTCCAGAAGAGAGAAGTAACAGAAGGAGACCAAAAAAAAATTTAAATAAATAATGTCCCCAATTTTTCTGAATTTGAAGAAAATCATAAACCTAAAGATCTAAGAAGTACAATAAACCCCAAGCAGAAGACATTGTAAAACATATCAAGATACGTTGTTAGCAAATTGCTGAAAACTAGTGTTATACAGAAAAGTCTTAAAAGCAGGCAGAGAGTAGAAAAATACTTTACATACAAAGAAACAAAGATGAAAATGAAAGGCCGGGCTCCATGGCTCAGCCCGTAATCCCAGTACTTTGGGAGGCCGAAGCGAGTGGATTGCTTGCGTCGGCGGTTCGAGACCAGCTGGGGCAACTTGGAGAGACCTTATCTCTATAACAAATATAAAATTAGCCAAGTGTGAAAGCTCACACCTGTAGTTCCGGCTACTTGGAAGGTTGAAGGAGAAAGATCGCCAGAGCCCAGAGTCCAGAAGGTCAATACTGGGGTGGCCATTGAGTGTGCCATTGCACTCCAGCCTGGGCAACAGAGTGAGACTCCAACTCAAAAAAAATAAAGAAAGAAAAAAAGAAAATGAAAGCAGACTTCTCATCTGAAACCATAAACAACAGGAGACAATGAAATAACATTATGGAATTGTTGAAAGGAAAAAACCTGGTACTCTAGAATCAAAAGTATCTTTTTAAAAATGTAGGCAACAACTGTAAAGAATCCCTTACCAGAATACCTACGCTACAAAAAATGTTAAAGAAAATTATTCATACTAAAAGAACATGATACCAGATGGAAAGCTTTGTGGCTCTACAAAAAGAAATGTGAAGAGTGCTGGGAATTCTTACAAGGGTGAATTCAAGAAAAGAAATGTTCTTTCTCAGTATCTTCTAACAAGATTAGAGAATTAACTTTTTAAAGCAAAAATCATAATAATATATATCAGGGTTCACAACATGTAAAAGTAGAATCTTTGATGCCAATAGAACAAAGAACAGGTGGAGGGAAATGGAAGAATACTGCCATGAGGTTCTTATACAATGTGTGACATCATTTAATATTATTTGAAGGTAACTGTGATAAGTAAAAGATACAAACTCTAAACCCTTGAATAATTAAAGCCATGAAATAAAAAGGTAGAGCTAATAACGGCAAATGTGGAGATGGAATGGAATAAGAATGGTATAGTGAAGGAGGAATGGAATCAATCCAAATGAAGTTAGAAAAAGAAGAAACAAACAACAAATGGGACAATTAGAAGACAAACAGCAAGATAACAGACTTAAACCCCAAAATAGGATAATGTTAAATCTAAAAAGTTTAAGCATACCAAGTAAAAGGAGAGATGACCAGATTTCATTAAAAAAACCAAAAAAACTAAAACCCAACTATATCCCATCGAGAAGAGACTCACTTTAAACAAAAAGAAGATAGGTTAAAGGGGGATAGGGTGAGAGGGAGTAAAGGGGTGGGGGTGGGGAAGTAAATCTAATCAAAAGAGAGTTATGTATTAATATTAAACGAAGTAGACTTTGGAATTAAGAATATTACCAAGGATACAAAGAAACATCAAGCAATGAGAAAAAGTATTAATTAGGTTTGTATGCACCATAGGTCTTCAAAACATATAAATTTTTGAATGATAGGACTGAAAAGAGAAATAGACAAATTCCCAAACTGGAGATTTCAACAGTCCTTTCTCAGTAATCGATAAAACAAATAAAAAGGATTAAAAAAATAATAGCAACACCGCCATCAATAAACTTGGCCTAAGTGGCAACAGAACACACCTCCCGCCCAACAATAGCAGAATATTCTGGGACACATAAACAAGTCTCAATAAAATCTGAAAAACTGAAATCATAGTTTCGAAAAATTATAAAATGACCTTAGAAAAGAATATTGGTATAGATAACAGAAAAGGGTGATCTAAAAAATATATATTATCAATGTTCCTGGAGGAATGAGGAAAAGAAATAGAAAAGAAATAATATATAGAAATGTGTAACAAAAGCAATCTTGCCTAAAAGAAAGACTTAAGCTGTAAAGTGCACAATTTTTCACAGAAGATAAGAATTCGAAATTATTATGATCCTAGTAAGGTTACTGAACTCCAAGAAAGATAAAAAATTTCATGGGTATTCAATAAATAAAACAATGTATTAGGACATAGTCAGAATTTCCATGACCATCAACTATCCTCCCTAGCCTGTCCACTACAGTCTAGTATACACTGACAATTTATGTGCAAAATTCACCTGTAAAAGAATATATGGGGATTGCAAGCTCTAGCTTAATTCAGTTGAAATATGAATACATGCTGATCATATAGTTTTTAAAACTTACTAGGCTTTTATATCAGGTCAAGAGGCTACCTTTGTAACATGAAGATGCTTTCATTTCAGTCATCATCCAAGTCAATGGACTCCTTATCTAGTCACTGCTATAGTAGACAAGGTCCACACCGATAATAAACCTAACATTCAAAGTCAAGATATCAATGAACAAAACAAAACAATTAAAATCGCTCCCACAAGGAGCTTTCATACCAGTGAGGAGGAAGGAAGATAAAAATCAATAAATGTAATCAGTACATTATAAGACAAATACTACTAGAAATAGAAAAAGTAGAGAATGATAAGTGAAATGAGACTGTTGCAGGGTGAGCAATTTCATATGTGGTAGATAGACTTTATTATAAAGATATTATTAAATTGAAATTTAAAGATATTATTAAATTATTAAATTGAAACTTGAACAGCCTTGAAGGAGGTATCAGACAGTTACGTGTGTATCTCAGGAAAGTGTTGGAGACAGAAAGAACAGTTAGTGAACAAAGGACCTGAGGTAGAAGTAGGCCTGGCAGATCCAAGCAATGACAAAAAAGGTTACATGGCTGCAGCAGTCTGATAAACTGATTCACAAATTCACTTGGTTTTCTATGGTTTCTCTCATTCAGAAATATTTACATAGACTTTACATGACCATTCAACTCTGATTCCTTAGGGTTCAATTTCCAGAGTTATTTGTATTTTAAAATCTCCTATACTAACCTTGCTTTCGAAGTTTTTAATTAAAAGTACTAGATGTAAGACAGAAAATTTTAAAAATCTAAGTTCTAATTCTGGCTTAATCACTTGTTATATGTTTTTAGGAAAAAATTATATAATTTTTCTAAGTTTCACTTTCCTATTTAAAAAACAAGCATTTTAACTCCTACTCAATTTGCCACAGATGGCTTTAGTGAAAAATAAACTGTATTTAATATGCACAGTTTATGAGGGCTAGGTGCAGTAACCACACCTGTAACCACAGCACTGAGGCAGGAGGTTTGCTTGAGGCCAGGAGTTCAAGACCAGCCTAGGAAAAACAAGAAATCCCCTTAATATTAAAAAACAAAACAAAATAAAACAAAAAACAGGTAGGCATAGTAGCAAGTGGCTACTCAGGAGACTGAGGCTAGAGGATAACTTGAGTTGGAGGCTATAGTGAGCTATATTGTACCACTATTCTATAGCCTGGGTGACAGAGCGAGACTCTGTTTCTAAAAAACAAAAATGGATTTAAGGAAATGGGCGCCATCTTAGAATTCAGAATCTAGTAGTGAGACAAACAAGAACACCAACACATGTAATTCAACATAGTGCTAAAACAAAGTAATGTGGTCACTGTGAAATACACTGGAAACAAGGTTGGGGGGAAACTGCAGGTGTTATATTTGAGTTGAATACTAAAGAATAAACATGGATTATTTCAGTAAAAAAAAAAGTCATACATTCTTTTTTTTTAACTTTTTTATTATAAATATGTGAGGTACAAGGCAAAATTAAGTACATAAGCAATATATGTGGCAGGTGAAGTTTGGACCTCCAACTGGCCCTCACTTCCCAATTTAGGATCAAGTACACACTGTGTGTTGTTACATGCCCCACCCACCCACACACCTCCCCACCTTTGCTTCCAGCAGTGTCCTGTGACTTCCAATCCCTCCCTTGTGCTTTGTGGCTAATGCTCAGGTCCCAATTATGAGACAAAACATGTGATATTCAGTTGCTTCTGTGATAGATCACTGAGATTGACTGTCTCCAATTCCATTCAATTTGCTGAGAAGTCGACAGTTTTTTGTCCTTCTTTATGGTTGCATAATATGCCATCATGATATGTATCACATTTTCTTTATCCAGTCCACTTTCAGTGGGAATAATGGTTGATTCCATGTTTTTGCTATTGTTAATGGTGCAGCAATAAACATGTGTGCACAGAAGGCTTTAATGCAGAATGATTTGTGTTCCTCTGGGTGTATTACCAGGAGGGGAAATGCTGTATCGTATGGAAGGTTGATTTCTAGTTCCTTTAGATATTGCCACACTGTTTTCCACAGAGGTTGGACTACTGTGCACTCTCACCAGCAGTGTAAAAGCGCCCCCATTTCTCCATACCTGTACCAGCATCTATTGACTTTTGATTTATTAATAACAGTCATCCTTACTTGGGGAAAGTGGTATCTCAGTGTGAGAACTATAAAACTCTGCTCAAAGAAATCAAAGAGGATGCAAATAAATGGAAACACTTTCCATGTTCATGGATTAGAAGAATCATTATTGTCAAGATGCTCATCCTGCTCAAGGCAATCTACAGATTCAATGCAATGCCCAAAGTATGTGGCCCAAACTTCACCTGCCACATATATTACTTATCAAATTACCAACATCATTCTTCTCAGACCTGGAAATGACAATACAGAAATTCATACAGAAACAAAAAAGAACACAAATAGCCAAAAAAAATCCTCAGAAAAGGAACAAAGTGGGAGGTATCACACTTTCAGACTTTGAACTTTACTATAAGGCTACAATAATCAAAACACCCTGGTATTGGTATAAGAACAGGCATATAGACCAGTGTAGTAGGGCAGAGATTCTGGAAGCAAAAACTTCATCTCTCAAACAACTCATCTTTGACAAATCCATCAATAACAATCACTGGGGAGAGAAGACTTTATTTAGCAAATGGTGCTGAAAAGCTTCTGCAAAGCAAAAGAAACCATCAAGAGAATAGGGAGACAGCCCACAGAATAGGAAAAAATATTTGCTAACTGTATCTGACAGAAACCTAACACCCGTGAGCCACAAGAAACTCAAATGAGATTAAAGGAAAACAACAAACAGCCCTATTAAACAAATGGGCAGAGGACATGAATAGACACTTCTCAAAAGAAGACATACGAGTAGCCAACAGATACATGAAAAAATGCTCAGTCTCACTAATCATAAATTCTTTAAAGAAAAAAAAGATATCCAAGTAGAAAATACTTAAACAGGGCACACAAAAACGAAAACAGAAATGACCAACAAACAGGAAAAGACTCTATACCTCACTAGGAAAAAGAGAAATGCAAATTAAAACAATGTATGACTCTTTTAGCATCTCCAATTAGTAAAACCTCTCAGTCCTTAGCATCTATTGGTAGAATTCACCAATAAACTTTCAAATATTTAATGGCAACATATTACTCTACCTAAATCTAACCTTCAACTCACAATCCTGATCACATTTTGCCATAAAAGTCAAAGGATTGAAATGAGTAGACCAGACAATAAATTCTGCACTGAATAAAAGATTCTTTAAACCAAACAGGCAAAAATAGTAGAGATTAAAAGAGATAGAAGGATAAACAAGTATAACCCAAGCCACAATTTGTATTTAATTATTCTTATTGTATCCTCTTTCTTTTCCAACATATGGGCCATCTTTTAAAACATATTCTTTTCTTACTCATTTTCCTTTTCTTTCATAAGACTTTTTAAATGGTCAGTTGGTTCTCTCTACCATGTTCTCATTTCTGTACAACTTCTTAATCAAAAAAAAAAAGAACAACACATTTTATTAGTACTGATAGTAAGTAAATTCAAGATTTTAGAATTCCACCTACAATATGTAAATGTACACTTAATCTAGGCACTCAATTTAGGCACTCTGTGGCATTTAAGAGATCCTACGATATAGTTACTATAACTATAGCAATAATTATTTATAGGGCAAAATTATAGATGGGATTCTTTTTACAAGTGGGTCTTTAGTATTTCATAATAAATTCAGCTATGGTACTTTTTCAAGCCATCATGTGTCACATAAGATGTCTCCCAAATGGATAACATAGACTTGAATAAAAACTTAAACATATGCAAATTCAAAAAAGTTTAGTTTAGTCCACATTTTAATAACCCCCAAGAGTAGGGAGCAATACTCTTCTGATTTATTTTAATTAATAACAAAATATAAAGTTCACTTGTACAAAAGTCAGAATTCAATGATAAACAAGCTAATTATAACATACATACATGATGTGTTTTTGTGGTTTGTTTGATTTTTCAGCTGTAATTGACCACAAGTAAAAGTATATTTGATTATACTTCTATCAAATACTCTCGTGGCATATAAACTAAAGTAAATAAATTTTAAATGATCTGGCAATAGATGGTAGCTTACACAGTGTATCTGTTAATGTAACAATATCGATTAAGAGGATTTTTTTTTTCATCTGGTTTTGGCAATTTTGAAATATTTCTAACAGGATAACAAAAAACAGAAAATAATAAGTGCCGAATGTATCTATTACCCAATTCATCAAACCATGACATTATACCATATTTGCTTCCAAAAGATCAAAGTTTTTATAACTACTTAAACTATTTGGGGGACTCATTAAAATGTCAGTGAAAATGCACAATAAAAAGCATTATTTTCCTTGTGATTTATACCACTACACATTTATTAAACTTTATCTAAAATAAAACATCTCAATATAAATTCATACTAAAAATATCTAACAACTTCTGAACTTACCTAATTTTTAATGAAATATTACTATACTTCCATTTTAACAGTTAAGCTGTTGAATATAAAATAATTTAACAAATGCCTATTTCTCATATCCAGAAGTCTTAGTCTGAACACATGTTCATTTTACAGAATAGGTTTTAAAACTATCAATTCAAACATTACTCTCTGGGGAAAAATAAATCCTAATGTAACTAGTGGGATAAACAACTCATTAAAACTCAACTTGGACAAATTCCAGGATAAATTAAAGGAAATAGAAACAAGTAGGCCTTGATTGTATAGTGGCAAAGACTGAAAATGAATATGCCCTAATTAACAAATTCTTTAGAAGACTTTGTTTGTACCATTTGCTGACAAATTATAATACAGAGCTGATGAGATTTCTAGACCAAACTCGCATTTCTACAAAGAAAATTCTTTCTTCTAAATTTTATGATAAAAGCACAGAAGTGTGGCTCTTACTACTCAATGCAAAGAAATTAACTGAAACAATCCACTCAAGTTCATAAGAATACCACTAAATTTTTGCCATATGTACACTTGGGGAACAGCCATCCATTCTTTTAAAATCAGCACACCTCATAGCAATTGAAAGAATATTCTCAGCAACAGCTGGATCTAAAGATTTATACAGAGTCCCCAAATGAAAGCCTGAACCTACAAATTGGTTCCAAAAAATGTATTTTTGCTATTACTCATATCCTGTACAGTAAAATAAGATTAGTTCACTTTTTCCAAAATAAAATGAGTACAACTCTTTACTAACTCAACTTGGAAAAGTTTTTTTAAAAACGAGGAAATGTATATTTCTTTATAAATGAACACTTAACTTACAAAGCATATCAATAGTCAATGAAAATCAGAAAAAAGTTTTAGCAAATTAAATAGTAAGTAAAATGAAAAGTTAAAGGTACTCTTTAATCCAAGCTCCCCCCATAATCATTTTTAGTTTAGCATACACACCTACAGACATCTGTATATTTATTTATGCATACCAAAATATATTTCTAATTTAGATGGGAATATATATGTAGATGTAGATCTACAGCTTGCTTTTTATTACTAAATGACATATCTTAGAGATGATTGAGATCTTTCTACACAAGTACAAATGCTTTTACAATGGTCTTTTTGATGCATGTATATTATATTGAATCTTCACATTCAGCAGCAGTACACCAGAGTATCCCTTTTTCAACATCTGCTCCAGTATTAGCTATCACATATTTTTATTACAATGACTAGCATTTGCAAATAAAATACAAATTGTATCCTGTTATGCTGAGATATAAAAATACTGCACCACTTTTCAAATTTCAGAAATAAATACTATTATTTGAATTTAAATGTTAGATGACAGAGGTAAAGACAAAATAAGAAGTGAAAGTTGTGAACCACTAAAATAAAAGTATAATGAATGTCCTGATTCATTATACTATATATTGTATTATATATACTATAATACATAAGATCCAAAACCTTACAATGAACTAAGCAAACAAAACTGAATACTCAGAAAACCAACATGAGCTATTGTTTCATACCCACCGAAATGAATACAGAAAAAAGACACAATACCAAACATTGGCAAGATTGTGGAAAAATAAGAACCTTATGCATTGTTGGAAGAAATGTAAAATGGTGTCACTTTGGAAAACAGATTGACAATTTCTTAAAAATTTAAACACAAATTTACTATATAACCCAATGACTCCACTCTATATATCTACCCAAGAGAAATGAAGCCATTAGGTCCACACGATGACTGCCAAATAATGTTCAAACCAAATTATTCATAATAGCCATAAAAATATAAACTGCTCAAATGTCCATCAACTGGTGAATGGGCAAATTAAAGGTGTTCTATCCATACAATAAAATACTATTTTCCAATAAAAAAATGAGGTACTGATATATGCTACAATATGAATGAATTCTGAAAAAAAAGGACCACATACTGTAAGTTCCAGTGATAGAAAATATCTAGAAAGGCTGGGGTGAGAATAAGGATTAACTGTAACAAAGATGATCCAATGGGGCGATGGGATGAATGCCAAACTTGGTAAATTAAGTAAAAATAATTGAATTTTATGCTTAAAACAGATTAATTTTGTGGTATTTATTTATACCTCAATGAAGTTTTTATATTATTTTTATTTATTATTTTTATTTTCTGAGTTGGAGTCTCACTTCATTGCCCAGGCTGGAGTGCAGTGGCACACTCACTGACCACCCCTACGTCGACTTGCTAGGCTCTGGCAATCCTTCCTCCTCAGTATTCCATGTAGCCAGAACTACAGGCACACTCTACCACAGCTGGCTAATTTTTTATTTATTGTAGAGAGGAGGTCTCGCCAAGTTGCCCAGGCTGGCCTTGAACCACGGGCTCAGGCAATCCACTCGCCTCGGCCTCCCAAATTACTGGGATTACAGGCTGAGCCGCCAAGTCCGATCTTATTTATTTATTTATTTTTATTTATTTATTTATTTATTTATTTATTTATTTATTTTTGAGTTGGAATCTCACTCTTGTCACCCAGGCTGAAGTCTGATCTTATTTATTTATTTATTTATTTTTGAGTTGGAATCTCACTCTTGTCGCCCAGGAGTGCAGTGGCACGTTCCCAGCCACCGCAACCTCTATCTGTTGGGCTTAAGCGATTCTTCTGCCTCAGCCTTCTAAGTAGCCAGGTTACAGACACATGCCAAGATGCTTGGCCAGTTTTTGTGATTTATTGTGGAGAGGAAGTCTCACCAAGTTGATGAAGCTGTTTTTTTAACAATGAATACTTACAAATTTATTCAAGGATTATGTCAATTACTTCAATAGTAGGCAGTCATGGATATACATATTTACTAAATACCATATAAAATACATACATTAGTTACTAAGATTTTTAACACTCTGAAACACTATGATCTGAAAGGAAGAATACCCAATTTAAGTCCACATCAGGCAAGTTCTAAGCATTATATACTATTAGGTGCTACACAATAACACAGTTAAAAAGCATTCTGTGCTTATTAAGATCTTAACATCTTAACATATCAAAAGATATTCATTGTTCATTCAAACATATGCTGTGCAGAAACCAAATACAAAATACTGAGTTGAATATCTTTTCAATTTCATCACAGCAGTTCTACTTTGAGCTTTTTACATATTATACCCTGGAGTAAAATTTCATGTTAAGAAATAATTATTTTTAAAAATAAGCAAAAATGCTTACTAATGTATACGAACTTCAATATACCACCAACAGTGAAAAAAGTCTATTAGAAATTCTAGTGCTTAAAAGAAGCGGCAATGGGACATAATGGTGCATCCTAGTGTCTAAATTCCACAAAGTGCTGAAGTTAAAGAAGACAATAGCTACAATATGAATAAAAAGGTATAGAAGCAACATATAACTCTATATTAAAAACCATGAGTTCATTCTGCTACCTCCAATGCCAATACAATACCAAGATATATAATTATAGTCTTCCTCTTAAACATATTTGTAACTTCTACTTCACAGGTGAAAAATCTGGGTACCATTATCCTAAATAAGTCTACTTACTTAGTCAAGTATTTTGGATTTTTTTCCACCACAGGTTAGTTTTGCCTGTCCTAGAAATTCATATAAATATAATCATATAGTATGCTCCTTCTGTGTGTGCAGTTTCTTTCACTCAGGATATACAATAGAAAAGTGCTTTAAGAATTGCCTATTTGTATCTTTAATTGGTATCTCATTCCACTGCAAAAAAGCAAACTAGATTTCAATGTTGTTTAAAGTTTTTTTTCCCTTGGGCAAAATTTACAAATAGTAAAATGTAAAAATCTTAAGTGTATAATTTGATGACACATATCTGTTATAACCCACACTCCAAAAAGATACAGAAATTGCCATCTCCTTAGAACATTCCCTGTGTCCTTCCCAATCAGTCCTTCTCCCATACTCCAAGAGGCAATCATTTTTTAGATTTTTTTCACCATGGATAAGTACTGCCTGTTCTAGAAATCTACATAAATGAAATCATACTATATATTTCTTTTGTGTGTAGCTTCTTTCCCTCAGGAGACAAAATTATGCCTATCAGTATTTCATTATTTTTTACTGATCAGTTGTATTTTGTTGTTTAAATATACCACAATTTGTTTATCTAATTTTGGATTATTCTAGGTAAAGCTATTATGATCACTCTCAATGTTGTTTTAACCTGCATTTTCCTCATGACTATATGTTGAAATATTTTTCACATGTTTAGTGTATCTTCCCTTTTGAAGCATCTGATCAAGTCTTTTGCCCATTTTTTAATTGGTTGCCCTTTTCTTATTAAGCTGTAGGAGTCCTTTATATATTCTGGATACATGAATTGTGGCAGATTTTTTTTTTATATATATTTTCAGCCAGTCTGTTGCTTGCTTACCTGTTTTCCAGGAGTTTGTAAATTTATTTATTAATTCATCATATCTACTATATAAATACATGTGATTAAGAACACACTCTTTCTTTTGGGGCTTGCCAAATAAATTATTATACAGCCTTTGAGGAAAAAAGATGACCTATTAATTTTAAATATAATGTATGTTCACTACTAAAAAAATTAGAAAAAATGCAGTAATAGTAACAACTGACATGCATAAAGATTTTATTATGTGTCAGACAATGTTATAAGCAGCTTATATTTGTTAATTCACTTAATCCTCACAATAATCCTAACATAAAAATTATGAATTGCCCTTTTACAAATGAGGAAATTAAGGCACAAAGAGAGAGAAAGTAACTTTCCCAAAGTCACAGGGCTAATAAGTGGAGAAGACTAGATTGCATGCAAACAATTTAGTTCTGAGGTCCTTGTTCTTAACCACTATACTACAAAAATCACATGAAGTCCACCACACATATAACAACTTAGCAATAACCTAGCCTTTTTATTTATGCAAGTACATTTTTTGTTAATAGTAATCGAATAATTTTCTATCCTCTGTTCTATAACGTATCAAAACTCAATTTTTTTTTTTGAGTTGGAGTTTCACTCTGGAGTGCAGTGGCCCACAGATAATAACTCAAATGTAGCTGCAGCATAGTATAGTAAAGGGAGATAAATATGAGATTAAATTGCAAAGATGGCCAATTCAAATTAAAAAATATAAGTGGGTATACTCTGAAAAATTTTCAGCCTTACCAGTAAAGAAATAAAATTTTAATTATGATTATCTTTTGTATACAAGTTATAGAGTTTAAAAAATATAATATTCACAATGGTAAGGGTTGTGATACCAGCATTGACCTGATGAGCTCCAGCGATCCTTCCGTCTCCGCCTTCCAAGTAGCCGGAACTACAGGTGCTCACTAACACACCCGGCTAATTTTTGATGTATTATAGAGACGAGATCTTGCCAAGTTGCCTGGACTGGTCTCAAACCCGAGGGCTCAGGCAGTCTACTCAGCTCAGCCTCCCAAAGTGCTGGGATTACAGGCTGAGCCATCAAGCCTGGCCGAAAACTCAATATTTACAATAAATATCTTTCTATACCAATAAATATATTTCTACAACACAATTTTTAATGCTTATTCTACATATTACTGGTATGAATGCAATATAATTTACTCAATCTGTTTCTCGTTGTTGAATATTTATTTGCATTTTTCCATTTTTCATTGTAAGTAGTAAAACATGATAATTATAATTATAACTAAATTATTGCTCATTCTCTTAATTATGAATAAAGATAAACTCCCACAAATGAATGTGTTAAAAAAAATTATTCAATTAAAAAAATTTTAATAGATATATTCAAACTGCCCTGCAGAAACATTGTATAATATTAAATTTTAACGACTGGCATCACAACCCTTTCCATTCTGAATGTTATATTCTTTAAGCTCTATAACTTGTATACAAAAGACAATCATAATTAAATTTTCATTTCTTTACTGGTAAGGCTGAATATTTTTCAGAGTATACCCACTTTTTTTTTATTTGAATTGGCCACTTTTGCAATTTAATCTCATATTTATCTCCCTTTACTATACTATGCTGCAGCTACATTTGAATTCTTATCTGTTCTTCAAACAAACCACTTCCATTTCCACCTGGAGACACTGCACCTGCTATTCCTAATGCCTACAACAAAATTTCCCAAAATCTCTATGTGGCTGCCAAAATCTGATCATTCAGGTGTGAATCAAAGTCACATCCACTTGAGAGGCCTTCCCTGACCACATTGGGCAAATAATCTCCCTAAACTTACTCATTTTCTATTCCATTGCCCATAATCTTTCTTATCACTCGCTATTATCTGAAATGCATATGTTTTTCTTAAAGAGGTTTTGCTTTATTTCTTCTCCAGAAACAAGCTCCATGCATGAGTCTATTCTGTTCACCACTTTATTGGGAGACTTAGAATGATGACAGGTAACATCACAAGGACCCAATAAATATATATTAAAAGAGTTTTAAGTGTTGGAAGGAAAGATCTATACACTATACTTACTCTGTATAAGCCAAAAAAAGTGGTGACAATACTAGGGAACATAGAGTAACTTAGTAAATAAATAATGGCTAATTGATGCATTACCATACATCTAGAAACCAAGACACAAAGAGATAAAGTAGCTAGTAACCTTTATGTAATTAGTAACCTTCAGATATTACCTTAAGAGTTCTGATTAGGAGAAGTCACTAAAATCTTATTTTAATTTCAGTAATTAAAGTCATTGATTTTTGCTTTGGCCAAGAGCATATTTTACATGTATAATGTAAGCTAATAGGGGAAGGAACTTGATTGTCAACAGCATATACAGTCTAAAACCTCATAAATCAGACAACTAAAAAACACTGAACATGATAAAGAAACAGCATGTCAATAAATATTTACTCATGTTCTCCATAGATGCAAAGTTTTAGAGATAAGTTTCCTCTAAAGAAAAACAGAAGGTCCTTATGGAGCTTAAAATACAACAAGTAGGAAAGGCTATTAATCACACAAAAACATGTAAAAGCACTTCTGTGAAAAGTACAGTGAAAAACAAGAATATTATCCCATGAAGGGATTAGGTAGAAGTGATTGATTCAGAAAAAGTATCAAGTGGGCCAACATCTGAGAAGTAAGTTATTTAAGCTAGAGACTAGTGAAACAATATAGTGAAAGACTGGCTAAAAGGAGAGAAATTGAAAAACAAAAACAAAACAAAAAAAGAGTAAGAAGGAAGGGACAGAAAAGAAGATGCTTCAAATGATTCAAGACAGCCAATCAGAGGCCAGGCAATGGAGGCTATCAAAGAATATTTTTAAGATTCTGTCTTTTACTATATAAGCTAGGAGAAGCAAAGTATTTTAGTAAGGAGAAGGTCATAATTAGATCGTCCAAAAACAAGTCAAATAAACAAGTCTGCTGTAGATATGAGTAAGCCAGTGTTTACACCCATCTGTCTTAGTTCTTAAAGGATCAAGAAAGAACAGCCAAAGACCACATCTTATTCACATTGGTTCTCCAAGGTCCTACAATACAATAGTTTTCACATGATAGGCACCAAAAAATTATTTTTAAAACAACAAATGACTCAGTCAGTTAAAACTTGAAAACTGCTAAGTACTACTCCAGAAAACTGGCAATTTTTAAAAAATTATAAATCACAGTGAAGTATACAGTCAAAGTTATTACTGAGAATCTGCAAACAGTTATTAACATTCTGTTAATGGCTCTGTCACTAGCTAATCAAAAGATATCTAAAACAAGTGACTTTATCACTCTAGGTCTACTGTATCACCTTCCCTAATCCTCCATTTCTACATATAAAATAGAGATAATAATACCTGGCCTGTTCATTTCAAATGTCGACCATGAGGTTCGAAAAGAATCTCTGCAGGCAGTGAAACTTAGTTAAGTACAAAATGGTATACAGGGATATTATGATGCTATTGCTAGACATTTTCATTTGCTACTAACTAGGCGTTATCTGATCTTTTGAATATGGGAAACTCCAATGAGCACTGTTCTTCAATTTCAAGTTAATATATTAAAATGAGATTAAATCATAAAAAAACAGCTAAGACAGACACTTAAAAGCAGCAATAAAGAAAATCTTAGGCTAAATGTAGTGGTTAATAAACAAGACATTTCCCTTTAAGTAAATATGCTAATTTAGAATTATTTTGTGTTCAAAGAATACTATTAACTGTCAGTCCCCTCACAAAAATAATAAAACACAGATATATTAAAAGATTCCATCACTAGAACAGAACATTGTCACAGGATATTTTTCCACGGTTGTACACAGACAAAACCTAATACTGAAAAAAGCCAATATACTACTCCTCATAGATAGAGACATAAGTCACGTAATAATATCCTCCAATATTGAAAAATCAAATTTAAAGGCAATAATCTAAGAATGTAAGTTATAAATGCTCCTTTGGACACCACTATTGTTTGAGAACCAAAGTATTTTATTAAGTTTAAAATTTTAAACAAGGGGATTAGAAGTAGATCATTGGGGGCACACCTCATCAATAAGGGTACCTGCACAATGAATATTTATACCTAACCCTGAATTGTACCCCAAATTTTTAAAATAAAAATTAAAAGAAGGAAAGGAAAAAAAAAGAAAGAAGTATATCATCTTGGCCTAAACAACTCACACCCAAATGATCGTAAAAGTGCATGTGGAAAATATCAAATTTTCCAAAACAAAAATCAAAGGAAACTTTCTGTTCTCATTGGACCAACACCCCATTGCTTTTAAACATGTATCAAATGCTCTTTCTGACCTTACTAAAAAGATTAAAGGGAAAAATCTAACTGATATAAAGACACATGCTATTTACCTTTAGTTACACTTTTCAAATCCTTTTAATTCCATATACATAGACACTCTTTTTAAAACTGTAAAAGCATATATTTTCAACTAGTCATTTATTTAAACATATTATCAAATCAGAACCAAAACATGACGCAAAACAGAAATGTAAGACTAGCAACATACACAAATACTGGTGTTTTTAGGAAACTTATTTTCAGCAATAATGTTTTAATATTTTAAATAATCACGATACCTTATTAGTAAAAAAATTAGTAATACAAATTACTAACAATATTTGTAAGTTCATAAGTGAAGATTTTTATCTACAAAGTAGCAAAGTATTAAAAGTAACCAATCTAAATCTCAAACCAGCATAATAAGCATGGACTTTAAAAGTTAGTACAAAGAAAGAGGCAAATAAAACATCTGGGGAAAACAAGTTCAGAACCAATTACATTAATTGTTAAATTTAAGATTCTGGACAATTATTCAAATAAAGATTACTTATAAGGCATTATTTCTATAAAATTTTTAAATGTAAGTGTGACATAAAACTCATTTGAGCAAGAAAAATTCACAGAAAAATCAATGACATATTTTGGGATAGAATAACCTAAACGGAAAGTTTAGAGTAATTTCTATTCCCAACTCTCAAAAAGAAATACATATGAAAGCCGGGCTTGGTGGCTCAGCCTGTAATCCCGTGCCTTGGGAGACTGAGGTGAGTGATTGCCTGAGGCCGCGGGTTCGAGACCTGCCTGGGCAACTTGGTGAGACCGCATCTCTACCATAAGTCAAAAAATTAGCCAGGTGTGGTAGCACGCACCTGTAGTTCCAGCTACTTGGAAGACTGAGGCGGAAGGATCACTGGAGCCCAGCAGGTCAAGGCTGCAGTGGCTGGGAGCGGCCACTGCACTCCAGTCTGGGCGACAGAGTGAGACTCCAACTCAAAAAAAAAAAAAAAAAAAAAAAAAAGAAATACATATGAATTTATATAATAAGACTATTCTATCTAGTATGAGCAAACTGGTATTTCAGATATCAATGGAAATTTAGGGAAAAGTTCACCTCTATACAAACCCAAGGCTATGAATAAATTTATCAAATTAAATTCATAGAACAGTAGTAAAATACGTTTAAAAATTTTTTAATGTTAATCTTTTTTAAAAAGTAGGCTACACTTGTCACAAAATGCATTAGAGTCCCACAATAGCTCACAAATTGAGTTTTTAATCATCCTATTTTTATTAGTCCTATTTTTGTTTTTTTAAATGTATCTAATGCTGCAAGTTTTTTAAGTATTAGTGTATAATATCTAATTACACTAATATTTAAAATATTAGTGTATAATATCTAATTATACATTCTTTTGTTAGGCAACTGAAAATGCTATGTGTTTCATTCTCTAGCAGCTCTATGGCTTAGAGAAATCCTAGAAGCCCTAATGAAGAGAATCAGTCACTTGCTGGGTTTGGGTAATGGATGGAGAACAAAGCAAGGCGCAGTGGATTGCTAGCTAATTAGCAGCCAGCCAGTCATCACTGACATACCCTACCATCTGGGAAATCAAGGTAATCATTACCGTTTACCATGGGCCAAGTATCAGGAAAAGATGAGACACTCCAGGAGGAGAGGGAAGGCCTGGCTGCTGTGGGACAGGAAAAAACTTTTGGGGGTGAAATAAAAGTCCTATATTTTTATTGTGGTGGCAATTACATAACTAAGTATTTGTCAGAAGTCACTGAAATGCGCATTTGAAATTACTGAATTTTGCTGTATTTAAATTATACTCTAATTTTAAAATGAAAACACTGAAGTAATTCATATAATAAACCATTATAGATAACTTTATAAACCATGTTCTACATAACTCTTGAATACTGCCATAGCTTGCTAAAGTTATATATATTTTCTACATTTTAAAAATTACTCCAGGGATTTTATAATGATAAAATAAGAATACTCAAGAAAAAAATTAGATGTAAAAAAGTACTGACCTTAAAATATTATTCCTTACACCAAAATAGTTAAAAGAAATAAAATCAAAATACAAATAGAAATTAAAACTCTAATAGCACTCAAATATCTTAATATTTCCACTTACTAGAATGTATAAAAATGGAACATTTTCAGATGCTAGAATCTAAAAGAATATTTATATTCAGATGCTAGAATCTAAAAGAATATTTGTTTTAGAATATTAAAACTTTAATAAAAAATTAAAGATGAACAAAAAAGAAAACAGCATGTCAGCTTTCTTCTTCAAAAAGTAATTTGACCAAATATATCTGTTCTTTTTTCTGACATCTTGCAAATTTAAGTTAGCTGATCTAAAATGTATATCTAATTAATTAAATTCCAATGCAAGCCAGGTGGGGTGGTGAGTAGTCCCACCTCAGGAGGTTTGAGCAGGAGTATCGCTTGAGGCCAAGAGTTCAAGGCTGTAGTATGATATTACCACATCAGTGAAAAGTCACTGCGTGCCAGCTTAAACAATGTAAGATTCCATTTCACAAAAACAACAAAAAAAGTCCAGTTCAATTAACTAAAAATCAACAATATGCCAGAACCTGGAGCACAAATGCAAATATGAAAAATAACACTAGTCAAGATTTAAAAGTGATAGTCTCATAATGATAAGACTAGCCATTTCAAAGCGAGTTAACTTATCAAAGATTTAAATTTTAAAACAGGCAGAAGCAACGGCTCATGCCTGTGATCTCAGCACTTTGGGAGGCCAAGGGAGGAGGACCGCTTGAGCCCAGGAATTCAAGTCCAGCCCAGGCAACATAGCAAGACCTCATCTCTACAAAACCATCAAAAATTTATCAGGGTGTGATGGCATGCACCTGTAGTCTCAGGTACTCAGGAGTCTGAGGCTAAAGGATTGCCTGAGCCCAGAAAGTCAAGGCTGTAGTGTGCCAATGCACTTTAGCCTGGGCAACAGAGTAAGACCCCAACTCAAAAAAAAAACTTTTTTTTTAAACAAAAAACTGCCCCACTGCCATCTAGTCATCTTCCTGAGAAAGGCAGATGCTGATACAAAATTAAACTCTAGATTTAAATGAGTTTTAAATCCAATAATCACAGAACAAGGAGCACAAACACCATTCTTACATCTGTAATTTCTCCAAAATTATGACAAAAGTCGTCATGTCTATTTGACAAAGAAGGTAAAAGGACACATCAAAAGGACATTCTTAGAAATTCCCAAGTCACAGTTAAAGTAGCAACTGTAACATGATTTGAACAACCCCCCATCCAACTTTGAAATTTAAATATCTCTGGAAGAGTAAGAACAATTATTTGTGAAACTGAATACATTTTACACAAGTAAGGAAAATCAGAGATTTAGAATAAAAAGCAAGTTAGCTATTGGCATATGCTATGTCAAGAATGAACCTAAAAAAGCATTATGCTAAGGACAGAAGTCAGACACAGATGACCACATTTATAGACCAAGAAGGCAAATTACAGAGATAGAAAGTAGATTAGTGGTTACCTGGGGCAGAGGATGGGAATTAATTATAAATGGTCATTGGAGACCTTATCGGGGGGCATGAAGATGTTCTAAATCTGAATTATGGTAATGGTTGCAAGAACTCAGTACACTTAATAAAAATCATTGAACCTAAACTTGAAATGATGAATTATAAGCTATATAAAATATACGTCAATAAACCTGCTTGTTTAAATAAAAAGTTAATGAAGGATTTCTACGGAAGGATGCCAAAGGATTCACACTTATCACCAATTTGTAGTACTTATCTTATCAATGGAATAAGGGACTGCTATCTTAGGTCTTGATTCAAATAGGGAGACCTAAAATTGAATTCCAAATTCAATTAGTGTATAAGCACTAATATAGTTAGACAAAACCATATATAAAACAGGTAAAACAATCTCTCTCTCATAAGGCTGCTATGAAGATTAAGGAGATACGCATGTAAGACTCTTAGCAGTACTCCTGGCACACATATGCTATTATCACTAATATTAATTCTGAGTTATTAAAATTCTCCACACAAATTTCTCACAACCACTTATGTAAGGTGCAAAATAATTCCATTAATGAATTTTTAAAATATAAATCATACACTGCTTCTTGGCCTTTTGGTAAAGATCAAATGTAAAATATAAATTATATGTTAATAGAAATATAAGTATTATGCAATAAATATTTACAAAAACACTCAGTATAAGTTGTGATTACAAAGTAAATGATGCATCCTAAATACCCTACCAAAAACTTAAATTTCAATAATTTTTTTTTAAATTCAGAGTCTCACTCTGTAGCCCCAGCTGGAGTGCAATGGCATGTTCACAGTCATCATAGCCTCAACCTTCTGGGCTCAGGTGTTCCTTCTGTCTCAGCCTTCCAAGTAGCTGGCAATACAGGCATACCTGACCATGCCCGGTTAAATTTTCTGATTGGTCTCAAACCCCTGGGCTCGGGCAATCCTCTCACCTCTGCCTCCCAAAGTTCTGGGATTACAGGTGTGAGCCAACATGCCCAATAATTTCAATAATTTATAATCAAAGAGAATATGTCTTCACATGAATAACTTTATAATATAAAAATATTTTAATTGGAAGAAACTACAGAGTTCAGAATTTTATTTCCACTAAACGTTACAATGTAAAAAAAGTTAAAAATAGGAATATAACTCAATTATGCAAATTTTAAACATGTATATTTTTAAGTGGTTTTTAAGAGCTCTAGTATGAGTCAACCTCTATAAATTTTGAAGACTGTGTACCATTGAACCATGAACAACATGAAGGTTAGGGGTGCTGACACCCATCCAGTCAAAAATGTAGATACACCTTTTGACTCCCTAAGGCCTTAACTACTAATAGCCTACAATTGATTGAAAGCCTTAAGTACAGCATAGTCAATTAACACATAGTTTATGTTATATGCATTATATTCGGCATTTTTACAATAAAGAAAGCTAGAGAAAAGAAAATGTTATCAAGAAAACAATAAAAAAGAGAAATGTATTTATACTCATCACGTGGAAGTAGATCATCCTAAAGGTCACTGTCCTCACATTGAGTAGACTGAGGAGAAAGAAAAGGAGGGGTTGGTCCTGCTGCTGTCTCAGGAATGGCAAGGGTGGAAGAGATGGAGAAGATGGAAGGGGATTCAAGAGAGGAAAGCACACTCAGTGTAACTTTACAAAAAATACATGGTAATTTGCCTGACATTTTTGCTTTTTCATTTCTCTAAAAATGTTTCTATACAGTACCAATCCTTCTTCCACCATTTGCTTTCGTTTCAGTGCCTGTATCACAGGTTCGTGTTGTAAAATAAGTCAAAAGTAGTCTTGAATAATTGGAACCCTCCTGCCACATTGTCAATTTGTCTAATGTCGACTTGAATAGTCTTGAACAGTCTTGAATAATTGGAACGCTCCTGCCACATTGTCTAATGTCAATTTGTTTTTCATGTTGTCCTTCTCGTCATCCAGCACCGGTTTGGAAGAACTTATTTCTTTCTTACTAATAAGTGTCTTTTGTGACTTTTTTTTTCTCAGAATACGGCACTTTTCCCACATTTAAACCCTGTTCAGGCACTGTTCTTTCTCAATGATTTTCTTAATGGCATCTGGGAAATTGATCTGCTGCTATTTGATCAGCAGAAGCTGTTGTGTAGGTTATCCTGAAATTTTTTAAGCCAAATCTGTTTCTAAAATTAGCAAACCATTCTTTTCTGTCTTTAAATTCTCCAGCTGTGGTTCCTTCACTCCTTTTACTTTAAGCTATCATATAACAAGTTTACTTTTTCTGAAATCATATTAGAGTCTATAGATATCTCTTACTTTTAGTAACCCTGAACCCATAAAAGCTGCATTTTCAATACAAGGTAAAAAAATATTTTACAAAAAGTGCAAAATTTTCTCACTTGCTGGCAGAGCTTCAGCAATGGCTTTACAAATTTCCTTTTTTTTTTTTTTTTACAATGGTCCTTACAATGAATTCATATATCTTGAAACATGGGCAACTGCAGCTGCTGGCCTCAATACCACACATATCAAACAACTCAACTTTTTCTTTTCTTTTCTTTTCTTTTCTTTTCTTGAATTGGAGTGCCACTCTGTCACCCAGGCTGGAATGCAGTGGCACGCTCCTGGTCACTGCAGCCTTGACCTGCTGGGCTCCAGCGATCCTTCCACCTCAGCCTTCCAAGTAGCCGGAACTACAGGCGCGCACTACCACATCAGCTAATTTTTTGATTTATTGCAGAGATGAGGTCTCACCATGTTGCCCAGGCTGGTCTCAAACCCAAAAGCTCAGGCAATCCTCTCACCTCAACCTCTCAAAGTGCTGGGATTACAGGCTTGAGCCACTGTGCCCAAAGAGCTTTTCTTCTAATGTCAACTTTTCTCTGCTTCTTAAGAGTACTTCCAGCATTGCTAGTAGCACTTGGTATGAATCCTGAGGTGTTATTCAAGGTTACAGTGTTGCACTAAATACAATAACAAGTATGTCAGAACCATGAAAGATCTTTTTTTTTTTTGAGTCAAGATCTCACTCTGTTGCCCAGGCTGGAGTACAGTGGGCCATCACAGCTAACCACAGCCTCAACTTTCAGCACTCAAGCAATCCTTCTGCCTCAGCCTTCCAAGTAGCTGGGACTACAGATACACACCACCACACCTGGTTAATGTTTACTTTTATTTTTTGTAGAGATGGAAGTCTCACTAAATTGATTGCCTAGGCTGGTCTAAAACTTCCAGCCTCAAGCAATCCTCTTACCTCAGGCTTCCAAAGTGCTGGCATTACAGGTATCAGCCACCACACCCAGCGAATTGTTTTATTTTTTGTGTAAAGATGAGGTCTCATCATGCTGTCCAGGCTGGTCTTGAGCTCCTTGGCTCAAGCAATCCTCTTGCCTCGGCCACCCAATGTGCTGGGATTGCAGGTGTGAGTCACCACACCTGGCCTAGATCACTTTTTACTGTGATAATTTACCGGACAAACTGATCACGTGGAGATAACCCATATCCACAGCATTTTAAGCAGATACTTGAACCATGTACTCACAGCAATAGCAACAGGAAGTAGCTACAAAATTATTACAGTTATGCAGTATGTACTACAGTTAATTTTATGCAGGCAATAATTTAATACTGCATCTTTACCTTTTTTTATATTTCCCTCAGATGCAAATTGTACAATGTATGGTAAGTTTTGACATGCATAAGTTTTGACAAATTTTAACTTTTCATGATAGATTTGTAATTTTATGGGACTAACAGAATTAATGTTAATTTGATGTAAACAGTGAGCAAATACAGTTGTTTGAAAGTTTATTTTTATGTTTGATACCTATATGGTAGAGAATTAAACATATAACCAAAAAAATTTAACTAAGTTCTAAAACATTTTGGTGATATTTGGCTCATTGGACGTAAAATATATTAATAGAAAATTTAAATGAAAGGAAAATACATATTCAGTGTTACATAAACCATATATTTTCACTCGAGCAAAAGCCAGAAACAAATGACACTGGACAGACAATGTTAGAGGTAGGGCAAGGAGGGAGGAGGGATAAGAGGCGCACAACCACCCATTGGGTCCCAGGTCCACCACTAAGGGGACAGAGGGCTTGCTAGAAGCCCAAACTTCAACTGCACATATTTTACTTATAGAGCAAATCCTCACATGTACCCCACAACTCTAAAATTAAATTTTAAAAATATACTTGAAAGAATTGGCAAACCTGATTAAGGAAAATGTATCCGGTTAAAACTTTATATACAATTAGCACTTCAATTTAGAAATAATTTTAAATAGAAAGTATAAACTATTTTACTGATTTACATAAAGTCTACATGTTCTATATAAATTACTAACTCAAACATACTAAAATTTTTTTGCAATGGTCTACATAAAATGCCTTGTTTCAAAAGTTGTGGCTTGTAGTAAAGATATTCTTCTTATTGTTTGAAACATACATAGCATCATATGTGTGCCTTTAAAAGCTCTGAAATGTGAAACTGTAAAATCCAAAGGAAACAGCTTGGATAATTTGAAGAAGGAAAAAATTATGAGTGGGAACAGAGTTGACATTTAATGACACAACCAGGATGACTTACTAAAATAATCCTAACTCACTGCATGAATTAAATAAAACTCTCAGTGTTCACGCTGATTTTGACTTAATTCAATCACTATCTGCTTTATCTAGTATTTTATTGACTTCAAGCTACAATTAGCTAAGCAATATCTCAACTTACTAAGTTTTTATTATTTTCAAATTCAAATTGCTCAGAGTAATTATATTAAAGATATTTTACTTTCCATTTATTAAGAAAAATAACTTCAAGAAACTATTTCAAATAAATGTTCTTCTATAAAGCATAGCAAAAATTTTACTGAAATAATAGAGACGCAGTCTTATCTATAAAAACAAAATACATCCAAAAAATATTAACATTCTGTGATATCATACTTTCAGTATTTAATTGTTATATTTTCTTTTGGATGTCGGCAGACATACTTTAAATCATTTTTAACAATATTCCTAGTGAGCTCTGCCTGCATATCTTTAAAATAAGCCTTAAATCGTCCATTCATTTTATATAAAACTGATACAACATCTTGAAAATTTGGGGTTTTTTATAGAAATTAAGAATTTTTCACATGGTACTGTTCATAATAAAATTTTTTGTCTTAGAAATAATGAATAAATCAGAATATAACTGAGATAGTTTTCACAAATACCTATTAAAATTGTGACATATGTCAATTTCTTAATAGATTAGAATAAAAAAAATTGTCTCAAATTTAACATGTTGTATGTATGCAAATAAAAACTTAAATTCACCTCTCTATAATATAATAAATGACATTTGCATAACAGAGATAAAGGTAAAGGGAAAATTAAATGTATCAAGAGAAATGAAGAATAATAATTTAATAATGGTTTCATTTTATAGAAGAATTGTTATCAAGTCTTAACTAAAAAAATTTTTTTAATTTTCTAGATTAACAGGCAAATTTTCTCTAAAATGTGAACATTACTTTACTAATTTCACTTTAAAAGTTATACATTAATGTGGAAGGCTGAGGTGGAAGGCTCGCCTAAGCCCACCAGGTCAAGGCTGCAGTGGCAGTGAGCATGCCACTGCACTCCAGCCTGGGTGACAAAGAGTGAGGCTCCAACTCAAAAAAAAAAAACAAAAAACGTTATACATTAATAAAGGAACAAACTTTTAACAGTTGAAGCATTTTAGATGAGTAAATAAATATCCATTTTCTGAAAGTGGTATCACTGTTAATAAAAAACTAATGGAAAAATTATCTTGCATGAGTAAGCTTACTAATTAGGATAAGAATGCAAAAGACATATTCCAAATGATTAAAATAATTCAATTTTTTAGTTGCAAAAATTTCACCAAAATATTTCACATATTTAAACATTGTTTTATATATTTAAAAATTATTTCTTGACTATATTAAAAGCATTCCTTTCAACAAAAAATACATGATTACTAACTACTGCCTTTCTTTCTTTAACTCTCTTTGAACTTAAGAAAATGTGATCCCCAAATAAAGCTACCAAATCCTGAGTGAAAATGAAAAGGACTAAAATCATTTTCTTCCAAAATTCAACTACTAGACATGTTAAGTACATTCTAAATCTATGTAGTGGGTTTACCTTTGTCAGTGGTTAAGAATATACAATAAATTTTTATTTAATAAATATTTTGTCCTTGATATTAATTTACAATTTAAAAAAAATCTTTATATTCTCTGTCAATAAAAGGCACTTGCCCTTGTAGTTCCTATTCATATCGAACCAGCAAAATTTTAAATACCTCTAACATGAATTAATAGTCATTACTCCAACAACAGTTATTACCATCACAAAAGATACTATGAAATAACAGACTTCAGACATTTAAAAGAGATTTTTGATGTGTCAATAAAAAACAGTACAACTTCAGATATTTTTCTATGGTTTTATATAAACTAGAATATGGGCATAAAGCAGATACATTTGGTTTTACTCCTCACTAAGTTAATAAATGAAAAGAAACCACATTTTAACAGATGAGACTTACCAGCATGTAGGAAGTTTCAAAAGTTTACCATAAAGAGCAGTGCTAAAAGAGGGAATAATCGGTACAGGTAAGCAGTAAGATCCACCACCATCCAACGATGTCAGTCCTGCCTGGAAACCAAATATCTAAAACAAAAAAGAAAAAGATCCAAGTGTTCACACAAAGTTTTAATAAGCACAGGATGAAATACGTCAGTTTCAATTTGCTGTATAACAGCTGCACATGAAATATGTTCCAAAGTCTTTTTCCACTTCCAAAACGATCAACATTTTCTTTTATTCAATTTGACAGTAAGTCAAAATTAAGAGATTTAAATATACGCTATTTATTCCAAATCCCTGAAAGATAACTGTTCTTTTTTTTACTAATTTTTTTACATCTCACAATTTCTGTATATAATTCTCAAGCATTGTTTTATCTGGTAAAATGTATGTATTTTTCCATAAATGTAACACAGTCGAGGGCATTTTCTACATTGAAAATTATAAATTTGTGTTAATATTTTATGACTAAAAGGACATTAACAAGAGCAATCTTAAAAATATACTGTGCCTTCAACTTGCATCATGCACACACAAAAAAATAATCAAAAAATCTTAAAATGTTACTTCGTTCTCCTTTATTTTGTGAAAAAAATTGTAGGACTGAGATTTTATACCCCAGGAAATATGGTACATGGTGTAAATTACTCTTCATGTGTTTACATTTAAATTAAAAATGTTATTAAATTCCTGCATACTAAATTTGTCTTAACAGAAACAATATAACACCACACTTTATGTAAAACATTGCAGAGAACTGATAATATAACTGTCCAATTATTTCTAGTACATAAAAAGATAAACATCTCACAATGGAAATAACGACACACAGGGATATAAAACAAAGAGTTATTATTTTCCAATAACATGCAAAAGTAGCTTAAACCCAACATTTATCTTTAATTATTATTTTTTATTCCTTGTGATTATAAAGCATTATAAAGACTTCCATAACTCTAAGACTGTTAAGTTCTACACTGAAATATATCTGCAATTTCTTAACTAATTCTCAAAACAAAATACTATTTAATGAGCATAAAATAATGATACATTTCTTTAAAAGTATTAAATTACTTACAAATGGTTTAAAAAGCTCAAACTGACAAGGTCCAATTCTTTTTTTCTAAAATCAGTTTTCAATGACCAAAATGTTTTAAAAATAAGACATTATTGAGAATTTTCAGTGAAAATTGCGTATCAATGGACCTACTTATCTACTTACTATCAAGGAAGATAAAAGTGATGCATTCATCAGTTCCTATAACCTACTAATAGCCAACTGACAAGAAGTACATAATTGAGAAGAAAAAGAAAAAGACATGCTTCTAACACTGAAATGATTACTTAAATCCCAAGTTAAAAAGTAAGGTATTTCACATTCATTCTTTATTGAAGAACTATTCTGAGCAACAATGTGTGCAAAGAACATTCTGGACACTAGAAAATTTCAGCATTTCATATTTTCTCATAAAGGCCCAGTATTCAAGATTCTGAAATTTACAATTTTTAGTGTGACTTAATACAAAACAATTATTAAAACAATGTCCAATCTCTAAATATTTCTAGAGTTATAAAGTTAATCTTTTATCACATCACATTATCTATGTTCAGCTGTGATAACATATTAAACTCTCTCAAAGTCACTTTCTAATTTTCCATTAAATGCCCCAACTGTATAATCAGAGACACTACCATTAACTGTACTCAGAAGGAAACTGGGTGTAGAGGAGATCCCCTGCTGGTTGTCTGCAGAATTGCAAAGAACTTTAGGGAAACTGCTTACTACATAAAATAAATAATATTGAAATAAATTATAGTATAAATCATACTATATTTTTAAAGTTTTTATTATATTTCTATGTTGTATAGAAATGCTTCTATGGAAAGATTCAAACAGGTAAAAACTACAATGAAAGAGTGCCCTCTTGACAAAGAAAATACCTATTATATATCGCCAAATTATTAGAGTCATATTGTGCTTCCTATTATTGATCAAATCAAAAATAACTATTTCAAAATAAATTTTTTAAGCTCCTTTCTAAATTACAGCAATTAGATACATAGATTTACAATATCTATATAACCTAACAAGTTGTCAACATAACTGGACAAAGATTATAAAAACTCTGGAAAAATAAGAACTAGCACAGTATAAATTTAAGTTGCTTTCACAAAGGATAGTTCACATATTCAGAAAAGGAAAAAAAGAGCTGAATATTGCATACTAATAGTCTGAAGCAGTAAAAAGGTATGAAGCACTAAGTGTAAACTACCAACAGAAATCTTAGCTAAAGGAGATTGTAAACCTGAATAAAAGAACTTAAACATTGTTATATGAAAAGCTAAAGGTACTGCCACCTTTTAAAAAAAATCCCTACTAGAAAATGGTAAAAATAATACACTATCAGTATTTTACATTTTACAACACATGTTTTTGAATTAATATGTCAACAGAAGAAACTGCAATAGATTTAGAAATATTATAAAGCTACTTGCTTCTATTAGTCTTTTACCAAAACTAATATGATAAATTAAGTTTTTAAAGTACACACTAATAGCAAATGAAAATAAAAATACACAATAATTGCGGTACAAAACAAATCACTTTTATAATGTTGCCATTACAAAAAAACACAATATTATAACCAGCTTCCTAAAGAGTTGTCCCTTCATTCAAGAGAAAAATAAGCATTACCTTCATGTCAAAAATTAATTTGTATACAATAATACAAAGAAACACATAAAAACCAAAGAAAGAAGAATTATAACTACAATTGTACAGCCTCTTACAAAGAAATGAACATCTTACAAAGAAAAAGTCTTCAGGGGAAAAGGACAGAATCAGAAATAACCACAGATTTTTTTTTTTTAACCACAGAATTTTAGAGCTCAAACTGCTTAGAAATTATTTAACTCAATCATCTCATTTTACAGATGAGAAAAATGAAGTCCAAAAAGGATTAGGGATATCTTCAAAATTACATATTGCTGGAACAGCAATATGATGCTTCATTAGTTTTAGCTCATCTATTAGCTCACAATTTTACCCAATCTTCCTTCCTCCTTCCATTTCCTCCTTTCCCTCTCCTAAAAAGGAATAATTGATTCTCCACTTACCCTTAAAGAAAAATAAACAATCTTTCCTATCACCATCTCCCCCATTCAACCATCAGTAAAATTACATTTCTCTCCTTTCATCAACAAATGTCTTCAATGAATAACCTGGAGCTTGCTACAATGTTTTTATCATCTACTCACTTCTTAAACTCCCAACCTAGTTTCTGTTTATGTATCCACTGAAATAAAAGAAAACTGTGGATAAAACTGATACTGTACTTATGTAAGGGTTGTTTTTTTTTTTTTGGTATGGAGAAAAATTAAGAAGTATTTTCTCCTGATTTTTTCTCACAACAATTTAATCAAATAAAATATAACAATAAGTGATTTTTTTCACTACCAAAAATTTTTAAAATATGAATATTGTCATGCTGTCACCTACATTGTTCAATAAATAAAACAGTTCCAAATTCATAAAGAATGCTAGCAACTTAACAACCCAATTTTTAAATGAGTAAAAGATTTGAATACTATCCAAAGAAGAAATACAAACAACCAAAATACAATAAAGCACATGAAAAAAAAAAATGCTTAACATCATTAGTTATTATAGAAATACAAATGAAAACTGCCATGAGATACCACTTTACAACCACCAAGATTGCTAAGTCAAAAAGATAGCCAATACAAGTGTTAGTGAGAATATGGAGAAACAGGAACCCTTACTTATTTGTGGCAAAATAATAAAATAGAATAATACCTTTAATGAAAAGTTTGGCAATTCCTAAAAATATTAAAAATTCAGTTACCATATGATCAGTCAATTCTATACCTGGGTATATTTAATTCTACACCCAAGAGAAATAAAAACCTATGTTCACATAACGTGAATGTTGATAGTTATATTGTTCACAAAAGCTAAAAGTGGAAACAATCCCGTGTCTATCAACAGAGAAATGAATAAATTGTACTGAATCCATACAACAAAAAAATTATCATTCAGATTAAAAAAAAGAAAATTTTAGGTCTTATATTTAGGTCTCTGATCCATTTTGAGTTTTTTGTTTATTTGCTTGTGTTTTTGTTTTGGGGGTTTTTTGGTGACATTAGGTAAGGAACTCACTTGATTCTTTTGTATGTGGTTATCCAGTTCTCCGGGTACCATTTGCTAATAAGAATGTCCTTTCCCACTGAATAGTCTTTACAATTGTCAAGTATCATTTGACCAAGTATACAAGGGTGTATTTCTGGGCTCTCTATCCTATTCCACCGGTCTATGTCTATTTTTATGCCAGTAACACACTGTTTTGATTACAGTACCTTTGTGCTAAGTTTTGAAATCAGGAAGAATGAATCTTCCAGATCTATTCTTTTGTGAGATATTTTTGGCTATTCAGGGTTCCTAGAGAGTCCATGAGTTTTACAATAAATTTTTTATATTTCTAAAAAATAAATCATTGGGATTTTCATAGGGATTACACTGAATCTGTAGACTGCTTTGGTAGGTATATTCATTTTAACAATATTAAGTCTTCCATTTCACAAACATGAGATGTGTTTCCATATATTTATGACTTAATTTCTTTCAGCAGTGTTTTCTGGCTCTCATTGTAGATGTCTTTTATCTCCTTGATTAAGTTAATTCCTAAACAATAATTGCCTTAGAAAAAAACACAGGGCAAAAGCAAACTACAGTCCATAGGCCAAATCCTACACACTACTTTAAAATAAAAAAATTAAAAGTAAAAAAAGAAAAAGGGCTTTGTAAAGACAATGAAAATAAGTACTTCTATTCTGTTTGTTTAAAAACAATCAAATTTTAATAACTTAAACTTATATACACCTGCAGGTGATCTAATCTGGTATTACTAAATAGATTTATTTTTATTTACAATTTTATATATATATATATACTTAAGAACTTTAGCACACCAAACTATAAAGTAAATAGGGTCAGGAGCCTACTTGTGAAGTCCTCTAATTTTTTTTTAAACACATTGCATTAAATTTAGTTCTTTTTTAGTAGTTATACTTCAATTCTACTTTTTATGCTTTACTTTTGTTCATAAAACAGAATTTGATTAGGTATGTGCTGTCTCTACTTCAACTACACATCTCTGCTTAGCAAAAACATTTATTACTCAACATTTGAGGTTATTGATTGAAAATTCCTGTACTGAAATGCATTACTTTTTTTAAAAAATAGAAGAACTGGGGAAAGGTTCCTATAATTCACTTTACATAACTATATAGGTATACCTCAGAGATATTGCAGGTTCACTTCTAAGTTACCACAATATACACATATTCCATAAGATGAATCATTGGAATGTTTTGATTTTCCAGTGTTATGTTTTCATTATACTGCAGTTCATTAAGTGCACGATAACATGATGTCTAAAGACATGATCAATGTACATACCTTAAGCAAAAAGCACTTTATTGATCGGGCACAGTGGCTCACGCCTATAAACCCAGCACTATGGGAGGCACAGGCAAGAGGATTGCCTGAGTCCAGGGGTTTGAGACCAGTCTGGACAACTTGGCAAGACCTCATCTCTACAATAAATTTTTTAAAAAGTAGCCAGGTGTGGTGGCATGTGCCTGTAGTTTCAACTACTTGGAAAGCTGAGGCAGAAGGATCACCTGAGCCCATCAGGCCAAGGCTGCAGTAGCCCTAAGCATGCCACTACACTCCATCCTGGGGCAACAGAATGATACACCAACTCAAAACAAAACAAAACATAACATAACAGTGTACTGCTAAAAAGAAATGCTAGCAACCATTTCAGCCTTCAGTAAGTCAAAAGCTTTTTGCTGGCGGAGGGTATTGCCTCAATGCTGATAACTATTAACAAATCAGTGTGGTAGTTGCTGAAGGTAGGGGTAGCTGTAGTGTTGGAGTCAATCCTCTCAAACCCTACTGATGCTTTATCAACTAAGTTTATGGAATATTCCAAATATTTTGTTGTCATTTTAACAATGTTCCCGGCATCTTCACCTGGTACAGACTGGGGAAGAGGGGGGCACACCTCATCAACAAGGGACCTGCATAATGAACATTTTTGTATACCTAACCCTGAGAAGAAATTATTTTCTTTGCTCATCTGTAAAAAGCAACTCCTCAATCGTTCACTTTTAGCATGAGATTGTAGCAATTCAGTCATATATTCAGGTTCCTCTCCTAATTTCAGTTATCCATTATATCTGCAATTGCTTTCTCCACTGCAGTCTTGAACACCTCAAAGTCATCTGTGAGGTTTGGAATAAACTTCTTCCAAATTCAATAAAGTTAACATGGTTATTTTTATGTCCTCTCATGAATCACAAATCTTCTTAATGGCATCTGGAAGAGTGAATCCTTTCAGGATCATCATTTCTAGCTTTTGATTTAAAGTGAAAGACATTTTTTCACTTGAACTTACAGAAGCCAGTGCAGGATTATTAATTGGTCTAATTTCAGTATTACTGAGTATCAGAGAATAGGGTGACCCCAAAAAAGGGAAAGAGATGGAGGAACAGCCATTCAATAGTGTAGTCAGAAAATGCACAACATTTACCAACTAAGTTCACTATCTTAGAGGGGTGTGGTTCATGGTACCCCAAAACAGTTACAACAGAAACATCAAAGATCATTGTTCAAGATCACTATAACAGATATAATAATAAAGAAAATTTTTGAAATATTGGGAGAATTACTAAAATGTGACACAGAGATACAAAGCAAACACGTGCCGCTGAAAAACATGGTGCCAATAACCTTGTTTGGCACTGAGTTGCCATAAACCTTCAATTTGTAAAAAAAAAAAAAAAACACAATATATGTGAAGCACAATGAATAACATATAATAAAATGTTATCAGCATATACATGTAATTAAAATAATAAAAGAGGTTTTCAATTTGTGTCAAGAAATTAACATGAATTCAATAAAAACAAATGTTAAACTCTGTTTATAGAACATTATACCTCACAAAAATGCTTCCTTCAGGGAAATCATGAGTCTTTTAAAGCAACCATATTACCCTAAGTAATCTTTAACACTGCTTATAAATTTTATCATAATACATAAAATCTTCAAAAGTTATAACTGCCATTCACTTATAAATATTAAGCTACTAATCTTAAATTATTGAAGAAAAAGCTTTAAAATAAGTATATTTTATATTATTTATTTTAATTATACAGGAATAATGAATCAATCTATCTTACACCATATTTAAAGCTTACCTTTTGGAGTACTAATTCTTTGAAATTACAATTCAAAAAGAAAAAGAAACTTATTTGACTATCTCAAAGCCAAATACTAATAAACAAGAAAATTCACTTTTCATACCTTAAGGTAGCAGTGTACATAGCAATAATGTAGCAGATTATCAGAAGGCTGAGTAAGGCTGCTGACCACATGCACCAACTGTTCAGCATACATTGGCACGGAATGTTCCAGATTAATTTTATCCACCAATATCTGAATGGAGGGCAAAGGCCGAAGAGACTGAAAGTTTGTAGTATTCATGAAGTTACTGGAGTTCTGGAAAACAACAGTGTTCACTTTATATTTTAGGAGTAGAGCAGTAACTGAGTTGCAATTTCCTCTGTACAAGCTTCCAACCTGCAGTTTACAGTGATATCAAATCAATCTAGACATGATACCTTTCTACAGAACTCTCTTGCCATAACCAAATATTATCATCTTATATACTTTAAGTATCTCCCAGATTTCAAAAAATGCATATTTTTTGCAAACTTCCCTTCTAGCTAGAGCTTTTTACTTTTTCAGTCAACTAGAATAGTATCCCTACATGTCTCAGTATGATGAAGGTATTTTCTTTTTTTTTTTTTCAGTCAGAGTCTCACTCCATTGCCCAGGCTGGAATGCAGTGGCACACTTAACAGCCACCCCAGCGTCGACCTGCTGGGCTCCAGCGATCCTTTCACCTCAGCTTTTCAAGTAGCCAGAACTACAGGCGCATGCTACCACGCCTAGCTAATTTTTGATTTATTGTAGAGAAGAGGGCTCACCAAGTTGCCTGGGCTGGTCTCAAACCTGTGGGCTCAACCAATCCACTTGCCTTGGTCTCCCAAAGTGCTGGTATTATATTATGAGCCACCGAGCCCAGCCTGAAGATACTTTTTTAAGCTCAATCATGCCAAATTATTTTCTAGATATCCAAGAGTCAGCCATCTTTTTTCCCTCTTTATTCATATTTAGGTGATGAAGGAACTCGATGGACTAAAACACACAGAGTCAAAAATATACCTAATAAGTAAAACAGGAAGGAAAAATACTGTGCATATTCCTAGGATATGATTATTATAAGATCTCAAAGAAAAGCCTCAGGGCCTGAACTCTAATTCTTGATATTTAGCAATATGTAGTTAGTGAAATTTCTACTGTGCTCTTTAGCCTATTTCCTACTGGATTTTCTGAAGTCTTGCATTGCACATGGGTAGATTAGGAATTAGCCAACAATCTAAAGATTTTGTGCAGATTTAGGAGCTGACCTCTCAGTGAGGCCTCCTCACTAGCATTTTTTCCTTTAGTGGGTATACTGGAAGACAATATGGCTAACAAAAGAAACTCTGAGCTTGAGGATATCTCAGTAAAAACACAAAAACTAAAAAAAACCCAGAATATTTGCTAACTGTGGGACAAATACAAAAGATATAACATACGTATAATCAGAATTCTGGAAGGAGAGAAAAGAGAGAAAGGAACAGAAGAAATATCTGAAACAATAATGATAGAGAGCTTCCCCAAATTAATGTCAGACACTAAACCATACACCCAAGAAAACACCATGTAATATAAATGTGTGGGGGGGGACAACAAAATCTATACTTAGGCATATCATTTGCAACCTACAGAAAATGAAAGTTCTGAAAAAAGCCACAGGAAAAATATACCTTGCCTGTAAAGGATCAATGACACGAATTACATCACTCAAAGACCATTCGAGCAAGAAGAGAGTAAAACGAAATATTCAAAATATTGAGAGGGAAAAAAACCTACCACCCTAGAATTATGTCTCATTCAATTAACTTTCAAAAGTGAAGGAGAAAAAAAAATTTTCTCAGACAAACAAAAATGAGACAATTTGTTGCCAGCAGACTTACCTTACTAGAAGTGTTAAATTATTTAGAGAGAAGGAAAATGGTTAAGGTCAGAATTTCATATCAACATAAAGAAACAAAGAATATCCAAGAAGGAATAAGTGAAGGTAAAATAAAAAACTTTTAATTTATCTTATTCTTAATTGGTCTAACACATAAGTTTATTCAAAATAATAATAATGCATTAAATCAATATGCTTATGTATATATACGTGTTCATATATATGAGAAATGAACCACAGCAATAAAACAAGGGACAGGAGGGCAAAATTAGCAAATTTTTATTACGAGAAACTCATCCTATGCTTCTACACTATTGGGAGTGTAAACTAGTATAACCTCTGTGGAAAACAGTTTGGCGACTTCTAAAAGATCTAGAAATTGACCTTCCATACAACCCAGCAATAACCCTCTGGGAATATACCTGGAGAAACTCAAATCATTCTACAAAATGCATGCATGTTAATTATAGCACTATTCACAATAGCAAAAACGTGGGACCAACCATGCTGCCCATCAAAAGTGAACTGGATTTTTAAAAATGGGGTTCATATACACAATGGAATATTATTACACAGCCATAAATAAGGACAAGATTGTGGACTTCACAGAAACTTGAATAGATTTAGAATCTATCTATACTCAATGATCTATCACAGAAACAAAGAATTGAGTATCACATGTTCTCACTCATAAGTGGACCCTGAACATTTATCATAATACAAGAAAGAGACTGGCAGTAGCAGGATACTATGGGGGATGGGGAGAGGCACATAACATTAATAAGGGTACCTGATCCCAAACCAGGTGAAGGGAGGACCAATGGGAGGCCCTAATGTCACCTGTATGTTATGTACCTAATCCTGACTTGTACCCCACATCTTTAAAACTAAAAAAAGAAAGAAACTCATCCTACCTGTAAAGTGATGCAACATCATTTGAAAGTATACTTGAATTAGTTGTAAACATAAAATGTAAACTCTAGGGCAAATACTAAAAAAAGGAAGAAAAAAACGTATAGGCAGGGCACAGTTGCTCATGCCCACAATCCCAGCACTTTGGGAGGCTGTAGCAGGAGAATCCACTTGTACCCAAGAGCTCAAGACTAGCCTGGACAACATAGTGAGACTTCATCTCTACAAAAATAAAAAAAGTTAGCCAGGTATGGTGGCACACGCCTGAGGCCCAGTTGCTTGGGAGCCTCAGGTGGAAAGACTGCCCAGGAGGTGAGGCTATAGCAAGGTGGGATCTAGTCACAGCAGTCCAACCTGGGTCAAAGAGCATGACTGTCTCAAAAACCAAAAAAATAAGTATAAGAAATATGCCTATAGAGGACAGAAAATAGAAAGCAGAATCATATAAAGTGCTCAAGTAAAACCACAAGAGGCAAAGAGTGAAAAACAGGAACAAAGAACAAGGTTAACTAGTAAAAAACAGTAATAAATATGGTTGATATTAGCTCAAACATTTCAATAATCACTTTACTCCAATGGTCTAAATGCACTAATTAAAAGACAGATATTATAAGAGTCAATCAAGAAGCAAGATTCAACTATATGTTGTCTATAAGAAACCCACTTTAAATAAGACATATAGATTAAAAGAAAACAGAAATATATACCATACTAAAACAAAACAAAAGAAAGTAAGAGCGGCTATGTTAATTTCAGGCAGAGCAGAAATCAGATCAAGGAAAGTTATCAGGGATAAAGAGGGTATTAAGTAGTGATATAAGAGTTAATTCTGTAAGAAGACATAACAATCTTTAACATGCCAAAAATAGTGTCAAAATACATGAAGCAAAAATAGAACTTCAAGAAAAAAATAGAAGGATGTTGAGGTCTCCAGCTAAAATAGTGGAATCATCCATCAGAAATAAACAGATCCAGCAAACAGAAAATCAGTAAGGATATAATTGAATGTAACACTATCAATCAACTGGAAGTAATGGCTATCAATGGACTGCTTCATCCAGTGACAGCAGAATAAACATTCTTCTAAAGCTTACATAAAACATTCACCAAGATAGACCATAATCTAAGCCATAAAGTACACCTAAACAAAATTAAAATAAAATGGAATTAAACTAGAAATCAGTAGCACAAACATAGCTGAAAATCACAAAATACTTGGAGATAAAACAACATACTTTAAAATAACACACAGATCAAAAAAAAATTGCAAGATAAATTAAAAATTATTTGAATTAAATTAAAATGAAAACATAACATCAAAATTTGTGGAATAAAGTGAAAACAGTACTTGGAGGAAAGTTGAGAGCATTGAGTACATATATTAGAAAGAGGAAAATCTAAAATCAATTACCTAAGCTTACAACTTAGAAAATCAGAAAAAAAAAGAAAAAATTAAATCCAAAATAAACAGAAGAAAAGAAATAATTAAAATTAAAATAGAACTCTGTGATATTGAAAACAGAAAACTAGTAAATAAAAGCAGTAAAACCAAAAGCTAGTTCTTTAAAAAGATCAATAAAAATTGGGATGTCTTTAGCCAGGCTCAGAAAAAAAAAACAAAAGAATACGACTTATTAATATCAGAAATGAAAGAAGAACATAACTACAAATCCCATGGACACTAAAATGATAATACACACTATAAACAACTCTATGCCCACAAATTTGATAATGTGAATGAAATGGACTTATTCCTTAATAGACAAAAGTTAGTGACCCTGGATAAGGTGATGACTTTGAGGTGGGCTTCACCAAAATTTAAAATTTCTGCTCTGCAAAATACACTGTCAAGAAGATGAAAAGACAAGCCACAGACTGAGGGAAAATATTAGAAAAAGACTATTACCCAAACAGTAACTCTTAAAATTCAATATTAAGAAAACAAATAACCCTATTAAAAAATGGGCAGCAGGTCTAAAGAGACACCTCACCAGAGAAGATATACAGAAGGCAAAGAAGCATATGAAAAGATGTTCCACATCAATATGTCATCAGGGAAATGGAAATTAAAACAGTAAGATACCACTACACATCTAGTAGAATGGTGAAGAACCAAAGCACTGACATCATGAAATGTGGAAGGGACATGGAGCAACAGGAAGACTCATTTGCAGGTAATGGAAATGGAAAATCAATCTACTTTGAAAGACAATTTGGCAGTTTCTTACAAAACTAAACATATTCTTAGTGTACAATCCAGCAATTGCACTCTTTGGTATCTACCCAATGGAAGTAAACACATGTCCACACAAAAGCCTGCACACAGAATTTTTTTTTTTTTTGAGTTGGAATCTCACTCTGTCACCCAGGCTGGAGTGAAGTGGCACAATTTTGGCCACTGCAGCCTCGATCTTTTGGGCTCAGGTGATCCTTCTACCTCAGCCTTCCAAGAAGCTGGAACCGCAGGCTTGCGCCACTATGTCTGGCTAATTTTTTTATTTATTGTAGAGATGAGGTCTCACCACGTCGCCCAAGTTGGTCTGGAACGCCTGGGCTCAGGCAATCCTTGTCTCCACCTCCCAAAGTGCTGGGATTACAGGCATGAGCCACCACATCCAGCAAAAAACCTACACACAGATGTTTATAGCTACTTTATTCATAACAGACAAGACTTGAGAGCCACAAAGATGTCCTTCAGTAGGTGAATGGATAAATAAACTGATACATGCACAATGAAATATTAGCACCAAAAAGAAATGAACTCTCAAGCCATGAAAAGATATTGAAGAACCTTAAATGTGTATTACTAAGTGAAAGAAGTCAATGTGAAAGGCTACATATTGTATGATTTCAACCATATGACATCTGGAAAAGGCAAAACTATAAAGACAGTAAGAAAATCAGTGGTTGCCAGGGTCAGGGAGAGGGAAGATAAATAGGCAGAGCACAGAGGATTTTACGGCAGTGACACTAATCTGTGTGACACTGTTATGGTAGATACATGTCACTACACATCTGTCAAAACCCACAGAATGAAAATACCAAAAGTGAACACTAATGTAAACTACGAACTTTGGTTGTTAATGATGCATCAATGTAGGTTCAATACTTATAATACACTCCGCTGGGGTATGTTGACAATGGAGAAGGTATACATATGTAAGAGGCAGGGAATATATGAAAAATCTCTACACCTTATACTCAATTTTGATGTGGTCTTAAAATTGCTCTAAAAAATAAATAAAATTCTGCTAAAAAATTAGGTGATAGCAAAAATGGAAATGATAAAAAATACTGAAATATTTTAATTGTCCCTAGTGAAATTTTCTCTAGATGACCTCTTAGCCATAATATAATTCTCAATTATGAGTGATCAATAGAGAACAAATATACAAAATGAAACTAATGCATCATAGTCAATTTCCTGCTATACCTCCTTATTTAAAGTTAGGACACTTCTATTCCTATAATCATAATAATCACACGGACATCAAAAGAAACAAAAAAAATTAAAATAATAGATCAGGCCTTAAATAAGCTAAATGTAGAAAGCAATACACTGTATACAGACCTTAAATATTAAGCATCCTCATTAACAGCAGTAATAACTGGGTTTCTAATATGTGTAAAACGGTTTCCATGCATTGTCTCATTGAATACTCCAAATAATACTACGAGTTACATACTTAGGAGAACTAGTCTGTGCCAGCAACCTGACAATGTCATTGAACATAATGACATGTTATGAGGCATGGCTCACCCACAGCAGGCCTAAGTTTGGTAGAATATCCTGTGATACTCTAAGAACAGGGGAAAATAGGTGATCTCATGAGGAACTGCTAAAAGACCACTTCTCCTTCATCTTCCCATCTTAAGTGGGACTGCTATGAAACAGTTTCTCATCAGTACTCCTCATTCAATTGAGGAATACTGATATATAGGGCTTTCCACTTACTATCAGTAGGCTATACAACTGCCTAGTTGCAATGTGAAACTGAATCCTTGCAACAGGGTGCCCTGCCTTGCTTACTGGAAGTCATTTGGCCCTTTGGTTATAGGCTGTCCTATGTGACAAAGGACATGGGGAGCTAACACCATTACTGATTTTGCTTTTGCTATCTATGTATATAATCAACTTATCAGAATTTACCTGGACTTATTGCCCAGGCTAAATCTGTCAGCCTACTTGAAAAAGTATAACTTCTTTGTTTCTAAGAAAAGGAAAAAAGACTTAGAGATATACAGTAATTGTCGATGGCATCATAACTAGTATATGGTCTGACTTCTAGGCCCATGTTCTTCAATATTTCCTTATATACCCTTAGGTTAAGTTTATTTTATTAAAAATAAATTTATACTTCAAATTACTTTTTAAAAATTAACATTCAGAGTTACATTGCTTTTATTTCATCACTGATAATTATATAAGCAGATACTCTTGGTTTTTTGTGGGCTTTTTTTTTTTTTAGAGGCAAGTCTAGAGTATAATAACATGGTCATAGCTCACTGCATCCTCAATCTCCTGGGCTCAAGCAATTCTCCCACTTCAGCCTCCCAAGTAGCGAGGACTACAGGCACATGTCACCACATTTGGCTAATTTTTTTTGAGATAAGATCTCACTATGTTGCCCAAGCTGGTCTTGAACTCCTGAGCTCAAGTGATCCCCCACCTCAGTCTCCAAAGTTCCTGGGATTACAGGCCATGAGCCACCATGCCTGGCTGTTGATATTATTTTCTTAAATGACAAAAAAAAATCAATATATAAGGGAGAAGTAGTAAATTAAAATAAAATATACCTTTTCTCCCATAATGACAGGTAGCAAATGATCCAGCAAGTTGAATTCAGCCATGAAAATTGTGCAAGTACATTTGAGGAGAGTAACACTAGTATGTCGAGTGGGAATATATTCCTCTAAAGATGCCACTTCTTCAGAATTCAGTATTGTTTCATTTTCACTCTTAATATCTAAGAGGGAAATGATAAAAATTTAACCAAGAGTATTTTAAATAATTAATTTTCTTAAACAAATAAATTAATTAGTTCCCCCAAATTTTAAGGTCAAATTCTGTTTTTCTTTTCAACAATGAAGCAGTTGTAAAATAATAAGTTACCTTTAACAAATATAAATCACACGACTCTAGAATATAAGTGTGTAAATCTTTTCTTCTTACAGTTTTTTATTTTAAATATCTTTAAGAAATTTCCAATTTCTTTCTTTAAAAGAGTAACAGCATCTGGTCATAAAAATACCATTGAGATAATATAAAGGGAAGACATGGACTGAGAGAAAATGTTTGCCACAGACAGACTGGAGGGTAGAGGAGACTGATCTCCAAGAAGGACTTATATCCATCCACAGCATATTTTTTTTTACTGTAATCCCTCTAAAAATCATTAAGAAATAGATAAGTAATAGACAAATAGACAATAGGTAGATGGGCAAAAAAGACTTGAATAAGCAAAAATGACATATCCAATGGCCAATAATTATGTCAAAAGCTGGCCAATACATCAGGTATCAGGTAACTGCAAATAAAGTCACCATGTGATAGCACTACACACCTGCAAGAATGGCTAACATGAAAAAGACTGAGAATACAAACTATACAGCAAGAATGTAGCATAAAAGTCAGCAAATTTTTCTAAAAAGAGTCATACAGGAAATATTTTAGACTTTGTGGGCCATGGAGTCTCTGTCATAATTACTCAAATCTGCCACTGTAACACAAAAATTGCCACAGAAAAAGCATAGAATGAGCTTGGCTATGTTCCAATAAAGCTTTACTTACGGAAACTCAAAATTAAATTTCACATAACTTTCAGGTGTCACAAAATAGCATTCTTCTTTTTGTATTTTCAAATCATTTAAAATATAAAACCATGCTCTGTTTATGGTCTGTACAAAAACTGGCAGCAGACCATAGTTTGATGGAGAGCAATGGAAAACTTTCCTATATTGCTGGTCAGAGAATAAAGTGGTTCAACCACTCAGAAATACAGTTTGGAGTTATCTACTAAAGGTGAACATATACAACTCTTTGACCACTCTTAACCCCAACAGACATGTGTGTACATATACTTACCAAAATAAATGTACTATAATGTTTGTAGCATGCTATCAAAATAGGCAAGAACTAAAAACTAATTAAATAGTCACAAACCGTAAAATGTTTAAACAAGTTATTATATATTTTACACAATAGGAATCTCATCATCTAATGTGAGCCAAAGCCAGAAACAAAAGAGCATATACTATGTGATTCCTTACATAAATTTTAAAGCAAGCAAAACTAAATATATGATGTTAGAAGTACAATAAGGATTACCCATGAGGTCAGAACAGTAACCAGAAAAGGGTGCAATGAGGACTTCTGAAGTGTTGGTAAGTTTCTATTTCTTGAACTGTTAGTTATATAGATATGGTTAAGTTTGCAAAATTCACAGAACTATACCCTCAGGTTTTGTATACATTCCTATATGTATATATACTTCAATAAAAAGCTAAAAAGGGAAAGTGTAGCAGAACTGCTAACAACTTGAGGTTAAATACATATGCACTCAGCCGGGCTCGGTGGCTCAGCCTGTAATCCCACGCCTTTGGGAGGCTGAGGTGAGTGGATTGCCTGAGCCCGCGGGTCCAAGACCCGCCTAGGCAGCGAGACCTCATCTCTACAATAAATCAAAAAATCAGCTGGGCGTGGTAGCGCGTGCCTGTAATTCCGGCTACTTGGAAGGCTGAGGTGGAGGGATCGCCGGAGCCCAGCAGGTCGAGGCTGCGGTGGCCGGGAGGCCACTGCACTCCAGTCTGGGTGACAGAGTGAAACCCCAACTCAAATAAATAAATAAATAAATAAATAAATAAATAAATAAATACGCACTCATACATGTAAACAGGGTCCTCTGTATCCATGGGTTCTGCATCTATAGATTCAACCAACCATGGATCAAAAAAACTTTTTTTAAAAAAAGGATGGCTGTATTATTAATAAAACAAAAAACAACAGATGCTGGTGAGAATGCAGAGAAAAAGGAACGCTTCTACACTGCTGGTGGGAATGCAAACTAGTGCAGCCTCTTTGGAAGACAGTTTGGCAGTTTCTGAAGGAAACTTACTACATGCTGTGTTAAGTGCTTTTACATGCACTATCTCATTTAGTGCTAACAACAATCTTTGGGAGTAGGTCCCAATAGTGTATCACTTAAGAAAACAGTAAAGTTGTTGAAACAAAAGTAAAATAATATACACATTAACAAAACAGAAGTTTTCTTCTCTTTCACACAACAATCAGAGTTTAAAGGATCCAGGGCTGACATAGTGCTACACAGTACTGAGGACCTAGTTTTTTTTTTTTATCTTGCAGCTCTATCAACCTTAAAACATACAGTTTTAAAATCAGGGCCTAAGATAGCAGGTCCAGCCCCTGGCACTATATTTACTTTCCAGACATAAGGAAGAAGAGAAGGAGGAAGGTCTGCTCTTTCGTTTTTAAAGTCATGGCCCAAAACTTCCAATGAAATTCTGCTACCATCCCAGTAGCCAGAACCTCGTCATGGGAGTACCTCTTGAATGTACAGTCTTTATTTCTATAATAAGAATGTCTATTACTATGTAAAAAAAGCATATGTCTATTCTTGGGGAGATAGTAAGCCTGCTCTTTCACAATAACTAAACTCATTATAGAGATAAACAGAAAATCAAAGATGTTATAATTAAACTTCTGAAGGATAAGAAGAAGCGGGGGTCAAATTTCAAACTACAGTCTTATTCCATAGACTGAGTTCTTAATTACTACCCTATATTCCCTCATTATGCTTTATTGCCATAAAAAAGAATTTGTATTTTACGAAATTATAACAAACCATGCATCAGGCAGAAAAAGTTAATTGTATAGCAATTTCTTTTTTACCATTAGCACCTAAGTTTTCTTGAATGTTAAATTGGTAAGTTCGGAACCAAACTTCTTCGCAGGCCCCTTTGAATCCATTATTATGAAAAAAGTACACTAGAAGGCGTATCAAAAAGGAATGACAATAAAATACTGACAAATACCAACAAATAAAATACTTACGCAAATAACTTCCAAATCTTGACCTCTCCTACAACTTCCACACACAAATATATTCTTTAAATTAACAACTGACTATAAAAAAAAAGTCTTTGCAGACAAAAGGGAAAATTAGCAGAAAGGACATATTGGATTACACAGTCATTCAAATCAACTGGTAACAGATTCAGAATTAATCCGAAAACAAACCTGGTTTTAGCCTGCTATAAGGCTCATATTCATGTTCCAAGGCACACACAATCATTTTCAAAATCCTGTGTACTGCACTGCTATCCAAGTGGAAATCAAGAGGACCTATAACAAGGCTTTTGGTAGACTTCTCCTGGACTGCTCCCAAATCTTCACTTTTCCCTGAAGAAAAGTCTTGTTGATTTGTAGAACCTATAAGAAGTCAAATTTTATATGTTAAGCATCAATTAGACATAACAAATACATATTTTAATACTACTAATCTCTCATCTTTTTAACTTGTAGCTTAATGCCTTAAAACAAATTCTCAATCAGCAGGACACAGAGACCCCTGATGCTCTGTATTTTCCTCTATGTAGATGATAAAATATTGATAAAAGCAATTGATTCAAAAAACAATTACTGCTCTTATCTACTTAATATTATAAGAAGTGATATGTCAAAACTATCACTCTAAATAATTATTCTATATAATCTAATTGGCTCATTTCCAGTAATCCTATACACAATACTACTACCTTAACTGGGAAAGAGAACTTTGGAGAAAGCTGCAATTTACTACTAATTTTTATATTAGAAATTTTATTAAAAATGAATTTGTTTAAGTAAATACATTCACAGGATGCCTTGAAAGTTCTATAAAGACCATGGAAACAAACAATGGGTATTACCTGCTTTAAACTTTTTTCAGAATAAAACTATTATGGCTATGCTCCACAGTACAGAATTCTATCCCCTCGATCTCTCAACTGCTCATATACTGAAAAGGAACCAATTCTGTTTTCTAAAGAAAATTATGGGGCAACCTTCTTGGGTCCCCTCCTACTGTGGGAGTTTTTCTGTCCTCTCAATAAATCCTGCTTTTTCACTTTCAAGAGAAAATTGTGGCTCTAACAACAGGTATTCCTTATTATCTATTATGAACACACAATTAGACGTGACTTTTATATATAAATTCACTATTATAAGTGATAACAAACAATAATTTTTAATTTTTAGATTTATTTTGTTTATTCAAACAAAAAAGAAAGACTTCCCAGCATTTAATTACTTTTGGAACCTAGAAAGGTCTAACTAAACACAAAAATTCTGCCTCTACACTTTCCAATAACTTTAATAAAGATTCATTTCAATCATTTCACACAAAGGAACACAGATGAATCTTTATTCTCCATAGTATAGGCAATTTAGTAATGAACTAAATTTATTATTCATATATTTTTAGAAGTAAAAATTTGTAAGTTCAAAAAGACTTATATGCCCTATCAAATAAAACATACAAAGTTTATCTTATACATATTTTATATATGCATAATTAATACTGACTCACATTAGAAATGAGGCATAATAACATACCATTCATATTAAAAGCCATTACTTTTCATAGTTAAAACCATTGCAGGTTTCAGATTACATGTTAGACAGAAGGAGGTAACTTGAAGATAATCACAAGAAATTTGTTTACAAATCAAGAAACTTGAAAAGTAAAATAAAATGTTCTGCTATGGGTCCTTCAGGGAATATTCAGCTTCCTAAACACATGTCACTTTATAATAAGACCCTGCTTTTAGACTTATAATATTCTCTAAAATAAGAGAGGTCAACAGACTATCTATAAGCACCCTATAATGAAAACTGAATATAATGCAGTTTACATTTAGATACCAGTGGCTTGTCTAAAATGTAATGTGTGACTGGTTTTTAGCTATGTATTTTCAGCAAGGTATTTACTTGTGCCCAATCTCAATGTGTTTGGCCACTCCAGCCTCTTGGAATGTTTGGTTACTCTTATTAAGAGTCAAGACTTTCTCATTCCTGACCTTCAATTCAATAACTTGTTTCAATTTTCTCTCTTACTATATCTATAAAATTGATCTTCCTATTGTAGATTACAATTTCAGCTCCATAACATGTCCATAACATTTAAAATAATCCCCTAATATAGAAAAGGCCAGAAAGGCAGTAGTTAAAAATACAACAAATATTTCAACAGTTACATTAATAAGAAATATTTCAATTTAGTTTTCAAAACATTATTTGCTTTCAAGTAGCATAACAAAATAATTGTCAAAAGATGTTTATCATCAATCTCAAACAGCAGCACGGAAAACTTAATAAATGAATTTGTATATGCCATAGTATAAAGCAGGCAAAGTATTACTACATTATTGACTACAACAAAAATAAATAATACAAGGTCTTTTATTACTGCATTTACTAGATTCTGACATTAATTAGAATACCATCATGAATTAAAACACAAATTCAAATCTACTTTCAAACTTGAAGGATTTACTACAAACTTTATGAAATCATTGATTCAATCTGTGTTTAGATAGTTACTTAGATAAAAAGTTAGGGCATTTTTGATAATGTAGACTATAGAAACAAATGTCAAGTCACAATAAATCAGTAATGTTAAATCAAGTATTTACAAGTATCCTCTTAAAGGAACTCAATACTTCTCCTAGTTCATAAATACTAAAAATTCTACAAATTTCTTGTTTCAAGTAATCTAAGAAAGAAAGAAAAATCAACAGAGTAGTCATGAAAGTAGGCTCTAGAGTACAAATGGTTGGATACAAATCCCATAAACTATGTATGTTGATCTTGGTAAAGTTACTTTACCTATATAGGGCTGTCTCCTCATCTGTAAAATTGGGATAATATTGTCTATTTTACAGGGTTATTATTAGAACTAAATAAGCTAATACATGTAAAATGTTTAGAACCAAATCTTGCTTTTAAAATTCAACAAACATTAGCTATTATCATCACCATCATAATCATCACTATATAAGTGGACACAGATTCACAATGAGAAACATAAAAGCAAGGAATATGTGAACATATTATTGAGTGAATGAATTTAACTTGTGATTGTCATAAGAAATTAAAAGCGAGATTTTATTATTTGTTCAAAAAAAATTAGCTTGCATGATTAAAAAAGTAAATGTGTAAGTGGCAAATCAAAAGCAAGAAAGTGATTCCTACAGAGCTCAGAACAGTAATCTCTTCCAGTGAAGAAGAAAGAATATGGCAGAAAAGAAACACATAAGAGGCTTATCAGCAATGTCCTATTTTTTGGTGTGTGTAGGAAATATGCAGGTTTTCATTTTATAAATCTCTGCTATTCTGTACATAAATGTATAGAACTTTCTCATATGTGTGTTATATTCCAGCATGTTGTTTAAAAAGAAAAGTTAAGAACTATGAAATTTATAACACTGTACATTCTTCACAGATGCAGAAAATATGAAAACCTCAAAAGTTAACACCTACCAACTAGCTTTTCAGAAAGAAATATATAAATGAAACATTATGTTTCTATCTTTTAAAGACTGCAGGAGAGGCATACATACAAATGTTTTCAATGCAAAGTTTCCTTTACTAGAAAGAACATACTTTATACCGCACTTCCTCACAAGACACTGAATCCACAGCACATGCATAAGACATCATACTTAAGAAAAAAACCTACCAGCTTACAATCAGCAACTACAATACTATAATAACTTGCAAAGGTCTTAGAACATAGATTTGCGAGTTGTATTTCCTTTTTTTTTTTTTTTTGAGAACAATTATGGATTTCATTTACCATAATAAAATGGCCCTCATGCTTTCATGAAGGGTCCTCTAACTCTGAATGGGAGTATCAGTCAAAGGAAAATGACCAATAGGCTCCAAGGATTTGACTACAGAATGATCTAATCTCAGACCGTAGTTAGATTTCTGGGGAATTTTCTTTTTGTGTTAAAGTCCACACTTGATTCTAAGCACCTAACTGTAGTCAACTCTATAGTCATCCACTCTGAAGGAGTCCCACTGATAATAGCTGCTTTGGGTTGCATCATCTCTTCAATGATCATCGATGTAAACTTTTTTTCTTTTTTCACAGGTTGGGCAGTGGTTTGTGCTTGAGCACACCTCCCTCTCGAGTATTTTCCATGAATCAGCCCCATGAACTCCAGGTGACAGAGCTAACACTACAAGCTCTCAAATACACTGGACCCTGCAATATCCTGTGAGCTGTACTTTCATATGTCTAATTGGCTAAGTAACATTTATACCTCAATATCCACAGGTATCTCAAAACTCATCTTTTCCTCCAAAAACTGTCCTTTCTCATTTCTAGTTTTCTTGATAGTAATCATATCCACCAAGTTACTCAAGACCAGAAACTGGTAAATTATTTAAACTTTATTTTTAAATAAAATAAGGCAAGACCTGTGAATTTTTCAAGCAGAGGATTAAACCTATGCGATTGCAATACAAATCATAGAAGGGCCAGAGTAAAAGCAAGAAGACCAGTAAGAAAGCTGTTAGAAGCTAAACATAAAGGTAGATTGGATGAGAGTGTTAACAGTGAAGCCAACAAGAAGTGAATGGATTCAAGAAACATTTTGGAGGTAAAATTTGACAAAACTGCTAAGAGAAGGAAACAGTGTGTCATGATGCTTCCTAGGTTTCTGGCTTAGCAACTAGAAGATGATAGAACAATTTCCCAAGAAAAGGAGACTGAAGACAGAGGAGAAGCAGAGGTAGTAGGTGGTCATGGGGATACTATTCAATTATTCAATTTCAGACATATTTTGTGAGACACAGAAGTGAGAATGTCAAGTATGTACTGGATATTTAATTAGGAACCTTTAAGAAGTTTGGACTAGAAATGCAAATTCAAATATTCACAAACATATAGAAGGTACTCAAATCCATGGAAAAGAATGAGATTGCCTCAGGAGAGAATTTAGGAAAAAAATTAGGAACTGGCCAATGAGAATACCAACATCCAGAAATCATTTCAAAAGAAGAAGGCAGAACATCACTGTTCTTTCCGTCTCTCTTCATTAAAAAAAGGAAAGAAAAAAACCACAACACTTCAAGATCAACTCCTCTAAGACATCTTCAACCCCTCAAACAAAAGTTGCCATTTCCTTACCTAAACCTCTTCTAGCTCTCTATACTATTCTTAATATACTGCATTAGACTCATTTAGTAAAATATCTAGTTCGACAATTCCTTTTGACTCTTTGGTTTTATTTGCATTTATCAGACCTAACATACCACCTAGCTCACAGAAATCCCTTTTTTTTTTTTTTTTGAGTTGGAGTCTCACTCTGTCGCTCAGACTGGAGTGCAGTGGCCACTCCTGGCCACCACAGCCTCGACCTGCTGGGCTCCAGCGATCCTTCCGCCTCAGCCTTCCGAGTAGCCAGAATTACAGGCATGTGCTACCACGCGCGGCTGATTTTTTGATTTATTGTAGAGATGAGGTCTCGCTGCCCAGGCGGGTCTCGAACCCGCAGGCTCAGGCAATCCACTCACCTCAGCCTCCCAAAGGCGCAGGCATTTTTTTTTTTTTTTAAGTTGGAGTCTCACTCTGTCACCCAGACGGGAGTGCAGTGGCCGCTCCCGGCCACTGCAGCCTCGACCAGCTGGGCTCCAGTGATCCTTCCGCCTCAGCCTTCCAAGTAGCCGGAACTACAGGCATGCACTACCACACCCAGTTAATTTTTTGACTTGTAGAGACAAGGTTTCACCATGCTGCCCAGCTGGTCTCGAACCCGTGGGTTCAGGCAATTCTCTTGCCTCAGCCTCCCAAAGTGCTGGGATTACAGGTTCAAGCCACCACATCCAGTCAGAAATCACTTTTTTAAATAGCTGAGTACCTATTTAAATAGATGGCTCATGCCTCTAATCCCAGCACCTTGGGAAACTAAGGTAAGAGGATTGGCTGAGCTCAGGAGTCAGAGACTAGCCTGGGCAACATGGTGAGACCTAGTCTCTACAATAAATTAAGAAAAAAGTAGTCGAGCTAGTTGGAGGACTGAGGCAGGATTGCATTAGTCCAGCAGATCAAGGCTGCAGTAGCCATGACTATGCTGGGCAACCAAGTGAGACTCCAACTCAAGCTAAATAAATAAATTAAATTAAATAATAAAATTTAACCAAAAAATTGTGAACCTATTTTCACTAAACATTCAATGTAAAAAAAAAAGACTCAAAAAATTCAACACTGCATATTGATATGCACATAAAATATCAAATAGTGAAATTTCAAAAAAATAGCATTTACTTCCTAAAAAAGAAAATAATATTAAAAAGTACACAATGAAATAATAAAACATATGCACTTACAGTCTCTGGAGGATTTTTTTCTATTTTTCTGATTAAAAAAGATACCTTCAAAATGAATTTAATATAGAAATGGTAATGTTGATTCTTATTACAACTTAATATAATAAAATTTGATATATCAAAATTTTAATATTTGGTATATATGATAACTAATTCTAATTTATATAAAATGATTTCAATCAGTTGTATGAAGAAAGGTTCAAAAATGTCAAGAATTTAAGAAAATTCTAATATGACATTAAAATCACTAAGGGTACTTAACCCTAAACCAGGGGGAGTGAGGACCAGTTGGGGGCCCAAACTTCACCTGCACATAACTACTCATATACCTAACCCTGACTTGTAACCTACATCTTTACACACATACACAAAAAAAATTAAACCGCTCCACAAAAAACTGTATGGTAAATCTTATATAACAGTACAACCAATCAAGAACCAATTGATTCTGAATAAGCCTCTGTTCAGTTATTCAAGGAAAGGCAAACATAAAGGAAAGAAACCAGTACCTTTGCCACTGGTGTTCTCCACTGTATACAGGTAATCCATGTAAAAAGCCCCGAACCTCTGCATTCCAGCTATCTCAGTGTAGGTCTCCTGCCAACAAAGCAATGCAAACAGAACAAACATTGCATAAAAGAAACTTTTGAGTTTAAAACTTCTGACAAATCAGACACATATCCTTATACAGAATATATACCAACACAAAGGATTACCAAAACTAAAGAACAGAGGTTATTCAAAGAATTCACTTCTAAGAAAAGTAATATTACCTCTACTACAAACCACACAAAAGGGCATCTATAATTCTACTAGACATTTTGACCACTTTATCAATAATGTCTAGTTAATGAACACCTATAATGAAGGAGATAGTACATTCTTGACCTGTATCACTATAACAAAACTAATAATGTATACTCTTTAAATAGAGTTAATGCTTAAAAACTTCAGTACATATATATGAAATAGTTCAAACACCAAAGGCATACTAAAATATTCTAAAATATGTTTTTGGTCGATTTGTTGTTTTTTTATAGTCTTAGAATGTTTTTTTTTAATTTTTATTTTAAAGATGTGGGGTACAATTCAGGATGAGGTATACAAATGGTCATTATACAGGTAAAGTTTGGCCTCAATCGGGTCCCCTCTTCACCTGGTTTGAGGTAAGGTACCCTTAAAGATGAAGTGTGCCCCACCCCACCCCTCCCACCCCGGCAGTTTCCCACTACTGCCAATCCCTTTCTTATACTATTATGATAATTGCTCAGGGTCCACTTATGAGTGAGAACATGTGGTACTCAGAACTTTGCTAAATATATGTTAATTATGCAAGTCAACATTAAATTCTTTACTTTTAACTATGAAAGTAAATCTTGATGAAAAGGGTTAAAATCTAAATTATTTATCCTATTGCATTAATCTTCTGGCAACTATTTGAATCTTAACTCATTTCATAAATTAACATTTCATAAATATATTAACATTTCATAAGTATATTAGTATAATCTTACATGAAAAATTCAAATACTGAAAAGTATACATAGTAAAAAGGTAAATTCCTCATTTCTTCCCACACCCTAAAAGTAACAAAAATTAACAGAGGTAGTTCTACATGTTTCCTCCTCTATGACTATTTTAAAAGTAGGGCATAACTAAACAAAATATAGTTAAATCCTATATAAAGGTAAAAATCTCTGTACCCTTCTCAAATCTTTCTAGATGTATAAGCTATACAAAACATTTTTATATCTTTCAATAAACAGCAATCAGAATATATTATCTGAGCAGAAAGAAAGCAATCACAAGCATTCACCCAATGTGTCTACCCAAACAGCCTAGAATTTGACTCAACTATATATTTTCTGACCTTATGATGAGCTGCATCCAAGATAAACTCTGCACGAATACCATTATTTTCTGGGCTTCGGTAATCAAACAATGAATTTGTAAGGTATGTCAACCCTTTTGTACTCAAATTTTCACCACAAATGAAGAAACAAGCTTCCTGAAAACCAATGCAAAATTTAGAAACAAGAAGAAAAATCATTAGGCTACTAAACAAAATAAATCACTGATTTCACGACACTCATTCACTAGTCAACAGAAATCACTAAAATGTGAGGTCCTACAAAAAGATAAGGAATAGTGTCTCCTTTTTCACTGACTATTCTGACAAAGAACATTTTAACAAGTCAAAAAGAAACTTCAAGCAGCTTTCATAAACAAAAAGGAAGAAATATTTATGAATTAGAAAGTAGGTGTTCATCAACAAGAGTTCATGCAAAATGAACATTTGTATTCCTAACCCTGAATGTACCCCACATCTTTAAAATAAAAAATAAAAAAATTTTAAAAAAGAAAAAAAAAGAAAGTTGGTGGAACTATTACTCAGGAGTTAACTGCTCCCAACTTTCTAAATTCCCCTGAGCTCTATAATTTCTTGCAAGGGAAATGGAGGAGGAAACAATAAACCTCCTCTTTCAAGCCAGAGATATATGTAGTCTGACAGATTTTACATGGTTAAGCACTTCAATAAGCACTTCATTATCCCTGCATTCTATCCAAAAAGAAGGCGGAAAAGGAGATTTTTGACTTACCGGTTCACTTCTATTCATATTCTCTTCAAAATCTTTAACACCCATAATTCCTTTAAGGCACATGGCTCTGCAACCTACAAACCCAATCTGGCAATCAAAGAAAGGCTCTCCCATCATAAGAGCCTATAAGAAGAAAAGATACATTAGAACTAAGAACCTCAATTTAATAAAAGTGTTAGAGGCTTTCCTTGTAGAATTTTTAAATCAGTTAAACATCTTTAGAATTAGGACCTTTCCAAATTTATTTTTTTTTACCATAAATTCTATTAAAATAACAAACATCTTACTTGTCTTTGTACCTCAAACATACACTTCATGAACATTAATATGCACATACAAATCTACTCATACCAGCTTACACAAATTAAATGAAAAAATTTTTTAAATTAATATACATTATAGTAAACTCTTTCTTAAAGAAATAATTATTTCAATCAATACCACTATTAAAAAGAAATATAAAACTATAAACAATTTAAAATATACTACTTATGATTAAAACATGTATTTATAAAATATTAACTTAAAGAACCAAAGATTTTAAGAATATATGTTCAATGTTGAAAGATTACCTCAACCGTAGTACCTTCTTGTTCCCAACACAATACTTCTTTAGATTTTACTTTCTGTGGGCTGTAATAACTACTCTCAGCTTGCATTTCTGTGAGCTAACAAATAAGAATATTAAGTAAATAAAAAATAGTATTAAATAGCAATAAGCTGTCATTATTATTGATGAAAACAAGGCCAATTTTAAGATTCAGGAAATTTAATTATTAAGCAGGAAAACAGGTGTAACAAAAACAGCTGTAATAGATTATCCATGATATGAAGGTTGAATTATGCTAGTCTAAACTTATATATAGAATTTAAATACCACTTTTTTAACTCCTTAATATTGCTTTAAAAAGGGAACGCTACATACAATAACTGTCCCATAATCATAAAAAGTTCATATATTCTGCCAAAAATTTACATATATTATAACTTCAATTCATTTTACATTCACTAATATATTCAACAACATTTCACTTAAATTGTTTTCAAGACTTCTCACTATTTCTAATAAAAAAGAAAACTGTGAAGACATGCAAACAGATTTAACAAAACTCTAATTCCTATGAGGGAGGTAGAATCAAGGGTATATATTTTCAAAGTAGTCTCTTACTAAATCTCATAGACTCATTCAGTCAGGAAATAAATACTTACTGACTGCCACCTACATGACAAGTACAGGTATACCTCATTTTACTGCTCTTAGCTTTACTGCACTTCACAAATACTGTATTTTTTACAAAATGAAGGTTTGTGGCAAATTTACATCAAGCAAGTCTATCAGTGCCATTTCCCAACATCATGTCCTCACTTCCTGTCTTGTTATATTTTGGTAATTCTCCAAATATTTCAATTTTTTTTTGTTATGATTATATCTGCTATGGCAATCTGTGATCAATGATCCTTGATGTTACTATTATAATTATTTTCGGACACCATGGATATGACCATATAAGATGGAGAACTTAATTGGTAAATGTTGTACATGTTCAGACTGTTCCACTGTCTGGCTATTCCCAATCTCAATCCCTTTTCCTCCCTATTCCCTGAGACAAAACAATATTGAAATTAGGTCAAGAAATGCTACAATGGCCTAAGTGTTCAAGTAAAAGGAAAACTTCTCATCTCTCATTTTAAATCAAAAACCAGAAATTATTAATCTAAGTGAAAAAGACATGTCAAAAGCTGAGATAGGCCAAAGCTAGGCCTCTTGCACCAAACAGTTGACCCAGTTGTGAATGTAAAAGAAAAATTACTGGAAATTTAAAATGCTACTCCAGGCCAAAAGCAGTGGCTCATGCCTGTAACATCATCACTTCAGGAAGCTAAGGGGGGAGGACCACTTGAGGCCAGGAGTTCGAGATCAGCCTGGGCAACACAGTGAGATCCCCCTCATCTCTACTGAAGGGGAAGGGAGGGGAAGGAAGAGGAGGGGAGGGGAGAGTGGAGAGGGAGAGAGAGGAGGGGGAAAATAAAATAAAGAAGGGAAGGAGAGAAGGAGGGAGGGAGGGAGGGATTGAACACAGGAATGATAGAAAGTGAAACAGGCTTATTGCCGATATGGAGAAAGCTTGAGTGGTCTGAATAGAAGATCAAACAAGGCACAACATTCCTTTAAGATGAAGCCCTAATCCAGAGCAAGGACCTAACTCTCTTCTATTATATAAAGGCTGAGAGAGTTAAGAAAGTTGCAGAAGAAAAGTTTGAAGCTAGCAGAGTTTGGTTCATAAGGTTTAAGAGAAGTTGTTGCCAGGCTTGGTGGCTCAGCCTGTAATCCGGCGCCTTGGGGACGCTGAGGTGAGTGGATTGCCAGAACCCGCGGGTTGGAGACCCGCCCGGGCAACTTGGCTAGACCTCATCTCTACAATAAATCAAAAAAATCAGTCGGACGTGGTAGCACGTGTCTGTAACTTCGGCTACTCAGAAGGCTGAGGCGGAAGGATCGCCGAAGCCCAGCAGGTCGAGGTCGAGACTGCAGTAGACAGAAGAGGCCACTGCACTCCAATCTGGGCGAGAGAGTGAAGCTCCAATTTAAAAAAAAAAAGAAAGAAAAAAGTAACTGTACTGATCCAGCAATTCCCCTATTGGGAATATACGCGAGGAACTCGAATTATTCTACGAAAAAGATACCTGCACACGTGTTTGTTGCAGCTCTATTCACAATAGCAAAACATGGAGCCAACCATGTTGCCCATCGAAGCTGTACTGAATTAAAAAATGTGGTACATTTACACAATGGAATATTATGCAGTCATACAGAAGGACAAATATATGGACTTTGTAGCAAACTGGATGGATTTCGAGTGTATCATACTCAGTGATTTATCACAGAAACAAAGAACTGAGTTCCATATGTTCTCACTCATAAGGTGAGCTTGAACAATTATAATGCTATAAGAAAGCAATTGGCAGTAGTGGAAAAGTGGGGGGGGGAACAGGTGGGACTGGCAGTTGAGGGAAACTGCTAGGGGAGGAGGGACATACCTCATAAACAAGGGTACCTGCATGATCAATGTTTGTATACCTAACCCTGAATTGTACTCGACATCTTTATAATAAATAAATAAATTTTTTAAAAGAAAGAAAGTAATTATACTAAACAACAGATTTTTCACTATAGGCAAAACAGCCTTCTTTTGGGAGGAGATGCTATCAGTTAGAGAGAAGTCAATGACTGGCTTCAAAGTTTCAAAGGACAGGCTGACACTCCTGTTAATTTAGTTGATGACTCCAAGTTGAAGATAATGCACCTTTATCATTCTGAAAACCATAGGGTCCTTAAGAATTATGCTAAATCAGAGTGATTTATAAATGTGCTCTATAAAAGAAACAACAAAGCCTGAATGACAGTGCATCTATTTACAGTATAATTTACTAAATATTTTAAGCCATTTAAGACTTATTGTTCAGAAAAAAAGGATCCCTCTCAAAATATTACTATTCATTGAAAATGTACTTGATTGTGCAAGAGCTCTGATGGAGATATACAAGGAGATGTTGTTTTCATGCTAGCTAATACAATATAACCATTCTGCAGTCCATGGATCAAGGAGTAATTTTGGCCTTCAAATCTCATTATTCAAAACATAGGTTTTGTAATGCTACAGCTGCCATAATAGTGATTCTTCTGATGGATCTGGGAAAAGTAAATAAAAAATTTTCTGGAAAGGAGTCACCATTCCAGATGCCATTAACAACACTCATGATTCATGGGAGGAGGTAAAAATATCCATGCTAAGTTCACTGAGTTTTGGAAGAATTTCATTCCAGTCCTCATGGATGACTTTGAAAGGTTGTGTTCAGTAGAGGAAGTAACTGCAGAAGTGGTGGAAACAGCATGATAACTAAAGTTAGAAATGGAACCTGAAGATGTACATGAATCACTGCAATCTCATGATAAACCATGAAAGGATAATGAACTGCTTATTATGCATGAGCAAAAAATATGGCTTCTTGAAATGGAACCTACTCCTGGGAAAGATGCTGGGAACACTGTTGAAATGACAAGAAAGAATTCAGAATATTCCATAATCTTAATGGATAAAGGAGCAGCAGGGTTTAAGAAGACTGACTCCAGTTTCAATAGAAGTTCTTCTGGGGATAAAATGCTATCAAATAGCTTCTCATGCTACAGAAAACTTTCATGAAAGGAAGAGCAAACTGATGTAGCAACTTCATTGTTGGCTTATTTTCAGAAATTGCCACAGCCACCCCAACCTTTAGCAATCACCACACATCAGCAGCCATCAACATCAAGGCAAGACTCGTTCAGCAAAAAGATTATACCTCACTGAAGGTTCAGATGTTCACTAGCATTTTTTAGCAGTAAAGAGATTTTTAATACAGTATATACGTTGGGGTTTTTTTTTTTACATGTTATTACACACTTTATAAACTATAGTATAATACAAATATGGCTTTTTTATGCACTGGGAAAACCAAAAAATTTGTGTGACTGGCTTTATCACATGATTTATTTTATTGCAATGGTCTGGAACTGAACCTGTAATATCTTTGAAGTATGACTGAACTAATCTAGATGCTGACAAAAGAAAATACTCTTGCTCCCTGAAATCTTAAATGTATTATGTGTTTCAAAAAAATTAATAATTTAAACTTTTTTTGGTCTTAAATTATTTTTAAAAGGTAGTATTCTAAATGCAATGTGATATCCTGGTTTGAAAAAAGATACAAAATTACATTAAAGTTTAAAATTTCACAGTAATACATTAGTTTTGAAATGACCTCTTAGTTTTAACAAATATACTGTAATAACATAACAAAGGGGAAACTGCTTAAGAACTATACTCTCTGAAACTTCTGTAATTCTAAAATTATTTCAAGATAAAAAGGTTACTTTTCTACAAAGATATTCTGCCTGTGTTTGTCAATGCTTTAGTTACCCTTACTCTTGAGATAGATATATTCTTCAAATTTAAATGCAAGTCAAAGTTCACATTTTTAAAAAACAATATTTAACTTAGGCTATATAACAGTTACTGAACTAAACAGTTATATTTTTAAGTACAACATCATCTTCATATTGTGTATCAATTGTTCTCATTTTTTATAATAACATTTTTGTATATTTTTAGTGTAATATAGGCTCCTATTCCTCGGATGTTTCTAGTAATGGTGTGTAAGCAATGTAGCTGTTTTAAAGCACAATTCTGTAATATAAAATGTTTAAAAGCAAAGTTGATTTTTTAAACTTGATCATCCTTCAGCTAGCTATAATTATTGTAGAAAAAAATCAATTAATTGATTAAAATGACTCAAATATTACAAGAACAATTTTAAGTATTATTAGAAAAATTAAACATTCAATTTGGCATGATTTTTGGTAGACCGATATCAACTGTCCAAAATGCTAATGTAGAAACTTGACCTTATTTTCTGCCCAAAAATTAGACATAATTAATTCCATCCATTTTTCAAATCCAAGCTGAACAATAAATTTTAATGCTAGCCTCCGAAATATTAACATATTTCCCTACAAAAAATTTTGAGAAATATATATGTTCTAAATTCTAAAAGATACATTGACTAATGATAAATATTGCTCAAAAAGTCTATAAAACTTTTGTACATAAATACATATTCTGACTGACTCCATTAAATACAATTCTTCTCATAAATTAATAGAAGCGTACCAGAATAATTTAAAATTCATAAGTACATAAGTAAAAATCACCAGAAAGGATAATACCTAACTAGTAATCCTTAACTTTTCTCACAAACTTATATTAAAAATAAATAATTTATTCTGATCATCTACAACTGACAATATATCTAACAATAGTCGGCAACAGTTGGATTTTCATATTTTTAAATATTCTATTGTTTTATCATGTTGTAATATTGAAAATTGATCCACATCCTTTTAATTTAATCAGTGAATTCAATTACAAAATAATTTCAGTAGAAAAATTCAGAATAAATAATGGTGTTAAAACAGCACAGCTAATATACACATTTTTATCATTTCTGCCCAAATTTTAAAACAATCAAGCTGTGACATAAACTTCTGTTGAAACATATTCTCTATAGTTCCCTATAGTTTTTCAGCTTCTGTCATGTTAGAAAATACTGAATATTAATTAGTTAAGTCTTTAAAGAATATTTATATTAAAATATAATTTGCTATCTGCTATAGTTATAACTCGTATAGCTTTATTACTGAGTGAAAATTATTTCAAGCAGTTAAACAATCCAAATAAATTAAAAACCATGAGAGCAGAAACTTGAAAAGATCCTCTTTATTTAATTCATGTCTCACAATAAAAGATACCAGGATATACTGCCTACTTGACCTTCAAAACACATCCAAAAATCAATCACTTTTCACTACTTCCTCTTACTACCACGCTACTCCAAGTCATTATAGTATCTTGCTTGAAAACTGCAGTCCTATTTATCTGATTTCCCTACTTCTGCTTTTGCACCCCTATAATCTATTTTCATTACAGCCAACAGGGTACTCCAGTTTAAAATGTAACCCAGGTCATCTAATTATTGCTAAAAATTATCCAAAAATATCCTATCTTACTCAGAATAAAAGACAAAGTACCAAAAATATTCTATACAGTTTTACAACTTATGGACTGCACCAAACCCCATTTCCTCTGTGATTTGATTTCATGCTACATTCACATTAGCCCATGCTCCTCCAGCCCCGCTGGCTTCCTTGATGGTCCTTATACTTTTGGGGCCTTTACATTTGCTATTACTGAAATGCTCGTTTCCACATATCTGTAAGGTGCCTTCTTTCACAGGTCATTGCTTAATATCCCCTTCACAATAAGGCTTCCTCTGATCAACCAATTTTAAATTACATAATTTCACCTCTAGTGGAAGCACTCAACATTCCTCTTCCCATCTGATTTTTCTACATAATCTTTATTCTCAACAGCATATCTTATTTATTCTCAGCATATCTTATTTATTCATATCAGTTTAAGTTCTAAGAAGCAGGGGTTTCTATCTGTTCACTCTGGTATCTCTAGAGACAAAACCATGCCTGGACCACAGCTCGTAGTAAAAATATTTATTGAATGAACTAAGATACTCTTCAGGGGTACTCCGTATATGGTAACAGCATATAAAAATCCAGGGAAAAAAATAACTCAAAATTCGGTTGGGTTATATTTGAGAGGAAGAGAAGGCAAAATATGATCAAAGAAGAACAAATAGGGTGATCAAAGGTGCTAGTAATTCTAGTTTAAATATAAATATAAATATATATATAAATTCTAGTTTAAATATAAATATAAAAATTTATATTTTATGTATCACATAAAGTTTTATATAAAAAAGAATATATATTTTATATGCATTATTTTAATGGAGACAGTGGTCAAAGTATGTTAAATTCTGTTGAAAAATGGTTAAAAGAGGAGCTAGATAAGAAATTATTCTTGAAGAATGAAAGAGAGGTAAGAAAAGAGACAAATTGTATACAAACAATCCTTTAAAGAAATTTTGTTATGAAGGAGAGCACAGAAATGAAACGGTAGCTTGCAGGAGTACATCAAGGGAGATCACTGATGTGCCTTTCTTTTTTAAGGAAAATATTAAGCATGTTAGCATGCAAACTGAATGATTCAGTAAGTAAAAGAAAACACTATCCATGAAGCTGATGAAAAGAAATGTGGAGAAGGCCTAAGAAGATAAAAAGGGACAAAAATGCAAAGGTTTCAGATGAAGGACACATGTAATTTTATTAAGTAAGAATTGTTGGACTCTATCTTATATCTATTGAATACAAAACAAATTTTAGTTAAGCTGGAATCTTACTAACAATCGAAATTTAAGCATTAAAATTGACAGAGATATGAAGAGCAAGAGAAAAGAAACTTACTTTGAAAGTCACAGTAGCCTTTGTGCAATAAAATCCTATAGAAATAGTAGGATCCTTCAAAGTCTGGGCTTTTTGCTGATGCGTGATTGATGTAGAATCATTCCCAAGGTAGTCTTCCTCACCATCATCATAATTCACAATTGCAGGCACAAATGACCAGGCCCAAGAAACCCATCCCTGTGACTGCTCATCATCTTGCTGTGAATACAACTCTTGGCCTTTATACTGAGCAGGGTACTGCATATCTACTCTTGTTTCATCTTCGGCAACTATTAATTAAAATAATTTTAAATAAATCAAGAGGATTCAATTGAAAGAAAAATTAAAAACAGACATTCTTTAAAAATTTTCCTCCCATATCCTTCTGTCTAATATAAGATAGAAACAAATCATACAAATTAGTTATTATTTGAAACCAATAATTTAGCATTATCATTCACCAATTTCTGTAAGTTGTACTATGTCAATCTCCTTTAAAAGGTTAGGATTGATGTTATGCAGAGAATAGTTTATCAACTACACATAATTTTAAATGTATTCGATAAACACAGAATAAATTAATCATTTAACATCACCGACTATTTAACTTTTTAAACCAACAAAAAAAACTACCTCTCAAAAATAAGGCTAATGTACTGAAAAACTGACCTTTCTCAGAAATATAATACCAGAAAGGATGCAAGAAAAGTTCTTGATTTCCTGGCATCCAATGGAGAGAAAATAATGGCAAATGCTTCTAGGCAAAATGCAATCTCAAGAAAAAGAAATATCCCAAAGAATGAAAGGAAATGTGACAATGAGATAACTTACACATGTATTAGTTAAGAAAACTAATAATAAAAAATAAAAATAATTTTAAAAGGAAAAATAATATTGTTGAGGCCTTTTTCTTTTTCTTGTTTTTTGAGTGGGAGTCTCACTCCGTCACCCAGGCTGGAGTGCAGTGGCAGATGCATGGCCACCCCGGTGTCGACCTGCTGGACTCAGGTGATCCTTCTGCCTCAGCCTTCTGAGTAGCCGAAGTGCTACCACACCCAACTAATTTTTTAATGTAAAAATGAGGTCTTGCTAAGTTGCCCAGGCTGTTCACAAACCCGTGAGCTCAAGCAATCCCCTCACCTCAGCCTCCCAAAGTGCTAGGATTACAGGCTTGAGCCACCGTGCCCAGCTGGGGCCTTTTTCTTATTAGTGGGTAAGATATGTTGGTATTTTTTTCTTTTCTATAGATGAAAAATGTTATAGCTATTTCATTTAGTTGTGACTGGGCAAACTAAAGATTTAGTTAATTTATTCCACCTTTGTAAAACAAACTCCATCAAAGTCCCTTAATATTATTCTAGTTATACAAACAAAAAGGTATATCATGATGGAAATTTAGAAAGAAAAAAATTACTTTCTAAAAAATTCACAGGATAAGCAGTCTCCACCAGATTCAAGCATATCTACTCTCTACTGATAAATCTATAAATACACACACTCCTTTAAATCTTTAAATACTATCCTTCCAGGTTTTCTGTTAAGACAACCTTCATAACTTTTCAAACTCTTGTAGCAGGAGATCATTGGAATATCCTACAAGTGATGACCACTTACCTTCTTTCATCTGGGAAGAAAAAGGTTTGATATGCATTAACTAGAATAACTATAATATAGTATCATTGTACTTCAAAATAAGTTAAAGTTACAAATCCAGACAATGCTTTACATAATCTTTATATCTTTCTATTCACCATAAATAGATAAACATATAAATGTAAATTTATATAAGAGAATAAAGCCTGTTATTAATTGTCCCCTGTAAGATATCAAATTCAACATTATCACTATCATTTCTGTTATAAAACAAGCAATCACATCACTTCAACTCCAGGCTTAATAATGACCAGGTTGAATTCACAGAGCTGGACTCTAAACCTCTCGTCTAACCCATTAAAACATGAGTAGTCAATACGTGAGCTTTTGAAGCAAACGAAAGAAACGTCACTAAGAAGCATCTGAGAAACCAGTCATTATAATTTTTATCTAATACTGAAACATACAAGGAATTTTGATGAATGATGCTTCTGAAGTTCCAAATCTTTGCTCACTGACCTACAAAAAAGAATAAATCAGGGCATGGAAAATTAAAAAAAGCATCTCCAGGATATCTAGTCAAAATTTCATAAAATACTCTTTTCCTTTGGAATAGTATATCTTAATCTAGGGTCTTATAATAAAATTTAGGAATTCCATGAATTTCAATGGGAAAATGTATATACAGTATTAAGTACTTAACTAAAAAGTATCATTCTCCTATAAAAAAGTATCATTCTCTTCATTATTAATGTAGGTTAAAAAACCATATTTAAATTATCAGCGAATCACAGATACAGTCATGCTCTGCATAACAAGGTTTAAGTCAACAACAGACCACTTACGGTGGTTCCATAAGAACACAAGAAAGCTGAAAAATTCCTATCATCTAGTGATATTATAGCCATCATAAGTAAAGTCATAGAGCAATGCACTACTCATGTATTTGTGGTGGTGCTCATATACACAAATCTGCTGCAGTTCTGAGTCATTTGAAAGCATAGCACATACAAATATGTACAGTACATAATACTTGATAATTATAATAAATGACTATGTACTGGTTTATATATTAATATTTACCCTACTATACCTTTATCATTTAATTTTAGAGTATACTACTTCTACTCATTTTTTTTAAGTTAACTGTAAAACATCCTCAAGTAGCTCCTTCAGGAGGTAGTCTAGAAAAAAGCATTGTTATCATAGGAGATGACAGTTCCTCGTGTGTTACTGCACCAGGAGACCATCCTATGGGATAAGATGTAGAGGTAGACAGTGATAACTGATGATCCTAACCCTGGGTAGGCCTAGACTAATGTGTGTGTTTGTGTCTTAGTTTTCAACAAAAAAGTGTAAAAAGCAAAAAAAGTTAAAAGTTTAAAAACAGAGAAAAGCTTATAGATTAAGAATATAAAAAAGGAAAATCTTTTTGTACAGGTATACAACATATTTGTGTTTTGAGCTAAGTGTTATGACAAAAAAGTCAAAAAGTTTTTAAAATTCTATAAAGTAAAAGTTATCATAAGCTAAGGTTAATTTATTAATGAAGAAAAATATTTTTTTATAAATTTAATGTAGCCTAGGCGTACAGTGTTTATAAAGTCTACAGCAGACCAGGCATAGTGGCTCATGACTATAATCCCAGCACTTTGGAAGGCTGAGGCAGGAGGACTGTTTGAGCCCAAGAGTTCAAGACCAGCCTAGGTATCCTATTGAGATCCTGTTACTACAAAAACATCAAAAAATTAGCTGGGTGTGGTGGTACATGCCTATAGTCCCAGCTACTCGGGGGGCTGAGGCAGAAGGATTGTTTGAGCCTAGGAGTTTGAGGTAGGGTGAGCCATGATGTGCAACAGCATAGGCAAAAAAGTAATGACTCAAAAATAAATAGTCTACAGTAGTATACCATTACATCCTAGGCCTTGACATTCACTCATCACTCACTCACTGACTTACACAAAGCAACTTCCAGTCTTACAAATCCATTCATGGTAAGTGTACTATACAGGTATATCATATTTTATCTTTTATACCATATTTTTATTGTACTTTTTCTATATTTAGATATATAAATACTTAGCATTGTGTTACAATTACCTACAGAATTCAGAACAGTAACATGTTGCAGCTGCACAGGTTTATAATCTATGAACAATAAACTACACCATACAGCCTAGGTGTGTAGTAGGCTATATCCATCTAGGTTTGTGTAAATACACTCTAAAACGTTCACAAAATGATGAAATCACCTAATGACTCATTTCTCAGGACATAAACCCATTGTTAAGCAACGTATGACTGTATATCATATAACAGTTGTGCACCTAACTCAAAATATTCACACTCATTACTACTTTGAAACTATGATAGCTATTAGACCTCCCGCCGTATCTCTATATTTAATGTGTTAACAGAGAAGCATATATATTACTACATTATCATTTCAATACTCATATTTCAATATAGTTTCTTTTCTAATCCAATATCTTTACTTTAAGCATTTAAAACATTCAGAGTCTTCATATTGCCAAGATGGAGTAAAAGAGAATTTACCCTCTGAAAGAAAGAAGAGAGAGAGAGAGAGAGAGAGAGAGAGAGAAGAAAGAAAGAAAGAAAGAAAGAAAGAGCCGGGATCGGTAATCCCACACTTTGGGAGGCTGAGATGAGTGGACTGCCTGAGCTCACGGGTTCGAGACCCGCCTGGGCAACTTGGCGAGACCTCATCTTTACAATAAATCAAAAATCAGACGGGCGTGGTAGCGCGTGCCTGTAGTTCCAGCTACTTGGAAGGCTGAGGCGGAAGGATTGCCAGAGCCCAGCAGGTCGAGTTGCAGTGGCCGAGAGTGGCCACTGCACTCCAGTCTGGGTGACAGAGTGAGACTCCAACTCAAAAAAAAAGAAAAAAGAAAGACAGACAAGACAAAACATATGAAACAATGGTCTTCAGACACTGGATATCAGGCAATGAAGATCAATGACTTCTGATAGACAGGGAACAACAAAAATGAGCTCTGCAATTGGCCCAGCTTACTACTTGGACTGTATTTCTAAACCATGGCCAGCTAACGGGAAATCCAAGCAGAGTTCAACAGTCTCCCTTAGACGAAAAGACAGAGTTGGAAGACTGTCTAAGGAGACTAAGTTGGCTAGACTTTGCAGGGAAGAGCACTAAACAAGAAAGCTGCTCAGAGAGCCCTTGAGATTCGCAGAGTCTTCCTTCAGTATACCTTCAGCTGAGTACTAATAGGCGCATGCATGTAAGGAAATTGTCTAAGGCCATTAAGAGAACCAGCAGAATGGAGCCAAGGGAACAACCCTCAGGACTCCTACAGGAATGGGAATCGTTTTTGCTTCCACCAGCCAGGAAGAAAACTTTTCAAGACATAGGTCAACAGGGAGAATACTCCGCAGAGTACTATGTTAATAGTGATACAAAATTCTAAGCTGATGGCTGCTCTGATCCCATCTAACAAGCCTTAAAAGCAAGTCTCAAATGAATTAAATTGTTTCCAAGAAACTTAAAAACTTGGAACAGAAAAATATTTAGCACCCAAAAAGATAAAATTTACAATGTCTGACATCCAATTACAAATTATCAGGCAAGAAAACAAGCAAAAAATAATAACCCATAACTAGGAAAAAAGAGTCAATCACTAGAAACAGATCCAGAAATGGCACAGATCATAACATTAGTAAAGAAGAAAATGAAAGAAGTCAAAAATATAAAATGCATATGTTAAAGAATACATACACAGGTTAACGAGACATAAAACATATAATAAAAGACCTGAATTGAACTTCTAAACATGAAAAATACAATATCTGAAATGAAATTGACACTAGACGGGATTAACAGCAGATTAGACAAAGCAGTTTAGTGAACTAGAACAGAAATATAAACTATCCAAAAGGAAACTCACATAAAAATATGAATGGAGCATCAGAGAGCTCTGTCGACTATCAAGCAGCCTAAACATGTGTAATTGGAGTTCCCAATAAAGTAGAGAGGGAAATTGAAAACACTGTTTAAAGAAACAACAGCCAGAATTGCTCCACATATGGATGAAAGCTATAAACCCACAAATAGAAAAACCTCAATGAACTTCAAGCAAAAGTAACATGAAGAAATTATACCAAACCATACGATAACCAAATCACTTAAAACCTGAGAAGAGGCCAGACATGGTGGCTCATGTCTGAAAACTAAAGCAATTTGGGAGACAGAGGCAAGAGGACTGAGCCCAGCGCTCAAGACCAGGTTGGGCAACTTGGCAAGACCTCACCTCTACAATAAATCAAAAAATGAGCCAGGCATGGTGGCACACACCTGGAGTCCCAGCTACTTGGAAGGCTGAAGTGGAAGAACAGCCAGCAGATAGAGGCTGTGATAGCCACTGTACTCCAGCCTGGGCAACAGAGTTAAGACTCTGAATCAGAAAACAAAAAACTCCAGAATGCAAGGCTGGGTATGGTGGCTCACACCTATAATCCCAGCACTTTGGAAGGTTGAGGCAGGAGGATAGCTTGAGTCCAGGAATTTGAGACCAGCCTGGGCAACATAGTGAGACTTCTCCTCTCACTGTAATTCCGCGCCTTTGGGAGGCTGAGGTGAGTGGATTGCCTGAGCCCACGGGTTCGAGACCCGCCTGGGCAGCAAGACCTCATCTCTACAATAAATCAAAAAATCAGCCGGGCTTGGTAGCGCACGCCTGTAGTTCCAGCTACTTGGAAGGCTGAGGCGGAAGGATTGTCGGAGCCCAGCAGGCGAGGCTGAGGTGGCCAGGAGTGGCCACTGCACTCCAGTCTGGGTGATAGAGTGAGACTCCACCTCAAAAATAAATAAATAAATAAATAAATAAATAAATAAATAAATAAATAAATAATAATAATAAAAATAAAAAATTTATCTGGGCGTGGTGATGCATGCCTACAGTCCCAGCAACTTGGGAGGATTGAGACAGGAAGATCATGTGAGTCCAGGAGGTCAAGGATGTGGTAAGTCAAGCTCACACCACTACATTCCATCCCAGGCAACAGAGTGAAACCTTATCTCAAAAAAGCAAAACTCCAGAACTGTGTTCTGGAGGCAGGGGAATGGGTGGACAACTAGAAAGGTGTATAATGAACCTTCTCAGATGTTAATGATCTATATCTTGATGAGAGTTTTGCATCACACAGGTATGAATTTCCCAAAACTCATTAAATAGTGTACTTAAAATTTGTACATAACACTTTGTAAATTTAACTTTGAAAAAGTAAAAAGAACCTATAAACATAAACTCTAGATAACAATATAAAGCTGAGGTATAGGGGTAAGGTGTGCTAATGTCTGTAACTTACTTTGAAATGCATCAAAAACACTGGTTGTGTTGATAGCGAAAGGGATGTTAGGTGAACCGATATGTGATGAAGTAAATGTAACAGAATATTAATAGAAGAATCCAGATGATATGTTAGTATTCACTTTACAACTCTTTCAACTTTTCTACATGTTTGAAATTTGTCAAACTGGAAAAAAATGAACTGAGTATATTCTTTGTGCTAGGTTTTGCTGTACGGATAAGGCACTGTTCCTGAATAGTTCAGTATCTAACAAAAATTCAATGTCTAGTATGAAATAAAGGTATGTTTTATACATACTCTTATTGAGTGTTGTTCCCTATGCTTTTTATTAAGGCAGTTAAGTTTTTTTTAAGACATAAAATTTAAATAGCATAAAATTCACCCCTTTACAAGTGTACAAGACAGGGTTTTAATATAATCACAATTTGCGATTTGTTTTCTCTCCTCCCTGCAGTCCCTGGTTACAAACCTCCTTCCTTCTAAACATTTCAAAAGGAACCATAGAATATGCATTCCTTTTTGACTGGCTGCTTTCACTTAAGATAATGCTTTCAAAGTTTATCCATGTTGTAACATGAATCAGTATTTCACTCCTTTGTATAGTTGAATACTATTCCAATGTATGGGTATACCATAATTTAAAAATTCATTCATAAGCTGATAAACATTTGGATTGTTTCCAGTTTTTGCGTTTATAAATAATATTGACAGGAACATTCATATACAAGGATTTATGTGGACATATATTATCAATCCTCTTGGTACATACCTAGGAGCAAAATTTCTGGGTCATAACGTTAACTCTATATGCAACTTTTTTAAGGACTGCCAGATTGTTTTCTAAAGTAGCTATACTATTTTATTTATTCCCAATGATGATATATGAGCTCTAATTTTAACACATTCTCATCAACATGAGTTACTATGCTTCTTTTTTATTGTAGTCATCCCAATGGCTGTGCACTGGTATCTCATTAAGATTTTGATTAGCATTACTTTCTTGACTAATGATGCTGAGAATCTTTTCATGTGTTTGTTGGCCATCTGCTATTTGTCCTTTTTTAAAATTTTTTTAGTAGTGATCTCACTCTGTTGCCTAGAGTGCAGTAGCATGATCATGACCATCCTCAATCTCCAGGACTCAGGGGATCCTTCCACCTCAGCATCCCAAGCAGCTGAGACTACAGGCACAAACCACAACACCTGTAGTGTCGTGATTTTTTTAGAGATGAGGTCTCACTATGTTGTCCAGGTTGATCTTGAACTAGCTCAAGCAAACCCCCTGCCTAGGTCTTCTAGAGAGCTGGAATTACAAGAGTGAACCACAGCGCCCAGTCTATTTGTCCATTTTTAAATTGGGTTATTTATTCCTAACTTTTAAATTCCCTTCTCTTATCTATGAAGATTAAAAATCATCTTAAAATTTTCTGACTCTCAGGCCCAATACCAAGTCAAAATCAATCACTCCTTTCATCTTTCTACCTCAGACCATTCACACCTCTACTTATCAAACTTTCTACCATTCTATCATACATCATACTTAACTGTTCACACGTCAGTCTGTCCCATTTTGCCTTGAGATTCTAAAGGGAATCTTAAAGAGAATACATCATATTGATCTCTGTATTTTTGTACATTACATATCCTTCAATGAAGCATACATTACTTAATAATTAATAGTCTAAAATAACTCCATTTAATTCTTAGTGAGCCTTTGCAGAACAATTACCAATACTATAATTTACTAGGAAATCTTGAGGTTGTACTGTTTTAACTTTCATACCTCAAGTTTTATAAAATGTACATTCTGAAAATTTATACCTATTAGAAATGCAGAAGTTATTTTCAGCATGTTGGAAAAAAATCAGAATAGAATCCAACATGTAGATAAAATTAATAAGAATAGCATTTTAAAGTTTTGTTTTTGTTATACTTACCTGTAATATTTCCTAACACATCGTTATTGTGACAGGTAGGGTCCTCTATTTCTCCATCTTTAAAACTGCCTATTTCTCCATAATAAAGAGCAATCCCAAGTTGCATTATACGAATAAACATGGGCAACTGTTGATCTGTGATAGAAAGTTTCAAACTCTCTACTAAAGTATGAATCTGTATTTTGAAAAAGACAAAAACATCAATAAAAAGAGTTGATTTAAAGGGAGTGGCATTTAAGTAAAAAAAAAAAGTCAGTCTTAAAATGAGACATCATAAAAGAAACACTCAAACATTTCTAATATTTACACCAAAATAAAATCTACTCTAAAGTCTTAGTAATTAAATAAATTTTGCTATGATGATCAATAAACTTTACACAGAAACTACATATAAGCCTAATGATATAGATACAAATACAATAAAGAAAAGATATATGAAGATTAATATTCAAGATAATTATTCCATAAGAAAAGTTATATAATCAAATACCTATTTTATAACATTAAGAGTATGACAGTACCACCCTCCAAAACAAAAAGATTTCTGTCAAAACCAAGAATAATAAAAATTTTATGATGTCACTTTAGTAAAACTTTTAAAGTTTTTTATTAACCAAAAAGAATGCATATATATCCTAAAATCATATGTTAAGTGGGGAAAAGACTAGTAACTATAAAAATATAATAAATTTTTTTATCAAATATGAAAAACCAAGTGAAATGTAAGTTCAAATAAGTTTTTCAGACAAATTTTAAATAAGGTGTAAATTGCATAAGATTTGTTCAAGTGACAAAATAAATCAATTATAACAAATACAAGACAATAATTACTAGCAAATAGAATACCTAGCAATCGGAGTTCTCCTTCAATGAAGAGACATCAATGAAATATAAACACAGTTTCAGTGTAATAGTTTACGGCTGTTATATAAACACGGGGTAAAACCAATTAAGCCATAAAGGCAAGTCTCTTAGAAGGTTTACTTTGACTAACATATCTGAGTATCTATGAAACATAAAAAAGAAGTAATGGTAATCATCATATTTTTATGATGAGTACAACACAAAAAAAATTATACTTGAAGAGGCAGAAAGTTGTATGAGATGAGTATAAAATATCCTATTTTCAACTTGAACACAAATATTTGAAGTATAAACTAAATATCATATACTAAATAAACCATGAAAAGGAAGAAAGAATGAGGAGTGAGCAGAGGAATATGCAGGCCTATAAGGTGTTATTTTAAATACTGGATTGTACCAATAGCACTAGAGAGAAAATCAGCAAAACCAATAATAAAGAATCTGTCATATATATGCATTAAAAACTCTTTAAAATCAGTTAAAAATAATTAATCCTCAATAGAAAAATGGATAAAGAACTGAAATGGATCATTCAAAGAATAAACAAACAGCCAGTAAATGTATTTTCAAAAACCTAATTTCACTTTAAAACGTCAATTAAACTATATATTATTTATTATTCAACAATTTGACAGTTTCTAGAATATACTGAAGGATACCAACAGTGTAAAATAGGCACTTCCCTTAATGTTCATGGAAGTAGACCCTGGTTAAACCTTTCTAGGGAAAAAAATGGCAATATGAATCATAGGCCTTAAAAAATTTAAACCCGTTAATAAGATAATTTGTAATTATAGAGATCTTTCCTAAGGAATTCATCAAAAATATGGCCAAAGATTTATGTGCAGAATTTCATTCCTCTGAAAAACTGCAAAAAACTTCCAAAAATAGGAGAAATGTTAAATATAAGTAAATCATGCACCCATATGATCTATATCTCATAAACGTCATAATCTTATTTTTTTTGAGTTGGAGTCTCACTTTGTTGCCCAGACTGGAGTGTAGTGGCCGCTCCCAGCCACCGCAGCCTCAACCTGCTGGCTCCGGCGATCCTTCCGCCTCAGCCTTCCAAGTAGCCGGAATTACAGGCATGCGCTACCACGCCCGGCTGATTTTTTAATTTATTGTAGAGATGAGATCTCACTGCCCAGGTGGGTCTCGAACCCGCGGGCTCAGGCAATCCACTCACCTCAGCCTCCCAAAGGCACAGGATTACAGGCTGAGCCACCCAGCCCAGCAAATGTCACAATCTTTAGGACACGTTTGTTTTTTTGTTTTTGTTTTTTTGAGTTGGAGTCTCACTATGTCGCCCAGACTGGAGTGCAGTAGCCGCTCACGGCCACCGCAGCCTCGACCTGCTGGGCTCCAGCGATCCTTCCGCCTCAGCCTTCCAAGTAGCTGGAACTACAGGCGTGCACTACCACGCCCGGCTGATTTTTTGATTTATTGTAGAGATGAGGTCTCCCCAAGTTGCCCAGGCGGGTCTCAAACCCTTGGGCTCAGGCAATCCACTCACCTCAGCCACCCAAGGCGTGGGATTACAGGCTGAGCCACCGAGCCCGGCTAGGACATGTTTGTTTCATAAAAAAAAAAAAAACAGAAAATTATAAAAAGGTTAATCAAAACATAAATAAATAAATTCAAGCGTCACTTAAACGAATATATGTGAAAAGCTGAAAAATAATTAGGGGCCGGGCTGGTGGCTCAGCCTGTAATCCCAGCACTCTGGGAGGCCGAGGTGAGTGGATTACCTGAGCCCACGGGTTCAAGACCAGCCTGGGCAACTTGGCAAGACCTCATCTCTACAATAAAATAAAATTAAAATAATTAGCCAGGAATGCCTGTAGTATTGGCTACTTAGAAGGCTGAGGTGGAAAGATTGCCGGGGTCCAGCAGGTCGACACTGAGGTGGCTGTGAGCATGCCACTGCACTCCAGCCAGGGCAACTGAGTGAGACTTCAACTCAAATAAACAAACAAATAAATAAATAATAAAAATAATAATAATTAGGGTATCTGGAACATTTTGGGAAACCTCAGTCTTTGAGGTGATCAATTAAGTCAAACACATTTCCACAATGGCTCACGCATGTAATCTCAGCAATTTGGAAGGCCAAAACAGGAGGATTACTTAAGCCCAGGAGAATGAGACCTGCATGAACAACACAGCGAGACCTCGTCTCTATTAAAAAAAAAAAATCAAAAAATTAACCAGGCATGCCCCAGCTACTTAGGAAACTGAGGAGGTTAGATTCCTTTAGCCCAGGAGTCCAAGACTGTAGTGAGCCATGATCACATGCCACTTTACTGCTGTCTGGGCAACAGAGTGAGACACTGGCTCAAAAATGTATGACTGGGAGTTGGAAGAATGATGGGACTTACCCAAAATGGCAAATCTTACGTTATAACAGAATTACTAAAAAACTCAAAAATTGAATTATATATACATATACATATATCTATATATATATATATATATATATCATACTGGTATCACATATTTGGTGATTACAGGAGTAAAAAATCCACATGCCAACAAGTTTATTTATGTTAATGAAATGCCATAGCCAATCAGTTTTGAGAACACAAACTTGCTTATATACCGACACTAAGTTTTTCGTCAAGTTTATTAATTTTTACTTTCCTCTAATTTAGCCAAATCCTAGAACACACAACTACATTTGCACAAATGATCTATAAAAGTTATTTTATATAGTAAAGTTTCCATATGTCTATTACTTGCTTTCCATATATCTCGAATTTGCTTTCACATTCCCCAACTTTATTAGCAGATCTAAAGTTAAAGAAAGTAAGCTCATTTCCCTGAGACAGAGACATCAGTACTATTTTTAAATTATTTTCATCTTATTTTTATAATAGAGACAGGGTCTCAAGTGTGTTGCCCAGGCTGGTCTTCAACTCCTGGGCTCAAGTAATCCTCCTGCCTCAACCGCCCAAAGTGCTGGGATTATAGGCCTTAGACACCGCACCTGGCTGAAATTTTAGTTTAAATTTTTTTTCTTGTTTTTAAGTACCATTGAGTTAATTCTTTTCCATGCTTATCTTTGCCAAAGAAGAAAGCAAACCAATATACATTATACACAGTGGGGAAAAAAAGGAAGACTCAGGTGACTGAGAACTACCAAGGAAAAACACGTATATTTGATGTATAAATGTAAAATAAAGTATTTTATATTTTAATAAAACACAGCATAACAAAATAAACTAACATTTATAAAGTGATACTCAAACAGGCATGGTAGTGAATACCAGAGTTCAGACTCTTAAGTCTAGTTCTTCCATCAGGACTGCATTTGTCAGAGGCAAGTAATTCAACAATAAAAATGTATCCTACATTTAAATTTATTAATAGGATCACAAGACACTGTGCGAATTCTTTTTCTAAGATACAATAACAGTGTTCAAAAAAACTGTTAAATAACAAGACAGCAGGATTTATGCTTAGATACTAGCCATACACACTGAAAACATATATACTACCTTGGAGAACAAATTTTAACATGTATCAAAAGACATGTCCTGAATAATTGTCATATTCTAGTGTGGTTACAATTATACTTTCTTATATGATTTCCTCTAACTCCTTGAAGAGAGAAACGCTAATAAACAGTTTAGAAACTAAAAAAGAAAAAAAAAATTACAGTTACAGAAAAAAAAATTCCCCAATATCTCTACAACATGTATAACAAAGCTATAAATATATATTATAGAATAACATTAAAAATAAGCATAAAAAACTTTTTACAAAAACAAATGGCATATATATTTATGAGGTTTATTTCTTTTTGGTTTATAAATTATAATTAGCATGCACAAAGGTCAATAAAAAAAGACATGTAATTTAACTATTAGAAGAACAAAAACACCTACTTTAATAACAGATGGCATCTTGGAATTAAGGTTATCATATGTAAAATGAAGACGAGTTCTGAAGGAACATTTGTATAATAAAGGATCCTGGTAAAATTCTATTTTACCACTGGCATTCCGTTTATCAAGACAAACAGTACAGTCAGAAAAATTGATAACCTTTCTCAGCACCAGATCATTTGCTAAAAAGAAGAGGAAAACATTTTAAGTAAAAAGTTAAAGTAGGGGGAAAAGGCAATTATTATTAATAGTACAAATAGTAACTAAAATAGTAGCAAATAAAATTCACAGAGTATTTAATACATGATGCCAGATCTTAGGCAAAGAGGTTTTCATGTATTATATCATTTAAATCTTCCAACAACCTTATGAAATGGGCACAATTATCCCCATCTCATATATATGAAGAAGAGACAGAATTAATTTTCCCCCCATTTGCATAGCACATAGCTACAAATTCAAGCCAAAATTCTTGAAAATTTCCTAATGGTTCTTTGGCACACTATTAATACAATTCTTAATAATCCATCTGAAAAATAACTTTCTGAACAATAATTATTCATTTAACTTTTATTTTACACTAAAAATTCACTACTACTCTAAACCTATGCTGTCCAATGTTAGTCACCAGGCACACGCAGCTACATATACAAAAAGATTCACACAACACTGCTTTTTTGTTTGTTTGTTTGTTTGTTTTGAGTCAAGGTCTCACTCTGTTGCTCAGGATGGAGTGCAGTGACAAGATCAAGCTCACCACAGCCTCAGACTCCTGGGTTCAAGCTATCCTTCCACCTCAGCCTCCCAAAGTGCTGGGATCACAGACATGAGCCACCAGACCCAGCCCATACAGCAAAAATCTGGAAATAATCCAAATGACCACTGCCAAAGAATAGATAATTAAGTTCTAGTATACATAAACTGCAGAGTATCAGTCATCAGTGGAAATGAATGTTATACAACTACTGCATATGCAACAATATGGAAAAATACTAAAAAAGCATAGTATGGATTAAAAACAGCAATCCCAAAACACAACACACAAGAATACTATCTATAAGAGATGGGTAGAAAGCTTACTTAAAGAAATAGCAACAAAAAAACCTTCCAAACTTGAAGAAAGATATAAATATCTAGGTACAAAAAAGTCAAAGGTCACCAGTCAGGTTGAACCCAAGTTTATAAACCAAGACACAGTATAATTAATTAAACTCTCAAAAATCAAAAACAGAGAAGACCATGAAAGCAAAGGAACAAACGTCATTTAAGGAAGTTCTAATATACCTGGCAACAAACTTGTCAGCAGAAATGTTACAGAGCAGGAGGGAATGAGATGATATACTTGTCAGTAAGTAGCTTGAATGTAAATAGATTAAATTCTCCAGTTAAAAGATATATAGGTCGGGTTCAGTGGCTCAGCCTGTAATCCCAGCACTTTGGAAAACTGAGTCGAGTGGTCTGCCTGAGCCTGCGGGTTCAAGACCAGCTCCGGGAACTTGGCGAGACCTCGTCTCTACGATAAATCAAAAAAATTAGCTGGGCATATTAGTGTGTGCCTGTAGTTCCATCTACTTGGAAGGCTGAGGCGGAAGGATTGCTAGAGCCCTACAGGTCGACGCTGGGGTGGCTGTGAATATGCCACTGCACTCCAACCTGGGTAAGAGAGACTGCAACTTAAAAAAAAAAAAACAACCAAAAGAACCCAGACATACAAGAGAATAACTACTTCACCTGTGAAGACATGCATAGACTAAAAATTCCACATAAATGAAAACCAATAAGGAGAAGTAGCTATATTTGTCAGATAAAATAGACTGCAAGCCAAAAACTGTAAAAAAAAAAATTATATAATGATAAAGGGATCAATATAGCAAGAGGATATAAAAATTATAAAACTATATAAAGATGTGCTATATAAACTATATAAAAAAAAACTATATAAAAATGTGCACCCATCATAAGACCACCTAAATCTCAAAGCAAATATTGATAGGCCTAAAGGAAGACATAAACTGGAATATGATAATAATAGGTCACTTCAACACTTCAGCAATAGTTAGATCATCCAGACAGAAAAATCAAAGAAACTTCAGAGTTAAATCACATTCTAAACCAAATGAACCTAACAGATATTTACAGAAAATTACACCCAACAAACACAGAATACACATTCTTCTCAAGAACACATGGAACATTCTCCAGTATAGAACACAAAACAATTTTAACAAATTTTTAAAAATTGAAACACATCAAGTATCAGCTATTCACAATGGCCAAAATATGAAATTAATCTAAGTGTCCATCAATGGATCAATTAACAAAGAAAATGTGCCCCATATATACAATGAAACATTCAGTCATAAAAACGGAATGAAATGAAATCCTGTCATTAGCAACAGGGATGAATCTAGAGGGCATTATGTTAAGTGAAATAAACTAGGCACAGAGGACAAATACCATATGATCTCACTCATGTGAAATCTAAAACAGCTGATCTCAGAAATAAGCATAGAATAGTAGTTACTAGTGTTGGAGAAGATGGAAGGAGGATGAGAGATATTGGTTAATGGATATAAAGTAAAAGATAGGACAACTGAGTTCTGTTTTTCTATTCCACAATAGAGTAATTATAGTCAATAATAATGTGTTGTATCCTTCAAAATAGCTAGAAAAAAGGATTTTGACATTCTCACCACAAAGAAATGACAACTGTTTGAGGTAATGGATATTCTAATCACCTTGATTTGATCGTTACACAACGTATATATGTACAGAAACATCACACTATACCACATAAATACATATAATTATCTGTCAATAAAAAAACCTTTAAAAACTACTAGTTATTAGTTTTACAAAGCTCAAAAAAATGTAAGTTTATTATTTATGTATACAATCATACCTAATAAAACTTTTTTTGAGGTAAAATTTACATAACACAAAATTCACCAATTTAAAGTATCCAGTAACATGCATTCAATATTCAATGTTGTACAATCATTACCACTATCAATTTTAGAACTTTTCCATCACAAAAATTACATACCCATTAGTTAAACAGCCCTCCAATTCTTCCTTCCTCCCCCAATGCCTAACAACCCACTAATTTACTTTCTGTCTATACAGATTTACCTATTCTGAACAATTTCTATAAATGAAATCTACAATACAGACGACAGGGGTTGCCCGAAAAATGTATACACATTTTAACAGATGGTCACCATAATCAGAGTGTCTGGACACTGATGGTAACCACTTTGAACGCCTTTTGTAATTACAGAAGTCAAACATAACTTGTATTCATCTAATATTGAGTACTACAATTTTAATAGTTTTTTTCCTTTCTTAAAATGTGTATACATTTTGGGGGCACTCTCTATGTGGGCTTTTTTGTCTGGTATCTTTCCTTTAGCATAATGTTTTTTTGGGGTTTTTTGGGTTTTTTTGAGTTGGAGTCTCACTCTGTCACTCAGACTGGAGTGCAGTGGCCACTCCTGGCCACTGCAGCCTCGACCTGCATGGCTCTGGCGATCCTCCCACCTCAGCCTTCCAAGTAGCTGGAACTAGAACTGCAGGCGCGCGCGCTACCACGCCTGGCTAATTTTTGATGTACTGTAGAGATGAGGTCTCGCCAAGTTGCCCAGGCGGGTCTTGAACCCGCGGGCTCAGGCAATTCACTCACCTCAGCCTCCCAAAGCACTGGGATTACAGGCTGAGCCACCGAACCCGGCTTAGCATAATGTTTTCAAGATTCATCCATGTTGTAGCATGTATCAGTACTTTATTTATTTTTATATTAGAATTTTTTTAAAGCAAGAGTGATAAAACTGAAGACAATGGTTAACTCTAGGAGGAAGCAAGGGGAGAGGGCAGGGAAAAGCACATTGGTCATGGCAGAGTGGCCTAGTTACTCAGACAGAAGGTGCTCATTATATTGCTTAATTTTAAAAGTAACATTAAGCTGCTCTGTATTAAAAATTAATAAAAGGGAAAATAATGGTTGCTACCTCAGAAGATTAAAGGATTAATGAACAACATAATTAATGTAAAAGACATTAACGCCAGATCTGACAGTTAATTTGCACTCAATAAATAGAAGATAGTGTTTTTATGGTCTTATCACCACTACCATCATGAGATTTCATATGGTATCACAACTGTAATCCCAGCACTTTTGGAGGCCAAGGTGGGGAGACTGCTTGAGCCCAGGAGTTTGAGACCAGCCTTGGCAATATAAAGAGACCTAATCTACAAAAAATTAAAATTAAAAAAAAAAAAAAATGGTCGGGTGTGGTGGTACACACCTGTAGACCTAACTACCCAGGGGACTGAGGTGGAAGGATCACCTGAGCCCAGGAGGAAAGCCATGATCCATGCCCCTGGACGACAGAGTGAGACCCTGAGAGAGGGAGAGAAGGAGAAAGACAGTTCTCAATCTCCTACCCTCAAGCAATTCTCCTGCCTCAGTCTCCCAAAAGGCTGTGACTACTGGCATGAGCCACCATACTAGGCTTCTCCTTTTGTAAAACATGAAGAGGGAAGCTTGGAAAACTCATGATAATAAAATTGTATTCCATTTCTGCTAGTTCCTAGTTGTATGCCTTAATTAGGCAAGTTAAGTAGTTTTGAGACTCAGTTTCACTTTGCTTTAACCGTTTAACTATGACTTGTCACAAATAAATGAGTACATGACAAAATGAATAAGAAAGATAACATCACTGTAAGAATTATTTTAGAAAAATGCATAAATAATAATAGCAGCTCATTATCTAAGCACTATGCACACTTTGTGTGTGTGTGTGTGTGTTGGAGTCTCACTCTGCTGCCCAGACTGGAGTGCAGTGGCCGCTCCTGGCCACTGCAGCCTCGACCTGCCAGGCTCCGGCGATCCTTCCGCTTCAGCCTTCTGAGTAGCCAGAATTACAGGCATGCGCTACCACGCCCGGTTGATTTTTTGATTTATTGTAGAGATGAGGTCTCACCAAGTTGCCCAGGTGGGTCTCAAACCCACGGGCTCAGGCAATCCACTCAGCTCAGCCTCCTAAAGTGCGGGATTACAGGTTGAGCTACTGAGCCCGGTTTATGTACACTTTTATAAATATTTTCAGAGCATTAACTTATTTAATAAAATAATTCCATAAGGTAGGTTCTACTTTATCCCTGGTTTACAAATAAAGAAACTAAAAAACACAGAAGTAACTCACCTAATTTCATGCACATACTAAGAGGGAAAGCCAGGATTCAAACTCAGTTCCAGCAATTTTAAAGAATACATGGCAAGTCACAAACAAAAGGTGCTCACAATAGTCCCTTTACCATATATCCAAAAATACCCACTCCTTACCCTATCAGAACATGTACCAACAAAACTGACAACTTATTTAATATCTCTCCTGACAAACTCTAAGAGACAGTGTCTATCTCCTTCACAGCTGTATTTTCTATGCCCATCATGTAGAACATAAGTAAAATAGCAATGAATAAAAGGTATTTATTAAAATTTTTATTATTACTTATCAGCTCTTTTAAGATAGGCAGAAGAATGTAACAAGTACCAGTTAAAAGGCAACATCAGTATAATCAAAAAATTCCAAATGTGCTTTGGAATATACAAGCCTAAAACATAAATCAAGTAGATTTTTGCCATTACTGAGTTCCGTAAAAGCAACATGCTCCCTTGTCCCTTTTAAAGTCATTAACAATTCAAACTAAATATCATTCAATTTGTATAGCTATAACCCATAGCACTGTAAAATATACTCATGTACATATATCTACACCTCAGTCAAGACTGATCCTATATACATGATGGTTGTCCCATAAGATTATAATACCATATTTTTATTGTACCTTTTTGTGTTTAGGTATGTTAAGATACACAAATACTTACCACTGTGTTACAACTGCCTACATTATTCAGTATAAAAATATGCTGTGCAGGCTTGTAGCCTAAGAGTAATAGGCTATGCAACATAGCATAGATGTGTAGTAGGCTATACTTTCTAGGTTTATGTAAGTATATTCTGTGATATCCACACAATGACAAAACTGCCCATGATGTATTTCTCCAAATATATCCCCACTGCTAAGCAATGCATGACTGTATTATGCATCACATTTGAAACAAGCATGTGACAGGTAAGACAGGATAGAAATTTTAAAATATTTTTTAAAACAAGTATGGGCTTTCTTAATCTGGAGCGTCTATTAACATCTTGTAATTATAAACTAAATTTGTATATGTGCATTTTTTCCCACAGTAGAGGCATAAAGATTTTATTAGCTTTATCAAAGAGGCAATTGACCCAAAAAAAAAGGTTAAGAATCAAGGCAATCATTTCAATTACAGAAAAATATATATTCTTGATTTACTCACCAGAAATATCCATGAATGCACGATCCCATAATTCACCTACTGTATAGCATTCTGCAGAAGTAATATTCACTGAAAGAACAATATCATCTTCAACATATTTTAGTATAAGATTATTTATAACAATGTTTACATTATTTACAACTCTTCTAATCAGACTCTGCACATAACCTATAAAACAGAAAAAAAGGATTTAATTACCCACAAATCTATCAATAAATAGTTATTTCTTAAAATGTTATTGAATTTATTGTATGTGGAAAGTGGGTATTATTTAGCATATTTCCCAAAAAGAAAACTAAAGCTCAGACAGGTTAAAAGGCTTGCCAAAGTGACACAATAATTAGCAGCAGATCCAGCCCACCAAAAACCATTAACAAGAAGTTTTGTAATGGAGTATTCATGAACTAAGAGAAACCACAAGAATCATATCTCTTTAATAACATGATACTAGATCCCATATAATGATTATCCTATACTGTAAGTACTTTATCCAATTTCTGCATATTGCATAAACATTTTCCAAAATGAAGCAATTAGGATTTGCTAATTATACACTATATTAGAAGGTAAGCTTCTTTAAGCTTCTTTTTGAACCAGCTACCAACATCTATTCCTACTTTAACCATAAAAATATTTAAAAGTTACACCTGGGATAGGAGAAGCATGACTATCATAATGAATTCAATTCTCTTCACTTGCTAATATACAACAGGAAAACAGAGTAGAGGAGAAAAGGCATAAAGAAAATTTAGACAGGAAGAGTTAAAGATTTTTAAAAGAACACCATGAAGATTTTTTAAAAGTATGAAAGTAAAGAGACTAGATATAAGTAAAAAAGAAACAGAAATAATGTTTTGTTTTTAACTAACTCAAAATAGTAATTAGTGAACATTCTATTTCTCCATGGCTTGCTTAGAATCTCCAAAACTTTTCTTTTAATTTCATGCTATTGTGAAATACTCCACAACTTCACTTATGTTTCTCATCTAAGTGTAAACATGGATGAGGAATTTAATTGAAAATATAAATAAGACTAAATACAAACAGCATTTTAAAAAATAGAAGAAAAATATTTTCTTAAAAATTTTCCACTATAAAAAAGCTATTTAAAAGGCAATACATTTCCACCATTTTAAAAAACAACTATTTAAAGGGTAATTAAAATTTTAGCTATTTCATGAAATGACCATATGCTTGTATTCTTTAAGCCAGAACTTTACTGGATAAAACAATCAACTTCTGTCAGCAATTGATACTGTTAACACCTACACTAAAGCCTGCTGGAAGAAAATTTTATTAACTCTATTCAACCGTAACATATTTGCAAAAGCCAACTAATTCATTTATTCCCAATGATGCAAATAGGAAAGAAATGTAATACAATTAGGTTCAAGGTTTTCTCCTATATGGAAACTATTAGCTACTTTTAGAGTGCCAAGTATCATATACTATAAAATTAACATACAAGATACTAACAGATTTAAAGTAACAAACACTCTTCTATGAGAGCAGAATCTAAAATAATTAACAAACTAGACTTTAAAAAGAAATTTTAGATTTTAAGTATCACAATTTTAAACCTTAGAATGTACATTATCCCATATTACTACTCAACACAGATGCTAAAATAAAAATATCATGTTTCTAAGAAGCCAAGTAAGCATGACTAATATTGGTTTCCCTATTTCTCAAAAAAACCTGTCATCAATAGGGAACTCATAAAAACCACTTAAGAGTTCATGAGTTTTTATCTTCACAACAAGATTTTAAAAATTGCACTGGAGAACTATATGAAGCAAAATAAAATAAACATGACATAATATCTTTTTAACTGACAGAACACTACTGATGAATTTTTTAAATCTATTTTTAAATATTTTTTTCACAGTTTTGTATTAAAAACTGACATACAAATTAAGATGAGTAAGCCAATTCACCAAAGTAACAAAATCAATATCTAAAGAACCACTTCTGTAAAAGGCTATTTATATTTCCTTATTAAAAATGCAATGCTAAAATAATAGGAACTTATCAATGGAATAAATGATACATTATCTCCTAATTCCTCATAATAACTTGGTTCTAAGCAAGCCACAGGATAGTATCAAATAGATCTAATACCTCACATCATCTCATACTTGGAGTATATTTGTTCAAATAACATAATAATAATCCAAGTATATTCCACAAGCATCTGAAAATGGAAGGGCACGTTGAGGATGAGAACCTGCAAGTATAATATTAGATAACTCTGAAACATCCTATTGCTAGCTTACCTTTCCAGAAATTCTTATCTACCTCTCCCTGGCCCACAAACCCTTTTTTTCCAAATACACACATCTATGCCTACAAGACCAGATAAAAACACTATAAATTTTCACTAACCTTGTTCAAATTACTATCCTTGTTTAGAATATTTTTTGTCCATTCTCCCTTCTCCTTCAGGCCTAGTATCACTGGCCCTTCCCCTACATCCCCTTCTCCAATGTCTCCCATCCTACACATCAACATTAAGGAGAACTGTCTCTACCACCTTTCCTGGGCTTATGTTACTGCTTGTCATTTGTTTATGTATATGTATACTTATCTTCTCTGATAAACCATGAAATCCTAGAAAGAAAATTCTGTATCATATTTATTTCTGACCAAGTCTTTGTCAAAGTCTGTGATATTATTTCTCTGATATTCTTACATTAAATGGCACATTATTAAACAATTTTGGTTACAAAGAGACACCATCTGCTATTGATTCATCTTAATGTGACACTGGAAAGCTCATTATCAGAAAGTAGGTCATAATCAGTGTCACATTAAGTAGTTCATAATCAGAAATTCCATAAATGATGACATGGTTACACTACATAAAGACATCTTAGTCAAGTTTCCAGTGTAAAACTTATTCAGACATTATGTGGCATCACATTATCAGTGCTGGAAGTCCTAGCCAGAGGAATCAGGCAAGAGACGGAAATCAAGGGTATCAAAATAGAAAAAGAGGAAGTGAAGATATCCCTCTTTGTGAACAATATGATTCCACATCTTGAAAACCCTAATAAGTCTGTCAAAAGCCTCCTTGCACTGATAATTGACTTTGGTGAAGTACAAATCAGTGTGCAAAAGACAGCTGCACTTCTACACACCAGCAACAAGCAGCAGAGAACCAAATGAAAAGAAATATTCCATTCACAACAGCCACCAGAGAAAAGAAAAGAAAAGAAAAGAAAAGAAAAAAGAAAAGAAATACCTTGCATCCACCTAACCAGGAAAGTAAAAGATCTTTACAGTGGGAAGAACTACAAAATGCTACTCAAAGGAATCTAAGATGACACAAATGGGAAAACATTCCATGCTCATGGATCAGAAGAATCAATAATGTCAAGACATCAATCCTACCCAAGACAATCTACAGATTCAATGCAATACCTATCAAATTACCAACATCATTTTTCTCAGACCTGGAAACAACAATACAGAAATTCAAAAAGTAATCAAAAAGAGCACAAATAGCCAAAACAATCCTCAGCAAAAGGAACAAAGCGAGAGGTATCACACTTCCAGACTACAGTAACCAAAACAGTCTGGTACTGGTACAAAAATAGGCACACAGACCAATGGGACAAGCCAGACTCCAGAAGCAAAAACACAGTCTCTCAACCAACTCATCTTCAACAAAGTCACAATAACAACCACTGGGGCAAGGAGACCATATTTAGCAAATGGTGCAGGGAAAACTGGCTGACCACATGCCGAAGAACAAAACTGGACCGCCACCTATCACCATATACAAAAATCAACTCTAAATGGATCAAAGACCTAAACGTAAAACCTCAAACTGCAAAAATCCTAAAAGAAAATGTAGGAAACACCCTTATGTGCATTGGAGTAGGCAACAAATTCTTGACTAAGTCCCCAAAAGTGAATGCCATAAAGCTAAGATAGACAAGTGGGACCTCATCAAACGGAAAAGCTTTTGCACAGCAAAAGAAACCAAGAGAGTGGTGAGACAACCCAAAGAATAGGAAAAAATATTTGCAAATTATGTATCTGACAAAGACCTAACATCCAGGATCTACAAGGAATTGAAACGAGGTGAAAGGAAAAACACAAAACCCCATTAAAAAACGGACAAAGGACATGATCAGACACTTCTCAAAAGATGACAATACAAGAAGCCCACAGACACATGAAAAAAATGCTCTACCTCACTAATCATCAAAGAAATGCAAATCAAAACTACAATGAGATACCACCTAATGCCACTAAGTATGGCCATCATTAATAAATCAAAAAACAACACATGCTGGTGAAAGTACAAAGAAAATGGGACGCTTCCACACTGTTGGTGGGACTGCAAACTAGTTCAACCTCTATAAAAAGCAGTGAGGAAATTTCTAAAAGAACTAAAAGTTGACCTTCCATACGATCCAGCAATCCCTCTTCTGGGAATACACTTGGAGGAACATAAATCATTCTACCAAAAAGACACCTGCACACATGTTTATTGCCACACTATTCACGATAGCAAAAATATGAACCAGCCCTACTGTCCATCTAAAGTAGACTAGATAAATAAAATGTGCTTTTACACAATGAAGTATTATGCAGCCATAAAGAAGAACAAAATATGGACTTTGTAGCAAATTGGATGGAGTTGGGGACCATCATGCTTAGTGACCTACACAGAAACAAACAACTGAATATCACATGTTCTCACTCATAACTGGGACTTGAACAATAAACACGTTAGTACAAAAGAGGGATCAGCAGTCACTAAGTACTACTGTGGGGAGGGGATGTAACAACACAAAGGGTACCTACTTGCATGGAGCCTACTTGTGTAGTTAATCCTTACCTGTATACCACATCTCCATAATAAAATAAAATTTTTTAAAAAGTATATTCAAAATGTAGCATGCTCTCAATAAATGCTAAATGATGTATTTTTTTAAAGTGTGGTTGAGTTACTAGTAGGTGATCTGCGAGATGTCTCTGAATACAAAGGGTTAATCATCTATGGCTGGCTTCCCACTACATCAGAAGAGATGGCTATGACAGAAAACATATGGCTTGCAAAATTTAAAATATTTACTAGCTGACTATTTTACAGAAAATGTTTGCTAATCCTTATGCTAGATGATGATCAAAGATGATTAAGTCACATTTTCTAACCTAGTGAGCAACACAGTTTTTAGCCTAACTATACCCTAAATATTTCCATTAAAGCATGTATGTGTATCTGGGTATGTTGTAATACACACACACACACACACACACACACACACACACACACACACACACACACACACACACTCTGAGTAAAAGGATAAGGAAAAGAAAAGAGATAATTATGTGACAATATCAAGAAAAAGGAAGCTATGCAATGAAACACAACATTTGTCTCTCAGCTAGTAAGCAGACAAGTAGGAAATTTTTTTCAGTAAGTAGATAATAGGGAAAAAAATATCAATTAATTAAGAGACCCTGAAAAACTTAAAGGGCACAATGCCCTTTAAAACCATTTTAGAGGCATACAGAAATTATCCACAAATCACTGCTTCTTATAATGCAAGCCAGTAACAATCAAGGGCTATATAATTCAGAAAACATAGAACTGAATAATCCAGTTGTCTAGTTTAGAAGTGGTCTCACTTTATATTGAGGTAAAGCACAAAAAATACTGAGGGAACCTGAATGAATGGATAAATGAAATCTCTTTCTAAAGAGAAAATTGTCAGCACATTTAACAGGATATGCTAAAATCACAATTCCAAACTGCCATTATTAGCAGTATAATTGAAGTGCTAGTCCTATATATCACTAACTGAAATAAAACATATATTCTTAAAATCTGTCAGATTCAAACTCTTTTGCCCTTACTCAGTAAGAAATAGAATATTATAACCCAGTACAAGTACATACAGACACACAAGTTTCTTAAAATATTGCTTTCACTATATGCCAATGTGCTTTTCTATTCTATGCCATATGCTTTTTTCTATTCTATACCATATATTTTTAAAATGCTTGCCATGACCCACTAAATTGCTTTAACAATGCACTAATCTAGATCCAGTCTGAAAAAGATTGTTCTAGATAACAAGAATAAATACTGCAAAGAGGATGCTAGATATTGATTTGTATTTTTTCTTCAATAGAGTAAAACAAATGACTGTGTATAGGCAACGCCAAAACATGTATCAAAAATCATCTCTGGATTTATATGAATGCCCAAACTCCCTAATTGTAACTACATATCCTGGGAGAAATAACCTTGCCCCAGAAGATGCTGAAAGCAGGAATTCATCTCTACCATGAAAGAACCTTAATATGATTCCCAGGCAGGATAAGGTTGTCAGAAATTAGTCCTCAAATAACCATATGAGTTAAACCTTAAATAAAATGATTTACTATTATCCAACTGGATTCTCAAATTATCCCCCCCTCACTTTTTTTCTTTTAGCAAAATTAAGTTTAGCTGCTCTGCCTCCCAGTAATTGGCCAACAACTTCAGTTATTTTGAACTCTTGAACTGTGGTTTATGCAGCATTAAAGAGGATATAAGCCCTCCTGTTAGGTAAGGCAGAAAAGCACATGCTAATCCAAAAGCTACCTCAAGTAGTTCAGTTATAACACAATTCTGTTATATATTACAAAAAATAGAATGTTTTATATTATTTTTATGATTATATGTTTTGTGACACTAAAAATAGACCAATTCTTCCAAATCTGAATATCAGTCTAAATTCTAATATCAACTATAGAGAGTCATTAAAAATTTAGGACCTGCTTTGTATACATGCAGGTTGACTCATAGAAGATTTCTGTCTGTGAAATCAACAACTGACAATAGCTTTAAAGGTTTAAAAAAACACAAGTTTTTTCTTAGAAAAAACAGAATGTGTAGCAAGAGTCAAAAGTTCAACTGGTTATTCCATGCCAGAATATGGATGGGAAGAGAAAGAGAAAGAGAACAAGAGAGCACAAGAGCACACACTATTTAATTTAATGTACAATTTAATTCCCCAGGATTTTTCCAAAGAGAGAAAGAGAAAAAGAGCAAGAGAGCACACTATTTTAATTCAATGTACAATTTAATTCCCCAGGATTTTTCCCAAAGAAGAAATCAGTAAAAAAAAGTTTAGAAAGTTCTGAAACCATCACACAACTCTAAGCAGAAATGAAAACATTTAGAAGCAAAATATCTTCTGACACCTTCTCCAGCTTATAGTAATTAATCTATCCAAAATTCAGATGGATTACCAGAGCCTGCTAGGCAGAATTCTGAAGAATACAAAGAATCAGTATTAATATCACTATAGCACTAGTTAACAACATTCAACTCAAATGTAACTTAGGACATACACTTGAGGGAGGCAGGTTATGAAAGGGTATACCTAATTCCAGCCTCTTACAAGTAGATGGTGCCAGAAGATTGTCAAAATTAACTAGGTTAGCAGAAAGCTTACAAGCTTTTGGCACAGAAAACAAGTATATACAATGTTCAATATACCTCACAAAAAAGGAGTGACATAAATAAAATCAAAAGAGAAGTGACTGACAGCTCCTAAGTGTAAAAAGGATGAGTTGACATGTAAAGATCATTTTTTTCTTCATTAAATATTTACCAAGGAAGTATTTATTGCAAACCACTACTGTCCTGTGTAAATAAAAACTTCAGGAAATAAAAGAGATGATATAAAAGGCCTGTTTCTCTTTAAAAATTCTGTGATTCCAATAGTGAATGTTAGCACCTCCAGAAACTCGGAGCAATCTAGTTTCTTTTCTCTTTTTACCAAGAAACAAAGGAAACAAATAAGATTATAAGCCTTTGCTTAGAGAGTCTACAAAAAAATTCAAAGAACTTGTTGCAAAAGAGGTTCAAAATTTGAATGAAAGACATTTATTTGTGAGAGCTCTAGACCCAACCTGTTTGGAAGTCAAGCAGCAAGTACACATGCACTTACAGCCTAAAAGTTTTATGACACTGAAAATGTATACGTTACAAAGAACTAAAACAATGATCAGTAACAACAGAAATTTGGTTTTATCAATCTTATTAGTAGTTACCTGGTGGTAAATCAGGATCTGTAGGAGCAGTCTGCTGAATTCTCCGGGGTTTCATCGATGATTTTGGGTTCTCAGTAGTACTACGGTTGGTAGAATTAGAACCACAGCTTTCATGGTCATCCTATTTTTATTTTAAAGAAATAAAAAGAAAAGCACCAATCATATGCAAGAATTAGGAAAAATTTTGTTGAATATGTTCAGTTTATGGCTGATAAGGGTGATAAAACAGCCTTCTAATTTTATTTTTTAGCTCTAAAAACTATATAACCAATTCCATAATTTGCATTCTCAAACAGCATTTAAAAAATAACTAGTAGCTTAAAACTATAAATTCTTTCTTTCTATAGCTGATATCAAAACAAACTACTTAACAATGTCAAAGGATTATTATTAATGACTCCAGCAAAAGAAAAGACTGCCTGATGAATGGTTTTGAACAATGCTCATCACTTTAAGTGAAAAATATATAAGAAGGGTCTTATTTTTTCCCATATTTGTTGTTTATATGTTAAAATACTATTTTTGAATCCAAGCCACCTTAGTCATCTGTAATGACTGATGTTAATCATTCTTAAATCCTTTGCATTCTACTTAATGTTTATTAAATTATTATTCATGTTAGATATAGGATTTAACTGGGTTTCAATATAAATAACACAGAAACAAATAAATATACATATTTTGAAATCTACTCTCTTATTTATAAAATTCAAACGAGTACTCTTTTCCTGCCCTGACTCATCATTTGTATAATGCTCTTACATACCAATTGCTAGATTTACAATAAATTAGATATCATACCTGTCCTCAAATATTTCAAAATCTATCAAACACATATTTAATTAATTCTACAGAAGCAATACTTTTGTTTGTTTTTAAATAACAGGAACACAAAAGGAATCATTCTATTTGGAAAAACTTGAAAGATAAGGCCCTTAAAAATTGAATGTAGGAATGTTTTAGATTAAGATTAGAGGCCAATGGGGGTAGAGGGAGAACCAGAAGTAAAATCAAAACAGTATAATTAATATATGTAGCACAAATAAGGAATGACTGGTCAAATAAGTCCAGAGTATACAGTGCTTAAGATGGAAGTATAATACCAGAAGCTAAAGGCATGAATTAGTACAGTAAAAATGAGGTAATTTAAGAACTATAGAGATATTCACAGCCCTTAATCTAGTTGAACTGTTTCAGGATTTGGTCATTAAGAAGAAGCTGCCAGTAACCTATAAGAAAGGAGATTTAGCAGTTTCCACAGGGATAGGAGTAGGAGCACTAACTGAGTAGCTCAAAACGTGAATGAGAAGTTAAGCTGAAATCATTAAGAATTGCTCTTTCAAAAAGACAGGCAACACAAAGGAGAAAATAGATGGGGTCGTAACATGAGGCAAAATCATCTGGCAATTTCTTATTCCTTTTTTAAGGATAAAAGAGCACATTTTTGCTTTGCATATGCAAAGTGAGACATCAAAGATACCAAACAAAGGGTAACTGATAGTATACTGTGCACCACCAATTCATTAATCAACAATAACACTATTTTATAAAATTTACAAGAATGGTGATAAATTTGGTTTTTCTATTTTATATATTTGAAGAGAAAACTTCAAGAGCAAATAAAATCAATAATCATCACTAATTTACAACCTAACAGGGTACTGGAAGCAAATAACAACCACGATAAGATCTTTAGGAAAAAAAAATTCTTATTCAGTTCCACAGTAAAAAAAATATAATAAAAGATTAGTCTTTTACAAGATAGCACGGCTTCAGATGGTAGTGACACACACACACACACACACACACACACACACACACACACACAATTTGCTTGAAGCTTTGTAGAAAGAAGCAAAAGATGAAAGATAAATAACAAAGAAATGTTCTCATGCTCTTATGTTCACTTTAAGTTACTACAAAACAAACATCACAGGTCATTCCACAAAACAACTTCACTATTCAATCTTTACAATGACATCTTCTGGTATTTTGGGGGATGTTACAGTCTTTAAATACTAAAAGACTACTACTGTGAATAAAATCTTACTGTAATTACCTTTAGTTCAACTTACATCCCTAAAAACGTCCGTAGTCATACACTTCTGCACAACGTTAACATTAAAAGCACACTATTAATTTCTGAAACATGTGGTTGTCTCAAAAGCCCAGAAGTAAAACATGTTCATTAAAGAGATGTGAAAAAGTTCCAAGTGAACAGCCAAAACTAGCATAATTATGAAAATATTTAACACTGAAACCATCTGAAATCACAAACTGTATATAGATTACAGTGATGTCATAATAAACATTCCAGCCAAAATGCACTAAAACTACTGCAGTCCAATAAATCTGGCATATATGAGATGACAAACATTTCAAAGCAAAAGAAAGAAAAAATTATTTTTATTTTATTTTTTAAGTCATTAGCAACAAAACAGGGTAGACTAAAGAAGAGTTTTCACATATTAAAAATAAAAGTGAATAAAGTTTCCCTATAAACTACATGTCTATTATTTAAAAGAAAACAAACTAAATAACTTCATTTACTTACCAAAATTTATTATAAATGATATTTTCATGTGCTTAAAAATGAGCATTAATCATGGTACTCATAGGAATATATACTATGAAACAAAACATCACCAAATGTGCAAACACTTCTTCCTTAATTATCGTTAGAAAATTATGACTACACATATCATAATTAGAAAATAATCCTTTTGATAATTTGAATTTGTTTTCATTTCAAATATATTTTAATTGTATCAACTACAAGTGAGCTTCCATTTAAATCCTGCCCCAACCAAATTAAATAATAAAGTAAAACAAGAATAATTATTAATATTTACTATTAAGACTGGAATTACTTCCATCATTAGTTTTGAATTCATCAACTGCTTTCAACCAATAGGCATCACTTTGGAATACTACACATTTTTACTTTTACCCTCAATCACCAATAAAAAGAAACTCTGTTCTCAAAAATACTACAAAAATATTTTGACATAATTTTTAACCCCAAACACATTACTGTTATATCTTATTTAGGTTGCAATTTTTCCAAAATGTCTGGTAAGTATATTTCATAGCAAAGGAATGTATTCTCTTGGGGACCACATAGCTATTTCTGAAAATATTGCCCTTTGCTCCTCATGAAACAAGTAAGAATGTCATTTCCTTACAACAGTTCCTAATAGAGGGAAAATGTGGCAAACACTGTATGTAAATAGATCCATTACTTTCATACTGACAGATCATGGGTTCATGTTGCATACTTTTTCCACTTCCCCTTTATAAGGCTAGTATACTAAAACTTGAAAACCATTAACTTCCAGATTCACAAAAGTGTAAATAAAATTGAGAACTAAAAACAAGTGACTACAGCATTTTAAGTGCTTGTCTAAAAACAGAGCAAAAGGTTAAGATGCAAGAAAGCGCTGAAGAAGAAGAAACTGATAGATGGTGGAACTAAGAAGTGATGTGCTTTATTCTCTTCAGCCTTCTGACACCAAACTTGGCAAGCAAAAAAGGACTAAGACTCACCTGGCAGTTCTGGTCACAAAGGCTCCTGAAACAGTGGAAGAGGCTTAGAAATCAACTTACCACATGTCTTCTAAGAGATATTCACCTCTGTCCTCTCCAGTAGTAAGTACAATGGAATTGTCAGATGCAATAAAGAATCCCTAAGAGTAACACTGCACTTCAGAGAGTCAGAAAGCTAAATAAAATCACCTACTTAGAAATACACTTGAAGAACAAAAGTGGGAGCCAGGGAAAACACATTCACTAACTTTCATAGTAAAAATGGGAATCTCTGGTTCAATTCTACCTTGATGGCAATAATAATAAACTTAATTTTGGTCATTAAAAAAACAAATATGCTTAAATAAAGAGGAATTTATAGCACCAACCTCTTCACAAATTGACTTTAGCCCACAGGGGAGGCTGCTTCCATCTTCTCTCCCAACAAGGGTAGGAACAAAGGCTTATGATAGACTAGGAAAGAAGGGAAAAGAATTGACCCTTCCTTGCATTCTTTTTACTTTTTCATCTCAAAAGAAAGACTAACCAACGTGACCAAAGCTGATATGCACTGACCACATTTTAGTAATAGAAAAGATCACTGTACTACTCACTATAAACACTTCTGTGGGGTGGGGTCTCTCTTCAATCTCTGAGATCCATGCTGCTCAGTATTACAGGACCAGAGCCATTTTCCCCAGGTGACTCAACCATTTGCCATCTCCTCTGCCTTCTTTTCATCCACATAGCCACCTGACCCAGGATACTGGCCTAGCCACAGATAAAACTATCAAACTACACCAGGCACATATTAGGGAAATAGTAAAACATATTCAGAAAAATTTGTTCTTTATAGCTGTCTACAACATCCTTTTCCTTCATACTGGTGGGTATATAACAGATTGCCATCTCCTCCTTTTTTTAAACCACTGAATTGAAAATGTGAGACTCACTCTGAGATATGGAAGGTGAAATAGGCAGAAATTCAGGGAGAAAAAACGAAAAGTATATACAGAAACATCCCAGCCTAAACCACCATCTAATTTTTACAATAATTCACCGAGGGAAATTGGGTTCTTTAAGCAAGTTAATATAACCATACTTTGTTTTCTTATATATAACCCCCCACAGCAAAAAATGCCTGAGCAAAGTATGTGTTAGGCACTTTCAGAGAAAATAAGTAGTATAATAGATGATATAGCCTTATCCAAATATTTTATATAACTAGATAAGAAACAGTACATATATATACATACACATATGTTTAAAAGTTAGCAATTTAAGAGTTAACCAATGATTATATGTGTCACAAAGAAATAACAGTTACCTTTATTGGGCACATATATGTACCAGACAGCAAGTATTTCAAGGACAAGAAAACTACAGCTTCTCTTAAGGGAAGCAGGGAGAATGGGAAGGAAGGAGAAAGGCAGAAATGGAGGAAAAAGAAATAGGAAAAAATCTGTATTTATAATACTTCCAACAAGTCACATACTGCTAAAGACAGTACCTTGATATCTTTTTTTAATACTCCTCATCAACCCTATGAATGCAAAAATATCCCCATTGTATAGATGAGGAAACTAAAGCATAAAGAGATTAAATGGTCTAAAATCACACAGCTATTAAATGGCACAATTCTAACCACTCTGCCCTACTTTCTCCCTATGAGAAAAAGCTAACTGAAAAGTACCATTAAACACCACATATTCGGAGAAGGAAGAAATCAGAGTGAGGTCAACAAGTTAGGAAAACATCAAAAAACACATGAAGCTTTAAAAAAGACTGTGCGCTGGGGGGGCGGGGGAAGGAGGCTGAACAAAGAAAAGTAAAAAAGAAAGCATACGTCTTATTGACACGAGAATGGGTGGCCCAATTTAGGTTAAATAAAGAACAGTGAAATATCAGACTGTAAAAAAAAGCTAGCGCAAACAGCAGACGTCCATGAATATTAGTCCAAGAAATTTAAGACTTCATTCTACATATTGGTGACCCAATAAAACTTGTAAGTGGAAGAATAATAAGGAAATACAGTATTATAATAAGTAATATTATTATATTATTATAACTAATACAGTATTCCATTCAGTAAGAATATTCTAATTATGTAACAGAGAGGAAAAGCAGAAATACCAACAATCAATAGATTATAAAGCTTAGAAATTAAATGATGAGAGAAGAAGCAAGAGATTTTTTCCCCTTTCCAAAAGAATTTTTTAATTTTTTAAACTTTTTATTTTAAAGATGTGGGGTACAATTACTAACATAATTCTTCTCAGACCTGAAAAAGACAATACAGAAAATCATATGGAAACATAAATGACCATGAATAGCCAAAACAACCCTTAGCAAAAGAAACAAAGCAGGAGGAATCACACTTCCAGACTTCAAACTTTACTATAAGGCTACAATAATCAAAACAGGCTGGTGTTGCCACAAAAACAGGCATACAGACCAAGGGAACAGAATAGAGATTCCAGAAGCAAAACCTCAATTTCTCAACCAACTCATCTTTGACAAAGCCTCCAGCAACAACCACGGGAGGAGAACCTATTCAGTAAGTGGTGCTAGAAAAACTGACCACATGCAGAAGATTAAAACAGTACCCCTATCACCATACACAAAAATCAACTATACATGGATCAAAGACCTATATGTAAAACCTCAAACTATAAGAACCTTAGAAAAAGCCGGAGACACCCTTATGGAAATTGGAACTGGTAACCAATTCCTGATCAAAGTCCCAAAAGCCCATGCCAAAAGAGATAAAATAGATGAGTGGGACCTCATCAAACTGACAAGCTTCTGCAAAGCAAAAGAAGCCATCAAGAAAGCAGAGAGACAGTCCACATTATGGGAAAAAATATTTGCCAACTGTATATCTGACAAAGGCCTAACATCCAGGATCTACAAGGAACTCAAACGTGCCGAAAGGAAAAAAAAAAAGCCTGATTAAAAAATGAGCAAAAGACATGAATAAATACTTCTCAAAAGAAGATATACGGGCAAAGAACAGACACATGAAAAAGTGCTCAGTCTCACTAATCATCAGAGAAATTGCAAATCAAAACCACACTGAGATATCACCTAACTCCAGTAAGAATGGCCAACATTAATAAAACAGATGCTGGCGAAGATGTGGAGAAAAAGGAACGCTTCTACACTGCTGGTGGGAATGCAAACTAGTGCAACCTCTTTGGAAGACAGTGTGGCGTTTCCTGAAAGTACTAGAAATTGACCTTCCATATGACCCAGCAATCTCCCTATTGGGAATATACCCAGAGGAACTCAAATCATTCTACAAAAAAGATATCTGCACATGTATGTTTGTTGCAGCTCTATTCACAATAGTAAAAACATGGAACCAACCATGCTGCCCATCGAAACTGGACTGGATAAAAAAATGTGGTATATATAAACAGTGGAGCATTATGCAGTCATAAAGTAGGACAAACATATGGACTTCATAGCAACTTGGATGGATTTAGAGTCTGTTATATTCAGTGATCTATCACAGAAACAAAGAACAGAGTACCATGTACTCTCACTCATAAGTGGACCTTGAACAACTATCATAATACTATAAGAAAGAGATTGGCAAGCCGGGCTCGGTGGCTCAGCCTGTAATCCCACGCCTTTGGGAGGCTGAGGTGAGCGGATTGCCTGAGCCCACGGGTTCGAGACCCACCTGGGCAGCGAGACCTCATCTCTACAGTAAATCAAAAAATCAGCTGGGTGTGGTAGTGTATGCCTGTAATTCCGGCTACTCGGAAGGCTGAGGCGGAAGGATCGCCGGAGCCCAGCAGGTCGAGGCAGCAGTGGCCAGGAGCGGCCACTGCACTCCAGTCTGGGCGACAGAGTGAGACTCCAACTCAAAAAAAAAAAAAGAAAGAAAGAGATTGGCAGTAGTAGGAAGCTGCCGGAGGGGTGGAGAAGTGGGGGAGTTTGGGGGGGAATGGCAATAGTGGGAAACTGCTGCTGGAGGGGTGCAGACACACCTCATCACCAAGGGTACCTACATAATGAACATTTGTATACCTAACCCTGAATTATACACATCTTTATTTTTATGTATTTATGTATTGATTTATTCTTTATGAAAGATGTGGGGTACAATTCAGGATTAGGTATACAAGTGTTCATTATGCAGGTAAATCTGTTGATAAGGTGTGGAGTTTTTTTAATGTTAGCACCTCAAAATAAACATGTCTAAAACCAAACTCTGCAACTGATTCAACTCCTTTTTCTCTTACTCCCACTGATCCCCTGCAAATTCTCAGTCCGTTATTCTCTAATTCAATTAATGACACTATTATCTTCTCAATTTCCTAAGAAAGCAAAACATGGTATTACTTTTATGTCTGCCCTAACTTGGCAAAATGATGCTAATGAGCTTTGCAAATTTCAAGGTAGAAAAATAGATGTTTGACCATGAATCGAATAGGATGACTACTTTCTAAGCTCCAGACTACCCAAGAAATGTTGAATTTTTTTAAAATCTAATTTTAAAAGTAAAAAGGGCTATTCAACTTTTGATAAGTGGCATTTCTAATGAAGGCACATCATATATGTACAAAGGGGGCCTGAATGTGTACTAGAGGAGATCAAAACAGAAATCAGTTAGATACTCAGGATTCACTTAAAATATCAATAGAAGTAATATTTGAAGGCACTGTGATAGTTCATGTCTGTAATCCCAGCTACTCAGGAGGCTGAGGTGGGAGGATTGTTTAAGCCAAGGTGTTAAAGGCCACATTGAGTAACATAGTGAGGCCCTTTTTTTTACTTTTATTCTTTTTGAATTGGAGTCTCACTCTGTCAACCAGGCTGGAGTGCAGTGGCACACTCATGGCCACCCCAGCATCAACCTGCTGGGCTCCGACGATTCGTTCACCTCAGCTTTCCAAGTAGCTGGAACTATAGGCGCTCGCTAATGCCCGGCTAATTTTTGACTAATTGTAGAGATAAGGTCTTGCCAAGTTGTCCGGGCTGGTCTCAAACCCGCAGGCTCAGGCAATCCACTCACCTTGGCCTCCCAAAATGCTGGGATTACAGGCTGAGTCACTAAGCCCAACCAGAGATTCCATTCTCTTAAAAAAAAAAATTAATATTCAATCATTTAGATTTCTAATAAAAAGAAATAAAATGATTTATGCATCAGATAATATGACAGACTAGATAAATGAAAACATTTAGGATAGGGAAACAAGAAATGCTAGGAATAAAGTAAAAAAGAAGAAAGTTTTAGCCAGATTTAAGCATTGCACCAGACTGAAAAAGACACGGAGCTATGTAAAAGGTGCAAAACCTGGCAGGTGAGGAAGCAGGTGCAAAACCTGGCAGGTGAGGAAGCAGGTGAGGAATAAACATGACTCAAAATGGTTATGTGAGGCAGGAGACAGTTAGCAGGCTCAACACTTGAAACCAGTAATGAAGTGAAGCCCCAGTTCTTGAAAGGAAGCTGAAAAAAGGTACTGCCAACTGCTGCCTAGAACTTACCCAGAAGTTTCACAGAAAGGCTGTCAGAAGGAAATAAACCACACGAAAAAGAACAAAGATGAGCAATTGTATGGTATCACCCAATATCAACAAGACTTGATCCTAAATTAGAGACCAGAGAAAGTAACTATAAAACTACTAGACAAGTAGGAATGAGCAGAGGAAGGGCTTGAGGAAGAGGGCAAATGAAAAGAGAAAGATAGGGAGAGAAAGAGAGAAAATGGTGAAATAGATAATGACTCTTCTATTCAAAATAACCTTAGAAAATGCTATTTTAAAGCACACAAAGAAATCTAAGCTAAAACAGCTACAGAAATCATAAGGGGTTCAGAGACTAGCCCACACAGTTGGCCACCATCATGGGCAACCACCTGCACATACCACCCGAGGGCCTGGGAACTGGCCTGTCTAGTCTGCCATTGTTGGCATCTGCCACTTGGAAGCCCAACAAATGACCTGCCACTGTAACTGCCATGACAATGCAACAGATACAGCTCAGGGGCCACCATTTCCACCACAGCCAACCAAGAAAGCGACCTGGACAACCCAAAACCAGCCCACCTGGACCCATCACCATCACCTGCATACACCAACCAGTGGCCCAAAGACTAGAATGCCCAGCCCACCACTAGACTAGAATGCCACCAAAGATTAGAATGCCAAAGAACTGGCCTACCTATCTTTCCCCTCCCAAGCAAAAGTCATGCCATAACCTAAACTAAGATTCGCAAACTAGGTACCTGAGGAAATCACAGACACCAATGACATTGATTACAGCCAAAGAAATCATATAGAGACTACACTACTGTGCCCCCATAATCAAAGCCCTCTACACAAGCAATATCGTAGATACATCTATAGGAAAAGTCTTTCCCAGTGAAACACAATCCACAAGACTGGAAAAGGTGATTGTTATACCAGCCACACAGATATAAATGTAGGGACACATAAAACATTTTTAAAAACCAAGAGAACATGACAACTCCAAAGGATCACAATAACTCATCAGTAACAGATCCCAATGAAAAGAAAATCCATAAAATGCCTGAAAAAGAATTCAAGATGATTATTAAAGAACTTTAGTGAGACACAAGAGAACACAGATAAATAATAGAAATAAATCAGGAAAACAATTCATGATCTCAATGAGAAATTCAACAAAGCTATAAATATTAAAAAAAAAAAAACACCAAACAGAAATCCTACAACTGAATAATTCAATGAGTGAAATAAAAAATACAATCAAGAGGTTCAACAATAAACTAGATCAAGCAGAAGAAAAAATTTCTAAATTTGAAGATAGGTCTTTTGAAAGAACCTTGTCAAACTTTAAAAATAAAAAAAGGTCTATGTGTACAGGAGAAACCAAAAAGCAACCAAACATTCAAATATGGAGAATTCCAGAAGGAAAAGAGATGGGCAAAGGCATAGAAAACCTATTTAATAAAATAACAAAAAATAAAATAACAGCTGAAAACTTCTCAAGTCTTGGAAGAAATATCCACATCAAGATACAGGAAACTCAAGATCCCCAACTAGATTCAACCAAAAAAGGTCTTCTCCAAGACACATTATATTCAAGCTGTCAAAAGTCAAAGACAAAGAAAAATACTAAAACAGCAAGAGAAAAGCAACAGGGCCCATATAAAGAAATTATCATCAGACTACCAACAATATTTGTCAGTAGAAACTTTAAGGGCAAGAAAGAATGGAATAATATATTCAAAGTGCTAAAAGGAACAAAACAAACTGTCAGCCAAGAATATTGTATCCTGCAAAGCTGTCCTTAAAAAATGAAGAGGCCAGGTGTGACGGCTCATACCTGTAATCCCAGTACTTTAAGAGGCTAAAGCAGGCAGACTGCTTGAGCCCAGGAGTTCAAGACTAGCCTAGGCAACATAACGAAATCTCATCTCTACAAAAAATTAGCTTGGCATGGTGGCATGTATAGTCCCAGCTACTCATGATGCTGAGAAGCAGCCTGGCTGCTGTGAGCTGTGATCATCATGATCATGCCACTGCACTCCAGACTGGGCAACAAAGTGATATTCCAACTAAAAAAAAAAAAAGAAGAAAAAATAAATAAAGTCTTTCCAAGACAAGATAAAACTAAAGGAATTCATCACCTTCTTCTTTTTTTTTTTTTTTTTTGAGTTGGAGTCTCACTCTGTCACTCAGACTGGAGTGCAGTGGCCATTCCTGACCACTGCAGCCTCGACCTGCTGGGCTCCAGCGATCCTTCCACCTCAGCCTTCCAAGTAGCTGGAACTGCAGGTATGCACTACCACACCTGGCTAATTTTTTATTTATTGTAGAGATGAGGTCTCGCCAAGTTGCCCATGTGGATCTCGAACCCGCGGACTCAAGTAATCCACTCACCTCAGCCTCCCAAAGCCCTGGGATTATAGGCTAAGCCACCGAGCCCAGCTTCATCACCTTCTTGACCACCCTACAAGAAATGCTTATGGGAGTTCTACATCTAGAAAACACAACACAATATAAAACTCACTGATAGAGCACATACACAAAGTAGTTAGAGAAAGGAGTCAAATGTTACCACTAGAGAAAAGAACCAAATCACACAAATAAACAATGAAAAGGTAGAAACAAAAAATGTACAAAACAACCAGAAAGCAATTAATGAAATGACAGAAATAAGTCCTCACCTATCAATAACCTTGAACGTAAGCACATTAAATTCCTCAGTTAAAAGTTACAGATGGGCTCAATGGTATAAAACCAATAGTAATAACCATGAACTAACTAGAAATTGCTGATAAAATACTTACTTCACCTGTAAAGTCAAACAGATAAAAATGAAGGACTGGAAAAAGATATTCCCCATGAACAAAAGCAAAAAAGGCAAGAGGAGTAGCTATACTTATATCACACAAAACAGACTTTAAGTCAAAAACTATTAAAAAAAAAAGACAAAGAAGGTCATTAGATAATAATAAAGGGATCAATTCAGCAAGAGGATATAATAACTCTAAATATATATGTACCTAATACCACAACACACCAAGATATACAAATATTAAAGGAAATACTAGATCTAAAAGGAGAGATACAGTCAAACACCATAATAGTTGGAAACTTTACACCCCACTCTCAGCACTGGACAGAATTTCCAAACAGAAAACCAACCAAAAGAAAAAAGAAAGAAACAAAAAACCCATCAGAATTAGACTGCACTTTAGACCAAATGGGCATAACAGAAATTTACAGAACATTTAATTTAATAGAGGTATAATGCACATTATTCTCATTAGCATATGAAACATTCTCCAGTAAAAATCATATGTTAGGCTACAAAATAAGTTTCAACAAATTTTTTAAAATCAAAATTATGTCAAATATCTTCTCAGACCACAATGGAATAAAATACAAATCAGTAACAAGAGGAACTTTGTAAACTGTACAAGTACAGGGAAAATAAACAACATGTTCCTGGATAATCAGTAGATCATTAAAGAAATTAAAAAGAAAATAAACCACAAAGAACTAGAAAAGAATAAATCAAACATAAAATTAGTAAAAGGAAAGAAATAATAAAGAGCAGAGTAGAAATAAACTAAATAGAGACTGAAAAAAATGCAAAGCCTCAATGAAATTAAAAGTTAGTTTTTTGAAAAAATAAAACAAAAGCAAAGAATCATGAGAATATTACAAATGACTATATCCTAACAAATTAAAAAGCCTAGAGAAAATGGACACATTCATTGACTCATACAACCTATCAAGAATGAACCATTAAGAAATAAAAACTAATGATTAACCATTAATGTTTAATGAGATGAATCAGTAAAAAAAACTCTCTCAAAAAAACAAAACCAAGAGGAACTGAAGTCTACCAAATGTATAAGGAAGAACAAACATCAAACTATATCAAAAAGTTGAAGAGGAGGGAATGCTTGTTAACTCATTCTATAAGGCCAGTATTAGTCTACACCAAAACCAGACAAGACACAACAACAACAAAATACAGGCCCATATCCCTAATGAACATGAATTTAAAATCCTAAATAGAATACAACAACACATCAAAAACATACTATACCATCAACTGGTAGAATTTATTCCAGATATGCAAGGATGGTTCAATATACACAAAACAATAAATGTAAAACATCACATCAACAGAATCAAGAAGAACTTACAAAGGTAAACCTATCAGACAAACAGTAGACTTCTCAGAAGAAACCCTATGAGCCACAAGGGATTGGGGTCCCATCTTCAATCTCCTCACACAGAATAATTGTCAGCCAAAGACTTTATATCCTGCAAAGCTAAACGTAATAAATGAAGGAGAAATGAAGTTCTTCGCTGACAAGCAAACACTGAGGAAATTTGTCACCACTAGACTGGCGCTACTTGAAATACTCAAAGGAATTCTAAATACTGAAACAAAAGGTCGAAATACACCGGTAGAAAAATGCTGGAAATTATCAAGTTCACAGGTCTTATGAAACACCATAAAAAAGAAAAACTAAATAAATAAAACCAGCATAATGACTACAATAGTGCCATACATATAATTAAGTCTAAACGTAAATGATCTCAATGCACAGTTAAAAAGACACAGACTGGCAGAATGGATTAAAAAGAAAACACACACAACCCAATTATCTGCTGTATTCAAGAAACCCACTTAACTCATAGACTCCTACAGACTCAAGGTAAAGCAACGGGGAAAAGTATTCCACACAAATGGAAATCAAAAACGAGCAGGAGCAGTCATTCTCATATCAGATAAAACAGACTTCAAATTAAACAGTAAAAACAGTAAAAAAAAAAAAACAGTAAAAAAAAAAAAAAGATGGCTACTGTAGGCCAGGCTTGGTGGCTCAGCCTGTAATCCCAGCACTTTGGGAGACTGAGGTGAGTGGATTGCCTGAACCGCCTGGTTCGAGACCATTCCAGGCAACTTGGCAAGACCTCATCTCCGCAATAAAAAATTAAATAAAAAATTAGCCAGACATGGTAGCATGTAGCTGTAGTTCCAGCTACTTGTAAAAGGCTGAGGCAGAAGGATCACCGAAGTCCAGCAGATCGACACTGGAGTGGCTGTGAGTGTGCCACTGCTCTCCAGCCTGGGTGATAGAGTGAGACTCCAAAAAATAAAAATAAAAAAAGATGGTTACTGTATAATGATAAAAGGATCAATTCAACAACATAACAATTTTGAAATATATATGTGCCTAACACCAAAGCCCCCAGTTTTATAAAACAAAATCTGCTAGATCTAATTTAAAAAGAGAAAGCATACAATAACAGCGGAAGACTTCAACATTCCACTGACAGCAACAGACAGATCAAGGCAGAAAGTCAACAAACAAGCATTGGATTTAAACAGAACTCTAGGAAATGGAACTAACAGACATCTACAGAACATGCTATACCAAAACTACAGAATATATATTTTTCTCATCAGTACATGGAACGTTCTTCTTGAATAGATCAAGATAGATCATATCTTGATAGGCCACAAATCAAGTCTCAATAAATTTTAAAAAATCCAAACTGTATCAAGCATCTTGTCAAACCACAGTGGAATAAAACTAGAAATCAACTCCAAGAAGAACTTGAAAATCCAAACAAAACATGGAAGCTAAACAATCTGCTCCTAAATGATCCTTGGGTCAACAGTGAAATCAGTTTGAAAATTTAAAAATTCCTCAAAACAAATTACAACAATGAAACAAGTTATCAAAACTTCTGGGACACAGCCAGAACTGTGGTCAGAGGGAAATGTAAAGCACTTAAGGCCTACATTATTAAGAATGAAAGATTGCACAACGACAAGCTAACATCACACCTCAAAGAACTAGAAAAACACACACAAAAAAAAAACCCAAAGCAAGCAGAAGAAAACAAACAAGTTTAGAGTAGAACTAAATGAAACTGAAATTTTAAAAAAATACAAAGGATCAATGAAGCAAAAAGTTCATTCTAGCTAGAATAATAAGAAATGAAGAGAGAGGATTCAAATTAAGTCGATTAGAAATTTATAAGGAGAAATTACAACTGATACAACGAAAATTCAAAAGATCATCTGAGACTATTACAAACATCTCTATGCAAACAAACTAGACAATCCAGAGGAAATAGATAAATTCTTAGAAGCGTACAACCCACCAACCTTGAATTGGGAAAAAATAGAAACCCTGAACAGACCAATAACAAGCAGCAATATTGAAACAGTAATAAGAAGTCTCCCAAAAAAAAAAAGTCCATGATTTGATGGACTTACAGCTGAATACTGCCAGACTTCAAAAAAAGAACTGGCAGCAATTTTACTGAAGTTATTCCACAATATTGAAGAGGAGGAAGCCCTCCCTAATTCAGTGTATGAGGCCACTATCACTCTGACACCAAAACTAGGAAAAGACACAACAAAAAAGAAAACTACAGACCTTATGATCATAGACGCAAAAATCCTCAACAAAATATTAGTAAACTGAATTCAACGGCACACTAAAAAAAAAATTATACCACAAACAAGAGGGTTTTATCCCAAGGACACAAGGGCAGTTCAACATATACAAGTCAATAAATGTGATCCACTACCTAACCAGAATTAGTTTTAAAAATCATAAGATCATTTCAATAGATGCAGAAAAACCATTTGATAAAATCCAGCATTCCTTCATAATTAAAACCCACAGCAAAATAGACATAGAGAGACTATCCCTCAAAATAATAAAACCTTATATGACAAGCCCACAGCCAATGTCATCCTGAATGAAGAAAAGTTGAACACAATCCTCCTTGGTACTGAAACAAGGCAAGGATGCCCACTTTCACCATTACTATTCAAAACTAGTATTGGAAGTCCCAGCCATAGTAATCAGACAAAAGAAAGAAAGAGAGGGTATCCCAATTGGAAAAAAAAATCAAACTACTCCTGTATGCTGACAATATGATCTTATAACTAGAGAACCCTAAAGACTTCTCCAAAAAACTCCTAGACTTCATAAGTGAATTCAGTAAAGTTTCAGGATACAAAATCAATACACACAAATCAGTAGCACTGCTATACACCAATAGCGACCAAGCTGAGAATCAAATCACTAATTCAATTCCATTTAAAATAGCAGCCAAAAAGCTAAAACACCTAGGAGTATATTTAACCAAGGAGACAAAAGGTCTCTACAAAGAGAACTACAAAACTCTGAAAAAAGAAACTACAGAGAACACAAATGGAGAAACATCCCATGCTCACAGATTGGAAGAATCAAAATGACCATATTACACAAAGTAATCTATAGATTCAATGCAATCCCTATCAAACTACCAACATAATTTTCCACATAATTAGAAAAAAAAACCTAAACCAAAAAAGAGTTAGAATAACTATCGCAATCCTAAGCAAAAAGAATAAAGCTAAAGGCATCATATTACCTGACTGCAAATTATACTACAAGGCTGTAGTAACCAAAATAGCATGGTACTGGCACAAGAGCAGACACATAAACCAATGGAACAGAATAGAGAATCCAGAAGTAAACGAAAATACCTACAATAGACTGATCTTAGGCAAAGTGGACAAAAGCATAACACAAAGGAAGGACACCCTTTTCAACAAATGGTGCTAGGAAAATTGGATAACTACATGCAAATAAATGAAACTTGATCTGTATTTCTCTCCATATACAAAAATTAAATCAAGATGGAGTAAATACTTAAATGTCAGACTGAAACCATAAAAATCCTAGAAAACATAGGAAAAACTCTATGGATATCGGCCTATGCAAAGAATTTATGGCTGAAACCCTAAAAACAAACAGCTAAAGCAAAAATAAGTGGAACTTAATTAAACTAAAAAACTTCTGCACAGCAAAAGAATCAACAAAGTACACAGGCAACCTACCGAATGGAAGAAGATATTTCCAAACTATACATCTGACATGGGATTAATACCCAGAATCTACAAAGAACTCAAATGAGCAAGAAAAAAGCAAATAACCCCATTAAAAAGTAAACAAATGACATGAACAGACATCTCTCAAAAGACACACAAAATCAAGAAGATATGCAAATGGCAAACAAACCTATTTTTAAAAGCTCAACATCAGTCATCATCAGGGAAATGCAAATTAAAACCACAATGAGATACCACCTTACACCAGTAAGAATGGCCATTATTAAAAAATCAAAACCCAGATGCTGGCCTTGATATGGAAAAAAGGGAACACTTAAACACTGTTGGTGGTACTGTAAAACAGTACAAGCTCCACAGAAAGTGGTATGGAACTTACTCAAAGAACTAAAAGTAGATCTACCACTTGATCCAACAATCCCACTACTAGGTTTCTACACCATGGAACAGAGGTCATTGTATAAAAAAGACACCTGCACCCACATGTTCATCGCAGCACAATTCACAATTGCAAATATATGCAATCAACCTAAATGCCCATCATCCAATCAATGGACAAGGAAAACATGGTATATATACACTGTGGTATACTACGCAATCATGAAAACAATGAAATCACGTCCTTTGCAGCAACATGGATGGAGCTGGAGATCATCCTACGTGAACAGTCTAAGAAACAGAAGAACAAACACCACAAGTTCTCACTCATATGTGGGAGCTAAACAAAGATCAAATGATAGACACTGGGGACATCAATAAAGCAGGGAGGGAGGAGGATGTTTAAAGTTCAGTAACTACCTATGGGGCACAATGTTCACTATCTGGGTAATAGGCCGCCTAAGATCCAATCTCCAACACTACACAATATGTTCATGAAGTAAATATGCACGTGTACCCCGAATCTAAATTTTAAAAAAAGAAAGAAAAGTAATCATAAGTTGAGTTGATCCTGCAGAAATAATAGTCAGCAACATAACAGCTGAAAAAAGAATATAAAAGGCGGAAGGAAAAATAAGAAGTGAGAGTTACTAAATGAAATAGGTTATGTAGACACCTGGTCAAGAGGAAACGTATAGATAATATAAGTCTCTGAGGGAGTATATTGGAAACATAGAAAACAAAGGGAAAAATTCATTTTATTACTCTTTTTATTTACTTCTGTATCATCCGAATTATTTTGCAACAAGCATAACTTTCAAGACAAAAAAATCATAAGCAGTGAAATATTTAACCTTGTGTGGTTATAATTAATTACACTTAGTATGACATTGGGACTGTTCTAGAAATCTCAGGATACACTACCATACTATATACTACAATACTAAAAAAGAACTAAAGTTTTTGCAGAAAAAATTCATATATTCATTCAGAAAATCTTCAAATTATTTCACTGGATAGAAAATTTCTTCATACATTAGGATGGTAATAACCCACTAACAAGATAAATTACATTTTTTTATTATTATTATTTTTTGAGTTGAGGCCTCACTCCATCGCCCAAGTTGGAGTGCAGTGGTACACTCACAGCCACCCCAGCATCGACCTGCAGAGCTCAGGCAACCCTTCCGCCTCAGTCTTCCAAGTAGCCAAAACTACATGTGAGGGCTATCATGCTCTGGCTAATTTTTTTATTTATTGTAGAGATAAGGTCTCGCCAAGTTGCCCAGGCTGTTCTTGAACTCATGGGTTCAGGCAATCCCCTCACCTTGGTCTCCCAAAATGCTGGGATTACAGGCTTGAGACACCACACCCGGCCAAAGCACATATTTTAAGATAATCAAAGGACTAAAAAAAATTCACGGCAAAAGTAGCAAGAAATTTTTTCAAATGTATTAATCATCTTTGTGTGTGTGTGTTGGAGTCTCAGTCACCAAGACTGGAGTGCAGTCATACTCTCACAGCTACAGCAGCCTAGACTTCTTGACTCAGCCTATCCTTCCGCCTCAGTCTTCCAAGTAGCTAGAACTACAGGTGCGCACCACAATGCCTGGCTAATTTTTCTGACTTATTGTAGAGATGAAGTCTCGCCAAGTAGCCCAGACTGGTCTCGAATCCCTGGGTTCAGGCAATCCTCTTGTCTCTGTCTCCCAAAGTGCTGGGATTACAGGTGTGAGCCACTGTGCCCTGCCTTAATCATCTTTTTAAGAGTAATTTATATATGCTTTAAAGTTTTCTGCCAGTGCTAATCCAATTTCCAATTTCCTTTTTAAATTCAACACAGTGAATATAACAATATCTCCTGGGCCATTCTGAATATAATCTCCAAGAACCACAACCCTGAATGGTGATGATAATTTATTCAGTAATATTACATTATTCTGTTATTCTCAGATCAACCTGTTATAAAGCTATGTATATATGTGTGTGTGTGTGCGTGTGTGTGTGTGTGTGTGTGTGTGTGTGTGTGTGTGTATACAGACACACAGAGAAATTAGAATGTATAGGCGTGTGTGTACATATACAGACACACATACTCTAATTATTTGTTAGACCCATATATAATCTCATAATTTAATTTTAATACTTCAATATTAACTTGTTTTCATTTTTCTTAAATAATGAAAATGATACCATTTATTTAAGGGCTCATATTTATGTGGGTATTATTTTATCAAGGTATCTCCTAATCTAACACTAAATAACTCTTACCTTTCTAAACTGTCTCCTTTTACACAAATATCCACAATAACTATACTGTCCACACTGAAAATGTCGACTTCTCAACATAAATATCTGCAGGCTTTCTAAATTTTTAGTAATCACCAACATGCAATTTTCTATAATAATCAATCTAGATAAACCAATATGATTTTTAAAAGCTTTTAATTTTAATGGTCATTGTTTCAATTAGTCTTATACATTAAAACAGAAGTAGATAAAGTTTTTCTATAAGCTTCCAGATAAAAAATATTTTAGGCTTACAAGATGTATAGGCTTTGTCACAACTGCTCAATTCTGCTGTGGAAGCATGAAAGCAGTCAGACAATATTTAAACATTCCAAAAAACCTGTATTTACAAAAACAGGCAGTGGGCCCACGGGCCATAGTTTGATGACCCCTGCTCTAAATCATCTGTCTTCACTAATATGCACAGAATAAACAACTATTCAATCTGAAATTGTATTGTAGTCTTGGGAATTCATACATAAGGCAAAAAATTCAAACCACAAATATATGTAAATTATGAGGAAATCTATAAAACAGCTAAGGGAAAAGCACAAAAGTTATGCTTGGTCAAAGTACTGCCAAGGACACAAGATATTTCTTCTGTTTTTCTTAATTAAGTCTAATCAAAAAGTAAAGGTTTAATAAAAGAGAGGAAAATAAATCAAGTATCAGGAAGAAAACAGGTTGAATATCCTCAAAGCCCAACAAAGAAGAAAAATATAAACATTTATGAAAAGAAATAATATATGTAATGGCTGCATAATATCAAACAGCATATTCCAACATATGGAAAAGTAAAAGACAAAATCTGGTCAACATGATAAAGATCTAAAAGCAACATGAGAAAAAGATAGGAGCATGGGGGGAACTAGAAACTTCTAATCACGTATAATAACAGAAAAAAACAAAGTTATGTATAGGGAGAAAAGAATATATTTCGAATAAAATTTTCAGTAAAGCACAGAAGAATTTTCTAAATAGTACTACTGATGTCAATTGAGATTTTAAAGATTTTAAAGAACAGAAGTAAAGGTTAAAAGTGTTAAATTATATATTGTAATATTAACAAATATACAATTTACACATTCTTAAGCTTTCAGATTATAATGATTCATTTCACTTTTGCTATGAAAGGAACTATGGCTCTAAAGAACCAAGAGCATGAGGGTCCTGATTTAAAAAAAAAGAAAGAAAGGGAAAAAAGAGCCATAATGTTTACTATATCCATGTTCTATTTAAATAAATACTTGTTTACTTTGTAGTTGTAATCCTCTAACATCTATTCTATACTTGAGTGTCTACCTATAGGCAACAGACTTTAACTTAAGAAAACCTCCAAATACCTTTAATTATTTATTACCAGAAAATAATGTATTAGTAGAGAATAAAAATGAAATATATAATAAAGTTATTATTCGGGGCTCATACTCTTCAATAGTTTAAAGTCTGTCTTACTCAAATATAAGAAAAAAAATTGTTGTTTTTTTAAGGAATATCTAATCTCTTGACTTTTCTTTGATGCATATGAAAATCCTCTGTATGAACTACTACACAAAGAAAATTCCAAATAAGAACAGTTGTCCCTTTTGTAGCACTGGCGTATAAATTTACAACATTTATATTGTAAATGTGAGAATGATTGTATTTTCAGGGAACAATAGCATTTCCTATATTCCCTATAATACAAATGTACTAAGGAACTAATGGTTTTACTAAATAAGATACTGAAGTTGAAAATGGAATCCAGGGGCTTCCAGGCAAGATGGTGATGGAACAGGTCGAACTGTGAGAGTCTCCACAAAAGCATGTGTCGATAAAGATTCTCTGCATGAGTGGGTGTGTCAGTGGGTGAGTGAAAGTCTGTCTGAGGGGAGACTTGTGCATGCACCCAGGGCACTCCTCTGGAGGTGACTGCAACCCACCACCACCCTGAGATTGGAGAAATAGGTATGCGGGATCATCTGCCATTCTCAGAGCTCTCTTGAGAGGAGGCAGCAGAGAACAGCCACCCCTCACCATCTGGCACCCGAACCATGCCATCACCTGCAGCACAGACCAGCATGAGCAGGAAGAACTGTGAAGAAGGCAGGTCATGAAAATATGGAATAAAGCCCCAAACCCAGTGATGGGTGCCATCTTCTCACTCCCAGACTGGACAAAGACCTGTTTTGCACTGCCTAGCTCCACACAGCCTCTATCTTGGAACCTAGAGCTATCCTCTCATGGGACTTGGAAAGACAGATGCCCCTCTGCCATGCTGGAATAGGCACAGACACATCAGATCTGAGTGGGAGATTTGCAGCAGCAGGGAGTACGGGAGCAAACAGACATCTCCCACTGAATGGAAAGATTGTAAGACAGCGGGAAGTGGGTTCCAGGGAGCCCACACACCTGTCAGGGGATACTGGGATGTGTAGAGAGCTTCTGACTCACAGCTCCCCACTAATTAAATCTCAAAACTGCAAAAAGCACAGGCCCCTCCCTCAGTCCAGCTTCAGAACTGAACAAAACCAGAGGATCCACATAAGGAAGAAAAGGAGACTGAGCAAAGAGAAATAAAAGCTATTCCCTCATCACTGAACAGAATTAAATAAGAGGTATTAAAAAGGGGAGGGGGATACCTACACAAATGAAGAAAAACCAAAGGAAGAATATGAGTTTCACACAGACCCATGGGAGGTCAACCACAGAGAATACAAACTTCAGAACTCAAACAATGAAGAGCCACCAGAATGACTGGTCTCAAACCACAAACTCACACATATCAAGATATTAGTAGAGAGAATAAACAGAAATAAGACAAGAGGGAAGAATGAAGGAGTTGATAACTGAGATAACAGCAATAAAGAATACAGTGAATGAAATAAATAACAAACTGATAAGCATGGAAAGCAGAATTAACCAAGCAGAAGAAAGAATCTCAGAACTTGAGGACCAAAGTATGGAACTGATCCAAACTGTTAAAAACATAGAAAGGAACCTTAAAAAGACAGAACAAAACCTCGAAGAGATGAGTGATTATTTCAAGAGGTCGAACCTAAGATTAATTGAAATTCCAGAGGCAGATAGAGAGACAGAGACCACCCTGGAAAAAATATTCCATGAAATTATCAAAGAAAATTTCCCTCATCTCATCATGACGTGACCATTCAAACACAAGAGATTCAGAGAACCCCTGCAAGACAACAAATGAGAAGACCAGCTCCTAGACACATAGTAATTCACCTATACAAAGTAGATATTAAAGCAAAAATCCTAAAGGCAGCAAGAGAAAAAGGTCAGACTACCTATTGGGCAAGACCAATTACAATAGCAGAAGATTTATCTACAGAAACACTTCAGGCTAGAAGAGCTTGGAGCCCAATCTTCAAAGTTCTCAAAGATAAACAATTTCAGCCAAGAATTACCTACCCAGCTAAGCTAAACTTCATCAGTGATGGAAAAATAAAATCTTCCCAGACATTCAGTTCCTAAGAGTTTTACACTGCCTCCAGACCAGCTCTACAAGAAACACTTAAGAAAGTATTAAACACAGAAGAAAGGAAAAAAAGGACAACACACTTCCCAAGAATGCAGAAAAAAGATTGAAAACACACGAATCAACCCAAAACTCAAAAGAAAGACAATAAACAAACAAACAGCAGCAACAACAACAAACTCTACAAGAACCTCATTACAGGATTAAACTCTGACATCTCTATAATTAGACTGAATGTGAATGAACTAAATGCACCACTGAAAAAACATAGAATTACAAAATGGATAAAATATCATGAGGCAACAATATATTATCTCCAAGAGACTCGCCTCACCAGAAAGGACACACAGACTTAAAGTAAGAGGATGGGAAACAAAATTTCAGGCAAACACAACACAAAAGAAAGCAGGAGTCATGATCTTAATATCAGACAAAATACCCTTTAAACTGTCAAAAATCTTTAAAGATATGGAAGATCACTACATAATGATAAAAGGTTCAATTCATCAGCATGAAATATCTATCCTAAATATATATGCACCCAACATAGGAGCACCAACTTTCATAAAGCAGCTTCTAGAAAAACTAAAAAAAGATAGTGACTCTAATGCTATCATAGCTGGGGACTCAAACACCCCAGTAACAACCCTATATAGATCATCAAGACAAAAAGTCAACAAGGAGGTTCAGAAGCTTAATGAGATGCTTGACCAAATAGACTTACCTGGTATCTACAGAACACTCCACTCAACAACCACAGAATAAATATTCTACCACATGAAACTTACTCTAAGATCAATCACATCCTTGGCCACAACTCAAGCATAAACAAATTCCATAAGATTGAAATTCTGCCATGCACCTCCTCAGACCACAGTGGAATAAAAATAAATATCGACACCAACAAAGTTCCCCCAAAACCCACAAAGACAAGGACACTAAACACCATGATGCTCAGCAACTCCTGGATCAACACGGAAATCAAAATAGAGATTAAAAGATACCTGGAAACAAACAAAAACAAACATCTTACCAAAATTTCTAGGATGCCATGAAAGCAGTAATAAGAGGGGAATTCATATCTCTATGAACACACAAAGAAAATGGAAAAATCACAAGTTAACAGCCTACCAAATCACCTAAGGAAGCTGGAAAAGCAGGACCACCAAAACCTTAACTTCAGCAGAGGAATCCAGATTGCCAAAATAAAAGACCAAATTCAGGACACAGAAGACAAAAATATAATACAAAAATCAATGAAACAAAAAGCTGGTTTTTTGAAAGGATAAACAAGATTGATAGACCCCTAGCTAAACTGCCAAGAAAAAGAGAGAAAAAGCCCAAATGAACACAATCAGAAATGCAAAAGAGCAAGTCACAACTGACCTCGAAGAAATACAAAAGATTATCAGAGATTACTATGTATACCTGTATGGAAACAAACTCAAAAAACTAAATGAAATGGAGGACTTTCTTACATCACACAACCTCCCCAGGTTGAAACAAGAAATTGAGACCCTAAATAGACCAATAACAACCCAGTAAATTGACTATGTTACAAGAAAACTACCTACAAAAAAAGCCCTAGGTCAGATGGCTTTCCAGCAGAATTCTATAAAACATACAAGAAGAAGCTGACACCAATCTTACTGGAAGTATTCCAGGCAATTGAGAAAACTGGAATTCTCTCCAAATCATTTTATGACACTAACATCACATTGATGCCCAAACCAGGGAAACATTCAACAAAGAAAGAAAAGTACAGGCCAATATCCTTGATGAACATAGATGCTAAAATTCTCAACAAGATTCTAGCAAATCAAATCCAACAACCTATCTCAAAAATCATCCACCATAACCAAGACGGCTTCATCCAAAGGATGCAGAGATGGTTCAACATCCGCAAGACCATAAGCATAATTAAATACATCAACCAATGTAAAGAGAAAAACCACATGATTACATCATTAGACATGGAAAAGGTTTTTGATAAAATCCAGCACCCCTTCTTGATAAAAACCCTCGAACATCTAGGCATAGATGGAACATACCTTAAAATAATAAGAGCTATCTATAAGAAACCCATAGTCAACATACTGCTAAACAGACAGAAATTGGAAATCATTTCCCCTGAAAACAGGAACGAAACAAGGATGCCTACTCTTACCACTCCTGTTCAACATAGTATTGGAAGTTCCCGCTAGAGCAATCAGACAAAAGAAGGAAATCAGGGGCATCCAAATAGGAAAAGAGGAAGTTATCCTTCCTTGCAGACAACATGATTCTATACCTCAAAAACCCAAAGAATCTGTCAAAAACCTCCTTGCACTGATAGAGGGACTTTGGCAAAGTCACAGGGTAAAAAATAAATGTGTAAAAGTAAGTTGCATTCCTATACACCAACAATAAACAAATAAAAACCCAAATAAAAAGCACAATCCCATTCACAATAGCTACAAAAAAAATGAAATACCTTGGCATCTTCCTAATCAGAGAAATCAAAGACCTTTACAACAAAAACTACAAAACACTGCTCACAGAAATCAAAGATGACACAAAATGGAAAAATATTCCATGCTCATGGATTATAAGAATCAACGTTGTTAAGATGTTCATCCTACCCAAGGCAATCTACAGATTTTAACGCAATACTCATTAAATTACCAACAGCATTCTTCTCAGGCCTGGAAACAACAATACAGGAATGTATATGGAAATGTAAATGACCACAAGTAGCCAAAACAATCCTCAGTAAAAAAAAAAAAAAAAAAAAAAACAAGCAGGAGGCATCACACTTTAAGCTTTATCACAAAGCTACAATAACCAAAACAGTTTGGTACTGGTACAAGAACAGGCATACAGACCAATGAAACAGGATAGAGATTTCAGAAGCAAAACCTCAATTTATCAACCAACTCATCTTCAACAAAGCCTCCACCATCAACCACTGGGGAGAGGAGAACCTATTCAATAAATGGTGCTGAGAAAACTGGCGGACCACATGCAGAAGATTAAAACCAGACCCCTACCAGTCACCAAATACAAAAATGAACTCTAAATCAATCAAAGACCTAAACGTAAAACCTCAAACTGTAAGAACCTTAGAAAACTCAGGAGACAACCTTACGGAAATTGCAATTGGGAACCGATTCCTGATCAAGACCCCAAGTGCCCATGCCAGAAGAGATAATGTAGACAAGTGAGATCATCAAACTGACAAGCTTCTACAAAGCCAAAGAAACCATCAAGAGAGCAGGCAGACAGCCCACAGACTGGAAAAAAAATATTTGCCAGCCAACTGTATATCTGACAAAGGTCTAACATCTAGGATCTACAAGGAACTCAAATGTACCAAAAAGAAAAAAACAAACAATCCCATTACAAAGTGGGCAAAAGATATGAATAGACACTTCTCAAAAGAAGATATACGAGAAGCCAATAGATACATGAAAAAATGCTCAGCCTCACTAGTCATCAAAGAAATGCAAATTAAAACCACACTGAGATACCACCTAACTCCAGTAAGGATGACCATCATGAATAACTCAAAAAATAACAGATGCTGGAAAGAATGCAGAGAAAAGGGGACATTTCTACACTGTTGGCAGAATTTTAAACTATGACAACCTCCATGCAAAACAGTGTGGCGATTCCTAAAAGATCTAAAAATCGACCTCCCATACAACCCCGCAATCCCCCTACTGGGAATAATCCTGGAGGAACTCAGCTCACTCTATGAAAAAGATACCTGCACATGCATGTTTATTGCAGCATTATTCACAATAGCAAAAACATGGAATCAACTACATTGCCCATCAAAAAAGAACTGCACAAAAAAATTTGGCACATATATACAATGAAATATTATGTAGCCATAAAGAAGGACAAAATTATAAACGTCACAGCAACTTGGATAACTTAGAGGCTATCATACTGAGTGATCTATCACAAAAACAAAGAACTGAGTATCGCATGTTCTAACTCATAAACGGACCTTGAACAACTATCATAATACTAGAAGAAAAGGATTAGCAATAGTGGGAAACTGCCAGGGGAGGGCAGGAGCAGGACCGGCAGTAGTGGAAAACTGTCTGGGAAGGACGGGGCATACCTCATCAACAAGGGTACCTGAATAATGAACATTTGTATAGCTAACCCGAATAGTACCCCCACATATTTACAATTAAAGTTCTTTTTAAAAAAAGAAAGTGGGACCTAATTTTGGGAGATATTTGGATTTAGACAAATTGAGGCAAATAAAAAGACATGCCAGGGGAGATCAACAGTACACTGTTAGAAATATGAACCTAGACCTCAGGAAGAGTTTAACAACTAAGGTAGACGATCATTAGCACTCCTGTTTATGCAGAAGCACAAAATAACAATCAACACAAAACAAGATTCATTCCTTAAAATAATTTCATCTTCTGATAGAGATAAATTTAATTCTTCACAAGAGATAGCAAATCCAAATATATTATAATATTTACCTAAAATCATCTCAACTTAGAAAACCTAAAATTAAGATTTACAAGCAATACCAACAACACTACAGAAGTTTGAAAGACTAGTACTATTAAAGTGCTGAGGGAAGAAACCAGAAAACAATGAGCTAAAGAATAAGTTGATGCTGAGTAAACTGAGAAAAGAAAAGATTCCATTAAGTCAAGACATTTAAAGGGCTGGAATATAGTAAAGTAGAATGAAGAGGATAAGAGGTCAAGAAAAGCACCTGCTATATATAGGATACTCTACACAATGAAGTGCAGCAGTTAAAAGTTGGTAACATTGGGAAAGGAGTCATTGACTACAAAATAGTTCCTATTTATAAAGGAGAATTTTTTAAAGCAAACAAGTCTTACACTCTAAAAATAATGGTCGCAGTGACTATGATGGTACAAACATGCAAGAAGTTTTATATTCATTGTTCACAATCCTTAATAAAAAAATCCTGCAAGATAGTGTCACTCTCATTTAATAAATGAAGATAAAGTTCATGAGGTTTTTTTTTTTTAAGATGTGGGATACGATTCAGGGTCAGGTATACAAATGTTCATTATGCAGGACCCCTTGTTGATGAGGTGTGCCCCCTCCCCCATCAGTTTCCCACAACTGCCAATTCCACCAACCCCCAGTGGTTTCCTACTACTACCAATCCCTTTCTTATAGTATTATAATACTTGTTCAAGGTCCGCTTATGAGTGAGAATATGTGTGGTACTCATTCTTTGTTTCTGTAATAAATCACTCAGTATTATAGAGTCTAAGTTCATCCAAGTTGCTGCGAAGTTCATAATTTTGTCCTTTATGGCTGCATAATATTCCATCATGTATAGGTTCATGAGATTAAATAGCTTATCTAAAGTGAGTTTCTGACAAATAATAGAGTTCATTAAAGTGTTGCAAGAGTTCAGGCAAGAAAGCTAGTACTATAAGCTATTTGTATTACTCTCACTAACATCCTTTCATCTTCTAATAGTCCATATTACTCTCATTCTAATCCTTGCTACTCTATTTTGAATACAAAGTAAATAGATCTGCTGTTAGAAAAGTCCTTGTGCATAAGCAGATGAGCAGGAATTACTCTAATGATTAAATCCAGAATTTTTAAGCAAGGAATGCAGCAAAAATTTTTTCAAACAAAAGTGGAATTAATTTGTAACAAGATGAAGCAGACTACAAAAATAATTAAAGTTTTTCAAGGTGAAGTAAAATGCTGCTAAGTGAAAACTTTGATCTACATAAAGAAAGAGTATCGGAAGTGATACCTACGTAGTAAAACACAACAAACTTTCCTTTTAGTTTCTGAAAAATTAACTGACTGCTTAAAGCAATCATAATTATTATATATATACTGTGAGTACATAGCATATATAGAAATAAAAGTTATAACAACATTAACACAAATTATGACAGATAAAGGAGAAACATACCTAGTAAGCATACTAGGTCATGAATAATACTATATATTTATTTATAAAGTGATATGATATTATTTGAAAACAGATGTTGATAAGTTAAACATGCATATTGGCAGCCTTAGAGCAACTGCTAGAAAATAAAGAGGTAGAGCTAATAAACTAACAAGGAAGACAAAATGGAATGCTAAAATATACTTTCATATATTCCAAAATAAGTCAGGAAAAGAAGAAAAAGGAACAAAATGTCAGATGATATAAATAGAAAACAAATCAAATGACATTAGACTTCAACCTGACCATATTAAAAATTACATGAAACATGAACAACATAAAATACTCTAATTAATGAGCAGAAATTGTCAAACTAGTAAGAACTATAATGTACCTATAAAAAAACTCAGTTCAGATATAAAGACTCAGTAAAGTTTCTAAATACTAGATATCTCAATCTTCAAAAAGATAATCACAGCAAAATGATTAAATTCAACAAAAAAGAAAATCAGCAGCATCTGAGTATCAAAACAAAAAAAAAGAGAACTGTTGCACATTATGGATTGAAGGGGAACCTATAAAATATGTGAACCAAACAGAAACAAAAAAGACGGAAGCTGCAATTTATGTTCGTCGTCATCTTTAATGCCAGATAACACATTGGAATGACATAAAACTAAAGGGAAAAAGAAAACTTGCAACTACTAGCAAGCTGCAAAGTTTCAAACTAGGATTTTTTTGTCAGTTTGCAGTATTTAGACATATAAATTATAGTGTCAACAGCTTTGAACACTATAATTAAGATTGTATTGGCATTTTTACTACAACCCTATATTTTTACTCATTCATAACTTTCTTAGAAAGTCCCTCAAGAAATGAAAGCCTTCTTTGTCTCAATCCAAATGTATCTTCTTCCTTCAAAACATTTAGAGAATAAAAATAAGTATACCTTTGTCAGCTCAAAAAGAAAGGGTAGAATAAATACAAAAGAACTCCAAAAACTTCCACTTATGGCAAACAAGAATTAAATCTTCCTCAATGGGAAATATTTTTTTTATTGAACCAAAAATCTACTTTATGCCAAGTCTGGTTTTAATGTGCCATATATTTCAGGCTTATATATGACATAATAAGAGTCTCTGCTTTAAATCAAATTATATATATATTTTTAAGAAACAGATCTGAATTACTTATGTTATCTCCCAAATAGCTAACTAAAAAGAGTCCTCTTTCCATTACTTCTATGCTGTAGACACAGGTTGAAGTTCAAGAAACCATGACTGGACTGGGCGCAGTGGCTCAAGCCTGTAATCCCAGCACTTTGGAAGGCCAAAGCAAGAGGATTGCCTGAGCCCAGGTGTTCAAGACCAACCTGAGCAACATGGCAAGACCTCGTCTCTATAATAAAGCCAAAAATTAGCTGTGCATTGTGGCATGCACATGTAGTTCCAGCTACTTGGAAGGCTGAGGCAGAAGGATTGCCTGAGCCCAGCAGGTCAACACTGGTGTGGCCGTGAGCATGCCACTGCACCCCAGCCTCAGCAACAGAGTGACACTGACTCAAAAAAAAGAAAGAAAGAAAGAAAGAAAGAAAAGAAACCATGACTACTTTTGCTCCTAAACTCTTAGTGCATACAATGCAGTTTGAAACAAATTTCCCTACTTTTTCATCCATCCACAGGTTATATGTATGTGGTTTTTGGCTTTTGCCTTCTTTTCAATAGTGTTTTTAAATTACTCCCAATTATTTTACTTCCAAAAAAAGTTGAACCTAAAACAAAATAGTTTACCCTTCAATGCCTCTAAGAGTACAAACAAGACTTCATGCCAAAACTGAAATAATAAACAACGTGTCATACACAGTCGTCCCCCAGTAAACCAGAAGGATTGGTTTTAGGACTCTGGTGAATTATCAAAATCCACAGACACTTAAGTACTTAATAGTCAACCCCCAGCATTCACAGGATCTACATCTGCAGACACAAAGGGCAGATTGCATACAATTTTCCTTAAAGCCTCCAAGAGGAAAGTTTTTGTCTGTCTCATTAAATACTTTAGCCATGGCAGTTAGCAGATAAGACGATCAATAAATGTTGAATAAATTTTTTACCTTTTCCTTCAAAGAAAGGAAAAGTACTAAAATGGTAATTGTACATGTGGTTGGCCCACAATGCATAATTCTTGTTTTTTGTATTATGCTTCAGGGAGATCTAATTACTAATTATGTTAGCATATGATGAGCTTGACAACAAGTCTTTAAATGCAAAAAAAGAATCTAAGTCAGCAGCACCATAATCTATACCAATCATCCTAAACTACAGAAGTCATCCCAGAATTTCCTTTCTACATTCTCCTCCACAATCTATTCTTGCCTCCCCATGACCACAGCCAATGACCTAGACTATGGTGAAAGGAATCTAACTTCTCTGAACTCACCTCTTCCAATCCCTTCCTCCACTGTGAAAAACCAGTCAACTTTCTAACTTACAAATTCAATCAAGTTGCTTACCAGTGTAAAATAACTCAATAGTTCCCTACTGTCTACACCAGCAGTCTTCATATATTTTTATCTCAGAAGCCCTTATTCTCTTAAAAGATACTGATAATCCCAAAGATGTTTTGTAGGTGTGAGTTATATCTAATCTGTGCTTACCATATTACAAGTAAAAAGGAGGAAAAAAAGAATACATATTTATATTTGCTTATATATTTATAGTTTATTTTAAAATAAAAAATTCATTCATGTCAATATGATTATAATTATTTATACTATAAATAATTTTAAATAAAGTATAAATTTTTAAGTTTTCATATTTTATGAAAAATACATAGCTATGTTTTCCAAAACAAAAAGAAACTTAGCAAAAAGAATGGCATTATAGCACATTTTTCCAAATATAGCTTAATAGAAGACAGATTGACTCTCATGTCTGTTTCTGACTTCGATCTGTTCATGTCATACATCAAGTAACCTCTAGAAAATTTTACTCTATAATCAAGCACGAGAGACTAAGGGTAAAAAAAATGAATCATGCCTTAGTATTATAAAAAGTATATTTAAAATAATATCTTATAGTATTATTTAAAACTTTGCATATACCATGAGAAAACTTGGGAACATTTGAGGGTCTTCAGATCACACTTTGAAAACCGCTACATTACAAAAGAATTTCAGTCTCATGAGTTGCACAAAGAGTCATGATCTGGGAGAATCACTAAACTAGGAAAAAAACATATTGAGGAAATTACCCACATTTAGGAATATCATTTCTGGAGGCAGTGTGAAAAATGGTTTAACCATTGAAGGCTAAAATAGATATATTCAAGAGATAGGATGGCAGAATCCAGAAGTTGATGAATAATTGATATAAGGTATGTTTAAAGTTAAAAATGACTTCAAGGTTTCTAGCTTGGAATGAATGTACATAGTGGAACTGTTCAATGAAAAGAGAAATACACAAAGAGAAAAGGATTTAGGTTTAAGTTTCGGTGTGGGACATTCTATAGAACATATAGGTGAAGATCCACTTAGCTGTTAGTGCTTAGCTCTTTAAAAAAAAGACTAAACCCTAAAACAGCAGCTTATGAATAAAAAACATATAATGATAACTAAATCCACTGGAAATAAAATGAACCAGGGAGAGTGAGGACTAAAATAATAAAAACCTAGAAAACTTCAATTTAAATTTGATATCGGTTACAAAAAAGTAACAAGAAGAGCCAGAAACAAGGGGAGAATCAAAGAAGCCAAGAAAGTGAAGTTTTCAGAAAGAGATCAAAAGTATTAAATATCACAGGTAAGAATTTAAAAATAAGTGTAAAGTGCCCACTGGATTTTGTAACCATGATGTTACTAATGATCTCTGTCAGAGTGCTCACAATGTAATCATGGAGGATGAACCTATGAAAAGAGACATAAACTTGTAAATTTAAAAAGAGTAGAAGAGGCCGGGCGCAGTGACTCATGCCTATAATCCCAGCACTTTGGAAGGCTAAAGTGTGAGGACTGCCTGAGCCCACGGGTTTGAGACCAGCCTGGGCAACTTGGTGAGACTTCATCTCTACAATAAATCAAAAAATTAGCTGGGCGTGGTGTCATGTGCACGTAGTTCCATCTACTTGGAAGGCTGAGGCAGAAGGATCAAGGTTGCAGTGGCTGGGAGCGTGCCACTGCCCTCCAGCCTGAGTGACAGAGTAAGACTCCTACACACACAAAAAAATGGGTAGAAGGACATAAAGATTGGAAACAAAAAATAAAACTATCTCTACTTGTAAATGATATTACTGTCTACGCTGGAAATTTAAAGGAATCTACCAAAAAACTCCTAGAATTAATAAGCTAAGCAAGGTCACACAACACAAGAATAATGCACCAAAATCAATTGTATTTCTGTAGCCTAACTATGAACAAGAAAAGAAAAAGACTAATGTAGAGATAAACAGAAATTTTTAAAACACAGAAATCAATAAAAACCAAAATCTGGTTCATTAAAAAGATTTAAAAAGCCAGGATTGGGTAACCCCTTCGGGTGCCCTCCCACTATGGGAGCTTTTCTGTCCTCTCAATAAATTCTGCTTTCTCAAAAAAATAATAATAATAATAATAATTAAAAGCCAAGCTTGGTGGCAGATGGTAGTCCAAACTACTTGGGAGGTTGAGGTGGAAGGATTGCTTGAGCCTGGGAGTTCAAGGCTATAGTGATCTATGGAGCTAAGAGTGATAATACCACTAGTTCTAGCAGCCTGGCAAACAGAATGAAACTCTGTCTCTAAAAAAAAAAATTTTAACAGGTACACCTTAAGTTAAACTAAGCATAAAAAAGAGAAGATACAAATAAAATCAGAAATGAAAGTTGGGACAGTACTACTGACCATACAGAAAGTAGAGATTATAAAAGAAGACTATAAACAATTATATGACAACAAATTGAGTGATCTAGATGAAATAGACAAATTCTTAGGAATGCAAATTACCAAAGCGACTCAAGAAGAAACAAAAACTCTGTAAAAAGCCTGTAACAAATACAGAGATTGAATCAGTCATCCCGAAAACTCCCCGCAAAGCAAACTCCAGGAACAGAGATGGCTTTGTTGGAGAATTCCACCAAACGTGCACAAAAGAATTAACAGCAATTCCAGTACTCTGGGAGGCAGAGGCAAGAGAATTGCCTGAGCCCAGAGATTCGAGACCAGCCTGGGCAACTTGGTGAGAACTTCACTCTAATAATTTTTTTTAATTAGTCAGATGTGGTAGTGTATGCCTGCAGTTCCAGCAACTTGGAAGGCTGAGGAGGATCACCTGAGCCCAGTAAGCTGAGGCTGCAGTAGCTGTGAGTGTGCCACTGCACTCTAGCCTGGGCGACAGAGACTCTGTCTCAAAAAAAAAAAAAAAGAAAAGAATTAACACAAATTCTACTCGGTATTCCAAAAATTGGAGCGAAGGAAATATTTACTAACACATTCTAGGCCAGAGTTACCCTACACTAAAGCCAAAGATACCATAAGAAAACTAGAGACCAAAATATTTATAAATATACATGGAAAAATTATCAACAAAATACTAACACACTAAATCTAACACAGTACATTAAAAGAAGTAACTCAGTCAGGTACAATGGCTCACACCCGTAATTCCAGTGCTTTAGGAGATCAAAACAGGAAGATCACTTGAGCCCAAAGAGCTTGAGACCAGCCTAGGCAATAGAGTAAGACCCCATTTCTACAAAAGAAAAAATAAATTTTTTTAATTAGCCCAGCATAGAAGTCCTGCCTACTCAGGAGGCTAAGGCAACAGGATCTCTTGAGCTCAGGAGTCCAAGGTTACAGTATGCTATGATAACACCATTGCCTCCAGCTTGAGTGACAGAGTAAGACTGTTTTATTTTTTAAAAAAGGATTATCGTATATCATGAAGAAATGGAATTCACCCCAAGTTACAAAGGTTATTCAACACTGAAGGAAAAAATGTCATATACCACATTAATAGAAAAAATGTAAACACACACACACACACACGATCATCTCAATGCAGAAAACGTGATAAAACTCAAAAATCTGTCATGATTAAAAAAAAACTCAGCAAACAAGAAATAGAAAGAAATATCTATGAAAACACACAGCTACACCTATAACCCCAGCACTTTGGGAGACCAAAGAGAGAGGATTACCTGAGCCCAGGAGTTTGAGACTAGCCTGGGCGACTTGGAGAGACTTGGCGAGACTTGGCGAGACTTGGCGAGAGGAGAGGAGAGAAGGGCGACTTGGAGAGACTTGGCGAGACTTGGCGAGAGGAGAGGAGAGAAGAAGAGAAGAACACACAACTAACATCATAATCAATAAAGAAAAGCTGAATGTTCTCCCTCTAAAATCAATAACAAGCCAAGGATGCCCATTTTTACCACTGTTACTCAACACTGTTCTAGAAGTCCTAGCCATAACAGCTTGATAAGAAAAAACAAGACATCATTTAGAGGAATAAAAGTAAAACTATCTCTATATTCAGATGGCATAATTCTATATGCAGAAAATTCCATAGAACTCACCAAAAACTACCCTAACAAGTGAATTCAGCAAATTTGAAGGATAAAAGAAAACTTGCCAAAATCAGTTGTGTTTCTGAACACTAACAATGAGCAATCCAAAATTGAAGTCAAGAAAATAATTCCATTTACAATAGCATCCAAAATAATAAAATACCTAGGAATAAACTTAACCAAGGAAGTGAAAGACACAACAAAAACTACAACACATTGCTGAAGAAAATAAAGATGGCCTAAATAAATAGAAAGATAATACATGATTTATGGATGGATGGATAAACAAAATATGGTAAATAAATACAATGGAATATTATTCAGCCTTAGAAAAAAAGAAAATACTGTCACATGCTACAACATGGATGAACCTTGAGGACACTGTGCCAAGTGAAATAAGCTAGTCGCAAAAAGACATGTATGATTCTACTAATATGAGGTACTTATAGTAGTCAAAATCATAGAGACACAAAATAGAATGGTGGTTGTTAGGGAATGAGGGAAGAGGAGAACAGGAATATAATGGATAGTTACAGCTTTGCAAGACGAAAAGAGTTCTGGAGATGTATGATGGTGACGATTGCACAACAGTATGAATGTACATAATAGCTTTGACCTGTACACTTTAAAACAGTTAAGACAGTAAACTTTGTTATGTGTATTTTGCCACAATAAAAATATTAGAAAAGAAATGATCAAAGTATTTGAACAGACATTTCTCAAAAGATATACAGATGGTCAGGTACAGCTACACTTGTAATCCCAGCACTTTGGGAGGCTGAGGCAGGAGAACTACTTGAGCCTAGGAGTTTAAGACCAACCTAGGCAACATAGCAAGATCTTGTCTCTAAAAAATTCAAAAAATTAGCCAGGTCTGGTGGCACACACCTGCAGTTTCAGTTACTCAGGAGGCTGAGGCAGAAGGATCACCTGAGCCCAGAAGGTCAGGGCTATGGTAAGCCCTGATCATGCCACTGCACTCCAGTTTTGGTGACAGAATGAGATTCTGCTTCCAAAAACAAAGAAACAAACAAGCAAATGGCCAATAAGCATATGAAAAGATGTTCAGCATCACTGATCATTAAGGAAATGCAAAATCAAAACCACATGAGATACTACTTTACTTTACATCCACCTGTATGGCTACTATCCAAAAAAAGAAGGAAAATAAAAAGTATTCATGATGAAATGAAGAAACAGAAATGCTTGAACAATGCTGGTGGGAATGTAAAATGATGTGGCTGTTTTGGAAAACTGTTTGGCCATTCATCAAAAGATTAAACTCAGAAATAGCAAATGACCCAGCAATTCTACTCCTAAAGGATATACTCAAGAGAAAGCAAAACATATGTCCATGTAGAAACTTGCTGAAGTTTCACGAAGAAAACATGAAGTCTTATAGTAGCATTCTTCATAACAGCCAAAAGGTCAAAAGAACTCAAATGTTATTAATGAATGAATGGATAAACAAATTGGACCACATATATATAATGGAATACTTATTCAGCCATTAGAAGGAAAGATGTACTAATACGTGCTACAACTTGGATGAACTTCAAAAATATTTTGCTAAGTGAAAGAAGCCAGACACAAAAGGTCACATATTGTATGATTCCCTTTATATGAACTATCCAGAATATTCAAATCCACAAATGAAAAACAGATTAGAGTTTTCCAGGGGATAGGGGTTAGAGTTAATGAGAAGTGATTACTTGATAGATGTGAGGTATTTTATAGGGTAATAAAAAGTTTAGCTGGTGGTTGTATAATATTGTGAATACACTAAATATGACTAATTATACACTTGAAGTGATTAATTGTATGTTCTGTGAATTTCGTTTCAATTTTAAAAACCACAAACATTTTATTTCTTTAAACAAATAAAGAAGAGATGTAGCTGTAGAGAAAAAGAAAAGATAGTAGCTAGATAGGGCTATGTGGTAAAAGGAAGGTATTTCCCCAAAACATAGAAGAGAAATCAGCATTTTAAATGATGATAGCAAAGTATCAATAAATCAGATGAGAGACTAAAGAGAAGGAATACTGCTCAAGTGAGATACAGAGACAGGATCCATAATGGCAGTAAAAGGACTAGCTAAAATGGAACAGAAATAAACATGATGGAGTTAAGATCGAGGAACTGTGTCACTAGAGTGCTGCATAAGAATCCATATGGACACAGAAATGGCCCAAGATTGATGAACTTCAGTTGGAAAAAAATACTGTGAACTAGTTAACAAAGTTCTCAATTATGGGGGTAGAGGAGGACAACAAAGTCAATAGATGATGACAACAAGGGACCATAAAAGGTTATATAGTCAGATGACATGAGCCTCAAAAAAATCAGGGATATTTGTGAGTGTAGAAGAGTAATGGTCTAGAGGCAGTACAATTACAGGCCATTTATTGTAACATTCAAGTAAGAGATAACAATGACCTCACTGATGATAGTGATGGTAAACACAGCTTTCAGTCAAACTAATAGAGAGGTGACACCTCTGTTGTAGGCCTCCTAACCTCAAATTCTAACAGCTTTATTTTTTAAAAATAAATTTATAGATACTGATTAATCTTAATCACATTTTCCAATACACCCAAGTTAAATCTGCAATAAATTAGCACTTAAAATTGCAATGATCACATGTAAAATTTCTATAATTAAATCCACCAAATCCCAGGCAGTAAACAGAGCACATTAGTGGTCTACAGATCCAATGGCCATTAAGTAAATAGAAAATCCTGTCTAAATGTAATTAAAGTAGAGGAAAAACTTTATCCTGTTTCTCTAGACCCCAGAAAAGTTCTGTGAGGTAGAGCAAGTAAGTGTTGGTGTAGAATCAAAGAAAGATACTTCTCTGCTCTACAGTAGAAAAAAATAATTCTGAAGCTCTTCATCACAGACATTCAAATTAAAACAGCTGCCTCATACCTTTAAGTCTAATTTGACCTGACACAAAGATAAACTATAAGATGAAACTATAAAAGAGTTGACAGAACACTACATAAAATGCCACAGTCAAGAGTAATAATATATCACTTCTAAATCAGGTCACCTAAAACTACATGCTGTCAACATCAAAAGTTTCTTCTTATTAATACTTCAAATCTTACTTCCAATCCATGCAAATGCAAATATGGTACAGAAAAGTAAAGCAAACACACTTCATGACTTTAAGATAATTTTTTCAATTAGATTACAGATGGCAACAGTTTTAGGGAAACAGTTTTCATCAAACACTGAATGATTGATGAATATCTGAGAAAAACCTTGGAGGAATTTAATTTGGTGCTAAAAGGACTTAGAAGACAATGTAACTACATGGTAGAAAACTAGTCAAATTAATATATTGCAGAAAAATGTGAAATCCTAAACCTATTAATGAGCTAAAACTGGCAAGCCTGGTGTGGTGGCTCTGCCTGTTACCCAGCTACTTGGAAGACAGAGAGGCAAGAGCATTGCTTGAGCCCAGGAGTTCAAGACCAGCCTGGGCAACTGAGCAAGAGTCTCAAATTAAAAAATTAAAATTAAAAAAAATTTTTTTAAACACCTAACTGGCTTACTGGTTCCTGGCTTAAAATGTTTAAGAAAGGAATCTATGCTTATGGGAAACAGAAAACTAATTTTGAATTAAAAATACCAAATATGCAAAAAGTATTTTCACTTCTTTGTTTTAAATTCTAGCCAAGCCTGCAGTGACATGAGAAAGATGGATAAAAGCATTGCAGATTTTCAAAAGATTTGACAGATTTCATAACTTGAAGTACCATACCAGCCGGGCTCGGTGGCTCAGCCTGTAATCCTGTGCCTTTGGGAGGCTGAGGTGAGTGGATTGCCTGAGCCCGCGGGTTCGAGACCCGCCTGGGCAGCAAGACCTCATCTCTACAATAAATCAAAAAATCAGCCGGGCGTAGTAGCACGCGCCTGTAATTCCGGCTACTTGGAAGGCTGAGGCGGAAGGATCGCCGGAGCCCAGCAGGTCGAGGCTGCGGTGGCCGGGAGCGGCCACTGCATTCCAGTCTGGGGGACAGAGTGAGACTCCAACTAAAAAAAAAAAAAAAAAAAAAAGTACCATACCAACAATTAGAGAGCACTATGACAGTTAAGAAATAAAGTCAAACTTGCTGAAATTACTTTAAAGAAGTTAAGCTAAGAAGGAGAAAAGCAGTAAAAATGTACAGGTAAATAAATTTCATCTAGAGTGAAACTCAAAAGTATCTATTTCTCCTATTAAAACATCTCAAAACAGACTTAGAAGATAATCGCAGATTTTTCTTTAACTTAAACATGTCTTAGAGCAATCAAGATACACAGTAAAAACAGAATAGGATTCTGAACCAATGTCTATTGCACCTGACTAAAACAAGTCATTTAATACAAGAGTTTGGCACATACCATTAGATACAAGTAAATTCAGGATTAGATTCACCATTTATTTAAAACTTCTTCACCAAAAAAGTATTATTACATCAGACAGAAATGGTGATTTGCTGTATTCCTCTCAGCTGAGGATGTAAATAGACATTTACACCCACTACCATTACTCCTCTATTACTATATTACTTGGTATTGATATTGCATAACCTCTCCACTCTTCTACCTGGTCCAATACCAGGACAGACTCCTAAACACTGTCAATGACTTCTGGCTGCACCTTGGCTGAATCCTCCATTAACCAATCTTCTTTGTAAAAAAAAAAAGGTCAGAAGCCCCACTTGTCATCCTTATTCCATCATTCCAGTGACAACCCAAAAACAAGAACTCAAGCCCAAGGCCTAAAGTCTATAGACAGCATACATGGCCAATGGCTGGAAATTACTCAGCCATACACTCCACCTACAGCACTCTTCCAACTAGATCATAACAATTATGAAATTATTATCTAGTTTATTTTAAAAGTATGTAGCTTTTTTGAGCTCTGACACAAATAAAAGACCCAGACTACACATTCCCTTCAAACACACACAGGTTCTCTAAGAGAAGTAAAGACAGTAGTCATATTTATAGTAAAATCTTGTTTCTCAGATTTTTGTATTTCATTTTTCAGAGAGAGAATCTCTGAAAAACTGTCCCCCAAACTTGAGTGTGGTGGCACAATCACAGCTCACTGTAACCTCAAATTCCTGGGTGCAAGGGATCCTCACACCTCAGACTACAGTTTAAAACTACACATATTAACAAAAAGCTTAGTTCTTTAACATAAGTGAATTTAAAAAACAAATTTTTTATAGACAGGATCTAACTATGTTTGTTGCCCAGGCTGGCCTCTAACTCTTGGGCTCAAGGAATTCTCCCATCTCAGCCTCCCAAGTAGCTGGGACTACAGGACTGCACCACAGTCCCAACTTCTATAACTCACATGTCTAATGGTGTTTTAAAACTTTGGTTCAGGTTCAAAAGAGTTTTTAAAAAATTTTTATGGGCTGAGCTCAGTGGCTCAGCTTGTAATCCCGGCACTTTGGGAGGCCAAGGCGAGTAGACTGCCTCAGCCGGTGGGTTAGAGACCAGCCTGAGCAATTTGGCGAGACCTCATCTCTGCAGTAAATCAAAAATTAGCCAGGCGTGGTAGCGCACGCCTGTAGTTCCAGCTACTTGGAAGGCGGGGGCAGAAGGATTGCCGGAGTCACACAAGTCAACGCAGGGGGTGGCCATGAGTGTGCCACTGCACTCCAGCCTGGGCAAGATGTGAGACTCCTCCTCAAAAAAAAAATTGTATGAAAAATAAGTATTCCTTCTAAATGGTTACATTCCTTACATTACAAATGGTTACATTTGTTAGAAGATTTTAAATGTTTACTAAGTGGTATAAAAACCAGAATAAATAGGTATTTTTAAAACGAATTTACTACTCTCTTTAGGTTGAAGAAGTATTTTTGCAAGACTTAATTCAATGACTAAAGAAAATCTACACTCATAGAATTCACAAAACCACAGCAAGTCTTGTTCTGTTTTGCTGATGAGGACCACAGAGGCTGAACAAGCAAGAATATGAAAAGGGAGAGAAGTACATAGTTAAATGTTTTAATGTTTTAGCTCTTGAACTATGTGCTGGGTCAACAAGTGTTTATCAGATTACATTAGAACGGACATAATGTGTCATGAATCAAATTGTGGATCTGAAGTCAAAAAAAAGAAAAAAAAAGAAAAAAAACAGTTCACAAGTACCAAGACCACAGGATTTAAAGGTGGGGACAATGACTGGCATACATATGCCTCTCTCAGAGTAAATAACAAATAGTTAATAAATACTTTATGAGTAAAGTTCCAATATATTGAAAATAATTCAGAGTAAACATCAAAGTGAACTTTATTTTACCTACCACAACTTGGTCACCCTCTCATTCTAAAAAAATCTCCGTAAATAAACCTGATTATAGGCCAGGCTCAGTGGCTCAGCCTGCAATCCTTGGGAGACCGAGGTGAGTGAATTGCCTGAGTCCGTGGGTTCGAGACCCACCTGGGCAACTTGGCAAGACCTCATCTCTACAACAAATCAAAAAATTAGCCAGGCGTAGTAGCGCATGCTTGTAGTTCCAGCTACCTGGAAGGCTGAGATGGAAGAATCACTGGAGCCCAGCAGGTCAAGGCTGTGGTGGCCGGGAGCAGCCACTGCACTCCAGTCTGGGCAACAGGGTGAAATTCCAACTCAATAAATAAATAAATAAAAATAAAACTGATTATAAAGGCAAGGCAGTATATTACAACCATGATCACTACAATTATACTCAATCACTATCTATTTTTTCAAGTATCTTTTACAGAGATTATATAATCTCTGCAGAGTAGGTTATCATCAAATATTTGTAGAATTAAATTGATCTTTACAAACAAGACATGACTTTTTATCAAGGCATTTAACAATACTGTATTTTTGTAATGATCTGATCTGAATTAAGCCTTATATTTTGATATTTTAATCACATTTTAATACATTCCCATATAAATTAATAGTATCTTTTTTACAGATTCATTTCTTTGGGTATCTTTAACTCTAAAAGACCCCTTTACTTAATCTACTATCCCAATTCCAGTTTTATCTAGAAAATAAGTCTTTTATCTTCATTCTCATTCCACAATGTAATAACTTGAAATAATTTAAATATTAACTTATTCAGTTTCACTAACTCATGCATAATTTTTAACTTAATTATATACTACATTAATCAAAACTTAAAATAGGAAAATAAACTATTTTAAAATGTTTCATCCATGATGTTTTTCTACAAAATTTAAATCCAATCACTAGCATAAATCCAAGTATTATTCTCCAGGGGTGTACACTGCTAAATAATTTGTCCAAATGTCAACTGCAATTTTCAAAAATTCTTTCTACCCCAAAATTTTAAACATCTGTAAAATATACTTGTTTTGAGAGCAGTTTACATTCATGACACTTGACCTTTTGCTGTACACACCACAAAAATCAAGTCTCAAATACCATGCAAGCAGGAAATCTGATCATTCCTGCAGTAGCCATCTGCATGGTCCAATATCAAATATTAGTTCTAGGCTGCACTAAGTCATGTGTTACAAATCTTTTTCTGCAGCCTCTATAATTAGTTGTAATTTGCCTCTTTTAAAATGTGTTTCTTATGGGACATCTGGCCTTGAAACTTCCACCTTCCCAATGAAAAAAATACTTAGTGTCTGGAATTTTTTTCTCTTTTAATATGAAGCACTGCATGGGTGGTATAACCAAGTCCAGACTTTGAAAAAATATATTAAATTCCAAGAACAGATGATGATTAAGAACCATTTAAGTATTACCAAATAGAAATGTAAAATAAAACTTTGTTGCATTATAACTATCCACAGATTTCTAAATTACACTCTCAAATATTCAAAGTTCACAAAATACATTTTCCTGGGAAGATAATGTTGATCTATTTACTTCTAAGAACTACATTAGTTAAGTTAAATAGGATAATACAGGTTTGGAATCAGAGTTCATAAATGAAAAAAAAGATCTAAGCCCAATGGTACTTACAATCAATGAGATTCAAAGTATCTACTCAAAATGGGAAATAATTTTAACAGTTCTTAAATAACCCCAATTTCATGGAGACTGAAAGTAAATTTAGAATGCATAAAGATTGTTATAAAGATAGTCATTTTAATATTTATCAATTCACTTGATTCTAAACAATCTTCCTTAAAACTGACAGGATGTAGTTCTAGCTACTTGGAAGGCTAAGATGGAAGGAATGCCTGAGCCCAGCAGGTCAACACTGGGGTGGCTGTGAGCATGCCACTGCACTCCAGCATGGGCAACAGAGTGAGACTCTAACTCAAAAAAAAACCTGAAAGCTAAATGTTAAATATATGCTAAAGAAAAAGTAATAAAAATGAATGACACACTAATTTTCTGCAAGATAAGGTAGAAACATTCTTCACAAAAAACTGCGGTCCTGATTTATTTGCTTTCTAGATTAGAAAATTTTTAGTAGAAACAACTTAAAACCAGTCGGGATTGGTGGCTCAGTCTGTAATCCCAGCACTTTGGGAGGCCGAGGCAAGAGGATTGCCTGAGCCCGCGGGTTCAAGCCCAGCCTGGGCAATTTGGCAAGACCTTGTATCTACAATAAATAAGAAATTAGCCAGGCGTGGTAGCGCACCTGTAGTTCTGGCTACTTGGAAGGCTGGAAGGAGTGGTGGAGCCCAGCAGGTGGACGCTGGGGTTGGCCGTGAGCGTGCCACTGCACTCCAGCCTGAGTGAGTGACAGAGTGAGACTCCAACTCAAAAAAAAAAAAAAAACAGAAATAACTTAAAACCAATATTACACCTTTGCAAAACCCACTAGCAAGAAATGCAAAATAGGTCCAAGAAGAAATAAATAAGTCTAAAAGAAATTAGTTTCTGATGCCTTTATTATTTCTGAAACTTCAGAAATACTAATGAAATTTAGTGTAGAGGTAAACATATTTTCAGCTTCCCAAAGAATAACCTGAAAAATTTTTTTTGGATTTAGAAATATCATGTAAATGAAAATTCATACAGATCCTTTGCAAAAATTCAAAAATCTTAAATTCAAAAACTAGACACAATTAGGCCCCACTTTAATTGTGGATATAGGTAATAAGCAGTCTACAAGATTTCTAGCAGAGCTATGATCAATTAATTAAAATTTGTATGAAAACATCCTTTAGATGTATCATCCAAATTTAAAAACACCCTTTTGCAAATAATTGTTACTTTAATAGGCATATAAAAAAATAAACGTGTAAGCTAAGTTTTTTTATGTAAAAGTTAACATACTCCAAAAGTTAAAGAAATATCAAATACCAATAACTATTAAAATCAGTTAACATAAACAACTAGGTTCAATAACTTCTTACCTGTATTCCATCTTTAAGTTTCAAAATGCATTCCATTGTATTGATAGTAATTACCACTGGTTCTGAACCCAGTTTTGTCCAGGGTACATGAATCCTCAATTCATGAATATGTCCACTTAAAAAAGTGAACGGTAATTTCAGTTCCTTAAAACACAAAACATTAAATAAAAGTTAGTAAGTCCTTAATATTTTTCATTCTAATATACATTTTTTTTTTTTTTTTTTTTGGAGTCAGGGTCATACTCTGTCACCCAGGCTGGAGTGCAGCAGAAAGATCACATGTTCGGCTATGCTGTGTTTTTTTTGGTAGAGATGAGGTCTTACTATGGTACCCAAGCTGCCCTCAAACCCCTGGGCTCAAGCAATCCTCCCACTTTGGCTTCCCAAAGAGCTGGGATTACAGGTGTGAACCACCACACCAGGCCACAAACTCCTTTCTTAAAAGATAAATAAAATTTCCAACACAAAAATATTTTGAGAATTACTGTTAATCAAAAAGTAGCATCAAATAACTTATTAAACCATAGTTAATGATAAACAACAAAAACTTATTATGTAAGTTACATTTAATAAGTCACTTAAACACTATAGCTCAGTCTCCTATTCTACTGGATAGAAATAATATACAATACCTGGCATACAACAAAGGCTCAGATATGGTAGTGCCGGCACTAGTAACAGCAGTAGACAGTGGCAGTACTTGGGACAACAGCAAATAGTATATTTTTTATTCTCAATCTAAAAGTATGTCATCAAAAATATATATTAAACTAGTGGAATAGGATTGTAAAGCAAATTAAGAGGTGAGCTCAACTGGAGATAGGAGAATGACTTGACTGGTAAAAACTGATCAACCTAAAAACAAAAGTACTGTGCTTCTTCACCTAATTAAAAATTGTACCAGAAAACGATTAGGTTATAATTTTTCAGTGTTTTCTGACTGCTTTTGATTATTATTAGATGAAAGCTTAGAAATAAAAACAAATGTCACAGCAATTGCTTATTATACTAATTTATTTCATTTCCAAATAAAATTTGATACAAATCAATGAAAGAAGAAAAAATAAGAAACTTTCTTTCTATCACATTTTTACAGTTATTGTAACTCTATTTGCAAAAGTTAATAAAAATATTAAACTCATTCATTATTATTTAGCCTACCTACTTGGTTTAGCAACATAGTAGCAATATAGCTAAATATAGGTAGTATGGCAAAGTGGTTAAGACCAATAACTCTGGAGCCAGCAGATATATACTTAAATCCTATCTCTGTCACTTACTAGTCCAATCTAAGCAAGCTGTTTACTGTATCTGTGCCTCAATTTTATTATCTGCAAAATTTGGATGATAACAATAGTTTCAAATAGTAAATCAATTAATTTATATAAAGTGCTTAGAACACTCCCTCACAGAGAAATCATTATGAAGATACTAATTATTATGATTTTTTATTACAAAACTTTATGTCTTCAACCTAAGTTTTTTTTTAGGTCAGACTCCTAAAATCTACTGCTACTACTCCATTAATGGAATGTCACAATTTTTAAATATGTCATTACATTATCTTAAAGCTGCTTTAATTTCTTCAAGCATTATTCAGCTGGCACAAGATGATCTATTGATCAGTGTCTGTAAAAAAGAATATTTACTAAGCACTTACTAAGTACCCAGCACTGTTCTAAGCACCTTACCTCGATACAATCATTTAATCCTCATAAGAATCACAAAAGGTAAATATGAAGACTCTCAGGCATCAAGGGTCAAGTAACTTTCCAAAATGATTCATTTAGGACAGTCTAAACTCAAAACTGAGAAATATGATACTAGAGCCCTTGCACTTAACCAATAATACTGCCTCTATACTTTCAGCGTTGCATACGTTTCCACTGGTTTTGAATCTACTTGTATAATGAGCAGATTACAATTCCACTTCTATCACTCTCACCTTGTGCAACAATGATACATTTGCAAAACAGCTACCAAAGTAGCAATCTATAGGCACTAATCAGATTTTCTCAGAAATAAGTTAAAAGACACCTGACACAAACTCAAGAACTTAGTATCATAAGAATGCTACTAATCAACTGAGTTACGAAGCAAATATTAAAGGTGGCTTTGTACATTAGAACATGGAATTTTTAACCATATGGTCCATGTTAGAGGTTTAAGTATTAATCATCTGACTATAAATTAGTTTCTATTTTCTCATCACAGAGTTTTTGCTATTAACATATATACACTGTAAAAGGCAAAACACATTGATTGTTATAACAAATGGATCTTCCTTGAGGTAACCAAAATATTTTCTTTACTTAAAACTTTTCATAAATATATTATGTAAAAATGCATCTCTAAAATCAGGACATCTATGACTTGCAAAGAATTTCAGAAAAGAAATTGAATAGATCTAAAAAATCTAATTCTAGGTAAACTAGCATAAATATTTTAACATGGAGAAAAGAGATACTTTAGAAATAAATATAAGGCAGCAAAAGAAAAAATAGACAAATGGAACTGTATCAACCTTTAAAATTTCTGCACAGCAAAGGAAACAATAAACAGAGTAACGAGGTAACCTATAAAATGAAAGAAAATATCTTCAAACCATATGTCTGATAAAGTATTAATATCTAGAATATATAAATAAAGATATATAAATGGCCAAAAACTATTTCAAAAAGATACTCCACATGACTAACCATCAGGGAAATGCAAATCAAAACCACAATGAGATGTCATCTCTCACCCATAATAATAACCACTAGCAAAAAAACATTAAAAGTGTTGGCAATAGGTCAGGCATGGTTGCTCACACCTACAACCTCAAGACTTTGGGAGGTAAAGGCGAGAGGACTGCCTGAGCTCAAGGGTTCGAGACCGGCCTGGGCAACTTGGAAGACCCTGTCTCTACAATAAACCAAAAAATTAGCTGGTGTGATGCACACACTGTAGTTCCAGCAACTTGGAAGGCTGAGGCAGAAGGATCACCTGAGGTCAGTAGGCTAAGGCTGCAGCAGCCATAAATGTACCACTGCACTCCAACCTGGAGTGAGACTCCAACAACAACAAAAAAGGTGTTGACTAGGATATGGAGACACTGGAATACTTATATGCTCTTAGTGGGAATGTAAAATGGTACAGCTGCTATGGAAAACAGTATGGAGGGTTCTCAAAAAACTAAAAATAGAATTATAATGATTTAGCAATCCCACTGCTGTGTATATATCTAAAAGAATTATAAACAGGATCTTAAGGAGATATTTGCATACCCATGTTCATAGCAGCATTATTCACAAAAGCTACAATGTGGAAGCAACATAAATGTCCATCGATAGATGACTGGATAAACAAAATGAGGTAAACACATGCAATGGAGTATTATTCAAAAAAGAAAGAAATCCTGCTATGTGCCATAACGTGAATGAACCTTGAGGACATTATGATAAGTGAAATATGCCAGCCACAAAAAGACAAAAACTGTATGATTCCACTTATATGCAATATCTTAAACTGGCAAACTCTTAGAAGCATAAAGTAAATTGGTAGTTTCTAAAGGCTGGAGGGAAGAGAGGCGCTGTTCAATAGATAGAATATTTCAGTTTTGCAAAATAAAAGTAGTTAAGAGGGTAAATATTCCGTTACATGTTTTTTAGCACCAAAAAAAACTGTATCCATATATCATTCATATATATGAATATACATATGACAGGACACCAAGAAAGCTGAGTGAGGAATTCCACAAATCCTTTCCTAAAAAACTAATGATAAAACAGAAAAAAGTTGCCAAAAACAGACCTCAATAGCAACAATGGAAGACTAGCCTGAGATTATAACACTATTTGGGGCCGGAAACAAAACAGCAGACCAGCCCAAAATTTAACAGAGATCTGGAGATAAGATAGCTTTGCTAGGATCTCACGTATCCCAGGTAGCCTAGAAAGTTGTATGCATATGCAATGTCATGTTTGTTTACTCAGAAGACAATGGCAAGGGCACTAGCAAGCAATTCATTCCTGGTTAATCATGAGATCTTGTGAACACAAAAAGTTAAAAAAGAAAAATCAGACTTGTAATTCTCTGACTTTGAAAGCATTACACAGTACATGTATTTATCCCATGCCTAAGAGTAGAAGTCTCACTAGTACAAAGGATTAAACAACCTACCACCAGTCAATGGCTAATGACTAAGCTAGTAACACAGAGCAATCCCTAGAAGTCAGGCCTTAAAAGTAGAAAAAATAATTTTTAAAAAAAATTGGGCAGAGAAATCAGAGGGCACACACTGAAGGGGAAATAGACACCAAAAAAGTTAGTCACTAAACAAATAAACCAGCAGCAACAACTACATCTCCTGGGGAAAGAAAATCAGAATCCAGAGTTGCTACAACAAAGTATCCAAAGTGTCCAATTTTGACCGAAATAACTATGACACAGAGAGACAAAATTATTCAATAGAAACTATCTCTGAAGGAGTTCAAATGTAGGAGTTAGTATACAAAGATTTCAAAACACCTACTCTAATATGTCCAAAGAAAAGAAACCATATTTAAGTAATTAAGGAACATATGACAACAGTGATTCATTAAATAGAAAATGTTTATTAAAATGATAGCAATCACTGAAAAGAACCAAATGGAAATTCTAGAGTTGAAAAGTACTATAAATAAAATAATAAATTCACTAGAAGGGCTCAATAGCAAACTTGAGTTGGGAAAAGAATCAGTGAATTCACACAAAGACATATCATAGTCAAAATGTTGAATGCGAGGGACAAAAAGAAAAATCTCAAAAGCAGGAAGACAAAAACAATTTATCGGGTACAAGAAACTTTAAGTAGATTAGCAACTAACTTCTCATTACAAACATTACAAACATTAAAGACAAGAAAGTGGCATGGTGACATACTCAAATAAGGATAGAATATAACTGTCAGTCAAGAATTCATATTCTATATTCATCCAGAAATAATATTCTTCAATAACAAGAGCAAATTAAAGACATATCCAAATAAACAAATGATATCATTGATTCCTAGCAGAATATTAAAGTACATTTGCCAGGTTGAAAAGAAGTAACACCAGATGATAAAAGAAATCTGCACACAAAAACAAAGAGAATCAATAAAAGTGATTATCAGGTAATTATTACAGGGCAGTATAAACGCTTTTTTCCCCTCTGTTCTAAGTTAAAAGGAAATTGCATAAAATAATAATGGTAACATTGGTATAATAGGGCTTATCACACATAAACATGCAGTGTATGTGACAAAAACAGCAAAAGCAGGAAACAAAAATAGTAGGGAAAGTTTATTTTAATGGAATAAAGTTAGCATTAATCTAAAATTAGGTGGTGGTAAATCAGATGCATATTGTAATCCCTTGAGCAACCACAAAGAAAATATCTCAAAAGCAATTTGAAAAATCAACAAAAGAATTTAAATAAAATACCACAAAATATCTATGTATTACAAAATACAGTAATAAAAGAGTATCAGGAACAAGAAAGACATGCAGCACACAGACAACAGCAAAATTATAAATGCAAATCCACAACATGAATAAGAACACTGGATGTGAATAAACACTTAAACCAAAAGGCAAAGCTAAGTGATCAAGATGCCCAATGCTCATCTCCTCTACAAAGAAGAACCAAAACAACAAATAGGTAACCGCACTTTAAGTAGTTTCTAATAGAGAACAAAAAAATGCAGCAGAAAGTGACAAAGATCTTCTGAGGCACAAAAACTCTGAAGGACAGCATAGAGAGGGAGACAGAGCAACTGACCAAGATCAGTCCAGAGCAGGGAGGAATTCCCAACTGAGGAGAAAAGGTAAGTGGGAAATCCCCATCATGGACCCCATTACCACCATGGATTTCTACAATCCTAGCTCCAGAAGAGCTCCACAGTTTTTCACAGGCCCTGAGAATAGTATAGGAAGCTGTCTGAAGGTGCCCACCAACAACCACCACCTCTGCCTCTGTAACCAGCAGTCATCAAGTGCCCCACACATCCTCCCCAGGAACCAAGGACCAGTCTGCCCAGTAGCCCCTGCCACAAGACAAACCACACCACTGCCTCCACAAACACAAACAGGCTAGGACCTGAGGCACTCTCAGACACTGCTAATGCTGATTACAGCTGAAGAAATCACACACAAGGCTATGCTACTGTACCCACCCAGAACAAAATGCTATGTACCCTACCTAACCAACATTATAGGTCAAATCTACAGAAAACAATCTTTCCCTGTGAAAACTACTCCATAAAATTAGAAGAAGGACTGTTTCACCAGATGTGCTGATTTCAACCTAGGGACACAAGAGATGAGAAAAGGCAAGAAAAAAAGTGACACCTCCAAAAATATATAATCTTTCCCAAGTAGCACACCCCAAATAAAACAAATCTACAAAATGCCTGAAAAGGAGTTTGAAATATAATTTTAAGGAAATTCAGCTACATACAAAAGAATACAGATACATAATTTAACAAAATCAGGAAACTAATTCATGATCTGAATGAGAAATTCTACAAATTTTTAAAAAATCGTAAAAGAACTAAACAGAAACTTTAGAATTGAAGAATTCAATGAATAAAATAGAAAATATAACTGAGAACTTCAGCAATACACTACATCAAGCAGGAGAAAGAATTTCTAAAACTGAACACAGGTCTTTTGAAATACAGTAAGTCTTTACTTAATGTTGTCAATAGCTTCCTGGAAACTGCAATTTAAGCAAAATGACACATTTTAAAAAATGACTTTACCATAGTTGGTACAAAGAATAATTAAGTTCCTATTGCATATTTCTGGTCACAAAAACATCACCACCAAACTTCTGAATAAAGACTCAAAACACTTCTTAAACATGGAAACAGATGTAGCTAAACATACATTTTTAAAAGATTTATAAGAACAAGTAAAGCAATTATTTACACAAATGTTGGTAAACCAGTGAATGACAGTGGTCAAAGTAGTGGTGGGTTAAACCACAGTATAAATGTTTGCAAAGTGAAAACTGAAGGAGAACCTCCTACATCACACAGTTTAAAATCAATAGCATACATGGCAAGCTCACTGAACACTTTAGGAATGCATTTTTTTTTTGAGTTGGAGTCTCACTCTGTCGCCCAGACTAGAGTGCAGTGGCACACTCATGGCCACCCCAGCAACGACCCACTGGGTTCCAGCAATTCCTCCACCTCAGTCTTCCAAGTGGCCAGAACTACAGGCATACACTACCATACCCGGGTATCTATCTATCTATCTATCTATCTATCTATCTATCTATCTATTGCAGAAATGAGGTCTCACCATATTGCCCAGCCTGGACTTGAACCCGTGGGCTCAGGTAATCCTCTCGTCTCAGCCTCCCAAAGTGCTAGGATTACAGGCTTGAGTCACTGAGCCTGGAGGGAACGCATTGTTTATTGTAGTGTATATGTGTGATTATCATATACTTTACAAATTTTATTTTACAATAACTTGTAATCTTTCATATTCCAACTTCATTAATCCAGTTCAGAGTCATATGTGGCTGAAGCCTGTCCCATCAGCTCAGAGTAAAAGCTGGGAACCAATCCTGGACAGTATACCATTTTAACACAATGTGCACTCACACACCCACACTCACTTATACTAGGACAATTTAGACATGCCAATAAACCTATCATGCTCATCTTTGAGATGCAGGAAGAAAAAGGAGCGCCTGGAGAAACCCATGCAGACATGGGAGGAACATACAAGTTCTACATGGATAGTGGTCCTAACCAAGAATCAGTTGTTTCCTCATCAACATTAAAACAAAATGGCACTGAACTAAACGTTATTTAAGGTTCATTAGTAACCTAGTTTGGGGGGTGGAGCACACAATAAAAAAGAATGAAGAAAGCCTACAGGACCATTAAGAGAAAAAATATGCATTGTGAAAGGTCTAGAAAAAGAAAAGACAGGAAAAGAAAAAGAAAACCTACTTAACAAAAAAATAGTGGAAAACATCTCAAGTTTTGGATTATGACATCCAGATCCAGGAAACTCAAAGATCCCCAGACAACCCAAAAAGGTTCTCCTCCCAAGGCATATTATAGTCAAACTGACAAAAGAGGCATATTATGGTTAAACTGTCAAAATACAAACACAAAAAGAAAATTCTAAAAATATCAAGAGAAAAGTGTCAAGTCACATACAAGGGAATCTCCATAAACTAATAGAAGCATTTTTAACAAAAACCTTACAGGCCAGGAGACAATAAGATGTTATACTCAAAGTGCTGAAAGAAAAAGATTGCCAGCTACGATTACTATATCTAGCAAAGCTACACTTCAGAAATGAAGAAAACATAAATTCTTTCCCAGAAAAGCAAAAACTAAGGGGATTAATCACCACTAAGCTGGACATAAAAGAAATGTTTAAGGAAATCCTGCCTCTGAAAGCAAACAGACTATATCTATCATCATGAGAAAACTTTAAAGTATAAAGTTCACTGATAGAGCAGATTCACAAACAAAAAACAGAGAGAAATCAAACACTATCATTACAGAAAACCACCAAACTGCAAAGACAAACAATAAGAGAGTAAGACAGAAACAAAAAAATATACAAAACAGCCAAAAAACAAGTAATAAAATGACAGGAGCAAGTTCTCAACTATTAAGAATAAGCCTTAATGTAAACAAATGAAAATCCCCAATTTAAAGATATAGACTAGCTGAATGGATAACCAAATAACACCCAACTACATGCTGCCTAAAAGAAACTCACTTCACCTATAAAGACATACACAGACTTAAAATGAAGGAATAGGAAAAAAAAATATTCCACATAAACAAACCAAAAACAAACAGTAGCAGCTCTTCTTATATCAGGAGAAAAAAACAGACTTTACGTCAAAATTTTAAAAAGAGACAAAGAAGGTTACAATATAATGATAAAGAAAAAATTCTAAAAGAGGATAAAACAATTATAAATATACTATATATGCACTGATGCTGGAAAAATCAGATCTATAAAGTAAATATTATAACTAAAAGGAGAGATAGATTCCTTTGCAGTAACGGTTGGAGACTTGAACACCCCACTGTAAACAGTGAATAGACATCTAGAGAGAAAATAAACACACACAAAAAAACAGATTTAAACTGTACTTTAGATCAAATAGACCTAACAGACATTTTCAGGATATTTCATCCAATAGCTATAGAATACACATTCTTGACATCTGCACATGTAACATTCTCCAGACTAGATCATATATGATGGCCCACAAAATAAGTCTCAATTAACTTTTAAAAATCAAAATCATATCATGTATCTTTTCTAACCACAATGAAATAAAACTAGAATTAAATAACAAGTAAACTTTAGAAATTGTACAGATACATGGAAATTAAACAGCACACTCCTGAACAACCAATGGTTCAATGAAGAAATATACAAGAAATTTAAAAACAAATGAAAATTAAAAAAGAACATACCAAAACCTCTGGGATACAATAAAAACAGTACTAGGAGGGAATTTTAAAGCAATAAACACCTACATAAAAAAGTATAAAGAAGGGCCAGGCTCAGTGGCTCAACCTGTAATCCCAGTACTTTGGGAGGCCAAGGCAAGTGGATTGCCCGAGCTGAGCCCATGAGTTCAAAACCAGCCCAGGCAACTTGGCAAGATCGCATCTCTACAATAAATCAAAAAATTAGTCAGCCATGGTAGCATGAACCTGTAGTTCCGGCTACTTGGAAAGCTGAGGTGGAAAGCCAACGGAGCCCAGCAGGTCAACGCTGGGGTGGCCAGGAGTGTGGCACTGCACTCCAGCCTGAGTGACAGAGTGAGACTCCAACTCAAAAAAAAAAAAAAAAGTGCAAAGACTAGCTGGGTATGGTGGTTCATGCCTATAATCCCAACAGTTTGGGAGGCTAAGGCAGGGAGAATCACTTGAGGCCAGAAGTTCAAGACCAGCCTGGGCAACATTGCGAGACTCCATCTCCACACAAAAAAATCAATCAACGTGGTAGTGCACATCTGTAATATCAACTATGTGGGAGGCTAAAGCAGGAGGATCACTTGAGCCCAGGAGATCAAGGCTGCAGTGAGCTATGATCATATCACTGCATTCTGGCCTGGACAACATACCAAGATCCTGCCTCAACAAACAAACAAAAAAAATGAAAATTTCAAATAAAAAACCTGACAATGCAACTCAAGGAACTAGAAAAGCAAGAACAAAACAAATCCACAATTAGTAGAAGTAAAGATATTATAAGGATCAGTGCACAAAAAATAGAAACTAAATAAACATTACAAAGGATCGATGATCAATAAAAGGAAATGTTAGTTTTTGAAACGATAAACAAAATTAGCACCCATTACCCAAACAAAGAAAAACAGAGAGAAGATTCAAATAAACAAAATCAGAAATGAAAAAGACATCACAACTGACAACAAAGGATCATTAGAGATAATTATGAAAAACTATATGCCAACAAATTAGGAAACTTGGAGGAAATAGATACATTCCTGGATACATATAACCTGCCTGCCAAGATTGAGCAGGGAAGAAACAGAAAATCTAGACAGACCAATAAGCCACCCAACAAAGAAAAAGCCCAGGACCAATGGTTTCACTGCTGAATTCCACCAAATGTTTAAAAAATATCAATTCTTCTCAAACTATTCCAAAAAAATTGAAGGAGGAAAAAAATTATTCTTAATTCAGCCTATGAGGCCAGTATTACCCTAATAATAAACTCAGACAAAGGCCACAACAAAAAAGAAAACTACAGAACAATATGCCTAATGAACATAAATGAATAATCCTCAATAAAATACTAGCAAACCAAATCTAACAGCAAATTTAAAATATTACACACCATAATCAAGTGATATTTATCCCAGTGATACAAAAATGATCCAAAAAGCTTTTCTTCTATGAACTGGAACAAAAAAACAACAACCACCACCCAATTTCAACAATCTTATTCAACATAGTACTCAAAGTCTTAGCCAGAGCAATTAGGCAAGGGGAAAAAAGGGCATCCACCGAGAATGGAGGAAGTCAAATTGTTTCTGTTTGTAGTGAGATCTACATGATCTCACATCAGAAATAAAGACTCTACCAGAAAAACTCTTAGAACTGATCAACAAATTTAGTAAAGCTGCAGGATATACATTCAACATACAAAAATCAATAGTGTTTACATACACCAATAACAAACCAGTTGAAAAGAAATTTAAAAAGCAATCCTCCCAGCACTTTGGAAGGCAGAGGCAAGAGGACTGCCTGAGCCCGGGGTTCGAGACCAGCCCAGGGAACCTGGCAAGACCTAGTCTTTACAATAAATAAAAAAATTAGCCAGGCATAGTAACCCACAACTGTAGTTGTTTGAAAGTAGTTTGTAGCTGTTTGAAAGTAGTTTGAAAGGCTGAGGTGGAAGGATCGCTAGAGCCCAGCAGGTTGACAGTGGGGTGGCCGTGAACGTGCCACTGCACTCTAGCCTGGGGGAGTGAGACTGTGACTCAAAAAAAAACAAAAGCAATCCAACTTTTTTCTTTCCTCTTTTAATTTTTATTTAAAATTGTGGGGTACAATTCAGGGCTAGGTATACAAATATTCACCATGCAGTTACCCTTATCCATGAGGTGTGCTCCCCGCTTCCCCAGGCAGATATCAACTACTGTCAATTCCACCTCCCCACCCCTTTACCCCCTCCCCGCAGTTTCCCACCACTTTCAATCCTTTTCTTATAGTAATATGGTAGTTGTTCAAGGTTCACTCATGAGTGAGAACATGCGATACTCAGCTCTTTATTTCTGTGAGAGACCACTCAGTATTATAAACCTAATTCCATCCAGGTTGCTGCGAAGTTCATGATTTTGTTCTTCTTTATAGCTGCATAGTATTCCATTGTGTATATGTACCACATTTTTTTATCCAGTCCTCTTTTGATGGGCAGCACGGCTGGTTCCATGTTCTTGCTATTGTGAACAATGCTGCAATAAACATACATGTGCAAGTATCTTTTTCACAGAGTGACCTGAGTTCTTCCGGATATATTCCCAGTAGGGGGAAGCAATTCAACTTTTAAAAGCTACAAAAATTGGCCGGGTTCAGTGGCTCAGCCTGTAATCCCAGCACCTTGGGAGGCCAAGGTGAGTGGATTGCCTGAGCCCGTGGGTTTGAGACCAACCCAGACAACTTGGCGAGACCTCTTCTCTACAATAAATAAAAAATTGGCCAGGCATGGTAGCACATGCCTATGGTTCCAGCTCTTGGAAGGCTGAGGTGGAAGGATCACCAGAGCCCAGTAGGTCAACACTAGGGTGGCCATGAGTGTGCCACTGAACTGCAGCCTGGGAAGCAGGGTGAGACTCCAACTCCAAAAAAAAAAAAAAAAAAAAAAAAAGCTACAAAAATTAAAATAATATATAGAGGAATAAATTTAAATAAAGAGATGATGAATGATTTCTACAAAGAAAATGACAAAAACACTGATGAAAGAAATTAAAGATGACAAAAATGGAAACACATATTCATGACCCAAAACAGTCTACAAATATAATGCAATCCCTATTAAATCACCAATGTCATTCTTCAAAAAAATAGAAAAAGGAATCCTAAAATTCATATAGAACTACAAAAAAACCCAAATAGTCAAAGAAATCCCAGGCAAAAGAACAAAGCTGGAGGTATCACACTATCTGACTCCAAATATACTACAAAGCTACAGTAATCAAAACAGCATGGTACTGGTATAAAAACAGACACACAGACCAGGGGAACAATTAGCAAACCTGGAAATACATCCACATATTTACAGTCAACTGATTTTTTACAAAAGCACTGATGACAGCACACTGGAGAAAGAACATCTTCGTCACTAAATAGTGCTGGGGAAACTGGATATCCATATGCAGAGGAGTGACGCTAGATCCCATCTTTCACCACACACAAAAAAACAACTCACAGCTCACCAGGCACAGAGGCTCACGCCTATAATCACAGCACATTGGGAGGCCAAGACAGAAGTGATTGAGCCTCGGCCTGGGTAACATAGTTATACCTTAGGTAGGTGTGGCAGTGAGCTCCTATAGTCCCAACTTCTCAGAAGGCTGAGGCAGAAGGATTGCCTGAGCCCAGAAGGTCGAGACTGCGGTGAGCCATGACCATTCCACTGCACTCCAGCCTGGGTGACAGAGTGAGGCAATGACTCAAACAAAGAAAAATAGAATCAAAATGGACTAAAGACTTAAATGTAAGTCATGAAACTATGAAACAGCTAGACGAAAACATAGGAAAGATGCCTCAGGACATTGTTCCAGACAAAGATTTTATATGTGATTAACATCTAGAATATATAAGGAACTCAATCAAAGGCAAAATAAATAATCCAACTTAAAAACGAGCAACTGATCTAGACACTCTCAAAAGAAGACATACAAATGGCCAAAAAGCATATGAAAAAATGTTCAACATCATTAATCATCAGGAAAATACAAACCAAAACCACAATGAAATATCACCTTACCCCAATTTAAATGATTATCTTTTTTTTAATTTAAAATTCTGATGAGGATGAAAAGAAAAGGAAACTCACGCACTTTTGGTAGGAATGTAAATTAGCAGAGTCATTATGAAAAACAGCATTATATTTCCTTAAAAAGTTAAATACAGAACTCTCAGATAATCTAGCATTTCCACTATGAATATATATCCAAAGGAAAAGAAATCTGTATGTCAAGGAGATATATGTACTCCCATGTTTACTGCAGTACTATTCATAAGAATCAAAACATGGATTAACCTAAATGTCCATCTACAAATGAATGAATAAAGAAAATGTGGTATATATACCACAACTGAATGCCACTAAGTCATAAAAATGAATAAAATCCTGTCATTTGCAGGAACGTGGATAGAACTGAAGGTCATCAAGTTAAATGAAATATGCCAGGCATAGAAAGACAAATATGGCATGTTCTCACTCATGTGTGGGGGCTAAAAAAGTTGATTTCACAGAAGTAAGAGTAGAATAATGATTACTAGAGGTTGGGAAGGGAAAAAATATAGGAAATAGGAAGAAGTTGATTAATGGATACAAAGCAACAAGATAAGAGGAATAATTTCTACTGTTATAAAACACTGTGGGATAACTATAATTAACAATAATTTATTGCATATTTTCAAATAGATTGAAGAGAGGATTTTGAATGTTCCCAATACAAAAAAATGACAAATATTTGAGATAATGAATATACTAATTACCCTAGTTTGATCATTAACATTGTATACATGCAAACAAATATCATTCTGGACCCCATAAATATGTACAATTTTTTTTTGAGTTGGAGTCTCACTCCATCGCCCAGGCTGGAGTGCAGTGGCATGCTCACAGCCACCCTAGCGTCAATCTGGGAGGCTCCACTGATGCTTCCACTTCAGCCTTCCAAGTAGCCAGAACTATAGGTGCATGCTACCACACCTGGCTAATTTTTTTATTTATTGTAGAGATGACGTTTCACCATGTTGCTCAGGCTGGTCTCGATCCCACAGGCTCAGGCAATTCCTTCACTGTGGCCTCCCAAAGTGCTGGGATTACAGGTTTGATCCACCATGCCCAGCCTGTACAATTACGATATGCCAACTTTAAACAGTCAAAAATTGTAAAACTGGATTTAAAAATATAAACAGATGTAACTATATGCTGTCTACTACAGACACTTTAGATTCAAAAACACAAATGGGGTGAAAAGAAAATGAAAAAGATATATCATGCAAATAGTAATCATAGAAAGTTGTAACCACTATACTAATATCAGATAAAATAGGCTTTATTTAAAAAGTTACTAAAAACAAAAGTAGACACTTTATAATAAAAAAGGGTCAATTTATGGAGACATAAAACATTTTTTTAAATAAAACACATACAAACATAGCAACAAAACCCCAAAATACATAAGACTAAACTGAGAAAACTGAAAGGAGAAACAGACAATTCAACAATAATAGTAGAAATGTTAATACCTCACAATAATGGATAGAATAACTAGACAAAAAATTAGCAAGGATAAAGAAGACTTGAACACCACTGTTAACCAATTAGACCTGACATCTGTGCACCTCCAAAAACTCCATTCAACAACTGCAAAAACTATACATTAATATCAAGAGAATTCAAAAATATTTTAACCGGATAAAAATGAAAAGACTGGCCAGGCATGGCGGCTCACACCTGTAATCCCAGCACTTTGGGAGGTTAAGGACAAAGAATTGCTTGAGCCCAGGAGTTCTAGACCAGCCTGGGCAACATAGCAAAACCTCATCTCTACCAAAAAAGCAAAACATTAACTAGGCATGATGACACATGCCTATAGTCCCAGCCACCAGGGAGGCTGAAGCAGGAGAATCGCCTCTGCCCAGAAGGTCAAGTCTGCAGTGAGCTACGATCATGCCGCTGTACCACAACCTGGGCAACAGAGAAAGACCTGGACTCCAAAAGGAAAAAGAAAAAAATGAGAAGACAACATACTGAAATGTATTAGATGCAGTTAAAGAAATTTAGAACTATAAATGTCAATAACAGAAAAAAAGATATATCTCAAATCAAGAACCTAAACCTTCACCTAAAGAGAGCAGAAAACTAAAAGAAAAAGCCCAAAACAAGGTAAAAGAAGGATCACAGTACCAACAAAGGGATAAGGCAGAGAGAGAATAAAAGTATATGTGGTCAAACTGTTGTAAGATTGTTCAGGAAATAGGTTAGGCAGAGTAATTTATGCCTCTTATCCCAGTGCTTTTGGAGGCCAGGGGGGAGGATTGCTTGAGACCAGGAATTTAAGACCAGCATGGGCTTGGCATGGTGGTACACGCCTGTAATTCCAGCACTCTGGGAGGCAGAGGTAAGAGATTTGCCTGAGCGCATGGGTTCGAGACCAGCCTGGGCAACATGGCGAGACCTAGTCTCTACAATAAATTAAAAAACTAGCCAGGCATGGTGGCACATGCCTGTAGTTCCAGATACTTGGAAGGCTGAGACAGAAGAATGGCAAGAGCCCAGCAGGTTGAGGCTGTGGTGGCCATGAACGTGCCACTGCACTCCAGCCTGGGTGACAGAGTGAGACTCTAATTCAAAAAAAAAAAAAAAAAACAAAAGACCAGCATGGGCAACACAGCGAGACCCCATCTCTACAAAAATAAAAATTAGCTGGGTATGGTGGTGCACACCTGTAGCCCTTGCTACTCAGGAGGCTGAAGGCAAGACAATTACTTGAGCCTAGGAGTTCAAAGTTACAGTGAGCTATGATCATGCCATGCACCCCAGCCTGGGTAATAGGGTAAGATCCTTTCTAAAACAAAAACAAAAAAAATTGTTTAGGAAATGGTAAAAATATCAATTTAAGATAGTTAGCAAGTAAAATATGTATTTTGTGATCTTCATGGTAAACAAGTAAAATAATGTTTAAAAGTGTATAATTATAAAGACTTTAAGGTAAGAAGAATTACTAGAATGAAAGCAGAACATTTCTCAGAATGGTTTTTTAAAAGTATATTCAACAATGAGATATCACAATACTAAATTTGTATGCACTTAATAACATATATTTAAGATACATAAAGTAAAAGCTGACAAATCAAAGAATAAGAAACAGAAAAAACCAAAATCATAGTTGGAGACAGTAACATACCTCTTCAGCAAACAATGAAAATCCATATAAATTTGCAAGATCTAAAGAATTCTATTAACCAATTTGAAATAATTGATACTTATAGAACATTGTGGTAACAACTGCAAAATAAACATTTTTTAACAATTCCACATGGTTCATTTGTAAGAATAAACTACATACTGGGTCATATATTTTAATGGATTGGGACCATATAATGTGCTGATCACAATGAAATTGAACTAGAAGTCAATAATAAAAAGATAATTAGCAAATCTCCAAATGTTTGGAAATTAAGTAATACTTCTAAGTAGTTCATGGATCAAAAAATAAATCAAAATGGAAATTATAAAGCTGTCTGAACTGAATGAAAAAACAACATAAATTTCTGTGTTATACAACTAAATATATAGAGAAAATTTTATTGCGTTAAATGGTAAATGTATATACTTTAGTAAAAAGTTGAAAAAAAAAAGTCAATGAACTGGACCAGGTGCAGTGGCTCAAGCCTGTAATCCCAACACTTTGGTAGACAGAAGGAAGAGGATTGCCTAAGCATAGGGGTTCAAGATCAGTCTGGACAACTTGGCGAGCCTTCATCTCTACAATAAATCAAAAAAATAGCCCGGCATGGTAGTACACACCTGTACTTCCAGCTATGTGGAAGGCTGAGGCAGAAAGCTCGTCTGAGCCCAGTAGGTCAAGGCTGCAGTGGCTGTGTGTGTGCCACTGCACTCCAGCCTGAGTGGCAGTGAGACTCCAACTCAAAAAAAAAAAAAAAAAAAATCAATGTACTAAGTTTCTACCTCAGGAAGCCAGAAAAAAGAATAGCAAATCAAATCCAAAAAAAGTAAAAGGAAAGAACTAATAAAAATAAAAATTAATGACAAAGAAAACAGAAGTACATGAAAAAAAATCAAAAACACAAAAGTTGGAAACAAAAGCTTAATTCTTTGAAAATATTAATAAATTTGATAAGGCTCTAGCAATATTGATGAAGAAAACACAAATTACCAATATCAGGTAGTTTCAGGGGACATAGCTACAGATCCCACAGATACATTTTTAAATAAGACAACTTTAAAATAAACAACAACTAAAAAAGCTAACTTTACACCTTCAAATATAACAATTTAGAGCAGAGGCAAGCAAGCTTTCTCAGTATAGAGATAATATTTTAAGCTTTTGCAAGCCATGCAGTCCCTGTCCCAGAAAAAGCTGTCATTCACCACAGGCAAACTTAGTGTTAACTATGTTCCAATAAAACTGTATGAACAAACGTAGGCCCATGCCACAGTTTGCTGATTCTCAAGTTTTAAGAAATAGGGAAATTCCTTGAAAATCACAACTCACCAAAACTGACATAAGGAGGAATAAAATGATCCTATATTTGTTAAAGTAATTAAACCAGTAATTTATAACTTTCCAACATGACCCAGATGACTTCATGATTTTTTTCCTAACACTTAAAAAACTAAGAAGAAAGTTGAAGATCTCAAGCTTCCTAATATCAAAACTCACTGCATAGCTAGTCATCAAAATACTGTGACACAGGAATAATGGCAGAAAACAATGAAGTAGTATTGAGAGACCAGAAATAAACCCTCACAAAATAATTTTTGACAAGGGTGCCATTCAATGGTGAAAGGACACTCTCCAACAAATGATGCTGAGAAAACTGAATATTCTTTTTTTTTTTGGAGTTGGAGTCTCACTCTGTCACCCAGGCTGGAGGGAAGTAGCATGCTCCCAGTCACTGCAGCATCGACCTGCTGGGCTCCAGCAATCCTTCCACCTCAGCCTTCCACGCAGCCAGAACTACAGGTGTGTACTACCATGCCCAGCTTATTTTTTATTTATTGTAGAGACCAGGTCTCGCCAAGTTGCCCGGGTGGGTCTTGAACCCGTGGGCTCAGGCAATCCTCTCACCTCGGTCTTCCAAAGTGCTGGGATTACAGGCTGAGCCCCAGAGCCCGGCCAAAAACTGAATATTCACATGCAATAAAAGAAAAGACAGAGAGGGAGAGAGACTGGACTGTTACCTTATACCATATACAAAAATTAATTCAAAGTGGATCAAAGATGTAAAAGTAAGAGCTAAAATTTAGAAGAAAACAGGAGAAAAGCTTCGTGATATTAGATTTGGCAGTGATTTATCGGACATGACACCAAAAACCCAGGAAAAAAAAAGCTAATGGACTTCATCAAAATGTAAAACTTTTGTACATTATAGAACATTATCAACACAGTAAAAAGCAATCAACAAAATGAGAGAAAATATTTGCAAATTATGTGCCTGATAAGGGATTGATATCCACAATACTTGAAGAACTCCCACAACAAAACAACAATTTAAAAAAAAAATGATTCACAATTGAGCAAAGGACTTTGGAATAAGCATTTCTCCAAAGAAGACATAAAAATAGCCAATAAGCACATGAGAAGATGCTCAACATCACTAATCAGGGAAATAGAAATTAAAACCACAATAAGATACCATTTCTTATTAATTATGATAGCTATATATTTTTTGAAAACCAGAACATAACAAGTGTTGTCAAAGATATGGAGCAACTAGAACACTAGCACATTGCTGGTGGAAATGTAAAAGTGAAGTCACTGTGGCAAATAGTATGGCAATTCCTCAAACAATTAAATAAAGAATTATTGTACAATCCAGCAATTCCACTTCTGGGTAAATACCCAAATAAATTGAAAGCAGAGTCTCAAAGATACATTTGTATATCTATGTTCATAGCAGCATTATAGCCAAAAGGTGGAAGCAATCCAAGTGTCCATCAATGAACGAATTAACAAAATAGAATGTGATTCAGCCTTAAAAACAAAGGACATTCTGACTCATGCTACAACATGGATGAATTCTAAAGACACTGAGCTATGTGAAAAAAGCTAGTCACAAAAAGACAAACATTGAATGATGCTGCTTACATGAGGTACCTAGAGTAATCAAGTTTATGTCATAAAGTAGAACTGTGGTTACAAGGGGCTGTGAGGAGGGGAGAATAGGGAGTTAGTACTTAATGGGTACAGAATCTCAGTTGGGGAAGATGAAAAAGTTCTGGAGATGAATGGTAGTAAGGGTGACACAACGTGTATATACATAATTTACTCCACAGAACCGCATGCTTAAAAATGGTGAATATAGTAAATTTTATGTTATATATATAACCACAATTAAAAAAAAGAAAAACCGGGCTCGGTGGCTCAGCCTGTAATCCCGTGCCTTTGGGAGGCTGAGGTGAGTGGATTGCCTGAGCCCACAGGTTCGAGACCTGCCTGGGCAGGGAGACCTCATCTCCACAATAAATCAAAAAATCAGCCGGCCGTGATAGCGCATGCCTGTAATTCCATCTACTTGGAAGGCTGAGGCAGAAGGATTGCCGGAGCCCAGCAGGTCGAGGCTGCGGTGGCGGGGAGCGGCCACTGCACTCCAGTCTGGGCAATAGAGTGAGACTCCAACTCAAAAAATAAAAATAAAAAGAAAGAAAGACTACTAACACCAGTCTTATATAAACTCTTTCAGAGATTATTAAAAGAGGGAATACTTCACAAATAATTTAACGAGACTAATATATCTATGACATTTAAAATCTGGTAATGACATTATACGAAAAGAAAATCATAGGCCAGTGTCACTTATAAGCATAGATGCAACAAAACTAATCAAAATTTGATAAACATGATCCAACAATATGTAAAAATGGTAATATATACATAACCAACTGGGGTTTATTTCCAGGAATACAAGGTTATTTCAACATTTGAAAACTCAGCATAATTCACTACATTAAGAAAATGAAAGAAAAATCATATACCAACTCAATGAATATAATACTTGATAAAACTCAGGATTTTAAAAAATTGTTGGAAAACCAGAAATAAATTTTCCTTAATTCAGTAAAGAATATTTAGGCTAGATATAGTGGTTCACGCCTGTAATCCCAGCACTTTGGCAGTCCAAGGCAAAAGGACTGCTTGAGACCAGAAGTTTGAGACCAGCCTAGGCAACACAGCGAGACCTCGTCTCCATAAAAAAATCAAAAAAATGTAGCCAGGCATGGTGGTGCACACCTGTAGTCTCAGCTAATCAGGAGGCTAAGGTGGAAGGATCTTCTGAGCTCAGGAAGTCAAGGCTGCTGTTATCCATGATCGTGACACCTAATGGTAAAATACTGAACACTTTCCAGCTGAAATTGGGAAAAATAAAAGGAGTATTTATTCTCACAACCTCTACTCCACATTATATAAGAGGTCCTAGCCAGTGACTAATAACAGAAAAAGAGAAAAGATATAAGCATTGGACAGAAGAATTTTTTTTGGGGGGGGGTCGGAGTCTCACTCTATCACCCAGACTGAAGTGCAAGGGCACACTCATGGCCACTGCAACCTCAACCTGCTGGGCACAGACAATCCTTCCACCTCAGGTTCCAAGTAGCTGGAACTACAGGCATGTGCCACCACACCCGGCTAATTTTTTGATTAGAGACAAGGTCTCACCAAGTTGTCCAGACCGAACTCGAAACGGTGTGCTCAGGCAATCCTCTCATCTCTGCCTCCCAACGTGCTGGGATTACAGGCATGAGCTACAGTGCCCAGTTAGAAAGATGTAAAAGTATTATTTGTAGATAACATGACTGTACATATAAAATCCAAAAGAACCTACCAAAAAGTGTTGGACAAGCTACAAAGGCCACCAGATGGAAAATCAATATACTAAAATCAATTGTATTTCTATGCAGCACATTAGAAAAAGGAATTTTTTTTTAAATGCTATTTAGAACATCAATAAAGAGAGATAAAACTTAATGAAATAGCCAGGCTCGGTGGCTCAGCCTGTAATCCCGCGCCTTTGGGAGGCTGAGGTGAACGGATTGCCTGAGCCCGCGGGTTCGAGACCCGCCTGGGCAGCAAGACCTCATCTCTACAATAAATCAAAAAATCAGCCAGGCGTGGTAGCACATGCCTGTAATTCCGGCTACTTGGAAGGCTGAGGTGGAAGGATCGCCGGAGCCCAGCAGGTCGAGGCTGCGGTGGCCGGGAGCGGCCACTGCACTCCAGTCTGGGCAACAGAGTGAGACTCCAACTCAAAAAAAAATAAAAAATAAATAAAAAATAAAAAAACTTAATGAAATATATGTAAAACCTCTCTGAAAACTTCAAAACATTGCTGAAATTAAAGACCCAAAAATAAGGAAAGCAGTGCCTGTACATGTATTGAAATACTCAAAACTATTTCAACTCAATACGTTAACATGTTGATTCTTCACAAATTAGTCTATAGCTACAATGTAATCCCAATAAAAATGCCAATAACTTTCTTCCTATTTGGAAATTAATTCTATAACTTACACACTGAAATTAAAATATATATAAAATACAATGGAATTAAAGTCGTTATGACAATCTTAGAGGAAAAAAGAACAAAGTTGTAAAGATTACATTATGAGATATCAAAAGTTATTATAAAAGGTTACAGGAAAAGACAGTATAGAGTGACACAAGAATAGACAAAGAGACCACTGAATAAAGAGTTCAGAAACAAATCCACACACATACAGCAACTTGATTTACAGCAAAGGCTTACTACAATTGAGTAGGGTAACTGAGTAGGTAAAGAATAGTTCAACACTAGAGTCTATAATACTGAGTGACCTCTCACAGAAATAAAGATCCGAATATCACATGTTCTCACTCATATAATAAACCTTGAACATCCAATGCAATACTATAAGAAAATGACTGATGGTACTGAGAAGCTATGGGGGGGAGGGGGATGAGATTAACAGTAGCAAATATCTGTCGGGGGATGGAAAAACACCTCTTATCAACAGGGTGCCTGAATGAAACGTAATTGTACACCTAACCCTTAACTGTACCCCACAAAACCATAATAAAAAATACTGATTAATAAAAAAAAAAAAAAAGAATAGTTCAACAAATGGTATAGACCAACTGAATATCAATGGGAAAAAATAAATCTTGACCTCACTACACATATGCAGAAAAAGAAATATGAGATGAATCATAGCAAACAATAAAACTTCTAAAAGAATACATAGGAGAATATCTTCATGACCTTGGAGTAAGCAAAAATGTCTTACTTAAGAAGAGCCCTAACCACAAAGGAAAAGATTGCTAAGTTATTATTAAAATTATAACCTGTTTATCAAGACACCTTTAAAAGTAAAAAGACAAGCCATAAATTGAGAGAAGATACAACAAAACATATACCTGGCAAAGGGCACATTTCCAGAATATATAAAGAACTACCACATATTACTATTACAGAAACTCAATTTTTTTTAAAGGCAAAAGACTTAGAAACTTTACAGAAGAAAATATCTAAATGGCCAAAAAACATATGGAAAAGCACTCAACATCATTAGTCATTAAGCAAATGCTAATTACAGTTACAGTGAGAAAACATTACACATCCACCAGAAAGGCTAAAATTAAAACATACTGAGTTCCTGCATCATGAACAATTGTGTACCTAACACTGAATTGTACTCCACATCTTTAAAATAAAGAAAAAAGAAAGAAAAAATATAACATTAAAAGGAAAAAAAAACATACCAAGAGGTATGACTTATTTTAAATGTGAAATAACTGGAACTCTCATACACTGTTGGTGAGATCGTAATTGATACAAACTGTTAGGCAGTATCTATGAAAACTGAATTTATAACTATATCTGATGTACATACCTAAGGAAAATTAATACATTTTTGTTCATCAGAATCTCTGTTGCCCAGGCTGCAGTGCAACCTCGACCTGCGAGTCTCAACCCTCAAAGTAGCTGGGACTACAGGCACACACTAGCACATTGCTAATTTTTTTCTATTTACTGTAGAGACGAGGTCTTCTCATGCTGCTCAAGCTGGTCTTGATCTCCTGGGCTCAGGCAATCCTCTCTCCTTGGCCTCCCAAAGTGATGGGATTACAGGCGTGAGCCACCATGCCAGGCCTGAAATTAATACCTACATCCACCAAAATACATGTTCAAGAATGATCATAGACGCTGTCATAATAACAGCCAAAAGTATAAAAAAACCCAAATGTCCATCAATAGGAAAGTAAGTAAACTGTGGGATCTTTATACAACAGAATAACTATAGGCCAGTGGTCCTCAACATTTTTGGCGTCAGGGGCTGTTTTGGTGGAAGGCAATTTTTCCACAGATGGGCGGGGGGAGAGGATCATCATGCAATCTAGATCTCTCACATGCGCAGTTCACAATAGGGTTCACGCTCCTATGAGAATCTAAATGATGCAGCTGGTATGACAAGAGGTGGAGCTCGTCCACCTCATACCTCCTGCTAAGCAGCCCGTTCCCTAAGGGGGGGGCGGAGGAGAGGGTAGATCCCTTCTATAATCGACACAAAAAACAAATTACTGCTCAGCCACTAACATGGGTTAATCTTAACCATAATGCTGAAAGAAAGAAGGCAGATAAAAGTGACTCTGAGGAGTACTGATTAAAAGCAGAACTGATTAAAAGCACAGGTGTATACAAACTTAAAAATTGAGGTGTTATACTTGGGATGTGTAACTAACAAAAATATTAAGACATTCAGCCAACTTTGGAGAGAGGAGGAAGAGAACTAATTCTTTAGTGTTAAGTAAAGGAGGCAGCAGATATAACTAAAAATAATTGATAACTATCACTATCAGACTAAGTCTTCCCTTATCTCCTAAAAAGCAGTTGGTCTCTGGCTCTTCTGAGCTTGCACAAATCCTGAAGCCTAAGAGAACTGCTTGGCATATGCTACTAATGAATTAAATGAATTAAATGTATTAAATGAATTAGTGAATATGGGACCTCTGAAGTCACAGTTCATTTACATCAGACCATTCTCAAGTTAAAAGAAACTAAAATGATTAATAAAGAAGTTTCCAATTTTACTGCCATTCTCAGTTCATCTACTCAATACTCTGAGGATGCCAGAGTAATGTCATCTTTCCTCATGATGTAAACTTCCTGACTGTCAGACCCTCCTAGTGCCTAAAAGAGAACAGAAATGTAATATTTCTCAGCTTCATAAAGAATTTGACAATGTAAATTAGCATATTCATAATGCTTAGGAATGAGTAAGTAGGCTGAACAATACTGACAAATACAATGGAATTGTTTTCTTGTCATTCAAAGCAACTTTGGGGACTACAACTCTAACAAACCATTACTAGGAACAAACCATTTTTAAAAGTTTGTAAAATAAGGTCCCAAGTTTCAGGGTTCCCAAAATATGTTAGCATAAAAATGACATTTTTTAATAGCACACAGTCAACACGTAGGAAACAACGAATTACATCTAAAACAAGCTAAAAACGTATCCAATGATAGCTATAAGCTTACCTGTTCTAACACATCCAACTTCAACTCGAGCTTGCTGAGTACCACGTCTCCACCCCATAGCGAAAGCTGTAGATCCGATGGCTTTAAGTTCTTGATGTAGCGATTCACATAGCTCATTAAAATGGGAGTTACATATGACTCCAGCATCTTTTAAGGTGAGGAGTCAAAAGTCAGAAGCTGAAAGAGAAAAGACAGAAACGTTAAAAGTACTAGAGACAGCGGTGCAGCAAAGGAAAAGGCATTTCTCCGGGCGAAAGCAGCAACCCACACCAAAGCGGCCGCTCGCCTCCTTCCAGAAGCATAGAAAGAAAACTAAAACGGACTTCCAGCTCCGGCTGCGAATTCCTCACTAGTACAACACCCCTCGCGAGGCGAAGGAGAAGAGCAAGTCCCCAGGAGTGGGAGAATGAAGTGAAGCGGGCTCCCTCTGGCCGGGCCAGCCCTTCACCTGCCCAGACACCCCATGAGGCCCTCACCTCTCGCAACCCAGCCGAACCTACCACCACAGAACCAGAGCTAGAACCAGGCCCCCTCCCGCTCCCTCGGTACTCCACCCTCCGCTGACACTCACCCAAGAGTACCCAGGCGTCCCCTCCACCTCCAGATCCTTGACACCCGCCACCACCGGCGGCACAGCTCCTGTACCGCGCCACTTCCGGTTGTACTCGACTCGGTGCTCAAAACAAACTGTCCCTCCACCGCCACGACTCTACTCCGCATCCGGACCGGGTTTCTCGGGGTGGAGAAGCTACTCAGTGCGTCTTCTTGGAAGAGAACCTTTGCGGTCGGCTAGCCTGGGTCCCTGCTCCAACCCCACCAGTGGTTAGGACAAAGCCCTGGGAAGTGTCTGGAGGAGGGGGGCGGACCGGTAAAGTGGAGACACTCGAGATCCGGAAGTGGCGCTCCGGGAAGCGGGTGGCTGCGTGTGGTGGGACCGCGGCGCCTGCGGCGGTTCTGTAGATGGAAGTCCGCCCCGGATGGGGAACACTGAAAGTCGCAGGTTCCATGCGGAGGAAGAAACGGGAGTAGTACTTAAAGCCCTAAAGAAAAGGTTATTGTTTCTCTTGGGAAGTGGAAGGAGAAGGAAGAGGAATTTGGGTTCAGTGGGGGAGAGCAGAATCAATAGGCCGCAGGAAGGAGGGGCGAGGTAAGGGACAGATTTGAATTTTCGTTCCGAGGTTTATTTGCTGGAGGAAGGGTGGATGTGGGACGAAAATTAGGATGCACAACTTTGTAGGGTATGTTCTAGCCAAACGTGTAGACAAGCTCTTGCGTTCTGTTACTTTCATGAAGCAGTGGCAAAGTACTCCCTAGTTTGCTGATGCGGGGAGGAGGAGGTATGGTCAGAGAAGATCATGGGACCATAGGTTTGCATTCTGACCTGGAACTTCAGAACAGCTGCGGGCATATCAAAATGAAGATGGAAATGAGAGGCCTAGAGACGGAGTGAAAACAGCTGATAAGGAATGAATTCAGAGTGTCAAGGTTATGTTGAATTTATTAGGCTGTAATGATGTATAAAATATTACCTTTCCTTGTAAAAGCTTGCAAAATAGCAAAGTCAAGAAACATCTAATTCGGAGAAGCGATAGCATAGGATATGCTGCCTAAATTTTGATCAACCTCTTATTTTTGGTAATCTCTGAAGAAAACACCTACCACTGTATTTTGAAACTAGACTTTCCTTATAAGGTTGTCATATAGCCACACATGTCTAAAACGCTTCCCTAAATTCAAAATCAGGATTTATTGAGAACGCTTCAGTGGCAAAAGTGAGGATGCCAGGGCTTTTAGTTTTGTTAATGAAAATAATGAGCTAAGTTTCACCCAAAAGGCAGTCCCAATTGCTAATTCAGAGCAGTTGTTTCCTCACAAACCCTTGATAATTTGGGTATTGTGGAAACCTGCTAAATTAGTCAAATAAGTATTTTTTTATTTTTTTATCTATTTATTTATTTTTATTTATTTATTTTGAGTTGGAGTCTCACTCTGTCGCCCAGACTGAAGTGCAGTGGCCGCTCCCGGCCACCGCAGCCTCGACCTGCTGGGCTCTGGTGATCCATCTGCCTCAGCCTTCCGAGTAGCTGGAACTACAGGCGTGCGCTACCATGCCCTGCTAATTTTTTTTTTCTTTGATTTATTGTACAGATAAGGTCTTGCCAAGTTGCCCAAGCTGGTCTCGAACCCGCCGGCTCAGGCAAGCCACTCACCTCAGCCTCGCAAAGGCATAGGATTACAGGCTGAGACACCGAGCCCGGCTAAATAAGTAATTTTTAGTTATCTGCTTTATTTGAAACGCAGACAGGTTAAAGCCATGACGTAAGAGATTTTAATATAAAGAAAATGATTCCACTAATTGTATAGAATGATGATGTACAGCAGGAGCTCCAGGTCTTGCCATTTTTCAGAGAAAGAAAATGGGCCCAGTTTTATTGTGTGGCAATCTAATAAGTAAAAACACCGTGTTAAGATAAATTGGTCAGTATAGGAGTAGATATGTGACTAGGATGCTTAAACAAAATAATTAATACATAGAATACGAAACATTTTTTGTTCTCATATGCCATTTTTCTCTTGGAACCAACAAAAAAAAAATAGCAAAATTCCTGACTTAGGAAAATTATCTGGGCGCTGTTTTTTGGTTTAAGCAAAAATTAGTTCTTTTCAACCTGTGTTCCCTTGTGTCCTTTTCTGTAAGCAGTCAAGATCAATTTAATTTCTTTTCATTAATATGTTTCATTGCTCATGGTGTGACATGTGAAATGGGCAGCCTTTCCCAAATCTCCTACTATTGTATGTGTTTTTATTGTAAGATTTTTTTCCCACCACAAATATCTTTTAAGTGTTCTCAAGAATACTTTGAGGCAGTGCGTTAGTTATACAGGCAGTGTTCTGCAGAGAAAGGCGTTGTTTTTGATCTTAGCAGGAAACCTTCAAGTTTCTGTCCACTGAGTATGTTAGCTGTAGGTTTTTTGTAGATACTATTTAGCAAATTAAGGAAGTTCCCTCTATTGCTAGGTTACTGAGAGTTTTTATCCTGAATGGATGTTAGATTTTGTCAAATGCTTTTTCTGCATCTGTTGATATGATCGTGTGATTTTTCTCGTTTAGCCTATTGATACTTGAATGTTTAGCCAGCCTTGAATGCTTGGGATAAATCCCACTTTGTCAAGGTTTATAATTCCTCTTACATATTGTTAGATTTAATTTGCTCATATTTTGTTGAGGATCTTTTCATCTGTGTTCATGAAAGATATCGGTCTGTAGTTTTCTTGTAATGTCTTTTTTTTTTTTTTTTTTTTTTTTTTTTTTGAGTTGGAGTCTCACTCTATCCCCCAGACTGGAGTGCTGTGGCCACTCCCGGCCACCGCAGCCTCGACCTACTGGGCTCCTGCAATCCTTCCGCCTCAGCCTTCCTAGTAGCCGGAATTACAGGTGCGCGCTACCACGCCTGGCTAATTTTTTGATTTTATTGTAGAGATGAGGTCTCGCCTGCCCAGGCGGGTCTCGAACCCGCGGACTCAGGCAATCCACTCACCTCAGCCTCCCAAAGGCGCGGGATTACAGGCTGAGCCACCGAGCCCGGCTTCTTGTAATGTCTTTATCTGATTTTAGCATTATGGTAATGCTAGCCTCAGAATAGGTTATGAAGTATTCCTCTGCTTCTATCTTCTGGAAGAGATGCTAGTAGAGAATTGGTATAATTTTCTTCCTTAAATGTTTGGCATTATTCACCAGTGAGCCCATCTAGGCATAGTGTTTTCTGATTTAGAAGTTTATTAATTATTTACTTTTTTCACTTCTGTTAGTGTTTTTGATCTGTAGCATTTCTTATTTATTTCTATCTCTTTGCTTACATTATCTAGCTGTGCTCGCATGTTGTTTCTTTTCTATTAAAATTGGTAGCATATTAATCTGTTTTTTTGAATTCCTGGTCTGATAATCCCAACATTCCTGCCATATCTGTCTCTGGTTCTGATGTTTGTTTAGCTTCCTCAAACTATTTTTTGCCTTTCAGTATGCATTGTAATTTTTAGTTGAAAGTAAATATGATGTACTGGATGAAAGGAACTGCAGTAAGTGGGCCTATAGTAATGTGGTGGAAAGGTGTTAGGGGAGGGGAAACATTATGTAATCCTGTTATCATGCCTCAGTATTTTGGTGAGCCTGTGTTCTTAGACCGTGAATTTTACCAGTGCTTCTCGGTCCCTTCTGTCAGTCAACAGGATGTCTAGAATGGGCTGGGGCTGGGTATTCCCTTCTATCAACATTGAAAGCTAGTTCTGACTGGAGTTTAATATTTCCCTTCCCCCAGGCCATTTGGGCACAAAATTTTAAACCCAGCAGCCTCTGGTAAAACACTTTCTCCTCCAGGCAGACCTTGTTAAGAAGAGCAGAATGGAGAGTCTTTCATCCTGTGTGCCCATTTCATGATGGATGATTTACGAGCACACCTGCCCACCCTGGGCCGAGTGTTAGTTTTTGTCCAAAAACAACATGACCTCTGTGCCCCACCCTCCCTATTCACCGGATCTTGCCCCAAGCAACTTTTTTTTGTTTTCCCAGATGATAAAAGTCCTCAAAGGGAAACATTTTGCCTATGTGGAAGAGATGAAACAAAAAATGGCGGAAGCACTAAAAGACATCAGAATTGATGAGTGTTCCAAACTGTTTTTAGCTGCGGAAAAAGCATCTCGATAGGTGTATTGCATCAAATGAAGAGTACTTTGAAGGTCACATATAAGAATAAATACACAATTTTTAATAAATAAATCCTGGTGGGGGGGTCCCTGCTCGTATTATAGCCTCAAGTTCCTGACCTCAAACAATCCTGCCTCAGCTTCCCATGGACTATTTAACTCTCAGGCTTATCTACACTGAGCCTCAAGCAATTTGTCAGTTATAGTTTAGGTGTTCCTAGTACTGGTTCCAGGATAGGTTTCTGCTCTGGTAAACTGTGGTTCTTTGTACTCTCCTGTCTGTCTCTCCACTTTGGGGAGCTGTAGTTTTCCCTGTGGCCCCATTTCTCAGACAGATCTAAAAAGAATTGTTGATTTTTTCAGTTTGTTCTGTTTTTTACTTGTGGTTAGGACAGAGACACCACTATGTGCCAGACTAGAAACTGGAATGAAGTTTTTAAATACTGGAGTGGTGTTTAATAGATTGAAAAATGTACAGAAAGACTCCTTTTTTATTTAATTTTGTATTATGTGTAGTGTATGTACTTGTATCCCTAGTGCCTTGCTTATTGTGCAGAACCTAATAGGTTATGGCAGTGATTGACTTTAACAATTATTCAGGAAGTCTGCTTTCCTTTTCCTCTTGTACACATGGCTAGATTATTATTAAGACTGTCTCACCATCAGGTGTTATCAAGTAACTGAGTTCTGACCACATGATAAATACATACACAATTTTTAATAAATAAATCCTGACTTTTTGGGGGTCCCTGCTTGTATTATAGCCTCAAGTTCTGACCACATGAATGTGGATAGAAGTGATGCAGGCCCAGGTCTGGCTCAAAAAAGCCTCCCACATGACAATCTTAGTCTTTCCCCTATCACCAAGCCAGGTAAATAGGATGCAGAGGTCTCCAAGTTCTAAGAGGATGCTAAAAACAAAAATGAGGAGACTGAGTCCGTGAATCATTGCCTAGAGAAACAAACTGCTGATTAGTAACATCTATTTGGATTTTACATGATTAAGAAATGGATTACAAGTCTTCTAACTTCATTTATCCCCTTTTGAGAAGGAAAAAAGAAAAAACATTAATTAGTAGAGTCAATAGACCAACAAAGAAAGTTTTCTGGATTTAAAGTCATATACATTAATGCAGAAACAGAAAACCAAATGCTACACATTCTCACAAGTGGGAGCTAAGCTAAGGGTCTGCAAAGGCATATAGAATGATATAAAATAGATATTGGAGACTCAGAATGGGGAAGATGAAAACAGGGAGGAATGAAAAAATCACCTGTTGGGTACAGTGTGCACCAGTGGGGGTGATGGGTACACTTAAGTCCCAGACATTTTCACCACTATACAAAGCTGTCATTTGTATCTCTAAAGCTATTGAAGTGAATTTTTAAAATAAAAAAAGCAAAATAGTCATACACATTAAGTATCTGTATAAAGCAGTTCTTACTAACTTCCTAAAGTTACAGCATATAAAGATGTGTAATGCACCCTCAGAGTTAACTGTAAACAAGTATCTATTCAAGTTATGTACACATTACATAACGTAAAAGTTAGGCACAGTATAGTTCATAAGAAGTCCAGTTGGCAGGAAATTAATCATGGTTAGTTCAAGCTATTTAAATATATTTAAAGTGATCTATCACAGAAACAAAGAACGGAATACTGCACGTTCTCACTCATAAGTGGGCCCTGAACAATAATCACATGAACAAAAGGGAGAGATTGGCAGTCACTGGGCACTGCCAGGAGAGGGAGGATTCGTGACAACACAAAGGGTACCAGGTCCACTACCAAGGGAATGAGGACCAGTTTGAAGCCCAAACTTCACCTACATGCAGCCTATCTATGTAGTTAATCCTCACTTGTACCCCAAATCTCTATAATAAAATAAAATTTAAAATAAATATGTTAGTATTCTGAATTTACTCATTAATTCAAAGACATTCTCTGAATACCCACTATACACTGTACTAGGCAATTATACACCATACTAGGCAATTAAGCATGCCTACATGGAAAGAGCTCATCTTATTGGAATTACAGATATAAATGACTAAAATATTACATGATTAAGTTAAATATGTGCAGAGTGCCATGGGACATTTTTAAAAATCATTTAGAATTATGAGAAAATCTATCAAGGCTTATGAAAGGAGTTATCAGTTACAGATAACTTTTTACTGTTACTGTTAAATATTTTTATTTTATTTTATTTTGAGTTGGAGTCGCTCTGTTGCCCAAGCTGGAGTGCAGTGGCATACTCACGGCCACTGCAGCCTCGACCTGCTGGGCTCAAGCGATCCTTCTGCCTCAGCCTTCCAAGGAACTACAGGCACTGCACCACTATACCCAGCTAATTTATTTATTTATTGTAGAGATGAGGTCTCACCAAGTTGCCCAGGCTGGTCTTGAACCAGTGAGCTCAGATAATCCTCTCACCTTGGCCTCCCAAAGTGCTGGGATTATAGGCGTGAGCCACCATGCCCAGCCTACTGTTTCCTTCTGTTAAAGTTTAATTCTCCAGAGTGTCAAAGACTAAGAATACTAGGCAGAGTCCAACTTCTACCCAAACACAAAACTATGTATTTTTCAACTGACCTAAACCTTGCAAGCAAAATCAGAACACTCCCTGTTTATAATTCTCAATAAAATAAATGCATGCAACCACCAACGAAATGGTCTCAGTTAAGACCCTTTTGGAGGACAGAAATAGTCCTAGAAGCCTCAATGAGATTAAAATAAATTGGAGGGATAGACAAAGAAACCAACAGGACTAAATAAAGAGCCCAAAAAGAAACTTCAAGGGGTTTGTTTTTGTTTTGAGTCAGGATCTCATTCTGTTATCCAGGCTGGTGTACAGTGGTACGAACACAGCTCATCATAGCCTCAACCTCCTTGGGTCAAGTGATCCTTCTATCTCAACCTCCCAAATAGCTAGGACTACTATGTTGCCCAGGCTAGGCTCAAGCAGTCTTTCTGCCTTAGCCTCCTGAAGTGCTGGGATTACAGGCGTGAGCCACCATGCCTAGCCTGCCTCAAGGTGTTTCATGACATCTTTATGACAGAAAAAGCATTACAAATCGATGGGAAAGAGTTTGCATATTGAAATAATTGATACTAGGACAATTACTACCTATATGGAAAAAGATTAAAATTAGATTCCTACCTCAGATGTAGGAAGGAAGTACAACTTTTATGGAGCCTAAAACTTAAACTTACAATTTGGGGATTCCTATTTAAGGAAAAGAATACCAAAATATATTACTTTTGCAAATATTATAAAAACATACAGCCCATATGAAAATATTACTTGCTTTCCTAAAGCCTTGCAAAGGGCTTATACAAGCCATGGTCCCTGAAGCTTAGTAAGCTTCATGAGTATCACAGTAAATCCACCTCTGCTCACAACATACAAAATAAATTCAAAATGGATTAAAAACTCAAGGTGAAAAAATGTTTAGAGAAATTATAGGGAAAAAAGTTATACCTCAGATAAGGATTTCTTAGATACAGCACAAAAACATAAAGACAAACTTTCAAGGAAAAGCTTAGTAAGTTTTATACATTAACTTTAACATGTTCTTATATTTAACTTTAACATGTTCTTATATTTAACTTTAACATGTTCTTTGATGAACACGTTAAAGTTAAATACAAGCCACAGGCTTGGTGAAGATGATATAAGGTTCATTACTCAACAGAGAACCAGCATCTACATTATATAACAAACTACAAATTAATGAGTGAATCCAATAGAATATGGGCGATTTGAAACATTTGGGAACATGCTCAACTTTGCTAATCAGAGGAATTCAATAAAAACAATAATGACCTAATTCATACCCATCAGACTGACAAATTATCTAATGTCAGTGAGTAGAGTAATAGGAGCTAGTACACTATTAGTGGAAACACAGCAGAGAGGAAGGTAGCAGTATCTAGCAGAGTTGAAGGTACATATACCCTATGACTCAACAATTCCATTTGTAAGTATATAGAAACGTTTGCATATGTGCACAAGGAGACATCATTTGATAATATTTTGCAGGATTGTTTGTACAGATTGAGTATTCCTTATCTAAAGCTTGGGACCAAAGGTGTTTCTGAGTTCAGATTTTTTTTCAGATTTTGGAATATTTGATTATATTTGTTGAGTATCCCTAACCTGAAAATCTAAAATCTCAAATGAACATTTCCTTTGAGGGTCATGTTAGGGCTCAAAAAATTTCTGATTTAGGGATTAAGGATATTCCACCTGTAGTAGTAAAACAGAATCTATTGAAGTGTCACTAGGACAATGGTTAATTAACCTGTGGCATAGTCATACAATAGAATATTATATAGCAGTGAAAATGAAAGTTAAGACTTTCAAATATTTTATCTACAGTGAGAGATACATTTTACACTGACTCAATACATATATGCATATGTAATGTATACGTATATAAGTATTAAGAAGAACTTTCACAAAACAGTACATAAAATTGAGTATATGGAGCCGGGCTCGGTGGCTCAGCCTGTAATCCTGCACCTTTGGGAGGCTGAGGTGAGTGGATTGCCTGAGCCCGCGGGTTTGAGACCCGCCTGGGCAGGCGAGACCTCATCTCTACAATAAATAAAAAAATTAGCCAGGCGTGGTAGCGCACGCCTGTAATTCCGGCTACTCGGAAGGCTGAGGCGGAAGGATCGCCGGAGCCCAGCAGGTCGAGGCTGCGGTGGCCAGCAGCGGCCACTGCACTCCAGTCTGGGTGACAGAGTGAGACTCCAACTCAAAAAAAAAAAAAAAAAAAAATTGAGTATATGTGATACATTCTGTTTTCTCTGTTATTCTATTTCTTTTTTCCTAAGAATTCATGACCTGTTAAATTGCTTTTGTGAGCTACTAATGAATTGCAACCCACAGTTTGAAAAAAATAAGGTTACATATTTATCAACATTAATAAATCTGAAAAATATAAAATTGAGAAAAATATGTGGCAAGTATAGCATATTATACATAGCATGTATATCTATATTTACACATAAATACATATACATACATATGGCATTCCAAGAAATGCTATATATTGTAATAGCTACATATGTATGTAGGAATAGTTTTACTTTCATGAGAAAGAGAAATACCAAATGCAGGATATTAATTACCTCTGATAAGGAAAAGATGAGAAAATGAAATGGGAAGGGAATACATGTACTTGAACTATATCTATAATGTTTTATTTCTTAGATGTTGAGTACATAAGTGTTATTTGCTTTTTTTATATGTACAAAATACTTGATGATAAAGAATTAATCAACTAGAACAATATTTCTCAACTTTACATCACACTTTGAAAAATTGTAAGTCCCACTTTCTCCAAGAAGGCTTTTGATTATCTTAATTTTTTAGGGTAATTTTTTTTTTTTTTTTTTTTGAGTTGGAGTCTCACTCTGTCTCTCAGACTAGAGTGCAGTGGCCACTCCCGGCCACCGCAGCCTCGACCTGCTGGGCTCCGGCGATCCTTCCCCCTCAGCTTTCCAAGTAGCTGGAACTACAGGTGCGCACTACCACGCCCAGCTAATTTTTTTTTATTTATTGTAGAGATGAGGTCTCACCAAGTTTCCCAGGCGGGTCTTGAACCCGCAAGCTCAGGCAGTCCACTCACCTCAGCTTCCCAAGGCGCGGGATTACAGGCTGAGCCACCGAGCCCGGCTTTTAGGGTAAATTTTAAAGAAACAAAAGTTATAACCATACTTTAGGGGTTATCTTTAGGATGTTTTTGTTCTCCTATACTGCCAGGCAAATTAATAGAGACACGAGATGTAGTGAGCTGAATGGTGCTCCCCTCCAAAAAATAAACAGCCACATCCTAAACCCCAGAAACTTTGAATATTGCCTGATATGGTAAAAGACTGAATATTACCTTTTAAGGCAAAATATGTGATGAAGAATTTTTAAAGGAGCATTATCCTGGATTTTCCAAGTCAGCTCTAAATCCAGTGACAAGTGTCCTTATAAGAATGAGGCAAAGGAATATAACACAGATAGAAGAAGGCAATGCTACCATGAAGGCAGAGACTAAAAGCCAAAGAACGCCAAGATCCATCAGAAGCTGGAAGAGGCAAAAACATATTCTCCCCCACAGCCCTTCTGACACCTCGATTTTGGACTTCTGACCTCCATAACTGTGAAGGAATAAACTTCTGTTGTTTAAGCCACCCAGTTTGTGGTAATTTGTTATAGCAGCCATAGGAAACTAATATACTAGGTCAGGCTGGCAGGAGGGATATTTTTATAACATAAAGAGTAAGACTAAGCTAGCAGAAGAAAATAAGATTCTAAGCTTGACTGAACAAAAGACTTCAGGTAAAGACCCAATAGGGTACTCTTTTACTGGGAAAATCTGGAAATTTCGATAAATTTTAAAGAAATAAGCCAGGCTCCCTTGCTCAGCCCGTAATCCCAGCACTTTGGAAGGCCGAGGAGAGTGGATTGCCTGAGCCCATGGGTTCAAGACCAGGCCAGGCAACTTGGTGAGACCTCATCTCTTAAAAAAAAAAAAAAAAATCGCCGGGCTCGGGGGCTCAGCCTGTAATCCCGTGCCTTTGGGAGGCTGAGGTCAGTGGATTGCCTGAGCCCACAGGTTCGAGACCCGCCTCGGCAACTTGGCGAGACCTCATCTCTACAATAAATCAAAAATCAGCCGGGCGTGGTAGCGCGTGCCTGTAGTTCCGGCTACTTGGAAGGCTGAGGTGGAAGGATCGCCGGAGCCCAGCAGATTGAGGCTGCGGTGACCAGGAGCGGCCACTGCACTCCAGTCTGGGCGACAGAGTGAGACTCCAACTCAAAAAAAAAAAAAATCAGCCTGGCATGGTAGCATGCGCCTGTAGTTCCGACTACTTGGAAGGCTGAGGTAGAAGGATCACCGGAGGCCAGCAGGTCGGCACTGGGGTGGCCATGAGTGTGCCACTGCATTACAGCCTGGGCGACAGAGTGAGACTTCGACTCAAAAAAAAAAATTATAGCCATACTTTAGGGGCTATCTTCAGGATGTTTTTGTTCTCCTATATTGCCAGACAAATTAATGAAGACATGAGATGTAGTGGGCTGAATGGTGCTCCTCTCCAAAAAGACAGCCACATCCTAATCCCCAGAAACTGAATATTGTTTCAATTTTTAAATTTTATTTTATTTTATTTTAGATGTACAATTCAGGATTAGGTAGATAAGTGTTCATCATACAGGTAAAGTTTGGGCCTTCCTTTGGTCCCCACTTCCCCTGGTTTGAGATCAGATACCCTTATTGATGTTATGTGCCCCTCCCCTCCCTGGCAGTGTCCTGCTACTGCCATTCCCTTTCTTATAGTATTATGATTAATGTTCAGGGTCCACTTCTGAGTGAAACCATGTAGTACTCAGTTTTTTGTTTCTGTGATAGATCACTGAGTTGAAACATTTATCTACCTGGAGTGGACCAAATATTTTAGGAAGAATATTATAGGAAATAAACTTGATGTGATGAGACCTGACATGAGGGCTCATGCAGGTAATTCCAGCATTTGAGAGGCTTAGGTGGGAGGATGACTTGAGGCCTTAAATTTGAAACCATATGGACAACATAGTGAGACTCCCACCTCTACAAAAATTTTTTAAAAATTAGCCAGACTTGGTGGCAGATGCCTGTAATCCTAGCTACTCAGGAGGCTGAGGTAGGAGGATCACCTGAGTTCAAGGTTATAGTGAGCTATCATCAAGTCACTGCACTCCAGCCTAGGCAACAGAGAGAGACCTTGTCTCTAAAAATAATAAAAATAAAAATTATTTTTTGTGTAATAAAATGTTATAGGAAATCTGGGTCCAACTGCCTGGTTAGGAGGACAAGGGCTACATACTTTTCCTTCCTAAGTCGGCAAGATCAGAAACATCCTTAAAATCTTTTCTTCATGAGTTTCCTTATTGGTTGCAGTGGTTTTAAAATATATCCACAAACTCCTTAATAGTATACCCTTCAAAAGGTGGAGTCTAATTCCCTTCCCTTCGAGTATGTGTTATATTTACTAACTTACTTCTAACAAACACAATGTGGCAGAAGTGACCGTGTATGACTTCCGAAATTAGGACATAAAAGGCTTTGTGGCTTCCTCCTTGTTCTTTCACTTGGATTATTTGCTGTGGAAGAAGTTATCTGCCATGTCATGAAGATATTCAAGCTGCACTATGAAAATTCTTCATGGTAAAAAACTCAGGCCTCCTGCCAACAGCAAGTCCAACAACTTGGACTTTCTGTCCACAGTCAGCCTTAAGATGACTAAGTTCTGGCAGACATCTTGACTGCAACCTTATGAGAAACCCTGAACCAGAGCACACCAGGTAAGCTATTCCTAAATACCTAAACCACAGCAGAAATTATAGATAATATATATTTATATATATATAAGTTATAGATAACAAATATTGTTTTAATCTACTAGATCTACAAATTTCTTATGTAATTGACACAATTGATAACTAATATACTCATGCACCTTCCAAATAAAGTGCCAATTTTTGTTTAGGAGGCCTTAGCATAATAAATATCCCAATCCTATGAATCACTAAAAGTTGTCATGTAATAAATTATTCTTGTCATCACCATTAGTTATTATAATAAGTTTAGGAATGATACCATTCGTTTAGTACTTATGTATGTACCACGAATCTTACCTGTGCAAAACTTAGCCTTTTAGTACCATGTTTAATATCACACAGCTATTAAGAGGAACAGTCAGGATTTGAATCCATGCCCCTCTGAATATGAATCCTGTGCTCTAAACTATTCTTCTCTTACTCTGGAAGACCTTCAAATTTTTTAGAACTTCTATCTCTACTTAGCCCTTTTATTTCTATACTATCCCATGTTCTTTCAACTCTTCCTCTTCCAGTCTTCTTACTATCTTAACCTACTTCCTCTGAATGCATTTAAGTTTGACAATATTCCATTAAACATTTAGTTCCCAGAATTGAAAATAATACTGTGATACAATCAGTACAAAGCACTATAAAATTATTTCTCATTATCTACAGAATATACTTAAATGAAGCCTGAGCTTATGAACTACATCACATTCTTAACTTATTTTAAAACTGTAGTCAAATAAAATTCCTAAGTCTTCCATGTGAACTGTGGCCATATGAAGTTTCCCTTCTTTTTCTACACTACATCATTAGTCATTAGTCATATTAAAATATAATATATAACCACAGTGAGATACCAGTACACACACACATAAGCATAGCTAAAATTTAAAAACTAACCATACCAAATTTTGACAAAGATGTAAAACAACTGGAACTCTCATACATTGCTATTAGAGTTTGGCTATTGTTGGAAACAGTTTGATAGTTTCCTAAAAAAAGTTAAACATACACCCAACCATTTCACTCCTAGTATTTACCAAAGAGAAATGAATGCATAGAGACACAGAAAAAAGTGTATTAAAATGTTCAAACAGCATTATTTGCAACAGCCAAAAAGGTATAAACAATGCAAACAACAAGTCCAACAAGTGGATGGATAAACAAATTGTGGTACAGGCATACAATGGAATAGTACTCAGGAATAAAGGAAGAAACTATTGATACATGCAATAACATGAAAGAAAACCAAACTAATTATGCTGAGTAAAAGAAACCTGACAAAAAAGCAATATTAAGTTATTCCACTAATATAAAATTCTAGAAAATACAAGCTAATATTTAGTGACAGAAAGATCAATGGATACAGACAGACCGGGTTGTAGGGTTGCATGGGATTACCAAGGAGCATGAGAAAACTTTTGCTCGTGTTGGAAATGTTATCTCAATGGTGTGATATCACAGATGTATATATATTTCAAAATTTATCAAATTATTAATTTTGAAATTTACAGTTCATTGTATATCAGTTATACCTCAATAAATCTGTTTTAAATAGGAATCCCCACACACATGTGTACACACACACACACACACACACACACACACACACACACACACACACACGGCTAGAAAGAGTCGGTAACACCAGAGCAGCATTATTCATAAGAACCAAAAAGTGAAACAATCCAATGTCTATCAGCTGATGCATGGATAAACAAAATTTGGTATATCCATACAATGAAATACTATTTAGCAATAAAATAATGAGACATGAGTATATGAAACATATATGCTCATGCTCAGAAAAGACCTGAAGGACCCTAAGCTTGAACCTCTGACTGATGCTTGGGGTCTGTACAAACAAGAGGTAGAGGCTAAGGAAGACTTGTAGGTGGCCTACGTGTTGAAGGAGTACCTTAGCTCAGAGCCAATCAGCAAAAACAAAGAGTAAGTTTTTTCATTTTTGGCTCCAAGTATTTAAGGAAATTTCTGTCAGACCACTGGCTGACCACTGAGATAATGCATTAGAGGGTTAAGTGACCTCACGTGCACACCCACGAGGAACACGGTTTTTGCAAAAATAGAATGCGAAGATGACAAGACAAACAGATGACTGCTGTACTCAACAAGCAACAACAGCAAACCCTGGGGTGGGGGAGAATCTGATCTCCAGAGTTACACCATAATATTTAAAATGTCCAGTTTTGACCAAAAAAAATCCCAGACATGCAAAGAAACAGGAAAGTATGGTCCATTTGCAAGGGGGAAAAAAAGTGAAACAAACCATCCCTGAGGAAGCCCAGACATTGAACTTACCAGGCAAAGACTTGAAGTAAATTGACTTAAATACATTCAGCTAAAGGAAATTATGGACAAGAAAACTTTTTATAAAGGCAGTATAACAATGTATGAACAAACAGAGAATATCAATCAAGAGCTTAAAGGTACAATGGTTGAAATAAAAAATTCACCACAGGGAACAGATTTGAGCAAGCAGAAGAAACATCAGCAGACTTGAAGATAACACAATTGGAATTATCCAGTTTGCCGGGCTCGGTGGCTCAGCCTGTAATCCCGCGCTTTGGGAGGCCGAGGTGAGTGAATTGCCTGAGCCCGCGGGTTCGAGACCCGCCTGGGCAGCTTGGCGAGCCCTCATCTCTACAATAAAAAGCAAAAAAATTAGCCAGGTGTGGTAGCGTGTGCCTGTAGTTCCAGCTACTTGGAAGGCTGAGGGGGAAGGGTCGCCGGAGCCCAGCAGGTTGAGGCTGCAGTGGCCGGGAGCAGCCACTGCACTCCAGTCTGGGCAACTGAGTGAGACTCCAACTCAAAAAACAAACAAACAAAAAAACCGAAATTATCCAGTTTGAGAAACAGAAAGAAAATAAAATTAAAATATATAAAATTAAATATAAAAATATTGATTTTAATATATGATTGAATAAGGAGGGAGAAGAGGTAAGTCTCCCATGCAGAAGAATTCTAAATAACTTATGTGTACAAGGGAGGACCCAAAACAAACCGGAATTTATTTATAAAAAATTGTGTATTCTTACATGTTTAAATTTCAGTCACCATCAAAGTACTCTCTATTTGTTTTTTTGTTTTGTTTTGTTTTGTTTTGAGTTGGAGTCTCACTCTGTCGCCCAGACTGGAGTGCAGTGGCCGCTCCCGGCCACTGCAGCCTTGACCTGCTGGGCTCCGGCGATCCTTCCGCCTCAGCCTTCCAAGTAGCCAGAATTACAGGCATGCGCTACCATGCCCGGCTGATTTTTTGATTTATTGTAGAGATGAGGTCTCGCTGCCCAGGCGGGTCTTGAACCCGCGGGCTCAGGCAGTCCACTCACCTCAGCCTCCCAAAGGCGCGGGATTACAGGCTGAGCCACCGAGCCCGCAGTACTCTCCATTTGATGCAGTATGCCTATTGAGACACTTTTTCCATTGCTCAAAACAGCTTTTGAACTTGTCAATTCTGATGTCTTTTAGTGCTCCTGCTGTTTTTTGTTTCACCTCTTCCATGTCTTAGAAATGTCTCCCTTTGAGGACAAAAAAAAAAGCCCCTTGGGGCAAGGTCAGGTGAATAGGGAGGGTGGGTCAGGGGTCATGTTGTTTTTGGTCAAAAACTGCTAAACACTCAATGAGGTGTGAGCAGGTACACTCATAAATCACCCATCATGAAATGGGCAAACATGTTGAAAGAATCTCCAAAAAAAATTCACTGAAGCAGAATCCAGCCTCTGACAACAACGCTAGCTGATACACTGGTGCCAATGCATTCCTAGAACATTTACCTAGCGAAGGAAGCCTGTACTACAAGGGGACCACCTTCCAATAGATAATTCTGGGTTTTTGGGGGGTCCCCCTCATATATTTCACCCTCAAAGAGTTGGAGCACAACTCCTCCTTAAATGTGGCTGCCATAGTGACTTCCTTCAAAAGAGTACAGTATGAAAAGTTGAAAAGGAAGCCAAGTAATATATAGTAGAAAAACCTAAGAAACACTATCAAGATTCAAGGTCAATATCAACAGTGATAAGTCATGTTAACAGTATGTGTCCTTGATATGATGTGATGAAAATGGCACTTTACCTTTGTGGTCTTCTTCCCAAAGCCCATTAGCCGTCGAATCATGAGAAAAACATCAGACAAATTCCAGTTGATGGACATTCTACAAAATACCTAAACAGTATTCAAAACTATCAAGGTCATTGAAAACAAGTAAACCTGAGACGTTGTCATAGCCAGGAAGAGCAGAAGGAGACGTGGCAGCTAAATGTAATGTGTCATCTTGTATGGGATTCTGGAACAGAAAGAATAATAGTAATTTAAAAGTAAAGGAATCTGAATAAAGTATGAACTTTAATAGTGGATCGATATTGGTTCACTGAGCATTACAAATGTACCATACTCATGTACAACCTTAGTAACAGGGAACTAGATTCTAACTTCTACCCAAATGCAAAACTATGTATTTTTTCTGCCGACTTAGGCCTTTCAAGCAAAATCCATAAACTCCCTGTTTATAATTCTCACTAAAATAAATGGATGCTACCACCAGTGGAATGATCTAGTTTAAGATCCTATCAGAGGACAGAAACAGTCCTAGAAACCTCTACTTGATGAAAATAAAATGGTGGAATAGACAAATATACCAGTTGGACTGAATAAAGAGCTCAGAAAAAAGTCTCCTCATATATGGCATCTTTATATATGACAGAAATAGCATTATAAATCAGTGGGAAAGAGCCTATTTCAGTAATTGATACTGGCACAATTACTAATGGAAAAATATTAAAACTAGGAAAATAATGCAGATGAGAAGCACACTGGACTTACAAATCTGGGTTCCAAACTTGACTTTACCCAAGATTTGGTTTGTGATTCCAGCAAATCACTCAAATTTCTAGATATTTGTTTATTCACCTCGAATTTCATAGGTTGAGAAACCTGAGATCTCTTTAAACTCTGAAGTTCTATGAATCCATGATTTTATTTCTGCACTAAATCAGTTATATCTGAAAAAATATAGGAAAATGAAGAAGCATTCAAATTATTCATGTTTAATACAACTCCAAGTTCACTAAAATGAGCATAATTTTAAAACATACTTATCATTATGACAACTCAAATATTATCACAAAGAATTTATGAGCCTGTGCAAAGTGAAGGCAGAACTCAATAATTACAGATAATGAAAACTTCTTATAAAATACCCCACTATGCCACATAATTTATTTTATTTAAACTTATATCATCTTCAATTTATGTATCATTTTTGTACATACAAAGTACATAATTTTTTCATATTATTTTGAAAGCCTATAATATACAGAGGGTACCAAAAGAATTATATACATTTTAAGAAAGAACTATTAAAATTTTAATACTCAATATATGCCGATAACAAAAGATAAGTACAAGTCACATTTGACTTCTGCAATTACACATTGCTACCATAATTCAATCCCACTTCAAAAAGTAACACATAGATAACATCTCTTAAAATGTGTATATTTTTTTGGCACCCCTGGTAGTATCATTTTAATCTCCTGATGTTAGAATTATTTAAGGCCAGGAGCAGAGGCTCACACCTGTAATCCTAGCACTTTGGGAGGCTGAACTGGAAGAATTACTTGAGCCTAGGAGTTTGAGACCAGCCTAGGCAACATAGTGAGACCTATCTCTACAAAAAACCAAAAAATTAGCTGGGTGTGGTATGCACCTATAGTCTCAGAAAGGCTAAGGTGGAAGAATTGCCTGAACCTGGGAAGTTGAGGCCGTGGTGAACCATGTCATGCCACTGCACCCCAGCCAGGGCAACAGAGTGAGACTCTGACTCAAAAAAAATTATTTGAGGACTCCTCATTAATATTAGTGTTAATTCTAATTTTTCTAAAACAAAACTTGTTTAAAGCTTAGAATTTCACCAAATGTCTTTAACATATTAATCTTATAAATGTAAAACTTATGTGAAAACAATAATTTTAGGGTAATTTTATATAAAAGCATTTTCCACAGTCATTATATATTTTAAAACATACCATAAACATCAGAAACATTTAAGGAGAAAGCATTTTGTCTAATATGTCAAATTAAATTTAATGTGTTTATAATTTAACAACCAGAAAACTTATATAAGTTCATTCTCATGCCCGCTGTGTAAGTTTGACTTTAAGAGACATCCATAGGTTGTATACTAGATTAAAAAGTTTAATTTCTTCACTCTGACAGTAATATTACCTAAAACAAGACCCTGAGGTTTATTTTGGCCTAAAAGATCAAGGTTATAATAACTCTATTTTCTGCAGACTACAATAATATTTACCAGGGTTTTTTGTTTGTTTTTTACTTTTCATGTGAAAAGTAGGCACAAAATGTCTTCTAATATTTGAAACTGTCATAGCTAATAAAGAAAAAATAAAGTAGCCAGGAATAGTCATGAGCTTTATATACAATTACAATAACTACTATTACTGAAAATGTTTAGCATAGACAAAGCATAATAATACTATATCATATACCCCTGGGAAAACTAAAAAAAATGTTTTTTAATTTATACAACTTCCAATAAAATGAAGTCAAAATATTAAAGGACCTCTTACCTATTGGAATGCAAATTTTAAAGTTATCATATGCTCTTAGCAGTTATTAGGTAATAACTGCTTTATGTTTTTTCTATACACTTCTACTTTTAAAATGCTATTTTTATTAGATTTTTTCCCTGACTAATTAATTTCATTTAGTATCTTTAAAAGTGTGAGCACTTTTATTTTAAAGTTTTCTTAATGTTATCATGGCAACATCAAAATTTAAGGAAATCTTCTTGTCATCAAAAAGGAGTTCTGATAACACTTGTTAGGTTTTGAAAACTTCATATTATTTCCTCCTGTATCTCCTACCTGTTATTTCTTTTAGTTTCAGTGTATTTTAAGTTTTTTCAAAAGTAAAAGAACTGCGTGTACATTAAATTTTTGAGTATCTATTTTCTTAACCTACTAAGGTAAACTTTTGTAAAGGCGTTGTATTTTGATAGGCTATTGCACAAAGAAATAGTAGGGAAACAATATCTGACACCCTTCAAACGTACTTTGAACTTAGCGTCAGTTTGCTTAGCGTCTGTTATTGACTGCTTGAATTGGAGAACCCCTTGCTCATATCAGTAACAGCCAGTCAAAATTATATAATACCTTTAACATCAAAAACACATCATAGGTATCACTGTCATCAGTTATTGATAGAAAGGAAGATTGCACAGTGAGATGATGTCTTTGACAGAGGTTGCGTTTAGTAAAAAGAAATTAAAATTGTAAATGTAAGTCAATAGTAAATCCAAAAGTCATTCCCTTCAAGGAAGTTTAAAACTATATTTCCTACTTTAAGAATCCTTTTATTATTACAAGAATTATTCTTTTCTGGTTCAAAAATCTTGCTTACCTCCTTTTAAAAGTTATTCTTTAAAACATTAGACTAGATGAGCTAATTTCAGATGGCTTATTTACCTGCTCGTGGATTTATATGCCACCTGCTTTTGCTTTCTCTACAGATGCAAAGTCAACCTCTGGGGCAAAAATTCCACCTTTCTCTTTCTGCCACACAAGTGGTAAATAACATGAGCCAATAAATTTTAGCATTTCCCCAAATGTGTAGGATACAAAAAATGTATTCATTCGTGTGAGATATAAAAATGTACACTCACACTTCTGAAATCAACAGCCAGCCATTTCACACTTGGGCCAAAGGCAAACAAACATAATTCTCACTGGCAGCTGGACAACATTCCAAGCTGCCACCACATTAATTAACCCACCTCAATCAGATTCCACTTCAACTTGCACAGCTTGCTGCCAAGACGCCTAGCAATAAATTGTTAGATTAAATACTGAACAAGGTAGGGAAATACCATATGGTATGTTGTTATAGAAGGTGGGATATTCTTGTTTAACACTAGTAGCAGAGTTTTCCATTTAGTTTTTATTGTTGTCTCCTGTGATTGAGAAAAATGAGCACGTTATTGTTGATAAATGAACTTGCAAGTCTTCTTGTAAAGGGAAATGGAATGGTAACAAGATAACAAAATGCCTTTATCAACAAGCTTCTATTGTAGATGTTCCCTAAATCCAAAGCAACAGTTTATTTAGCAAATGCTAGAAGCCCATTAATGGTAAATTATTGGTATTAAATCTTTGAGGAATATCAAGGGATAAAGAACTCAAATTCCCTTTTCAATGAGGAATTTACAAATAAATACAAACTACTTTTAGTCAAAAAAATTCTAGCCTGGGAGTCAAGATTTGAGTCTGGGTTCAGTTTCTGACTCCAACTAGCTGTGCTACTTTGGCCAAATCACTTGATGTCTCACATGTCCTCACTGGCATATAAAAGAGTTTGACTAGAAGTGTGGTTCCCAAACCTTAATGCACATATCAACTTAAGGAGCTTGTTAAAAATGCACATTCTTGGACTAAAATTGAGTAGTTTTGATGTGGAGACCAGTAGACTGAATTTGTAATAAGCAAGAAATTATTTTGCACAGGGAACCCACACCTTGAGAAATACTATCATGATATATTAGATCCATTTACCTCTGACAGTGTAGTATCCTAATTTCCAGTCCCTTTCAGTGCTTTAATATCTTATGGTGTTTTTGAAAGTAGAATAATTGGGAGTGTAGACTCAAGCCTTAATAGGCAATAGGCGGTCCAAAAGCCTAGTGAAAAAGACTAAAAACACCAGAGTATGATTCCCAAATTCATGTGAGTATTTTCCTGGAAGTATGGGTTGGGTGATAGCTCACTGGCTGCTCCCCCTAAAAATCTTTCCTGTATCTAAAAGAATACTCCAAATCTAGACAAAGAAAAATATTGACAGCCATCTTGTGGGTCAGCGTTAATCAGTCTTAATCACTCACCCAGCAGAAATTTTTCTTTGCTTTGAGAGTGTTGTGATATGCTCATTTCTTTTTTTCTTTTTTCTTTTCTTTTCTTTTTTTTCTTCTTCTTGTGTATCTCAACATTCTGCTTGTTTGTTAAATTCTAGAAATGAAAAAAAATATTTTATACTTGTTTGCAAGACTAGCAACTTTCAGAAACCTCATTCTTCTTAGCTTCTAGATAAGGAAAGATTTGATAAGGAAAGAAAAAGGCTCTATGCCAGGCTCGGTGGCTCAGCCTGTAATCCCGCACCTTTGGGAGGCTAAGGTGAGTGGATTGCCTGAGCCTGCGGGTTCGAGACCTCATCTCTACAATAAATAAAAAAAAATAGCCGGGCGTGGTAGCGTGCGCCTGTAGTTCCAGCTACTTGGAAGGCTGAGGCGGAAGGATCGCCGGAGCCCAGCAGGTCTAGGCTGCGGTGAGACTCCAACTCAAAAAAAAAAAAAAAAGGAAAGATAAAGGCTCTAACTAGTATACACTTTATTCAAATAGATGCTTATGGATTTATATGAATCCATGTGTCTTATTTCATCTAATAGCTCTTATGACTAGTAGACAGCCATCTCATAAGACAGTTTAGCCTTAAATTAGGAAAAGAGCAACCTTAATTGGTCCACATAAAATGGTGTGCAACACTGACTTTTCTCACCATGTTACAAACTTAACAAACTTGAAGCTTCAAAAGCAGACATTATTATTTCACTTTTTAAAACTGTGAAATAACTTTTTATCTTAGTTTCTATCAGTGGAGGATGTAAAAAGGCAATACAATAGTTCAAGCTGCACAAAAGAAGCGTAACTCTCTTCAATTTAATCAGTTCTTTCCAATTTGCTCTAATCATCACAAACACTCCCAAGTTCTAATAACGTTCCTTAGAGTATGGGTGGACGGTCTCTTATTGGTCTCCTCAGTTACTAAAATCAGGCTCTTTATTTAGTAGATGCTCAATAAAGGAATGTTGACTTGAAGGTATTTTGGCAGAAAAGGAAGTGTTAAATCCTGTTGCAGACTTCCTCATCTCCTGCAGGTGGTGCTGGGAGATAGGTTCTCTATTTATATACTGATTTTATCATAATTATTTGGGTCAGTAAAGGTGTTCTCAGTACTTGGTTTAAAACTGTTTTAATTATCTAGATGTAGTTCTCCCTTTTCGCTCTTGTTACTGATTCGCAGAGGATAACAAAAATACTGAGAAAGGTGATCCAAGTGAAGAAAATAGAGACATTAAGATAACTGATGGTATTCCCCCCAAGCCCCAGCAATAGAAAGAGCTGTGGGGCTTTAAAGGAAAGAGATTTTGTAAACTCATATTTTAAAAATAGAACATATATTCAGGAAATTATTCTATAGTACTATATGCCCATCTCTCCAGATCTGCTATATTAACTCTAGTACAGTATCTGTTATCCTTACACGTCCAGTATTTCTCACAATGGCCATACATGACTAGTTGTTGGTACTTGGAACTTCAAATTTTAAAAATTTTTTGTCTAATCCAAAAATTGTTCACTATCCCCCCCAGTCAGGGTTAGCAGCCCTCTTCTCTGTGTTTCTCCAGATTAATGAATGCATTGCTTTTCATTTTAATATCTGAATCTCTCACTCAATTGAGAGCTCCTATAAGTTAAAGATTGTGTCTTTATCAGCTTTGTATCACTAGTTCTTACCTTGCTTCTTGGAATGTAGTAAACACTAAATAGAGTGAATAAATAAAGCAATCAATAAATCAGTAAGAATACTGCCAGCCACATAACTTTAGAATTGTTTGAGACAAGTATGAATTATCTTCTATCATTCCTTCCCTGAAGCTCTCTGATGCAAAAAGTAAAGGTCAGTGAAGATGGTCATAAGTAAGGAAACCAGTATTTTTTTAATTGACATAATATGATACCCAACATACATTTCTAGTCATATATCTCCCATTTCTCCACATATTAATCTTTCACAAAGACTAGATTGGTCTATTCACTCTCTCCCTGATATGCCTTATACTTTCCCATTTCTGAGATTATGCCATGCCTCTATTTTGTCTTCAGTCTCTTTTCATCAGTAGTCCTCAAAGTGGTTCTCTGAGGGCTACAATGTCAGTGCTGTGTTCATATTAATAGTAAGATACTATTTGCCTTCTTACTCTCATTCTCTTATAAGTGTACAATGGAGATTTCTAGAGGCTACATTATGTGTGATACCACAACAGAAGAAAAATAAGAGAATTCATCTGTCTTCTATTAAAATACAAAAATGTGAAATAATACCACTTTCCTAACTAAATGTTTTTGTTTTGAGAAATATAGTTATTTTCAATAAAAATGTTAATATGTAACTTGCTTTACAATAAGTTATTTAATATATTAAATTTTTCTGTCTTAATTTTTAATATGGTAAATACAGATATAACCCACATTAATAAAAGTTCTTTAGAGTACTCAATAATTTCAAAATGTGTTATAAAGGGATCATAAGTCCAGAGAATTTGATAATGCTGATCTAAATCTTCTGTTTCCTTTAAAGTGTTTGACCACTGCAACTAGAAAGGATCTCCTTCTCTGTCTACTTTGGGGGGTTTTTTTCTGGGTTTTTTTTTTTTTCTTTTCTTTTTTTTTTTTTTTTGAGTTGAAGTCTTACTCCATCACCCAGGCTGGAGTGCAGTGGCATGCTCACAGCCACCCCAGCATCAACCTGCTGGCCTCCAGCAATCCTTCCGCCTCAGCCTTCCAAATAGCTGGAACTATAGGCACACGCTACCATGCCTGGCCAATTTTTTGATTTATTGTAGAGATGAGGTCTTGCCATGTTGCCCAGGCTGGTCTCGATCCCATGGGCTCAGGCAATCCTCTCATCTCAGCCTCCTAAAGAACTGGGATTACAGGCTTGAGCCACCGCACTTAGCCCTCTGTCTACTTTGAATAGTAGGGCATTTACACATTTATGATTCTCTCATACAATTCACCTAATACAGAGCTTGTGCCAAAAAGGAATTAATATTATTATGTGGATTAAGAATGATAATTAAAGACCTGTGTGTTTAATGGTGAATCATAAACAATTCTTATATTTTCCAGTCTTTGATTACAGTCTTCCCAGCCTAAAGGAAAAGCAAGAATTTTCTTGACTTTTTAACCTACCTTTTTCCTTAAGAAAAATAATAATAATAAAGCTTAATAAAGATATATATAAAATATCTGTCATATATTCCTTAATATAAACCTGATAAATATTCACTGAAAAATAATGAAACAAAAATCAGAAATTAAAAAAATTAAATTTAATCTTGAAATGACAACTGCTAGCATTGTAGTGTATAAATTTCTAGTCTTCTTCTATACATGTATTTTCCATACATTTAAGTTATACTACATACTATTATCTTTTTTATACACTATTTTTTTTTTGAGTTGGAGTCTTACTCTGTCACCCAGGCTGGAGTGTAATGTCATGATCACAGCTTACCACAGCCTCTATCTCCATTTCTCAGGCAATCCTTCTGCCTCAGCCTCCTAAGTAGCTAGGGCGCATGCCATCACACCCCATCATTTTTTTTTAAGAAATGAAGTCTTGATATGTTGCTTAGGCTGAACTCAAACTCCTGGGCTCAAGCAGTTCTCTCGCCTCAACTTCACAAGTACTGGCCATGAGCTACCATGCTAGCTATACAATATTTTTAAGATGCTTTTTAAAATTTTCTTCACTTACTGTCATATGGTGTCACATAGGATTTTTAAAAACAGGTACTGTTCTAACTTTATAATAAATGAGCTCATAATAAATAAATTTTTAAATATATGATGAACATTTTTCTATGTCATTAATATTCATTCTTAACTCTGTTATAGTTCATTTTACACACACACACACACACACACACACACACAACACACACACTAGGATTTATTTAGCCTATGTTTAACACTGCCACTAGACACTAAAATTATTCTAATTGCTTGACACTACAAAAGATGCTTGAATTTTCTTCCCTGTAAATATATTTTGCACACATCTCATAATTTCTTTAGAATAACTTCTTAGAAGGGAAATTATGAGACCAGGATATATAAACAATTTTAAGACAATTAATCTAAACTTGCAGTCATCTTTTGATGTTACTTTGCCTTTCTCAATAGAGGAAAAACAAAACTGTGATTTACGGGAAAAGAAAACAAGTTTGAGAGGTAATGAGGGAGTACTCAGAAAGCTTATGGAAAAAGGAAAACTCAGAGAAAAATTCCTGCCAAAGAAGAGAGAAAAGAAGGGGAAGAAAAGTAGGTAAAGATAAAGGGACTTGAAGGATACCTAGAAAGGGATAAAACAAGGCAAACTGAAGAACGAAGGTTTTAGAGTCAGACAGATGTGGATTAAAACATGGCATCTATTAATTATCTTTTTGACCTTAAGCAAGTCATATAACTTCTCTCTTCATTAAACTGTTTTTAAAATTGGAAACACAGAGAAAATTAGCTTCAACACTCATTATTTTGACAGAACTTGGACCCTGAAGCTTACACTTTATACCTATGCTTATGCATGCACATACAGAGGCACATACTTTATCTTTCTCTTCTGTCAAGCAAAGAAGCAGGTAGCAACACCCTTTTACTACTATATTTCCTCTTACTTCATCTCTGGTCTTTGGTTTATCTTCCACAAACTGACAATAATACTAGGAGTTAAGAATCTCTTCTTCCTTGGATTTCTCTAGCTTGACTAGAAACCTTGAGAAAACAGGTTGTCTTTTTCTCATGAAATTTTTTGGCACTTCATGCTTCTAACTCTGCCAAGAATGTCTTGAGACATTTTATTTGGCTTTTCCATTTGAAAATCTAAATAGAACCCGCCTGCCCAGAGGAACAAGCATATCACCAAAAATTTAATATGACTGAAAGAGAAAGGTAGTCAAATCCTAAATGGGCTGTATTTAACTTAATGGTAAAGATTTGAATCAGTCTTTATTGACTCTGAAATACTGCATTCCTACTGCTTGTAATGGCTAACTTAGTTTCAGACTGGTAGAATTATCACCTCTATGGATATTGGAAAATTCACTATTATTGCCTTCTTATTTGACTTCTCTTTGTTCTGTTGGAGGGTACTACAGATAAGGGTGCTAGTGGCTTTTCACACAGCAAAAAAATAGTAGGCATGTAGCAAGAAACATTAAAATGTCATACAGCAAACATTTCACATACTCTAATTAAGGATAGTGATCTACAAAATAGGAGGATAAAGAACCAGTTGAAATAAAGAATCAGTGACAAAATTGATTTTAATTCCAATCTAACAGAAGCACTAAGAGGAGTCAAACCAGACCACACTTCTGATTTATTCTGGACTGTTCAGGCGATCCATTAATCTCATCTCCTCCCACTCAGCAACAGTATCTTCCAAGCAATTTTTCCTTGTCTTTTCCACAATTTTCTAATACCCATCTTCCAAAAACTCTGAAGTAACAGGGATCACAACAGTCTAGTTAAAAATCTGTGCACAGATTCTAGTAAATTTCAGATTTCCTAAATCAAATTAGCTATATTTACCTCACTCCTTCCTTTACTCTTGCCCTTTAGCTTCCTTCCTTTGGTAATTCCCTCCACCCTTTAACCCAATGCAGAGACTTCAATTTAACAAAATTATTTGATCACATCCTTATAGTGGTGAAATTCTTAGATGGTGATTATGTAATATGTAAAATTTCTGGCTCTCATTTTCCAAAAATGTCATTCATATCTTAGAGATTCTCAGCAAAGATAATGAAAGAATATTACAAAAGTAGTCAGTCTATATCATAATACAGAACTAGTACCATCTGTAACTATATTATAGATTCCTTGATAATAATGATAGTATCTTTTTAAGATATCCAGTTATCTTTAAAATATCAAATACATTGAGTTTTTTGGGCCATGAAAATATTTTTCAAACAAAATTCTCATCTCCCTAATAGGAAGACATATAATCTGCATTATGGATTATGGATCAACCTGATTATTGATAATTTTCTTACACTTAAGTGCTTTATTTAACAATTTTTTGAAAATTTACAGATGATATTATATAGCATAGACCTGCAATACCCAACATGACAGCTACTAGTCATATGTGACTATATAGATTTAATTTTTAAAAATTAAAAAAAATTAAAATTATAAATTTGGTTCCTCAATCATACTAGCTACATTCAAATTAACAGGTTTATATCACTATTACCTACCTTATTAAATATGTTTCTGACAACTTTCTGACAACTCTGTTGATATAAGGCAACTGATTCAAAAATCTATTATTAAATAGTATAGAAAGATTTAATGGATAGCACTAATCTAGATGAAGTAAATATACAATCCGATAATAAACAGTATAGTACTCAGGTATAAATAAATTTTAATTATATCTAAAAGAGTGATTAATTCTCTATCTTTTATCATAAAATGACAAGATAACTTTAATATGCTCCTAACAAAACTGAAAAAAATAGTGTTTACTAAACAATTTAGCAAAAATGCAACTTACATTAACTATATATATAACATTTCTTTCATCCTTCTTATAAATAATTTGACAAGTACATATGTACCCTTCAAAATGTATATGAGCCTAATTATTGTTTTAAAATGCTTACTCATGAATCCTAGAGAAATTCTTTTCCCAGAAATGTATGGGGAATGAGTCAAGGGCTATGAGGATGGGTGAAAGGATTAATATCCTTACTTTTAATGAGTTTAAAATTGTGTTGTCTTTTAAAAATTTTTTGTGAGGTTAAACTTTATGAACGGTAGAAAAGTAGAAAATGGGCTGGATGAAAGTAACTTGTACCTGTTTCCATCTTTCCAAGAATGTGGACAGTGAGAGCACTCCACTACATCTGCCAAAAGCTTTTGGAGAACAACTCCACACAGGTTCTGAAGCTGAAATCAGCTATATTTTTCTTTCTGTTGTCAGCATACTGAGAAATACACCTGCTATACAAAGCTTATCATTTCTAAAATGATCTGAAAGCTTATTAGTCATGTCCAATTCAGACAGTACCACAAAGGAAAAAGAATATTCCTTGATCCAGAATTTTCAGGGAATAATGCTATGACTTACTCCTTCATCATGAATAGATTCAGAATAGAAAAAAGTTAAAAGCTTTGCTTTTTTATTTCTATTTTTTTATTTTTTATTTTTTTTTAGTTGGAGTCTCACTCTGTCGCCCAGACTGGAGTGCAGTGGCCGTTCCTGGCCACCGCAGCCTCGACCTGCTGGGCTCCGGCGATCCTTCCACCTCAGCCTTCCAAGTAGCTGGAACTATAGGCGCACGCTACCACACCCGGCTAATTTTTAATTTGCTGTAGAGATGAGGTCTCACCAAGTTGCCCAGGCGGGTCTCGAACCCGCGGGCTCAGGCAATCCACTCACTTCAGCCTCCCAAAGGCGCGGGATTACAGTCTGAGCCACCGAGCCCGGCTTAGCTTTGCTTTTTTAATCAGTTGCCTTCTATCAACAGAGCTATCAGAAAGTTGTCAGAAACCTATCAAGTACTTTTGGGTTTGACATGGTTTCCCTTTTATCAGCACTTTTCATGGCACATGCAACTTGTTTTATTTAGACCTGAAAAAAGTTCAGATCAACAGGTAATTTTGACAATACTTTCTGTCACAAAGTCAACTACAGTTTGGCCTCAACCTTAAAAAGCTCATTCTCTAGTAAATGCTAGCCACAGATAAACAGGTAAGTGTCATGATAGAGTTAAGCAAAGCCTACAATGGAAAATCAAAAGGGACAGGGTCACATAACAAGCCAGTTAGACTTCCTGGAAGTAATGATATCCAACCAAAGACTCGAAAGATGAACAGTAGTTAGCCGGGCAAGGAAGGAATGACAAAGGAATAAAATTTAAGGCAAGAAAAAACATAAGCAAAGGCACAGAGGCATGAAAATAGCATTGTCAATTCTGGGAGTGACATGTAGTTCCCACCATGCTAAAATAAGTGTCAGCAAGGTAGGCGGAGCAGGTAGTTGATTGATGTTTTCTGTAGATGATGGGGAGTTATTAAATGGGTTTTTTTTTTTTAAGGAAGAGTGATCTGTTCATGTTTGTGTTTTAGATGGATCACTTTATTAGACTCTCTAAATCATACTGATACTCATATGGAAGAGGAAGATTTGAGAAATATTAGAACTAAAGATAGTATAAGCTAATGGGACTTAAAGAGAAGAGTTAAGGTGACTCCAACATTTTTGACTTCTTGGTTAGCTGTCATATGGGGTGGGGAATATAAGAGAAAGAGTAAAAAATTAGTTTGGTTTTGGTTTTGCAAAAATAAATAAATAAATAAGTGTTTTGTGCCATCAAATAGATATGTCCAGCAGGCAACTTGACATGTAAGTCTTGACTTAGAGGAAATGTTGGGACCAGAGTTACCTAAAGGTGATAACTAAGGATATGAAAGTGTAAGAGATCTATTTGACAAGAATGGAAATGAGAGTGGGGAGACTAAGTGCATGCAGGGTGAAAAGAGGATGAATTACAGAAGGCTGGGAATTCCAACTTCTAAGGAAAATTACAGGTGACATAGATCCAGTGAAAATACTGAGAAAATGATAGAGAGGTACAAAGCGATCTGTGATAAAATGGAAGAAAGTATGTTGCTACCTTCTGATCTTAGGAAAACAAAATCTTTGGAGGAATTCAAAAAGCAAAGAAATATAACAAGAAAACTATAACCCATGGTCCTTCACTTCACCCTATGCCAGACACCCTTCCTGGGATGTCTAGTCCAGGATGCCAACAACCTCTTCCAAAATGGGCTTGAAATTCCTTTCCCCCACATCAATGAGGACAACACTGATTTATGCTGCAAGGCTTCTACAGAGAAGGGAAAATTGGGTGATATATGGTGTGTGACTTCTTTTTACTTGTGAAAAAATAGAAACTTCGTAGTGAAAAGCAATGTGTCATCCTGTTGATGGTTCAACAAAAACCTGGATTGAAGATAATCTAAAAACAATCTAAGATAATGCCAACCAAATAAATGTTACCTCCAAGTAAATTTCATTTTTCTCTGTATTACCTGGCTTGGATGACAAGGCAATTTTGATTCATTGGATAACTTCAAGTCTTCATTTCATTTTGAATCTTTACCACCTTTATACCAAAGGCTTTTTGAAAAAAAGAATTGATAAGCAAAATTTATAGAGGAAGAAACTACCAGATTCCAAATAACTTTGAAAGTAGTAATAATAAAATAAAAAGGAAACAGTCTGAAGAGTCAAGATATTCAGGAAGGCAGGAAGGGTTTGTTTGGTTTGGTATGTTTGGTTGGTTTTTATTAAAACCTCTATGAAAGATAAAGTAACTAGAGAACAGAAACAGGAAAGAAGAATACAAAAATTTTAGGAAAGAAATTATCACACAATAAATTTAAAAAAGACTGACAGTCAGCAAAATCATGATGATGAATCTGAGCAAAGCAAAAGTCAAGTACTAACCTGTACCACGGAAACCCAACACACAGTTAAAGATCTTCATTAACGATATAGAGCTGAGGAGCAGACAGCAATTCTCGTGGTTAAGGAGATGATGTAATTATACTAAAGAAATAGAAAAACAGATGAAAAATTTGCGTATATTTAAGAAGTCAGCAATTAGGTAGGTGAAAACATAAGTTAACTCCAAATTAAGCCCTAGATCTCTAGGTCTCCAAGAGCTGTGGTGTTTAAACCTCAGTCTACCAGAAGCCTTGTTTTTTTCTGTAAATGGATGCCATAAAAATTTCTGCCAGTCAGCTACTTTAAAAAGTAGAGAAAATTTTTATTTGACTTAAAAAGCAATAGAATTTCTTAAAATAGGATTGTATGGTTTCCTGCCTTCAAAACATTCATGACGCCATCTGCATCGTGAGAGTTTGGACAAGCATTTTTACTGCTTTTGTAGATTCTCCAACATAGTACACACACACACACACACACACACACACACACACACACACACACACTTTTTAAAACTGTTATAATTACTTATCCTTCTGAAACGAACAGATTAATGACAAAAAGAATGGAAGTAAATTGCTGCTGAATGGGAAATCCAACAAACCAATAAAAAAAATGTGCAGGAATTGGAAGCAAAACCTCTTTTCTTGGTCATATGAAAATACAGCCAAAAAACCTTAAGCTGATGTTGGATTATTGTGTATAAACAGTTCCTGACTCTGTTCACCAAGTGAAACAAAAGTTGCAAATGTTTTTTTACCCTCTTCTAACATTTTGGGAGAGGTTCCTGAAAGGCATAAAAAGAATAGTAATTTAATTAAATCACACACTAACATACTTTTTTCCTCTTTAGGAAGAATTAAACCATTTATATATAATTTTAAATTGCACAGGCATGAATTACCATTAGTGTTTAAAGTGAGAAGGCTTCAAGCACTATAATGGAATCCCTTTTATGGTAGGAAAACAAAAAAATTATAGTTTGAGAAAAAATATGAAGAAAGCCATAGACATATTATAAATGAGTAAAACAGAATTACTTATATAAGTAAATAATTACAAGTATTTGTGTGTCATCCTTGCTCAGGGGCCATACTAATCTTCTCTGTATCATTCCAATTTTAGTATATGTGCTGCTGAAACAAGCACTAAGTCTTAAATTATTAACTGTTTTTGTACTTTTCTATCTTCTACTGGCCAAAATTCCCCTTGTTGGTAAGTATCTGTTGCTTATTTTTAAAATGCGATATAAATTTTATTTATATGATATATGATAAAATAAAATTAGTGAATATTGTATAATTCAAAGCAACTGCTATTACCCAAGTAACTAAATGTCTTCTAATTACATGATTAAACACTGAATAATCCAAATTTTCATAATTCAAGGGAACTCAAAATATTCAATACCCTAAAATAACTATCAAATCAGTACTTTGAAATTGTTACTTATTTCAATTATCCAGTTATAATATTAACAATTTTATGTGCAGAAACATATAAAATAGGAAATAGGTATAAAAAAATTAAGCAATAGACCAGCTTTGGGGGAAAGGGACTTCCAGTTAAGAGAGCCACAGAAAGTGAGAAACATGAAGAAAAGCTTGACAGAAAACTTAAATTTTTAGACTATTAAATTTAAAATGTGAAATATAAAATGACTGAAATGTATAAATCCATATGCAAATTAAATAATAGTAACACCAACCACCATTATTAAATGCTCACTTTGTGTCAAGCACTGTTAGGCATTTTATATATATATTATCTGATTTAATCACCACAACCATTTATGGAAGTCCTCACCAACCTTTTATACATTTAGAGTGCTTCTACATTTTCAAAGAATATTCTGATAATGATCTCATGTTATCTTTGCATTATGCTATAAAACAGACAAAGACAAAAGCAAATAATAGCCCTATGTAAATTATAGACAAGAAAATGGAAGGACATAGAAATTAAAATCACCGAGCTAGTAAAACACACACACATACATACATACACAGAATTACAGATTTAGTTTTCTAACTTCTAACCATAATTCATTATTCACTATATAACATTAAAATCAGTCTTAGTAGATGTAAATTTTTAAGGGAATAATTTAGCAAGCATTCAATGAGTTTCTATATTGTATGAAGCACAGAAGAATTTGTGTAATACACAGAAAGAAATAGAGAAAAAGAGGTGGGGGGAAGAAGGGAAAAATTAACAGAAAGGAAGGAAGAAACTTAGTATCTGGCTGAGAAGAAAACATTAATTTTTAGAATAATTATAAAATAGTATATCCATAAGTACAAAGTAACAGTTGTGAAAATTACCTGAGGTAATTTAATCCTGCTCAACTTTGATGATAGTAAATTATGTCTCTTTTATTTATTTTAATTAATCAAATCCCAGATAATTTTTTGAACTAACCTAATTTTTTGGCTAAATAGAAACCCTGTTACACAGATTATTGCTACAAAGAAAAAGGTCAACAGCTGGAGAATAACAGGCAATCTTTCCAGAAATTTTTCTTCTAACAGTATTTGTTATAATAGAATGTTATTTGAGTTCAGTGTACACAGTGCCAAGATACTTATCAAAATCCCCGTGAAAAACTATTAATAGGTATGGATGAAAAATTTAAATTAATTACCATACTTAAGATATAAATTACTATGGGGAAAAAAACTTTGTACTTTTAGAAGTCAAAAAAGAAAAAATGTGATTTATACACAAATAGTATTTGGCTCAGAGTACTGTTTAAAGAATGGTAATAAAATAAGTTAAAGTTTACAAGATGTAGATATTATTTCTTAGAAAATATAATACCTGGCCGGGCTCGGTGGCTCAGCCTGTAATCTCGCGCTTTGGGAGGCTGAGGTGAGTGGATTGCCTAAGCCCGCGGGTTCAAGACCCACTTGGGCAACTTGTAGAGACCTCATCTCTACAATAAATCTAAAAAACTAGTTAGGCGTGGTAGCATGCACCTGTAGTTCCAGCTACTCGGAAGGCTGAGGCGGAAGGAGCCCAGCAGGTCGAGGCTGCGGTGGCCAGGAGTGGCCACTGCACTCCAGTCTGGGCGACAAAGTGAGACTCCAACTCAGAAAAAAAAAAAAGAAAATATACCTAATCAAAATAAAACTTCACACACACTTATATACATATAAAAGCAGTTAGGTGAAAGTTACAATATGGTTGTGAAGTAATAGTTTCATGATAAAATTATTAGAGAAATAAATTTATTCTGTAAAGTCAATATTCATTCTGACTTTAAAATAGTGACCTCTGAAAAAGATATAATTCAGCACTTGGCTCTATAACTTCTTATAGAGAACCAACACAATTTTACTGTGTGTGTCTATGTTTTTTTTAAGTGTATGGTGACTTTTACTTCTCATAAATGTTTCACCTTCATCTTCCAGTAGGTTTTTTTCCTAATCTCTTTCAACAGGTTCATATAGCTTCAATGATATAGTAACATTTCTGAAACTAGATCAAGGACAGTTAAAACATTCAACAAACTATCTGAATACCATCTAGATGCTGAGCACAGACCTAGGCACTGGGGAATAAAAGGTAAATAATTCATAGTAACTGCCCTCAGAAAAGAATTTAACTCAAACTTTTAAATCCACAGATTATGATTCTTTAGAGTTATGAATCAATTTAGTGGGTTTCTGAGCAATGATTTTAAAATAATAAAATAAATTAGAACAGCATTTTAAAACAATTGTGTATCACACATAGTAAAGTAAGTACTATTTCATGAAAATTTTATTGCAGTTACCTGCATACATATATGTGTGCTGGATCACAATGCAAAATTTATTTCATACTGTGAGTCAGAGTCAAAAAAAGTTTGAGAAAACCTTTGTTCAGAAAAGTAGTACCCACAAGAAATTTTCACAAAATGGTTCATTCCATAAAGATTGTCACAAACTAGTAATTTCAAATGTTCTAATCCAAATTGACTGACAAGAGTGAAAAATGTCTTCCAGAACAGGTAGTCAAGCACCAGCAATGTCTTTATTTTGAAAAATGTTATCTTTATTTAGATCTCCTTTATTTAAATGTTCACCAGTCAATCACAATGCTATGCAGTTCCAACCAAATATTTTTACCATTAGTTAATACAACAAAAAGTAAAATGAATATGATACTCCTCTGATAAGCCTGAGACTCAGAAGAGAGAAATTGGGGATATAGTTATATTACCCTGATGATATTCAGTGAGAAACATTATACTCTCAAGTTGATTTGTAAGGGTTATAAGTTTTTTCAGTGATGGTAAACCTTTTTCATACTAATCAAGGAGTGCATGGTATCAAAACATTTTACATTATGAAATGCAAAGTAATTTAAACAATCCCAACAAAAGGTTGACTAGCCAGTCATACCACACTGTTGGAGGCTGATTCATTCTGGCTAAACATATCTGAGCTCCATAGAGCTTGTTATGTTTACTTACTTTTTTAACTTTTTAAAGTAAACTCTCAACTAAATCCTAAACAACTTGAAGGCAGAGAACATATATTATCCAATGTTTTGCATACATACAGAGAATGTTAACTGATTATTGTTAAATGTACTGTTGGTATTCATTTATTTTGTATTTTCATTTTTCCAAAATATCTTTATCTATATTCCAGATATATTCAATTATCTCTACAGAGAGAGGTATATTCCCTGAAAAAATCTAAATTCATATGACCTATGCCTTTGTAAACCTTAAACTATTGAAACCAGTGAGTGTTAATGGCAATTGTTTTGTCCTAGCAAATACAGACACAGACCTAAATCACAAAATAACACAGTTTAAAGATCACCTGACCCTACCCACTTAAGATGAAAATTGGATCTTAGAGGGATTTAATGATTTGCACACGTCTGTACAGGGCTAAAACTAGAACCCAGATCTTAAGATTCTAAGTGGTATTCCTTTCAGTATAACACATGCTAACTTCTGTCTGCCTACACTTCAACCTATCTCTTCCTCCTCCTACCCCCATTCTATACAATGTACAAAACACTGCTTAGGTGATCTGGGGATTGCAAAATAAGACTGTACTTATTAGATCCTGAGACATAATAGTAAAATAAAATTTTTAAAAAGACCGTCCTTGGCATTAAGTTACTTTAAAATGAGAAAATACACACAAAAATCATTCAGAGATTTATGGGGAATTAAGTTTTGCCAAGTTACTATAATCATCAATGCAAATCTCATATTCTTCGAAAAGTTATTTCTGACCACTCCAAACTCTCCCCTTATGGCAGTAGAAAGAACTGGATAAGTAACATGAAACCTGGATTTGTGTGTGGCTTAACCACTAACTAGATATTGGAAAAATAATTTCGAACTTCAGGTTACTAATTTGTAAAATGTGGAGAGGGTGCAAAGGTAAATGATCTTTAAGCCCCCTTCCAGATCCAAGGTCCTAGCATCAATTCTCTGTACCAGTCCATTCAAACTCTATACTTTACAACAATGCTATGCATTTATGCACCATAGGTTCCAGATCTGTCATCCTTGTTTGTGACAGTTGTCCAGGACTCTCACCTTACCCTAATTCCTCTTTATTTTCCAGTGTCTCTTTGATTCTTTTTTCAGGTCATATGAATATTCTTCTTCAGTGGAATAAATGACAACTATAAGTAGTGTCACACCAGTTCAAGTCAGGTTTTTCTGCCAAATGAGTTAAGCTCAGATCAGATTGTACTGCCAAATACATTCTCAAAAATAAATACAATTTCGGGGATTTTGAATTTCAGAGTTACACATAAAGTGATTGTAGATCTAATCAATAATGTGGATCTTATATGATTGTTTGGTTTGTCTCCTGGCTAGACTGTGTCTATCATAGAAGCAGAGACCATGTATTTTAATTCTTTATAACTTTAGAAAAAAGTGCCTTGCACAATACTCTGCAAAATAAGTTAATGGTTGTTTAAAGAATTCTTCACTACGTGAGTACTACATGCCAAAGCTATACTCAGGAGTTCTGAGGCATTTAAAAAAAATCATATAATGCATAGAACATGACCTCAGGGGCATTGCAGTCTCAAGAGGAAAAAAAGCGTAAAACAAATGTTAAAGTGCAAGTCTCTGATTAAGTGCCAAAATTAGTAATTCAGGCAATAAGGATGTCAGAATTAAGAGTAGTAAGTTTAAATGTGAAAAGTGTAATTTAGTTTAATAGTCAGAGCTGTCAATATCTCACAACTGTCAAAGTTGGCAAAATGATTTATAGTTTGGAAAGGAAGTAGTAAATCTGGTAAGAGAATTCTATTAATCATAAAAGGTTATATTAAAAATTTCTATAACTTTTGCTTTAGATATATGGTTTTTCAGGCAGAATTTCATGCATGTTGATTCCAGAAATGGACATCCATAGGTATGACTCTACAGACTTAAAAATGAAAGCGTGTAAAACCATGGAGAATCAGTACTACAGAACTGCCCTAGATGAGGTAATCTATTCTGTACAAAGAGGAAATTTGTTTTTGCAACATGAAGTTTCAGTTCAACTTTTTTTTTTTTGTCAATTAAGCCTACTGTGAAAGGAGTGGTAGATTCTGTTAAAAGTTAGTATCTTTTGAGCCAAGAATAAATTAAAAAGGAATGAGACATATTCATTCATATCCCACATTATTTGTAAATCACTAATCAACTTTAAAGATATAAATTAAATTTATTTTTATAAAGAACTTATCTGGTATCTCTTAAATCAAAATATTAAATGTTCCTCAAAGATAATAAATATGAGTATGCCTATTTTATAAGTGAAAACTTTGAACCTGATGATATTGAATGGCTAAAGGCCAATTAAATAACCAGTACATTAAACAGGGTCTCACTATGTTGCCCAGAACTCAAACTCCTGGGCTCAAACAGTCCTCTTACCTCAATCTCCTGAATAGCTGTGATTACAGGCATAAACCACCACACCAGCACTATAACAGGTTTTAAATACAAAAATCTTAACTCCAACTTAACTGAATTAACCACTAAATACCAATAACCAAACCTAGACAAAGCAATTTGAAAATTCACAGACCTGACTTTTCATTATGATCTCCTTAAGGAAGCTGCTATGGTTTGAATGTCTATCCCCTCCAAAACTCATGTTGAAATTTAATTGCCAATGCAGCAGTATTGGGTGGCTTGTAAGAGGTGATTAGGCCATGAGGGCGCTGCCCTCAAGAGTAGGTTCAATGCTTTTTCGAAGGGGCTTTCAGGAGGAGATTCTTTTTTGCTCTCTCACACTCTCTTGTCCTTCACCTATCAGGAGATGACACAACATGAAAGTCCAGATGTGGGCCTTTCAAACCGGGACTTCCAGCCTCCAGAGCTGAAAGAAATAAATTTCTTTATACATTATTAGCCAAGGGTGGTGGCTCACACCTGTAATCCCAGCACGTTGGAAGGCAGAGGTAAGAGGATTGCCTGAGCCCAGGGGTTCGAGGCCAGACTGGGCAACATGGCAAGACCTCATCTCTACAATAAATCAAAAACATAGCCAGGCATTGTGGTGTGCACTTGTAGTCCCAGCTGCTTGGAAGGCTGAGGTAGAAGATTCACCAGAGCCCAGCAGGTTGGGGCTGTGATAACTGTGAGCATGCCACTGCACTCCAGCCTGAGCAACAGAGTGAGACTCCAACTCAATAAACAAATAAATAATTGAAACTATTATATTCCCTTTTAGCAACACACAAAAAAAGACTAAGACAGAAAATTGGTACCAAGAAGGGAGGTTGTTGCTATAACAAATATCTAAAACTGTGAGCTTGGCTTTGAAACTGGGTAATGGATAGAGGTTAGAAGAGGTTGGAGGAATAGCCTAGAGAAAGGTTAGATTGCTGCAATGAAGCATTAAGAACTGGGGACCAAAGTGAAGTCCAAATTTTGCCTGTACAATGACCTTTTGTATACCTAACCCTGAATTGTACCCTACATCTTTAAAATAAAAATAAAAAAACAGAAAGAAGCATTAAGGGCAATTCTGGTAAGGGCTCAGAAGAAGAGAAGAGCTGTAGGAAAAGTTTGAAATTTCCCAGAGATTATTTGAGTAGGAATGGTCAGAATTTTGGTAGAAATGGGGACAGTAAAAGCCATTCTGATGAGGTCCTAGATGGAAATGAGGAACAAGGTATTGGAAACTAAAGAAAATGCCATCCTTGTAATACATTTACAAAGAACTTGGCTGAATTGTGTCCATGCCCAAGGGCTTCCCAGAAGGCACAATGTAAGAATGATGTTCCAGGATATCTAACAGAAGAAATATCTAAGCAGCAAAGCACTCAGACTGCTGTATGGCTACTTTTAGCCACATACACTAAGATGTGAGAGGGAAGAATGAACAGAGCAAAAGATTTGGAATATTTGCAGCTTGACCAAGCTAAGAATAAAAAAGTTACAAACTTTTTTTGAAGTCTCACAAAACCAGATTTAACGTTTATTTTACATTTTCTCACAGTCCTTATTCATCCAGTGTCTCTAATGTTCTCCTTTTCCCAGTCTGGTAATATACACAACAGGAATTTTTAAAATGTTTAGTGACTGAAACAAAAAAACATCTAAAACCGCAGCTTCTGAAAGAACCACCTTGTTCTTGTCTGTCTTGTAGCTCTTCGAACTTGACCTTGGCTTCCCATCAGGTCTTGCTCTTAAACAAGAGCAGGGTCTCTGAAGACATCCTTGTTGACAACGGTTTTGTCCAAGGGGATATCCACAGAGTACCTTGTGGGCATGAGGTGATTGTAGTTATAAACTTTCACAAAAGATTTGGTCTTTGACCTCTTGGCAATAGTCTTCTTGCCCATCGCAGCTGTACTTTGCGGGGATAGCGGTCAATTCCAGCCACAAGGGCATGGCTGAAGGGACGGTCTGAGGTGCCATCATCAATGTTCTTCACGATGATTGCTTTGTGTCCAGAATAACGTCTGGCCAGGACCAGCACCACCTTCCTGGGCTTTATGAACTTGCCCATTTTGACAGCAACCACCCAGGCCTACAGCCTAGAACATCGCTTTTACATTCTGTCTTCTGTGAAGTCCTTGGGCATGGACACAATCCAGCCAAGTTCTTTGTAAACGTATAACAAGGATGGCATTTACTTTAGTTTCTAATACCTTGTTCCTCATTTCCATCTAGGACCTTATCAGAATGGCTTTTACTGTCCCCATTTCTACCAAAATTCTGACCATTCCTACTCAAATAATCTCTGGGAAGTTTCAGACTTTTCCTACAGCTCTTCCCTTCTTCTGAGCCCTTACCAGAATTGCCCTTAATGCTTCTTCTTCTTTTTTTTTTTTTAATTTGGAATATTTGTACCTTGGCCAAGTTAAGAATAAAAAAGTAGCCGGGTGTGGTGGCTTATGTCTATAATCCCAGTACTTTGGAAGGCCGAGGTGAGGGACTGCCTGATTCCACGGGTTCAAGACCAGCCTGGGCAATTTGGCAAGACCTCATCTCTACAATAAATAAAAAAATTAGCCGGGCTTGGTGGTGTGTGCCTGTAGTTCTAGCTACGTGGGTAGAAGGATTGCCCAAGCCCAGCAGGTCAAGGTTGCAGTGGCCGTAAGCGTGTCACTGCACTGCAGCCTGGGTGACAGAGTGAGACTCTGACTCCAAAAAAAAAAAAAAGAATAAAAAAGTGTGTTTGGGAGAGAATACTAAGGGTATGGCCAAGTGACTGTTTGCTAAAGAGATTAGTATGGATAGAAGAAAGCCAGGTGCTATTCATCAAGATGAATGAAAGAAAGACCCTGAAGGCATGTCAAAGATCTTTGAGGCTGCCTCTCCCATTACAGGCCCAGAACTCCAAGGGGACAGAATGGTTTTGGGAATGGTTCCAGGGCCACCTCAGAACTCTACTCCCTGCATTCCAGCACAGTGTCCCTTGGCCAGTCATGGCTCAAGCAGGCCCAGGTGTGGCTGGGGCTGACACTCCAGAGGCTGCAAGTGGTAATAAGCCCTAGCGGCATCCATGTGGTGTTAAGTCCACAGGCTGGCAGAATGCAAAAGCTGTTGGGGCATGGCTACCTCCACCTAGATTTCAAAGGATGTAGCAGATAGCCTGGGAGCTCAGGCAGAAAACAGTCACATGGAGCTGCTGCAGAATTCCCACTGGGGCAATGTTTAGTAGAACTATGGGAGTATGACAGTTTTTGAGACCCCAGAACTGTAGGGTCACCAATGTGCAACTCTGGCCTTGGAAAGCTGCAGGCATGTGACTCCAACCTGTGAAAGTTGCTGGGTAGACTGAGCCCAGCAAGCCATTAGGGCAGGGCTGTCTGAGGTCTTGGGGGCCCAATCTCTACCCCAGTGCCAGGGTGCAGGATATGGAGTCAAAGGAGATTATCTCTAGCTTTTTTTTTGTTTGAGTCAGGGTCTTAATTGTCCAGGCTACAGTGCAGTGGCACTTTCACAGCTCACTGCCGCCTTGACTTTCTGGGTTCAGATAATTCTCTTGCCTCAGCCTCCTGGGTAGCTGGAATTACAGGCTCACACCACTATGCCTGGCTAATTTTATTTTATTTGTTTTGTAGAGATGAGGTCTCACTATGTTGCTTAGGCTGTTACCAAACTCCTGGGCTCAAGCAATCCTTCTACTTTGACCTCCCAAAGGGCGATCCCTGTTGGATTTTAGACCTACTTGAGACCAGTTATTCCTTACTTCTTGCCTATTCTTCCTCTTGCCTATTCTTCCAAAATTGTATTTTGGAAGTAGATAACTTGTTTTAATTTCACAGGTTAATAGCTGAAAAGAATTTGCCTCAAGATAAATCATGCCTTGAGTTTCACCCATATCCAGTTTAGATGAAACCTTGGACTTTTGAGTTGATGTTGGAACAAGTTAAGACTTTGAAGACTATTGGAATAGAATGACTATATTTCGCATGGAAGAAGGCATTGGTTTCGGGGAGCCAGGGGTGAAATACTATAGTTTGAATGTTTATCCCCTTCAAAATGCATGTTTAAATTTAACTGCCAACGCAAAAGTATTGGGCAGTGAGGCCTCTAAGAGGTGATTAAGCCATGAGGGCTCTGCCCTCATGAGTGTGTTTAATGCCTTTTAAAATGGGCTTTCAGGAGTAGGTTCTCTTTTGGTCCCTCACACTCTCTTATCCTTCCATTTCCTATCATGGGGTGACACAGCACAAAGGCCCTCACCAGATACAGGCCCCTGAACCTTTAACTTCCCAGCCCTCCCGAGATGTAAGAAATAAATCTATTTTCCTTATACATTACTCAGCCTGTGACATTCTGTTATAGCAACATAAAATGGACTGAGACAGAAGCAAATTTCATTACCTGATATCAAGTGAATTATGAAGTATTTTTAGAATAATTTTTTTCTATAAACTGGAAGAAGAAAAGGAAACATCCTAGCTGTCTAAATGGTGGGGGGGGGCGAGACCTGGCAAAGACTATTACTGGTAAAAATGAAAGGAAGCCTATAAGTGATATCAGATGACATCTTCTATGGGGTTATTTTAGTGGGAATATCATCTGACATCTTCTCTAGGGTTATTTTGGGTGAGTGTGACATTTTCTTAATGAGAAGATTAGGAAGTTGCCCTAAAAGAGCCTTATATAATGTATAAGGCCAAGGAACATATGGATAAAGTGTTGCTGGAGAAGTGTAAATATGACGCTTGAAGTAGTAAATGAAGGTTAAATATAAACAGCTGGTCCAGAAGAAATGAGGGGGGAAAGTAAGCTGTCTGTTTCAGACTGGTGTTTCACTAACCAGTAAGTCATCTTTATCTGTTTTCTATTTCAAGTCACCTGGCCAAAATGTACTGCGTTTCCAAGTTTAAGGAAATAAACTTTAGAAAGTTGCTTTGATTTAGCTGAATAAGCCAAACAAGACATTCTAGGATTGTGGGTTTAAATTTAAATTTGCATAAGTTTTCTCAAGAAAGCTGAACTATTTTAGCTATAAACCTAACACACCACTAGTTTTTAAAGACACACAGTTTGTACTTTTATATACTAAATCTTAGACTAGAACCATCACTTCCCCCAACTATATCTCTCATCTCTTCAAAACTATATCACAACTTTCAGTATTTTCTAGCTCCAAATCCATTAATTTGGTTCAGGGACACCAAATCTTCTATGCAACTAGAAAATCAAGATATTACTGGTTGCTGGTTACTCAAGTTGCAGAGCAGAATTAATTGAATTAAATGTTAGAATCATATGTCCTAGCAAACTTACGATTGAATATTATTCCAAAGAGCTCACATGTAGTGTTCATTCTGCAGGGTTATGGAATAAATTTCAGTCAATAAATATACCTATCTTTGGTACACTTCTGGTAATAGGGTGTATGTAAAATAACTAATGTGAAAGAAAGAATTTTTCACTGAAAACCAAATCATTGCCATCTTTGGAAGCAGAATAAGTGAAATTAAAACAAAAGTCCTTTTGCCTCAGATTGTTTCCTAGGAGTTAACAAAATACATTGCTTATGACTTGATTTTTTTTTAATCTTGCCATTAGATTGCTAATTTCTTTATAGCTTAAAAAAACAGATGTTAATCAGTCCTTGATCTCTGAAAAAGATATGAAATGGTCTTGTTATAGCATACATTTCTATTCTTTTAGTATGGAGAAATAATTGTAATTTGGTGAATAAATTCTATTAGTCATAAGAGTTTATAATTAGAATCCCCATAACTTTTGCTCTAGATATATGGTTACTGTTAAAAGCTAGAGTAAATATGTTAAATGCTGAAATAGTTATTTGTTAGTTAGATCAGCATCACTTCCAAATCACACTATCATAAAACAAATGGAAATTTTTTTTGAAATAGAAGCTGTTTGAAAATTAGTTCTTTCATATATTTTAGACTAAACATTAACAGAGTATAAACGATCTCTTCATATTCCATGCATTTTAGTCATTTATAATCACTGCTGAATAGTTTTCCACAACACAAATTTGAAAACAAAGTCCCAAGTGCCATCTGCTACCAGAAAGCCCATCTCAGGGTGAAACCATACAAGAATGAGGCACCTCCATTTATTCCCTTTATAGCACCACCATTTATACAAAATTCAAGAGTCTGAATTGGCCACTTGTTACAATGGGTTCAAGGATTTCCCTTAATTTCTGATGAGAGTTTTCAGAAGATTACTCCCTGTTTTGATTTGGTCCTACACTTAAGCATGACAATAAATTAAATAATACATTTCAATTTTGCACTGCTCTAATCCCAGTGGATTCATTAATTATTCTCAGGCTACTAAAGACCAACAAATCATAGAATTTTTATAGTTTGATAAAGGCCATCAAAAATATAGTATTATTATAAGTATAATATAATTTCAATTATATATTAGAAGTACAGGTACTTCACCTTGTTCCTGTTACTGATATGTGATCTCCTCTCAGATAGTAACAAGCAGAAATAGTCTTGTATAAATCTTTGTTTCAACAAAAGAATTTGGACCAAACTTTACAAATAAATGATTCTGTCTTTGAATTAGTGTTTATAAATCTTTGGAATCTTTAACAAATGGCAATCATAGGCAAGCTCTTCGTGGAGAATCAACAGTTCGAATTTCTGCAACACACATATTCATTTTAATTAAAAAGGGGAAAGAGGTCCTGGCCCAGTGGCCCACGCCTGTAATCCCAGCACTTTGGGAGACGGAGGCAAGAGGACTGAGTCAGGGGCTCGAGACCAGTCTGGGCAACTTGGTGAGACCTCCTCTCTACAAGAAATTTTTTAAAAATCAGCCGGGCATGGTGGCACGCGCCTGTAGTTCCAGCTACTGGGAAGGCTGAGACAGAAGGATCGCCTGAGCCCAGCAGGTAGAGGCTATGGTGGCTGTGAGCGTGCCACTGCACTCCAGCCTGGGCGACAGAGTGAGACTCGGACTCAAAAAAAGGTGGGGGGAGGAGATGAAGGAGAAGACACCCACGACCCGAAGGTCTGAATCGGGTCACTCAACTAAGAAAGTAGTGTCCAATGGCAGGGTGCGGATACAACTCCCTTTAAATTTATTTTTTAATTTGTCCGCGCAGCGCCTCCTGCCGGTCCCAAGGCTCCCCAAGGCGCGGGAAGGGCTGTCTCCCGGGACTCCGCCGCGGGCCACAACGCCACCCTTCCTCCTCCCGGGGGGCAGCCGGCGCGCTCGACCCGAGGCTGCGCGCGGTTGGCGGGAAAGCGCGAGCGGCCTTGGCGCCGGCCACCCAGTGCTGCGAGTATGCGTCCGACTTCGGGCCCAGCGGCCCGGCTCCCACATGGCGGTGGAGCAAGGGCCCTAAACGCTCGACCGTCCCCCAATTATCCCGTCTGGCCTCCACTTCGTCCCGGGCGCAGATGCAGGACGCAGCGGCCGTGCAGTGGCCTCAACTGCGCCCACCAACGTCAGGCCCGTTGCCCGGCTGCTCCGGCCGAGTGCACCCCACGCGCCTCCCCAAGGGCGCCCCGCGCTCAGCCCCGCGCTCCCGCCTGCTCGGCCACCCTGCCCTCTGCCGCGCGCGCCGCGCCTTTCCCTCTCCCTTGCGCCCGCGGCCCTGGTGGCCCTGGGTGTGCCCAGCGAGGGCCCAGCGAGTGCCACCCCCCGCACCGATCCCCGTCACCCGTCCTCCCCCCGACCCCTCTGCCACGGCCTGCTACCCATTTTCCTGACCGCATCTGATCGCCTCCAATTTTGTGCCACCTCCCCGGGGCCCAGCCCTGAGGGTGGAGCCACCTTTTGGACCCCCCCGCCGTGAGCTCCTCTACGAGTAAACAAACAGGACACGGTCCCAACAGCGTTAACAGACTGGGGAGGAACCTGCTCCTGGGCCGTGCCTCCACCAGGCGGGTGCGCAGGGTTAGAGCGTCTCCGAGATGTGGGGCCCGCGCAGTCTCTCGCCGCCGGACCCTCCTTTCCCTGCAGAGTCAGCGGCCGGGACCCCGGACTCCGCCGCGTCGCCGGCGTCCACGGCACTGACGTTCTGGGAGCGGGGAGGAGGGGACTTCGCGCAGGGAGGAGGCCGTCGAAGAAGGCCTGGAGCTGCGGGTTGGGCGAGGGCTGGGGAGCGGGACATTAGCGCGCCCCAGGGGCCGCCAGGGGGAGGTCACGGTGCCATGGGCGAGCTTTGGGGGTCTGCGGGGACGCATTTGAGGCCTTGTGAGACTTTTCTAATGGAAGCGGACAAAGAGCGGTCTCCTGGACACACACTAGGCCTCTCCTGCCCCTTCTCCATCACCGCCCCTCTCCTCCAGCCACCTTCCTCCCGGCTCCCCACTCCCCGCCCCCAGCCTGTTCTCCGTCATCCATCCCGCTTCTGTTTCCTTACCTTTCCCCCAAATCTCCGCTCACTCTCTTCCTATGTTTCCTCCCATCCGCGCTCTCTCTCCTCCAACCTTGTCCTCTTCCGTCCTCTCCCCTTTCTCCGCGTGGCCCCTTACTCCCCCGAGGCCTGCGCGCCCCCAGGCACTCTCTACTTAGATCAGCCGGGCGTTCACCATCTCCTAACCTAGTTGGTTCTTAGTTTATGGGGAAATAAACTGGCCCAAGATACCAGGCAAATTTCATCTTTTTAAAAAAAGATGCCAAGCATAGTTTCTGCGACGCCGGGGCGCCGCATACATCTCCAATAAATTCTCAGAGGGTAAGGAAATCGATCTCCTCACGAAGTTTTTCTCGGTTGCACAGGTCGAAGGTCCTCGTTCGCCGTCGGTAAAGCAGAGAGAGATTTTAATACTGGTTATAAGACGAGACCATCCATTCGCCTGGAGATTCAAAGGCTAGCGCGGGGCTGCCTCGTCTGAGCTGCGCTCGGGGCTGTAAGCACCCGGGGGCAGCCGTCGAGGCTCGCAAAATGCGCCACCACGAGCTGGGCATACGGGCGGCGGGCTCGCCGGTCTGTCCGCCAGTCCTGCCCGCGGCTGCGGTATGCAGGCTAACTCCCGGGCCCGCCCGCCCTCCACGCACCACAGCCGAGCCTGAGTCCCGAATCTGGCGCCCGAGAGTGAGGCCAGCCCCGCTCTCTGCTGACCACTCTTAACCAGTTCCTGGAAGTTGTCTCGCACCAGGCACCGGAAGAGGGCACGCCTCCGGGTTGCTCAGGTAGTCTGTTGGCCCCGCGGACGCGACCTTGGCTCCCCCTCCAGACCCGAGGAATAGTGGTTCTGTTCAGTCCGAGGCTCCTGGTGTCCGCGAACCTGGGGTCCCTTGTCAACCTTTCTTACTCTCTCCGGGGCAGCAAGATACAGAGAGCCCTGAGTGTCGATTACGTGGCCTTTTTTTTTTTTGCTTTTGCTAATGTGTTAACTTTAGATGTTTTTAAAAATTAAATATACATTTGATATAATAGATATATTTTTACCGATGACCCGGGCTTGCATAGACTGAATGTATTAGCTGTGGACACAAGAAGATAGAATCTCCAAAGAAAAAGAGATTGCAAAGACTAGAACTTGGGGGATTTAGGGCCAAAGTACAAAATAGCTCTCAGCTAGTAAGTGGTTGGGGACAAGTCACTAACGCCCCTCTTCTCTCTCATTTCATCATTTACTAATTAAAATTGGTGGGTAGGCCAAATCGTTCCTAAGGTATTTTCCAACTCAGAGACTCTTCCACACAAGGAGACTTTTTAAAAATGGTTAGGCCGGGTGCGGTGGCTAGATCCTGTAATCCCAGCACTTTGGGAGGCCGAGGTGAGAGGATTGCCTGAGCCCACGGGTTCTAGAATAGCCTGGGCTACTTGGCGAGACCTCATCTCTACAATATATCAAGAAAAATTAGCAGGGCGTGGTATCACGCGCCCTTAGTTCCGGCTACTTGGAAGGCTGAGGCAGAAGGATCGCCAGAGCCCAGCAGGTCGACCTATTGCACTCCAGTCTGGGCCACGGAGTGAGACGCCAACTAAAAAAAAAAAAAAAAGGTTAGCGTTTGAATTCGTTGGTTTGACTTATCTACTTTTTAATCCTCTTAATATCTATTACGGTCAGAGAAAAAGACGTGGGAAACGGCTTTAAAAGGAGGAAATTTAGCCGGGCTCGGTGGCTCAGCCTGTAATCCCGCGCCTTTGGGAAGCTGAGGTGAGTGGATTGCCTGAGCCCGTGGGTTCGAGACCCGCCTGGGCAGCAAGACCTCATCTCTACGATAAATCAAACAATCAGCCGGGCGTGGTAGCGCATGCCTGTAGTTCCGGCTACTTGGAAGGCTGAGGCGGAAGGATCGCCGGAGCCCAGCGGGTCGAGTGCGACTCCAACTCAAAAAAAAAAAAAAGAGGAGGAAACTTTCAGAGAGATCTGAAAAAAATGGGAAAAGAGAAAATGTGAAAAGATCAGCTAATGTGATTTAAAATGTATCCAGTTTCCCCAGTGAAAATAAAACCAAACAGAGCCTGTTAGAGCCTGGCCTCTGGTTCAGGATTATGCAGGAACACTGAATATCAAGTGTATAGAGGGCAGGCTGTGTATTCGCTTGGTAATTCCCAATCAGACTATCTTCTCTCTCTAGGATAGCAACAAATGGAATACTCTGGGTCCTAATTGTTTGTTCCATGGATTGTGTCTAAAACCTGTTGTGTCAGTGTTCCTGGGATGAATGGTGGAAACTGAATAAAGTGGAAAAAAAGAACTGGAAGAAAGTAATGATGTTAAGGAACCTCCAGTAACGTACCACCTTAACTCAAAGTCTTGCCTTTCCCTTAGCTTCTTAGGTTTACAAACAATACAGCCAAGGGTTAAAAACTCTCTCCCTGAATTCACTCGGTTAATCAGCAGTCTGCATCAGTTATGAGCTAGGCACTAGGGATGAGGTGCTGGGGATGGACATGATATGAAATAAACTTTGGGGTCCAATTTACAAACTAGTGAGAGAAATAGATAGTATGAAAAGTGCTGCTACATATCAATGCATGGGTGTTATGGGAGCCTTAAAGAGAAACACCAAAGTCATTAAGAAGTCTCCTGAGAAATGCCCTTCAAACTGAGCTTTAAGGAAAGAGTTGAGGGGGATGTTGGAGGCTGGGAGTGAGTGGGCACCCAAGGACATGCCTGAAGGCCGAAGGCTAGAAAGAGCTTCCTGCTGGAGAAGTTCAAGTAATCCTTTAAAGTAAAAACAAATGGCTCACATGAAAAAAGGAGTAGTGGGAAATACAGCTCAAGAAGCAGAAAGGGGTTATCTCTTTTAGGGTCTTGTGTGCTAAATTTGAACTTTATTCCGAAAGCCGTGGGAAGCTCTTGAAAGACTTTAAGTGGGAAACGCATGATATGATTTGCTTTCTAGAAAGTTCATTTTAACAGTAATTTTGAGGACAGATAGAAGGGTTGGGTAGATTGTAGGGAAACCAGTTAGGAGACTATTGCAGCAATGCCTGATAGAAGAGATGAGAGTCTGAATTTAGGCAGCGATAGTGGCTGTAGAAATGACATTGAGGGAGGATAAGGAGAGAGGGAGGGACTGATACAAAAGATAAGAAGAAGAGAGGCTTGAGAGAACCTGATGACTGACAGGGGTGGGGATGACTGAGAGTGAGGAGGAGAGGGAGATTCCAGGCTTCCGAAGGCTTAGGGATCTGGAGGCTTGATGATGCCACTCACTGAGAGAGAGGTCAGGATTGAAACAGAAGGATGTGTTCAGTTGGGACACATCGAGTTTGGTGTGACATGCAAGTGGAGATACCAGATGAATGGGTAGCTGGGTCTGGAGCTCAGCAGGGATGATGATGACTGAAGGTTCAGATCTCGACTGAAGGTTCCAGCATAAAAACAGTAGCTGAAGCCCAGGGCTTGGTTGAAGTCACTCAAGGAGAGTGTTCGCTTAAAAAACAAACATAGGGAATCCCAACTTACAGCCCCTCCAAGGAAAGGGAACCCTTGAAGGCTATTAAGAAGGAAAATATAAGGATAAATACTATTTGGGGAATACCTGTTATCTTCTGTTTAATGTCCCAGAGTATCTACACACATTAGTTCATTGAATCTTTACAGCAACACTAGAAGGTAGATGTTTTCCAATAGAAAAAATTAAGTTCTGAGAAGTAATTGACTTGAGTATGTTCAGCTCTTAGAGTAAGATGAAACCTAGGTTCAAGTTCTACCTCCTAATAGCTATAGAACATATGCAAATACTTCATTTATTTTTTATTACTGTTACTTTTCACATCTTTTTTTTTTTTTTTTTTTTTTTTTTAGAGATGAGGTCTTGCTATATTGCCTAGGTTGGTCTCAAACTCCTAGGCTCAAAAGTTCAAGTGATCCTTCCACCTCAGCCTCCCAAAGTACAGGGATTACAGGCGTGAGTTACTATACTCAGCCTCAAATACTTACTTTTTCTGAGTCTTAGTTTCCTCATCTAAAAAATTGGACTAATAAACTACCTCTGAGGATTGTTATGAAGATTAAATAAAATAGCCTAGTAAGATACCTGGCACAGAGTACGCAACTGATGTTTATTATTTTGGTAATAACCATAACTACGATGTTAACTCGAGTGCAACTGTCTCTTTTTTTAGCCCTTTGGCCCCAAAACTCCAAATTTTTACCTATGGTGTTTAGTGCACAACTGAGACATAAGTCAAGCTAAGGAATAATGATAAGCCTTTACTAAAGGTTTGGGCATAGCCAGTTGAGAATGAACACAGAGAAACAAAGCTAGAACACCTGAAAGTTTATCACTTCAGTTTAAGATCCTCTATAGAGACAACATTCCTGCCTAGCCCCTGGGAGAAGCCATTTTTCCCATACCACCAGGGAGAATCCTCAAAAGGTCTATCGACCTGAAAGTTCATCAAGAGCATGATTCTAGAGGGAGTCAAGAGTTCTCATTCAATTCCAAGACCTACCTTCCAAGATCCTATAATCTGTTTGAGGTCCTACCCTTTCCAGACAGGTGGTACGGGAATGCAAACTTTCTTCAGAGAGGGTCATATCTACCTCTAAGGATGTGACCCTACACCATGGCTCTGACAGTATAACCTTATTTCAACACAAAATAAGCACAACATTTGTATAAGGGTTACATACGTTTCATTATTCCTAGAAAAGATAAGACTTTTCATCTGAACTCTTCTTAATCTTTCATGACCCTTAAAAGTCACTGTGAAAAGTGGGTTTGAATAAACTGACTATAGTCCAAGTACAAAAAGATATTATAGCAGAAGGAACCCACCAGACTGAAGGTAAAAGAAAGGTTTTGTCAGTATCACTGAGAAAAAAAAAGCCCTACAATATTTATGTTATCAAAATGTAAAGGTCTAAGTAGATATGGAAATGAATAAATTATTGGTTGATGTTCACTCATGTGTTTTTAATCCTCTAATATGATTAGGTATTTCAAAGTATAGAGACTTTTGATCATGGCTTTAGTACAATTCATAATGGCAGTTCTTTAATTTTTTCTTCACACTTGTTTCAAGGAATGTACAGACATATTCTGCCCAAGGGCTTCAGTCTGTTCACCTCTTAGGTGAGGATCCTATGCAGATTTTTTTTTTTTTTTTTTAGTTGGAGTCTCACTCTGTCACCTAGGCTGGGGTGCAGTGGCACGCTCATGGCCACCATAGCCTCAACCTGCTGGGCTTGGAATTAGAGGTTATAATACTGAGTGATCTCTCACAGAAACAAAGATCTGAGTATCACATGTTCTCACCCATAAGTTGGCCTTGAACAACTACTGCAATACTGTAAGAAAAGGATTGATAGTGACAGTAAGCTATGGGGGGAGGGAGGCAGGGAGGGTCAGGGAGGTGGGATTAATGGTAGTCAATATCTGGGGAAGGGGGCAACCTCATCAATAGGGTACCTGCACAATGAATATTTGTATACCTAACCCTTAACTGTTAAGGTTTTTTTTAAAATAAAAATAAATAAACAAATAAATATTTTTTTAAAAACCTGCTGGGCCCAGGTAATCCTTCCACTTTAGCCTTCCAAGTAGCATTTCACACCCAGATAATTTTTTTTATTTGTTGTAGAGATGAGGTCTCACTAAGTTGCCCAGGCTGTTCTCGAACCCGTAGGTTTGGGCAATCCTCTCACCTCAACCTCCCAAAGTACTGGGATTATAGATGTGAGCCATTGCACCTGGCCCTATGCAATTTTTTTTGAGAGCTAGGCACAGAGCTTCAGTAATCAAGAGATTCAAGTCATAGCCTATTTTGCCCATTCTAAGAGCTATCTCTGTTCACCTTTTTTTTAGTTACCTGTGAAACGTGGAAAAGCTAAAATATGTTGTTAAAATTTACTTTATTGACTCACAGCATCTGTTTTTCATGGAGAATTGTCCACTTTAGGTTAAAAACTTTAATGGCATCAGTCAGGATGGCAATGGGTGTCCCTCCAGCAAAAAAATGGGGAAGGTTATAATCAGGGCAGTATGAGAAATGCTGGGTTATACTCTGTGACATAAGTTTATTTATTGCCAGACTTCTCAAAGACATTAGTCATTGGTGTATATTGTGAAGTCTCAGATGTATTTGACTACAAAATTCTTTTTTTTTCGAGTGTCTATAGAAACTTTTGTGTCATGGATTATGCTTTAAAGAAAACTGCTATTTGCCATTGCCATCTGATCAATACCAGGATAGCATACTTCCACTGGAGAAAGTCATTTGCTCTCTCGCTATTGAAATCACATTAACCTCCTCTAGTAAGTCTTCCTTATACTCTCCCCTCCTCCCGGACAGGGGAACCTTCTACATACTTCCATAGAAGCCTGTACCTGGATCATAGCATATTTATTTCTTCATTCATGTTCTTCTTTATTTGTCCCCCTTTTTTTGGGGGGGGGATTGGTGTCTCACTGTCACCCAGGCTGGAGTGCAGTGGCACACTCACCACAGCCTCAACCTGCTGGGCTCAGGTGATCCTTCCACCTCAGCCTTCTAAGTAGCTGAAATTACAGGCAGGTGCCACCACAGCTGACTAATTTTTTGATTTATTGTAGAGATGAGGTCTTGCCAAGTTGCCCAGGCAGGTCTCGAACCCCGGCTCAGGCAATCCTTTCACCTCGACCTCCCAAAGTGCTGGGATTATAGGCGTGAGCCACTGCACCTGACCTTATTTGTTTCTTATACTGGATTAAGAGTGTCTAACACATGGAGATGCTCAAATTTTTGTTGAATGGCTGTCAAATGAATGCTAAGTGTTGGGGAAAAATAATTCAATCAAAGAAATGTCTTAGTTACAGATATGTCCTAGGGTTCCTCATGGGACCCTAGGCTATAGAAAGTTAAAAAGGACACCCCTCTGTTGACACACCCGCTAGGCACACACCCCTTTCCAAATCCTTTTGTCCAGGCTTCCTTAATCATTACCAAGAGCTCCTGTGAGTGGAACCATAGCTATATAATTCCATTGGATTGTTTCCATAAGGTTTTAGCTCGAGAGAGAAAACATGACTAGGGGAAAGGAATCCTTAATTACATCTTAAAAATATGATCAAAAGCAACATTTGAGAAAAGTGTTTCCAGGGAAGAGCTGAGGATGACACCCGGTTTATAATAATTCATTTTCCCAAACCTCAGAGCATGTGATCAAAGCTGATATACATTATCTCAGTCTTGCTACCAAGGCAACTCATTTTTTTTTAAAGTGTTTTTGAAGTTGTTATTTGGATGAATAAATAGATGAGGATGTGCCAAACCAGGGCCAGCCAGGTGTAGACACTAAGAGTCCTGCGGCATGATCTGTAATCATTCCTTCTTCTCCTTCTTCTTCTTCTTCTTCTTTTTTTTTTTAAATAAAGAAGCTATGGCCTTTGGCAGCTTGAGATACTATCATGCAATTCAGGCCCTTTGGAATCGAGATGGGAACATAGCATGTTAGGACTTGCAATAGGAGGACAATGGAACCTCCTCATTAGAGGTGGAGGAGGTTGAAATCAGATTAGTTATTAAGCAAATCAGTATGATACAAGTACTCTTGACAACCTGTGTGCTCAACGCTGGGATCATTCGGTTAATCTGGACCAGGGATTTAAGAGATTCATACTCAGTAAGGCTTCGGCTCAAACCAGTTAATCCTCCTTCCTACCACACCACCAGAGGAGGAAATAAAACTATGAAACTTCTAGTTCTTTCTCTCTCCTCCCATAAGGTGTGCTAACATTGATTTGTTGGTAATTGTTGGCAGATCTCCCAGGAAAACTGAAAATTTGCTAAATTCACTGGCATATTTGGATGAGAAAGACGAAAACTTCCCAGTCCAGAATCTAAATAAAGAAGGAATAAGAAAATGTATTTTTCTGAAGATCTGATAGTATGGTGAGTAGACACTATTCCCTAACAATTCTAAATATTTTACAAAGCTCAACTTAAGCATCTTCTCATCTTTATATAAGAGGAATTCTCCTTCCCTTCCCCAAGTTTACAGCTTAGAGAAAGTAAAGGGCAGAATTGAGACCAATCAATGGAAGGTGCGATGGGATGGATTTTTGATTGAGCATAAGACATTTCTAGCAATCAGAGATATGGTACCTATAGCTTCATAAATAGTATGTGCTCCTACCATTAGTAATACTGTATGAGGAGTGGACAAAGACATTTTTTTTTCATTAATCAGTATTTTTTATTATGGTTTTGTGGGGTACAGTTAAGGGTTAGGTGTACAATTATGTTTCATTCAGGCACCCTGTTGATAAGAGGTGTTTTCCCATCCCCCGACAGATATGTGATGTGCTACTGTTAATCTCATCCCCTTCCCCCCCATAGCTTCTCAGTACCGTCAGTCATTTTCTTATAGTATTGCATTGGATGTTCAAGGTCCATTATATGAGTGAGAACATGTGATATTCGGATTGACAAAGACATTTTTAAAGTTCCTTCCAATCCAAAGACATCGCTATTCTTGAAACATAATAAGGATCGCAGATTTTAAAATATGCCAGCTATCCTGACTAGCAACCCCATGACCCATCAGCTCTGTACCTCACCTTCACTGGTTCTGAGGACCTGAGAAGGAGGTTGGGCTGAACTGTAGAAAAAACAACTCACGTCTTGAGCAACAAAAACATCTTGAACTACATACTCACTGTTGTATATTTTTAACAGAAAATTTAAAAGCTGCTCTCTGTTTCCAGAAGGAAAAACCATATTGGAATAAATACTCTTTGGTCACCCGAGTTGTGAAACCCCCATAATAAGTAGAAAGCTGATTGGGAATCATCATAGTACTCCACAAAACTGCTATTTAGCAATCCTAAGAAGGGTCTAAAAAATGAATATAATTTTGAATATGATGTTTTCCAACCTTGTTACTTGTGTAATGGTGTATGTTGTTTCAAATATCAAGTAGTGAAAATGTATTTTAAAACTTTAACTGGCCCCTGACTACTTTAGGCATAGGCTAAATCCTTTTAGTCTTTAACTCTATACTAATATATATGACTTGACTCCATCAATTGTACTTTAACTTTTTTGTTTTTTAACATTTATTGAACACCTATCATATGCCATTATTGTACTGGAAGCTTTTACATATTTTGTGTTTGGATAAATAATTCTAGAATAGTGAGTTAGCAGAGGAGATTAAATTATAAGTTTATAGGAAGACTTCAGAGAATTTATAAAACTAAGCAGTACATGTAATGGTAATTATAATAATGATAACTCTGTGGGGTTCATATTGCCATTTATAACTTTCAAACACTTTAACATAAATTCCTTTAGTTTAATCTTTTTTGTTTGTCTGTTTTCTGTTTTTGTATAGTAGATTTATTGAGATATAATTCATATACGTAACCTTTACTGATTCTTAACCTCATTTAAATAGTAAGAGATAAATTTGATGCCAAAGAACAAAAGAAGCCTTAACTGTAAAACAAATGAAAACTCCCAAGAGTCAATGTGTCACTAATATTGAAATTTAAGGTTGTTTTGAGAACAGATTGGAAAGTAGAAAACATTTTGAAGCAAAGTTAGAGGGAAAGACACAGTTTGAGGAGAAGGTAAAGGCATCTGAAAAAATGCAAGAGGAGTTGATGACATACAATATATATATATATGCTGTATATATATACTGTATATATATATATCAAGGAGGTGGGGAGTATGAAGCCTGGAAACCAAGTTTGGTTTGGTAAATATCAAGTGGGTGGATCGGGGCTTTTGAGAGAGGATGGGAAAGATTAAGAGACCAGCCAAGTTAATTTGGAAACAAGCCAGGTCCACATATAATAAGCTAAAGAACTGTCTGAGAGAATAGGTAATTCAAGAAGGTGGTCAAGGAAGTCTTGCTGCAAGGGAGCAAAGATGAAACAAAGTAGACTGATGTCTGAAGTTTAGCTAAAGGGAAAAAATAACCTGTGCATACTCCTGTGAAACAAAACAAAGGCGAGTGGCAGATAGCCTATTAATAAAAGACTCATGTTGTATTTCTGCATTCTGTGTTTCGATTCCAAACTAAAGTGAATGATTCACAAGGAAAACCAGATTGAAAAAAATGTTAGGTCAATGTATACTAAATAATCTATTTTTAACACCAAATGCAATTATAGGATCCAGTTAAAACAACACTTTAAAAATCACATACAGAGAATAAACAATGTATTGTATTTTAATTTAAAATATGACCTGAAACTAGAATTAGTGTAATGATGATCAGATTATTTGATTCATTTAAAATGTTACAAAACTTAAAAATATCCAGTGGCTTTTTCACACCAGAATTTATTTCACTTATTGTTCTTTACAAAATGAAAATGGTGTTTTTACTCAGGGTGGATTTGAGTCACAATATAAATTAATTCATACCACTTTACTATAATTAGAGCATAATTAATTAACCAAACAAACAGAAAACTTATTACTAAATGTAATGAAACATTTTCAAGTTTCCTTGTTTTTTATGACTTTGTGCCATTGATACAACATATTTTTCACTTCAGCAAAATTACTCTTTTAATGTCATTTATTCCAAATAACCAGTCAGGTTGTTTTTATTAAACCTGGTCAAATTAGACTGTGTGTGTAGGTAAATTTAGTTATAACTGAAATTTTGCAGATTATCAACAATTCTAGTCAATGGTTAATATTTGAACATTAGTATACCTTACTAGCATTTTAAAATTCATGTACATTTGTGTACATTATACACTCTTAATAAAAAGGAATAAGACACTCCTTATTCAAATGCTTTGAAATTTTTAAGGTACCTAAATAGGTAGGAAAATAAACCAACAGTTCTTAACCTTTTTTTGAATCACAGATGTCCCTGAAAATCTGATGAAATCTATAGTTTCCTCTCCCTGGGAAAAAAAAAATACACATGTGTATATGCACGTGAAACTTTGCTTACAATTTCACAGAGTTTATGGACTCTCTGAAGTCTGCCTATGGACTCACTAAAGGTCCATGAACTCTGGGTTAAGAACCTCTGCAATAAACCCATACTTTGTTTTGGCAAGATGAAAACTTACTATTACAAAGTATGGCTATTTAAGCTTTCATTCCTTAAGAGTATGTATCTGAAAGGAATAACTTTTTTAAAAAAATCCTAAAATATCTTTTAAAAACTTTGGCTCAGTTATCCCTCCTGTTTAGCCTTAAAATGAGGACCAATTTCCTTTGGGTCAAACCCCAAACTCTTAGTGTCTTGACTTTCTAAATGCTTGACAACTATAGACACTTTAATGAAATCCAAATGGGTGAAATTCAACACTTCATTCTGATGTTCTTTACAGATGTTCTTAATAAGGACACTGAAGAAGTCTTTAAAAGCCTAGCTTCACACATCAGCCAAGGGAAGAAAGAATTCATTGGAAAATGAAGATAATAAGTAATTCTGGAGTGTTCCTGTACTAGTCAATATTGAACACTTACAACGTAAACCTATAATCAGCTTTGTAGGAGAGTATGTGATGCACAAGGGTAAAGTCTGCTGATGGACTCCTGGGTAACAATAGTACCTTAGTACCTTCTGATGTTGGATATTTAAATTGGGCTCAGAATAATTTTTCCACATAAGGTCTTCATTTCCACAAGTGACCATTTCTTTTTTTTTAATAAGCTAAGAAGAAGCTGAAACAATCGCTTTCAGTTATCATAGTATCAAAACAATTATTTTAATAGAAATGAAGACAATTAATAGAAATTTCATGAATGCTAGAGTTTTGTAAGTAGAATGGATGTCATAACGCCATCTAGGTAGATTAGGTCACCATGATCCTTTTGTTCTTCCTCTCCCTTGACTTTCCAACAGTAGATAAAAGCTCACCTGATATCTGTCTTCAAAGCTCCGAGTAAAACAGTTACAGTCTGGAAAATGATTTCCCTGAACATTCTTTGAGACCATCTGGAGAGAAGAGTTTGCACACTTAGATGGACACAAAAGTTTACATTAAACATTTTACCCATGAACTTGCAACTTTGAAGGTAAAAAATACTCCATTTATCTGACAAGATATTTGTGGTAAGGCCTCTTTTCTTACAATTTTCAAAAGAGTAGTGTTGGCTTTATAGGAATGTGGGGAAGTGAGGCATGTTAACCTGAACGGGAAGATCAGAAAGAAAGGTACTCAAGATTTTGCATTAGATTAGTCAGAGTTCTGAATTCTGATCCAGAACCTGTCATTCTTATTTCCTACAGAGCCTTAGGCAATTTACTTTACCCCACTACTACTCCCCCATTTCATCTCTTTCTTCACTTATGAAGATAATGCAGACCTGCCTAATAAGAAGGTTGTGTAAATTTAATGTCATGTTCAAAATATTCCGGTAATTTTGAGACTATTTAGCATTTGATAAATTTGTACCTATGCCTTATAGATTAAATTAGAGATGGCTACAAAACAAGTGAGACACTGTCAATGTGTTTATGCCAAACGCTACCAATAATTAGAATAACATGAAGTTAGAGAGTGATCAGGGGAAAACAGAAGTAAAGGGAGGGGAAAGGCAAGGTTCTAAAACTGTCTCATACCTTGAGAAAATCACTTGACTTTTCTGCATTTCAATTTCCTCACCCTCAAGTGAAATGAAATCCTCTGTGTGGTCCTTATTAATATCCTGCTTATTTTTAAATTTGGTCTTTTTTCAGTAGAGTGTAAGTTCCAAGGGTGTAGAGACCTTGTCTTTCTGGTGAACCAGAGTATCCCCAACATCACAGATTAGGTGCTCAGTAAAAATCCAATATTAGAGCTGGGCTCGATGGTTCAGCCTGTAATCCTGTGCTTTGGGAGGCTGAGGTGAGTGGATTGCCTGAGCCTGCAGGTTCAAGACCTGCCTGGGCAACTTGGCTAGACCTCATCTCTACAATAAACAAAAAAATTAGCCGGGCGTGGTAGCACGCGCCTGTAGTTCCAGCTACTCAGAAGGATGAGGCAGAAGGATCACCGGAGCCCAGCGGGTCGAGGCTGCGGTGGCCAGGAGCGGCCACTGCACTCCAGTCTGGGTGACAGAGTGAGACTCCAACTCAAAAAAAAAAAAAAAATCCAATATTAGGTTGGGCACAGTGGCTCATGCCTGTAATCCCAACACTTTGGGAGACTGATTGCAGGAAGATCACTTGACGCCAGGAGTTCCAAACCAGTTGGGCAAACAAGCCAGACCCCATCTCTAAAAAAAAAAAAATTAAAAATTAGCCAGGCATGACAGCTTGGACCTTTAGCCCAGCAACTTAAGGCTGCATTCAGCTATGACCACACCATTGCACTCCAGCCTGGACAACAGAGTGAGATCCTGTCTCAAAATAATAATAATAATAATAATAATAGAGATTTCCTAAAATCCCTTTTAGCTCTAATATCTGATTCTTTTCTGAAAGCTTATTATGAAAAACTCCAAGCAGAGACTATTATAAGCACCCATACAGATCTGTCACTCAGTTTATCAAGTCTTAATTTCTATATTTGCTTCAGATATTTTAAAGAAATAAAATATCATACATACAATTGAATTCCCTCCTCAGTGTGTACCAGTCCCTAATATCTTCCCTCTTTCTCCCAGAAGGTAACCATTATACAGACTTTGGCATTTATTATTTCCAAGAACATTTTCTACTTTCACTTTATTTATATAAACTACATATCATGTCTTCAAACTTTACATTATTGTAAAATAGGTACTTACCATTCTGCAACTTGCTTTTTTTCCCACACACTATTATGTGCTTGAGATTAATCCATGCTGATACATGTAGTGCTAATCTGGCCACTTTAACTACTATATGGTATTCCATTATGTGATTATTCATGATGTATTTATCCATTCTCTTGTTAGTGGACCTTAAGGTTATTTTGAGTTTTTCTCTATTACAAACAATATTTCAGAGAATATTCTTGCCCATGTCTCTTTCTGCAGATGTGCTTGGGTTTCTTTAGTGGAATCACTGGGTTAAAAGGATATATATCTTTAATTTCATTAGTCTAGGTCACAAGATCTGATTCACTTGCCTACATTCTTACTGAGATGGTTGGTCAAGTTATCTCTTCCTCTTTTTTTTTTTTGGACTGGGCAGGAAATGAAGTGTTAATCAAGTTGACAAGAGCATCATCTTTCCATTCTTAACCCTTTCTATCTCCAAACAGATAGAAATGAGACAGAATCCTTTTAGAAGTCAAAAGACTAACATAAAATAAGGAGCTTTAAGATGGATCTTGATCAGAACCACATAAAAACATGGCCATGTCCTGTCATCACATTATGAAATTTACAACACAACAATGTCAATATGTGATGTTGCAAAAACACAGTGCCACATGGTAAATATTGCAGAGTCTGTGAATAAGTCTCTCTGAAAGCTTATGACTCTTTGTGACCCAGTTCACAAGTGAAATAATTTTTAGCATAGAAAAGTGCTGACTTTTTAAATCAAGATAATAGTAAGTGTTAAACTCTGACCCAGAACACAATTGAATTACTGTTTAATGCTATCATTAAATAGGCAAAATGTCTATCAGTTTAACTTGATGCTCCAAATGCTGGATCTTGTGCAATTCCTTTAGCTTTGTATTTAAGATGATCTATTTGGAAAGATAGGTTATGGGAAAAGTTTCTTAGTCTCAGTAATTAAATATCTTATGTTTCTTCATTCAATAAATATTAAAAATCTAATAAAGAATGGGAGAGCGTTTATATTATCTACTTAATGTAGTTTCTTTTTCTTAGACTAATTTTTTTATTTAGATAAAGGTTGTAGGGCATGAACAGTGCAGTTTCACTGGGAGGTTTACCTTGGTAAAAAGACAGGAGCTATTACATTCTATCTTGTCAGTGATCCATGTATAATGGGTCACCAGGGGATTTAAGAACTGTATCTTTCAGTTCTTGCCAGGGAGATATATCAATGTGCACTGATGTGAACCATAATATGACACACCTTGCAGAATCCTCAAAACCCTTCGGGCATTCTCTCAGCTCCCTTTATGAAGATGCAGGACTAAAGGTTGTCAGTTAAAGACGGCGTTTTGTAAATAATTTCAGTTACAGAATGATTTCTCTATTTCTCCATGTTAAATTCTAGTGAATAAAAACTAATCTTCAGGTTTAAAAGTCCTTAGTCTTGCTTTATTTTTCCATTATATTAACTATAGATCTATATATTACATATACTGATAGGGTAAAATAGACCCAATATACATTGTTTTATTGTTAAGTGTGGGTCGAAGCAAGTTACAAAATAGTATTATAGTATGATACTATTTGTGTGTGTGTGTAAGTGTACACTTATATCTGCATATCTGTAGCAAAATGTCAAGAAAGATACACCAAAAATATTAACAGTGGCAACCTCTGGGAAATAAAATTAAGAGGATTCATTAGTCAAGGGTGGGAGTGGGTGATAAGAAACTTTATACACCTCTAAGCTGTTTGAATATTTTACAAAAGCATGATTGTTTCTATTATCTGGAAAATAATTAAATTTACTTTTCAGTGTAAAAACATTACTTTCTTTTCTTTTCTGTTTTTGAGATGGAGTCTTACTCTGTTGCCCAGGCTGGAGTGCAGTGGCACACTCATGGCCACCGCACCCTTGACCTGCTGGGCTCAGGTGATCCTTCCACCTCAGCCTTCCAAGTAGCTGGAACTACAGGCAAGTGCTACCATGCCTGGCTTATTTTTTGATTTATTGTAGGGACAAGGCCTCACCAAGTTGCCCAGGCTGGTCTTACACCCCCAGGGCTCAGGCAATCCTCTTGCCTCAGTCTCCCAAAGTGCTGGGACTAAAGGCTGAGCCACTCACTGTGCCCAGTCAAAAACATTACTTTCAATCAAGTTTTCTGTGATGTCTAAATTTCAACAGTTTTATTAAAATAAATGATATGACAGTTTAAAGTAGAAATCACATTTATTTTCGTTGAGTTAACAAAAATTTTTATGGGACAAATGACGTGCTTTCTTGATATTTTCTAGCTTTTATGAAGTCAACAATACTTTTCTAAAAATGCACTTACTATTCCTCAACGAGAATCATAAATCTCATATGCAAGAGAGGGCCTTATAAATCGTGGAGTACAAATTTGCATTTTACAGATGAGAAACTGAGTCTCAGAGACAGTAAATGCTTTGTCTATAAACAGTTCCAGAGCTTAAAAAAATTAAATACATTTTCTGACTTCATGTTCATGGCTCTTTCTATCACAAAATGGCCTTGCCCTGAAATTTTAGTGTGATATTAATGTAAATAAACTAAAACCAATTTAGTTTAGCTCTGATCTTAAAACCAGCTAACATTCACAGCTCAAAACATAAAGCATTACTGCAGCAAATTAATATTCTTTATACATAAGCTGAAGGAAGAAGTCATTTGGTGACAATATTTCCATTAACGAATTGAAAAGGACTTATTTTTATGCTGTGATTTTCTCATCTTAATCAATTATTATATTCTCTTTCTTCTTCTGCCTCCTTACATTAGTGAATAGATTGAGAGAACAAACAACAAAGAAGTAAAATATCAAAGCCAAGCATGTCTATTAATATTAAAAGGAAAAATTGAAATTTAGGATAGCAACAATAGAAAATAAAAGTAAATGGGAGAGACCAAGGAAGAGCAGTAAACATCAAAGCAGAAGAAAATTTTACAATATCAAGGACAGTGAGTAAATAAGTAAAGAAAAGTGGGTTGAGATTTGTTTCAAGTTTATTACGGTAGGCACGTAGTAAAAGGCTGATGGATAAGATAAAGGGAATGATGGTGTCAAAGGCTAAAGCAGAAGTTCTGTCTCTAATACACATAAGAACTACCTAAAGTGTTTGTTTAAAATACAGTGTACTTAGTCTTTATCACCAGAAATTCCAATTTGTCCACTGGATTAGGGAAGGAGCAGAAATAAGTACCTTGGGTAATTCTAATGCTCACATCTTGAGGAACATTAGGCTAGAATTCTTGAAGCTCTTAAGGAGAAAATGCAGAACCAGGATAAAGAAAACTAGAGAAGAGAAAAATAGGAAAAGAAGATCTGAATGGAAATTAAGGAAGAAAGGGAAACTAGACTATAAAGATGTAACTACATTAGAAAAATAGAAGAAGCATGGGAGTTTATACGGGTGTGTGTGAAAAGAGACGAGCAAAGATTGGTCAGAGGTAATAAAAAAAAATTAAAAATACTGAGCAGGGCTGGGCTCAGAGGCTCAAGCCTGTAATCCCAGCACTTTGAGAGGCCGAGGCGAGAGGACTGCCTGAGCTCAGGGATTCCAGACCAGCCTGGGCAATTAGGTGAGACCTCGTCTCTACAATAAACCAAAAAAGAAGATGGGCATGGTAGTGTGCGCCTGTAGTTTCAGCTACTTGGAAGGTGCAGCAGAAGGAGCGCCTGAGCCCAGCAGGTCGAAGCTGCGCTGGCCATGAGCATGCCACTGCAGTCCAGCCTGGGCAGCAGAGTGAGACTCCGACTCAAAAATAAAAATAAGTAAATAAATAAAATAAAAATAAAAATAAAACTGAGCAAAGTAAGCCTTTATCTCGGGATTTAAAAAATAATGCTTATTACCCTTTTCCTTTGTAAAAGTAATGTGCTCATTGTGGAAGAGTTGAAAACTAAAAAGAAGAAGAAAACTGCCGGGCTCAGTGGCTCAGCCTGTAATCCCGCGCCTTTGGGAGGCTGAGGTGAGTGGATTGCCTGAGCCCGAGGGTTCGAGACCCACCTGGGCAGCGAGACCTCATCTCTACAATAAAAAAAAAAAAAAGTCGGCCGGGTGTGGTAGGGCATGCCTGTAATTCCGGCTACTCGGAAGGCTGAGGCGGAAGGATCGCAGGAGCCCAGCAGGCGAGGCTGCGGTGGCCGGGAGCGGCCACTGCACTCCAGTCTGGGTGACAGAGTGAGACTCCAACTCAAAAAAAAAACAAAAACAAAAAAACAAAAAAAAGAAGAAGAAAACTATACCCTTAGTTTGTCACCTATAAATAGCTGCTATTAACATTTTGGTATATTTTCTGAGAGTCTTTGTGTTTAGTTTTTGGAAAGTTTTGTTTGTTTTACATAGTTAAGATAATATTATATATCCCTTTAAATATTCTGCATCTAACATTAGCATCTCCAAGTACAAAGTTATTAATGGAAACTTCATTTTTATTTTTATTTACTTATTTTTTTTGAGTTGGAGTCGCACTCCGCTGCCCAGGCTGGAGTGCGGTGGCACACTCACAGCCACCCCAGTGTCTACTTGTTGGGCTCAGGCGATCCTTCCACCTCAGCCACCCAAGTAGCCGGAACCACAGGTGTGCGCCACCACACCCGGCTAATTTTTTATTTATTGTAGAGATGAGGTCTCGCCAAATTGCCCGGGCTGATCTCGAACCTGCCGGCTCAGGCAGTCCACTCCCCTCAGCCTCCCAAAGTGCTGAGATTACAGGCTGAGCCACTGAGCTCCACTGGAAACTTCATTTTAAAATATCTACCTAATATTAACAATAGGTACTTATCCTTTCTTCCCTACTAACAAAGGTCAGGTTTTTCAGACAGTGAAGGACTTCGGGGAAGGCTGACTCCATTTCCACCCATAGAAGGTGATTTTTAAAATTTATTCTAAGCCAATCATGGTATAATTCTATTCCCCTTGTCAGTGATTGGCTGAGGAAAGGGCAAGTGACTTACTTCTGGCCAATAAAATATAAGGGCAAGTCTACACGTAAGATTTGAGGGAGAGATTCTTAGTTCCTTAAAAGTGATACAAGGAAGAGATCCCTTTGTCTGCTTATGAAGGGTGCCAGAGGAAGAGGCAGTAGAGCTAGTGCTTGGAGCTGTTGCGGCCATCTTGTGGCCATGAAGAGAGCCAGTCTACACACTAAACATGGAAGAGAGAAAAGTACGAAGAACCGGACCCAAGATGATCTTGTCACTCCAATTAATTACATGTCTCTGGGCCCCACCTCCAGACTTCTTACTACATGAGAAAATAAATCCTCTATTGGTTAATCCCCCTTTTAGGTGGGTTTTGTTTCATGAAGTAGAAAGCATCCTAACAGATATAGAATTATAATTTACTTAATTTTTCTCTTGTGGGTTATTTAGGTTACTTACAGTTTTTCACTATCAGTTTTTGCCTTAGATAGTTTCAAGGAAAAAAGTCACATAGCTTAGATAATAAGGTAATTTGTGTTGGGGGGGAAAACCCAATAAGCAATAAAAAATAAAAAAATAAAAAGAAACAAGAATGAACTTGAAATATCTCAGGTCATCAAAGCTGAATCATTCTGCATCTCCACACCCTTTATTGCTCATTACTGTCAGCAGAGGTGGTTATCAGTGGCAAGTTACATTTTAGAAGGAAAAATTGAGAAATACGGTCACAATATAACACACTAATCAAGCTGAAAACAAACCCCTAAAATACAGAAGTCATTCCTGCTTGCAATGTGTTATACGGTTTTATCAGTTTTTTCTCTTTCCTTATTATAATAATATTAAAATTACTTTGGTAATAAGACAACTCATTTATGCCAATACTCTTTTTGTATTACAATTTGCTGTAGGCCGGACTCGGTGGCTCAGTCTGTAATCCTGTGCTTTGGGAGGCTGAGGTGAGTGGACTGCCTGAGCCCCCGGCCTGGGCAATTTGGTGAGACCTCATCTCTACAATAAATCAAAAACTAGCCGGTCATGGTAGCACGCGCCTATAGTTCCAGCTACTTGGAAGACTGAGGCGGAAGGATCACCGGAGCCCAGCAGGTTGAGGCTGCGGTGGCCGGGAGTGGCCACTGCGCTCCAGTCTGGGTGACAGAGTGAGACTCCAGCTAAAAAAAAAAAAAAAAAAAAATTGCTGTAGATTCTACAAAGTGTTGAATCCAAATATATCTAGACTGTCATGTTGACAACCTTCAAGAACTAATGTTTCCCAAGTGCCTTCTTAGGCTGCCCCTCCAGAAACAAAATTGGGGAAAAGAGTATCTGATTAAACATTATTTAAGTGAAGAGCTCCAGATGTCTATGCTAACATCTGACAAATGAATAGAAGAAATCCTCAGTAACTGCCTCTGATTTTATCACTACTGGTAGTTGGACTTGTTTATAATTTGATATTTTAGATTTGTTGACTTTTAAAATATTTAGTTGTTTCTAGAGGCAAATTTTAGAAAGGTCTCCTCCCGTAAAGAGGATGTAACTGTGCAAAATAGCAATTTAAAATGCCACAATTGTAGAGCACTAGTGGTATAATAACTTACATTTCCAGATTAGCATCAGTAAGACTACCTAATATACACTCACAATTTTATATTAACAATTGATTACAATGTAATTCATTTTTATAGATAATAATAATTATTATTATTAGAGTGAGAATCTCACTCTATTGCCCAGGCTGGAGTGCAGTGGCATGCTTATGACCACCGCAGCCTCAATCTGCTGGGCTCAGGCGATCCTTCTACCTCAGCCTTCCAAGTAGCTGGAACCACAGGCGTGTGCCACTACACCCAGATAATTTTTTTTTTATTTATTGTAGAAACGAGGTCCTGCCAAGTTGCTCAGGCTGGTCTTGAAACCCTGGGTTCAGGCAATCCTCTCACCTCAGCCTCCCAAAGTGCTGGATTATAGGCTGAGCCATCGCACCTAGCAGATTTTTAAAATAATATCTAGTCTGGGTGCAATGGCTCACACCAGTAATCCCAGTACTTTGGGAGGCCAAGGTTAGAGGATTGCTTGAACCCAGGAGTTCACGACCAGCCTGGACAACATAGCAAGACCTCATCTCTACAAAAAATTAAAAAAAAAAAAACTAGCTGAGTATGGTGGTGTATGCCTGTAGTCCCAGCTAATTGGGAGGCTGAGGTGGGAGGATCACCTGAACCCAGGAGATCATGGTTGAGGTAAGTTGTGACAGTGTCATTGCTCTCCAGCCTAGGCAACACAGCGAGACCCTGACTCAAAAAAAAATTATTTTTAAAATCTCACACGTAGACTAGAAAATGAGATCAGTCACAGCTCAAGAGTAATACCTAACTGTTGTTCATGAAGTTCTTCAGCACTGCGGTTATGACTCGTGATATTTCCCATTCCTGGTCTCTTGCCAGGAATATTGATTCATAAGTTGACTATGGTAGAGGGTGTAAGGAAAACACAGGCTAATCTAAAAATCAAATAATGACTCTTCTCTGAAACAAACAAACAAAAAAAACCCCAGCACAACAATTTCCTAAGATACAAGATATTTTCCCTATGATGTCTCATAAATTTGTCTCACATAAGATTCGTCTCCCATATACTTGGAGAGACTAAAGGAGAAGAAAAACAAAACCCAGAGTTTGGAGAGGAACCCACTGTTCAAAAGTTCATCTGAGATCATGAAGAGCATGTGGAAAGAGTCTACTCTGACAGAAGCTAGATCCTTTCTGAGCCCAGAGGGATGCTGGACCTACGAGTTTAGATTGGGGGAAGCTGTTAAATGAGCCCTATTGCAGGTTTTTTAATTACCTAAGTAATTTAGATATAGAAAGGCAGAAACTGATCATGAAAATCAGTGGAAACTAACCCAAGGCTTGGCATGTAAAAAGGACATAATAAGGCTTTATTAAATTAATGAATAAATAAGCTATCTTTTGAAATAGTATGTGTATGGGAAGGAAAACTGCTTTCTCCTGTTCTTCCTCTTTCCCTTCTGATTCCTGTTTTTTGTTTTTTTCCAGTTAAAATAAATGGAGAGGAATGATATTCTGGTTACACCTACCTGGGTATCCCTGTGATAGGAACTTCAAGGATATGCCTGCAGCTTGAAAGCGAGCAAGGGTCATTCTTTGATAATTCAACTGAACTCTGTGCGATGGAACTACGACACTTGTAGTAGAGGTGGGTGGGGCTGTGAGACTGTGGGGGAAAAGCCTTCAGGATTGGTGGGATCTAGAAACAGTCAATGTGTAACCCTGCCCTAAAGAATTTAAATATTCTGTGCCAAGATGGGCAAGATCTTGAAAGGGCAGGGGGTAGGGAGGTCACTAAGTTAATTCCGTACAAACAAAAGAAAACAAACAACTATTTCATTCCTCTAAATACCACACACACAGGCACTCCATGCTCCATCCCTGCCCCTTCTCCTCTGGAAGGCTTTGGGCTTATCTTCTGCTGGGGAAAGCATTTGTGTGAGTGTTAGACACACAGGCTGTTGAGTGGACCACTTTTTTGGAGAGAATTGATCTCTGGTGAGAAGCAAAAGTGACTTCTGGTCAGCTCCCCAGAGAACAGGGTAAGCAGTGCCTCAGGAACAATTTTTGAAACTTCCTAGTAAGTTGTATTGAGCTAGGCACTGGTGAGAAATTTTGAATCTAGTCCTCAAATCCCTACCTACTCTTCTGGAGGATTCTAAGGTACAAACAGCACGTTGGTTGTATCACTCTGGAGGCAAAACATGCCATTCCCACACAGATGTACAAATTTTTAAAAATCTGAGAATACCTTTTTCACCCTGTTGTTCAATGTTCAACAGTTTGTGAGAGCCTACTGGGCCACTGGGCTACTGGGCCACAGGTTTCTCTGGTGTTCCCCCTTTAAGTCCAATCATTTTCTTTCCAGTTTCTGCCTAGTATTACTGTTTTTATCTCCATCCAAAGCTTTCCACCCAAAATCTTTACTTCAGGGTTGTCATTATGCTATTGTCATGTTCCCTGGGATCCATTTGTGAAAGTTTGAAATACCTCAGAAGGTGATTATATATTTGCCATGAGCTCTATACATGGAGTAACATGCTCTTCTGGCATTTTCCCGGGGATAAAAGGCTAACTAGTGATGAAAACCTTGACAGTAACCTAACTTGGTTTGCTTTGCAGAGAAATTCAACCTAGAAGAAAGACTCTCTACCTCTGGAAAGAAGTATTTTGTGCAAACATAGCTAAGTAGTTTCTCCTTTTCCCTCTTTGCCATCTTCTTGAAAGTTGGATCTTCCTACACTCTTCTGTAGCAGAGTTTTAGACTTCTCCCCTGAAGGCTGGATAAAGCTCTGTCTCTAGTGATAAATCATCGTGTTCAAAGTCTAATGGTGAAAGAAGTTGCCCATCATAAACTGTGAAAACAGGCCAAGGCCGTTTAAAAAATAAAGTGTCAAGAAGCCCACTTCTCTTGTTTGAGTTATGCTCCTTCCCACCCTGTGCTTTCAAGTTGGACAACCATGGAGGTTACATGTTATTAATCATGATTATTATATTGCTTTTATCTGAAGGAATAATGCACAAAAAATTGGAACAGACAAAAGGGGATAAAACCTCAGGGGTATCGATTTTTAATATCTTTGAAAAACAAAGACAGCCCAGTTGTCCAATCTCAAAATGCCCCAGTACAAAAAGGGAAGAAGGGCTGAAGTTTCAGTAAGAGAATTCTGAGGAGTCTTAGTTTTATGTCCCAGAGATAAAGAATACCCTTCAATATTTAATTTTTTAGAGGCAGCCCACTCTTTCAGAATCTCGAGGAAAAAAAAACAGAAGTTAAATAGCAGGACACTTTTGCAGGAGTGTTGAAACAAACAAGAAAGAGTTTTATTTTGAAAATACAGTCTTTAAAGATAAATTTGGCTTCCATTTTCCATATCTAGGTGCATCCAACAAGATACAAAAACAGACAAAACAACAAAACAAAGACCCACGACATTATGTACAGAGCTCTAAAATGAGCTGTGAATATCTACAAGAAACTAGTATATGCTCTTGGTGAAGGGATGTAGTGTGTGGCTTTCTACAGTTCTCAGTCCTCGAGAAGAAGAGCTAACTCCCTGGAGCTGCAGGTGAGGCTGCAGCAGGGGCAGAGCTGGCTGGGGTCAGTGAAGGGCTGGGGGCGGGACCCCTGGGGTGGGAGACGTGGTGGAGAGGTGTCTGGGGAGGGGAGTAGCGGCGGCAGGGACAGATCCTGGGCTTCTCTAGAAGTCCTGCCGCGGGGTGTGAGTCAGGCTGTGCCTCCGCAGATCACAGTTTCGCCTGAACACTTTGCCGCACTGCTCGCAGCTGTAGGGCTTGATGTCTGTATGGGTGAGAAGGTGAGTTTTCAGATTACTTCTCTGATTAAAGGTTCTTCCACATGTGGGGCATTTGTGTGGAGATTCCTGTTCAGATGTGAAGCAAGCAAAGGATTAATCCTCCACACCACCACTTGCACCCTTCTCAACAGCTTCTGTCTTATCGGTATCATAAGCGTTAACATGACACTCACACGACAACAAAAGAGAGGGACTTGCAGGAACAAATCTGTGCTCCTAATCCTCCAGTCTCTAAAACACACATGCAGGCACACACACGGGGCCTGATAACACTGATAACTGCCTGGGCAGACTCGCGGCCACCGCAGCGGGCCTTGTGATTTCCAGCTCTTCACATTTCATCGCCATGTCACGGGCAGGAAAAGGGGGAAGGAAAAACTAATCCTCTCTTAAGGAACGACATTCTCCCGGGTAATAAGGCTCCTCTTTGCTGGAAAATTAAACTATTCCTCAACGTTCTGAAAGCTACAAATTATGAGGCCCCTGGGAAAGAGAGCGTATGGGATTTCACCATGGCTCTATTATCAAAATTACCTTTATTTCCTCCCAAACACGAAAGCTTTAAATGCAGGGCAGATCAGATGGGAAAAAAATTCTAAAATTAGGAATTATGATAAACAGAGTGGCCTGTTCTTTAAGAAAAATATAAACGTGCCTTCTGTTAAATAGGATTAATTTATGTATTTAAAAAATCAAGAGTGCTTGCTTTTCCCCACCTAGAGAACTAATCTAAATAGAGCCTTTTAAGAGAAAGACCCAGTCGGTTGAGCTTTTTGTAAAGCAATAATGATAAAACGAACCAGTCACTGTTTTTTAAACAAGAAAACAAACTTACCTGCATGTGTAAAGTTTTGTGAACTGCTAGAGTCCTAGACTGACAAAATCCTTTCCCACACTCCTGACATTTGAAGGGTTTTTCTTTGGAATGGATATACCTGAAAATCAATATAAGGTTTCATTGAAATGGCTTTACGCCAACGGTGGTGAAGGGTTTCTTTTGACAGTCACTCAACAGAAGTAGTGGAGGAACAAAAGAAACAGAATTTCCATTATTTTTGTTTTTGGGATTTTTTTTTTTTTCTGTGTAATTCTGTTTATGGTTAACCTCAACTAACAGATTCTTCAAAACATTCACCAGCCTGCCGGTTTTATCTACACTTGATCGCCCTCTCTGGCGTATTCCGGACCTGGAAATCGCGCAAGTGAGCCCTTCTTGGCCTCTATGGTTTTCTCTGGGATTTAAACCGGCCACATCAGGATGTAAGGCAAGGCCGTGTTTAGGGGGATTGATTTAGCGAATCCTTGAACAGCCGGGGAGGATGTGTACAGAAGTCCTATCTCAGGAACTGCAGGTAGAGTTCGGAAAAGATACCCTCCCGCCCCCACTCCTGGGCAGTTTTACCCTACGAAAACACTCTCATTAATGTACTTTTTCAATTGCCGTTTCTTAATGCAGAGTTTAAGGCCATGGATGGGGATGGGAGCTGTTTCTAAATCCAGTGACCTCGAGACCCCCTCAAGTACAGCTAAAAAGAAGGGTCCTCATGGCAAGCTCTGGGGTGCACCTGGGGGTGTGGGGAAGGGAGGGAGGAAGCCCAGTAGAGGTGACCCAAGTAAATTTCCAGAAACAGTTCGACTGCAGATAGGACCGGCACCCATCATGGGAAGGACTCCAGGGTCCCTGGGTTTCTCCTGCTTCCAACACCCCAGGCAACCACGAGGAAACAGGATAACCGATCCCAAGACTAAGGCCAATCCACCGGTTGCAGCTGAAGGACTATCACCACCTGATTTCTATCCTGTCCAAGAACGGGGAAAAGCCCTCCCTCATCCTAAACAAGAAAGCAGCAGAGGCCGACTGGGGGAAAGGTAGATGTTGGGAGTTAGCTGGATCTGGCTGCCAGGGTGTTTGGGGGAATATTCTAGATCAAAGGGTATTTTAGTCACACTTAGAATGTCTATCTGGACAAATTCGCTTTCCCTCTCCCAGCCAACCTCCTTCCCCACCTCACCTGTGATCCCGCAGGTGATCTTGCCTCCGAAAGGCCTTGTGGCAGATGTCGCATGTGTACGGCCTCTCGTCCGTGTGGGTCCTCTCGTGGATGAGCAAGTTGTAGGATTTGGTAAAGTGTCTGCCGCAAAACTTGCAGATAAACTCTTTTTTCGTTTTGGAGGGCAACCTCCCTCGGGAGGGCTTTCTGTCCGGAGTCAATTTGCTGAGGCCCGAGATTGGGCTACCCAGCCCCGGGCTCAGCTTGGTCAGGTCTCCCATCTTAGGGGGGTCCTCTTGCGTGGCGGCCACGGCCAAGTTGGCAAAGTCAAAACGAGGCCGGTCCTTGTGCAGGGCTGGCAGGACGTGGGCAATGGCCCCCTGCTTGGGGTGGAAGAGGTGGGTGGTAAAGGGCAGAGCCGGGAAGGGGAAGCGTGCGTCCACGAGGCCCTGCGCCGCCGCCATCTCGGTGATGGTGGAGCGGGTGATCTCGTGCACGTTGGGGTACCCCAGCGTCCAGTGGTTCATGTGCATGGTCTGCACAGCGCTGAGGCCATACAGGCCCTGCAGGTGGTCCACCGCGGCCGGGAAGGTGTTCACCGCCTGCAGGAAGGAGTAATTGGTGAGCTGCAGCGACGGGTGGAGCGGGATGGGCGCGGGCAGGGCCTTGCTCCCCATCTTCCAGGATGCTGCGGGGCAGAGTGGGCCGCCCCTTTCTTCCAGGACTCAGAGGCGGGTGGGCGTGCAGCGCCAGCAAAAACCCAGCGAGACGACGGCACGTAGAGAAATCCCTAAAAATGGCAGGGGAAGAAGAGAGGGAGAGACCGTGACTATTAGCCAAGCCGGCTCTGTCTGCCCTTGGGCGACTGAGCAGGTGACCACACCTTTCTCCTAAGTCTCTCTCTTCACTCTGCTCGAGACCCCCAACAAACACCTGCCCAGCAAGTCCGCATGGAGGTCAGCCCTGGGCCGTGGCAGGAAGCAGCCCCCGGGCGAGTGGGGCACCCAACCCTTCTGGGCGCCCCCAGGAAGTTCGGGTTCCGGGTACGCCCGGAGCGAAGACTCGGTCCCTGGGCAGGGGTGCTCCTGCGGGGACAGCACCCAGCCCAGTCACCCACCCCCACCCCATCAGGCGACGCTCAGTCAACCGCAACGGCCCGCCGGCCACGCCAACGCCCGCAGGCCGGGGCCCGGCCGTTGTCTGTCGCCCAGGCGCCTCGGCGCTCTGGGGAACGGCGGTTGAGGGTCCCACCGCCCCGTGCGTGCGCGACTCCTCCAGCTGCGGCTGCGCTGGGCGCCCCCGCCCTGCGGCGGCCTTTCCCGCGCTTACCCGGGCCGCGCGGGGCGTGCGGGAGCGCGGCCGGGCGCTGGGTCCTCCTAGACCAGAGGGCCCTCAGAGGGGCCGCCTCGCCCCGCGCTGACCTCGGAGGTTTTCTTTTTCCTTCCTCGGCCTCAGTCCCATTTGTCAGCGGTGACGGGCCACAGGAAAGAAAAGTGACACCTCGGGGGCTGGATTCGGCCTAGAATCACCCCCTCCTCCTTCCCAGGGGCTGCCCCCCACCAAGATCCCTTCCATATGGCTCAGGCTCCCAGGGGTGCTGAACTGGGGGCGGAGAACGTCCCCCAGGCCGGAACTCCTTTTCCCCAGACTGAGTGCCAAGCTCTCGGGAGACCCGAGCAGCGTCCGGGCCTGGCCCCAAGAGGGGCTCCCACACCTCAGGAGGCCCCTGGAGAGGAACAGAGAGAAGGGGAGAGAAGAGGAGGGCGCTCCCCGGGGAGCGGGAGGGAAGGAGCTGCAGGGGGGCCGCACCGGGCACAGCACGGGCCTGTGGCCTGCGGGAACTTTGTGGGCCTGGAGGTGAGCGCGTCTGCGCTGCCACCACCAGGAAGCCCGGCCTGGGATCTGTGGCCTGGGCCTACGCAGGGAGCTCCCTCCCACCGTGCCCTCAGTAACGCTCAGGTCTGATTTCAGATCCAGGTTCTCACCTGCATCCACGGTGGGTCCACCTTCTCCCACCGCCAGTCCCTTTTTTAGAAGTGGGTTCTGCCAGCTCGGCGGACCAGGGCCTTCCCTCTGAGGGCAGCCCCCCACGTGCGGGACTCGGAGCTGAGCGCCATCCGGAGAGAGGCCGGCCGGCCGGCCAGCCTGCGCCACCAACCGTCAGGCCTGGCGCTGGAACCCAACAGGAAGATGGAAGAGGCTGCCCAACCTTCCCTTCCCACCCCCCACTCCCACTGTCTGCTCTCGAATTTCCTTCTCTGGTGCGGGATGCAGCGTTGCCTGTGGCTGTAGCTAAGGACAGTCTGAAGGGGACACGCTGATGACAAGGCGCTTGGGCAAGGCAGATCCTGGCTGGCTCCGTGGGGACCCGAACCGCCCTCCTCTGTTTGGAAGGGCTGGGAGACAGAGATTTATGAAAGAATCGCTTCTGCTCAGTGGTATGCGGGCTGGGAGTTAACGAGAGGTGTGTAACCATCAGAGGGTCTCAGTCAGACCACTCAACCGAAACTGCAAGCCCCCATCAGTAATAAACTCTCCCACCACAAATCATGCTTCATTTCTGTTCAGTGGTAACTCTTAAGGACTCTCCTAGTTCTAACATCTCTAGCAATCTGATTATTTCCTCCTTCAAATAAAAATAATAAATGGCACCTTTATTTCCTTCTTTTGCGTAATGAGGATTTTCCAGAGGTTCAAAATATTATTTTTCCCCTAGTGTTGAAAAGCAGCCTCTCTCCCATAAAGAGGAAACCGAAATTATTATTTGGGTGTATTCCCGGACTGGATTTCTTAGAAATAAACACAGGAGGAAAAGCACAACTCCCACCATGGGATGAGTGTGTCTGGGGGGTGGGAAGGTGCTGTCAGCCGAAAGACTATCATGACCTGTGATTTCTGTTCCCAATGCACAAAGTGAACTTTGCCATAAAGGTTACACGTTAATTCTGCCACACAAAGGTAAGCCCCGGCCTCCTTTCCCTTTTCTCCAAAGGGTTTATAACACAGAAATTAACTACTCTGCTATAATTCAGGTTCGTGTTAGTTAAAAGTGCTATTTCACAGGATGTGTTTGTTTTAATTTGCAGGGCGGATGGTGTGTTCACAGAGGAAGAGCAAACCATTGGTCCTTCTGAAAACCCTTTACAAACAGAACCACCCTAAATATCTGCCAACCGCTCTTGCCATAAATAATTAGGGAGTTTAGATTTCCACACTCCCCTTGAGTGGCTGGAAATGTATGTCAAAAGATATTTTAAGACAGTGCAGGGATCTAAAGTACTTTCGTTTTGTCCAGAGCTGAGCCTTGTAGTTCCCACACTCCCTTTCAGGCAATCACAGCCATCCTTCCTCTGGTGTCATTCCTCCACCATCCCGTTTCAGATCATTGGTTGCTCTTAATTTTTCAGGAAAAGAAACCTAAACCAATGAAAAGGCATAACTATTTCGGTGGAGCTGAGGCTACTTTTCTTTCATCAGTCTTCTTCACAGGGATTTCCAGGTATGTACAAAAACTGTGTAGCATTTGGTTCACTGGCTGTCAACAAGGAAGATGTGTACACACTCATTTCAGTTCAGTGAAGCTTTCAAAACATTGGAGCAAAAAAGGGGGAGAAGTAATCTGATAAGGAGCCTTGCTCTCTTTGGTAATGGTGTTATTACATTGAATTATCTAAAATAATATACAGTCAGGGTTCATCTGCTAAAACTTGTGCATTGGTATCTGAGAAAAATCACGGATGGATGGCTAGGCTCACTGAATTTCAGTCCAAACCGCAGTAGAATTCGTCATAAATCAGAGAGCTGCGGTCTAAGTGGATCTAAGCAGATCATTTAAAAAATAAAAAGGCCAGACTGTATCAGGTGAACAGAGAAAAAGCGTCTGCGAAGTTCCTGCCCCTTCGCAGCGCCTCTGCCTTCCCAAGGAGTTAATTAAATTAAGATGCCTTCCGCATAATCTGGGTTCTGTTTCTCTCTGCTCCCCCGCTCCCCCTGCATGAGTAATGTTCTTGTTCTGCTCAGGACTGCCGTTTGTTTAGCAGAGAAAGTAGCTGTCTGCGCCGTTTCGCTCCGGAAAACGCCAACCCTCTTTTGTTCTCTGCTAACAGGTAGGGAGACAAACCCCGAGCTCGTCCACAAACACCTTTTCTTCCCTCCTCCTTCGTACAACCGCAACTCTCAGTTGCCACTGAGAGCGTTTAAGTCCCCGGGGAGTTTGCCTTCTTTGCTCCCCCCTGTCAGGACCGGAGGGTGGAAGGAAAAACTAAAGAAGCCAGTACCAGGTGGAAGAATTACCCAGGCTTGAACTTCTTCCCCCTTGAAGCGCGCCTTCCGCGTCGCTGGCCCGGCAGGCACCGTCTGTCCGTCCGGGCCCGCCCGCGCTGCGCGGCTGCCCCAGAACACGTCGACCCCGGCTGTCCAGGGCCGGGGCAGAGACACCATGGGGGTGCGGGGTTCGACCTCAGCTTTTTATAAGAAGTCTTGCTGAATGCTTAGACTGAATGTCCAAAAACAAACAGACAAACCAAGAAACGGTACATAAAAGTGTGTGTGTTCAGTTGGGTGTTAGCTGGGAGTCGCGTTCCGAGGCAATCCAAGGAGTGAGAAACACAATGCCCCGGGGCTGCATCCGTGCGATTTCTTTTCACAATTATCTGGATTTGTGGCACACCACACCGAGAATCTGAGCGCCCCTTGCACCCCCAAGACCTTCCTTCCTCGGGGCGGCCACAGCCCCTTTCCAGAGCGGACACTCACCTCCGGCAGAAAGGTCTGCCTGGGCTGCGCCGCTCAGACCCGGTCCAGGCGGCGAGGCGCACGGCTTGGAGAGGTCATCGGGTCCATGCCCGGCAGGCTTCTTTCTGCGCGCGGAGCCGCGGGAGTCGCGGACATGATCTAGAGGACCGCGAGCAGCGAGAGCGAGCGGGGTTCCACGTTTTCGGCAGAGTCCGGGGGCGCGGACCGCGCGGAGACCCGGGGTGCTCGGGGCCGGCGCTCAGCGCCCGCCCAAAACCCCGCGCCTCGGCGAGCCTCTGGCCGCCGACTCCGGGTGAGGTCGGAGCCCGCAGCCTCGCAAGGCCATCACCCTCCAGCTGCAAGCGCGCCGAGCTCCGTCCCCGCCCGCGTCCCTCCCCAGGCTGCCCTGGGCCGGGAGTCCCGGGCTTTAGTAGCAGCCCCGCCTCCCCTCCGGGCGGGCGGCCGTCGCCGCGCGGGGCCCACGGCGCCCTGGCTCCGCCCCCGCGCCCGGCGCCTGCTAATGGTCCACTCTGTTTACTTGTGTTTGGATAGCAACTGAGTCTTAAAGGCGCAGGTTTGCTCGAGGTTTCCCTGTTGCTGAGACGGAGCCGAAGGTGACTCGGTTCCAAACCCACACAGAAACACATCGCCCACCCCTCTCAGGGTCGCTGCTGCTTTTCGGCTCGCCGTTGGAAGATCCGCAGCCTCTCGAAGACCCCGCAGAGACACCCGCGGGGCGTTTTGCAGTTTAGCGCGGTGCGCCCGCCGGCTTAATTTGCACATCCATCTTAACACGTTTAATACAACTACCCTCTTCGTAGAGTAACATCGATCAGTTCTAGATTATATTCCCCAGTATATATCACTCTTCTCCCAATTCTAATAGTTTTGTACAAACTTGTTGGTGAATCCTAATTACATTTTAGTCTGCTTTCGCCTGCTGTTTTCAAAATGAAGTTTGTTTACAGAGGTGACAATTGACTAATTTCATTATTACTGCAAAGACATGTGGAACGTCCCAGAAGAAATTTCTTCCAGTATTTAAGCTTTAATCAGCCAATGTCCATTTCACAAGCAGTTAACCAACTTGGTTAAAGGGGTGGGCGTCTGTAACCCATTGGCAAACAATAAAGACCCCATCTGGAATGGGTGAAGAACAATCATTTTTAAAATTTAGGAAAATACTATTATAACTTTTCAAAACACGAACACCCTCATTCCCAGCAAAAAAAGCAAACAAAAAACTTGAGTTCATTGTTCAGTCGCTAAGAAAGTTAACCGAAATTGCAGAGCAGTCATACACATTTTCAGATCCTTCCAAAGGCTTGGTCTTGCGTGAGTGTAGTTGCAGCACGCACTTCAAGCCACTCTGGACTAGGGTGACCGAGTGACAGCAAGGGAATGGCACACACTCATTTTAAGAAGGGCCTTTTCGGAGAAGATGTGCGCGAGCGACACCTAAGCAAAACGCCCTTCGTCCCAGACGAGTCGCCAAGGAAGATGTGCGAGAGTCCATGGCCATCCCGTGCATGGAGGAGCGCGGCTCTTCCAGCCGAGAGGCTGCACAATTCGAGTGTTCCGTCAAAAGATGGTTTTGGATGAGTCCTCCTCAAAGGACAATTAACGCAATCCCAATCGTGCAGGAAAGTGGACGTATACACACAGACAGAAGGCTAAAAATCGTCAAAAAGTTAAACAGTGATTGGGAGCCAGGCAGAAGCTACAAGATATTCTTTTATTAAGATAAAACTCCTTCTACCTTATTTATGCCGAGGTGAATAGACGTTTTCGTTCCCTTGGTAAAACATAACTCAGGGGTAGCAGATCTTAGTTTCTTTCTTTTTTTCCAAAAATTTTGAGTTCGCAAAAATTAAAAAGTGAGCTAGAACGGAGGCTCGAGTGTTTAATATCCTACAGTACTTAACTGCTTCAAAATAACTTTGACAAATATTATGGAAGGAGCAGAATGCCTAAGAGTTCAGAGATTTAAAAAAAAATTTCCCTAGTGGGTTCCCCTGGGTCTTTCATTGCAGCGCCCAGTCCTGAGCCTCAGCTGCCGGGTGCCCGCGGTCGCCTCTCTCCAACCGCCTCATTCCTTCCGCAGCTCTTCTCAATTTGGGAGACTTGGAGGGAACTTTCTCTTTTTTCAGGCCCCCCGCCCCCCGCCCCAGGACTCACACTCGCGGGGTGGTGACCTGAAGACTGTTCCGATGCTTATTTCCTTTCAACCCAGTGGAGGCCGCTCCCCCGCGGCGGGCTTCACACCTTTCCCGCCCCGCGTGTGTGCGCGTTGGGTGCGGAGCCTCCCGCCCTTCGCGAGGGGGAGACCCCGTTTCCGACCACCCGCGAGCTGCGCCCTCTCTCCGCAAACCTCCCGAGCCCGGGTTTTTCCATAAACGTGTTTACTTCGTCCACCCCAGCCTCCGAAGTTCCAAAATGGAGTCCGGGCCACTCCGGCCCGAGCACTGCGGTCTCTTGAAAGGTAGGGGAGAGTCGGCGAGCCCCGGTTTGGGGGGACCGCGTGGCCCAGCAGCGCCTCGCCGGCCCCCGGGCCCCGCCGCCTCGATGCGCAGGTGCACGCCAGGCGCGGGGGCGGCCCGGAGGCCCAGCGTGGCAGCGCACTGCCCACTGGCTCCCCGGGCCGCCTCCGCGCCCACCCCGGGCGGCCCTGGAGTTTCTCCGCGCTCAGACGCGGCGAAGCCCCCGTTCCAGCCGGCGTCCGGGGCGCGCGCGTTGCGGGGCCCACCCAAAAGCCGCTCGCCCGCCGGACGCCCGCCCACCCCCACAGCGCCCGGCTCCGGAGACAGCCCCTCCGGCCCACGCGCGAGTGGAGGGGTTCGGGTGCGCGCGGAGGGAAGCCCCGGAGTGTGCAGCGGCCCAGCTGCGCCCCGGGGGGCCGTCCCGCTCCCCCGCGGCCTCGGGGAGCTCAGCTGCCGCTGCACTCCGAAGTTTCCGCCGACCCGGTCATCTGCTGTCCTCGCGGCTCTGGGCTTTCGACACCAAGGTCGCTCCCAGGGAAATGGCTAACAGACTGACGAGGGGCGCGCGAGCAGTGGCCGCCTGAATCCCCTCCGCTGCAAGTTTACGCCCCGGAGGCGAGGATGGAGGCCAGGGAGAGGAAACGCGGAGGAGGCGCAGGAGGAGGGGGCGTGCGGCGCCGGCCCCTTCCCCGGCCCACCCAGGAGGCCCTGCCAGTTAGGCGGCGAGCAGGTGTCAGACGCAGACTTCCCTGGAGGTGACTCCGAGCCTCTCCCACTCTGACCGCGCTCTGCGGACATCCTACAGTCTTTTAACCTTTAAAAACCAAATTATGGAAGCCTTAACCTCCCATCCCCCCCCAGGATCCCAGACAATACCTCTGGGGCCTCGCCTCCCTTCCCCTTGACTTCCATGTCTCTGCGGGGCGGGAACCTTTTGCATTTGAACCTCCCGCACCGGTTGCTGTTTTTTTCGCCGGAGCCCAGAGGCGTTGGGAGCTCAGCTCCGCGCAGGGTGCGTGCACTGCCTTCCCGGGGAACACGGAGAAGGAGCGCGTGCACGAAGCTCAGAGTAGAGGGTGCGGAGGCGGGGGCCCAAAGACTATGAATTCCATCTTTTAAAAAAGCGCGTCGGAGCCCGCGCTCAACACAAGGATGGGGTGAGAAAGCGCAGCCGCGGGCTATAGTTCCGCGGCCGGCGGGAAGGGCCGCAGCGCCCCCTGGAGGCACAGGCCGAGCACTGCGTGGCGCGAGCTGCGGGGGCGGCCCCTCCGCGGCGGGCTCCCGGGTGTGAGTTCTGGGCCACCGGCTACCCCACCGGCCCTCGGTTCCCTTCGCCTGGACCCGAACCCCTTTCCTGCAGAGGAAGAGTCGTGCGCGCGCGGCGGGGGTGCTGGAGAGAGGGCCTGGGCTTGTTTTCAGGGCCAATAAGCCACTCCACCCCCACGGTTGGGGCCTTTGTGGGGTCCCACGCGTGGCCTCCCAGCTTCTAAGACGGATTTTCGGACTCAAGACGCCGCTCCGTGCTGTCCTGACTTCCCCAGGGCAGGGAAAGACACTGGTTCTGACTCCAGCTCAGGGAGTTCGCAGGCGGTCCAGTTCTGGTCAGCTCAGATTCCAAGGCCGGGGACGCTGTCCTGGCGGGAGATGCAGGAGGGGTTTCCCAGGGGACCTCATTCGGAAAGGCTGTCCCACCCCCCACCCCCGCCACCTTCCCCTCACCCACCCCAGCGTCTGAAGCCTCGTGGGGAATGCGTCCCCGGCGGGCTGTGCTTTTCTGAATCGGAATGGGAAGAGGCGCCTCGCTAGGCGAGCGCATGGCGCCGGAGCCTCTTGCGTCTGGGGACCTGGGGGTCGCCCCCAACTCCAGCCACCGGCCATCCCCAGATCGAGCCTGGCCAGCCAGCCCCAGGCCAGGCCTGCCGCATCGACTCTTCCTTTTAGGGAGGGCGTTTGGGGCCCAAGGGCGCTCTCCTCGTACCTGCGCCCCTTGCCCTGCTCCATTCGCGGGAGGCCGCGGCGGGAGTCTCTCGGGCTGCGGAGCCGCCGGGAGCTCCGTGGGGTGGCCGAGCGCGGAGTCGCAGGGACAGTTGCGTGGGGGGCGGGTAAGCCTTCCTTGAACCCTGGTCCTGTCCGGGTTTGGATTTCCCAGGTTTGGCCCTCGGCTGCGGCGCAACGGAGTGCAGAGTCAATTCAAGGCCACCGCGGTGACCGTCACCCCCTCGCGAGTCAAGCGGTCCCTTCGCGGCCCCAGAGCATGAGAACACCGCCACCGCCACCACCCCACCCCCGTCTCCAGGCCGCCGGAGTGGGCGCAGAGGCGGGCTGGCCTCCCGCACATGCTGGGCGCGGGCTGGCTCTGTGGACTCGAGGCCTGCGCCGCGCGCCGAGAGTGTAGACACGGGCGTGCGCGGGGACAGGGCTGCTCTCGATTTTCAGTGACCCCAGAGAAGGGGGCCTCCTGGAGCTCGCCTCGTCGGAGAGCCCCAGGTCAGCGCCTGGGCGCCGGCGTCCAAGACAGCCTCGCTTTCGTGGTGCTTTTCAAGCCGAGCCTGTCAGTGTCACTAGGTTTACAGAGGACAGCCGCAGCGGGGGACAAGGGACATCCTGGATAGATGAGATACGGTAGAAAACATCATCCTTAGACGAGACAGGGGCATACTCTGCAAACCTGCGTTTTTATCAGGCTTTCTCGTTGTGTGTGTTTTTTAAACGTACGAACTTGCCAACGCGCAAACATTGGGAAAATTCGAACGGAAATCGTGATTGTTCCACTGAGCGCCAGCCCCGCGCGGCAGTGGGTTGGCCGGGGCTGAGCAGCCCTGCTGTCCTGTCTCTCAGGTCTGTTCTTAAAATGCCGCCCCGAAGATTGCCCTGGAGTTTCCAGTTCCCACTGCAGAGTTCGTTTCTTGGGACGCTGGGATCCGTCCCGAATTACCCTCTGGAGCAGCGGTTCTCAAAGTGTGGTCCAACGGCGTCGGCGTCATCTGGAACTCGTTAGAAATGCAAATCATCTGTCCCCCACCTACTGAGTCAGAAACTGGGAGTGGGGCCTGGCGATCAGTAGTTGAACAAGCCCCCAGGTGATTCTGAGGCAAGGGAGATGTTGGGAACCACTGACCTAGACCGGATTGGCATCTGGGGGCGATCGCGCCAGCGCTGTGTATTATTTCTTTCTTTTGATTCCTTCTCTTGCCTCCTCCCTCCTCCCTCTCCTCTTCCCCTTCTCTCTCGCGTTCATGTTTTCTCTCTCTCTCAATCTCTCAGTCTCGTCTTCTCTCCCTCCCTCCCTCCCCTTCCCTGGAAAGAATGCAGGCGTTAAACATCTGGTTTAAGGCAGATTATTCATTCATTCACTCACTCACTCGTTCATTCACTCACTCTCTCCTTCATCCGATTTTCTGGAGGCGCCTCTCAAATCTTTGGAAACATGCTGAGGATACCCCGGGGAGCTAGGCGCCACTTCTCCCTGCAGAGTCAGGACCAGATGTGTGGGGGAAGAGCCAGGGGGAGAAAGCAGTGTGGGCACCTTCCCCTTTCATGGTCAGTTGCGGTTGTTAATTATTATTATCATCCAATGCTGGGTTTGATCTAATTTCAGGGGATGCCGAAACTCCTTTGCAGCTTCTAACCTCTTGGGACCCTTACATCCCCTCCTTGTCCACGCCAATGTTATTCTCTCCTTATTTCCAACACGTTCTAGAAATTCCACTGTGTACACTTCCACGCACACCTTGACACACACCTCCTGGCTACCCTCCCTGTATTGGATCAGAGTTTGTGGTACGAGGGCTGGGGGTTGGGAGGGTGGTGAGGGAGTGTCACAGTCAGTAGGCTAGTGTGTGGATGAGGGCTGGGAGCCTCCATTCCACTGGGTTACCTGAAGACTGCTCAGGATGGTCTGCGGACAAGTGAAACTGACTCACACCTTCCCCTCTGTGTGTACTAGCTACCAGTGCTGTCATCCTGCTTCCTGTTGTCCCACACTGCCTAGTTCTCCATGGTCAGGTGTACCCCAGTGTTGTAGTCCTGATCTTCTACCTGATGATTGATCACCTTAAAATTCTATCAAGTCCCTTCACTTTTCTCTAGGGAATACAAAATAGTGTCTGCACCCCTACCCCAAGTAAGAACCCAGATGAAACTCGCACTTTCTAGTCTTCTTATGCCAAATCAGTCTCCTTTAAGATTTCACTTTGCACTTTCTCTGTAGGACCTTGACTCAAACTTGTGTCCTCAGCCAGCCAAGGAGCTGCCTCCACTGTACCATTTGGAGATTTTCTGGTTGTGGGCAGTGACAGCAGTAAAAGGCACTTTGCCTCCCAGACAGTATCGAGTCCCTCAAAAATCCAGTCTGACTAGAAAACTCTTGTTGTCATCTATTTTCAGATTAAAAAAAAAAAAAAAGAAAAAGCTTTCATTTTTGTGAGTCAGTGCAGGGAAGCCACTGAAAACTCATCTAAACAAAAATGAATTTTCTCGCTGGCCATAGTCATAATTGTACAAAAGTACTCTTCTTCACTTTGACAAAGAATTGCTTTTTAAAATGACCATTTCTTATGGGGCTTTTCAAAATATAAAACGTATAATGGTCAGGAACGTGATAATCTCTTTACTACCAGTGATCATTGTTTCTTAACAGGATTTTGCTTCCCAGTGCAGATGGTTTGACATAGCAACATTCAAAGCAACCAGCTTTCAGTTAGGAAATGCCAAGGCCAATATTTGAATACAGATACAAGTTTTAACAAAGGAAAATTTAGTATATCCTTGTAGCTGTATGCCTATGAATATCCCCCAGAGGATTAATACACTATTCTTGAATCCAATCCAAGTTGGCAAACTCTAAAAAGTCTGTGCGATTCCAACACACAGGTCACATACAGTTCCTTTTCAACAAATATCTTTGAGTGTCTACTATGTATCAGGTGCTAGGCAGAGGGCTTAGTGTTTGAAACCCTGTACTTTCATCTTGACTTGGGGGTGTGAGTAAAGGCAAGGAAGGTGGGATTTAATTGGTTCTCCTTGGTTTTGTTAAATTGTTAAAGCATTTGTACATAACAGCAATATTTTAAACATTTATTGAACTCTCTCTTACATTTTTAGTCATTTTTATAAGTCAAGGAGAGAAAATCACTGCTTAAGCCAGCTCATTTATTAGAAAGTGAATGCCAGCACAGGCTTAACTTTGGGCTTGCCAACTGGAAGACAACATTTTACAATAATGTTATTTCACATCATGCCAGGTGATAATTTAACTGTAGATTCCTTATGATTGGTTACCATAGAGCACTCCAGCCTATTCTCACCTCCTGACTCTGTAAGGCACCACAGAGTGAAAACAAATCCTTCTTTCTCTGGCACCCTTGCTGGAGGGAGAAGCAGAGGAAGTGGCAGATGGTAGATTGGCCACATCCTTGCAGTTTCGGGGGGAAACCTGGAGCAGGAGCAGCTCAGAACAAAGCTTCAGAGAATCCAGGTCTTATAAGAAGTGATGAGGTCTGTTATCTTTTGCCTCTGACCCCAAAACACAAACAACTTCAGTGGACCCGGATACATACCACCATGAGAGGTTGAGAGGCCCCACCCCAGTCTTACCCCACGTCCTGTATCAGTGTCTGGTCACATTGCGTGTTTTAGTCACACATTCCATTTGACAGTCACACAACCCCTCTTCCCATACCCTTTCCGCTACAGCCCCCCTAGCCAGCCCATGCTTGACAAGCAGGCGCACCTCCAGGAATCAGACTGGGTGGATGCTATGATGTCAGGACATCAGGCAGCAGCATTTCTAACATGTGTTAGACCACACTTGCCTTTTTCTTTCCCTGGAAAAGTACACAAAGTGCAAGTTGTCTCCCAGGCCATGAGGCACATATCCAAATGCCCTACGTGGTGGGCCCGCCCAGGCCCAGGAGAGTGTGGAGGAGAACACAAGTGTGTCATATGGGTGTGTTCACTAGTCCTGCTCTCCTCTGTCTCATCCTTGACCACATTCTCTTGACAGGCCATATGGCCTGGGAGTGACCTTGAGATTATTAAGGGCATTGGCTTTAGAAGCCTTGTGGAACAAGGGAGCAATGGCAGAGTGGGATTTTAGACTTGCTAATTTATTTAACATGTATTTATTGAGGATGTCCGGTCTGGCAGGCCCTGTGGTAGGTACTGGAGATTCAACAGTGAATTAGGAGCTGTGATCTAGTAGGGAGATAGACAAGTAAATAGGCAGTTATGATACAGTATGCATCAGAAAACCTGGATCCCTGGTTCCTAATTAGTAACCTTATTATGTTGGGCAAGTCATGTTGCTTTTCGAACCCTCAGTTTTTAAATCTGCAAATTAAGGGTATTCTGAGGGTTAAATGACATGGGTGCATATCAATGGTCCCAGTAGTTATGATTTTTTTCCTTAACCATTAACATAAACTGACCTTGTCAGCATTAAATTATTCCTCCTACATGTAAGGACTTGGAGAAAAGACTGAAGGGAAGAAATTTGATTCAATACTGATTATCTAGTTATCAAGAGTATATACATTAAGTTACTGCAACAAGCATTAGAGAAAAAGTCAGTCATCTGCTTTGACAGTAAATTTCTTATCAAGAGAAAATGTCTACATGTTCATTATTTACTGAAAAGTAGAAATACTGTACTTTTAATTATATTTCATTGTAATCTTGTTTTTATTGCTACTAAAGAATACATGGAGTGAATCTACAATGAACAGACTTTTTTTTAGGCTTCTAAGCCATTATTTTGGATGCTGCTCTCTAATGAAATAATGATGCAATTAATTTTGGAATGTTATTAACATGTAAAGTCTTGAGGTAGGAAACTGTATTAGAATACAGTTAAGCTGTGTGTATCAAAATCTAAAATAGCATGGGTTTGAACAACAGAGAAGTTGACTTTTCTCACATAAATATGGACAAGCAAGCATCAATATGGTAGATAGTGCCTCCATTATCGGGTACTTGTGCTCCTCCTATCATGTGATTTCACCAACTTCAAGATGTGACTCTTACCTTATGGTCTAAGACAGCTGCCTTCTGGCCACCATCAAGGAGGAAGGCACGAAAAAGGGCAAGTCCCTTCTTTTTTAAGGAGACTATGGAAACCAGAACCTAGTCACTAGGTTCCCTCCAGCAGGGATGGAGGCTGAGAGTGGAGTCTTTACTCTGGGTGGCCATGTGTCTAGTTAAAATTCGGACTTCCATTACACTAGAAGAGGACATAGATATTGGGAACAACCAACAGTCTGTATCATAGGATGTCTAGGACTAATGCTTTGTTCTTTATATGTTATATGGTTTGGCACTATAATCACTGTCTTGGTTCCGAATGGTTTTCACTGTCTCCTTTGCTGCTTTTATGGATTTTAAGCATTATATGCACTGGCAGGATTCTGTTTTGGAACCCCTGAGTATATTGCCACTACTTGCCCCTTTCTCATTCACTCTTAGTTGTAGCTGCTGATGTGCAAACTTTCTGCTTAGAGTGGAAAGTGTGAGCAAGAAAGGTGGGTCAGGTTTGGAACGAAGAGGTGTCAGGTACCTGACTGGGGAAGGTCTTGTGGGTTGTTGGGGAAGGCCACTTGGACCACATGGCAGCATTCCCTTTGTCAGATATGTCCTGAGTGTCAGGTGGGTGGAATGACCAGGTCTTCTATACGAGGACTTCATCTTTTCCTTGGGAGATGGGATGAGAAATGAGACAAGACAGTACATACTGGAGGAAACATCCCTGTATTGAAGGCCTGGACTCCTTCTGGGCCTGTCACCATATAAAGCAGACTAGGTGGGGGTGGGGGGCAATATGCAAAAGCCAGGAATAGCCTTTTTTACAGTCTCTATAGTCAGAGGCTGTAGAAAAAGTATATAGTTCTGATTCCCCAGAGAGGCAGTGTCAAAACTGCAAGCAGACCTCACACGCAGCAAGGAAGGCCCTGCTCAGCTAGAGCCCAAGGACAATCTCCAAAGATAAGTGTGGAGAGACTTAATTACCATTTACAGTTGTCCTGGCCTGACCTCTCTGCCTGGTGGGTTAACTTTGCTTCTGAGCCTCACTTTGTGTTAATACGTATAGGCTCTGTTCTCCCCTCCTAGGAAGATATTCAGTAACATGACCTTCCAGGTACGTAGTGAGCGTGAAGAGAAGGGCCTGTGGTTCTCCAGTCTCACCTAGAATCATCCCCTTTAGGATGCTGCTTGTCTTGGTGCAGTCTGAGTGTGGAGGTTACATGCAGGGTATTGATGCTGATGTGTAGGGAGAGGGCTTCTTTCCCTGCAGAAACATCTGGAGTAATACTGAGGACATACTCACACACATTTACATGAGCCCCTGGGGATTCTCATGCCTGAGAGAACTGGCTAGATAGTTCCTATTACACATTTATTTCCTTAAAGGAGACATTTTATATTCTACCCTGTAATTCAATTCTTTTGGCTCCCCGCTCTGCTAAAAAGAAAAAGGACATACAGGCCAAACAAATTTTTAAATCCAGTTTTCTCCCCTCCAAATAGTAAATGTGCACAATTTGTGCAGATTTACATACATCTGTAAGCTATGACTTGTTTACACCAACCCTTACAATATTTTAAAAATAAAGTATAATGTTTTTCAGTCTGTATACAATAGCATTTTCTTTTATCAACCCCCCACATGCAAATGTATTTCCTTTTTTTAGCGTGTAATTATATGTCTAAATAGTAATGTACACAACTGATGTATAGGAAGGACAAGTAAGTTTTACAGCAAACATTCCACAGGATGTAAAATGCTCAGCTGACTTTGAAATACAATACCTAATAACCTGCAGAGTTAGAAGAGGTCGCCTAAGTTGGTCTGACCTTATTCTATGTGTTGGAGTTAGAGGATTTAGGATCATGGAATGGAAAATATTGTAGAGACAATATAATCCAGTTTTCTTATTTTTACCTACAAGGCCATAGAAGCTCAGGAGGAAAGCAATTTTCTCAAACTAACTGACTTCCACAGCACAGATGTGAGACTCTGAATTCAGGTGGTTTTTTTCTGTTATAGCTACATAACAGTCTAGATTGAAGCTGGAATTTGACTCCAGGAAATGATGGTGACCTTGATCTCAGCAGAATTATGCCATATCAAGAGCTTTTGAGTAGCTGAATTCCATCCAGCCTCAGCTGTTCTCCAGAAGTTAGCTTTTCAAAGTATGGTTGGAGGACAAGCAGCATTGGCCTCACCTGGGGCGGGTTAGAAAAGCAACCAGACCTACCAAATGAGGATCTGCATTTTTTAACAAGATAGTGATTTGCCTATAGATTAAATTTAGGAAGAAGTGCTCTAGGCCACAGTGCCTCTACTTCCAGATTATTTCCTTAGAGATCTTTAAAATCACTTTTTCTCTGATGCATTAAATACCTGTAGTGGCTTCCCATTGCTTATCTGTTCCTATCCAAATGTTTTGAAAGTCCAGTCTCAATCTATCTTTAAGTCTGGAGAATACTGTTTCCATAGTCATATTCTAGACTTACTGTAGAGCTGATCTGGGAATCTAGCGATTTAAAGGCCTCCTCAAATGACTAGACTTTATGGGTCCTTAAATTGGCTGTTTGAGAACTGTTGATCCAAAATGTTGCTTAGGAATAGCTAAGAATAGGTATACCTTGGACAATAGTAAGCACTATTCCAAGCTACCTTGTTTTTCTCAGGTGCCAAATCATAAAAGCAGTTTTCCTACTAATTATATTTTCTCTCTTATTTTTTTCCCTTTCATTGACTTCTCACTTGCTCCCAATTTGAGAAGTTAAACACTGCGTGATTCTCAAATTACTTCTTCCAGTCGTGTCTGTTCATTATTATTACTATCAGGAGTGAGCGATCCTGGAGGCTTGTTTAGATCAATTGGATCCAGGCATTGGGTTGATCTTGCTTCAATATTTGATTTCTAGGATTTATTTGGCCAATCTGGTTTGCTAAATGTAAGTCTTCACTTACCTCATTGTTGCATTAAAGCCCCTCTTGAAATTGTGCTTTGGTTAAAGGGAACAGCATTCCCAGAGTGAGAGGGACCATGCATCAGTCAAGGCTAAGTCAATTAATGAGCTCCATTTTTTGGAGTAAAGGAAAGTGTACCTAACCATGGTTCTCAGTTTTTAACTTTCACTAATAGATCCAGGGAACAAAATCGTTGTGTGTACCAGAGAGTGATCTAGTTCTGCATGATTGCTTTTGTTCTGACAAAGCTCTTCTCTTACAAGGCAATGATTTAGGGTGGAGCCAGTCAGCAAAAGTTTTTGGTACTTATAAAAAGAGGCTGTTACCAAAAGCTAGCATCTCCCCTGGCTGTTCACTGTTACCTCATTATGGCAGTGATGTTATCTGCTGGGTATCTGGGTTTACCACTGACCACAGATGCCTAGACATTATTTGCTCAAGTGATTTTCTTCTCTTCTTCCTTTTGTTTTAAGTTAAATGTATGCAAGATGGATCAGGCTGGAGCAGGCAGAGTGAGGACTGGGGGGAAGGGACGGCTATTCCATTGAGTACAGCGTGGACTTTTTCAGCATTGTCCGACTTCCATAAAGTAGACTTTATGAGCTGTATGCTTGCATTTTTGTTTTCTGACTTATTGTTCTTTATCCTACAGTTGTTCTATTAATTTGATAGTATATGGTTTCAGCCAAACATTTGTTCCAAATTCTTCCAGATTAAGGGGAAGTTTCCAGACAAATGCTGCCCAGGGGCCTTCCTAAACAAATAGACAGCTTCAGCTCATCCCTTGCCCTTGCACTGTCTCCTTAGGGGTCTTCAGGAGCTGAATGTAGTAAATAGATGGACCTGAGCTCAGTTTATTTCAAGGATACCTCATCTCTCTGTAGCAAGGCACATTCACAGGCAATCCTGGGACCAGCTCAGAGGCAGAAGCACGGGTCAGACAGAAGCAGTGGATTAGGAACCTGATCTGAGTGTTGAGAAATGAAGAACAGAAGCTTGTAGGGTCAGCTCCATCCTTCTTGGGCTAAGCATTTTCCTCCAGGCGCTGTGCAGGCCTATTTGCCCCAGAATGACATTCACATTCCACTCAAGTAGTCTGCTTTTTTAATTCCCTGGGGATTTTCATGAATATAGAGGTCACTGTCTTTGACAATTAAGCTTTAAAGTTAATTCCCAAGATAAATAGAGCAAATTGACACCACTTTGGTTGTAATTTTTCTGGCTTCAAATTCTAGAGGACAACAGCGAACCAGCTGTCAGACTCATTCCTGGAAATCTAAGAAACATAGGCATTTTATTTTTTACCTTTCTAAATGAGGCAATTTAAGGCCATCAGAAACAACAAAACCCATGTAAACATCTTAATTCTACAATTTTGTTTGCATTTCTGAGAGGACAGAGAATCATTGTTTCCATTTTTTTTTAAGGCTACATAAGTAGTGGTTTCTTTTAAAACTGGAATGATAGAGGGTTGTAATCTTTTTAATTCAGACCTTGCAGCAGAAAAGCTGGGTTTACTTGTGTACTAGATTATTCAGTAACACACATTGCATGGAACAGGGAAAGTAAATAACTGAACACATACTTTATAATTACACACAGGGGAAATTCAAAAGCTGTCGTCCAGAGGGAATGGAGTTTGGGGGCCTGGGGCCGCAGCTGTAGTTTCTGGCTTCTCCCTCACACGCTGAGGGCCAGAGAGAGAACAGGACCCTGGAGGTCTTAGGAGGCTTCCCCCTCCCCCAGGTGATGAAGGATTTGTCACTCTAGGCCTCAGCTAGTGGGAACATAATTAGGATTTACAGAATAAAATGTGAGCCCAGGCAGGGTCTCTAGGGATCTACTATACTGTTTCCTAGATGGTATTTAGGACACCTCAAGATTTTCATAATTTTGCTGAGGAAAAATATTCCATTGTCAAGTAAGTTTGAGAAAGGTTGTATACTAGATTCTCTATTGGAGAAGCAAAGTGCACGTTAGCACAACCAAAGTTCTGAGAAGTCCTGCAGTTAAGACATCAGTTTAATCCCATCTTCCTCACTCCTATGATGACTTTAAAGTTCCTTTCCGCTACAAAGTTCTGAAGGTTCTTGTTGACCAAGCACTGTCTTCTTTCAAGCTAGTTTATTTGATGACAGAGAAAATTGTGATAATTCAGATTTTAAAAATTGGACTGTAGCATACTCAAAAACTATAGAGATTTAATTATTCTCATTGTCAATGTAGACCGAGGATGGCACAGTTTAAATGTACCAACCTGATCCTTTTAATTCTAACACTATTAATTATCAGCTGTGTGACCTTTGGCATTCACTTTCCTCAGTTTCTCAAGTCTTGACTTTTTAATTAAAAATATTTTCCAGCTTTAAGTTTTGTTTATGTGTGGAAATGTTGATTGGAGATTCTACTTTCAGTAGTCCATACAGTTGTTAAACCCCTTCTCATTTATTTTTACCACAGAATCTATTACTAGGTTTAGAAAGTGACTTCTGGTCTATAAAACAAGTGTTGGAGGAAAGTATTTCCAAGTAAAGAATTTGTGCTTCCTCTTGGGAGAGTCAGAAATTCTTTATAATTTTTTTTAATTGGAAAAGTAATACCAGTATTGCAGAATCTCTGGAAAAACCAAGAAGAGGGCCAGGCATGGTGGCTAATGCCTGTAATCCCAGTGCTTTGAGAAGCTGAGGTGGGAGGATCATTTGAGGTCAGAAGTTCAAGACCAGCCTGGGTAACATAATGAGACCATGTCTCTATAAAAATTTTTTAAAATTTGCTGGGCATGGTGACATGTGCTTGTAGTCCCAGCTACTTGGGAGGCTGAGGTGGAAGGATCACCTGAGCCCAGGAGTTTGAGGTTACAGTGAGCCATAACTAAGCCACTGCATTCCAGCTTGGGCAACAGAGTGAGACCCTGTCTCAAAACAAACAAACAAAAACCACAAACAAACAAAAAACAATTAATCAACCAACCAAACAAAACCAAAAGAAAAGAAATCTAAGAGAAGAAAATAATGGTGTTCGATAAATGAGCACGTACTATGATGATTTGCCAGACACGGTTCTAAGAGCTTCACTTGTATTAACCCCAAGGCCAAGCCACTACAAAGACCCACTGCTCTGCAAACCAGGAACCCAGGAAGGACACTTTAAACTAGTCAAAGATATAATATGTATTGAAAATATCTAGCTATTCATGAAGGACTAACCAACCAACCAATCATCCAATCCCCTAACCTTTTAAAAGAGGCATGTATGTGTATTTCAAAGCATGAGCTTTGCAATTATCTTGCGTTTACCACAGTTTCACAGGTGTGGCCTTTTTGTGTTCAAGCAGCGCTCTACAGGTTATTTGCAATGTGCTATAAACCCAGGCATTGATAAGGCAGATCAAACATTTTCTCCTGGTGAGGTGATAGTCCTGTATTGCTTTAACTTTAGACTTCTTTTCAGGGGCCAGTTGACTGTGTCTGTGGATGGGGGGACAGTCAGTTTGTTTACAGACCATCAGCTGAAACGGCACAATGGTAATGTAAGGACAACTGGAACTGTGGAATGCTACGACAGTCCTGATGCATTTCTTCTGCTCTCACCTTCTCCAGTCCCCCCAGTGCATACTGAAGTAGCCTACAGTATGAATAAGGCAGGACTCTTTGTTTGCAAGTGACAAAACCCCAACCCTAACTAGTTTTAAGTAATAAACAGAGTCTACTGGCCCATGTAACTGAAAAGTCCATGGGTTGAATAACTTCAGGCACACCTGGATCCAGGAACTCAAACCATATCACGAAGGTCTCTTTCCTTGTTGTAACATATGGCCTCATTCTCCTCTCTATGGCCTGGGAAGATAACCATTTATGGTAAGATGGCTAGCTTATGTTACCCTTAGAGTTTACAATCCCAGAACAGGTAAGTATGCCTTTCCTTGCGTGTTAATAGCACAGGTTCTGGGACAAGACTGCCTAGTTACACAGCCTGTCTCTACCACCTTGTTGTGTGATCTTGGATAAGTTACTCTATCTATGTTTCAGGTCCTTCATCTGCAAAGAGGAGATAATAGTAGCATTACCTTATCAAACTATATGAAGATTAAGTGAGATAATTCAGATGCTCGAATGTTTCTACATCTGAAACATTTAGAGCAGTTCCTGGCACATTGTAAGTACTCAATAAATGTCAGTAGTAGGAGAAAACCTTCAACAGAAGAGGTGGTTCAGCTTGTGCCTTGTGTCTATCTCTGGATAAATCACTGCAATGAGGGAACAAAGGAATCTGGCCAACTCTGAGTCACATTCCTACCCTTGTACAGAGGGAGGGCAATAACCAAACCACACTGAATCACAGAGAAGTTATTCCCAAAGCAATGACTATTGGGAAACAAATAACACTAGGAGGTCAACACCTGGTCCAATCTTGACCAGGACAGGAGAGAGACCGGTGGCCCCTGTCCTGCCCTCTGGTGTGATTTGGAATAAAGTTGGATTGTCAGCATGATCTCACATTCAGAGATTGAGCCATGGGCTTAATGTATCCTTAAAGCGGAAGCATTATCACCCCTTACTCTCTCAGAACTGGGCCCATCTAGATATCTTGATTCTGTCTTGATACATGCTTAGCTGCCCAGCCTAGAGCTCTAGCTCTGCATAGGGCTGGGACACATTATAAACTTCGTTTTGCTTGGCTGTGGCCCTTACACAGCCTCATCTGGCTTCTGGTCCCACCAACCCTGTAGTTTTTACCGACACCCACCTACCATTGCTGCCTGGAGCCTCTCAACACCTTGCCTTGCCTATTGGCTTGGTCCAGTTGGTGCAGCAGCCACATCTGAGCTTGCTGTGTCCTAAGATACCATGCCTTACATTTCCTGGGGTCAGTTTCCTCATGGTTTCACCTCTGCCCTGCCCTAACTTCCTCCTGTGTTGCCCCAAATTCCAACATGTGTTGGCCCTATTTTTAGCAAGATCTGGCTATGCCTTATATCTCATAGCCTTACTTTTACAACTGTATTTGCATGCTGTCTTTTTTTTTTTTTTTTTTTGCTGGTCATTCTTTCAGGGCTTTGGTTATTATTCAAAAACCTCTTCCCATTTTCCCATTTATATTACTGAGTAACATATATATGTATTCTTATTTTCCCTTGAAGAGAGTATTATTTCCAGTATCTTAGCTCAGGGTCACTAATATGGGAGCACCATGGGGTGTGATAAACTTGAGTCTCCATATATGGCATCTTAGGTAGGATGGAAAGTTCCCGGTTCCATATATGTGCATTAATAGACGACTAGTTCTGTAGCTGGCAAATAAATTATACTTCCAAGTCAGTGAGTAGGTTTTTCTTTTACAATGAATGATTCCTCAAATACGAGAGCCTTTAAAGAGCAGATAAAAGCAGCTGCAAATGTGATCTAGGAATAAATATCAAGAAAGAAAACCCAAGCAACTTGCAGAGTCCCAGCTGTTCTCCCCCAACCCTTATCAGCATTCTAATGGTCAGGCACATTTTGAAGTTAGAAGGCACATTTCCAACAGCTCTTGTCCTTATATGTGGTTCTTGAAATATTGGAGGCATTCTGGTTCCTATCAAAAAAGTAGTCATTGTCACTAAAATTATTCACTTCCTTCTCATTCTCTCTTCTCCCACTGGCCCCTCTTTGGCATCTGTGTCTTCCATCCTGATGCTCAAGATGACAAATCCTGATTATGGGGAGGCTCTGATGCTACATACTTTAATACAAGCTGAGCGGAGCCAAGTTTAGCCTGTGATTTATGTGATCATTCTATTCACTGGGGCAAGCAAGGCTCTCTTAATCCCATACCTTTAATCCTTGCCTCTTCCAAACCACATTTTCATCTTATTGTTGCAGCTGCAGTGAGTTCCTTGAAACTAAACTGCAGTTTTCAAGGGATGGTAATTCCATCTTCCTGAGCTGATTCAAAGATTAAACAGAGTCCTTTAGAGATTGCATTCTCAGCAAGCAGCAAGGGCAATCAAGAAATGGTGTTTGGGCCAACAAAAATACAAATTTCAGGTGGAAAAAGGGGCTAAAAAATCTTTAAAATTAGAGGTGTTTGAATGTGTTTTTATGCTTGACATTGAAGACTGTGGGACTGCCTTCTGTACCATAAAGTGCTAAGGATTTTGTATCATTATTATCTCAAAACCTGGGCCCCTCAGATAAATGAGTGAATGAGGCATTCGGCACAGAAAACAGTTTTCAGTTCTGCTGCCAATCTGCCCCATGATCTTGGGAAAGCTACTGAACTTTTTGCAGAATATTCATGTATCTCTCTTTAGAGTTTCAATAACTGTCTTTTCCTGCCTTCTGATGCGATGAGTCTGACTGAATGCCTTATTTTGTAGCTTTTAATTGAAAGGTAAACATCCACTATCAATACACCATGCAGAAAATTTGGATTATTAAGCCAAAAGAAGTATTAAACATTTCTTATAGATTGTCAGGAGAATATGGCAGCCCTGTACATAGAGAGAAGTGACTATCAGAGTCTGATGAATGACTTTGGGAGCAGACGGGCCCCAGAGCACCCACTCTGTCCAACCAATATGACCTTCTTGTACCCTAGAGAAGGCTCAGACATTGACAATATCATCCTTGTTACAGGATATTTCAGAGGGAATTTAGGTTTGAATAATTGGTGTCAGTACTTTCTCTCCTTTGTCCTTCACTAGAGGATTTTGTCCTCTTCCTTCTGATTGGTACCATACTGCGTCACACACCTGCAACAATTCTGAGGCATTTTATGGGCACAGGGCCCAGATTCCATTCCCCTAAGGAAAGAGAAAGCTGGGTTCATCTCCACTCCCTTGAACTTTCACAGCCTCTCATTACACCTACTGCTTTCTGCAGGCCTAGCTTCTAATACTGACTGGACCTTGAGCCAGTAAATTAAACTGTTCCTCACTTTTGTTCCTCAGTCTGGCTTTTTACGAGGACAGTTGCCTATGTGGTATGACTTGAGGTTGTCATTCCCAAATATAAACCCATTTCCATGTCCCAACTTCAATCTATAGTGATTCATTCCTTGGTCTATGCCCTTTCTCGTGGTTCTTCCTATTTTTTTTTTTTTTTTAATTTAAAGAATCCTGGGAAGAAATCCATTGATCTCTTAATAGGTTTGTACAAGATGAAAATAGTGGCTTCACGAGCCATCTGAGCCTTTGAAAGAGCAAAAGTATGCAAAAAAGAAGCAAGGATCCCCCAGAAATAAACTGTACTGACATCACAACTCTACTTGGGGCTGCCTGCTTACACAACCTTGTCATTTCTTTTTCCTGTGTGCATAAAGCCTTTATATAACCAGTTGGGGTATGCAGAAACTCAACTTAGCAGAGAAACAGAAGGAGATAATGTTTGTTTATTGACAAGGAAAGCAATCAGCCTTTGTCCACAAACTTCTTAAACAGACAAGGGTTCTCCCTGACGTCCAAACTGCAATCTGAAGAAATGAGATGGGAGAGGCCTGCCAAGGAAGAACAGCCTCCACAGCATTTTCAGGGGCCAAAACAAGATCCTTATCTTCATGCTTCTCTGCTTTCTTGATTTTGGACTCTCTAGGCCTTCACACCTCCATGAGCTCCTTAAGAAGGCCTGACAACTCTTTCAAGGTACCACAGATGGTCTCAGTACTAGAGTTTTTTTCTTTTTTCTTGTATCATAAATCTAAACAACTTCCACAGGGAAAAAATAAAAAGAACTGGCTGGCTCAACATAAAACTGTTGACATGCTTCCAAATTCTTTCTCATCACTACACACACACACGTATACGTATATATACACATATATATACACACACATGTTTTTGCAAAGTTGTAAATTGTGTTTACACACAGTTTTATTCCATGTATGCATTTCCATGGGTTGATCAGTACCCCAGACTTCAAAATTTTTAGTGGCTATAGAGTATTCCCTCTTGTTCATAGATCTCAAGCTGCATGACCTGTCACCCTCCTACTGTGGACCTGAGGTTGTTCTAGCTTAAAGAGAATCTATCTATGATTAAGGAAATGCCCCTGGATTTCTCAGGCCATTTTTACAAGTAGTGCTAGGTTTTAGGTTTGTTTCTTTGTTTGTTTGTATAATTTCCTCTGTCACCATTCTCATTTTATGCTTGCATGAAGATGTTATTTTTGGATCTGGTTGCTTTAAAAAAAATGTCATATTCATCTTTGCCAGCTATCAGTGCATTTATACTGAAATCAGTCAAGGCCCACTCTAAAAAGGAAACAATACAAGTGTTGCCACCTGTTGATGGAAACTTATTACTCTTGTTTCACTTGGGCCCTGATGAAGAACAGCATGAACGGAAAAGATAAATTTTATTATAATTCCTATAAACTCAATCCCCAGATTTATTAACATAATATTTGCATTATTACTATTCTTTTTGTTATTTCAGACCTTCTTCTAACATGGGTCATTGACTGTAAGCTAGTATAAATTTTACTTCATTACAATTTGCATTCGATATATTTTAAACCTTTTCATTTAATCAAGGCCCCACATTTTTTTTTAATTTAAAAGTTCCAGACATCAAACATTTTGAAAACCCATGGATGCTATATATCCTAGTGCTCTAAATGAAATGATGTCAGCAAACAGCCAGAGTTTGACAATCCTCTGCGGAACCAATTTTAGCTAATTTCAAAGAAGAAAAATAGTTTCCATATTTCATAGAAAGGGTTCTGCTAATAAACATAATAGAGGAACAGTTACTTTTCTTCAGGCTTCAAGAATGAATATGTGTGCATTAAGAAAATAAGCAAACAACATGCACTTTGATAGATCATAATTTATATAAATCAAAGGGCAAAACCCAAGAATTACAATATTTGTAACCAATGCCTTATAAATACTGTACTTCTAAAATATTCAGCTGTGTAATACATTCCAACAACAGCCTTCACTCAGCAACCAGAAGTGCCTTTTGTATAATAGACGCTCAATAAATAAACTTCAAAACCCCTTGTAATTAGTTCCCTGATTCATTTAATAGTATTTGAGCTCTTACTGTGTACCAGGTTCTGAGCTAGGTGCTTGGAAACAATTAACTGATAAAACACAGTATCTCTGTCCTATGAATCTAATGTGAAAGCAAGAAAAGTACGAATTATGAAGTATTTGAATGCAGGGAACAGAAAAGAGACTATTTGTGACTCAGACTTTACAGATGTTTATATTATCTCACGTAACAAAAAGGTTAGAGGTAGGCTGTTCCAAGAATGATTTGTTGACTCAGTGAAGTCCAAGGACCCAGGTTATTTTTGTATATTTATTCTCTACCATCCTTAGATGGTACATTTCCTTCCTCATGTTTGTCACTATTGGTTGCAAGATGACCATCACAGTGTCTCACATTACAGTCCACGTTTGCAGCAAAAAGAAGGAAGAAAGGTCAACACCACAAAGCTCTCTTTCTGTGTGAAGTTTTTTAAAGACGAGAAACAAGCTATCTTTTCCAGAAATACCCCCAACAGACTCCCTCTTATGTCTTATTGGCCAGAACCGGCTCCCCCTAGCTGCAAGGGAGCTTTCCAACCTCTGTAAGGGGAGTGAGAAAGGAATTGGAAATAACTGATACCTGGCTAACAGTCTGCCACAAGGTACACAGTGCAGTATGAAAAGCCTCTAGGTCCTCACAGGCTGTAGCAACTTGAAGATGAAAAATTCAACATATTCATTCATTCAATAAAGGTTTATTTGACATCTTCCTCTGGACCAGAACCTGAAAATAGAGGACCAAATAAGATGGACATAACTCCTGCCCTTGAAGAACTTAAAGTCTAGAAAGGAAAATAGACAGTAAACAAATAGTTACACTAAAATACAATGAGCTTCTCATCATTAGATACTAATGAACCCTTTAGGATTTAACCCCAAATCGAGTTGCACCAGGCTGATCTACAGTTTAGGAACCCTGAAAAGTTCTTAACAACTAAATAAATGTAGGGACTCTTCACTTGATACATCCACCAACCATCCTATTTCAACACAGGTATTATAATTAGGCCTTCTGCAATTTCACAGGTATGTCCTCGGTAGTTAGTTTTTGCGTTCATCTGCCACCTCCCAGTTATTTGCCTTGTATTAAGAACCCAGACACTGATCAGTTTCTCAGGCTGATGTGTAGTCCTCTGCTGTCCTAACTTCAGCCTCTTGCCCTGCCTCTCCAGGGGCAGGAGGACATGGTCAGGCAATGAGCATGGCCGCAGGCCAGCACAGGAGCCTGGGGGGCTTGCTCAGTGTACATGGGTAACATTTGGACAAACTGGAGCTTCTGGAAAAATCAGAGAGCAAAGCCCCAGCCTTGAGAAAAACCTACAATGGCCCAAACAACGGCTGGGCCACTTGTGGCAACATAAAAGGCCAACATCCCGGCCATGAGTAATGTGCTCTTGGCAGCTGTTAAAAGGGGCCTAAAACCCCACTGGCTCCCAGACCCAGCCGGATGGGCCAGGTGCAGGCTGACAGGAGAGCTGTGTTGACTCTAAAGGCCAGAGATGTTATTTTGAGGTTTCACTGTTTATGTCTCATTACTGCTAATTTCCATGAGTTTGCGGGCCTCGTTCTTCAACCCAGTCCCTTGGTGGAGAAATCTATCCACTCATGAAGGCTATTCACTAACCTACCCCCACCCCCATTTTTCTGTTTGATGAGACTCATTTCTGGGAATGCGACCATGTACATGTGGAAGCTTCTTAAGCAATTTTAGTCTGGGTTTGTGGGTCCCCCTCCTCTGAAGTCTCTCACTTGGTATGAGCAGGGCTGGCCTGGGACACATTTAAGCAAAGTTTTTACCTTCTGATTCCCCTCTCATTAGAATGCTTGTAACTATTAAGACAGTGGCCAGTGCAAATACATAAAAGTGTTAGCTTTCTTTTATACAGTTAGAAAACTAAATGGAAAAAGAGCCGATTTATAAGACAAAAGAATATGTAACACGAGGATTACATTTGACAAGAAATGTGCAGGAGACAAAGGGTCCCCCACCCCCAGGCATTTTAGTCTATTCTCCGTGCTGTTCTGTGACTGTGTGGGCTCATCCAGTAGAGCCCCTTCCTGGTCTCTAGCCTCACTTTCCTCTGCTCCTGACAAAGATTTTTCCTAGCTTCTTTATTATGGAAAATTCTAAACATGTACAAAGTATATTGAATAGTATTATGAGCACTCATGTACCCATGACATTCTGCCACTGTTGTTTTTGTTTTTGTTGTTGTTGTTGTTGTGTTGATGTGTTGAGTCAGTGTCTCACTCTGTTGCCCAGCTGGAGCGAGGTGGCAAGATCATGGCCATTGTAGCCTCAATCCCCTAGGCTCAGATGATCCTTCCATCTCAGCCTTCCAAGTAGCACTCACCTGAGAATTTTTTTTTTTTTAATCGTAGAGATGAGATTTCAGCAAGTTTCCCAGGCTGGTCTCGAACCTCTGGGCTCAGGCAGTCCTCTTGCGTCTGCCTCCCAAAGTGCTGGGATTATAGGAATGAGCATGTTCTGCCGTTTCTATTTTGTCTATACCTCTACTCTCCCCACTCCACCATTTTTCTTACAGTTTTTAAAAGAAAAAAAATTGCATGCATTCAAATGCATAACTCTTAGCTATATGCATTTGACAAATGGACACATCATCCATGAAACTTACACCCAATCACAATATAGAAGTTCCCTGTTCCCTGAAAGTTCCGTCATGTACCTTTCCAGTTAATACCCCTAGGCAATCATTGTTCTGATTTTTTTAACCTCTTTTTTTGGGGGGGTGAAAACCTGTTTTAGAACTGACAATGATTTTTCTAATCTTTGTCCTATCTCTAAACTCTAATCTCGGTTTCCTAACACAAGAGTTAGCTTACTTGCTGAGACAATACACTCTCATCTAGTGGTAGGTGCTAATGGATGAATGTGTTAGCCCTCTCAAGTCAAATCTTGGCATTTCACAGAGGTCTTTGGAGATACAGACATTACATTTGAAGAGTCCTTCTTCCAAGGTGAGATCTTGTGGCAGGCTGGTATAGGGAAGACATATGAATGACCACTCAACTCTTATCTCCTGGGGCTTGTTGTATGTGGTACCTTGTATATGAGAGAATACAGGGTTCATACACTGATACATAGGCAGATCTTCTTGCTAATCTTGGTTTATGAACAATCTCTTCTTCCTTGCTTCATTACCAGGGCTTATTCTCACTGTTTTGAGCCCATCTGCCTGAGCCAGCTCCCCTAACCCTTTCTTCTGCTTGACTGTGACACTTTTACTATCCTTTACTCTGAGACCATTCCTGATGTGACTGACAGAGGCATCAGGCCCCCTTTTCATGTTCTGACTGTCAACCTCATTGCATGGATTTGAACATTGAGAATGTCACCTTAAACAAGGATCCAGGTTTCATTTTTTATAGTTAATAAGAAGTTGTCTTCTCTGAGGTAGGGCAGCTACCTTATAATGTAGCTCTAGGTCTCAGCATAGAGAAAAGAATATTTGTTGAGCATCTATTCTGTTCCAGGCTCTTAACTGGTCTCTAGAATAAGTTGACAGAAACATGTACCCTAGATGGCATATTTCTGTAAGTCTCTCAGCAGGGCTTTGGCCCTTCAGATAAACTACAGCTTGGCTTCACTAAGAAAGACTTGATAACATGATGCTCATTATACCTATAATATGCCAGGTACCCTGCCTGGAATAAGCACTTTGTATACATTCTCTCTCCTGGTGCTTTACTTTTGATGGCAGCCATTTTATTCTTGAGAGAAAAAGGAGAGGGACAAATGTTATTGTGTGAAAGGGGCAAATGTTTATTGTGTTTCAATTTACAGCCGACATCCCAGCCTCTGAAATAGACTCTATTATTGTCCCCTCTTGAAGATTCAATGAGTTAACACATGTAAGGTCTTTAGAACAGTGTCTGTCCCATAGAAAGCACTACATAAATGTTTACCCTTTTCATTATTAGATAATTCACTTGCTCGAGGTTGTGTAGCTAGTAAGGCGCAGAGAACAGGCCTTGAGCTGGTCTCTTTGCTACCACACCTGTTTGTGAGTCCTCAGACCTCGAAGACACAACACTAACCTTGGGTTCAGTTCCGGGTGGTTGGCAAGGGTTTGGTAGGATCTGCAATCTACAATGGGATAGGAGAAGTTTCTGCCAAAATGTCTTAGACTGTTTGGGTTGCTGTAACAGAATACCATTGACTAGGTAGTTTATAAGCAACAGACATTTATTTTCTCACAGTTCTGGAGGCTGGGATAGTCAAGATTGGGGTTGGCAGATTCAGAGTCTGATAAGGGCCCCCATCCTGGTTCTCACTGTCTGGCAGATGGGGCAAAGGAGCTCTCTGGGGTCTCTTTAATTTTTTTTTTTTTGAGTTGGAGTCTCACTCTGTCGCCCAGACTGCAGTGGCATGCTCCTGGCCACCGCAGCGTCAACCTGCTGGGCTCAGGCGATCCTTACACCTCAGCCTTCCAAGTAGCTGGAACCACAGGTGTGTGACACTACACCCAGATAATCTTTTTATTTATTTATTTATTTTGTTGTTGGAGTCTCACTCTGTCATCGACTGGAGTACAGTGGCATGCTCCCGGCTACCTCAGCCTCGACCTGCTGGGCTCTGGCGATCCTTCCACTCAACCTTCCAAGTAGCTGGAACTACAGGCGCACGCTACCATGCCCGGCTAATTTTTTGATTTATTGTAGAGATGAGGTCTCGCCAAGTTGCCCAGGCGGGTCTCGAACCCATGGTCTCAGGCAATTCACTCACCTCAGCCTCCCAAAGTGCTGGGATTACAGGCTGAGCCACCGAGCCCGGCAACTTTTTTATTTATTGTAGAAATGAGGTCCTGCCAAGTTGCCCAGGCTGGCCTTGAACCCTTGGGCTCAGGCAATCCACTCACCTCAGCCTCCCAAAGCGCGGGATTACAGGCTGAGCCACCAAGCCCTGCTTAATTTTTTTTTTTTTTAATAGAGTCTTCTCTGTCACCCAAGCTAGAGTACAGTGGCACAATCATGGCTCATGGCAGCCTTACCTCCTGGGCTCAGGCAATCCTTCCGCCTCAGTCTCCCGAGTAGCTGGGACTATACGCACCCCTGGCTAATTACTTTTTATTTTTTGTAGAGACAGAATCTTACTATATTGCCCAGGCTCTAACTCCTGGGCTCTAACTCCTGGGCTCAAGCAATCTCCTGCCTCAGCCTTCCCAAGTATTAGGATTATAGGTGTGAGTCACCACACCCAGCCTGGGGGTCTCTTTTAAAAATGCATTGATCTTATTCATAATGGCACCACCTTCATGACCTAATCACCTCTCAAAGGCCACATCTCCCAATACTGGGGGCTAGGATATCAAGATTTGAATGTTTAGGGGGTCACAAACTTTCGTTCCCATAACAGATGAGAAGCCCACTTTCTTGGATTCTACAGTCTGGAATGCAATTCGCATTGCTGTCTGTTCTTTTTTAAAAGGGCATGCTAGTACATCTGTCCATTGCTCAGAGCCCTGGTCAATTAGATGGCTGTCAGATCACAAATTTATCCAAGGCATTATGTCTGTAGAAAGTCAATGACTCTAAATATTTAGTAAGTGTGTACTCTGTGTAGAGACAATTAAATAGGAACATGAAATGACAGCAGATCTCTGGGATAATCTTGACCATGATTTAGATACTCTGGCTTTGGTCTATTTTCTGACTTCCCCTTCTGTCCCACTTCTCTTTGCTCCCCATGCTCCAGCCACAATGGCTGTCATCCTAGTCCATTGACACATCAAATTCATGCCCATCTCAGAAGGTGCATGGGGGAAATGCAGATGCTCTTCTCAGTCCAGAATGCTCCTCCACCAGATCTGTTCCTGACTCTTTCTCATTACTTAGGAAACAACTTCTAAACCTCCATCCTCAGACACCAACCTAGAACAACTCCCATCTCCACTGTTTTCTTTTTCTTTTTAAATTATATCACTCTGTTTATTTCCCACTTAGTAATTATCCCAAACTAAAATTTCTGTACAGTTATTTAGGAAGCTGCATGAGGGACAGAGACCTTAGTCTGGTTATTTAATGCCATTTCCCCAGAGCCTAGAACAATATCTCAGTATTTGTTGAAGGAATGATGAATAATAATAATGATGACATTTGGGTAATATTTTGCTGCTACTCATGATCATGTGGTCCTCCCATTAACCACAGGTGGGAAATTACATGTGTATTGCAGAAAAAGACACTAAGTCTTAGTTGTGAAGAAGGATTCTAAACAAAATACTTGTTCCTAGTTTCCTTTTGAAGTTTTCTTATATCCCTCATGGCATGTCCACCATTACACTGGAAGCTGGATTTTTTTTCTTGAGTTGGGTGTTTCAGCACTCTCTTTATTTTGAGGAAGCTTGTTCGCTTAAGCTTCATAGGCTTATGCCACAGCAAGAAAAAAAGTGCATTTGATACAATGAATAAAGGCTCCTTGCAGAGCTTCCAGCAGAAGTTGATGGATCTGCTGCTGCCTTGCACATCTTTGAAACAGGAGGAATTTTCTTCTTTCTTTCATGGTTTCTTGAAAAGCTTTCCTAAAGTAGAATGGGTAAAATGACACTTTAATCCTTGGTATCCATCACTAGAAAAGGAAATGTTAGGTAACCATATTGGCACAGTAAGGAAGAGGGGGATTGTTCCTTGGGTAAGAACTGGAAGTGTATGTAGGAAGGGGATGTGGATGTTTTCTCTTAGAGTGGTGGGTGCTCTGTGTGATAGAATGATGAATATGTCCTACCTGAGAACAATTTTTGTAAGACTGAGTTTTTAGACACACACACACACACACACACACACACACACACACACACACACACACACAGAGTCGGCATTGAGTATTATTTGCATTTCAAAAAGATTCCTCAAATGATAAAATAATTATTTTAATATTCAATTAACTTGTGAGTATATCAGGCACTTTACATATAGTCTCTTATTTAATCCTTATGGCCACCCTTTCCTTTGAGGTGGGTGTCTTATCTACTCTTTCAGAGGGAAAACTAAAGCTCAGAGGGAACATTTAAGGATCTTGTCCAAAGTTGCCCAGTAAGTGGCAGAAGTAAATTTGAACCTAAATACAGTGTACTTTAAAAAATGTAGTCCTACGCAGGGAATTGTCCTATAAAATATAAAGTTGATTTTGTCTAGTGAAAGATGTATTTGTCTTCAATTTTTCAGGAATTTTCCCTTCAGTCAACCACTATTTATTGTCCTTGTGTCACATCCATCTTTCAGGCACATATTTAGCTCTTACATGCCCCCAAGCAAGTGGTGCTGGCTCCACCATCCCGTTTTAAGGACCCACGTTTAGAAATCCATTCTGCTTAAAGAGAGATGAAGACAGTTTGAAAGGATGGAAAACAACCTGGGACAATTAACATGTCAATAGCGGCAATATGAAACCCAAAGTTGAGCAATTTGGGCTTGTGTGAACAAACAATTGAAATAATTTCAAGCCCTTTACTTTATGAGTGTGTGTGTGTGTGTGTGTGTGTGTGTGTGTGTGTGTGTGTGTGTGTGTGTATGCTGGCACACAAGCCTAACTTACAGTTTTTTTTTAATTGGCTTTCACTGGATAATCAACCACCAAACCGATTTTCACTTTAATTTATTGACTTGCCATAAAAATGTTTGGATGGAAAGTAACCAAAGACTTACATAATTTCAAGGCAGCTCACTCCTGACAAATCCAGCCTCTGTGTTTTTGAGATAAGGAAATAGAGGCCAAAAGAGGTTCCAGGGGCTCATGGTCTCTCAGTAAAGAGAGACCCCAGGTTATCTATTTCAGTTTGTGGCTGCCGGAGGCCTTGAAGAACTCTGTTCCCATCCCTGGACTTGAGTTTGCTTCTAAGTAGACATATTCATTTGTGTCCAACGTGGAAGATTCTTTTCCTCAGGTTCAGTCACATTGTGGTGTGGAAAGGGATTTAGTTTAATGCTTGAGTGGGCAAATGTGGTGCAAGAGGTTTGTACACTGAAATACCTATGTGAAAAATCTCCTTACCTGGCATCTCCTTGGCGGCACTCAGGCGCATGTGGACACCTTGTCCCAAGGAGTCTGGATGAAGGCCAGGAGTCTTGCACAGCAAATGTGGGTGTTGAATCAACATTTCTGGTTATGGCTCTCCAGGGACTCTTCTTTGAAGATTATGCAACTCCAGCTAAGAGGATGGGCTTTCCTTACCAGCTTTACACACTGGATTAACTTTTTAAAAACAAACAACAGCCTCTCTACTCTCTTTTAGAGACTTTTTATTTCTCTATTTCTGGCTAAGTGGTGTTTAGAGAAGGGAGAGAGAATTCTATTAGACATGACAATGTTTTTCCAATTTTTTATTTAATTTGCAAGACATTTTTAATTGGTAGAATCTGAAAGAAGCATAAATAAAGTGAACAGATTATTGCACGTTTTAAAAAGAAAGCTCTTGTTTTTCAAAATACAAGAGATTCCTCTGTTTAAGGATGATTTTTTATGACACCAAAATTTTAAAAATTGATTTATTTTAAAAATAGTCAAATTTCTTAGGATCACATAGCCTTGGTTATCTGACTGAAGTTTTTACCATTTATTGTTGTTTCAGATAGGTTGGGATTCTTCTTTTCCCCTGGTCCCATAGTTCGTGTAGAAGACTTCCCTTAAAGTAACATTCCTGGTTTCTCTCTGCCTCTGGTGTTTGGGCCTAAGAACTGAGAATGGAGTCCAAAAGGCTACACACACATGCCTGCAGAAAGAATGTTCTGGGGTCTGTTCTCCATGTAGTGTTGTTAGTGGGGCATGTTCTATCCCATTGAGGAAGGCTTTGCTTCTCCAGATCTTTCTGTGACCAAGCAGATAGGTTTAATTTGAGGGTAATATGTGAGTCACATCTAAAGCTACAGCCTCCAATCCAGCCTTACCAGTAATCAAGATAAAGTTTTTCTTTTAAACTTAAATGGCATGTATTTATTATATGGTTTGTGTAGGCAGATTTGATACATGTGTCTCTGATCTGTTCCTTGAACCCAGTGCAATAAAATTATAGGAAGACCAAAAGAAATCAAGGTGAAATAAAAAATATATGTATGAAAAGGCATAATACATTGTTCATATTAAACTTTTTTTTAAAACTTAAATCTCATTCATGAAAATAACAGCACCAATGCCTAAGATTATTGGTGCAAGAACAAATGGAATGAACATCAGGATGGAGAAGCTCAATAAATAGACATTCAGATCATTAACTTTTAGTCATTAAAATTATCTTAAATTCACCTTATTTTACATGAAAGCTTTCCTGAAAGTTTCTTGAGACATTAAGATGCAAAAAGTTATATGCATTGTGATTCAATTTTTGAAAAGAAACAAGCAATGGTATACTCCCCTCAAGTATAAATGATTATATAAACACTTAAAATTGTATTATACATGATATAATTACATATGATATTATGATATTATTATATTTCACTTAAAAATGTGGAAAGAGGCATAACAAAATTTACTGGGCATGAGAGTAAGAATAATTTGGTCAACTAAAACAAAGAATAGGATAATGACACTACATTTACAAGAAAATAAAACAGCAGATATTTTCAATACTTTTATTTTTGGAGGGGTGCAAAATGTGAGTCACAGATCTAAAGCCACACGCTCTAATCCTGTCTTACCAGTAAGTAAGACAAAATTTTGATCTTCAACTGTCTAAACGTGGGTTTATCTTTCTTAAACTCAGGAAAGGGAAAAAGGGCTTAGATCTCAACACATATGATGATGTATAGGCAAATTCTTAGTCAATGGTTTCTATAACTTATCTTTTTGGACTGGGAGTAATCTTTTTTGGTCAATATTTCAAGGATGGAAAGCACTGCTATAAACTGTTACAAATTTGAACCATTTATGATTCAACTTTGTCCTTTAAATTACATTTTATTTCATTAGCTTTCATTGAAAAATATGCCCATTGTGTACAATCTGTAAAACAGAAAAAAAGTAGGACAAATACTTTTATAAGGCCACCACTCAAAATATATCAAATCCATTGTTTTGTCATATTTTCTTTAAAAATATTTTCTGGCCTGGTGAGGTGGCTCAGTCTATAATCCCAGCACTTTGGGAGGCTGAAGTGAGAGAATTGCTTGAGCCCAGGGGTTCAAGACCAGCCTGGGCAACTTGGTGTGACTTTGTCTCTACAATCAATCACACAAAAAACCGGTCTACCCTCTTCCAGGTCCCCTCTTGCTGCAGGAACTTTTCTGTCTTCTTAATAAACTTCTTTCAAAAACAAACAAACAAACAAAAACCTAGCCGGGTGTGGTGGTGTGCATCTGTAGTTCCAGCTACGTGGAAGGCAGAAGGATCACCTAAGCCCAGCAGGTTGAGGCTGCGGTGGCTGTGACCGTGCCACTGCACTCCAGCCTGGGCAACAAGAGTGAGACTCCAACTAGTATATATATATATTTTTTTTTTTTTCTATAAATAACACATTCTTGTAGCCTCCGTGGTAATTTTGTAAGGAAGTCCACTGATGTATTATTGAGCCCTCTAAGAGCAGAAGCTTGTCTTAACAATTAGTAATTTATCTATATGTAGAGAGCTTTTTAAATTTAGAACTTCAGGATGATAGTAAAGTAATTTGATAAGAATGGCCAAACCCATTCTTTGTAAAGAGAACTAGTGTTTACTCACAAGATTATATACAACTACAAAAAAGTAACTATGACATCTAGTTGCTAATTCTTCCTTACAAAGAAGTAGTAATAACCTTTTGCAGCGTGTGCTGCTTCCAGTAGTCTACAAAATTGTTGGCTGCCTGCTGCCTTGCTGTGCATGGGCCTCACCAGAAGCTTTGTGATGCTTCAGCTCCGTTTCCCTTGCTGAATGCAATGGCTGACCACTAAGATCCCTCCAGTGGGCTATTCACCTGTGCTTTCCCTGGGGTTGCAATCTCTCTGTCTAGTTGGTCTTCTCTTGGATACTGTAACCATGGGAAGGACATCTTCAATGCCTCCAGGTGGAAAGATTCGTTTCCTCTGGAGTCTAAGTTGAAGAAGGATATTCTCACAGGCAGGTCACAGACCGTATTAAACACTTCCTGTGTGATGTAATTTAACATTGCAATCTCCTACAACCCAGCAGTAATTCATAGGGACTAATGATTAATCATCCAATAATGCAGGCTACATGGGTATAGGGCTTTATTTTAAAACACAGTTGTAAATTATGTAATGTACTACAGATATCCAATAAAAAACAGGGTTTTTCAAAAAGTATTCCTCAGAAAAGAGAGTTTCCATATGTTCAAATCCTTACAAAGTCTATCCTATTACAGAAGGCCCTTTCTCATTATTTTGTTTTGAATAATAACATATTGTTTAGGAAGACAAGTTAGCTTGAAAAAAACTTCATTTAATGCTAGTTTTTGAGGTTATCTGCTGGAATCTTTAAAAGTCAGTAAAAAACTTAATAATACAGAGTCAATAATTCATTTTTGAGATTATGACCATACTATTATAAGTGCTAGTTATATTTATAAAGTAAGTTTTTAAAAGATTACTTTAAAAAGCATACATGGTTATATTAATGAACAGTCCAAATACATACCTATGTAGCAAAAAAAATCATCTATCCTACAACTCAACAACAAAAGACAAATAACCAAATTAAAAATGGGTAAAGGAATAAATTATTCATCTAAGGAAGATACACAAATGACCAATAAACACATGAAAAAATGCTCAGCATTATTAGTTAAGAAAGTACAAATTGAAACTATAACAAGATATTACTTCATACTCACTAGGATGGTTAGAATAAAAAAGTCAGATAAGCTGGGCTCGGTGGCTCAGCCTGTAATCCCGCGCCTTTGGGAGGCTGAGGTGAGTGGATTGCCTGAGTTTGCATGTTCGAGACCTGCCCGGACAACTTGGCGAGACCTCATCTCTACAATAAATCAAAAACTAGCCGGGCGTGGTAGTGCGCACCTGTAGTTCCAGCTACTTGGAAGGCTGAGGCGGAAGGATCACCGGAGTCCAGCAGGTTGAGGCTGCGGTGGCCAGGAGCGGCCACTGCACTCCAGTCTGGGTGACAGAGCCAGACTCCAATTCAAAAAAAAAAAAAAAAGTCAGATAATAACAAATGTTGGTGAGGATGTGGAAAAATCATAGTTCTCATTGCTCATGGGGATGTATAGTACTGCAGCTGCTTTGGATAAAACCTTGACAGTTCCTCAAATGATTAAACATAGTGTTACCATATTCTACTCCAAGTATATGCCCAAACAAAAGGAAAACATACGTCCATATAAAAAACGTGTACATGCATGTTTATTGCAGCTTTATTCATAATAGCCCAAAGTCAAAATGTCCATCAACTGATGAATGGATAAACAAGATGTATATTTATGCAGTAGAATATTATTTGGCTGTAGAAAGAATGCAGTACTGATACATGCTACAGCGTGGATGAACCTTGAAAATAACATGCAAAGTGAAAGAAGCCAGTCACAAAGGACCAGTTAGTATATGATTCCATTTGTATGAAAGTCTGTAAGAGAGAACTCTATAGAACAGAAAGTAGATTAGTGGTTGCTTGGGGCCGGGGGAGAGAATGGATTGCTAAGGAGATGACAATGAAAGAGTATGGGGATTTCTTTTTGAGGTGTTTTCAAATTGATTGAGGTGATAGTTACATATCTCTGTGAATATACTAAAAACCATAGATTGTACACTTTAAATTGGTAAGTTGCATGGCATGTGAATTTTATCTCAAAAATTCAACATCTATCAATTAAAACATGGCTATCTATTGGGGGAAAAAAGAGATCAACCATCCTAATAGTTTACAATTGGTTGTTTCCAGTCCGCAATAAAGATTCCAGGGCCCGGAGCCTATATAAATAAACAAGTAGTATGTCACAAATAAGATCAAACAAAAACAAAACTAAGTAACACATGCATATTAGGTCACTGTTGATAGATGTTGGGAAACCAACTCATTCTGAAAACTAATAAAGGAAGGAATCAAGCATTTATCTTGCCTTTCCTGAGGACTGCACCTTAAGATAATCAATAGTTGGTGAGAGAAAGTTTCTCCTCATAGAAGTGTTCCAGCTAACAAATGAAGAAGGAATGACAGAATTAGAATATCATCAATTTGCACTCCTTCTGAAATAGCGAATCTAATGCTGATTAATAGCTACAAGGGGGAACCCTCCAAAGAGGAATTATTTATAAAAATTGTGTATTTATTCTTACATGTTTAAACTTCATTCACCTTCAAATTACTCTCCATTTGATGCAGTACACCTATCAAAATGCCTTTTCCACTGCTCACAACAGTTTTGAACTCATCAATTTTGATGTCTTTTTTGTTTCATTCTGCCATTTTTGGTTTCACTTCTTCCACATTATCAAAACGTTTCCCTTTGAGGATTTTTTTTTTTTATCCAGGGAAACAAACAAACAAAAATTATTCGGGGTGAAATTGGGTGAATAGGGAGGGTGGGGCATGAGAGTCCTGCTGTTTTCTGGTCAAAAATTGCTGAACACTCAGCACGATGTGGGCAGGTGTGCTCATAAATCACCCATCATGAAATGGGCAAATGTGCTGAAAGAATCTCTAAAAAAAATTTACTGAAGCTAAGCGCAGCCTGTCACAACAATGTTAGCTGGTACACTGAAGCTGACGGGTTCCTAGAATACTTACCTAATGGGGGAAGTCTTTATTACATGGGGCCCACCCTCCAAAAAAAGGTAATTCTGGTTTTTTGGGATCCCCCCCTTGTATAATAACAAAAAGAAAATTAACCAATCTGATGAAAGATTTCAGTGCTACCTATAAAATATTCCTGCTGATAAACATATAGAATGTGAATGTGATCAAGTCTCTAGAGCGACCTACTAGTTCCCAGGAGATAAAGGGAACCAGAGAAACATAAGATACCACAGGGATGCAGTTAATTTCAGATATGGGAAACTCTAAAGGGCCAATCAATTAATAAAGTGTATATAAGGGAAAAAAAGCCAGAGGAAGAAGAACACTTATAGATCAAAAGAGAATTAAAAACCATAACAACTTAATGCAAAGTATGGACCTGGACTGGATTCTTATTTAAACAACTTTATGAGACAATTGAGGAGAGCAGAACACTTACTAAGCATTTGCTGATGTGAAGGAATTATTAATTTTTTAGGTGTTATAATGATATTGCAGTTATGTTCTTGAAAGCTTTATCTTAGTGATACATATTGAAATATTTTGGATGAAATTATATGATGTCTGGGATTTGTTTGAAAACAATCCAGGAAGAGAGAATGGAGGATTATAAACAAAATATTGGCCATAAATTGATAATTGTTGAGATTTCTGTATACTTCCATGTTTGAAATTTTATGTAATAAAACATTTTTTAAAAGAATAAAAGAACTATGTCGCAGCCGGGCTCGGTGGCTCAGCCTGTAATCCCGCGCCTTTGGGAGGCTGAGGTGAGTGGATTGCCTGAGCCCGCGGGTTCGAGACCCGCCTGGGCAGCGAGACCTCATCTCTACAATAAATCAAAAAATCAGCCGGGCGTGGTAGCGCATGCCTGTAATTCCGGCTACTTGGAAGGCTGAGGTGGAAGGATCGCCGGAGCCCAGCAGGTCGAGGTTGCGGTGGCCGGAAGCGGCCACTGCACTCCAGTCTGGGCGACAGAGTGAGACACCAACTCAAAAAAAAAAAGAACTATGTCGCAAATAATTTGGGTAGAAGTGAAGATGAGGTAACCAAGAAAATTAGTAGACAACATCTCTTTAGAGATAATGGAAGACACCGATGTCAAACATGCCTGTGAAAAATTTGAATACAATGCTTTTATGTAATGTAAGAGTGGGAAAAAGCAATTTTTAAAATAGCATGTTTTTATGCATGTGATTTTGTACATATATTTTATTTTATTTAAGAACAAAATTTTAAGAGACACGTCTCGCTATTTTGCTCAGGCTGGTCTTGAACTCCTGACCTCAAGCCATCCTCCCACCTCAGCCTCCAGAGTAACTGGGATTACAGGTGCATGCCAGCTGTATATGTATTGTAAACTAAATAAACCATTATTAGAAGATAGTTAAGCCGGGCTCGGTGGCTCAACCTGTAATCCCGCGTCTTTGGGAGGCTGAGGTGAGTGGATTGCCTGAGCCCACGAGTTCGAGACCCGCCTGGGCAGGCGAGACCTCATCTCTGCAATAAATCAAAAAATTAGCCGGGCGTGGTAGTGTGCACCTGTAATTCCGGGTACTCGGAAGGCTGAGGCGGAAAGATCGCCGGAGCCCAGCAGGTCGAGGCTGCGGTGGCCGGGAGCGGCCACTGCACTCCAGTCTGGGTGACAGAGTGAGACTCCAACTCAAAAAAAAAAAAAAAGATAGTTAAATATCTCATTTTTGCACCAGTAAGCGACCAAAGTAACGCGGCTCCTGATGAGCACAGCCCCAGCCACCATGTTCCTGAAGGACTTTCTTCCCCACAGTTGCATTCCTGGCAGGCAGTGGATGGGGAAGTGCCTGCAGCTGCAGACCATATGGAGAACCACCACAGGCTGAGCAAGCCCTACCTGACTGTGGTGTTGGTAGTATGACCATGCCAGGCCAAGCACAGGGCCAAGACCTTCCAGGCCATGAACATTTCCAAGTTCTGCCCTCAAAGATTGTTGTAGACCAGCTCAACCACTTTAACCGCAAGAAACGGTCCTAACCCTATGGCATGACCTTCTGATTTTATAGCTCATGGGGCTGGCCTGTCTCTATCTGGTCCTGGAACCGAAAAACTGTAGCTTCTATAAAATGTGAGTCTTATAAAACAAACATGAGCATAGTGATCTGCATGTGGAATATCTAGGACTCTCAATTCCCTAATAGTTAAAAGTATAATCACTGTCCTATTGTGTTTCTTGTTTCTTTAGCCTGATAGGAAGATATCAGGGACTTCCTGGGTCACAGATGACATAAAATGTATTTTGAATGAAAGTTACAATAAAGTTACAAAGTATGATTTGGGGTCTTTGCTTAAGTAGAGATACTTGATTAAGGCTTTATCACTCAACATCAGTTTGCATACCTTCTGTAAAAAATAATTGCTTAAACTTAATGGAAATATGAGCTTTTTCAGTTAAACATACTCTGAAAAAATAGCATTTTCTTCTGAGATTTGATTACTAAAGTGAGCAGTTAAATTAAATGAGACATTCATCAGAAAAAAATGACATTTTTATTGCTAAAAGTTTGTCTATTCTGGTTTATATATAGAACCATACCCAACTATTTCAAAGTGGTCAGGTTTTTACTGAAAATACTGAGAGGAAAAAACATATGTGAGAGGATCTGCTTCACACAGAAGAAGGCAACATAAGAATTCATTTCTAAGATGGAAAAGTCTTAGATCCATTTTCAAATCACAACTAATACTTCTTCTGTTAAGAATCCCTTCAAACAAAAAAATTATCAACAGAATACTTCATTTGTGGGTTTGATTAGGTTATCCTCAATACATTACAGGTTTAATTTCGTTTTTGTCACTATACAGTATAAATGGGATGGGCGCTATCATTTTAAAGTCTTGAGTCACACTTTAGTCTTTTTTTAAGAAAGAAAAAAGAGAAAGAGAAGAAGGAAGGAAGGAAGGGAAATTTAGATCCAGAGTTGGGAAAAGTTCTCTTGGTGAGAAAGTGACATTTAAGCTGAGATTTGAAGAATGAGGCTGTATTAGGCCATAAGTAGGGGCAAACAATACAGAAAGAAGGCAAATTGTTTGAAAAGGCCCTGTGATAGGAAAAGCTTAAGATGTTAGGGTCACTGAAAGAGGATCAGCGTACTAGAATGGAAATAATGATGGAGATGATGCTGGAGAGGTGGATGGAGGCTATGTTAGGAATTTTGGATTTCACCGTAAGTAAAAGGCAGGATAGCAGTGATGGAAGAGATTTGGTTTTTGGAGTCAGAATGACTAAGTTCAAATTCAAACTCTGTGCATTCTAGTTCTGTCATTTTGAGAAAAGTATTTAATCTTTCCAAGCCTCAGTTACCTTATCTATAAAATAGGATAGTAATCACAGGGTCATGAGAATTAATTGAGATAATTACATGTAAGGGTCTTCGCACAGGTCCATTGAAGTGTTTTTGTATAGAATAGTGACACGATTCCATTTAATATGATTTTAATTGATCCCTGATTTCCATGTGGAGAGCTCAGGGTGATTAACTAGCTCACTACCAAAAGAGTAGGCTTGGACCAGGAATGGTGACAGTGGGAAGATGCAAGAAATATTGTAGAGGAAGAATTGAGAGCTGTATGTGATAAATTGGATGGGATTGGTGACGGAAGAGGAAGAGTCAAGGATGACTCCTAGGTCTCAGGTATGCATGAACTACTGAGAAGATGGGAATTACTGAAACATACTGAGAGAGGAGCACTGAATGAAGGGACAATTTGGGGTAGTGTGTATTAGGGTGTTAGGATCAAGAGTTTTGGGCATGTTAAGTTACAGAAGATTTCAGAGACATTCAAGTGGAGACTTAGGTATCCATGGTATTGGATAAATAGATCTGGAGCTCAGAAAAGTCTGAGCTGGAGATAAAAATTTAGGATTAGATGATATTTCAAATCATTTCAATGGGTGAAGTCACCTAGGGAGAAGGAAAGTTCAAAAAGAAGACAGAGCTTAAAGCCAGGTCCTAAGGAGTTCTGGCATTTACAGGTCAAGTAGAGGAGACATGACACACAAAGGAGCGGGAGATGGACCATCCATAGTAGCAGAAGAAAGTACAGAAGAGGATGGCATCATGGAAGCCACAAGAAGAGAACCAGGGAGAGCTGGTTCTCCAGATTGCTTCTGGAGCCTTCCTGGGACAGCAAAAAGCATCTTGGGCATTGCAGGCGAGTGGAGTAAGGAAGTAGAGAGCACATGTGAAGTCAATCCTTTTGAGAAGAGCCAGGATTGACCCTCTGCCTTCTTTACTGCCTGTTCTTTCCCAGCTTGCCTATTAATGATTTATTTGACTCACAGCAGTTTCACATTTCTATGTAGGGATCAGCCCTACTTTGAAGGCTGAGGATTTCACACAACTGAGAAGCTCTCACAGAACACAGAAAGCTGCCCTGACCTCCCCAGCTGCCTCCATCCCAGGCTGCAGCAGCTTTGGTCATCCCGAGGGAGCCAGTGTGGAATGAGGCTGCCGTGAGGGAGCAGGTGGGCACAGGCCACACATCTCAGCAGTGACCAGATCTGCCCTGTGAGCTACCTGGGAATGGAATTTCTGTCTGGGGACCCCTGCTGCGCCTGCAGTTACAAGAGTTGCAAGAGAAGGGCGGAGGCAGGCGAGATGTGCAGTGGAGAAACCGGCAGGGCCTCCCAGCTCCCAAGCTTTCTCCTCTCTCTCCGGTTTCTCCTCTCCTTCTCTTAAACCAATGTGATCTCTAAGCATATTTCCACAAAGCCACTGATGAAAAGGAAATGTGAAGTAAAGCTCTTTGGATGGGAAAGGAGAAGAAACCTGCAGTTAAGAAAAATTATAGTTAGTACAAGCTTATTGTGAATAATAAAATAAAATAAATAAAAATTGTGAAAAATAAAAATATGGGGTTTTATAAGATGTTATTTCACTTAATCCTCACAATACTGTAGGAATCATTATCCTCATTTTGCAAATAAGTAAACAGGTTTAGAGAGTTAAGGACTTTTCCTAAGGTTACATGGTGATGAAACAGTGGAGCTGAGATTCTGTTCTAGGTTTCTCTCACACAGGATCTAAACTTTTCACCACTATTGTTGAGAGAAAAGATTCCAGAATGGTTCATCTATTTGTAATGAAAGATAATTATGAATAATACCAAGCATAGTATTCATATTATTTATGACATATTTTAATATTTATGATAATATTCGGTGAAAAATGGAGAATATAATACTATAACAGTAAAAAACATGAGAAAACCGCAGAAGAAAATATAGAAAAAACAATATGTAATAAATGAGGGGGGCTCCCCAAAAACCTGGAATTTTTTTTTTAATTGTGACTTTATTCTTACATGTCTAAATATGTCACCTTCAAAGTACTCTCTGTTTGATGTAATACAGCTATTGAGACACTTTTTCCACTGCTCAAAACAGTTTTTGAACTTGTCAATTTTGATGCCTTTTAGTGCTTCTGCCATTTTTTGTTACACCTCTTCCACATAAGCAAAATATTTCCCTTTGAGGACTTTTTCATCCAGGGAAACAACAACCAAAAAAAGTCATTCAAGGCAAGATCAGGTGAAGAGGGAGGATAAGGCACACCATTTTAGGTCAAAAGTTGCTGAATACCCAGTGCGTTGTGGGCAGGTGCACATGTAAATCACCTGTAAATCATGAAATGGGCAGGTGCACATGTAAATCATGAAATAGGCAAAGGCATTGAAAGAATCTATACACACACACACACACACACACACACACACACACACACACACACACACACACACAAAATCACTGAAGCTGAATGCATCCTGTCACAACAATGTTAGCTGGTACACTGATGCCTATGGGTTCCTAGAACACTTACCTAGTGGGGGAAGTCTGTACTACAAGGAGTTCCCTCTCCAAAAAATAATTCCGTTTTTTGAAGGAGTCCCCCTTGTATATGTATATCAAAATACCACATTGTATACTATGAATATATACAATTTTTATTTGTCACTTCAACCTCAATAAAGCTGGGGGAGGAAACTATGTGTGCGTGATGAGGTTTTGGGTGATTTTATTTTTCTACATTTTGTGCTTGTGGTAATATTAAATTTGGCAATTAAAAAAATATATATAAAGAGAAGGACACAGCAGACTGGAAGTCAAGGAAATCAGTTTTGGGTCAGTTGATTCCCTTGTGACTTAGCTCTCTGGACTTCAATTTTTCATGTGTAAATTTATATTACCAGCCAGTAGTTATTAAGCAAGTACTATGTTCCAGGCATGTTTACAAATGAAACAAAACTTAAATCTCCCTACAGTTCTCTAAGGAAGGTGTCATTATAGCCATTCTACAGTTGGGGAAATTAAGGTTCAGAGAGGATGAATAAGAAAGTCAGTAGAGAGCTTCAGATATGGCTTTGAATCTTGGCTTCCTTCTTACAAGTTAACTGGCTATGGGAAAGCTACTATCTCAGAGTCTCCATAATTTCCGCCTGCCGGGGTTCTTGTGAAAAGTAAATGTGATCTTGTCTATCATGCCTTTGGCACAGAATACAGTATAGTCGTATCTGTGGGGAATTGTTCCAGGACTCCCCACCGATACCAAAATCTGTAGATGCTCAAGTCTCTGATATAAAATGGTGTAGTATTTGCATTTAATCTACACATATCCTCATATATACTTTGAATCATCTCTAGATTACTTATAATACCTATACAATGTAAATGCTTTGTAAACAGTTGTTATACTGTATTGTTTAGAAAATAATGACCAGACAAAAATCTGTATGTGGTAAGTACAGATACAATTTTTTTCTCCAAATATTTTCAATCTAAGGTTGGTGAATCCAAGGATGTGGAACCTACAGCTACAGAGGGTTGACTGTACTTGATGAATGGTAACTACTATCAATACAAAGCAACTTGCAAAAGGTTTTGCAAACTGGGACAAAGCAAAATAGGAATTTAATTTTAGGGCTGTATGAGAGCAAAGTCTAGGCTCTTTTCCCCATGAGGTGCTCCTGTAGCATGCTCTGTCCTGTCTTCCAGGTCTAACAGTTTATGATTCTAACATTTTCAGCTCTGCTTTTGAAATAATAGTTGAAAAACAAAGACACATGTTTTGTTTATTTCTTTCTATTTATAAAAAAGTGTCCATTGCCAAAGGCCTTGGACTCAAGGCCAGCCCCTTATTTATATTTATCTGAGTATGTGACACGTGTGGATAAGAACACTCCAACCCCATCTGGAAAGTACCCTTGTGTGTGGATCCCAGGATAGGGGGCTAGGGACTGGTCCACAGATTGGAGATTTTGTTACTGCCTGGGACTGAGCTCATACCAGGCAGGCTGTGTTTAAATAAGCTACTTGTCAGAAGGTTATAAAACATTGCTACCCTCTACCGGAGCCCAGCAGGTTGAGGCTGCAGCGGCCGGGAACAGCCACTGCACTCCAGTCTGGGTGACAGAGTGAGACTCCAACTCAAAAAAAAAAAAAAAAGTTTTTTTCTTTTTAAACACTGAAGGAATACTGTATTATGTTTAAGATCTTTGTAGAACAAGAAATCTTAAGGGAGTTGGTTTTATGCATTGGTGTAGTTTGCCTCTTCTCTCTAGGTTTACTTCCTGAATGTTTTTCTACTGTGCAGAAAGATTAAGTTACTGCTGAGTGAATAATGTAATCTTTCATTCATGCTGCACATTTTTTAATGTTTTTATGGTGATTGTCAGTATTTTGTTAAATCACATAAAACATTTTAGAAAGGGAGAGAGAAGAGTTTATGGAACACTAGGATTCTGTCACACCCACAGCATCCTTTTTTGAGAACGGTGGTCCAAACCAGTTCTTTCCTACATAAAGTTACTCGAGTATTCTTTGAGTGAAACTGACCCTGATATACTGACCAAAGCTGATTAGACCAGGAATTGGTGTCCAAGCCAAAAACAATCATGTGGAAGTTGGGTATGCAGGAGGTTAACAGTCTCTGACAGAGTTTGTTGTGAAACTCTGCCCAACCGGCAGAGTCTGTTGGTTGGGGATAAACTGATAATGAAGGGTAGTAATGCTCTGTGTCAGGAGCTGTTGTGCCACAAAGCCCGGCATAGAGCCATGGCGGGGAGGTCCAGGAATTCAGAGTACAGCTAGGGACACGGAGGATGAACTCCACTCCCACGGGCAAGCTGGTAATCTGAGTGCTTCTTCTCCTAGCAAACTTGAAGTACTATTGACCCTAATAAATAATTTAATCAAGTCCCTTCTTACAGACGAGGAAAACTGAGGCCCAGAAGACAAAATGGCCACACGGTTAATTACTAGCATTGGGGGGTGGAGGAGCCCAGATTTCTTGATTCTTCCAAGTTACAGTGCTGTCCCATGTTTTGATTTGCTGTGGTGATCATATAAGCAAGCTTTGGAAGACACAGATTAATATTTTTATTAATTTTAATTTATCCTATATGAATCGATTTAATACCTGCTAAATGGCTAGAACTGAGCTAAGTATTAAGGGGAAAATAAAGAAAAAATATAGGCCTTACCCTCCAGTCTTTTATAATTTGAGGAACCACACACATCAAACTATTTTATAATTAAGTGACAATGTGAGTAAATAGAATGATGGGATTAGGGCTATATTTGCTGCAGAGGATAAAAAAGACAATTCTTTTCTGAGTACTAAATCATTGGATTGGCAGTGGTTGACTAGTGTGATGCATGGAAATGGACTCAGAGGAAGAAAAACTGGATGAAGTGGGATTGATTGGTAATGCCTGCCCTGTGGATCCTGGGAGCATGTGTACTGAGTTGTTGTCAGGTTTCTAACAAAGGTGGATCCATTTTACATAGACACAGAGTTGGACACACACACTCCTGATGCAAGGAATTGCCTGAGCAAAGACTTGAGAATGAGTGGTATATTTGAAGGATAGTGGGGAGACTGAACCGGCTGAATCAAGAATGGGGACAGATAGTAGAATGACAAGTGATAAGTAGACCACTGATTTTACCCTATGACAAGGCCAGTGTTTGTGAAATGAAGGCGCCAGTTTAACTCCACCACTCCTCAGGGGTGGTGCATGTTGGGGGCTTGAAGCAGGGATGGGGTGGGGTGTGGTAGGGCAGATGAGACTCTGGTCACAGCTCACCCCTACCTGCTTCTACAATATAACATGAGTTTATCTGTTTTACCATTGAGACTTTGCATAATAACATTTTTTGCCTTTGAATAAAGTTTCTTGCTTGAATAAAACAAGTTTGAAAATCATTGCTATAAGCGATGGAGGGTCTCTAGAGATTTTTGATTTCATGAATTTGATGGCTTAGGAAGATGACTTCGTTTGTAGATTGGATCCAAGAGGGGTATTAGGGTACTGTTGCAATTTTCAAATGTGAGAAGATAGAACTCTGATTTAGGATTAAGACAATTGTACCACAGCAGAGATGATTAGGAATAAGAACCATTTCAGGGGCACAGTCAGGGAGGGAAAAGTAGTCTTTATTCAAGGAAATAAATAATACATAAAATAAAATTTTGTTTATATCAGAAATTTGAACCCTATCAAATTAATTTATCTTCTAGGCTATACATTTTATGAGGGTAAAGACTTATCCCTGTCTTGTTTATCTGGTGCCTAGGACATAATAGTAGTCAGTATATTTGTTCCCTAAACAAACAAACAGAAGTCATATAAAACCATTAGGCTGATTTCTGCTGCATAAAGGGAAGTCTTGGCCTAAAATTGGCTTACACACTAAAGACATTTATTATTTCACATACCTGAAAGAGCAGAGGTAGAATAGGTTCCAGGCTCAGCACAAGCAGCAGCTGAGTGACATCATCAGGGACCCAAGCGCTTGCCCTCTCTCCACTCAGTACCCTTGGCATTCGTTTTGTCTTGAGACTGATGCTCCTCATGTTGCAGAATGGCTGCCTGTGGTGATCCCACTGCATGCTTCCTTGTTTAAGGACAGCAGAATGGAAAGGGACACTTTCTCCTAAACATACATCTTTAATTCCCATTTCCCTCCTCACCCCGTAATCAGCCAAAAGAATGCCTAGTATTGATTGGCTGAGCTCAAATCTGGTCTTACCCTGGAACTAGTACTGGGATCACTTCCTCTGAGTAGTGGGGGAGGGAAGGATAGATACAAGAACAAAATTGGAGTCTAATAGAAAGAAATAAGGGAGACTGGGTGCTGAGTTGAGCACACTTGTCACTTAACGTGTGTCTTGAGGACCAGCAGCCTCAGCATCACCTGGGTCCTTACTGGAGATGTGAAATCTTAGGGCTCTCCTCAGGCCCACAAAATCAGAGTCTGCATTTTAACAAGATTCCCCAGGTGATTCATATGCAAGTAACATTTGAGAAGCACTACTCCATATCATAAAACTTTAATCCTCTTGTGGCCCTTTGCCTGGCGTGTAGAGCAAGTGAACATTCATCTTCCTCTTCTTCAAGACATAGGTGTGAAGAATCAACCTCAGCTCCATAACTCCTGAGCTCCCATAGCATTTTGTTTCTACTTCTATTATTTATTTTTATTCCATCTTATTGCATTTAATTGTTTAAATTTTCTTAGGATCCCCAAGCACTTAGCTTAATACTTGGTATTAAAAGATACTCCATGAGTTCCTATCTATTCATTCATTTATTCAACAGATTTCTATCCAATACCTATGATGCTTCGTATTATTCTAGATGCTGGGAACACAACAGACAGGTCCTCTACTTCATGGAACCTATGTGCTAGTCAGGGGAGCAAGGTATTTTAAATGACATTATTTGTATATATATACTTATGGAGTGAATGAACGAATTAGTTCAACAGATGTTTACTGAGTACCTACTCTGTGTCAGACACTGTTCTAGCCACTGGGATGACATCAGTGAATAGAAACAGACACAAAGCCCCGACTTCAGTGATGCTTACATTCTAGTGGAGGTTAGGAAGGACTGATAAATAATAAATAGATAAGTAAATTATGTAGCATATTAGGAAACAATAAATGCCATGAAACAGTTTAAGAGGGAATCAAGAAAGCAGGATCTGTGGAGTTGCAGGTTTATAAGGGGTAGTCAAAGTGGGCCTCATTGAGAAGGTGACAGTTCTAATAGGAGGAGTGAAATTTTATTTTTTGTTTTATTTCTTTTTGAATCTCACCCTGTTGCCCAGGCTGGAGTGGAGTGGCATGATCACAGCTACTGGAACCTTGGCCTCCTGGGCTCAGGTGATCTTTCTGCCTCAGCCTTCCAAGTAGCTGGAACTACAGGCATGCACTACCATACTTGGCTCATTTTTTAAAAAAAATTATTGTAGCAACAAGGTCTCACCAAGTTGCCCAGGATGGTCTCAAACCCTTGGGCTCAGACAATCCTCTCATACTGGGATTATAGGCATGAGCAACCACACCCAGAGAAATTTTCTGACATGTGACCAGGAGAATGATGATGTGGTAAGGATGCTACAGCTGTGGCTCAATTTTTGTTTGTTTGTTTTTGGAGGAAGGCAAGATTACAACTTAGTTTAGACTTTTTGAGTTAGTGCTCTTGGTGAGCTATCCAAAGGAAAGTATCCTATAGACTATGGAAACCGTGGACCTGGAGACTGCCTATGAGGCCAGGGTGGATTATTAGATTTAGCCATCATTAGTGTGGTGCCTAAATCTAAAAGTGAGAGCCATGATATAGAACTAGCTTACCAAGGAAAGGGCGGAGAAGAGGGGAGGAAACAGGGGCTCATGTCTAAGCCTTGGAAAACGCCTCTAATCATGGGGTGGGAGGAAGAAGATATTTTTGCCTTGGCCAGAAACATCACTGGGTGACTGATTGAGGTCATAGTAAAACAAACAAACACATTTTACATATTATCCTTCCTCTGTACTGATCTTAGATAAAAGACTACACTTGGGGCGGGTCATATATGAAGTATGGGCTGCTGAAATGTTAATACTTTTCTGAAAGGCTGTGATAAGCAAAAAATAGCCATAGTCATCTGTGTCTAGACAAGTTGAGTCAAACTGGCCAAGATGGATCAGTCCATCCAGTCTACTCTGCCTCGCCCTTTTAGCTTTTCCAGAGCATAGGCCTGGGAAGAGGGCACAGCCGTCAGGCCACCTCTGAGTGGGCCACTAGGCCAAGTGCCAGTATGTCACTGTCTAACCCATGAAGTGGAACAATTTTTTCATTGGTGGTAGACTCTGGGATGAAATCAGGGGCAAAAGTCAAGTTTGGGTTGCTATTTCTTTTTACCCATGAAGGACGCTTCTCTAACCTCTCCCAATCATATGTGTTCTTTCTTTCCTTTCTTGAGCCTTTTCCTCTTGGCTAACCATTGCCTTTATACTTTTGCCTGGTTTTTTAGAGCCAATTCTGCCTTTATTTTATTAACCTTCTCAGACATATTCTCAGAGAACTGTAGTAAGAAAAATCACACTGCAGTGTGAATTACCAACATTGATATGTTAATGAAAGATAAGACAATTACTGGAATTCACTTGTTCATCTATTCAACAAATATTTATTGAGTGATTATTATGTGACAAGCCTTGTGCTAAGTCCTAGAAATACAGTAGTGAATAAGTGACACTTCTGGCATTCATGAAATAATAGTCTAATTGAGTAAAAAATTAGATACTCAAATGGATAAAGCTTACACAGTAAGAAAATGCTTAAACAGGGACAAATTTAGGGTTATGTAGTCTTCAGGGACAAGAGTAAAAAAGAGAGCAGGGAGTGTTCCAAGCAGGGGGGCAGTGTGTACAAAAACAAGAATGAGGGACTAAGAAAAGGTGGGTGTACTGACAGGAAGGCAGTGGTAGGAAAGGTTGTGCAGTGATTGGCAATGGTCAGAGCATCAGGGCCTTGGGACCCTGTTAAGGAATCTGGACTTCATATGAGGGCTATGAGAAGCAAGCTAATGGCTTTAATCTGGGGATTGACATAATCAGACGTGCATCTTAGAAAGATCACATCCGTTGCAGTTGTAGTCTGGAGAACCGACTGGAGGCACAGAGACAAGTCAGGAGGCAGCTGTAGTCTAATCTTAGCAGGAGTCTACAGTGACCTGAACTATCCTACTGCCAGAGGCAATGAAGATAAAGGGACAGAGTCAAGAGCTATGAGGTAGGAATTTGTGATGGATTGAATGGGGTCAGGGAAGGAGAGAGAGAAGTCAAGGATGATTCTTAAGTCTCTGACTGGGATGGAAATACTCCCTAATAGTAGAATTGCAGGGATCTGTGACCTGGGTCTGTAGCATAGATTTTTTTGGGGGTGGAGTACATGCTTGTCACACTTAAAATCGTATTATGCAAACAGCTGCCTACCCCAAATATTTACCTTTAAGGATGGCTCTGGCACTCATTTTTACTTACTGGCATAGGGAGGTCTTTTGTCATGGTAGGAGAGGGAGTGTTTGTGACCTGAGTACTTTCAAAGTCTAGTGAAGGATCACAGAGTATTTCCTTGAATTATTCAGGTTATTGGCAATTTTCACCTAAATGGTGACTTGAATCCAACCCCTAGCCCTCACATTATGAAGTTTCACCTTTACGCAATCCCTTTTCCCTATGGATCCCATTCTTCCCACCTCCTGTTAATAGTGGAAGCAGTTGACAGCTGGAAGTCTTAACAGTGTGACATACTGAATTGAATTAGCTTTCTTTTAATACTGTTTATATCTGAGCACTGTGTATCTCTCTCTCTCTCTCTCTCTCTCTCTCTCTCTCACACACACACGCACACACACAGCTTTATTTAAAAATAAAATATGCACAGCTTACAAAACTTTTAACAAAATTCCAGGGAACTAAATTGCAATCCCTGCTAAGTATATATTGAGAGTGCTATATTAGAGATATATAGATTATATACATCTAAAGGAATCATTAATCATTATTAATTACGTTTTCTAAAAATCCTCCTTATAATTTATAATGTAACAAAGGATGGTTAATGTTGTACATCAAGAGTACTATGGCCATACATGAGAATATTTAACAAAGCAATGAGATTTAAAAAGATGCTTTTTATCAAACTCTTCAGGAACGTTCCTCTAAGTGAATTAAGTCTCTATTTTTCCCGGGGCTGCCAGCACTTTCTTTGGCCAATACAACAGCTGCACCATGCGGTGCTGAGCTGCAAAAGGCGCAGTGCGTGGCTGTGGTTGCTGCCCTGGCCCTGGCAGGCTGACCTTCAGATCTCAGCTGGCACATTTAAGAATGGTTAGGAAGCCAGGTTTTTCACTTGTGCAACAGGATGTAAACCCATTTACTCTCAGCAGTCCCTGTTAGCTGAATAAAGGGCATTTGTAAGTTGGACAGCCATCTTTCAAGTTAGGCCTCTTCGTTGCTGGCATTGATAATTGGGCTCAAGGCTAAGACAATAAAATAAACTCATTCTTCAATTCAAGGACAAACACGATGCTGAGCTGAGTGGCATTTTAGAAGATGTATCTTTACCAAAACAATGGTTTATCTGTATATCTGTGTTTCCAGAAAATGGATTGTTGTGAACCCTGACCTAAACTCCTAAAGGATTTCACGTCTCTGGAACTAGAAAAAGACTGGTTTTATAGGTGTTTTCTTTTCTTCTTTAAGAGATTCTATTTGCTGAATTATGTGTTATACCCAGGCCTGTGGTGGAAGAGGGTAGGTTTGTGAATTAGGAAAGTCTAGTGAGAACTTCTGTTTATGTGACCCCTGGTGGCTGGTGGGAGTGATTGGTGTGCCTAAACAATTTTTCTTAAAAGTTAGTTTCCTTTTAATAACAGACCAGCTGATTGATACATAGGGTCTGTTTCCTAAGATTCCCTCCTTGCTTGCCGTCACATAGACAAGGTAGATAGCAAAGTAAATAAATGGATCTACATTCATTAGTTTATTACCCAAGTACTATAATTGAAGGTGGTTGTGGCCATTTGGTTGCCCAATTTTGACTGCCTGTCTTGGTAATGTACTAAAAAAGGGGAGAGGAGGAATTCCTGAGTTGGGGATTTGAGCAGAAGAATTATATCTTTGCCGATGCAGGGAAAGCAACAAGGTAGAAGTCAGTGAAGAAATCTGTGTGAATCAGAATCAAGTTGGCGTCCCTGTTCCTTACCGAGCACGTGTCCCATTTTACTGCAACAATGGCAAGAGCACTGGAGTAGGGGCCCTGGCATCTGGTTACTTTGCCCCAGCACAACCATGGATTCACTGGGAGACGTTGCACAAATTGATTCTCTCTAAACCAAATTTCCTCAGGTGGAAGATGAAAGTGTTAGATCAGACAGTGCCAGCTTCTGGATCATCCAGAACTAGTTGCTTTGCCTTTCACTCTTCCCAATGCTGCTTGAGAAGTCTAGGGTCTTCTTGTTGTGGGTATTGCTAGTTCAAAGCCTATAGGAATCAGTAACTGTGTGCCTGCTTCCTCTACAGATTTGGAATTGGCCATGTAGCTCATTTTCAGTAATGGTTCTTAAAGCGGGATCTGGAACCAGTGGAACTTGTTAGACATGCATATTCTTGGGACCTGTGGAATCAGAGATTGTGGAGAGAGGTGATTCTGATGCATGCTAACATTTAAGAACCAGTGATCTAAATGAAGTATTAATGCATACGTTGAGTATAAAAACATTGAACTCTTGTTCTAGTATGCTTTGCTGATCCTGGCATAGTCTAGCAGTTTGATATTTTTATCTTTAAAAACATGCCCAAGGACACTGGTGATAAGATGAAATTTGAAATGAGCTGAGTCAACTCTGTATGTCAAAATGTTGTCACATTTAGACATTTCTGCTTTTTTTTTTTTTGGACAATTTACAGAGTGGTTTAAAACATAGCCCCAGGCCTGAGCAAAGAGGATTCTGGGAAATGTAGTTTATTTATTTATTATAGGAGTGCTCTGTTAAGGGACAGGGGGTGGGGGGGGGTGGTCTGGGAACTGTCTCCCTGGAGAAGTATGAAGTTTTCCAGGGCACTTCATGAGAGAGCCATTTCTGCTGTTGCTGGCAGCAGCTCTCGGGTAAAAGCCCACTGCATTTTATCTTTGCGTGTTTGTTTGTTCTGCTTGTTGAACACTGGCTTTCATACCATCTTGTTCTGTAATTCAAAACTGACTTTTTAATTAGGTCTGAAAAGGAATGGTTCCCAGGCAATTCCTTCATGATACTGGTAAAGACAGTTGTGTTTGCTTTGACTTGTTTTGATGTAATTTGTCGGGGAGGGCTGCAGGGTTGCTCTGTTTTAAGTTATACTGGACTGGTCTTTCCCCCATGTGTTTGTAGTGGGAGGGGATGGGGCCAAATTCTGCTCTTGGGAACTTTTTGTGGATGAGCAGAAGATGCTGGCAGACTTTTCCCTTTCATTTTTGGACCGTAAACTCTGAATTGGTTTATGTGTTTAAGACCACCTGGCTCAAGTTTAGCTGTTTGGCCAGAGGAAAAGGTTTAACCAGCTAAATTACAGGGGCCATGGAGATGGCTGAGAGAGCAGACTGAAAACAATGACTGGTGGGCTAATTCAAAGTTTCCCTTTTCAGATTCTACCCAACAGAGACCTGAGACGTTCTAGTTCGTTTGTTTACTTAAAAACTGGGGTTCAAACCTAACTTTTCATTAGAGAAAACTTTTTCTTTTTTTAGTTGGGGGTCTCACTCTGTCGCCCAGGCTGGAGTGCAGTGGCACGAGCATGGCTCACTGCAGCCTCGGCCTCCTTGGCTCAGACATTCCTAATGTCAGCCTCCTATGTAGTTGAGACTACAGGTACATGCTACCACACCCGGCCAATTTTTTTTTTATAATGTTTTGTGGAGACGAAGTCTTGCTGTGTTGCCTAGGCTTGTCTAGAACTTCTGGGCTCAAGCAATCTTCCCACCTCAGCCTCCTAAAATGCTGGGATTATAGATGTGAGCCACTGCAGCCAACCTCAATAGAGAAAATTATTACTGCATTTAAAAATTCTTTTTTGCGAGGGGGCACACATCATCAACAGGGGTACCTGCACGATGAATGTTTGTATAAACAACCCTGAATTGTACCCCACAATTTGAAAATAAAATAAATTTTTAAAAAATTCTTTTTTTGCTTCAACATCTGGGTGTGGGACTACCAGAGATTCAGGCCCCATCTGGCAGGACCTTGGCTCCCCAGCACTGGCTTCTACCAGAGCAATTCTCCATTGTTTTGATTGTTTACCCTTTCACTTAAGATTTCCTCTGGAGAAAATGGTCCACTGCTTTTAAAAGTTTGAAAACCACTGATTTAGACTAGGGGTGTTCAGCCTAGCCCTTGCCCTATAAATCGAGTTTACCTACCTGTTAGTGCGCAAAGCAAGCCTCAGACTCTGGAGACACTGGTGACCTTCCTCGGCCCCTGCACTCTGTTTGCCTTTTCCTGATAGCTCAGACTTTAAATCCACCTCTAGCCTCGGATTCCATCATCCCCTGCTTCTCCCCTAGCATGCAGATACTCACTCTGGTCCCCAACTGTCTGGCATCTAGAGACATTGCCAAGCACCTGCCACAAAGACAGAAAAGCCAACGAACACCTCGAGCCATTCGGTCTTTGTAAGTACTTGACTTTGTAATAATTTGTCCTGACCTACATAATAGGTCTTCTTCTTAGTGTCCTTGTCCGGAATGGAGTCATCTCTGCTGACTGCTCCTTACCTTGCCCTGGAGTCATCTCTGTTATTACAGTTTCAGAGAAACTGACTATAAATAGCTCTCTCTTGCCCATCTGTTTTCCAGTTTCTATATTTTTATAATCATCTCTTGATTTCCATGGTCTCATACTGGTGTGTTGTGTGTACTTTTATGTTCATAAAGTTTTTATTTCTTTACTCCATTTAGTGGGATTTTAGAAGGAAATGAATGTAAACATGTATGCTGAATCTGTTTTTACTAGAAATCACTTGTATTGCTTAAAACCCCTTTTTATTTTGAAGTCATTCTAGATTCACAAGAAGTTGCAAACATTCAGGTTGAATATCTTTTATCCAAAATGCTTAGGGAGACTGATGTGGGAAAATCACTTAAGCCTAGGAGTTCAGGACTAGCCTGGGCAATACAGTGAGACCTCATCTCAACAAAGAAATACAAAATTTAGCCAGACATGGTGGCACTCACCTGTAGCTCCAGCTACTCAGGAGAAAGAGGTGGAAGGATCGCTTGAGCCTAGGAGGTTGAGGCTGCTGTGAGCCGTGCTCGTGTCACTTTACTCTAGCCTTGGCGACAGAGTGAGACCCTATCTCAAAATGCTTAGGGCCGGAAGTGTTTTGGATTTTTTCAGATATTGGAATATTTTCATTATAATTACTGGTTGAGTATTTCTAACCTAAAAATCTGAAATTCTCCAATAAGTGTTTCCTTTGAGCATCATGTTGATGTTTCTCATTAGGGATGCACAACTTGTGGTAGAGAGGTTTCGTGTGCCACTCAGCCAGCTTGCCCCAGGGGTAAGATCTTACCTAGCTATAGTACAATATCAAAATTAGGAAGTTGACATTGGTACAGTACACAGGTCTTATTTCCGTTTTACCAGTCCTACATGAAGTTGTATGTGTGTGTATATGAGCATAGTTCTGTGCAGTCCTATCAGACGTAGATTAATGTAACCACCACCAACAATCAAGATCCAGAACTGGCCGGGCTTGGTGGCTCAGCCTATAATCCCAACACTTTGGGAGGCCGAGGCAAGTGGATTGCCTGAGCCTGTGGGTTCAAGACCAGCCCAGGCAACTTGGCGAGACCTTGTCTCTACAAAAAAAAAAAAAAAAATCATCCAGGCATGGTAGTGCATGCCTGTAGGTCTAGCTACTCAGAAGGCTGAGGCCAAAGGATCATCAGAGCCCAGCAGGTTGATGCTGGGGTGGCCATGAGTGTGCCACTGCACTCCAGCCTGGGTGACATAGTGAGACTCCAACTCAACAACAACAAAAAAATCCAGAACTGTTCATGACATTACCTTCTCTTTACTCTCAACCTCTGGAAATCATTCATCTGTTCTCCATTTCTATAATTGTGTCATTTTTGAGAATGTTATCTAAATGGAATAAAAAAATACTGTATATAACCTTCACATAGTGGTATATATTTTTCCCCACTCAGCATAATTCCTTCAAGATCCATGTGAGTTGTGCATATCAATAGCTTGTTTCTTCTTCCTGCTGGTTGTATTTCATGGTATAGATATACAACAGTTCATCTAACCATTTCTTCAACTGAAGGACATTAAAATTGTTTCCAAATTTTCCTGTTACAAACATTGCTTTTCTAATAAAAAAAAAACCTAAACATAAAATTAAAAGAAGCACCACAAATATTGAAGATGACACCATTGTTACTGTTTATTCTTTTAGTTATTTTTATCTATCACAGATAGTGATCATTATTACATATAATTGAAATATATTATTTTGTTCAATATATTGGTTTATAGTAATAATAAGAAATCATGCTTTTATTATCTTTTAAAACCAAACCGACTTCTAGAACTTTTAGTTAAATCCTAGCATAGAAAAGTGATTCACTGTTTATTATTATAGTTATTCATTATATATTTTTCCTCTAATTTTTAAATTTTAGGGGGTACAAATATTTTGGTTACCTAGTTGCACTGTATAGTGGTGAAGAAGTCTGGACTGTAAGTGTACCCACCACTCCCACCTATGCACATTGTACCCAAGAGGTGATATTTCACCTCTCCATCCCTTTCTCTCGCCCTCTTTTGAGTCTCCAGTGTCTATTATGCCATTCTCTATAACTTTGCAGATCCTTAGTTTAGCTCTCGCTTATCAGTGAGAACATGTGGTCTTTGATTTTCTGTTCTTGTGTTAGTTCACTTAGGATGATGTTCTCCAATTCCATTCAAATTGCTGCAAAAGACATTTTTTCATTCTTTTTGATGGCTGAATAGTGTTCCATAATGTATATATACCACATTTTCATTATCCACTGATTGGGCTGATGGGCATTAAGGTTGACTCCACATCTTTGCAGTTGTGAATTGTGCTGCGATGAACATGCAGGTACAAGTGTCTTTTTTAATATAACAGCCTCTGTTCCTTTTTTGTAGATACCTAGCGGTGGGATTGCTGGGTCAAATGGCAGACCTATTTTTAGTTGGTTGAGAAATCTTCATATCATTTTCCATTGAGGTTATACTAATTTACACTCCCACCAACAGTGTATAAGTGTTCCCTTTTCTCCACACCAGCATCTATTGTTTTTTTATTTTTTTAATAATGGCCATTCTGACTGGTGTAGGGTGGTATCTCATTGTGGTTTTAATTTGCATTTCTCTGACAATAAGTTATGTTGAACATTTTAAATGTTTTTTAGCTATTTGTATATCTTCTTTTCAGAGATGTCTGTTCATGTCCTTTCCCCACTTTTTAATGGGGTTATTTGCTTTTTGCTTGTTGATTTGAGTTCTTTGTAGATTCTGGGTGTTAGTCCTTTGTTAGATGTATAGTTTGTGAATATCTTCTCTCATTCTATAGGTTGCCTATTTGCTCTGTTATTTCTTTTGCTGTGCAGACACTTTTTAGTTTAAATAAGTCTCATTTATTTTTGTTTTTGTTGCATTTGCTTTTGGGGTTTTAGTCATAATTTATTTGCGAAGCTCAATATCCAGAAGACTTTTCCTAGGTTTTCTTCTATGATTTTTTTAATGGTTTTAGGTCCAACATTTAAGTCTTTAATCTATTTTGAGTTAATTTTTGTATATGGGGAGCGATAAAGATCAAGTTTCATTTTTCAGCATGTAGCTATCCAATTTTCCCAGCACCATTTGTTAAATAAGGTGTCCTTCCCTTTGTTATGTTTTTGTCCACTTTGCCAAAGATCAGTCAGTTGTAGGTATCTGAGTTTATTTCTGGATTCTCTATTCTGTTCCATTGGTCCATATGCCTGCTCTTGTACCAGTACCATGCTGTTTTGGTTACTATAGCCATATAGTATAATTTGAAGTCAGGTAACGTGATGCCTTCAGCTTTGTTCTTTTTGTTTAGGGTTGCTTTGGTTATTCTGGCTCTTTTTTGGTTCCATATGAATTTTAGAATTGTTTTTTCTGATTCTGTGAAAAATGATAAGGATTGCATTGAATCTGTAGATAACTCTGAGTAATATAGTCATTTTAACAAGGTTGATTCTTCCTATTCATGAATGTTTCTCCATTTATTTGTATCCTCTACAATTTCTTTCTTCAGTGTTTTGTAGTTCTCCTTGTAGGGATCTTTTGCCTCCTTGATTAAATATATCCCTAGGTATTTTAGCTTTTTGGCTACTATTTTAAGTGGAATTGAGTTCTTGATTGGAATTTTAGCTTGGTTGATATTGGTGTATAGCAGTGCTACTGATTTGTGTGTGTTGATTTTGTATCCTGAAACTTTACCAAATTGATTTATCAAGTCTAGGAGTCTTTAGGAGTTTCTAGATGTAAGATCATATTGTCAGCATACAGAGATAGTTTGATTTCTTCTTTTCCAATCTGTTTACCCTTTATCTCTTTCTCTTGCCTGATTGTTCTGACTAGTACTTCCATCGCTATGTTGAGTAGTAGTGGTGAAAGTGAGCATCTTTGTCCTTTTCCAGTTCTGACAGGGAATGCATTAAGCTTTTCTCCGTTTAGGATGACATTGGCTATGGGTTTATTATATATGACTTTTATTATTTTGAGGAATGTTTCCTCAATGCCTCTTTTGTTGAGTGTTTTAATCATGAAGGGATGCTGGATTTATCAGATGGTTTTTCTGTCTTTTGAAATGATCATATAATTTTTTTTTCCAATTCTGTTTATGTAATGAATCATGTTTATTGACTTGCAGATGTTGAACCACCCTTGAATTCCTAGGTTAAAACCCACTTGATCGTGGTAGATTATTTTTTTATGTGCTATTGAATTCAGTTTGCTAATATTTTGTTGAGGGTTTGTTGTGTCTTTTCCTGGCTTTGGTATCAGGGTGATACTGACTTTGTAGAATGAGTTAGAGAGAATTCCCTCCTCTCCAGTCTTACGGAGTAGCTTTAGTAAAATTAGTACCAGTTCTTCTTTGACAGTCTGGTAGAATTTGGTAGTGAGTCCATCAGGTCCTGGACTTTTTTTGTTGGAGATTTTTAATTACTATTTCAATCTTGCTACTTGTTATTGGACCAATCACTACTCTTATAAAAGAGCAAAAATAGTTTGCCTTCAGTATTGCTAGTCCAGGGCAAGTTCTTGATATGAAACCTCCTTTACTCACCACTAAACGTAAACTGTGCCCTCTTTAAATCAGTGCACATCTGTGATGTGGCAAGGAGGTAGGCCTGGTCTTGGTTCAGTTAGTTACCTAGTGATTTTATACACTTGGAAGAACAGGCTCTGGTATGTTGCAAGAAATTTGTTCATGTCCCTAAGGCCATTCTCCATAATGATATGGTCAGTTACAATGACTTATAGGTGATTTGGCTGACACATTCCTCACTGTTAATTGGGCAATTCGTTTGCTTGAGATTTATTTAATCTTTTTTTACATACACATGCCCATCCACTCAGGGAACTTGGAAGATGGTATTGGAGTAGTCTGAGTTTTTAGGAAAAAATAGTTCTTTTAACAGTGGTTCCCAGCATCACAAAATGTTTTTAAAGGATTTATTTATTCATTTATTTAGTCAATAAATATTCATCGAACGTGTAAAATGTGCCAGATACTATTTTACGTACTACAATTACAGTGGTAGCCAACAAAATCCCAGCATAGTTTCTGCCCACATGAAGCTCATATTCTCTTTTTTTGAGTAGACGTCTCACTCCATTGCCCAGGTTGGAGTGTGGTGGCATGCTTATGGCTACCGCGGCCTCGACCTGCTGGCCTCAGCCAATCCTGCTATCTCAGTCTTCCAAGTAGCTGGAACCACAGGCATGTGCCACCATGCCTGACCGATTTTTTGGTTTATTGTAGAGACAAGGTCTGGTCTCAAACTCCTGGACTCAGGGCTACTGTAGAGACGAGGCTGGTTTCAAATCCCTGGACTCAGGCAATTCTCCAGTCTCCACCTCCCTAAGTGCTAGGATTACAAATGTGAGCCACCGTACCTGACTGAAGCTCATATTCTAATGGAAGAGTCAAATTAATCAACTAACCACAAAGATAAATAAATGAGAAATTACTGCTGGGATGCATCCTACATAGGAGAGGCACACAGTTCTTTGAAATTGTATAATGACCTAATCACCTCCCTAAAGGCCCTACCTCCTGATGCCATCATCTTGGGGGTTAGTATTTCAACATATGAATTTTAAGGGGACATAAGCATTCAGTTCATTGTAATCCTGGTCCAAAAAAATAAAATTAGTGAGACAGCTGGAAAAATTTAAATAAGGTCTGTAGAGATACTGTTATTGTATTAATGTTAATTTGCTAATTTTTATAAATTATATTGTGGTTATGTAACATGTTAACATTTGGAGAATCTGGGAATTTGTTATATTTGCAACCTTAGAAAAATCTGAAATTACCACAAAATGGGAAGGGTTTCAAATAAAAAATACAAGGCCGGGCGTGGTGGCTCAAACCTGTAATCCCAGCACTTTGGGAGACCAAGGCGAGAGAATTTCCTGAGTTCAGGGGTTCGAGACCAACCCGGGCACCTTGGTGAGACCTCATCTCTACAATAAATCAAAAAATCAGCCAGGCATGGTAGCACGTGCCTGTGGTTCCAAATACTTGGAAGGCTGAGGCGGAAGGATCACCTGAGCCCAGCAGGTCGAGGCTGTGGTGGCCGTGAATGTGCCACTGCTCTCCAGCCTGGGCAACAGAATAAGACTTCAACTCAAAATAAATAAATAAATACAAATAAAGATTTAAAAAAAGGTCTTCCTGAGCAAGTACCCAGAGCAATAAGTAAAAATAGGCCCACATCCTAGAACATCATTCTGAAATTTCAGAGTGCCAGTGATAATGAAATATCCTGAAGGCTTTCAAAGCCCACGGGTTTGAGACCCACCTGGGCAGGCGAGACCTCATCTCTACAATAAATCAAAAAGTTAGCCGGGCGTGGTAGCGTGCGCCTGTTGTTCCAGCTACGTGGAAGGCTGAGGTGGAACGATCGCCGGAGCCCAGCAGGTTGAGGCTGCAGTGGCTGGGAGCAGCCACTGCACTCCAGTCTGGGCAACAGAGTGAGACTCCAACTCAAAAAAAACCCAAAAAACGAAAACAACAGACTTTAAATTAACAATAGTGAAAAAAGACAAAGAAGGTTATTATATAATGATAAAGGTACCAATGTAACAAGAAGATATAATAATTTTAAATGTATAGGTACCAAACACCAGAGCTCCTAGCTTTATAAAACAAATTCTGCTAGACCCAAGAAAAGAGATAGATAGCAATACAATAATAGTGGGAGACTTCAACACTCCACTGACAGCAATAAACAGATCATCAACACAAAAAGTCAACAAAGAAACACTGGAGTTAAACTAGACCCTAGAGCAAACGTATCTATAGAACATTCCACCCAAAACTACAGAATATACATTTTTTTCATCAGCACATGGACTATTCTCCAAGATAGACAATATGATAGGCCACAAATCAAGTCTCAGTAAATTCAAAAAAATTTTAATCATATCAAGCACATTCTCAGATCACAATGAAATGATACTAGAAATTAACTCCAAGATGAACTCTCAAAAGCAAACAAATACATAGAAATTAAACAATCTGCTCTTGAATGATCTTTGGGTCTACAATGAAATCAAGATGAAAATTTTAAAACTCCTTGAAATGAATGACCACAATGACACCAATTGTCAAAACCTTTGGGACACAGTCAAAATTGTGCTCAGAGGAAAATTTATAGTGCTTAAGGTTTACATTAAAAAGACTGAAAGATCACATATTGACAACCTAACATCATACCTCAAGGAACTAAAAAAAAAAAAAAAAAAATGAGCAAACCAAACCCAAAGCTAGCAGAAGAAAAGAAATAAAGAAGATCAGGGCAGAACTAAATGAAATTGAAACAAAAAATACAAAGGATCAACACAACAAAAAGTTGGTTATTTGTAAAGATAAACAAATTTGATAGACCACCTGCTAGAGTAACTAAGAAACAAAGAAGATTCAAATTAGTTCAATCAGAAATGAAAATGGAGGCATTCCAACTGATACCAGGGAAATATAAAAGGTCATCTAAGATTACTATGAACACCTCTATCCAAACTAGACAATCTAGAGGAAATGGATAAATTTTCGGAAACATACCTTGAATCAGGAACCCCCAACGTTGAATCAAGAAGAAATGGAAACTCTGAACAGACTAATAACAAGTAATGAAATTGAAACTGTAATTAAAAGTCTCTCCACAAAGAAAGTCCAGACCTGACAGATTCGCAGCTGAATACTACCAGTCTTTCCAAGAAGAACTAATACCAATCCTACTGAATCTATTCCAGAAGACTGAAATAGAGGGAATTCTCCTTAATTCATTCTATGAAGCCAGTATCACCCTGATATCAAAGCCAGGAAAAGACACAACAACAACAACAAAAAGAAAACTACTGACCAATATCTTTGATGAACATACATACAAAAATCCTCAACAAAATACTAGCAGACTGAGTTCAACAGCACACAAAAAATAATCCACCATGATCAAGTGGGCTTTATCCCAGGAATGTTCAACATATGCAAGTCAATAAATATGACCCACCACATAAACAGAATTAAAAACAAAAATAATATGATCGTTTCAACAGATGCAGAAAAAACATTTGATAAAATCCAGCATCCTTCATGATAAAAACCCTCAGTAAAATAGGCATAGAGGGAGAATCATATGGGCACAAAACTTATAATAGCATGATTGAAAACAAGAAGACATAGAAAAGTAGCCTTGGTGGTAAGGGCTCACTGACCTCATTCTTTACAGTAGCTAATAAGTGATATCTTGGAAGATTTCCTTTACCATGTCCCCACTGACTATCATGAGCTTGCAGGACTTAGTTGACACCTTGGGAAACTCCTGCTCTGCTCAGAATGACTCCTTTAAGCTGCTTTCTTGTTCTCCCCAACTCCTTCCCAACATGCAGAGGTTGTCCTTGGCAACCTTATTTAAATGTGACTCTGTCTCTCTGGCTTCAGTTGATAAGAGCAAGGAGTGAATTTTTTGTTTTGCTTTTTTTTGTTGTTATTATTTTCCTCCAAATGGGCCATTCAGTGTCCCTACTTCAGGAATCTGGAGGAAAGACTGAGAGATCCCTCTGAGTTAGATCATAAGTGAATGAAATGTTACAACTCATGGACAGTGACATTGCCAGGAATGCTTCTGTGTTATGAACTGAGCAGCCCTTTTGTCTTCAAAGGCAGAAGAAAGCAGCAGACAGCAAGAAGAAAGCATAAGCAAGACTGGTAAAGAAATGCCTGGCTACTATTCTTTCTTAGACCAGGCAACATGCCACGCATTGGGTTTCTTTAGATGTTTCAGTGCTCTTAAAATTATCCTTTTTATTTACATTAAATTAATGTACTACTTGGAACCAAAGGACTTCATTAACATAGAAGAGTGTTACGATTTACTTGCAGGTGTTTTAGCCTGACAGAGTGATCTAGATAGCTTAGATGTCATTTTGTAATATGCTTGTGCTTTCATTCTGAAGAACAAGCGTAGTCTAGAAGTAATGTGATGGGTGGTGGAGGCTGACCTCATCAAGAACCAATGAATGTGCATTGATTGGTGGTTTCCAAATTGGATAGTTAATCATCAGAATCACCTGGAGGCACTTTTTAAAACTACAGGTTCTGGACTCCCCTTTCACCTCAGCTGTGAAAGGAGAACGACTGAAGTTTAGAGTGGAGAGAAATTTGTTTTCTATAAGAGTGTCTGGATAGTTTTGAGAAATTCAATTTCAGATACTCAGCCTTCTTGTAATATGTTCTCTGTAAAGACCTACCTGATAATCTGCTTGTGTTCACCATAGCTTTTCTCTTACTTTACATAGAAAGATAGACCGATCAGCCATTACAAATCATGCTGACCTTGGATAGGAAAACTCCTCAGGACACCAATGACAAGGTTTCTACAATGACGACTACTACATAAGGCCCATAGAAACACTTATTTATGAAAATGAAACCAGGCCAGGCACAGTGGCTTAAGTCTGTAATACCAGCAATTTGGGAGGCCAAGATGAGGGGATTGCCTTAGCCCATGAGTTTGAGAGCAATCTAGGCAACTTGGCGAGGCTTCATCTCTACAATAAATCAAAAAATTAGCTGGGTGTGATAGTGCATGCCTGTAGTTCCGGCTACTTGGAATACTGAGGCAGAAGGGTCACCGGAGTCCAGAAGTTCGACACTGGGGTGGCCATGAGTGTGCCACTGCACTCCAGCCTGGGTGACAGAGTGAGACTCTGACTCAATAAAATAAAATTAAATTAAAAAGTGAAACCAGCATTAGAACTAGATATTTTGGTGTTGAGCTATTTGGTTGCGTGTGATGGCAGGAGTGATTGAAGGGTGCAGGAAGCGACCAGAGGGGCAGCTCCCAAAATGGCGCTGACACACCAGATAACAAAGGCCCTAGTTCCCGGCTTCTGTGAGCACAATTCCCCACGCCCGTGAATTTCAAACCTTCCCGCTCGCAAATTTCAAACTTGCAAACCTCCAATCAGTAGCCAGCTTTGTTATGCGTCCAATAGGACCATAACACGGCATTGGCCTCACCCTACTCCCATGCAGCTCCTCCAATAGGAGCATAGCACAGCCCCTTCCGCCCCTGTCAGGCTGATAAATACAGCCCTCTCCCCGCAACTCTCTGTCTCGGTCTCTCTTTCTCTCTCTCTCTGTCGCTCTCTCCCTCTCTGCAGCTCTCTCCCCGCCTCTCTCCCACTTCCTCTCTCTCTCTTACTCTCTCTTTCTCTCTCTCTTTTTCTTTTTTCCCGTTACAGATCCCCTCTGTAACAGCCCCTTTTAATAAATCTCTTCGTCCTGGCCGGGTGTGGAGTCATTACTGGCACCGAACTTCTTTCATTGGTACCGTGACTCCGATCGGGTGCTCTCCCACCCTGGTGCAGGTCTATCCCTGTAGGCAGGATCCCCGACCCAGCGCCAGTGGCCACTCCAGCCCTCCCGGACCTTCGCCACCATTTTGAATGCGTGACCTGCATCCACCAGCGACCATTGGATAGGTGAGATTCCCAGACACGGAAGCCTGAAACTTGCCCGGGATCACCAGGGGGAACTGGCTGTTGATTGTCTGGCAGCCCCCCGGCCCCAGGGCAAGGGGAAGGGGAAACGCACCCTGCCTCGGCCTTCATGGCCACAGCAGACCCTGAAGGTTTCCTTTTCTCCCTTTCTCTCGCCAAGCCACAGCTAAAAGTTCTTTCCTCCTCTTTATCGGTCTCACACCTTCCCACGGCCGCCGGGCGGCAGCGGACCCCAGGGGTCCCACGTCTGCTAGCCTGTAGCGGATCTTGCCCAACTCCCTCCCCCCCCAAGGAATCCCATGGCTGTCAGGCGCAGTGGACCCCAGGGGTCCCACATCTGCTGGCCCACAGCGGATTTTGAAGGACTCCCATATCTGTCAGGTAACAGGGAGCCTCGGAGGCTCCATGTTTGTTGCCCCACAGTAAACCCTATTTGACTGGCAGGAATCACGAAAACGCTCCCACCCGCCGCCTGGTCAAGTGCTTTTGGTCTGATTCAAAAATCCTCACACTAGGTGCCTTGACCCCCTCGGTTCTCCAGGAGGACCCTGGTTGTGCCAAACCCCTGTGACGACAGGCTTTGCCACAGCCACACTTTTCGGACAGCCGACTCTTTGGGGGACGCCCTGTTTAGTCTACCTGTCTGATCATGGGAGGCTCGTCATCCCTGCCGGCCGATTCCCCTCTTAAATGCCTCTTAAACAGTCTCACCACACTTTCTCTTTCCCCTGATATCAAACCCAAATGCCTGATTCGTTTCTGCACACAAGATTGGCCAACATACCCCTTAGACAACTAAAATCAGTGCCCCCCCCCAGGGGTCCCTCAATCCTGATATTATTTGGGACTTATATAATTTCTGTGAGCGTTCAAAATTGTGGGTAGAGATTCCCTATGTTCAGTCCTTTTCCCTCCTCCGTCAACATCCCGCCTTTGCCTCAATTGCAATCCCTCTAATCTTTACCCTCCACTCATGCTAATATCTGTCACCTCTTCTACAACTTCTCCTTCTCCCCCTGTTCTACCACACTTCAGCCTCCTCTCCAAAACTCCCCTCCCCCCACTGCAGACACTGTAAGTCCCAGTTCCGCTACCCCCTCCTCCATCTCAGATTTCGACCCTGCAGATGAGCCCCCCCTTTACAGGCAGCCTCAACAGCCTCAGGCTCCCCCGCCCCCACCCTCCTCTACTCCGGCAGCTTGATCCCTATATCCTCCCCTTCCAATTGTTCCCCAGTGTAGCCCTCCGGTAACCCGAACCAAGGCCGCACCGGTAGTCCTAGCAGTTTACTAATATTGATTTAAACTCTATAAAGGGACAAACTCTTTTGGCTATATATTTTATCTCCCAGTCAGCACTGGGTATTAGGCGTAAACTCCAAAAATTAGAAAAGGGCCCACAAACCCCTCAATTAGAGCTATTGGACAAGGCCTCTAAAATCTTTAACAACCAAAAGGAGGAAAGAATACAGGACCACCAACATAAGCAAGCAGCACTTCAGCTTTTATCTACCACTTTAGCAGAAAAAGCCACCACTGATAATCTTCCACCCCAGATGGTCAGTAGCAGAAGGGCTACACAGCCCCCTTCCCAAGTTTGTTTCCGATGCTGTCAAAATGGGCATATGGCCAAAGACTGTCAAGCCCTGCCCACCAGCAAAACCCTGTCCCAAATGCAAACAGCATGGACATTGGACTCATGATTGCCTCGTTTGCCTAGCCGGAGGAGAGCACATGGCCCAGAGGCTTGTTGCAATTAAGGGACATCAGGCATCTTACACGATCTCAAAGGGCGATCTCTTGGGCTTGCTCCAGTCAGATTGACTCACCCCTAATTTGGTAGCCCCAATGTCTTTGGAACAAACTATTAAACTAACCAAGCCTAGGGTGGAAATATCAGTAGCTGGCAGGATTATATCATGTATTATTAATACGGAGGCTACATGCTCAGCTCTACTTAAATTTCCTGGTCCACTCTTTCCTTCACCCCTTTTGGTTGTAGGGGTACAGGGCATTATATCCAGGCCCCTCACTACTCATTACTTCCACGTGTTCTGGGAAATAAAATATGTCAGCACTCTTTCCTTATTATGCCAACATGTCCAGCTCCATTATTGGGAAGGGACATTATGACAAAAATTAAAACTCACACTACTGTGCTTTTTGGGTGCCTTTTGTATAGCTTTAAGTTTCCCTAATAGTTTCACGTTGGATCCTATCTAAGCCCTTCCACTGCATATAAACTTATTGCTTTGGTTAAAACTCTAAGGTTAGGAAAAATGTACAGAAAGTAAAGAAAGTTGGTGGTGTAGAGTATGTTTTTAGTAAGAAAGGATAAAGAAAAGATAAATAATTGTATAGGAAAGAATATTGTATGGAACATTTTTGTTCTATAATAGAATGGCTGGTTAAAGAAAATATAGAACAAAAATAGAAGGTTTAGCCGGGCTTGGGGACTCAGCCTGTAATCCCACGCCTTTGGGAGGCTGAGGTGAGTGGATTGCCTGAGCCCGCGGGTTCGAGACCCGCCTGGGCAGCTAGACCTCACCTCTACAATAAATCTAAAAATCAGCCGGGCATGGTAGCGCATGCCTGTAATTCTGGCTACTTGGAAGGCTGAGGCGGAAGGATTGCCAGAGCCCAACAGGTTGAGGCTGCGGTGGCCGGGAGCGGCCACTGCACTCCAGTCTGGGCGACAGAGTGAGACTCCAACTCAAAAAAAAAAAAAATAGAAGGTTTAAGCATGTCAAAAAATGGTATGAGCATGTTGAAAAACGGTATAAGTATGTCGAACATGGTAGATAAAAGTTTGTGAAAAGAAGTAAAAGAAAAGCCGGGCTCGGTGGCTTAGCCTGTAATCCCCCGCCTTTGGGAGGCTGAGGTGAGTGAATTGCCTGAGCCCGCAGGTTCGAGACCCGCCTGGGCAGGAAAGACCTTATCTCTACAATAAATAAAAAAATTAGCCAGGCGTGGTAGCGCGCGCCTGTAGTTCCAGCTACTTGGAAGGCTGAGGCAGAAGGATTGCCAGAGCCCAGCAGGTAGAGGCTGCGGTGGCCGGGAGTGGCCACTGCACTCCAGTCTGGGCGACAGTGAGACTCCAACTCAAAAAAAAAAAAAAAAAAGATTGCATCTCCCCTACTCCCACATTCCCAAAAGAAGTAAAAGAAATTCTGTAAATACTTGAGGCTACAAAAAAGGTTTAATTAGCCCCCCCCCCACTGTCTTTGTTACAAAAAGCGAGGTTTTCTTTTCAAAATCGTTGAACTATCATTTTGGCTAAATAAGTAATTTTACAATAACTATTGTGATTTTGTGTTATAACATGCTTTTGAAAACTTTGCTACTTAAACTCTTCAAGTTCTTAATTCAGTCTCTAGGGTGAGATAGCAGCAAGTTCCAAAAACCACACCTACCCCACTCCCTTCTAAATTGCCTAAAGGCCAGGTAAATTAATTTCACTAACAACATTGCCAAATTGCTAACAAACTTTAAAATCTCCTTCCAGGCACAAGGATTACTATCCAACATAGGATGAGTGAAAAATAACCTGAACTTCACTCTCTAGCATATCAATTGTTATAAAAGTATATCAGCACTTAACTTTTCTTTTAGATATGCTCTCTTCCAGGTTTTCTGTCTACCGCCACAGCCTGCTCCAGGACAGCTGGTTACTACCATCCTTGTGCTCATTAGAAGACTGGCCAGAACAGGTCACTGTTCTACACTAACAAGGAACCTTCATGGAACTCTCACCTGCAGAAATCTACACCTTCAGCGCCTACCTTTGGGCCCTGCTCTGGCTGGTTCTGCACCCTTCCACCACCTTACCCCCACAACGCCCCTGACCAGCAGGAAGTAGCCAGAAAGAGTAACGATGCCCCTCCCCATAAAAACAGAAAAGGTGGGAATAAAGGGTGCAGGAAGCGACCAGAGGGGTGGCTCCCAAAATGGTGCTGACACACCAGACAACAAAGGCCCTAGGTCCCGGCTGCTGTGAGCACAATTCCTTGCACCCGTGAATTTCAAACCTTCCCGCTGGCAAATTTCAAACTTGCAAGCCTCCAATCAGTAGCCAGCTTTGTTATGCATCCAATAGGACCATAACACGGCATTGGCCTCACCCTACTTCCATGCAGCTCCTCCAATAGGAGCATAGCACAGCCCCTTCCGGCCCCTGTCAGGCTGATAAATACAGCCCTCTCTCCGCAACTCTCTCTTGGTTTCTCTTTCTCTCTCTCTGTCGCTCTCTCCCTCTCTGCAGCTCTCTCCCCGCCTCTCTCCCACTTCGTCTCTCACTCTTACTCTCTCTTTCTCTCTCTCGTTTTCTTTTTTCCCGTTACAGATCCCCTCTGTAATAGCCCCTTTTAATAAATCTCTTCGTCCTGGCCGGGTGTGGAGTCATTACTGGCGCAGAACTTCTTTCAGTGATGATAATTTTTGTTTATTGGCTTTCCTCTTTAATGTGAGCATTCCTTGTCTTAGTGATTTCTCCAGATAAGTTTGCTGTTAAAGAATGTATTACCTGGTGAGTAAAAACATGAAGACATTGGTGTGAAACAATGAGTGCCAATATATTTAAATGTCAATTATTTTTTACCTCTTCAATTACTTATTCCTAAGATATATCATTGATTAGAAAGGAAAGTAACTATAAACAACCAAAGACATAGTATCCTATTACTTTTTTTTTAAAGTGGGATTTATTGAGAGGACAGAAAATCTCCTCTAGTGGGAGGGGATCGGGGGGGGGGGTTGCCCCATTTACTTTTTTAATGTGACAGTATTTCTCAGTGTTTATATTTATTTATTTATTTATTTATTTATTTAGTCAAGTCTCACTCCGTCACCCAGGCTGGAGTGCAGTGGCACACTCATGGCCACCCTAGTATTGATCTGCTGAGCTCCAATTATCCTTCCTCCTCAACCTTCCAAGTAGCCGAACTACAGATGCTTGCTCCCACGCCCACCAATTTTTTTGATATTTTGTAGAGATAAGGTCTCACCAAGTTAAACTGCCCAGGCTGGTCTTGAACCCTTGGGCTCAAGCCTCAAGCCTCTTGCTTCGGCCTCTCAAAGTGCTGGGATTACATACTTGAACCACTGCACCCAGCTGTTTACGTTTATTTTTAAAAACCAAATATTAGAAGTGATATAAACCCTGTCATATTCTAGCAATAACACATATTAATTCATGAATAAATGAATTAATTGAAAAACCCATTAATTTCATTGAGAGATACATTTTTATTAAAAACTACTTTTTATGATTAATGATCTTTAATAAAATAGTGTAATATATTATTGTATATTAATAAAAATAATAATAATAAATCAGAAGAATAGTTTAACACCAAGAGAATTAGAGTCACAGAAAATAAGATAAAATTTATAAATTCCACTTTATTAATGTTTGTGTTGCAGTGAAGTATGATAGAGTGCTCCTTTTTATTAAAAAAGACTTTTGAACAAGAGATAGAATATTATAATAGAATAAAATTCTGTAGAAGAATTAGGAGGAAAATGAGATATGTAAAATTTCAAATATCAAAGAAGGGATCGTTCAGGCTTTTGTTTTTTTCATAATGTATAATGTATAATGGCAACCAATCATTGTGGTACTTTTATTATTTTAGATATCCTCAAATCTAATAAATCCATTTTATTTTAGAATGGTTATATTTATAATGAGTTGGAAAGTATATTTATTTTAACTACACAAACATACAATATTTTTATTCTCTTATGGTATTGTTAGCAGGAAAACTTGAATAGCACTACTCTAGGTGATTCTGATATAGAAGATTTTAGACTGGGTCTTAGGTCAGCTCTACTCATTTCTGGAATATTCTCTGATAACCCACTCTAATTAGATTCCTTTTGTTTTAGTTTATATATTCAGGGAGTAGACCTTCAATTTCACCTATTATAGGTTCAAAGTGTATCACTTAATTATATTATGTTGACCCTATGACAACTGATCCATCCATAGTAAGAAGAGTGTGCTGACAGGAACACACCAATTTTGGGCTTTTAAAAAAAATTTTAATTTTAAAGATGTGGAGCACAACTCAGGATTAGGTTAATGGTCATTATACAGGTAAAGTTTGGGCCTCACTTCTGTCCCCACTTCAGCTGGTTTGCGATCAGGTACACTTATTGATGAAGTGTGTCTTCCCTTCCTCTGCAACTTTCCCACTACTGCCAATCCCTTTCTTATAGTCTTTTGATAATTGCTCATGGCCCACTTATGAGTGAGAACATGTGATATTCAGTTGTTTGTGATAGGTCACTCAGTATTATAGAATCTAAGTCCATCCAAGTTGCTGCCAAGTTCATAATTTTGTTCTTCTCTATGGATGCATAATATTCCATTGTGTATATGTACCACATTTTAAAAAATCCAGTCCGCTTTTGATGGGCAGCACAGTTGCTGTTTTTTGCTATTAAGAATAATGCTGCAATAAACATGCGTGTGCAGGTGTCTTTTTCATAGAGTCATTTGAGTTCTTCCAGGTATATTCCCAGAAGGGGAATTGCTGGGTCATATGGAAAATCAATTTTTATATCTTTTAAGAACCGCCACACTGTTTTTCACAGAGGTTGTGCTAGTTTACATTCCCATGAACAGTGTAGAAGTGCTCCCTTTTCCCTGCATCCTCTCCAGCATCTGTTGTTTTTTGAGTTATTGATGACCATCATGACTAGAGTTAAGTGGTATCTCATTTACACCAATTTATAATAGCTATCTTTCTTAAAGCATTCTCTATCAATAGACTTTTTTGCAACAAGTTTGATTATTATTTTGAGCAAGTCAGATTACCCAGACCTCTGGGCTCAATTTCTTCATCCGTAATATTAGAGAATCTACTATTTCCTTCAAGTTCTTTAATTCTTTTATTTTATTATTGTTTTTAAAGTGTCTGGAAAACATTTAAAAATGCTATATGTCAATTATTTTAGTATATTTTCAAGCTGTTTTCCCACAGAACATGAAATGATTGAATTTATTAATATAGGATTGTTGCTAATTTTTTTAAGTGAGTCTAAGAATGAAAAATCTAAAAAAGTTTATTGAAGTCACTGTCCTAACATCTTAAGCTTTGGAATTTGAGAAGTAGACCATAGTTTCCTGAGCTAGAACAGAGACGAGGTGGAGGATGTCAGCCTGCCCATTATTTTAAATTCCAGACTCACAGTTGATATAATTATAAGTGCTGACCTAATAACTGCTTTGTTATCAAAATTACCCTTTGTATTTAACTATGAACACAGCATTATATAGTCTATATAAACCTAAAAGCTCTGTTTACTTTGAACCTTTAGTTATAGTAAATTAATGTATATACTATAAATACCTTTTGGAATAGATGTCAGAACTCAAAATCACATATAGCTACCTAATCAGTGTCATTCTAGCTAACAAAGCTTACAAAATGTATAACAAATTCTTAGATAACACTTCAAGGCTATTTTAGAGTTTTAACAGAATAGCCAGGATCTTTGTGTTCTGGGCAGAATAAAATTTTCTTTATCTTTTCTGCAAGGAGTTGGCAGTTTACTCAAGGGCATTTCTAACTTTCAAAATGCAAATTTATAAGCACATTGCCTACATTTAAAGATACATGTATTTTTCTCTTTTAATCTGAACGGCAGTTCTCAGCAACAGACGGGTGCTGTTGTTAGGCACATTTGGGAGAAGCTGAAACAGAGAGAGACTGAGGCTTTCTTGCATTCACACAACTTCTTAGAGACGATTAAATAACAAACTTTACTGAACCCCACTAGGAGCAAGTCATTGTCCCAGGCCTGAATGTCATAAATCGATTTTTATATCTCTTAGGAATTGCCAAATTGTTTTCCACAGAGATTGTATTGGTTTACACTCCCACCAACAGTGTAGAAGCATTCCCTTTTCCCCGCATCCTATCCAGCATCATTGTTTTTTGAGTTATTGATGATGGCCATCCTGACTGGAGTTAGGTGATATCTCAGTGTAGTTTTAATTTGCATTTCTTTGATGACTAGTGAGGCTGAGCATTTTTTTCATGTATCTGTTGGCTGCTTATATGTCTTCTTTTGAGAAGTCCCTGCAATTCTTCTGGGAATATACCCAGAGGAACTCAAATCACTCTATGAAAAAGATACCTACACATGCATGTTTATTGCAGCATTATTCACAATAGCAAAGACATGGAACCAACCGTGCTGCCCATTGAAAGAGGACTGGATTTTTTAAAATGTGGTACATATACATGATGGAATGTTACGCAGCGATAAAGAAGTATAAAATTATGAACTTCACATCAACTTGGATTGACTTAGATTTTATAATACTGAGTGATCTATCACAGAAACAAAAGAACTGAGTACCACATTTTCTCACTCATAAACGGACCTTGAACAATTATCATAATACTATAAGAAAGGGATTGGCAGTAGCAGGAAACTGCTGGGGGAGGGGGCACACCTCATCAACAAGGGTGCCTGCATAAGGAACATTTGTGGACCTAACCCTGAATTGTACCTCATATCTCTAAAATAAAAAATTTAAAAATAAAATTAAGAAGTCACATATCCTGACCTCAGGAGACTTTCCTCTAGACAGGTGGGAGAACAATGCTTTGTAGAGCTGTGGTGTGGCAGGTGTTCCTGTAGTCCTTTCCAACATTATTGCCTCTGTGCCTCTTGCCTGTGCCTTTGGTCTGTTATTGACATTCCTGGGCCCTACTTGGCTTTGCTAATGGCAGCCAAAGATCAGTGATTTCTGACTCCAGTGCAGACTCCAGAGTTTGGATTTTAAGGGCTCCAGAGTTTGGATCCTGAATACGATAATGTGGTAGCTGGCCCATTGAGAAATTGATTTCTGCTATGTGCTTACAGTAAGAAAACATGAAAACAATGAGTGGAATTTCTCTCTCAGTCCTCAACCCACTCCTAAGCAGCCACATGAGCCTGGGTTATGGAATTAAATGTTTTTTCCTTACCCACCCCCTAAACCCTAGGTTCCTAGAGGTGCTGGGTTTTCTGAACAGCAGAGGGGCCCCAAAGGCTGAAGGGAGTTAAGTGGACTAGTTGCTTCCATGTTATACTCCAGAGCAATTGGACTTTTGATGGGGATGGGGAACAGTGGTGTTGGGGGACCAGACTGAACACTAAGAACCATTGTTTTGGGTGCCACAATGGAAGTTTCCTATGACTCTGCTTGGCCCTGAGAGAATAGAGTCCTTGACCTTTGAACAGATCTGTAGGCTTCGTCAATGAGCCTCTGCTACTGTGACAGCCTGAGAAATAAAGGCTCTTCCACCATTTTCTGGGTACCACATTATCCTACCCCTATCTCTACTCTTGGACTATCCAAAGGAGGAGGAGAAAACTCATACCTATCAAATCAGGGATGATATCTGCTATTCATTGAGATTCACTATTTACCTGGCACCGTGATTACTTAACAGAACAATTTATGAAAAATTTCATGTGGCAGAATAACTTGATTACAAAACTAACTGTATTTTTTGTTCAAGGCTGTAGGTTCATCAGCAAAGAATGAGAGGTATTTTTTCTTATCTTTTCCAACAAAGGCACCCAGGCACTGTGTTCCAAGGCTTAGATTTCTTTTAACCTCTGGGAAGAATGAAATGGCCTTTACTTAAAGAAGTAAATCATGGCCGGGAGCGGTGGCTCAGCCCATAATCCAAGCACTTTGGGAGGCCGAGGCCAGAGGATTGCCTGAGCCCAGGGGTTGGAGACCAGCCTGGGCAACTTGGTAAGACCTCGTTTCTACAACAAATCACAAAACTAGCCAAGCGTGGTGGCATGTGTCTGTAGTTCCAGGTACTTGGAAGGCTGATGTGGAAGGATCACCTAAGCCCTGCAGGTCATGGCTGCAGTGGCCATGAGCATGCCACTGTACTCCAATCTAGATGACAAGAGTGAGACTGCAACTCAAAAAAAAAAAAGGAGGTAAATCATAAGTAGATACCTAAAGGTTTGAGCTTCTGTGTTTTATTTGGCCTGAAAAATGTCTTAAGATAATTTAAATTAGATGCTTGCATTTTAAAAACAAGAGTTTCCATATAAAAATCTACATTTGCGGCATCTCTTTTAAAATCAGAAATTTTGGTAACATTCAGCCTGACTTCTCTATGACAACAAGTAGTTGGGGCTGAACTGGAGCTCTAATTTGAGACAAGGATACTATTCTCAGCTTGCCACAATGTCTGAATGCCAGTATGTCTGAATGCCTTCAATGATACCAGTGTCACTGAATAATATTTCTGTCTGGTTTCTACAGGCATTTGAATTTTTGATCTCTGGTCTGGATCTATTGATAGGAAAATAACTGAATAGTTTTACCTTATTGAGAGAGATTGGCCCAATCTCAGAAGTGACTTCCTTACACCTGGATAAGAGGCTAGGACCCAGGACCTACCTATTGCTGCATGTATAGGTTTATAGCCTTCTAATTCTTTATACAGAAAAATATGTAGAGAAAACACTCATTGGGTAATGGATAGTTGCCATGTATTGTTTTAAAATAAAAATGGGATCACTCTGTTTGCAACTGTATTTTTAATTTATTGAATGTATTTTTAAAACTATAAACATCTTGATGGATAGTCCAGACAACTTGTGCAGGAAACACTGAAGCAAGACAATGCATTTAAATTGGCCAATATTGGTGCATTAGTTTCCTGTGGCTGCTATAACAAATTACCACAAGCTTGGTGGCTTAAAACAACAGAAGTTTATTCTTCTATAGTCTGGAGACCAAAAGTCTGAAATAAAGGAGTTGGCAGGGAACGTGCTCACTCCAAAGGTTCTAGGGCAGAATCCTCCCCTGCCTCTTTCAGTTTCTGGTGGCTCTAGGAATTTCTTGACTGTGGCTGCATAACTCCAGTAACTCTTTATCTTCACATGGCCTTCTTCTCTGTGTGTCTCAAATTTCCTTCTGTCATTCTTTTATAAGGAAACCTGTCAATGGATTTAAGGCCCACCTGCATTATTCCAGATGATCTCATCGCCAGAGCCTTAATTTAATTACATTGGCAAAGACTCTTTTTCCAAATAAAGTCACATTCACAGGTTCCAAGTAGACATATCTTTTGGGGGGAGGGGCACCATTTACCCACTACCTTTGGTTAAACAATTTTCTTCTTAAAAATATATTTTTTAAGTGAGATGATTGTTTTAAATTTTTGAATTCTTTTTTCATTTGGCTGCATGGTGGGCAGAATTGAGCCTCAGCAAAAGTCACTTTCAGTCTCTGAATGGCTCCGGCGGGGGTTGGGGGCATATGGTTACAAAATATTGGCCACATACCTAAGAAACATGCATTGAAAGTTTAGCTCCTAAGCTTTGCTATCCAGAGGAAGTGGTGGTAAAATTGCAGCAATAAGGGTAATGATCTTTTTCCCCAGGCTGTGGGATTTGGATTACAAAACTCATCTGAGGCTTCTTTGAGACTTGATCAGCCTCCATTCTTGTACTGTCAAAGATTTCTAAAAAGCTGACTTCAACAAAAGGTATTTTGTTTGGCAGATAACAAGGAGCTGTTTTAACAGTTCTCTTTTATTTATTCTGCCTCTAGTATTATACATTTAAGATTTAGGTGTGGTTGGCACATGGTTCGCTTTCAGGTTTCAGGAGGGACCCTGACCATCTAAAAGCTGGATTCTTAAAATATCCAAGTCCATGGAGTATCTAGAACCTTTGTTGGTGATGAGGCTGTGTATGGTACTCAGGAACAAGCATCATTCTTTGGAAATGTTAGGCAAGTATCAGTAGAGCCCTAAAGAGAATATTTCCTGCACTGTTAAAAAAATTGTCATAATGGGAATTTTATAATCATAGTTAATGTTTACCAAGGACTTGTAGGCCTGACACAGTGTTGGGCCATGGCATGTACTGCATCTATTCTTTCATTTAAACTTGATAATAACCCTAAAAGACACATACTGTTATTATCCCCACCTCACAAATGAGGAAACTGAGGCACAGAGATGTTAATTACTTGTCCAAAGTTGGTAAACAGGAAAGCTGAGATTCAAACCAGTTAGGGTAGCTCCAGAGACTATGCTCTTAACCACTTTGTTATCTGCATCTCCTAATTCATTTCTGACAAAACTGTGAAGTGGGTAAAGTTGTCTCCAGCGTTCTTCCATCCCCTCCCTTTTTCGCCACTTCCTTTCTGAGGCAGGGCAGTATAGTAGAAAGATGAAAAATGTTTTAAGTCAGTCTGACTTGACTATGTGAGCCTAGAAGTTTAGATCACCTCCCCGAGCCTCAGTTTCCCCATTTAAAAATGGTGATTATGATAACTACTTCATAGAATTGTGTAGATTAAATAATATAACAGTGAATGCTGTGATGTGCTGCCCAGATCACCCTTTCAGGATCAAGGCACTCTTCCCCTCCCTTCCCTGCTGTCAAGAGCATTCTGTAGTTCACAGCTGAGCCTCTTCTAGAAATTCCCTTTGGGTGAAAGCAGTCATCCAAAATTATGTCCTCTCCCCAGAGGCAACCAACGTCCAATGACTTATCAAGTATTTGTGGAGAGGGCACAAAGACCCACCCCCTTAGCTTACTTTAGAATAATTCTGAAGGACCAGCCCAGCTCCAGAGACTTCCTGCAGGAGAATTGATTTGAGACCTCTGTTGCAACTGTGTGATTACTCTACCTTTTCCTGTGCTAAATGGCCTTCTCAGGAATTGGTGCTGAGATCACATCACAATGAACCTCTACACCCAAGTCTCCATCTCAGAGTCTGTTTGCTGAGGAATCTGATTTATTCCATTTGATGCATATACAATTTCTGACACACAATACACATTCATACATTCTTTCCAGGGTTCCTACTCACCTCATACTTCCTACTGTAATGCTTTACCACCTTGGAGAGCTGGTTAATCACGTGTCAATTAATGTCTCGTTTCACCTGCAGGGGGCTCAAACCTCCTAGACCACATTGAACAGTCTCAGGGGGAGAGCTTGATACTGGAGGAGACATAATCACACCATGTAGGTAGCTGCCCACAGCCCTAGACATAACAGGCCTTCAATGAATGTTTGTTGTTGATGTAAGGCCACTACTGACCCTGAAAAACGAACACTTAGTTTTCAGATTCCAAATAGGCAGAATTCAGAAACTAGACACAGATTCTTTCAACCATAAGCACATCGAGAATTTCACAAAATGAAGAATTTCTACACCATCAGCAACATGCCTGAGAAATCAGGACACCATGGTTTAATAACTATAGGGTATAGTATAGGGTATAGTTACAGGGAGGAGCAGCCACAGTGTGCAGGCAGCAACACACAGCAAGTGGGCCCATGGTCCCGTACCCTGAGATGTTGCTTGCAGAGCCTCTGCCCACTTCAGGCTAGGGGACTGTGTGGACAGGAGGAAAAAACAGTCTGGAGCAACCCCATGCATTGCTCTGTGGGCAGAATCTGGGCCTTGCAGAGATAAAAGCTAGTGGGCTATTTCACACAATGGTCACTGCTGGGCAGTACCAGAGCTATTGTGGGCCTAGATACTCCACTGTACTGCAAGGTAACATGACGATGGATTTTGATGTTCCAGGATGATACTTTATAGCCAATGGTATTGGCCTGCTGCAGTTTTAAGTCATTGTGGTAAAACTATTAGTAAGCATCCCTGAGAAATGGCCTGTGCATCAAAAATAGCAAACTAATACGGCATACAGACTTATGTTGGGAGGCTGAGAAGCAAGGGGAAAGGAACACAAGCCCTGCTGCAGAATTGACCTGGTTTCAGTCTGGATCCATTTGCCAGCTGTATAACCTTGGGCAAATTAACCTTATAGACCTCATCTGTGAAAATAATTTTTCTTCACAGTGTGTGTTGTAAGGATTAAATGAGAACATTTATTTCAGTGCTCTTTGATTTCACAGAGAGCTATGAGTACATTGCATGGAAACAGTGATATTTAAACATTCACAGGTCAACAGTGCTTGGATTCTCAAGAAATCTTCCTTGTGCATTGTGGTGGACACCTGTTGTTTTTGCTGGCTCTTTGGGTAACAGAACCCCACTTTCCTGTGACAAATTCATTTCATATGGTTTGTTTGGCAATGCCCTTATCTCCTCTAGCTACAAAAGGTGAGCACATCATTATCTTTCTTCCTGGCCTCATCAAATGGTTTAGGGATGAACACATGACCCAACCTAGGCCAATCAGAGCCTTCTCCAGACTTTTCTGCCAGAGTTATTGGCAAACTGTTTTTGTTGTTGTTTGTTTGTTTGTTTGTTTGATAGATTGCTGGGTTGGTAGGATGTAAACCTGGGCATGCTGGGGAACATCTTGCCACATGGAGCAGGTCTATCCAAGAAGTAGGAAGACAGAACCTTAAAATAACCTGAGACTCTGGATCCAGTCATGCTAGAAACTACTACAAACAAGAGAGGCCTGGATAATACAGAACTTAATAATAAGTTAGGGGACTGGCATCAATAATACCCATCCATTTCCAAGGAGTCTAATATGTGTTGGAGTTTCTGTTTACTCACCTGTAAATGAAAAGAATAACATCTACTTCTCAAAGCTCTTGTGAAGATTAAATAAGATAACATATGTAAAATTCCTTCTTTGGAGTCCAAGAAATGTTAGTTACCCTGGACTGGACATGGTAACTCTCTACTGGATTTACCTAACTATTTGACTTCATATAGATGTTTCTCACTTTGAAAAAAAAATTTACTGTTATCTTTTATTCCTGGTAGCTAGCTGAAGCAATTTGCTTAGCAAGCATTTTCCTTAAGATTGTTGAATAAAATGACTTCAGTTCTGCTGTGTTCAGGACCAATCTCATCCCCAGGTGAGGCAGCAACCTCCTAAATATTTTTTTAATTGATGTTCCTCTAAATTTCTTCATTTCATGGATGATACTTGGAATTTTACCATTGAAGCTTCATTTAAAAAAAATCATTGACATATTATATATATGGTATTATATATATGGCATAAGTATATAAACATATAAGCGTTCATACAAGTGTATTGTTCAATCAGTTTCTTCAAATGGAACACACTCATGCAGTCATCACTCAAATTAAGGAATTATCAGCATCCCAGAAGTCTCCCTCATGTCTCTCACCACCATTCATTATTGCTCCAAAAGTAACCACTATCCTACTTTCTAATAGCATGGATTATTTTGCATGTTTTCTTTTGTTATTTATTTAAATGGTATAGTGGGTATATTCACTTGTGTCTGACTTCTCTAGCTCAACATTATATTTGTGAAATTCATTCATATTGTTAAGTAATAGTTTGTTCATTCTCATTGCTGCATACTATTCCATATTATTACTTATTCATTTTACTGTTAGAGGGCATTTTAAGTAATTTTTATTTGAGGGTGTTATAAATAATGTTGCAATGAACATGAATTTTAGCTGAACATACTCATGCATTCCATTACATATATAAGACAAGGGTAGCTGGGTCATAAGATATGCATCTGTACATAACATTTTCCCAGATGTTTCACATCTTTGATATAAGACTTTCTTGCTCTTTGAAGTTATGAGGGGAATCAGGATGGCATTGCAAGCTAAAGATAATGGAGCAATGCTTTCACATTCTGAGGGAAAATTATTTCAACCTAGATTTTAATACCAGAAAAACAATCATTCAAATGTGAATATGGGATATGTACATTTTCAGCCAATTGAAGTGTGGCAAAGATTGTCTTACCAACAGTTATTCTTCTTCTGTAGTAATAAGTAGGTTTCCATAAGTTGACCTGAAAATGACCATATTTCTCATCTTTCCTGGCAGCTAGGTGTGACCATGTGACTAGTTTCAGGCAAATGAGATGAGAGCTGATGTGATATATGCAACTTCTGGGCCGTGCCCTAAAGAACCAGGAGTTTGTCTTTTACTTCCTCTTCTTTCCACCCTTCTGACTGAAATGTAAGTGTAATGGAAGCAGCCAACATGGCTCTCAAAAAGCTACTTGTTGAGAGTGGAAGAGGTAATAAGAGAATAAGTCAAACTGCTTATTATGCCCAGAGTGTCCTGTGACAGATATAAACATTGATCTTATTTAAGCTACTGTTATTTTGACCTTTGATGTGGCAGTGTTTGGGTGAATCGGTATTTTACCTAAAATCAAAAGTCTCGGAAAGTTTGCCTATGTACTTTTCTCATGAAAATGCTGCACCACCACAGGGAATCAATCACCCATGGAAGAAGAAACCATGAGATTCAGGAAACAAAGGATTCAGCACAAGGTAGAGACAATGGCAGTGCTCAGGAATTTAGTTGAGTTATATGAAACAGATATTCTCAGTGAGAAGGATTTTTCTCTTACCAAATGAGAGGTCCAGAAGACAGCATTTCATGGCTGGGATAGCTGTTCTATGATGTCCGCAGAGATGCAATCTTCTTCTAGTTTCCTATTCTACTGTCCTCATGGTGTGCTTTTTGTCCTCAGGTTTACAGCATGGTTCCTGGAACTTCAGCCATCACTCCCATGTTTTAGACAGAGGGTTTCAGCCTTCTTTTTAAGGAGCTCTCCTAGAAATCCCACCCAACAACTTCCATTTTCATCTCTTTGGCTAAAAATGAGTCACATGACCAATCTTATTTGTAAAGAAGGCTGGGAAATATAGTTTGTTACCCACTGCAAAATCAGGGCGTCGTTAATAAGGAAGAAGGAAAGAATAAACACTACATAGGCAAATGGTTGTTTCTACCACTAGTACTTTGTACTTCCTTTCCAAAATATTTCCATTGCTTGTGGATAGTGGGAATATGGATGGTGATGGTTGTTTTCATTTTTTAAAATGTTTGCATATGATTGTTTTCTAGTAAACATGCACTATTTTCCAATCACCCACACAGATATATAATAACCAAATTTATTATTTAGTACATGCTAGGTCTGCTCTACAAAGTTTATATATATATATATATATATATGTATATATATTTATGAATTCCTCTAAGTAAATCTTTGAGATAGTTGCTACTGTTATCTCCATTATATATATGGGGAAACTGAGGTACAGGAGGGTTAAGCAACATCTCTAATGTCACCCATTTAATAGGTGGGAGAGCCATGTTCAAACCCAGGAAATCTAGCTGAGAGCCTGCCCTACACCTCAACGTTATACTGTCCCTCCTAAAAGGAAATTAAGCAAAGAGAATTAAACAAAGAGAATTTAAATGATGACACTATTCTCTCATTATTTTCACAAAGACAAGAGCTACAGTTTCAGCATCCTTTAGATTTGTTGTCTGGATGTTCTCTGTGTCAGGTGGGATCCTTAGCTGGGGACCTCATGCACACACCACAAAAAAGGAACTATATCCTCCTGAAATCAACTGTGTCCCCACCCAGAGGGCAGTAGGCTTGGGCTCTGCTCACTTTTAAATACACTTGACGTCCTTGGCAGTCCTGGCCATCATCAATACCACTTAACATATTTCCAAGGAGTCTGGTATGCTTGGGAGTGCCTCCTTGCCTCAGACTAAATTGGCCAATTCACAGAGTGAGTGCTGGTTTGAACCTGTTTTGTGTACATAAGAAAGAAAAATACTAGACATCTGTCACTTCATCTAATTAAGTCCTCCATTTAGTTTATTAATAGAACTAAGAGCCTAACATAAGTCACCTGACTCCTACTTCAGTAGATGCCATTTCAGTGAATTTTACCATTCTTCTGATAACAGTATTCTCTTTTCTGCCTTCTAATTTCTTTAAATGATTGCATTAACTAAAATCAAATGAACTTGAAATTGTGTCGACTGTGACTGATGGCATTTGAGAGTTCCGATGGGCCAGGCTCGGTGATTCAGCCTGTAATCCCAGCACCTTGGGAGGCTGAGGTGAGTGGATTGCCTGAGCCCGCGGGTTCGAGACCAGCCCAGACAACTTGGCGAGACCTCATCTCTACAATAAATCAAAAATTAGCCGGGCGTGGTAGCACACACCTGTAGTACTGACTACTTGGAAGGCTGAGGCAGAAGGATTGTCGGAGCCCAGCAGGTCGATGCTGTGGTGGCCGTAAGCATGCCACTGCACTCCAGCCTGGGCAACAGTGACACTCCAACTCAAAAAAAAAAGAGAGAGAGAGAGAGAGTTCCACTGCTTCCAAAACCCTGTTCAGGCTGGCATTGAGCCATCTCCAAGTGAAAAACCCATTTCCTGGCAAGAAACAATTGATGAGAACCTAGACTAACATGATATTAAAGAGACTCAAGGGCCGGGTGCAGTGGCTTACACTTGTAATCCCAGCACTTTGGGAGGCCAAGGTGAGATAATTGCCTGAGCCCAGTAGTTCGAGACCAGCCTGGGCAGCATGGCAAGACCGTGTCTCTACAATTGGAAGGAAGGAAGGAAGGAAGGAAGGAAGGGGAAGGAAAGGAAGGAAGGAAGGAAGGAAGGAAGGAAGGAAGGAAGGAAGGAAGGAAGGAAGAAATTAGTCAGGCTGACACAGAAGGATCACCTGAGCCCAGTAGGTCAAGGCTTTGGTAGCTGTGAGCGTGCCACTGCACTCCAGCCTGAGTTTTTGAGTGAGATTCCAACTCAAGAAATAAATTAATTAATAAAGAGGTCCAAGAATTAGCATAGTTGAAGATCCTTTGCTAGAATCCCAGGTCAGGCAGTGTAAAAAAAAAGTTTTCACTCGTTGAATGTGGATTGAATTGAGCTTAACTTGGCTTAAATTCTGGCAAGTGGGGCTGGCAGTTCTTATGTTTGGATTTTGTTATCAAAATTCTGGCAATAAATGATTTTAGCTCCTTTATATTTTAAACCTTTGAAATGTCTGTGTTAGCTTTCTGTATTAAGAACGGAGAAAATGTGTTAATCCAGGAGTTTCATAGTTTCTGCACTCATAATCTTTTTTGACATGAAGCTAAATTTCATTTTTCACACATCTTTTTTCTGTTAATTACCTAGTAAGTAGGAGTAGCTTCTCTTAGTGGCCTCACCTTCTTTATACCTTTTCTCCTCTGGGTCCATGGACCCCCTGTTCCCCACCTAGACTGGACCTCCCAGAACACCCAGCCATACCTCAGAATTTGGGCCACAGACTTGAGCGGGGACAAAAGACCACTAAACGTTTACTAAGTCCGGCAGTCACTTTCATTTAAATTACCAGTTAAATCTCTGCACCAAATCTCTTGGACTGACATTCTTTCAGATGAGGAAGCTGGGACTTCAAATGATAAGTAGTTTTCTCTAGGTCCCTATTGAAGCATGTCCATGAACATTGTACCTGGTTCATAAGGGCCTCTCTGCTGCCTCCTTAAAACCATCTCTTTACTCTGTTCTAAGTCAAAAGCTGCAAGGGCCTTATGACTATCTCTTGTCTTGTTATAATGATGGAAGAGCTATAGTCACATGTACAAATTCATGCCAAGGTGTTGCCATTCTCTCTTAACAGAGACCTTTTGAAGATAAAAATCCAAAGAAATAAAGTGCTAATAATAAGGTAAAGATGTGTAAAGTGTTTCTCCTCCCTGGAGTGAGGCCTGAGAAGATTCAGGTCAAAAAGGGGGTAGACTTAATTGACCTTTCAGGGGTCATTCAAATCCTGCAGTGTAAGGAGTTCAGCCTTGCAGTCCCTGTCCTAGCCCTGGACAGTACTGTCTTTGCTTATGCTTATTCTTGCTGCTGCTTCTGCCCCCCACAATATAGCTTGTTCTTAGCCTGGTGTCCAGATTTTTTGGGGGGGAGGGGTGGGTAGTATCCTTGTCCATATTCCCTCTTCCTCAGCTTTATGCTCATAGATTTTTCTGAAAATATAATTCATAATCCGCCATCTTTCACATTTAAAAATGAAATTTAGCTCTCTTATATACCTGCACTATCTCCACATTATCTTATTATTACCTCCTTCTCTTTCTTCTGTTGGACTGTGAGGGATCCACAAAGGGAAGAACCATCGGGTCTTCCTCCAGCCTAGTCTAACTTCTCCAGACTCACTGAGCCATAGTTGGTCTCTTTTTGCTTCTCAAGCACACTAACTCCTTTCCACCCCAGGGCCTTTGCACTTGCTGTTCCCTCTGCCTCTACATCTTCCTACAGTATAATCCTTCCATTAACAGGTGTTGGGTCAGATGCCACCTCTCTGAGAGACTTTTTCTGATCCCATATGAAGAAGCCACCAATCTTTCTTTACTTTGTTTTTTTCATAGCACTTGTCTATTTGATGTTATCAGGTTTGTGCTGGTCCCTTATAAAAAATCTATCTCAACTCCATGAGAACAAGAACCTTGTCTTGTTTACTGCTATATCCCAGCACCTAGAGCAGTGGCTGACAGCTGATACAAAGTAAGCAGTAAATAAATGTTGATGTAATACATGATTGAGCAGTAGTACTCAATAAACGTTAGTTGAATGGATGAATAAATGAATGACAGAGTTTGGTTTTCTCTTCCCCGAATACCCACAACCAGGTTTCTCATATGGCACGATTGCCATCCCCCTCATATTGCAATGGCCATTTCTCTGGGTAGACTTGGAGCTCAAGTAGGCAAAGATGCTGTCTTATTTATTTGCATATCCTGCCTAAATCCAACAGAATGGCTTTCACATTGTAGCTTCTTGATAAATGTCTGAGTCACTCCTCTCATTTTCTGGTGTCTAATAGAGCCCAAGAATACTATTTGAATTCTTACCAATGTTGCAGCCAACTCATATTTATGGATAAGCATCTTCACACTATTTGATACGATTGCATTGGTACAGAAGCACTCCCTGCGTAACCAGCTCCTTCTGTTCATGCTTCTGGGTCTCTGAAGCGTGCTGAGAGCAGTCATGACAGCAGTGTTGTCCCTAGACAGAAAATTCAACACTGCCGGTTGTCTTGTATTCGATAACCTTATGCTGACTTTTTGACCTTCAACAGCACATCAGGATATCTTTTAAAAAACAGCCTCAGGGCTGGGTGTGGTGGCTCACACCTATAATTCTAGAACTTTGGGAGGCTGAGGTGAAAGGATCGCCTGAGCCCATGGGTTTGAGACCAACCTGGGCAACTTGGTGAGACCTCGTCTCTACAATAAATCAAAAAATTAGCCGGGCTCGGTGGCTCAGCCTGTAATCCCGCGCCTTTGGGAGGCTGAGGGGAGTGGATTGTCTGAGCCCGCGGGTTCGAGACCCGCCTGGGCAGCGAGACCTCATCTCTACAATAAATCAAAAAATCAGCCGGGCATGGTAACGCATGCCTGTAATTCCAGCCATTTGGAAGGCTGAGGCGGAAGGATCACCGGAGCCCAGCAGGTCGAGGCTGCGGTGGCCGGGAGCGGCCACTGCACTCCAGTCTGGGAGACAGAGTGAGACTCCAACTCAAAAAAAAAAAAAAACAAATTAGCCGGGTATGGCAGCGTATGCCTGTAGTCCCAGCTACTTGGAAGGCTGAGGTGGAAGGATTACCTGAGGCTAGCAAGTTGAGGCTGAGGTACCCATGAATGTGTCACTGCACTCCAGTGTGGGTGACAGAGTGAGACTCCGACTCAACGCCCCCCAAAACAGGTTCAGTAACATCTAGATCTGTGCCCTATTGTTACTTAGCAATCATATGCATGCATAACTAGAACTTGGATGTTTTCCCACTAATGTGTTTGTTAACTTTTACTTAGGTCAAAATTATTTTACTCTTTTTTCTTTGCATACTTTATTCCTGTCATTTTGAAATCTCACTCCCAGCCAGGCACGGTGGCTCAAGCCTATAATCCCAGCACTTTGGGAGGCCGAGGTGAGGGGATTACCTGAGCCCATGGGTTTGAGAACGGCCTGGGCAACTTGGTAAAACCTCATCTCTACAGTAAAAACAACAAACAAACAAATAAATAAATTAGCTGGGTGTGGTAGTGCACGCCTGTAGCTCTAGCTACTTGGAAGGCTGAGGTGGAAGGATCACCTGAGCCCAGCAGGTCGATGCTAGGGTGGCCGTGAGCGTGCCACTGCTCTCCAGCCTGGGCAACGGAGACTCCAACTCAAAAAAAAAAAAATGATCTGATCAAAATCATTATATTTTCCAACACCCAGTTAAATATTTCATACCTGCTTTTCTTTTCCTTTTCTCCTTTCTTCAGTTTTACCCCCTAACTGATTCTGTTATCATCCAACTATCCAGATATTGTTACAGCTTCTTTGTCAGGATTTACATTTTTCTTTTCCTTTTATCTCTAACTCAGTAACTCTGTATTTAGTGCCATAGCAAGTAGTTGGTCTAGTAATTGATTTTAGCTTAAATACTCATTCGGCTTCTACTTTATGGTCATTAATGTCACTCTTAGAAGTTATAAATGGACTTTAATGCATTAATCCTTTTTAAAAAACTTGAAAAGTTAGTAACTCTTAAAGAAGCTTAAGCCTATTATTCACTAGCATACTTCTCTAAACAGTGAGCAAATAAACCATTTAGTCTTTATTCTGTTCTCCTTGATAGAAACTTACTACTCTTGATTTGTTAATAAGGCAAATAAATTCTCCTTTGAAAGAGGTGACAGGTACTATTCCTGTGCTTAGAGTCATAACTAGAAATTCTAAGCTCCTAAGTAGCAATTTTTGAGACTGCCCCTTTAACCTTCATTAATTGCAAAATAAACAGATCCATGACGCTAAATCTTCAGGAATCTGCATTAGATGTTTAAAACTTTTTAATATTTTGAAAAGTCATCAAATACAACCCTTGGGTGCATTTAGTTATTGTTTGTTTGTTTTTAACAACTTCATTGAGATATAATTCACATACTATTCAACTCACCCTTTAAAGTGTACAATTAAGTGGTTTTTTAGAACATTCACAAGTATGTGCAATCATTACCACAGTCAATTTTAGAACACTTTTATAATCTCAAGAAGAAACCCCCTACTTATTAGCTATCTCCTCCTCACCCTCCCTCCCTTCTTTCCCCCGTCCTAAGCAGTCACTAATCTACTTTTTTTTTCTTTATAGATTTTCCTATTCTGGACTTTTATACGAATGCAATCATAAGTATATGGTATTTTGTGACTGGTTTCTTTCGCTTATTATTATGTCTTCAAGGTTCATCTGTGTTGTAGCAGTGTATGAGTACTTTGTTCCCTTTTATGGTCCAATGACATTCTATTACGTAGATATAACTCATTTGGTTTATATTCATTAGTTGATGGACATTTGGGTTGTTTCCACCTTTTGGGTCTTATTAAACATTTGAGTACAAGTGTCTTTGTGGACATATGTTTTCATTTCTCTTGGGCATATACCTGGGAGTAGAATTGCTGGGTCATACAGTAACCTTATGTTTAATAATTTGAGGAACTCCCAGACTGTTTTCCAAAGTAACTGTGTCATTTTACACTCCCACTAACAGTGTATGAGAGTTCTAATTTTTTCACATCCTCATCAAAACTTAATTGTTACCTGACTTTTTACTCTAGCCATCCTAGTGGATGTGGAGTGGTATCACATTGTGGCTTTGATTTGTATCTCCCTGGTAACTAATGATGCCAACCATCTTTCCATGTGCTTATGGCCATTTGTATCTCTTCCTTGGGTAAATGTCTATTCGGTCATTTGTTTGTTTTTAAATTGTGATATTTGTCTTTTTATTATTGAAAGGGTTTTAGAATATATTCTAAACACAAGCCCCTTAGCACAAAAGCTTTTAATGTTGATGACATCAAATTGATGTGTGTGTGTGTGTGTGTGTGTGTGTGTGTGTGTGTGTGTGTTTGTTGCTCTTGCTTTTCTGAATCGAGGTCATGAATGAATGCCCCTATTTTCTTCTAAGAGTTAATAGTTTTTGCTCTTCTATTTATGACTTTAACTTTGAATTAACTTTTTATATGGTATAAGGTAAGAGTCCAACTTCATTCTTTTGCATGTGGCTATCCAGTTGTCTCAGTCTCATTTATTGAAAAGACTATTCTTTTTACATTGAATAGTTTTGGCCTTCTTGTAAAAATCAGTTGGCCATAGATGTATAGATTTATTTCTAGACTCTCCATTTTATTCCACTGGTCTGTATGTCTGTCCCTGTGCCAGTGCCAGGGACACTGTTACTTTGTAATAGATTTTGAAATTCAGAAGTGTGAGTTCTTCTGGTTTATTCTACTTTTTCAAAATTATTTTGCTACTCTGGATCCCTTGTAATTCCATGTAAATTTATGATTGGCTTGTTAATTTGTACAAAGCAGTCATCTGAGATTATATTGGAGTTGCATGGAATCTGTAGATCAGTTTGGAAAGTATTAACATCTTAATAATAAGATGTTAATGGATCCATGTTCATGGATCAAGTCTTTTGATCAATGAAAATGGGGTTTGTTTTTCATTTATTTAGATTTTCTTTAATTTCTTTACAGAATGTTTTTAGTTTTTAGAGTGTAAGTTCTATGCTTTTGTTAAATCTATTCTTTTTTTTATTTGAGTTGGAGTCTCACTCTGTCGCCCAGGCTGGAGTGCAGTGGCATGTTCCCGGCCATCACAGCCTTGACCCGCTGGGCTCCCGCAATCCTTCCGCCTAAGCCTTCCAATTAGCTGAAACTACAGGCACGCACTACCACGCCCGGCTAATTTTTGACTTACTGTAGAGATGAGGTCTCACCAAGTTGCCCAGGCGGGTCTCGAACCCACGGGGTCAGTCAATCCACTCACCTTGGCCTCCCAAAGCACTGGGATTAAAGATTTTTTTGGATGCTATTATAAATGGATTGTTTTCTTATTTTTATTTTTGACTTGGTCATTGCAAGTGTGTAGAAATATAATTAATTTTTGTATATTGAGCTTGTATCCTACAGGTTTGCTGAATTCATTTATTAATTCTAATATTTTTTAGTGGATTTCTAAGAATTTTCTTATGTATGAGATTATGTCATCTTTTTTATTGTTTTTTTCCTTTTGGAGACAGGGTTTCACTCTGCTACCCAGGTTAGAATACAGTGGAATGATCATAGCTTGCTTCAGCCTCGAACTCCTGGGCTCAAGTGATCCTCCTGCCTTAGCCACTGAGTCGCTGGGACTACAGGTGCATGCCACTGTGCTCAGCGATTAAGTTATCTTTAAAAATAGTTTTACTTCTTCCTTTCTAATCTCAATACCTTTTTTTCTTGACTAGTTGGATCCATATTCATAAGAGATTGGTCTATAGTTTCTTTTTATTGTGACATGTTTGTGTGATTTTGGTATCTAGGTGATAATGACCACATATTTGATTTGGGAAGTGTTCTTTCCTCTTCTATACTTTGAAATAATTTTTTAAGAAATGGTATCAGGCCGGGCGCAGTGGCTCAAGCCTGTAATCCCAGCACTTTGGGAGGCCGAGGTGAGAGGATTGCCTGAACCTAGGGGTTTGAAATCAGTCTAGGCAACATGGTAAGACCTCGTCCCTACAATAAATAAAAAAATTAGATAGGTGTGGTGGCGCACGCCTGTAGTTCGGGCTACTTGGAAGGCTGAGGCAGAAGGATCACCAGAGCCTAGCAGGTCGATGCTGGGGTGGCAGTGAGCATGCTACTGCACTCCAGCCTGTGAGACTCCAGCTCAAAAACAAACAAAAAGAACTGGCATCAATTCTTCATGGAATGTTTGGTAGAATTCAGTGGTGATGACATTTGAGCCTGGTTTTTCTTTGTGGATATTAAAAAACACTAATTTAATCGCCTCACTTATTCTAGTTCTCTTCATATTTTCTATTTCTTCTTGAGTCAATTTTGGTAGTTTGTGTCTTTCTTTTGGTTCCTGATTCTCTGTCAGAGCTTCCCCATTTGATTGTTTCTAAGTATTGGCAGCAGATGTGACAAATTAGCACCAGAATTGTGGAACACAAATGAGCATGACTAGATGCAAGACTTGGAAGGATTGAAAAGCAGTCAGGGGTCAGCAACCAGTGGAGTAATGGAAGCCAGAATGTGCATTAGCAGAGAAGTCAAAACCAGACAAGAAATAGAGACAGTGGGAGACCAGACCCCAGAGGGAAGATACGAATCAAGAGGTGTGCAAATCTGGGAAGGGAAAACAGCATTAGAAGAAAAAGCAGTCCAAAGCTTAGCCAGACAGATCAGAGACCAACAGAAAGAACAGAGTTCACTGCCTGGCACTGAAACAATCTCTGCTTTAACCTAGGATAATTTCTGAACTGTGGTGAAGATAGGTTCCATTCCCTGAGCTTGGTGCCATGAGATTCAAAGATACAGACATGTGGGACTCCCTGATGACATTAGGGAATGAGAAGCAGAGAGAGAGAGAGAAAGAGAGAGAGAAAATGAGAGAGAATTTGAGAATCCTAAAAGGAACTATATAACCTGCTACATATGTACTCCAAACTGAACCCTTTAAGTGTGACAGAGGTATCCCAAGGAAAATTAATTTAACATTAGTATACATAATTTAAAATCCATTCTTGAACTACACATAACTATACCAAACAATGCACAGATAGAATGACATTTTCTATGTCCCAGAAACAAGAAATTATTTTCTCATATTTTGGAATATAAAAGCTGAGCTTTTATTACAAATTAATTCTCTTCCAAAAAGAATGAGTAACATGAACCCATTAAATAAATAAAAGAAGTAAAATGGAAAATATTTTCGATCGCATATTTGATTAAAATATTTAGTATTATGTGTATCTACAAAAAGATGGTCCCTTGAGGAATACAAATTCCAAGTAAGATGGGGTTTATTTTAAAGGGAGAAAGCCACAGCTATGCTAATAATTCCTTTTAAGATTCTGTGGATAATATGATACCCGCAATAGTATCTAACATAAACATGTAAGGAGACTTGAGAGAAACAACAAAAATAAACTGTATCACCCCTGCAAAGTTTTTTCCACCCTCTAGCTTTTTTAAAATCTCGAGGAAAAGATAAGAATAGAAAAGATAAAGGAAAAAAACTCAGAAAAGTAAATTTGTGAACTATGTTCTTAAAGAACATATTAATAGAAAGATGTAGAGAGAGTTGGGCACCGTAACTCACGCCTATAATCTCAGCACCTTGGGAGGCAGAGGCGAGAGGATTGCCTGAGCCCAGGGGTCCGAGTCCTGGATAACTTGGCGAGATCTCGTCGCTACAATAAATTTAAAAAAATTAGGCAACCTCCTCAGGTCCCCTCCTGCTGTGGGAGCTTTTCTGTCCTCCTAATAAATCCTGCTTTCTAAAAAAAAAAAAATTAGCTGGGCGTGGTGGTGCATGCCTGTTGTTCCAGCTACCTGGAAGGCTGAGGTAGAAGGATTGCCAGAGCCAGCAGGTCAAGGTTGTGGTGGCCGTGGGCATGTCACTGCACTCCAGCCTGGGCAACAGTAAGACTCAACTCAAAAAAAAATTAAAAAGGTGTAGAGATAGATTGATTATTAGGTTTGTTTTTAACTGGGTGAGGACTTTTTCACTTGAAAGCTACCCCCCCCCAAAAAAACAAAGTAAATTAGTTTAGCTGCAAAGGTAACTTGTTGGTTCAAGTAATGTGACCACTATTTTCTGTCTTTCCGTCTCTTGGCTGGCTCTGCCTTTTTTTTCCTATTTTTCCTCCTCCTTTCCTCATCCTTCTCTGTCTCCTCCCCCCTTCTTTTTCTTTTATCCCATCGTTTCATTCCACAAATGGATGCTTCCATGTAACTGGAAAAGATAGTCTTTGACAAGAATAGAATTTCATACTCCCTAGAGCTAATTATTTGTTGATTAAATTAAAGAACTAATAAACACACTTGAGGTCAGTAGAGCTATAGCAACATGAAGGCAAGATAAGGGCTCAGAGAATGATCATTCCTGAACAGCTCTCTGTCTCTGTGGCCTCTGTCTTTTCTACCATGATCTCACCACAAGAGGCTTTTCTCCCACTGGCTTGGGCTTGAGAGTTTTCTGCCTATTTTCTGAAAATGAGTTTATTCAACATTCATCCACTAAACATGTCCTTAAGCCCTTACTATGTATAGGCTCTGGAGTACAGAGCTCATTAAGATAGATGTGGTCCTTTCCTTCAAAGAAATTACATTTGAGTGGGAGTATGTATTGGGGGTGTTGCTTGCTTAGATAAGATGACCAGTGAAGGCCTCTTTGAGAACATGATGACTGAGCCACTCTTTTAAGTTGAGGAGACTTTAGCCATACAGAGATCATTTTCTAGGAGGGTAAAGAATAGCTCCAAGGAGGTGCTGGCTGAACTTCTGACTTAATCACAAGAAGGAGGTGGGCATGTGAAGGCCATATACCTGCCGCACTTATGTAATTGAGGTTCTTACAAACTCTCACCATTGTGATTCCAGTAACCTCTTGAACAATCTTGTATTCTGAAGGGCCCTCTCTGCACTGCCACTAGAGTTGCCTTTCTAAAATGCAACTCTGCTTATGACATTCTCCTATTTAAGTCCTTCCATTGCCCCAAGTTAAACTCTGAACCCCCAGGCACACGACTGCAGTGAGATTTATGACCTGGCCCCTATCTACCTCACCAGCTTCCAACTTGCTGCTTGCCATGCACTGCGTGTAGCAGTCACTGAACTAGGTGTTTCTTTTTCATGACAGGCTCTTTTACGTCTTCATGCCTTTGTACATACTACTCCATGACCTGAAACTCCCTTCCTTCTTTGGCCCCCATTCCCTGTGTAACAAATACTCATTCTTGAAATTTGCCATCTCCTTTAGGAAGCCTCTGAATCCTCCCAGGCTGGAGTGGACGGCTGTGCTGTGCACTTCTTAGCATTCTGATCTTATCTTAATCATATCATTTTATTATAATGTATTTATTATATATTTGCTTCCTTCTCTATTAGAAAATAATCTCTCTGAAGATAGGGTTCTTGTCCTTGCATAATATCCGGGTGGAGTAGACGCATAGTAAACATTTAAATACATAAATCAGGTTGGGTGTGGTGGCTCATGCCTGTAATCCCAGTACTCCTAACCCAGAACTTTAGGAGGGTGAGGCAGGAGAATCTCTTGAGGCCAGGAGTTCGAGACTAGCCTGGGCAACACAGTGAACCCTTGTCGCTACAGAAAACCAAAGAATTAGCCAGGTGTGGTGGCACACACCTGTAGTCCCAGTTACTCACTGTGCTGAGGTGAAAGGATTGCCTGACCCCAGGAGGCCGAGGCTGCTGTGAGCTGTAATCATGGTGATCATGCCACTGCAATCTGGCCCAGGCAACAGAGTGAGACCCCCCCCAACTCAAAACTAACTAACTAACTAACTAACTAACTAACTAACTAAATCAATCAATCAATCAATCAGTCAAAACCAGGTGTGGTGGCATGTGCTTGTGGTTCCATCTCCTGTGGAGGCTGATGTGGGCGTATTGCTTGAGCCCAGGAGTACGAACCTGTAATGCACTATGATTGCACCTGTAATAGCCACTGCACTCTAGCCTAGATAGCATAGCAAGACCCTGTCTCTAAAATAAGTAGGTAAATAACATTTTAAAATAAATACAGCCAGGCTCGGTGGCTCAGTCTGTAATCCTGCGCCTTTGGGAGGCTGAGGTGAGTGGATTGCCTGAGCCGGCGGGTTCGAGACCCGCCTGGGCAGTGAGACCTCATCTCTACAATAACAAAAAATCAGCCAGGCGTGGTAGCGCGTGCCTGTAATTCCGGCTATTCGGAAGGCTGAGGCGGAAGGATCGCCGGAGCCTGGCAGGTCGAGGCTGCGGTGGCCGGGAGCGGCCACTGCACTCCAGTCTGGGTGACAGAGTGAGACTCCAACTCAAAAAAAAAATAAAATAAAATAAAATAAATACATAAACCATATTTTAAAGCCTACATAGAATCCAAAGTGCAGGAGGCAAATTACAGACCTAACATGTCAAAAAACGAAATATACATGGGGCAAATTTGAGAAACATCTCTTTTTTCTTTTCTTTTCTTTTTCTTTTTCTGTTTTTTTTTTTTTTTTTTTTTTTTTTTGAGTTGGAGTCTCACTCTGCTGCCTAGACTGGAGTGCAGTGGCCGCTCCTGGCCACTGCAGCCTCGACCTGCTGGGCTCCGGCGATCCTTCCACCTCAGCCTTCCAAGTAGCCGGAATTACAGGCATGCGCTACCATGCCCGGCTGATTTTTTGATTTTTTTGTAGAGATGAGGTCTCACTGCCCAGGTGGCTCTCGAACCTGCGGGCTCAGGGTCTCGAACCCACGGGCTCCACTCACCTCAGCCTCCCAAAGGCGCGGGATTACAGGCCGAGCCACCGAGCCTGGCTTTTTTTTTTTTTTTGAGTTGTCTCACTCTGTTTTCCAGGCTGGAATGCAGTGACATGCTCGTAGCTACCCCAGCGTCGACCTGCTGGACAGGTGATCTTCTACCTCAGCCTTCCAAGTAGCCAGAACTACAGGCGCACGCTACCACATCTGGCTAATTTTTTTGATTTATTGTAGAGACAAGGTCTCACCATGTTGCCCAGGCTGGTCTTGAACCCGTGGGCTCAGACAATCCTTTTGTCTCGGCCTCCCAAAGTGCTAGGATTACAGGCTTGAGTCACCACACCTGGCCCTAGAAACATTTCATAGGAAACAGAAAAAGGTGGTAAAGAGATAAAAATGAAAATGATAAGACTGAATATAGTAGATATGAGATATGAAAAGTATAATAGATATGGACAGTTGTTTCTTTTCTGTTTTGCAGGTATATTTTTCCTTTGCGTAACCTTTAATCCCATAGCTAGCGTGGCTATCAATCATTTAATCCTACCATTCCTGCCACAGAAATGGATATGTAACCCAGGGTGACCACCTCTTCCCTTAGACCTGGAAATTGAGCCAGGGGTAGAAATGACTTCCCTAGCAGAGACAATTAGCATTTTATGAAGGGATTGATATGGATCTCTTTTGGTATCTTGAATCACAAGCTCCTCAGAACACTTGTTGTCTAAGAATTAGGCCAAAGCAGAAAAAGGATTGCTGAAAAGTAGAGAGCCAGCATCTCTCTCTCTGCTTAATTTTGAGCCCTTGCATCCTGCTGTATCTGAAGTGAGATCTCACAAACTTTCCAGTTGTGAGATCTAACTTACTTGTTCACTTGCAATCATAAGATAAATATTGGTAACTAGATGTGGAATATCACAAGTGTCAGGCCCTAACATGTAGCATTGGCTGAGCCGAGGTATGGTAAGTGGTAATAATGATTCTTCTGTCCCATCGAAGAACTGGATGCCTGGGTATTATAAGGTAATTGTACCTGTTATCTTTTAGAAATCTGATCACATACTTCTATGACTACTGCTTTAGTGACTTCAGAAAATATCCAGATATTGGAATAAGTTGATGACTTGTTGATGCTTTTTATAATGTCATGAAAAGTACAACCTTCATTAAGCAGTTAAACACAGAGTTATATGGGCCAGCAATCCCACTCTTAGGTATTCCAAAAGAAAATAAAACATTATGTCCACATAAAAACTTGTACATAAATGTTTACAGCAATATTATCATAATAGCCAAGAATAGGACACAACCAAATGTCCACCAACTGATGAATGACTGAAGAAAGTATAGTATATACATATGACGGAATCTAATTCGACAATCAAATGAGATGAAGTTCTGATATATGCTATAACATGAATTAACCTGAAGACATTATGCTAAGTGAAAGAAGCCAGTCACAAAGCACCACATATTATATGATTCCATTTATATTCAATGTCCAGAAAAGGCAATTCTATAGAGATAGGAAAGTAGATAGGCCGAGCGTGATGACTCAGCCTGTAATCCCAGCACCTTGGGAGGTCAAGGCTCAATCTTGTCTGAGCCTGGGGGTTAGAGACCAACCTGGGCAACTTGGTGAGACCGTGTCTCTACAATAAAATCACAAAAACTAGCCGGCCATGGTGGCATGCATCTGTAGTTCCAGTTACTTGGAGGCAGAAGGATTGCCTGAGCCCAGCAGGTCCAGGCTGCAGTGGCTGTGAGCATGCCACTGCACTCCAGCCTGGGCGACAAGAGTGAGACTTCAACTCAAAAAAAAAAGAGAAAGTAGATTAGTAGTTTCCAGGGGGTAGGAGGTAAATGCTAAGGAAAACAATGTTTCTTTGGCATGATGAAAATGTTCTAAAATTGATTATGGTGATAGGTGCATAACTATGTGAATATACTAAAAAGTCATTGAGCTATATGGTTTAAATGGGTGAATTATAAGGTTTGGAAATTATATCTCAATAAGACTATTTTAAAAAATATTGCTTTAGCCCAAGCAGCAAGCAGAAAGGGATGGCATGTAGCTTTGTTGAGAGGCCCAGTTCTGCCTGTTACCAGAAAGATACTGGTAAGATACCCAAGACAGCTAATTATGGGCATTTAGAGATGTCTAGGAATGGTATTCTCTACTTGAACCTGAAGCAAGAATAGACTTTGACCCCAGGCCTTACTCAAACACCTCCTGCTGTTAGATCTTTGCAATACAAAGATAAGAGTAATTCTGCAATGAAAGATAACCACTAAGAGGTGGTCCAGAGAAAGATGATTGGGTCTTGGGGTGCTGGGTCATAGCTAGGAGGAATCTAGTTAAACCAAGGGCTAGAAGACTGGGCAGAGCATCAAGGTCTATGGCAAAGAGAAAAAGCCACTGGGTGTGGATTTAGGTTAAAAAAATCAGCATCTGCCAGATCTCTGACTTTGGTTGCTAGCCAGATCTCTGACTTTGGTTGCTAGCTCATGGAGTTGACAGTGCAAAAGAACTCACTCTACAGCTAGGGCAGGCTTTTGTTATTTATTCCAGCAGCACAGGTATATACTAAAGAGTGGTGGCCAATGGAAATTGGTTTCTAGTTTTCAAGTAAGAGTTTTTGTCATGGTTTCCTGTTTTTCCTCATATGTTTAATATGTTTGGGGTATATACATATTTTAGAGATGAGTCTTGCTATGTTGCCCAAGCTGGAATGCAGTGGCTATTCACAAATGCAATCATGTGTACTGCAACCTCAAACTCCTGGCCTCAAGTGATTCTCCTGCCTCAGCCTCCCAAGTAGCTGGAACTACAGGAGCACACCATTGCACCCAGCCTATATTTCTTATTTATCCATAGGTTATTAGATGGTGAGAAGTCATATCAGGACCTAAAATCCTGGACTTTAGAGCACAATATGGTGATGGGATGAGTTTCAGGATTTCTCTTTTTGGGGAGGAAGAGAGTGTGTTTCCATTTGTGGAAGAAAATTTGCCTTGTCATGGGAATGAACACTTTAAAAAATGAATGTATAGAAATGTGTATGTATGTGTGCGTAGGGTCCTAAGTAGTTTAGGAATGGAATGTAATAGACATCAACTCTGTCTTTGCCATTTCAACACCTTTTCTGTTTGGGAACAGCCTCTCCAACATCTGGTGGACATATGGCACACGCCCATCAATACTCTAACTGGCCTTGGGTACATGATATAATAAAGACTGTTAGAGTCTTTTTGTAGTGTGGGATCTATGGATTATTAGGGAGGAAAGCCCTTTTTTCTTTGACATCTTAATACTAAATAACTTATAAGATTGCAGCTACTGGGACCTATTTCTGCTGTCGTTTTCGGAGACCACACCAGAGAACAAAGCTGACAGAGGAAAGTGAGCACCAAGGAAGTGAAGATGTATGTGTGTTTTGTTTACTGTGGCATCCCAGCACTTAGAACAGTGTCTCAAACATAGTAGGTGCTTATTAATTGTTAGCCGAATGAATAAAATCAAAACTGAAAAATAGGAAGAGAGAAAGAATGCTCTGAATTTCTGCTTCCTATCATGGCTACAGCCAGCTCTGCTCCTTGAACTTCCCAGGTCCACGTGTCAATAAATTTCCTTTATTCTTTTAATTAATGTGGCAGATTATTGCAAATTGGTTCACTCAATGCCACTCCAACCCTATACTAATGTGACTTTGTCTACGTAGAGGCTGGAAAACTGACATCTACATTACCCATTATGCCTTTGCAGTAAGGATTTCTGCATGTCATGTAACATCCACCAAATAGATGCATTTGAGCCAGATTTGGGTGGGGGTTATGGGCCCTATGGGGTGGCCATTCTGGTGGCACTGTGGCTAAGGCTTGCTGGTACCTTTGCAGCAGCTATGTCAGAAACCCTGATGTCTAGTCAGTTCCTAGCTCTGTGTGACCAGCAGTGATGGCAGTAGCTTCCTACTCTGGCAGCTCTCCTGACCATGGCTTAAAGGCAGAATGGTCAAGTCAGCAGTGGGGCAGCAACAGCAGCAGCAGCAACTTTGCTGAGGCAGATTTACATGCAACTCCAGGAGTTGTTCTAGAAAGTCTGGCTTCCTACTATAGGTCTTCCCATTATTCTGTAGCAGGTAAATACAGAGAGTATCTCTCTGCTTAAACTGACTTGAGTGAATTATTTTGTTTGCAATTGAACTCCAACCAATACAACCAATTTAAGTTAATTTTCTGTCAATAGCAACTGCAAAAATCCAGACTAACTTTGTAAAACTTCTGCAGGTAAAAACAATAAAGGAAGCAGAAATAATAACAAAACGTATAAGAAAACTTCAAGTACATGAACACAGAAAAATGGTTATTTTCAGTGGAAAAATATCAGACTGGCCTCAGACTTGCAAGCAATACCAAATAGCCTTAAACAATAAAGCAATATCCCTAGAAACTTGGTGGTAGGAATGCTGCAGTTATGTGTGATGTCAAAAGTATGGTATTCACAGATAGAAAAGGTCTTAGAAATTCTTAAAGATGGGCTCTGTTACATTGGGAGATTTGTCAAAACTAAGGAATTAGGAAGTTGTGGTGGAAATGTAACAAAATTAAGAAAGCAAATAAAAATAAAATTCGTAAATATATTACAAAGCTGAATGCAAAACAGAAAGCATTATGAAAGAAATATGTGAGATTTTAAAAATAGGGATGTCTGGTAGGGTTCTTGAAAGCAATAGAAATGAACTCTAAATAACTTAAACAATAAAACAGAAATCTATTGGAGGGCCATGGGTTAACCACAGAATCAAAATGAAAACTGTAGAATCAGATCTCAGAAAGGACAGAAACCCAGGGCAAGTCCAGGGATCCAGAAGAAACTAGTGACAATCTCAAGTCATTGCCGCTGGAGATACTCTGCTCCAATCACTGACAGTTCTTGTTTTGTTTTGTTTTGTTTTGAGTCGGAATCTCACTTTGTTGCCCAGGCTGGAGTGCAGTGGCACATTCAGGGCCACCCCAGCGTCGACCTGCTGGGCTCCAGCAATCCTTCTGCCTCAGCCTTCCAAGTAGCCAGAGCTACAGGCGTGTGCTACCACACCCGGCTAAATTTTTGATTTTTATTGCAGACATGAGGTCTCACCATGTTGCTCAGGCTGGTTTCAAACCTCTGGGCTCAGGCAATCCTCTCGCCTCAGCCTCCCAAAGTGCTGGGATTACAGGCTTGAGCCACCATACCTGGCCCACTGTTGGTTTTTGTCAAGAGAAAGCAAAGTGCTTCTGGTGTGTTCTGATTAAGGGAAATTAGAAAAGAATATTTTCTAGCTCCATAGCTGTATACCAGTGACTGAGGCTTGAGGCTGTAGTATTTTGCCCCAATACATATCTAGAAGAGCAGCTCAGACTAGAATCATCATCTGATTCTGCTAGCAATAATCCATTGTCATTCTTTAAGACCGTGTTGGGATACTTTTAGCTTCCAGCAGACTTTCTTCTCATCTCGTTGTCTAGAATGGATCACATTCCCATACTTGAATCAATTAGTACAAGGAGAATGGAATTATTTAGATTTGGGCTTAGTCTGATTAAGATTTAATGTCATGTACTGGGAAGGAGTTCAGTATCCTTGAAGCCCATAGTTGTTTTATAACTTTAAAATAGAACAACTATTTTGCTTAGCCAGTAAAAACAGCTATTAGGTAGGCCACAAACAGTGGCATTGATATCTGAAATTCTCCCAGGGATATGACATCGCCTTTGATTTACTATTTTAATAGGGAGAGGGAGCTCAAGGGTTTACCACTTGGTTCTTCCTATCATAATCATTCTTACTTGATAGTCAGGAGGAAAAATTTAGGAATTTTTTGCCAGTTGTTGATAATGTTTTATAAAACACAGTCACTGAAAAAAAAATCCACAGAATAAATGAGTTTAAAGTTTTACCTAGTCAAAGTGACCCAGGTATGTCCTAACTCTGAAAGGTGGGTCTTGCTGGATTTCTTATGCCAGAAATTGCTAGTACCTCAGAGCAAGTATCTAAGAGTTTCCAAAAAGTCTTACTTATTTATCTCATCCTAGGACACAGTTACTCTATTAAATTGCCCTTTGAAATATGTAGGGGTGATAGTCAAAGAATGAACCTTTGCTGTTATAACATGGTGCCGAGTCTCCCATTCAATCAAGATGCTATGAATTTGTAAATTCAGCACTAGAACTAGGATGAGGAGTCATGATTCTTTATTGTTGTGTCTCAGGTCACACCTAAGGTATTTTGATTACACATATTACGTAAGACTTTATTGGAAACCCTGTGTTCAAATAGGCATAACCAGAGTTCTCCGAGGGGTGAGATCATTCTAATTGCCAAGCTAGTCGTCCAGCCTATTTTAATCAAACATACTTGCCTTGGATTGTTGAGGAAAGCTATCTCACCTCTTGGTGTTAGGAGAATCAACAAGATTCTCCTCTCCCTGATTTTTCTATCCAACTAGAAACTAGAAAACTCCTTCCCCTTTCTTTTATTTGAGTCGAAGTCTCTCTCTGTTGTCCATGCTTGAGTACAGTGGCATGCTCACAACCACCTCAGTCTCGACCTGAAGGGCTCAGGTGATTCTCCTGCCTTGGCCTTCCAAGTAGCTGGAACTACAGGCATGCACCACCATGTCCTACTAATTTTGATTTGTTGTAGAGACAAGGTTTTGCCAAGTTGCCCGGGCTGGTCTTGAGCCCTGGGCTCAGGTAATCCTTTCTCCTCTGTCTCCCAAAGTGCTGGGATTACAGGCATGAGCCATTGTGCCCAGTGGAAGAACTGTATTTTGCACCAGCAATTTCCAATATTCAGAAAATAGGTAATGAAGTTTTTTGGTTTTTTTGTTTGTTTTGTTTTGTTTTTTGTTGTTGTTGTTTTTGAGTTGGAGTCTCACTCTGTTGCTCAGACTGGAGTGCAGTGGCCGCTCCCGGCCACCACAGCCTCAACCTGCTGGGCTCCAGCGATCCTTCCGCCTCAGCCTTCCAAGTAGCCGGAATTACAGGCATGCGCTACCACGCCCGGCTGATTTTTTGATTTATTGTAGAGATGAGGTCTCGCTGCCCAGGCGGGTCTCGAACCCGCGGGCTCAGGCAATCCACTCACCTCAGCCTCCCAAAGGCGTGGGATTACAGGCTGAGCCACCGAGCCCGGCTGTTTTTGTTTTTTTTACTTAAAGATGCTGAAATTTCCCTCAATGGTGCAAGTCTCAAGGCCTTGGGGAAAAGATCGTCATTCCAGTCCTTCTTGGAGCAACAGTTATGCATGTGCAAGTAGGACACTCACAATGGATTTATTCCAGCATTCCTATCTCAAGGAGTCTTTTATTTCCTTCCCGTGTACACTAAGGGATTTTTGTCATCTCCTCTTTCTTAATGGGGATGAGTGCTGGAGCCTGATTTGTCTTATCCAACCCAGTTAGACACCCACCTGCTTGGTCTAGTGCTTTGGATGCAGACTCCATATTGACAAATTCAGCCCAAACTAAATGTTTCCCTCTTCTTGGTTGAGTGCTTTAAAAATATATTCCCATAAAAATTCCACCAATAGTTTGTTCATTTAAAGAAGCAAATCCCTGCAAACCTTGCAGTGTAAAAACCTTCTCTTAACAAAATGATAGTTCTGGCCAAATATCCTAGGCAGATGTGATGAATTGGAGGACCTATTGTATTCCTGTGCCAGGAATGGTGGGTAAAATATGATAACAGCATTTCCCCCCAAACCACTTTCCAGTGGTTCTCAAAAGGATTGAGAGTGGGAAGTATCAAAATCACTTGAAGATCCTTTGCAAAATGTATACACCTGTCCCTATCCCAAAAGATATAGCAAACTGGTGGTGATCAGGGGAGGGAGATCATGTATATTGGAAAAACTCCCTAGATTTTCTAACAGGCACCCTTCCACACTCACAAGTCATGACCCTCAGAAACACCATTACAGCCATCTCAATCATGAGTGTAGTACAAGAGAAGGAATCAAGTTGCTGTTTACAATTAATTTTAAGGAGGTGACTATTCTTACATTGTAATAAATTGTGTTAATGATTCTAGTTATCCTCTACTATAAAAGGATATATTAGGTATACTTTCCCATCTCATTTTCTGGGTTAGCCATGTGACTTGGATCAATGGAATATGAGAGAAAATGACAGTGTGTCATCTGCTCCAAGTAGAAGATTTAAGAGGTAGTGTGTGTTTCTGTCCAGTCCTTTATTTTTCCCTCTACCATGAGAATGGCACATTCCTTCCCTGGTTCCCAGAACAAGAAGACACACAGAGCAGAATTACAGTCACTGTCAAGTTCTGTGTGCAAGAAATAAATGTTATGAAGCCATAGAAATTTTTCTGGCAGCTAGAGAGATTTTTAGTTGATTTTGGAAGCTATAGATAATTTTGAGTTGTTTATTACTGCAGCAAGTCTGACTAACATACATGTAAATTATTTTTTCTTAGCACTTTGATAAGTTTGGTTAGATATTTAGAGTGACACCGAAGCTTGAATTTAGGGGTATGAACTAGAGAGCTAAATTTCTTTGTATATGAAGGTGGGAAAGCTTCATTTTATCTGGTAGAAGGCAAATTGGCCAGGGAAATTAAAACAGAGAAAGAAAAGGTCTAGTCAGATGGGCTCGGTGGCTCAGCCTGTAATCCCACGCCTTTGGGAGGCTGAGGTGAGTGGATTGCCTGAGCCCAAGGGTTCGAGACCCGCCTGGGCAACTTGGTGAGACCTCATCTCTACAATAAATCAAAAATTAGCTGGGTGTGGTAGCGCGCGCCTATAGTTCCAGCTACTTGGAAGGCTGAGGCGGAAGGATTGCCGGAGCCCAGCAGGTCGAGGTTGCGGTGGCAGGGAGCGGCCACTGCACTCCAAGTCTGGGTGACAGAGTGAGACTCCAACTCAAAAAAAAAAAAAGAAAAGGTCTAACCAATGTAGCAGAAGATAGTGATCCACAAATTGCTAATGAACTTTAGGCCTATGTCTAAAAGTCTATGTCTAACTTGGAATGTTATATTATTTCCATTTTAGCTAAGTATATTTCACATACATGCCATATATGAGTGTGTTTTTGATGGAAATCTATAAAAAGTTTGGAGTTCTACATTTGGGTTAACTGTACAGAAAAGAAGGAACAGGAAACAACACGCCAGTTCCATCCATCAGCTGCTGCAACTGAGTAAAATGGAGTGAGAGTAGGACCTTGACATTTGAGGAGACCATGGGAACATAAACCTCTCTGGGAATTTGTAGAAATTATAAGGAGGGTTTCACTTCCATAAATCATGTAATGAGCACTCTAAACAATTTATTCTGAATTTTAAAGCCTTGGAATGTACCAGCTGACATCTAGGTTATATAGGTTTGAAGATATTAAATAAATGTTGGTAGATCAATTTTAACCACACACTAAAATAATAATCTGTTCTGACCACATAGTATTTGTCCCAGGAATCTAAGAGTGGTTTAGTATTTAAAAAGTTATTTCATTTTCTTAAGGATATCTTAATGGTTGTTGAATGACATCTGGTGAATTAAATACTAATGTATTTAAAGAAAAAAACTTTTAAGAAGCATAAAAGAAGCCACTTCTTTTCTGTAATTTTATTTTATTTTTTGTTTTTAATTTTTTGAGTCAGAGTTTCATTCTGTTGCCCAGGCTGGAGGACAGTGGCACAATCACCACTCACCACAGCCTTGATCTCTTGGACTCAGGTGATCCTTCCACCTCAGCCTCCTGAGCAGATGAGACTACAGGCCTGTGACACCAAGCATGGCTAATTTGTTTTTCATTTTTTTAGAGATGAGATCTCACTATGTTGCTCAGGCTGGTCTTGAACTCCTGGGCTTGAGCAATCCTTCTGCTTTGGCCTCTCAAAGTGCTGGGATTACAAGCATGAATCACTGCACCCAGCCAACTTTACTGTGATTTAAAAAAAAAACGTTTAAACTGTCATCATAATACTTTTTGATGAGAAAACCCCCAACAACTTTCTTCTGGAAATGTTATCCGACATAAAAAGGCAGAAAACTGAAATAAGAATTGTAAATGTTAGAAAGTGACAAGATTATTAATATTTATAGGTAAAATGATTGAATACCTAGGAGATCCGAAAAGATTGTGAATAATATTAACAAGATAGGGCTACATAAATCAAATCGATAGTGATGGACACACCATATTCCTTTCAGGGAAAACAAATCATTTTAAAGATGTCAGCACTTACCAAATTAGTTTATAGGTTTACTTCTAATTTGTTTTCTTATTTGTTATTACTTTGTTTTCTTGTTTGATTTCTGGGAGTTTGACAGAATGATTCTAAAGTTCACTTGCAAAACAAACACACAACAATAGCAAAGAAGAAGATGTAAAAAGTTGAGTAATGAGGAATAATTTATTCCACTCAAATAAAAACAAAATAAAAATACAAAAGTGCATAGTGGTAAGATTAAAAGAACATGGGTTTTGAAGCCAGTAGACATAGGTTGGAATTCCTGGTTCTGACACATAGTAGCGGTGTAATCTTAGAAAATTAGTTTAATATCTTTAAACAAAGTATGCATTATAGACCTTAATTGTCCTACTTCTCTTTCCTGCCCCTTATTCAAACATTCTTGCTGTGGTTTCAACATAGACATACTTCCTTTCCTCTTGATTTCCTTCCATGGCATGTAGGTGGAAGTAACAGTGTTTCAGTTCCAAGCCCAGGCCTTAAGAGGCCTCCACAGTTCTGTTTGCCCTCCTGCCCCTCCGCTGTGGCCAAGAGAAGAGCTTTCCCTAGGGAGCTGCTGCCCCTTCAGCCTGGCCCCCAGGGTGAAAACACATGGAGCACAGCTGCCTCAGCTGCCCCACAGATCCGTGAAAATAAATAATTGCTGTTTTAGGCTATTGAGAATTAGTGGATAAATTTTACCAGCTGTTTCTTAAGGAAAGTATCCAGGATTGCCACAGATACTTCTGCTTACATTTCATTGGCCAGAATTTAGTCACACGACCAGTTCAAACTGCAAGGGAGGCCAGGATTTGGGGCTAGTCAAAATCTGGTATTCTATTACTATGCAGGAAGGGAAAGATGGACTGGGTGGGATAAGTAGTGGTCTCAGCCACAGGTGTGTAATCCCTATTGATTTTTAAATTCATCTTCAAACATAATAATTACTGTTTTAAAATAAACGAAGTAATTCTATCAAATATTTCATCTATCAGCTTTTTTCTCCACTTACCCCATTGCCTAAAAGATTGTTCCATGTCAATACAAAGCTACTTCATGCTTAACAGCTTTATATTTTCCATAATACAGTGTAGCCAAAACACATTTTTATATGTTCATTTCCCTTTAGGTTATTTCTAATTTTTTCCTAATTCAAACTGTGCTAAAACAAAACCTTTGTACATTCATGTTTGTGTGTATTTCTTTTCTTTTCTTTTCTTTTTTTGAGTTGGAGTCTCACTCTGTCGCCCAGACTGGAGTGCAGTGGCCGGGAGAGGCCACTGCAGCCTCAACCTGCTGGGCTCCGGCAATCCTTCCGCCTCAGCCTTCCAAGTAGCCGGAATTACAGGCATGCGCTACTACGCCCGGCTGATTTTTTTTTTTTTTTTTTTAATTGTAGAGATGAGATCTCGCTGCCCAGGCGGGTCTCGAACCCTTGGGCTCAGGCAATCCACTCACCTCAGCCTCCCAAAGGTGCGGGATTAGACTGAGCCACCGAACCCTGCTGTGTGTATTTCTAAGTTTTTTTTTTTTTTGAAATATTCCTAGAAGATTGCTGATTCAAAGTATATATGCATTTTTATATTGAAAGATACTATAAAATTACCCTCCAAAACTGTTTAATAATTTATATTTCCAAATGAGTATGTGAAAATATCTCTTGGAAAGCAAATTTTGATACTAGCATATCAAAAGCTTTAAACTGCCCATTCTATTTGTTTATGAACATTATCATTAATTTTGTTGATGAACATTTATCCCGGAAAATTATTCTAAACACAAAATAAATTTTGTTCAAATATATGCTTTGCAACATTATATGTAATAGTAAAAAGGCTAAATATAAGGGGGAACCCCCCAAAACAGAATTTATTCATTTAAAAAATTGTGTATTTATTCTTACATATTTAAATTTCAGCCACCTTCAAAGTACTCTCTGTTTGATGCAATACACCTATTGAGACCATTACTCAAATCAGTTGTTGAACTCATCATTTTGATGTCTTTTAGTGCTTCTGCTGTTTTTTTGTTTCATCTCTTCCACATCCACAAAATGTTTCCCTTTGAGGATTTTTTTCATCCAGGGAAACAAAACAAAGTCACTTGGGGCAAGAGCATGTGAATAGGGAGAGTGGGGCACAGGGGTCATGCTATTTTGGGTCAAAAACTGAACACTCAGCACAGTGTGCCGTGCCACCTGTTCATGTAAATCACCCATTATTGACATGGGCAAGCACATTGAAACAATCTTCAAAAAAAATTCACTGAAACTGAGCACAACCTCTCACAATGGTGCTAGCTAGCACACTGATGCTGATGGGTTCCTAGAACGCACATAGTGGGGGAAGCCTATACTATAAGGGGCTGTCCTCCAAAAGACAATTCCATTTTGTTTTGGGTCCCCCTCGTACAAAATACAGTTTAAAAATAGAGCAGGTAAATTATCATAATGCACTGTGCAACAATTAAAATATGATTATAAAGACTTTAATAACATGGAAAACGCTTATGATATATGGTACTTTAAAATGGCAAGAGTTAACTAAAAGTTTAATCAAAATATTCAAAACAATTATATTTTGGATGTATGCCTATTGATACTACATTATTTTATCTGCCTTACTACTTTATTTCACAGATTTTCTTAAATGAAGATGTCTTTGTTCATTCAGGCTGCTATAACAAAATGCCATAATCAAAAATTTATTTCTCACTTTTCTGGAGACTGGGAAGTCCAAGATCAAGGCAGTGTCTGGAAACAGTCCACTTTCTGGTTTATCAGTGGTGGCTTTTAGCTGTGTTCTTGCATGGTGAACGGGGTGAGGGGCCTCTTATATGTAAAAGCACTAATCTCATTGTTGAGGGCTCCACTCCCATGACCTAATCACCTCCCCAAAGCTCCACGTCCTAACGCCATCACTTTGAGCGTGAGGATTTCAACATAGGAATTTTTGACAGACTTAAACATTCAAACTATAGCAGATTATACTTTTTAAAAAAATATAAAGCAAACAATCATAGCAGTTAGGAAAGGGTTCTGTACTTGTTAAATATTCAAGGGTTCTTTGATGACTATTCCTGAGGCATTTTACGAAGGGGAACCAATTGAAAATATAAATAATAGCCGGGCTCGGTGGCTCAGCCTGTAATCCCGCGCCTTTGGGAGGCTGAGGTGAGTGAATTGCCCGAGCCCGCGGGTTTGAGACCCGCCTGGGCAGCGAGACCTCATCTCTATAATAAATCAAAAAATCAGCCGGACGTGGTAGTGCGCGCCTGTAATTCCGGCTACTCGGAAGGCTGAGGCGGAAGGATCGCTGGAGCCCAGCAGGCGAGGCTGCGGTGGCCGGGAGCGGCCCCTGCACTCCATCTGGGCGACAGAGTGAAACTCCGACTCAAAAAAAAAAAAAGAAAATATAAATAATAAAAATAAACATCTTGGACTCATCCTGTTGTGAGATATACATCCAGTTTTTATTTTAAGCACATTTGTAAAGTAAAGAAAATTGGGTTTTTTTTCCACTTTTTGTTACCCTTCCTTTCCTTCAACCCATAGGTTTATATTCTATGTTCTATTCCCAGAGGATTTTGCTTCATGATCACTGCTATTACATAAACTAGTAAAAGCATCTAGAGGTATTTGCATTTTTAAAAGATAAGACACTTAATTAAAAACTTTATGTAGGCCAGGCTCGGTGGCTCAGCCTGTAATCCCAGCACTTTGGGAGGCCGAGACGAGTGGATTGTCTGAGCCCGCAGGTTTGAGACCAGCCCAGGCAACTTGGCAAGACCTCGTCTCTACAGTAAATCAAAAAATTAGCCAGGTTCGGTAGCGCAGGCCTGTAATTTCAGCTACGTGGAAGGCTGAGCCCAGTAGGTTGACACTGGGGTGGCTGTGAGCATGCCACTGCATTCCAGCCTGCAGGACAGAGTGAGACTCCAATTTTTAAAAAAAATTATGTAAAGCTCTTAGCATGGAGTGAGTATTCTGTAAGCATTGATGATGATGGTGGTGGTGGCAATGAGGATTACCATACTGACAATGGAGAAGAAGTCTTCAAAGTTAAAATGGAACTTTGTGGAGGAAAGTAGTTATTCTTCATTATGATAATTCCAGAATACTTAGAATATGCCTGGAGTTTCCTTCTCCTTAAATAAAAAACCCCATGCTAGATCCATAATCTGTGATAATACTAGAGGTAACTATAATGATAACAGTACTCAAACCCTTCCTAAATCTGTTTATAGTTTCAACTTATATAATTGCATGGAGAAGTGAATTCCTGTCATAAAGCACCATTACTTTCTTTAGTAATATTAATATTGCCTCAGTGAAACTTGAAGGGGCATACTCTCCTGCTAGTATTCTTATATTGGTGGAGTAAAGTTAAATTAACCCTATCCATATTTGATGCTTGTTATGGCTTTATAAGTTAAAACATATGAGGCTATTTAGTTCCTCCTATGCACCGTGCCTAGAATGTGATATTCCCAGGTAAATGGTGAGCTTGGACAACATGACTGCATGCCAAAAGCAAGTCTTCCAGCTTTACAAGGCTTACAGCCGTAGCTTTTCCACAACTATATATTCTATAAAAATAATCACTTCCAAAACTTGGAATAAGTATTAGCTAGTCACTAATTACTAGCACCTAATATTTTTGTTTTTAGCTTGGAAAATATACTTTATTTAGAAAGTCAGTTGGAGAGAGGGAGAGAGGAGATTCAGCTCCCCAAGGTAGAGGAGGGGGCTAAAGCTAGGAAACATGACCTGGCCATAGCTCAAAGAGCCACACGCCACATTAGAGTTTACCAAAGCAATGGCCGCCAGCACCTAATTTTTAAGAAGAAAGTTTAAAAATATGCCTAGCCATTTAGTGTCCCCTTGAATATACTTCAATGGTATGGTAGTCAAATCTAACTGTTTCTATTTTAGTTCTTAAACAAATCTCTTCTTAGGATCCAAAGACATTTGGAACTTCCACGGTATACATTTACAGTTCTGGCTCCAGCTCTCTGTTTACATATTGCCTCATTATAGAGCTTTGGGTACTACCTTCTCAGTCAAAGAAGCTTTTCGAGATATTTTCCTAAACAAAAGTAGCAACAGTTTGTATTTTACCTCACTAAGTTCTGTACTGAGCTTTGCAGCACAGTTTACAACTTGTCTTTCGTCGGCTTCATGAAGCCTTGAAGCAGCTACACGATTTTTACTCTTACGCCTTTCAAAATGATAAACAGAAGTTGCTCCCAGTGTCAATTCTGTCATCTTTCTACAGCTATTTTTCTTCTCATCTCCACCCACCCTTTCTCTTCTCCCTTTAAAACGTCGTTGCATTCGTTTGCATTTTCCTGGTGATTGGTGAGGCAGCATCTTTTCCTGTTTACTAGTTATTTGTAGTTCTTCTGTAAGTTTGTCTGTTTAGATTCTTTGTGCATTTGTCTATTTAGACTGTCTTAGTTTGTCTCTATGTAATCTAAATATGAATTCTTCATCTATTATATTTTTTGCAAATATTTTTGTTTCATTTTGTTGGGTATCTATTAACTTTGGTTGCTGTCTTACCTCTTATGGAAGTTTTAAATTCTTATGTAGTCACATCTGTTCAACTTTTCCTTTTGCTTTCTGAGTTTTACTTTTTGCTTATCATGATCATAAAAATATTTGGCTTCACTCTCTACTAAAACTTTATATTTAGGGATGTTTAATTTGTCCAACAAATCTTTAAATGAAGTTTTAATTTTAGAATAGTTTTATGTTTACAAAAAAGTTTTAAAGATAGTACAGAGTTCCTTATGCTCTAAACCCAATCTCCCCTATTATTAACATCTTCCATTAGGGTAGTACATTTGTCATAATGAATGAACCAATATTGACATTATTAACCGAACTCCATACTTTATCCAAATTTCCTTAGTTTTTACCTAATATCCTTTCTGTTCAAGGACTCTCAGTACATCTGAGATACCCCATTACATTTAGCTCTCATGTCTCCTTACCCTCCTCTGGTCTGTGAAGGTTTCTCAGACTTTTCTTTTTTTTTTGGTAATTATCTTGACAGTTTTCAGGAGTGCAGGTCAGATACTTTGTAGAATGTTCCTCATTGGGGTTTGTCTGATTTTTTTTCATGAGACTAGAGTTGTGTTTGTGGGAGGAAAATCACAGAAGTAAAGAGCCCTTCTAATCACACCATATTAAAGGTATACACTATCAGTATGATTTATTACTGTTGATGTGAACATGGATCACCTGACTGAGGCTTATTGTAAAGTTACTATCTCACTCCTTTCATCCTGTACTCTTTAGAAGGATGTCACTATATGCAGTCCACATGTGAGGAGTGAGGAGTTATACTACACTTCTTTGGGGATGAAGTATCCTGTTTCTTTGTTTTTAACAATTCAGATCTTTAATGCATCTGGAAATTATTCTGATAAATTGTCATAGTGGACATTGAGACTTTCTTCCTCCCCTCTTTTGTGTAGTAGGAATTTCTTAATTTGAGATATTCATCGTGGAAATTAACAACATTTTTACCTCCCAGGAAGAGCCCTGCTATTTTAGACCAAATAGAATTTCCATCCCTCTTTCCACACTGATTCATTCAGATAAACCAGTCATTGGTTCATGTATGCCTGATCATTGCATGTTGGGGAATGGTCAAGGTGATAGTTTGAGCCAATGACAAGGGAGGTTGTGGAAGGTTCTGGGAGAGAAGGTTTCTTCTTCTTTTAAGGTAGCTACCAAAAAATAGTGTTTTTCTCCTGGGGTGGTTTGGCATGCAGATTTGAAGCTTGAAATTTCAGCAGCCATTTAGCTAGCCTTAGGATGAAGCTGGCACTGCATAAGTCAGAATGAAGATACAGAAAAAGAAAATGAATAAGCAAATAAGCCCAATGTCTTTCATATTGGTATTGAGTCACTAATCAAAACCACCTTAAAGCCTATTCTATCTCTGGGTCTTCCAGTTAAATAAGTCCTTTATTGGGCAAGGAAGTTTGAACTGGCTCTTCAATTGCTTGCAATATAAAGAAGCCTCACTGAAACAAGGTGTAAGAACAGAGATCTAATCTTATTTTATTTTATTCTTTTCAGATACCCTGTTGTACCATCACAATTTTATCGATTCAGTCTTGCTTTGTGGTATAAAATGTCACTTTATCATCAACAACATTTCCATATAAAAATGGTTCTGTTCTGAGCTTATTATTCATTACACATGTTAATTTGTCTATATCTAAATAATTATCACACTTTTAATTTCCATGGTTTTGTCCTATGTTTTGCCACCCACCATAACAAGTCTTTCCTCATTGCTCTTTTAAAATAACAAAAAGCATATTGGCTTGTTATGTATTTCTTTTTCTAGTTGAACTTGAGAATTAACTTGTTAAATTTCATAAAAAGTCTTTCTAAGACTTTAAAAGTTGGAATTATACTAAATTTGTAGATTAATTCAAGAATAATATAAAATTTAAAAATATTGAATCTTCTTGGCTGGACATAGTGGCAGGAGGATTGTTTGATCCCAGGAGGTTGAGGCTGCAGTGAACCGTGATTGCACCACTACACTCCAGCCTGGGCCATAGAGCAGAACTACTTTAAAAAACAAGAGAACAAACAATAGCAAAAAATATTGAATCTTCTCATTTAGGAACATGGTAAATCTTTTAAAATTTTTTTTATTTTAATGGCTTTAGGGGGTACAGATGATTTTTGGTTACATGGATGCCTTGTATAGTTCTGAGGACATCTGGGCAGGAACATGGTATATCTTTTATTCAGAGCTTGTTGTATCCACTTCCTAATTTTTTTATTCATACAAATCTTGCATATTTTTCATTTAGTTCATTCCTACATATTTTATTTTATAGAGTTTATTTTTGTGAATGCTATATTTTTATCTTTCACAATTTCTAATTGGTTATTACTGATGAATTGTAACAGTGATTTTCAAAGTATAGTCCTGGGACCAGCAGCCTTAGCACCACCTGAAAACTTGTTAGAAATGCAAATTCTCCTTGTGATTTTGTTGCTTAATTCAGGGTCTCATTCTGTAGCTCAGGCTAGAGTGCAGTGACATGATTATGGCTCACCATAGCCTCAACCTCCTGGACTTAAGTGATCCTCCTACCTCAGCCTCTTGAGTAGCTGGGCTTACAGGTGTGTGCCACCATGCATGGCTAATTTTTACAAATTTTTTTGTAGAGACAAGTTCTTGCAATGTTGCCTAGGCTGGTCTCAAACTCTTGTCTTACCCTCCCAAAATGCTGGGATTACATGTGTGAGCCACCATGCCCAGTCTTCAGGTGATTTGAAAGCATGCTAAAGTTAGAGCCACTGCACTAGAAAGATACTTTCAACAATCTTTCCTGATTGTTGATATTTCATTTTTCTTATATTTTGCAGTAGTAGTATATTTTTAATTATTTTCTTAGAATTCTTAAGGTGAAATGGCAAAATTATAGATATAGTCTATGCTTTAAGAACCTCAATTTTTAGGCTGGGCATGGTGGCTCAAGCTTGAAATCCCAGCACTTTGGGAGGCTGAGGTGAGAGAATTGCCTGAGTTCAGGATTTGAGACCAGACTGGGCAACTTGGTGAGACCTTGTCTCTACAATAAATCAAAAAATAAGCCAGGCATGGTGGTATGCGCCTGTAGTTTCAGCTACTTGGAAGGCTGAGGTGGAAGGATCACCTGAGCCCAGCAGGTTGACACTGGGGTGGCCATGAGCGTGCCACTGCACTCCAGTCTGGGCGACAGAGTGAGATTCCAACTCAAAAAAAAAAAAAAGAACCTCAATTTTGTACACAAATGAAATAATGTCTTATTTTTGAAACATCTTTATTGCGATATAATTGACATACAATAGGTGGCACAAATTTTAATTGTACCATTTGATAGGTTTTGACACACATGTATACTTGTGAAACTATCACTACAATCACGACAATGAACATATCCATTACCTTCAAGTGTTATCTCCTGGTACTCAAGTCTCTCTTCTTGAGTGTGGGCTGGAACTGGTAATTTACTTCTGACTGATAGAACACAGAAAAAATAAGATTCGTATTCTGTGATTAGGTAGCAAAAAACCGTTGCTTCCACTTTGCTTGTTCTCTTGCCTTCTCTCACTCACTTGCTTTGATGAAGCCAGCCTCCTTGCTGTGAGCTGCCCTCCAGAGAAGGCCACATGGCAGTGACTGAGTGACCTCTGGCCAACTGCTAATAAGGAACAGAAATCCTGAGTTCAACACACTATGAGGAGTTGAATCTTACCAACAACCACTGAGCTAGCTTGAAAGTGAATTATGTCCCAGTTAAATCTTCAAGTGATTGTGGCCCTGGCCAACACCTTGACTAAGTCTTTGGAGAGATCAGGGTCTACTGCCTTGATTACAGTCTTTTGAAAGACCCTGAGCTTGAGGTCCTGCTAAATTGTACCTGGATTCCTGACTTACAGAAACTGGGAATTAATAAAATAAGTAATATTTTATTTATTTATTTTGTATTGAGACAGGATCTTGCTCTGTTGCCCAAATTGGAGTTCTATAGCATGTACATAGCTCACTGCAGCTTCAAACTCCTAGTCTCAAACAATCCTTCCACCTCAGCTTCCTGAGTAGTTGGGACTACAGGTGTGAGCCACCACACCTGGCCTGTGTTGTTTTAAGTGGTTAAGTTTTGGAGGTAATGATTTAATGTAGTAATAGGTAATTAATACAGATAGCAATTAATAAGCATGTTTATATTTTTAATGCTCTTACTCTTGATTTGCATTTTTTCAAAATAATCGATTTACCAAGCATAAATCTGTGGTTTTCAGGTTGGGTACGGTGGCTTATGCCTGTAACCCCAGCACTTTGGGAGGTGAAGGCAAGAGGATTGCCTGAGCCTAGTGGCTGTAGACCAGCCTTGGCAACTTGGCAAGACCTCTTCTCTACAGTACATCTGAAAATTAGCCTGGCATAGTGGTGCACCTGTAGTTTGGCTACTTGGAAGGCTGACATGGAAGGATTGCTTGAGTCCAGCAGGTCCAGGCCGCGGTGGCCATGATGGGGGTTCTATACTCCAGCCTGGTCAACAGAGTGAGGCAATGACTCAAAAAAAAAAAAAAAATATGTGGTGTTCAGAAACTTCTTTATGAGTCTTTCCACCCTTTAATTTGTAGCTAAATGTTAAGAGATAATCCAACAGTCTTTTGTCAATGGTATTTTATAACAACTGATTGTATGGCAGACAAATCTATTTTTTCACTTTTGAGTTATTCAAAACCCTTGGATGATGTTTTGTTAGGAAGGTGCCCTTGAGATAACCTGTTCTAATACCTGTGACTATTTGCTTCAAAGGAAATTTGATAAACCCCAGACATCTTATACTCTGTTCAGTAAAAACTGAAATTGAAATAATTGTTTAAGTGCTTAAGGCAAATTAATCATATAAATGTATTCCACGGATAATTTTTGTGAAATGATCACTTCAAAAAGCAAAAACAAAATTTAAAAAAAAATCTTTTGTAAGGGAATTTCTCCCTTTGGAAAGGAATTCAAAAGCAGAAACATGGAGAAACTTGTAATGGGAAAATCCCTTTGTTTCAACGCAGGGATCATACCTCATTGTCTGTGTCTGGCAACTTAATAAATAAATGTTGATAGAAAGAATGTTTGATAGGAACAAAAATACATATATATTTTTTGAGTTGAAGTTTCATTCCGTTGCCCAGGCTGGAGTTCTTGCTGGCATGCTCAAGGCTACCTCAGCGTTGACCTGCTAGGCTCTGGCGATCCTTCTGCCTCAAGCTTTCCAAGTTGTGGAACTACGGGCGTGCGCTACCATGCCCAAATAATTTTTTTTTTAATTGTAGATACGAGGTCTTGCCAAGTTGCCCAGGTTGGTCTCAAACCCGTGGGCTTAGGCAATCCACTCGCCTCGGCCTCCCAAAGTGCTGGGATTACAGACTGAGCCACCGAGCCTGACCAGGAGCAAAAAATACTAAAGGCTGAATATTCAGTCTCCTTCCTGCTTCTCCCACCCACTAAAGGAAGGCTCCTTCATTTCTTGTCTCTCCATCTATGTTGTGTTAATGAAGATATATGGAGGGAGAAGAGCCAAGGAATTGAAGAGAAGACAGTTAAATTATTCTCTTCAGAGAAAGAACTTGAAGTAACAACCAAGGAAGTAACTGCAGGGGGAGAGAGAAGAGGGTTAAGTGTGAGAAGAGAGAAGCACTTGAGAGTTGGGTGAGTAAGCGAGAAGCCATTTGGACAGCTCTCAGGAAACCTTTAGGAAGAAAGACCAGTAAGGAGAATTTTTACAAAGTTTTGCTTGTTAATGTGCTATATTATTCCTTCCTCTGCATTTCCATGATACTGTCAGTAAAAAAATCTAATTTTTTTTTTTTTTTGAGTTGGAGTCTCACTCTGTCGCCCAGACTGGAGTGCAGTGGCCGCTCGCGGCCACGGCAGCCTCGACCTGCTGGGCTCCGGCGATCCTTTTGCCTCAGCCTTCTGTCACCTAGGCTGGACTGCACAGGCGCAATCATGGCTCCCTGCAGCCTTGACTTCCTGGACTCAGGCAAGCCTCCCACCGATTCAGCCTCCTGAGTAGGTAGGACTACAGGCGTACACCACCATGCCCAGCTTATTTTTGGATGTTTTATAGAGACAAAGTCTTGCTATGATGCCTAGGCTGGTCTCGAACTCCTGGGCTCAAGCAGTCCTCTCAACTAGCCTCCCATTGTGCTGGGATTACAGACGTGAGCCACTGCACCTGGCTGAAATCTACATCTTTCCAAGTTGGTTAAAGTTGGATTTGAATGTATCACATGCTAAGACTGGCCTAGGGTGGCTCAATTATATTCTAGCTTCTCTTGGATTACTTAATGTCTACTGTCTCCCTTTTTTTCCTTCTATCCTGGGCCTCATTATCCCATTTTTAAGCAGTGTTAACTGCTGCCACTACTACATATTGATTTACAGGTATTCTTCTTCCCCTAGCTTTCCTGGCCTGGAAGTAAATAAGTCTTCTTTCTGCTCAGTCAAGACAAATTTGAAATTTTTTATAGAGGCCACAGGCAGGAATAAAAAGATAATGAAAAATCAAAAACATAAATGAGACATTATGAAAGCATAGAGCAGGATAGTTTATATGGTGTAGGTTCCTTATATTAATATAACTAGAGATCAACTATGAAAGGGCTTCAAGTTTATGGAGTTTATTGGGTTCTTGGTATTGGTTCATCTCTTTTCCTCAATTCTGTGCCTAAGATCTTAATCAAATCATCAATGTGCTTTGAGAAATCTTCACCTTGTTCTGGAACTTAGGTTTGTATATAACAGCAGCCTTTTTTCTCCTTATTACTAATGTATAAGGTGGGTGGGTTTTCTAAAATGAAAGGCATTTTATTTTGCTAAATTCTGGCCCATATTAGTTAAATCTTCAGGTTTAATCTATAGCACTTTTTGAATAACAGAGCTTACTAATAGGAATGAATTATTATTTTACTCTTTCACAAGTATGTATTCTGTATTATCAACTAGTTCATAGAGGACAAGGACCATATTTTCTATCGTTTCTCCCCACAGGTCTTAGTTACTGTGTTTATATAAAGTTAATGTAGACCAGTGGTTCCCAAAGTGTGATCCAGATATCTCTGAGGGTGCTTTAGACTGTTGCAAAGAACCCACAAGGTCAAAACCATTTAAAAACAAAGCCTAGATATTATTTGCCTTTTTTACTCTCATTCTCATAAGTACATGATGAAATTTTCTGAATGTTACATGATGTGATATAATTGATTTGATGGTTAATGAAATGTGTGCTTATGTATCTTGTGTTTTAAAAATGTTGCAGTCTTAATTTCTTAATATTAATAGAAATAACTCACATGAATAAAAGCCCTTTAAGGTTCTCTATAGTTTTTAAGAGTGTAAAGTGGTATTGAGACAAAAATTTGAGAACTATTGTTATAGATAATTTGTACTGAACTGAAAGTGAAATCAGTCTAATCTTTTTTCTTTCCTTATCTTTTTAAAAAATTTATTTTACAACAGTCTGATCTTCTCAATCATTTTCCTGAGTTTATAGTAGGGCCTGGGATTCTTTTCTATTAATCTGTGCATCAGTCAAGTCCAATTTGATATAGAAACCACAAGAGACAGAAGGCCACACAGTTATTTGAGCAGGAAATTGGAAACAAAGGGGATTGCCTAGTAAGAAACAAAGAGAATACTAAGGAATATAGGTGCTATAGGCTGAATGTTGGTTTTCCCCAGCAAATTCATATGTTGAAATTCTAATGCCTAAGGTGATGATATTTGGAGGCGTGGCCTTTGGGAGGTGGTTAAGTCAAGAGGACAACATCCTGGTGAATGGGATTAGTACTCATAAAAAAAAGGTGTGAGAAAGCTGTTCAACCTCTTCCACTATGTGAGGACACAAGGGAAAAAGGGCTGTCCGTGAATCAGGAAGTGGACCCTCACTAGTTGTTGAATCTGCCACTTCCTTGATCTTGGACTTCTCAGCCTCTAGAACTGTGAGATATCAATTTCTGTTGTTTATAAGCCACCAGCCTATGGTATTTTGTCATAGCAGCCTGAATGAACTAGGGCAATAGAAGTAGCAGATGCTTCCCCCTGAGGCTGAGATAGAGCACTCAAGGAAGAGAATTGAGATCCAGACCTTGTTGGAGAGGGCACAGCTGTGCCTCACTGAATGGCAGAAAAGTTGCTGTGGTGCCATGCTGGCAGAACTTGTTGGAAATCTGCCCTGTGGAACTTTCCAGGAATCCTCCCCATAGGTTGCTGGGAAAAGCTGTTGATGGTGTGGTGTCTCACTGGGGGCACTCTGCAGCAAAACTGCCTGAAGGAGGGGCAGGGCATGATGGGAGAGAAACTGTTGGCCCCTGAGTGCTGTTGTTACTTTGTACTATAGGAGCCAAGTGCTGGAGCAGCTGTATGTGTTGCAGGAGCTGGCCACTGCTGATGCTGCTCAGGCTGCAGGATCCAGAGAAGCAACCCTGGGTGCAGGAGACGCTGGAGGGAACACATACCGACCAGGAAGGAAAGAAAGCCTTTTCTTTTACAATGCCTCTCCAGCATGACCTGGTAAAGAAAAATTATTTAAAAGATCTAGCTCCACTTTAACAGAGCAGGCAATGAAGGATGAATTTGGAGCTGAGAGGAAATAAAATTGCAAATGGAGTTTATGCACTTTCCCTTAATGCATTTACTAAGGTTTATTAATTAGTGTCTTTTAAAATTCATTGTTTTGGCTGGGTGCAGTGACTCAAGCCTGTAATCCCAGCACTTTGGGAGGCTGAGGTGAGAGAATTGCCTGAGCCCCTGGGTTCGAGACCAGCCTGGGCAACTTGGTGAGACCACCTTGCATATACAATAAATTAAAAAATTAGCTGGGCGTGGTAGCGCACGCCTGTAGTTCCAGCTACTTGGAAGGCTGAGGCGGAAGAATCGCCTGAGCCCAGCAGGTCGACACTGGGGTGGCTGTGAGCGTGCCACTGCACTCCATCCTGGGGGACAGAGTAAGACTCAAACTCAAAAAAAAAAAAAAAAAAAAGCCGGGCATGGTGGCTCATGCCTGTAATCCCAGCACTTTGGGAGGCCGAGGCGAAAGAATTGACTGAGCCCATGGGTTTGAGACCAGCCTGGGCAATTTGGCAAGACCTCATCTCTACAATAAATCAAAAAATTAGCTGGGCATGGTGGCGCATGCTTGTGGTTCCAGCTACTTGGAAGACTGAGGTGGAAGGATTGCTTCAGTCTGAGGTTAAGGTGGCCGTGAGGATGCCACTGCACTCCAGCCTGGGCGATAGAATGAGACTCCAATGCAAAAAAAAAAAAAAAAATCATTGTTTTCTCTGTGTGGAAATACATTCATTCATTCAACTAATATTTATTCAGCAACTGTAATGTTCTAGATTCTTTTTTTTTTTTTTTTTTTAGTTGGAGTCTCACTCCGTTGCCCAGGCTGGAGTGCGGTGGCACACTCACGGCCACCCCAGTGTCAACCTGCTGGGCTCCGGGGATCCTTCAGCCTCAGCCTTCCAAGTAGCCAAAACTACAGGTGCACTCTGCCATGCCTGGCTAATTTTTTATTTATTGTAGAGATGAGGTCTCACCAAGTTGCCTGGGCTGGTTTCAAACCTGCGGGCTCAGGCAATCCCCTCACCTTGGCCTCCAATAGTGCTGGGATTATAGGCTGAGCCACTGAGCCTGGCCATGTTCTAGATTCTTATGTGTGGCAGACATGGCAGGCTGTTGCCAAATAACAATTCCCCCATTCTTTCTTAATAATAGAATTTCTATTTTGTTCTTCTGTATTTGAGAAAAAATTGTATGTGTGGTCTTTTCTTCTTCTTCTTCTTCTTGCCATAAGCTTCAGGGACCTCTGGTCCTAGCCTCAGTCCCAAGCCCAGCTCCACGGGGAAAACACAATTAGTCTAAACAGGTTTTAGTGATCCCATTTCTTTACTAGTGATGGATCTGTGACACACTCCTGGCCAGTGAGGGTAAGTCTGCAGTGGGGATTCTAGAATAGATTTTCCCACCACCTTAAAAAACAATATTCAGAAAAAAATAATTATTTTCTGTTGCTAAGCATTGTCCTGTCTTCATGTGAGGCCTGGAACATTGGTAGCCATCTTGGGCCTTTGAGGGGATACTTCTGTGCGTAGCAAAGTTGGAAATGGAAGTAAATAGAAGAATTATTCAAACTTAAAAACACATATTTCTAGGATTCTAGTTTTAAAAATAATTTTGACTGGGCATGGTGGCTCATATCTGTAATCCTCACACTATGGGAGACCAAGGCAAGAGGACTGCTTGAGCACAGAAATTTGAGACCAGTCTTGCAATATACATGACTGAGTCTCTCCAAAAAAAAAATAGCCAGGCTTGGTGGCATTTGTCTGTAGGCCTAGCTACTTGGGAGGCTGAGGCAGAAGGATCTCCAGAGCCCAGGAGGTCGAGGTGGCAGTGAGCTGTGATTGTACCACTGCACTCCAGGCTGGGTGACAGGGTGAGTCACCAACTATAAATAAATATATAACTTTGAGTCCTTACTTGCTGTTAACAAATATGCTAGATTCTTGAGATGACACATAGGAATGAGAGATGGTCCTTTTTCCCAAGAGGCTTACAGTCTGGCCAGAAAAACAAGTAAGTGAAATAAAAATTTAAGATTGTGATGATAGAGGAGGATAATGGTTAAAATCAAATGCAACACGCTTGTTCTAGGCTAACTATAAAACTGAGTTCAAAAAGAGAAACAAATCAAGAGACAATATTTTGTAAAATTGCCCCTTGAAAGGAAACATTTCTAAATTTCCCTGCAATTAAAAACTATACAACATAATATATTTGATCAGAGATTGCTCTCTTCCCCAAACTCCTGATAATAGAAAAGATTAACCAACATTTGTTAGTAATATTATTTTTCTAACAAATATAAAAATGAGAAGAAAGAGAAATGCAATGTTTTAATTTCAGTGAATAGCAGCAACTAGTATAAGAAAGAAAAATTTGTTTTAATATTTTTCTACCCCTAAAACATGGTGGTATTATATATTCATTTACAAAGAATGTGCTTTATGTTATTCAAAAGCACGGGGTCCCAAATTGGCAGATTTCTCTCACATTTCTTAGAACACTCCATTGAGAATTGTAATTAGCTGTTTCTGGTATAATTAAAGTGTGCACTTAATCTTAATTCTAACTGGAACATTGGGAAGCAGAAACAGATTACCTTACTTGCACAGTTAAGCAAAGACGAGTGACCCTTATCGGTAACTCAAATTTTCCTGCAGCTTTAATTTTTTTTCATGAATGTTGCTGCCTCTCATTTGCAGGTTTAATGATGATTTTCATACTTGCTTTCTTGGACTCTCCAGGCTGACTCTCCACAGACAAATGAAAATTTTTTTTTCTGAGTCATTCAGGAGAAAAGCAACTGCTTTTATTCAGTAAAACATACCACAGCAGGCACACTGCTGCCTCTGGACTTTAGCATGACTGTTCCCTGGACCTCACATTCTCTTCATGTTGCTGCCTGCATGGCTCTCTCCTCTACTTCCTTAGTCACTCCCTCACTGAGGCCTTCTTTGTCCTTCTTAATTTTGATGCAGCTTTTTCTAGTTCAGGGGGATCAGGGTTCCCAAGCTGCCGTCTCTGGAACTGTACTGCCAGAGTAAGACTCCAACTCCAAAAAAAAAAAAATTCCATATGTATTTTTTTTTATAATCATGTATAGGTGTTATATAATAAGGTTGCTTGTTTTTGTTAGAATTTGTCAATATGTAGAATCATTATAGGATTTTCTTGGAGGTTAGAATAATGAATACGAAGAGAATGTTCAATAAAGGAAACAACATAAAGAGAATATTGAATAATATGAATATTAACCCAATTTAACCTTGTCTATTAGTGGTTTACACAAGTTTAGTTCTCTTTATGCATTACTTTAACTTCCACTATGTAATAAGCTTACACAATTTGTTTTCAAACTATTATATTCCTCCCTAAATTTAGTTATTTTAAGATCACTCATTTTCATTCTTTCTTTTTTTTTTTTTTGAGTTGGAGTCTCACTCTGTCACCCAGACTGGAGTGCAGTGGCTGCTCCCGGCCACTGCAGCCTCGACCTACTGGGCTCCGGCCATCCTTCTGCCTCAGCCTTCCGAGTAGCCGGAATTACAGACATGCGCTACCACACCCGGCTGATTTTTTGATTTATTATAGAGATGAGGTCTCGCCAAATTGCCCAGGCAGGTCTCGAACCCGCGGGCTCAGACAATTCACTCATCTCAGCCTCCCAAAGCTCAGGATTACAGGCTGAGCCACCGAGCCTGGCAAGATCACTCATTTTCAAAACTTAAAGTCGAATTCTGTGAACAAGAAATACTATTAAAAAATTTTGTATCCTGAGCCCGCAGGTTCGAGACCCGCCTGGGCAACTTGGCGAGACCTCATTTCTACAATAAATCAAAAATTAGCTGGGTGTGGTAGCACGTGCCTGTAGTTCCAGCTACTTGGAAGGCTGAGGCGGAAGGATCGCCGGAGCCCAGCAGGTCAAGGCTGCGGTGGCCGGGAACGACCACTGCACTCCAGTCTGGGTGACAGAGTGAGACTCCAACTCAAAAAAAAAAAAAAAAAAAATTTGTACTTGCTTGCATTTATGTCTCTTTTCTTCACTGCTGAGTCCCCAGCACCTAGAATAGTGCCTAGCATAGTTAGGTGCTCAATAAATAATTATTGACTGCCTTACAGTGGAATGAGTTCTGCCTTTGGAGTCATGAGGGCCTGGATTAGAATACAGACTGTTTGTCCTAGGGTAACTCCCTTCACTCTTCTTAACCTCCGTTTTCTCACCTAGAAAGTGGAAATAATACCTACTTCACAAGGTAGTTTTAAGGGTTTAATGAGAAAATGGAAGCCAAACATCTGATCCTATTGGAGTCGTATAATAATTATTAACCTGCTCCCTTTTCAAATTGAGGAAAAGACCTCAGAGATTTATTCCCTAATATTATTCCTTCTCCTTCCATAATCTTTTTTTTTTTTTTTTTTTTTTGAGTTGGAGTCTCACTCTGTTGCCCAGACTGGAGTGCAGTGGCCGCTCCCGGCCACCTCAGCCTCGACCTGCTGGGCTCCAGTGATCCTTCCGCCTCAGCCTTCTGAGTAGCCGGAATTACAGGCATGCACTACCACACCCAGCTGATTTTTTGACTTATTGTAGAGATGAGTTCTCGCTACCCAGGCGGGTCTCGAACCCGCGGGCTCAGGCAATCCACTCACCTCAGCCTCCCAAAGGCGCGGGATTATAGGCTGAGCCACCGAGCCCGGCACCTTCCATAATCTTTATGGGTGTATCAGTTAGGACCCCAATAGGAAATCCTTTTGAAGGTACACTCAAATTAGGGTCAATTGAATAGGGTTTAATTTACAAAGCATCATTTGAGGAGGGCTGAGATATAAGGCAACATAGGAGATAGGAAACCAGGGAATAGCAAAGGTTTCATGATACCAAAGGCCCAAAGGGTCAAAGTTAAGGAGAGGGACATAGGTAAAGTAGTTTGTTTTATAAGGAGGAGTAACTCTGGAACACAGCTAGCCCTAGGTCACCTCACAAGAAGGGAACCAGGGGAGCAAATACTCTGATCTTGCATGCCTTTCTCCCTCAGATGACCTCCTATCATCAGACTCAATCATAAGCTAGAGGTTATAAGATGTGAGCCATACAGGTTAGCTCCCAGTACAGAGAGCAGATGGAGAAGGATGGAGAGTGAATTGTGGGAACAAAAGAAAGCTATCCAGCCCAGTGCCCTTACTAGGTACCAGGCACTTGCTGTGCAAGAGATAAAGATATGGTCCAACTCTCAATCGACTCCCAAGTGGGTTAGGATGACAGTCCAATAAACAGAACTTCAATACAGTATAATAAGTATCATATAGAAGCCAACACAGAGTGCTATGGACACATATATGACAGGAATCTCTTTTGCAAATAAATGTAGGAGGTACTGGCTGAGGGTGCTAGTGATTTGACTGGGAAAATCTCCCTGGAGTTTATAGTTGGTAAGACAATCTCGAGCCCATTTAAATTAGGATAACTTTTACTATTTATTTATTTTATTTTATTTTATTTTGAGACAGAGTTTCACTCTATAGCCCAGGCTGGAGTACAGTGGCACAATCATGGCTCACTGCAGCCTTGACCTCTTGGACTCAAGTGATCCTATCATTTCAGCCTCCCGAGTAGCTGGGACTACAGACACGTGTCACTACACCTGGTTAATTTTTTTTTTTTTTTGTATAGGAGTCTACCTCTGTTGTCCAGGCTGTAGTGCAGTGGCATAATCACTACTGCAGCCTTGACCTATTGGGCTCACCTTTTGAAGGTACACTCAAATTAGGGTCAGTTGAATAGGGTTTAATTTACAAAGCATCATTTGATGAGTAAATACTCTGCCTAATGGGTTCCTTCCTGAGTAGCTGGGACTACAGGCAAGGCCTTGCCGTGTTACCCTGACTGGTCTCAAATTCCCGGGCTCAGGTAAACCTTTCTCCTTGGCCTCCCAAAGTGTTGGGATTACAGGCCCGAGCTCTGGTGCCTGACCCCCAGCTATAATATTTTAATGATTTAGGTTTTTTTTGTTTGTTGTCCTGTTTCGTCTTAACAGTTAGTCTGTGGATTTTTTTTTTTTTTTTTTGAGTCAGGATCTCACTTTGTCACCCAGACTGGAGTGCAATGGCATGATCACAGCTCACCACAGCCATAACCTTCTGGGTTCAGATGATCCTTCCTCCTCAGCCTCCTGAGTAGGGATTATAGGAATGTGCCACCACATCCAGCTAATTTTTTTTATTTTTTGTAGAGATGAAGTCTCATTATGTTGCCCAGGCTGGTCTTGAACCCTTGGACTCAAGCATTCTTCCTGCCTTGGCCTCCCAAAGTGCTGAGATTACAGGTGTGAGCCACCATGCCTAGCCTTGTGGATCTTTAATAAATGCAGGCAAGTACAAAATTTTGTAATAGTATTTCTTGTTCACAGAATTCGACTTTAAGTTTTGAAAATGAGTGATCTTAAAATAACTAAATTTAGGGAGGAATATAATAGTTTGAAAACAAATTGTGTAAGCTTATTACATAGTGAAAGTTAAAGTAATACATAACGAGGACTAAACTTGTGTAAACCGCTAACAGACAAGTTTAAATTGGGTTAATATTCATATTATTCAATATTCTCTTTCTGTTGTTTCCTTTATTCAACATTTTCTTCTTATTCATTATTATTATTATTATTATTTTTGAGTTGGAGCCTCACTCTGTCGCCCAGACTGGAGTGCAGTGGCCGATCCCGGCCACGCAGTCTCAACCTGCTGGGCTCCGGCGATCCTTCCGCCTCAGCCTTCCAGGTAGCCGGAATTACAGGCGCGCGCCACCACGCCCGGCTAATTTTTTTTTTTTTTTTTTATTGTAGAGATAAGGGCTTGCCGAGTTGCCCAGGCAGGTCTCGAACCCGCGGGCTCAGGCAATTCACTCACCTCAGTCTCCCAAAGCGCAGGATTACAGGCTGAGCCACCGAGCCCGGCCGTATTCATTATTCTAACCTTCAAGAAAATCCTATAATACTCTACATATTGACACATTCTAACAAAAACAAGCAACCTCATTATATAACACCTATACATGATTATAAGAAAAATACATATGGATTTTTTTTTTTTTTTAGTTGGAGTCACACTCTGTCGCCCAGGCTGGAGTGCAGTGGCATGCTCACGGACACCCCAGCGTCGACCTGCTGGGCTCAGGCAATCCTTTTGCCTCAGCCTTCCAAGTAGCAGCAACTACAGGGGTGCGCTACCACACCCGGCTAATTTTTTATTTTATTGTAGAGACAAGGTCTCGGCCAAGTTGCCCGGGGTTGGTCTCGAACCTGGGGGCTCAGGCAATTCACTTGTCTCGGCCTCCCGAAGTGCTGGGATTACAGGCTGAGCCACCGATCCTGGCCTACATATGGAATTTAAGGTTAAATGGTATAAACACAATATGGATGCATGAAGAGGTCAAATTACAATGGAATGAAGGCTGCTGGGATCAGGTTGGGGTAGAGAACCAAAGAGGGAAGGAAATAAACTTTTCTTGAATGTTTTCTAGGCATCATAATTTGTGATAAGCTTGCTAGGTTATGCAGTGGGACAATCACAAGACCCTAGTGCACTGGCTGGCGCACTGAGAGATCGTGCTTATTTTCTCCGTAATTAGATGTAATTATTGTGAAATGTGAGAAGCTTGTCCACAATCAAAATCAAACAAGAATTTCCAGAAGTATCCCTAGTACTATAGCTACAAATGTCAAATGGCTGGGGGAAAACATAACCAGTAATTATGAACAGAACTAGAGAGGGAAGCGTGGGCAGTTTGTAATAACTTCAAACGGCTTCCCAAGACATTTGGGATGCATTTTTTGGGAAATCCAGAGAAATGAATTAAATCAGACCGGGGCGAACGCAGTGTAGGCAAAAGAGGAGCAGAGCTCTGGGCCAGCTCAAAGCCCTTCGCAAGACTAGGGCGGCTCTGGGGTCAGCCTAGGCCTCAACCCCTGAAACGTCCCGCAGTTCCTTCTCTTTCCTCTCTCTGCTCGGCGGCTCGCCGCGCCCTCCGCCTCCGGCCCCGCCCACTCTCCAAGGCTCTGGGGTCCGCCCACCCTCTGCGGCGCCGGCTCTGCCCACCCTCTCTGGGCCGCTGCTGGCGGCCGAGGGGCGGGGCGGGGCGGGAGGAGCCGCGCTCCGGAGCGGGAGGGAGATCCGCCGCGGAGTTACGGGAAAGTTGGTCCGAGTTCCCGGAGTTTCCCTCTGTGGTTGCCCCGGGTCGGCCGGCCGGTGTCCCGGCTCTTTTCCGCCCTTCGGCCTTCGCCGTGCATCAGGTCCCCCCTCTCTGCCCCCGGCCGCCATGGAGCACCCGCCGGCGCCCAAGAGGTAACGAACGCGGGGAGCGAGAGAAGCCGGAAAGCGGCACCGGCGGCCGCAGGGCGGGGGCGGCTAGGCCAGGCCCTGTCGCGACCCTTTCCCGCCTGCCGGGCCGGGGCTCGGCGCGCCGAGGGTCAGAAGGCGGGTCCGAGTGCCCGGCCGCGTCTGTCCACGAGGCCAGGGGACCCAAGGGGGTTCCGAGCCTCTCCCCCCGACCCCCGCGGCCGGCGGGGCCTGGAGCGCGTGAAAAGTTGGATGGGCAGCGCCGGGCTCTCCGCGGCCTGACCTCCTGCGCTGGGAGGGTGTTCCCTCGTGGCAAGTTCACCAAGTCCGGGAGACCTAAAACTAGAAAATTATCGGTCTTCTTACAACCACATAGACTTTCTTGTCAAATATCCTTCATAGTATTGGCTTTTTTTTTTTTTTTTGAGAAGATGGGTTGCTAACTTACAGTTTAAGGAATTAAATATGAATAGCTGCACCGTCTGTAAAACTTACTGTGGGTATGCTGCTCTGACAGGTGTTCCTCCCCCTCCCCCCTCAAGTTCAAAAGTATTTATGGTTGCAAGACAGTAGGAATCTTAAATTAGAATTCCTCCCCAATATAGTTTTCGTGTAAAGATAGTGATGCTTTGGTATGGTATTTATTGTTAGTTTATATTTAATCTTTGATAAATGTGTTGGAAATATGTGCGTACAGAATGAGTGTGTTTGAACTAATATCTGCAGTGATCTTAAGCTAAATCAAGGTTGTCCACTGATATAAGTAAATAATGTGCCTTTTTGTCCCAAGAATGAATCGACGAATTGTTTAATATTGGATAAGACATTTAACCTCAGACTTTCATTTTTAATTTGTAAAATGAGGGTACTAATCTCTCCCAGATAGTGCTGTTGTGGAGATTAAAGAGTTCATGTGCTTTGATACCTAGAGATCTTTAGATGAAGGATATTGTATTCTAGAATTTGGAGTAATTGAAAAGGTGGGGACTTTGGGAGCTATTGTGAATTGTGTGACTAGACATGTGAGCCTTGAGGCCTGGGAGCCATCTGTTCAGGTGAAAAAAGGGTGTTCGCCAGAGGGTTTCTGACCTGCTCCCAGTCAGAGCCCTTGAAGCAAGTCAATTGATAGACTCTTTTCTAGTATTTTGTAAGTTATCTGTATTCTACTCACTGGGCATCCAGTTTTAATACAATGAAGAAAATTGCCACTTTTTTTTCTTTTCTGGAAGAACTGGAAGGAGCACCTCTAAGATAACACTGTGGGCCATCTTGAACAACTCTATTTATTAGCCCTACTTAAGTTATCAGAGTTTCATTATAGATGTAAGAGAATCCCTGCCCTTGCAGAGACATTAGAAAACCTGGAAGAGTCAGGGGCAGGTATGGGTGATCGTTCATGTTTTTTTTTAATACTTTTCAAAGTGGTGGTTGCACATTTAACATGCTAAGCTTTTTTCAGACAGACTTATTTTGAAGTAATGAACCAAAATATTTGTGATATCAATCCTTTATATTTGAATATCTCTTAAAATTTTTTTCATAGCATTTCCATATTCATAGTATTTAATCCTCGCAGCAACCTTATGGAGTAGGTTGGATTACAGACGTTAATCGTATTTTATAGATGAAGACACTAAATTTGTCCCATGGAAGGCTATGACAGGAATTTCTGACAGTTTTTGGGTTGCCCATATTGATCATTACGTTCTAATAAGATATAGCTACCGTTTTTGAGGTCATACTGTTTGCCAGGAAATTTATATATATGTTATTTAATCACCCTAAGTAATAGTAATCCTGGCCCTGCCACTTACTATACTAGTTCTACATTTAAATTTCTTCATCTGTAAAATGAATTGTGGGGATTAAATGAGGTCATATGGAAAGCACTTAGGACAGTGCTCCATAATGTGTTCATTATAAATAATGTTAGTTGTTGTTAACTTATGTTTTCCTTATTAAATGAGACTGAGAGAGATTGAATAACTTGGTCAAGAAGGTGCCAGAACATTGAATCTGTTTAGCTACAAAGACTGTGCACCCTCTTATTGCATGCAGTGATGTCTCTTTTTGAAGCTGTCTTTCTTAACCTTCCATAATGTAGTGGTCATCTTTTTCTACAATCTCCCGATTCCTGTTAGAATGCTACTTCACTTTTCTGCTTGAGTAGCACTTCTTTGGTGCTCAGACACTTACATGACCGTATCTAAGCTGCCGATGTTCAAGTTTGACTAGCAGCTATTGCTCAGTTGGCATTTTTGATTCTTTCATGTAGGTCTACTCTTTCAGTATCCCATCTACTTTGTCACTAGATCCTATCACATTTTCTACTTTCCCCGTTTCATTCCTAAGAATTACCACTCTATTCCAGGGTTTATGACCTTCCCTTGAATTGCAGCAGTACCTTCTAGTACTTTAGTCCAGTGGTTTTCAAGTTTTAACAACAGAAGGACTTTTTTTTGGAGTAGAGTCAGGGTACCAGGACATGGTTTCCAGTCCCTTCTTCCTTTCCCTTTTTCTGTCCTTCAGGACCTCCTAATGCTCCAGAGAACACAGTTTGTTATAGTTCATCTTGCACATGATTTCTCATTCATTTTGCTAAAACATCACTTCAGTAAAGCTACTCTCCTATCTCTCTCTTTTTTTAAAGGGGCACACTTGTCTGCTTAGCATCCAAGGTTTCTATCACTTGGTTTCAGCCTTAACCCCCAGCCTTCAGTTACTGTTCTTTAAGATGAATCTGTCCTTAAGAAGTTTCCCTCTTGTCCTTTATTTAGATTGTAGACTGTGGGTACCCCCAACTTTGCCTTTGTTCTTCTTTCAAAAATTTGTTCACTTGTTTACCTTTCAAAAATTTTGCCTGAAGAATAATCTATGTTTTATTCCTTCTTCAAGGTCTGCCTCATAAAGTATCTTTGAGTACTTTCTTGCTTAAGATATTTCTCTGTATTCTTTTTTTTTTCCCCTGAGTTGGAGTCTTACTCTGTTGCCCAGACTGTGGCACGCTCCCAGCCACCACAGCCTCGACCTGCTCGGCTTGGGCTATCCTTCCGCCTCAGCCTTCCAAGTAGCCGGAACCACAGGTGCACGCTACCATGCCCAGCTAATTTTTTTTTTTTTAAATTTATTGTAGAGGTGAGGTCTCACCAAGTTCCCCAGGCTGGTCTCGAACCTGCGGGCTCAGACAGTCCACTTGCCTCAGCCTCCCAAAGTGCTGGGATTACAGGCTAAACCACCAAACCTGGCCTATTTCTCTGTTTTCTTGATATGATATCCATTTGCTTATATGCCATCTTTCTGTGTATATTATATTGTGTTATATTAATTATTGCTGGAGAGAGATACTTTGCTAGATAGGCTTTGTTCCTCAATTAGATTATAGGATTAGTAGTTATTTAAAATTTATCATTGATTAAGGTATATTGGAGGAAAAGTTAGTGTCAAACAAAGAAAAGACTGGATGAATAAGAGAGTAAGCTACAAAAGCATACTTTGAAGACAGATGAGGAGAGTGCTTGAATTTAAGCTATAGCTGGATTCGCTGGCAAAAAAAATAATAGTGTGAAGGGGTAGTTTGGGAGAAGTAAAGTTGAAGACTGAAGTCAAATTATTAGGGTTACCAAATGCATTCACACAAATGAAAAGTAAGAAAACATTCATTTCAATAAGGACAAATGTTGCTATGAGTGAATGAATTACTAGTCACAAGATAGATTATTATGCAATGAAAAAGCAAAGGTAAAGGGATGAGGATATAGAAGGTTAAGTAGAAAGTATTTATGTATTCCTCAGCATGAAGAGCCCACTTCAGCCTGTCTCATCTATAGCCCTGACCCCAGGCCAGGAATGAAGATAGCAGAGAACTCTGAGCTCTCAAGAATTGAATTGGTGGGACGAAGCAACAAACCAGTTAAGTAGATAGTAGGATGTGAGGAATATCATGAAGACATTGTTGAGAAGAGAGATGGACTTTATTTGATGTCTGTATCCTAAGTTATGTGTCCTTAGAATGTTGGATGGTAAAATTCCTGAGTGTATGTTATCAGAGAGATTCACTAAGTGGAGAGCTGGAGTTATCTTTGGGAAGTTGAACTCTTTAAAAAAAAAAAAAAGCAGCCTCAGGGAGGAAGACCCTAGGAGAATTTTCCAATTTTGGAGGCAAGCAAGTCGACAAAATGTTCAAAGTCGTTAGTCCAAGGGCAAAAGAACAAAAGTATCTCTTTAAATTAACAACTTGGTCCCTGAAGCATATGTGGTTTTCTTTGGCTTTTCTCGGTTAGTTTAGGGTCGCAACAACTTCATTAGGATTGGTTTGGGCCCTGTTGGTGGGAACAGTCAGTTGGCTCTTCCATGCTGGAGAGAGTGAGTGTGACAAAATTTGCTGTAATTCCAACACATTAAGACAACAAAGAAGCCCAGTTTTTAGTTGACTGGAGGTTATGGTTAATTTATCATTGTTCTTTAAGGGCTGAAATAAAGAATACACTAGTCCTAAATAATTTGTTAAAAATGTAAAGATAAAAGTAAGTATATATGAAACACAAGCTAGATTGAAATGTGCTTTCCTAAAGTAATTAAGTGCTCGTTTCAGAAATATATATTAGTAAAGCTTTCATATTAAAAGGTTTAAATGGAAAATTAATCTTGGATTGTAAGGGAAAAAAATAAATGCTTAGAATTTATGAAAATTTTCATTTTTATGGTTTTTAAGAAGTCTGTTTTGAACTAGAAGTACTATTTCAGACCATTATATATTATTGGTTTTCAAAAAAATTTTTTTATTGTTGATACTGAGACCCAGTAGACCCATATGTATACATACATATATGTATAAACTGAAGCAAATTTTATTCAATGTACTGTGTGATATTTTCTGATATTTTTCTATTTTCTGTTCTATTTCATTAAAAAAAAATTGCTGGTCATGATCCACCAAGTTATTTTCATGACCTACTAATGGGTTGTAATCTGTAGTTTGAAAAAACATTGTTGGTGTATATAATAGTGACAGTTAGAAAATTGATTTCATTTCCATCTCTATCCTGATACTTAAAAGAGGTGATAGCATTGCTAAAGAAATCCAGAGTGATGTTACTGTAACAACCTATATATATACAATAGAGATATTCTGTAGGATTCTAGAAAGGGAAGAGATGAAGGGGAGAGAGGAAGCTAATATATATATATATTTTTTGAGTTAGAGTCTCACTCCGTTGCCCAGGCTGGAGTGCAGTGGTATGCTTATGGCCACCCCAGTGTCAACCTGCTGGGCTCCGGCGATTCTTCTGCCTCAGCCTTCCAAGTAGCTGAGCTACAGGTGTGCAGTAACCACCACGCCTGACTAGTTTTTGAATTATTATAGAGATAAGGTCTCTCCAAGTTGCCTGGGATGGTCTTGAACCCGCGAGCTCCCAAAGTGCTGGAATTACAATCTGAGCCACCGAGCCCCGCCGGAAACTTAATATTTTAAAACAACTATATTTTGAACACTTTATATATGACCCAGTAAAAGTATGGGAAAATGCAAAATGGTTATCTGTGATATCTGATAGTTTACAAAGGAGGATGTAATACTGTATATGAGGATTGCTACAATGCAGAGGCTCACTTGTCTTCTGGTGTACACTTATCCTGTGCATTGGAAATGTTCAACTATAATTATGATGACCTCAATTTCTGACTGCCCACAAACTCCACCCTCTCTAACTACCAAAGGTCTTTACATTTTTCTTTTAAAAGGAAATTTTTGCTAATCTGATAGGAACTTTTTTTTTAGCTTTATCCCAAGATTCTTTTTAGCAGTGATTTTATTTGAATTGCTTCATGTATGTTAGAATTATTCTAATTTCAAGAAACTTTTTACTCTTGGAACAAAGCTTTTTACATTTGAAATGTTTTATTATAGCTATTTTTTCTACATGGAGTCTCAAGTTGAAAAAGTGAAAGTAGAAAGTAAGAAAGAAGACATGTATGGATATTAAAAAAACTCATTGCATACCGTATTATGAGTATAAAAGTGAAGATTAGCTTGCATTTCTGAAAGTACATCAAAGGATATATCTTGAAAAATGACTCCATAGCAAAATAAGAATTACAGAAATTTGTTAACATTAATGCTAATTAATTAGTATAGGTACTATTGTATTGGGTTCTGAATTAGTCTATAGGTTTATATAATACCAGACATCTTAGTAAAGGTGAACTGCGTAAACTTTTCAGATGTTTCAGCTATCTTGATTGATCTGTCATATCTTAGTATCTTGATGCACACACATATTGATAGAATTAGAAAAATTGTCAAGCATTTGTGATTCCAAGGAAGGAGTAGTTTCTATATTCAAAATATAGAATATTTTTTAGTCCAGATCATCTTTTCATTTTTAGGATTTTTGGTTTTCTTAAATTATGAAATCTAGAATTTTATAATTGGAAGGGAATGCCAGTTAATCTTCTTTTTGTAATTTACATGAACTTTGTATATATTTCAGTAAAGCATAAACTGAACATAATCGGCAGCAAATTTCCTTGACTCTTTCTTTCTGGAGTTGCATAGTTCCTATCTCTCTTGTGTTGCTCTGTTCTGCCTGTTCTTCCAGTAACTGGCTTTCTTTACTTACTGATCATTGCTCATATGAAATGTTGGCTGTCAGCCTTGAGTTCATCATTTGTTTATTTATTCATACAGTCAGTAATTATTAATTGACTGTTTTCCAAATTCCAGATGTTGATTTCATTGGTGAATTAAACAGATAGGGTCTTTGCCGTCATAGATCTTGAACTCTTGTTGGAGCTTGAGTTATGAAAGGTATAGTAGTAGTGTGTATTGATAGAGAAAAATGGTGGAACCTGCTTAATAGCGGAGTTGGAGAAGGCTTCTCTGAGAAGGTGATATTTAATCTGTGACCTGACATTGAGAAATTATCCATGTGAGTAGCAGAGAGAAAGTATTCCAGACAAAGGGAAAAGATATGAGAAGGCCTGGAGGTGGAAAAGAGCTTAGTGTGTGGGAGGATTTGAAATGAGGTCATTGTGGTTGGATTGTAGAATGGGAGAAAGTGGCTAGAGATGAGGTCAGAAAAATGGGCAGGGATTCAATGATACAAGCCATGGAAAGGAATTTGTATTTAAGCCAGAGTGCCATGGGCTGTCATTAAAGGGTTTTAAGCAATTTATGTTTTTAAAAGATTATTCTGATTGTTTAGGTAGAGTAGATTGCAGAGGGTTAAAAATAAAAGCAGATAACCAGTAGTTTATGGTTAGATGGTGGGGATGGAAAGAAGTGGACAGATTAAATTATGTTTTGGGGTTTACTGATAAAATGAAGGATTTACTGATTGACTAGATGTGGGGAATGAGGAAGAAAGAAGAATCAATCCTGGCTTCTGTGTTTTCAGCTGGAATAACTTAGGGGATGAGGGAAGACTGGGAAAGGAACAGGTTAGGGTATCTATAGTCTCTGGGAATTCCATACTCCCAGTGATTCTGATTGGCCTAAAATGTGATAGTAGGTGGCTCCCTTAGAAGAGAAAGTGAGTAGGGAGGAAATGATGGGCAATGACTTCTTTTTTTTCCTAGAAATAAAGATTGTTATTGAAAATCTGATTGTTAAATGTTGACAACCAAGTTTAATTAAAAAGATCGTGTTGGTCAAATAAATCACATCTGTCTGACAAATACAGTTAATAATCATCTGGGGATCTTTAAAAATAGTGATGACTGGTTTCCATTCCCAGAGATATTTTTTTCATTTTAGAGACAAGGTCATGCTCTGTTGCCCAGGCTGGAGTGCAGTGGCTCAGCCATAGCTCACTGTAGCCTTGAACTTCTGGGCTCAAGCAATCCTCCCATCTCAGCAGCCTGAGGAGCTGGGTTTACAGGTGATGCCACTGTACCCAGCTAAGTTTTTATTTTTATTTTTGTAAAGATGGGGTCTTGCTATGTTGCTCAGGCTGTTCTTGAACTCCTGGCCTCAAGTAATCCTCCTACCTTGACCTCCGAAAGAGCTGGGATTATAGGCATGAGCCACCATACCTGGCCTGTTCCCAGAGACTGCGAAGGGTTTGAAGGGTGGCCTGGGAAGCAGGATTTTCAAAAGCTTCCCTGGAAATTCTAACGTACAGCCAAGGTTGCAAAGCACTGTTTATAAAAAATGCTTCGCACAGTCTAATGTGCCCATGAATCGCCTGGGATGTTGTTAAAATTCAGTTTCTGATTTAGTAGGTCTGGACCCACTTTGCATATGTCTCTTTGTCTCTCTGTGCCTCTCTTTGTCTCTCTGCCTCCCTCCGTCCCTCCCTCCCCACCCTTCCCCACTCCCTCCCTCTTTCCTCCCTCCCTCCCTCCCTCTTTCCTCCCTCCCTCCCTCCCTCTTTCCTCCCTTTTAATTTCAGTAACTTTAGGAGTACAAATGTATTTTGGTTACATGGATGCTGGATGCATTGTAAAGTGGTGAAGAGGTCTGGGCTTTAAGTGTGCCCGTCACCGCCAGTGGTGTACGTTGTACTGCATAGTGAATTTACTTCCCATGCTCCCCCTTCTGAGTCTCCAGTGTCTGTTACACCTTTCTATATGCCTTTGTAAACTCATATCTTAGCTCCCACTTATAAGCGAGGACATGCAGTGTTTAGTTTTCTGTTCCTGTGTTACTACACTTAGGATAATGGTCTCCATTTCCATCCAAGTTGCTGCAAAAGGTATTTTGTTCTTTTTGTATGGCTGAATAGGGTCCCATGGGTGTGTGTGTGTGTGTGTGTGTGTGTGTGTGTGTGTGTGTGTGTGTGTATCACTCTTTTTTTTTTCATTTTTTTTTTTGAGTCTGAGTCTCACTCTGTTGCTCAGGCTGGAGTGTAGTGGCACATTCACAGTTCACTGCAGCCTTCGACTTTCTGGGCTCAAGATCCTTCTGCATTAGCCTACCAAGTACGCACCACCAAACCTGGCTAATTTTTAATTTTTTTTTTAGTGACGGGGTTGCTATGTTGCCTAGGCTGGTCTCAAACTCCCGAACTCAAGCAGTCCTCCCCCCCATGGCCTCCCAAAGTGTTGGGTGCTGTGCCTGGCTGTGACTTCTATTTTTAACTTCTTGTTTTCACTCAGAGTAGAGAATGGGAAACATACCTAGCCTTTTTTAGGCGTTGAAATGCTGGTAACTTGCTATTAAAAAAGTAATCTTTTTATTGCAAAGTAGAACCAATTCAGATTTATGACTTGGTGACTTTTTATAAGGCAGATACCTTTGTAATCACCAATCAGGTTAAGAAATAGATTGTAGTAGCCTTTCCTTCATAAGTAACCATTATTCTTACTTTTATTGTAACAACCTAACCGTGCATTGCTAGATATTTTAGGTTAGTCTTGATGATTAAGAAGTAGTTTTGATAGGAGTTGTCACTTTTCATCGTTAGGTTAGTCCTCCATGCTTTTCTTTTCCTGCTGAAGAATACAGACTTTTAGATGTAGTTTTCTGCAGTCTGAGTTTTGCTGATTGCTTACTCAAGCGCAAGTGTTCCTGTGTTCTCTAAATTTCCTGCAAATGGGCAGCTGCATGTATGGATGAATCAGACTTGAGTTCAATCCCTTAGGCATCAAGGGATCAGTTTGGCAAGACTATAGGAACCTCTTAATGTTGAATAGTCTTTCTTTTTTGTGATACTAGCATCTGTTGATGGATATTGCTTATTTCTGTTAATTCGTTGGGTGTTGCAAAACAGTGAAATTCTAAATACATAATTTTGTTTTCATTTATTGGTTGGATGTTTTTATAAAGAGTCACTTCCCCATATCTTCTGTTTGGTTACCCAGTGGTATCATTTATAAAGTAAAGACAGGATAAATGTTTATTTTCCTTATTTACCAGTTTTCAAGATAATGAATTAGTTCCCTATCTGCCTCCAAAGGGGACAATATATTTTCTTTTAAATACCATTATGAGCTCATGGATATAAACATATTTGATGGATTTAATTAATTGCAGTTACTGTCATTGAAGCTCAAGTTGTCCTATCTTTCGTCAGCGGGAGTCTCTTCAGGGGATAACATGACCCTAGTGGTCTTTGATAGCTTCTTGATGTCTGTGGTGATAAGATATCCAGGGCTCATCTTGTCCATTTTTTGTCCCGGTTCTGCAATCAGCTATTTTTCCAAGATCCCCTGGTTCTTTTAGTGAGAAATGGTATTTCAAGTCCCTAACATGGGCACTAATACCCTGTTATTTTTAATAGTGTTTTATTCATAGATGGGAGAACTGATATATTCTTTCAAATTATGGAGTATTTTGTCAAAAAGTGTGATAGCACTAGTAGTTTTTTGTGAAGAGAGTCTCACCCAGGCTGGAGTTTAGTGGCATGATCATAGCTCACTGTAACAAACTGCTGGGTTCCAGGGCACCTCCTGCCTCAGCCTACTGAGTAGCTAGGACTACAGGTGCATACCTCTATGCCCTGCTAATTTTTAAAATTTTTTGTAGAGATCACTATCTCACTATGAACTCCTGGCCTCAAACAATCCTCGTGCCGTGGTCTGGGATTACAGGTGAGAGCCATGCCAGCTGGTCCTGGTAGGGATTTATTTATTTATTTATTTTTGAGTCGAGAGTCTCACTCTGTCTCCAGACTTGAGTGCTGTGGCACAACTATGGCTCATTTCTGCCTTGACCTCAGCCTCCTGAGTACAGGATTACAGGCACACGCCACCACACCTGCTATTTAAAAATTTTTTTTTTTGTAGAGATGAATTTTCACTATGTTGTCTATGCTGTTCTCAAACTCCTGGGCTCAAGCTATCCTCCTGCCTTGGTCTCCCAAAATTCTGGGATTTGTAGGTGTGAGCCACTGTGCTGGGTCTGGCACTGGTAGTTTTGAGCTCCTTTCTTTGGATAGTATCTCCATCATACATTTATTTTCTAAGCTTGAGTAAAAAATTGGGCATGCAGACTCAGATTATGTGGTAGAGACTACTTAGAATGAACTTTTATCTTTATGTTCTCCCTATTTGCTCTGGTTGCTCTTTGACCCACTGTTATCCTAATAGCCAACCTCACTTTTTTATTAACTCTAGGTGACCTAGTGTCTTCTTAAATAAAAAAGGTATAGAAAATAGAAGAATAAATGAAAGAATCTAACACCGCTGTTGATAAGATCAGATTTTTTATTTTTGAGTTGGAGTCTCACTCTTTCGCCCGGGCTGAAGTGCTGTGGCACACTCACGGCCATTCCAGCGTCGACCTGCTGGGCTCTAGTGAGCCTTCCACCTCAGCTTTCCAAGTAGCAGGAACTACAGGTGCGCACTACTGTGCCTGGCTAATTTTTTAAAAATCTATTGTAGAGATGAGGTCTCGTCAAGTTGCCCAGGCTGTTCTCAAACCTGTGGGCTCAGGCAATCCACTCAACTTGCCCTCCCAAAGTGCTGGGATTATAGGCTGAGTCACAAGATCAGATTTTAAGCTGTATTTTTTAGGTGAACTATTAGTCTGCTTTGTCTTGTGTATATAAAAATATATCTGTGTGTAAACAAACAAATATCAAGGGTAACTGAAGGCTACTTTATAGAACCTACCCTAATAAGTATAATATGAATTATAAAGTGAAACAACCAGATACTATTATTATTGTTTTTGTTATTCCTTTTCTAGACTTGACATTAGCTACTCTTGTTAAGTTCTATTGTGATGTGAATAAATAAAATGAAGTATTTATCTCAGTCACAGTTGGTAATTTGCATTTGTCATGGTATCATATAATTTTGGAAAGAATTAGTTTTAGTATGCTTACTGTATTAACAGACAGTAGGTTGCACCTACAAGTTGATATGTAAATTAGTCTGTTACCTTGCAATTAAGTAGCAGCCAGTAACCACTTTCCAGTGATCATCTTTAAAAAATTTTTTTAGTAATCAGTAGAAATACAGATCATAGAGAGCAGTTGGATAGAATTGATTACTCTGAATAAAATTTATTGTTCATGGAATTCCTAAGAAATATAAGAAATAAGAGTCAAATTAAGCATTGAAAGTTCATAAAGTTTCAGCGGAATTAAAAATAAATGTAGGCTGTGTTCGGTGGCTTAGCCTGTAATCCCAGCGCTTTGGGAGGCCGAGGTGAGTGGATTGCCTGAGCCTGCGGGTTCGAGACCTGCCTGGGCAACTTGGCGAGACCTCATCTCTACAATAAATCAAAAAAATTAGCCAGGCATGGCAGCGCGCACCTCTAGTTCCAGCGACTTGGAATACTGAGGCAGAAGGAGTGCCGGAGCCCAGCAGGTCGAGGCTGCAGTGGCCAGGAGCAGCCACTGCACTCCAATCTGAGCAACAGAGTGAGACTCCAACTCAAAAAAAAAAAAATAAATGTACTAATTTTGATAGAAGAGAATTCAAGCACTTGGCCAATGGGAGATTTATTTTCCCCTTTTGCTGACTCCCAGCTCTTGATTAGTCAGTTTTATTTAATATTCATTAAAAAATACAACAAAAACCAAAAAAAACGACTTGATGGAGCCAGCCAATATAGTATTACAATGATTCCTTTAAAGATTTTTATCATCATTGGGAAGTAGGTCTTATCATGTAATGGATTTTTTCAGATAAATGAAGTAAACCACATTAAGCATTATACTTTAAAATATTTGAAAACACTTCAAAAGCAACCACTTTTGATGGAACTCATTCCAATATGAGGACGTATCACCCACTCTTCTGAGACTAATCATTTGCTTTTATTTTTTTATTTTATTTTATTATTTTTATCAATATTTTTTATTATGATTTTGTGGGGTACAGTTAAGGGTTAGGTGTACAATTACATTTCATCCAGGCACCCTGTTGATAAGAGGTGTTTCCCCATCCCCAGACAGATATTTGCGACTGTTAATCCCATCCCCCCCTATAGTTTCCCAGTACCGTCAGTCATTTTCTTATAGTATTAAATTGGATGTTCAAGGTTCATTATATGAGTGAGAACATGTGATACTCGGATCTTTGTTTCTGTGAGAGGTCACTTAGTATTGTAGACTCTAGTTCCATCCAGGTTGCAGCGAAATTCATGATTTTGTTCCTTTTTATGGCTGCGTAGTATTTCATCGTGTATATGTACCACATTTTTTTAATCCAGTCCTCTTTTGATGGGCAGTATGGTTGTTTCCAGGTTCTTGCTATTGTGAACAACACTGCAATAAACATACGTGTGCAGGTATCTTTTTTATAGAGTGATTTGAGTTCTTCGGGGTATATTCCCAGTAGGGGGATTGCGGGGTCATATGAAAGGTCGATTTTTAGAGCTTTTAGGAATCGCCACACTGCTTTCCACAGAGGTTACACTAGTTTACACTCCCACCAACAGTGTAGAAGTGTTCCCTTTTCACCACACCCTCTCCAGCAGCTGTTATTTTTTGAGTTGTTGATAATTGCCATTCTGACTGGAGTTAGGTGGTATCTCAGTGTGGTTTTGATTTGCATCTCCCTGATGATTAGTGAGGTTGAGCATTTCTTCATGTGTTTGTTGGCTGCTCGGATGTCTTCTTTTGTGAAGTGTCTGTTCATATCTTTTGCCCATTTTATAATGGGGCTGTTTGTTTTTTTCTTTTCAGCACGTTTGAGTTCCTTGTAGATTCAGGATGTTAAGCCTTTGTCAGACCTGGAGTTCGCAAATACTTTTTCCCAGTCTGTAGGCTGTCTCCCTGCTCTCTTGATGGTTTCTTTGACTTTGCAGAAGCTTGTCAGTTTAATAAGGTCCCACTTGTCTATCTTCTCTCTTATGACCTGTGGGTTTTGGGTTTTGTTCAGAAATTGGATGCCAGTTCCGATTTCCATGAGGGTATTTCCTCCATTTTCTAAGGTTCTTATGGTTTGAGGTTTTACATTTAGGTCTCTGATCCATTTGGAGTTAACCTTTGTGCATGGGGATAGATAGGGGTCCTGTTTCAATCTTCTGCATGTGATCAGCCAGTTTTTCCAGCACCATTTACTGAATAGGTTCTCCTCTCCCCAGTGGTAGGTGGTGGAGGCTTTGTAGAAGATGAGTTGGTTGAGAAATTGAGGTTTTGCTTCTGGAATCTCAATTCTATTCCATTGATCTATATGCCTGTTCCTGTACCAATACCAAGCTGTTCTGATGATTGTAGCTTTATAGTAAAGTTTGAAGTCTGGTAATGTGATACCACCTGCTTTGTTTTTTTTTGCTGAGGATTGTTCTGGCTATTCTTGGACGTTTGTGTTTCCATATGAATTCCTGTGTTGTTTTTTCCAGGTCTGAGAAGAATGTTGCTGGTAATTTGATAGGTATTGCATTGAATTTGTAGATTGCCTTAGGTAAGATGGACATCTTCACAATGTTGATTCTTCCAATCCATGAGCATGGGGTATTTTTCCACTTGTTTGTGTCATCTTTGATTTCTTTGAGCAGTGTTTTGTAATTTTCATTGTAAAGGTCTTTCATGTCTCTGGTTAGGAAGATGCCAAGGTATTTCATTTTTTTTGTGGCTATTGTGAATGGAATTGTGTTTTTTATTTGGGTTTCTGTTTGTTTATTATTGGTGTAGAGAAATGCGATTGTCTTTTGTACATTTATTTTGTATCCTGAGACTTTGCCAAAGGCCTTTATCAATGCAAGGAGGCTTTTTGACAGATTCTCTTGGGTTTTCAAGGTACACAATCATATCGTCTGCAAAGAGAGATAACTTGACTTCCTCTTTTCCTATTTGTATACCCCTGATTGCCTCCTCTTCTCTGATTGCTCTAGCCAGGATTCCAATACTATGTTGAACAGGAGGGGTGAGAGTGGGCATCTTTGTCTAGTTTCAGTTTTCAGGGGAATTGGTTCCAATTTTTGTCCATTTAGGAGTATGCTGGCTGTGGCTTTCTCGTAGATGGCTTTTACTATTTTGAGGTACGTTCCCCGTATACCTAGATGTTCAAGGGTTTTTATCAAGAAGGGGTGCTGGATTTTATCAAAAGCTTTTTCTGCATCTGATGATATGATCATGTGGTTTTTGTTTTGACATCTGTTGATGAATTTAATTACATTTATGGTTTTATGAATGTTGAACCAGCCTTGCATCCCAGGAATGAAGTCTACTTGGTCATGGTGGATGATTTTTGAGATGTATTGCTGACTCCAGTTTGCTAGGATCTTGTTGAGAATTTTAGCATCTATGTTCATCAAAGATATTGGCCTATAGTTCTCTTTCTTTGTTGGATCTTTACCTGGCTTGGGTATCAATGTGATGTTGGCTTCGTAAAATGATTTGGGGAGAGTTCCATCTTTTTCAATCGCCTGGAATACCTTCAGTAGGAATGGTATCAGCTCCTCCTTAAATGTCTTGTAGAATTCTGCTGGGAAGCCATCTGGACCAGGGCTTTTCTTTGTAGGAAGCTTTCTTATTACGTAGTCGATTTCCTTGATTGTTATTGGTCTATTTAGGGTCTCAATTTTTTCTTGTTCCAACCTAGGTAGGTTGTGTGATGTCAGAAAGTCCTCCATTTCCTCAAGGTTTTCAAGTTTGTTTCCATGCAAGTGTACGTAGTAGTCTCTAATGATCTTTTGTATTTCTTCAGGGTCAGATGTGACTTCATCTTTTGTGTTTCTGATTGTGCTTATTTGGTTTTTTTCTCATTTTTTCTTCGTCAGTCTAGCTAGGGGACCATCAATCTTGTTTATCCTTTCGAAGAACCAGCTTTTTGTTTCATTGATTTTTTGTATTGTCTTTTTGTCTTCTATGTCCTGGATTTGGGCTTTTATTTTGGTGATCTGGATTCTTCTGCTGAAATTTGGGTTTTTGTGGTCTTGCTTTTCCAGCTTCTTTAGGTGGCTTGTTAAGGTTATGAATTTCTGTTCCTTCCATTTTCTTCATGTGTGTTTGTAGGGATATAAATTCCCCTCTTACCACAGCTTTCAGGGCATCCCAGAGATTTTGGTAAGATGTTTCTTCATTTTCATTTGTTTCCAGGTATCTTTTGATCTCTGTTTTGATTTCATCATTGATCCAGGAGTTGTTTAGCATCATACTGTTTAGTGTCCATGTCTTTGTGGGTTTTGGGGGGACTTTGTTGGTGTCAAGGTTTATTTTTATTCCACTGTGGTCCAAGAAGGTACATGGTAGAATTTCGGTCCTTTTAAATTTGCTTATGCTTGATTTATGGCCGAGTATGTGGTCAATCTTAGAATATGTTCCATGTGGCGATGAGTAGAATGTGTATTCTGTGGTCTTTGGATGGAGTATTCTGTAGGTATCAATTAAGTCCATTTGGTCCAAAGTCACATTGAGGTTCCAGATCTCCTTGCTGATTTTTGTCCTGATGATCTGTCTAGGGTTGTGAGTGGGGTATTAAAGTCCCCAGTTATGATGGTGTTAGAGGCAATATCTTTCTTTAGTTTTCCTAGAAATTGCTTTATGAAAGTTGGCGCATCTATGTTGGGTGCATATATGTTTAGGATAGATATTTCTTGCTGATGGATTGAGCCTTTTACCATTATGTAGTGGCCTTCTGTATCATTTGCTTTTTAAAAAAATTTTACGTTGTTTTTGGAGAGATGGGGTCTTGGTATCTTGTTGCCCACGCTGGTCTTGTTGCCCACGCTGGTCTTGAACTCCTGGTTTCAAGCGATCCTCCTGCTTCAGCCTCCCAAATTGCTGGGACTATAGGTGTGAGCCACTGCACCTGACCCTGCTTTCTTGATTAATGTTATTTTTTATGAATTTTAGTTATACACTGAAATAGTCAAATGTGCTCTTGTAGTATGTTTGAAACTTCGTTGTTTCATGTAGCTGTTTTTTCCCCTCCAAAGCTAGTTTTGTCTTTTTAATTTTACTGTTATCTGTCAGTTCTCATTGCTGTGTCCTTCTGTAAACTGCTGCTTATCTTAGAAATAATTATCTGATTTAACAGTAGCTCTCCCTTTTCCAAATTAAAGTACATGTTCTTTTTGTCAGTTTTGCTTTCCAGAGGCTTTTTTCTCTTCTGGGTTCAGAGTTACATCTTGAAAATAATTTTTTTGACTAAGAAAAAGATTGCTATGTAGTGAATGAGAGAAAATATTAAGCCAAAGTTTCCTAACTTCCTCAAATTTAGTATGAAAATAATCAGTTTTTTTTTTTTTTAAATCAGGGTTTTACTTTTAAAAGCTCACAAAATTCCCAAGTTTAAAAAAATAAAACAAAGAAACAAACAAAAACTTTTGTCATTTTGGAGCATTACCTAGATTTTAAGGACTTATGGTATTTCTAAAGCTAATTGGATTTCGTAATACCTCAGCCCCAAATCTGAGAGGGCTTGCATGTAAGGTTCTTTACATATCCCAAAGAAGTCACCCAGAGGTCCAGCAGGGAAAGATGTTGGTTTATTAGAACTTAACAGGAGGCACCTATGGTGGCAGGTCAGTGAGGAAAGAGTCTCACCATGAGGCACTGATGGCAGTTGGTAAGGAAAGAGAATGCTCCTTGGGGCAATGTGGCACACAGTTTTATAGGAAAGCAAGTCAGTCAATCAAAATCCTATCCCTGGTTTATAGTTACATTGATTACGTGTGATGACCATATTGCTTTCACCTTTGCTTGGTCACCTGCACCCTGTGACTTATTATTGAGAATATGCATATCCTGCAGAGACCAGCCTTTGCCAGAGGCTGCTCCCTGGTGGAGGGGCAGAAAGAAGCCAGATATTGGGGAAAAGAGGCAATGTCCGAACAGGACAGTTACCTCACAGATTTGCAGAGTGTATTTATACCTGTTCAAATATGTAAAATATTACATTTATAGTAGTTTATTTTTAGTTTTTATGGGTGACATATTTAGGCTACTTGTCTATTTTCTAATGACCTGTTTTCTAACAGATACAGCTTGGATTTTAAAATTTTATTTTCATTTCTGTTAGTAATAATTATGCCTCGGATAAACTTCATTGGCTGCCATACTGCTGCTGTGAAAAACCACTTTCATTTCTAATAAAAATAGGTAAAAATAATCCAAATTTAAAAACCAAAAATTGTTTTCAGAAAGTATTAGGGTCACACTTGGTGGGACCTCCAAAAATGTTAGGGCCCACTCCCAGTGGGGCTTCCAGAATGTTAGGTCAGGCCCACTGGGTGTGTGAATGTCTGGTGTGCCATCTGATGCTATGTGAAAGATGCAAAGAATTGCACAGAAGTTAGTTAAGAAAATATAGTTTATTTAAAAATAAATTGGAAAGAGAAAAAGAGATTCACCTCTTCAAGGTAGGGGAGGGGTCCAAAGCCAGGAAACATGGTGAGAGCATAGCTCAAAGAGCACAAGGCCACACCAGAGTCTAGTAAGGCAGTAACAGTGGCAGTGGCCAAATGGCCATTTGTGGTTGAATCCTTTTAACCCTTCCCTTTGATGGGGGAAGGTCACTAAGGTGATTGGATGGTGGTCTGCTCCACATCATCATGAAGGGGCAGGTAAGTGCAGGTACTGATGTCAGGTGATGGACTGCAGGCAGATGGGTGGGTTAGACAAATGATTAGTGTCATGGTCGTGGGCTAGATGGGAGGAGACAAGGGAAGGGGGTTTTCTAGTAAAAGACTTGTCTGAAGTTTGTAATTCACAAACTCCTTAGGAAAAAGTTGGTCTTATTATCATTTCTGTGGCTTCGGCCAGCCAAGGGGTGATCTTTGGTGATCTGCTTTGACAAAAAACCTGAAAAATTTCCTAGAGATTATTATGCTAAACCATGAATTGAAAGATTGGTCTTGCATCTGATGGAGATTTGCTGAGGTAATGGGGTAGGCTGCCAACTTGGCCTGCAGTGAAATGTCTGAATGCTTCCTAAAACCTGTCTATTGGAAATTTATCTATGTCTAACATGTGCTAGAATCAAAGTGTGTGTCAGGGGTAAAGTCTAAGCAAAAATGACTATACTAAAATGACTATGCTAAACGAAGTTTATTCTTTTTTTTTTTTTTTTTTTGAGTTGGAGTCTCACTCTGTCGCCCAGACTGGAGTGCAGTGGCTGCTCCCGGCCACCGCAGCTCGACCTGCTGGGCTCCGGCGATCCTTCCGCCTCAGCCTTCCGAGTAGCCGGAATTACAGGCATGCGCTACCACGCCCGGCTGATTTTTTTTTTTTTTGATTTATTGTAGAGATGAGGTCTCGCCGCCCAGGCGGGTCTCGAACCTGCGGGCTCAGGCAATCCACTCACCTCAGCCTCCCAAAGGTGCGGGATTACAGACTGAGCCACCAAGCCCGGCTACGAAGTTTATTCTATGTTTCTATATGTACCTCCTTTCAGAAAGCATCAAAATCATGAACTGTACCCCACATCTTTATAATAAAAATTTTAAAAATCATGAACTGTTTCTCAGTCTCCTCACCTTAATTTGTTTACAAGGAATAACAGGGGAACTGGAAAATGATTTCATATGTGCTGTATGTAATCAAATAGCACTGATGAATCAAGCAAAATAGTGCCCATCTTTGCAAATACGCTGAAAACAGCCACTACTTCCACAGCCCCGCATCTCTTTAAACCATACTTAATGCTACTGTTTTAGTAATGCATTAATATTTGGAATTATTGCAGTTAACTCTAGTAATCTGGGATGGAGGTGGGGAGTTTTGAGGGTATAGAGATTAAATCCTATTTTATCTAACATTTGAGATTTAGGAAAATAAATTAAGTAGAAAACATGAGTAAATCCAGTCTTTAAGTATGGGTAGTTTCTTTCTCAGAAATCATAGTGGAGTTTTCTATATAGTAGTTTCATATAAAAGTATCCTCTTTTTAAAAAAATCAATTAAAGATTCTGTTCCTTTATTTAGTTCTGAAATCTAGGATTGGTTATTAAGTATTTAAAAATCTTTTTAGTGAATTGAATTAAAATTTATGAGCCTTAGAGGCATACATGTCTTATAAAATTATTTTTAATTTTTATTTTAATAAAACATGAGTATGTTGGAGCATTTTCTTTTCTTTTCTTTTCTTTTTTTTTTTTTTTTTGGAGTCAGAGTCTCACTTTGTTGCTCAGACTGGAGTGCACTTGGCATCCTTCTGATTCAGCTTCCCGAGTAGCTGGGACTACCTTGTGGCCACCATGCCCAACTTATTTTTTGATTTTTTTTTTTTTTTTAAATAGAGGTGATATCTTGCTTTGTTGCCTAGGCTGGTCTCAAACTTCTGGGCTCAAGTATTCTTCCCATTTCAGTCTCCTAAAGTGCTGAGGTTACAGATGTGAGCCACCCCACTCTGCCTACTGGAGAATTTTCTAATCTCCTGTTTTATCTGCATTTTCTGGATTTGTGATTTTTGAAAAATTAGTTATTAAGAAAGTGAATCTAGTAACATGTTTTTAGGGATAGGGAGTATGTTGTAGTGTTTGTCAACTTTGTATAGATTTGTTGTAAGAAATTAAATCATATCACTTTCTAGTTTATGTTAAGTGGAACAAAATGCTTAGAAAATAAAAATGAAAATTCAAGGGTGAAGGAAGAAGAGAAAAATCTCAGCTTCTTTTACTGTAAAGCTCTTTGCCAGGAAATTATAATTTTAGAATACTTTTGGGCTAAGATCCCAACTTGAGAGGAAATGGTATGATGGAGTTGAAAAAAAAGACTTTAATTAAAAAATGCTTCTAAGCCGGGCTCAGTGGCTCAGCCTGTAATCCCGCGCCTTTGGGAGGCTGAGGTGAGTGGATTGCCTGAGCCCGCGGGTTCGAGACCCGCCTGGGCAGAGAGACCTCATCTCTACAATAAATTAAAAAAAAATCAGCCGGGCATGGTAGCACATGCCTGTAATTCCGGCTACTTGGAAGGCTGAGGAGGAAGGATCCCGGAGCCCGGCAGGTCGAGGCTGCGGTGGCCGGGAGCGGCCACTGCACTCCAGTCTGCGCGACAGAGTGAGACTGCAACTCAAAAAAAAAAAAAAAATACTTCTATCTATTGCAGAGCATTTATTTTCTTAAATGGTTTTAGCTCATTATAGTGCCAATAATTAACTAAGCACCTATAAACGTAATACCATTTTTAATAAGTAAGTACATTATGAAATCATCAGAGTACATCTATTTTACTATGAAAACAGTGATGCTAAGAAGTGTTTAAGAGCCAGTGCTTTAGAGTCAGATAGATGTTGATTTTAATCTCAACTCTGGCATTTAATGGTTGGCAAGTTACTTTTCTATCTCAGTATACTCATTTTTAAAAAAGAGGTTATATACTACCTTCTTTTTGGGTTTGTGAAGATTAAATTAAATACCGATTGTAAAGCATTTGTCTCTGAAGGCAGTTTCCAAAATGTTTAAAAAGCGTGTCTGGCATTATCAGCGTCTTTTGAAGAAGCACATAACTTTCTATGTATAAAAGCATAACTTTCACTTGGATTCATATATTTCAGTGGAATTTTTCAAAAAAGAAAATCAGTTTTATTACTTTAAAGCTGAACATTTATTAAATATTTATAAAATGTTTAGCCTTTAAAAGGCAGAAGGGAGCAGGAAAATATGATCCTTGAATTTTATTAGTTTGAGGTAAAATGTACTTGTGGTTGAAGTAGAAAAGGTGTTTGATTTTGTGGATTCAAGATCAGATTCATCATTGTGTTGTTTAGAAAATGCTTATTATTTAAGGCTAATATCAAGATTTTTGGACATTGTTTAATAATGTCATGTTTAAGAACTAAAGATGAAAACCTTTCATGTGTTTTAAAGATGTGTGACTTTTCCGAATATGCAAGATGAAGCTGCTGGAATTGAAGAGTAGGACTTAATTATTCTTTTAATGGAACACTTCATGAATTGGTGTATCATCCTTGTGCAGAGACCATACTAATCTCTGTATTGTTAGTAGGACTTAATTTTAAATGAGATATCACATATAAGATGGATAGTGCCTAGCCACATAGCAATAATACTTATTAAATAACTACTATTGGTAGTGAAATAACTATCAACAGTGTGGTCACTAAAACCTATTCTATAGTGATAGGGAAATCTGCCAGAAGAGAAAAAGACATTGACAGTTACAGAGCTGAAATTAGGTAGAAGGTGCTTTACAAAGAAGAAAATCTCTATTCTCGGATAGTTGGAAGTTTTTTCTCTTCCACTGGGTTTGCACTCTGTCTGGAACCTCTTATCCATGATTAGTTTCCTAAAAGATCTAGAAGGCATATACCACTTTTTCTCAACTAGAGAGGTAGATCTGACTGTATAAAAAGTCTTTGTGTTTCTCTTTAAAAGCCTTTTGCCAAAACAGCCCACATAAAAAACGAGTTAAAGGACTTGAATAGACATTCCTTCAAAAAAGATACATACATGGCCAACAAGCACATGAAAAGTGCAGCATAACTAGTCATTTATGAAATGCAGTGAGATACGAACCAGGATCGCTGTTAATTTAGAAACAAACAGAAAATAATTGTTGGTACAGATATGGAGCAGTTGGAACCCTTGTGCATTGTTGGAGGGAATGTAAAATAGTGTACCCACTGTGGAAAACAATATAGCAGTTCCTCAAAAAATTAAACATAAAATTACAATACGATCCAATTCTGCTTCTGGGTATGTATCCAAAAGAATTGAAAGCAGTAACTTAAAAGAGATATTCGTGCAAGCATGTTCATAGCGGCATCATGTATACTAGCCAAAAGGTTGTAGCAACTTGGGTGTCTGTTGATAGATGAATAGATATGTTTGAAAGAAGCTTATTATGAATAACAAAATATGGTCCTCCTACACTTATCACTCAGAAAATTCCACGGATTTTAGGGGTAGTGTGCCAGGAATGTATGTTTCTTATTATATTATATTATAGATGATGGAAAAGTTTAGGAAAATGGATAGTGGTGATGGTTGCACAACAATGTGAATGTACTTATTACTGCTGAACTGTACACTTGAAAATAGTTACATTTTATGTTGTGTGTAATTGACTACAATGTTTTAAAAAAGTCTTTAGCCAATCATAAGCAGCTCACTATGTTTTCCCCTGAGATCTACCTGAATCTCTTCAAAGCTAAAGGGACATTCGTAGGCAGAAGTTACACCCTGTTCACAAACTTGTGAACTGCTTTTCAAACGTTGTAAACAAAAGAAGAGGACTAATTATAGTCCTGTCACAGAAGGAGAATTTCTTCTTTTCTCCCTCTTTTATCTCACCTTTGAACATGCCTCATGTCATAACTTTTATGACTTTACCCCTGTAATCATATTTACAGTTCTAGAATCTTAAAAATTCTGAATTTCTTTTTTTTTTTTTTTGAGTTGAGGTCTCACTTTGTCACTCAGGCTGGAGTGCAGTAGCATGATCACAGCTCACTGCAGCCTTGAGCTGGGCTCAGGTGATTCTTCTCCTCAGTCTCCCGAGTACCCAGAACTACAGGTATGTGTCACCATTCCAGGCTAAATTTTTTTTTTTTCCTGTGGAGATGGGAGTCTCACTATGTTTGCTAAGATTTCTCAAAGGGTGAATTCTGTTTCAACCTTCCAACATGCTCAGGCCTTGTTTACATAATGAAACTGCTTTTAGGTTTCAAGGTATCAGTCATTGCTTTGGCAAGACTAGAAACCTTTCTTGTGTTCTTATATTCTTCATATCTCTGTTTCTTGAAGCGTTCTCTTTCTTTGGCTTTCTGATTTTTCTGTTGTCTCTGACTTATGTGCTGATCTCAATTAATTCATAATTGACAGTGACCTTGCATTTTCTGTTTTCTATCTTTTCCTCCTTTTTTTTTACATTGTTATTTTCTTGGTGAGTTTATCGATTCTCATGACTTTAACTTTAATTAAAATGACCCACACATACATACTTTTGAGACTTGTAGTTTTATTTAGTATTTCCAGTCTCCTAAATAACGTTTAATTACTTTGTTGTTCCTTAAAGGCAGTATGTTCAAAACGGATTCCTTACCTTCCATCTAACCTCTACTAGTTGGCATTTGTCACTGTTTTTCCAGTTGACATTTGGCGTGTGATTCTTTCCTCTCCTTGGTTTCCTAGGTTAGTTACTCTGTTACTTGGGGTTTTTTTTGGTTTTTTTCTTTTGAGTAGGAGTCTCATTCTGTCACCCAGGCTGGAGTGCAGTGGCATGATACAGCCACCACAGCCTTGACCTGCTGGCTCAGGCTATCCTTCCGGCTGAGGCTATCCTTTGACCTCAGCCTCCTCAGTAGCTGGGACTACAGGCATGTGCCACTATGTCTGGCTAATTTTTTAATTTATTGTAGGATGAGGTCTTGCCAAGTTGCCAGGCTGGTCTCAAATCCTTGGGCTCAGGCAATCCTCCTGCCTTGGCTTCTCAAAGTGCTGAGATTAAAAGCGTGAGCCACTGCGCTTGGTCACATATGTCTTTTAAGGCTACAAAGACGAGAGGTACACAGACTATTTTCAATAATAGAATTTTGTTGAGAGAATACTTGGGAAATGTGCGTGAGGTAGCATGCAAAGGTGTCTTTTTGACTGCAGGTTCCCTCTGAGCTCTGGTGTCTCTAATACCAGATTGTGTAACAGGCTCATCAACAAAGGGTCTAGCATCTTGGAGTCACTTGGAATATTTTGCAACCATGAAATGTGTATCATTCCCATTTGCCATTTCACCCCTTGTATGCTTTTGGTCTCTGTATCAGCTTCTAGCCAGATATGTGTGCTTTTTTATTGCTTCAGTGGTAAAGCTGATTTAATTTGAAGTAGGCCGTGGTGAGCCATAATGGAAGATAGTTTTTTTTCCTAAAGGGCACTATGTAAAATGACAGGCATTTTGAGGTTCCATTAGCTCTCCAGTAGTTAGCAAATTTGTTTTCATTTGTTTATTTTACATAAGTTACTTACACAACAGCATGCGAGGCTCTGTGTTAGGTACTTAATGCAAATACGAGACTAGATAAGACATGATCCATATCTTTGTGGAATTCCCATTCTAGCTTTAGTGATAATCTCATAGGATGCATGGATAATGAAGGCATAATGACTGAGCATGCAAGTACTATAATACAGGCAGGTGCCAAGTGCTATGGGATTATAGTAGACAGTGTGATTAGTTCTCTCTGTGTGTGTATATGGGTAGGGATGGTATTAAAGAGGAGAAGGTTATTACTGCAAACTTCCCAGAGATTTTTGATTGTATCTTTAAGGCAGTGGTTAATACTGACAGATAGAGAAAAGGGGGAAGATCATGTAAGAGAAAGTGGAGATAAGGAGGTATGGCCTGTATTATCTCGTTATGAAGAGATAGCTGTCAGTTCCTTCTCAAATCAGTTATGAAGGCCTTCCAGTTAATTATTTTAATTAATTCATTTTTAGTACATAAAATTTAAGCACCATCTTTCCCACCCCATGTTCCTCTGCTTATTTCTTATATCACATACAAATAACTACACAATATCTTTTTTATTTTATGGTGATTATGTGGTTTTATGATGTGAAAATTCAGGACCTTTGAGGAATAGTCCACTGTGGCTAGCTTGAAGGAAATGGAAATGAGAGGATCTTAGGCTTTATAGTTAGGATTTTTGTGTTATATGTAATGAGAAATGATTCTTCTTTCTAAATATCTTATATGCAGTGAGAATCTTTTGAATTTATTCTCTCCTGTCATCTCCACTGTAAACTTTTTTTTTTTTTGAGTTGAGTTGAGGCTGGAGTGCAGTGGCACGCTCACTGTCGTCACCCCAGTGTTGACCTGCTAGAATCAGGTGATTCTTCCGTTTCAGCCTTCCAAGTAGCTGGAACTATAGACGCGCCCTATCACACCTGGCTAATTTTGATTTATTGTAGAGATGACGTCTCACCAAGTCGCCCAAGCTGCTCTTGAACTCATGGGCTCAGGCAGTTCCCTCACCTCTGCCGTCATAGTGCTGGGATTATAGACTTGCGCCACCATGCCCGACCCACTGTTAACTTTTTTAGTCCAGAATCTTATTACCAGATTTTGCAAGCAACAAAATGACCCTCTAGTTTTGCAGTTTTTCATTTTTCTTATATATTATGAAATCTAGTTTATAGGACATTTAGAAGATTAGCAAGAAGCCCCTGGAGGAAGAGTGTGTTGGTTTATCTTACACAGTCAGCGGTTCCACTATTATTGTAACCACCATCATATAGCATTTTAGAATTTCATCTCTTTATTTTTCCCATATCACATTTTCCTATTAACATAATTGAAATGACTATTTATCTAGACCAACTGTTATATAATGTGATATAGTGATTGGAAATTTAAGAAACACAAAACAAGCTAAACATTCATTTATTTAATATCTCTTGAGTATTTACACAGTATATATAGCACTGAAAGAAGAAGAAGACAAGCTACTAAATCCTGTCCTCCAGGACCTCATAGTTTAGTGACTGTAATAGTCTTTTCAAGATAGAGATAACTAAGTTAGTTGAAAATGAGAAACTCCTAGGAACTCTTCTAGAAGAATATCCACCTTAAAAAAATATCCACCCCAAAAGAATATCCACCTTAATGGAGTTCATGTAGGAACTGGTAGAATCTGCTTTGATATTTACTAGTATCCTAACAGTGAGAGGCACCATACCACCTCTTGGTCAGCACTTGGTTTGATATTGTTTTGCCATTTACTACCCAAGTAGATGGGTAAATAAACTTTAAGTCTTAACATTTTCTTAGCTAAAAACAATATTGTAGTAACTACCAGAAAGGTTGTTGTAGAGGTCAGAGAAGAAAATGCTTGTTAAGTGCTCAGCATAATGCCACAAAAAACATCTAACAATTGTTAACTGCCTTTATTATTATGTTTAATTTGGCTTTTATGTCTTTAATTAATTTAATTTAGCTTTTATGTCTGTCTTTCCTACTAGATCAGAACTCTCTGATTTTCAAAGGCTTTATCTTAGCTCAATTTTCTTTGGATTATCCCAACAGGTAACTTATTGTCCACAAATTTAGTAAGTATATATTGAATGAATATAATGGATTAATATTTTAAACTGACTTTATAATTTTGGGGGACCCATGTTAAAGACTAATTTTAGAAGTATTAACTTTCCTAAAGATAGTATAGCTGTGCTATTGCTAAGCAGTTGCAGAATTCACTCACAAGAATAAGATTGATAAATAAGTTATTGTTTTTACTGTTTCTGATGGGTTGCCTTGGCCAATTTATTCATTCGGCCTATACAAGAAACCTTTTTTTCAGTGTATAAAATGATTTGGTGGCTCAGTCTCTAACCGAAGCACTTTGAGAGGCCGAGGCGAGAGGATTGCTTGAGCCTGTGGGTTCTAGACCAGCCTGGGCAACATGGTGAGACCTCGTCTCTATAATAAACCAAAAAATTAGCTGGGTGTGGTAGTGTACGCCTGTAGTTCCGGCTACTTGGAAGGCTGAGGCAGAAAGATCACGGGAGCCCAGCAGGTCGATGCTGGGGTGGCTGTGAGCGTGCCACTACATCCAGCCTGGGCAATGGAGTGAGACTCCAACTCAAAAAAAAAAAAAAAAAAAAGGTTTTTTGAATGTATTTCTTGAAACAATTATTGAATCATGCAGATACATTTTAAATTTTGTTATATGAGATATAATTTTAAAAGTTTTACTCCAGTTACAGGGAAACATTTTTTTTTAATAAACTTTATGAAACAAAAGCATAGAGAAGCATCCCCCAAATCAAGCCCTGTTGCCTGGAATTCCAAAACTTTTACATAACAACAAACATTTGTTTTTTTCTATATGTTTCAGGCACAATTTTTGGTGCTGAGGATTTAGCAGGGAGCAAAACAAAGTTTGGTGCAGGTACATATATATGTACCTACACACACGTATACCCACACTTAAAAGAAAAAAATTAAGATGCTTTTATTTTGTACATTTTATTTTGCAATCTACCCTTTTTTCTTTTAGAAATGTATTGTCAACTTGTTTTATATGAATGAGTTTTCTACAACATTTTTAGTGGCTTGTTGGTATCTCATTTAGTGAATGCTCCATAATTAATTAATGTTTTATGTTATGTTTAATTTGCTTCTGTATTTTTGTTATAATTTACAATGAAAACTTTAATTTGTCTTTAATTTGCCTCTAAATTTTTGTTGTAAATTATTTACAATGAAAACTTTAATTTAATTTAATTAATTTGATTTAATTCCTACTGTTCTTAAACTTTTTTTATTACAGAAAACTTCAAACACAGTTTAGCAGAGTAGAGAGAGTGAACCTTTATGTACCTATCACCCAGTTTTAACAATTATTAATTCCTGGCCAATGTTGCATAGTTTATATTTTCATATATATAGCCCATCCTTTGTTATTTCAAGGTAATCTCAGATATCATATTCTTAATTGTCTCAGTATGCATCTCTAAATGATAAAAATCTTAAACAGTGTGTCACCATATTATTATCTGTAGTGTAATTTTAAATATTACTTATTCTTGAAATTATAAAAAATTAAGAAGAATATGGAGAATACTGAGACTAGTCTATACAGAATATCTTCACCCCACCTCAGTAGAAGACATAGAAAACTTTGAGTTGAGATCTAGGAAAAAATATTGATAGAAATTTTTAACGTTGAACAGAAAACAACAGAAGTAAAATAAAGAAGCTTATGGACATGGGTAATGTTGAGCTGGCATTTAAAAGTTGAGGTATTAGAAAATGTGGATGTTTCTAAAATAAATTTAAAGGGGTATTCTAATGTTTAAAAACAATCTGGAAAAAGACTGCTTTTATCTTTTGATTTAGTCAGTAGCAGTATAATAGGAGAGTATGCTTTTCCCTTCTTCTTCAGATAGTCAAATAGATGTCTTAAGTCTACTTGTGCTGCTACAAAATACTGTAGATTGGGTAATTTATGAAGGACAGATATTTATTTTCTCACACTTCTAGAGGCTGGGCAGTCCAAGATCAAGCTGCCAGCAGATCTGGTTTTCTTTTTTTTTTTTTTTTTAGTAGACAACTTGAGGAAACTTTATCTAATAAGGACACAACTGAGATTCTGATGGTCAATGTTTGAGGGTTATACTAATTAACAGCATTATCTGGTCATCTTTTTTTTTTTTTTGAGTTGGAGTCTCACTCCATCGCCCACACTGGAGTGCAGTGGCCACTCCTGGCCACTGCAGCCTCGACCTGCCGGGCTCCTGCCGGGCTCTGCCTCAGCCTTCCGAATAGCTGGAACTACAGGCATGCGCTACCATGCCCGGGTAATTTTATTGATTTTACTGTAGAGATGAGGTCTCGCCAAGTTGCCCAGGCGGGTCTTGAACCTGCGGGCTCAGGCAATCCACTCACCTCAGCCTCCCAAAGTGTGGGATTACAGGTTGAGCCACCGAGCCCAGCTCATCTTTTTTTTTAAATATATATATTTTTATTTTAAAGTTGTGGGAAGGTTTGGTTTTCTATTGGGGCCCCTCTCTGTTTCCAAGATAGTGCTACGTTGGTGTATCTTGAAGAGGAGAGGAATGCTTTATGAAAGGTAGGAAGTCAAGCTGAAACTTCTTGTATTAGGACCTTAATCCCATTCACATGGGGAGAAACTCTCATGACCTGCTTATCTCTTAAAGGCCCTGCTTTTTAATATATAACATTGACCATTTAGTTTTAACACCTGAATTTTGGAGGGACACGCCACAAAAGACTAATAGATAAACCAGATTGTACTAGCGACTTGTTTATTTTGGAAAGAAAGTCCAGGATATGTCTGCCTAAGCACATGATAAATCCTCTCTCAAGTTCCATGACAGAGTTACCTTGTGGGACACTTGTTTTCCACAAAGTTCCCTAGCAATTGGAAGAGTGCATGTGCTAAAGGCACTCAGTTAACAATAACTTTTTTTGTACCTGTGATTAAAAACATTAGGATGAGATTCTGAGATGTTAAAATTCATAATATGTCAAGGACAGATGAAACTATGTTCATTATATTGTGTTTGTCAAATCAGGAAAATATAAAAATGTGTTCTGTGTGTGTATGTTAGATTGACTTTTAATTACAAGAATTCTTTTTGTGCTGTTAGTTTTAAAAGCAGACAATGTAAAAATGATTTAAAATTAACCCACAACTGGAAAGATAAGTTTTCATTTAAATTACCTGGAAGAGAAAGCAGAAATAAAGACAAAATGACATAAAACATGAATTGTTTACTAAGAGACATCATATGTTTTCACTTGACATATGCCCCAGAGACACTCTTTTTGCCTAAAGTAGTCACATTTCAGTTTTTCCATATGTTGAGTAAATGAGATGTGTGGGCTAATAGAAGAGTCTCGTTGTGTTTACTGGTTTCATTGGGGGGACCTGTGACTTGTTTGTTTAAAGTGAGCCAGATTATGAGCATACTTTGAAGCTTGCTTTTATAGCTCCTGAAGAACTATGTAGCAGTTAGGTTAATTTTTTCACTTAATGCTAATGAGAAGTGTTAATATAATGCTACCTCCATCACTGTATCATGTGGATGGTTCATCTTGAGCTACTTGTACATGTTCAGCCATGAAGGATGTGAAGTACCTTTGACTTCTAAAGGCATAATTGTCAATATTTTTGAATATTTAAGAGATAGATTCTTTTTCTGGTAGGAATGTACTGTTTTCTGGTTCACAATATTTTTCTTTCTTCTTGCTCATTAGCCTCCCCTTTTTAAAAAAATTTTTTGCCTGGTTTGTTTCTTCAACCATTCTTTTGCCAATGTCTTTAACTCCCTTATATCATTGTTTTTCTATTGCATCTGCCTGGCAAAATGCTAACTCTGGACAAATTCTGCTATCTGTCTTTCCCTTGACTACCTTCAGACTTCTGAGCAGCACTGAAGAAAATATACAATCTCAAAGACTGTCAGCTTGTTATTTCTGCTAGAAAAACCTGCTGTGGTTTTTAAAATAGAGGATTATTGATATAAAATTTATACATAAAGTTTACCTTCTTTAGGTGTACAGTTTAATGAGTTTTAACAAAATATAATAGTCCTGTAACTACTATCCAAATCAAGATATAGAACATTTCTATCACAGTTGTGTTGTGTTCCTTTGCAGTTAGTTCTCTTTTCTTCTAATCCTGCCATGCACCTTTTCGAAATGACATAAAATGACATATTAGAAAGACTTCTGGAATTTTTATTGTGGTTTCCTTGATCTAAGATCAAATTAGAGAATATTAAATTTAAAAATATTATCTTCCAGTCCTTGTACATGGCATGCTGGTCCTATGGGATAGATAGATGGAAAAGCCAACTGCTGCTGGGGGCAGGATAGGACACTCTTTCATTATGTTTCCAGGCTAAAGTTCATAGTTTCTGATGGGCAGGTAGAAGCAAGGGCTGGCCAGGTGCAGTGGCTCATGCCTGTGAGCCTAGCACTTTGGGAGGTGGAGGCGAGAGGATTGTCTGGGCCCAGGGGTTTGAGACCAGGTGGGCAACTTGGCAAGACCTCATCTATACAGTAGCTCAAAAAATTAGCTGGGTGTGGTGGCATGTGCCTGTAGTCCCAGCTACTTGGAAGGCTGAGGTGGAAGGATCACCTGAGCCCAGCAGGTTGAGGTTGCGATAACTGTGAGCGTGCCACTGTATTCCATCCTGGGTGACAGAATGAGACTCCAACTTAAAAACATACAAATAAAACCCTGAAAAACAAAGAAGCAAGGGCTGCCTTGCCCTTCAAAAGTGCCAGGAAACCACCCCTTAGCAGCAAGTGCTGATGGAGAAACTACAGCAAGTTATCCAGAAGGTGTAGCTAAAATCATTAATGAAGGTAGCTGCAATAAACAGTAGATTTTCAGTGTAGGTGAAGCAGCCTTTTATGGGAAGAATATGCCATTAAGGGCATTCATGGGAAGAGAAGTCAATGTCTGGCTTCAAAGCTTCACCCTGACTCTTGTTGGTGTATCTGGTGACTTTCAGCTGAAGCCAGTGTTCCTTGACCATTCTGAAAATCCTAAGGCCCTCAAGAATGATGCTAAATTTCTGCCTGTGCTCTGTTAATGGAACCAGTAAGCCTGGGTGAAAGCATATCTGTTTACACCAAGGTTTATGGATATTTTAAACCCATTGTTGAGACCTGCTCGGAAAAAAGATTCTCTCAAAATGTTCCTCCTCAGCCAGGCGTGGTAGCGCGCGCCTGTAATTCCGGCTACCCGGAAGGCTGAGGCGGAAGGATTGCCCGAGCCCAGCAGGTCGAGGCTGCGGTGGTCGGGAGCGGCCACTGCACTCCAGTCTGGGCGACAGAGTGAGACTTCAACTCAAAAAAAAAAAAAAAAAAAAAAGCACCTGATTATCCAAGATGTCTGATGGAGATGTACAGAGAGATTAATATTGTTTACATGCCTGCTAACACAACATTTGTTCTGTAGCCTATGAATCAAGGAATAATTCCAACCTGGGAGCCTTATTTAAGAAATACATTTTGTGGCCGGGTTTGGTGGCTCAGCCTGTAGTCCCAGCAATTTGGGAGACCGAGGCCGAGTGGATTGCCTGAGCCCACGGGTTCGAGACCGACCTGGGCAATTTGGCGAGACCTTGTCTCTACAATAAATCAAAAAAATTAGCCAGGCGTGGTAATGCGCGCCTATAGTTCCAGCTACTTGGAAGGCTGAGGTGGAAGGATCGCTTGTGCCCAGCAGGTCGATGCTGGGGTGGCCTCTACACTCCAACCTGGGTGACAGAATGAGACTCTACCTCAAAAAAAAAAAAAAGAAAGAAAGAAATTTTGTAAGGGTATAGCTGCCATAGATAGTGATTCCTCTGATGGATCTAGGCAAAGTAAATTGAGAACTTTCTGGAAAGAATTCACCATTCTTGATGCCATTAAGAACATTTATGATTCATGGAAATAGGTCAAAATATCAACATTAACAGGAATTTGGAAGAAGTTGATTCCAACCCTTATGGTTGACTTTGGGAAGCTCAAGACTTTGGTGGAGGAAGTAATTGCAGATGAGGTTGGAAATAGCCAGATAACTAGTTTTAGAATTGAAGCCTGAAGATAAAATTGAATTGTTGCAATCTCATGATCAAACTTGAACAGATGAGGTGTTATTTCTCAAGAAAGTGATTTCTTGAGATGGAATCTACTCATCGTGAAGATGCTGTAAATATGGTTGAAATTACAAAAAGGAATTTAGAATATTCCATAAACTAAGTTGATAAAGCAGTGGCAGGGTTTGAGAGGATTAACTCCAGTTTTGAAAGAGGTTCATTTGGGGATCCAAAAAAAACCCTGAAATTTATTTATAAAAAATTGTGTATTTATTCTTACATGTTTAAACTTTAGTTCTCTTCAAAGTACTCTCCGTTTGATGCTCTATATCTACTGAGGCACTTTTTCCACTGCTCAAAACTTTTTTTAAACTTACACTTTTAATGCCTTTTAGTTCTTCAGCTGTTTTTTGTTTCATCTCTTACATATCAGCACAATGTTTCCCTTTGAGGACTCCATTCAATAGGGAAACAAAAAAACGTCACTTGGGTTGAGACTGGGTGAATAGGGAGGGTGGGGCATTGAGGTCATGCTGTTTTTGGTCAAAAACTGCTGAACACTGAGTTTGGTGTGGGCAGGTGCATTGTCATGGTAGAATAAACCAGTTACCCGTTTGCTACAACTTGGAACATTTCTTCTGCAGATTGTGACACAACCTTCTCAGAAATTCCAGATAAAAACTTTAGTTGACCATTTGATCTGGAGCAACAAATTCCAACAGTACTACAAAGGTTCCGCCCTCCAAAAAAATAGGAACTATTTTTTTGGGGTCCCTCACTGAGTTGTACTGTGGGTTAAATGCTATCAGACAGCATAGCAGAGAAATCTTTTGTGAAGAGTCAATCATTGTAGCAAACTTAATTGTTTACTTTTTTAAAAGAAATTGTCATAGTTGCCCCAACTTCAGTAACCACCACCCCAAACAATCAGAAGCACAGAGGCAAGACTCCACTAGTAAAAAGGTTTCGATTTGCTAAAGGTTCAGATGATTGTTAGCATTTTTAGAAATATTTTTAAAATTAAGATGTATACTTTTTTTAGTCATAATGCTGGTTTCTACTTAAGAGATTGCAGAATAATGTAAACATTTATATGCACTGGGAAACCAAGAATTTGTGTTACTTTTTTGTGTTATTCACAGTATCTCTGAGGTGTCTTTCCTGTGACTACTTATAGTATTTGTGTTTTCTCGCCGATGTTTAGCAATTTGATTATAATATGTTTTGGTTTGTTTTTCTCTCTTCACGCCACCCCTCCTTGCTCTTTTATCTTTTTAAGTTTGTTGAATATGATGCTTCTGTGGGCTTATTTTTTTCATACAATTTGGAAAATGTTTCTCCCTCCCTTCTTTTCTTACTTTCTTTTTTTAAGTTGGAGTCTCACTCTTGTTGTCCAGACTGGAGTGCAGTGGCACACTTATGGCCACTGCAGCCTCGACCTCTAGGCTTAGACGATTCTTCGGCCTCAGACTTCCAAGTAGCTGAAACTACAGACATGTGCCGCCGCGCCTAGCTAATTTTTGTGATTTATTGTAGAAATGAGGTCTCACCAAGTTGCCCAGGCTGGTTCGAACCCCTGGGCTCAGGCAGTCCTCTCACCTCAGCCTCCCAAAGTGCTGGGATTACAGGCTGAGCCACCACGCCCAGCCTGCTTTTCTTACTTTCTTTTTTTATTATTATTATTATTATTTTTTTGAGTTGGAGTCTCACTCTGTCACCCAGACTGGAGTGCAGGGGCCGCTTCCGGCCACCGCAGCCTCGACCAGCTGGGCTCCAGCGATCCTTCCGTCTCAGCCTTCCAAGTAGCTGGAATTACAGGCATGCGCTACCATACCCAGCTGATTTTTTGATTTATTGTAGAGATGAGGTCTTGCTGCCCAGGCGGGTCTCGAACCCGCGGGCTCAGGCAATCCACTCACCTCAGCCTCCCAAAGGTGCGGGATTACACTTTTCTTACTTTCTATCCATCCCATTTCTCTTTCTATTTTATGTGGAACTCGGGCTTTTTCTTTCTTCTTTTTTTAAAAACATATATTTTCCTTTTTAGGTAACTCAGCTTTTCTATTTCACTGTCTAATCTTTTAATTCTATTCAGTGAAAATTTCATTTTAGGTATTTTATTTTTAATCTCTTAAATATGCATTTAGTTTTCCCCTTTTATTTCCTTTAATATTTGTTAGAACGTGGTGACATTTATATAGCCTTTATAAGATATTTATTTCACCATTAGTTGTTTCTGCTTCTGTTTTATTGACTAATTTTTCTTTTCTTTATGAGTTATAGTTCCTGATTTCTCGTATTCTAGTAATTTTTTATTCATTTTTTGACATTGTTAATTTTACATTTGTGAGTAAAACAATATTTTGTTTTGTTGAAGGAGTAATGACTTGTTCTAGTAGGTAGTTAACTTACCTCGTTTGGCTTGATGCTTTTGAGGCTTGTTTTTTTTGAGTTGGAGTCTCACTCTGTCGCCCAGACTGGAGTGCAGTGGCCGCTCCCGGCCACCACAGCCTCAACCTGCCGTGAGGCTTGTTTTTAAGCTTCTCTAGGGAGAATCTGGAATAGCCTTTACCTTTTAGTAATCTTCTTTCTAAAACAGTGCTGTTCTGGGTTCTTTGCTGGATAATCTTTGTATTCAAGGAGTTTTTTCAGCTCTTCCTGCAGATTTCCTGCATTGTGAGACCTTGAGGAATTTAGCTTTTTACTGCTCCCTGGTCATGTTTTTTCCCTTAGTTTTTTGTAAGTATGCAGATTGTCATTTCATGAAAACTCGTGGATAGATTGCTGAACCTCTTTTTCTGCATAGCTCCCTTCTCTTGGGTACTCTAACGCAAATTCTAGTTGCTTTGATTACTCTCCCAACCTCAGTCTCTGTTTTCTTCAACTCAGCAAAATTGCGTGGTTCTGTTTGAGTTCCTCTTTTCCTGTGCTACAGGTTGACATAACCTCTAGATCTAAGGCATGAGTGATGTTATTTTTTTTCCTTTCTCTCAGGGATCTCAGTTCTGGAATGCCTGATATCCAGTATCTGAAAATAGTAGTTTCTTGTATTTTGTTGAATTTTCTAGCTTTTTACACTGTCAAAAGGTTTTGTATCCTTTCACTTCCTGGAAAGTTTGCAGTAGATACTTAAACCTTGAAGTTGTTTGAACTTTTGGTAATTTATGACATGGTTCAAGTATTACCTTCTTATGTGTCTCATGACTTCGTTTCTTAATTATTGGTGTTTCCTTGGTATCTGTTTTGTCTTTGATCCATATTTTTATTTTTATTTTTTTTGAGTTGGAGTCTCACTCTGTCGCCCAGACTGGAGTGCAGTGGCAGCTCCCGGCCACCGCAACCTCCACCTGCTGGGCTCCAGCGATCCTTCCGCCTCAGCCTTCTAAGTAGCTGGAACTACAGGCATGCACTACCACACCCGGCTAATTTTTTGATTTATTATAGAGATGAGGTCTCACCAAGTTGCCTAGGAGGGTCTCGAACCCGCGGGCTCAGGCAATTCACTCACCTCAGCCTCCCAAGGCATGGGATTACAGGCAGAGCCACCGAGCCCGGCTCTGATCCATATTTTTTAACACATGATTTTGATAACTTTGTCTCTCCTAATGGCATTAAGCTATGTGCTACTAACAGCAAAAACTGCATTTTAATTTCAGATCACTTCTGGGATTTATATACCCAGTTGCTTACTGGAAATCTACATTTGGATGAGTAGAATCCAAGTATTGTTATGTATTATATTTTCCCTCCAAGCCTGTTTTATTCCAGTATTCCCTAGCTTAGCAAATGGCACTATTATCTATTCATTTGCTTAAGCCAGAGGTGTAAGAGACATGTTTAACTTCTTTCTTTCATCACACTAAATTTAATAATATCCTGAATAACGAATTTTCTCTTAATTCTGACTGCCAGTACTGTATTCTGTATTTCTATATTTTGAATCAGCCCCTATTTTCCTTCTCTCCCTTTGTTCACTGAAAGGCCTTTCTATATTACAGGGAAAGTAATCTTTTTAAAATAGTGCTTCTTAACATGGTTTCTCAGGTTGTGTTTAACCTGGCCCTACTTACCTCTGCATGCCAGTTTTACTGTGTGCTTCATTCATACTGAATTATTTTTTGTCTGTCAATATACCATGTATAATCTTTCTCACTGCTTGCTTTCATGTATTTGCATATGCCATACAGGTGAATAATTTTTAAAAAGCAGAAGCAAAGCAATGACATTTCTGTATGACAATCAAGTAGTCCACAAACAACAACAAAAAAGTGATGTCAGAATATGAATGAAAATATTTGTATTCTTAAAAAAAGGCTGACCCTTCCTGATTGCTAGAACTCCAGACCACAGATTCAAACCTGCAGGCGACAATAGAGCCCTAGTAGATGGCAGAACAGAGACTGGGAAGGGACCTGATCTCTGAATGACATGAGTTGCTGAGCTGCCTCCCAGCTACCACTACTTTACTTGGATCTGTCCCATTGAAGAGGAATCATCTGCTTAGTTCTTTAGGCCACATTTCAGGTCTCTATGTTATAGTTGTGTGGTTTCACCTAAAATGTAGTCTCAAATATTGTCTCTCGTAGTTTCTACTCCTCCCCTACACTTTCTGGGGGTGCTTTTTTCTGGGATAGTTTCTGACTTTTTATTCCAACGTTTAGTAATTTAGTATCACGATTCTATTTTCTAAGAATTCTAGCTTGTGCTCCAATTATTTCTTTTTTATGGCACTCTTTATTTTTCTTTTTCTTTATTTATTTTTACTCTTTTAATGTTTATTTTAAAATTGTGGGTACAATTCAGGATTAGGTATACAAATATTGATGTTGCACTCTTTATTTTAAGGGAGCAATATCTTCTTATATTTTTCTAAGAATATTAGATTTTTCCTTCTTCATTATATAAATTTTCTCTAAGATTATTTTTTATTTCTTAAGTACTTCTGATGCTACCAGTAACGAAAAATCCAGCTTACAGGAAGTCTGCAGGAGGAGGTGGATGGGATTAAGGGCCTGTTGAATCTTCCTTTTGGGAAGCCTTAGTAATCCTGTGCTCTTTGTCCCTGTTCCCCTGCCACCCTGAACATTATCGTTATCCTGGAACCGGTTCCTCTCAGGTGTAGGATGTGTCCTTAATTGTGACTGGTGGGAGGAAGAAGTCAGCACCTCTGGTTCTCTTATTTATTCATTTTTCTTTTCTTTCTTTTTTTCTTTATTTCAATAGCTTTAGGGGATACACATAGTTTTGGGTTTGGGCTTTAAGTGTATCCACTGCCCCCATTGATTCTCTTTCTCTTTTCTTTTTTTTTTTTTTTGAGTGGGAGTCTCACTCTCTTGCCCAGGCTGGAATGCAGTGGCACCCTCACAGCCACTACAGCCTTGACCTACTGGACTCAGGCGATCCTTCTGCCTCAGTCTTCCATGTTGCTGGAACTAGGGCATGTACTACTACACCCAGCTTATTTTTGATTTTTTCTAGAGACAAGATCTCACCATGTTGCCCAGGTTGGTCTCAAACCCCTAAACTTAGGCAGTCTTCTTGCCTTGGCCTCCCAAAGTGCTGGTGTTACAGGCTTGAGGTGCCCGGCGGTGCTTCCTTTTCATGTTGCAGGGTTCCTAGGAATGTCTGGTGTTTCTTTATTTTTTTATTTTTTATTTTTATTTTTTGAGTTGGTGTTTCTTTAAAGTCTGTTGTTCCTACTTCAGAGTGAGCCATTCAAAAGCTAATTGGGGCTGTCAGTACTGGCATAAGGGCTTTCCGATGTGAAGACTGGACTTTCACATCAAGTATGAGAATAAGATAAAGAATAAGATAAAGAACTATTTAGGTGCAAGATGACTAAGATGACTCAGAAAGTTTACCTTCTTCTTTGGAAGGTCACTTTGTTAGAAAGTGACTTGAGAATGTGCTTCAGCAAAATTCAAGGGGTAAACCAAAAAAAAAAAAAAAAAGGCTAATTTGTGTGTGTGTGTAGAGTAACTAAAATACCCAGTAGAAAAATGAGCAAAAACATGAATAGATGGTTTAGTTTCATAATCATTTGAAAAGATGCTCAACTTCTCATAATAATATGAGTTAAGTCTACACTGAGTTAATAAATTTTCATCTAGTAGATGATCAAAACCTGAGTCATTTGATTAAAACGTCCTATTGGTAGAACTGTGGGAAAAGAGGAGCTCTCATATATAAATAATGGGAGAATTAATTGGTATAGATTTTATGAATGACAACTCATATTTATTTAGCATACAATTATAATAGGTAAAATTTACCATAATGTAAAAACAATTTTAATAATTGCCATATAGTTATTATAATAGTGAACGTGTGTTACTTTACTACATTATTAAAAATATATTATTACATGATTATTATATATTTATTTATCAGTATATCTACTTTTATATTGTCAAGGAATAACAAAATCTTGTAGTTGTCATCCAGTCCAGCTTCCCTGCAGTGAACTGGAGCCACTGGTACTAAATGTTTGTGAAATTAATCAGACAATATGTCCCTGGTGATTCATGCCTTTTTGTTAGCATAATAATGAACTGGTAAGAAATTCACTCCTTGAAAACAGCAAGGACTCAACCTTTCTTCAACACAACAAGTTTGCATATAAGCATGCCTTCTGCATTAGCACTACCTAGCTCAGTTATTCTGTCTTTGGCATTCTTAATTTCCATAGGGGACTGTCTCATCACCTGTAGTCAGTTTCTTTCTGGGACAGTAATGGCAAAACAGTGATGTTTCATAAGCATTACAGACTCGTTCTGGCATCAGATTTTCATCAGCAATGACCTTGGCACACTTGTCAATTTCTCTGCTTTTTTGTGATCAGCAAATTTTTTATCACCATAAGTCTTTAAAAATGTACTGCTTTGTCTTTTAAATTTCTGGAACCAGCCTGTTGAATATTCACAGTTATCTTCAATTTTGGTTCATTGTAATAGATCTTTGCTTGTTTTTTTCGTGATCAGCATACCATTAAATGGTGTGTTCCTTGCAGTGCTGGTGGTTGTATTCTTTCAATATTCATTTGAGATTTTCATTTTTAGCTTTATACATTGTTTTTCTTTTTTTCATTAGCTTCTGTTTATCACATTCAGCATAGAACTTTAACAGTTTGTCCTTCATTCCAACACTATATTCTTTGGTAAGACATTTCACATACCACTGTCCAGTTTGTCCAATAACTTGACTTTTTGTGCTAGATAGGAACATAAAGGCTTCCTCTTTTTCTTATTACTGTTACCTATAGGGGTATCTGCAGGGCTTTTTTTGTGTGTGTGACATTTTCAACAATATCTTTATACCACAGAACAGAGAATAAACAAAAAAAATCACAGTGAACCATGCATGTGGGTCTTGGCCCCATGTGGATATCGTGGAGAACCTGCTGTTTGTGGGTCTGACCTGTACACATGCCATTTTATTACCCTTGTGGGTGTTTGTGGATGAGGACATCTTTGCATGTATGGAAAAGATACATCCCAGCTGGAGAGGACTGAGAAGGTCTTTTTCTTGGGGACACTGAATAAACTGTGTTGTGTGCCTGAATTTTGACTGCGACCCATCATATGAGGCCAGGCGTGGAATTTTCTACTGTGGCATTATGTCAATGCTCAAAAAATTTCAGAATTTGGAGGATTGTGAATTTCAGGTTTTCATATTGGATTAATTAACCTGTATGTACTGATGTTGTAAGCATCTGTTATGGGGGTTATATATTGTCAAGTGAAAACAGCAGAGAACAGTTTTATAAAGAAAAGTTGGTATAAAATGTAATCTTATATATTAAAGAGGGGAATTAAGAATATATATTCATGTTTGTATAAAAGTTTCACAAGAAACTAATAAAAACTAATAATAAAAGTGCTATTTTGGGGGTTGCTGCTTGGGCATATGAGGAACAGCGCTTGAAAGGAGAATGTTTACTGTACACCTTTTTATAGTGTTTGATTTTTGAGTCATATAAACATATTGGCTATTAAAAAGAAAGTTAGAAATTTTGTAAAAAAGTTTTAAAGAAAATATTTTCTTTCTTCTTTTTAATTAGTAAACTAAAAAAGCTGAGTGAAGACAGTTTGACTAAGCAGCCTGAAGAAGTTTTTGATGTGTTAGAGAAGCTTGGTGAAGGGTAAGTTCAAAAAATTTGAAAGCATTTAAATAATAGCTGAATAATTTAACAAATACTATATGATATTAATCTTTCAAGTGGAGTATGTTTGCTTGAATTGAGTAGTATTTAATAGTAATTAAATTTGGCAGTTGATAATGGAATTTTAAAGATTAGATTGTGCTAGATCTGGTAATAGTATTTTTCAGAGAAAAAGGCCATATATACAGGGAAAATCAAGAAATGTGCTGTGAAATAATTTCCAAGAAATTTGTTAGTTCATCCCATATGGCATTCTCATTAATAAGCTTGAAAGATTTGGGCTTTTTATTTGGGAAAAGCTAAGTAGTAGATGTGAATAAATAGTGTCTCAGTGAGGGTAACAGTATATATATAATATTTATATTATTATATAAATACAATATATAATAATATAAATATATATTCATATTTAAAATTTAACATTATATATATTTAACAGTGTATATATATTTTTCACTAAATATTAGTGCTCCCATTAAAAGACAAACTGTTAGAGTAAATTAATTTGTAAAACCTTACCTATATGCTGTTTATAAAACCCATGTAAAACAAAGAATGGCAATATAAGGGTGTTTCTTATTTTAAAAAAAGGTAGACATACACATAAAATAAAAAGCAGTAGTGGCAATATTAATATTAAATTAAAGTTTAAAAGATCTCAATTGAATAAAGAGGGACATTAGGTAATAATATAAAAGACAATTTATAACAAAATATATTGGACAGCATGGCAGCTAAATTTATGACAGAAAAGCTATTAGTAATGTCAGGGAGTCTAATAAAAGTATAATCACATGGGCAGTTTCAGTATATCTCTTTTAGCATTGGACATATATAATAGAAAAAAAGAGAAAGGACATAGAGGATTTAAACATAATGAATTAACTTGATTACATATATATGCTATATATAATGTACTTATGTGTCTATATTTACATAACTAATATTACCAATATGTATATTCTAGCAAGTCTCCTTTTTTGGGGTATGTTCATGGACCATTGATAAAACAAAAATGACAAATTCTTTTTTTTTTTCCACCTTTAAGTTTTTTATTTTAAAACTGTGGGGTACAATTCAGGGTTAGGTATACAAATATTCATTGTGCAAGTACCCTTGTTGATGAGATATGCCCTCTCTTCCCCAGGCAGTTTCCCACTGCTGCCAATCCCACCTCCCTGCCCCCTCACGCCCTCACAATCCAGGTTGCTGTGCCATGCCATCCAGCTTGCTGTGAAGTTCATGATTTTGTTCTTCTTTATGGCTGTGTAATATTTCATTGTATATATGTACCACATTTTTTTATCCAGTCCTTTTTTGATGGGCAGCACAGTTGGTTCCATGTTCTTGCTATTATGAACAATGCTTGATAAACATATGTGTGCAGGTATCTTTTTTATAGAGTGATTTAAGTTCTTGCTGGTATATTCCCAGTAGGGGGATTGTGGGGTCATATGGAAGGGCGATTTGTAGAACTTTTAGGAATTGCCACACTGTTTTGCACAGAGGCTGTACTAGTTTATACTCCCACCAATAGTGTGGAAATGTTCCCTTTTCACTACATCCTCTCCAGCATCTGTTGTTTTTTGAGTTATTGATGATGGCCATTCTGACTGGAGTTAGGTGGTATCTCAGTGTTGTTTTAATTTGCATTTCTTTGATGACTAGTGGGGCTGAACATTTTTTCATGTATCTGTTGGCTGCTCATATGTCGTCTTTTGAGAACTGTCTATTCATATCTTTTACCCACTTTGTAATAGGCCTGTTTGTTTTTTTCTTTTCATTATGTTTGAGTTCCCTGTAGATCCTAGATGTTAGGCCTTTGTCAGACATAGAGTTGGCAAATATTTTTTCCCAGTCTGTGGGCTGTCTCCCTGCTTTCTTGATGGTTTCTTTGGGTTTGCAGAAGCTTGTCAGTTTGATAAGGTCCCACTTACTATCATATCTTTTATGGCATGGGCACTTGGGGTTTTGATCAGGAATTGGTTGCCAGTTCCGATTTCCATAAGAGTATCTCCGGCATTTTCTAAGGTTCTTATAGTTTGAGATTTTACGTTTAGGTTTCTGATCCATTTGGAATTGATTTTTGTGTATGGGATAGGTAGGGGTCCTGTTTTAATCTTCTGCATATGGTTAGCCAATTTTCCCAGCACCATTTACTGATTAGGTTCTCCTCTCCCCAGTGGTTTCTGGTGGAAGCCTTGTCGAAGATGAGTTGGTTGAGAAATTGAGGTTTTGCTTCTGGAATCTCAATTCTATTACATTAGTCTATATGCCTGTTCTTGTACCAATACCAGGCTGTTTTGATTGTTGTAGTTTTATAATAAAGTTTAAAGTCTAGGAGTGTGATACCTCTTGCTTTGTTTTTTTTTGCTGAGGATTGTTTTGGCTACTCATGGTCATTTATGTTTCCATATGAATTCCTGTATTGTTCTTTCTAGATCTGAGAAGACTGTTGTTGGTAATTTGATGGGTATTGCGTTAAATCTGAAGATTGTCTTAGGTAGAATGGAAAAATCCTAAAACATGTTTTTATTGGTCTTATTTTCTGTTTATATTCTACTAATTAGAAATAAGAGATTATAATGACAAAAATTCACACTAACTGGAAATTAGAAAACATAATTTGAGGTAACCAATGGGTTGAAGATGTTATGAATTATCTAGAAAGCAATGAAAAGGAGAACACATTTTACCTATATCTGTGGAGTATAACAAAGCTAATAGGGGAAGAGTTTTAATTTGAAAGTGAACTTGAAGAAAGGTAAAACAGGAAGATACTTAGTGTTTATTTGAAGAACTTAGAAAAATCATAAAATATACCAAAAGAAACAAAGAAAGAATTAACTAAAGAAAATTAAGTAAAGAGAAACCCAAAACTCAGAAATGACAAATATATGTAAAAAAGCTTTTAAGTAGAGCAATAAAAAAAGTTAAACCTCTTCTGATGTTGACTAAAGAAAAGAGAACAAAAATATAGTTTTGGAATGAGAATGAAGATATAGTCAATGTAAGAGAAATGATTTGAAGAAGTAAGAGAGTACTGTATGCTGCTTTGTGACAACTAATTTGATAACCCAGAAGAAACAGATGATTTCTTAACTAAATATAAATTATATGAATTGACCCCTACAGAAGTTAAAACTTAAACAGATCACTTACCACAGAGAAGATAAAAAGATGATTAAATATATATTAATTTCAGCAGCATTATTCACAATAGCAAAAACAAGGAACCAACTGTGCTGCCCTTCGAAAGACGACTGGATTAAAAAAAGGGTACATATTATGAAATATTATGCAGCCATAAAGAAGAACAAAATTATGAACTACGCAGCAACTTAGCTGGACTTGGAGTGATTTATCACAGAAACAAAGAACTGAGCACCACATGTTCTCACTCTTAAGTGGACCTTGAACAATGATTATAATACTATGAGAAAGGGATTGGCAGTAGTGAGAAATTGCCAGGGAGTGTGGGGGAGTGGGGGGAACGGGATTGGCAGCAGTGGGAAACTACTGGGGGGAAGACACACCTCATCAACAGGGGTACCTGCATATGAACATTTATACCTAACCCTGAATTGTACCCCACATCTTTAAAAGAAAAAATTAAATATACGTATATACTAATTACAAAGTTACCAACTCATAGCATCATTATTCATGATAGCCAAAATGTGGAAACAGCCCTACTATCCATCAGTTGATTGATAAGCAAAATATTTTATGGCATTTTGGCCATAAAAAGGAATGAAGTACATGCTACAATGTGATTGGACTAACATATTATGCCAAGTGAAAGAAGCCAGATACAAAAGGTAACATATTGTATGATTTCATTATATAAAGTATCCAGAATAGATAAATCTATAAAGGCAGAAAGCAAATTCCACATGTTTTGGAACCACATTGAGATAGTGGTTGGACAACATTGTGAATGCACTAAATGCCACTGAATTGTACACTCTAAAATGTTTAAAATTGTGACTTTTATGTTGTGTGTATTTTACCACCACCCCGAGGTTATCAGGTGTGTTCTATCCAGTGTTTAGAGGACATATAATTGTAGGTATTTTTATAAAGCTAACATAGTGTTAATATCAAAACGCAGTTGTACAATAAAACTGTGATTCAATTTTGCTACTCATTGTGGTAACTGTACCCATCTTGTCTCAGGTGTATAGATGTTGCCACTTTTCTTGTGCTGGAATCCCATTATCTATTAAATTCAGTTTTAGTATTGGCATCTCTGTTATTTCTCTCCTGCAGTATAGTGCTTTCATTGACGTTGGTATCCTTTGAACCCTTTTTGTCAACATAGGGAGTGGGTGAGCAAGTTACATATATTATATATATATCCATCCTAGTATCCCATTTTCTTGAGCCTTTGATCACCTTTCTTCAGTGTATTCTGAGGATTACTTGGCATCTCACCTAATGTAGGCCTCTGTTGAATCCTGCTTTCAGTTAATTAGCTGAGCAAACTGTTAGGGACCACTCTCCAGCTGTTTGAGCTAACCCACTGAGTTTGGAATTTCTGATCTTGCATTCATAACAATAAATTTCTTTCTTTCTGGAAATCTTGGAATTCATTCCCACACATTTTTTATCTACTGATAAAAATTGGCAAAGTCTTACAACTTTTTTGTTAGGAATAAGAGTTGTTCTTGGGTTAAATTTTATACTTATCCTCCTGGCGTCCGTGGGAAATTTGAGTAGAATTACGCATCTGGAAGCAATGAGAGGTGATGGTGGAGTGGTCTGAAGGAGGATCTACATTTTCCTAAAAAAGTGACTGCCTCAGGTGAGGTAAACATAGTATTCAGGCATTGTAAGGTTAATCTTCTCAGATAGGAGAGCAGGGGTACTTTTGCTAGAAAGGGAGGCTTAGTAGGATTTGGGGGTCAGGGAACTCAGATTAATGAGACTACCTAAATGTCTCAATACCACTTCTGTGGATACCTCTCTTTACTGTTAAATGCTTTAACTTTAACATAACAGACCTGGTGATGTTGTGAATTGAATTTACAATGTAATTCATCTTCTAGCAAGATGATACTTTGATTTTTTGAAATCTCAGCCCTGTGATGCTAAGAATTAAGAAATTCAGAAGTTTTATTTTCTCTCAATCTGCGCAGGCATATATTTGTTCTATTGCTTTTCTAATAGAGGCAGAGGCAGCAGCCCAGACTACAGTCCAACTACTCTGTTTTCATCATATATTCTATTGATACAGCTACTTGGTCTTTTAAAGTCTTGCCTGTACTCCAGACAACTAAGGGTGATAGTTAAAATAATTATTTTGCCACTGAAAACCATAGACTATCAGTATTCTATCTGTCACCTATAGTGAAGTAATTTCTGTCTTCAAATCACTTGTCACTTATTTTAAAAGATTGTACATTTGAAAGTGAGTCTACATAGATTCCTAATATTACAGAATAGTTCATGTTTTCCAATGACTTGCTCTTTCTCTTCTGTGGAAATAATTTAGTGAAAAGAACATGATTTTTGGAGGCAGAGTGTGTTTGAATTCTCGGCTTGCTTTTACTGGTTTCTGAGTCTCTGCTTCTCATCTTTTAATGACGGTAATATTATTTTTCTTCACAATTGTGAGGGTTGACTTTGATAATGTATTTAAAATATCTAGCATAGGACCTGGCTTATAGTAAGAACTCAGTACATGTAGTAGTTTTTAACCTTGTTTTTAAAGTTAATATTAAAGTACAAATGACTTCCTCCATTATTTTTGCTTTTGAAGACATATGAATATTTGATTGGCAAAGTTTTAAGAGTTGTAACAGAAACATTTTTTGGACAAGTGACCATTAGTTCGCATTCCCCATTTTATTTACCAGTGAGTGTGTAGTCTTTCTTTTGAGGAGGAGAAGACAGTGAAAGGAACATTTGAAGAGACCTTGGACCCATAACTTAGGTAGAACCAGATGGTTGAAGATTCTTTGCATCTCTAACTTTGATGTTAATGCAATCCCTAGCTGAGGCTTTTAACTAACTGTGTTCTTAAGTACTCTGAAGTGGGATGGAGCTTTCACATTCTGGGGACTATTGTGCTTGAGATCAGCCTTTTATCCTAATTTGAGACTTTGGCTGTTTTTAATCGACATTTCTTTCCTTTGATTTCCACTTATATCTTCTTAATGCTGCTTTTGTTTGAATTGACAAACTATAAGTTTATTTCTTTTATTCATAAGAAAAATAGCAACTCATTATGTATTAACTTATGATTTTAAGACTGAATTGAAGCAATAAAGCTAAGATATAATTTATTAACTTATTTGTTTACTTTGGTTTTTTTGACCATTTAAATAATATTTTAAACTAGAAAAAACTATACATAAAAACTCTTAGTACTGACTTTTTATCTAATATCTATGATATTTGATAGGAAAAATAATGTCTTGGGTTTTATTTTTTAGGTCTTACGGAAGTGTATTTAAAGCAATACATAAGGAATCTGGTCAAGTTGTTGCAATTAAACAAGTACCTGTTGAATCAGATCTTCAGGAAATAATCAAAGAAATTTCCATAATGCAGCAATGCGACAGGTACAAAGATATTTTATTTGTTTGTTGACCTTCATTTTGATGAGTTTTGCTAATAATGTATAATAAAATGTATTCTTTAGTCATCTGTTTGGTTTTCTTTTCTGACTTCCCTTTGGAAGTGAGACCAATCCTGTAAGGAAGGTGAGGACAGCTTTGTGAGCTGTCTTTAGGACTTGTGGCTCTTTGTAAGTCTTCTGCTTAAAAGCAGAAGTGATTTTTTTAACACAAAGGAACATTTGAGATCAGACACGTTCAGGGTGGTATGGCTGTACTGTGAATGTTTCAGCGAACATTTATGAACTCCTTTATATGTTCTTTCCATCCCCAGCACCTAGCAAAGCTGAGTGTGTTTGGAAATTTAAGGTGTGAGATTTAAGGTGTAATCAGAGATACAGGTAACAAGGTAGACTTTGAAAGCTTTTATATGTTACATAAAGCTGGTAAGACTTTTTCCTTTGGGTAATGGAGAGCTATTGGAGTTTTTTCTTTTTTTTTTCTGAGTTGGAGTCTCACTCTTTTTGCCCCAGCTGGAGTGCAGTGACACACTCACTGCCACCGCTGCCTCGACCTGCTGGGCTTGGGCGATCCTTCCGCCTCAGTCTTTCAAGTAGCTGGAACTACAGACGCACACCACCACACCCAGCTAGTTTTTATGATTTATTGTAGAGATGAGGTCTCACCAAGTTGCCCAGGCTGGTCTTGAACTCCTGGGCTCAGGCAATCCTCTTACCTCAGCCTCCCAAAGTGCTGGGATTACAGACTGAGCCACCATGCCTGGCCTATTTTTATTTTTTCAGTGGAGAATTATGCTCAGCTTATTTACTTTTGCTTTAAAGTTAGGCAACTGCGACAACTATATGTAGCAGGTAAGAGTGGAGGAAAAGACTGTGACAAGAAGATCAGTTGGGAAACAAGTCTGTGCAAGAAATAATGTGTAGCAGTGGGTATAAAACAGGATTGAATTCTAGCCCTGTAGCCACCTGTTTTAGTTCAGACCCTTAAGCTCCAACCAGCTTATTCTACCTTTGACTTCAAGACTTAGCTAAAATTACAAAAGCTCTACTGAGAGGTCTTCCCTGACAGTCTTATGTTAACCCCTTCTTTTTGTGGTCTCTCTACGTGCTCTTTTATCATATTTTTCATTTTTTAATTTACTTTTTCTTATTTGTTCTTATGCCTTATCTTACATTGTTAGCTAGCAAAATAGCTACTATTTTTTATTGTAGCTACTACTGGGTGGACATATCTGTTCAACAAGTTGTCCCCTAAACATGCCATACTTGGTTTTTCCCTTTGCTCATGCCCTTTTGCTTTTCTAGAATATTTTTCTCTCTCTTCTCCACCTACATTTTGGAGTGTTTGCTTTTTAAAAAATAATCCTATTCAAATCCCACTCATTCCACAAAGTTTTCTCTAATGGTTCCATCATTGCTTCTTCCTTTGAGCTGTTGTGGCTTTAAGTTGTGTAGTACTTAGATTATGCTATCTTGTATTTTCTTTTTATGCATTCTGTGAATATGGATATTCTGCCTCTTTGAATTAGATTTCTTCTACATCCGTATATGTAGCATGCCCTTAATGAATATTAATGGTGATGGCAATGTTTTTCTTTCTAAATCTTCCTGAAAACAGCTTGGCAATAAATATAGTTTATTCTGCTCTGGCAACCATAAAATGTCAGTTCAGAAATACTTTATATTGCTAATAATTTTAATGATCTGAATTTAAGCAGAAATAAATTTATAATTCTTTTTCTCCAGAATTTTCAAAATGAAAGAAAATTTAAAGTAACTTTTTTTTTTGGTCTTATTGAAATATAGAGCATTTTAAAGTTGAATATTGATGTTTGACTGAATGCAAAATCCTTTGAAGATTTATGATTAAAATGTTTTGGTTACGGAAAAATATTTCATTTGTTCCTTATGTTAAGTATTAGGTCCTTTGCCACAATGAAGCTGTGTTTTCTTCAGAAACATTTGGGTTTCTTCTGGTTTGTAATCCTGTTAAATTTCGTCCATGAATTAAAACCTAATTATGCATAGTTGGTGAACTTTAGATATAGACAATTTGATGTACAATAGAAATTTATTCATTTGTTTACTTATTGAATATTATAAAATGTTGAAAATACTTTATATTGGGGTTAAGAAAAAAATTTTTGTAGGAATTAACTAAATTAAATCATGTATGTATTTTCCTTCAGCCCATATGTTGTAAAGTACTATGGCAGTTATTTTAAGAACACAGACCTCTGGATTGTCATGGAGTATTGTGGAGCTGGCTCGGTCTCAGACATAATTAGATTACGAAACAAGACAGTAAGTATTTTAAGATTGTTTTGCTAATCTCATTTCTAAAGATTCATATTTTAGAATCTGACTAGGTGGTATTTTGTTACAAAGAAAATATTAGTGTGAAAAAAGAAAAGGCTTTAAATAGTGTAAAGGGATCTAGTAGGTGTGAGAACCAGCCGCATATCTTTCTATGGCAAATTTAAAAGTTGCATGATATTTTATGTATTAGGATAAATTTTGATAAGTCTCTGAGAAAATACTATGATACTTCTCTTCTTTTGGACTCTCAGTGTATGTTGTTTATTAATATGTGTTCAAGAAATTATGGCTAGAATTTTTTTTAAGTTCATAATATTCATGGTATTTTCTTATCTTAAATTTCTTATATTATAATTTATGGCTGGCAATAGTTGAGGAAGTTTTATGTTTCTGAATTTTTATAAACAAGTGCAAAAATTCATTTTTCCAAATATTGCCAGGATATGTGAAAGTGATAGAGCTAGATTATATATATTTTTTATGTTTGTGAATTCAGTTTAGTTAAATATATTATTTAATAAAACCTTTTATGTTTATGTTTTAGCCCTAAGTAGAAGAGCTATTTATATAATTATTTGCTTTAGGCTAGCAATGTATCTACTTTATTTGGACTATTTATAAGGACCAAAGTGATCTTTTTATCTGTAAAGGAGTAAGAAGAATAATCAGTGAAATAGTATGTAATTCTGTAAAACAATAACTCAATTTCTACATGACATCATTATATGTTGTCAGACATGTTTCAGTAAAATTCATTCAGACAAAGCACTTAACTACTTCAGTCAGTTTGTGTTTAACCAGTCATTTTAAAATTTGATTGGGTAAGTACATTGTAAATTTTTTTTACTAATTTTCTTTTCCCCGTTAGAGAAAATAAAGTAAATAGGATTTCTTTCTTTCTTTTTTTTTTTTTGAGTTGGAGTCTTATTCTGTTGCCGAGACTGAAGTGCAGTGGCACACTCATGACCACTCCAGCGTCAACTCGCTGAACTCAGGTGATCCTTCTGCCTCAGTCTTCTAAGTAGCTGGAACTACAGGCATGTGCTACCACGCCCGGCTAATTTTTTGATTTTTATTGTAGAGATGATGTCACACCAAGTTGCCCAGGCTGTTCTCAAACTGTGGGCTCAGACAGTCCACTCACTTCAGTCTCCCAAAGTGCTAGGATTACAGGCTTGAGCCACTGTGCCTGCCAGTAAATAAGATTTCTTTTAAGGGAAGTGAAACAGAAGTTAAAATAATCCCTGTTTTGACAGAATGGATTAAGTGATCTGTGACATTTTAATGATGTATTTTAGAATTTCTATGATACTTAACTAGCATTTATGTAAATCAGATGACTCTTGAGTAGCAGAACAATGCTTTAATTGAAAATAATTACTCCAGTTAGAGAAGTGTTTTAAAATTGTTTTAGTGCTAAACTCAGTGCATTTAAAATTATCAAGTAGGAATATGAAGTACAATAATGTGACATGGAAATTTTTAAGCATCTCTTTTCTTGGTTTTATGTTACTATTTTGAGCAGATAGGAAGTATTTAATCCAAGTAGTTTATTTCTTGTTGCCAGTAATTATAAACTGAAAGTATACTGTAGTTCTTAAAGATAGATATGGATGGGAATCTCCTTCAACAGTTATCAAAGGAAAGATTTTACCCTTTCATATTCTTTGTTACAGGACAGTCCACTGAGCATGCTAGGGAATCATGCTTTTGGAGTAGTCTAATTGTCATTCTCACAGAATAGGTCTTTGGTTTGGGGGCGGCATGGTAACAGTTTAATTTCTGTATATAAAAAAAACCCAGAGCTGCACAAGAGATTGATCAGGAGCTGTAGGTATATTGTCTCTGAACGTTGCCCTGATTACAGCTCTTGTTAAATCTCAAGAATATTTGTAGATTTTCCAATGAGAGGACGTTTTTCTTCATTTGTTATCTGAGAAGAGTACTGTTATTAAGGTTAGCAATCCAAGAATATGTATCCTCCCAATTTTTAAAATGCCTGCACATTGTAAATATTTGACCATTTTATGGGCGTGTTCTTGGAGTGATGATTTTGATTGTGTGAATGTTACAGGCATGGCTATTACTGATTGGCTGATTTTTAAAAATGTGACCAGTGAAACAGTTATCATTGATCTTTTAAACAAGTGTAGAACTCACTTTAGTAGTTTTCATGATCATGAAACATCAATTTTTTCCTAAGAGTATGGCAACTTTTTTTGGGGGAATTTATATGGTTTTTGTTATATGCTTCTTTAAATTCTGTATATATTTTAAGTAGCACAAGGAATTCTGTATATATTTTAAGTAGCACAAGGAATTATTGCTTTATATTGCCAGTGTTTACATTTATCCATATACTTATGCTTTTTATTGCTTTCTGCATTTCCTAGTTGCCTGAAGAACTCCTTTAGTATTTTCTTATGTGTGGGTATGATGACATAATCTCAGTATTTTTGTATGCAAACGTTGCTTCACTTCATTTTTGAACAATATATTTGCTGGACAAAGAAATCTAGGTTGGTACTTTCTTTTAGCATTCTGAAGATATTTCATAACTCTTGTCCTTTATTTTCTAGAACATGTTAATTATTGTCTAATTTTGTTTGATACCTTTATTATCTTTATCGCCCGTGGTTTTGTCTCTATTATATATTTTTTCTCTTAGTCTTTATTATTTTTGTCTATTTATAGAATGTTAGACATTGGAAAAAAGCTGGCAGAGATTATTTGAACTTCTGGAATTTCTGAATGATGATGTCTTCCACTTAAGGTTTTTATTTACTTCTACCTGGTAGTTAGAGCTAGCAATCTTGGATCACCTTGATCGAGTGAGGGTTAGAGATAATTTGAATGCACTGCACAATGATGATTCAGTCAATGATGGATTGCAAATGTGATGGTGATCCCAGAAGATTAAAATATCATAATTTTATTGTACCTTTTCTATATTTAGATATGTTTAGATATACAGATACCATTGTGTTATGGTTGCCTACAGTATTCAGTACAATAACATGCAGCAGAAATTTGTAGCCTAGGAGCAATAGCCTGTATCAGATAACCTATGTGTACAGTAGGCTGTACCCTCTAGGTTTGTGTATGTATGTAATCTGATATTCACACAATGACAAAATCGCCTAACTATGTATAATTTCTCAGAATGTATTCACGTTGTTTAGTGACACATGACTTTACTTATGAGGGTTCATCCCCTTTACATGTAGAATATAGTCCTTTGGTGTTGACCTCCTCATCTTGTAAGTCAGTCAAAAGCTCTACTCTGCTTCTTAGCCTTTTGGCCTCCGTTCCATAATTGATAGATTCCTCTTGGGGAAAAGTGACCCTTATTGCTAGGCTCATCTCTTTGGTTTTATTTTTTTTCCCATATCTTGACTCCAGACAAAAGACTGTACTTCATTTGTGTATCTTCATTAGCCTTCAAATAGACTTTTAAATAAATTTCGTTTTTCATTTCAGTTCTTTTAGCAGGAGAGTTGTCTGAGTTACCAGAAGTGGAATTCTTTTTAATAGTTTAAGTTTTGTTATAAACAGTTCTGTTCCGTGGTGAGCAGGTGTATGTAAACCTACTCCCAAAGGCCAAGTGAGCGAAGAGGCTGAAGAAAGAGGCTGGCAAATCCAGTTTCTCAGAAATAAACGTTTATTAGGGACTTATGAACAGAAGCAAAGTCTTGGATGGCTGAGAGATAGTGGATCTCCACACCTGCCCTTCAGAAAATATTCTTTTTTGGTAAAAAATGCAGCTGTTCACACCTTAGACTTTATGACGAAACTTGTGACCACTGAGGAGGTTAGATAAAAATCTTATGAGAGGTTATCTATGCTACAGACATTGTTTAGAAATCTTGCTGCAGGAGTCAAACTCTGACATCATGATGGTTTCTTTTCAAGATGGCATCACTCTTGCCATGCAACATGCTGTTTTTCTACATACATCTTTAATTGAGCTGGAGTTTACTTTTGTGTGTAATGTGAGGTAGGGATATACAGTAATTTTGTTTAATTTTCTGTCCCTTTTTAACTGACTTACAAGCATACCTTGCTAAGAATCCATATATACTTGCTTTTATATTTGGTCTGTCTCTTCTAGCAGAAATTTGTCTGCCTCTGCAACAGAAATGTGCTCTTAATTATATGGCATGTTTGATATTTAGGATGCAGTTCCCTTAATTATCTTTGTTTTTCATGATCTTCCATATATGTTTTTAAATAAACTGTCCACAGAAAGTCAAAATAAGTACCACAAGACGTCTTGCTGGGTTTTCTGTTGACATTTGTCTCATAAATTAATTTGGTCGATTTGTATTTTTTTCATCCTTGATCATATCTTAGTAATTTAGTATCTTTGTAATTTAGTTCTTTTTTTTCTTTTTTTTTTTTTTTTTTTGAGTTGGAGTCTCACTCTGTCGCCCAGACTGGAGTGCAGTGGCCGCTCCCGGCCACCGCAGCCTCGACCTGCTGGGCTCCGGCGATCCTTCTGCCTCAGCCTTCCGAGTAGCCGGAATTACAGGCGCGCGCTACCACGCCCAGCTGATTTTTTGATTTATTGTAGAGATGAGGTCTTGCCTGCCCAGGCGGGTCTCAAACCCGCGGGCTCAGGCAATCCACTCACCTCAGCCTCCCAAAGGCGTGGGATTACAGGCTGAGCCACCGAGCCCGGCTTCTTTTGTTTTTAATTGGCTTTTTCAGTCTCCTTAAAATCGTGCACATTTTATACTTGACTTGTTTCTAGGGGCATTGTTAGTTTTACTGCTCTCATAAATGATATCTGTTAGTCTTACTATATTATCTAGTGGGCTAATGATGGTGTGTAAGAATGCTGTTTTCATATATTCTTGTTAATCACCATTGCAGCCTCAGTCAACTTTGCTGTTGGTCTCCCTCAGACCCTGTTGCTTGATTTTACTAATTAGACATTTAGTTATTTGCTTTCTATCTAAGTACCCTTCTTGTAATCCAGTTAATAAGGTTCTACTTGATTTTTTTGTATTGGTTCTTCCGTAATGCCCCAGAAGACTGTTCAGACATTGGTTTACTCATTTGTTTGCATCTCCATTTACTCTAGGTCATGTATGTCTAGTAGGTCATACTGAATGAACTTTTCCTGTGATTATAGTCACTAAATTGAATTCAGATATGGTCTGTGGATGTAAAACTTCATTAATAACTTTAACCCTTATAAATCTAAAAAAGATATAAAATATGATAATTGATATTCTTTTCTTAAAGTTATCTTGAAATTGTTAATAAAAACCGTAAAGTATGTTGGGAACAAGATTGGATTGGTGCTCAACTGGACTCAGAAATGGATGTTGCTCTGACAACATACTGCTGTTTGGACCTAAATTTAAGCTTAAATGTAGTCACTTGATTTTACATATACTGCATATCATAGCTATTTTAATAATAATCTTTCTCAGAGGAATAAACCTGTTAGATTATATCATTAGAAGCTTGTCTTTTGGATCTTGACTTTGTATGATTTACATATATAGTGAGCCTCACTCACTATAGAGAATAAATAACATTAGGTGATAGTTTAGAGAGTTGACAGTGGGTCTTATAGTTTTTGTTTTAAAAGGAATGACTCTTGGAAAACCACCTAAGTCACATACTTTTTGTGGAATTATGCTTGTCTTTAAAAGCAATCTCATTAGAGATAAAAGGTTCTTGATTTTAAATTATTAACTGTTGTCTGTGATCAAATGTTTCCTTAAAATTTGAGCATTAAAGGCAAAGGGAAAAAGAAATCTGGTTAAATTAATATCTCTTAAAAAACATTGGGAGGCTGAGGTGAGTGGATTGCCTGAGCCCGCGGGTTCGAGACCCGCCTGGGCAACTTGGTGAGACCTCATCTCTACGATAAATCAAAAAATTAGCCAGGCATGGTAGCGCACACCTGTAATTCCAGCTACTTGGAAGGCTGAGGGGACAGGATCACTGGAGCACCAGCAGGTCGAGGCTGCGGTGGCCGGGAGTGGCTGCTGCACTCCAGTCTGGGCCATAGAGTGAGACTCCCACTCAAAAACAAACAAACAAAACAAACAAACAAACAAAAAAGCCATTTAAGTGTGGATTTCTTAACCTGAAAGCATAAACACTGTTTATATGTTGTCTTTGTCCTACCTGTACAACTTCATAACTTGTTACTATTTTATCATGTACTGTAGACTCTAGCATCACAGTAAGAATTGGCCCCTTCGACTCCCCTAGTTGCATTATGAGTAAAAAGTCAATATTTAGTTATTTTTTAAAAAATCTTTTTGGTTTATAAGTACTTGGGGATCTGTAAAGTAATATATATGACTTAAATTACTGATTTCTGTGATTAGTCAAACATACCTCAAGTTACAGTGTCATATGCATTTTGTACCTGATTTTTCCTCAGTATTTTAAACTACCATTTAAGTTTGGTGAAACCTCTTTGAGGATAACCCAGCTATGGTATCCTTTACTTGGAAATCACATTTAATTCATCAGCTTTTAGTGTTTGGGAGAAGAGGAGCTGCAGTTGCTTTCCCCTACTGTAAGCTTCTCAAGGGCAAGAGTTTTATTACATTCACCTTGGAAATATCCCAAGTGCCTAGAATAGCTAATGGCATGTAGCAAGCCTTGGATAAATGTTGAGCTGAAACAGCTAATTCCTTGGCTTCTTAACCTGTGAATATAAAATGACCCTATCCATCTATTCAGTTTTATATTTTTGTAAATAAGTTGTAATTTATATGGCTACTGCTATTTGGAATTAGTAATATGATTATCAAACAGTTATGGTCATATATTAAAGACAAGTCATAAAAAGTGTAATTATTGGTAATGTTGGCATGTGTGAAATACCAGGATATGTTGTATTAGTTTCCTGATTATTTTAAAAATTGTATGTTTCTGTGTTTAATTTTTGCTTATTTTAAAAAAATGTGTATCTGGATAATTTTAACCATAGACTGACTCATGAAAAAGAAAGCATTTTGTTGTTGTTGTTAGTGTTGTAAGTAAATAGACATGATTTTTTTGAGCAGTTAAGTGTTTTTGATTTTTAAAAAAGTCCAATACATTTATATTTATTTTTGAAGGTTTTCCTATGAGGAAAAATTTTTTTTTTTTTTTGAGTTGGAGTTTCACTCTGTCGCCCAGACTGGAGTGCAATGACCGCTTCTGGCCACCGCAGCCTCGAGCTGATGGGCTCCTGCGATCCTTCCGCCTCAGCCTTCCAAGTAGCTGGAACTACAAGCGCGCGCTACCACTCCCGGCTAATTTTTTGATTGATTGTAGAGATGAGGTCTCGCTGCCCAGGTGGGTCTCGAACCCGTGGGCTCAGGCAATCCACTCACCTCAGCCTCCCAAAGGTGTGGGATTATAGGCTGAGCCACGGAGCCGGCTGGAAATTTTTTTAAAAACAATTTATATTATAGTAAACACCATTTAATGTCTCAATATTTATACTTGTCAAGTATTATATACTCAAAATAGAAAAGCACAACTCTATGAAGATTAAACTTTTATAAGATAGGTTATATTTGTATTAGAGGCTTTCAAAATGATCTTTATATAATTGTGAAGCTATGTCCTGACATATGGAAGAAATAGAGTCTTTGTCTTAGATGTTTATTGTATACTTGGAAGCATTCTAAGAAAGTACCTAGGGTTATTCTCTCCCATTTACGTCCATTTTTTTATTTGACCACTTGTTTTAACTCAACATAGTATAGCATGAACACTGGCTTTCAGCAGTATGGATTTTAGTTTTGGTTCTTGTGATGTCAGGATGCGTGGGGTGTAGCTGTTCTGTGGGTTTTTGACTTCTCCACAACAAAGAATTCAAGAGCAAGTAGCAGAGAGAATCAAAGTGTAGCTTATTATAGAGTAGAAAACACTGTAGAGAGCGATGATGTCTTAAAAAGAAAGGCATGCGCTTGCCTTTACCACGAGGGTTTATATAATGTCTACAACAATGATTAAGCGAACTATTCTATAAGCTAAGAGTGAAGGACTGGAGATAGTTGATCACGAGTTTTTGGGGTTTTTTTTTGAGTCTTACTGTGTCACTATGGCTGGAGTGCAGTGACAGTCACTGCTTATTACCACAGCCTTGATCTCCTGGGCTCAAGCAATCCTGCCTCAGCCTCCCAAGTAGCTACTAGCTGGGCTACTAGCGGGCACCATCACAACTGACTCATTTTTATTTTTTGTGGATCCGAGGTCTGGCTATGTTGCTCAGGCTGGTCTTGAACTCCAGGGCTCAAGAGATCCTCTCGTGTTGGCCTCCCAATGTGCTGGGATTACAGACGTGAGTCACCACACCTGGCAGATCACAAGTTTTGATTACTGTATCTTATATCTTAACCTTTAAGGTAACAAGAACCTTCTAAATAATGAAAGTTACTACCTACCTAGATTTGGGCTTTTCTTGAACATCATGTCTCTGTATTTTGGATAATTCTTCATTTTTTTCTGTGATTTACTGCACTGATAATTCCATATTCCAACTCTTAAGGTCATTGGGTCTGATATACCTGGCTGGTCTGGTGAGGGTTGTGTACCAATAAGAAAGACGTCTGAGCACTTAACTACCCTGTTCCTCAGTTATGTAAATTAGACCTGCCTAAGAAATTTTGTCTATTAATTACATCTAAGCTATGTGCTCTGCTAACCATGCCTGCTTCACTTCCACAAACTAGTTTTATAGTCTGGGGCAAATCATTTAACTGACAACGATTTCAGTTTCCTCATCTGTTAAATAAATAACATTTCTTTGCATTTTACTTGATAATTTTATTTACATTTCAGTTAAATAAAAAGGTTCAAAACACATTTATTAATTTAGGCCCAGTTCTCCTTAATAGAGGTACAAATAACTCTAATAAATGTTGCTGTTTTATATTGCTCACACTCTAGATGAGGTAATAGGTATGTAAAAAACTTAATTATTTTCTTTACCGTAAAGAGAGTTTTCTAGGAGGAAAAAGTAGAAGCACTTAGCCTAACACAGTACAGCCTAATAAAACTTCCTTGGTGAGAGATCCATTAGCAGATTCTTGAAAAGTAGATGTCATTGAATATAAGCTATAAAAGGGCAGGAATTTTGTCCTTTTTTTAAAATTCACTGTTTTATCTCTATCTTCTAGGACAGATGCTCAGTAAATGTTTGTTGAAGGATTGAATGAATAAATGAATGAGTCAGAGAAGAGAGGGCAAAGGACATCTTGGAAGAGAAAATGATATGTTCAAATTATATTTTCATTTCTAAACATCCAGTGTCATTCCTCTAGATCACCCAAAGGGGAATGCTCCCAGCATCTACTTTAAAAAAAAATTTTTTTTGAGTTGGAGTCTCATTGTGTCATCCAGGCTGGAGTGCAGTGGCATGCTCACGGCCACCGCAGCCTGCAGCTGCTGGGCTCAGGTGATCCTTCCGCCTCAGCCTTCCAAGTAGCTGGAACTACAGGCATGTGCCACCACGCCCTGCTAAATTTTTGATTTATTGTAGAGATGAGGTCTGGCCAGGTTGCCCAGGTTGGTCTCGAACCCATGGGCTCAGACAATCTTCTCACCTCTGACACCAGCATCTGCTTTAAATGGATTTACTTTTCTTATATTTAATCAACTGCTCAACATTACTGAGCATTTTAGGTTGATGGATCTATGTTAGGATCGTGTTGTTCCATTATTTTTAGTTTTTCCTGGAGTGTTTCCTATTTTTTCATGTTGAGAAAAGCAACATATATATCTTTATCATTTTACTAATGTCTTCTAGCTTCTTACCCATTTTATCTGTTTCCTGGAATTTATGTGATTCTTCTTTGAGAAGCCTTTCTTTGCAGCTTCTTGATTTTTTTGTTCTAATGTGGACTCATTGCTTTTTAGGTCGGCTGTACAGCTACATCCTTGGAATTTCTTTTCACTGGATTCCTGGGTTAGTGCCACTGTTTCCTTATGTATCTCTTGTTTCTTTGGTTTTCACCTCTGTTTTGTATTCTTCCCAAACTGTCTTCTTTGTGATACAAGAAAAGAGGTCAAATATATAAATTCTTACGTATCTGAAAATTTTTTTTTACTTGGTTGTTAGTCTATGTAGAATTTTACAGTGAAAATAATTTTCTGTCCAAGCTTTGAGACTTTCCTCCATTATCTTCTACCATCCAGTTTTGCTAATGTTATAACTAATGCCTGGCAGAGTCTTACTTAGTGGATATTTCCCCCCCTGAAGATTTCTGGGCTTTTATTTTCATCTTGATGTTTCTGATATTTTACAAGGAACAAGATATTTAACAAGGATGTGCCTAGGTGTGAATCCCTTTTCATTAGTTATGCTCAGCATTCAATAGTTTCTTTTACTATACACACTTGTCTTTTTCAGCTTTGGAAAAATTTCTTTGATTATCTCTCCCTCTGTTTTCTTCACTGGCTGGTTAAATCTCCTGAATTTTTTTTTTTTTTTCTCTAAGAGTTTCTGTCTCTTTTTGTCATTTTTTGGGGGAGTGGAATACAGGGGGAGTTTATTTTACTTTATTTTCTGACTCTTCTAAGAGAACTTTTTTTTTTTTAACATATTTTTTATTATAAAATTGTGGGGTACAATTAAGGGTTAGGTATACAAATGTGCATCGTTCAGGCACCCTTGTTAATAAGGGGTGTCTCCCTGTCCCCAGACAGATATTGACTACCGTTAGTCCCACCTCCCTCCCCCCTCATAGTTCCCCACCACTGTCAATCCTTTTCTTATAGTATTATGATAGATGTTCAAGGTCCACTATATGAGTGAGAACATGTAAGCACTCTTTCTTTTTTGATTCTTTTTTATAACATTGATGCTGATACATGAATTCAAAAGGTTTTCAAATTGCTTTAAGAATAATAGGTTTTTAAAAAAGTTATATTCTGTTTCCTGAATCATCTGTTTCTTTTGGAGCATTGATTTTCTTGTTTTAGTTAATGTGATTCTGCCCTTGGTACAGGGAGGCTGACCAGTTCTCACTGGAAGCACTGGGACAGTGCTTTTTGACTGACAGGCATAACGTTAGGGTAAATGGATTGGGAGCTGACTTTTAGGGGGAAGGGCCCACAAAAGATATTTATTAAATTTCTTTAGAGAGGACTCCCCTTTTTTGTCTGGGGATAAATGCCAGAATGCAGGTAATCTGCATGTACATGGGCGTAGGGGCAGATTAAAGAAAGGAGCCAACTCTTGTTCCATTTCATTCTTTTCAGTTTCCATGGAAAAGCAAACTTAACTTCCATCTCCCTCCTCACTCTTGCTCTCTCTACCCCGTGGTTCTAAGCTTGGAGCCCTGGGATTTTCCTAGTATATCATTCGTTTTTCACAGATCCTTCTTTGTCTGCTCTTGGCTATGACTCTCTCCATAAAAATGCTTACAAATTTATTATATGCCCCTGTGCTGATTCTTTAGATATCAGTTTATTTTGTTTAAAAACATTCTCAGAATCTGTTTAATGGACTTTCAGGAGTAGAAGAGACAAATAACTAAACAAATTAACTATTAGTTTTTGTACCTAAATCCATGGTAATCTCCCCCCATTGACTTATATATACACTTTCATACTCTTAGGAGTTTAAATTAGTACAACTACTTTGAGGAGTAATTTGATAATTTCTTATGGTTGAATATATACACATACTCTGGAATCCATCCAGTTGTTTTTCTCCAACTTCTGCACTTTTGAGAAATATCATAATTATTCAGTGAAACCTGTACAAGAATGTTGTCACAACAGAAAATTAGAAGCAAATTTAAATGTTGATCGGCACTGGTTTCTGGGACTAGATGATGGTTGTGTTCTTTTAATCTTCATACTTTATAGCTCTTTGTGTGATTTGCTCTATTGTTTCTTGAGAGAAGCAGTTTTAAAACATAAAGCCAAGGTCAGAGAGTAGTATTCTTGTTGAGGAATACCCAGTACTCAGCTGTATAGATGAGAATTACATTAAATACCAAGTAGGTTTTGTATCTTAAAACTTACATCAACATTCAGTTTGATATATAAGATACATTTATAGTATCTACCTTTACCAGGATATTATCTATTTCTGTGATATTGGGTGGGCATGAGGAACACAAAATAATGAAGAAGAAATGTAAGACTGGTGAACTCTTAAATGATTTGTATATTTTTTTGAAGGCTGGTGGCAGACTTTTTTTTTTATAATGGGAATAATTGGGACAGGCCAATCTTCTTTTGTTACTACTACTTTAGAAGTGTAAAGGATAAATTAGGACCATTCTACTTGGTAAATTCTCACTAATTGCTTTGGGACAGTGATTCTCAACTCCAGTGACAGACATTTGGTAGATGTAACAAGAACATACTTATGTGTCAGATACTTTCCTAAACATAATATATATTGTTGCATTTGATCCTCATATGGGGATTGAAGAATCATATGAAGTGGGAACTATTATTGATCCATTTTCCAGATGAAATATAGAACTATAGAGAGATAAAGTATATTATAGAGAAAGAAATAGTTAAAATTATAGCTAACTGCTAGAATTGAGCTATAGTGGCTAAGATCACAGAGTTTGGTGCCAGACTGCCTGGGTTTGGATTCTGGCTCTGCTACATGCTAGCTGTATGAACTTGGGCAAACTTTTTTTAACTTCTCTGTGACTTAGTTTCTTCATCTGCTAAATGGGATAAAATCATTCTACTTTGCTGAGTTATTTTGAAGATTACATGTATTTAAAGTGTCAGAATAGCATCTGGCTTGTAAAATGTGTATTTTCTTTTGATTTATCATTTTATCATCACTGTATCATCTTACTTAAATAGATGGGAGTATCTTTGCATTGTGAGCATTATCTATCAGATGTATTTTGGTAAAACAACACCAAAGGCTGTGGAACCGAAGATGAATTCTAACATTCACCATTGGTATTTTGAATTATCGTTGTTAATGAAGGAAGTTAATGAAGGAAGGTCTATCATAAGATAGATGTTTTTAGGTGCAGCAGGTTTCTTTAATAGAATCAGGCAGTGGCTATTCAAAATATACTAGGATATTATATTCTAGTGTCCTTAGAATTGATGATACCTTGCATATAATCGTCTTTAAATAAACATTTGATTTGTTGTATATAAAAATTTATATATATTCTGCCTTGTTACTAACATGCTTTTTCAAACATTTTTTTCTTCTTGGTGAAGGCATATTACATTCTCATTATTGATTATTAAGATTATCTGGAACTTAAAAGTTTAATATGTTACTGTTAATAATAGAAATCTTTTTGATATGTGTAAATTTCTATTCTATAAAGTGCTCTTTGGGGTTTATATTTGCCTCTGTGTTATTAGACTATTTCATGTTTGACTTTCCTAATCACATTGCTGCATGTTTCCCCTTTGTGTAACAGATACTGGTTGATACTCGATTTACAACCCCATATATATATTGAGTGCTTTTCTGTTGTCTTCTGATCTCTTTTTCAGGAATCTTTTCATGTGGGAAAGGATTTTAAAATGTCTACCCACTGACCATTTTCACAGTAGAGTATCAGTTCTCTTTCTCTGCAGATCAAGGGATTATAAGCAGCGTATATATATGTGTGTATTTACATATGGTGTAAGTAGTGAAAGCTTTCATTTTGAATCACTAGTTGTGGGGGCTTTGTGATAGATTATTAATCTTTTTTTTTTTTTGCCAGACATGTGCAATCCAGATTTCATGAAAGACAAACTCTCTCTGCCCTCTTGTATATAATAATGGTTAAAATATTCTAGTTATTCTTCCTAATGTATGTAGTTTGTATTGAACAGAGGAATTGTATTTTTTCTGGAAGACTCTCATAACTTTTTTTATTGTTTAAAACCTTAGATAGTTTATATTTTTCACTTTCCTTTTTTGGGTGGGATAAAATAGAGTGGTGAGGAGAAGAAAGGAGTTTCTGAGCTACTCTGCTATTTTCCACAGAGTGTTTTCCTCATCCTGAATACCTGAGAGCTCCATTAAATGTATATATTCTTTTTCCTAAGAGAGAAGGAGGGGGAGAGAAACTTTTGTTGTAAGGAAGTTGGAATATAAAGCTTGATGAATGTTCAGATAAGAAGTCTTAATTGTAAGCTTAGGTATTACTTTTGAGATTTAAGCATTTCTGAGATTGTTACATATTCCTCAGGTTTCTCTAATCCATTGAATATTCTGTAAGGGATTTTGGTCCCTTGTAAGAGATGATAACATGTATGTCATAAAAACAAATGGAAACAGAAACATTTGAGGAGTTCTATAAAATGAGAAATTTAAATGCAGTATTAATCCAGTTTGGCATAAACATTTATTAGCTGGGGGAGGTGGTACTGGGAAATGAAGGCAAAAAGGAGATTAAAACAAAAACTGCATGTTCCTTTTAAAAGACATGCTTATTCTATTTTCCCTTCCCCCAATTATTGTATCCCCTTTGTTTGGAGGCAGAAAATAGTAATCAGTTTCAGAAGTCTCATGCTGTTATATATCTGGAGTAACCACTAGCATTTCTGGAGATAGTGGTTTATATAAACCTCTTTTCTAGGAACTACCCCTTTCTTTGGTATTAACTTCAAGTTTACTGTACCAGTTTCAATTTTTGGTTATAAGTTACAGAAAACTTAGTCTAAGCTGGCTTAACCCAAGAGGGAATGTGTTTTCTCATGTAACTCTTGCTCATTACAGAGTTAGTTTTGTGCGTGGCTTGATTATGGGTAAAAGGAATAACTTGTTCTGATACCACAGACTCTCCTCTCATGTTTACAAGATAGCTGCCAGCAGTTCCCTGGTGATACTCTTCTACTTGAAATTCTGCAGAAAAGGGTGATAATCTTGTGCTTTTGAGTGGATCATGTGCTTTTCTCTGAGCAAATTGTTGTGTCCGTTAGAATAAGATGTGGTAGGTTATTTGGTTTAGACTTAGGCCATGTGTTCAACCCAGAGCTAGTATAGAATTGACTACTAGAAATACATAGCTTGAGGACAAGGAAATAGTGATTTCCTAAAGGGAGTATGTTAGCAGGAGAAGGGTGAATGGGTGCTAGACTGGCAAAAAGTAGCAGATGTTTCTCTATATTTACTAAACCTAAAAACAAAACACATCAGGAATAAAAGACTAATAAAAAATCTCTTAAAAATAGATTTCCAAATAAATGGTACACTTTGAAAGTGATCTCTAGTAGCATTGAGTCAAAACTATTGGATCCCCAACTCTATTCTGTCACAGTAAGGGATAGTAAGGTTGATGTTTCTCAAGGAGCCTGTTCCTACTAGGTCAGCAATAAATGTTTGCTCTAAGAATTCTCCTGGAAAGTCTATTCAGCAGGATTAAAGACCCCTGGTTGCCTTTAGACCAGGTTGGCTTGACCTTAGTGTTACTTCTGGTATCTGTGGCCCCTTCTTATAAGGATTTTCTCACTTTGAGCAATTATTGCTATTTAGTGTTGTACTAAAATCTCAGGAGAATGAGTCCTTTTGTGTAGAAAGTGGTGCTTCTTACTCCTTATTTGATGTCTTCCATGGAGTGAGATTGAGTTCTGAGTGTACTTCACACTTGTCTCTTAAAGTTCTAAGCCACAGCATTAGCATGACCATGCATTGCAGGATTAGACCATTAAAATTTTCATAGTAATCATGTGCTGCCACGTCTTAATCTCTGATTAAATACATCATACACATCATGCTCCATTACATCTTTTCTAAATCTTTTGATTGGATTATAAGCACTTCATGATTTTTCCGCGTTACAATATAGTCCCCTAAATAGACTATCCCTTCTGCCTTAACTAAGTAAATTAAGCTTACAGTGTTATTTCCTTGGCTTCCCTTATTGGTAATTTGCCCAGTTTCCACCTTTGTTGCTATTCTTTTTGGCATTTCTCCCAGTTCTGCTTTCTTTTCGTCAGTCAAACCCATCTTCATACACTTTAAATTTATATTATACATTCCTTTCCAGACAGACTGTCTGTCACTACTATGTCTATAGCAAGCCCTTCCTCCCTGTCATAAGCGTGGCCCATTAAATGCTGAAAACAGTGGTTATTTGAAGTGATGTGGTTTAGTGGAAGGACCTTTGGATATGGAACAGGAAGACCAAGCTTCACTGCTTAGGTTGTTACCTATTAGCTCTGTGACCCTGGGTACATTGTATAACTCCTCTAAACTTCAGCTTTCTAATCCTAAAATGGATCTGGTATCGTATTACTTGACTTACCTACATCAGTGTTTTCTTGTGAGAAACAAAGATGATAAGTGTCAGAGGATTCTGTAACCTGTACAGTTGTACAAATGTAAATTGCAGTTTATGATGGTGAAGGTAAAAACTTTTAAAAAATGATATTTAGTTTTAAATTACTAATGTCTTAAGAATTTCATCATATTTGTTGAAGTGGTGGATATTCTCCAGCATCTGAAGAACGTATTAAGAGATCATTGTGTCTTATCTAGTAGTTTTGTTTAATCTTTTTTTTTTTTTGAGTTGGAGTCTCACTCATTCGCCTAGGCTGGAGTGCAGTTTCATGCTCACAGCCACCCAGTGTCCACCTGCTGAACTCTGGCGATCCTTCTGTCCCAGCCTTCCAAGTAGCTGAAACTACAGGTGCACACTACCATGCCTGGCTAGTTTTTTCATTTATTGTAGAGATGAGGTCTCACCATGTTGCCCAGGCTGGTCTCAAATCCTCGGGCTCAGGCAGTCCTCTAGCCTCGATGTCCCAAAGTGCTGGGATTACAGGCCTGAGCCACCACGCCCGGCCAGTTTTATTTAATCTTAAGAAATCAAGAAATGTACATGCAGGCTGGGCGTGGTGGCTCAGCCTGTAATCCTGCGCTTTGGGAGGCTGAGGTGAGTGAATTGCTTCAGTCCACGGGTTCGAGACCCGCCTAGGCAACTTGGCGAGACCTCATCTCTACAATAAATCAAAAAAATGAGCCGGGTGGTAGTGCGCGCCTGTAGTTCCAGCTCCTTGGAAGGCTGAGGCGGAAGGATCGTCAGAGCCCAGCAGGTCGAGGCTGCGGTGGCCGGGAGTGGCCACTGCACTCCAGTCTGGGCGACTGAGTGAGACTCCAACTCAAAAAAAAAAAAATGTACATACATTAAGTTTCTAGACAAATGGAAATTGACCTTCTTGGATGGCACATTTCTAATTTTCTCAATTTTAAATGGAGATCTTTTAAAATTGTATTACTTAATTATCTGTACTTTTTTTTTTTTTTGAGTCGGAGTCTCACTCTGTCGCCCAGACTGGAGTCCAGTGGCCGCTCCCAGCCACTGCAGCCTCGACCTGCTGGGCTCCGGCGATCCTTCCGCCTCAGCCTTCCGAGTAGCCGGGATTACAGGCGCTGCTACCACGCCCGGCTAATTTTTCGATTTATTGTAGAGATGAGGTCTCACCTGCCCAGGTGGGTCTTGAACCCGCGGGCTCAGGCAATCCACTCACCTCAGCCTCCCAAAGGCACGGGATTACAGGCTGAGCCACCGAGCCTGGCTCAATGATCTGTTCTTTTAATCAGAGTGTGTGAACCACTCCCTCACTTTTAATTATATAAATTAAGGAGAAAAAGTAACATGAGCTCATTGTAAAATTTTTAAATAATACAAAAGAGCTTATAGGAGGATGTTAATATCTTCACACCCACCCCTTAGTTTAACTCTTTTGAGATTGTATTAGTTAATTTTTTGTGGGTTCTTTCATCACATATGTATGTATGTCTTATTTTACACAAGGATTTTATACTATATGTGATTTTTAAATTTTTATTCTTTTGACTTATTTTGTATGAACCAATACATATGTCTTATGTGTATGTAGCGATGTATTTTTAAAAAATCTGGATAAAATGAATTCCAACTCTTCAGTGTTTTTGTTATTACAGTCAAAACTGCAGGAAATTTTTGTACATGTGTTGACATATTTGTGTTGTTATGGTCATTGGATAGATTCCATGAAATGGAATTATTGATCCAAAGGATGTGTTCATTTTTAATAACATTTTTGGGGGGGGTCTGAGAGAGTGCTAACTAAGCAATATATGATCTTTTACTATGATCAGTCGTGGAAAAGACCCGACTAAATTATGAAAGATAGGAATTTTGCTTTCTTTTTTTTTTATAATTAATCAGTATTTTTTATTATCGTTTTGTGGGGTACAGTTAAGGGTTAGGTATACAATTACGTTTCATTCAGGCACCCTGTTGATAAGAGGTGTTTTCCCAGTCCCAGATAGATATTAGCTACTGTTAATCCCATCCCCCCCCATAATTTCCCAGTACCATCAGTCATTTACTTATAGTATTACATTGGATGTTCAAGGTCCATTATATGAGTGAGAACATGTGGTATTCTGATCTTTGTTTCTGTGAGAGGTCACTCAGTATTATAGACTCTAGTTCCATCCAGGTTGCTGCGAAATTCATGATTTTGTTCTTTTTCATGGCTGCGTAGTATTCCATCGTGTATATTTACCACATTTTTTTAATCCAGTCCTCTTTTGATGGGCAGCATGGTTGTTTCCAGGTTCTTGCTATTGTGAACAACGCTGTGATAAACATACGTGTGCAGGTATCTTTTTTATAGAGTGATTTGTGTTCTTCAGGGTATATTCCCAGTAGGGGGATTGCAGGGTCATATGGAAGGTTAATTTTTAGAGCTTTTAGGAATCGCCACACTGCTTTCCACAGAGGTTGCACTAGTTTACACTCCCACCAACAGTGTAGAAGTGTTCCCTTTTCACCACACCCTCTCCAGCAGCTGTTATTTTCTGCCTTTCTGCTTCACTGCGTGCTCTGACTCTTCTCAATCTCCTCTAATTTTTTCCAAAATTTCTTAAAATGCTCATTATTAATCCCACCAAGATGTTTCCTTTGGGATTTTAAGCAAGGTTATATATCTATTACTACTACTGCAACTACTCCTACTATTATAAATTATTTTATTATTGTATTCTCCAAACTTGTTTTCCTACTTGTAGTCTCTGCCTGTCAGTCTGCTGTCAAATTTTTCTTTCTAAAAGTTTAGCTATGATCATGTTCTCCTTCCGCTTAAAAATTTGTAGGCATGTGAAACAGTTTGTCCCTAACCTGACTTCACATTTTTGTAATATACCCATGTATATTACATTCAAACACAAAGAACCAGTTGCTGGTAATGGACTTCATATCTTTCTGTGCCTATTGTCTTTGCGTGTGCCTAGTCTTTCCTTCTCTCTTTGGTCACCTGATATACTTTGTTCATTCTTCTAGTGTCAGCTCAAAAGTTACCTTTCCTGGGAAGACGTTCCTTAGTGAGGAGGATGGTTGAGACTGGTGGGAATATTCAAGGCCTTAAAAGTTACTCTATGTGGTTTGGATTTTAAGAGTACTGGTTCTGAGACATAATCAGCTTTAAGAACTGCTGTCCTGGAGTGCTACTAGGGCTAATTCTGTTGTTGCAGGTGTTACTTTGTACTATAATTACTTGTTCCTGTGCTCTTTCTTTCCCACAAAATTTGGAGCATCATGAATACAGGCACTATTAACAAGTAAATTCTTGTTAGTGCCTACCATCTATGGTAGTGTTTGGGTATTAAATGAAATGATACCTGTAGAGCAGTTTTCATAGTTAGAGCTCAGTAAATGTAAGATGCTGTTATCACTGTTGTTAACATTGAATAGATGAATCCTGATTTGGGAAACATAGGACAGTTGCTTGAAAGAGGCAAGATTTGTTCCAGGCTTTAAAAGACTATGTAAGGATTACATTAGTGAGTTTTGATCAAATGGTTTTTAAGACATTATACAAAGTCTCTGTGAAAGTAAAACTAAAAATTTTATAATAAAATATATTTACTTGTCTATGGCACTTAAAAGGGGAACTATGTCTAATTTTTTGTATTTTTAATATTTAATAGGTATTAAGTATAGACTTTGCATCATTTTATTTGTACAGATAATTATGTCAGAAAATGGAGTTTAGCTAAGATCGTCAAAGACTTATTTTTAGAAAACTAGGATTCTTAATTTTGTATGAACTTAACAAAACCTCACTTAAATTCATTTTTACTGACAAAAAAACATTAAGGCAGTATATGTATTTTAAAACCCTTTGTGCATGTGCCCTTGAGACATGTTGGTGGATTCATTTTTATCAAAACCATATACACAGTGACATATTAAATGTATCATATTATTATACTAATCATAGGACTCTAGAAACAAAAGTAACCAGAGGACTAAAGCCTATCAAAACCATCTTTTTGTTTTTGTACAATGAAATTCTTTTTAAATTTGCCAGTGAATTCATACCAATATTGAAACCAGATGTAGACTTCCGTCTTTTAATGTATTAGCTCAGCTATAAATGTCTTATTTCCATCCCTGATTGCTGAGTGTTTCATTCATGGTTTATTATCTCTGTGCCACACTCCTTTTCTTCTCTCTCTTTCTCTCTCTCACTCACTCTCTTTCTTTAAAAAAAAAAACAAACTAAAATGATAGTGCTCTGTGCATTTATACTGTTTAGCGACAGAAATGTAAACTAAACCTGTAATGTATTGAGAATAAATCTACAAACAAAGCACTCTGTTGGTAACTTTTTTTGTTTGAAGGGATTCATAACAGATAAAAGAAGTGTTAAGCTATGATCCAAGAATGGATCTAAGACTTTTCTGTCTTAGAACTGAATTCTTATGTTGCCTTTTACTGTGTAAAGCAGATCCACTCTTGTGTTTTTTCTCTCTCAGTATTTTCAGTGAAAACCTGACTGCATTGAAATAGTTGGGTTAAGGTCTTTCCATCCTGATGAAAAGTCTTACAGAAGTGAAAAAGGTACTGCTTTACATTTTATATAGTAATAGGCAGAAATAGTTCTGTATTACTAGATAAAAATCTAGCTACTTTTCTAATTGGCTGTGTTTATATATAAATGAAATTTGTTAAAGCAGCTAGAGATTATTTGAAAACAAAACTCCACCTGTCTAGGAAAATGACCATCAACTTCTTTTTTTTTTGAGTTGGAATCTCACCCCACCGCCAGGTCTGCAGTGCAGTGGCATGCTCACGGCCACCCCATTGTCGATCTGCTGGGCTCTGGCGATCCTTCCACCTCAGCCTTCCAAGTTGCCAGAACTACAGGTGTGTGCTACCATGCCCGGCTAATTTTTTAATTTATTGTAGATACTAGGTCTTGCCAAGGTGCCCGGGTTGGTTTCAAACCTGTGGACTCAGGCAATCCACTCGCCTCGGCCTCCCGAAATGCTGGGATTACAGGCTGAGCCACCGAGCCCAGCCTTCTTTCTTTTTTAATATATATATATATTTTTAAATAGATGAGGTCTTTCTCTGTTGCCTATTCTGATCTTGAACTACTGGTTTCAAGCAGCCCTTCTGCCTCAAACGTCTTTATTTTTTAATAACAAAATGGTCATGTGTCTGTGTGACTTGAAATAAACATGATATGAACATCTAGATGAAGCTCTGCTATATAGTGTCCACTAAATACATGTGTTTTCCTATGTCCTTCCACTCTCCTTCTTCATTAGTGATACACAAACTTGTAGAGTGGCTAAAATCTTGATGTAGATGTTGCTCTTGTCAAAAGTTCATTTGGTACCATTGATATTTATTTATTTATTTTTATTTTTGTTTTTAGAAACTGAGTCTTGCTCTGTTTCCCAGGCTGGAATGCTTACTGAAACCTTGACCTTTTGGGCTCAGGTGATACTCCTGTCTCAGCTTCCTGAGTAGCTGGGACTTCAGGTGTACGCCACCTTGCCCAGCTAATTTTTTTTTTTTTGAGTTGGAATTCTCACTCTGTCACTCAGGCTGGAGTGCAGGGGTATGCTCATGGCTACCACATTCTCAACCTGCTGGGCTCAGGCAATCCTTCTACCTCAGCCTTCCAAGTAGCTGGAATGACAGGTGTGCACTACTATACCCAGCTAATTTTTTGATTTATTGTAGAGACAAGGTCTTACCAAGTTGTGCAGGCTGATCTTGAACCCCTGGGCTCAGGCAGTCCTCTTGCCTGGGCCTCTCAAAGTGCTAGGATTACAGGCATAAGCCACTGTGTCCAGCCCCATTTATTTATTTATTTATTTATTTTGGTAGAGATGGGATCTTGCTTTGTTGCCCAGGCCGGTCTCCAAACTCCTGGCCTCAAGTGATTCTCCTTCCTCAGCCTTCCAAAGTGCTGGAATTACAGGTGTGAACCACCCCACAATATTATGTGCTTGACTTGATATCATTGGTATTTAAAAGAGACCAGGTAAACATTTGTTTCTCCAGATTTGCTAAGATTTGTCTGCATTTTGCACAACAAGGCCGAAATTTGGCCTGTCACTTTCTACCAGTTTTTCTCATCTTGGTGGAAGAAAGAAAACCGGGCCTTGGTTTCTCAATGCCATTTCATAACTATTTTATTTCTATTCTTTAGTTCATTATTTGAGTTACTCTATTAATAGTCTTTACTTTCTCTGGATGGTGAGCTACTTTTCTTATTCAGAGCCTAATTTAATGTTACTTCTTTCCGTCCTAATTAATTGCACTCATTTGTGGTACCATTTCACTTTGAAAGTTTTTTTTAATGGTAATTTATGATTTATAAATCTATCCTGCTAGGTTGCGACCCCATGATGTTAGGTTGGAGATTTTTTTTTTATCTTAATATAGAGTAGGTGACCAATAAATGATTTTTCAGTGAATGAATGTTTTGTAGGGCTTTTTGGAAGATACTTCTGTATTCTTATGCCACTTTTATACATGTTTTATACTCTCTTGTCTGCCACATATGTGCAGTATTCTTAGCAATATTGTAATCCATGGGATGATTTTATAATTGATACATTATTGTTTTAATTTGCTTTTCTTTGACAATTAGTGCAGCTTAATAGTTTTCATGTTAACCAGTTCCTTTTTTTAGTTTTGTGAGTTTTATATTAATTTCTTTGGCTTATTTACTTATTTATTGGGGTTGTATTTTTTTTCTGAAAGATTTTTGTGAGCTCTTTATGTTCTAAATAAATAGCTCCATATATTAATATTTTACTATATTTGCTATGACTGTTTTTCATTTTTCCTTTTAAAAATTATTTTATTTTATTTTTTATTTTTTGAGAAAGCAGGATTTATTGAGAGGACAGAAAAGCTCCTACAGGTGGAGGGGACCTGAAGGGGTTGCCCAAAAATTAATTTTTTAGAGATGAGATCTTGCTATGTTGTCTAGACTGGACTTGAACTCCTGGGCACAGGCGACCCCCACCTCAGCCTTCCAAGTAGCAGGGACTACAGGTACACACTACCACACCTGGCTGTTTTTCTGAGTTTTCTAAACTTATAGTTTTTATGCAGACAAAGTTAATAAATTCTCATAATTCTTTGTTTGCTTTTGTTAAATTAGAAACTATTCTTCCTGCCTAATGATTTGAAACTTTCTTTGATTTTCTTCTATTTTTACTTAAGTATTTTTAAAATGTTTAAATCATTGGTTCATATATACATGTTTTCAGCAGGATTAAACATCTGTTTTTAATAAAATACTTAAAAAGCCACCAAATACTTAAAAAGTAATGTACTCAAGGTTATTTTTCAGGTCAGGTGAGCATGCGTATTCCAGGATTCACTAACAGGTGTATTTGTTTTGTTTGACTGGCATAACATTTAAAATAATTTAAATTTGAGCTGAGGTGGGTCTGACACTCTGCTTGATAATTAGTTTTATTGCTTATTCCTTCTATTTTTAACTACCATATTGCTGCTATTCTGATTGGTTTGTGTTGTGGCTGGCAACTCTTCTGATTAGATTAGACATTTGCTTTGTTGATTGTCAAGTATTTTGAGTATCACCCTTAGAACAAACCTTGAAACCTCTTATTTATTTATTTATTTATACCAATTTATACATTTATGTTTGTGACATCTGGTAGTGGTGTGACAGGAGTATTGACTATAGAAGACATTTGGGCTTTTCCACTTAGTAGTTGTATGACATTTGGCAGTCCATTTAATTTCTCTGAATTTGTTTTCTTATTCATTAAAAGAGATGATTGTAAGTGTTTCTTCTTACTTGAGTAATGAGATCACATGAAATACTCTTTATAAACAGTAAAATAACATAAAAATTCAAAACAGCACCATGCCTCTGTTTTCTAAAAAATTTTTCATTTTTTTATTGTTACTTAAGACTAATTTATTGAGGGATAGAAACCTATCATTTTATAATGAAATTAAAAGGCTTAAAGTACAGATACTGCTTTTGTGCCTTAATATTTAAATGGATTGTTAAAATAATCTTAAATTAAACCCTATTCATGTATGACTGTCTGTTGTATCACGAAGTGAATAAGAGGACATTGACTCCCTGAAGTAGAGGGAGAGATTTATTAACAAGAGGAGAAAAGCATAATGAAAGAGACTGTGTAAGTTTCAGGTCTGCCTTCTCCACCTTTAACAGTTCAGAGCCAAATTCAGGTTATACACTCAGGTATTCTTGTCAGCTTCAGGAGAACTGCAGTTTCCTTATACTCAGCACCTTGAAAAGTAAGGCTACAGTAGAGTCAGACAAGCAGATGTTTGTTGAATGAACAAGTATATTAATGTCCACATGAGTGAAAGTTTATTTAGTTGTTAAGAAAAGATTATTTTTACATGGAGATCTTTTGTCAATATATTATAGAATCATAGAGTTGGAATGGACCTTTTAAATCATCTAGCAAAACCAAGCTGTTCATGAATCAGTAGAATATCCCTGGCAGCTCTTTCCTTAGTCTTGCTGTGAATTTGAAATAAAAACAGACCCTGAAATTCTGAAGTGTAGTGGATCTATTTAATTCTGAGCTTTCTCTAGTATAACACTGAGTTACGTTATAGGGACAGAGATAACCAATCAGAGTTAATGGAAGATTCATTAATTAATTAATGATTTATTGACTGGAAATAGTGGAATGCTAAGAGATAAAAATTGAAGTCTAGGCAACTAAAAAGGTCGGCACTGAAGTAATTAAACAAGACACAATTTTATGGACTGTGTTGCTTGTGTTAACACCTCAAGCTTTTTACTCTTTATACAAGAGTGGAGCATGAGGACAGAGAAGAAAACTCAGATGCACGTGACAGCACTGCCACCTTGCACACCTTCTGCAGTGGTAGCCCTAAGCAACACCCCTGCCTCCCACGACCCCACCTTGGCTGCATACCACTAATTTAGAAAGATAGGGAATATCAGATAAAGGTATTTCCTTTCTTCTTGTATTGACAAGTCTGTACCCAGTCAATCATTTGCTATTTATCAAGTGCTAACTGTATACACAGGTTATGGTTCCAAGCATTGTGGATACATCAGTGAACAAAACAAAGATCCTTGCTCTTGTGGACCCTTTCTATTGTGGCACTGTCCAAAATAAACATATTAGTAATATGAGCCCCGTATAATTTTTTTTTGTTGCCCAGGTTAGAGTGCAGTGGTATGACTATAGCTTATAGCAGCCTCAGATTCCTGGATTCAAGTGATCATCTACCTCAATCTCCCCAGTAGCTGGGACTACAGGTGTGCATCACGATGCTCAGCTAATTTTATTTTATTTTACTTTTTGTAGAGATGGGGTCTTGCTGTTGCCCAGGCTGGTCTTAAACTCCTGACCTCTCAAGTGAGCCTCCCGCTTTGAACTCCCAAAGTGCTGGGGTTACAGGCATGAGCCACCACACCTGGCCAGATTTTAAATTTCCTAGTAGCTGCATTAAGAGAAAAAAGATAAAATTAATTTCATAGTGTATTAAACTTAATAATATGTAAAATATTAATATTATACACATCAGTACATATGAATGTATACTTAATTCATTAGTACAGTAATATTAATACATATTAATATGTAAAGTATTTTTTAAATTAAATTTTATTATAGAGATGTGGGTACAAATAAGGATTAATTACACAAGTAGGTTGCATGCAGGTGAAGCTTGGGCCTCCAGCTGACCCTTATTCCCCCTGGTATAGGATCAGGTACCCTTTGTGTTGTTAAATTTCCCCTCCCCCAAGTAGTGCCCAGCTTGTGCTAGTGGGATTAATGTTCAGGTCCCACTAATAGTAAGAACATGCAGTATTCAGTTGTTTGTTTCTGTGATAGATGACTAAATATGATGGTCTCCAACTCCATCCAATTTGCTATGGAGCCTGTGATTTTTGTCCTTCTTTATGGCTGTGTAATATTTCATCATGTATATATATCACATTTTCTTAATCCAGTCCACTTTCAGTGGACAGTAGGGTTGGTTCCATGTTTCTGCTATTGTGAATAGTGCAGCAATAAACATGTGTGTGCAGGTGTCTCTTTTGTAGAATGATTTATGCTGGATCGTACGGAAGGTCAATTCTCAGTTCTTTTAGGAATTGCCACATTGCTTTTTACAGAGGTCGAACTAGTTTGCACTCCCACCAACAGTGCAGAAGCATTTCCTTTACTCCGTACCTGTGCCAGCATATGTTGTTTTTTGACTTATTAATGATGGTCATCCTGACTGGAGTTAGGTGGTATCTCATTGTAGTTTGATTTGCATTTCTCTGATGATTAGTGAAGTTGAGCATTTTTCATGTTTCTGTTGGCTACTCATATGTCTTCTTTTGAAAAGTGTCTGTTCATGTCCTTTGCCCACTTTTTAATGAGGTTATTTGTTTTTTTCTATTCACTTTGTTTGAGTTCCTTGTAGATCCTGGATGTTAGGCCTTTGTCAGACACATAATTTGCACATTTCCCCCCCATTCTGTGGGTTGTCTCCCCATTCTCTTGATGGTTTCTTTCGCTGTGCAAAAGCTTTTCTTTTGATGAGGTTCTACTTGTCTATCTTAGCTTTTATGGCATTCATGTAAATTTAAATTTACATTGAAATTAATATGTAAAGTATTTAGTGGGTAATCAGTATACAGCTTACTAAAGATATATATTATATTTCTTTATTTGTACTCAGCCTTGATTTTTGGGGTATATTTTACATTTATAGCATATCTTAATTTAGAATACCCACATTTCAAATGCTTAGGAGACACATGTAGCTACTGTCTTGGATAGTGCAGCCTTTCTTTGGACTCTCAACTTTTTGCTTTCTTTGGACTATCAACTCAGACCATCTGATCTGAGGTCAAGAATAAATTCTTGGAAGTGCCAGAATTTTCCAATAACTCAGACTCCTTACCCATAACTGATAAAACCTTCCATGATCTGGCTTTTGCCTGTCTCTCAGACCTCATCTAGAACTAGTCTTGTCCTGGCTCATTACACTTCAGCCTTCTTTCTTCATCTCAAATGTGGTAAGTTTTTTCTTGAGTCAAGATGTTTTCTTCCCCTTTCAGTTTTATTTTTATCGTGGTAACATGCCCGTAAACAAAACTTACCATCTTAACTACCTTTTAAGTGTGCAGTTCAGTGGTATTAAATGCATTTATAATGTTGTGTAACCATTACCATTATCCATATCCCTAACACTTTTTATCTTGTAAAATGGAAACTCTCTACCCATTAAACACTTAACTACTCAATCCCCTCTCCCTGCCTCAGAGCCCTGGCAACCACTATTCAACTATCTATCTCTTTGATTTTGATTACATGAAGTGTTTCATAAGCAGAATCATATAGTGTTTGTCTTTCTTGTGACAGGCTTATTTCACTTAGCATAATGTCCTCAAGGGCCATCCATGTTGTAGCATGTTGCAGAATTTTCTTCCTTGTTAAAGCTGAATGAAATTCCATTGTATGTATATACCACGTTTTGCTTATTTTTCTGTTGATGATCACTTGGGTTACTTCCACTTTTTAACTTGTGAATAATGCTGCTATGAATGTGAGTGTACAAATATCTCTTTGAGACCTTGCTTTCAGTTGTTTTGAGGATTTACCCAGAAGTAGAATTGCTTGATCAAAAGGTAATTATATTTTTAATTTTTTGAGGAATCTCCATACTGTTTTCTACAGTGGCTATAGCATTCTACATTCCTGCTAATAGTGCACAAGGATTCTAATTTCTTCACATCTTTGCCAACACTTCTTATTTTCATTAAAAAAAATAGCCATCTTAATGAAAATTAAATGGTATTTTATTGTGGTTTTGATTTACATTTTCTTTTTTATTTTGAGTTGGAGTCTCACTTTGTTGCCCAGGCTGGATTGCAGTGGCACGTGCATGGCCACCCCAGGGTCAACCTGCTGGTCTAAGGCAATCCTCTCACCTCAACCTTTCAAGTAGCTGGAACTATAGGCATGCACTATCACATCCAGCTAATTTTTTGACTTATTGTAGAGATGAGATCTCACCAAGTTGCCCAGGCTAGTCTCAAACCTGTGGGCTCAGATATTCTCTCACCTCAGTCTCCCAAAGTGCTGGGATTACAGGCTTGATCCACCATGCCCAGCCTTGATTTATATTTTCTTAATGAGGAGGCTACATTTTTCTAATGTTGAAGATCTTTTCAGGTTCTTATTGACCATTTGTATATCTTTGGCAAAATGTCTTTTTTAAGCCCTTTGCCCATTTTTGAATTGAGTTGTTTGTTTTTTATTTTTGAGTTTTAGGAGTTCTCTATACATTCTGGATATTAATCTTTTATCAGATATATAGTTAGCAAACATTTTCATTCATCCTGTGGGTTACCTTTTTACTTTGTTGATATTTTGAGGCATAACATTGTAAAATTTTCATAAAGTCCAGTTGGTCTATTTTTTCTTACAGGGCTTGTGCCTTTTTTGGTCATATCCAAGAAATCATTACCAAAATCAGTGTCATAGGGGTTTTGGCCTGTGTTTTTTTTTTTCTCCCCAAGAGTTATAGCTTACATTTAGGTCTTTGATCTATTTAGAGTTATTTTTGTATATAATTTTAGGTAAGGGCTCAGCTTTATTCTTTAGTACATGGATATGTTTTCCCAGCACCATTTGTTGAAAATTCTATTCTTTCTATTGAATGGTCTTGGCAGTCTTGCTGAAAATCATTTATTATATATGCAGGGGTTTCTGGCTTCTCTGTTCTTTTCCATTCATCTTTATGTCTTTCTTTATGCCTGTACCACACTGTTTTGATTACTGTAGATTTGTAATAAGGCTTGAAATCAGGAATTATGAGATATATAACTTTGTTCTTCTATTTCAGTATTGTTTTGGCTATTTGGGGCTCCTTGAGATTCCATATGAATTTTAGGATAAGTTTTTCTATTTTTGTAGTAAACATTGAGATTTGATAGGGATTGTGTTGAATCTATAGATAGCTTTGAGTAGCATTGGCATTGTATAACAATATTAGGTCTAACTATTTGTGAACATAGGATGGGTTTCCATTTCTTATGTCTTTTTAAATTTATTTAAGCAATGTTGTAGTTTTCATTGTACGAGGCTTTCACTTCCGTGGTTAAGTTAATTCCTAAGCGTTTTATTCATTTGATTCCATTGTAAATAATATTGTTTTTGTATTTTTTTTCAAGTTGATCATTGTTTTTGTATAGATATGCAACTGATTTTGGTGTATTGATTTTGTATTTTGTTGCTTTGTTGAATTTACTTATTAGTTGTAACAGTTATTTGTGAACTATTTAGCCTTTTCTGTTTTCTGCATATGTTATATCATCTGTGATATGATGTTTGCTTTGGATTTTTTTGTATATGGCTTTTATTATGTTGAGATAGTTTCCTTCAATTTTTGTTTTTTTGTGTGTGTTTTGATTATGAAAGGATGTTCAGTTTAGTCAAATGCCTTTATGTTACGAATTGAGGTGATCATGTGGTTTCTTCTCCTTCATTCTGTTAATGTGGTGTATTACACTGATTCTTGTATATTGAACTATCCTTGCATTCTAAGAATAAATTCCACTTGGTCTTGGTATATAATATCCTGCTGAAGTGGATATGCTAATATTTTGTTGAGAATTTTTGCATCAGTGTTCATGAGGTATATTGGTTTATAGTTTTTTTTTCTTGTAATGGCTTTGGTATCAGGATAATGCCTCTTAGAATGAGCTTGAAAGTATTTCCTTTTCTTCAGTTTTTTGGAAAAGTTTGAGAGGTTGAGTTAAGGTGTTTTTTTTCCTTTTTGTGGAATGTGTGTTCCCAGATTCACATGGTTAGTACCTCATATCATTTAGACCTCAGTAAAAATGTACCTTGGGCCTTGTAGTCTAAAGTAGCTTCTCAGTCATTCTCTGTCAATAGCTCTCTATTATTTTCCTTATAACAAATGTCACTGACATTTTTGTGTTTTCTATCAAATTATTCCTTTACCTGTCATTATAAGTTTCACGAGAGCCGTCTTCATCATTTAGGGTTTGTATAGCTAATTCCATTATGCAGTCATAGTCGATTAAGACATTGGACATTAGTGATTAGCTCAATCTCTAGTCTTTCTTCCTTACCTCCCATAGGTCAGAAGATGAAGTTTCCAACCTTCTAATCATGGTTGGTTCTGGCAACTAGCCCTGAAGAATCACTTCATCAACATAAACTGGTATAATTGAAAGGGGCTTATAGTGAATGACAAAAGATGGTCCCTTTCATCTCTATCACTCAGCCAATTCAAAGGGTTTGAGGAGCTCTTGTGCCAGGAACCTTTGAATAAGGCCAAATATTTATTTCTTATTATTTAATAATATCACACTACCTTATAAGATTATTTTATATACAAAGCAAAGATAAATGAGATGATGTGTGCAACATTTGCATATTAGCACATTTACATATTTAACACATTTCCTGGTACAGATAGCAGGGGCTATACTGCCATAAATGTTTTTTTTTATATCAATTTTTTTTTTCATTAATCAGTATTTTTTATTATGGTTTTGTGGGGTACAGTTAAGGGTTAGGTGTACAATTACGTTTCATTCAGGCACCCTGTTGATAAGAGGTGTTTTCCCATCCCCCGAGAGATATTTGCTACTGTTAATCCCATCCCCCTCTCCCCCCATAGTTTCCCAGTACCGTCAGTCATTTTCTTATACTATTGCATTGGATGTTCATGGTCCATTATATGAGTGAGAACATGTGATATTCGGATCTTTGTTTCTGTGAGAGGTCACTCAGTATTATAGACTCTAGTTCCATCCAGGTTGCAGTGAAATTCATGATTTTGTTCTTTTTTATGGCTGCGTAGTATTCCATCGTGTATATGTACCACATTTTTTTTAATCCAGTCCTCTTTTGATGGGCAGCATGGTTGTTTCCAGGTTCTTGCTATTGTGAACAACGCTGCGATAAACATACGTGTGCAGGTATCTTTTTTATAGAGTGATTTGTGTTCTTCAGGGTATATTCCCAGTAGGGGGATTGCGGGGTCATATGGAAGGTCAATTTTTAGAGCTTTTAGGAATCGCCACACTGCTTTCCACAGAGGTTGCACTAGTTTACACTCCCACCAACAGTGTAGAAGTGTTCCCTTTTCACCACACCCTCTCCAGCAGCTGTTATTTTTTGAGTTGTTGATAATTGCCATTCTGACTGGAGTTAGGTGGTATCTCAGTGTGGTTTTGATTTGCATCTCCCTGATGATTAGTGAGGTTGAGCATTTCTTCATGTGTTTGTTGGCTGCTCGAATGTCTTCTTTTGTGAAGTGTCTGTTCATATCTTTTGCCCATTTTATAATGGGGTTGTTTGTTTTCTTCTTTTCAGTACGTTTCAGTTCCTTGTAGATCCAGGATGTTAAGCCTTTGTCAGACCTAGTGTTGGCAAATACTTTTTCCCAGTCTGTAGGCTGTCTCCCTGCTCTCTTGATGGTTTCTTTGGCTTTGCAGAAGCTTGACAGTTTAATAAGGTCCCATTTGTCTATCTTCTCTCTTAAGTCCTGTGGGTTTCGGGTTTTATACAGGAATTGGATGCCAGTTCCGATTTCCATGAGAGTGTTTCCTTCCTTTTCTAAGGTTCTTATGGTTTGAGGTTTTACATTTAGGTCTCTGATCCATTTGGAGTTAACCTTTGTGCATGGGGATAGATAGGGGTCCTGTTTCAATCTTCTGCATGTGGTCAGCCAATTTTCCCAGCACCATTTACTGAATAGGTTCTCCTCTCCCCATTGGTAGATGGTGGGGGCTTTGTCGAAGATGAGTTGGTTGAGAAATTGAGGTTTTGCTTCTGGAATCTCAATTCTGTTCCATTGATCTATATGCCTGTTCCTGTACCAATACCAGGCTGTTTTGATGATTGTGGCTTTATAGTAAAGTTTGAAGTCTGGTATTGTGATACCTCCTGCTTTGTTTTTTTTGCTGAGGATTGTTCTGGCTATTCTTGGATGTTTGTGTTTCCATATATCAATATTTTTTATTATGATGTTGTGGGGTACAGTTAAGGTTAGGTATACAATTATGTTTCATTCAGGCACCCTGTTGATAAGAGGTGTTTCCCCGTACCCAGACAGATATTTGCTACTGTTAATCCCATCTCCTCCCCCCCCCATAGTTTCCCAGTACCGTCAGTCATTTTCTTATAGTATTACATTGGATGTTCAAAGTCTATTATATGAGTGAGAACACGTGATACTCGGATCTTTGTTTCTGTGAGAGGTCACTCAGTATTATAGACTCTAGTTCCATCCAGGTTGCTGCGAAGTTCATGATTTTGTTCGCATAAATGTTAAGAATGTTTTTTTCCTCACCCTTCTCCTCTATGGTCTTTTCTCCTTTTCCCCTTTCCTTCCTCTGTTAGCCTTTGTTTGTGTTTCCTTTTTTTTTTCTTTTTTTTTTTTTTTTTTTTTGAGTTGGAGTCTCATTCTGTCACCCAGACTAGAGTGCAGTGGCTGCTCCCGGCCACCACAGCCTCGACCTGCTGGTCTCCGGCAATCCTTCCGCCTCAGCCTTCCAAGAATCTGGAACTATAGGCATGCGCTACCATGCCCAGCTAATATTATTTTTGATTTATTGTAGAGATGAGGTCTCACCAAGTTGCCCAGGTGGGTCTCAAACCCATGGGCTCAGGCAGTCCACTCACCTCGGCCTTCCAAAGTGCGGGATTACAGGCTGAGCCACCAAACCCAGCTCCATTTTCTTAATCTTTCTCTGACATTAAAAATTTTTGATTTCTTAGAAGTCCAGGACTTGGATGGGTCAGTTGTGTCCTGGCTGGCTGTAGGAGGAATGGCATTTGTATAAGAGTTTCGTGTAGGTGATTTGTAGCAAGCCAGCCTCCTTCATTTCCTTTACTTTATGTAAAGATATTGGTTTTCATTTTCATCAAGAATCTGAAGTTTTGCAGGGAAGAGTATCTGAATTTAACATTGCAGGACAGCCATAATGCCATCTCAGTGTTATGTCATGGGTTATGTCACGGGAAATAATTATATTATGCGAAATAATTATGGGAAATAATTATGTCATGGGAAATAAATTATGTCATGGGAAATAATGATTTCTTATGATCAGGATGGTTCTTGGGGTATATTCTGTGACTTAGAAATGTGTAATATCGTGACAAAGCATATTGTAAGGGAAAGAAGAGGTTCTCAATTATTTACCCTTCAGTTTTTTCCTAGAAGTTTAATTGTCATTAGAAAGAATGACTTGTTACCAGTGTTTTCTTGTAAGAGTTTGTCTAACAAATTTTTTAATATGGTTTTTAAAATATTTATTTTCAGTTAACAGAAGATGAAATTGCAACCATTCTCAAATCTACACTGAAAGGACTAGAATATTTGCACTTTATGAGAAAAATACACAGAGATATAAAAGCTGGAAATATTCTCCTTAATACAGAAGGACATGCAAAATTGGCAGATTTTGGGGTGGCTGGCCAGCTAACAGTAAGTTAACTTTAATTTTGGAAATACTTTTGGCATATTTGTTCAGGTTTGATTGTGACTAAACTTTGGTAACTTTTGGGGGGGTATGGAAATAATATGTGTAACTTTTTTTGTTTTTATGGAGGAGTCATAATTTAGCTGAATTTGAGTGTTATTTAATTTACAATTTAAGGAACATTGAACATGAAAATTTATCTTGTCATAAAAAATACTTAAATGAGCCGGGCTCGGTGCTCAGCTGTAATCCCATGCCTTTGGGAGGCTGAGGTAAGTAGATTGCCTGAGCCTGCGGGTTCGAGACCTGCCTGGGCAGGCAAGACCTCATCTCTACAATAAAATCAAAAAAATTAGCCGGGCGTGGTAGTGCGCGCCTGTAATTCCGTCTACTCGGAAGTCTGAGGCGGAAGGATCGCCGGAGCCCAGCAGGTCGAGGCTGTGGTGGCCGGGAGCGGCCACTGCACTCCAGTCTTGGCGATAGAGTGAGACTCCAACTCAAAAAACAAAACAAACAAACAAAAAAACTTAAATGAACTAAAAGAGAAGCTACATTGGTTCATTTCTGTAGCTTTTATTGTTATAGTCTGTCTTATAGACAATCTTTAATGACTGTCTTTAATGATGGTGGCGGAAATAAGTTACTTGTGGACTCTTGGTTATTTCATAATTCAAAATTCCTAATTATGTCATGTAATAATTTTTAAAACTTTTCAGATATGATCTGAGGTATTTAAGGGTTTAACTTTTTTTTTTAAAGAACTTGTTTGGCATACAGATTTCCTTTGAGTTTTTTGGTAGTATTTATGTCTGTGTAATGCTATTGCAGGATACAATGGCAAAACGCAATACTGTGATAGGAACTCCATTTTGGATGGCTCCTGAGGTGATTCAAGAAATAGGCTATAACTGTGTGGCCGACATCTGGTCTCTTGGCATTACTTCCGTAGAAATGGCTGAAGGAAAACCCCCTTATGCTGATATACATCCAATGAGGGTAAGAAAATTATGTTTTGCTAAAAATGTTGACTTTATAAGTGTTGCAGTTTGGTCATGTCACTGTAAATAAATGCAAATTAAGTAAGTTGATTTGAATTCAGATTTTTTATTAAAAAATAGCAAAATTATCTGTCAAAGATTAATGACTATTAACTTATCTTCCTTCTAAATTCTTGATTGTTGGAAAAGAACTGAAGGCTCTGTTTATTACTGCAATCACTGTTTTCCTCCTCCAAAAATATGCCTATAAAATTTTTTCTTGCTTTTCAATAGAAGAGTTGGTAAATCCTCTTTGTTTTTCAGTTCATTGTTTTCTCAATGTGGCAGTGGAAGAGTTTGAAGAAATCAATTCTTGCTTTTCTGTCCACTCTGCAATTATACTTTTCTGTGTTTTTTTCCTTGTCCTTTTTGATCTGAAGAGATTAAGAAATTCTTATTTCTAACATTGCTGTGTGCCTGTAAGGGAATTAGGCTTCTTATTTTTTATTTAGTTAGTGCTTATAGGGAAATGAAATTGCTTTTGTGATCTCCTTTTCCAAAATAGTTTTGAGTTTGAAGTGTCTACTTTGCATTTTCAAGTCTAATTCTTATGCTTCAGGGTTTGTGGTGATGATTTTTACGTTTATTATTGTGTGACTCTTCATAATAGATAAGTACATTTATCTTTGTATATATATTGCCCTCTAGTGGCTGTAGTTATCTCAATAAGGATGTAGGTATGGGGGGGCGGGGGAGAGAGAGAGAGAGAGAGAGAGAGAGATGGAGGGATGGAGAGAGGGAGGGAGGGAGGGAGAGAAGGGAAAAGATGAAATCAGGGTGATTCAAGGAGTCTGTGAAGTAAATAGATGGGAATAAAAAGAATGCAGTATTTTAGAATATGTGAGGAGAAATAAATTGGAATTATATCTGATATTACAGTGATATGGGTTAAATGTCAATAATATAGGTAACTGTACTATACTGAAAATATTAAAAAATCTGTCTACTGTACATTAATAAGATAATTATTTGAGTAGTACACTTGTCTTCAATATGTATCATCTTCCTTATATACAGAAATTCCTTTTGCTAAGGTAAAAAAAAGTAGAATCAGTTGTTTGTTTGAAAATAACATAAAAGCAAGGTCAGCATAAAAACAGGAACACAAATTCACATTTCTTTTCTGGTCATTTATTATCTGTGGTACTTTTAGTTACGATGTTTATAGGGTGATTCTCAAACTATGTGTATTTGAGTTTGAATTTATGAGGTTTACTAAATTAATTAAGGTAACCTAGCTAAGTTCCAGAGCTGGGATTTAACCTTGGGCTTGCATTATTATTATTATTCTTTCTGTGTGAATCTTATTCTTCCAAGCAAATAGTTCAACACTAAATTTGACCCTGTGCTAATCTCTCTAACAAATAATTGTAATATGTGGCCTCTGCCTTTAAGGATCTTAAAATATAACTTGAGAATTTGAATTACTATATCATGAAATAGTAACTAAATATATCTGAAGATAGTAATTCTCATATATATATATATATATATATAAACTTCCTAGGAAGTTTATTCTCATATATATATATATATATATATATATATATATATATATATATATATATATATATATATGTTGCAAACTTCCTAGGATGCCTTGCTCACTTTTTTCTGCTAGGCTAGATTCTACTAGGTTTTCAGGTCCCCACCGAGATTTTATACAGAGCCTTCCTTGACAACCGTCACCCAAGTAAATTTCTCTTTTTCTTAATAATTTGATAATAGTCAAATTTTGACACTATAATTTATTGAACAGTTTATCAACTGTTGCCTTGTGTATTTCCAAACACAATAACTTTTCTTATTTTTGTGAACTGTCTTATAAATTAGAGTATTGGACTGCAAGTTTTAGGATGCTATCAAGATCATATAGCAGGTACGAGTTTTCCAAAATTCAAACCTTCACTTGAAAGCTCAAGTTTTAAATGACAGGTTTAATTGGTTCATTTTTGAGGAAATGTCTGTCAAATATCCAAGTCTGTGTAACTCTAGTTTTTCTGTCAGTTATACTTCAAATAAAAATAGTGTTTCTTGAATAAAAAGTTGCAGCTTTTTTAACTTGCAGCTTAGTCACACAAGTGCTTTTTCACAGGTAATCATTGTTCTTTGGTATGTGGGAAAGTGCTTTATTTATATTTCTCATTTTGTCACATAGAATATTAGAAATGTGTATATTTAAAGTAGAAATGTAATAAAATTAATCACATTTACTGCTTCATCAAGGTTTACAGTAGTTTAGTGGGGATTACAGTGGGGGAGACTAAAGAAAGACCTGTCCAAGAGAGAGAAAGAATATTGTTGCGGGTCCAGCTAAAATTGGTGAGAAATTGCAGTATCATTAATCCTAGTTTGAAACCTTCCTATGGCAGTGCTCAGCTGTAATGTGGAGTGTGTAATGGGCCTGATATCCAGGGTTTGGGTCTAATTAATGAGTGTCTTAGAAGGATAGGGCAACAGGGATTTTAAGGTTGTTGCTGAGAGATATTTCAGGTGGTCTCAAATGGGGCACTGTCTGGAAAGAGAAAGGGGTATAAGGAAATGTAGCGATCAGGAAATATACAGTGTTCTCTATGCTTGTTGCGTGGCAGTCACCTGGGAAGCTTTGAAAAAATTCTGGTGTCTAGTTCCTTCCCTAAAAGGATGAAATCAGAATCTCAGATTTTTTCAAAGAGATTTGAAAGCAGATCAAGGGGTAATTAAGGTATGAGAAAGCTGGTAGGATATGAAACTCTGATTAGTAAGTGAAATATTAAAGTTTTCTGTTTTAATTAAAAGAAGTTTTCTTTTTTAACTGTAACAACTGTGAAATAAGTATTTTAATCTCACTTTAATGGTTGGATTGGATGAAATGGATAATTAAAAGATTATGTTATTTGTTAAGATGACAAAACTTGTCAGTGGCAAAACTGAGATATGCACTCAAGCTGGTCTGTGTTCTTGCCTAGATACCAAAGAAATACTTTCTGCATTTATATCCCAGCTCTGTGTAAGTGGAGTGGCTAACAAAAATGAGAAGTCTATAAACCACATAATCTCATAATTATTAATTTAAAATATGAACCCTCTAAGTTTTCCAGAGTGACAGGAAATATGGACAGATTTCAGTTTTTTTTTTTTTTTTTTTTTTTTGAGTTGGAGTCTCACTCTGTCACCCAGACTGGAGTGCAGTGGCTGCTGCCGGCCACCGCAGCCTCGACCTGCTGGGCTCTGGCGTTCCTTCCGCCTCAGCCTTCCGAGTAGCCGGAATTACAGGCATGCGCTACCACGCCTGGCTGATGTTTTGATTTATTGTAGAGATGAGGTCTTGCTGCCCAGGTGGGTCTCGAACCCGCGGACTCAGGCAATCCACTCACCTCAGCCTCCCAAAGGCGCGGGATTATAGGCTGAGCCACCGAGCCCGGCTAGATTTCAGTTTTTTATGTTTTGTTTCCCATCCATTTTTTTGGTAGCAATATGGGCTAATGAGATCGTTGTCACAACAGGATGCAGATGTGATTGACAGAAAGACCACTACAGCAGATGGAGGCAAAGAATGCTCATTAAAAAAGATATAAGTAAAGGATATTGTATAATTTACTACATATAGATGGCTATGTAGAATAAAATTAGAGACAAAGTTAGGATGTGGTAGGCAAGCTTCCCTAAGCTTGCCGTATCCAGTGGGGTGCCCAGATACTGATACTGCCTGATTGGAGTGAGAATTCTATCCATTCTTTCTGAAATTCTCTTTGGCCATTCTTACAGGGCTCTGGCCCTTTCCACTGTGCCTGCCCACTAGGTGCATATAATAAATAGGAACACTCAGTACAGTGGTGCTGACTTCTAGACTGAGTGAACCGCGATTTGATTTCCTAGTCATTTCTCAGACACATACCTTTTACCATGCACAAGCTCTAGTCTTGCTTAGATCATCAAAATCTTGGGGCAAAAAGAGATGCATTGAATTTGGATAATTTAGAACTAAGTTGCTTCTGCTTAAATAGCCACGAATGAATGTTGTGATTTTCACTGGTTAAGCTTCTTATAGGACATATATTTGGAGTGTCATAGCCTGAGGGATATGAAGAACTTAAAGGTGGCACTAAATTAGAAAATGAAAGGGGTTAAATTAAATTGGAAATTTGCAGTGAGGGAATTGAGAATTTTTTGGTTGAAGGTGTTAAGGCTGAGGCCATTTGTTTATATGCTTTAATTTATCAGTTTATCAAAGATTGATACTTTAATAATTCCTGAGGCAGAATAAGAGGTATTTGGAATATAGATATTCAAGGCGGAAATTTCCTAATAAAAAGAGCTATTAAAAACACTGAGTTGAGAGATCAGGAAGATGGTGGCTGAACCAGTTGGACTATGCAAGTCCCCCTGTGAGTGAGTGAGTGTATGGAAAAGTTTGTGTACTTGCTGGTGAGTGAGTGGGCATGTGAGTGGCTGGCTGAGTGAGGGCTAGGGAGCTAAGCGGCCAGGGCTCTCCTGGTGCAGCGACTGGTGCCGCAGCTGCTGTACTTGGACCCTAGCAATTCCTGGGATGCAGAAGCCAAGTGCCATTTTTTTTTCTTTTCTTTTCTATTTTTTTTTTTTTTGTTAACTCAACAAACCCTCACTGGGAAGAAAATGCTGGGAGAGACTGTCTAAGTAGGAGCTTGTTAGCAAGTGACCAGGCCCTTGGTGCAACAGCTGGTGCTGCAGCTTCTCTGCTTCATCCCTAGCTCTTCCCAGGTCGCAGAAGCTGAGTGCCATTATTTTTTTAAACAGACATAAGCAACGGGAAGAAAATATCGCCCCAGGCGCTCCCTCACCAGTACAGCAGGAGAAAGACTGCTGGCTCCTGGCTTTGCCTCACCACTTCAGCACCTGGCAGGGCACTGGCAGCAGGGGCTGTGGAGGGAGTCCAGAGGCAAAGTCCTATGGAAGAGGACAAGAGAGGCACCCCACCACCACCACCATCTTGAAGACGGGCAAGAAAGTGCTCCCACTCGCTTACCACGGAGCAACAGACCCTGTTTCTGTGACTGGTGGATCAACTACTCAGGGATTGATCATGTCCCAGAGGGAATATCCTGAAAACACAGACTTCGGAGGGACCTGACGAATGCTGAGTTCCAGGCCCCCACCCCCTACCTTGATCCAGCTGCAGGACAAAGGGTGTGGCCAGAAAAGGATGAGGAAGAACTCCAAAGAGATCAGTGAGTCTGAAGCTGACCCAAACCTCTTCCTCCCCAGCAATCCTCTGAACGTCAGACCCACACAGCAGGGCCATGACTAAGAGGGAGCCACCCAGGCAGAGCCTGGACGTCAGTTGCAATAGGGGAACTCCGTTCAAAGATAGACTTGGCTGGGGTTCCCCCTGCCACGAGTACATACCTGGGGAAGAGACAATCCCATAACCTCCCCACCAGAGATCTCCCTGACCATACGAGAATGGAGGGGAGGACTGCAGCCCCTGCTGCCTGCAGCCCCACCCACCTCCACTGCCCCTCATCCTATCCTGCTTCAGACGCTGAGGAGAGAGTGAAAGATGTGGCTCTGTAGGAGAGACCTGATTGGAGGAACGATACACAGCCTGCCACAAGAGGGCAGGTTTTTTTATTTTTTTAATTTTTTGACTGTTAGTTCATCTATTTTAAAAATATTTTTCCTTAGTGCATGAATGTGTATGTGAGGGTTTGATCTGCTGCCCCCAAATATTTTTTCTTTTCTTTTTCTGTTTCTTTCTTCTTTTGTTTGTTGTTTTCTGTTTATGTGTTGTGAATGACTGAATGTTCATCTTTCGATTTTGTTGTTGGTTTGTTTTTGTGCTTTTGTTCTTCTGGGTTTTTTAATTTCATTTTTTATAGTTTAAAGTATGTGTCAATATATGTGTGAGGTTTCAACCTGAATTCCATCCCTCCCCCCCACAACCCTGGTCTTTCTGTTTTCTTCTCTATTCACTTTATGCTAGGCATGTGTGTATGTTTAGTTTTCTTGGTTTTTTGTTGTTGTTTATTTTGTTTCACTTTGTTGTTATTCCAGTTTGTTTTGGGATGTGTGTGTATGTCTGTGTGTGTGTTCAGTTGTTTTTTGCATTGGTTTCTGCTTCGCGTCGTCATATAGAGTGGTGGTGCGGAGTGGGTCTCAGGGAACACATACCACAATAAGTGAACGTTGTAATTTGCAAGTAGTTTCTGAATCCTAGTGCCCCATCCTCTACTTCATTCGAATTTCAGAAACCACAAGAGACAGCAAAGCTTCCCATCCATCGTCTTATTTCAAAATAGAACAAATTCCTAGAGCCCGGATCAGGGAAGAATAGAGGACTGAGCACACATCAGAAGGGAAAGCCACTCCCACTGACACTGAATAACGGAACTAAAGAGAAAAACAAGAGATCTGTCACAAATGAGGAAAAACCAAAGGAAGACCTTAGGCAATTTCAAGTGTACCAAAGACAAAATTCCTGAAAAAAATCAGACCTTGGTGCCCAAACAATGGAAGTCACCAGTGACTGGCCTCAGAATACAATGGGATTAGGGAATGGATGGAAAGAGTTGAATAGGACTCAAGAAAGACAAGACACAACACTGAAACAACTTGTAACAGAGATTTTGGCAATAAAAAATTTCATCCAGGAAATAAATAACACGATGACAAACATGGAAAGCAGAATTAATGTAGCCGAAGAAAAAAATCTCAGAACTTGAAGACCAGAACATGGAATTAACCTGATCTGTAAAAAACATAGAAGACTCAGAAAGAAAAAACAAAGTCTATGAGAGATGTGCGTTTATATCAAGAGGCTGAACCTACGCCTGATTGGTATCCCAGAAGAAGAAAGGGAAATGGAGAAAAACTTGGAGCAAGTATTCCAGGAGGTAATCCAATAGAACCTTCCCCATCTCACTAGAGATGCGACCAGCCAAGCACAAGAGATACAGAGAACCCCCAAAAGACATCAAATGAGAAGACTAGCCCCTAGACACATAGTATTTCACCTACACAAAGTAGGCACAAAAGAAAAAGTCCTAAAGGCGGCAAGAGAGAAAGGTCAGACTACCTACCAGAGAAAACCAATCAGTGGCAGCAGACCTTTTGGCAGAAATACTATAAGCACGACTGGAGCTCTATATTCAAAGTCCTCAAAGATAAACAATTTCAACCAAGATTTTCCTATCCAGTCAAGCTCAGCTTCATCAGTGATGGAGAATTAAAATCCTTACCAGACATCGAATCTCTAAGAGAGTATGCAGTTTCCAGACCAGTTCTACAGGAGACACTTAAAAAGGTATTAACCACAGAAGAAAGAAAAAAAAAGAATGACCACACACTTCCCAAGAGAACAGAAGAACACAGAATCAACAGAGAATACAGTGCAACAAGAAACTTAAAAACACACACATATATTAACCCCAAAGTCAAAAGAAAACAAACAAGAAAAACCTTATAAAAACCCCATGAAAGCAATAAACAATCACATTTCAATAATCAGCCTAATTGTGAATGGACTTAAGTACACCACTGAAAATACACAGAATGGCAAACTGGATAAGAAACCATTACCTAATTATTTGCTGCATCCAGGAGACTCATCTCACCACAAGGGACGCACACAGACTCAAAGTTAAAGGATCAAAAACAAGTTTCCAGGCAAATGGTTCACAAAAGAAGGCAGGAGTTGCAATCTTAATATCAGACAAAGCAACCTTTAAGCTATCAAAAATTTAAAAAGATGCAAAAGGATACTACATAATGATAAAAGGTTCAATCAATCAACAAGAAATATACATCCTAAACATATATGCACCCAATACAGGAGCACCAGCATTTATAAAGCAACTCTAAATAAACTAAAAAAAGATATTGACTCTAACACTATTATAGCAGGGATCTTGAATACCCCACTGACAACCCCAGATAGATCATCGAGGCAAAAAATCAACAAGGAGATCCAGAACCTAAACTTGACACTCAGCCAAATGGACTTAATAGATGCCTACAGATTATTCCACCCAACAACCACAGAATATACATTCTACTCATCGCCACATGGAACATACTCCAAGATCAATCACATACTTGGCCATAACTCAAGCATAAACAAATTCCATAAGGTTGAAATCTTGCCAGCCACATTCTCAGACCTCAATGGAATAAAAATAAATATCAACACCAACAACATTTCCCCAAAGTCCACAAGGACATGGGCACTAAACAGCATGATGCTGAATAACTGCTGGGTCAATACTGAAATCAAAGCGGAAATTAAAAGATTCTTTGAAACAACTGAAAATGAAGAAACATCTTGCCAAAACCTCTGGGATGCCATAAAAACAGCTCTAAGAGGGGAATTTATATCTTTACAAGCACACATCAAGAAAACAGAAAGATCACAAGGTGGAGCTGGAAAGAGAAGACCACCAAAACCCTAACTTTAGCAGAAGAATCCATATCACCAAAATAGGAGCCCAAATATGGGACACAGAAGACAAAAATATCATAGAAAACATCAACAAAACAAAAAGCTGGTTCTTTGAAAGAATTAACAAGATTGATTGACCCCCTAGCCAGAATGACCAAGAAAAAGAGAGAGAGAAAAAGCCCAAATAAACGCAATCAGAAGTACAAAAGTTCAAATCATAACTGATCCCAAAGAAATACAAAAGGTTATAAGAGAATACTATGTACACCTGTATGAAAACAAACTTGATAACCTAAATGAAATGGAGGATTTTCTGACATCATACAACCTCCCCAGGTTGAAACAAGAAGACATTGAGACACTAAATAGACCAATAACAACCCAGGAAATTGACTCTGTCATAAGAAAACTATCTACCAATAAAGAAACCCTGGACCCAACGGCTTTCCAACAGAATTCTGCAAAACATATGAGGAGGAGCTGATACCAATCCTATTGAAAATAATACAGGCAATTGAGAAAGATGGAATTCTCCCCAAATCATTTTATGAAACTAATATCACACTGATATCCAAACTGGCTAAAGATCCAGCAAAAAAAAGAGAACTACAGGCCCATATCCCCTATGAACATAGATGCAAAAACCCTTAAGATTCTAGCAAATCAGATCCAAAAACACATCTCAAAAATCATCCACCATGACCAAGTAGGCTTCATCCCCAGGATGCAGGACTGGTTCAACATTCACAAGTCAATAAATGTAATTATTTTATTTATTTATTTATTTGAATTGGAGTCTCCCTCTGTTGCCCAGACTGGAGTGCAGTGGCCACTCCTGGCCACCGCAGCCTTGACCTGCTGGGCTCCAGCGATCCTTCCTCCTCGGCCTTCCAGTAGCTGGAACTACAGATGCGCGCTACCACGCCCGGCTAATTTTTTATTTATTGTAGAGATGAGGTCTCACAAAGTCGCCTAGGCGGGTCTCGAACCTGTGGGCTCAGGCAATCCACTCACGTCAGCCTCCCAAAGCACAGGATTACAGGCTGAGCCACCGAGCCCAGCCATAAATGTAATTAAATACATCAATAGATGTAAAAAGAAAAAAAAGAACTACATGATTATCTCATTAGATGCAGAAAAACCTTTTGATAAAATCCACCATCCCTTGACAAAAATCTTCAAACAGCTAAGTATAGAAGGAACATACCTCAAAATAGTCAGTGCCATCTATTATAAACCCACAGCTAATATATTGTTAAATGGACAGAAACTTGAAACATTTCCCCTGAAAACTGGAACAAGACAAGACTTCCCACTCTTACCCCTCTTGTTCAACATTGTGTTGGAAGTCCTAGCTCGGACAATTAGACAAGAGAAGAAAATCTGGAGTATCCAAATAGGAAAAAAGGAAGTCAAGTTATTCCTCTTTGCTGATGATATGACCCTATACCTTGAAAATCCAAGAGAATCTGTCATAAACCTGCTTGCACTGATAAAGGACCTTGGCAAAGTCTCAGGGTACAAAATAAACGTGTAAAAGACAGTTGCATTCCTATACACCAACAACAAGCAGGCAGAGACCCAAATTAAAAGCCCAATCCCATTCACAATAGCCACACACAAAAAAATGAAATACCTCGGCATCTTCCTAACCAGAGAAGTGAAAGATCTTTACAGTGAGAACCACAAAACACTGCTCAAAGAAATCCAAGAAGACACAAACAAATGGAAAAATATTCCATGCTCATTGATAGGAAGAATCAACATTGTTAAAATGTCCATCCTACCAAAGGCAATCTACAGATTCAACGCAACACCCATTAATTTACCAACATCATTCTTCTCAGACCTGGAAATGACAATACAGAAATTCATACGGAAACATAAACGACCACAAATAGCCAAAACAATCCTTAGCAAAAGAAACAAAGCAGGGGGTATTACACTTCCAGACTTCAAACTTTACTGTGAGGCTACAGTAATCAAAACAGCCTGGTATTGGTACAAGAACAGGCACGTAAACCAATGGACCAGGATAGAGATTCTGGAAACAAAGCCTCAATTCCTCAACCAACTCATCTTTGACAAAGCCCCCACCACCTACCAATGGGGAGAGAAGAACCTATTCAGTAAATGGTGCTGGGAAAACTGGCTGAACACATGCAGAAGATTGAAACAGGACCCCTACCTATCACCATACACAAAAATTAACTCTAAATGGATCAAAGACCTAAATGTAAAACCTCAAACTATAAGAATCTTAGAAAACGCAGGAGACACCTTTATGGAAATTGGAACTGGCAACCAATTCCTATTCAGAACCCTACAGGCCAATACTTTAAGAAATAAGATAAACCGGGCTCGGTGGCTCAGCCTGTAATCCCGCGCCTTTGGGAGGCTGAGGTGAGTGGATTGCCTGAGCCCGCGGGTTCGAGACCCACCTGGGCAACGAGACCTCATCTCTACAATAAATCAAAAAATCAGCCAGGCGTGGTAGCGCATGCCTGTAATTCCGGCTACTTGGAAGGCTGAGGCGGAAGGATCGCCAGAGCCCAGCAGGTCGAGGCGTGGTGGCCGGAAGCGGCCACTGCACTCCAGTTTGGGCGACCGAGTGAGACTCCAACTCAAAAAAAAAAAAAAAAGAAATAAGATAGTCAGGTGGGGCCTCATCAGACTAACGAGCTTCTGCAAGGCAAAAGAAACCATCAAGAGAGCAGGGAGACAGCCCACAGAATGGGAAAAAAGATTTGCCAACTGTATATCTGACAAAAGCCTAACATCTAGGATCTTCAAGGAACTGAAACACGCCGAAAGGAGAAAAACAGCTCCATTAAAAAGTGGGCAAAAGACATGAGTAGACACTTCTCAAAAGAAGATATATGGGCAGCCAACAGACAAATGAAGAAGTACTCAGCCTCACTCATCATCAGAGAAATGCAAATCAAAACCACACTGAGATACCACCTAACCCCGGTAAGAATGGCCATCATTAATAAGACTAACAACAACAGATGCTGGTGAGGATGTGGATAAAAAGGAATGCTTCTACACTGCTGGTGAGAATGCAAACTAGTGCAGCCTCTCTGGAAGACAGTGTGGCGATTTCTGAAAGAACTAGAAATTGACCTTCCATATGACCCAGCAATTCTCCTATTGGGAATATTCCCAGAGGAACTCAAATCATTCCACAAAAAAAGATACCTGCACATGTATGTTTGTTGCAGCTCTATTCACAGTAGCAAAAACATGGAATCAACCATGTTGCCCATCAAAACTGGACTGGATAAAAAAAATGTGGAGCCGGCTCGGTGGCTCAGCCTGTAATCCCACGCCTTTGGTAGGCTGAGGTGAGTGGATTGCCTGAGCCGGCGGGTTCGAGACCCGCCTGGGCAGGCGAGACCTCATCTCTACAATAAATCAAAAATTAGCCGGGCGTGGTAGCACACGTCTGTAGTTCCAGCTACTTGGAAGGCTGAGGCGGAAGGATCACTGGAGCCCAGCAGGTTGAGGCTGCGGTGGCCGGATGCGGCCACTTCATTCCAGTCTGGGCGACAGAGTGAGACTCCAACTCAAAAAAAAAAAAAATGTGGTATCGTGACCCTCCTGGGCAGGCGAGACCTCATCTCTACAATAAATCAAAAAATCAGCCGGGTGTGGTAGCGCGTGCCTGTAATTCCAGCTACTCGGAAGACTGAGGCGGAAGGATCGCCAGAGCCCAGGAGGTCGAGGCTGCGGTGGCCGGGAGCGGCCACAGCACTCCAGTCTAGGTGATAGAGTGAGACTCCAGCTCAAAAAAAAAAAATGGTAAATGTACACAAAGGAATATTATGCAGCCATAAAGAAAGACAAACATAGGAACCTTGCAGCAATTTGGATGGATTTGGAGTTGATCATACTTAGTAATCGATCACAGAAACAGAACAGAGTACCATATGTTCTCACTTATAAGCGGACCTTGAACAATTATAATACTATAAGAAAGGGATTGGCAGTAGTGGGAAACTGTGGAGGGGGGTTGGGAGTGGCAGTTAAGAGAAACTGCTAGGGGAGGGAGGGGCATACCTCATCATCAAGGGTACCTGCATAGTCAGCATTTGTATACCTAACCCTGAATTGTACCCTACATCGTTATAATTTAAAAAAAAAAGAAAAAGAAAAAAATAACAAAACAGTGGGTTTGTTTATGGCAAGGGTTGAACTAAATTTGGTAATTTTAATACAACTTTTTGTTTTGTTTTGAGTAGGAGTCTCATTTTGTTGCCCAGGCTGGAAGGTAGCAGCATGTTCCTGGCCACCATAGCGTCGACCTGCTGGGCTCAGGTGATCCTTCTGCCTCAGTCTTCCAAGTATATGGAACTATAGGTACACACTGCCATGCCCAGCTAATTTTTTGATTTATTTTTGATGAGTTAAATTAACAAAATAGTTCAAAAGATCTAATTTTGAATTCAGTTGAACACATACTTTTGTGGAGATTATCCTTTGATATTTCTCAATCTTTTAGGAAATATAATTTTTAAAAAATAGAAAATGAGTGAATAGTATCATTTCCCTAAATATCTATCACTGTATTCCTCCACCAAACCTATGCACTTTATTCTTTTGACATCTCTCAGACCAAATTGATTCCTTTCAACACAGTTTTGAATTTGTTTTGCTCTACAGGCTTTTATGTTTGGTTACCTATTCTTGAGCGTAGTGAAAGGAGTAAGGAGAGAACTCTTTTGAGTGAGATTAAGGACAGTAGAGGTATTTGATGGTTTTTTGAATCAAGTGAAGGAACGAAAATGAAAATCAAACTAAGAGTTTTACTTCTGCACAATACAATATTAATTGTTTATACTCCTTTAAAAAAAGATGTACAAATATATAGTGTATTTTAGGAAGATTTATGTCAAATGTAACTTGAGACAGTTGGAGCCACTTTCTAAAAATTCAACTTACATAAATCATGGCAATCTATGTTTAAGGATAAATTAGGAATTATTTTAAACTGAGTAAAGGACTGCCTCTCTCCCTCTTCCTCCCTCTCCCTCTCCCTCTCTTTCCCTCTCTCTCCCTCTCTCTCCCTCTCTTTCCCTCTCCCTCCCTCTCTCTCTTCCTCTCCCTCTTCCTCTCCCTCTCCCTCTCCCTCTCTCCTTACATAATCTACTTGTAAAGAAAGGAACCCTGTAGACATTTTCAAACATGCATGAAAAACCTTTTCCTTAACTTTGGTATATTTTGCTATGTTTTCCAACTGGCTCCCCCCTCCCTTTATTTGAGAAACAGCGTTTTAATAGGTAGAACAAATGCTCCAGTAAAAGCCAACATGGGGTGGGGAATCATTCTTTGTAGTACATATTAAAAAATGAAGTACACACTCCTAGCAGCTGTTCCCTGTTGCAAATCACATGACACTACTCTATCACAACCAAGTATATTTCTAATCCAACATGATTTTTTAAAAAGACATAAAAGAATCATTATATCTATATCTGAGTGAAAACTGAGTTAACCATTTTTTAATAATGCAAAAGAAAAACTCAACGCCAAAAAAGAGAAAAGAATCTATGCCCTCTTTTCTGCTCAATTAATAAGAAAATTTGCTTGAGACTTTCTGGAAAACTGGGCCTTTGGTAGTGATGGAGTTGAGTAGTACCATACCCTCCTCACTTATACCCCTTCTATCTCCCAGTCCCTGCAGTGTAGGGCTGGTAGGTATCTTGGTCACCTTAGTGTGTGTTCATAAGTGTGTGTGTAGCATTGCCTCCCTGTAGACTCCTTGCATGCATTTAACACAGAGGCAGGGGGTTGGGAATGGCATAGATGATGGATCTCTTCATTCTCTGGGAGGCCAGAAGTCTGAAATCAAGGTGTTAGCAGAGCTGCGCTTCTTCCCGAGACTCTAAGGGACGAGGCATTCTTCACCTTTTTCAGCGCTGGTGCCTACTGGCAGTCCTTAGCTTTCCTTGGATTGCAGTTATATAGCTCCAATCTTTGCCTGTATCCTCACATTGCATTCTTCTCTGAATGTTCCTTATTGTTTGTCTCAAATTTTTCTCTGCCTTTTTGTTATAAGGACACACTTGTCATTGTATTTGGGGCCTAATCAGGTAATACAGGATGATGTTCTTTCAGGATTCTTTTTTTTTTTTTTTAAGTTGGAGTCTCACTCTGTTGCCCAGACTGGAGTGCAGTGGCATACTCCCGGCCACTGCAGCCTTGACCTGCTGGGTTCCGGCAATCCCTCTGCCTCAGCCTTTCAAGTAGCTGGAACTACAAGTGCGCACCACCATGCCCGGCTAATTTTTTGATTTTATTGTAGAGATGACGTCTCTCCAAGTTGCCCAGGCGAGTCTCGAACCCGCGGGCTCAGGCAATCCTCTTAACTCAGCCTCCCAAAGTGCGGGCTTACAGGCTGAGCCACGGAACCCAGCTTCAGGATTCTTAATTACATCTGCAAAGATCATTTTTTCCTAAATAGGGTCACATTTAGAGGTTTCAGGGACTAGGATATAGACATGTCTTCTCGGGAGGGGTCACCATTCAACCTATTTCCCTTCATAATATATTCTCTTCTTTCAAATGATACACATAATTATATATATATATAATATATATATATATTAGAGTAATAATTGACACTGACTCGTATATAACAAAATTTATCATTTTAACCATTTTTAAGTACTGTGTACAATTCATTGGCATTAGGTATTGTTGTGCGACTGTCACTACTGTACATTTCTAGCAATTTTATTATCACACACTGAAACTCTGTACCCATTAAACAATAACTTTCCATATCCTCTTGCCTCAACACCGCATAACCACTATTCTACTTTCTGTCCCTATGAGTTGGACTGTTCTAAGTACCATATATGTAGAATCATATAATATTTGTCCTTTTGTGTATGGCTTTAAATTTAGTCTATTGTTTTCACAGTTTATCCATATTATAGTATGAATCAAACTTTCCTTCTTTTTAAAGAAGGAATAATATTTCATTTTATGTATAATACAACATTTTGTTTGTTCATCTTTTGATGGGCACTTGGGTTTCTTCCACCTTTTGGCTATAGTGAATAATGCTGCCATGAACAGGATGCACAATCATCCCTTTTGCCACTTCTTTTGGGTATATACCTAGAGTGGAATTGCTGCATCATATGGTAATTCTATATTTAGTGTTTTGAGGAACCTCCATACTGTTTCCACAGCAGCTGTACCATTTTACATTCCCACCAGTGATGTACAAGGATTCCAGTCACATTTTTGCCAGTACTTGTCATTTTCTGTCTTTGATAATGGCTAACATAATGGATGTGAAGGGCTATATCTTATTGTGGTTTTGATTTGCATTTTCCTGATTACTAGTGATGCTGAGCATCTTTTTAAGTGCCTATTGTCTATCTGGGTATCTTCTTTGGGGAGATGTCTATTCATGTCCTTTTGCTTATTTTTAAGTTGAGTTGTTTGACTTTTTTCTAGTATTGATCTATATTTTTTACTCATTGCTGGTATGGATTTCTTCGTCCTTTGACTTTACTGCTTCTGTTTATTGTCTTTCTAGTTGTCCCCTGTATCATTCTCTGCATCCCAATTATAATACTCAGTCTAAGTCCCTTTGTATTTCTTCCTTTGTAATTAGTATGTTCAGAGGTCTTTGATTCAGAATGGTTTTCACTCCCTATTTATATGCAGATGACTTAATTGTCTACCAAGTAGGGGATTGCTTTTTTTTATTTGTTTGTTTGTTTTGAGTTGGAGTCTCACTCTGTCACCCAGGCTGGAGGACAGTGGCACACTCCTGGCCACCGCAGCCTCAACCTACTGGGCTCCTGCGATCCTTCTGCCTTAGACTTCCAAGTAGCTGGAACTACAGGTGTGCGCTACCACGCCTGACTAATTTTTTTTTTATTTATTGTAGAGACGAGATCTCACCAAGTTGCCCAGGTGGGTCTCGAACCCGTGGGCTCAGGCAGTCTTCTCGCCTCGGCCTCCCAAAGTGCTGGGATTACAGGCTGAGCTACTAAGCCCGGCCTGTTGTGTTTTGTTTTGTTTTTGAGCTGGAGTCTCACTTTGTCGCCCAGGCTGGAGTGCAGTGGCATATCTCACGGCAACTCCAGTGTTGACCTGCTGGGCTCCTGCAGTCCTTCCACCTCAGCCTTCCAAGTAGCCAGAACTACAGGCGGGTGCTACCATGCCAGACTAATTTTTTATTTGTTGTAGAGACAAGGTCTTGCCAAGTTGCTCGGGCTGGTCTCGAGCCCATGAGCTCAGGCATTCCACTTGCTTTGGCCTCCCAAAGTGCTGCGATTATAGGCTGAGCCACTGAACTCAGCTAGGATTGTTTATTTGTATTTAATCATATATATGTACTTTGTTTAATGCAATAGATGTGTTCCAAAGATTTTGTAGAAATATATAATAGTTGTAAATCAGCATTTTGAATTCTTTGCATATTAGTTTTTTAAAATAATTTTTAATGAATTCTTTAGTAACGAGAATAGCACTCAAAACTTATCTGTCGTGTAAATGTGTATATTTTTATGATGGGACATTCCCATGTTATCAGTAATACTAAATTTAATCATTAATGAGAAAACATTTTTTATGTAGGTCAAAATGGAAGAAATGCATATTTTAGTGTGGAGGCAGGGGATTTGGCCTTGGGTCCTGTTGGAGAGTATGTCTGCTCTCCTATATTTCTTGTTTTGTGTCAGAGAAATTAAATGCCATCTAAGTTGTCTCCCAGTATTCTTTTACTCCCTCTCCCTTTTACTTTATTTCCTTTGGTAAATATTTAGTGTTCACTTATCATGTACCGGTTGAGCCTTGAGGAGATAGTGGTAAGCAGAGCAAACTTGTTTCCTATTTTTTGGAACTTCAAATCCACTGATAGCTAGTATTCTAATGTTAGAATTACTTAGCTTTCCATTTTATTTGCAGAGAAGGGGTAGATATAAGTTTCGTTGTTCAGAATATGACTATATACTGTGACAACTTTTATTCCATTATATGTATGTATTTTACAAATTGCAAATGATTACATGGCTATAGATAGGAATTTTATTATTTTGTCATTACATACATCACTTGCTTTATCTTCCTTGAACTTATCCTCTTCTTCCTTTTTTTTTCGTCTTCCCACAGCTACCTTTTCTTTCTTTTTTCCCTGGTAGGGAGAATAGGCACATCTTCACACCTTGTCCTACTCTCTACCTTTAGCTTTCTTTCCACGCGCTTTTCTTTCTTCTCATATTGGCTTTCTTCTTCCCTCTCTCTTCCCTATTTTTTTTTTTTTTTCCTTCTTCTCTGATTGTTTTAGGTGATACCTTGATTCTGGTAACCATACTTTCAGATCTGAGATTGCAAAAAGATCCAGTGGAATGGGACACATTGGATTATAGGAGAATTTCAGTACTACTTCCAGGACAAATGGTTTTTTTACTCCATTTGAAAGTTAGAGATCTTCTGCTGTGTGGTCCTGATATATACGGGGGATGGTGGGGGATACAAAGCATTCCAGCCCGTAAATTGGGGATTAAGGTTTATTACAGTGGCATACCTCTGTCCAGCTCAAGTTATTATTCTTGAAGTAATGAACAAGCAGAGAAAACAGAATAAACAGGTCCTTTTTTTGGTTGAGTCTGCAGGGGTCACTTTTGAGGCTTACACAGGAAAGAGAAATTTCCACTCTTTATCTATATTCAGATCTTGCTGTTTGTATTACCAAGTGCTCTGCACACACAATTAATTTGGTAACCACAGAGGAAGCAATTATTTTCCTACTGACATACACATTACATGAATATGAATTGTAGTTTTGGAGACAAGTTTCCATTAAGTATTGATTAGAGTAAGACTTATTGTAAAAGAATTACACTACAATCCATCTTTTTAAGATTTTTAATGTGGGATACTGACAAATGCAATATTTTTCTGTGTGGGAGAGTTTAAAGGAGACAAACTGATCTTTTCATGATTGGTAGATGGCATGTGTATTTCAGACTTTTTAAGATTGTGATCCACAATATGAAATATATTTCACAGTGTGCGCCATGATGCTTGTGTATGTACACATGTAGATACACATGCAAGTGAAAAAAGTACACATGAAACAGTACTTTTTTTTACTATTTGTGATCCATTCTGATTTCTGTTCTGTCACAATATTCTCTTCTTCATCCTTTTATTTAAAAAAATGGGTGGTCCAAATTCATTAAATTAGTTTTATGACCTGGTAATGGTTTATAAACATGATTCTGTAGGGCAATAATTACTGAACGGGGCTTTGGAAATCTGGATTCTTCCAATGCTTGCTTGTTGGTGCGTAGTAGTGATATGCCCTGGTGTTTGAGACTTGCAATTCCTGAATCACTTTTATTATTTGTAAATGAGTTACAATGGTTCCACATCCATTCAATTCACAGAGTTGTGAAGATCAAAAGATATTGTAACCCCAGCACAGTGGCTCACGCCTGTAAGCCCAGCACTTTGGGAGGCTGAGGTGAGAGGATTTCCTGAACACAGGGGTTTGAGACCAGCTCGGGCAACTTGGAGAGACCTCGTCTCTACAGTAAATCAAAAAATTAGATTTAGCTTGGCGTGGTGGCACATACCTATAGTTTCAGCTATTTGGAAGGTTGAGGCAAAAGGATTGCCTGAGTCCAGCAGGTCAAGGCTGTGGTGACCATGCCACTGTTCTCCTGTCAGGGTAACAGAGTGAGACTCCTACTCAAAAAAAAAAAAAAAATTCCCGTAGAAGAGAATTCTTCAGCTGGAAACGATATTAATTACTGATTAATTATTTGATTATGTTAACTTAGTTTTAAATATAACTTTTACATGACTAGAACTATCTTCATTACATCTGGTATCGTGCTGGATTTTCTTTCCTATCTCAAAGATACTTCTGCAGTGTTAATGTTGCACTCTGTTAAACTCACATTCTTCTTTCTTACAGTAACACGTGTTGTACTTATAACTTAGAAAAAGTCAGTGAAATAAACTAAAAAGTAAGAGTAATAGAATACTAATAAAATGTAAGTTGAAAGGCCTGCCATCCCTCATAGCTTGCCTTTTAAACTTTTACTTAGCACAGTTTATTTAAATTTTAAATATATGTAATTCACTTTATTTTATATTTTAGTACTTTAGATTATGTTCCTTATTGAAGGAGATCAGAAAAAAGACTAGTTGGCACCCTTAATATTGGCCTCTGGACATGGTAGCTTTGGTTTGCTTTTTGGGAATGTAATTTCTAAGCCTTATTGAAGATTTATGTCTTAAAAGCAATTGTGTAGATTTACTGTATTGCTCATGGTAAATTTTGTTTTGTTTTAAACCAGTAATGGTAACTATTTAAGCTAAAAATTTAAGCTAGCATTTATTTTAGAAGACATAAATAGCTAGGTGTGTGTAGGTTAGGAGGAGGTATGCTGAGGGTAGGTATTGACTTTGTAATTTGTGTATAATTCTTAGGCATTCATAATATTTTTGGATGAAATGCTATCTCTACCAAATTTGACTTTTGAAGTTATACATGGACAGAGTTTTTAAAATGAAGATAGATAAGACATACCTGACATAAAAATTAATATGCATTTTAGTTAAGTTCTTGTAGAATAGTTAAGCAGTCCTTCTGGAGACTATTTTAATTACAGTTTAATTCTTTGATTATGTTAACTTAGTTTTAAATATAACTGCATGAATAGAACCATCTTCATTACATCTGGGACCATTTAATAGCAAAATTACTTGTAGTTGTGATAGGTAATGAAAGGTGAGGGATAAATGAACAGAGGTGACAATGCAAACATTGCAGTAAGTGACTTATAAACTGAAGTTCACCATTTTAATTGGAAGGCTTGTGAATCTCTTAAATTCTGTAATCAAATGAATGATATCAAAGGAAGAAGTAATTTAACATTACAATTGTGGCTTACACTGAACATATGTTCCTGTTAATAAGTTGCATCATGAGCTTTAAGGACTTGTATGTAGTTAGTGCATTTTGGTTCATTTGATACCCACGGTTTTTCTTCATTTTTATTAGTGAGTTGTTACAGTGGTTAACAAGAAATACACAGATTTAAGTTGCAATAGTTTTCCCAGGGATATATGATCTAACTTCACAAGCTTCTTGAACATATGTAGATGCTTTTCTATTTTGCTTTAGTTATGACATACAATTGATACAGGCAAGCATGAAAGCTTGGGCAGATTTTCATTGCTTTTTCTGGATCTTGCTCAGGTTCTGTGGTATTTATGTAAAACACAATTTTGTTACTTGGGAATGCATGTTGAAATTATCATGTGCACTATTTTGCTGTAGGCCCATTGGCACTGCCACAAAGGTAATATACTGCCAGTAGGCCATTTCCTTGTCGACTGCATTTACAATTTAATAGAAATATTACATGACTTTTTAAACAAGTGTTTTGGCAGGGAGGAAATGGTAGATTCCATACAAACAAGCATAGCTTCCTTTCCTTAACCACACTCCAGCTACTCAAGAAATTGTAGCTGGTTTCAAGTTTGGGGGCTTAGGGGTAAGAATGGGAAGTCAGGTTGAAACAGAAATGACATTGATATTTACTATAAAGTAGTTATATATTTTTAGCTGCTGGATTTTATTACTGTATTGTTTGAATGAGTGACAACCAATATATTTATGAATTAGAGCCGAGATTATTTTATTTTGGTTTCTTAATTTTTTAATTATTATGAATATATAATAGTTGTACATATATTATTTTTATGCTGCTCATTTGCCTGGAAATACCTGGTTTTGATTGGTGGAAAAGGTCAGGACCACTAAATAGGCTCTAAGATGATAGCACTGTTTCTTATAAGTTTTTTGTAGTTTTGGCTTTGCTATGTAAATTAGTCCTTCATAACATTTGCCTAAGCACTACTTCTTTTTTTTTTCTTTTTTTCTTTTTTTTAGTTGGAGTCTCACTCTTGTCACCCAGACTGGAGTGCAGTGGCCACTCCCGGCCACCGCAGCCTCGCCAGCTGGGCTCCAGTGATCCTTCCGCCTCAGCCTTCTGAGTAGCTGGAATTACAGGCATGCGCTACCACGCCCAGCTGATTTTTTGATTTATTGTAGAGATGAGGTCTCGCTGCCCAGGCGGGTCTCGAGCCTGCGGGCTCAGGCAATCCACTCACCTCAGCCTCCCAAAGGCGCGGAATTACAGGCTGAGCCACCGAGCCCAGCTAGCACTTATTCTTTTATATCAACTATGATTGTATCTTGAATATGACTAACTTTAGTGGTTAGAGTGTATCAAAGGGAAAATTGGTAGCCTTATTAAAATAGATATAAAACATAATGGATTTCTATTATATCTTTTGGTTAGTCTCTTTTTATTCTCTATTATGTATTTCAAAACTTGAAAGGTCACATTTACAATTTTTTAATTTGAAAGTTGTTCCATCCTGTTTCTCTCTTATTTTATTTAGTTTTCTGAATTTTAAGTCATTTTAGTTTTGGATAAAATTTTGCCCTCTTTTGTTCCGAAGTATTTTTATTCTTTTTGAAAACTGTCTAGAGGGAAAGAAAATTGTTCTTTACTTTTCAGCCTTTATTGTGGCCACATTTTACTTCCTAGTATACATCCTAACTTTTTCTTCTTCTGGAAAAGAAAACAGTATATAGTTCATCATTTTTCCTTTGTTTTCTTATTGCTTCTGACTTCCTAGCCAACTTACCTGGCAGCTGTAGTACGTTATGCTGCTATGGTGTGGCAGAGACTGGCATTGGGTGTGTTCTTATAGCCATCATAGCATTGGCTTTTGTTATTTTCCATGTTACAGTTTGTTGGTAATGGACATATGGACATCATATGTTCCACAGAGTACTGTATGAAGCCAATTTGAACTGTTTCCATTTGCCTCAAGTTCAATCATGATATTTATTTTTCCATGGCACTTACCCAGATTATCCATACCTCCTGCTTAGCTGTGTCACTGCCACCATGGACTGTATTTCTTCTGATTGCCTCCATTTTCCCACAGTATCTAATCACCCCCCCTCCCTTTAGCTCCCTATGCACAACATTGATTGATGTTTATAAAAGACCTGAAGATGTTTTAGATAACAGAAACTCAGGTGCATAGTAGTATAATATTCAGCTAGTTTTTTGTTTATACATAGGGAAAAGTGTATATCGAGTCTCATAGACTGGAGTTGAATTTCTGGTGGAAAAGTTAGAGGAGTAACAATATGATTTTAGACAGTATTGCTTACTTTTTAATATCAACAACAGCAGTTTGATCTTAGGGTACCTTTGATATATCAATCAAGTCATAATTTTAATCTTGAATTTTGAAGGTGAGATCCTGGATGCCCCCTTTTAGGCTTGAGAAAATATTACTACATTATTGTTTACTATAGCTGTTCTTCAGCTCTATATTTCTGTGTAAGTTCTAGGTTTGGATTTTTATTATATGAATACATGAATTGCTATAATTTCATGACATTCAGTGATCCAGCTGTTACTCTGGGAAGCTATGGCTTTAAGCTTGTGGATTCACTGGAATGTATTTGTTCATTTATTCAGTAGATATTACTGAGCACCTACTATGTGCTAGGGACTGTTCTACATGCTAGGAATGAAGTATTTTTAAAAAGTGAAAAATTATCTTTGTTCAGATTATATTCTACTGAGAGAATATAGAAATATAGAAAAAAATACAACATCTAGTATGTTAGGTAGTAGTGAGTACTGCAGTAGAAAAAATAAAACAGGGAAGTGAGATAGGAAATCTCAAGGGTGGGCTGGAATGTTTGATGTATTGTGTTGGATTGCCAGTGAAGGCTTCACTGGAGAGCTGATACTTGAATAAAAACCTGAAGAAAATGAGTATATCTGGATGTAGAATATTTGGGTCGAGGCAACTACATGCAAGTTCATTGGAACTGAAGTGGGAGTGTGCCTGGGGACTCCAGGTCCAGATCATAGAGCCTCGAAGGTTACAATCAGTGCTTAGGCTTTTATTCTGAATGAGATGAGCTCAGTTTCTGTGAAATCACAAAGACTAGTTAGGAGACTTGTATAAACTAAGCAAGAGGCAATGGTGACTTGGATGAGGATGGTAGTAGCAATGAAAATAATGAGCAGTTGGATTCTGGCATATTTTGAAAGTGGATTAATAGGATTTGTTCATTTATCAGTTATATGAGAACACTGGCAGTGTTTAAAAAGTCACCCTGCACAGGTTGGAAAGATGGTCCTTTCCCACTCTGTCAAAATACAAGTGGGAAGGTAGAAATTGAAAGGATTATAAAGTTTAGTCTTCTAGGAAACTATAAATGTAATGCATGCTTGTTGCATAAAGGAAGAAGGGTGTAAATGAAGAAAGCAAAATATAAGGAAGAAAATAAAAATCACTTGTACGTGTACTACCAATAGATTTACAGTTAACATTTTGGTATATGGTCCTCCATTTACTTTGCATATCTGCTATGCCCATGAGAACATACTGATTTTTAACTAAAATGGAATCATGTGATTATAGTTTTATAATTTTCTTTTTTCATTTAGCATTGTATCTTGGTTACTTCCCCATATCCTTAAGTTTTTGAGCCTGAAATATTTTTTAAATGGCTTAAATGAATTAATTTCATATACATCTGCTTTTATGATAAAGGTTTAAAATAAGTAGTTTTTTGTATGAGGCAAAAGGGAACAATTAGATGAAGGAGCCATTACTAGTCATTAATGCTAACGTGTATAAAAATGTTCTTGCTTTTAATTTTTCATATGCACAAATTATTCATTAATTACAAATTATACTTTTTAAGAACTTAAGTAGTCGTATGACAACTTTTAAATTAAGGTATAGCACATACCAATTCTCTATGGATTTCATTTTTCTACGGATGCTGTTTCTATATAGAATTTTAAACACTCTCCATTTGAGGAAGTTTTTGTTTTTTTTTTTTTAGTCTTAAGAAACTGATATTTGCATTGCAATGCATACATGCTATCTAACTTTGTATCAGTAAGCAGTCTTAACCAGCTGAATGATTACATCAAGCCTAAATAATTAACCATATCAGAAAACATGCAATTAATAGTGAACAGATTTTTAGATACTTCCTTCTAGCAGTACAATCATTTTAAAAAGAAAACATTCTAAATATTTTTTCATTTAAAATGTATTTCACTTGCCAAAACATACAAATGTGGTTTTCTTAACCTTGAACACTGATACATGCATGTGCAGTAGGGAAACATACCTCTGTTGCCAGCTATTTAGTTATTGGAGTTGGTGGAATTGTTCTCCCGCTACCTGACTCCTTCTAGAACTCTTGTGCTGACAGTGTTCATATAAAATATAAAACATGTTTTGCAATATTTCCAGGAGAAAATTCTGAAAAATTGCTAGGAGAGAGGGAAACAAGGATGAAGGACAGAATAACAAGTACTTATATTTGGAGATTTGGGTGAACGAGGTAAAAGAGAGGCCGGAGTAAGAGAAGAATTAGGAAAATTTCAACCAAGGAAGAAAATAATTTTAAGGAGGACATGATAGACGAGCTTTTGCCTGTAGTTTGGGTAATATGAATAGGTTATCAGATTGGAGGTTATGATGAGCTTTCAGGAATGAAATTCACTCAAGTTGTGGGCAGAAGTCAGATCCTGAGGGATCAAGGAATTAGGTGGGGAAGTGTAAGTGGCATGAATAAATTATTCGAGGTGTTTGGCAGCCAAAGAGAGGAGAGAAGCTGGGGGGAAAATTTGAGGGTATTAGAGTCCAGAGAAGATTTTAGTAGAATGAGGAGACTTAGTCTGACTTTAGGATGAGATGAAGGACTTAGAGGAGAGGATTAAAGATGTGAGGAGGAGGACCAAGAGTAATAAATAATGAAACAAGGCCCCAGTCAAGTATTAATAGAAGGTACTTTGAGAGTGTAGGGTGGAGTCATCAGCCATGGGGAAAATGGATTTAAAGTTATCTTTGTTGATAACATGCTCATGCCCTAGACATCAAGTGCTGTATTTTAAGAGCTCATTACTTAATATTGCAGAAGCAGTATAAATCATTTTATATGGTTGCCAGACTTAGGCATGCCAGTGGGTTGAAGGGCAATGATACCTTTGCTAGGCAATTGGTTTAGGGGTGCTGGTTAGCTGTAGTGGTGGTTCATTTGCTTACACAGTATTCGGAAGCCTCTTAGCAACTCTATTCTCACCTACTCTAAAATTAATAATTTAGAGTTAAACTTATTACTGAAAAATTTTACTCACCTTTAAAAAATTGTTACAAAATATACATGAAGTTGACCATTTAAACAATTTTTTGTGTACAGTTCAGTGACATTGACTTGGTTGTATAACCATCACCACTCTTCATTTATGGAACTTAATATTTTTTTCTTTTTAAAAATTGTGATAAAATACACACAACATACAATTTACCATGTTCACTGTTTTAAGTGGCATTAAGTACATATATATATTTCTCTGCAACTATCATCACTATTTACCTCTAGAACTTTTCTTCATCCCAAACTGAAACCATGTGCCTGTTAAACAGTTACTTCTTATTACTTAAACCTCTAGCCTCAGGTAACCACCACATTACTTTCTATACATGTAATATTCCAGGTACCTCATATATGTGGAATCATGCAATATTTGTCCTTTTATGTCTGACTGCTTCCATGCAGCATAATGTCATCAAGTTTTATTCATCTTATAGCACCTATCAACACCTCATTCGTTTTCATGGCTGAATATTTCATTGTATGCATACACAGCACTTTGTTTATCCATTCATCTATTGATGGACATTTAGGTTGTTTCCACCTTTTGGCTACTGTGAATAATGCTGTTGTGAACATGGGCATACAAATATTGTTTGCGTCTCAGCTCTTAATTCTTTTGGGTTTATAACCAGAAGTGGAATTGTTGGATCATATTATAATTCTATGCTTACTTTTTTGAACCATCATACTCTTACGTGGCTCAGCCAATCTTTTTAAAAAATTAGTCATACAGGTAAGAGCGCATACAGAATGCGTAATATTTTTATTCAAAGATTTATGGAACTCATGAGATGCGAGAAAATCACACCTCCATGTTTAAGGTGAATCACATTTACATCATTTCAGGAAGCCAACTGACTTTAGAGATTTTAATCCTCACAGAAAAAGATAATGCACACACACATTTTTTAAAAAATATAATCATTCTTAGAGATTCTTTCTCATAGCATATATAGTGCAGTGTCACTAACAGCCTTGGCACGTGTGATATAGAACCTGTAGAATGCTTTACAGCCTTGTTCATTTGAACTATTTTTATTTATAAAACACTTGGTGTATTTTCCCTCACCTGTTAAACTTTTAGCTTTTTAAAAAATCTTGACCTAAACTCTGTGCTTTTTTTTTAAATAAAAAATCTGTGCTTTTGAACCAGTAAAAGTTACATGCCTCATGCCCCAGCTAATTGACTGATAATCAAAATATATTTAAAGTTTATTCTAATAATTAAATTTCATATTAAGATTAATGACAACTTCGTTTTTTTACTGTTTATAAGTATGTATTTGAAATATAGTTATCATTCACAACAGGAACCTTTTGTAACACATTTAATGGAAATTTATAAGATAAACATTACGCATGACAAAGAAAACAGAAAGACAACCTTCTTTTAACAGTAAGCCAAATATGTGAGGCAAAGAAAAGGAAAAATATTAATTATTTCTTGCTTTTGGAATATTTCATGGTTTTTCTTTTGAGACATTAGTAGCAAGTCCCTCATATTTTCTGCTAGTAGCTTTTTATGTGAGGAGAAGAGTTTTTAGACTTGATCGTTTGGCTACTATAATTGGGAACTGACTCTTCATTTGTTCTCATATTCTCTAAACTATAATATAAATGCTTTAAGCTTGACATATGGGATACTTTTTCTACACTTACCTTTTTTTATGTCAGAAAATGAAAATGAATTCAGTGATCTCTGATAGCCACAAATCTAACTTTATGATTTTATGTACTTTTTAAATTTGCTTTCCCTAGGCTGGGCCAATTCTTAATTCCCATTTTTGTATTACATTATGAAGAATTATTCTGAAATTTTTGATTCATCACAGATTGAACCTTACACTGAATTTATAAATATATATGTGAATCTTTTAGTGATATCTTACACATTATTTTATTTAAACATCTGAGCATAATAATATAATATTTACAATTGGTAAGGTTAGGGTTAAACTTTCAAAATAATTATTTGGTTGTCATTCAGTGTATTTTTAAAAAATGATTTAGCTCATCCAGAGATAGTTTGACACATAAGCACTCTATGTTAAAAATAGTATAACTTGGATAATATGTAGCAGTAAATATACAAGATAAATTTTTAGTTGCCATTTTCATATATATTTTCTACCTGAATATCATTTTTGGAGGAAATGAGTTTCTTATAGGTAAATTACATAATTTCATGCTGAATTTAGAATAAATAAATTATCAATATGAATACTTAAAAGTAAACACGAAACTCCAAACCTATGCATATTATTTGAATTTTTGGAATGTAATGTAGTATCCTATATGTTTACCAGTTCATGTGGCATTGATAATTATTATAGCGTACTTTTATTTAACTCATTTTTATCCCTCCCATTGTTCTAAATATTTTTTAGGAAGGTATCAGTAAATCATTTATTACTTCTTATTAAAAAAATTATTGAGGTGAAATTCATACGACATAAAATTAACCATTCTAAAGTGAACAGTTCAGTGGCATTTAGTGCATTCACAATAATTTTGGGTAATAATCACCCCTATCTAGATATTTCCATCACTCCATACTAAAACTCAGCACTTGTTAAGCATTTTATTTCCAATCCCCACTCCCTCCAGATCCTGCCAACCACTAGTCTGTGTTCTGTCTCTATGGATTTACCTACTCTGGATATTTAATCTAAATGGAACCATGCAATGTGTGACTTCTTGTGTCTGGCTTCATTCACTTAGCATAATGTTTTCACAATTCATTTATCAGTACTTTATTCTTTTTTATAGTTGTGTTCTACATATTTTGTGTGTACTGACTTATTTGATTCTCACATCAACCCTCTGATGTAGATTTTATTACTATTATCTACAGTTTATAGATGACAAAGTAGGGTATAGAGAGATGAAAGAACTAGTAACTGGATGAACCAGAATTAGAACCCAGACAGTGGACCAGATCCTACTCTTAACCTAGATGTAAGACAGTGTTTTGTTCATCCTTGTAGAAAGTAGTTCCAAATATGTGTTAAACCAAATTGAAAAGGGAATTCTATGACATTAAGGGCAACTGGAAGAATTTAGGTTGAATAGCTGAATTCTTAGGCTAACAGAAAGATTGGTGGCCATAAATAAAATATGTGGTACCAAGCATTAATTATAGGTACTTTTTGGTATTTTTGGAGCTAAATACCACCCAAAGTCAATAATATGCCTTTTTTTTTTTTAAATTAAAGAAGCACAGCAATGTGTGGTAGCTTCTTGATGTATCTCACAAGTATCTCATAATTTTATGACTTCTCTTTATGTAAAAATTTAAGCCTACATTAAGAATTTTTCAGGTACCCCCAACCTCCACCAAACAACAATAACTTGATTATCAGAATGTGCCAGTATTTGGCAGTTTCCTAGAATTTTGGTTATTAACCTTTTTACCACCTAACTTTCCACTTTTTTTTTGAGAAGAATTAAATCATCTTAAATAACCCTGTACTCTTAAATTATATGGTTTGGCTAACAGGAAAGCATTCTTTTGATTTACTGAAGCAATTGCTTTGAAATCTTTGGGGAAATAATTAAGGGTTTCTTTATTCTTAGCTGAACTTTGAGTACAGGAAAAAAACCCAAACAAAACCCCAAACCTCTCTTTTCTAAATCTGTTAGAGCCTGTGGAAGAGATGGTAATGTTGTCTAAGTAATTAGCTCAATGACATGTAAAATAAATTTTTGAGTTGTAATTTCATTGTAATCAGATGTATGATACTATAGAATATGTCTCTCCCAAAGCAGTGAAAATTTATAGCCAAAAATCTCAACATTTATCTCAGATAACTTTATCAGTGAGTTCTTAAGCATTTTGTTTTCACATAATATACGAGATTTCCAGCTATCTTTTTATGTGTACATTGCTAGTTTCTTTTTGTATGAACGTTGATTGGATTTATGGTATTTTTGTTGTATTAACTTTGTCTTTGCTTTGCCCCTTTTAGTGGGAAGTGTTGTTTGTTTTTTTTTCCCTGTCTTAGACGGATTTAGACAATAGTTATTAAGTCTCCATGTAAGGAGTTAGCCCTTCTGTTTATACAGACTGTTCTTAATTTCATAGGTAACATTTCTGGAAGTCAGGCCATTGACAGAGATATTATAAAAGAAGATTCTAATTCTAGAGAAATTTGTCTTGCATTTTCTAATTTCTTACATTTTGGCTTTATCAGTAATATATTTTTAGCATGTTTTACATGTTGTTTGATATTCCCTTTTCTTTTCACATTTGAACAGTGTTGATTGGCTTAAGATTTAGTGAGTTCCTGACTGAGCCTAAAGATTTTATGTTAAATCTAATGATTTTTATTTGCATCTAGATTGTTGCTTCTTATCAAAGTCAGTACTTCTTTTCTATTCTTTTTTTATACAGTGCAGTATACTTTAGAAATACTAATTTTCAAATATTTGTTAACATGAAACCCTTCAAAAGGACTGAAAAGTCACCTGTATACACAGTTCTTTAGGAGATATAGGTGGAAAAGCTTATGGTTGAAGAATGCTGGTGGCTAGAGCCTTCTGCACAATTCTTCATTTTATCAAAGAGTATTTCTGCTCTTATGTGAAAGGTATTATGTATCTTTCCTGTTTTCGAAGCTCTTTGAAGGGCTAGCCCATAAATAGAAGTATAGGAGAAAGGAGGTAAGTGAAGGGAAGAACAGATTTATATGACATATGTGTTGTAACGCATGACATTATGTTACCTTCAGATGTGTAACATGTTGCTTGATTCTGTTGAAGACCCTATATTCTCTTACTTATTCATTGATTTTTGGGGATACTTCCTTGACTATCTGTGTGGAGAACCTTAATAGAAGATGGTGGGACATGTCTTTCATCTAAAATTTCCATTTTCAGCCGGGCTTGGTGGCTCAGCCTGTAATCCCGCGCCTTTGGGAGCCTGAGGTGTGTGGATTGCCTGAGCCCACGGGTTCGAGACCTGCCTGGGCAGTGAGACCTCATCTCTACAATAAATCAAAAAATCAGCCGGGCGTGGTGGCGCATGCCTGTAATTCCGGCTACTCGGAAGGCTGAGGCGGAAGGATCGCTGGAGCCCAGCAGGTCAAGGCTGTGGTGGCCGGGAGTGGCCACTGCACTCCAGTCTGGGTGACAGAGTGAGACTCCAACTCAAAAAAAAGTAAAATAAAATAAATAAATAAATAAAATGTCCATTTTCAATTTGGAAGACTGCTACATATTACTCAAACAAATATTTTAGATGGATGTATTTGCTCTACCTTCTTACTCTTTGACTAATTAGAGTGTACAAAGGATGTATCTTCTTGTATTTGAAACAACCATCTGAACACATCAGAAAGTTAGCTAAGGGTATTTTAGAGACTTGGCTTTACAATCAGAGGAGTCTTTCCTAGGTCACAGAACCTTAGGGTACTGTACTTTATGATTAGGTTCCTATAACATCTGCTGGTTCTAGCAGGAAGAGTTACTTCTAACTCTTCCAGCAAAGCAATTCAAAATTAGGAATCTAGGCCAATTGATTTATTATGCTTTTATGAGATAGGTAAAGAATGTAAGACAAAAATCATTTTTAAAAAACTTTAAAATTTTTGAAATTTATAGAGTTAATTTAAGGTATTTATTCTTGCCTGATACATAGCTTAAGAGATAAACAAGCTATTAATGAATTGGAGCTAATTTGTTTTTAGTTAATTTTTTTGTTAATAAACTCTGTTTGATTTATAATAAAATAGATTGCTGTGTGTCTATTAGAATAATAAAAAATTTAAGTTTTTTTGCTTTTAAATCTCTTTCTATGAATCAAAAGAAAGGATTAATTTGGCCTGTGTAATCAAGTAGCAGAAGCAGTTTGAAAGCTGGTTACAATTGGAATCTAATTGGAAGTAAATAGAAAACATTTATTTCATATTTGTAAATGAGGTTTTAATTAAAGTAAAATTGGTTCATCTTTTTTGACATGTCTCTGAGAAGGAAATTTGAAACACACTTCAGTTGATGGTTGGCTTTCTCTGACTTTGATTAATCACTTTCAAAGTAAGCAGTAGATGAATACAGTAATTTTATAATTATGCAAGTGAGATTATTTGAAACTATAACTAGCATAATTTTAAAGGAAGTTTTATATTGGTCAGCATTATATAATGCTGTGTATTTTTCTTTTATAATTCAAATACTAATCTGAAAAAAAGATTTTATTTCTATTATTTTTGCAAGTTCAGTTTAATGGGATTCTTAAACTGGAAATATTTCTTTTAGAGACATTTATCTATTAATATTGAAAACTTTCAGCTGTTTTTGAAAATAGACTGATAAAACCCTCATTGTGGTTAAGTACTGGAAAGAATCCAACTAATGGAACTGACTGTAAGTTATGATTCCACACTAATAAACTAACTTGTATTTCCCTAGAGCACTGCTAAAAATAGAACTTTGAACTGTCTGAAAGATTTCATGATGGATTTGATTATTTGTGAATAAAAGGACTCATCAGTGCGAGATTAAATGCTCCTACAAGTTTAAAAAATTTTTTGAGTGTCAAAACTGTTACAAAGAGAAACTGCTCTTTTTAAAATAATAATACTGAGAAATGCACACCTCAGTTTACCTATATATCTAGAATATTCACTGGCAACAAAGTACTTAATCCTTTTCTGAAAGATTCTTATATAGTCCTATTAAGAACATCAACCCTTGTTCAATATCACCTATTTAAAAATTTCTTATTTGCACATTTCTTAGATTAATACCTTTAACAAAATTGTGTTTTGTCACTGAGACTGTATTAAACAAGTAAGAAAGTGTCTAATACTGTTATATATTTTAACACTTTGATTAACTTTTATATATTAAGAAACACTTCATCTCTTTTAAGGGTTAAAAAGAAGTGCTGTTTAATGATAGAGGCCAAGTACTTATATTCTTTTCAATGCTAAAATCATTAAAAAAATTATTGTTTTTTCACATTAAAGATTTTGCCACAGTGAAGTTTATGAAGGAAAGTTAAGGTTTTTGTAATGTTACTGATTGTATAACTTTTTCCTTATGTTGTGAATTTACATTTCTTTTGTACTCAATTTTTTGTTTTCAAAACTACATATCAAAGCAAGATGAAATCTTTCAGAAAAGACTATCAAAGTCTATACTTGCTCTGTTTTCTTATGTTGACTTGTGTTTTATTATATATTCATTCAGTTTTTTAAAGATGCTGCATATTTAATGAAAGAAGGTTTTTTAAAAGGAAGTGTTGCCAATCAGTCTAAATTTGTTACAGTTAAAATTTGATGGTCTACAGACAATTTATAATCCTTTTCTTGTTATAAAATATTGTCAAATTTATAGTAGTATCAGTTAGAAAGTTTATGGAAACATTGTTTAAGGTGGTTTAAAATAGAACTAAATCTTTAATTTGAATTTGATGGCACCTGTTTTCATTTTGTTCCCCCAGCAACACCACTGGTACCAAAATTGCCCATAGACCACCCTGGTTTTTGAGAAGAATGAAATCATTCTGGTTTTTAAAAATTTCATCCTTTTACTGACTAAATATTTAAACAGAGTTATAAAACATCTGTCAGAGCTTGTGAACTCACTTTGGAGTAAAAGAGTTTAGGACACATAATTGGAAGTTTTGAATAAAAATCCCCGAGTAGTTTTAGTCTGGCTTTCTTAGTTATGCTAAAGTTTTTATTAGAATTAAAATTAGAAATTAGAAAAGTAACTGGCAGCAAAAAGAGAAAAAATATCTGGACCAAATCTTTACAAGTTGTCTTGGAAAGCTGTGCTTTCTTTCATTCATTGACAGTTGAGATTAAAAGAAAAGACAGTATGATTCTTTTTTCTGGAAGAGTCTGAGCAGTCAAGGTACATGAAATAAGTTTTACACTATCGAGACTTCTGTAAGAGAGAAGTAAAGCTAACACAAATGTTACCTTTTCTAGCATTTTTTTCCTCCTGCTCTATCATTGATTCATCTCTTTGAGACAAGATGAAATGTCATTATTCTATCTATTTTAATTGTGGATGGTTGAGACTTAGGATGCAGTAAACAAGTAACTGAAATTATTAATTTTTCACATCCAGAGACCAGAATTGGGTGTCTTATAATATTAAAATTGAGCTAGACATTTAGATTATCATGTATTATTTTGGCAGTTTCCTTCATTAAATGGAATTTATTTGTGTTCTCCAAAGTAAAATTCATACAAGGAAAATCTTGGTTTACTTTGAAAAAATTGCATATATAGACCAGAAAAACTTTGTTTTATTTACATTTGCCTTGTGTTTTTTGTATAGGTTATATCTTGCCATGGAAATATTTATAGGAGGCCGATTCCCTAAGCCTGACTTGATTAGGTAGAGCTTTATATAGAACCAACAAAGGCACTAGATATTTGACTTCTATTAAAAGTGATATTCTGCGGGGAGGGCCAAGATGGAGACATCAGATGACTGTGGCTCTCAGCAAAGAAATCTGAAAGGTGGAGTAAGCCTGGTACTTTGAGAGTGGGCCTGGAAACCCAAGATGAGGGATGAGGTTTATTGGGCAGTCACCTGGGAATGTGGAGAATGGACAGCTCCTAGCCTCAGCCACCCCAGAAGCAGCCCCGACATAAGATGGAAAGTGCACCTGGAGAAGAAAGGGGTGAGTGAATGGGAGATTTTTTTTTTTAAACACATCTCACACATGCTTCTGTAGTCATAACCATGGAAGAGACAACCCAGGCACCCCACTCACACCCCTTCCTACACGAGCCAGGTGCAGAGAGCTGCCTAAAACTGGGACAGAGGCATTAGCGGGATCCACGTGGGGTCTAGCTTACTCCAGTTTCCAGTAAGACCTGGCGACCAGCCCCCCCCCCACAGAGAGGCTCCACTGGAATCACCCTTCAGGAGTGGTCTGTGCCAAGTGGGCACCCCCTCTCCAGCCCCCATCAGGGGTGATGCACCCACTTTGGGAACATTTCTCCAGTGACACAAGCACCTGTCCCAGCCCCAGATCAGGACTGCAAAAGTAGCTTGCCCTCAGTGGGCTGCCATCACTATGCTCGTTCTTCCCATAGCTCCAACCACAGAGTAGGGTAGAAATTAAGAGGAGGTACACCTCTGTACAGTGCGGTGATATTACCCCTCTTACCCCCATCCACTCAGTGCTATGATGGCCTTCCCACCCACCTTCAGACTGAGGCAGACATACCAATTCTCTGCTGGCAAGGTAGTGTCTTTGTTTCTACCCCTGTACTAAAGGAATGGACTTGTCTAGTTGAGAGAAGGCTATTTTACCTCCTGTCCCCGCCCCCAGAGTACCTATGCCAGAGCAAGGCCATGAGGCCCTGCTGGCTTCCCATCAGTCCTTGCTGGGGAGATGCATGGGCTGGGCAGGAGGACTCAAGAACTCCCGGCTCACTAGGATTCCTGGCACTTGTACCAGAAGGAAGGGAAAACCCTGATCTGGAGGAAGGGACTTGCTCTAGCTCCACTAGATTGCACCGGTAAAGCAGTGCCAAATGGTTTTCCTTCAGCAGCCTCACCCGACACTGCCCTTTCTGTAAGTGGAGGACAAGTTAAAAAAAAAAACAAACACAAATTGCTACTGCAATAATAACAACTTTATAAAATAAATAAAAAGACAAAAAACAAAAAGACTTCCCTCACAAATGAGTAAGAACCAGCAAAAGCAAACTGACAATCCCCAAAGCTTTAATGATTCAACACCTGCCATGGGGCTTCTCAGATCCCAAGCAATGGAACCCATCCAGGATGACTTGTCCTTGATGAAAGACATAAAACTTAGACTATGGATAGCAAAGCAATTCAATGAGATCCAATAGGAAGCGGATACTTAGATCAACAAGGCCACAAAAACAGTGCAGGAAGTAAAAGCTGACCTGACCATTTTAAGAAAGAACCAATGTGAAATTCTGGAAATAGGAATTCTCTTCTGGCACTTCAAAATACAATAGCAAGCCTTAACAGCAGAATCAAGCAGGCAGAGAAAAGAATCTCAGAATTTGATCAAATTAATGAATTAACCCAGTCTGGCAAAATAAGCAAAGAATTAGGAAAAGTAAGCAAAGCCTACAGGAGGTCTGGAATTATGTAAAGAGACTGAATCTAAGCTGATTGGCATCCCTGAGAGAGAAGAGGAAACAGAACACCCTGAAATAAGCCTTCCAAGATGTCATCCAAGAAAACTTCCCCTATCTCTCTAGTGAGGAATCTGTGCAGACTCAAGAAATTTAGGAAACTCACATGAGAAGACCACCCCCAAAACACATAACAATGAGATTTTCTAGGATGAGAATGAGAGAAAAAAAAAAAATCTGAAAGGCAACTAGAGAGAAAGGACAGACCAAGGAAGATCCTTCAGATTTGCAGCAGACCTCTCAGCAGAAGCCTTAGAAGCTAGAAGAACTGAACACTGATCTTTAGCACTCTTAAAGAAAAGCATTTCCAGCTAAGAATTTCCTACCCTGCCATGCTAAGCTTCATTAATGAAGGAAAATTAAAATTCTCCCCAAATATGCAATCCCAAAGAGAATATGCCATCTCCAGACTAGTCCTTCAGGAGTGGCTTAAAGTTCTTAGCACAGAAATGCAAGAATGGTTTCACTCATCACAAAAGCATAGGTAAGCACAGAATTTACAGACATACAAATCAGCCACAAAGCCTAGAGCACAAAGCAGCTTCTTTTTGGTGAGTAAGTCGGAGTTTATTAGAAGATAGGAAAGCTCTTGGCAGTGAGAGGGGACCTGAAAGTGGGTTACCCAGCTTCTTTTTTTTTTTTTAAACAGGATTTGTTGACAGGACAGAAAAGCTCCCATAGTGGTTCTTAATAGCAATATGATAGGAATAAAACCCCACACATCAATAATTAACTTAAACATGAATGTGCCACTCAAAAGGCAGAGAATGGCAGATTGAATAAAGAAGCATAATTCATCCTTCTGTTGCCTTCAGGAAACCCATCTCACTGCAAATGACGTCCACAGGCTTAAGGTAAAGGACTGGAGAAAGATCATCCAGGCAAATGAAAAAGGCAGGAGTAGATATTCTTGTATCAGATAAAATAGACTTTAATCCAGTAAAAGTTAAAAAGGACAGTGATGGACACTACATAATGATAAATAGCTCAATTCACCAGCAAGAAATAGCCATTTTGAATGTTTACACAGCCAACATGGGAGCCCAGATTTATAAAATAATTGTTAATTAATCTAGAGAGGGCATGGATAACCATACAATTATAGTTGCAGATATCAGTACTTCACTAACAGCTTTAGACAGATCATTGAGTCAGAAAACTAATAAATCCATGACCTTATCTTGACACTGGACCAATTTGATCTAATAGTCATCTACAGCACACTTCACCCAACAACTGCAGAATATACATTCCTCTCATCAGCACTTGGAACATATTTCAAGATTGATCACATACTTGGTTGTAAATCAAGTGTGAACACATTCTAAAAGATCAAAATCATACTAAGCATCTCAGACCACAGTGGAATAAGTATAATTACCAGCAGGAACCCCCCCAAAACACACATACATGGAAATTAAATAACATGCTTCTGAATGACTTTTGAGTTAACAGAAATCAAGACAGAAATAAAAAGATTCCTAGAAAAAAAGATACAACCTACTAAAACCTCTTGGATACTATGGAAACGGAGCTGATCAGAAAGTTTATAGCATTGCATGTATACATGAAGAAAATACATCTCAAGTAGACAGTCTAATGTAGTACCTAAGGGAGTTGAAAAGACAAGAACACTCCAGTCCCTAGATCAGTAGAGGAATGGAAATTATCAGAATAAAAATAAGGCTAAATGAAATAGAGACACACACACACAAAAAGATCACAATTTGAAAAGCTGGTTCATTGAAAGCATAAGTAAGATTTACAGACCCCTTGTCAGACTAACAACAACAACCATAACACAGAGAGAGGGAAAGAATTTGAATAAACACAGAAACAAGAAAGGCTATGTTACATCCAACCCTGAAAAAATAAAAAAAAGATTGTCAGAGATTACTGCTAACGTCTATATGTGAGTAAGCTAGAAAATACAGAGAAAATGGAGTAATTCCTGGCAACATACAGTCTCCTGAGATTGAAATAGGGAGAAATTTAAATCCTAAACAGACCAATAACAATCCAAGAAATTGATTCAACATTAAGAAATCTCCCCACTAGAAAAAGCTCTGGGCCAGATGGTTTCTCAGCTGATTTCTAACGAGATGGAAAAGGAAGAGCTGATACCAACCCTATCAAAATTATTCCAAGCAATTGAAAAGGAAGGAATTTTCCCTAGCTCATTCTGTGAAGCCAATATACTCAAAAATGGCAAAGACCTAACAAGTAAAGAACACTTCAGGTCAATTTCTGTGATGAACAGAGATACAAAAAGTCTCAACAAGATACTAGCAAATTGCATCTAACTGCACATTACAAGGATCATTCATCATGAACAGATGGACTTCATTCCTAACATACAAAAGGATAGTTCAGCATATGCAAATCAATAAACGTAATCCACCACATAAACAGGTGTAAAGCCAAAAACCACATGATTATCTCAACAAATGCAGAAAAAGCATTTGATAAAATCCAACACCACTTCTTGATTAAAAACCCTCAAACACCTAGGCATTGCAGAAACATTCCTCAAAATAATAAGAACCATCTATGACAAACCTGCAGCCAACATCATACTTAATGGACAAAATCTGAAAGCACAGTCCCTAAGAACTGAAACAAGACAAGGATGTCTACTCTCACCACTCTCAATTAACACAGTACTAGAAGTCTTAGCCAGAGCAATCAGGCAGGAAATAGAAATCAGAAGTATCCAAATAGGAAAAGAGGAAGTTAAATTATCCCTGTTTGCAGATGGTATGATTCAATACCTAGAAAATCTTGGAGAATCTGCCAAAAACCTCCTTGCACTGATAAACAACTTCAGTATAAAAACAATGAGCAAAAATTGGTTGCATTTCTATATACCAACAACAAGCAGCCTGAGAACCAAATAAAAAACAATACAATTTACAGTAACTACAGAAAAATGAAATGAAATACCCTGGCATTCATCTAAGAAAGAGGTGGAAGGTCTTTACCACGAGTACTACAAAACACTGCTCAAAATAATCAGAGGACAGAAATAAATGGAAACATATCTCATGCCCATCGATTAGAAGGATCAATATCACCAAGATGTCCATTCTATCCAAAGCAATGTACAGATTCAATGCAATCCCTATCAAATTACCAGCAACATTTTTTCACAGACCTAGAAAAGACATTTAGATTCATATGGAAGCAAAAAAAGAACCTGAATAGCTAAAGCAATCCTCAGTAAAAAGAATAAAGCTGGTAGCATCACACTCCCAGACTTCAAACTTTACTACAAGACTATGGTCACCAAAACAACATGGTATGGGTACAAAAATAGATACATAAACTGATGGGACAGCATAAAGAACACAGAAATAAAACCACAGATCTTCAACCAACTTATCTTCATCAAAACTGACAGAAACAAACATTGGGGGAGAGGAAACCGTATTTAGCAAATGGTGCTGGGAAAACTGGCTAACCACACAGAGAAGAATGAAACTGAGCCTCTACCTATTGTCTTATAAAAAGATTAACTCACAGTGGAACATGGACTTAAATGTGAAACCTCAAACTTTAAGAATCTTAGAAGAAAGCCTAGGGAACACACTCTTGGACATTGGCCTGTAGGAAAAACAGATTCTAGGCAGTGAATTCATTGCCAAGTCCTCAAGCAAATGCAGCAAAAACAAAAATTTACAGGTGGGACCTTATCGAGCTATACAGCTTTTGCACAGCAATGGAAACATTCAAGAGAGTAAAGAGACAATCCACAGAATGGGAAAAATTTTGTGAGCTATGTATCTAACAAAGGCCTAACATTCAGGATCTATAAGGAATTCAGCCAAGTTGACAGGAAAAAAAATAACCATAGTTACAAGTAGGCAAAGGACATGGACAAACACTTCTCAAAGGAATACATACCAGCAGCCAACAAACATATGAAAAAATGCCAAACACTAATCATCAGAGAAATGCAAATCATAACGACAATGAGATATCTCACATTGGTCAGGATGGCTGTCATTAAAAAGTTAAAAAACAACAGGTGTTTGAGAGGCTGCAGAGAAAAGGGAATAATTGTACATTGTTGATGGGAATGTAAGCTAATTCAAGCTTTGTGGAAAGCAGTTTAGAGGTTTCTCAAAGAACTAAAAATAGAGCTCCTATTCAACCCAGCAAGTCCACTCCTGGGAATATACTCAAAGGAACACAAATCACAATCACTGTACTAAAAATATACCTGCATGCATATGTTTATTGCAGCACTATTCACAATACCAAAAACATGGCACTAACCTAGATGTCCATCAAAGGTGAACTGGGTAAAGAAAATGTATTACTTATACACAATTGACAAAATCATGTCTTTTGAAGCAACAAGGATGCAGCTGGAGACCATCATTCTAAGTGATCAAAAAACTGAATACCGTGTGTTGTGTTTTCACTCATAAATGGGCGATGAGCACTGGACACCTGGGTACAGGGACAGGAACAACAGATGCTAGGCACTGCTGAGGGGAGGGAGCAGGGAGGAAGGATAAGGGATACAAAACCACCCATTGTGTACCATGTCCACTACTGGGGAGGAGAGGACTTGTTAGAATCCCAAATTTGTCTTCATGCAATATAAATTTTCACATGTATTCCATGATTCTTTTTTTTCTTAGCTCTAAAATTTTTTGTTTTAAAGATGTGGGATACAATTCAGGGTTAGATATACAAATGTTCATTATGCAGGTACCCTTGTTGATAAGGTGTGTCCTCCCTGCCCCAGCAGTTTCCCTCAACTGCCAATCCCACCCCCCTTCCCTGGCAGTTTCCCACTACTGCCAGTCTCTTTCTTATAGTATTATGATAATTATTCAAGGTCTGCTTATGAGTGAGAACATATGGTACTCTTTCTTTGTCTATGTGATAGATCATTGTGTACTCCATGATTCTAAAAATAATAATAATAATAAAGTAAAATTTTAAAAGTTTATGGATTTGGTGGAAAGCCTGCCCCAAGTGTCACATTTGTAGATTCAGTCCTGCCTTTAATAAACACCTTACATGGGGGGAAAAAGTGATAATCTGTTTTTTGTGTTTTTTTACTGTAAGATTACTTTTTCTTATAGTAGATTAATCTTTTTTTCTGTTTTTTCTTAATGAAGAACATGTAACTGTATAATGACCTCTCCAGGTTTTCCAGGTCTTCTTATATACTATATTCTGTGCATACTACTTGGCTAGTATAGAAAATATCTTTAGGTGTGTCAGAATTTCTCAGTATGATTTTTTGTTTTCTCTGACATTTACTGAAACCATTGTGTCAAGGTAAGGAGATTATTCTGGTTTAGTAGAATGCTCTTTGAATAAGGGGTAAACTAGTTACTAGGAGAAATTTATTTCTTGGCAGTGTCCACTTACTTGGAAGGGACTAGAAAATCTTATTTTAAAGTTACCTTAAAAATCTTGATGATTTATGCAGCCAGCACCTTCAACCAATACCACCTCTGGTGGTATTAAAAAATTTTGACTTCTGCTTCATTAGGTTGATAGTGTCGTCAAACAGAAAGAACTGGCTTTCAAGTTATACCTTTTGGTTTTAGCACTTTGTCTTCTTTATGCCTGTGACATAAGGAAATAACTTAATCATCTGTAATAAAGGTGGTAACACCTCTCAAGTTTGTTTTGATAGCTAAATGAGAAAGTAGATGTTTTACACACAGTAAGAAGTTAAAAATTAGTGCACACTAATTCTTACACCCTTAATTTTCTCTGTGGATTTGCCTTCTTAGTGCTGCATGCCTCAGCAAGAAAGTAGAGTATGTGTTATTGTGTCCTAGTGTGATTTAGGGTAGGATTTAGAACCCATGTTTCTAAGACTATTTTTGGTTAAACTATTTACTGTACCTAGACACAGTTTACTGTACCTAGAAATCCCCAAAGCTAAAGATTATTCTCTTAGTCATTTATGCTTTAGTTGAAGTCATTAGTTTATTTCATCTATTTTCAGTTTTATGCATAATAATATAAGACACCCTTGAATGGAACACCTTATAAGACGTCTGTGTATGTATCCAAAACAAAGTTGGACTAAAAAGAGTCAAAATCCAGTTCTGAAAGAAGCAAGGACAATCTGCTTAAAATGTGGAATATATATTGTTTGACTTTTTGCAGCAACAGTATTATTTACCTATGTTTATGAAATATTTTCAAACTTAGCAGATAGTTTTACATAAATACTTATTTTTTAATTCTCACCGTTAACCCTAAAAGATCAGATAGGTACTATGGTTGCCATTGACCAGATGAAGAAGTGAAGACACAGACCATGGTAGAGTAGCATCTGATCATTTCCTTTTGCAATCCAGGATTGCAATTAATTTCTGATCCTCCTTTTTTATGGTGGTTGTTATATTTTTATAGGAGTTTATTTGTGACGTGATTTAAGAGTGAATTTATAGCAGAATACAAGTAAAATTTATCTTCAATTAAATGGGAATCATTAGAAGTGGGGTTAGGTTTGATATAGATGCATTCATTAATAAGTGTAGATTGATTGCGAGTGGAGTGCTCTCTTTTCCTTTGCAGGACATATTACTGGTAACTTTTTGGGACTTGGGCATATCAGGATACTTAAAATAATAATATTACCTAAACATGTATAACATTTTTGCTATGTACTTGTTACTATGCTAGTGTGATAGCATGAACTCTAGTCCTCGCAACAATCCTATGCAGGGGAGGTAGTTATTAGCTCTATTTTATATATGAGGAAAAGTTGAATCTAAAGGAGAAAGTACCACAGACTACGGGACCTTTCTCCTACCTTAGAAATCAACCTTTTAGTTAAGATATGGTACGTTTTACATTTTTAGGTCTGCTGGAAATTTTCTGGTTTTAAAGGCTTTTAACACACTTGCAAACAATTTTTAGGGTGTTATTTTTTAAGCTTAATTTTTTTTGCTTAAAAATTGAAGTTTTCACTTTTTAATCTATATTTTAAAAATCCTTCCAATACTGTAAGCAAGATACAGTAAATTTGATACAACTTTCTCCTTTCTACATAGGGAGTTAAGGCCTATATATGTATGAATCATAGGTCACTTAAAAAAATTTTCTGCAATGTTACTTGAGGATTTTGCATCATAATTGTAAAAAAAAAATCATTTTCTGATTGTGAAACTTTTCGGGGAGGGTCTCTTTATTTCACTGGGTACCACTTTCTTGCAATGTTAGAAAATGTTTTGAGCAGTGAGTTATAAAAATTAAGAAGTGCATTATATTGTTTATATACTTACTTTTTACTGATTACAGGGCTAGTAAAGATTATAGTATCTCAGTTTTATCAGATTATTAATTCAGGTTTTTTTATAAAGTAAAAATTGAATGGCTTCTCCATACATCTGTTAATGTACAATCTACTTCATCCTTTGATTTCATTTTTTTCAAACATTTATTAACCACGTACTACACGGCAGACACTTTGTAAATATACTATAGATAAAAAATAGGAATAAAAAATCCTTTTACTCAAATAGCTTGCAGTCTGTGGGAGAGATACATAGCAAGCAGGTATTTATAGCACATGTTTGTAAGTAGTATGGCAAGTAAGTCTAGAGTCTATGGGATGATAGAATTCAGCATTATCGGGTTTGGAGGTGGGTGTAGATATAGGCACTGGGTCCTAAAGAGTTAAGTCTTTGTTGGTGTAGAGGTGGGAGGTGGTGGTACAAGGCAAGGTTTTCCTGTGCGAGAAAGGAGCATGTGTACAGGGAGACATGCAGTATTCTGGGTTCCTAAATAGCTCTCAAAGGCTGTGGCATGGAATGTGGGCGTAGATTATTTAAATATGTGGTGGTGCTAATAATGGAGACAAGAGCAGTGGTTATGTGTGAAACCCTGAATTTTCTGCTGGGAATTTTAATTTCTTTTTCCTCTGAAGATTATGGGGAGCCATTGGAAAATCTTAAACAGAACAATGGGATCTAATTTTTTGTTGTTATATCACTTATGGCAGCAGTGCAGAAGTGGATCAGAGTGAAGCAGGACTAGAGTTAGGAAAACTCATTGGGTGGCTGCCAATAATCCAAGGGAGAAATGATGATGCCTTAGATTAAGTTTTACTTGTGGTGATGGAGGGAATGGTACAGATTCAAGAGGTGTAAAGGGGTAAAATAAGCTAAGGTTAGTGTTTTAAAACGATTGAACCAAGTTTTCAAGTTATAAGTGTACTATATCTATGACATATAGAGGAGTAGCTCATCCACCAAGGGTTTATTTTGATGCATTTCCTTATTTTCAAAGATGTCTCTTTATTTCCTTTAACTGTCTCTATTCTGGAAAACTTATTTCTTAAAACAGGCTCACTGTTTTTCTATTGTAAAATAGTAATTTATATTTATGGTAGAAGTGGTATATAGGATTACAAACCAAAAATATGCTTATCTTTTATATTTACCTCTGTAGTTACCTTTGCTGGTACTCTTTATTTCATTGTGTGGACTCAAGTTACTATTTAATGTACTTTCATTTCAATCTGAAGGCTTTCCTTTTGTGTTTCTTGTAGGGCAGGTCTGCTAGCAATGAATTCTCTTAGTTTTTGTTTATCTTGGAATGTCTTAATTTCTTCATTTATGTGGAGAATCTTGACAGACTGTTCTCTGGATGGCAAGTTGTGTTGGGGACTGATTGCATTGCTGAATGACTTCAAAGCAGGAGATTTTGGCTTGGAATTCTAGAACATTGGTGGGAGAAAGGAAGGGTAAAAAGTGACTGAGGGACAGTTCTAAGAAACAGATTTGATAGTGTTTGTTAGAAGTGATATGGATAGAGCTGCTGTATCACATACATTGGATATCATATGTTAAAACCTTTGGCTTTCCTAAAGTTGTAACACATACATGTTTCACCTGTAAGACATACCATTTCTTTGCTTGCAAGAAAAATTGTGCTATTGATCTTCTATTTTGACTCGCCATTCTTTTAAACAATTTTTATTTCTAACTGTTGTAAATAAGTAACAAAAACTACCAGTTTTCAGTATACATTTCAGTAGTGTTAGCTATATTCACATTGTTGTGCAACAGATCTGCAAAGTTTTTTCATCCAGCAAAACTGAAACTCTTACCTATTAAACTTTCTCCCTTCAGCCTCTGGTAACCACCATTCTGCTTTCTGTCTCTACTCTCTGAATTTAACTATTTTAGATACCTCATGTGAATGGAATCATACAGTATGTGTCTTTTTGTGACTGGTGTGTTTCCCTTAGCATAATGTTCTCAAGGTTCATTCAGATTGTAGCATGTGACAGGGTTTTCTTCCCTTTTAAGACTGAATAATATTCCATTCTATACATATATTCCACATTTTGTTCATTCATTTAAAAAAATTTTGTATAGATTATCTTTTCACTTACTAAATTTCTTTATCTCTAGATTTTAGCTTATTTAGGGACATACACCATCTGCCTGGCTTGTTCTTTGGAAGTCATATTAAGGATTATATTTTCCACCTATTTTGCAACTATATTGTAATTTATACATTGCTACATTAATTGTACATATAGAAAACTTCGATTTTTCTTAGATATTTAATTGATTGGAAGTTTTAAAAGAAACTAGGACTTTGCCAGTTAAATAATTATCAATAATGAGGCTAATAAATTCTTTTCCACTAGCATACAAACTCTACACTGTACTGGTTTAAATTATAGCACCTCTAATGCTACCTCAAGACTTGTGACATTATAACTTTTCAGCTGAGCAGTGCTTAATTTGTTATGAAAATGAAAGAAAAGTTAAGTAATTCCATCAAAATTGTGCTGCTGACATCTGTTTCTGATTCAATTTTAGTAATATGATAAGAATTATAAGCATTGTGTGATTACTGGTTTCTGAGTCCCATGATAGTAGGCTGTAGATGACTTGTCTTTCCTTTGTGAATCATTTATATATGTGAGGTGTTATTAGATCCAAATGGAAAAGAAATGTAAGGGACATTGAAGCAATAACTAAGTTTCTTTCTCACACTAATCTTAGATTACTTGTTAAATAAGGTATATATTGCTCCTTGAAGTTTGTAAAAATAATGAAAAATTATATGAAAGAATTTTTAATGCAGTCATATGTAACCTAACTGGGATAAATTCTGAGAAATTTGTCTTTAGATGATTTGTTGTTGTGCAAACATCATAGGGAGAATTTACATAAACCTAGATGACATAGGCCACTACATACCTAGGCTATATGGTATAGTCTGTTGCTCTTAGGCTACAAACCTTTCTAGCATGTTACTTTACTGATTACTGTAGTCAGTTGTAACAAATTGCTAAGTATTTGTGTATTTAAAGACCTGAAAGATCTTTAATGTCATTGCAATGCCATGTATGACTGTATACAATTGTATTTAGGGCATAATATTTTTCTAAAGCCACATAATATTTTAATATGTGGTCAACACAGGTCAACGTATTCAGTCATTTGTTTTTACTATATAACATATGCAGAATTATCTAAATTTTTCTTAAATTAATAATAATGGAAGAAAAGATAATGACCTTTGAGATAAAAATTTATTTGGAGATAATTAAGGTATTTATGAATATTTTTGAAACCAAACTCTGGTGATGAGAGAGAAGAAAACAGTTCAAAGTGCCTGATTAGGGTAATGGAAAAAAGATGACACCCTAGTAGGGAGAAATCAGAAAGAGTGAAATAGAGAAGGAAGAAAGAAGATTGTGGTAGTTAGCAGAAGGTGAAAATAGTATTTATTGAGAAAAAGAGAAGAGAATGTAGGCTTAAAGGGAGTAGGATTCTTAACTGCTTACATAGTTTAGGATGGTTGCCTTTTGACCTCTCAGAGCTAGGAATCTAGATGTTTCATCAGCTGTTTTAGGATTACTTTAGTTCACTGTTGTTGCAGAGTAACTTTGTCTCTGGTGCATCCACTGGGGTTATCACAAGAGTGACTCTACAGATACTAATCTCAGCAAGACTCCCTTTTCAGTTAACTCCCTAGGCTACTCTGCCTAACTTAAGTGAAGCATATTTGACTCCAAAGCTCATTTCTTTCTGCTACACAGTCCAACTTGGATAGGAAATCACTTTTCTGAATTTACCCTATATCCTGTAATTTTGCTGAACTTTGTATGGTATCTCATAAATAAACTCAGTAGAAAAACAATAGATTATGGTTATAAGAGCTAAGAAAAGCTGTACTGAGAGCTGTAACAAGTTGATGTTTCTGAATATAATAGTGTGTGATCTATCTGTTCAAGTTTATATTTATATTTTTAACAGCTTTATTGAGATATTGACATATACAAGTTGTGTATATTTAAGCCATATAACTTGAGAGTTTTACAAATTCATATTTTTACTTATTTCTTTTTTATATTATGTAACTTTAGGGCAAGATACTGATTCTCTTAAATTTTATTTTCTTCATATATAAAGTGGATATAGATTTATTAGAATGACAGGCTTATTGTAGGGACAAATCAACCTCTGTGTACCTCAGTTTTCTCAGTTATAACATTTTTGTTTTAATAATAACTAGCTCAATATTTAACATTGGACCTAGCACTTAGAAAGTACTGTATAGCAGTTAATAGCTATCATTGTCATTATCATTATCAGAGATGTCTTTTTTGACTACTGTATATATAATATAGCACTTGTTTTACTTCATCGTTCTCCTTTCTCTGCCTTAGTTTTTTTCTTAGTTCTTACAACCGTAACCTGCTGTTTGTCTTTTGAGTTTGTTTATGGGATCTCGTACAAAAGTTAATAACAACAAAAAATCTCTGTGATTAGATTTATCTTTTCTTTCACAGCTTCTGGGTTTCTTGTGTTGGTTGGAAACTTCTCTTCAACTTCTACATCATATTTACAGTCTAGAATTTTTATTTTTTCATTCATTTAGTCTTTAGTACACTTGAAATTCATTTAGGTATTACAAGAGACTACAGATTCCATTTTCTTTGAGATTAACAGACAATTCTGATAGCATGATTATTATTTTTCCATTGACCTCAATTTTTTATCTTTATCATATTAAATTTCCACTTAATACGAGAATCTATTTCTAGTCTCTATATTCATACACATATATCAGTTCCATACTATCATAATTATAGTGGCTTTAGAGTTTATTTTCATATCTGATAAAGCTATTCGATTCTTTTTTTTCTTATTATTGGTCAACAAACTTTATTGATTTTTGGTAAAAAGGAGTTATGATATAGCTTATGGATGGCAACATAATATCATGAGAATTGGGAATATATTTTAGAAAGCCAGCATGCCTGTTTCTTTATTTCAATTCCAGTGCAATGCCTTTCAAAGAAATTTTTATAGCTTTCTTCATATAGAAGTGTGCTTCTCCTGTTAAATTTTTTCCTGTGTATTTTCTAGTTTTTGCAATTACTCTTAATTATGTATTCCAGTGTTATTAATATTGTTTTTAATAATGTTATTATTAACATTAAGAAAGGCTACTGGCCAGGTGTGGTGACTCAAGTCTTTAATGAGACTGAGACAAGAGGATTGCCTAAGCCCAGGGGTTCAAGACCAGCCTGGGTAACTTGGTGAGACCATGTCTCTACAGTAAATCAATAAGAATAAGATGGGCGTGGTAGCATGCACCTGTAATTCCAGCTACTTGAAAGACTGATATGGAAGGATCGCCTGAACCCAGCAGGTCGAGGCTGTGGTAGCTGTGAGTGTGCCACTGTACTCCAGCTTGGGTGATGATAGAGTAAGACTCCAACTCAAAAAAATTAGAAAGGCTACTGATTTCTGGCTGATATACAGTTATTCACCAAATTATCTGATTTTATTTTACTGGTAACTTTTGAATATTCTAATCATGCAGTCATTAAGCATACAATATTATTGCCAAAATAAAATGTACTTTTTTTCTTCTTTTCTAATGTTTATACTGATTATTGTTTTTTATCTCATTGAACATGCTAGAACATACAAAACACTGAACAATAATGATACAGAAGGCATACCTGTTATTAGACATAGTTTTAGCATTTCAGTAAATTGTAAAATGTTTGTTTATAAATACATTTTGCTATATTTGTATACTTAAGAAAAACTGTTGAATTTTATTCAGTACTTTTTCTGCATCTGTTGATTATAACCATCTAATTTTTCTCCTTTAATTTAGTGAATCCTACATGTTATGCAGTGTTCTTTTAATTCATTTAGACTTAATTATTTTTGGTTAAAGCCTATTAATTAGTATATTGTATTTCAGGAATTCTTATTAAGTATGCTGCTAGTCACTCTATCATATCCATTTGGATTTGCTAATGTATATTGAATGGTTTATTGCTTACAACTCTTTCCTTTTCATAATCTTTCAAGGACCCAGGTCTGATTCATTTATTGTTTAGTTAAAAGTTCGTTGAAGTTCTTTTCTCAAATGAAGTAAATGAGAATTTTATACCTAAATAAATTCTAAATGTTCTAAGATTAAATAAATGTGAAAATGAAAATTCTAGTGGCTGGGTATGGTATAGAAGTTGAGGAGATGTTTCTAACCAACACAGGAAACCCAGAGGCTATGAAAGAAAAGATAAGCCTAATCACATAATGATTTTTTTTGTGTGACTTTTGTATGAGATCCATAAACAAACTCAACAAACAGTAGATTGGGGGAAAATATGTATACTTTAAATTATAGATAAATGGTTGATATCTACGATATAGAAAAACCTTCCAGAATTGTGTCCCACATCTTAAAAAAAAGTCCTGCAAATTAACTCAAAAAGACAACCCAGTATTAAAAAAAAACTGTTAAGAGATATGAATAGTTGACAGAAGAACAAATCCAAATAGCCAGATAACACCTAAGAAGATGATCAATAAATAAGTAGTACTGTGGGAAATGTAGATTAAAATAACAATGAGACACGATATTACTATATCCAAAGTTAAAGAGTTATTACATTCAGTGCTGGTGGGAATTTAGAGCAAAAGGTCTTGGTGGTGGAAATGTGAAGGTTAACGTTGTTTTGAAAGCAGTTTGATGGTTTCAGAATCTATCTTATAAAAATAAAAGCATCAATATGCATGGATGTATGGATTTCTTATGTATGGATCTTTTTGTAGTGTTATGCTAAAAATCCCAGTGGGGCCTCCTAAGTGTTAAAAATTTCCTATTGGAGACTTCGACCCACCAGGGGTTGCATTGTGTAATCTCGTGCTGCATAAAAGATGCAAATAATTGCACAGAAGTTAGATAGGAAAATATAGGTTATTTAGAAAGTAAAGTAAAGGAGAGAGAGAGAGAGAGAGAGAGAGAGAGAGAGAGAGAGAGAGAGAGAGAAGATTCACTTCCCCAAGGTAAAGGAGGGAGCCAATGCTAGGAAAGATGGCGTCCATAGCCCAAAGAGCCACATAGCCCGATTATAGCCTAGCAAAGCAATGACAAATGGCTGCTTGAGGAAGAATGCTTTTAAACTTTTCCTTTGATGAGAGCAGCTCATTAAAGTGATTGGGTGGTGGTCATTTTTATGTCGTCATGAAGGGGCAGGTAAGCACAAGTATTGACATCAGGTGATAGGCAGATAGTTGCTGCCATGTTGATGGGTTCAATGTCATGAAGATTAGAAAGGACTGATTAGGTTAACTTGTTTACCAAACAAGCTGGGGAGGGGGTTGTAAGACAATTATTAATAGCTACCTCTGAGAAACTGGTTTTGTCCTTGGCTAGTGATAATCAGAGGGTAAAGTGATCAGCTAGAAGAACATGACAGGTCTAGGCAATGTTAAAATGGCCTGCTCATTGGCTATGTTGACTCCATCTTAAGTCCTTTTATGCAGTATTATCAGTTATGTTAAAAAACTTAAAACAAAGTGGGAAAAGTTATATACAACTGATACATTTCAGCTTTATATAATAATATTATGCAGCCATTAAAAAAGTGAAGTTTTGTCTATACCAACTAATGTGGATATATTTCACTGCCTGCTATGAAATGAGAAAAATAAGATGCATGGAAGTATATTTGGGGACAGTCCTATCCTCTAAGAAACAAAACAAAATCCTCATGTCTTTATGTATGTTTGTGTATGATTATTTAAGGATGGAAAACAAGGTATCGAGTGATGCATATTAGGTTGTCATTGATGGTCACCATTGTTGGTTGTGGAGAAAGGTAAGTGAAACATTGAGAATAGGGAAGTAAGAGGGAGGGGAAAAAGACTCAATAGTTCTAGGCTCATATTTGGACAAGGACCTAAGTAGAATACTAACTGCATTAATACAAGACCTTGAGGCAAAAAGAAGACCTGTTGACACACATTGGGTTTATGGGACACACATTAAGGGTCTAGATTTGTATCAGAAAAGGTATGTTGGCCACAGTTTATTAAGGGTAATTAACAGTTTATTAGGGAAGAGGCATTAGAAAAACGACACCAGAACATACTATATATTCATATATGGTCTAGTATATATATTTTCTTTTTTTCAAGTCAGAGTCTCACTCCATCGCTCAGGCTGGAGTAGAGTGGCACATTCATGGCCACTGGCAGCCTCAAGTAGCTGGAATCACAGATGCACCACCATGCCTGGGTAATTTTTGATTTATTGTAGAGATGAAGTCTCGCCAGGTTGCCTGGGCTGGTCTTGAACCCCTGGGTTCAGGCATTCCTCTCGCCTCTGCCTCTCTAAGTGCTGGGATTATGGGTGCATACCACTGTGCCTGGCCTATAATTTCATGTATTCACATATTTATTCGGTGCCTACGGTGTATCAGATATTTTTTTAGGCACTTGGGGTATAACAGAGATTACATTCTAGAAGGGGACAATAGGTAATAAACAAAAAGTATAATAAGTAAGCAATTTATATAGTTTATTAGAAAGCGCTAAGTGCTTTGGAAATGACAAATAACTAGAATGTACAGTAAGAAGAAGGGATGCCGGTCGTGGTGGCTGAAGCCTGTAATCCCAGCACTTTGGGAAGCTGAGGTGAGGGGATTGCCTGAGACCACGGTTTCAAGAACAGCCTGGGCAACTTGTTGAGACCTCATCTCTACAAAAAATAAAAAAATTAGCTGGGCGTGATAGCGGGCGCCTGTAGTTGCAGTTACTCGGAAGACTGAGACAGAAGGATTGAGCGCAGCAGGATGAGCGCAGCTGGGGTGACTGAGCATGCCACTGCACTCCAGTCTGGGCAACAGAGTGAGACTCCGACTCAAAAAAAAAAAAAAAAAGAAGGTTGGAGAGAGTTTGGGTGGACAAATTCACAATTTTAAATATGGTGGTCAGGGCCTCATTGAGAGGGTGATATTTAAGCAAAGATTTGAAGGCATTGTGGGAGTAAACCACATATATACCTGGGGATATAATTCCAGGCAGAAGGGATAGCCAGTGGAAAGCTGGAGAAAAAAATGTTTGGAGAACTTTAGGAGAGAAAAATAAGATTAAAGTAGTAAGGGAGATGCTGGTGAAGGTAGGTCAGATCAGGAGTAATGCCTTGTAGATCCCTGCCAGTGATTAAACAGCAGAATGATAAGATCTGATTTATATTTTTAGAAGATTATTCTGGTTTTGTTGAGAATAAACTGTGGTGGTGGGGAGAAGAGGATGTGGGCAAAGATAGAAGCAAAGAGACCAGTCAGGAGCCTCTTGTAGTCATCCAAGTGAGAGATTATGGTGGCACACGTTAGGTTGGTAACAGTGGAGATAAGACCTGGTCAGATTTTGGATATGTTTTGAAGCTAGAACCAACAGAATTTCTTGACAGATTGGATGTGGGATGTAAAAGAAAGGGGAGTTAACGGGATATAATTATCATAAAACAGGATAAGAGGAGGAAGGAAAGAGAGGAAGAACAAGGGATGGAGGGAGGGAGGGAGGGAGAGAGGGAGGGAGGAGAAGAACCTCAAGAAGAAGCAGGAGTTTGACACAAAAATTAATGCATCTCTAATTGTAGTCTCTAGCAGATGTGTGTTTGTATGTGTATGTGTTTTTATATGTTAAGGTTAGGATCTTTCTGACCAATTACATAACATCTGGAAGCCTACTGTCTTCTGTTTTGCATAAGGCTAGATCTGAATAGATAATTGTATGAGGTAATTACAGCAAATATTAAATGAGAAAAGGAAAATGTTGTTTTGTAGGAATTAGGCTAAGTACAAATTGAAACCAGTGTATAAAGTGGAGGCAAGAAGGGAAGGAGATAGCAACAGGAATTCTTGTCTAGAAAGGGGAAGGTCAAGGAAAGAAGTCATCACTAACAATGAAATAGGAGAGAGATTTTTTCCTTCCACCTGGTAAATGACCTTGAAATAGGATTCTGAATTTTAGAAAGTAAGAACCTCATTAATTTGATAAAAATTGGTAATTTTAAAAAAACGAAAACTAGTTTGTTGTACCTAGTACTATAATGTTGTCTAGACAACAATAAAGGTAAAGAGGAGAGGAAACTTGTTGATGGATATTGTGCCAAGTTAAAATTTTGCTGGAATTCCTTAACCATCCCAGGTGCTTCTTGGCAGCATATGAGAATTTAAGGGAGAAGAGAATTTATTCCAATGTACTTTCTGGGGAAACTCTAAGAGTTATTTCCTTTTAATTTCTTTTTTAATTTTAATTTCTGTGAAAGAAATGTATAGCCTGGCATTTAAATTTTGGGAGACTGTACCAGTTGGGAAATTAAGAAAACTTGTTCTTCCCTTCTGTATTCTGGTATGGTACTTGATGGAGCAAGTTGTTTGCCAGATAACTGTATGATTTGTAGAAGGAAACAAGCTAAAATGATAACTCCTGTTTCTTTTATTTTAAATATCTATTAGGATTGCCTGCATTCAAAAATTGTGTTCTTTGTAGCTTAATGTTCTTCAATTTTTAAATTATTGTCAACAATATTAACTACATCTAATTCTCCCACATCAAAGAATAAACACAGTTATTCAGGAATAAATTTAGTTTGGTTTACTTTTAATTTTTTTTACTTTTAATTTTTTTTTTTAGAGACAGAGTCTTGATCTGTCACGCAGGCTATAATGCAGTGTTGTGATCATAGCTTAATGTAACCTTGAATTCTTGGACTCAAGTGAGTCTCCTGCCTCAACCTTCTGAATAACTAGGACTACAGGCAAACACCACCATACCTGGCTATTTAATTTGTTTTTTACTGACCTTCAGTATGCCTGCTTCTAGACTGAACTAGATAGTTGAATATTCTTTACGAACTGGTGGCCCATTTTCCTATTTTAAAATTATAGATGCATGCTTTTGCAATAAATATTTCTGAAATTTCAGATTGACTTCAAGAGTGGGAGAATACTCTAGGAGGAACTTCCTGTAGGGATGGGTTAAGAAGGTGAGAATGAACAGGATTAACTCGAGGTAATTTTTGACATTTTTCAGAGTGACCTTTTACCTGTTTACCTCCCTACTCTTTGGTATAAGGAGTGGGTTGATATTGTTAGACTGAGATTTCAAAAATACATGGAGAAAGGTGAGGAAGTTACTGGCATGGTGGTAGAGCACTGGTCTTTCCTTTTAGAGTAAAGTCTTTCATCAGAGTTGAGGCCATGCGAAGCCAGGTGATGACAGGAACTGCTACTCTCAGGAATATTGTCCTAGTGCCAATGTTGACATGTCACTACTTAAAAGGTGGATTGCAGGTCATCTGAAGTAGACAAGGCAGTGGGAGCAAGGCTGGTTAGGAGTTGTAAAAAGACATCATTCCATGGAAAGTTATTGTGTTCACTCAAAGGACAACTGAATCATAAGTACCTATTTGGTTTAAGAGCCTTGCCTGTGAAGATGCACAGAAACTTTACAGCTATACTTCTTGCCAAAAAGTAGTTTCTTGACTTTTTCTTTGCTTATGCGAATGGAAAGGCAGATGGCTAAGAGGGAGGTCATCACAGTGATAGCATTTGGATAGTTATAACATTGAAGAGTTTCAGATAGCTCTCTGAGTAGACCTATGTCTAGCTGACTGATGGATTTTTATTTTTCATGCATGATGCCATCTATTTTTGTATTAATTCTTAGAAGCTTGGAGTGGATGTAAACTTTGTAGGAAAGGTACAGTTTTCTTTTTTTTGAAGTTGACATTGAAAAGTAGTGAAACTTTTTTTAAAATCAGAAATCTCATTATGTAGTTACCATTCTTTATGTTATATTTACTTATTTATTCATTAAGTCAATATTTACTGAATATCATCTTTGTGTTCAAGCACTAGCAATTAAAAGATGAATGAATCAGACACTGTCACAAAGTAGCTCACAGTTCATAGGTATGCCATTATATGAATTCTTGCGAGTATTTATTTTTCAGCTAGGCTAGAATACAGGGGTGTCATTTAGCTTGCTGTAACCTCTCTTGGAGTCATTCACCTTTGCTCTAGTTTACTATAGAATACAGTGTTTAGCAAGAAAGGGCTTCTAGTATACTGTATGTGTACCATTTAGCCTATAGCGGATTTATATACTTAAAGACCTTATTAAATTCACAGTCTCTGAGATGCAGTTATTTCTCAGGCCTTGGCATTAAGTTGGAAGTCCAGGTTTGACATTTTTTTTGCTAGACATTTATTCTGAAAATGTTTGAACTTATTGCTAACATAATTCCAGAGTTCCCACACCTTTAAGGACTCTAATGAGCAGGGGGATGGCCACCCTGCTAAGACATTAGTGGTGATTTTTGATTAGAAGTTGATATTTAAATCTCTGCATCTGGTTCTGTTGTTTAAATGAGTCTTTTTCAGCAGAGCAAAACTAAAATTGAAATGTTTTAAATCATTTCAGTACCTTTAATTGTCCATAAACAATCAATTTCAACTTTATGAACTCCCAAATCATTGGTACACCAAGGGTTGTACTAATAACTGTGGTAATTGGTCTTTGTGGCTGTATGTTTAAATGTTGGAAATGGGACTTTAATATGAACATGGAGTAAATCTTACCACAGAGGCACACACAGGTCCCAGTGTAATATGGATCAGGAAACAGGCACATGTAAACAGATGTACTCCTCATCTTAATACGTGGAGCCGTACTTCCATGGAATTGCATTCAATGTTTATATGGAAAGAATTGTCAATTAAAAACTGCTGTTCCTATGGTTTTACTGTGTATTTTGATCTCTGGGTTATTTACTTTTTCTAATGTGTAAGGATGGTATTAAAAGATGCTAGTATCAGTTAATTATTTAATTGAAATAATAAAACGGTATATAATTGGTGAGAATCACATGCCTTCATTTACCTTTTTTGTTAAACATAAAAGACATGGATAATTTAAAGCTTAAGTATGATGTAGCATTCTAATTTCTGTTGTTGACCCATTATTCCTGTGAATGTCTTATAATACTTGGTCACAGAACATTTCTATACAACATAAGGATCTCAATTTTCTCAGAAGCTTTTCTAACGATTTAGAAACATTAAACAAATACATTTAACATAATGGATGTTATGCTCATTTAATTTGAAGGATGCCATAAAGCATTAAAGAAGATCTAAATTTTAATTCTTTATGAATTTCTCTCTGAAAAGATTATATGTTTAATAATAACAGTTTATGAAAATGAGAGCTAATAGTGGCTAATATAGTTCATCTATTCAGTTAACAATATTTATTGAGCACCAGGCACTATTCTTTAGGCAGGAGATCTAGTAAACAAAAATTCCTGCCTTCATTGTGTTTAAATTCCAGTTAGGTTAGTTAGAGAATAAATGAAACAAATACATAAAATATATAGTTGCATGAGGATTAGGACTTTGGAGAATACTTACAGTGAATGTGAAGATCTGGCTGCACTTTTAATTATAATAGTCAAGTGAGGCCTTGTTAAGAAGGAGACAGTTAAAGACTGAAGGACACGAAGGAGTAAGCCATGGAGGTACCTGGGGTTAGATTGTTCTGGTTGGAAGAAACAGTACAAAGTCTGTGAGATGGGAACATGCCTGGCTCTTTAAACCTTAATCAGGAGGGCAATGTGGCTGGAGTGAGCCAGAAGGACATTTACAGGAGATGAAGTAATAGAGGTAATAAAGTTGTTACAAAGATCTCAAGATAAGTTTATTTTTTCTATAATTGCATTTTAAAAAATAATGTCAGTCAAATGGACTTGCCACTGGAGACTTAAAAGAACATTGTGCAGTAGATTTAAGCTCTTATGATATCATTATACTTGAGATTTTGCTCCTCCTTTCATCTGTCTGTTTGTCCCCCTTTAACAATCTAGAGCTAATTATATGTGACCGTGTTTTCAACAGGGATATGAACTGTTTTAGATAAATTCGCATATCTGTCTATATATGGGATGGTTAAAAATAACCATGGAGAAGGAATTAATATCCCTCAATATCAGACTCTTTATGAGAGTGGAAAGCTATGAGGTATAGTGAAAAGATCCCTGAGTTTGTGTTCATACAGATTTGTTTTATATTCTAGTCCAGATGGTATACAACCCTGGGCAAATCACATGGTATCTCCCACCCTCAGTCTTTATATCTGCAAAAACTGAGGAATAAAAATACCTACCTTCAAGAGTGGTAAGCCTTAGAAATAAGGCTTCCTCCTATGAGGAAGATATAGTGCTGGGAAATTTGTGAATTGCAAATAACAAAGTTAAAGTAGTAAATAAAGGGGATATGGAAATGCATTTGGAAAGCTGTAAGACTAAATTTATATTGTTATATATAGTATTATATATATATATAGTGTTGTAAATATATAAATATATATAGGATATATGACATATACATCTGTAGTATAAACAAATATAGTATTATAGTCTTAGATATTTAAGATTGGTAAATAGTTTAATCATTCTATTTTTATTTTTTAATGAGCTAGAAATTATATTTTATTGTTAAATTATATCATTTGAGTCAGCACTTGTTTATTAGAATTAGAAATTTTAAAACTTCATATTTAATATAGAAATTTGTTAGGTATGGTATATTTAGGGAAACAAGCTATTGACTGAGAATAATAACTAAAGTAAATTATATTAGAATGTTTCTTTCAAGGAGGCACTTTGGGGTTTTTAATTTGATACTTTAATAATGAATGCAGATTGTTAATCATTATAATGTTTATTGGTAGTGCAATGAAAATGTTGAAGGTAAATATTTTCATAAGAAGAATGATACTATAAAATAGACTGAGAATAAAATCCATGTCTATTGACCACTAGGAACCCTTTACTAGTGCATCATTAACTATTATATTTACTTATTTATTTTTTTGAGTCAAGGTCTTACTCTTTTGCCCCGGCTGTAGTGCAGTGGCACAGTCATTTCTCACTGCAGCCTTCACTCAGGTGATCCTTCTGCCTCAGCCAATCATCCTTCTGCCTCAGCCTCCTGAGTAGCTGGGGATATAGGCATGTGCTCGGCTAATTTTTTGATTTTTGTGTAGAGAGGTCTCGCTGTGTTTCCTAGTCTGGCCTTGAACTCCTGGGCTCAATCTTCTCTCCTCAGCCTCCCAGTTTTCTTTTTCTCAATATGAATAAGCAATAGAAGGGATGGTGCTGCTGTTTCTTCCGCCTTAATCATCATCTAACATCAGCATTTGTCTAAAAAAGTCGCCTTTATTCACTAAGTGCCTTCTATTTCCATTCTGTTTCAGTAATGCCTTGATTGGTTGTGTCACCTGTGCAGTAGTTGAAAATGGATATGAGTACACAATTTGAGGACCTCCCTGCTTTCTAGTAGAACATTTGTCCGTATGTAAGTGATTTAACAGTCATGCAGTCAGAATTTTCAGAGTAAATAATTTCCATCTTCATTACTCTACCATTGTGTTCATAAATGCTTACAGGAACATAATATTCTTCAGTTAAATTTAGAGGAGTTTCAAAAAAATCAGGCCAAAAATAAGTAACAAAATTTTAAAAGTCAGGCTAATTTAAACATTTGGAGATGTCTAATTTGGTAACAATTGTGAGTGTTTAGGTTTTCTTTAGTAGTTTTTAATTGAAAAGACCAACAATTGTTAAAGCATACATTGAATTGAGGGATTAATATGTGTAAGTTTTTTGCATGTGTACAATCTGATATCATTTTGATTTTATGTACATTTTAGTTACATTACAACTTTTAATGACTTATTTTTAGACAAAGATATTAATGAGTAGAGTTTAATTATTTATTTAATTTATAAAAACGCAGCATTAGCAGAGTGTAAAAGGAATAGTAAAACAAATTTCTGTATATGATAGACTGTAAAAAATGTTGAGTGCCAATTCCTGACATTTAAAAATAGTATTGCTTTAGGTTATGAATATTTATTCCGGTTACCCAGTTTATCATGCACCTTATTATATGATGGTTCAGGTTGATTTGAGATTACACATACTAATGTTGAAAATTTGTAGCCTTAGACCACCTTTTTTTTTTTTTTGGTGGTTTGTGTCAGCCTAAATCATTAGTTTCATTTGTTTATATAACTGTGATAAGTGAAAAACAACTGGTTTCAAAAAGATCTTTATACTTTTTTTAGACAATATGCCGATTTCATTTTAGTAGTTCCAAAATAGGACACTGAAGTTGAAGTAAGGGAAAACTAATATTGTGCAGCAGTGCTGTCCTCACGTTTACCAGAAAATGTATTGAAATCGGAATTTCCAAATGTGAGAAATCTGAAAGGAATAAAAATGCTAGTACTTAATGTTGGCCGTATGGTTGGTGTTAGCCAAAATGAAGTTCAGGCTGTGATGCTCTGTAGCCACTGTATGACCTACCCAAAGGCAAGAACGTACTTCGTTCTTCCTTTTTTCTTTTCTTTTCTTCCTTTTTTTTTTTTTTAAACTAATTGGCCCATGTTTAGTTTACTGAACGTCATCTGGACTCAGTAAAAAGCAAGTGACCTGCATTGAATTAGTGTAATTGTAATACAAACAGAATATTGCATAGTTTTGGTCTTATACAGGAAAGGAGAAAGTTGGAAAGATCTTTCGGTTTGATAAATAGAAACTGAAGATACAAGGATCTAGACCTGGTTCATACTTGATTTTACCTTTCATGTCTTTTTGTAAGATCAGTATTTGGATTTTTAGGCATTTTCTGCTGTAAAAAATATTGTTTTTTCCCTTTGAAACTTACTATGAAAGAAATTTTTATTTTAATCTTACAAATGAAATATATTAAGTCATGGATCTAATTCAACCATAAGAAAGTATTGTCCAACAAGGAAGTACTTTTTATGCACTACTAGGATTGTCAGGAACTTGGAATATTAGGCATATTATTTTACCTTTATCATGACCAATATTACAAGGACATTTTAAAATGCCATTTTATTAGTTCTGGATAGTTTATATTTATTACATTCTGATTCAGAGAGGTAATAGCTACATTTGCCAAGGGAAAAAAGTTGAAGAATTTAAATGTCATTTTAAATAATTAGTTTAAAATTTTAACTATGTGACTTTGGTCTTATAATTAATTACTTGGTTTGCTTTTGAAAGTGTCATTTTGAAATGGAGTCATTTAGCATTCTGAAATTCATTTTCTTTGTAACTTTTACCCTTGTATTAGAATACTAAAGGTAAAGTACAAAAGCTACAAATAGGTTAGATCTTCCTAGTATAACCTCAGAGTACCTTGTACTTTTGTCTTTAACACTTATTGGAATATGTCTGTGATTTTAAAATTTAATGTCTGATTTCCTCCCTGGACTGCATGTCTCAAAATAGCAGGCACTGAGTCTTTTCTTTTTTTCATCTGGTAGTCTTTAATGCTTTGTATAATGCCTAGCATGTAATAGACAGTAAGTAAATATTGGTTAAATAAAAGTTAAAATGAATAAGGAAATTATTTATATTAGTATATTAAAAAATCCAGTATCTAAACATTACCCAAGGACTGATCTATCTAGTAATTGTTACTGAAGTATAATTGCATTGGTAGAATCTTGGTTTTTCTACTTGCTAGTTGTATTACTTTGTGCAAATTTAACCTCTCCAAATGTCACTTTTTATCCTATATGTAAAATGAGAATAATTACAGTCTTTATCTCAAGGAGTTGTTATGAAGATTAAATGAGATAGTTTATGTAAATTTCTTGGGAATGACCCACAAAGCTGATTGATAGTATTATAATTGTTCTGTTTCTTACTATTTTAGTAGTGCTTTGGAATCATAGAAGGAATGTATGACTTTATTAGGAATTACTATACGTATTAGGGAAAGCATTAACAAATAGGTAATGTACTAAAGGCATATTGAAAGATGAATAATTAAACAATGGCTCATGGGCAAAAAGTTCTGTGATCCATGCTGAGAAAGTTGTATTTTGTTTTATAAGTAATAGGGAAAGATTGGGATTTGAAGTAGGGGTTCTGCAATCTGTATTTTAACACGCTCTCTAAGAAATTCTGATGCACGGTAAAATTTAAGAATTATTGTTATGTGTATATATTTATACAGATGAGAGCCCTTGTTATATGCATGTTTTTATAGTTTTCAATGTTACTGGTAATTCTCTAGGTTTCCTTAATATATTAAATATAGTCTAACAAGTTTCTGATCAGTAAACTCAATTTTCTCCTATAACTATTCTAAAGTTAGGAATACTGCTAGAAAATAGTTGTCCTAAGATTAAGTTAGTAGCTAAAAGTATTCTTTTATTTACCTGTAAAGAGATAGGATAGTTTTGATGGTTAAGAATGTGGGTTTGGAGCTAGACTACCTGGGTTCTATTTCCACCTCTGTTCTTTATTTGCTGATTATTCGAGGGCAAGTTATTTAACCTTTCTATGTCTGTTTTATCATATATAAAATGGAGAAATAATTCCTCATAGGGTTTTGGTAAGGATTAAAAGAAATAATTTTTGTAAAATGACTTACTACATTGCCATGTAGCATAGTAAGTGCCATATGGAGAAAATGTAGTACAACAATAATTATTACTGTATGATACATGAATGTGTCAAAAGTTGCATAATAAAAAAATCTAAATAGTTCTGAGACAATCCAAGCATAGGATACTCATTTTTTAAAAAAATTAGTTAAATGGCTGTTAGATGCCTCAATATTGGGATTCATTTCCCTCTTTCCTGGTTATAGAGGATGTTATGCCCCTTCTCTTGTCTTCTGTCTTTTACCCATCACTTATCTCCTCTCTTTTATGGAAACTTTACAGGCTCGAGTGCTTCTCATTTGAAGAAACAGTTTTAACTTTCTTTGGACTCGTATTGTTCTCGGCCTGCTACCATGTCTTACACTTTTCTTTCAGAGCCACATATAAAGAGAGCAATGGACACTTGCTGCTTCAGTTTTTTCACTTGTCTTCCATATACTGCAAACAGACTTTTGATTGCTTCTTTCGTACCACACTACTGAAATTGACACTTTTACTCCAATTTGGCATTGGCAACCATTCTCTCCTTAAACCTCTTACCTCTTTTGATTTCTAGGATATCTTTATTTTCTGGTCTTTTTCTCTATCTTAAGTTCTATTATTTCTATTTATCCTGTTAGATAATTGTCTTTGCTATTTTAGGACAGCTCAAATCCATTATCTCCAAATTGTTTTCATTGTTTTCCATCAGACTTGTTTCTACCTTTTTAGTTTCTATCTTGGTTAATGGCACTACCATCCAACCAGTTGCCAAGTTGAAAATCTGGAGAGTTATCCTCCCTCTGTCCAGTCTTACACCTTTTTTTTTTTTTTTGAGTTGGAGTCTCACTCTGTCGCCCAGACTGGAGTGCAGTGTCCGCTCCCGGCCACCGCAGCCTTGACCTGCTGGGCTCCGGCAATCCTTCCGCCTCAGCCTTCCAAGTAGCTGGAATTACAGGCATGCGCTACCACACCCGGCTGAATTTTTGATTTATTGTAGAGATGAGGTCTCGCTGCCCAGGCGGGTCTCGAACCCGCGGGCTCAGGCAATCCACTCACCTCAGCCTCCCAAAGGCGTGGGATTACAGGCTGAGCCACCGAGCCCAGCTCAGTCTTCCACCTTTAATCAGTCACCAGATCCTGTTCATGTTGCCTCCCTTCCTTGCCTCCTGTCCAGCTCCTCTGCCACTGAACTGATTCAAGTTTTCATTATTCACCAATTTCCATCTGTTACTTTTTTACTATCCCTCAAATGATATTCTCTTCTTTTTAACCTCAACTTTATTTTATTTCAGACCTCATATTTTTTTTCTTCTGGATTTCTACATCAGTCTCTGAATTGATCTAATAGTTTTTAGTCTCAGTCTTTTTTCCAAAGTAACCTTTATGATACTGCTAGATTGAGCATTTGAAATGAAACACTGATCATATTACTTACTTCTTTAAAATCCTCCCCATTAAAGGGCAGTTTCTTTCATTTGTCTTTAAGTTAAGAGCCAGCTTCTTTTTAAAATTTATTTATATGTTTTTTAATTTTAAAGAAGTGGGGTACAATTCAGGGTTAGGTATAAAAATGTTCATTATGCATGTTCCCTTGTTGATAAGGTGTGCACCCCCCCCCCGAAAATTCCCACTACTGCCAATCCTGCCCCTGCTCACCCCTGGCAATTTCCCACTACTGCCAATCCTTTTCTTATAGTATTACAATAATTGTACAAGGTCCACTTATAAGTGAGAACATACGCTACTCAGTTCTTTGTTTCTGTGATTGGTCACTCAGTATTATAGATTCTAAGTCCATGCAGGTTGCTGTGAAGTTCATAATTTTGTCCTTCTTTTTGGCTGCATAATACTCCATTGTGTATACGTACCACATTTTAAAAAATCCAGTCCTCTTTCAGTGGGCAGCATGGTTGGTTCTGTGATTTTGCTGTCGTGAACAGTGCTCCAATAAACATAGGTGTGCAGGTATCTTTTACATAGAGTGATTTGAGTTCCTCGGGGTGTATTCCCAGTAGGAGGATTACAGGGTTGTATGGAAAGTTGATTTTTAGATCTTTTAGGAATTGCCAAACTGTTTTCCACAGAAGTTGTATTTGTTTACACTCCCACCAACAGTGTAGAAGTGTTCCCTTTTTGCCACATCCTCTCCAACATCTGTTGTTTTTTAAATTATTGATGATGGCCATCCTTACTGGAGTTAGGTGGTATCTCAGTGTGGTTTTCATTTACATTTCTTTGATGACTAGTGAGGCCGAGCATTTTTTCATGTATCTGTTGGCTGCTGCTTTTGAGACACTTCTTTTGAGAAGCATCTATTTTATCTTTTGCCTGCTTTGTAATGGAGCTGTTTGTTACTTTTTTTTGGCATGTTTGACCTCCTTGTAGAACCTAGATGTTAGACCGTGGTCAGATATACAGTTGGCAAATATTTTTTCCCAGTCTGTGGGCTGTCTCCCTGCTCTCTTGATGGTTTCTTTGGGTTTGCAGAAGCTTGTCAGTTTGATGAGATCCCACTTGTCTATCTTATCTCTTATGGCATGGGGATTTGGGGTTTTAATCAGGAATTGGTTGCCAGTTCCAATTTCCATAAGGGTGTCTCCTGCAGTTTTAAAGAATCTTGTAGTTTGAGGTTTTACGTTTAGGTCTTTGATCCATTTAGAGTTTTTCTTTTCTTTTTTTTTTTTGTATGGTGACAGGTAGGGGTCTTGTTTTAATCTTCTGCATGTGGTCAGCCAGTTTTCCCGGCACCATTTATTGAATAGGTCCTCCTCTCCCCAGTGGTTGATGGTGGAGGCTTAGTCGAAGATGAGTTGGTTGAGAAATTGAGGCTTTGCTTCTGGAATGTCTGTTGTTCCATTGGTCTGTATGCCTGTTCTTGTACCAATACCAGGCTGTTTTGATTATTGTAGCTTTATAATAAAGCTTTAAGTCTGGGAGTATGATACCCCCACCTTGTTTGTTTGTTTGGGTTTTTTTTTTTGCTGAGGATTGTTTTGGCTATTCGTGGTTGTTTATGTTTCCATATGAATTTCTGTATTGTTATTTCCAGGTCTGAGAAGAATGCTGCTGATAATTTAATAGGTGTTGTGTTAAATCTGTAGATTTCCTTGGGCAAGATGGACATCTTAACAATGTTGATTCTTCTAATCCATGAGTTTGGTATATTTTTTCATTTGGTTGTGTCATCTTTGATTTTTTTTTTTTTTTTTGAGCAGTGTTTTATAGTTTTCATTGTAAAGGTCTTTCACGTCTCTGGTTAGGAAAATGCCAAGTATTTCATTTTTTGTGGCTATTGTGATTGTGCCTTTTATTTGGATTTTTATTTGTTTATTGTTGGTTTATAGAAGTGTAACTGTCTTTTGCACATTTATTTTATACCCTAAGACTTTGCCAAAGTCCTTTATCAGTGAAGGGAGGTTTTTGACAGATTCTTTTGGACTCTTGAGGTATGCAATCATGTTGTCTACAGAGAGGGATAACTTGATTTCTTCTTTCCCTATTTGGATACCACTTATCTTCTTCTCTTGTCTGATTGCTCTAGCTAGGACTTCCAAAACTATGTTGAAAAGGAGGGGTGAGAGTTGGGCATCTTCTTTTTGTTCTGGTTTTCAGGGGAAATGGTTCCAATTTCTGTCAGTTTAGCAGTATACTGACTGTGGGTTTCTTGTAGATGAAGAACCAACTTCTTGAGGATGTCATATAAGGCCGTCATATAAGGCCTTGGACTCTTCCTACCTCTTTATTCATGAGATATTGCCTCTCCTTTATCCATACTATAATTTGAAGTGTTTGGTTTATCTCTGCCCTATTGTCAGTGTTACTTTGTACCTCTATTTTTTCTCATCTCTCTTCTATACATTCTAATGTGGGAACCTTTCCCCTGGGCTTTCTTTGTACCCTGTGTACACCAGGATCATAGAAGTTATCACACATCATTATAATTTATATGACTTCTCTACCAGATTATGAATTTATTGATCACAGCATGTGCAGTTTTTATTTTGTGTCTTCAGTGTCTTAACACAATGCTTTATGAAATAGTAGTTATTAAATAAATGATTAATACTTTGATATACAAATTTGGAGTACATAATTTTCCAGTGTATTTTTAAAATAACTATGAAAGTTGAGGTAGACATGTCTATATTGGATAAATCCTGAAGGAAGGAACATTATCTCGCCCTTATCAGCTAACAGCTTGAGTGCTACCATGTGTTCAGCCCTGAGTGAGACACTGCATGAATGAAATCAAAAGAAATAAGGCAGTAGGACTGATGTTATAATTTTTCTTTTCTTTGACAAAATGTTTGTTTAAATAATCAATTTTATACTCAATTCATCAAGTTTTATTTTTAGTTTAGTTTTAAGGAAACAAAATAGAAATCATTTAGTTTAGCATCTAAAATGCTAACTTTGAACTTTACTGACTATAATATGGCACTTTTCCAGTAGAATCTGTTAAAAATTTTCCTCTGGGTCAGATCTAAGTTGAGAAGAATGAGGTAACTTTAATGTGAACCCAGATTGTAATACAGTCTTTCTCTCCAGTGAGTTGCCAAAATCACAATTCCATTTGTATCTGGAATTGGGGAAGCTGAGTTTAATATGGATGTTTGCCAAGTTAGCAAATTTTGGCAAGATGATCTTATTCTCTGCGCTTAATTATATAGTTTCATTATAAAGTTTTTCACATGTTCATTTTTAGGCACTTATTATTCTCTCAAGGTGAATTCACTGGTTGCCAATCTTTCAGATATACTTTATTCTTTTGGTAGTTAATCATTTATTGTCAGGACTTCCATCTTTTTGAGAAGGCTAGCTTCCATTTTTATATCTTCTAGCTATCCAGTTGTGTCTCTTTGCTAGATTTATGGATTTGAAAGCTGTAGAGGTATGAATCTCTCAGAAAGATTGAGTTCTTGGTATATTAATTCATTCCATATTTATTGAGTCCAACTCTGACATTATCTTAGGCACTAAGATAACGCAGTGAATGAAAAAGAATTCTAGCCTTTAAGGTGTTTATAGTATCATGGGGATTGACAATAAATTACACAAGAAAACTATAACATATCAAGTACTGATAATTGCCATAAAAAAAAAAAGTAAGAGAAGAGGGATACAGAATGACAGATGTGTTTGTGATATTATCTATGGGATGGTCAAGAAAGGCCTGTCTAATAAGGTGACTTATAGTAGAGATGAAAAGGAGGTACCTTCCAAGGAGGTAAATGAGGCATGCATATTTCTAAGGAAAGAATGTTCTAGTCGGAGGAAATGGATGCAAGAGTGTGTCTGAAGTTGAAGAAACAGCAAGGATTTTTAAATGGCTGGAGCTGACTGGGAGTGCGAGAAGTAGGTGAGATCAGAGGGATAACAGGGAACCAGATTACTTAGACTCTTCATAAACCATGGTGGGACCTTTAACTTTTACTCTGAATGAGACAGGAAACCATTGATGGGTTTTGAGCAGAGAAATATGGTCTGGTGTATGATTTAAAAGCCGAAGGAATTGCCACTGGAAGCCAAGTGAACAGAGAGGAGGTTAACTTAGCTTCTGTCTATTCAACACTACCACCTTAGTTTATCCCTTCCTACATCTGGTAAGAACAATTACAATAAGACCTTTCTTTCCATCTTTAGTTTGTGTCTCTTCTTTCCTTCTTTTGCATTTATTTTCATATTCGTTTCCCCAAAGGGTAGTCTTGATTGTATCACTTTACCTAGATCCCTCTAGGTTAGTACATTTTGACCATGTTCAGGTAAGAGATGATGATGACTTGGACCAGGGTAGGACACAGAGAGGTGTTGAGATGTGGTCAGACTGTGGATATATTTTGTATTTTTTAATTGCTTAAATGTGGGGGCGGGAGTGGGGAGATAGAGGATCAGTCAAGGGTTTTTGACTTAGGTTTCTGGCTTGGATATCTGGAAGGATAAAGGTAAGACATTATGGTAAATATATCTACAGTAAAGATATTTTAATTTTTACAAAGGAGAAATCCCTGCTATATGCTGTGTATACCTCTTAAAACACATTCTACTTTAGCATCTCCCATAACTCAGAAATCTTATCTTTAGGCTGTCCTTGAGGTATTCCTGTTTTATTCTCACAGGTTGTGGTTTGGTTGGTGCTTGGTTCTATACTCTGTTTTTATTTTATTGATTGATTGATTGATTTGGAGTCTCACTCTGTCATTGAGGCTGGAGTGCAGTGGCACGCTCACGACCACCACAGCCTCAACCTGCTGGGCTTAGGCGATCCTTCTGCCTCAGCCTTCCAGGTAGCTGGAACTACAGGCGCATGTCCGTACTCTGGTTTTTTTTTTTTTTTTAGTTGGAGTCTCACTCTGTCACCCAGACTGGAGTGAGTGGCCATTCCTGGCCACTGCAGCCTCGACCTGCTGGGCTCCGGCGATCCTTCCGCCTCAGCCTTCCAAGTAGCTGGAACTACAGGCGCTCGCTAACCACGCCCGGTTAATTTTTCAATTTATTGTAGAGATGAGGTCTCACCAAGTTGCCCAGGCAGTTCTCGAACCCGCGGGCTCAGGCAATCCTCTCACCTTGGCCTCCCAAAGCGCTGGTATTACAGTCTGAGCCACCGAGCCCGGCTCATACTCTGTTTTTAAATGTAGGTTATGCTATTATCCGAATATGGTGAAGCTAACAGATCAGGAAACAACTGCCATTAAAAAGATAACTTGCTACTTACAATTTCTTTTTTCTTTTTTGAGTTGAAGTCTCACTCTGTCGCCCAGACTGGAGTGCAGTGGCTGCTCCCGGCCACCGCAGCCTCGACCTGCTGGGCTCCGGCAATCCTTCCGCCTCAGCCTTCCAAGTAGCCAGAATTACAGGCATGCGCTACCATGCCCGGCTGATTTTTAGATTTATTGTAGAGGTGAGGTCTCGCTGCCCAGCCGGGTCTCGAACCCGCGGGCTCAGGCAATCCACTCACCTCAGCCTCCCAAAGGTGCGGGATTACAGGCTGAGCCACCGAGCCCGGCACTACTTACAATTTCTAAGACAAGGGGGCACGTCACGCCACACAGGGACACACTATGCTATATAGGGCCTCATGGAGAAGCACCATCATTGGTTAGGAGGCACAAAGAGCTAGGGAAATCATGGGCAGAGACTTTATTGTAGTTTTGGTGAGAAGGAACAGGTGAGGCAGGTCGAGAAGGCTTAGGATCGGTTAGTTTGAGTTATTTCAGCATGCTTCAGGGTATAAGAGCTGTCACACTTTGGTACCTGGCTCTGGGATGATTGGAACTTAGAATCTGGCCCAGAATATAAGAGCTCTGTGAAAGCTCAGTAAAAGGGAGCTTGGAATGTAGGGTTATATAGATTGATTGGTTTTCATATGAAAGGCACTCAGAGGGTAGGAGTTTGCTATCTAAGAATTATCTAGTCCTGAGAAGGGCAGTCTCTCCTGGATCAGTGTGAGAGCATCAAGAATACAGAAAATCAAGTCAGTACAACTTCCTTATGCTTATAGAATATCTTATACACATTATATTTGCTTCGCTTCTGTCTGTTCAACACTACCACCCTAGTTTATCCCTCCCTGTGTCTGGTCAGAACAATTACCATAAGACCTTTCTTTCCGTCTTTAGTTTGTGTCTCTTCTTTTCTTCCTTTGCATTTATTTTCATATTCGTTTCCCCAAAGGGTAGTCTTGATTGTATCACTTCACCTAGATGCCTCTAGGTTAGTACATTTTGACCATGTTCTGAAGTAGTGCTTTAGGGTTTCACACATTTGATTTGAAGTTCACTTGATTATAAGAACCTGTGTGTGTGTGTGTGTGTGTGTGTGTGTGTGTGTGTGTGTGTGTGTGTGAGGAAGGAAAGTGGGTATGTAAGGCCTACAGTTTTTTATGTCCTTTTCAATTATTGTGGGTTTTAAAAAAATTCTATAGTAGGGTTCCGTGTATGATTTTATTTGAAAAATAGTTTTCTAAAATTGGTGGTAGTTGTACAACTTTGTGAATATACCAAAAACCACTGAATTGTACACGTTAAATGTATTAATTATATGGTATGTGAAATATATCTGTTACATGACTAATAAATGAAGGTGAATGGGTTTTTAAAAAATAACAAAATAACACTATTTAAGAAATAATAAGACTTTCATCTAAGCCACATCACCATTCGGGGTTGAGCAGGATGTTTTTCCAGGGGTTATGCTGGGAGATAATTTTTTTCTATATTCTTCTCAACCTTTTCATTCTGTACTCTTAGTTTACTTTATTCAACAAACTTTTTTTTATTATCTGCTTTATATTAAGCATTGTACCTGGAACTGAGGATGCTAAAGACAGTTTGGAGATAGAATCACTTCTCAAAATGCCTGAAGTTCCTAGTTTGGGAGGCTGTTTTGGGGGGTGACCAAAGAGAGGACTCCAAGAGGATTAGGTTATTGAGATCAAGAGAACTTCTCATTCACCCATAGGGTTCTATGCAATGTTTTTTTATTCCTAGTTGCTAAACTGCTTGAAAGAATATATTTTCCTTGGCCAGCCAGATGTGGAAGCTGACGCCTGTAATCTCAACATTTTGGGGGAGGCCAAGAAGGAAGGATCACTTGAGCCCAGAAGTTTGAAGTTACAGTGAGCTATGATTGTGCCATTGCACTCAGTCTGGATGACAGAGTGAGACCTTGTCTCTAAAAACAAGCAAACAAACCAATAAGCCTTATCCTTATCATTTCTACTTTATCAAAATATATACTTTATTTTAAACTTTTAATTTTTTCTTTGTATTTACCACAGATAACTTAGTTATCCAATGGCTTCATCTCAATATTCCTCTTATCCCTGCCCTCCCTAAAGCAGGGCCTTTTTTCTATAAGGAAAAAAGGACTGGATAGTAACTATTCGTATTTTAGTCTTTTCAGGTCATGTGGTCTCCGTTGCAGTTGTTCAACTCTTCCACTGTAATGTGAATGCAGCCATAGGTAGTACATAAATGAATGAGCATGGTTGTGTTCCAATAAAACTTTATTTGCCTAAACAGGCAACTGGCCAGATTTGGCATAAGGGGCCAAAGTTTTACAGATTCCTGCCCTAAAACATTTAGTTGTATTCTGCCTTTTTTGGTGGGGAGACAGGGAAGATGTTTGTCTCTTTCAATAATACTTTTTCTCTCTTTCAGTAATACTTTTTCCCTTTTCTCATTTAATGACATTGTCTTCCGTGGTCATTTTTTTTCATGTGCTTCCATCTATAGCTATTTTCTTGCTTTATATTAAGGCTTCTGTTAAGATTTTTAGGCTGCAGGTCCTCTTTCTCCACTTCTAGTTGGAAATAACTAAGGCTGAAAGCCCTATTCGTAGAATTACCTTGTCTTTGTAGTCGGGTCTGAGCCACTGTTTTCAGGGTAAGACAGTTTTCTCATGCCATCCTTTGCTGTCATAAGTCCCCAATTAGCATCCTGTGCAGACCTGTACTCCTAAAAAGTGCCCCTTAGTGTGGCATTCTCAGCTACTATGGCCATCTTTTCTTTGGTTTGTTGTCTGTTGTCAGTTACCACAAACACTTATTTTTTTTTTCTTACAGCTTTAAAATAGGGAAAAAAGCAAATTTCCTATCCCCTTCCATACTGCCTGAAATTTTACCAAATGAATTTATTTGGATTTGTAAGCCAAACACACTTAGGCAACTTAAGCATAGGAAGAGAGTTGTTATTCATTCTTGCCTTATTATGGAATTCCTTAATTAATTTGTCTTTCTGTTATTGAACTGAGATACACCCAGCATTGGTAGTTTTGATAGATGGGAAAGAGGGGAGAAAGACTAGGAAGAAGAGAGAAATATGACACCTGGGACCTTTTCTGGGAAGGTAGCCAGCAGGGAGAGCTGGGGTTTGGAGGCGTGCAGAGGTGAGGCTGGGAGAGCAAAAAGGGAAGTGAGAAAGTGCACAAGACAAAAGTCAATTTGAAAATCTGCCTGTTTTCCAGATTTTGCCCTTTTCTGCTTTTCTTGATCTTCACCTGTAATGATGAAGGTGTGTGTGTATGTATGTGTAAGTGTGTTGAGGTAGAGAAGGGGACAGAGGAAGTGAGATAAAGGAAACCAGAGAGAATTTGTCAGTAACCCTCTAGCGGAAGTAAGACCCACACAGTTTAGAACTTCTTTAAAGATACACTGTTAACTACTGACAAAACCAAGATAATTTAGCTAGGTTTCCTTCATGTCTTGTTTTCCTGTTGTGTTACATATAAGAAGTAACTGCTGATTTAGAGTCTTAACAGTCTTCTTAGGAGATTTTGATTCCTATTTCCTGTCTTTCCATCTTTTTTGCTTCCCTGGGCTTAAAATTCAACTGGTATCCATCCTTAGGTCTTTTTTTTTCCTTAAAGTAAACAACAACAACAACAACAACAACTTTTCTATAGAATTAAATTCTTTTTCTCCCTAGTTGTGGGGTACTTGTGAGGATTTGCTATATAAGTAAATTGTGTTCAGGTGAGGCGTGGGCTTCTAGTGAGCCCTCTCTCCTAGAAGTGGATGTGGGACCCAGTGGGTGGTTGTGTGCTCCTTATCACCCCTCCCCCCATTAGCAGAACCCAGCATCAGTTGTTCTTGCCTTCCAAGCAGCCAGCAAACATATGGAAAAAATGCTCACTTACCTTATTTTTTCTTCTGTTTTCCATACAGTCCGTTTCTTCAGGGATTCATTTTCTTCCTCTGTCTAGCCAAGATTATTCCATCACTTGAACCACTTTCTCTTAACTCCTTTTCCCCCTCTTTTTTTGCTTCACCCTCCTAGCAGTGTACCAACTCTAAACCAATTCCACAGTAAACTTATAGTGGCTATAATTTATTAAGTGCCTGCTATGTGACAGATTCTATGATAAACAGTTTTAAATATATTATGGTAATCTTCACAACAACTCTAAACAGGGTTGTTATTATTATGTAACTATCATTATCATTGTAACTCAAGGTAACTAGCCCAAGACACAGCTACAATGATAGATCTAGGTGCTCACTCAGTCATATTTAACAGCAAGGATTTTACCTTTCCCATTATACCAGATTCTTCCTAACCAGGCTGCTAAACTTCAATTATGTAATCATGCAGACTGATGCCACCAAAAGTTTGATCTCTAATCTAAAAATGTCAGTTCTTTCACATATTTCTCCACCACCCTGGCCCCCTATTCTCTTCTGAGTCTATTGCAAAATCCCTTTGTCCCAACTTACAGCTTCTCAGTCTTGACTGACTTGTTTTCTAGCTCAGAGAAAAACCGGAGACTGTTAGTTGTTCACTGTTTCTGCCCCCATCTAGGTTAATGTATTAGTCTGCTTATGCTGCTATAACAAAATACCAGAGACGGGATAACTTAAACAACAAAAGTTTATTTTCGTATGGTTCTAGAATCTGAACTTCCAAGGTCAGGGTATTGGCAGGTCTGGTTTCTTTTGAGATCTCTTTCCTTGTCTTGCAGATGACTTACCTTCTTGCTGTGTCCTCCCATGGCCTTAGGTTGTATGTTTGCATCCTAAAATCTCTTCCTATAAAGACCCAACCTGAATTAGAGCCCCACCCTTATGTCCACATTAACCTCCTTAAGGCCCAGTCTGCCAATATAGTAACATTGGAGGTTAGGGCTTCAACATATGAAATTAAGAGGGGCACAATTCAGTCCATGCAGCCAATATATATGTATATATACTTTTTATTTCTTCCTTCCCCCCTTTTTTGTTTTACTCTCTTTTGCTTCCTTTATTCTTACCCTTAATTTTTCTTCCCTTATTTCTTCATTGTTTGTTTCTTCCTTCACAACATCCTTCTTGTAGAGCAGGGGTCCCCAATCCCTGGACCACTGACTGTTACTGGTCCGTGGCCTGGTAGGAACCAGGCTGCATAGCAGGAAGTGAGTGGTGGGCGGCAGGTGAGCAACGCAAGTGAAGCAAGCTCTGTTTTCAGATTAGCAGGAGAATTCGATTCTCATAGGAGCATGAACCCTGTTGTGAACTGAACATGCAGGGAATCTAGGTCACATGCTACTTGTGAGAATCTAATGTCACTGCTGATCTGCACAATAAATGTAATGCACTTTAATCATCTTGAAACCACTCACCTATCCCCCTACCACTGTCCATTAATAACTGTCTTCCGTAAAACTGATCCCTGATGCCAAAAAGATTGGGGACTACTGATGTAGAAGAAGAGGGCTCTTCTTATCTTGCCAAGTCTAATCTCTTAATTTGTATTCTGTATCCCATTCTTCTTTTTCCATGTTTTACTGTATCATATGTTCACTCTCCTCACTTGTTTTTTCCAATTTCTTCTACAGTCGTTCCCTATTACCAGTATACAAATATAGTACTATTCAATCATTACTGTTACTACCATTGTATTATATATTATTATATCTTAATATTATCTTGGTATTATAAAAGAAATCACAATCTAAATTCTATAGAAGTAATCTTTCTGATTTTAAAAAGGGAAGCTGCAGGTTTTTACAATTTCAGAGCCATTTCTGTTTCTTTAGTTTGACAGAATATTACTACTCTCTAATGTTAGGAGTATATTAAAACTATTATAATAATGATTAATATAACAAAATAGTAAAACAGTTCATTTCTATCTCCTTTTGTGATACAGAGGTACATAAAGTATTTTAAATGTAGCGGTTGTAGGAAATTCTCTGCCATGTAACAGAAACTTATGTATTAATATACTACTTCTTGAACTAGGTCTTTAATAATTGGATTTTTTTGCATTTACCATGAACTTACCTTGAATTTATCATGACAGGCTGTCATTGCAGTACTTTGCTGTACCAAACTCCAATTGTGCTGTAACATTAAAGTTTGTTTCTTTTTAATTGCTTTGGGAAACTATGTATTCGAATAATGTTCTAGGAAGTTTACATACAATCATTAGATGACAATATAATGTATATCTTTATAACTATTTAAAAGCCATAACTAGTCCTATTTATTATTTAGTTTTTGTATTCAGTGACTAACAGAATCAGAAAAATTAAACAAAAAAGTTCCTTTTTTTGTATATAGAATTTTTTGTTTGACAATTTTGTTTTTCAGCTGCAGGTTTACTTTATCTGTATGAAGAAATTTTTTCTCTTAAGTGTGTACAGTCTGTATCAACTGGTCGTATTAAGCTTCATACATAAACAATTGCCACTGATTTTGGGACTAGCTGTTTAGATATATTACTCTATTCAGGGTTATAATGTTTAAAAAAAAAAAGCACAAAACAATCTAAGCTGCCACCTGAAGAACCTTGAGTCCACTCCATTGTTGGGTGGAGAGAGTATCCTTCACATTGAATTAATATTATGCATTATATTAACAGGCTCAAGAAAAAATAAAACCACATTGGCCGGGCACAGTGGCTCACTCCTGTAATCCCAGCACTTTGGGAGGCCTAGGTAAGAGGATTGCCTGAGTCCACGGGTTGAGACCAGCCTGGGCAACTTGGCGAGACCTCATCTCTACAATAAATCAAAAAATTAGCCAGGTGTGATGATGTGTGCCTGTATTTCCAGCTACTTGGAAGGCTGAGGCAGAAGGATCACCTGATCCCTGCAGGTCGAGACTGCAGTGGCCATGAGCATACCACTGCTCTGCAGCCTGGGCAACAGAGTGAGACTTCAACTCAGAAAAAAAAAAAAGAAAAAGTAAAAGAAAAAACCCCATATAATTCAGAAAAAAACATTTGACAGAAGTAAAAGAAAAATCCCCATATAATTCAGAAAAAAGCATTTGACAAAATTCAGCACCCATTTATGGTGTTGAATAATCTCAGACTAATAAGAGTAAAGATAACTTTCTCGGTATGATGAAGAATATCTACAAAAGCCCTTCAGCTAACATTATAATTAAAGGTAGAAGGCCGAATGTTTTCCCCCTACTAATGGGACAAGAGCAATGTTCAGTCTCATCACTGTTATTGATCACAGTGCTGGGAGTTCTTGTTGGTTCAAAAAGGCAAGAAGTCAAAGGAAAAGGCATACAGATTGGAAACAAAGAAATAAAACGGTTTCTCTTGCAGATGATATTATTTTCTACATAGAAAATACTAAGGAATCTACCAAAAAAAAATCTGTAAAAACTCAAACTAATGAGCGAGTTCAGCAAGGTTGTGTAAAAATTGATTGTACTTCTGTTATATACATTAGCAGTGAATATATGAACATTAGAGTTCAAAATATAATTCTACTTACAATCACTTAATATTTTATGTGTAGAATCTTCACTACTCTTTTTGCCTTTTTTTGTTTTTGCCAGTTTTGCTAGAGGTTTTTCAGTTTATTTTTTAAAATAGCTCTTTGTTTCATTGACTTTTTTACTTTTTTTTTTTTTTTTTTTGAGTTGGAGTCTCACTCTGTTGCCCAGGCTAGAGTACACTGGCACGCTCCTTGCTGCCGCAGCCTCTACCTGCTGGGCTCAGGCGATTCTTCTGCCTCAGCCTTCCAAGTAGCACACTACCACACCTGGCTACTTTTTTATTTATTGTAGAGATGAGGTGTCGTCAAGTTGCGGGTGGGTCTTGAACCCGCAGGCTCAGGCAGTCCACTCACCTAGACCTCCCAAAGTGCTAGGATTTCAGGCTGAGCCACCGAGCCCGGCCTACTGTTGTTTTTCTGTTTTAAATTTTATTGATTTTCTTTATTATTTTCTTTCTTCTGCTTGCCTTGCATTTATTTTGTTCTTTTTTTTCTAGGTTCTTCAGGTAGGAGCATAGATGATTGATTTAGTTTAACTTAGTGAATTTAAAAAATTTAGTTTAGTGTATTTAAAATTTTTTTTTCCTTAAGACTTTCTCTTTGACCTGTGGATTGTTTGAAAATGTGTTGTTTAATTTCTAAGTGTTTGGTATTTCTGTTATCTTTCTGTTTCTAGTTTGATTTCGTTGTATTTGGAGATTCTATCCTGTTCAATTCCTTTAAATTTGTTGATGTATATTTATGTCCCAGGATATTTTCTTTCTTGATATATGTTCCATGACCACTTTAAAAGAATGTATACTCTGCTATTATTGAGTGGACTGTTATATAAATGTCAGTTAGATTTTGTGTTCATGGTGGTGTTCATTTCTTCTGTATCCTTGCTGATTTTCTGTCTAGTTGTTGTATCACTTGTGAGAGTCTCTAATTACAATTGTGAATTCATCTTTTTCTCCTTGCAAGTTTTATTTTTTGCTTTGTATATTTTGTAGCTTGTTGTTTGGTGCTTACACATTTAGTATTGTTATGTCTTCTTGGTGGATTATGTCCCATCATTACATAGTGTCCTTCTCTGTCCCTGGTAATTTGTTTTCCTGAAATCTACTTTATCTCATATTAATATAGCCACTTCTGCTTTTCTTTGATTAATGCTTGCATAATACAGAGGGTGTCAAGAAAATGTATACACATTTTAAGTGTGACATTCATTCAAAAGATGACGTTAATCAAATGAATGCTAATAACATCATCATACAACTGGCAGAACAAAAAATGGCAGAAGCATGGTTGAGCGAATGTCATACTTCACATTGCTACTGTAATTTAATTCAACTTCAAAAAGTAATACACACATAACATCTCTTAAAGTGTGTATTCTTTTTTTTCTGGCACTTCCATCTATCTTTTTTTACTGCTTTACTTTCAATATGCCTGTATTGTTATAGTTGAAGGAAGTTTCTCTCTTTTTTTTTTTGTCTTTTTTCAAGCTTTATTTTTAAAATTTTTAAATTTTATTTTATTATAGAGATGTGGGGTACAAGTGAGGATTAACTGTATAAGAAGACTGCCTGCAGGTGAAGTTTGGGCTTCTAATTGGTCCCTGGTCACATGGCTCTTTCTCTCCCTTCCTCCCTTCCTCCCTCTCCCTTCTCTCTTCTAGCAGTGCCAAGCGACTATTGTTCAGAGCCCACTTATGAGTGACAACATGCAGTATTCGGTTCTTTGTTTCAAGGATAGATCACTTAGTATGATGATCTACAGCTCCAACCAATTTGCTGCTAAGTCCATGATTTTGTTCTTTATGGCTACCTAATTCTTCATTGTGTATATATACCACATTTTCTTTATCCAGTCCACTTTTGATGGATAGTGGAGTTGGTTTCATGTTTTTGTTATTGTGAATAGTGTGGCAGTAAACATGCATGTGTAGGTATCCTTGTTTTAGAACTGTTTATGTTCCTCTGGGTATATTCCTTGGAGATGGATTGTTGGATTGTATGGAAGGCCAATTTTTAGTTCATTTTAGGAATGGCCACATTGCTTTCCATAGAGGTTGCACTAGCGTGCACACCCACTACCAGTGTTAGAAATGTTCTCTTTTCTCTGCACCTGCACCATCAGATGTTTTTTTACTGGTGGTATTTCATTGTAGTTTTGATTTGCATTTCTCTGATGATTAGTGAGGGTGAGCATTTTTAATGTATCTTTTGGCTCCTTGTGTGACTTCTTTTGAGAAGTGCCTGTCATGTCCTTTGCCCACTTTTTTTTTTTTTTAGATTGGAAAATACAGTTTATTTAAGGAACTCAGTTGAAGAGAGAGAGAGGAGATTCACCTCCCTGAGGCAGGGGAGGGGGGTCAGAGCCCCACTTTTTAATGAGGTTGTTTGTTTTTTTCCTTTCACTTCATTGAGTTCCTTATAGATCCTTTGTCACGTGCATAATTTGCAAATTTTTTTTTCCATTCTGTGGGTTGTCTCTTTACTCTCTTGATGGTTTCCTTTACTGTGCAAAAGCTTTTCAGTTTGATGAGATCCCACTGTGTCTATCTTAGCTTTTATGGCATTCACTTTTGGGGACTTAGTCAAGAATTTTTTGCCTACTCCAGTGTGCATAAGGGTGTTTCCTTTGTTTTCTTCTAGGAATCTTATAGTTGGAGGTTTTATTAGGTCTTTGATTCATTTAGAGTTGGTTTTTGTATATGATGTTAGGTAGGGGTCCAGTTTCATTATTCTGCATTTGGTCAGTCAGTTTTCCCAGCACCATTTGCTAAATATAGTGTCCTTTCCCCAGTGATTGTTATTGGTAGCTTTGTCAAAGATGAGTTTGTTGAGATACCATGTTTTTGCTTCCGGAATCTCTGTCCTGTTTCATTGATTTATGTGCCTATTCTTGTACCAATACCAGGCTGTTTTGGTTACTGTGGCCTTGTAATAAAGTTTAAAGTTTCGAAGTGTGATACCTCCTGGTTTGTTTCTTTTGCTGAGGATTATTTTGACTGTTCGTGCTTTCTTTCTTTTTTTTTTTTTAATGAATTTCCAGGTCTGAGAAAAACGATGTTGGTAATTTGGTCGGTATTGCATTGAATCTGTAAATTATCTTGGGTAGGATGAACATCTTGACAGTATTGAGTCTTCCAAACCATGAGCATGGGATGTTTTTCCATTTTTTGTGTCATCCTTGATTTCTTTGAGCAGTGTTTTGTAGGTCTCGTTGTAAAGATCTTTCACTTCTCTGGTTAGGTGGATGCCAAGGTATTTCTTTTTTGTGTGTATATGTGGCTATTGTGAATGGGATTGTGCTTTTCATTTGTTTCTCTGCCTGCTTGTTGCTGGTGTATAGAAATGCAACTGTCTTTTACATGTTGATTTTGTATTCCAAGACTTGATCGAAGTCATTTATCTGTTGACAGACTCCCTAGGGTTTTCAAGATATGAATCATATCATCTGCAAAGAGGAATTACTTAACTTGCTTTTTTCCTACTTGTATACCCCAATTTTCTTTTCTTGCCTGATTGCTCTGACTAAGAAAGACTTCAGCACTATTTTGAACAGGAAGGGTGAGAGTGGTCATGCGTTTGTTGTTTCTGTTCTGAGAGGGAATGCTTCTAATTTTTGCCTATTGAGAATTCTGTTTCATTTTTTCTCTATAGGTAAGGTGTCATCTTTCTTGTTTGCTTTCAAGACTTTGTTTTTAGTTTTCAGAGATTTAATTATGATGTTAAATAGGAAAAGGGTCCAGTTTTCAACAAAAAAGTACTTATCTTGATTTCTTTAGGTTTATCCTGTTGGGGTTTGTTCAGTTTCTTGAATATGTAGGAGGTTTATGTCTCTTGGCAAATTAAGGATGTTTTCAGCCATTATATTTTCAAATACTTTTTTAGCCTCATTCTCTCCTTACAGAACTCCAAAGACATGAATGTTAAATCTTTTGTTTTGTTTCACAAATCTCTGAGGCCGTGTTCATTATTTTTTCCCCAGTGTTCATTATTTTTTCCCCAGTTTGTTTTCTCTGTGTTGTTCATGTATATATACACATATATTGTTGTATCTTTTCAGTTCATGGATTTTTTTCAGAATGAAGGAATATTTATTGTTTTGGTTATTGTACTTGTCCATTCTACAGTTTCCATTTAGTTCTTGTTTATTCTGTTTCTTTGCTGGTGCTTTCTATTTTTTATACTTGTTTCAGTCACTTCCATAACTCTTCATTGAAGCATTTTTTTATGACTGCTTTAAAATATTGTCAGATAATTCTGACATCTCTATTTTTTTGGTGTTAACTTCTAGAGATAATTTTTCTTTTTTCTTTTTTTTAAGTCAGATTGCAGTCTTTCTAGTTCTTGGTATGATAAGTACTTTTTGTTGAAAACTGGACCCTTTTCCTATTATGTTCTGAGATTCTTATTTAAACCTTTCATCGTAGCTTGACTTTTAATGATGTCACTTCAGCAGGGAAACCATGCTGCTCTTTTCTTGGTCTTTTGGCTAATGAGAGGGTTTTCTTGTTTGTATCTCTTGACTTCTCCAGCCCCAAGTCCTGTAATATATATATGAGACATAAGAAAATCCAGTGACTTTTCTTGGGCTCCAAGGTCCCTAGCTGTTCTGCCTTCTCTCCATCTTTTAGATCTTTTTGCATTTTCAATTACTTTTTTGTTCTTCATATGTCTTTTGTTGTTAATTTTGGTTTACTTAGTTACATTGATTATTATTAAACTATATTATTAGTTTTTTGTTAAATTGGTTTGTACTGGGCATTATGTTATTATTGGATCAGAGCCTCATTTATTTCATCACACTCTTGATATCTTAGGACTAGTTTATTGTCTTACGTTAATTTAATCACGGGAGCTTTATACCTTTGCTTGTTAGTTTTAACCCAGTTCTTTGTATTAATTTGGGTTCATAGGACTTTGTGTAAACATCTGCCTAAGTTTTGCAATCTCTACTAGATATGACTGGAGGTTAAGTGATATGTTCCTCATAATGAGTATTACCTTTTTACATCTTGAAGTAGTTTGATTACTTGATTAACTATCACGGATTCTGTAACAACTCAGTCTTTGCACTTTGGTGATAAGTTGGACATCATTTCTTTAATCAAGATGATTTTATGCCAATTGATAATTTTGAGAATGCTGTCTCAATTATAGGTACTCTGATGTGTAACTGGGGCCTTTGCCCAGAGATTATGCTTTAATGGACCCCTGGTCTGGCCCTTCTCTGGCCATACCACATCCCTGTGCCAGAACCTGTGGCTTTCCCTCTTACATCATGCTCTGCATACCTAGGATCCCAGTATTTCTTGCCTAAATGGCCCTAAGATTGTGCAGGTATCTTCCCTGGTATTGTCCACATTAGTGTAGGCTGTACCAGGCTAGTGGTAGATAGGATATAGCTACTGGAAGGCTGGCATATGATGGTGGGGACATTGGGATAGAGCTGAGAGACATGTGTGCTAGAATATTCTAGGTATCAGAGGTGAGAATAGAAAGTAGTTATGACGTAGACTTTGGATCTCTTCTTGCCCTGGACCCCATGTAGTAACAATGAGCCTGATAATAGGTATGGATGCTTTTGATTTAATTTGGATTGACTTGAATTATTTTTGCATTTTAGTAAAATAAAACTAGTCAATACTGCTTTTGCATATAGTATTCTGATCTTTTAATAGTATTTTATAGTCTTGAACTTCTTGTCCTGGGAACTGTTTCACCAGATGATATGAAAACTGCTAATGACTAGGATTATTTCCCTAATATATGGTCAAATTATAGTGATATTTCCTGAATCTTTTGTTTAGAATTTCCTTTTTTTTTTTTTTTTCCATTTTTTAATCATATTGTTTCTATTTGGAAACATTTTGGTACATTCCAGATAGTTTCTTTGGAGGGGAAAGATTCCTCTTTTTGCCTTTTAAAGCTCAGATATAGTTTTCTCTTTTATTCCTAAAATAACTTATTAGGAAAAGTTTTCTTTAAGATTTTCGACTTCATCATGCTTCTGATATTATTTTGATGCATGCAGTTAGACAATTAATTCAAGCCAACTAATTCATCAGTCTTATGTTTCCACCTATTTTATTGATATGTTTGTATTATCTTCCTATTGTCCCTGAATTTTTAGTTGTTGCTATTCCAGTATTTTTTTTTTTTGAGTTGGAGTCTCACTCTGTCACCCAGGCTGGAGTGCCACGGCCCACTTACGGTCACCCCAGTGTTGACCTGCTGGCCTCCGGCAATCCTTCTGCTTCAGCTTTCTAAGTAACTGGAGCTACAGGCACATGCAACCATGCCTGGCTAATTTTTTATTTTATTGTAGAGACGAGGTCTCATCAGGTTGCCTGGGCTGGTCTTGAATCCGCAGGCTCAGGCAATCCACTTGCCTTGGCCTCCCAAAGTGCTGGGATTACAGACTGAGCCACCGAGTCTAACCCCCAGTGTTCTTTCTATGTAGTCTTATGTTTTGTTTTGTTTTTTGTAATGTGTAAATATTTATGATCGATTATTTATATTAAAACTAATGCAGAGTATATATTGTATCATATTCCAGGTGAGATACTTTATTTAAATAGCTGAGATAAAAATTTCATGGTTTAAATAGCAGCCAGATAATATTCCTTTTTTGAGGATATTATAATGTTAAAATGCCTAGTATTACTCTAAAATTAAGCACTAAAATGTTTTATCTCTAACTTATTTAACATTTTAAAATACTGTTGGTTTCAATTCACAAATCTTAATAAAGCTTTGTTCTCATTACATTATTCTGAAGTATGTAATTTACTGTGCATTGTTATTAACAGGGCTATCTTTGTCAGTATGAAAATTTAGGTCCTCATCTTGGGCAACTTGGCGAGACCTCATCTCTAAAATAAATTTAAAAATTAGCCACGCACGGTGACACATGCCTGTAGTTCCAGCTACTTGGAAGGCTGAGGTGGAAGGGATCGCCTGAACCCAGGAGGTTGAGGCTTCAGTGGCCATGAGTGTGCCACTGCACTCCAGCCTGGGCGACAGAGTGAGATTCTGACTCCAAAAAAAAAAAAAAAAGAGAAAAGAAATATATGTTGAAGACAGGGAAAAAAAGATATTGTGAAGGTACATTTTTCATCGTCCTTGCTTTGTCACAGAAAAGCTTCTTACAATAGCACATCAAGATTGAAGAGCTTCTCAATTTCTTTTACTATAGTTTTTAATGTTATAATTTACTGTGCCCTAAGCTGCCTAAAACACTAATAAAGATTTGGCATATTTAGAACATATACCACTTACTTTCCAAGGAATTATTTTAGTTTCATATTAATCTCTAATCCAGTTTACATTTGGATTCTCGTGCACCCTGCTATTTTCTTGTAATAAAAGCTTTTAGGAAACTGCTATAAATCATATTATTTTGGGGGGAAAAAAAGAAAATTTAGGTCCTCAGTGAGCATAATGCTTGCAGGAAGGTTAGTTGGCTGTTCACACAAGATCACAGAGAGTAGCATTTATCATTCAAGCCTGATCTACCAGTACAATAAATAGGCATAATCTCACAGGGTAGACTTAAATTAACCAAGTTTATTGGTATACAAACCAAAATCCCAATTATTACTTTAAAAACAGATATTTGCTGGACACAGTAGCTCGCGCCTGTATTCCCAGCACTTTGGGAGGCGAGAGGATTATCTGAGTCCAGGGGTTCGAGACCAGCTTGGGCAACTTGGTGAGACCTTGTCTCTACAATTAAAAAAAAAAAAAATAGCCTGGTGTGGTGGTACATGCTTGTGTATTCCCAGCTACTTGGAAGGCTGAAGCTGAAGGATCACCTGAGCCCAGCTGGTCAAGGCTATGGTGGCTGTGAGAGTGCTACTGCACTCCAACTTGGGTGACAGAGTGAGATTCCTACTAAAAAAAAAAAAAAAAAAAAAAAATATATATATATATATATATATATATATTTTACCCTCAAGCAAACATTTGTTAATAATATTCTCTTCTGAAGTCAGTTTTACATCATCATCCAAATTTTGGACAGAAGACTGCCAGGTGAATATGGTTACTAGAATAAGGTGGATGATCATATTGACTACTGTTATCAAGCTGTGCTATCCATGTCTACTTATGAGTTTACCTATTTAAAGGACAGGGTATGTTTTCAGTGGTCCAGGGCATCTTCTTCTTGGACAGAACTAGAGACACACTACCAATTTCATATCTAGATGCCCTTTTTATGTCTTGTATACCATCTCCCTTCATTATTTTTTCAGGCTTAAGAAAGTTCATTTACTTAGAAAAAAATAAAGCATATAATAAATTTTATCTATGTTAGCATTTCAAATAAATAGAAAAGTATCCAAACATAACTAAAGATTAGAAGGGCACATTGTAAAATGAAACAAGTTTGTGGTACTGTTATTGATGAACATATATCAAATGGGAGAAAATTCTCTTGTTAGTTTCTGTAATTTACATTTACTATAGAGTAGTGGTTTTCAGACTTTTTGACCTGAGCATTCCACTTCACTCTTAAAAATTGGGGACCTAAGAGCTTTTGTTTATGTGGATTTAAGTAATAGTACCACATTGAAAATTAAAACTGAACATGTTTAAAAATATGTATTTGTTAATTCATTTAAAATAATTCTGTTACATGTTAACATCAATGTTTTTTATGAAAAAATATTATTTTTTTTAAAAAAAGGTAATGAGTGGATAGCTTCACAGAAGAAAACAGTAGAGTTTTCTTTTTGTTCATTGGTACTGAAGCGCACGTTATTTTGATTGAAGTGTATGGAAAAAAAGTCTGACCTAACACAGATTGCTTGTGTTGTTGGGCAAGAGAGAGGAGTATTCAAATAATTTTTTTCTCATAATTTTGAATAATCTTCATTGATACTACACCAGAACTCAATAGTGGTAGTTTTCAAAGGTTAATTTCAGTATTAAAATCTGAAACCATAGGGTGAGTTTTTCTGTTTTTTTACTTTAAAATTACTTTTCTCTCTTATAACTTGAACAGTTCTTTATTCATGTGTGGTGAGGTAACATCAAGTGTTCGTTGTTTGGAAAATATCAATTCACTGGGTTATGGAGATAATTCAAATTTTGACATACTGTATAGTACCAAAAAAGTAGATCGAAGCTTTTGAGAATTTGACTTTTCACTTGAAAGCTTGAATTTTATCATTGATAGCAAAAGCCATCTGTGTTTTCTTGATGTGATAAGCCCATTTGATTTATTTTTGAGAAAATGTCTGCCAACTACCCAAATCTGAATAATGAAAGTTTGTCTATCAGTTTTTCTTTCAAATAAAGAAAGATATTTCACAAAAAAAGCTGTGATTCAGCTTACAACTTAATCACAGGTGATTTTCCTCGAGACAACTATTGTACTTTGGTATACAGCAGATGTAGTTATGCATACTTCATTACATTTCATTACAAAATGCTAAAAAAGACATGTACTCAAATATCAAGATTTGATAAAGTGGGTATTTTTAAATCAAAGATATTCGTAATCAAAAGTGACTTTTTAAAATTTTTGTTTTTATTGTGAATGCATGGCAGTGAAGAGTTCAGTGATTACAGTTTGGTTCCACTGCCTTGATCTTGGTGCCAGGGTAGTGATACTTTTACCTGTCATTGCTTTTGTACCTTTAGTGCAAATGTTAGTTGAGAAGAAAAAAAAAAAAAGAATGTCCTAGTGTTTTTATGGGGGGGGAGAAAAAAAGGTTTGACTTGTTGGATCCCCAAAAGGACCCTGTGAAAGGTCCATGAAGTATACTGTGAGAATCACAACTGTAGAGAAAAGCTTTAGAGAAACATTCTTCACCTTTGTCTAAAAAGTACTTGTCATATGAACTTGCACTTTTTTTTTTTTTTTTGAGTTGGAGTCTCACTCTGTTGCCCAGACTGGAATGCAGTGGCCGTTCCCGGCCACCGCAGCCTCGACCTGCTGGGTTCTGGCGATCCTTCCACCTCAGCCTTCCAAGTGGCTGGAACTACAGGCGTGTGCTACTACACCCGACTAATTTTTGATTTATTGTAGAGATGAGGTCTCGCCAAGTTGCCCAGGCAGGTCTCGAACCCGTGGGCTCAGACATTCCACTCACCTTAGCCTCCCAAGGCGCAGGATTACAGGCTGAGCCACCAAGCCTGGCTCGAACTTGCACATCAATTTCACTATTTTGCTATATTTGAAAATAATGATAATACATTTGAGTACCACTTATCCAATGGTTTCTGTTTCAACACCTACTGGGTGTTGTGCAGTTCAATTCTGCTGCTAACTATCTGGAGTTGACTCAGACCCTACAAGTTCAAGGGCCTGATCCCATCCCCAACATGATCGCCTTTACTTCAGATGCCAGCTATACTTCAGGGGTCCCTAGATTACCCATACTGACTGGCTATAAATTTTTGACCCACTAGGGTTTGATAATTTGTTAGACTGACAGAACTCAGGCAAGAACAGTTACAATTATAGTTTTATTATAAAGCATACTAGTCATGGGATCAGCCAAATGAAAATACTCATACAGTAATCTAGAAGGGAACACAGACTCTCTGGGACTTCCAAGGCCAGTCTCTGAAGAGTACACATCCCTGTAATGATTCATAGGATACAGGTGACCAAGCAAAGCTGGAAACAATGTAGTTGTCACTCTGTCAGTCTAAATCAGTGTAATTGTAACACTGGATAGAAATTTGAATGATTAACTTCATTGCTTTGATTATATAACTGCATGCCATAAAGCTCCGAGGAGTGAATTCTTTACCAACCTGCTGCCATTGATGCCTCCTGTAACTTTGAATAAGCCAATGTTTTTCCCTCCTTTACCTTCAGGTGTCTTCTTTGCAATAGGTAAACATTATGCACAAGCCCTCTCATTTGGGGTTACTATGTGACAATTGGTGCAGCTGGCTGGGTACTCCAGAGAGCCCCCCATTGAAGTGGTCATGGGAGAGACATGAGGGGAGGAATGTTGCTGGGGGAAATACCAGGGTTGGCCACTGGTTCAATGTGGTTTGAAGTTGCCAGCTTGATAGGTAACTGGGGTCCACCATGTTAGTAAGGAGATACCCTGAAAACGTCAGCCGGACTGCTGAAATTATTGTAAACTGTTAATAAGAAAGGACACTTTCAGAAGAAAAAGGACAGCCATGCAGTCACGGCAGCTACGGAATAGCCTCTGTGCTCTCCAAGGGTACTAAGCAGGAGATAGCCAAAGAGCTAGCCACTAGGAACCGGGTGCAGAATGTGAATTTTGCAGGGGACACTCCTATTCAGACAATAGAAGACACTGTCTTGCCTTCGATTCATTTCAGTGTTATCCAGGGCATTTAGAATGAGTTTAGATTCTAAAGTGCAAGATTAAACTATGGAAAGTTCTGAAGTTGAGATATGAAGAGTGATACTATTTGAATTTTATGTTAGAATATTGGTTCACAATGTTGGTTGCACATTAGAATTGCTTGGGAGACGTAATACTGTGCCTGGGCTGGACTCTGTGCCTCAGCCTGTAATCCCAGTATTTTGGGAGGCTGAGGCGAGTGGATTGCCTGTGCCTGTGGGTTCAAGACCAGCCAGGGCAACTTGGTGAGACCTCCTCTCTACAATAAATCAAAAAAAATTAGCCAGGCATGGTAGCATGCGCCTGTAGTTCTGGCCACTTGGAAGACTGAGGCGGAAGAATTGCCAGAGCCCAGCAGGTTGACGCAGGGGTGGCCCTGAGCATGCCACTGCATTCCAGCCTGGGCGACAGAGTGAGACTCCAACTCAACACCCCCCCCTACAAAAAAAAGAAAAGAATAAAAAAGAAGATATTGTACCTGGCCCTCACCCCAGATCAATTAAGTCAGAATCTTTTATAGATGGAACTAAGTTCTGAACTTCTTTTGATATGACCCAGTTGTTTTGAGTGATTTCTTTCTCTATGGGCAATAAGACTCACCTTGTAATTTTTTGCCTGTGTACACCTGAAATAAGTCCGTTTTCCTCATGACCCCAAGATATTTCAGACTTCACACCTTTGAGCATGCTGGTGTCTTTTCTGTCCTTCACTAACTCACTCATTCTTTAGGACTCAGCTGAAAATCTCATATTTACCTTAAACACTCATTTGAAGTGAGTCATTTTATATTACCCATTGCTGATATCTATGTGAGCATGTACACTGTTTTATTGAAATGATCCGATATACATTTCCTTATCCCATTAGAATCTAATTTTTTTTTAAGAAATTCTTATATTGCAGATATGGATACATTTGATATATTGTATAAAGTTAGTTGAACTGATCATAGGGCTTCTAATTTGGGGGATCTGAAAGAGTGGAATTTACGATAAAATTCCTTAAGTGTTGGCTCTTGTTCACTTTTTATTTTCTCTATGGCCATGTTTTATAAATATTGTTGAATTGTGTTAAGGGATATTATATTTCAGTCTTGAAAGAAGGTTAGGACTTAAGTGGAAGCAATTGAGAGTAGTATTGGGATTTAAATTGTGCATGCGTGAGAGGTGGTTGTAGGATCAGACTAAAATAGGTGACACCGTAAGGGCCTTTACAATCACAAATACAATTTTTTTTTTTTTTTTTAATTGGAGTCTCACTCTGTCGCCCAGCCAGACTGGAGTGCAGTGGCCACTCCCGGCCACCGCAGCCTCGAGCTCCTGGACTCCGGCTATCCTTCCGCCTCAGCCTTCCGAGTAGCCAGAATTACAGGCGTGCGCTACCACGCCCGGCTGATTTTTTGATTTATTGTAGAGATGAGGTCTCGCTGCCCAGGCGGGTCTCGAACCTGCGGGCTCAGGCAATCCACTCACCTCAGCCTCCCAAAGGTGCGGGATTACAGGCTGAGCCACTGAGCCCAGCTCACAAATACAATTTTAAAAGTTTAAAAAATTGAAAGCTATTACAGTAAAAAAAAAAAAGTGAAAAGAACTTATCAGTCTTGTAAATGGTTACTACTATGAATTGATAGCTTGAATTTTTGAGATTCTACACCATCTTTCATTCTTTATTGCTGCATACTTATTTTTTATGTGGAGGTAATTATTCTTTATTGTTTTACTCTTCATTTTCACTTTTTAAAAGCTTTGTAGTTTTGTAATTCACACATTTGTCACTTTTTATGGCAACATATTACTCAGTTTTACTGACATATAGTAGTTTACTTAGCCATTCCTAATTGTTTGGCATTTTTTGTTTTTAGTGTTCACTGTTATAGACAGTAAAACTATAATCACCTTTATACAAATACTTTTCCATTTTCTTTTCTGGAGATTGAATGTATGTAACAGAACCTTTATCTTATAATAGAATTACAGGATATATGACAGAGATTAATGGAAACATGGAGATATTGTGAGGTAGCATATGCTAAAGGGTCAGATTTCTAATTTTGTCCTGATCTCTGATTTTGACGGTTACTTTATTAGCTGTGTGATCTTGAATATGCTAACTGAATCTTATGAGCCTCAGTTGTGAAATTAGGTTAATAATAGCTTACATTATTGAGCATTTACAGTTGCAGCACATACTGTTCTAAGTATTTTCCCTGAATTATCCCATTTAAAATTTGGAACAGTCTTAATATTCCCAAATGAAGATATAGGAACAGAGGTATAGAGTAGTTAAATAGGTCAGATAGCTACTAATAATTGTGCTGTTATTGTATCCAGTGCTATCTAGAGCTGGTTCTCTTATTCATTTTGCACTGCCAGAGCACCAATTGCATCATCTTCCTTAATTTGGTTTGCAGTCTGGCAAATTGGTCCTTTTGGCCAGATTCATGATTACTGAATTACTGAAGTTTCTCCAACTGGAATGGGAGTGAATTGTGAATTCATGCTCTCAATACTTTAACTCTGTGCTTACTGTAGAAACGATATTCTAGGATCAGGGTTCACTTTAGATTTTACTATTGTCTTCAAAATTTGTATGTTTTTAATATTTTCTTTTGAGACAGTGGTGGTAAAAATGTAGATTTGTATTTTATATTAATATCTAGAAAAGCCTTTTTGCGATCCTTGCCTCTCTCTTCTTCTCCATCACTTTCTAACTCTCAATTTAATATTTGTTTAGTAGAATTTTACTTCTAGATACCTAGGTAGTTAGAGTGCCAAATTTTTTTTTTTATATATACCCAAAGAGGGACCTGATAAACAACTTGTCCAACCTCCTCAATTACTATGGAAAAAACAAAACTAAGGCTGTGCAATCAGGGCATGATTTAGAACTCATGTCTACTATGAGGTCTGGTGTTGGCTTCATCTCATTATACTGTTTGCTCTCTTACTTCTATTGGTCTTTTATAAATTAGTATAACTACCATATTTCCTTTTCAGAAATTACTGTTTTAAAATTTGATATAGTAGTTTGCTACCTATACTTGCTGTTAGGAAACAGATTTCTTTAGTTCTTTGTAGTTTCCATAAAGTGCTTTCTCATCCTTTATCTTTTTTATTTGTTGAGAAGATTGCCTTTTGCCCATATATTGAGGTTCTTTAAGCAGTGACATGGATTCTTTTGTTATTCCGTCATGCCCATCACTTCTATACATTCATAAATCTTGCTGCCTTAGCTTCAAATATGTGTTAATTCATTTCACTAAAATTATGAAGTTTAGGCATTGTAGCTTCTCATTTCCAGCCCTATTTACATCTTTTCAGTACTCCTGGAATCTGAGGCATGAAATTCCAGGCATGAAAATAATTATTTTGAAGCACTTATTCTTAGCTTCTTAAGACTATTTGTGGTCAGCGTAGTTCTTTTTAAAACTTAATCAGAGGTTCAGTATGTAGTTAAGCAACACATTGTGTAGCAACAAACACAAAGATAATTATATCATTTATTGTACTAACATTCTTCAATCAAAATGGTGTTAGAGATAAGATAAATTATATGGCTGTAATGTGTGTCCCTGTGATTTGGTTGGTGGCAGGGGAGTGAATTGTTAGTCTAAGGCTAGCCACTGATTGCCAAAACTTTCTACAGCAGGGGCCTATTACCTAATCAACTCATGCAAAACCTGGAGATTCTTAAGAGGATCCTCTGTGATTCATGATTAGGTTAAATTAGTTGAACACAGTAAAGCCTGTGAGAAAATTTATTAGTAATTAATTATCTAACTTAAAGAAAAGAAATAAAAGAAAAAGAAATAAATTGGTTTTCCTGGAGACATTTTGATATATCATATATTGAGACTTATTTTAACTGTATGCACAGTGTTCATGCTTGTTTAGTGCTAGTTTGAGAGTAGATTGTGACATTTTAGGTTCACTTTATGATACTACTGAGTAAATAAGGGATAGAGTTAAGCTTTTTATCCTTAGGTTTCTAATAGCTACTGCTGAAGTGAGCCTTATATGTTAAGATTATCTGAAGATAAGACTGCAACTCATTGACTCAAAGTTCAAAGGAGAGCATTGGTTTCAAGGACATAAATCACTGAGTTGTTATCCACCAATTTGTAACAGAAGTGCAGATGAACAATATTTATCTAGACAATCTAGTATCATTTACTTGCAATCTGAGGTCAGTCTATATAGGGGTTTATGTAGGCCCTTTGAACTGTTTTGCAGAGATGAGAGTTCACATTTATTTTTATTCTCTATTTTGAAGTAGCAGATAATAAAGTGCCTTTTCCAGCAGCTACTTTTAACCCCATTTAAAAAAGCCGTATCAGGTTTTGTCTCAATTATGGAGTTGAGATTAAGTAGTTTATTTACAGACAGAATTTAATTGCCTGGCACTCCATTGTTTGCTATTTGTTTCATATGTGTTTGTTATTGCCCCCCTCCAAGTTAATTCTGTGATCCAAAGTGAGCTCTGTGGGTCTAAGATACACATACTATTTAAAAATCTGTAACAGCAGGGCTTACAAAGTAAGATACTTAAAGAGCTTATCACAAAAGTTGATAATTGAGCCAAGCTAAAAGGGGCTCATGCAAAAGGAAGAACATAATCCCAGTTTAAATTAGTCAGTTATAGCAGATTCTTACCTTGTAGGAATGTGAGCTTGATGTTGTTTGAGCAGAATATGTCCACCGATGCTATTTGGCTTGTGAACTGTTTACTACCTCTAAATTATATCATCGTTCTGAACACACAAAAATGCTTTATAAATACTTATTTGATTGAAAGATGTTTATTGTTTCATAACTGGCTATACTGCTTTTGAAGGGCTATTTTAGATGTAAGATGTATAATGTGATATAAGATGTATAAAAATATTCTCAGCTACTAAAGAATTTTCCCTTTTTGAAATAAGATACATATGCTGTTAAAGAGATTAACTTTTAACCTAGAATCAACAGACTTGGGTATTGAGTATTCATTGCTGTGTCCACAGAAAGTCCTTTGGTTCATTTTCCAAGTTAGAAACCAATTATGATGACTGCATTTTCTGAAGGCATTCAGGAGAATGATATGGTGAATTATTAAAATATCCAAGTACCTTGCAATTAAGGTGTCTTTTTTTAATCTCTTGAATTCTGGAGTAATTTATCATTCTTTCGTTTTCTTTCCTTCCTAAACAGTATTGTTAACATATACTTTTGGTTCTTCCTTTGAAGTATCTCATGCCTCATTTCTTCCATTTCATTCCTATAGATACCATCCTAGTTTGAACATTTTATTATTCACATTGGGACATTTGCGCTAACCCTTGAACTGACTTTTTTGTTCCTTATTTAGAATGTCTCCGGATTTTGTTTTTGGTTTTTCATCTACTTCTTGGGTCATAAACACTCTGATCAAAAGCCAACCCAAAAGCACACACATACCAGAAAATTTTCAGTTGTTGTGCACCTTGTTGTCAGACCAAACTCTCTAGCATGGAATTCCATAGTTTCCATTATCTTTCTCATCCTGTCTTTTCCTGGTCCCTTACAGAATAAATCTGCTTGCTCTCTACTTTTCTCGATGGCCTGATTCCTCTCTCTTGCCTTTCCATATGCTATTTCTTCTAATAGAAGAAAGGAATGACCTTTCTTCTTATGCCTCATATTACTTTTTCTATTATTGTCCTATTTAGGAAATCTTTTATATTCTTTAATCACTAGACTCGGTTAGAAGTTTTGTATTATTATTATTATTATTGACAAAGTCTTACTTTGTAGCACATGCTGGAGTATAGTGGTGATCATAGCTAACATAACCATGACTTCCTGGGTTCATGCAGTCCCTCTATCTCAGCCTCCCAAATAGCTAAGACTACAGGTGTGTGCCATCATGCCTGGCTAATTTTTTTGTTCTTATTTTGTTGAGGAGATGGGGTCTTCCTGTGTTGCCCAGGCTGATCTCCAGTGCCTGGCCTCAAGCAGACCTTCTGTTTTGGTCTCCCAAAGTGGTGGGATTATAGGAATGAGTGACCATGCCTGGTCGAGAAGTTTCTTAAGGCCGGTGATTTTGTTTCCTGTTTGTCTTTGCACATGGCCTAATACCATGCTTAGTGTGTGGTAGGCACTCAGCAAATATTTCTGAATCTGATTGTTGCTTTATATTTTTCTTCATTTATATTTTCTATTGTAGTAAAATATGCACAATGTAAAATTTCCTGTATTAACTGGTTTTAATGTAGAATTCTGTGGAATCAAGTGCATTCATGCTATTGTGCAACAATTACCACCATTTATCTCCGGAACTTTTTCATCTTTTCCAGATGAAACTCCATTCTCCCTTTCCCTGACTCCTGGCAACCGTTATTCTACTCTTTGTCTCCATGAATTTGACTACTCTAGGTCCTCATAGAAGAGGAATCATACAATATTTGTCTTTTTGTGACTGACTTATTTCACTCAACATAATGTCTTCAAGGTTCATTTACATTGTAGTGTGTATTAAAATTTTCTTCCTTTTTAAGTTTGAATAATATGCCATTATATCCTCACACACATACTCAGGAAGCAAGTCTGTCTGCTACTAATGTAATCATTTCCCTTTAAATTTCCTTTATTTGAATTGTAGCTCATTGAGCACATCATTCTTTATTTTATCTATTATGTTTAATCAATCTCCAAAGAAGGCTCCATTTCTGACCCATTACCAAACTAGGGACATTCCTCTGGTGAAACAGATGTATTCCCAAATTTTGCTACTGCATGCCCGATTTACTTCTCATTTCAGTTGTATATAAGTACTGCTGCTTATATATATACTACATTTTGTTTATTTATATGCCAGTGAGCACATGGATTACTTTCACCTTTTGACTATTGTGACTAGTGCTGTTATAAACATGGGTATACAAATATCTGTTTTTAATTTTGGGGGGGTATATACCCAGAAGTGGAATTTTGAATCATATGATAATTTTGTTTGTTTTGATAAATCACCATACTGTTTTCCATAGTAACTATACTATTTTACTTTTCTACCAGCAGTGCACGAGGGATCCAATTGCTTCACATCCCCACCAACACTTAATTGCTTCCTCGCTCCCTCTCTCCCTCCCCTCCTTTCTTTCTTCCTTCCTCCCTCCCTCCCTCCCTTTCCTCCTTCCTTGCCTCCCTACCTTCCTTTCTTCCTTCTCTTCCTCTTTCTTCCTTCTCTCTCTCCTCATCCTTCCCTCCTTACCTCACCCCTTCCCTTCCTCTATTCATTCCTTCTACCTAATGGGTGTGAAGTGTGGTTTTGGTGTACATCCCCCTGGTGATTAGTGATGTTGAGTTTCCCTTTTCGTGTGCTTATAGACCAAAAATAGGTATTTGAGTCTTTTGCTCATTTTTAAAATTTGGGTTGCTTGTGTTTTTGTTGAGATATGGGGGTTTATTATTTTAGAAATTAACTGCTTATCAGATGTGATTTGCAGGTATTTTTTCCATCCTGTGGGTTGCCTATTCATTCTTTTGTGTCCTTTGTTACACAAAAATTTTAAATTTTGATTAAGCCCAGTTTATCTTTTTTTTCCTTTTATTGCCTGGGCTTTTGTTGTAATATCCAAGAAATTATCACTAAATGCAGTGTCTTGAAGCTTTCCTATGTTTTCTTCTAAGAGATTTGTAGTTTCAGCTTTTATAATTAGGCCTTTGATAATTTTGAGTTAATTTTTATATATGTTGTAAAGTAAACATCCAACTTCATTATTACTTTTTGCATGTGGATTTCATTAAATGATATATATTGAATGGTTCTTTCCTTCATTCATATTTGGTCAAATGACTTTCAACTTTATTGACTGTCATAAGTTTTTAAAGATCTTTCCTATCACTGTCTTATATTAAAAACCATTAAAATAGAATCATCAATTATCATCTTTTCTGTCCTTTTACTGGATGTTTGTTTAGATTTAATAATCTTCGGTTTTACTTTACATTCTTGTTTTCTGAAACATAGTAGAAGCATTAGAATACTTTGCTAATCTTTTAAATGAAGGGTCTTTTGTAAGTTGGAAATTTTGTTTTTAAGTCTCTTAACATTTCTAGATTCTAGATTCCTTTTCTGTAAAACTGAGAGGATTAAATTAGATGATTTGTTGTGTATCTTTAACTGTGGAAATTCTATGATTCTAAGATACTTATGAATAGCTTTTAATCAGTAACTAAAAAGTTAAGAGTAGAATAATTTCATATTTTGTAAATAATATATTAAAATTGATATCGCCTGATTATCTTTATTTTTATGCAGCATTTGTGTTTTCTCCACATATATGCTTTTAAATATTCTGAATTTAAGAAGCAAATTGGACTGCTACTAGCCAGTTTGAACAGCAGTACTGCTGGTATAAAGGGTCAGAAATGTAGCCTTCTTTGGAGACTGATTAAAAATAACAGATAAAATAAAGAATGATGTGCTCAATGAGCTACAATTCAAATAAAAGAAATTTAAAGGAAATGATACATTAGTAGCAGATGGACTTATTTCCTGAATTGCAATCTTACTGGAAATCCTAGAACAGCTTCAATTTGTTTTTCAGATTAGAGTCTGATAAAAAGATAAAGAGATTTGTTTTTTTGGTTGTGCAATTGTGGTTCTTACTGTCTCTTGGATATTTCATTTGTACTAGGCTATTTTTATGATTCCCACAAATCCACCACCGACATTCAGGAAGCCAGAACTTTGGTCTGATGATTTCACTGATTTTGTTAAAAAGTGCTTAGTGAAGAATCCTGAGCAGAGAGCTACTGCAACACAACTTTTACAGGTCAGTGCTTGTGCCTTCAAGGGAAGGACATTTTCTTCATACCTTTTAACTTTCTAATATTGGCCAGAATGCTGTGAATTTCATAACTGGTTTCTGAAGATGTAAACCTCCCCAGGAATTATGGACTAATAAGACACTCATACCATTCTTCTGTATGTTCTCTTTGCCTTATTTTCTGTTTCTCACGTTTAATCTACTTTTTTCATTTTTCTTTCTTTTCTCTTTTTCCTTTTATGAACTCTTTCCTCTAATGTTTGAAAACAAAACTTTTCAAAGGGTTCTCATTTCAGAAATAAGTTCTTGTCTCCATAGTTACTATTTCCCATGTTTTTTTCTTATACTTCTTTAATCAGAATTTCTCCTTTTTGCTCTACTATAAGTTATGTAAGTACAAGATCCCTGAACTCCTTGAAAAGATTATCACATGTAAATACTAGTTACAGGATTACCTAAATGAAGAGTTTGACTATCCTTGCTGTAAGTAGACTTTGTATCCAGAATGTCAGGTGGTTTTTTGCCTTAAATGTAATGCAAACAGAAATAATTTAGTATTTATAATAGGTATTTATGAACCTTTATTTTCCCAATAAAATTGCCTTAGAACCCTCAGCTAATAATAAGCATGCCTCACATTAACAAAACGTGATATCTGCAAAATAAGTCCTACTGTTAAGAAACAGAAGGATTCAAAACGTGATTCTTGTAAAAAGTGACTTCCCAAGTTGCCATTTTTTTAAAAAAGGATTTGTTGAGGGATATGGGAAACAGGCTCTTAAATATAATGTTTATTATTATGAAAATTTAACTTGTGCTCAATTACCATGAAAGCCAACTTAGCAATATCTGTGTAAAATAAAAATTCACATATTCTTTGACCCAGCAACTACACTTCGAGGAATTTATTTTACAGAAAAATTTAACCATGTGTGCAATAACATATGTGTAAAAATATTAATAGAACATTATGATAGTTCAAAATTAGAAAGAACCTAAATATATCAGCAGATTGGAATTTATCTAAGGTCCATGAAGAGGAATGGTTGGAAAAACACACACACATCAATGCTTGTAATGGAGTAGCTCTGGAAAAATAAGCTAGAATCTGGCCTCCAGAGAAGGTAACTCAGCTGTAGGGATAAGGACCAGGAGCAGGATGGAGACTGACTTTTCATTGAATACTCTTTATGAGTCTTGGGGATTTGAGTTATGTGAAAATATTGTCTTTCAGAAATTAATTAATGGTTAAGATAGTAAATTTTATGTTATGTTTATTTCCATTTTTTATGGAAAAAATGGAAAAGATTAATTAAAATTAATTTATTTTTGAAATATTGTTAGCAATCCTTTGGAGTATCTTTTTAAATAGTCCAGGGGGACTGCTTTTGCACTCCTGTATCATCCAGTACTTAATACATGTGTATTACACTTAATATGTGTTTATTTAACATAACAAACTTCTGACTTACATTTCTTTTTTTTCTTATTTTTTTTTTCTTGGTAGGATGGTTATCTTTGGCCTTATTAGAGTCTTGTTATACTGAAAACATAGAAATCAATCTGTTTCTTTAAGGTGTTTTGTATATGTCTTATCTATGATAATTTAAGTTATAGTTTAACTCTCAGTGGACAATCTTATTACCAAATTTTAGTAGACACATATCTGTAGCTTACATGTACAGATTGTACCACATTGATTTTGAGAGCCCGATAGACAATTTTTAAAAAGAATTTCATGATGGATTTTTAAAACAGTGATTGATTTCCTGTGACACATATAGATTATTGTATAAATTTAAAAGAATCATAGACTGGAGTGATCCTTTGAGATTATTGAGCTGAAGTCTTAGTAGTTTTTAAACAAGAGGAAATTGAAACCTCAGAGATATTACAAGACAAAGTTCAGTATCAGTCTTATAGCACTAGTGTTCCTGATCTGAAGATGATCCTTATACCTGCTGGTGGGCAGCCAAGATGTTATAGCCAGCTCCTGGTCCAGGGAATCTCCTATGAGACTGTTAGGTTGACTGAACTCTGCCATTATTTAAATCAACTCCAGGCCTTGACTGGAACAGATGGTGTCATGAGTCATTTTGTGAACTCTTGTGGCATGTGACTTTCTCTCTTTTACCAGTTCAAGTGAGGTGTAGAAACTTTACCTCTCTTTTTGTCTCCCATTTGTAATATAGTTGTCTTAAATACTTCCTTTACATACATTGAGAACATTGTCAATATTGCTTTAACTTTAAAACATATTTGAGGAAACTCAAGAGAAGAAGGGAAATCTATTGTATTTACTCTTTTTTTTTGGTTCTTTCTGTTGTTGTTTTTCCTGATGTTCCAAGAGGTTCCTTGTATCTTTGACTTTCTGGTTAGAGAACCTCTTTAGCCGTTCTTTTGAGGTAGATCTATGGCAACAAATTCTCTTAGTTTTCCTTTATTTGATGTCTTGATTTCTTCATCATTCATGAAGGAAATTTTCACTGGATGTTGTATTCTGGGTTGATGGTTCTTTTTCTTACAGCACTTGACAAATGTCGTGGCACATCTTTTTAGCTTCCGTGGTTTCCTATGGGAAATCTGTTATGTAAATTGTTTTACCTCTTTTTAATACTTTTTTCTTTGTCTTTAGTTTCCAGAAATTTAAGTATGATATATCTTTGTATATACTTGTTTGGATTTGTCTTTTTCAGCTCCATCTTCTTTCTTCTCTCTTTCTTGGACTCCAGTAACACAAATATTAGATCTTTTGTTTTAGTCTTACAGCTCCCACATTGTATATTTTTTATTGTTTTATCTTCCAATTCCCTGATTCTTTCCTCTGCCCCTATTTTGCTGTTAAGCCTGTCCTTTGAGTTTATATTTCAATGATTGTATTTTTCACTTCTAAAATGTTCCTTTTTTGTCTTCTGTTTCTTTACTGAGACATTTTTATTTTGTATTTGTTTACAAGAAAATTTGTAATTGCTCATTGCAGCATTTTTTTATGATGGCTACTTGGAAATTCTTATCAGATAATTCTAGCATATGTGTCATCCTGTTATCAGACTTAGTCTTCTTCCTATTTAAGGTGAGATTTTCCTGTTTCTAGCTGTGTTGAGTGATTTTCAGTTGAAACCTGGACATTTTGAGTATTATGTTATGATACTCTGGATCTTACTTAAAACTTCTTTTATAACAGGCCTCCTCTGTCACTGCTCCAGTGGGATAGAGGAGTGCTATCTTTTTTTTTTTTTTTTTTTTGAGTTGGAGTCTCACTCTGTCGCCCAGACTGGAGTGCAGTGGCCGCTCCCGGCTACTGCAGCCTCTACCTGCTGGGCTCCGGCGATCCTTCCTCCTCAGCCTTCCAAGTAGCTGGAGTTACAGGCATGCGCTACTACGCCCGGCTGATATTTTGATTTATTGTAGAGATGAGGTCTCGCTGCCCAGGCGGGTCTCGAACCCGTGGGCTCAGGCAATTCACTCACCTCAGCCTCCCAAAGGCGCGGGATTACAGGCTGAGCCACCGAGCCCAGTTGAGGAGTGCTATCTTATTCGTGCTAGCTAGGTATAGAAATCCAGGTTCCTCACTTGGTCTCTTTTGACATTTAGGGTAGAAAGAGCTCTGTGTTACAAATGGATTCAGGTTAGAGCTCAGGTTCCCTCAATAGTCTCCAATGGCTCCATGGGGCGTAACCTCATTTAAGCTGATTGGTTGTTAAAATTCTGACCCTTCACCAGACTGCCTTTTATTCCGCTTCAACACTCCTAAAAGTTCTGGGGTTCCTTATACACTGCCTGGTAGGAAGTATGTAATGTGTTAGGTGGATTTGGGGTAATTTTTATCTTTTCATTAATTTAGGTGATTTAAGATTCCTCACCTTCTTTTAGTTTAATTTTTACTTCCTTTTTTTTTCCTTTATTGCATTGGATTGAATATGTAAATATTCTCCTATGTTACCTTCTAGTTCTTGTCTATTTTCTTTCTTTTTTTTTTTTTTAACATTTAATACCTTGATCTATCTGGAATTTATTTTGGTGTTCTTGTGGTAAAGATCTAGGTTAACTTCTCCACTCCACCAAAGGGAGGCAGACATCTCAGCACCAGTTTTGTTTTAAATTGTTTTTCCCTCACTGATTGGAAATTCCAGTTTTGTTTGTATATTATATTCGGTTTCTGGGAATTTTATTCTGCTTCATTGTTCTGCCTCCTGCTGGTACCATATGCTTTTCTAGGCATTTAACAAAAAGATGTAGCTTCTATTTATTGTGTGTAAAGTTGTGTTTTTCTGTAAAATTGATCAGGATATTATTCAGATAATTTTTAACTGAATAAGTAATTCCATATTAATATACCAAGTTTGTAACTGTATCTTCCTTTATATTATGTTCTTTATTAATATTAAATGACTCCTCATTTACTGTTTTCTGCTTTCAGTTTTACTTTTTTATGTTATTTATGATAACTTTTTATGTTTTATTAATATTTCATTGCCTGTTTTCAACTTTTAGCCCAAGTTCTTTTAAGTATGCTTCATATAGAAACATGAGTTGGATTTTATATATCTCATGTAGAAAGTATGCAGTTATCTTATGAATTAAGTGAACCTTGTCTTTCAGTTCTTGACTAAAATATGATTTAATAAATGAAAATTTAACACTTTTATTTACTTTAGTATGTAAGTATATGCTAATTCTACTGGTTCTCAGTTTTTACAGTGTTGGTATTCTCCCACTTCTGTTAATATATAATCAGTCACTAAATCCTTCTCATTCTTATATCAGAGTTACTATTTCCTCTCTATTTTTGCAGTATTTTTTTAAAAACTCAGGTCTTAATAATTCACACCTGTATTATTACAATTTCTGCCCACTCTGTTTCATTTCCAAACTCTGCTGCAAGATTAAGCTACCAAAGACATTCTTTTCCTTACATTATTTTCTTAGGTATATATGTAATTAAAGTGGCTCTCAGACAATATTCAGGCATCTCATCCAAAGCATTTACCCTTCTTGCCTCAGTGTTCTCTGTGTCTAAACTTACAATTTATTTCTCTAAAAGGCGTTTCCTCTTGCTGTGTTATAAAATACATAAATTTCCTATTTGTGTGTTCTTATTCATAGTGTTAAAACTGTTTCTCCTCCCTAAAATGATCTGTTTCTTTTGTATGAGGCATCTGTGATTACCTTATCTATTCTTCTAGTTTTACATTTCTTTTTTTAATTTTTGAGTTGGAGTCTCACTCTGTCGCCCAGACTGGAGTGCAGTGGCCACTCCCAGCCACTGCAGCCTCGACCTGCTGGGCTCCGGCAATCCTTCCACCTCAGCCTTCCAAGTAGCCGGAATTACAGGCATGCGCTACCACACCTGGCTGATTTTTTGATTTATTGTAGAGATGAGGTCTCGCTGCCCAGGCGAGTCTCGAACCTGCGGGCTCAGGCAATCCATTCTCCTCAGCCTCCCAAAGGCACGAGATTACAGGCTGAGCCACCGAGCCTGGCTACTTTTACATTTCTTGATCAAATAAATTTTGCTAAACCATCACGGATGTAACTTCTGTGTCATATTGTAATTTTTGAATGTATATTTGTCTTATTCTTCAAAAAACGTATCTTCAGCTTTTTGTGGTGAGTGTGTGACCTTTTTATTAGTGTTAAGAATTTTTGGAGTAGGACAGGGCTTCTTTCATTCTTTTTGGCTCTATCAACCTCTAAGCACTCTTTGTCTTTTTATTTGTTTGAAGTTGTGTCTCAAATACCTCTGTTTTCCAACTTAGCACAAAGGGAAGGATCGTGTTGTACAACACTGGCACTCATGTTTGGTTAGTGAGAACTTAGTCACATAGTTACAACCAACTGAAAGGGAAGTTGAGAAATACAGGACTTAACCGGTCTAACCACAACTGTGTTCTAGTGTATGACCAGGAATCTCCACCACAAACATGTTACTAGAACTTAATTTAACTGGTGATTAATCTATAACTGTTACAAAATAATTTATTGATTATTTACAGTTGATCTTAGTATTTCTGTACCCTGGAAAAATTCTTTCTTATAGTTTTTCCAAATGATATGCTTATCATTTGAAAGTCTCTTGAAAATGTCTATAATTTATTCTTTAACTTTTTTTTTTTGCTTTTGAGTATATTTTTGAGTTCTATTGATGTTTATTAAAATAATTCAGGTTGCTTTTACCTGACACGATCTACTGTTATATAATTTTGAAAATTACATTTTGAAGCTAATTGCTGCCCCCAAATAAGGGTATCTATCCCAAATTGTACTTATAACATTTTTCTTTTTTCTCATGCCCCCTCCCTCTCAATAAAAAAGCAGTTTGAAAACTTAGGTCTATTCTCTTCTTCTTACCAGAATTATAGGGAATTTAGTTATTTTAGCTAGATCCAGATGATATTTTTTTAAAAAAGAAAGTGACACGTTGTTTTAAATATAGAAATGATATAGTATTTATTTTCTGGAAAATATCTTTCTGTCTTCATTGGAAAGATTAAAATAGAAAATATAGTAAAATAGAAAATATGAAAAAAAGTAACAAAATAGTTGCCCTCCTTTGACCACTGATTTTTGCTGTCAGCTTATTTAGATTAATTAAATTCTGTAACTCAATACCACAGTAAGTTTATTTTTATATGTAATCTAATCACTAATCTGTATTTTAAATTTTTTCTTGTTTTTACCACCTAATGTACACTTCCTTTGGACAATTATGTCTTTAAGAATAATTTAATTTTATTAACAGGGTTGCATTTTTGTGTGTGTTTTACCTTTTTTTAAAAAGTAAGCCCAAGCCAGGCTTGGTGGCTCAGCCTGTAATCCCGTGCCTTGGGAGGCTGAGGTGAGTGGATTGCCTGAGCCTGCAGGTTCGAGACCCACCTGGGCAACTTGGTGAGACCTCATCTCTACAATAAATCAAAAAATTAGCCAGGTGTGGTAGCGTGCACCAGTAGTTCCAGCTACTTGGAAGACTGAGGCAGAAGGATCACCGGAGCCCAGCAGGTTGAGGCTGTGGTGGCTGGGAGTGGCCACTGCACTCCAGTCTGGGCAACAGAGTAAGACTCCAACTCAAAAAAAAAAAAAAAAAAAAAGTAAGCCCAAAGCAAAATCTTTATTTCAAAGTTGCCAACATATTCTCTTTTCTTAATTCTATATTAAAAAACAATCATTGAGACCTGTAATCCTGGTTAACAGTTGTTAGCTATAATTCAGAAGAGCTAGTTGAATTTATACCATTGAATTTTGTTTTTCTAGCATCCTTTTATCAAGAATGCAAAACCTGTATCGATATTAAGAGACTTGATCACAGAAGCTATGGAGATCAAAGCTAAACGACATGAAGAACAGCAGCGAGAATTGGAAGAGGAGGAAGAAAATTCGGTTTGTAATTATCTTCAAAAAGTTCCTGAGTCATTTCTATAATTTTATTTTTCTTTAAATATAGTGATAGAACTTACTGTTGTATTACACAAATGAGGTATATTTCTTTGTTAAATCTCAAAATATATTTTGTTTATATTAAGTGCTTTGCTATCTTTTTCTTATGTCTTAAGTATTAGTGATTAGTGAAATGTAACATTGATATGGAAGTCTTGCACAATACCTAGTATCTAGTTAATACTAACACTGAGTTTGTTGAATAAGTGTTGTCTTGAATTTGGACAGTTTTGAGTCCTGTCTTCTGAAACTTTCTTTTAACTGGTTACTGCTGTCTTTACTATGGCCAGAGTACCACAGTAGAACAGGGACTACTAGAGAAAGCAGAAGGCACACATGAGGACCTAGCATACTAAACCAGTTTGTTTCATTTACTTTAAATTGATGTGCCACTGCATTTAAATAACAAAATGATAGCATTTTTTATCACATTTTGCAATGTCTAATATTTCTGTCCTTTGTTAATCATGTTTTGCTTTGTGTTTCAAATTATAGTTTTGTTTTGCTTTATTTTGAGTTGGAGTCTCACTTTGTTGCCCAGACTGGAGTGTCGTGGCACACTCACGGCCACCCTAGAGTCGATCTACTGGGCTCTGGTAATCCTTCCGCCTCAGCCTTCCAAGTAGCTGGAACTACAGGCATGCACTACCATGCCTGGCTAATTTCTGGTTTATTGTAGAGACGAGGTCTCACCAAGTTGCCTGGGCTGGTCTCAAACCACTGGCTCAGGCAATCTACTCGTCTCAGCTTCCCAAAGTGCTGGGATTACAGGCTGAGCTACCAAGCACCGCCTATAGTTTTTTTAAAAGTAAGATCAGGCATGTTTTTTATCATCATCCCATTTTGCAGGTTAGTGAAATTTGTTAGGAGAGAAGTGATACAGCACAGTTCACAAAGCTTGTACAGACCCAAGACTAAAACTAGGTTTTCTACTTTTAAGCTTCCATGCTTCTTCACTAGTACTTTATGCTCATTTTTCTTTTTCTTTTTGAGAAAAGATTTATCTGTTGCCTTGGCTGGAATACAGTGTTGCTATCATAGCTCACTATAACCTTGAATTCCTGGACTCGAGTGATCCTTCCGCCTCAGCCTCCTGAGTAGCTGGTATAACAGGCATGTACCACCATGCCTGGCTAATCATTTTCAGTAAAATACGTATTAATGCTTCTTAAAATAAACAACATTGACTTATCAGAATTATGCCATTTCTGATATGTTTATGTTCTCCAAAAAAGCCTATTTTTTGCTCCTCATGGTACCCATTTGCCTTTCCTTTGCTTCATGCAGATTTCTTATGTGTGCTGGGCTAGTGAACTGCCTTTAGTCAGCTATTAATGGGAAGATGATTATTTTTGCTTTGCTCTTATATTTCTATACTTAATTGTGGGCAGGTTTCCAGTTTTGATGGGTAGGGAATTGTTGACTAGTCTAGAATTTACATAGTTTTTACTTGTTGCTACTGTCACTGTGATTACTTTCTGCTGCTTTGGTGATCTTTCTTCACTATTTTCTCTCCTTCACCGAACTGTAGGTCTTTCTTTCAGATGTTTAATTTTTTTTAACATGCCTAAGGTCTGTCTTTACTCAAGGTCTTTGCATGTGCTATGCCCTATGCTTGTAAAACTCTTCTTCCCTTATGGAATGGCTCTAGGTTCTTTTCTTTTGGGTATCAGCTTTAAAGATTATGCACCCTAAATCTTAGCAGCTTAAATCAACACACATTTATTCTTTCATGGTATTTTGTAGCTCAGTATTTCAAGAATAGCTTAGTTGGGTGATTCAGGCTCAGGGTCCCTCATGAGGCTGTAGTCTAAGTGTTAGTCAGAGCTGCAGTCATCTGAAGTCTTGACAAGGGCTGGAGGATTGACTTCTAAGGAGACTCCTCCAATGACTGTTGGCAGGTTGCCTCAGTTCTTTGACATGTGGACCTCTCCATAAGGCTGCTTTAACGTCTTCACAGCATGGCAGCAGACTTCTCTCAGAGTAAGTGATCCGAGAGAGACCAAAGAGGAAATCCCAGTGCCTTTTATGATGTAGTCTCAGGAGTTATATACTGTCACATCTGCCACATTCTGTTTGTTAAAAGCAAGTCAACTATCACAGGAACTAGGGGACTAGAAGCTCCAAAAATCAGTGCCTTCACGGAATCAACACATAAGCTGGCAAAACTGACAGATCAACTTTTTAAACTCTGGAATCCATTATAAAACAGCAACCAGAAACTACTTCATGAAGAAAGAGGCTACTAAATTTTGATAAGAAAGCATTGTGACAATTTTGCTTATATCATCTCCTGTTTTCTAGTGTATCAACAGCTGTGGGGACAGTAGCTCATATTCCTGGTGTGGGTTGCTGGTGCCAGGAGGGGGACAGTGAGAACCTTATTCTCAAAAAAGTGTGATTTTTACATTTTGACTTGTCAAGTGGTTCCCTGAGGGCTAGTGCAGATATCTTTGTTTCAGCCCCCTTGAGTTTCCTGGGTGTTGTCTGTCAAAAATATCTAGTTCTGCTAGAACTAGAATGCAGATTCAGCAGTTTCAGGATATGAAATCAATACATAAAACTCGATTGTATTTCTATGCACCAGCAATAAAAAATGTAAAAAGGAAATTAAGCAAACAATTCTATTTATAGTAACACCAAAAGAATGAAATACCTAAGGATTAAATTTAGCCAAGGAGGTGAAAAGCTTGTATAGTGAAAGCACAAAACACTGCTAAAAGAAATTAAAGAATACCTAAATCAATAGAAAAACATCCTCTGTGTTCAGGGATTGGAAGACACAATCTTGGCAAAATGGCAGTACTCCCCAAAGCAATTTAAGGATTAGTCCAGTTCCTATCAAACCCCAATGGTCTTTTTTCAAAAGAGGAAAAACCAGTCCCCAGATTCATATGAAATTACAAGGGGCCCAAAATAGACAAAATACATGGAAAATAAACCTATAAATCTGTGGTCTTCCAATGTGTAACAAAGTTTCTGAGACCATTCAATGGGAAAAGAGCAGTCTCTTCAACAAATGGTGCTGGGACCTGAAAAGCCACATGAAAAAGAGTGTATTTGGACTCCTACCTCCCATCATAATAAGCAACCTTTATGATATAAGGTCTAATGGGGTGACTCAGTGACCTCAACATAAGAGCTGAAACTTTAAAAGTCTTAGAAGACATAGAATTAATCTTTATGACTTTGTATTTGGCCATGAATTCTTAGATAATGACACCAAAGCACAAGTAACAAAATTAAAAATAGATAAGTTGAACTTGATCAAAATTTTTTAAAAATTGGACATCAGAGAGTATTATCAAGAAGTGAAAGGTAGCCTATAGAATGAGGTAATTTTTTACAAATCATATGTCTGATAAGGGTCTAGTATCCAAAATATCTAAAGAAGTCTTACAACTCAACAACAAAAACATAAATCTAATTGAACAATAGGCCTATTGGTAGCTGCCAGAGACTGGAGGAGGGGGAAGGATGGAGAGTGACTTCTTAATGGGTACAATGTTTCCTTTTGGGGTGATGAAAATGTGATACTAGAGAGAGGTGATGATTTTACATTGTGAATGTACTAAAATGCTACTGAATTATACACTTTAAAATGGTTAATTTTGACCGGACTCGGTGGCTCAGCCTGCAATCCCAGCACTTTGAGAGACTGAGGCAAGTGGATTGCCTGAGCCCGCACATTCGCAACCAGCCGGGACGTCTTGGCGAGACCTCATCTCTACAATAAATACAAAATTAGCCAGGCGTGATAGCATGTGCTTTTAGTTCCGGCTACCTGGAAGACTGAGGCGGAAAGATTGCCTGAGCCCAGCAGGTCAATGCTGGGGTGGCTGCGAGCGTGCCGCTGCACTCCAGCCTGGGCGAGACAGCGAGACTCCAACAACAACAACAAAAAAGGTTAATTTTATGTATGTTAAGTTTAAAAGTTAAAAACAAATCACTAAGTTTGGTCAACACTCAAGGAAATAGAATTAAACTCCGTCTTTTGAGGGGAGAATTTCCAAAGAATGTATAGATATGTTTTAAAACTAGCAGAGAGTATCTTCTAGCTACAAATTATTTACATCCTTTGCCAAGGCAAAATACACCCACTGTCTCTTAAGAAGTGTCTTTCTGGCTGGACTCGGTGGCTCAGCCTGTAATCCCAGCACTTTGGGAGGCCGAGGGGAGTGGATTGCCTGAGCCAGCGTGGTTTGAGACCTGCCCGGGCAACTTAGCGAGACCTTGTCTCTTCAATAAATTTTTTAAATGACTGAGACGTGGTAGCATGTGCCTGTAACTCTGGCTGCTTGGAAGGCTGAGGCAGAAGGATCACTGGAGCCCAGCAGGTCGACGCTGCAGTGGCTGTGAGTGTACCACAGCACTCCAGCATGGGAGACAGAGTAAGACTCCAACTCTAAAAAAAAAGTGTCTTCCCATTTCCATCCCAAATACTATTCCTTTACAATATTAGCTCAGAATTCAGTATTTCATCTTCTAAGTCACAGATAGATTTCATGTTCCTTAAGTTTAGTTCCTCTTAATCTGAAGACCTGTGAACTGAGGAGTTAAAAATGATCTCCCCCTCATGTATCAAACATACAGTGATGGTTCATAATAGGCATAACATTATATCACTATAGACAGTTCTGTTCAAAGAATGGGGAAGACTGGAGGCACACAAGAGTTACTAGTCTATAGAAGTTTTGGAATCCAGCTAAGTGAGTGTTAGAACTTTCTTCTTCAGGATCTGTTCCTCCCTCAGGATAATTATTCATAGCTCTTTTTTATGCCAAGTTCTTGGTTCTGCTCTCTTAAGTCCTTCCTTTTGTGAAGGTAGCCTATGTTTCAAGCCAAATAGTTTTCTCAGCCTGCTTTCTGCCTTCAGAAATTTAGAGATCCAAAGTCCCCTTGTCATTTTTTTGCATCTCTACCCTATTTAGTTCATGCTGGTAGTGTTTCTGCAAAAAAACTTTGTAGGTCTTCTATAAATTTCATTACAGTTCCCTCCATTAGAACAGACTTTCCCCATAAGTTATGTGGAGATAATTGCTTCTGTAACCTTGGGCTCCTGCTGAGAATGCTGAGGGACAATGTCCTTGAGCTCACCAAGTTGCCCAGGTTGGTCTCAGACACCTGGGCTCAGGCAATCCTGTAGCCTCAGCCTCCCAAAGAGCTTTTTAGGAACCTGGTTTTACTAAGATACTGATGTATATCTTTCTGAAATCCTAGCAAAGGATTTTATAGTCACTGCTGCAGCTTGATTATTAGATAATGCTTTCCTAAATATACCTTGTCTTTGGAATTTGCTTGAAAGCAATTTCATAATTATAGCATGGTTAATTGTCTGTAGAGTCTGGGGGTTTACAGAATCAGTAAGTTCTGGTTCCTTTTTTGCTTAATTGACCTTTCATAAGCTTATCTCTCTCCTTTTGCATTTGGTTATTAGAAGCAAGAAGAAACCAGGCAGTACCTTAAACACTCTGCCTGGAAATCTCTTTAGCTAGGCCACCCAGTCCGTTGGGTACATTTTTTACTTGAGCTGTTACTTTTCTGGTTATTGCAGTTGACCGTGTTTTTAAATTTTTGGCCACTGCATATTAAGAATCTCCTTTTCTCCGTCTTCCTAGCATTTGCCTTATTTTCCTGAAACCTTAAAGACTATCAGACTTCTAACACCATTCTGAATTTGCTTGCTTCTTGTAGCTTTTCTCCTGCAAACTTAAGTGTTTTTGACCTGGTGAGTTAGCTACTTATATATTTATCTGCTTCTTAACTTCCAAAATTTTGTCCTAGCTTCCAAATTTTTTGATGTTTTCTATATACTGTTGTCTTCTTTCCTATGCAATGTTTGTCTTTATTGGTTCATCCTTTTCTGTAGCTTTATTGTAATTTTGGAAGGGTTTAGGGAGGGATAGGCATAAATGTGTGTTCTACCCTCCATTTTAATGGATGTTCCTACCATGTATGATTTCTTGCCTATTCTAAAAATGATAACTTTAGATATTGGGTTTGTAATATGGTATCTTCATAAATTCATTTATAAAATACTTCATGTATTTTAAAAAACTCCTTTAATACCATAAATTAGCACAATTTAAAGAAAAATTATAGTCTGTTCAATTCTGGTTTGTTCTGGATGAGTTGTAAATCAAAGTGATCCAAGCAGGGAAGGGAAAACTTCTATAAGGTAGCAAGATATCAGGGCAGTTAAGGCAAGTTATACCAAATTTATAGTTGATTAGAGTAGAAGTAAATGATACTTCTCTTTTTCTGAACTTGGGTCTTTTACAAAATAATTTTCCCTAGGTGGTAGAGCCAAAGGCATAGAATTAGACCCTCCTTATCTAATTGGAACTGTGCTTGACTAAACATCTGTATCTATGAAGTCAGGGTTGTTACCTTGCAACCTCTTATTTGTGTTCACAGCTTACCTTCATTGCCTTTGACTCATGAAACTTGCTAGTTCTTTTTTTTTTTTTTTTTTTTTTAACTTGCTTCAATTTAGTAGATTCATTTGGCCAATACCTGATTAGTTATGATACTGGGGACTGGCTCTCTTCTAGGATACGGCAGAAGGTTTTTGATGGATGTTTTGGTATCCTAGTTGTTTTCAGTGAGATTTTTCTTCATTCTTTTTTCCCTCTTTTTGATTATTTCAAAGATGAAAGGTGTTTTCAGCAGGGTGGGAGATATGTATTGGCAGCTTTGCTTCTGCATTTATTTTTAGCCTAGAGGACTTTTATTCTCTGGCAGCCTTTATTGTAGCTATTTCTAGTTTAGACCCAAGATTGGTCCTCATCCAGTGACTGGACTAATATAACTCAGAGCCAGTTTGGCATTGGATCATTGAAAAGTTTCATAAAGTTAAATTTTGAGATAATGTAGATCAAATTCTTTCCCTGATTGCAAAATTTCAGAACTGTGAAATTCATTACTTAGGTCTGTTGTGGATCCTACTTTTCCATTCTGAGTGAGCATAATTTTCAGGGAGTTTATGGGTTATGACAATATCAACTTAAGATTTTTTAAAATTTAATTTACTTCTATACAGGTTGACTTAGGACAGTTGGGAAAAAATTAGTGGCCTCAAATTAAGTTGACATTTCCATCAACTCACAGTGTGGCTTTTGAAAAGGAAATGTATATGATAACCATTACAGATATGTTGTTTTTAAAAATTTTAGTGCTGCACACCTGTGCTTTGGGTAACTATAATAAACCTCTTTACATACTTTTGATTCAAGAGAAGTATGGAACATGATTGGAGATAGTGCCTTATGAATTTGATTTTTATACCTATTATAGAAAAAGTTTGTCTGATGAGAATATATCTTGACAAATTGACATGTTTTGATAGGTGCTGAGGTAATTGCATAGATTTATAAAATTAAGCAAATTGCAAACAGATTTCTGTAGTAGGTTAATCCCAATATCAAAGTCTTTGTGTTGGTTTAAGCATTGTTAAGTATGACAAAGATCTTCTTTTGGCATTTCTGACATGTGATATAAATTTTCTGAGATAGGTCAACTGTATTACATAGTAAGAGTTTGTTTTTTGGATATTAATGGAAGATGAGTTGATCAAATAACATATCTATGTTTGTTCATATTTACAGTAAATATTTGAAATGTCTATGACAGGTCCATCTTTTAAAGAGCATGTATTAACACAGTTACTCTTTCTGTGCAATACAACATTTTGTTATCAAGCAATACTTATAGTAGTGTTGTGAGTAGTATTTAAAAAATGGTCTCTTCTACCTTTTAAAAAATATGCAATACAATATCGTTAACCATAGTTACCTTATTGTGCAAAGAGCACCATAACTTATTCCTCCTATCTAACTGAAATTTTGTATCTGTTGGCCATCTCTCCCTATCCCTTCACCACTTAACCCTCTCCACCCTCCGGAACTACTATTCTACTCTCTATTTCTATGAGATCAACTTCTTTAGTAGATTCCACATGAGTGAGATCATGTGGTATTTGTCTTTTTGTGCTTGGCTTATTTCACATGGTATATATACACACAATGGAATAGCCATGAAAAAGAATGAAATTTTGTCATTTGTAGCAACATGGATGTACTTGGAAGATATTATGTGAAGTGACATAAGCCAGGCACAAAAAGACCTGATGTCACAGTTTATCAGAATGTCTTTGTTTTTGATAACCTTCAGCGTTTTGAGGTATACTGATTAGATATTTTGTAGAATGTTCTTCAGTTGGGATTTATTTAATGTTTTTTCTTATGATGAGACTAGAGTTATTAGTTTTGGGAGGAAGGTCCAGAAATAAATGCTAGTCTTATCACATCATATCAAGAGTACATTCAACATGACTTACCACTGTTGAAACTAGCCATGATCACCTGACTGAAGAAGCATTTGTCATGTTTCTTTACATTAAAATTATTCTTTCGCTTCTTTCATACTGTACTCTTTGGAAGGAAGTCACAATACACAGGCCACACTTTAGGGAGTGGGGAATTATTCTCCACTTTCTTAAGGGCATGGTATCTGAAATAAGTTATTTGGTATAAGTAATTTGGAATTCTTCTACAGATATTTGTCTGTTCTCCTTATTTATTTATTTATGTAATCATTTATATCAACATTGACTCATGGTTATTTACATTTTGTATTATAATCCAATACTGTTTTTACTTTTTTGGATATATTGTTCTAGCTTTGGCCATTCAGAGCTCTTTCTTTTACTCCTGTGTTTCTGTGCCATGTCCCCACTATTGTGGGGTTTTGTTTTGTTTTTAACACTTCCCTACTCTCTGACATTATAAGATATTTCAGGATCATCCTGTATATTTCCTGTTCCAATACTAGAATAAGGAGCTTAATGCCTTTTACTGGAGAATGGTATTGGAAACTAAGCTTGGGTTCCAGGTGTGTTTGCTGCTGTTGCAAGATGTTGCTCTTCTGTGTGCGTTCATCTTACAAGGAGATATGTACACAGGTATCTGTAACTTTATTTTACTAAGTTGTTCAGTTCCAGTGTACAAATATAGTAGTTTCAGAATTGTTAACCCACATCCTTATGGGAAACAACTTATTGTCTATAGTGCCTTTTGTTTTGAGTCTAACAGAATTTACTCACTCCAAAGTTACTTAGGTTAGTACCTTTTCTCCTTACCCTATTTGGTGAAGTTCTTTCCTATATTTTTAATACTATTTAGTTTTTTCGTTTGTTTGTTTGTTTGCCGCTTTCTTCAGTCCATCCTAGTATCCCCTGACCGCCTAAATGATTTTTTAAAATTTGCATACATTAGGTTCAGTATTTTGACAAATTAGTTGTATTATTTATCTACCATTACATATAAACAGAATAGTTTCATCACTCTAAGGAAGAAAATCGCTGTGCATCACCTATTCAGTTCTCCCCATCCCCCTTGGAACTGCTGATCTGTTTACCATCAATAGTTTTACCTTTTCCAAAATATCATATAATTGTAATCATGAACTCAATAGCCTTTTCAGACTTTTTTTTTTAACTTAGCAGTATGCTTTTAAGAGTCATTCTTGTCTTTTTGTGGCTTAATAGCTCATTTTTATCACCAAATAGGATTGCATTCATGGATATACCACAGTTTGTCTATCCACTCACCTATTGAAGGACATCTTGGTTACTTACAAAGTTGGGCTAGTTATGAATAAGTAAAGCTGCTGTATACATTCACATGCAAGCTTTTGTATGGATATAAGTTTTCATGTCTGTTGGGTGATACCTGCGATTCCAATTACTAGATCTTAATATGTGTTTAGCTTTGTAAGAAACTGCCAAACTCTCTTCCAAAGTTGTACTATCTTGCATTCCTACCAACAATGAATGAGAATTGCTGTTGCTATGTACCAGTAATTTGTACTGTCAGGTGTTTTTTTGTTTTGTTTTGTTTTTTGCATTTTAGTCATTTTAATCAGTGTTTAGTGGCATCTCACTAATTTGCAGTTCTTTAATGACAAAGGTGTTGGACATCTTTTTATGTACTTGTTTGCCACTTATACATATGTCTTCTTTAGTAAAATGTTCAGTGCTTGTCTCTATTCTTAAATTGGGTTGTGTTATTTTTCCCATTATTGATTTTTAGGAGTTCTTTTTGTAAGTTCTTTATAAGGTGTATATTTTACAAGTATTTTCTTCTCCCCTTCTGAGGTTCTTTTTATTGTATTAAACAGTGTGTAAGAGCATAAGTTTTTAGTTTTAATATCACCTTATTCCACTTAAAAAAAGAATAGATCGTGCTCTTGGTGTCTGTGAATTTACTACCAAACTCAAGTCATACAGATTTTTCTCCTGTGTTTTCTTGTAGAGGTTTTCTGATTTTGCATGTTATAGTAAGTTCTCTGATGCATTTTGAGTTAATTTTTGAAAGCTGTAAAGAGGCCTGTGTCTAGTTCTTTTTTTTTTTTTTTTTAGTAGATGAATATCCAGTTGTTCTAGCACCATTTAAGAGACTGTCCTTTTCCCATTGAGTTGCTGACTGCATTGGTGTGAGTCTGTTTCTGAGCTCTATTCTGTTTAATTGATATACTGTGTGTAGTCTATTGCTAGTATGCTGTCTTTTGATTACTGTAGTGGTATAGAAGTTTTAAAATTGGATAGTATGCGTCCTCCAACTTTATTTTTCTTATTCAGTATTTTGTTGACTGTTCTAGGCCTTTTACCTTTCAATATAAGGGATCATTTTGTCAACAATTAGCTTGCTGGAATTCTTATTGGGATTGAATCAAATTTCTATGTCCAGTTAAGAGGAAATGACATTTTATAACAGTATTGAATCTTCTAATCCATGAAATGTCTCTATTTATTTAAATCTTTTATTTCTTGCATCAGTGTGCACAGATCCTTTATATATTTTAATATGTTAGACATAAGTGTTTCTTTTTTTCTGGTACTATTGAATACGATTTTTTTTTTTAATTTCAAATTGCTAGTATGCAGGAAACTAATGGACTTTTGTATATTGCCCTTGTAACCTGTGACCTTGCCATACCCACTTATTAGTTCTAGGAAATTTTTGTAGAAACTTTGAAATTTTCAACACAGATAATTATGTCATCTACAAATAAAAATACCTTTCTAATCCTTATAACCTTTATTTTTTTCTTACTGTACTAACAAGACCTCAGTTTTCCTTTCATTTTAAATATGTTTCTGTATTCTTACTGTGCTTCTTTGTCTTCCTGATTCAGAGGATATTTCTTTTTTTCACTCATAAATATTGGTATAGAAGAAAAATAAGACATGGTATTTGCCTACAAGAAGATTGTAATCTAGTGAATGAGCCAGCAAGTAAACTGATGGCTGATCATAAAGCAGGATGACAAGTACTGTGATCGATCTGCAGGAAGAATAGTAATTGTTTTATTGCCCTAGGTTTTCTAACTTTTCATTTTTCTTCAAAAACCATTTTTCTGCTTGCTTCTTCCTTTTTTTCTGGGTGCTTTCTCCTCATTCTAAAAACACAGTTCTCTTTTGACTATTTACAAAAATAAGGAAAAAACAATGACAAATCATTTACAATCAGACTTCTTAATAGAACAGTCAGAATCTTTGTTTTTGGGGTTTTTTTTTGCCTTGCCTACACTCTCTCCATCCCTTAAAATGTGGCTGAAATATTCTCCAGCAGTACTTTCTCCAAGGTATCTTTCTGTGTAAAATGACATCACTTTAGCACTTATTTAATTTGAGGTGTCTGTGAGTCATCCAAGTCATTTTGTGTGGCAGGCAGTTGGATAAGCAGGTTTGAATCCCAAGGGACAACTCAGGCAATTAGGGAATTAACAAATTTTGCAGTTGGTAGTTAAACTATGAGCATAGATGGGATTGCTCAAAAAGTATTTAAAGAAAAACACAGGTTGCTGCTGTCATCTAGACATCTTAGCCATTGCTTCCTCCAGAAAGAGGGAAACTTTCATGATGTTCCTCCAGGCTTCATATGCTCCTATATGTTCCCCTGGTACACTGTGTTTAGCTCTATGAGAATATTTATTTCACTGTATTGGTCAATTTCCAACACTCCAGTAAACGGTATTTCTCAAGGACAGAGGTTATAGCTTAGCACACTTTCTAGTACTGAGTATTATGTAATTATTTAATTGATAAACACTTATTGAATCAAGAAGTATGTGTATAAACCTGCTTTATAATAGGATTCACCTGACTTTTACTCCTTTTTGTTTAGTGCTATAAGATTATTATTAACACAAAATATTTGCATTTAAAAATTAGTGAGGTGTACACTAGTATGTGCAGTATTTCTTCAGCTACGCTTAAGTGAAACATGTAATAAATATTTGGGTTGAAGGGGAGATTATTTTTGCTGCCCTGACATTCTTCTGCCCCAGAATTTTTAATTGAATCAGAAGTTTCAGTAATGTACCAAATGGTTAAATCAATATTGTTTTTCTAGTGTGTTTCAAGTAGTCTTCTTTTGAATTGTGTTTTGGAAGTTGATTTCTTAAAGTCATTTTATAATACTATTATTTCTAAGTTTTTTGCCTTTGTTTTTGTTTTGAGTCAGAGTCTCACTCTGTTTCCCTGGCTGGAGTGCAGTGGCACACTCATGGCCACCACAGCCTCAACCTGCTAGGCTCAGGTGATCCTTCTGCCTAAACCTTCCAAGTAGGTGGAACCACAGGTGTGCACCACCATGACTGGCTAACTTTTTAACTAATTGTAGGAATGAGGTCTTGTCAAGTTGCCCATGCTGGTGTTGAAACCCTGAGTTCAGGCAGTTCTCTTGCCTCCGTTTCCCAAAGTGTTTGGATTACAGGTATGAGCCATCACACCCAGCCTATTTCTAAGTTTATGTAAGTAATATTTCTAGTGTTAAATGTGTGCTAAAATTTCTGTTTGCTCTTAAATATTATCATAATGGAAGAGAAAAGGAATAAAAGAAGAAAAGAATGATAAAAATAAGAAATTATTTCCAAAGACCTATTACTCTTATTTAATTTGTTTTAGGAACATGGGGTATACAATCATCAATCTTTTTGCATAAAAGCAATTTAGAATGAAATGACAATATGAATGTTGGTTATTTCCTTTTGTATGCTTCAGAATTAATTTTGTGAAATCAACAATTGTTCATTGAGTTCCCACTATTATATGCAACTTATTGTGGAGATTATCAGATGTGGAAAAAACATTACTGTCTTTAAGGAACTTAAACAATACTGATATAAAAATATAATGACATGACAGTTGGTATATATTTTTAAATAGTTCAGTTTTTAAAAATTTAGGGGGCCATGAGTCTATTTCTGAAAGATATTGATAGTATATTACTAGATGTAGTAATCTATTTTATGACCCTATTTGTGTACATTTCCCATTAATGGAATTTTAGTCTTTTGTCTTTGGTGCCCTCTTGTGGATTCTTTATAAACTCCTTGTAAGAACACAGTTTTTAAAGGTGTTATTCTTATTTTAAAATATTTGGTTTTATAAGCTTTTTATTTTGTTAATCCTTTGACGTGCCTTTGGCTATGAGAGAAAAAGAAAAGTCATGGTTAAGGTTGCTTTTATTTTTTAATTTACTCTATTGTATATCAGTATTGTGCACAGGGGATGTAAGATAATCTTTTGTTTGGAAACTTCTCATATAATGCCAAAAACTTGTGCAGTCTTGCATCATGGAGCCTCTGAAGTCCTGCCCACACGCCTTTTCACCATTTAGGCGTGTTGTACTGATGAACAAGTCTTTTATGACTTTTGGAGATCCTGAAAGCTTTGATGTAACTTTAAAACATGTCTGTGAACATGCAAAAAGTTAGGATCCGTGAAGTTTCTGTTTGCTAAAGACGGGTATGTCAAAGACAGCAGCTGTATAAGCTATTATGCTGGTTTTGTACTGAAAGACAAGGACCACCTACTAATAGCAATAGTAAGAAAGTTAATTCTTTGCACAAATTTTCAAATACTACAAATCTTAGTAATTTTTAATGAGCAAATACCAATTTATTAATTTTTTTTTAGCCTGTCAGGTATTGAAGTAGTGCTTAAGGGCAGCTATATGAGGAGAATACTGAGGTGAGTGGAATGCCTAAGCCCACAGGTTCGAGACCCGCCCGGGCAACTTGGCGAGACCTCATCTCTACAATAAATCAAAAAATCAGCCGGGCGTGGTAGCGCACGCCTGTAATTCCGGCTACTTGGAAGGCTAAGGCGGAAGGATCACCGGAGCCCAGCAGGTCGAGGCTGCGGTGGCCAGGAGCGGCCACTGCACTCCAGTCTGAGTGACAGAGTGAGACTCCAACTAAAAAAAAAAAAATCTTAACTCAGTTGGGTTGAACATGAACAATGAGGCTAGACCTAACCAGTTGACCTACCTTGGGTCATTTCACTTCACAGAAACAACAAACAGGCATAAACAACCTTGTGTACTGATAACAGGGACAATGGGATAAATGCTATCCTTATCACATTTGGAAGTGCAATTTAAAGATAATTCTCTATTAGGTCACATAAATAGTTTCACCTTGCTATAGGAGAGATTATGTTTAGTTTAGTAGGACTTAGGTGATTTGAGACATCCAAACAAATGTACAACAGTACCCTTTGATTTTTTTTTGCCTTTTTTAACTCAACAGATGATTAAAATTTATTGACAGAGGTTAGCATGTTAGCGTCAGTCCCTGAATTCAGTTATGCACAGAAAGAGAAGGCCAAGATTCCCGCCACAGTTTTCCCCAGTTTTATGCTCATCTTCTTGAAGTTGTACTACAGGTAGATGCCTTGTTGATTTCATATTTGACTCTTTCACCACAAATAAATAAGTAGGTTTCAGTTCCTTTGTTATGTGCTGACATGTGCAAAGTTCATTCAGTCACTTTTTGGTTACAAATAAATGGCATTATCTACTTTGTTTTCCACCTTCATTTATTCAAATTGGTATCCTTCACAACTTTATTTTTAGAGTTAGTTTGATCTCTTTAGGGTCAGAATATTGGAGTTATTGTTTATCTATTATATTTGCCCAGAAAGTTCTAGAAAATGTTGATTTTTCTTTGATTTTTCTCAGATTCAACTTGTCATTTCTGTTACTGTAGAAATTTTAGTACAGGGTCTAATTATCTTCCAGTCTGGATTCTAGTGTTGACAAAAGGTGAAATTCTGTAAAATATTGAAAGAGGTTTATTCTGAGCCAAATATGCCCAAGGCATAGTCCTAAGAGATCCTGAGAACACATGACCAAAGTGGTTGGGTTATGCTTGGCTTTATACATTTAGGAAGACAGAAGTTTACAGGCAAGGACATAAATCAGTACCTGTGAGGTTTACATTGATTTGGCCCTGAAAGGTGGGACATTTTGAAGGGAGTCAGGGGTTATAGGTCATAGGTGGATTCAAAGATTTTGGTTCAAAGTGTTAAACTGTGTCTAAAGAATTTGAAATAGTAGAAAGAAGTGCTTGAGTTAGGATAAGGAAGGTTGTGGAAATCATGGTTCTTATTATGTAGCTGAAACCTTTAGGTAGCAGGCTTCATGCCTATAATCCTTGCACTTTGGGAGGACATGGCAAAAGGATTGCTTGAGCTCAGGAGTTGGAGACCAGCCTAGGCAACATAGCCAGACCTCATCACTACCAAAAAAAAAAAAAACAATGCTGAGCATGGTGGTGCATGTGTGTAGTTGCAGCTTCTTGGGAGGCTGGAGCAGAAGGATCACCTGAGGAAGTTGAGGCTGTAGTAAGCCACAATCATGATCATATCACTGCACTCCAGCCTAAGCAACAGAGCAAGACCCTGACTCAACAACAACAAAAGTAGCTGACTTCAAAGAGAATAGGCGGTAAGTGCATTAAAAGGTGTCTGACTTTTCCTTCGGAAAGAGGTTCTCTAAGGATGCAAATTTCTCTAGGAGATGGCTTTGCTGGGTTATTTCCTATGTCAAAGAAACATATCTGGAGTATAATACTTTTATTTCCTTTTGTGCCTGTTCTCTGACATGTCGTGCTCTATGAGAGTCAGGTTGGAATTTGGTATCTTATTGCCACTGAATCTGTTTCGTCAATCTTAGCACTAGGGTTCTACATAAACTCTACAAGAGAGGGGGTGTAAAGAGGCTTGTGTCCAGTCTCCTTTTCCATCATAACCTGGAATTTAGTTTTTCAGATTTCCCGTGTACCAGAAAGGGGTCTGTTCAGTTGGCTGGGGGTGTGGAATTTTATTTTTGGTTTATGCAGTACAGTAATAACCTTCTGATTCTAGTCTTTCTGTGCTCTTGCCCTTCTCCAATTCATCACTTAGTTTCACGGGTTCCTATCATTCCTTGCCAAGCCACTTATGCTAGCTCCCAGTGTTCAAAGCATTCCATAAGCTGTAGAACCTCCCTTAATGCAGTCAGACTCACTCACTGCTTTCTGTTCTAGCCAGAATATTTATTTTTGTGTTTTTTTCCCCCAATCTAGAATGCCACTGTCTAATCTTTCCTAATTTTTATCCTAAATCCAGCTTTCTTAGGGGACTACCTTAATTTTAGGGAGCAAGGGCATCTTAATTCTAATTGTTTGTTGTTTCTACCCATTCTCAGTAGCTTGTTTATCCATGTGTTTATCTTTGGGACTTTGAGTTCATGTTTAGCTGGTTTTATCTTTGAGAGGATGTGAGTTGAAGGTTGAATATGAGTCCTCCTAGGATGAATTTGCATTTGTTTACATCAGTCATCTAGGGGCTACCATACTAGGATTGTATTAGGTTAGTTTTCTGTATAAGTTTCCCTGGACCATGTGGGTAATGTGAAATTGAAAGCTAAATCCATGGTTATAAACCTAAAAGGAGGATTTCCAATCCTTGGCCCCCTTACCTATAGCCCAGGTGAGACTTGTTATCTCCTTTGCCTGTGGGTATATTTATTCTTGTCTGCTCTTACACTGAGGATGTAGACCTTCAAGATTCCCACTTTTATGCAGAGATTTAATTCTACTTCAGAGAACCCAAAGACTTCTCTTTTTCCTCTTGTTCATTAAATATAAACCTTATTTAACCACTAATCCCCCACCTCCATCATCACATACCTGTAGGACAGGCTGAAAGTCAGAGTTAGCTTATTATTGTGCTCTGTTTCCGGCTGCTGGGGATTTCCCTTACAATATTGAAAGCTCAGCTATGCACTTGTGATATGTTTGTTATGTTTACTGTTTGCTATTTTATTAGCATCTTAAGGAGGTTATAAAAATATGTAGACCACTGTAATATTGCAACTTTTTGTATAATTTGTTCAATTATATGTCTTACACATTCATTTTTTTCCTGAAAGATAATTTTTTCATATTATAGCAGAATGCGTACTCATTAGAATTGTCTAGTTGAATGAACACCATTAAGGTCACTGTGCTTATACTGATACTGTACTGTTATATGAATGCCTTTGCAATAAAGAGGTGTTTAATATCACTTTATAAAGAGAAATAAAATTATAATATATCCCAGTTAGGACACCTATTTAACTAAAGTATAGTCTATCTCATGAGTGTTACAAGTGACAAATACTTTCTAAAATGTTTCCATAGGTATCCTTAAAATCATTTCATTATTAACTGAATATTTAGAAAAAATTTTAAGATAGTAGACATTGCCAGTATAATGATACTTAATGCAAAACCTCTGATTATTTCTCAGACTGTTTTAGTATAAATATGTCTTACCATTGGAGTTAAGATTTCCTAATAATGTTTTCAAATATTTGTATTCCATGTGGATTTTATGATTCATGTACTGGATTATCATCAGTACTCTGTTTTGCATTCCTGGCACATGATGGCCACTGATTGAAAATGCTATTGTATTCCTTACTGGAATTGGCTGCTTTCTACAGTGGGGAAGCATCTGTTCTGCAGATCTTTTTCTATAAAGTATCAACATGTTTTTCTTCTGCTTTTGTGAGGAGTAACAGTATATGTAAGTGAAGTGTAACTTTGAAAAAAACATTATAAACAATTGTTTCATTATACAAATGTAAAAAAGTATCAAATGAAATTTTAATACCAATCTAAAATATCAAGAATAAGTTTATAGTTAATGATTTTTAAAAAGCAAAAACTGTTGTTGAAAAGTTTTCAACACCATTACCAAATAGTAAGTGTTTGAGTTTTCTAATTTAATATAAACTCATTCTCATTCCATCTGTACTTTGTTAATTTCTGTTTGGGTGTCACCCTCTCATTAGTGAATTGAGTGTTCATGCTATATTTTAATTTTTTTTTCTACTGTCAATTTGCAAATTAGATTAGCATTCTTCAGCAAATTGACTGTGTAAGTAAAAATATTATGCAGTGAGACCAATCCCTTCCTAACTTGCTTCAGTGTTTTTACAATTTTATAGACTGTCTAAGCCAATTGTGTGAATCCAGAGGTGCAAACCTCATTATCTCTTTGTAGGTTCAACTCCAATATAGAATATAGGAAGGCTAAAAGTGCTGTTTTATACCAGCCAGATGTTATGTTTCTCATTAAATTTAATGGTCACAGCATTGAATCTTACAAGGATAGGAGACAAATGACTCACATATATAAAAATAGATTTGATGTTTTGGGAATAAACTGGTTGCAACCATAATAAAAGATATTCAACTAGCAGATTTTAGAAAGAAACTGATAGGAAAGCAACTTTTCTCTCCATCCTCAGTGGGGCCTATTAGACAGAATAAATCCCAATGTTAAAAAATTTGCTTTTGTTCAAGTGCAAATCAGTCTGTTTATGAGTATGTTATTTTCTTTATCTCTTAACTTAGTGAAATGGAACATGCTCTAGTGAACTTGTAGTATAAATGAAAGTGGATTTGAGAAATGCTTAGGTCTTGAAGTTTAAGAATCAGATATACCTGGTTAGAATTCTTACTTCTTTATTTATTCATTATATGACCTTGGACAAATTATTAAAGTTATACAAGCTTCAGGTTCCTTTGCACAAGAAGGATAATAACACCTCTGACAGTTAATAAGAGGATGAAATGAGAATAGCCTATAAAACAAACAAACAAACAAAAAAAAAACCTTGACCAGGCGCAGGGGTTCAAGCTTGTAATCCCAAGCTTGTAATCCCTCCTTTGGGAGGCTGAGGTGAGAGGATTGTCTGAGCCCACAGGTTCAAGAACAGCCTGGGCAACTTGGCAAGTCCTCATCTCTACAATAAATCAAAAAATTAGCCTGGCGTGGTAACGTGTGCCTGTAGTTCTGGCTACTTGGAAGGCTGATGTGGAAGGATCACCTGAGCCCAGCAGATTGATGCTGGGGTGGCCATGAGCATGCCACTACACTCCAGCCTGGGCCAATGGAGTGAGACTCCAACTCAGAAAAAACAAAACAAAAAACCTTAGCATAGTGCTTCCAACTTGTTGATGAGAACTATCTTTTCACTACTAGGTGAAAGACCAACTGAACAGTTAATAGCATTTTTTTCCCATTTCAAGGTGTCTTCAATAGCCATTCTATGTTTTATAATAATATCATTGTGTTATTAGAACCTCACATAACACTGTCCTTAGTTCTGTGATTTGACATTACCTCATAATGGGGGATTTAACATTCGTACAGTAGATTACATCATAAGAACAATGCTTTGTACCAGATACCAGGACTATAACTGTTAACAAGATCTGCTTACTGAACTTATAGATTTTAGCAATTTAGACAGACAATTACAGTATTGTATAATAAGTATACAATCAGCATAGGCATAAGGTGCTGTGGGAGTACAGAGACACAACACCTAATTCAATCTTGTGGTGTCTGAGCTGAGAAGGGATATGTCTGAGTATAGTTCTGATGTAAAAAGAAATTGTAATAGAAGGCACCTGATGCAAATTTATGTATCTGTGTTACATATATATTGTACTTATCCTATAAGATCTAACTCAGGGTAGCCTTCCCTCTGAGGCCTTCTTCACTTGTTAAAGGCAGAGTTAGAGACTGCTTCTGGTATTCCCATTGTACTATCAACACTCTCATAGCACTTAACAGATTGTCTTGTACCTTATTGTTCAAATGTCAGAAGATTTCTCCTGTATCTCAAATTCCCTAAGAAACAAAATGGAATGAAGCTATGTCTTATTCATCTTTGTATCTCCAATGCCTGGTCCACTACTTAACATATTACAAAAGTACAATAATTATTTGTTGAATGAATTAATAAATGAAAATACACATTGATTCACTTATTAAATAAATATTTATCAGGCATCTACTATGTGCCAGGTGTTGTAGCAGTAGAGATTCAGAAGTTAAAAAGAAGTCTCTTGCCTTCATCCAGCTTACTTTCTAGTGGTGGAGAAGGCCAGGTGCAGGCTATAAAGAATGCAGGAGAATAGAGAATGGTGGAGTCTTCCATTCAGATTGGTGGTCAGAAGAAGCCTCACTAAGGAGGTGACATCTAAGTAGAGACCTGAGTTTAAAAAAATGGCCCAGCTGGCTTGTGAAACAGCATTCAGTCTTAGAGATCAGCCAGTTTAAAGGCTCAAGGAAGAACATGCTTAGAATGCTCTAGAAACAGCAAGGGAGGCCAGCCAGGCTAGATAGAGCTTGATGAGCAAGAAGAAATGTGATAAGAGATGAGATGGGCAGACATTACTAAACCAGATCACATATGGCCATGATAAAGGTGTTGGATTTTATTCTAAGTGTGATAAGAGGCCAAATGCAGAGTTTTCAGTAGGAGTAACATGTGATTTATCTTTTGAGAGGATCAATCTGTCTGTGTGTGTGAGATTAAAAGGGGTAAGAATGGAAACAGTGAAAACTGTTGTAGGCTATTTTAATAGCCCAAGTGAGAGAAGATGGTATAGAGTGGAATGGACCAAATAATTTGTATAGGAATCTTTGGGAACAGGAACTGGTGACATAAGCTTTTAAAATTGTAAGTTTGGGCCGGGCATGGTGGCTCAAGCCTGTAATTTTGGGAGGCCAAGGCGAGAGGATTGCCTGAGCTCAGGGGTTTGAGACCAGCCTAGGCAAATTGGTGAGACCTTGTCTCTACAATAAATCAAGAAAAATTAGCCGAGCGTGGTGGCACACATCTGTAGTTCCAGCTTCCTGGAAGCCCGAGGCAGAAGGATCACCTGAGCCCAACTGGTTGAGACTGTGGTGGCTGTGAGCATGCCACTGCATTACAGCCTGGGTGACAGAATGAGACTCTGACTCAAAAAAAAAAAAAAAAAAAAATTGTAAGCCTGTACCTCAAACATAAGCACTTAAGTACACAAAAAATTCAAAATTTAAGTACATATGTAGTGAAATAATGGGCTAAGAAATAAAAGAACTTGTTTCTTAGTCCCAGCTTTACTTTTAAGTAGGTGTGTAATTTTAGGGAAGTCTCTCATTTTTTGTGAACTTCAAGTGTTTTCGCATATAAAATGAGGGGTTGAATTAGTTTCTTTCTAACTGTGAAGGTCTGTAATTTTATAATTCCATGAAAAAGTTAGCATGTATTGAATGTGTCAACCTAAATAACAGACAAGGAGAGGGCTCTTTGAAAGAAAAGGATATTTATTTGGGAATATAGGTATTGTAGTACACTATATACATTCAGGGAGGTAAAGGAAGGCAAAGAATTTTAAAAGAAAACCTGGGAGGTTTACATAATTGTTTTGAGGTAAGTATCTTTGACTACAAGATTTGGTAACAAAGGTGGCACCATTCTGAGTTTGTACAGGCAGTTGCTGGGCAGATGACCTTGCAGAAGTATTTATTGTGTAAGATTGTGATAACCTTAGTAGAAGGTTGTGATTTTTGCAGAGTCTTTTGTAATAGCTTTTGTTATCACACATTTATGCATGAGAACCCTCTCTTCATGACCTTCCCCAACTCCAGTTTGGTTCTGACAACTTTCATAAATGCTTACTATATTTTGAATACTGAAGTAAACACTTCTGTGATTTAGAAGTACTCTAATACGTTCTTGTCCATAAGGTACTTACATTTATTTATTTATTTATTTATTAGCATATCACTGGGAGATGAGGTACTTCAATTTATAAAATATTTTACAAAACAATTGCTTACAATATGAGATCATAAATTTAATGCAGAAATACATGACACAGGTTGTAAATTCTGTGGAAGTTTGGAAAAGAGGACAATTAGCAAAGATAGAATTAGCCATGAATATAATAGATACCTGATCTGGGACTAGGTAGGATTTAGATAAATGGATAGAAGGAGAGGGCACTCTGGATAGAGAAGAAGATGTGAGCAAAGAGAAAGACTTAAGAATAGCCGGGCTCAGTGGCTCAGCCTGTAATCCCGCGCCTTTGGGAGGCTGAGGTGAGTGGATTGCCTGAGCCTGCGGGTTCGAGACCCGCCTGGGCAACTTGGCCAGACCTCATCTCTACAATAAATCAAAAATCAGCCGGGTGTGGTAGCGTGCACCTGTAGTTCCAGCTACTTAGAAGGCTGAGGCGGAAGGATCGCCGGAACCCAGCAGGTCGAGGTTGTGGTGGCCGGGAGCGGCCACTGCACTCCAGTCTGGGTGACAGAGTGAGACTCCAACTCAAAAAAAAAAAAAAAAAAAAGAGCATAGTATTATATGGAATTATCATATGGCATTATAGCAGAGGGAGATTAAGTTAAGACAGCTTGCCTGCTTTGAAGGATATGTGAATAATGGGAAAATAGGATTGACCCATAGAAGACATTAAAATTTAGGCAGAGATGTTTAGCTTTAACATAGGCAAGAACTAGAAGACACTGTAGATTCTTCAGTAGAAGAATATTGTGTTACAAATAGTATTTAAGGATGATTAGTGTAGTGCTATGTACTTTGAGTAAGGTGTGAAACCACCTTGTTCTAGGTAGCATGTAGGCATTGTGCATACCTTTCCTCATTTAATCATCCTAACACCAATGGCAAGTACTAAAATTTGGAGAGTTTAAATAGGTTGCTAAGGGTCTTATGCCTAGTAAGTGATTTGAGCCAGGATTTTTACTAATAACATTTGTGTGATTCCAGAAGGCTAGATGCTAGCGTCTTCAATCAGGAGCATTGCATGCAGTAACCCAGGTTTAAGATAATGAGGAATATACCCAGTAGCGGTGGGAATGAAAAAGAAGAGGTGAAGCTAAGAGAATTTTCTGTTTGTTTTTTAAAGAACTTGTTGACCAATAATATATGGGGAAAGAAAGAGAAAATAAATGTAAGAAGACACTGAAGTTTCTCTCTGGGTAGCTAGCTAGTGAAGATTACTATGCTTTGTGCTGGTTCTTGGGGATTGAGGCAGACAGGAGGGACTAGAGCAGGGGTCCTCAAACTACGGCCCGCGGGCCACATGCGGCCCGCCAAGGACATTTATCCAGCCTACCGGGTATTTTTGCCATCGCTGCCCATCCTGCCGAGCAGCCGACTGTCCGGCCCGCATGCGCATGTGTGGAATGTGCGTCGTACTCTCCGACTCCTTTCCTTCTCTCTGTCTCTCGACTCCTCTCAGTCTCGGGTGTGATCGGACGAGTCACGAGCTTGCCTGTGCAGATCCTGCTGCTGCCTGAGGACCGAGGTAAGAACAAGTTAGGATTTTTTTTTTTTTTTTGAAGTTAGGAGGTCTATTTTTTTTTGCAGATAGGGGGCGCCTTTTTTTTTTTTGAAGATAGGAGAGCCTTTTTTTGAAGTTAGGAGAGCCTTTTTTTTTGAAGTTGGTTAGTTGGTTGGGGGTGGTTTCTAGGGGGTTTGCAGTGATAACGCAAATAGCGCTCAGTGCTAATGCAAATGGTTTTTTAAACTATAGTGCAATAGCACTCCAACAGTCTGAGGGACGGTGAACTGGCCCCCTGTTTTAAAAGTTTGAGGACCCCTGGACTAGAGAGATGGGTGAAATAATATCTATTTAGGGCTGTCGAGTTTTAGATGTCCTTGAGCATCTAAGAAGTAAAGAAATAGGAAGATACCTGGATTTACGAGTCCTCAATAGATAGTTGAAGGCATGAGAATACAGCCTTGAGGTGAGGGTCATGAAAAGAAGAGCCACGGCTTTGAGATACAGTGTCAAAGCTTATCATGTAGGTTTAGGAGGAGAAGTGTCAAAATAGCTGTCCAACTATTATGTCAAACCCCCTAAGTTGCTGAGATACAGCGTTGATGTTCCTATTCTTCAGTTTGCATTTGACTTCTGGCTGAACGAGATTTTGCTTATATGTTTCTGCTAAAAGTGAAATAGTTGTAAATGAATTTCACTGCATGATCAAATTTTTCTAAATAGCAAATTCTTTGGTCTTTTAAATAGGATTATTTATGTATTTATTTATTTGAGTCAGAATTTCACTTTGTCGCCCAGGCTGAATGGTGTGCAGTGGCATGCTCACAGCCACCGTCTCCCCACCCCCAGCATCAACCCACTGGGCTTAGGTGATCCTTCTACCTCTGCCTTTCATGTAGCCGGAATTACAGGCGTGTGCTACCACACCAGCTAATTTTTTGATATATTATAGAGATGAGGTCTCACCAAATTGCCCAGGCTGGTCTTGAACCCCTGGGCTCAGGCAATCCTCTTGCCTCGGCCTCCCAGAATACTGGGATTACAGGCTTGAGCCACCGCACCCGGCTGCTAGTTTATTTTTATTACTTTATTCCAGTACCTCTTTTGGTGAATGTTCTAAGAGCATTTTCTATTTGTATTTATATTACTGACTTGGTTATTCTGTGAAAAATTTAAAAGCTGAGATATGACAGCAAAATACAGGCAGCAGAAGAAAAAAATAGATAAATTGGACTTCATCAAAATTAAAAACTTTTGTACATCAAAAGACAGTGTCAACAGAGTGAAAACACAACCTACAGAATGGGAGAAAATATTTGCAAACCTTATATCTAATAAGGAATTATTATCCAGAATGCTTAACAACTCAGTGACAACAACAAAAAAATACCCATTACAAAATGGCCAAATAGATATTTCTCCAAAGAAGATAAACAATGGCCAATAAGCATATGAAAGGATGGTTCAACGTCACTAGTCATTAGGGAAATGCAAGTCAAACCACAATTAGATGCTACTTTATATTTATTAAGGTGACTATTATTTTTAAAAGTAGAAAATAAGTATTGCTAAGGATGTGGAAATTGATGTCCTGTATATTACTGGTAGGAATGTAAAATGGTATAGCTACTGTGAAAACAGTTTAAGAACTCAAAAAATTAAACATTGAGTATGTGATCCAGCAATAGCACTCCTAGATATATACCCCTAAAAATTGAAAGCAGGGACTCAGATACTTGTAGGTCAGCATTCACAGCAGTATTATTCACAATAGCCAAAAAGTTTGAATGACCCAAATGTCTGCCAATAAATGAATGGAAAAACAAAATGTATACATACAATGGAATATCATTCAGCCTTAAAAAGAAATGGAATTTCAATACATACTACAACATGGATGAACCTTGAAAGCATCATGCTAAGTGAAATAAACCATATACAAAAGGCCATATATTATGTGATTCCACTTAACATGAGGTACCTAGAATAAACAAATTCATAATAACATAGTGAGTAGAATAGAGATTACCAGAGGCTAGGGAGAAGGAAAGGAGTTATTGTTTATTGGGTACAGAATTTGTTTTTGGGGTGATGGAAAAATTCTAGAAATGTGTAGTGTTGCTGGTCGCACAACTTTGTGATTGTACTTAATGCCACAGAACTATACACTTAAACATGATTACAATGGTAAATTTTGTTGTGTATAAGCTAATGACTGTTGTACAAGATTGTAAACATTATTATGCCTGTTATAATGAAAAATAGAACCAACATGTTCTATCTTAAAGTTGTTCTTTTTTGTATGTTTAATTATTTTGTCACTATATTCCTTGTTATGCATTAATAATTTACTTATCTTAATTTTAAAAGCAAGTAGCAGCCTTCTGGTTCATCAAATGGTTTCAGTTGCTCTATCTCTAATTACTTAAAGGCTATTTTGGATGATTTTGACTCTTATGATAACACGTGTATGTGTGTCCTTATATTAAAATGAGTAGTAATAGTGTATTTTTATCACTACTTAAAGTATAATATAGCCATATTATTGTTAAGAATTAAGATATCCAGCTGTCTTAGAAAAATCTTCCTTCATTGAAGTATTTTGCTTGCAGGATGAAGATGAGCTGGATTCCCACACAATGGTGAAGACTAGTTCGGAGAGTGTGGGCACAATGCGGGCCACAAGCACAATGAGTGAAGGGGCCCAGACCATGATTGAACATAATAGCACGATGTTAGAATCCGACTTGGGGACCATGGTTATAAACAGTGAGGATGAGGAAGAAGAAGATGGAACTATGAAAAGTATGTGGCTTTTTTCCATTGAACATTAGTTTTCTATTTTGAAAGTATTCCTCTATAGAGAGTTCTTCGCAGGCGAGTTTTGTGTCATTTTATGTAGCCATTTGTAGAAAATTGTGTTTCTTGGCTTTGTGTAACAGCAGAAAAAGAATATAACACAAGTAAATTTAAAAAAAATTTTTTTTAAAGACGTGGGGTACAATTCAGGATTAGGTATACAAGTGGTCACCATACAGGTCAAGTTTGGACCTCCCTTTGGTCCCCACTTCTCCTGGTTTGAGATCAGTTGCCCTTATTGATATTGTGTACCCAATCGCCTCCTCTGACAGTGTCCCACTAAGGCCAATCCCTTTCACATTTAAAAAACATTTTTAGTTGAATAGACTAGAAAGTAGCACATCTTCAACTTAGAGTTACAAAACTTTTTTTCTGTTGAAGGCTGCTAACCCATAACTTTAATTTGTAAAGTATTTTAGAAAAAGATAGTTGTTCTAACATTTACTTTCCCAATTAAAAAAGTGAACCCAAAATTCTGTTCTAGTATTTATAACATAATATTATTTTATGTCATCCAAATTATCAGTTAAGCCTAAGAGACAGTGATGCAAGCTATGGGAAGACATAAGGGCTGAGGTGGGAAAAAGAAACACTAGAGACAGGGATTAAGAGGCAGGGATACTCACGTAGAAGGTTCTGTTTCATTCGTGTTTACTGCTGCTAATCATGTGTAAGGCACAGTGCCAGGTTGCTGAAGGGGCTAAAATGACGATTAAGATATTCTCTCTCATTCCTGTTGCTTATAGAGTGATAACTATAGGAATACTTTCACATACTAACATTTCTTTTTTTTTAAGTCTTTTTTTTGTTTAAGATACTACAGTTAACATTGTAGAACTTGTGATTTCACAGTGATAGGCAAAAATGAATTAATTATCTTTCCTATCACTGACCTTTCTCTTCCCTTCCTGCTACTGCCGTAGTCCTATCTAGTTAATCTCAAAGTCTAAGGACTATTTTCATGACACAGTATACCTTCTAAATGGCAGAAAAGCAGGATTACATGACTTCCACCATTGTAGAACCTAGAAAGTTGTAAATATTCAAGTGATTTGATGGTGCTGCAAAGTGAATATCAGAATTTCCTCTCTGACAATTTTTTTTTGGAGACTCCCACTGTGAAGTCTTACCGCCTAGCTTCAAGTCCCTTGGCTCACTAGTGCTGCTTTCTTCACATTTCCTTATATTATGTAGCCCATCATGGTTACTTTGAAAAGGCAGTGTCATGAAGCACAAAATGCAAACAGATTGCTATCTCATTTCTCCTTGGGGTGAGATATGAATTTTCTATCTCCTTCCACTGGTGGGCCTCCTCAGCCTTTGTCCTGGAAAGCAGCCTAAATCTTGGATTTCCTGAAATTCCTAGCTGGGCTTCTGACTGGAATAGATTTTTTGAACTTATAGCATGCCTTACTCAACTGCATAGGGTAGTCTTATGGCCTCCAAAGCCAGGTAGTGTTAGATCATTTAATTTGTATGCCCTGTAGATTAAAAAGACCCTGTGCTAAAATGGTTAACACATTTCCCATCTGTATGTACATCACATTTCCACAGCTGATAAAAAAATCTTTTACTCAATTTTATGACTCTTAACAGATCAGTTAGAAGATCATTGAGTGCTTTGTTGTATCTTTAGTGAGCTACTGAGCACCTATGAAACTATAAACAACTTTTTTATGCAATCATATAGTTGAACATCAGTATATATGCAGTGGTCCAAAAAATGAGTCTTTATGTCATTTAATTCGTGGTAGATTACAGGATATTATATTTCAAGGAAGAGAGAGTAATGATGGTTTATCAAGCATCATACTTTAAAATTACACCACAAATTTCCACATACTTTTTGTAGTGACTTTTACTTTGACAACCACAAAAATCAATATATGTACTTTTCTTATAACAAGTTATACGTATAAGACTTTGTTACAGAAATTTTATTGAAAGCCCATTTTTTTTAAATTCTGTGCTTTATTTTTAATTTTAGATTCAGGGGACACATATCAGGTTTGTTACATGGGCATATGGCATGGTGGTGATGTTTGGGTTTCTGTTGAACTCGTCACTCAAATAGTGAGCATGGTACCCAGTAGGTGAGAAAACCTATTTTTAAGTTGGGCAGGTAGCGGTCTATATATAGACCGCTGTCTGCCTCAGTAAGTTTTAAATTCCATGAGCCAACTTTCTGTGTGTTTTAAGTTTCTGCAAATTAGATATCATTCTGTAATGTGGGACTTTGATGTTCCCCAAAATCTAATTAAGTGGTGTTAGTATAACCCATGGGGATTGTCATGCTGTAGTGTAGCAGGCGTGTAGAATGTGAAGAAGTTATTAAGGGAAGACTTCTCCTGAAACCATGTATTTTTAGTTTTGTTTTTCCTCATGATCTAAATTTTCTTTTATTAGATTAGTTGGTATGAGGTCTCAGCTTTTGTTACTTCTGTCACATCCTCATTTGCTAATGTGTCAAGCGTTTTGTTCTTTAAAGAGCATAGCAGTCTATTATTTTTGGTTTCTAAAGTCTCTAGAATGTATACTGAAGATTCTGATTTCCATCTCCTTTACTATTGGAGTTTCAAGTGAGTTGCCTGATTTAACATTGTTGTCAGTTTAAATTATGTGTACACTTTTCTCTTTTATACCTTTAGCCATGATGCTAGAAATTATAGACCTGTTTTCCTTACCTCTAGGAAGCAAAATTATTTAAAGAACTTTTGAAGGGAAGTGGAGAAAAATGAAAAGAAATATTTCAAAATTCGATCTGTTTCTTAAAAAATGGACATGGACCTTGTGTGCTTGTCCCATGAACTTCTCAAATCTGTTTTTAATTGTGATGACATTACATTTACCTTCCCACTTCCACTCCTCCTATTCACATATCTCTGGTGCCTCCTCATTACTCATGTAATGTCTGGGCTTCAGCCGTAAAATCAAGATCCTTCACAACCTGGCACCAGCCAATATTTACATGTGAATCTCTACTTCTTCCTTATGTTTTATGCTTTGTCCACGCTAATTCAAGTCAGTTGGATTTTTGAATCCAATGGATAAGCAGGGTTGGTTGTCATTTAAGGAAATCAACTTTTAGGACTTGTTATCCTGAAGGAGATTAGAACCAAGTCAAGAATCTATTGCCATCAGATTTATGGCATAGTAGAGATTATTTCATTGTGGGTAAGGCGGAAGAGCAGTAGCTTCAGCAGAGACTTGGGCTTTTTACCTTGTTCAGCTCAGATCTACTCAGTTAGCTCTGTCTCTGGAGGAACTTTCTGGTCTTTCAGAGCTGAGGATGGGTTGGTAGCTATAGTTGCCTTGAAGGAAAACTATATCTTATCTGAGGAAGAGGAATACTCTCCAAGGTTTTTATTTAACATATGTATGTGTGCGCATACAAGCCGTGAGGTTTGTTCCGGTAAGAATGCTGTATACATCTATTATGCCATATAATAATAGATGTTCTTGGAATTTTAGTTTTATGAATGAATACTAACTACAGAGCTATCAGGTAAAACTCATGCCTTAGTAAGCTACTTTCTCTTCAAGTGTTCTACCATCCCTACTTTCATTTTACAGAGCAGACCTTCTGAAAATGTGTTCCTTGAGATACACATTCAGTGGAATTCTCTGATAAAAATAGAAGACAATATATAATCACAAGTGTTTGGGAAATGCATATTTATCCTGGAGACAAATTATTCAAGAACTACAGTATATATTATTAGCTTACTAAATGCTCTGCAAGTAGTATAGGAAGGAAAGTTACATTAGCCAGGCTTTCCTTAACTTGTGTGACCAGTAAAAGCTTTTAATGAGGAACATATCAGTGATGAACATCCTATTTTACTAGTGTCTGAGAAACACAACTTGGGAAGTGTTGTCGTGAGAGCCCTCCAGTTTCTTGACCCCAGATCCTAGTCTGCTTTTTTTTTTTATTAGCACACCTACTCTTTACTTCTGTATTCAGCTTAAAGACTGTGTTTTCATCACTCCAAACACTCTGTTACATACTTCCTTAACTCCTAATGTCTTTTCTGCCTCTCCTGGAAAACACTAACTGTGGATCAGTCCATTTGTCAAGCTTCTCTGCATTATCACCCTGGCTGCTGAGTGCTGCTGGAGAAAATCCTACATCTGCACAGGTAAGAGCTACCCTTAAGAGTTCAAGGCCCTTAGCACTATTTGGGTCCTCAGAACTTTCCTGGAGGCCTCTGTTTCTCTGCTTAGCTCTTTCTTAGGCTGTTTTTGACCTTCACTAAATGTCTTCCTGCTAACTTCCATCTCAGTTTCAGTAGATGACCTTACTTCCAAATTCATAGAAAAAAAAATTAAATGTTATCATGCAAGAATCCAGAGGAGCTGCATAGGTGTTTTAAACATGGTCTTTTGGCATAAGATAGAAACATTCGAGTTATTCTTAACTTCCTTTGCTTCACCCTTCATGGTGTTGGCATATCTTATCAATTCTGTCCCCAATCTGTCCTCTTCTTACGATCTCTGCATGCATTACTCTATTGCAAGTCCTCATAGTTTCTCACTTGTAAGACTTCTTCCTAATTGGTTCTCTGCCTCTAGTGTTGGTCCCCTACCCTCTATACATATTTAAGCACTTCATTCTTCTGCACATGGCTTTGCAGTGACTCCCTATTGCTCTTAGGCTAAAGCTCAACATGGGCTGAAAGGCGGTCTGTGTTTGGGTCCCTGCTTACCTTTCTGCTCTCATGGCTCACTATACCTTCTTCATTCTTCTACAGCTCCACAGCCCTTACAATGCTCTTTCTTCCCTTTGGGCATTTGCACAGCCCAGATCCTTCTGTTTGGATTCCTGCTTTCTCTGCTAAATCATATTCATCTGCTCTGACTCAGTTAAGAGGTTGCTCCCTCTACTGACCCCAGGTTAGGGCAGGGTGCCCTTCCCATATGCTCCCGTCTCACCCCAAACTTTTACTTGTATTGCACTTGTCACACTGTATTATAAATACCTGCTTCTATTTATTGCCCATTGTGTTTCCAATATCTAATACAGTACCTAGCACATAGGAAGAGTGTATTAAATATGCTCTAAACAAATGATGTGGTGTAGTGAAGAGTGTATGGAATCTGAAGTCAGACCATTCATTAATTATGTTACTTAATTTTTTCTGAAATTCAGTGATGTATATTTGCCTTTGTGTTTGTACATGTGTATATATTAATTTAGGTAATTCAACAAGTCTCTAGTAGGTGTTATAAATATAGTAGATAATTAGTAAAAGGCAGTCTCCATCTGTCCTTTTTATTAGTTTGTCCTTTCAACAATCTGGGAAGCTAGAACCCATGGAGAGCCTTGGGTTTTGCCCAGCCTGCTTCCCATGCAGCGAGGAAGGACTGATGTGCCTGGGACTGGGGATACTGAACCAATGACTAGCTCTATTCTTTTCCTTCCCACAGTAAGTTCTTGCTTCCATCTTTCCCTGCCTCATCCAAGACCTTGTTCCATCTCTCTTTATTCAATAAGCTAGACAGAGGAGCTTCTGTAGAGAGTGACGATCTCCAAAATGAACTGGGTAGCACGAACATGAATAAGAGGGACTTAAATGAAAAGATAGGCAAATGCTAAGGGAGTACTTAGCTGATCTAGCATCTTCTGACCAGGAGTATGTTTGCTAATGAATATGGAGATAACTTGAGATGAGAGAACTGTTTCTCACTATTTATGAAATTTGATATGTCTTTGAGTAAATGCAGCAAGTGTCATGGAAACATGAAAGAGTAAATTTAAATTTCACTTTATTGTTTTTATTTTCAGAAAAGGAGAAAAAGACAAATTTCTCAGGTTATAGCTGTCATTAATTGAGGTCTTACTGAGGGGCAGACATTGTGCTCAGGACTTTGTTTATATTATCTTATTTATTCCTCAAAAAAATAGCACTTCACTAACATTTACCATATGGAAAATAAGACTTGGGAATGTTGTCCAAAATTTCATGGCAAGTAAATGATACAGACCCAGGTTTGACACCAAAATCACATCACTATTCTGGGACTGGTGAGCTCAATGGCTCTCTTGGGCAGGATTCTAGAACATCTGTGAGTCCTTTAGAAAAGATCAGGATCATTAAAAGTCGGCATAGGTTACTGGGAACAAATCATGTCAGAATAATATGATTTCCTTTTTTGGACAGCATTGCTAAACTTCTAGATCAGAGAAAATGCAGAGTTTAGGTGTCATATCTTAGAATGTTGGAAAAGAATTTGATTAAGTCTTTAATGATATCCCTGTAGACACTAGTAGACATACAGACCCTGTATGACCTAGCTAATAGTCCTGTTATGAGGGTGGAATAGTTACACCCAAATGTAATTACGTCAGTAAGAGTTTATTGGAAGAAACAGAAATACTCCAGGTATTTTAAATACAAATAATTTAAGTCAGAGATGTAGATGTTAACAAAATCAATGGAAAGGCCAGAATAGAAGGTTGCCTAGACTAGGCCTCCAGGAGTGACTCTCACAACACAAAAATGAGCATGTACAGAGCTACTGCTACTGCCACATTCAGGAACAGCAATCCTGAGACTGTGATTGGCACTGTTGAGTTTAGTCATACAGATTGAAATCAAGCCCCATTGCTATTCAGGGATTAGAAAGCCACTCATATTACTATAACCACTCCTCTAGCCGGGCTCGGTGGCTCAGCCTGTAATCCCACGCCTTTGGGAGGCTGAGGTGAGTGGATTGCCTGAGCCCGCGGGTTCGAGACCCACCTGGGCAGCGAGACCTCATCACTGCAATAAATCAAAAAATCAGCCGGGTATGGTAGCACATTCCTGTAATTCCGGCTACTTGGAAGGCTGAGGCGGAAGTATTGCCGGAGCCCAGCAGGTCGAGGTTGCGGTGGCCGGGAGCGGCCACTGCACTCCAGTCTGGGTGACAGAGTGAGACTCCAACTCAAAAAAAAACAAAAACAAAAACTATAACCACTCCTCAGCACCTGTGAAACTGGTGACTTTACTAGAATGCTGCTGTAAGCATCCTTCAATTCTCCATGTATGACTGTTCTTGTCATAAGGAAGTGACTAAAGTAGCAGGTACATGGCCTTTGCTTATTTTTTCTTTTAACCACTCATGAAAGAATGCACTTATCCGGAACTCTAGTTGCGAGGAGTTTTGGGAAACAGTGTGTTTAGCTCTCCGACCTCTATGATACAAAGGCTCACCAGAGTCAGGTGGCAGTGGTTGCTGAATAATAAATTGTTATTTACCAAGAAGATTTCTCATTATGTGATATAGGATTTAGGCCTCAACACTACTAGCTCATTTTTCATAGAAACTGGGTGCAGCTATACAGTGAAAATGCATTAGAATTACAAATATGTGAAGTGGAACAAAATAAAAATATATTCTGAGATAGAATCAAGATCTTAACAGATCTCTACAGACTGGATTAGTGGGTTTGATTTATAGTATATGCCCTGCTTTGGGGTTCATATAACCTTATAAGTATACATCATAGCAGTAGCTCTTCAGAGATGCTGGTTCTACAGGCTTGAACAGGGCTTGGACATCTCTATTTTTTAAAAATATGTACTTATATCATTTTGTAGAGGTGGGAATGTGTGTTGCCCTCCCTCAGCCTGCCAAAGAGCTGGGATTACAGGTATGAACCACCATGCCTGGCCTAAAAATTATATTTAAAAACACCTTTTAAACTCTGTGTTTTCAAAGTGCAGCTAGGACTAATAACCACTTTTTAGAACAAGGAAATAAACAGCTTTACTGTCAGGGGCCAGAACTCATCTAGAATATTATGTTTAGAACTTACTGGGAGTATTTAAGGAAGATAGAGACACACTGACGCACATTCAGTAGAGAGGCAGCTGGATCTGATGACATAAGTAGAGACTGTGTTGTATTAAGAATGGGTGGAGAAAAATTGATCATGTTTAGATTTTATATTTACTTATATTACCCTTTTGTAACTGTTTATCAATTATTAAATGCCAGGTTAAATATTAATTGAATATATATTTTAAAAATTTCTTCTTTGTATATGCTTATAGTATATAATGATTTTGAAAAATATATTACGGTTTATGTTGAACAGCACATATATGCAGTTTTACTTAATTAGTAAGAGAAAGCAGATGAGGTTCTGCTTTAGATTTTTAGGAGTTCATCCTAGAAACAGAACTAGATTGATTTAGAAAAGGTTTAGGAGGGATACCAAGAAAGGGAGACTGAACATTAGGTTTCCCCAGTCCTTGGTTCATCCATCATTCCTAGACAAGATTGTAAGTATGAGACTGTTTGCTCTGAGCATCCACTTCCATGCCCCATTCTTTGCTTAGTAACATCTTTCTCTAAGTTCTGATTCATATCCTTTCCATCTTTCTTTCTCCTAAAACCTACTCTAGAAAAGGATCAGATGCACAGGAATAACATGCCTAATAATGTTTAACGTTTATGAAATACATTTCCCCCATTTTACAAAGCCTTGAGCCAAAGAAGGACTAAATCACTAAGGATGGAATTTCAGATGCCAAGAAATAATTAACAAGGGTAGAAGAATGTATAGTGACTTTCCCTCTTCACCAGAGATTCTTTCATGGTAAACTATTGTATTCCTCTTTAACTGGTAAGGTTAATCTTGCCCAGGACATGGCAGTATAGGTGACAACATTAAACTACAGGTTGCTTTTGCAGCATGATGCAGATACCCATATTTCCTGGCAACTAGAAACCCTTTTTCTCTGAATAAGTAGTAGGTATCCACCTAAGGTGTGGCTACGTGGTTTGGAGTTCCCTGTGCATACTGAATATGGTCTGCTCTTCTGTGTACTTTTAGGTCTGTGGGATGTTTAATGAAGTATGACACAGCCCAGACCTATTGGTATATGCATTTTGGTTGTAGGATACCAGTTATTAGTGCAAAGCACAGGCATGTTAATGTTAGCCATTCTTGCACAAATGAAAATCTCTTTCATGTAAAAGCCTCTGGAGAAAAGTTTTCATAGACACACACAGTGGCCATTGCAATATTCATTACTCACACAGGAAATCCTTCCTTATATTTAACTAAAATCTTTGGACTTCAATTTGTCTGTTTTCTTCTGTTCTGCCCTCATTGGTGATGGAAAACAGCTGGTCACTATTTCTGTGCAAGAACCCTTCATATATACTTAGATACTTCCTAAATTCTCCCTCAGACTTTTCTTTTCCTAGCCGAACAACTTCAGTCCCTTTAACCTTTGTGCAGGTATTATTTTGTGAGCCTTTAATCTCTTTTATGAATAGTCCCTGGACCTTCTCCATGTTTTGTGTATCCTCCTATATTTTAAAATACAGTATAATGAAGTTAAGGAAAAAACTTGTATCAGTAGCTTCTGTATTAACATCCTGGTTTTTATATGTATTCACTGTACTTTTGGCAACAAATTAAAGGACAGATTCCCAGGGTCATTAATCAGGTGGAACACACACATCTTAAAATATTTTTAGAAGAACAAATTAGGCAATCTTCATAAATCCCTTTGATGTTGACACATACTTTGCTAAAGTTATGATTGATTATTATTTCATTCTCTATACTTAGCGTGTCTTTGTCATAATCATGCTAATAAATTAAAAATTAAGCAAATTACATTTTTTTAAGTATTTTTAAAATTCTATATATATATATATTTTTTTGAGTTGGAGTCTCACTCTGTCGCCTAGACTGGAGTGCAGTGACTGCTCCCGGCCACTGCAGCCTCGACCTGCTGGGCTCCGGAGATCCTTCCGCCTCAGCCTTCCAAGTAGCCAGAATTACAGGCATGCGCTACCACACCTGGCTGATTTTTTGGATTTATTGTAGAGATGAGGTCTTGCTGCCCAGGCGGGTCTCGAACCCGCAGGATCAGGCAATTCACTCACCTCAGCCTCCCAAAGGCGCGGGATTACAGGTTGAGCCACTGAGCCTGGCTAATATTTAGATTTTCATGAGAATTTTTAACCTGTTTAGAATACATGTGCAAATTAGGAAAGTTAATGAATAATTGTGGGTAGATTGTCATATTTTCTAAGGCATTATAATTCTCACAATTTAGTTTCCTTGTAAATGTTTTGTGAAATGCATGAAAGAGATGGTTGTTACCTAATTTAAAATTTCATATGCACAAAGGAAATGAGTGGTGGTTATTTTATTCTTTATTGCTAATGGGTTTTTGTTCCATGAGCAAGTAGTTGAAGGAATTGGGGCCAAAACTGAGGAACTAGGTTATTTTAAACATTAAGTTTATCATTAAAATAAAATATATTCTTATAAGCTATGGTCAGAATTCAGCTGCAGCTGGAGAAATTGATGTCAATTTTATGTGATTGTTTTTTCTGTGCTTAAAAAAAGTATTTCCCATAGCAACCATAATCACATATGACAGTGGTTACTGTCTTGAGTTTTCTGCTTTATTTTCTCATTGAAGAGCCCAGTATTTCTTTTTTTCCTTTTAATTGTAAGTCAGAAACATCATCTTTTCTGTCCCATTCCTGTATATATTCCCCTGGAGGGACAATTGCACACTGAAGCATGTGTTTCATATTGTATAGGGTTTTTATTTTTATTTTTTTAATTTTAAAAGCAGGATTCATTGAGAGGACAGAAAAACTCCCAGAGTTTGAGGGGACCCGAGGGGTTGCTCCATGTTGTGTAGTTTAAACATTACTGGTCATTTGTAGCTGCGCCCTCCCATTAACTTTTTAAACAAACCTATACTATTGAAATCCTATTGAAAGTATATATACCAATCCTATTGAATATAATACCAATATAATAACAATCCTACTGAATATATATAGTACCAATCCTAATGAAAGTATTTCAGGCGATTGAGAAAGATGGAACTATCCCCAAATCATTTTATGAAGCTAACATCACATTGATACCCAAGTCTGGTAAAGACTTAACAAAGAAAGAGAACTACAGGCTATATACTTGATGAAAATAGATGCTAAAATCGTCAACAAGATCCTAGCAAACTGGATTCAACAACACATCTCAAAAATCATTTACCATGACGAAGTAGGCTTCATCCTTGGGATGCAAGGCTGGTTCCACATTCATAAGACAATAAACGTAATTAAATACATCAACAGATGTAAAACAAAAACCACATGACTATATCATTGGATGCAGAAAAGGCTTTTGATAAAATTCAGTACCCTTCTTGATAAAAACTCTCGAACATCTAGGCACAGATGGAATATACCTCAAAATAGTAAGTGCCATCTACGAGAAACCTGTAGCCAGCATACTGCTAAACAGACAGAAATTGGAACCATTTCCCCTGAAAACTGGAACAAGACAGGGATGTCCACTCTTACCCCTCATGTTCAACCTAGTTTTGGAAGCCTAGCTAGAGCAATCAGAGAAGAGAAGGCGATCAGGGGTATCCAAATAGGAAAAGAGGAAGTCAAGTTATCTCTCTTTGTAGACAACATGATTGTGTACCTTGAAAACCCAAGAGAATCTATCAAAAGCCTCCTTGCACTGATAAAGGACTTTGGCAAAGTCTGAGGGTATAAAATAAATGTGCAAATGACAATCACATTTCTTTACACCAATAATAAACAGAAACCCCAATAAAAAGCACAATCCCATTCACAGTAGCCACAAAAAAATGAAAAACCTTGGCATCTTCCTAACCAGAGACGTGAAAGGCCTTTACAATGAAAACTACAAAACACTGCTCAAAGAAATCAAAGATGACACAAACAAGTGGAAAAATATCCCATAGATTGGAAGAATCTTACCTATGGCATCTTACCTATGGCAATCTACAGATTTAATGCAATACCCATCAAATTACCAGCAACCTTCTTCTCAGATCTAGAAAAAACAATACAGGAATTCATATGGAAACACAAATGACCAAGAATAGCCAGAACAATCTTCAGCAAAAAAAAAAAAAAAAACACAAAGCAGGAGGTATCACAATACCAGACTTTAAACTTTACTATAAAGCTACAATAATCAAAACAGCTTGGTATTGGTACAAAAACAGGCATATAGACCAATGGAATCGAATTGAGATTCCGGAAGCAAAACCTCAATTTCTCAACCAACTCATCTTCGACAAAGCCTCCACCACCCACCACTGGGGAGAGGAGAACCTATTCAGTAAATGGTGCTGGGAAAACCGACCACATGCAGAAGATTCAAACAAGACCCCTATCTATCACCGTACACAAAAATTAACTCTAAATGTATCAGAGACCTAAATGTAAAACCTCAAACCATAAGAACTTTGGAAAATGCAGGGCACACCCATATGGAAGTTGGAACTGGTTTCCAATTCCTGAGCAAAACCCAAAATGCATGGACCATAAGAGATAAGATAGACAAGTGGGACCTCATTAAACTGACAAGCTTCTGCAAAGCCAAAGAAACCATCAAGAGAACAGGGAGACCACCCACAGACTGGGAAAAGTATTTGCCAACTCCATGTCTGACAAAGGCCTAACAGCTAGGATCTACAAGGAACTCAAATGTGCTGAAAAGAAAAGAACAAACAACCCCATTACAAAGTGGGTAAAAGATATGAACAGACACTTCTCAAAAGAAGACATATGAGCGGCCAACAGATACATGAAGAAATGTTCAACCTCACTAATCATCAAAGAGATGCAAATTAAAACTACACTGAGATACCATCTAACTCCAGTCAGAATGGCCATTATCGATAACTCAAAAAATAACAGATGCTGGAGAGGATGTGGTGAAAAGGGAACACGTCTACACTGTTGGTGGGAGTGTAAACTAATGCAGCCTCTGTGGAAATCAGTGTGGTGATTCCTAAAAGCTCTAAAAATTGACCTTCCATATGACCCTGCAATCCCCCTACTGGGAATATACCCTGAAGAACTCAAATCACTCTATAAAAAAGATACCTGCACACATATGTTTATCGCAGCATTGTTCACAATAGCAAGATCATGGAACCAACCATGCTGTCCATCAAAAGAGGACTGGATTTTTAAAATGTGGTACATATACACAATGGAATATTGTACAACCATAAAAAAGAACAAAATCATGAATTTCACAGCAACCTGGATGGAATTAGAGTTTATAATACTGAGTGATCTCTCACAGAAACAAAGATCTGAGTATCACATGTTCTCACTTATAAGTGGACCTTGAACAACTACCATAATACTATAAGAAAACATCCTATATCAACAGGGTGCCTGAATGAAACGCAATTGTATACCTAACCCTTAACTGTACCCCACAACTTCACAATAAAAATAATAATAATAAAAAAAGAAAAAAAAAAGAATTGACAGTGGCAGGAAACTATGGAGGGGCAGGGAGGGGAAGGGGAGTGGGATTAATGGTAGTCAATATCTGTCTGGGGACGGGGGGGCACACCTCATCAACAAGAGTACCTGCACAATGCATATTTTTATACCTAACCCTTAACTGTACCCACAATTTTAAAATAAAAGATACGCTTAAAAAAAAAAAGCAGGATTTATTGAGAGGACAGGAAAGCTCCCAGAGTGGGAGGTGACCCGAGGGGTTGCCCCATATTGTATAGTTTAAACATTACTGGTCATTTGTAGCTGCCCCCCCACCCCCCTCCATTAACTTTTAAAACAAACCTAACCTGTTTTCCTCTTTAATATTTTGAAAAAAAATGGTTTTTAATCTCTTTTTGTGTAACAAAGATATACTCTAAATGTAAGGCTAAATTTTAAATCAAGCAAGGAAAATATTTAGAAGTATAAGCACATACACTTGAATAAAAATTTAAGAGTAAACATATCTTGTTTAGTAATATCTTGCTATGAAGTCATTCAAAAAGAAAAATCTAATAGAATATACTGCCTTCTTTTATTTAAGTTAATTTTTAAGCTTTTGTTAACTGTCTATAAGAATGTTTATTTTTCTATTAGGAATATTTTTAAAGTTTTTCAGTATGGAACCCCAAAGTCATTTCACCATAAGTTTCTTGATTAGCCTGTAAAAGACTTGTAAAACTTTAATGTATCTGAAATGTAGTGATAATTAAACCATCCTTTATATTTAAAACTTGAAATCCACTGCAAGATATTCTTGCAGTAAAATGGAAATTTCTGCTCCTTCTACTTCTTCCTACATCCTTCACTTGAGAATAGAATTTTATCGGTTAGGTACTGAATTTTGCTATTTGTGCCAGAAAACCCAGATTAATTTCTTTTCTCTTAAGAAATCCAGAAGCAGAGTGCCCTACACTGATAGAATAATTTCATGATGTCATTAGAAATCCTTTCTGTAAAACGTCTTTGAGGTATTATGCTCATTCTCCTGCTTGCAGAAAAATGCTGGATTTCCACCCATCAAGTCTGCATTCCAGGCAGTAGGAAAGAGCAAGAAACAGACGAGGTAGTGTCTATGTCAAGAAAAAAGAGCTTGTATTGTGTGCACCATTGGACAGAATTCTATTACATGACCACTCTTGTCCACAAGAGAGATATCTCACCTCTAATAAGGAAGAGCAGGACTACAGATATTATTGGGTAGGCATCTTTTCCACTTTGAGACACTATGACACCAGTGGTAGCTCATATGACTTGAGTTAGAGGCCCCTGATTGGGATAGTGTTAAGAGCAGGCACAGGGCTGTTAAGGATGGAAGAGTAGATTCCTGGAATGAAATTCCCTAGTGATTTCCTTTCTTTCTTTAGTCAACCCCAAGGATTGCTTTGCCTATTCCCTTTCTGATGCCATTACTTAGCTCTTATCGGACTTTTACTTTGCTGACTCATTGCAGAAAAGAATACAGTCTTTCAGCATTTTCTTACTCTCTCTATCTCTAAAAGAAATGCCTGCTGAGCCCATCTTGCATTTTATTGTGAAAGTTTTTAATAAAAGATTAAAGTTTTTCTCACCTTCTGTAGTAGAAAAGCAGGTTTTGAGATTTTTGTTTTTTCTCCTTGCTCCTTCTCAGTGCGTGTTGTTGCTCTTAATATGTAAGCTATATTGGAGAAACTATTCTATAAATGTTAATTTCTGACAGGCAAAGATTAATATTCCATTTATTCCTGAAATGCTTTGGGTGAATCCTCTCAGATACAGAGGTCCAAAGTAAGAGTCATGGTATATCAAAATGCCCTGACTGTTTATTACAGCCCTAGGGAATCCATGAAGATTCTGGGATGAAGAATTTCATGCCTCCTAGTTGGGGAGAAAACAAAGAAGACCGATATGACTAGAATCTCTGCAGTGAAGCAAGTGCTGGACAGGAGGAAAGTAGTAAGAGCAGTGTGGCCCTGGCCTGGTGTGGAGAAAGGAAGAAGATTTTGAGGGGGAAAGGAGGACATAGGTCAGAAAGTGCTGTTTTCTTCAGTGGATTAGTAACACTGTAATGTATGTTTTTGCTAGTTATTATTATTTTCTTATTTACAAAAGAACCTACAAATACTAAGTTTACTTTTTGAAGAATGCTATCTAGAAGTATGCTTTAAATGAAACATTTTTATACATTTGTCAAATGCAGTTGATAATTGTGATTTATGGGTTTCATACTTCCCTAACAGTTCCCACAGAAATCATTTTTCTTTTTTTCTCTGATTCTAACTTTCCTACATATACAGTGATAACTCTTAGTATACTGGTTTTCAGATGTCTTTATGTGTGTGCCCCACTGTAAGACTTTCTAATAGCTGGGCTTGGTAGTTCAGCCTGTAATCCAGTGCTTTGAGAGGCTGAGGTGAGTGGATTGCCTGAGCCCGCGGGTTCGAGACCCTCCAGGGCAACTTGGTAAGACCTCATCTCTACAATAAATCAAAAAATTAGCCGAGTGTGGTAGCATGCACCTGTAGCTCCAACTACATGGAAGGCTGAGGCGGAAGGATCACCAGAGCCCAGCAGGTGGAGGCTGCAGTGGCCGGGAGCGGCCACTGCACTCCAGTCTGGGTGACAGAGTGAGACTCCAACTCAAAAAAAAAAAAAAAAAAGACTTTCTAATAAAAATCAGAACTTATAACACAGGTAAATATGTAATTCAATTATAGAATTACTCTTTAAAAAAAAAAAAAGAAAAGAAAGAAAATAATATTGACCAAAAGAGTCCTTTATGAAACTATCTTTCTTCTTTTGGCCTTCTGATTTGATTTATTATTTACTCCATTATTTTATAGAAAATTTGTATAAGTTGAGCTATACGTGTAATATTTAAAACTAATTCTCCTAAACTGAGGCAGAATGGAAAATACCAGAAGTTAAATTTCTAGACTCTATTTTAGAATAAGAGGTTGCCATGGGAACCGAATTTTAATTCTGAAGATAGAGAAATATGTCTTGTAATGATGCAGCCCAAAGACAAAGGTACTAATTATCTGTTGAAAATGTTAATGGGCTATATGTGTTCCTGTCCAGATGTCAGTAATGTAACTTGTCAAATTAATCAATTTCTTTCTTTTTCCTTTAACAATAGAGAATTTCAGGGAACAAAGTTGAACACCATGAACACATATTTTTTTGATTATTAAAACATTACATCTTCTCTCCTATATATTTTGCTCATTTTTAGTACACTAGTAAAGTCTGTTCTGATAGGGATTCTAGAGATAGACTTGACCATTATCTTGATGAGCCATCCCTAAGGATGTCCTTTTTTATGGGCTTTGTACATACGATATGAGAGTATTCCGAATTCTGAAGGTTGACCATGAATGTTGTGTTTTATTTTGATGGAATGCCTCATTATCTCTTCAGTGAGTACCATTTGGGTCTCAGATGTCTTATCACACTTATTTTCAAGCCATCTGAAGCCTGAATAGCTGTAATTGAAGGGGTGGTCCTCAAATGAACAGTTGTGTTGAGAGTCTTTTTCTATTTTTCCACTATTGCATGCATATTCTGAAAATTAGGTTATTCCTGACTCTACTGGGATAGATCATTCTAACAATTGTAATACTCATAATAATTTCTCAGATATATTATCACCAATGCACAGTTGCTAGTAATGAAATACTAGTAGCCTCTACTAATTCAAAAATAATGATGATGAAAAACCACATGACATCTCAGCTCCTTATGTTCATAGATATCAAACATCTGAGTAGACAGTCAGAAACACTCTTTGATAGAGTAATCTTATTTGTGAAATTATTTAAAGGATTTGGGTTACTTCATTAGGGATCTTATAGTTTAACAAAAGTAAGGGTGAAAACATTTAAAATATGTAATTTCTGGTTCGAGACCCGCCTGGGCAGCGAGACCTCATCTCTACAATAAATCAAAAAATCAGCTGGGCATGGTAGCGCATGCCTGTAATTCCGGCTACTCAGAAGGCTGAGGCGGAAGGATCGCTGGAGCCCAGCAGGTCGAGGCTGCAGTGGCCGGAAGCGGCCACTGCACTCCAGTCTGGGCGACCGAGTGAGACTCCAACTCAAAAAAAAAAAAAAAATGTAATTTATAGGTTGAAAAGCAAAAGATAAACATATTGCTTTTACTAATTATATCCTTCACTTGGTTACATTGTATCATAATTATTCACTTGGTCAGAGATTAGGCTCAGCCATCAAAACATCCTTAAGAAAATAAAATACCTCTGTTTAGGTATTAAAAAATAACATAACTTACACATAAAGATCTGCACATAGAGAAAAACTTAGTTATGTTAAAAATAATAGTTAACTTAAAAACACATAATTAAGGCCAGGCATGGCGGCTCACGCCTGTAATCCCAGCATTTTGGGAAGCTGAGGTGAGAGGATTCCCTGAGCCCAGGAGTTCAAGACCAGACTAGGCAACATAGTGAGACTTTGTCGCTACAAAAATCCAAAAAATTAGCCAGACATGGTGGTGTGTGCTTGTAGTCCCAGCTACCCAGGGGGCTGTGGTGGAAGGATCACCTGAGCCCAGGAGGTTGAGGCTCTGGTAAGCTGTGATCATGTCACTGTATTCCAGCCTGGGCAACAGAGTGAGACTCCAACTCAAAAAATAAAAAACCCACAAAATTCGAAGGTCTCTAAGAGATATTTGTACAGCCATGTTTATAGCAGCATTATTCACAATACAACCCAAGTGACCATTAAAAGATGAATGGATTAGTAAAATGTGGTATATACATACAATGGAGTATTATTTAGCCTTGAAAAAACAAGGAATCAATTTATCAGTTCTGACACATGCTACAACATGAATGAACCTTAAGGACATAATGCTAAGTGCAATAAGCCAATCATAAAAAAGCTAATGCTTTAATGATTCCACTTACATGTGGTACCTAGAAAAGTGAGACTCATGAAAACAAAATAAAATGGTGGTGGCTTGGGGGAGGGGTAAATGGGGAGTTGTTTAATGGGTCCAGAGTCTCAGTTTTGTAAGATGCAAGATTTCTGGAGATTGGTCACACAATACTTCATGCCACTGAACTGCACACTTAAAAATGGTTACTTTTTTTATTGTGGTAAAACACATATAACTTAAAACTTACATCACAACTATTTTAAAGTTCAAGCATATTTTGTATTATTGTACTTTGCTTTTATTGTGTTTCACAGGTATTATGTGGGTTGTTTTTTTTTTAACAAACTGAAGATTTGTGACAATCCTGCATGAAGCAAGTCCGTTAGTGCCATTTTTTCAACATTATGTGTTTGCTTCATGTTCCCGTGTCACAGTGGCAATTCTTGCAACATTTCAAATTTTTTCATCATGATGATATTTGTGATGGTGATCTGTGATCAGTGAATTTTGATGTTACTATTGTAATTCTTTTGTGGGCACCACAGACTGTGTCCATAAGATGGTGAACTTAATCAGTACTGCTGTGTTTGTTATTACTCCTTCACTTACCTGCTATTCCCCCATTTTCCTCCCTCTTTTTGGGCCTCCTTATTACCTGAAGCACAATATATTGAAATTAGGCTAATCAGTAACCCTACAATGACCAGTAAGTGTTCAGGTAAAAGGAAGAGTTGTACAACTTTCACCTTAAATCAAAGGCTAGAAATGATTAAGCTTAGTGAGGAAGGCATGTCAGAAACTGAGATAGGTCGGAAGCTAGGTCTCCTGTGCCAGTTAGCCAAGTTGTGTTTGCAAAATAAAAGTTATTGAAGGAAATTAGAAATGCTACTCCACTGAACACATGAATGATAAGAAAGTGAAACAGACTTACTGCTGATATGGAAAAAGTTGGAGTGGTCTGATTAAAAGATCCAACCAGCTGCTACATTCCCGTAAGTCAAAGCCTAATCCAGAGCAAATCCCTAACTCCCTTTAGTTCTGTGAAGACTGAGAGTAATGAGGAAGCTATAGAATAAGAGTTTGACACTAACACATGTTGATTCCCGAAGCTTAAGGAAGTAAACTTTCCATAACATAAAAGTACAGGGTGAAGCAGCAAGAGTTGGTGGAGAAGTTACAGCAAGTTACGCAGATAATTGATGAAAGTGACTACACTGAACAACAGATTTTCAGTGTATAAGAAGCAGCTTTCTGTTGGAAGATGCTTTCTGGAATATTCATAACTAAAGAGGAGAAGTTAATGCCTGGCTTCAAAACTTCAAAGGTCAAACCAACTCTTTTGTTAGGAGCCAGTGCAGCTGATGACAAAATCCTGGGGCCTGGGTTTCAGATCAGCCTAGGCAAATAGTGAGACCTCATCTTTATAAAAAATTTTTTAAAAATTAGTTGGGTGAGCCGGGCTCAGTGGTTCAGCCTGTAATCCCGCGCCTTTGGGAGGCTGAGGTGAGTGAATTGCCTGAGCCCACAGGTTCGAGACCCGCCTGGGCAGCGAGACCTCATCTCTACAGTAAATCAAAAAATCAGCCGGGCGTGGTAGCGCATGCCTGTAATTCCGGCTACTTGGAAGGCTGAGGCGGAAGGATCGCTGGAGCCCAGCAGGTCGAGGCTGTGGTGGCCGGGAGCGGCCGCTGCTCTCCAGTCTGGGAGACAGAGTGAGATTCCAACTCAAAAAAAAAAAAAAAATTAGTTGGGTGTAATGGCACATGCCTGTAGACCCTGCTACTTGGGAGGCTAAGGTGAAAGGATTGTTTGAGCCCAGAAGGTCAAGCCTGTGTTGAGCCATGATCGTGCCACTGCACTTCAGCCTGGGCAACAGAGGAGGCCCTGACTCAAGAAAAAAATAAAATCCTAGGACCCTTAAAAATTATGCAATATTACTCTGCCTGTGCACAATAAATGGAACAACTAAGCCTGGATGACAGCACATCATGGTTTACTAAATATTTTAAGCCCATTGTTGAGACGTACTGCTCATAAAAGAAGATTCTGTTCAAAATATTACTACTCATTGATTGGCAGTGCATCTGATCACCCAAGAGCACTGATGGAAATGCACAAGGAGATCAATGTTGTTTTCATGTCTGCTAAATGGAGAGTTTGTTTAATGGGTCCAGAGACTCATAATATTTTACTTGGTCGGAGATGAGGCTCAATCTTCAAAACATCTATAAGCAAATAAAAATTCTGCAGACCATGGATCAAGGAATATTTTAGAATTTCAACTCTTACTATTAAGAAATACATTTCTTATTATTCATGAAGCTATAACTGCCATAGATAGTAGTTTCTTTGATGGTAAATTGAAAAGCTGGAAAGGATTCAAAATTCTTGATGTCATTAAGAACATTTGTGGTTCATGGAAGGAGGTCAAAATATCAGCATTAAGAGTTTGAAAGAAGTCAATTCCAACCCTAATGATGACTTTGAGGAATTCATGACTTTGATGGAGGATATAACTGTAGGTGTGGTGGAAATAGAAAGATAACTAGAATTAGAAATGGAGCCTGAAGATGTGACTGAATTGCTGCAGTCTCATAATCAGACTTGAATGGATAAGAATTTTTTATGGATGAACAAAGAAAGCAGTTAATTAATATGGTATGAACTCCTGGTGAAGATGCAGTGAACGTTGTCATAATGACAAGAAAGGATTTAAAATATTCCATAAACTTAGTTAATAAAGCAACAGCAGGGTTGGAGAGGATTGACTTCAATTTTGGTAGATGTTCTACTATGGGTAAAATGTTACCAAGCAGCATTATATGCTGCAGAAAAATCTCTTGTGATAGGAAGAACCAGTCAATGCAACAATCCATTGTTGTCTTATTTAAGAGATTGCCTCAGCTTCCCCATCCTTCAGCAACCACTACCCTGATCTGTCAGCAGCCATTAACATTGAGGTAAACCCTCTACTGGCAAAAAGATTATAACTTGCTGAAGGCTCAGATGGTCATTAACAATTTTTAGCAATGAAATATTTTAAAAATAAAGTATGTACATTATTTTTTAGACATAATGCTGTTGTATACTTAATAAACTGGAGTGTGATGTAAACTCTTGTTTTTTTATTGACTTATAATTGTACATGTTTATGGGGCACATAGTGATTTTGATACATGTAATGTGTAGCGATCAGATCAGGGTAATTTAGCATAGCCATCATCTTGAACATTTATTATTTCTTTGTGTTGGGAACATTCAATATCCTCCTTCTTGCTAATTGAAACTGTATAATACACTTGTTAACTATAGCCATCCTCCAGTGTTATAGAATACTAGAACTTGTTTCTCTTATCTAGCTGTAATTTTGTATCCTTTAACAAATCTCTCTCTATTCCCCCCTTCACCCTACTCTTCCCAGCTTCTAGTATTCTCTGTTCTCCTTTTTGCTTATATAAGATCAGCTTTTTTTTTTTTTTAGCTTCTGCATATGAGTAAGAACATGCAGTGTTTAACCTTATGTGCCTGGTTTATTTCACTTATTAAGTATTCCGGTTCTATCCATGTTACTGCAAATGACAGGAATTTATTCCTTTTTTTTTTGGCTGAACAGTATCCCATTGTATATATATACCACATTTTCTTTATCCATTCGTTTGTCCTTGTACACTTAGGTTGATTCCATATCTTGAATTGTGAATAGTGCTAGAGTAAACATGAGGGTGTGTGGGTTTCTTCAATATACTGATTTCCTTTTCTTTGGATAAATGCCCCGTAGTGGGATTGCTGGATCATATGGTAATTTTATTTGTAGTTGTCTTACAGAACATCCATACTGTTTTCCATGGTTGATGAGTATACTAGTTTACATTTCCACCAACAATTTATAAAAATTGCCTTTTCTCTACATTCTTGTTATTTTTATTTGCATGTTATTTTTTTCTCTTTGATAATGGCCATTCTAATGGATGAGATGATACCTCATTGTGGTTTTGATTTGCATTTCTCTGATGATTTGTGATACTGAACATTTTTTTCTGTGTCTTCCTTTGAGAATTGTCTGTTCAAATAATTTGCCTATTTTTTAATAGGATTTTTTCTGCTATTGAGATGTTTGTTTGACTTCCTTGTACATTCTGGATATTAATCTCCTATTGGAATGAATAGTTTGCACATATTTTCTCTCATTCTGTAGGTTTCCTTTTCACTCTGTTGATGGCTCCTTTTCTGTACAGAAACTTTTTAGTTTTATGTAGTCCCATTTGTTTGTTTTTGCTTTTGGGGTATTGTTCATAAGATCATTTGCCAGATCAATATCCTGAAGTATTTCTCCTGTTCTAGTGGGGTTTTTGTTTGTTTGTTTCTTTGTTTTTTTGAGTTGGAGTCTCATTCTGTTGCCCAGGCTAGAATGCAGTGGCATGCTCACGGCCTCCGCAGCCTCTACCTGCTGGGGTTAGGGTATCCTTCTGCCTCAGCCTTCCAAGTAGCTGGATTCACAGGCATGTGCCACCATGCATGGCTTGTTCTAGTAGTTTTAATCTTACATTTCGATCTTTGATCTATTTTGATTATTATATAGGGCGAGAGATAGAATCTAGCTTTACATTTCGATCTTTGATCTATTTCGATTATTATATAGGGTGAGAGATGGAATCTAGCTTCATTCTTCTGCATGTAGATACCCTGCTTGTCCAGCACCATTTGTTGAAAATACTGCCCTTTCCTAAATGACTGTTCTTGAAGCCTTTGTCAAATATAGGTTGGTTGTAGATTTGTGGATTAATTTCTGGCTTCTCTATTGTGTCCCATTGGTCTGTGTGTATTTCTTGTTTTTATGCCACTTCCATGCTGTTTTGGTTGCTACAGCTTTGCAGTATATTTTGAATTCTGATAGTTTGATGCCTCTAGCTTTGTTCTTTTTGCTCTGAATTGCTTTGTCTGCAGGATCTCTTGTGGTCTTATACATATTTTAAGCTTTTGTTTCTATTTCTGTGAAGGATGTTATTGGTATTTTGATTGGAATTGCATTGAATCTGTAGATTGTTTTGGGTAGTATGCTCATTTTTAACAATATTAATTTTTCTAATCCATGAGTATGGAATGTCTTTTAATTTGTTTGTATTTTCAGTTTCCTTCATCGATGTTTTGTATTTTTCCTTGTAGATGTCTTTCACCTGTTTGATTAAATTTATTCCTAGATATTTCTTTTGTAACTATTATAAATGGTATTCTTGATTTCTTTTTCAGCTAGTTCATTGCTTACATTTAGAAATGATATGAATTTTTGTATTTTGATTTTTGTATCCTGCGGCGTAGTGAATTTATTGGTTCTAAGTGCTTTTTGGTAGAGTTTTTAGATTTTTCTATGTCTAAAATAATGTCATCTGAAAATAGGACAATTTGACTTCCTCCTTTCCAATTTATTTCTGTCTCTTACCTAACTTCTTTGGCTAGAACTTCCATTACTATGTTGAATAAGAGTGGTGAGAGTGTGTGTCTTTGGCTCATTCCAGTTCTTAGCTTTTCCTCATTCAGTATGATGATAGCTATTGATTTGTCATATATGGCCTTCATTGTGTTGAGGCACTTTCCTTCTGACTGTACTTTTATACTAGTTATATTTGCTTCATATATTTGGGTGTTCCAGTGTTGGGTGCATATATATTTATGGTTGTTATATTTTCTTGCTGAATTGATTCCTTTAGTATTATATAATGTCCTTCTCTTCACTTTCAGTCTATGTGTGTATTTATAGGTGAGGTGAGTTTCTTTTAGACAACATGTAGTTGAGTGTTGTTTCCTTATCCATTCAATCAGTCTATATCTTTTAAATGGGGAATTTAATCTGTTTACATTTGATGTCATTATTGATGGGTGAGGACTTAACTCCTGTCATTTTATTAATTGTTTTCTGGTTGTTTTGTGTATCCTTTGTTTCTTCCTCTCTTACTGCTTTTTTCTTTCTTTTTTCTTTTTCTTTTTTTTTTTTTTTTGCAGTTGAGTGATTTTTCTATACTGATACAGTTTGATTCCTTTCTCTTTTTCCTTCATTTTTTGGCTCCATTAGTGAGATTTATAGTTTTGCATGCTTTCATTATGGTGATTATCATCTTTTCACTACCAAATGTCAGGCTCCCATTAGCTTTCATTGTACAGCTGGTCTAATAATGATGAATTCCTTTAGTTTTTGTTTGTCTGTGAAAGATTTTATTTCTTCATTTCTTTTTGAAGAGATAAAATCTATATAGCTTTGCTGGGCATAATATTCTTTTTTTTTCCCCTTTGAATCTTTGATCATAACATCTTAGTCTCTTCTGGCCTGCAAAGTTTCTACTAAGTAATCTACTGAAGTTCATTGGGATTTCTCTTATGTGTTACTTGATGTCCCTTTCTCTTGCTATTTTCATGATTATTTCTTTGTCTTTGACTTTAAACAGTTTGACTATAATATGCCTCTGAGTGGACCTGTTGTGTTGAATCTATTTGGGGTGTTCTTTCAGCTTTCTATATCTGAATATCCATGTCTCTCCAAAGAGTTTTCAGCTATTATTTCATTAAATATGTTTATTATAACTTTCCCTGTTTGTGAACATTTGTTTGCTTAATGGTGTCCCATAAATCCTGTGGGCTTTCTTTATTCTTTATTCCTTTTTAAAAAAATCTTTTTTGTCTTCCTGTGCTGTTTCAAAATATGTACTTTCAAGTTCAGCAGTTCTCTCTTTTGTTTGGTCTAGTCTGTTATTGAAGCTCTTCAACAATCCAGATTTTTTATTTTTCAATAAAATAAAAAAATTTTAATTTTTTATTTCATTTGTTGAGTTCTTCAGTTACAGGATTTCTGTTTGATTCTTTTGAGTGATATCTCTTTGTTGAATTTCTCCTTCAGATCATGCATTGTTTTCCTGATATTGAACTGAGTATCTGTATTTAATCTTACTGAATTTCCTTAAGATTATTATTTGAATTCTTTTTCATTTCATAAATATCCTTATGATTGGAATCTGCTACTGGAGAATTTTTGTATCTCTTTGGAGGTGTTATGTTTCCTTTTTCATGTTTGATGTGTCCTTACATTGATTTCTTTGTGTCTAGTGGAACAGTCACCTCTTCCAACTTTTTGGAGTATGTGTCTTATTGTTTTAAAGGAATACCTGAGGCTGGGTAATTAATAAAGAAAAAAGGTTTATATGACTCACAGTTCTGCAAGCTGTTCAAGAAACATGGCATTAGCCTCTGCTTCTAGTGGGGACCTCAGAATCTTCTACTCATGGCAGAAGTTGAAGGGCAGCAGGCATCACTTGTCAAAAGGAAGAGGGAGGGAGGGAGGGAGGAAGGGGAGGGGGAGAGAGAGAGAGAGTGTGTGTGTCTCATGGGAACTAATCAAGTGAGATCTCTTCCTGCAAGAACAGCATCAAGCCACTCATGAGAAATCAGCCTCCATGACCCAAACATCTCCCAGACCCCACTTCCAATTTGGGGATCTGATTTCAACATGAGATTTGAAGGGGACAGATACCAAACTATATCAGCAGATTTTGTAGGGAAAATGTTATTCATTTAGATCTTAGGGTATCAGTTTTGAGGTGTGGTGGCTTTGGTTTTAGGTGGATGTAATAGAGTAGTTTCTGTGTAGTTTCTTCAGCTATAATTTATGTTAGTGACTTTTGCAAGTGTCACGTGGCCTAGGCTGAGAGTTTGCTGCATTGGTGGAACAGCTTTGCTGGGGTAAGATTGCCAGGCTGTTTCTCAGGTCAGGGACATGTGTGTGTACATGGTTGGTTGGCCATCTTGGGGTTTGCCTTGCTAGGCTTGCCGCCATGAGTCTGTTACTTTGGCTGGGGGCACTGGTGCATGGTTATTCTGCCGGCTTAAGGAGCATGTCTGCCAGGATGTCCAGCGGGGCTGTTTCTCAGGCCCAGGATTCAGGTACAAGGCTGCTTGGTTGCTCTGGAGGAGTGTTTGCTGAGGGTGGCCCATGGGGCTGTTTTTCAGGCGTGGAACACAGCCACATGACTTCTTGGCTGGCCTGGGTTTATATCTGTTAGTGGTAACCCATAGGACTGTTTCTCAGGTCCAGGATACAAGCACAAGACTGCTTGGTTGGCCTAGGTGCATATCTGCTGGGGATGTCCCATAGGACTGTTTCTCAGGCCTGGGATATGAGCACATAGCCACTTTGCAGGCCTGGGGGCATGTCAGCTGCTGGGTGGCTCAAGGACCTCTCCTGCTCCGGAAAGGATGTATAGCAGTTTAGATGACCCAGGGGTGTGTTTACCCTGGGCAGGACTGCCAGACTGTTCCTCTAAGTGGAAGTCCAGGCAGTGGTCATTGGTTTCCCTTGTGTGCAGGACCAGAATTATAGCCAATCCTGGGCCTAGCTTGGATTGTGGTATTCAGCCACCCATGTGAACTTGATGGAATAAAGATGGTGACCCAGTGCTGGAGCTGTGTAGTAGCTACTGACCCCCAAACAAGGGCACACTCTAGATGTGGCTCTGGTCTCGGGATGGTGCTGTGCTGCAGCAGTTTGCCCATAGGAGATGGGTGGGGGATGGGCAGTACACACCTTCTCCAAATGAGGAGCCATTGCAACTACATGAATTCTTACAGTTCTCCCAACAGAGCTCAGGGCTTGAGAGAACTGTAAGATTCTCCTATAGTAAGGACTTGAGGTTTTTGCAGAAGCAATGGAGGCTGATAGTTTCTTTTAGTTACCTTTCCCCCATAAGGAGAAGTCCTTCTTTTCTTGTCTTCAGGTCAGTCTAATTCAGATGGAGGAGACAGGGCTGCAGAGACCAGGTGCCTCCATGCTGCCCTCTTCCTGGACTTTTAATCACTACACGTGCCTCTGCATTCTCTTGCTGTACTCCAGTGCTCTCCCTTTAACGCTTCTGTCAAATCTTAGCTGTTTATCTATTGCCTTGGTCCTTTCTTGTGGGGGGAACTAGTGCCAGGCTTCTCTAGTTAGCCATATTTCTGATGTCACTCCTAAACGTAACTTTGGGAAACCGAAACATTTGTGTGACTTTATTGCAGTGATCTGGAACCAAACCCACAATATCTCCAAGGTATGCTTGTGTACAGTTCAGTGGTATTAAGTATATCTGTGATGTTTTAAAATTATCACTGTCATCCATTTCCATAACTCTCTTCATGTTGTAAAACTGAACCCCTGTGTCCATTAAACACCAACTCCCCATTTTCCACTCCCTCCGGCCCTTAGCAACTACCATTCTACTTTCTGTCTCTATGATTTTGACTACTTTAAATACCTGATAGAAGTGGAATCATACAGTATTTTGTCCTTGTGTTACTAGCTTATTTCACTTAGCGTAGTGTCCTCAAGGTTCATCCATGTTGTGGCATGTGTCAGAATTTCCTTCCTCACATTTTGCTTATCCATTCATCTGTTGATGGTTGCTTAGGTTGCTTCCATGTTTTAGCTATTGTTAACAATGTTGTGATGAACATGGGTATACAAACATCCTTTTCAGATCCTGCTTTCAATTCTGAGTATATATCCAGAAGTAAGAGAGTAAATTTTATGTTATATAATTTTTTTTGGGGGGGGGAGTTGGAGCCTCACTCTGTGACCCATGCCAGAGTGAAGTGACACGCTCACTGCCACCCCAGCATCAACCTGCTGGGTGCAGGCGATCCTTCTGCCTCAGCCTTCCAAGTAGCCAGAACTACAGGCACGCGCTACCTCGCCCAGCTAATTTTTTTTTTTTTTTTAAATTGGGGAGATGAGGTCTCACCAAGTTGCCCAGGCTGTTCTCAAACCCAGGGGCTCAGGCAGTTCCCTCACCTCGGCCTTCCAAAGTGCTGGGATTACAGGCTTGAGCCATCACACCCGGCCTATAGAAATCTTTTAAAACCACATAATCAAGGTGAAGTTGATAAAACATTTGTTTTGATATGGAAAATCATGTCATTTTAAAGCAATGAGATGAAACTTTTAAAAATGAATTAATACCACCCTCCCTTTTATCTTCACCTAATAATACACACAGAGATTTTTTTTAAAAGTGAAGGGAAAAGGAAAAAGGAGATAGGATGTTTACCTGATATTCTGTCTCTTTTATCCCACCTTTTTTTTTTAAGTTAGAAAATTTCAGACTCTGATTCACTGCATAAGGTAGACATCAGATTCATCTCATATTGCTAAAGACTAAAAATAAAGGTCATAACATTTTTTGACCAAATGTTCTTATGGGTCATTCTTAGCCAGCAATGCTACTTAGTTGTCATAGTAGCAACTGTAGTTTTAAACTGCACTAATACTATTAGAAATACGATCTAGATTGGTTAAACCACTATTATGAAAAATATTTTATGAATAAAATGTCTCATTTTAAAGGAACATTGAGAGCCTAGAATGTCTCCATGGGCAAGTAAACATGATGGTGATGGTTCTCAAAAACATGTCTCTGAAAGGAACTGGCGATGTTTCATCTTAACAGAGAGCCAAGACAGGAGCCACTATCTCTGTCTTCAGATATTTGAGGGACAAGTATTTGAAAGAGGAACTTATTTGAAACATGAATATAAATTACAGAAGGACAAATTGCAATTTCACATTTAAAAAATACTTTTTGTAATTTATAGTTGCCCAACAGACTTCCTTGTGGGAAATATACTCCTTACAAAAGATTTTTAAGAAGAAGGTAGCTTACTATCTGGAGAATTGTGTGGGAAATGCCTTCTTGATGATCTTTGGGACAAGTATTTGGAGCCCTTGGGCTTTAAGGAATCCAGTTTTAAGGCCACTGATTAAGACCGTAACAGCTAGGCTAAAAATCTAGCTATTCCAAATGTTTATTTCCCACTAATCATTCAGTGTAAAAAAAGGTGGAGCCATTGAAAGATTATGAGCAGAAGAATGGCATGTTTTGATTTGTATTTAGAAAGATCTCTATGTTGACAATATGGAAATTAAAATAAAAACTGGGATACTGGAAACAAGACTGGTCTGTTGGCTGCTATCATGGTCTAAGCAAGAAATGATTAAAAGCTAAACTAAGACATTAGAAATGGTAGACAAAGAAAAAAGGTTAAACAACATTGAGAAGTAAAATTTTAATTGTTTAATATGACGAGAAGAGATGAGTCTGAGTTATTTCTCAATTTTATTACTTTGGGGATTGAGTGAATAATGTTGACTTTTGCAGAGATAGAATATGTGGGAAGAGCTGCAGGTTTGAAGGGAAAGGTCTCAAATTTCATTTTAGAACTGGGAAGTTAACTGGTAACTCACCTTAGACTGAGTTGTCCATTAGCAAGCAAAATTGGATATGGAATTTAGAAGCAAGATCTGGGCTGAAGAAATAGCATTGGTATACATGGATATAAATACGACAAGCAAAGCTATGGGAGTCTATGGGGGAGGGGAATCCGCTTAGAAAGACTACAAGGAAGCAATCAGATTGATATGAGGAAGTTAGGTAAATTATAATTTCTTACAGCTGCAAATGTACAATAATAATAAAAGTTCTGGCTTAAATGTAAAAAAAAAAAACTTGAATTTTAAAAATGTACTTTCTTTGACAAATTTCAAATGTAACTGAAATGATTTTTAATAAAATGATGATAAAACTTCTGCTATAATTCTGAAATGTTTGTGCAGTCTATGAATATTCTAGATCTTTGCCTAATTCTTAATTTTTATTTGATCTAGATATTTCTATTTTTTTATTCTTATTTTATATCACTTTGCCCTTTATGATTGTTTGTGTTGACCTTGAATCTGACCAATGCAAATTTATTATATGGTTCCATAAGAAATCATACTTAAATAAAAATACTTCCTTAAATTAGGAGCTTATACCTTCCTTCTGTTGTTTATGTATCTAAGGAAATGCAACTTCTCCACAAGTACAAAGACCATCTTTCATGGACTACTTTGATAAGCAGGACTTCAAGAATAAGACTCATGAAAACTGTAATCAGAACATGCATGAACCCTTTCCTATGTCCAAAAATGTTTTTCCTGATAACTGGAAAGTTCCTCAAGATGGAGACTTTGACTTTGTAAGTACATTTTAATTTTCCCATTTGTTTTCTCCTTCTGTACTTTATCATGACATTGAGAAGCACAGTTCATATATATATGTATATATAGAGAGATATCATGTATATATATATGAACGGTGTGTATGTGATAAAATTATAGACTATATTAATATTCAATATACAGTTATGTGGGTGGGGAATTCTGATATTATAGTTTGCCTATAGAAATGTACTTGCAGAGAAATGTAAATAATTTATTATAGTTAAATAAATCATAGCTCAAATTTAGACAAATATTGAGGACTCCTAATAACTTAAATTACACCTGTTTTGAAAGATGTTTTCAATAACGCAAATGTGAGATACTTCCATTACCAGAATAAATGATGCAAAGGTGCTTATGACATAGACTTTGATAAATTTGCTTCAACTTTGAAAGTTAACTGAATTAGTAAATATTAATTCCACTTGGTTTGTCAAAAATAATAGTTCTGTTCTATATTTAATAGCCTACAGATTTCAATATAAAACTGTAACTTATCACCTATTTTGTTATATTTTCTCTTTATTTCTTTTGCCTTCTTATTATTTCTTTCTTTCAGAGAATGAATGAATTTTTTTTTTTTTTGAGTTTGAGTCTCACTCTGTTGCCCAGGCTGAAGTGTAGTAGCATGCTCACAACTACCACGGCCTTGACCTGGTGGGCTCAGGTAATCCTGCTGCCTCAGTCGTCCAAGTAGCTGGTGTTACAGGTGTGAGCCAAGTGAACAGTCTAACAAATCACCTAAGGAAGCTAGAAAAGCAAGACCATCAAAACCCTAAATTCAGCAGAAGAATCCAGATCACCAAAATAAAAGCCCAAATCTGGGACATAAAAGACAAAAAGATAATACAAAATATCAATGAAACAAAAAGCTGGTTCTTTGGAAGGATAAACAAGATCGACGGTCCCCTAGCTAGACTGACCAAGAAAAAGAGAGAAAAAAATTCAAATAAACACAATCAGAAACACAAAAGATGAAGTCATATTTGACCCTGAAGAAATACAAAAGATTATCAGAGACTACTATGTACACTTGTATGGAAACAAACTTGAAAACCTTAAGGAAATGGAGGACTTTCTGACATCATACAACCTACCTAGGTTGAAACAAGAAGAAATTGAGACCCTAAATAGACCAACAACAATCCAGGAAATTGACAATGTCATAAGAAAACTACCTACAAAAAAAAAAGCCCTGGACCCAGATGGCTCTCCAGCAGAATTCTACAAAGCATACAAGGAGGAACTGATACCAATCCTCTTGAAAGTATTCCAGGCGATTGAGAAAGATGTCTTCTTTTGAGAACTGTCTATTCATATCTTTTACCCACTTTGTAATGGGGCTGTTTGTTTTTTTCCTTTCAGCATGTTTGAGTTCCTTGTAGATCCTAGATGTTAGGCCTTTGTTAGATACAGAGTTGGCAAATATTTTTTCCCGGTCTGTGGGCTGTCTCCCTGCTCTTTTGATGATTTCTTTGACTTTGCAGAAGCTTGTTAGTTTGATAAGGACCCACTTGTCTATCTTATCTCTTATGGCATGGGCACTTGGGGTTTTGATCAGTAGTTGGTTGCCAGTTCCAATTTCCATAAAAGCGTCTCCTGCATTTTCTATTCTTATAGTTTGAGATTTTACGTATAGGTCTCTGACCCATTTGGAGTTGATTTTTGTGTATGGGGATGGGTAGAGATTCTGTTTCAATCATCTACATGTGGCCAGCCAATTTTTCCAGCACCATTTCCTGAATAGGTTCTCCTCTCCTCAGTGGTTAGTGGTAGAGGCCTTGTCAAAGATGAATTGGTTGAGAAATTGAGATTTTGCTTCTGGAATCTCAGTTCTATTCCATAGGTCTATATGCCTGTTCTTGTACCAATACCATGCTGTTTTGATTACTGTAGTTTTATACTAAAGTCTGGGAGTGTGAGACCTCCTGCTTTGTTTTTTGTTTTGTTTTGTTTTGTTTTTTTGCAGAGGATTGTTTTGGCTATATGTGGTCATTTATGTTTCCGTATGAATTCCTGTATTGTTGTTTCTAGTTCTGAGAAGAACGTTGCTGGTAATTTGATGGGTATTGCGTTAAATCTGTAGATTGCCTTAGGTAGAATGGACATCCTAACAATATTGATTCTTCCAATCCACGAGCATGGAATGTTTTTCCATTTGTTTGTGTCATCTTTGATTTCTTTGAGCAGTGTTTTGTAGTTTTCATTGTAAAGGTCTTTCACGTCTCTGGTTAGGAAGATGCCAAGGTATTTCATTTTTTTGTGGCTATTGTGAATGAGATTGTGCTTTTTATTTGGGTTTTTGTTTGTTTATTATCAGTGTATAGAAATGCGACTGTCTTTTGCACATTTATTTTATACCCTCAGACTTTGCCAAAGTCCTTTATCAGTGCAAGGAGGTTGTTGACAGATTCTCTTGGGTTTTCAAGGTATAGGATCATGCCGTCTGCAAAGAGAGATAACGTGACTTCCTCTTTTCCTATTTGGATACCCCTGATTGCCTTCTCTTCTCTGATTGCTCTAGCTGGACTTCCAAAACTATGTTGAACAGGAGGGGTAAGAGTGGACATCCCTGTCTTCTTCCTGTTTTCAGGGGAAATGGTTCCAATTTCTGTCTGTTTAGCAGTATGCTGGCTACAGGTTTCTCGTAGATGGCACTTACTATTTTGAGGTATATTCCATCTGTGCCTAGATGTTCAAGAGTTTTTATCAAGAAGAGTGCTGGATTTTATCAAAAGGTTTTTCTGCATCTAATGATATCATCATGTGGTTTTTGTTTTACATCTGTTGATGTATTTAATTACGTTTATTGTCTTATGAATGTTGAACCAGCCTTGCATCCCAGGGATGAAGCCTACTTGGTCGTGGTGAATGATTTTTGAGATGTGTTGTTGAATCCGGTTTGCTAGGATCTTGTTGAGGATTTTAGCATCTATTTTCATCAAGGATATAGGCTTGTAGTTTTCTTTTTTTGTTGAGTCTTTTTTTTTTTTTTTTTTTTGAGTTGGAGTCCCACTCGATCACCCAGCAGCAGCCGCTCCTGCTGAACTCCAGCGATCCTTCCGCCTCAGCCTTCCAAGTAGCTGGAACTACAGGCACACACTGCCACGCTCGGCTAATTTTTTTGATTTATTGTAGAGATGAGGTCTCACCAAGTTGCCCAGGCTGGTCTCGAACCTGCGGCCTCAGGAAATCCACTCACCTCGGTCTCCCAAAGCACTGGGATTACAGGCTGAGCCACCGAGCCCAACTTGTTGAGTCTTTACCTGACTTGGGTATCAATGTGATGTTAGCTTCATAAAATGATTTGGGAGAGTTCCATCTTTCTCAATCGCCTGGAATACTTTCAAGAGGATTGGTATCAGTTCCTCCTTGTATGCTTTGTAGAATTCTGCTGGAGAGCCATCTGGGTCCAGGGCTTTTTTTTTTGTAGGTAGTTTTCTTATGACATTGTCAATTTCCTGGATTGTTGTTGGTCTATTTAGGGTCTCAATTTCTTCTTGTTTCAACCTAGGTAGGTTGTATGATGTCAAAAAGTCCTCCATTTCCTTAAGGTTTTCAAGTTTGTTTCCATACAAGTGTACATAGTAGTCTCTGATAATCTTTTGCTGTTTTTTAATAAGTGCTGTTTAGTGTCCATATATTTGTGGGTTTGGGGGGAACTTTTTTTGGTGTTGATATTTATTTTTATTCCACTGTGGTCTGAGAAGTTGCATGGCAAAATTTCAATCTTATGAAATTTGTTTATGCTTGATTTATAGCCAAGGATGTGGTCGATCTTAGAGTACGTTCCATGTGATGAGAAGAATGTATATTCTATGGTCATTGGGTGGAGTGTTCTGTAGGTATCAGTTAAGTCCATTTGATCAAGAGTTACATTGAGGTTCTGGATCTCCTTGCTGATTTCTTGTCTTGATGATCTGTCTATGAGTGGGGTATTAAAGTCCCTAGCTATAATAGTGTTAGAATCAATATCTTTTTTAAGTTTGCCTAGAAGCTGCTTTATGAATGTCGGTGCTCCTTTGTTGTATGCATATATGTTTAGAATGGATATTTCTTGTTGATGGATTGAAGCTTTTATCATTATTTAGTGACCTTCTGTATCTTTTTAAATTTTTGATAGCTTAAAGGGTATTTTGTCTGATACTAAAATCGCAACTCCTGCTTTCTTTTGTGTTCCTTTGCCTGAAATTTTGCTTCCTCATCCTCTTACTTTGAGTCTGTGGGTGTTCTTACTGGTGAGGTAAGTCTCTTGGAGACAATATATTGTTGCCTCGTGATAGGAATAATTTTAACCAAGGATGTAAAATGCACACTGAAAACTAAAAAATGTTGCTGAAAGAAATTAGATATAAATACATGGGAGGACATTTCATATTTATGAATTGGAAGACTTAATGTTGTTAAGATGTTAATACTGCCCAAAGTGATCTACAAACTCATTTGATCTCTATCAAAATATAATGATTTTTTTTTTGCAGGAATAGAAAAATTTATCCTAAAATTCATAGGTAATGTCAAAGGATCCCAAATAATCAAAACAATCTAGAAAAAGAAAAACCAATCGGAGGTCTCATATTTTCTGATTTTAGTCTAATGTAATCAAAACAGTGTTGCAGTAGCAGAAAGACAGACATATTGACAATGGAATAGAATAGAGAGCCCAGACATAAAACCTCATATCTCTGGTCACATGATATTTGACAAGGATGCCAAGACCATTCAGTGTGGTAAAGCAGCAGTCCCCAACCTTTTTGGTATCAGGGACTGGTTTCATGGAAGACAGTTGTTCTAGGGACCCAGGGGACTTGGAGGATGGTTTGGGGATGATTCAAGCACATTGCATTTACTGTGTACTTTATTATTATTATATTGTAATATATAATGAAATAATTATACAGCTCACCATAATGCAGAATCATTGGGAGCCCAGCTTGTTTTCCTGTAACTAGATGGTCCTGTCTGTGGTGGATGGACACAGTGATACCCAAAGTGTGTTGCTTATGTCCAGTCTGCTTTATAATATCATTTTGGTTGTTATTAGTGCAGAAAACCCTACTTCACAAAAATAGAATGTTAGAAATGGAAACAGGCTCTTCAGTGCTTTTTTGGCAGTCTCAGGATATTCCACTTTGACTTTAATCCAGAACGTATAGACATTTGAAGTTGTCTCAAACATACTTTTTTTTCTCTTTTTAAAAATTTTTTATTTTTTTATAAAGATGTGGGGTACAATTCAGGGTTAGGTATACAAATGTTGATTATGCAGGTACCCTTTCAAAACATACTTTTGAGGTCACTGTCATTTGTGATCTCAAGTAGTTGATCCTCTTCTACCACAGACAAAGTCGATTCATCGGGCTTATTCATAAGTGGTTCATGGATCCATTCCTTCCCAGTTCGAGGGTCTTTGGTGGTTGGAAAGTAATGCTCAAACTCTTCTGAAAGCTAAGATAGGTAATCTTGCACCAGCTGGGAAAATGAAGGCCCTGGTTCAGTCTCTTTCAAAATCTCTGCTAATGTTTGATCCTCCATCAGTTCTGTGCTCAAAGATCCAGACAGCAATCCATACAGCTTACTTGATAATACAGAATCAGATCAGACTGCGGACACTGATGCCAGCAAATCTCATCACAGTACTAACCGTCATAGGCGGTCTCGTAGACGAAGGACTGATGAAGATGCTCTTCTGATGGATGGGATGACTGAATCTGATACAGCTTCAGTTAATGAAAATGGGCTAGTCACAGTTGCAGATGATATTTCTAGAGCTGAGTCTCAGAGCAGACAAAGAAACCTCCCAAGAGAAACTTTGGCTAAAAACAAGAAAGAAATGGCAAAAGATGTGATTGAAAAGCATGGTCCTTCAGAAAAGGCAATAAATGGCCCAACTAGTGCTTCTGGCGATGAAATTTCTAAGCTACAGTGTACTCCAGGAGAAGAAAAGATGAATACCTTAAAAGAAGAAAACATTCAAGAAGCAGCAGTCCTGAGTGGTGTTTCATAAACTGAAGAAGTTCCTAGTTTACAGTTCTTTTACATTACATTTACAATAGTGCTTGTACAAGCTTGCCAAAGATAGAATATGGATCGCCAGTCTTTACATCGCACTTTCAGTTCCTCCATTTGGAATTCAGAAAGGGGAAGGATCCTGAAGAAATCATATGTTAAACATACTTTGACACCTACCGTGTTATATATCATCAGATGTGCCTTGAGAATAGGATATGTAACATTTTTTAAAGTTGCTGGCTATAAAAAAAAAAGGCCTAATGTTCACTTGTCACCCCCCATAATTCTGGTTTACCTCTGAATGTAGCTACTTTATCTGCCAACTTGACCACAGTTGTTCTCCCTTGAAGTGACAGATTGAATTTGTTGAGCAGGTTGAATATGTCACACAAGTAAGCAAATTTTGCAACCCATTTGGCATAACTGAAATGTGCTGGCAGTGATGACTGTTTTTCCAAAAGAAATCTCTAGATTGGCTCTCATAACTTTAAAATTTCGGCCAGTGATCTAACTTTAGAAAAACCATCTTCTGTGTATAAGAGAAGATATGTGTGCTCTGCGTCCATCTCCAGAGCTACGCAAACAAATATGAGTTAAGGGCATTTACTTTACTGTGGTTGATAATTTTAATCACTTTCTGCAAAACGTTAAGTTCAAATGGCACTTTTTTGGCTTGCCAGCATTCTTTTTTCCTCTATGGATGACACAGTGTGTAGACTCACATTCAGAAGCAATCTCTTTGACCTGAGTAGTGAAACCAGAAAGCTGTCCAGTCATGGCAGCCACTTCGTCCTTGCATATACTGAAGCAAAATGACCAATTCAGATATTTTGATATGTAATCATTCAAAGACTTGAATAGTTCTGCAGCTGTAGCATTGGTTTGCAACAAAAGTGCGCATAATCCTCATGCACATCCTCCTGAAAAAATATATTGCACAGAAACAAGCATTATTACCTTGTTGTCAGCATTGGTAGACTTGTCAACCTGGATTGGGTATCACTGTGACTCATTAGTCCTCTCTAACAATATGCCCCATATCCTTTGCTATTTCATCAATTCGTCTAGTTATGGTGCTAGCTGAAAGAGCAACAATGTGTCACCTCTCAAACTGCAGCCTCTCCTAAAAGTTCACGACAAATGTCCTTAGCAGCATGCAGGATCAGCTCTTTACAAATATAAAGGGCATGTTAGCTTTAGCAATGTGGTTAGCCACTAAGAATGACACTCTCAGTGCACACACATTTAATGAAGTGATGGCCTTCAATAATTGCTTCTGTTCTTCATGTTCACGTTTTTTTTCTTTTGAAAAACTCCAAAGGCTTGTCTTTTAATGCAAGGTGCTTGGTCTCCATGTGGCAAGCAGTTTTGAGGGTTTCTTGACTTTGGTGGAGTGCGGTAGCACACTCAAACCACCTGCTGGGCTCACATGATCCTTCTGCCCCCGCCTTCCAAGTAGCTGAGACTAAAGGTTTCATGGCTTTGTTGGACAGCTGGTTGCCACATATTACACAAAACAGGAGAATGGAATCATGTGTTGCAAAGAACCCATAATTTAAGTAGGACTCTTGGTGTTTTCTTTTAAATGCAGCTTTCTTTTTTTGACAGTCTTAGATTCTTCTGCTGTCTGATTATTGGTTCTTTGCCCCTTTTCAAAGAAACTCTCCAGGGATGTTTGTTTTTTACTCATTTTGGCTAGGGTTAGCTTGTGGTCTTACCAAAACTGTGATTGAGACAAGTGTCCAGTAAGGGAAAGAGGCACAGACAGAAGAGATAAATAAAACAATAGGCAGGCCACACACGGACTAAAATAAGTGTTGGTTTCTGACTTCAAGCCTGCCACCATATGCAGCTGTACAATTGAAGTATGTCAACTCACTTGCCACTCACTGATTGGGTTTTGGTATGAGTCTGCAAGCAACTGATTTATTATGGTCTCTGTGCAGTCAAACCTAACTGCTAATGTTAATCTGTATTTGCACTGCTCCCCAGTGCCGTCAACTCTTCAGCTCTACCTCAGCTCATTAGGCATTAGATTCTCATTAGGAGCATGCAACCTAGATCCCTCACTTGCACAGTTCACAATAGGGTTTGCACTTCTGTGAATCTAATGCCACTACTGATCTGACAGGAGGCAGAGCTCAGACAGTAAAGCGAATGATAGAGAACAGCTGTTAATGAAGATGAAACTTTGCTAATTTACCTGCCACTCACCTCCTACTGTGCAGCCAGGTTCCTAACAGGCCACAGACCACTGCCAGGGATTGGGGACCCCTGTGGTAAAGGACAATCTTTTCAACAAATTGAGTTCTTTACAAATATAAAGGGCATCTTAGCTTTAGCAATGTGGTTAAAACTGGGAAAACTGGATATCCACATGGAAAATATTAAAGTTGGATTCTTACCTTATACCAGATATAAAAATTAACTCAAAATGGATCAAAGATCTAAAAGTAAAACCTAAAACTAAAGAAGTCTTAGGGAAAATCTTCATGACATTGGATTTGGATATGGTACATGTAACAAAAGAAGAAATAACTTGGACAACATCAAACTTAAAAACGTTTGTGCTTCAAGGGACATTATCAATAGAGTGAAAGGCAACCAATGGAATGGGAGAAAATATTTGTAAATCATGTATCTGATAAGAGTTTAATATCCAGAATGTATATTAACAGCAGCAAAATAAACAGAAAACCCACTTAAAAAATGGATAAAGGTATCAGGCATGATGGCTCACACCTGTAATCCCAGGTGTGGGATTACTTTGGGAGGCAGAGACCAGGGACTGCCTGAGCCCAGGGGTTTGAAACCAACCTGGGCAACTTGATGAGATCTTGTCTCTACAATAACTCAAAAAATTATCTGGGCATAGTAACATGCACCCATAGTTCCGGCTACTTGGAAGGCTGAGGTGGAAGGATCTCCAGAGCCCAGCAGGTCAACGCTGGGTTGGCTGTGAGTGAGCCATGGCACTCCAGCCTGGGTGACAGAGTGAGACTCCAACTCAAAAAAAAGAAAAAGAAACTACAGTGTGGAGAGGGACTTTGTCTAAGCATTGAAGGACAAAGAAGGGAGACAGGCACTGCAAGGAATAATGTGTATTATAGTAAAAAGCTTAGAGGTAGAAAGGCAAAAGGTATATTGAGTAGCAATAGAGAGCTTTAAGTCTATGGTAGTTAACTTGGAACAGTGTAGGAAATAAAATAGAAAGGCAGGTCCATGAGAGATGGTGGAATCCCTGTAAGTTTACAGAGTCTGAATTTTTATTTCATAGACAATGTAAACTTTTTAAGTTGGAGAATGACATGATGAAAAGTGCCTTAAGAATATTCATCTTGAGGATGGCATGTAGGATTGATTGATTGGAAAAGTCTAGAGATAGGGTAATCAGCTATGTGGCATGGGCCTAAAATAATATAGAAATAAGATGGAAAAGAAAAGAAACAAAAACAAGAATTGATGTTGGAGATATTAGAAAAGATTAATCAACAGAAATAGCTGATTTACTAGGCTGAAGAGTACTATTTTGATTGAGGTGAGGAACTAAATGATAAAAGGTGAAAGTAACAAAAAGAACCAGGAGAATGTTCTCGGAATAGGAAAAGGGATCTATGACTGGATCCAATTTTTGCAGAGTTATTTACTTTCTGACTTGTTCGGGGCAGATAGCCTTAAAGAGGGAGTGGGGGAGGGGTGGAGCAACTGGAACGGTTCTTTCTTCCCCAGCATTTATAAAATACCTGTCAATTGGAACTGCTCAACCCTCTCATCACTTTGAGGAAAGTGGAAAATGTTTGTAATAGCCACTGAGGAATTGTAAATGGGAATAAATAAGAGTTGAATAACAGAAGCATTGCCAGGAGATGAATGAAGAATTGCCAAAAGGAGTAGTGAGTGTGATAAAAGGAGTAAAGAGGACGTATAGGTGGGGCACCATGTAAATGATTAGGTGGAATGCTTTGCTCACAAAGTAGGGAATGAAGTGAAAGCAAAAACAAAGTTCCATTAAGACACCAATTGTTAATGATAAGGGAAATCTGGTCCTATTCATTCCCTCATCTAATTAGATATAGAATGTTAAAAAAAAATTACTCATCAAAGTGTAAAGGGTATTAAGGTTTATGTGTCTATCTTCCCTCTTTATGATGTATCTTGAGGCTACCTTTCAAGAGAACTGGATTCTGTGTGATGATTCTTAAGTGTATTTCACAAAAGTTGCTTAAAATAAGCAGAATTGTTTTGACCATATTTTCAGGACAGAAAATACTTATCCTTCTGCCTCGAGGAAAATAGGTTTCAGGAAAGAAAAAGGAAAGAGGACATTTTATTGTCTTTTGAGGTATTCAGAACAAATTCCCAAAGGTCAGAACTTACTCAGAGAGGCACCTGCTAGACAGATGTGCAGAGCAGGAAGCATTCTTTATCTTAAAGCCTGTATGCAAAATAATTTCTTTTAAATCTTTGGCATTTGTCCTTTGGATTTTCAGTGACTTGTTGTTTCATATTATGTTCCTGGATGTAAGGGGATGATAAGAGATGTCACCCATTTGGTGATTATAGTAATAGAAGGGTAGAAGATAAGATATATTTGGACTAATTTAACCAATTATTTTTAACTGCTAAAAAAAATTCTGTTTAGGGTGTGGCTATGAAGATTTCTACAACAAATGTAAAAGGCAAATCTGTTTATTATAGCACTAGTCTTATGTTTCAGTTTTTGTTAGAATTATTTTCAAACAGCCTTAGCATCCAGATTGTTTCATGTTAAATAGAGAGCATGTAGATCATGTTTTGCAGAAATTACAGTATCATATTTAAATAGATACATTTTGGGTAACATAAAGAATTTGGAATAAGAACAAAAGCTTCAAAAGCCATCTGTTAACCCACTATATTGATTCCAAATTTTTAAAAAGAAAAAAATTGGATTGACAATAATTACTAGTATAAGAGGAATTAGGTAAACCAACCATTTTTGTTTTTGACTGAAACTGATTGTAAGTTAACATTTCTTGATTTTTCTGATCCTTAATTATTTATTCAATTGGTGTTGTTCTTTTGAACTAAGGGACACAAGAATCCTCCAGGGAAGCACTGGAGGAAAAGTCTCAATAACTGTAGCAGAGGGGAAAAACCCCTGTCCTCCAAGTATAACTTGTCTGGGGCTTCCCTAGATTTCTCACAGTTCTTCCTCTGATTCCTGGGTTGGCAAGTCAGTATGGGTAGAGGGAAACAAAATGAAAGTTACTGCTGCAAAACACACACACAAAAAAAACAGACGGAGCTGGCTGAGAAGATACCAATCCTACTGCTGGAGCCACCGTGGGCATTTTAGGAATGTTCATTTGTTCTGAAAAAAGGTTTCTTTCTCAGGTTCGTTTCACCCTCCTACACAGCCTGCAGTTGTGAAGGGATAATAAAGAAACTGGAAATAGCAGTGGGCTGCAAGCACCCACAAAAACACTGCAACAAGGTTACCCCTTTAGAAAGCCTTCAGCAGTACAGACCCTGTAGAAAGCCTTAAGGTAAAAACTTAAGCCAGTGGCATCTACCAGTTTTTTACCAGTGTAACAATATGCTATCATCCACTTATCTGCTTAAATACAGTTGATATTTTTGCTTTTTAAAGAGATGTTGGCTAAAAGTTTCCCTTACAATGTACTCCTTAGTTAAAGAACTGTTTGTTCTCGTCAGTCCTTAGTTCTGTGAACTGAGGAAACCACTTCAGTGAAATATTTAAGCATATTGTCATCAATTAGCTTTGCATTAATTAAATGATTATTGTCAAGTGTTTCCAGATGTTTGCAAGAGTATTAACAAAGTATGAAAAGATAACTGTAGATATTTCAGATTTATTTCTTTTAGGGTAAAGAAGAAATAAACACACAAAATCCCAAAAGTTCTAGTGGATAGTCCTGGATAAGAGTTTATGATTACAGGTGTACATGTGGCATGAACTCAAGTGTATGTGGCACATTGTGCTTTCACTACTCACTCATTCCTTGTAGAGCCAACAGGAAATTAAAATTAATGAGAAGCCTGCACTTTGAAATACTTGCAGAATTCTTGACTATTTCAGTCCTTTGCCAGCTCACGAAATCTGTGCTGGCAGTCATATCCAACAGATGGTGTGGCGTGTGCACAGTTGTGTCATGTGATTGTCTAGGTTCATGTAGAATTTTTATGAGGTTTTGACCATCCATCTACTGAGGATTTTGGATAGTCATAACCTTTGTTTTGAAAGAAAAGTGGCCTGCTTCAAAGATAAGTGTTTATGTACAAGTAGAAAATAATGTGAATAGTTAATTAGTCACTGGGCAACTAAGCTAGATTTAACTTATTCTTTACTAAAGACAGCAAAAATTTAGTGTCTCTGAACTGCACACTAATTTTTTTCTTTAGTAGAATTTAATCCATTTGGCCACCTGAAGTTAGAATGAGCAGTTTGCTTTCTTATTCCCAAGTACGTTGTTTAAGGCTTCCATAATTTCTGAAATTTTTATTTGGTGGTTGTGTCTGGGTAAAGTCTACTGAAACATTAAGCTAATTCTGCTTATTTAGGTAATTAATACCTTAAGTTAAAACTCATTATACAATAATTTCCTTTACAAATTAAAGTGAGCAGGCCTGTACTTACTGGATTAATTAAGATAGAATGCACAGGTGCAGTATGTGGCTTCCTGTCACCATGTTATAATTTATTAAGATGTTTAAAGCACATGGCAAAAAGAAAAATGACTTACCAAAAAGAGTTCCAAAAAGCACAAACTTTCCTCATAGTAATTTGTTCTTTTTAAAATGTCACTTATTTAGAGGACTATATTGAAAAATTGACTACTTTACATTTTAAAACAAAGGTATTGTACTCCAAGCATATGTTATGGCTAATGCTGATGTCTGAGGAAGTTATTTTGACTATGTGGGCTTTCTGTGTATAGCCTCATTTTGGATATTTAGTCAGTAAGCATTAGGAACTGTTGGGGTGATTAAATCAAAAGGGATGTTACCCAATAGTGGAATTTATGATCAAAGAATAGAAAATCAAATTTAAGAGTGTTGCGCCACGGTGTTTACCTCTGTAAATAAATAATTAGCTTGCAAGTAAGTTGTTAAAGTTGATTGAGGTGTAACTAACAAGACAGATCTTAAGGAGATAAGTGATAGAGGGTATCAAATAATGTATTGTAGCAGATAAAAGTATTTTGGAAAAAAATTAATTTCACTGATTTATTTCAAAGACATATTTTCATAGTTCTTAATAAACTTTTTTCCTTCATAAATTAAGGAATGTCTCATGTTGAAATTTGATATGTAGTATGCTGTTGTTAATTAGTAAGGTGCCTTTTTTTTTTTTTTTAAGTTGGAGTCTCACTCTGTCGCCCAGACCGGAGTGCAGTGGCCGCTCCCGGCCACCGCAACCTTGACCTGCCGGACTCCGGCGATCCTTCCGCCTCAGCCTTCCGAGTAACCAGAATTACAGGCGCGCGCTACCACGCCTGGCTGATTTTTTGATTTATTGTAGAGATGAGGTCTCACCTGCCCAGGCGGGTCTCGAACCCGCGGGCTCAGGCAATCCACTCACCTCAGCCTCCCAAAGGCGCGGGATTACAGGCTGAGCCACTGAACCCGGCTCGTAAAGTGTCTTATAAAAGACTCAGTGGACTGGATTAGAGTATCAAGTTGTAGTTTCACAGGCCTTCAGTTTAGTTTTTCTTTGGTGGGGGGAGTGGAGAGTGTATCAACCTGTATTTGAACTTAAAGAATAGTTTCAGCTATCAAGCTTTTTATTAGCAGTTGAGGATTCATACTACTGGGGGTATAAATAACTCTTTAATAGTTGCAACTCAGTATATAACTAAAATGACTTTATTTATTTATTTGAGTCAGAGTCTTACTCTGTCGCCCAGGCTGGAGTGCAGTGGCATGCTCACAGCCACCCCAGTGTCGACCTGCTGGGCTCAGGTGATCCTTCTGCCTCAGTCTTCCAAGTAGCTGGAACTACAGGCGCACACTACCATGCCCGGCTAATTTTTTTATTTATTATAAAGATGGGTCTTGCCAAGTTGCCCAGACTAGTCTTGAACCTGTGGGCTCAGGCAATCTTCTCACCTCGGCCCCCCAAAGTGCTAGGATTACAGGCTTGAGACACCGCACCAACCAGTAAAAGGACTTTTTTTTTTTTTTTTTTTACAAACCTACTTTTCTGTCCCTTTGGACAGATGTTAAATTTTGTGGTTACTTTTGGTTAGCAAAACTCTGACTAGTTTAAATTTTAATCTCAAGATCCTTCACCCTTCATCTCAGGGCAGGCCATCTATGTGGCCTAAGACAGGTGTCATGCTTTCTCCTCTCCTCTGTCTAGCTCTTGAATAGATAGAACAGGGGAGAAGTATAAATAAAGGACAGGAGAGACAGAGGTCATTTTCTGAATGAACCTGCTTATCTGAAGATAATGACTTTTACTTTGGCTTAATGTGGTTCTAACTGCTACAGAATATTTCTGACAATATGATTTTCATGTGGATGGTACGTCTGGTTTTGGGGGAGTGATAGTTTTATCTTGACTCCCTTTATCACTGAACTTTGGAAATGGGCAGCTTTATTCCTTTCTGTTCCATCAGTTCAAATCCCTACCCCCTCTCTAGGTGGGGCATTGATGCATTTGACCAGCATCCTTTGCTTCCTCCCTTTTTTGCTTTTTTTTTTTTTTTTTTTTTTTTTGCTTTCTCTGTGTTCCCCAACATGAGCCATGAGAGTCAGTGATATTCTATTTCTAGAGTCTTAGGGAATGAGTGGGTAGGTAGGGGAAATGTGAGAGGTATTCCCCACTCTCTCCTTCACAGGTGTGTATTTCCATGGTCCTGTTAGATCTGCTGCTGTAAGCTGCTCAACTAAGCCTCCCATCTTCAGAAATCTCTAGATAAGAAGTAAGGCTAGGTGCCAGTAGCTCATAGCCGTAATCCCAGCACTTTGGGAGACCAAGGCAGTCAGGTTGCTTGAGCCCAAGAGTTCGAGACCAGCCTAGGCAGCATAGCAAAAACTTGTCTCTGCAAAAAATAAAGAAAATTATAAAAAAGTAATGGCATGCCTGTAGTCCCAGCTACTTGGAATGCTGAAGTGGAAGGATCACTTGAGCCTAGGAGGTCGAGGCTGCCATGAGCCATGATTGTCATGATCTTGCCACTGCACTCCAGCCTGAGTGACAGAGAAAGACCCTGAATCAAAAAAAAAAAAAAAGTAGTCTATAGGTCAATATATTTTCCTCCACTTCTAGGGACATGTGTCAAGTCATCTAAGAACACTTTCAGCAGGCTAAATTCTACTCCAGTGGCAGCACCAGGGCAAGTTTGGAGGTTTCCTGTTCGGTAATTAGTCCAGCTGAGAAGTGAGATGCCAGTCTCCTCTTGTTGTGGGGACCACAGTGTCTGTGATGGAATATCTTGGTACTCTCCAGCTGGACTTGAGTAAGGAAGCTCTTACGACAAACACTGCATCCTAATGCTCCTAATTTACCCTTACCCTCTTTTGTGGACTACAATGGTGATTTGGAAGTAAGGGAACTCATTCTGCAACCTTTTAGTAAACTCAGGGTCAGAAGTTTGACCCTATTTAGTCAGTGGCTCTTTTTAAGATAGGAAGTACTTGTTCATTACTTTTGTCTTTGTTGTTAGCCTTAGTCTTCAATTCAGGAACAGCCATAAACTTCCAATCATTATTCTTTATAGTAATAAATATTGCTGACTTAAAAATATATTTTAGAGCATTTCATGTTTCTTGATACATGCTAGGCACTATGTACTGGTCATTTAAGCAAGTTGCTGCCCTGGAGAAGCACTGATGGTATATGTGTATAGACAGATGAACACTTAATTATTTTATCTGTAGATAAATTAGCCAGACACCACTAATCAGAAAAATCAAGTTGTAGTAGAAATGGCCAAGCTTAAAAATAATAACATGAAAGTGAAAATGTGAAATTGTAATTATTTTTGACCGAACAATAATATCTGACCAACATTCAGAATTCATGTTGTCTAAGATTACAGAATTTCGAGGGGTGCATAGAACCATGAAATCACATAGACCAGACTAATAATTCTCATAGATTATTTACTTAAAGATTTAGAATGTATTCAAGGAAGGAATTTAAGACAATAAGGTGATGTCTGCTTTTACCAACATTTTGCTAAGAAAATTTTAGCTTCATACTAATACAATATTTTATTAAGTGTATCCTTAAGTATCAACATATGTGGCACATGTTATTTATATATTCTTGTTTGTGTCATTTAGACTTCTAACTGAAGATGCCTTCAGAAATTATACTTATTTCTCCAAAGTAATATTTTATATTTTTTCTATTTATTTTATAAAAGTTGACTCTGAAGTGTGACTGTGAAAATAAACAGAATTCATGCTAAGGAACTTAAATTCAGGCCAATCAAAAACCATAATCCCCATTTATGGTATTATTACTCTGAAAGTTAAAGAAAAATTACATCCATTTTATAAGCTAGAGGCTATTTTAAAATATGATACATATGGGATTTTCTTCACTTCAGTTTGTTTCATAACTAAAAAATTAAAAACAGTATCATTGGTAACAATTTAATGCATATTCTCTAAGTTAAATGCATGTTTCTTTAAAATTACCTTTATTTTATAACTTAGGGGAAACCTGTTTTATATTAATATTAAAACAAGCATCAAAAAATAAAACCAGCTTCCAAGGGTGAGGGGAGTACTTTTAAAACACTTGGACTTCTCTATTCAGTCACTGTTCTGTGTTCAGAATGATGATATATTTCCAGGGGAAAGTGAATGGTATTTATGCACCCACATACTTCCCTGGGTCATTTTTAGGAAACTTAGTTTAATTTGATAAAAATAAATGGTAACAGTATACTAGGAGGTATTCAAGAAATAGACCAGTTCTTTTACTCAATTTCTCAATTTCATATTGATGTACTTCATATGTTTAGCTTCTTATATTTAGGGTAACATCAATTAGCTTTCCTTTAAGAGAAGATGCTCTAAAATACTTAAGTGTGACAGTGTATTTGTAGTATAGACTCTTTTCTTAAAATAGAAATTTCACTTAATGTATCTGCTCCTTTAATAAATAAAAATAATCACAGATACAAAATATGAATGACTACTTTCTGTTTTTAAGATTTGGTATTTTACATTATATTTTAAAAGTTGGAAGATATGTAAGCACTATTATTAGATATTCTGTTTGAAGTCATTTATATTAAAAATGTGAATAAGCATTTGTCTCAGTAGGTTTTATTCATTTATTTAATAGAAAACACGTTTTGTTTTAATCAATTTAGTGATTTTCCAGAATATGAAAAAATATTTAAAAGGTTAATATTGAGGTTAGAATATGCTGATCTTCATATTTTTAGACTAACGAGAATACCTGGTTTAAAGATAAATTAATATTTAATGTTCTGGTTTTAGTCTGTTTCTAAAGGAACATACTAACAAATCTTCTTTTTAAGTTTTTAATGTTTCATATATTAAACAAGTGTTTTAAGTAGCCTGTATGCACCTTTCACTTGTCTTTAGAAAGTAGCTCAGTCAAGAGAGCCACTTGCAGAATACTTCTGTATCATCAGTTGCTTTACCCACCGTACTCTCAGAATAAAGGACATCCTACTTCATCTGTTTTACATACCTCTTAGGCTTTAGGATCTGACAGTCAGCTGGTTTTCCCACCAGTCAAATCAGTTGCTTGCAAAATGAATACAAATAGCATTTTTCCCATTCCCAGCCGCTAGCTACTTTATTAAATTTAACAAAGAATTATTTGTGAGAGGAATTTAAAATTTGACATATTTACCTTTGACTTAGCTTCTTCTTATTTGTTCAAATATGAATTCTAACTGTAAAAAACTGGATTTAAATATTTTATAAGTTATTAATTATTCAAAAATACTAGTTCATAATATCATTGAGAGTAACTGAGTAATCGTATAATTTATTTACTGATAAAAAAATTATTTGATGTTACAGGGGCTGAAAAAGGCAAATCTGTGGATGGGGTTAGGGAACATGCAGCTGTTTGACCTTGTAAAATTTTTTATTTTTATTTTTTTAGGGTTCATGCTAATCTTCTGTATTGTTCTAATTTTAGTATATGTGCCACTGAAGCAAGCACAAGAAATTTTTAAAGCTATTTTAAAAAAACTGATTAGGATGTTGGAAGGAGAAAAACAACCTACATAATTTGTCTTCTGACACAGACAAAAATAGGACTTGTATATTTGTGGTGTGCCTCTGGATTAGGCATTAAATTAAATTCGACTGTTAAGTAATACTTAATAGCAATATAAGAAAGCGGCATCTGGGCAGCCCCTTCAGGTACCCTCTCACTGTGGGAGCTTTTCTGTCCTTGCAATAAATCCTGCTTTCTCACTTTAAAAAAGAAAGAAAGAAAGTGGCATCTAATGTCCCTAGTAATTCTTTTTTCTTTATAGAAATTCATTATTCATTTAAATAATGTGTATCAAGATCATTCTTTTATTTTGCTGTTTGTTTTGATACATATATTGTGAGCTGGACAGCAATATTGATAGGATTTATTTTAATGCTTAATGCTTTTCATTACTAAACCTTTCTTTTGAATTTATTCTATGCTACCATTAAACAAAATAGCCTGATATTGAGCCCTACAACATTTCAAAATAGAGAACTTATTATTGTTTTTAAAGTTATATGAATAAATGTCAGTTAGCATTAGGTATTATATTTCAAATAAAATCTTAGCAAGTGTTAAAAAAGTTAGATTGTTAATTTGAAAATACATTTTTATTATTGAGGTAAATTTTATGAGTAGCAAAATAGAATTTTTGATATAATATGGAATGCTGACTAATTTTAATATATGGGTAAACCATTTAATATTGGTAAAATTAAGTTTACTCACAATCTTATTAAAAGACTATTGTTGGTTATGGTACTCCTTTTTCTGTATATGCTTTATTCCCCAGTATATACCTGAGTTTATGATCAATTTAAGGTTTAAACATTTTAATCTGTGATGAACTCTAGGCTTAAGTTTATAGTATAGTTTATTTTATACTCTGTTCTAAAAAAGCTATTTGATTACTAGATAGGATACTTTCAAATCAAAATTTGATGTATATCAAAGTAATTCTCCTTAATAAAATAATTCCATTGAGATGTTTTTATTAAATTTACCAACCTCTTAATAATCTGCATAACAGTCATCTAAGTAAAACATCTATTTTTACTGATATAGTTCATATAAAACAGCCTAAGTATTTTAATTCTGTGAATCTAGATTTTTAAATGAGTATACTGTACATTTTACACACACATCTATTTGAAGTTATTATGAACATGAATTATATGTCTTAGAAGTATAGAAGTATAATAAAATTTATATTGACATACCAATCTTAAGAGTGCTTAGAACGAAGAAATTGCCATTTAATCCTATCTAAACATATTTTGTCCAAGTTAAGAGAAGGAAAGGTATTTTGTTCCTATAATTGTTTTGCTTTCTGCAAGTTCCCTTTCTTCATATGCTGAATCTTGTTAGATCATTAAACAAACTTTTACATTAAAAAGAGTCTAAGGCAGATGGTTAATGAAAGACAAGATACTTGATTGGGCACATCTGAATTTTGGAAAGCTTTTTTTTTTTTTAGATTAATTTCCCTGAGCGTTTGCTTACCCAGTTTATAAAATATGTAAAAATACATCTCTAGTTTTTACCTTGACCTTTCCTAATTCCTTTGCATTTTAAAAGAGGTCAAGGTCATATGGTTAAAATTTTTATTTGAAAGCTTTTTAGAATATGTGTATCAATAATTTTTCTTACTTTAATTAATATCTGTCAAATTGTGATAGTAATTATTTGTCCCAAATTGTTATTTTAAATTTGTTTTCTCAAAATTTTTTCTCCAAATTATGTTTTGTGTTATAACCATGCCACAACCATTTAAAATTTTAACAACAGCTTTATTGAGACATAATTCACATGCCATTTAATTCACCCATTTAAAGTATACAGTCTAATGGTTGTTTAGTGTATATGCAGCTTTGCATCCAGCACCATAATCAATTTGAGAATATTTTCATCATCACCTCAAAAAGAAACTGTACCATTAATAGTCACTTCCCATTTTCCCCCATTACCCTTTTCTTCCTCCAGTCCTGGGCAGCCACTAATCTATTTTCTGTTTCTATGAGTTTGCCTTATCTTGACATTTCATATATGTGGAATCATACATTATGAGCCATAATTATTCTTTCCACCTTTCTAGTAGGTCGACAGGTGATTACTATAGCAGCATGACTGCAATATCACTGGAACTTAGGAGTTTGTCAACTATAATAATAAATATAAAGTATTTCTTAAAAGAGCATAGATATAAACTTGAAGTCTGGAATAAAATATTTTTAAGTGGACTTTTCAGGGCCTTGAATACTAGGGTAGTGAAATCTACTTCCTGTAGGTTAGAAATCGGTTATCCATAACAGTTGTACCCGAGTTCCTCAGCCATGGGGGTCTGGCCTGTCAGTTATTTTTCCTGTGTCTGGCTAGGAGTGATTACATGGTCTCTTTTAACTCTACCTTGCTACTGAACCAGTCCAACCTCTTTCTAGACTATTTACAGTGACCATACAGCTTGAGCTTTCCTAGACAGTCCTAATTTCACATATTCCATTCTAATGTCAACCTACATGTCATGATATTTGATTTTTTAAATTTGATAACTTTATAAATTGTTGGGAAGTTTGGTTCTACCCACCTTGGCCTGGTTAAACTCAATTTATAAATAATAAACTCTGAGTTTTTAAAGCAAATGTTTTTTTCCCTCAGAATATTCAGTGAGTTTATTATGGATAACCTTTCAATTAGGTTTATTATTATATACATTTTCCCAACTTTCTGTTCTTAAAAATATACGAGTCATTGGATTTTAGGTGATTTTATAGACGTATCTGTTTTTTAATGCACAATAGTACTGTGGTAATGTATGAAAATGTACTTGTTCTTAGGAGATGAATGCTGAAGTATTTAGGTGTAACTGCCATGATGTTCTGCATACACTTTCAAATGGTTTGAGATTTTTAAAAAGTGTGAGTGTGTATTTGTGTATAAAGCAAGCAAATATGGTAAAATGTTAACAATTGTTGAACAAAAGTAGAAGGTAGATGGGTGTGTTCATTATTATTTTAACTTTTCTATAGATATTTGAAAATTTTTTATATTAAAGAGGGAAAATATGTACATTCTTTTTCTGTAAATTATGCCCTTTTTGTCAAGACATATAGCATTTAAAAATATTTAATCTAAGACTTAATATACATAAACTATATTTATATTTCTGTAGTTGCATTTATATTTATTTCTACTTCTACCTTTTATAAATTTTATATTTCTATTTATATTCTTAAATCGTGTACACCAAACATATGTACAGTTTAAAGGAAGATTGCGCATATACCCAAAGCTCTACTACCTAAGTTAAGCAATATAAATTACAGTTTCTTAGAAGCCGCTGAGTATGCCTTCTCTCTCCCTATAGAAGTATTCACTGTCCTTGAGTTTGTAGTAATTATTTCCATTCCTTTCTTTGATTTTATCAACCAGGTATATATTCCTAACATTTATTCGGTCTTACTGGTTTTGAATATTATATAATGGAGTCCTACTTTGTGTAATCTTCTGTGATTTTATACTTTGAAAAGTTTCCATAAATGACTGCATTTGTAACATATGCAGCTTCTTGGCTATGGTTGGGGGGAGGTGATGATGAACTTTCATCATTAGTCAAAATTCATTCAATAATGTCATAATGACTTTTTGTAGATTGTGATGTTATTCTCAATTTTATATGCAACTGCAAGGGGTCAAGAATAGCCAAAAGTGGCCAATATGTATATGGCACTGTTCTACATACTAGTGATATGTCAATAAATAAACCAGACAAAAATCTCTACCTTCACAGAGCATACATTGTAATGGAGAAAACAATCAATAACCATAATTAGTAAATTATGCAATATGATAAAAAAATCATAAATGCTGAGGAGCAAAAAGAGCCTGACAAAGGAATGAGACCAATATTAGGGGGAAGGGGATTGCAATGCTGAATAGAGAGGTGGGAGAAGGCTTCATTGAGAAAATGACATCTGAGTAAAGACTTGAAGGAAGTAAAGGGCCAAGCAGAGAGTGAACCATGTGGATATCTGGAGGAAGAACGTTCCAAGTAGATGAACCAGCCATGCAAAGACTTTGAAGTAGAACCTTCATTTGCTCTTCATTTGCTGTGTTGGGGGAAATAGGAAAGAACACGTTTATTTGGGAGAGCTGAGTGAATGAGGACCAGAGCATAAGAAGATGAAGTCCGAGAGCAAAGTGGGGAAGTGGTGGAGTAGAAAAGATGTTAGGCTCTTGAGGTATTGTGAGGATTGGGGCATTTATCCTAAGAAATAACTTAATCTATGACTGACTTTAAAATGTTTACCTCGGCCACATTTGAAAATTAATCTGATAGGGTAAGGGTAGAAATACTTACCCAGGCAACTAGCACCAGAGATAGTAAGAATTGATCAGGTTCCTGATAACTTTGAATATGCAGGCAACACGATTTTATGACTGAGTGAATATGGGAATGAAAGATTTAGGATGATTCCAAGTTTTATTTTGTTTGAACAACCAGGATGGAGTTGGGGAAGACTGTGGGTGGCGCTTACTGGATGAGAAAGGATCTCCTCTACATCCAAGGGGAAATATTTAGTATGTAGTTGTATGTACAGGTTGAGAGTTTGGGAGAGAGGTCTAGCCTGGAGATTGAGAGTCATTAGTGTATAGATGTCATTTAAAGCTATAAGACTGAATGGTATCTTCAAGGGACTCTCAAAAGAAATGAGTATATATACAGAGGGAATGTGTCCGTGTTAGTTTCCTGTGGCTGCTGAATTAAATTACCACAAACTTAGTGGCTTAAAACAAAAGAAATGTATTCTTTTCACTTCTGTAGGTTATAAATCTGAATTAGGTCTTACAGTTCTAAATTACGCTATCAGCAGTGCTGCACTCCCTGCAAATGCTCTAGCAGAAAATCTGTGTCATTTGTCAGCATCTAGAGTTGCATTCCTTGAGTCCTTGGTTCATAGTCCCTCCCTTTATTTTCAAAGCCAGTGGTGTAGCATCTTTTCTCTCTTACTCTGCTTTGGTCATATGACCTTTTTCTTCTGTATAAAATCTCTCTGCCTCCTTTTTATAAGGACACTTATGTTTCCATTTAGGGCCCACCTAAATAATCCAGGACAATTTCACTATCTCAACATACCTAATCACATTTGCAGAGTCTTTGCCATATAAGGTAACATTTTCAGGTTCCAGGGATCAGGAAAAGGATATCTTGGGGAGCCACTGTACAGTTTACCACAGTCTGCCCTCTGGTCCCCAAGAACTCATGTCTAGTTCACATGCAAAATATGTTTGCCGCATCCCAGCATCCCCATAAATCTCAATCCATTACACTGTCCATCCAAAATCTCATCTAAATAATATCAACACAAAGTCCCAGATCTCATCATCTAAATCAGGTGTGCTATTCCTGATACAAATATCAGGATTTTTTTTTTTGAGCTGAGGTCTCTGTTGCCCAGGCTGGAATATAGTAGCACAATCATAGCTCACTGCGCTCTTTGACCTCTTGGGCTCAGGTGATCCTCCCACTTCAGCCTCCCGAATAGCTGGAAATACAAACACACGTCACCACATCCAGCTAATTTTTTTTCTTTTTTGTAGAGATGAGGTTGCGCTGTGTCGCCTAGGCTGATCTCAGACTCTTGGGCGCAGCTTTCCACAAATGCTGGGATTACAGACATGAGCCACTGCACCTGTTAATAATACTGTCATGTTAATAATGTTAATAATAATGTTAATAATACTAAGTTTTCCAACCCATGAACATGGGCTGTCTCAATTTGTTTGCATCTTCTTTAATTTCCTCAACAGTGTTTGCAGTTTTCAGAGGATAAATTTTATACTTCCCTTGTTAAATTTATTACCAAATTGTTTATTGATTTTCATGCTCTTGTAAACCTGGTTGAAATTAAGAACTGGTTTTCTTAATTTCATTTTGGTTTGCTCATTGCTATTGCATAGATATACAGTTGATTTTTGTATATTGATATTGTATCCTACAACTTTTTAGAACTTACTAGCTCTAGTAGTTTTTGGTAAATTCCTTATGATTTTCTGTATACAAGATCATGTCATCCACAAATTGAAATCGTTTTACAGCATTGTGTTTAAATATGTTAATTCAGAAAATATGTATTGGGGACCTGCTCTGTGCCAGGCACTGTGCTCCGTATTGGAAATATGGAAATAAAAAACACAAACTCTGCTTTCATGAAGTTTGTAATCTAGTTATAAGACAGATCTTTAGGCCGGGCTTGGTGGCTCAGCCTGTAATCCCAGCACTTTGGGAGGCCGAGGTGAATGGATTGCCTGAGCCTGCAGGTTCGAGACCCTCCTGGGCAACTTGATGAGACCTCATCTCTACAATAAATCAAAAAAATTAGCCAGGCGTGGTAGCGCACGCCTGTAGTTCCAGCTACTTGGAAGGTTGAGGCAGAAGGATCGCCGGAGCCCAGCAGGTCGATGCTGGGGTGGCCATGAACGTGCCACTGCTCTCCAGCCTGGGCGACAGAGTGAGACTCCAACTCAAAAAAAAAAAAGACAGATCTTTAGATCAATAATAATTCAGCATCATAAATACTGTTTTGATTGAAAACTATATAACATACTACAATAGCACAAGAAGGGTTAGTAACTTACACAGTGAGGAATTAGAGAAAGTTTCAAACATGAGTTTTTACAGAGTTCTGGACCATTTTGTAAATAAGTAGCCATGGTTATGATAACTTGTCATTTCAAGGCCAAAATGACTTTGAATATTTAAAAATGATTGTGTATTATGAAGTTCAGCTTTAAGATATTTAAGTCTATCAAAATTTAAGTAGATTTGCATTAATAGTAAGACAGCACATCAACTTTTTAAAGTATATACAGATGTTTTAGTATGTAGCAAATCTGTTGCTGTAAAAGCGTATGATCACATTTGGAAAATTGCTATTGCATGTCTTGGCAGTTTGTTAAGAACTGAAAACTTTTAAAACTAACTGGTGTTTTGATAGATTAAGTTCAAGGCCACCTTTTGTTTAAATGATGTTTTGTTTTCTGTAATTAGACCATGCTAGGTGAATTAAGTATGTAATTAAAAACAGAAGGTTTGGCTAATTCAGAGTAAATGACTACAAAATGCAAGGTCATTATCCATCTCTAGTGAGACTCCAGATGAACAGTCCACATGGAACTATTTATAAAGCATTTTGCATGGTCAGAACTTCTCTAGGTTGCTGTCCATGGCTTTTAAATTAAAGTATTCACAGACCTTCAGGAAAATGTACCTGTAATATAGAAATATGATCCTTCATACAGTACTCATCTGAATAGAAAACCAGAAAAGATTAGAATCTAATCTTCTATCCCAAACAAAAAGGTAAAATTTATTCCCCTTGTTTGGCACATTGAGTTCATGGCTAGAACTATGTTAACTTTTGAGAGTCCTGAGTCTCATTTGTTTTCATTTTCACACAGTCTGGAGATGTGCAAGTAAAGCATCTCTAATTTAATCTGTTTCCTTCATGCTTAGTCACAGTGGGTGCCATGGGATGGAGTTTTCTTCTGGAAAGCCTGAGACTTGTTTTATTTGGAATATTTTTTCTTTTTATGGTACCAGAATGTGGAGCTTTCAGAAAACAGGTGTTTAATTTAGTGGTTTGATTCATGGAGAAAATGTGAATCAGTCAATGGGAACACAAAGCTTAAGTCTCTTAGAAATTCCTTCTTAATTTGGCTCCTGGTACCTTTCCAGTTTTTTCTACTGTTTTCGCTTCTGCAATAACTCTGCTTCCTTTTTTCTCTAGCATCCTCTTCTGTCTTTATCCACCTGTCTTTTGCCTGCCTTTCTAGGCACTGTTTAATATTGATTTCCCAAGGGGGGAAAAACAGGTTAGTCCACTTGATAAGTGTTTTCATAATCTCTTATCAAACTCTCATACACTTTAGGAATTACTTTTTAAACTATTTTCTCCTCCACAGTTTAAGCTCTTCTAGGGTAGAAGAGATCATAGCTGTCATGTTCAGGTGTATCCTAGGTGTGCCCTAGCACCAAGGATGGTTTCTGACTAATAGTAGTTGCTCGAACAGAATTTGTTCAATGAAATACTCATTGGGTAATTACCACAGATCTTTACTCTAAATGAGACTTAAGTCAAAAGCAATGTATGTGTTATTGTGTGCTAGACACTATACACTGGGTAATGGTAAAACAAAAACAAGTGGTCTCTTTATTCTTTAATCTCAAATAGCTTTAATTAATAGCCCTTTCTTTCTAGGCATTTGTTATATAATTTTTAAAATTAGGAAAATAGTTTGGTAACTACTGAACTGGGTTGCAATATCTATTTTAATTTTCTATTCTAAACCAGTTAAGTAGTTAGCATGCTCATATAATTATAATGCAATAAAGTAATTGTTTAGTGGAAGAATCTTCAAAAATACAATTAAGAATATATATAATTAATTATAATACATAAGGAACACCAAAGTCCACCTTATAGAGAAAAGGAAAGCTGTTAGAGAAGTTAGCATCAGATGCCTAAGAATGAGTAAGAATGTACCAGACAGACAAGTGAGAAAAATCGTTGTAGTATGTACGGAAGAATTGGACATGGGGAGACATGTTCAGTGTTGCTAGAGCATGAGACTGAGTTGGGAAGTGGTAGAAATGAGGCTGGAGAGTAGGCAGATGCATTTATGCCATATGGAGAGTAGCGAGTTTAGCTTGTAAATAACTGAAAGCCATTAAAAAACTACAATGACCTGATCTCCTCTTGAAATAGAATTGCAAGGAATTGAGATTAGAAGTAGAGAAATCATTAAGGAGATTGTTGCAATTGACATAGTACAAATGAGAAATGAACAAGAGCAATGGAAATGAGAGAAGAGGACAATTTGGGGAGACTCTTAGTCCTTACTAATTAGATCTGGTAAGAGAAAAGGAGCATCTCAGATGATTCCTAGATGTTTTACCTAAATAACTGGGAGTGATGTGTGTGGGTGGTGCTGGGAATGATGGATTGATCCATTTAAGTTAAAGAATAGTGACTTTTTTTAGGTGGAACAGGATTAATCCATTTTGGACATGTGAGTACTGTCAGACATACAGAAAGAGCTGCTTCTTAGACATTTCCAGAATTGGAGTAATTCAGAGATCTGGGATAGAGATTTCAGAATCGTGGATCATTTTTACTGGTATGGTTGAAGTCATGAACATGGAGTAATCTTAGAGATGGGTCCCTGTGAAGCAACAAACAGTAAAGGATGAATGTGATGTCTTAGATACTGAGGAAAGAGAACATTTCAAGAAAGGGGAGGTGAATGTGTTTTAAAAAAAAAACAAAGACTTCAGCAAGATTAAATCATATGACAGCTAAAACCTGGAGATTGAATTTGATGTTTAGGATGTCAATATTGCTTTTAAATGAAGCAGCCTCTATGAGACAGTGAAGCCTAAAGCCATATTGCTTTAGGATGAAGAGTAAATCAAGGGGAAGAGGTAGACTTCTTCCTAGGGGTTGCATGTGAAAAGAAGAAATGGGCTGGGTGTGGTGGCCCAAGCCTTTAATCTCAGCACTTTGGGAGGCCGAGGCGAGAGGATTACCTAAGCCCGCGGGTTCAAGACCAGGCTTTTGGGCAACTTGGTGAGACCTCATCTCTACAATAAATCAAAAAAATTAGCTGGGCATGGTAGCACGCACCTGTAGTTCCGGCTACTTGGAAGAATGAGGCGAAAGGATGCCTGAGTCCAGCAGGTTGATGCTGGGGTGGCTGTGAGCGTGCCACTGCACTCTAGCCTGGGCAATGGAATGAGTTAATTTTAACTCAAAATAAAAGAAAAGAAGAAATGTAAGATGATAGTTAAAAGAAAACATAGGGTTAAGGAAGCTTTTTATTTTATTTTGCTTTTAGATATGAAAAGCGTGAGGATTTTAATGTACTGAAATAAAAGAGCTAATGGAAGGAGTTTGGGGATTAACTAATCAGTGGAATGAATTCCCTAAGAAAAGAGGAAGGGATGGGGCCCAGAGATTGGTAGAGAAACCAGGTCTGAATGGGAAGAGGGAGAAGTGCTATTTATTTTAGATCAGAGGAATTAGGGAAAGAGAGTGGATACAGCCTTGGGGGGTGGATGCCACCTAATAATTACTCCTCTCTTTTGTATCAGTCCTCTTGCCAAATATCTAGCAATTTCAAATCTTAACCGTCATTATATTAATAGTTCTCCCTGATTTCTCTACTTATAAAATCCATTCCATTCCTGCCAAAACAACAACAACAAAATACTATTTTTAGGACCACTTCCTCTAACCACCATACTCAACATTGTTCCCTTTTTAAAACTATTGCCTTTTTGAGATTATTGTCTTCAACATATTTGTATTTGATTTTTAGGCCTCTCTCCAATTTCACACCTTATAGATGTACTTAGTTCTCCATGTTCTCATTTCCATTCCAACTTCACAGAATCAAATATATTTCTTTTTTTTTTTCCTTTTGAGTTGGAGTCTCACTCCATTGTTCAGGCTGGAGTGCAGTGGCACGCTCACAGTCACCCCAGCGTCGACCTGTTGGGCTCAGGCAATCCTTCTGCCTCAGCCTTCCAAGTAGCTGGAACTACAGGCGCTTGCTATTACGCCCAGCTAATTTTTGATTTATTGTAGAGACGAGGTCTTGCCAAGTTACCCAGGCTGGTCTGAACTTGCGGACTCAGGCGATCCACTCGCCTTGGCCTTCCAAAGTGCTGGGATTACAGGCTGAACCACTGAGCCCGGCCTTTTTTTTTTAAATTTATTGTAGAGATGAGGTCTCACCTGTTTCCCAGGCTGGTCTTGAACCCATGGGCTCAGTCAATCCTCTCGCCTGGGTCCCCCAAAGTGCTGGGATTGCAGGCTTGAGCCACACCGCACCCGGCCGAATCAAATACATTTCTAATAAACTCTTGACAGGTAGGAAGACATCATTTCCTAAAACTCTTTCTATCTTGCCTGTCCAGAAAGATCCTATGGAGTGAATCAGAAATTTCAACTGTGTTTGTTTTTGATGTGGAAAGACAAACAAATTATTTGGTGTGTTGCTTTTTTTCCTTTCTCATTCTTCTCGTTAGAAGACTCTCACACTGTCTTCTAACCCTTTCACTTGGATGTCCCCTCTCAGAGGGCATAAAGAGATAGCTAGTGATTATACAAGGACAAACGTATGCCAGCATGAATTTTCCAAAAGCATATGTTTCCTTGAAGTTTTCCATTAAAATTGCACGAAAAGGCTAATAAAGAGATGAAATATATACTAAAAAAAAATCAGCTGGCATTACATAGATAGAAAGAATGTGAAGTGCTTTCACAGTGGTACACAGACTGGACAATCAATTACATATTGCTAATTAATATGTAATTAACAAGACTGCATTGTCTGCTCGAATAGAAAAACACTAGGTGGAAGATGTCAAACAGATTACTATTGCACATCATGTATCAATGAACCTGCAATGCATGTCAGTGACTGCTTCACACGTTACCACACAGAAAAATATACAAAATGCAAAATTTTGACTTTTGTCATAAATAATTTCCTCAATGTCCAAAATTCCATTATAAGCTAAATATCATTACAATTGTAAACTAATTGGTTCCAACACTGTACTTTTTAATATGAAGTGACTAGTTTTTTCATTATTTTGTAAAGTATGGTTGAGTTGCTGGTAGATGGTCCACAAAACAACAAAAAAAAAAGTGCAAAGGACTAATTTTCAGAATCTTCTCGTTTTCACAATTTTCAAATTGTCTTCTAATTGGATAATTAAAAACATTCATTTGTACTATTTAATAGTCATCAGTATGCTTCATTGAATTTTTTGGAGAAACTTTATGAAAACTTAATAATAGCAAATGAATAACAGTGATTTCACTAAAATCATGCTTAGTCTTTTAGAATATAAGTTGTTGTCTTAGGCAGTTATTTACGTTCCTTTTATTAGTGATTCTATATATATATTTTTAAATTTCAGGCATACAGTTGAGTGTTGCCTTTTGTTTTGTTAAAGCTTGTAAGTGGAGATCAGTTGAGCCTTAGTTTTGCTTTTGTATTAAAAATAGCTTTTATCTAAAAGATGAGTAATAGCTAAGCAAAAGTAACAATAGGAATTCTTACTGTAGTTTTTAAGTACTTTATTATCTGCATAGAAAAGAAGGTTTTATATGCCATTTTTAGCCTTCCTGTATTAACACCATTCTCCTAGTTTTTGGGATATTTGATCTATGTTTGATCTATAATCCCATATCCTTTAGTATACTAACTTCTATGTTTAAAATTTCCTAGCTGAGTTTTCCAAAATTATCCCTATGCTTCCTAAAAATTAAAAATCAAGTGAAAATTTTATTCATTGCTATTTTAAGTCTGTATAAATGAGAAAACAGATAGTAACTTTTGTTTTGTTAGTAAGTATGCTAAATGGTCCTGGTAGCATTTATCAACATTTATTTGAAACAGTGTATTTGTAAAGAACTACCAAATTACAAAATAATGGTTTTCTATTATTTTGTTTTGATGAAAACAGATACAAAAAAAAACTACACACATAATCACACAGATTCACACTCTCTTAGGTTTATTTCGTGTAAGCATGAAAAAGGAATGGAAGGATACCACTAGGCAGTTATCAATGGCTACTTTTAAAAGATTAGCTTTTTATATATCTACTATTTTTCTACTTGTATATATGAAAAGTATAAAATACAGAAAGCATAAAGGAAGAAACTCTGATCCCTTCTTTGGTTATTGCCTAAATTAGTAATTTCCAAACCTATCTCTTTACGAATCATCTAGGAAGATGTGTTAAAAATTAAGCCTGACTCTGAAACAGAATCTCCAGGGGTGATAACAGGAAGTATAGGAACAATTTTAGACTAGTGGTTAACAATATTAGACTAGTGGTTCTCAAACCTGGTGAGTCATCAGAATCACCTAAGAAGCTTTTAATACACCAGATTTCCCTCCCCCATAGGCAGAGAATTTATGGTTTGTAAATGGTTTGTGGAACTTGCAGTTAGCTTTTTAAAAAGCTCCCATGTAATGTTAGTGATTCACCAGGTTTGAGAACCACCAGTGTTCGTTTTTTTGGTTTTTGTTTTTTGTTCTTGTTCTTGTTCTTGTTGTTTGTTTCTTTTTTTGAGTTGGAGTCTCATTCTTTGTCACCCTGGCTAGAGTGCAGTGGCATGCTCACTGCCACCACAGACTCGACCTGCTGGGCTTAGGTGATCCTTCCTCCTCAGCCTTCCAAGTAACTGGAACTACAGATGCATGCACCAAGCCCAGCTAGTTGTGATTTTTACTGTAGAGACGAGATCTCACCAAGTTGCCCAGGCTGGTCTTGAATCCCTGAGCTCAGGCAAACCTCTCTCCTCGACCTTCCAAAGTGCTGGGATTACAGGCTGAGCCACCACCCCCAACTGAGAACCACCAGTTCATTGGTTTATTTTCTCTGTACAAGACACTGTGCTGGATGCTACAGTAATTTTAAAGATTAGCAAAACACTTTTTTTTTGCCTTCAAGAAACTTACAATATAGTTAGGAGTTGAAGTATAGAGCCATTGTGAACAAAGGATCAAAAAGACTGATACATAGCAGATGTTATGAGTTAAAAGAAGAAAATGCCCTAAGAAGTAAAGTCAGGGAAAAAAAAGTGTCAGCTATTATCCCATTTAATAATGCTTTCTAATGGAGTAAGACAAAAAAGTGAAATGAAGTATAAATATTTCATACAAATACAATCATTATTTGAAATTGAAATATTTTTGTCTAACTAGAAAACCCAAGATAATCAACTAACACTTATGAGTATTATTAAAAGCATACTACTAAGATGGTAAATTACAAAATAAATTCAAAAATTGTTTTCCCTATACCAACACAGATAAGTATGTGTTTAAAGATCCTACTTACAATAACATAAATATATACAAACAATCTACAACCACACTTAATAAATTTGCCTATGAATTTAAGTAAACTATACAACTATAAGAGATACACTGTAGAACCTAAGGGACATAAAAACAATTTAATAAATGGAGAAACATTCCATATTTGTGGGAGTGTGGGAAGAGTTAATGTTTTAAAGTTATACATCCCCCAGTTGCTCTCCATTATTTAAAACAATTCTCATTAAAATTTCAGGATATTTTTCTTTTCTGCCAAACCTGACAATATATTTCTAAAATTTGCTTGGAAGCATTAACCAAATAGACTTTTGGAAATTAAAAAAAAAAAAGAAGTAATATGAATTAATTGTGGGAGTGAGTATTAAAAAACATTTTCTAAAGCCAGAATAATTAAAACAATCTAATATTAGTTCAAGAAATCAGAATAAATGAAAGTAGAATTTTTAATTACAAGAAAAAGATTCAATAATACTGTTATTGAATGTGCTGAATCTAATATTGGTACAATCAGCTAAATGTGTAGAAAACATAAATTTCATGTGGATTAAAGATTAAATGAAAATAAAAAGACAACATAAAAATATAAATGGACATGTTTATAATCTTGATATGGGAGAAAGGCTTTTAGTATATGGTAGTAAAAACGTAAGTGACTTTTTAAAAGGATTTGATTGGACTATGTAAAAATTTTAAGCTTTTGCACAGCAGCAAAATCACTAAACTGAAAGGCAAATAAATTGGGAAGAAGTGTTTAAACTTGGGGTTCACAACCTTGATATAACAAGACCCTTTACCAAGTAATGGTAAAACTGACTCCTAATGTTGGACTGGGAAGGCTGGGAGCACATGTACACTTTTTTTTTTTTTTACTCTAATCCCATGGCAGATTATGTTTTCATATCCTTTTGCTCAGTTCTAGGAATGTAATCTAAGGAAATAGTTTTAAGTGCATTTTTGACAGCATTATTTAAGAAAAATGGAAAACAGTTTCTATAACTAGGGATCCCCTCCTTCCAGCTCACCACTCACCATTCCTAGGGTCGAAAGTGGAGGTATCTCCATTTCTGGCAGCAGGTTGAAGAAAGGTTCCATCTTTTGAGGAAGGTGCCCAGAAGCTGCCATATAATTCTGGCAAGTACATAGTCTCATGGCTACACCTAGCTGTAAGAGATTGGAAAGTGTTGTCTTTATTTTGAATGACCATATGCCCAGCTAAAAATGTTATTTCCATGAAGAAGGAACAGATACTAGGAGGCAGCTATTGGGGTGCCATACCTCTTCTCTGCATTTTCACCTTCTGTTTTTTAGTTTTGCCTTTATTTTGAGGACACTCAGTCTGTCTCATTTTTGCAAGTTATATGTTTAGTCTGTAGATGATCTAGGCAAGTCCTTGGCTACTTAGTCCCTGAAGCTATATATCTGTCTTTATTGTCAGTCACTAAATTCCTGTCAGTATGTCATTCTTTGATATATGATGCTTTTTTTTTTTCTATCCAAATATGGGAAATTAACTGTGGTGCCTAGCAGATGAGGTTATGGCTACCAAACATTACCTGCTGGTTTGTAACATTTGGAAGTAGGGAAATAATCAACTCTAAATTTTCTATTCTTCCTTTCACTCTCTCCCCACCCTATCCAAGTAACTCGGAAACACAGTCAGCTTTGTACTGCATTGTTGGGGAAAACTTAGGAGTATAGAGGGAATAGTCCCTGTATCATGTTCTGTCTTTTATACATTGAAGGCACTGCCCAAGCTATGAAACATGTCTGAATCCACCTTGAGGATATTTCTTTCTAATTAAAGAAAAGGATGTGTGCCTCATATAATAGAAAAATCATTTTCAATATTTATCTCAGTAAAATGACTGCACTTTTGCCAACAGTTCTATCTGCATGGGTCATTTGATGAAGCTATGCTACATAACTTGTCTTCAGTATTTCATAGCTGCCATTCATTGGTCTGTGCCAGAGGGAGAGAAATGGGAGAGAGAAAGAGAAACAAAGACACTGCCATCTTTTTCAGTTTTTCAACTCTGCCCCCCGCCCCCGAGTGATTCAGTGCCAGCTTAACGTATATAGAGAATTCTGACAGTTACACCAAAAGCTGTGCTAATTCTCCACTGTAGCTTTTAGCTATTATATTTATTATATTAAGTGGGTGGCTTGAAGGACATAAACGCTCCCATTGTCTAAATATGAACTCGGATTATATAAATTAATTAACTTTGCTCATGATCATATACCTAGTGAATGTTGAAGCCTAACTCCAGTGCTTATTCCCCAGCCATGATAATGTACTGAGTCCTTAGTGATAGAGTGGAAACAGGAGGATTGTCTTCATATATGTGAAGGATGGTCATATGGCCACAGGATTATATTTGCTCTGTGTGATTCCAGAAAAAGTCACTGGTTAGAAATGAAGAGAAGTTTTAACTGAATATTAAGGGAGACATTTTATAACAAGTTAGACTTGTCAGAGATAGAATGGAATACCTTTTGAAATAATTATTGTACATTACAAAATATTCAGATCGAGGATTTTGGAGGAGACAGACTGAAGTGGTAGAAAGTACTGGACTTGTAGCCTGGAGACATCAATTCATGTTTCATCTCTGCCTATGATGTGTTGTTAGCTTTTTTAAGTCTCTGGACTTTCATTTCCTAGTGAATTAAGTAAAGGAATTGAACTAGATCACCTCAAATTCTCATTGCGACTAGGTGAGTGACTTGCACATTGTATATGCTCAATAAATGTCACATGAATAGCATAGCATAGTCCCCTCTGTTCTAATGCCATTGCCACATCCTTTATCTCTCCAGCTCAAAGCAATCTCTCTTCTTTGTACTGCATGGCATTTTATCTGTACCTCTTATTGAATTTATCACTTTTACCTTATAGTGAGTTTATTTATGAGATCAGACCCTCTTGATGACAAGGTCCTTACCATATTATATTCACTCCCGTATCCCCCACTGTGCCTTATGCATAGTAAGCATTCAATAAATATTTGTTTAATAAATTAGGTACAACTACCTGATGCATGAAAGATTAAAAAATGAACATTTTTGCAATTGTGGTTTTCTCTCTCTCTAAAAAGAGATTATTTTGGCTCTTATCAGCAGTAGGCAAATACATGCAAACATCTAACCAAAATTCTATATATTTGTTGCTTGAAGTTAGATTAAAAACTTGTTCAGATAGGGCATTGACACTGACAGTAGCCACCTCAACTCCACTTCACCTATTGAAAGCAATCTACTAAATAGCACCTGGAACTCATTACATTCTTTTGTTTAGGTTTTCTGGCCTTGACTTTGTATCACACTGGGAATCTAAATATCTGACTTTTGTTCAAGTATTGTTTCCTGAAAAGGTATTTGCCTAAAATTCATTGTATTTCTCTAATCTTTTTTCTTCTCTCCTTCTTCCCCTCACCTTTCCTTTTTTCTCCCACCACTTCCTCTTGACTTTCCCTCTAGAATTCCAATGGTGCACAGTGTCCTCCGGGTTGTGTACTATCATTTATGTGGTCAAGTGGAGAACCTGACAATTCAAGATGAAATAAAACACCTTAAAGTCCTGAGTAGCCTAGTTCACGCATTACCACTATGAAGACTTCATTGAATCCTTTCACCATTTTTACACCATCTTTAATGCGTTTACCTACATCCTATCCTCTGTGTTCCTGTGTTTGCTCTTATTCCTAGGGTAGGTCTGATTATCATATTATTGTTACTTTAGGTATTTATGTGACTGTTTCCCCAACCAGATAGGGGCTACATTTTATTCTTTTTATAACTATGCAGTTTGAATAAATAAGTGTGTGGACATGACTTATTTAGAAAACTTTCTATATTTTTCTCCTAGTTTTTTCACACAGGCAGGTATGTTATTCCTCTCTTATAGATGAAGAACCTGTAGCTTAAAGGAATTTAGAAACTTTCCTAGCATCAAAAAACAAGTACTTGGAGGAGCCAAAATTCAAAACCAGGGCTTCCTAGAGACTGAACTTTCCTATATCATTTTGCCTCCAAAATGTGTCCTTCTGTCTATTCTCTTCTTCCAGTTCCCACTGCTGCTGTCCTTAATTATCTTGGTATTACCTTTTTCTTAGAACTTTGTTATAGGTTCTTGCCTTCTTTTTCATTTCAACGCATGCATTATTAGTCTGGTTCCCTTTGAAACCTTTGGTGGCTCCTCACTTAGTGCAGGGTGAATGCTGAACTTTTTGATTTGTAGCTAATATGCTCCATAATCTGCTCCCATCAACTTCTTCAGCTTCATCTGCTACTCCTGCCTTCTGTCTGCCCCTTGAACTCCAGTCTCACCCTGCCACCTCATTTATCCTCTACATGTCCATGGCAGCTCCCACTTCTTTGCCTTTACTTGTGCAATTATTTGTGTTATTTATTTGTGCCTTCCTGTTCTGTTTTCAAGCACCCTTCACTTCTGTGTTACTAGTTGAAATCTCACCCAGTTTAAACCTATCTCTTCCATTAAGCATTCCCCAGTTCAACTAGTTGTAATTCATCTCTCTTTTTTGTGTTCTGCTTTCTAATTGTAATTACTAGTGATTATGTATATCCTTGATAAAGCATTAGAAGCCCATTGAGAATGAGGACTGTGTCTTTAGCTGACTTTTTTCTAGAGCTTTGTACAATTTGGCCATAAAAGTTGGATGACTGAAATGAATCTTACGTCTAGGGCAACAACAATAGTTCTTCATAAAACTTAAATTGACTAGTGTATGGGTTGTTTCCTGCCTGCCACTAAAGCATCAGATTTATAAATAAAATTTTTCTATATATCAAATGGCTAAATTTCCTTTTGTCAAGAATACCAAAACAATTGGTTTTATTCAGTGTTTACTATGCTGTAGTATATAGTTTGTGTATGTGTGTATACACATGAACTTAGTGATTTAAGTCATAAAAAGATTAAAAATAAAAAATTTAAATCTTATGTTTTCCATTATAGATAGTATTTTCTAGACTCTTATTAACTGCTCTACTAAAAATCTAGTTCGTGTTATTTTCTTTGAAAAAAACCCAGTAAAATATGGTGAAATAGTTCATTCATGTTGGAAGGACATATATGGTGTAAAAAGTCCTTAAACTTCTGCTATTATGTTATAATTTAATGTGGATTCTTCACTCACTTCCTTGCCTAGCTAATCTTACCCACTGTCAAGACTAATGGTAGGTGTACCTCCTCCAGGAAGGCTTTTCTAATCCATTCCTACCCCTGCCATATTCAGAGCACTTGCAGTTTTTCTTCCCACTGGCAGTTATGCCCAGTCTAGCTAGCATGGCACCTGAGGCATGGTAGACATTCAGTAAAGGTTTGCAGTAAATGAACTAATGAAAGAACTTAGCAATTAAATATATATGCATGTGCTTATATCTGCCAAAAACTTCCCATTATAAGCAGAGTGGTAGTTTTTTATGATCAGATACAGAAGGCTTTTTGTGATATACTCTGTAATAAAATAAAAACAAGTAGCAGGAAAAAAATTGCATTAAAAAAAATTTGTGTGTACGTGTGTGTGTATTGGGAAAAGTCCTAGAAGTTATATGACAAATCATAATAGTTTTCCCTAGTGAATTGGGTGGTTGGAGGTGTCGACTCAGAGATGGACTTCCACTATTTAGTGCATTTTGTCTTGGTATTGTTTGGATTTTTCATTTAATGTGTACTACTTTTATATATATATATTTTTTTTTTTTTTTTTTTTTTTTTTTTTTTTTTTGAGTTGGAGTCTCTCTGTCGCCCAGACTGGAGTGCAGTGGCCGCTCCCGGCCATCGCAGCCTCGACCTGCTGGGCTCCGGCAATCCTTCCGCCTCAGCCTTCCGAGTAGCCGGAATTACAAGCAGGCGCTACCATGCCCGGCTAATTTTTTTTTTTTATTTATTGTAGAGATAAAGTCTCGCCTGCCCAAGACGGTCTCGAACCCGCAGACTCAGGCAATCCACTAACCTCAGCCTCCAAAAGGCGCGGGATTGCAGGCTGAGCCACCGAGCCCGGCTTAGTTTTATAATTATTGAGTGAACAGTAAAATAAAATCTGTTAGTGCCTCTGCTCAAAGTGTTAAGTGATAGTTTGGTATCAAAGTAGAACTATTTTTAATGACAAAGGTTGGCATTTCTCCCCAATTTTTGTAGGAAGGAAGTTTTTTTCTTTGTTTAAATGGTTTTCTGGTCTTTTTGAAAAATTATGTGACTTAGAATAAAATGAACTATATAAGTCTTTAATCCATGGTGGCACATATGTTGGAAAACTAAATCTCGTTTAGTCTGTTAACGTTCAAGGCCAGATCAATGGAGCCAGCTCTTAAAAGGTATAAAAAAGCCTTTACTAATTTTCACTGATTGGAGGTAGCAATCTTAGCTTTTTGGAGACTGTCCTACCCCCGTTTTCAAACATACCCCTGCATTCTGTTGGCTAATTTAAATCCATGCCACCTAGCAGCTGGTCTTAATCACCATGGTAAATCATTTCTTCTGAGCCCAGGCCTAAATTAAGTACCAACTTAAGATACCAAGATAAGATACCATACTCTAAATTAAATTGGTTATCCCACCTTTTACTTCCTTATCTTTTTTTATGAACCAGGAAATTTGTCTTACTAAAATAAGTTTTGTTGAGCCTTCAGAGTCTTGGTTATTTTAAGGTTTTTTCCTGAAATTTTTTCACATGATCCAGCTGCCAGACAGATTGTACATCAGTTTCCTGCAGCATTTGGCAGGAGTGTGTATTTACTGTCTTAAAAACAATTTGAATTTATTGATTTTGAAATTTGTGATTGCCTTCTAAATCCTCCCCCCAAATCTAAATTTACTTTGGAAAAAAATAGGCACAACAGAACACATTGGCTCACTTTTGTGCCAAGATTTTCAGGGAAATATTTTATATGATTAATATTGTGTGGCTAATTCGGTGTAAAAAATCAATTTTATCCATTTTAACTTATGAGAGCATGACCATCCTGTGTGAACTATTTAAAGAGCCTATGACTTCACTAATCCAAAATTGTTTGTTACTGTCTTTATTTATGTGTGATGCATTAATCATAGAAATTAGTATTGGGCCCTATTTATTTATAAGAATTGACTCACATTTCATCAACAGATCCATGTTTTCTTACCAGGGCAGCATCCTAATCTTGCCTTGGGCAAGCTGAAGTTTGTGTACTCTGGACTTGGCTCAATGAAATATGTAGTTCATGATACCAGACCATTTTAATAAGTCTGGATTCAGTTAGAGAGCTTCCTCCTTATCTGTCTGTTTCTTTAAGCCTATTTGTCCTAAAGGATTGGTGTTCTCTTATTAGTAATGAGAAGGGAAACAGCATTATAAAATCTGTATGATGGTTTCATTCCATCAAATTCAAACTGTTTCATAAAACATTAGATCGTTTGTTACCAGGTGAATATATTGTTCTGAAAGATTTAATGTAAACACTTTGAGGAATCAAGAAATAGCTATTTGTAATGTTTGTACAATACTCTATTATCCTGAGAGTTACAGCACCTCACAAATAACATAACTTCTACCCAGGGAATAATTGACTCACCATGGAGGTCTGGTTCCCTGTCTCATTAAATCTTCTAGAATTGCTGGAAGGTAGCTAGCAATTATTTTTCTCTGTTTGACATATGTGGAGAGTTAGGCACCAAGCAGTTAGAGGTCATGCACAGAATCTCTAAGGGAGTTCTGTGTGAATATTGGTCACTGAATCGAATCGCTGCTGAGCAAATGTTGACTTCTCTTCTGAGGACCATCTCATAGGGGACAAAGTGACCTAGATGCCAGAAAACACATCCTTATCTATTCCGGCATTGCTAATCCCTGCTCTCATTTGTAGATTGTATTATATATGTATTTTTTTAATCTTTATTTAATTTCACAGGATCCATAAAAACATTTAACTGTCTATTATTTGTCATTTTTATCTAAAATGTAATAAAGAACATTGAGAAAGAGCTATATAAAATTGTTTTGAGAACATTTAGCTTTAACCTTAATTGCTCTTAGGATTCATAACTTTTAGATTTTTATTGAGGGAGAAATAATGTTTTTAAAGTATATAACTGATCTGGAAGAATGCTATATTATCTGTAAGACTTGCATGCCAAAAATTTGGCCGGACTCGGTGGCTCAGCGTGTAATCCCAGCACATTGGGAGGCCGAGGCAAGTAGATTGCCTGAGCCCACAGGTTTGAGACCAGCCCAAGCAACTTGGTGAGACCTTGTCTCTACAATAAATAAAAAATTAGCTGGGCATGGTAGCGCGTATCTATAGTTCCAGATATTTGGAAGGCTGAAGCGGAAGGATCGCCAGAGCCCAGCATGTCAACACTGGGGTGGCCGTGAGTGTGCCACTGCACTCCAACCGGTGCAACAGTGAGATTCCAACTAAAAATAAAATAAAATTCACCTGCAGACTGTTTTCTTCTAGAGCTCTTTGGAAAGGTGACTGCTATAAATGAAGTGACATTAGGATATGTTTACATTTCTTTCAAAGTGTCGAGATGGGGCAGGCTGGAAATTTGAATTCCTTCATGACTAAATTAATCTTTGATGCTAGCTCAAGGAAAGTGTGAGAAATGTGTGGAACTAGCTTGAGTCGAATAAATGTTACACTTCAACAATTTTAATTTTTTTTTTTAGTATGGAAAGTTACTAAGTGACAAGTACAGGAGAAACCTGATTACCAAAACTTCATTTCACCATTGAAAAAATACCAGACACATTCTGATCAACAATTTTTCCAGATAATGATCAGAATTTATGTTTAAAAATTCTGTCTTGAGATTATAAAATCTAGGGGTCTTAACAAGTTTTTAAACATCTTGGGTAGCTGGTTTTCATTTATTCATTCAACAAGTATTCCTTGCAAACCTAGTATATGTCAGATGCAGTAGTCCTAGCCCTCATTCTGGTGGGTTTTACCCATTTTCTAGCGATGGTTGATGTGTATCAGAATCATGTGAGGTTCTTTTTGAAAAGACAGAATTTGTATCCTGACTTTGCTTTCCCAAAAGAATATATCAAAATATGGAGGAACGAGAGGGAGGGTATTTTGAGTAAGCTCTTCCAGCTGATTTGTCTTCAACGTTTTTTACTGTGAAAATTTTTTATATGTTCAAAAAGCTGAGAAATAGTACAGTGAGCACTTGTATGTTCACCACTTAGATTCAACAGTCACTAACATTTTGCAGTATTTGCTCTGTGTGTGTATGTGTTTTTCCCTGCCAATTTTGATGCAAAAACGTAATCTGAATCTTTCCCCCAAAGAGAGAATCTCTGACATTGTAGGTTACTATTAATTTTGTTTTATTTCATTGTGAGGGCGGAAGGACAGTCATGTAGAGCATACCAAGATTGGATTTCTTCTCAGTAGCCTCTGTAGTAATTGTGATATATGCTGGTCAAGACTGTCCTAGAGAGATATTGTCATCTCAGTTTTGTGATACAATTTGAATTTGGTGCCCTGGTCCATTTTAAGGGTTTTTTTTTTATTGTTCTTGGTGATAATTCTTGTTTTTTTGAAATTAAATTGTGGCACCTGGGCAGGTGATATACTCCCTAATGTTAATACTGTAGTCACTCCTGCCTCCTTGTGTATACTATTTGCATGCTACGCCTTTTTTACATCCATTTACTTGAACCTTTCTATGTCTTTATGTTTAAAGGAAAGTATGCTTCCTCCTCCCTCAGAATGTTTAAAATATTGTTCCACTTGTCATCTGGACTTCATATTTTCTAAAGAAACATCTGATGATTCAGATTATTGTTGCCCTGAATATGATGCCATTTTTTTCTGTCTCCTTTCGAGGCTTTTTAATTTGGGGTTTTTATTAACCTAGGCATAGATTTTTGTGATTAGTGTTTTTAATCCTCTTTATAGTTCATGGGCTTCTTAAATCTGTAAATTTATGTCTTTTGCCAAATTTAGGAATGTTTTCAGCTATATATATATATTTTTTTTAAAGATGGGCACAATTCAGGGTTAGGTATATATGTGGTCATTGTACAGATAAAGTTTGGGCCTCTCTTTCGTCCCCACTTCTTCTGGTTTGAGATCAGGTACCCTTATTGATGTTGTGTGCCCCTCCCGCCCTGGCAGTGTCCCACTGCAGCCAATCCCTTTCGTATAGTATTATGATAAATGTTCAGGATCTGCTTATAAGTGAGAATATGTGGTACCTCAGGTTTTTGTTTCTGTGATAGTTCAGTGAGTATTATAGACTCTAAATTCATCCAAATTGCTGTGAATTCCATTATTTTGTTTTTCTTTATGGCTGCATAATATTCCATCATGTATATGTACCATATTTTCTTTATCCAGCCCACTTTTGATGGGTAGCACGGTTGCTTCCATATTTTTGCTGTTGTGAATAATGTTGCAATAAGCATGTGTGTGCAGGTATTTTTTTTGTAGAATGATTGGCGTTCCTCTAGGTATATTCCCAGAAGGAGAATTGCTGGGTCATGTGGAAGGTCGATTTTGAGTTTTTAGTAATTGCCATACTGTTTTCCACAGAGGTTGTACTAATTTATACTCTCACCAACAATGTAGAAGCATCCATTTCTCTCTCCTCACCAACATCTGTTGGCTTTTTGTTGTTGTTGTTGGGTTTGTTTGTTTTTTTGAGTTACTAATGATGGCCACCTTGACTAGCGTTAGATGGTATCTCAGTGTGGTTTTAATTTGCATTTCTTTGATGATTAGTGGGGCTGAGCATTTTTTTATTATCTGTTGGCTGTGCTTATGTCTTTTTCTGAGAAGTGTCTATTTGTATCTTTTGCCCACTTTTGAAGAGGGTTGTTGTATTTTTTTTCCTTTCAACATGTTTGAATTCCTTGCAGTAGTTTATTCAGATATTTTTCCTGTCATATTCTCTCATTCTGAGACTCCAAAGAAGGTCTATATTAGAACTTTTGATCTTGTTCACAAGGTCCCTGAAACTCTGTTCATTTTTTCCCCAATCTTTTCTCTCTTACTTCTGATGAATAATTTCAATTGATCTTTTTCCAATCAATTTTTTGTCATAGCCATTCTGCTCATATAAAGTCTATCCAGTGAACTTTTTATTTCAGATATTGAAGTTTTTAGTTTCAAAATTTCTATTTGTTTTGTTGTTATATTTCCAGTTTTTCTGCTGAGATTTCCATTTTTTCATTTATTATGAGCGTATCTTCTCTTACCTCACTGAGTAGGATTATGGCTGCTTTAAAGTTCTATTATTTCCTATATCTGGGTCATATCAAGGCTGGTTTTTTTATTGGTTGTCTTTTCTGTTGGGAATAGATCACATTCTCCTGATTCTTCATATGTCAAGTAATTTTGGATTACATTCCAGACATTGTAAATGATTTGTTATGGGGGGAGGGGGGAATATGTTTTTGTTCATTCTCCAGAGACTTCAGTAGTTGGTTCTTGTATTTTGACCACAGCTTAAGATTATTACTAACTGTGAAAGAATTTGTCTATTAGGAACTTTCTCTGACATAGCAAAAACTGAACCCCTGATATGCTTCTCCTTTGCCTCTCAAGTTCCCTTCTAAACTACAAGCATGCGGGCCTATATGATATTCCCTCATGTCTTCAACCAGGTGGAGTCAAGGGTAAAACAGTGATGAAGATGAAGTTTGTCATCTTAGAGCGTTCTTTTTCCTGCATCTTCCCCATTACTACCCATGACATGTACTCTCTTGTCACCAGAGATGAAAGGATCAAGATGCATTTAGTGACAAGTGCCACTGTCACCTCATCAGGAACATAGGGAGAGAGGAAAATCCCAGAACAAGATGATGACAGAAGCTGGTAAATATAGTATATAAGAGCAGATGGAGGAAAGCTCTGATGGCATAGATGCAGGCATGTGTTTACATGAGCTGAAGGGGAAAGAATTAACAACGAAGGGGATACAGAGGGTAGGGAGCCAGCTGTGCCATGTTTGTGCTAGGCTCTTAAACATCTGTGGTCTCATGTAGTCTAAAGAACAACTCTGTGAAATTAGTTATAGTATTTCCATTTTATTTTAGGGCTTAGAAACTGAAAGCACCCAGATGATTTTCTTCAAGTCACACAACTTTATAAATGGCTAGACAGAAAGGAAAATGTTCTTTTGCTTTCTTAAGGTTAGTTTTAGTTGTCTGAAGTTCCTTTAAAACTTTGGGGATCATTAAGGGTCTTTCTAGGTTCTGCCAGCTTCCTTAGCAAGAACCCCAGGCATCTGGCTTGGAAAAGTGAGCTAAGAGGCTGCACTACAACCCTCTCAGGTGTTTCAGTTATTTGCTCTGTTCAAAAGGCAAACTTGATCTGTTCTTAAACTTAAGCTTAGTTCAGCTTTGGTAAAACCCTTTCCCACCTCCCAACTTCCCTTCCCTTCTCCCACTCCACCTCCAAATCTCAATTTTAGTCTGCTTCCTGATGGTCTTTTTAAGCCAGAGCCTAAAGAAAAAGTTGTAGTATTCTGCAGTAGATACATAGGGATCACCTTGTCAGTGAGCAGGAGATTATTTGGAACTGGAGTTCTTCCTTACAGATTCCTCTCACTTCCTCTGACCTCTAATGTTCTTGTCCTTCTGCTCAATCTAAGATTTCCATTACATTGAGTAATGTTCAGTGATAGAGAAGCTTGTGACCAAGAGCCACTAGCTTCTTCCACACATAGCCCAAGGGTCTGAAGTCAGGTTCTTCCCTCTCTTTAATTTTCTTCCTACACCTCTGTATGCCCAAGACCCTACAGTAGACTGTGGGTTCTCAGCCAGGGGTGGCTTTGCCCCACCAACCCCCCCCCCCAGGGATCATTTCGTAATGGGTGGAGACAGTTTGGGTTGTACCAGCCTGGGGAATGCTGATGGCATCTAGTGAGTAGAAGCTGGGGATGCTGCTAAACTTCCTACAAAGCACAGGACAGTCTCTACAGCAGAGAGTTACCCAGTATAAAAAGTCATTAGAGCCAACAGTGAGAAGCCCCAAAACAGGCTCCTGGAGCCTTTTCTCTCTGTCCTTTCCCTTCTCTGTCCCTTGGCCGTCATTAGGGCCATTCTCCCTGGTGTAATGATTGTGCCAGGCCAGCCATTACAACTTTACACCACAGAATTTCAGCTTCCTAAGCCTGTCCAGCAGTTTAGAACTGTAGAGGTAGCCCTTCCTTGTGGAGAGCTGAGATGGGAAGTAGCTGAATGGACTTTTCGGGAAGGACCCTGAGTGGGATTTGTGGAGAGAAGTTGAGGAACCCTTAGTCCCAGTCATGGGCATTGAGGGTGCAGCATGGCTACTAAGGAACTGGAATTAGGACACGTGAGTTTTCTGTTAGAGACAGGGTCTTGCTCTGTTACCCAGGCTGGGGTGCAGTGGTGTGATCTTGGCTCACTGCAGCCTCCATCCCTGATCTCAAATAGTCCTTTCACTTCAGCCTCCCAAGTAGCTGGGACTACAGGCACCACACCCAGCTAATTTTTAAAATTTTTTATAGAGACAAGGTGTGTTGTGCAGGTTAGTGTTGAACTCCTAGCCTCAAGCGATCCTCCCCCCTCAGCCTCCTAAAGTGCTGGGGTTACAGGCGTGAGCAAAGGCCCAGTCAAGACATGTGTTTTTTAAAGTATATGTATGTATTGTAGGGGAGGCAAAATTTTACCTTTATCGACTTAGGGGTTTTCAGCTGGACTTGAGAATTAGATTGACATAAGGTAGATCAACAGGAGAAAAGCATACAAATTTATTTAGTTCAAGTTTTACATGACAAGGACCCTTCATAAAGAAATGAAGACCCACAGAGGCAGTTTGAATTGAAAACATATATACTGAATTTACTACTCTTTGGATAAAGAGTTATAAACGTGAAAATATGACAAGGCAAAGGTGATTGGACTAGGGTAGTTAACTGAGTAGGCGAGCAACTAGGAAGAGAAGGGTAAGTTTAGCAAGGTTTGTTTGTAATTTCCTTCCATCTACACTTCCCATCCTTGGCGATAAGGATGATACTTTTCTTCTGGTATAGGGAGGATATTTTTCACATGGGAGTTTCATCTCCTGCTTTTAAGAAGAAAGGTCAAAATATTCTTGCACTTGCTATTTTTCAAGTGCCTTTTACCCAAAAGAGACAATATGCCAATGCAACATGTGTTGGGGTGACATGTTCTAAACTCCTTTGAGGTAAAAGTATTAAACCATGCATGGTTGTAGTGGAAATTATCAAGAGTGACTTAATTTATAGATGTTAGAGAATTTGGAAACATTTTGGGTTGATGATGTAAAAATAATTTTGGCAATGGTTATTTTGGAGATGAAGTCAATTATGAATAATTAGCACTTGCTCAATATCTGTTATTCATGTCATCAAAAATGCCACATTGGTTTTGCAGTAAGTTTTGCTTTATTGCAACACTAAAATCTGTTCATGAATTTATTTGCCCTTTTTTTTCATTTTCTGGTTACATGATTATCAGTTCTCAACTAAAAAGAGAGAGAGGCAACATTGTTCCCACCTGGAATCAATTTTCCCCCTTATTCTATTGGAATGAAAATCCTAGTTACAAGGGGGCCACACAGACAGAACATTTACTCATAGCCTTTTAAGACTGCTGATAATATAAAGTATAACTCTATTACAGTGACCTCATGTCAAGTCCTTTGCAATTCTAATTTGTCCTGATAATTACCTTGGACTTTTCATCACCTAACCAATGTAAACCCAAGTCTTCCCAGTATTAGAATTAGTGGGGCAATAAGCTCTCTGCAGTGGACTGAGGTACTCCCACATTTATGTCTGTAAGAAGATCACTGCATGATTCTCACCTTCCCTCCGCATCACTGGTTTTGACAAATTATCTGGATAAAACAAGACATTATTTTGTTGAATATACATGTGACATTAAATATTCCTTACTGGTTTGAATAAAAATGTTTAGTTTATGCTTAAGTACATGTGGATTAAAAGCTAAATCTTGATGTTTTCTCTGCCCGGTATATCTACCTCTGTCTTGAAATATATATAAGAGGCCTATCTAGTCCTTGTAGTCCTAAATAGTTCACATTAATGTGAACTAGAACATCATGCTACTCTGTTTGCCATATTTTTATCATACAGACTGTCATGATGAAATAACAGTTCCATCAGTCGCTTATGTAGTACTGCTTGGGAAGGAGCTGAGAACCTCATAGGCAGAAAAAGTAAGAAATTCTAGGGGAGGAACTAGCATTATCTGTTTCAAGTTGGCAAAAAAAAAAAGAAAACTTGTCATTGCTGAACCCACTGTTAACCCAAGTTTTAGGCCATGGCACAGTAACAATGTTTTGTTTCACTTCTTTAATCTTGATGCTCTTACCATAGAGTCAATGTCAGATGTCAGATAATGCGTTAAAAGATCTCCTTAAGGAATTTGTCTATTTTTAAATATTTCAAGTGCGTGGTGTTTCTGCTCAGAACCTCATTTTTGTAATACTACATGGACTCTTTTATTTAACAAATTGCATTCAATCTTATTATAGATGAATGCTCTGATAATATGTTTTACTTTCAAAAGAGTAGATTTCAAACAATCTAGTAAAAATCTAGATGAGGGAAAGGATATCCTCAGGAGAAGGAACTGTGCTAACAAAGTTTAGGAGCCAAGTGGGGAGTGTGGAACAACGTTCTAAGCAAAGGAAAGGAATGTGGCCATTAATCCTAACCTCTTAATTTCGGGACCATCCTCATCAGTGATGATGAGAAGCTAAGTAAGGGTAATAGCAAGAGTAGCACAAGCTGAAGCTGCAGACCTGGGCAGGATTGGATTCATGCAAGGTCACATTTGGATTTTACATATAATGAAGAGCCATTTAAGGGCCTTAGGGACATGGCATGACCCAATATACTTTTCTTTTTTTTTTTTTTTAGTTGGAATCTCACTCTGTCGCCCAGACTGGAGTGCAGTGGCCGCTCCCAGCCACCGCAGCCTCAACCTGCTGGGCCCCAGCGATCCTTCCGCTTCAGCCTTCCCAGTAGCTGGAACTACAGGCGTGTGCTACCACACCCGGCTCATTTTGATTTATTGTAGAGATGAGGTCTTGCCAGGTTGCCCAGGCGGGTCTCGAACCTGTGGGCTCAGGCAATTCACTCACTTCAGCCTCCCAAAGGCGCGGGATTACAGGCTGAGCCACCGAACCCGGCTTCAATATACTTTTTAAACAATAATTCTAGCTGCTGTATGGAGAAAGATTTGGAGAGGAGCAAGCATAAAAGAAGGAAACTAGGAGGCTATTGAAACAGCCTGCTCAAGAGAAGAGGGCTTTGACTGGGGAGGTAACAGCAGAGATGAAGAGAAGCATATAGAGCTGAGATACAAGGGGGGACTCAAAAGGTCCCAGAATTTATTTATTAAAAATTGTTATTCTTACATGTTTAAACTTAAGTCACCTTCCAAGTCCTCTCCGTTTGATGCAGTTCACCTGTCGAGATGCTTTTTTCCATTGCACAAGAGTTTTTGAACTCATCGATTTTGATGCCTCTTCGTGCTTCTGCCATTTATATCACCTCTTTCACATTGGCAAAACATTTCCCTTTCAGGACTTTTTTCATCTGGGGAAACAGAAATTGCTCAGGGTGAGATCAGGTGAATAGGGAGGATGGGGCAGGAAGTCATGCCAGTTTTTTTTAAATCAAAAACTGCTGAACACTCAGCACAGTTGTGGGCACATATGTTGTCATGGAGAAAGAACCATCTGTTTGCCACAACTCGGGATGTTTCTTCCACAAATCATGACACAGCTGTCTCAAAACTTCCAGATAAAAACTTTGGTTGACTATTTGATCTAGAGGAATGAATTCTGAGTGTACTGCAGTGGGCCTGACCTCCAAAAGATAAATCCATTTTTGAGAGGGGGGAGGTCCCTCATATATTGGTAGGTAGTATGAACCCAGCATGGTAACATTTGAATTTGGTAGGTTCTTAGAACTAGTAACTAGGTGGATGGTGAAAGAGCCATTTCTTGAAATAAGAAAGGTTCAAGATAAACAGGCTAGAAAGTCTCTGATATGGGCATATTGAGTAATGCTCACAAGACATCTAAATACAATTGCTAAGCTGTAGAACTTAGAAGACAACTATACATTACAGACACAAAAATGAGTTGCCATCAGAGAAGTGGTATGTAAAGCCAAGGGCATATATAAGACTGCCTAGGAAATGAAGTATAGAGGAAAACGCTCAGAGAGAACTGAGAAGTTCTGACAGTTGAGGAGTTGAGAAGAAGCCAGTAAAGGAGACTGAGAAGTAGCCATAAAGTTAGGAGAAAAGAAACTATGAAATCCTGTGTAAGACAAGAGAAGGAGGTTTCAAGAAGGAAGATATGTACAAAGTGTAGGTAAAGGACTCAAATAAAAGAGAGACTAAAAATAATTCATTTAACTTTGGTGACCTAACAAGCAGTCTGGAGCACACAAGAGGGGCAGTACAGAGGGAGTTGATATTTAATTATCAGTTTTAATTGGAGACTGTTTCTCCATACTTCTGAGATGCTTTGCTTTCAAAAGGAAGAGATGGAATTGTGACAACTGGAGGGGATGGGTGGAAGTAAAGACAGAGTTACTTTTCTTGGCTTGTTTTTTAAGATGGGAGATACTAGAAAGTATTTCATGTTAATGCTAAAGATGCATGAAAGAAAGAAAGGTAACTGTGTAGTTAGGTTTCTGAGAAGACTACTGTATGGCGATCTGGCCTGTAATCAAAGGCAGGCATGAGTCCTCCATTAAACGAGGGGGTGGAGGATGGGGGCAGCAGGAATGTTTGTAAATGGCATTGCTTTATATTCAAAAGAATCTGAGGCTTTGTGTTGTGATTAGAATCACAAGATGTTTCTTTTAAACATAAGTAATAGCTTACTTTCATAGTGCTTTTGAAATGTTCTTGATCTGCCATGTAAAGGCTATTATGTCTCCCAGTGATCTCTTAGGAATTATAAAAGAGCAACAAATTTTTTGAAGGCACTTTGCAAAATTAAAGAATTGCAAAAATGCTGAGTGCTTTGTGTAATCATTGATCTTAATCTCATAATTTTGGGACCATTTTGCTCCTAACTCATTGTGGATTTTATGATTCTTACTTATTCTCATTCTCTTTTCCATGGCTTTTTATGTTCTAATTTTTATTTCCTTCTTATGTGGAGTTTTGCTAGTTCAACAATAGTAATTACTGTTGAATTATTTATTGTAGATAAAGCAGAAATAGAGTAAAGCCAAGTTTCCTAGCATAAGTAAAATTTTCTTTTGGTTTATTGTGAAAAAAGAATTTTTCTTTTGTATAATAGAAGTTAAAGACTATAGACTAGGCTGATTTATTGTACATTCAATAACTTGGGACATCTTAGATTGTGAAGGAGTTGTTACTTAAGGAAGTTACTTATTAAATCTCATTAATCTTATCTGTAAAGTTAGAATAATGCCTACTTACAGAATTATTGCTCCATTTCACAGCAAATTATGAGGTTCCTCTGATATAATGTATGTAAACATGCTTTGTAAATTTTAAGTACTATAAATTTTGATTTAACAATATTGGATCTTGAGCTCTTAGGTCAAATTATAAACTCACTTCACCATAAGGTATATATGACTAAACATTCTAGGAAATGGACACACAGCAGGCATGGGTTTTCATTTAAATTTTAAGCATTATTGACATGCAAGTCTCTAAATAATCTGAATCTAATTTAAAATCTGTAAGAAAGCTTCCTTTATATTTTCATTTGGAAAAATGTATTGGCCTCTGAGCACTTTGGGAGGCCAAGGTAAGATAATTGCTTGAGGCCAGGAATTCAAGACCAGCCTGGACAACTTAGCAAAACCCCATCTCTACAAAATGTATATATACATATTTAAATTAGCTGGGTGTGGTAGTGTGTACCTTTAGTTCCAGCAACTTGAAAGGCTGAAGTGGGAGGATTGCTTGAAGCCAAGAGGTTGAGGCTGCAGTGAGCTCTGATTGTGCCCTTGCACTCCAGGCTGGAAGTCAGAGTGTGATCTTGACTCTAAACATAAATACATAATTTTTAAAAAGAAAGAAAAATGTAGTATGACTAATAAACTACATATCTCTAGCTGTATGGTGCAGTATTTAAAAGTGCCAGTTCTTGCCAGGCTCGGTGGCTCAGCCTGTAATCCCACGCTTTGGGAGACTGAGGTGAGTGGATTGCCTGAGCCCACGGGTTCGAGACCCACCTGGGCAAATTGGCAATACCTCATCTCTACAATAAAAAAAAAAATTAGCCGGGCGTGGTAGCGCACGCCTGTAGTTCCAGCTACTTGGAAGTCTGAGGCGGAAGGATAGCCGGAGCCCAGCAGGTCGAGGCTGGGGTGGCCAGGAGCGGCCACTGCACTCCAGTCTGGGTGACGACAGAGTGAGACTCCAACTCAAAAAAAATAAAAATAAATAAAATAAAATAAAAATGCCAGTTCTGAAATTAGGTTGTCTTGGATTCAAATCTTAGTCCCACCTTTTATTAGCTAAATGTCTTGAAGTTTAAATTCTTGCTGCCTCTGAAATTTTAAACTCTGAAAAATAGTGATATTAATAATACTATTTCATAGGACTATTGCCTATTAAATAACGGTACAGTGTCTACCAATGGTAAGCACTCAACACATGTTAGCTATTTTGTATGTGATATTTAAAGCAATATGGATCTATATGTAAAATAATACTTCCTGTAAAGTAAGTGCCTGCAAAGAATTAAATGTTAAATAGCTGAGTGCTGACCAGATCTTTTCATTTAAGTAACTGTACCCATGGGATTTTAAACACATTCAGAAGAACATTTTCTGTCTATAATAGCTTACTTTTTGGGATGCCAGATTTACACCTAATAAGTAGTTTCCCACCTACCCATAGCCCAGCAAGGCTATCGATGATTCCTTTCTTGTCTAGAAAAAGTTTTGAAATGCAGGCAGTTCCTAACTTATGATGGTTTAACAGTTTTTCGATGATATGATATATATGCAGTAGAAGTCAGACTTCAATTATCCATTCTGTTTTTCACTTTCAGTACAGTGTTCAATAAATTACCTGAGATATTTAACACTTTATTTTAAAATAGGATATGTGTTCATTTTGCCCATCGGAAGGCTATTGTAAGTGTTCTGAGCATGCTTAAGGTAAGCTAAGCTAAGCTATGATGTTCAGTAAGTTAGATGTATTGAGTGAATTTTTGACTTAATGACATTTTCAACTTTTAGTGGTTTTATTGGGATATATCCCCCATCATAAGTCAAGGAGCATCTGTATACTGTGCTTTAAAAAAAAGCCGGTCTTGTCTCCTGAAGGCAGAAAATCTGAGGTGCCAAATCTTGCCACGAGAGGGTGCTGTATAGCCAGTGACCTGGTCCTTCCTTAGAGGGTGAAATCTTACCCTTGTGAGAGGGGTTCAGTGGTTGCCACTACTCATATCTGTGTAGCGGAGTGGCATTATGCTTCCTTATTTCCAGATACCACTGATCTAATAGAGGCCCATATTCCTGATAAACCTTTAGATTCTCTGAGCCAGCCAAGCATTTAACTTTACCCCCACCCTTTTCAAAAGCCACCTGCCTATTCAGAAGTCACTTTAGTTACAATTAAGTTGATTTAGGATGATTTAATTGTATTCTGTTTTACTGATTCCACTCTTGCTGCTGTCCCTCAGGTATTCTATTAGTTAATTTTTTAACGAGATTTAAAAGATTTTGCAAAGCCGATACCAGTTATTCAGCACTTGGTCACTCTGCAAGATTAAAAACCCACTGCCTCTTAAGAGTCAATGAACAGTGTCTTGGGCAACCCCTTTGGGTCCCCTCCCACTGTAGGAGCTTTTCTGTCCTCCCAGTAAATCCTGCTTTAACAAAAAAAAAAAAGAAAGAACAGTGTCTTGCTTGTTTTTTATATTCAGAGCACAGATTTGCCAAGGGATGGCAAACATCCACTGCAGTCAACCTAGCAAAATTGCCTAATAGGAAAATGTCCTCTTTAATATTAATTTGTATAATTTAGGATAAAACTCATTCAAGACCACAGAAAGACAATTTCTGGTGATTGAAGAATTAGGAGATAACAGAGTTTGCAACTACCTCAGTATTTAAGAGCCTTGGTTGGGCTCGGTGGCTCAGCCTGTAATCCCAGCACTTTGTGAGGACGAGGTGAGTGGATTGCCCGAGCCCATGGATTCAAGACCAGCCTGGGCAACTTGGTGAGACCTTGTCTCTACAATAAATATAAACAGCCAGGCATGGTAGAGCACGCCTGTAGTTCTGGCTACTTGGAAGACTGAGGCAGAAGGATCACCTGAGCCCAGCTGGTCAAGGCTGTGGTGGCCATGAGCGTACTACTGCACCCCAGCCTGGGCAACAGAGTGAGACTCCAACTCAAAAAAAAGTAAGAGTCCTTTCTCCCTTCTTTTGACAGCATGGCCCAGCACAACTGGCTGTTTTGACTATAAAAGTGAGAGTAAGGGTGGTCTACTTAAAAGGTCTTATAGGAGTACAGGGGAGATGAGAACTGTGAACATACCCGTGAGAAGAAAACAATGATCAGGGCCATATCTCTTTCTCATAACTGGGGGTGATTAGAAGAGATGGATGGGTTGGCAGTGGCAGGATGGACCCTACAGAGTTACAAGATCCTGCACTCGAGTTAAGACAGCTATGGCAGGAAGCAGTGCATTCAGATGACTGTTTCTAACCAAAGGTAGGCTAGGAGTACTGAGGCAAATCATGGGTGTCTGGAAATGGACAGTGTTACATGTACAAGTTTGCCATATTTGAATCAGTTTTAAAGTAATTCCTTTGCATGCAGTATTTTTTTTTAATTAGTTTATCCTGTCTGGTATTGTCATTCTACTCTGAATCTAATAAGGCAAAGGAAATTTTATTCAAAATACTCTTGTTTAAGAATGCTTTGAGGAATTCCAGTATTTGTTGGTACCAGATACTAGTACTAGGTGCTACTCTCTAGGTCTGTTGGAGCATTTATTTTGGATTAGGAGTTACATGATATTGAATCCAAAATCATTTTAGAATGATTATCCAGTGGATAAGCTATTCTTTGAATTACAGTATATGCCAGTCACTTACTGACAACATCTTATGTGGAAAGTTCCTCAAGAGCACGCTGAATTCAATAGCCACATAGTTATTTTCTTACTTTTTCTCCAGGAGGTAAACCAACAGTATGTCTTTCATTTGGTCAGTAATTAAAGATGCATTTTTCTTTTTATCTTTATTAAAATGGACTTTTTAAGACTGAGCTGAAATTTCATCTTGTAAAATAAAATGTAAAGATTTACTGGTAAAACTACTCCATATTAACGTATATTATTCAAGCCAGAGCTTAAATTCTGATCCCCAAGTTTCCACTCATGACCACAGTCTCCTGGCTTTCCAATAGATGCAAAGTGAGATCAGTCATTCTTTGTGAAGTCCCCCAACCTCAGTTCTCTGCCTCTGCTTCCATGGCCACATTAGTTATGAGACCACTCAGAAAGCGGTATCTGACTCAAGGGACTGTCAAGCCGAAACCTTGCTGCCTCTGGGAGGGGTTTTGGTGTGGTCAGTCCCCAGCACTGAAAACTTCTGGGAACATTTGGGAACACACTCATTTTACAAGGTAATAGTAGAGATAAAATTGTGATGCCATGTTGTCTATTAAATTAGTTGATACCAAGATACAAATTTTAAAAATCTAATTTGGTGCCACTCTCAGACCAAAAAAACCCCAGCCAGCCTTTTGGGCCCATTCATTCTAAGATGATGACCTGGCCCACACTGTTGTCTTCTCCCTAATCCAGAAAGTTGGAAGTTTGAAACATTTACGTATGAAAATTGATTCTTTTCCCATAAGACATACTTAATTAGTGAGATTTATATTCACCTAGTCTCATTTTCTACCTTCACTTACCTTAGATTAGTAGCATTTGCAAACATATTTTAAAGTAAATATTGACAAAAAGACAAGAGTAGAAGCTGTTAGCTTCATTTTCATTCAGTTGGCAGTTTTGCTTTTAAGTTTCCACAAAACTGATTATTATTAAAGTAGACATGGGTTTTGTTTTTTGAATATTTTTCATAAGAGCCCTCCTAATCCTTTTTTTCTCTTCTATCCTTTTTAATGTCTGAATCTCTTCTTGGAGACTTTAGTTGAATTTGTACATTTGACTGCTAATAGCTGGGAAAATAAAAATACTGTTTCAGCCACAAACCATGCCATTTCAAAATTGAGAATGCTAAAATGTTTCTTTTCTGGTAAATTATATTTTCTAAAGCTCATGTGACAAGTAAGAACTAAGAACTTTGATCAAATTTATCATGGCTTTTTAAATTTTTTAAAAACATTTTTGCCATATTTTGAGTTCATGTTGTTTTATAAATAGTTGTCAGACCATGTTTCTTATTCTGTGGTGTTCTAGAAGAACTACAGATATAGGCACTTCAAAACTGAAGTATTAGGAATCCTGTTTATTTCTAAGTATTGCTTCACTATTAAAAATTTTATATTGCAATCTGAATCTTGTGATTTGTGGGTTTTAGTTAATCTCTATTTAAAACCATTTTATAAATTTTTAAAAAGTAATCTTTACATCTTTATGAAGATAGTATAATTTACATTGTCAAAATAAGTATCATGATGTCACTGCAGTAGAAAGTTGTATAAATGGTCATATTCAGTGATATTGTAAGATTATGTTCTTCCAGTGCACTCATCCCATGCTTGTTTCCCCAAGGGGCAAACTATGGTACTGATTATCATTCAGAAGAATTTTTTGACAGAAGCCATTTTTCTAAGAAAAGAATGAGTCCTTTATTATTAAAAAAAAAAAAAAGTATTATCAGACATGCTGAATAAACATGTAATGGAGCATGGTACTATCTGATCATGAAATAAATGCAGTATGCTGAAAAATACCCTGATTTTCCCAGATACTCGTTTTGCAGGTTCACCTATTTGGTGGTCCCCCTTCCCCCAACACACACATTTTTTTTTTCTTTTAAAGTTAATAGATATGTACCACAGTGTTGGAAAGTACTTACTGTTGCCATAGAATTGGCACTGGAGGCCACAGCTGAAAACAACAGATGTGAGTACCCCACATTTTAAAGACTACCACCAACAATTGAGGACAGCCAACTCCCTCCAGGGATTACTTAATGTCCCACTATGTTCTGTTTATTCAACAAGTATTGCTTAAATGTTTACTATGTTCCAGGCTGCATTCTAGGCACTGGGCAAGCAGGTGTTTGCCAATCACAGTTTGTATCCTAATGGAATTTACGATCTAGTGGAAGGGGGAAAAGGTAGCTCTCTCCTTACATAGATTAAAGTCAAGTAAAGGGACTTCCCTAGAGCTATTCACAGGGAATGGTGGAAAGGGTTACTGTCGTCTGATATTTCCACAGGCTGCCTTCTGAACTAGTTGAATCTGCAAACCCACAGGTGTGCCACTAAATGCAGAACAAGTTCCTGGGAGTGTGAATGGTATATTAACCTAGACACTGGTGCCTGCTTCTCTTCCAAAGATTTTTTGCTGGTAGGAGACTTCTGCAGGTAGAGCCAAGGCCTTCAAGATAACTAAGGACTCTGGAGAAGTGTGTGAGGAAAAAAAGAGACAACAGGGCCCCTCACTTTCCTTGGGTCCCTGGAGAGTGTAGAGAAGAATCTCTATAATCTCTGTGCTCTACAATAGGTCAGAAATCATAATGCTGCCCGGGTGGATTCAAGGCCAGAGGACAATGCCCAGCCAGAAAAGGAGATGTTGGACTGCTACTCTACAAGCAGGGTGGACACTGGGGTAATACCAAACAGTACATCAGGAAGCACACATACTCCTCTGCATATCAACCACCGGTAATAAACTAAACCAGACCAAGGCCTGGGAAACCTACCCCCCAGCACATCACCATTTACATAATGATATCCTGTCTCCTTCTCAGCTCCCAACAACAGAGGAGCTAGGCCTGGGGAAGAGATAGGGAGAAGATTCTGGATACAGACATCATCCTTCCCCACTATAAATTGGTGCAAGCTCATGCTAAGGAAAAGGGCATGATTTGTTTTTAATATGAGATTGAGTTTTATAATTGGCCTGGATTTTTAGTAATTAAAAGTGACCAGAAATCAGTGAGATCTTCCCAAGATTCCTTAAAGGATGTGTCAAGGAAGTTTGGCACTGCACAGCTGAAAGTGTAACTGGAAAAAAAAAAACAAAACTGTTTTGAGTTTATGTAATAGCTTCACAGAGATTTGACTACCCAATAAGCTACTTACAGCTACATTTTAAGCCCTGTTGTTTTGTAATCTTCCCTAACATAAGTTCTTTCTGATATACTGAAAAGCGTAGAATGGGTGTTCAGCTGCCACTGAGGAGTTCAACTAAAACTTCATCATTCCTTTTTTTACATGAATGACCAAGATTTCTCCAGGACAGGATAATTGTAGTAATGCTCATCAGTTTGTAGCTCATGTGCTGGATTCAAACTAAACAGCACCAAACCAACCATGAAACAGTCTGAACAGAGACACGAAGAGCCTTGTCTGTGAAGGAAACATGTATCAGTTTTGTCAGGACATATCTCTTTTTATTGATGAAATTACGGACTCTATCCCAAAGCACTATGCAGAAAAGTATTTATTTGCCTAGAGAGATGGTTACATAGAAAAATGCTTAATAAGCATATATGCACTTATTTCATATAAGACCAATTATATTAAAATACATGAATAACTTTTAAATAAAATACTAGGTACAAACTGGTAGGAAAGGTGGGATTTCTTTTGAGTAATGTTTCCCTATTTTTAATCTATAAGCAATTTATTAAAAACTGTTTCACATGATAATTAAATAAGTGCTTTGTAGTTCTTGGGAGACCCAAGAAACAACTCTCAATAGACTCCAATCCAAATTTCTGTTAACAGATTTGATGTCTTTGCATGCCTACGTAAGCATCTCTCCCTATGTACCTGGGGTATGGGTCACTTGATCTCTCTGAGTGACCTTACCTGTAAAAATGGTGATATCTACCCCCTAAGGTATATAGGATCTAGGATAATATAAGTGATTAATAATTGACACTTCCTCCTTCTCCTTCATTGATCTCCACAAGAAAGTTTTCTCTTTAGGAGTGAATTTTTTTTTTGAGTTGGAGTCTGTCACCCAGGCTGGAGTGCAGTGGCACGCTCACAGCCACCCCAGCGTCGATCTGCTGGGCTCCGTAGATCCTTCCGCTTCAGCCTTCCAAGTAGCCAGAACTACAGGGGCATGCTACCATGTCCGGCTAAGTTTTGATTTTTGATTGTAGACACAAGGTCTCACCAAGTTGCCCGGGCTGGTCTCAAACCCACAGGCTCAGGCAATCCACTTGCCTCGGCCTCCCAAAGTGCTGGAATAACAGGCTGAGCCATCGAGCCTGGCTGGGAATGAAAATTTAAATGTCATAAGTTTTCAGTTGTAATCCCAGAATATTTGTAGTTATTCAATCAACCAAAGACCTGGGCCACTCCACTCAGAACAGGATAAATGGAGATTTGATGTTAATGCAACTTTTAATGTCACATATTATAAGGGATTTACAGTGAGGAATTCAGCTTTTCTTCTATAATGTGTCAAGTGCCTGAAATTATCAGTCTTATTTTTATAAATGCATATTTTAAAGTATAGTAGAGTTTTCCCTAAACAGGCTTCATAGTAGTTTGGATTGACTTGAAGACATCCTTTATATATACTTCTCAGTGCCAGAAATTAAATCAGGAAAATGCCTTCATATATTATTTTTAAATTTATGTGCTACCTGGTATTCCTGTTGCTCAGTTTTTGGGGTTTTTTTTTGAGTTGGAGTCTCACTCTGTCGCCCAGACTGGAGTGCAGTGGCCGCTCCCGGCCACCGCAGCTTCAACCTGCTGGGCTCCAGCGATCCTTCCGCCTCAGCCTTCCAAGTAGCTGGAATTACAGGCATGCGCTACCACGCTCACCTGATTTTTTTGATTTATTGTAGAGATGAGGTCTCGCTGCCCAGGCAGGTCTCGAACCCGCGGGCTCAGGCAATCCACTCACCTCAGCCTCCCAACGGCGCAGGATTACAGGCTGACCCACCGAGCCCAGCTTGTTGCTCAGTTTTATTGGCAAAAAGTCCCTTCCCTGTTTATATATATATCTGAACTAATCAGTGAACTTGACTGAATTTTTGCTTGTATTTTAGTGTGTGCCCCATTCTCATTGTTAATAAAATGAGTGTGGCAGCCTCCATGAACAGTGTTTTCAAAAAACCAAACCAGTTTCTGTTCAACACAGTAAAAAGTTCAACTAAAATGGAATAGTGAGGAGGAAAGGAGTATGTTGCTCCAGGCCACAAACAACTCAAAACAGTTTGAGACACACGTTGGTAAATCTCATAAAATGCTATAGGCAATTTTGCATCAAAATTGCCATAGAAAATTATTGTTGTTAGCCATTCTGTTGATAGTTCATATTGTTAGAATTGCTAGCAGATGGGGAAATGGATGAGTCAGGATACAGTATTAGTAATCCATATTTTTTTAATCACAGGCCACTAATAAGGTCTGTAGCATCTGCAAGATTTATTTAAACAGTTGCTAGGAAGAGTTTGTTTTCCCAGTAAACACAGCAAAACTTATATTGGATCTTCTTGATCGACTATTTGACCAAATGTGTTAGCGTTAATATGTAAGACCATTTGCTTCATTGTGGTAGTGTCTTATTTATTTTGACAGGCTGACTATTCCAGCAGTCATAGAACCATTAAGACTTGAAATATTACCACACTTTTGTATTTAAAACCTTCATACTCATGTTTCTGCTATTTTTTGAGACTATAACTTCTATAACTATAAAGATTTCTCATGTAATTAGGACAATTTTTGACAAAACAAAAATTCTCCTAGAGATATTATGATGAAATTATTTTTATAAAGTAATTTTGTCATGTCTTTTGACTGTGATATTTTTGGTTTTATGGTAGACTAGATATATACACTTAAGGGAAGTTCTAATTTTACAGACAACTCTTCCTGATTAGTAATAAGCCACCTTTCAGTACTTCTCATAGACTTCAGAAATAATTCTAATTATTAAAAGTTTGAACTGTCAAGAATTATCAGTGGATTGATTTAATTATATTTTCCATCTTAACTTTCACGTCACTGAGTTACTTGTGCTACTGTTTTATGCAAAATCTAGTAAATAAGCTATTAATTTGTATATCTCTTACTGGTTTGTTTGTTTTTTAAATACTGAGAAGTATAGTTTTAGATATTGATCTATAATCTCACCTCCTGGATAAAAATGTGGCATCCTGGACTATCACAACAAAATGAGTTGCTGTTCAAGCTTTCACTTACATATCAAATATACCCATTTTCAAATAAAATGTTGACTTCTATTGGAAAGTAGTTTTGGCTTTTTCATTTAACTTATGAACAAGTATCTATCTAACCTTCTATCTAATTATTGTTGTTAAGGAGTTTAAGGTTTTCCTTTGAAGTCTTTCATTGGTTATTAACAAACCTTTTGTAAGGGCTGGGAGGTGCTAGTCTACTAACAGACCTGAAGCTTAAAGAAGATAGTAGTTGTGCCTTTTGCTGAGCTGCTGTGGCTTATTCCATTTAAAAAGATTGATCTATAAAAAACATCATATGTAGGATTTTCTGTTTACTGTGGCCTTCATAGCTGACTACTTAAAAATATTTTTCCTTTTAGCTCAGGTGGACAACCCTGGAAATTTCTCAGCAGCACACACCATTTTTGGTTACTTAATATTTTGAACTCTCTATCAATACTAGATTAAGAATATCAAACTTGGTCACTTTGGACTTCTGTCTGACTTTTGCTACCCAGAAACATGACCGAGTTTCCAATGAAATTTCTTATTAGACATTTACTTAAATTGAATTTGCAGGATGAAAACTATGTTTGTCTCCTGATAGAGAGTATTTAGCACGTTTCCATTCTTTTGTGCCTTCTTTCTTCTCCCTCCTATTTTAAAATCATCTATGAAAATGTTAGGTTTTAATGAAGGAAGCACAAAACATCGTCATTTTCAATCAATGAGATCTAGTGAGTCAGAAATGGGTACTTTGAGACTATTATGAGTTGCCCTTCCCCAAGATACCATGAGTCAGACTGTGGGGTCTGTTTCCTTCCGAACTAGAAAAGAGTCCTATGCCTGAGCTGCCTCCCTTTACACTTCTTGCTGTCTTGTGAGTTTGGGTTCATTGATGGTTTAGTTTACACGCAGAGGGGGAGGGGAAATGGGACTTGAAAAGATAAATTTGGGATCTTCTCCCACAGACTTCTATACAATATAGCAGTTGAGTGCCAGTAATCAGTACGGTATAATGATGGGGGCAGATACTGACTGAGAGGTCAGGTCATGTCTCTGCCGTTGGCCAAGAGTGTAATCTTAAGCAAACTAGCTCTCATTTCCTCACACAAAATAAGGAAGTTAAAGTAGACTATCTCTGAAATTCTCTTTTTGCAGTAAGATTGTTTTTTAACTGATTTTATAGTTTATGCTTCTGTTAAATGACTGAGTCATAAACAATGACTTTTAACAGTCTAGATCTCAAAATTTGTTTCTCTCAAACCTGTACTATATAACTTACTTTTTTTCTTTGCCATTACTAATATGTTGTGCCCCTCAATATTTGTCATTTCAAATGTCCAGGAAAAGCAGAATTTGGGGAAGTTGGGAGAAAAAAGCTTCAGGTACTGAAACGATATCATTCTGAAACTTATTTTTTTCTTTGACTATATGTTTTTTAATAAGTTTTGGGTCCTGCTTCCACTGCCTTTGTATTCAAATTCATCCTCTTATTGCACATCAGTTAATTTATTTACTTAATCAAGTATGTGCCCTTATGTTTGTGAAGATTGTCAAGATTGTCAAGTATCCTTCCACAGCATTGAGGCTTAAAGATTTAAGAGCCTACTGTTAGTTGTGTCAATTCTATTTGACCATTATATTAAAAGCTAAATCTTATTAAATAGAACTAGCCTAAAATATATAAAATACATTTTCATATGAATTATTCCCTTTTGTACTGTTCACATACAGTAAAACTCACAATGTATGCATATTTTAAAGTTCTTATTTACTGATTTGGCTTACTCAATTCTATACTCTGACAGTGTAAATCAAAGACTTCTTACTCCAACACTCTTCCACTTCTTCAGAGTTAGTCAGCCAGTAATAGCTATGGTAATACAGCTAATTTGTGTTTTATGTATTATAGAACGATGTCAAGTAATACTCCTTTCCTATTAAAAAAATGTAAACTCAAGTCAGTTTACTACAAGCTCTGCTGAACCGTGAGCATAATTCTGAAGTGATTTCTTTTTTCATAAAGATTTTCAGGAAACCTGGTTTTGGTTAAGAAAATTTTTGTCACAGTAATATTGGTATTAATTAAGAAAGCTCAATGTTTTCATCTAATATCCTGTTAGCCCAAAAAACTGTTTTAATTTGAAGTAGCCTTTTAAAAGCATGATAGTAGATTATATATTACAGGGCCATTTTTATCATTGTGAGTCTCCATAAACTTTTATCTGGTTTGTGAATCGTTTTACTACTCAGGCATTGAGCAGTGGCAATACTGTTTTCCAAGAGATTGAAAAGGTCACTTCTGCCACGTTTTCCTCCCAAAATCATTTATGTGCTTCAGGGAGGCTTGATAGCTACAGAAACACTGAGTACTAAATATATGTTATTAGGGCTTCATTAGAAATCAAAACCCACCCAGAAGTTTTTGTCTGTAAATCATGCCCTCTGTATAAAAAGTGAAAAATGTTGTCAATTAACCTCACTTTTTTTGTCTATACAACATTATAATCTAGAGTTACTAGAAACTTACCAATATTACTGTTAATAAAATGAGAAGAACCTCTGACCACAAATGCGAAGGATAGATATAATTCTCTGTTGGACGCAACAGAAGATCACAAGACCAGGGAGAAGACCTTCTTTCCCTGGGTAATCTGATCTCCTCACCCAGGACTTCAGTTAGAGTCTAAATGTTGATGATTTGCTAAGTCTGTATCTTTAGCTTGGATCACTCTCCTGATCTCTGAAACCCCAAATTACAACCCATATCTGATGTATTTTATTCATCTCTATGTCTGTTATGCTTGGTCCATAGACAATCTCCATAAATATTTTAATCAATGAGTCCTCTGAATGTCTCTGACAGCTCATCTGAAGACATACCTATGTATGTAGCTTATGCAGAAGTCATTTCCTATAACCTTAACCTTATACCACCACAAATGTGAAATTCAGTTTTTTGTTTTTGGGGGGTTTTTTTGAGTTGGAGTCTCACTGTCGGCCAGACTAGAATGCAGTGGCCGCTCCCGGCCACCGCAGCCTTGAGCCACTGAGCTCCGGTGATCATTCCACCTCAGCCTTCCAAATTTTTTTTTAAAGTACAAACACTGGAAACAGGTATAACAATATTCAGCCCTAAAGTTGTGCTCTGTCTTTACTAAGACAGCCTCAGACTTTTATTACAGCCTATTTTTATTTAGTATAATACCTTATGTGATTATGTAATCGGTTTTCTGGTTCCCAGTAGATGAAGAGACTGATGTAGGGACAGGATATATGCCCAATGATGGCTGTGAAGAGGAGCTGACAGCTTTTCCTCAAGCAAAGATTAAAAGTGAAAAAAGGAGTGAGAAAGTTAATGCAGACACAGATTAGTAGTAGATATTAATAATGACTCATTATCAAGAAAAGGTTGTTTTAGGTTCTATGTCCTCCTCTTGGGGGACAGTATATTCAGTAAAATGCTTTATAAAGATTTTTTGTTCAAAATAGTTGAGACTAAACTTTATCACTTAAAGAACTAAAATGTAAGGACTTTATTAATTTACTTATGTAGAATATAATTTCTTAATGAGGCCAGATAATGGTTCTCTAACATCACAGACCTGGTTTTCACAAATTTTATATATTGAAAATGTAAAAGACTGTTAGAGGAGGAAATTTTTCTTCTAAGTAGCATGTTACCCTGAACTCAGTCCATTACTATAATATAATATATATAAGCTCCTGGCAGTTTGCCCTAGAAAAGGTAGTACAAAATATCTACAAGAATATCTTAATGCAAAAAATCTTTTTTTTTTTTTTTTTCCCTGAGTTGGAGTCTCACTCTGTCGCCCAGACTGGAGTGCAGTGGCCGCTTCCGGCCACCGCAGCCTAGCCTGCTGGGCTCCAGTGATCCTTCCGCTGCAGCCTTCCAAGTAGCCGGAATTACACGCATGCGCTACCACGCCCGGCTGATTTTTTGATTTATTGTAGAGATGAGGTCTCGCTGCCCAGGCAGGTCTCGAACCCGTGGGCTTAGGCAATCCACTCACCTCAGCCTCCCAAAAGCGCAGGATTACAGGCTGAGCCACCGAGCCCGGCTAAGGCAAAAAATCTTAATGATAAATGATAATTGTTTGCTTTGTATAATATCGTTTGTTCTCCTAATCTTATAGTAACCAACTCCTCTGAGTATTTGTTCCTAGTCTTGCTTATTGATCTACTTTCATGGCATGTTATTTAGTTGAATAATTTCTAGGTTGTGTGTACAGTCACTAAAATCTAAATTTTTTTGATATACCTGGAATAGTGACATGAAACTTATGCATACAGATCAGTTGTAAAATAACGTGATCTACAATCAAATACTAAATTGTATTGTTTAAATTATGAATGTTATATAGAAATTCAGAGATAGGAAAGATTAACATGGGCTGAAGTAGAAACAGTGTTGAAGAACACAGAAGTGGAGTTGGATCCTGTATAGACACAGCTGGGTACATCTTTCTCAGGGAAATGTTGTATGGTCTACATTGGCCCTTCAACTCACCATTGCCCGTTTATACAGTTTACAAAGTTCTGAAGTCCTCTGTTGGCTTATTCTTTACCCCCACGATTATTTGAGCAACATTGAGCACTTAATCTGCACAATTAATACTTGGATTAAAAATTAATAGAAAGTATAGAATACAACAGTATGTATTATATGTAACTGTATATTATAGTATAATTTTTAAAAGCTGGGTTGTAGCTGGGCTTGGTGGCTCAGCCTGTAATCCCACGCTTTGGGAGGCTGAAGTGAGTGGATTGCCTGAGCCTGCGGGTTCGAGACCCACGTGGGCAACTTGGCGAGATCTCATCTCTACAATAAAATCAAAAAAATTAGCCGGGCATAGTAGCGCACACCTGTAGTTTCAGTTACTTGGAAGGCTGAAGTGGAAGGATCCCCGGAGCCCAGCAGGTCGAGGCTGCAGTGGCCAGGAGCAGCCACTGCACTCCAGTGTGGGCAACAGAGTGAGACTCCAACTCAAAAAATAATAATAATAAAATAAAAAATAAAAGCTGGGTTGTTTTGTGCCATATGACTAAAAACTAATAGGACTTGGTTTACACATACCAGAATTTCGTGTACACCAACGCAAGTGGTATTCACCTTCAGAGTCATCATCATGGGTGCCTATACACTCCTTCCCGTAACACTGTCATTTCTCTAAATATTTTTGGAACTCCTCATTTAAATTTCCTTTAGAGTCTGTGACTCATTCTTTTCAGTATCCTCAGAATCTTTTTCAGCTGCAAATGGATTTGGTTTTTGGAAGCAGAAGTCACATAGGGCCAGGTATGACAAGTAAAATGGAGGATCGGCTGAGAAATGCTATTTTTGGTGATTATAAGTAATAAAAGTGTTTTCTAGCTTGACTCATACAATAACCAAAGACAGTTATCATCTTAAAACAAAAAAATAGTTTGCAAGTTCTATTATTTTAAAACCAAGTCTGAGCCAGGCTCAATGACATGCACCTGTAGTCCCAGCAACTTGGGAGACTGAGGCAAGAGGATCTCATAAGCCCAGGAATTTGAGGCCAGTCTGGGCAACATAATGAAATCCCGTCTCAAAGATAAAAAATAAAATAAAATAACCTAAAAAACAACAATAAAAGAAAAACAGGTCTGGATTACTCTTCTATAATTTCCCTGCTCTGGAATTGGTCATGGCTTCCTGAAGTCCAAGCCCAACTTTGCCTGACTTTTGGGGCCCCACCAGGCTTGTTCAGCCTTACTTCTCACACCCCACCACACAGTCTTCTTTTTCTTTAAGCAATTGATAAAATGGAGGGTGGAAGGGTTAATTTGATCTTTATTCATTCCTTTCACACTTTTGGGTGGTCCTCATGGTCATTGTGACATGCCATAACTGGAAAACATGTGAGAGATTAGAGCAAATATACCCAGAATATATTCTACAAGTCTGTTGGCAGTGGTGGATTTGTCTTTGTACCTTTTTAAAAATTTCATCAGTTTCTTTTTCTCATTTGCTCCTTTCTAAAGCAGAGGTTTTGATTGCTGCATTGCAAATTACTTAAGGTTCTTGCGAAGTAGGACTTCTGGGTCCTTCAGGGAAGGAATTCTTTTTTTTAATTGTCGAACCATACTTCAAAGGTGATGTAAATAACTTGTTGAAATATTCATGCTAAAGCTCATTGGACTTTAATGTATGATAGATAATTTTACTACATTAACACTAACACTAATCTTTGGGTTTTTTCTATATCTAGTTAAAAAATCTAAGTTTAGAAGAACTGCAGATGCGGTTAAAAGCGCTGGACCCCATGATGGAACGCGAAATAGAAGAGCTTCGTCAAAGATACACTGCAAAAAGACAGCCCATTCTGGATGCAATGGATGCAAAGAAAAGAAGGCAGCAAAACTTTTGAGTCTGACTTTTTCTGTTTGTTTTTAGCTATTCTAGAGACCAAGAAACCACTAAGAATTGAAGGAATATTAGGATTTTTTTTTAATCCCTAAAATTTATGCTCTACAAATAGACGAAGGTCAATGCTGATGATGGTACATACCCAAGTCAATTCCCAAGGCAGAATTTACAATTGCATCCTCTGGGTTTATTCTTAAATGAGGAGAACAACAGAAATGTATTCTTTTTTTATTACTAGCAATAAAACTGTGTTATAAAATGAAGGCTGTGTTTAGAGACCTTGAAAATCCAAAGCTATTGTTTAATTGTACAGCACTGAAGGGCTTTATGTTACAATATTCCTTATTCCTATCTAGTAGCCTATTTATTGTATCCCCTTAAGTAAACTTATTTATTTATGCTATTTCACTTTTTTAAGGACAAGACCAGGATAGCTTTGGTGAAGTTGGATTGGATTAATAAATGATAATATGCAACCAAATTATACTCTGAGCAGGGAGGTGTAGGGTACATTCCTTGATTTCCAGGATAGTTTTCCAATAGAAGCAAAGCAGTAATGGCAGTAGTACTCAAATGGGCTAGGCCTTTTTTATATTGAAGCAATAATTCCATTTTTACCTTTTGAAATTTTATTTACTTTTTTGATTGTTGATGTTTAATACAAGTAGAACTATATATATTTAGGTCAAACAGAGCTATAGTGTTTAAAACCAAAGAAATCAATGGAACCATTGCACAAAAACGTGGTAAATATTTTTTTAAAAATGAAAACGTCATACAAATATAATTTGTTAATACTGTTTCATATTTTATGTATCGGTCTGATTGCTGAACTGAATCAAACTGTAATAAGCTCATCAGTTTTATTTCTATGAAAATGTGATCTGTTGTCACAGGACTTTTTGTTGATTTCATTTGTGTCCTGGGAATTGGTGAACATCATGTGCCTGATGATAACACAATAGCAAAAGCACTTGTACTGAACTGTGCAAGCCTTGGGGACTGAAAAAAAGATTAAAGCCATTAAAAAGCAGCTCCTCTCTACGCTGAGTGAACGTGCATATGGTTGAACTGGGACCCGTCATTTCCTAGGCTACATACGGCCGCCTTCTTGACAATGTCTGTTCTTTTGTGTGCTTAATTACTATGTGTAAATCATAAAGACAAATAAACTTTACTGTGCCACGCAACATATTTCGTCTGTATATCTTTTTTCAAAAATTCATGGTCTCTTTTTCAAGCAAAGAAAATATGTTAGCTAGGACAGGCTAGATTACACAGTGGCGACAACCCTTAAACTTCAGTGGCCTCACATAACACAGGTCGTTCCCAACTCGTGGTATAGGCCCATCTCAGGTTGGCAGGGCATCCAACTCCTGTCATTCGCTCCCAGGGACCCACTGGTGGGTCTTCAACCATCTGCAACCTCTGTGGTCACCACAGGGGATCGGGCACTGGCAAGCCTCACACTAGCTCCACCTAGCTGCTAAATGTCACATTGACCACAACATGGTACTTAGAACTAGTCACCTGGCCACTCCTAATTTCTAGGGGGCCAGGAAGTGTAACTTCCATGTACCATGTGGCTGGAGGGAAGAGAACAGGAAATAATGAGGAGTTGACTAATGTCTGCATATCGTCTCTAGAAAGTTTCCATTCCTTTTTAAAGTGGCATTTGTGCCCCCAGACAATGCTTTGAAGGGGCATTTGTCTCCTCCCTATTGAATCCTCACAAAGAATAACTTGTGTAATGGTATACAAATTATGAGATCATAAAAATAGTGATAAGCATGAAGCACTTATAAAGAGTATTAAAAATAAAGACTGAATGTGCAGTATATGCTCAGCTAATTATATTGTAGTCTATTTGAAACAGATGAGCTGATCAACTTAGACACCCTACCATTTTCTTCCTTGTTTTTATTTTCACTAACCTAAATGCCTGATTTGAGGGAATCAATAATTGATTTGCTGTCATCCAAACAAAGCCACCCACATGAAATGGACAAGAAACTATGAAGATGATCTCTCTCCAGTTTGCTAAATTAGAAAATGTATGCAAATCAATTCAACGAGGCCAGTTGGCCACTCTTACCAATTCAGTCTTAACAAGTGTCCTCCTTTGAATAATGTCAAATATATCACATTGTAATTTTTATGTAAACAGACTTTTTTATTGTTATTTCTGTCTATTTAAATATATGTACACAAATATGCATATATTTAAGAGAATTAAGAGCAATGGGCATTGATTTATTTTAGGATCAAAGGAGGCTCCAAAACATTTTAGGATAATCTATTTTAAAATTTTTCCTATTTTGTTACTCCCTGCCCCAACCAATAAGGAAAAAGGAATTTAAGATAATTTTGAAGAGCCACAAGTCATGAGAGAAACCAAGTTTAGTTAAGCCTTGGTTAATCATGATACTTAGGAAAGAGAGTTTTCTAGTTATTTTAATGAGTTTAAGAAGAAATCTCTTATTTTAATTCTGGTTGCTGAGAACTTTCCAAAAATAGGTACGTGTGCTTTCTGCACGCCCCCATCCTTTAATAAATACAGTATCATGAATGTAATTGAAGCTAATGAGTCAGGGTTTCATCTCACTGAAAAGACAGCATCATTGTATATATTGTCCTGAAGACTGGGAGGGTTCTTTCTTTGGTTTAGTGAACTTAGATGACTCATTTCTACAGACTTCCATACACTTAGCTTATTTGAGCATAAAAAAATTTATGTTCAAAATGTACTAATTGAGTCAATATAAACTGAAGAAGAAAATAGATTTCAAAATAATATCTATTTATTTGGGGCTCTTGCTGTATGTCAGACACTGTGCTAAACAACCTTACACATATTATTTACATGCTTTTTTGTTTCTTCTCCCTGCTTATCTACTGAATCACATCCCCAAGACTTAAAATCATGTTGTTCTCCAACAGAAATTATATAATTCATTAATAAGATGTTTTTAAATGAGTCACAGGAAGTCTTCTCAAATTACTGACAACGTTTGCATTCAATAGGAATGCTACCTTCATTTTCCTACCCTGTATGTTAAAAGAGTAATGATTAAAATAAATCCTGAGAATACTTATGATTATTCAGAATCTCCCTATGTCACCCAGGCTGGAGTGCAGTGGCACACTCACAGCTACCAGAGCCTCGACTTCCTGGGCTTAGGCAATCTTTCCACCTCATCCTTCCAAGTAGCTGGAACCACAGGCACTTGCCACCACACCCAGCCAACCCAGCTAATTTATTTTTTTTTTTGAGAGATGAGGTCTTGCCAAATTGCCCAGGCTGGTCTCGAACCCTTGGGTTCAGGCAATCATCTTGCCTCTGCTTCCCAAAGTACTGGGATTATAGGCTTGAGCCACTGTGCCTGACTAGAACATTACTTTTACAAAATAATCGGAGTGGCATTGCATTACTAAACTATTAGATAGTTCATAAAAACACTATTTTGGAGTACTAGGTATCCTCTTTTTTTTTTTTTTGGTACTAAAAACTAGGAATCTGGGTCTAATGAGGACTATTTGTCTTGCTGTTTGAGCAACATGAGGAGACCAGGACCCAAGGAAGTTTTACATGACTTCATTGGGTTGTCTGGTGCCACTAAGTGATGACTTGCGAGTCAGTAGCTTCTCTCTGTTCTGTGTCCACACCAGCCACCATCAGCTTCCACCAGCCACTTTCTACTTCCTTTGGGGGGTCACAGAAAGCCCCAAGAGGGAAAGCAGAGGACCAACTCAATTATTCCACCAATCTTGAAAACATAATTCCAAGTTCGTGCTCTTCTCACACTGTATTTTGTCATTAGCCAGGCTTCCTGCCACCACTCCACCACTTTCTTCTCTTGATTAAGCTTCCTAAATAAAAATTCTGATTTTTGTGGTTACTTTTCTGCTCACAGAACTTTGTCTACCAAGTCGGGAACGAACCCTGCCTCTTGGCATTCAGGACCTCCAGCATGCCTCAAGTAACATTTATGACCTCGTCTCCCATTACTGCTTATTTGAGCCCTTTCTCCCACCACACTGAACTGCTTCCAAACTCCGTTATAATTATTTATCTTCTCTCTGGGTTGTAAAGTTCCTGAAAGCAGACTTGGTGTTTATCCATTCTTTTTCCCCACAATCCATGCCAGTATATAAGATACAATGGGACATCAAGTTTCACCCGATGCAATGAGCCCCAAACAACTGTCATTGTTAATCATCCAGGCTGTCTCCTTAACATCCAGGTGATCACTGTAACAATATCAATCATTTTTTGAGCATCTACTAAGCCATGCACCTTTGATACATTATCTTGAACCTCCACAGCAAGGTGCATATTCCTTCTAATGAGAAAGAAAAGGAAGACTGAAAAGAAGGGATTGGAGAGATTTAATGAGGCTGGACTGCTAGTTAATGCCAGTATGGGCTTTAAACTCCCATGTGTTTGTCTCTCAAATCTTGCATTTTCCACCACATGGCCTAGAAAACACAGGAGGTCTAGCTTTAAAATGTTGGACAGGCTTGCTAAGCCTGCCTTCTGATCTATCTTAGAAAGAGATGACTTTTCAATTACAAGTTAGGAGAGGACCATTGTTAGTTGTCTACCTCTTTCACATGTTAATGGAACCTACATTTTCTGAAATGATATCCTTTCCACATGTAGAAGTGGCAGGGTACATTTATCTAAGCTTCCAAGGTAAGTTGTACAAAAAGATTTTTTCTCTTCTTATTAGGATGTATGTAGAGTTCTTAGAAAGCTATGGGTTTTGTTTTTATTTTGTAAATGCTAGTATTCTGTTCTCTCCCTGACCAACTGATAATGGTGACTTTAGAGAAACGCTAATCAACATAGAGGAAGGATCCTGGCATCAGAAGTTAATTGATCTGGGTTCAAATCCCAGTTCTCCTTTTTTACTTTTAAAAAATTAAGGCTATTTACAAAGAAAGATGCATAAAATATCACAAAGTGGCCTAAATTAAGGACAATGAGAAAAGATATTTAAACAAGAAAACAAAAGTCTCAGGACTTTGTTATCCCAAGAAAAAATAATCTTTAAATCAATCTGTGTTTCAGTTTCTTCATCTGCAATAATGCAGCAGTTGGGAAGATGAAATGTTCTAGGACATGTGAAATATTTGCAAAGTCTCTGGTCTATGACATATAGATATTAGCTTTAAAAATAAATGTTTAAGCCTTTTCAGTTCAGTGCATTGTTTTTGCAAGAATAAGGAAAGGGGCTCTATTTAATGATAAGCAAGTTAGCAAATTAGAGTCTCCTAGAACCTAGATCGATCTTCTCTTAAGGGTGTGATCTACTCTGATAGCAATTTTTGCACTGAGGAAAATCTATCACATTCAATTCTTAAAAGTATTTTACGTATACACAGAGCTAAGCTAAGTTGTTATGTGTCTTAGTCCATTTTTGTTGTTCTAACAGAACACATGAGACTGGATAATTTGTAAATAAAAGAGTTTTCTTTGGCTCACAACTCTGGGAACTGGGAAATTCAAGAAGCGTGGTGCCAGCATCTGACCGGTTTCTGGTAAGGGCCTCGTGCTGCGTCACAAGGTGGTGGACAAGTGAAAGGGGAAGCGGGCGTATCCAAAAAGGGGCAAAACATGAGAGACAACCTTGCTTTAGAACAACCTGCTCTCAGGAACAAATCCATTCCTGGGAGAGCTAACACAGTCTCAAAGAAAGACATTAATCCATCTTAATGACCTAATCACCTCTTAAAGGCACCACTTCCCAGCACTGTTACATTGGCGAATAAATTTCAACACAGGTTTTGGCAGGAACAAACCATATCCAAATCATAGCATTATCTTAAGCTAAACCTCCCACCACCACCCCCAGCTCTTACTCGATTATTTCTTTTGTAGGGATATTGTTAAGACCAGCATCTATTGCCTCATTTGTGACAACCCATCAGGAAGTTTCAAATTGATATCCCCAGAGTTTTGTTTCACTAAAGTTTCAGTGTCCTTGGTCCTTATATATATGAGCCATGTAATTGACTTGGTCCCAATTTACTTTGGTCCCAGGAAGCTCAAAATCAAGTTTATCTTTTAATAGCTTTATAGGGGTCTATGGTCAGTATATCTGCATTTCCGTGATCCTATATGTATAGACACAAAAATTTAAAGGAACTATCTAGAAGTATAAGTCCTTCCACTATACTTGGAAAACTCTGGCCTATTGTGTAATCTTTGTATCTTCTCATAGAGTTCTTAAGAGTGTCAAACATGGTAATATGTATCAAAATGAGTTGTTCAGTTTCTGAACCTAGAACCCTGCTGGAATCTTCCATATGGGGGTATTACCAACTGGGGGGTAGGAATTCAGGGAGGGAAACTCTGGGATATAAGGTTCCTGGAGACTGAGATAAATCTTGTTCTTCCTCTTCTGGAAGAAGCCAAGACAGAGAACACCATAAAGCTCTTGGCCTTAGCCCTTCAGGTCCTCAAACTTTTTTCAAATCACTTTCACACAGAAGTTGATTCAGGCTGACCCAGGTCAGCCATAAGTTCAGAATCCCTTATTTTAAAAATCTACCTCTTTGTACTTTTCCAATGTTATTGTTCTATTTATAAGCCACTTCATGTTCTCAGTGGAAAGAGAACAATATGAAGAAAAAAGAAAAAGAGAAGAACAAAGTAGTGTTTTTAGCATGATACAAATGCCAGTTTTAACCCCCAAATTATGAAAGTGTCATATCCCACATTTTCTCAATAGAAAAGCAAGTCTATTCCATTAGATAGCATTAAGAGCTAATGAGTTTAGAGTTTTCTAGTAGAAAATCCAGTGTCTGTCCATGTTTAAACCAAGCAACCAGTTGTCTTTTAAATTTTTATAGCATTTTCCAAGGTGAACTGTAATTATTTGAGTGGAAGCTAAATAAAATCTGACACTAAAACTCTCGGCTTTTAAATCTTCTCTTTCTAATGTTCCAATGTATACCGAGCATGCTGGGTGGGGGCAGTCCCTCAGCTGTGCATTTTTCAGCCTTTCCATTTATTCCATGACAGCTTTCTTCCCTATTTAAAAAGAAAATATTCTTGGCAAAAATATTCAAATGAAAAGACATAATAGCACTTGGAACAGAAGTCTTTGATGTTAAAAAACAAGATACACTGAAGATTCTGAAATGTAGAACTGTTTCATTATTAATGAATCAATGTGCAAATTCATGAATTCATTCTCTGTTGACCTTTTGTACAGTATAAAGAAGTTTATTTTAAAAGCACACCAGCTGATGACCATAAATCAGTTTACATGATTAGACTGTGGTCTTTGAACATTATATCTGATATTAGAGCCTGATAGTAATAGACTAATGAACCTGGGCCTTTAAAAGTCCTAGCAAGGCTTTTGGACCTTGAAGTTATATTAATCACTTTAACAAGTAAGAATGATTTGTGGTATGATTTGAATTTGAATGTAGCAGGAAGTCAAAGCAGAAAGTTTTTAAAGTTCTCAATGTAAAATTATTTCAATTTCACACAAATCTAATGGGTTGCTAGTCTTTATGCTTGTTCAATGAATCCTGATGCCTTGCCCAGTCCCCTGACATTTATCCAAAGAAATGATAGCAAATATATGCAACATTAGCCCATGGTACCCATTTCCAACTTGGCTGTAAGAAAATTACAGCTTCTCCTGGCAGAAAAGGTCTGTCCTTACTCTGTCCAATTAGAAGGAAATTTATTTCTTTAGTTCTTGAGGTTGTTATAAAAAGATAAGAAAGGTGGGTATTATTGAAGCTTGGCCACTAACTTGCTGCATGACCTTGGGTGAGTTATTAATCCCTCCTGCAAGTCTCACTTTTGTTATCAAGCAGAGAAGACAAGTTCAGAGGGCTATGAACAGTAAACGAGACATGCACATAAAGCTCTTAGAACACTACCTGATACCCATGAGTACCAGTAACCTACACTCTTCTTTACTCATCAACAAACACCTGTAGAGCACCAACTGTGTGCCTGCACCTGTGCTAAGTGTGTAATACAGAAATGAAGGCGGCCGAACTTGGTAGCTCAGCCTGTAATCCCAGCACTTTGGGAGACTGAGGTGAGTGAATTTCCTGAGCCCACAGGTTCGAAACCAGCCTGGGTAACTTGGCGAGACCTCGTCTCTACAATAAATAAAAAATTAGCCAGACATAAATAAAAGATTAGCCAGACATGCACCTGTAGTTCCAGTTACTTGGAAGACTGAGACAGAAGGATCGCCCAAGCCCAGCGGGTTGACACTGGGGTGGCCATGAGTGTGCCACTGCACTCCAGCCGGGGCGACGGGGTGAGACTCCAACAAGAAAGAGAGAGAGAGAGAGAGAGAACGAAAGAGAGAGAGAGAGAGAGAGAGAGAAAGAAAGAAAGAGAAAGAAAGAAAGAAAGAAAGAAAGAAAAAGAAAGAAAGAAAGAAAGAAAGAAAGAGAAAGAAAGAAAGAAAGAGAGAGAAAGAGAAACAAAGGCAGCGTTGTTCCTGCCAAGAGCTGGTGCTTATAGCCCCCTGCAGGTCATGGATAACCAAGTGTGGTCATTACAATAAGAAGGGTATAAACAAAGCCCTACGGTAAAAGTAGGAATGGAGGAAGTCTTCACTAAAGGGATATTTGAACTGGGGTTTGAGACTTGTGGAGGCAGGAAAGGGAGAAAGGCACTCTGGGGAGGTCAGAGCAGACATAAAGTCAGAGAGATGAGAAAATATCTAGTAGTCCTTTTAGTGTCTGAGAAATTTCATTACACAACTTAAACATTTAGGGTATTTTGTCTTGCTTACTCTCTCTGTCCTGCAATTTAGGAGAGGCCATAGATCCTGTGGCCTGTTTTCAGTTTTGTTTTTTTCCCTACTCACTGAATGTTTTCTAGATCAATTAATACCAAGTAAGAGCTGGCCTATTTCCTGGTGCCCAAGTCTACTGGTCACACTCAGCTGTACTTATTTCTACTCTTTAATAAGCATCTAGAAAGGTAGGTATTGGGGTGAAGGGGGCAGAGTGAGTGGGAAAAGGGTAGAGGGAAACCAACTTCTGAGGACCACAGTTTAGATTCAGTCCCACAAATCAGTTACTAGATGTGTGCTCTGAGTGAAAGAAAAGCTTATCTTTTTTCTGTCAGCAGTTTTCCTCCCAAGGCCATCAACATTTTCCACTTTTAATTAAGGATGCATAAAATATCACAAAGTCATCTAAATTAAGAAAAATTGAGAAAAGATATAGCAACGAGAAAACAAAAGTAGAGAAGCAATCTGGAGCTATGAATCATATGAACAGAAAATGAATTTAGTCTGACGCTTCCTCGAAGTCAAAGTGAAGAAGGAAACCAGGAACAGTTTACATTGTCTAACTATGCTGTCCAATATGGTAGCCACTAAAACTTGAAATGTGGCTAGTCCAAACTGATATGAGCTATGGTATAAAATATACATTGTATTTGAGATGTAGTACAAAGGAGGTAAAATAGCTCAATTTTTAAATACTACATGTTGAAATGACTACATTTTTGATATATTGAGTTAAAATATCTTATTAAAGTTAATTTCAAAACTAAATTAATTTAGTTTATTTTTTATGTTTAAAAATGTGAGCCGGGCTCATTGGCTCAGCCTGTAATCCCGCGCCTTTGGGAGGCTGAGGTGAGTGAATTGCCTGAGCCCGCGGGTTCGAGACCCGCCTGGGCAACAAGACCTCATCTCTACAATAAAAAAAAAAAAAAAAAAAATGTGGCTACTAGAAAATTTTAAATTACACATGTAACTCTCATTTGTAGTCTGCATCATATTTCTATCGGACAGTGATAGTCTATTAGATAAAAAAACAATTCATCAACTGGTACATGGATAAATAAAATTCCCATACCAGGGAATATGATTCAGCAAAAAAAATCATAAAATAATAGGTACAGGATTTTGGAGGGGGATAAAAATGTTCTCAAATTGATTATGTAATGGCTGTACAACTCTGTGAATATATTTAAAACCACCGAATAGTAAACTTAAAAAAATTATAATATACATTACATTTAGCTAGAAGAAATCCAACTATTTTTAGTACCAAGATGTGTCTTTCTAATGGCACCCACTGTAAAGCATGCCAGAAAAATTCAATTCAATAGCAACATTCAAGTATCGCTATTCTCAGGGCAAACCCAAGGGGTGACTCTTACAGGCCTGTCTTTTCAGTATTGGCCAATGGCATCACACGCAATTCAAAAACTATATGCTAATGGCTCCCAAATTTCTGCCTTCAGCCCAGACTTCTAAAAACTCCACACTCTCATCCTTAATGTCCCACACACCTACCTCAAATTCAACATGACCAAATATTTTTCCTTTGTATTTTTTGTCCACTGGACGCCACCATCTTCCATCTAGCCACCAATGCTCGAAACCTGGGAGTCTTCCTTGAATCTTCCTTGTCTTCACCCCACATCATTCTATCTCTGCCAATTCAGGCTTCCCAATGGTTCTGGAATCTGTGTCCTCATCAGTATCCAGCCTCCACTGTCCTGCCCTCATTGTCTCCTGCTGGGCTATAGCAGCAGCCCCTAACTGGTCTCTGCTCCAGGCTTGTCCCCCTGAAATAAACTTCCTCCAACCACTCCCTGTGCTCCTCTTCCCCATCTTGCTGGAACAATCAACTCAGAATGCCATGAATTTCCATCACCTGCAGCAGAAAGCGCATTACGGCAAGCATGGCTCTCTCTGACCAGGGCCTTGCCTCCCTCTCCTCTCCACTTGACACTCCTTTACGTGACCTATGTGTGCCCGAGCTCCTGAAATTGTAGTGACCAGCTCCTGCTCATCCTTTCACCTCCTCTGTACAGCTAGACATAGCTCACCGCCACCGCACTTTCTGTATTGTATTGTAATAGTTACTTATTCTTCTGTCTTCCCTGCCAACTGTAAGCTTCCTGCAGGCAAGGACCAAGCCCGCGTTTTCCTGGCCTCTGTAGCACCAGCACAGGCCCCACTGTAGCGATACTTAATGCTTGTTGGTTGAATGATGGATATGAAGTGTTATAAACCCAGTTTTTAAGTTCTAAATGCCTTTACTTGTCTCCATGAGGACGTAGATTCTCATCACTGTGTGTCCAGTGTCACACAGTATTTGCTAGAGGGCAGTTGGGAAGATAAACGAATGAACAGAAAAAGATACAGGCAGAGAGATGCATTGAAAACAAACTGCTTTCATAAACTGATATTCACAAAATCTTATCTGTGCTAACTCCCAAGGCTGAGTTAGATTACTCAGCATCCAATACCCTGGAACCCTGGGAAGCATATTTATTTTGCCCTTGAACAAATAATTATCCAATTGAATGTGAAAAGTTAGGTGACAAATACCTGGTGTACTTATTGCAGCCAACTACATTGAAAGGCCTGAAAGAATGCACCCCAGTTTCCAAAGGGAGAGACATGAACTTCTTTATTGTCACGAAAGTGAAAATAGTAATCTCTGGAGTTCTTTAGAAAGCATGTCTAGACTGTTTGATTCATACAAAACTGATGCATTGCATCTGCTCCACAAAAATAAGAAAAGTAGAGTCTTTTTTTTTTTTTTTTTTTGCTTTAGCTAAGAGACAGTTTAATTTTTGCTTCTATAATTCTGTGGCCAATGGTACAGAGATCTGCATGAAAGTGAAGGTATCTATTTTTTTTTCCAGAATAATCTTGGAGCTTCCTGCATTATGAGGAATCAGCCACAAAACTAAAATGTGCTTTGTAAAATACAACACTCAGTTGTTGTGTTGAGAAAATAGAAATGTATTTGCATGCAGTAAAGTCAGAGCAATAATATATCTTTTGTTACCAGTTCTATTTTTTGTTTTATACATTTTTATGTGAGTGATTACTATGCAAAATCCAAGGATTAATGACAGATCAACAATAACCACGCACAGATAGTAGAAAATAATGCTCCTCAAACTGCAAAAGTGAGGAATGCGTTTAATGGCAAGACATCCTCCGTCACCTTAACCACGCATGCAGATGTGGGAGCCGGACATCCTGATTCATCCTAGTCCTACTCTTTCCCTAAAACCATGATGTAAAAGTTGAGGGTCTTAAGCAAAGCAGCTTGGTAGTTTGATCTAGCCTTTCTGGAAATGTCTTTGGTGCTGCCATTCATTCAGTAAAACATTCAGGGAAACTGTGTTCTATACAATTATGTGCCAGAGATGTTCAGATGACTGGAATATGGCCCGTGCCTCCATGGGACATAGGGCTCTCTCTTCAAAGTGCTGAGAGGAGGTGGTGCTTTGGGAGCTTAGAGAACTGGAGAAGGGAAGGCTTTTGTCCCAGGTCAGGGAAGGGGCTGGGGCTTGGATTATGGTAGGACAGTAGCAACAGAGAGGAGAGGACAGATCCAAGAACTCTTTAGGAAATTGAGCCTGTGGGGCTGCTTGGCTAAATGGATTTGGGAGATAAAGAAGAGTGAGAGGTCAAAGTTAGCCCGGAGGCTTGGGCTCTCCCAAAGCCATGAGACTACTCACTGGAAGGAGAGTGGGTTCAAGGGGTGGGAGAACAAGTTCAGATTTGGATGTGTTGAATTTATTTTTTAGTTTTATTATTTTCTGCCATTTTTATTTATTTTTGTAGAGTCTGGGTCTTGCTTTGTTGCCCAGGATGGTCTCAAACTCCTGGCCTCAAGTGATCCTCCCGTTTAAGCCTCCCAAACACTGAGATTACAGATGTGAGCCACCAAGCCTGGTCTGGACGTGTTAAATTTTAGATGACTATGAGATACCGACACCCAGGAGCAAGTATCCTGGAGGTAGTTAGAAACATGAGTCTGGACCTGGATGCAAAAGGTAGACCTGGAAATGAAGATTTTTGTGATCAGGCGGAAGAGTGAGCAAAAAGAACCACAGAAACCATGTCAAAATAAGGGAACAAAAAAAGGGCCAAGGATAAAATTCTGGGGGATAGGTGGAGCAAGAGGAAGGACCAACAAATTTGCCAATAGCAAGGGGGCCTACGGTGGAGCCAGAAGCCAGGAGATGAGAAACTCCAAGGAGGAGATTCTCGATGACCCATCATGGCACATCGTAGATATTCAATAAACGAGTTCAATGAGGGTTGAGCAAATAAATGTGGTCAGTAACGACTGAGTTTCCATTTGACTTGAAAGCAAACTTTATGTGGGTATTCACTCATTCTAGAGTGGCTATGACTGTTGGCTGGAGAGCAGAGAGAAATGTGCTAGAGCCCAGCTCTGCCCCTTGCCAGTTGGGTGGCCTTGGAAAAACCGCCCAGCCCCAGGTGAAAATATTACCCACTTCCCTAAGTGATCATCAGAGGGAGGTGGCAGATAAACTCTGATACAACCACACAGTGCAGTTAAAAAGAATGAGGTTGATTTTTGTGAACTGACATGGAAAAAAAAATCTCTGAGTAATATTTAGGAGTTTTCAGAATGGAGCAATCTATAAAACCAGTCTTTAATTCTCCAGGTATAAAGATGTATATGTAAATTCATAGAAAGGTCTGGAAGGATACACGGTACACCAGGACAATCACGGCAGTTACTCTGAGGAAGGGACTGAGATGGAGGGGGTGGTCGTGTGAGTTTGAGTTCTCCCTAGAAGGTTTGATTTTTTTTTAATGACAAGTGTATTCAATTATCACTTGTGGAGTTACAAATTAATACACTTCAAAACTACACTGAAAGCTACCTTCTCGTGTTGTGGTGAAGGCTAAAATGAGGCAGCGACCATAAGACACCTTGCCTGCAGCACAGAGGATGTGCTTGTCACACAGGCTTCATAAACCGCACCTGGGGAGGACTCCCGAAAAAAGCAAGGGGAGCCCACGTTTCGGAGCACCGGATCTCTGCCTCTTTCTTCCTTCCCAATGACCCTCTCCATAAGACAGACGTGCTGTGTGGCCTTGAGCTAGTTATCTAACCGCTCTGTTCATTAGAATCCTCCTCTATCAGCGGGAATAATAATAGGACCTATTTTACAGGGTTGTTGGGAAAACTGAAGGCACAGGCACATGTAAAGCTCTCGGAACAGTGCTCAGTGAATGTTAGCTATTAACGTCATCATCATCCTCCTTATATTCTAGGTGAGAAGACAAACGTTTTAAAAAATGATGTTACTTAACCGAGTTCTCGCAGAAGCAAGTGTCTGACCTAGAATTTTAATGAAGATTTATGTAAGTTTTTTCATTGTACCACCGGGCGATGATACACACACACACACACACACAAATGTGCCTGTGTAATAAGACTGAATATGGACCAGGAACTGGGGGAATAGGACACTATTGTTTAATGGGTAGCGTTTTAGTTTTAGAAGATGGAAAGTGTTCTGGAGTTGGACAGTGGTGATGGTTGCACCATCATGTGGATTTACTAAATGCAACCAAACTGGACACTTAAAATGATAGATGTTATGTTATAGATATCTCGCCACAATTAAAATTTAGAAAAGTGAATTTTAAAAAACAAAAATGGGATAAATTTGCCTTAAGATGGCCAGCCTAGGAGCTGGAGTTGAAGCTGAAGGCCATTGCCTGTACCAGAGGCTTGCCAGAGACTCTCTCTCAGAGTCTCTGGCTGTGGCCTCCCACGCTCATGGTCTGGATTCCTGCCATCTCCCTAACCCCCACCTTCCATCCCTCTGTGCTACTCGGGAGGGTGCCCCCCCCACCTCGCAGTGGTCTCCTATCCGCACCTCTCGGCCTTCATCTGTCTGGGGCTAGCCTGGCCCAGTGGAGCCTCAATGCTGGCAGCAGCTGTCCCTGGTCTTGCCAGGTCCTGCCCTCAGGAATCGGGGCGTTCACTCTCCTCTCTTAAGCCCCTTCACCCCCTGTGAGTCCTAGCTCAGGTGTCACCTCTTCTCAGAAGACCAGAGAGGGGCCAGGTGGCACGCAGCGTCTCACTCCTGGTGCATAGCAGGAGACCAATATGCACTGGAAGACCCTCTTCCCACACCAGTACACTCCCACCAGCCTCGCTTGCGTTCTGCCAGAGGACTGCAGGCCTGAATCAGTATGCAGACTTTGTTTGCTTAGCCAGCCACAAAGAGGATGCATTTACATGAAGGGCTCAGATTTGGGTTCTGTGCTTTGGTTTTTGCTGGAGGATCAGCAATGACGCGTTCATCTTAAGACCATCCTTCTAATCAGCCCAAAGTATTACCTGCTACCCCACCTGTGGACACATTGAGTGACCTCTGCTTGAAAGTCTCACCATGTGGGTGCTCTACTAGGCCCTGCCCCCGAGGGACCAGGTGTTTTTCTATTCTTGCCTTTTGACATTATTCACCTGCAAACTGCCTCATGTGTTAGTCACTACCTGATGGGAATATCTGACAAGCTTTCCCCAGGTCTGGAGCTCATTCAGAAAGGTGCCTCTCAGGGAGACCGTCCCCTCCAAACTATTGCCGATGGCATTGCCCGACCAGCATTTCACAGGCCCCCAGCCTGGTTGACTCTGCTAAGGATGTCAGTACAGGGAAACTCTCACTCTGTTTCACCTCTGCAGCAGGTCAAATAGATTCCCAGGGACCTTCAGTGTATCCAGAAGGGGCAGTAACAAGGCCCCTCGGCCCTCAGTTCATTTCTTATTTGTTGGCATTTACTCTGTGCCAGCCACTGCGTTGGCCACTGGAGAGAAAGATCCCTGTGCCCGTGGAGCTTCCAGTCTAGTGGAAGTGACAGACATCACTTGGTAGTTACAAATGTCAAGTTATAATAGCAGCCAAGAAGGAAAAGTGTCGAATGCAGTGAGAGCATGAGGGAGGAACACTGGGCGGTAGGGACGGGATCTCAGCCAGGGCAGTGCAGAGAAAGCCTCTGTGGGAGCAGTGTTCCACTCCTTCTCCCAAAGGACAAGACTGCCCTCACTCAGGTCACCCCTGTGTTCACACACACACACACACACACACACACACACACGGACACACAAGATTCGCATGCTTAGGCACACAGACACACAAGACACACAGGCATGCATATGGCTACATACACAGACACACAGGAAGATACACATAGGCACATAGACACATGGATACATGCACACATACATATGGACTCACAGACTCACACAGACAAAGACACATACATGCACAGACACATACACATCCATATTCACAGACACATACAGACACAGACACACACAAGTCACATAGACATGCATATGGCCACACACACAGTAACACAGTCACACAGGTGCACAGACACAATAGGTATTCACATGTGGACATACAGACTCACAGAGGCCCACATACACACACATAGATAAACACACGCACACATACACACATACAGACATACACACACATGTATACATTCTTCTGTGACATTTCAAACTGCTTCTGACGGGCCATCTGATGCGCCCTTTCTCGTGAGAGCACTCATGGGAAAGTATTAGGGGCCGAAGGCATGGAAGCCAGCACAAGGCGTGGCACATGGCTTTGCTGCCAGCCTAACAATGGCTCCTGGTTGCTGAACTTCTGCCCCTCGGCTCCTCTCCTGGCTGTTTGCTGAGGCCAGCACTCCAGTCTCTCTGAGTATGTGACATCTGCACATTCCGGTTTCCAGGCACCAAGCTCTTTCCTGAAATATCAGCACAAATGAGTCCCTTAGACTCAGGAGCATCTTGCACAATCTAAAGCGTTGACACATTTTACACAATCCCATTGGAAAAGGGGAGGGGAGACTCAGGTAAATGGGAAAGTCACTAGGATATTTTGGTTTGACTGGAATTTTTCAGCATGAAATGGTTTGAAGAAAACACATACAAGAGGGCTTTTTTAAAAAAAATATGAGGAAGCTACTGAGTAATCAGTGATCTCATGTTTTAAAATGAGAAAATTGCATAGCAGTGTATTTAAACTCTGTGCATGAAACCTCACTGTCCCCCTTCTGAGCCTCAAATCATTGGCTCTGAGGTCCTTGGGGCAGACTGAAGGCCGATGGAGCCGTTTTACTTTTGGAGCTCTGTCTGCTCCCACCAGCCCCTCATGCCAAAAGCAGTCCTCAAATCCCAAATCCGGGAAAGGCACAGAGAGCCATGGGAAAGCCCAGGGACACCCTTGGTTCTGTGCACTGTGGTTTCCCTCCTCTCCTCCCACGTTTGCCACAAAAAAGAAATGCAGAATACAATCTCGTGGTGGTGTCCTCTGTCATGACTGACCTGGACACAGCAGGTTACCATCCAGCTGTTCCCAATGGAGTCAGCCCAGGCAGACCCATGAAGTTTTGCCAGAAAAAATCGATACAAAGCTGACAGATCAAAAGTGAGTCATGCCAGCTCTCCTCGTAGAAACAGTTAGATGGGTGTCTGACTGCTAACACCTCAGTTCTTTTCATAGTAGGTCTGAAAATAGCTCAGAAGTCTTTAAATGTCTGGAGATGTAGGCGACAAGAAGAGTTGAAAAAACCTTCCTGAGAACCCCAGTGCTGTTCCTACCACAATTCCCCAGCCTGGCTGCTCTACCACACAGACGTGCATTCCTGGACACCGGGACACTGCTGGACAGACCCACGGGTCTCTTTGAGAGAGTCAGTCCAGGATTCAGGCTTGGCCATTCCTGGATGTGTAATGAGCCTGGTCCACATTCAGACCCCAGGCCCTTTGTGTTGTCAACTTTGTGTGTCCCTCATTCCAGATCTCTTATGTCTCTGTTTCCTGCACCTGGTTGCCCCATTGAAAAACAATCCCTTAGGAGGCCGGGGAGAAAGTATTCAAAGTGGAGGGAAAAGGGAGAAGAAGAGTCCTGAGACAGAAATGAACATGACATGCAATGAATCTGGATTTATTTTAGCAATGAGGCAGGAGCCACTGAAGATTTTAAGCAGGTAAAAAACATAATCTGATTTATGTTTTTAAAAGATAATGTAGATGAATGGCCAAATGCACTCAGAACCCAATGGTCAGACTCATTCTTTCAACATAAGCAATTTTCCAGGTTAGTTTTTGTCATTAAAAATTTGGAGTGAATGAAACTTCCTTTGCAGCATTATTTTGAGTAATTGATGTTACTGGTCTAAAAGTTTTCTGCAAATGAAACAAAAATCTAGGAAAAAACAAAAAAAAAGAAAGGCAACACCTTCCCAAACAGGCCCTTTTCTCTGTCTTAGAGCTTTACTGGGCCCATGCAAATTTTTTACTTCCCTGGGTGTGACTCTTAACATCTGCATTCAGCATAAGCACCAACAGTGGCCAAAGAAGTCACCAGTAGGTCTAGAATACTGAAAGGGGAGAGAAGGTGAGTGGTGGTGGGAGTATGCAGAAAAGGAGGGACTGGAGGGGGAGAACCTGGACAAGAGTGTGTTGGGAATTCAAACATGAGTTAACGAGGGTGAGACCGGGTGTGGTGGCTCCACCTGTAATCCCAACACTTTTGGAGGCCCAGGTGGGAGGATTGCTTGAGGCGACGAGTTCAATGCTGCAGTGAGCTCTGATTGCACCACTATACTCCAGTCTAGGAGACAGAGTGAGACCCTGTCTCAAAACAAAAACAAACAAACAAAGGATGGAAGTGGGGTGAGTGAGAAGCTTGCAATGGATACATGAGGACCAACGTGTGAGATACTGAAGAAAGCATTGATGAAACCTGGTCCAGTGAGCGTGGGCTGGGAGACTGCAAAGGAGCACCCCCAGGTGACATTTCTCCATGCGTGACCTGAAAACCACCGGTACCCAAATCACCTGGGAGTCATCAACTGCAGATTCCTGGTCCTACCTCGAAAGTCTAATTTTGCAGATGGGGTGATGCCCAGAAATCTACATTGTTAGAAGTTCCCCAGATGATTTCCATGCGCAATAGAGTGGCTCTAAAGTCTACACTGCTTAACGGCCGTGAGCAAATGCCCTCTAAGTTTCTTTCCCTTACATCGAATATAGCGCTTGACAATGAGTCAGCAGTCCATAAATGATTGCTACGGTGAGCAAATGGATAAATAAACAGAGAGGATTCAAAGATGACTGAAATTTCAACCTGCGGGGCCAGGGGCACTGTGGTTTTCTTGACAGAAACGAGGAAGAAGCCAGGAGGAAGACCAAGTTCAGAGTGAAGGTATGAAGTTCCATTTCAGACCGGGTGACTTCCATGCACATGGGTCACATGGGCATGGGGCACTGGAGCGAGGGGGTCAAGCGGGAGACATGGGGTCACTCGCGGGTGAGCTGAGGCTACAGCCTGCATAGAGGGTGCACAGGCAGCTGTGGATGGAGAGTTGGGGGAAACGCAGACTGAAGGGGGCCAGAAGGGGAAGGAAGGGCCAGTGAGGAGGCAGGAGGGAGAGGCAGAGCCCACGACAGCAGTGTCCAAACGTCAGAGAGGAGGGAGTGCAAGGGACTTACAGGTTGACCTGTGGCGTCAGAGAATTTGGGAGAGTTTGAGACACTTTCCTTGGCCCCCTAATTCAGCTGTTGGGAAAGCACCGGTGATCAAGAAAGCAGTCTCCAAAGGGTGGTAGGAATCGAGGCCAGATTGCAGAAAAAAATAAGGCAACGGCTGGAGAGGAAGCAGAGGTCGCCACTAGAGATCAGCCAGCCCAGGACTTCTCAAGGACAAGAAAGAAACTGGCTGGCAATGAGGGGTCTGCTGAGAAAAGTAAGGCCTGGGGAGCTTCGCTCACCCCTCTGATGCCGGTCTCCTGTGGGGTGCCACCTGTCCTTTCTTCTGTTTCTCTGTTTCTCTCTATGGATCTCACTTCCATCTCCAAGCCGACTACTCCATCCCAGGCCTCCCTCTACCCACCACACACCCTGATCTGAGTGTCTCGGGCACTTGGGCAACATGGCTCCGCCTCAGGGGGAATCTGAGTATTCCCTGTTTCTCCTGGTGGCACCACCACCCACCCAGTCACCAGTCCAGCCAGAAAACCAGAAGCCACGCTCTCCCTCATCCCCACACCCAGTCATCGATGTAGCCCTGCAGAGTCACCTCTCAGCAACTTTCTCTGCCCCTTCCTCTCTGACCTGCTCCTGCGTATGTGGCCTGCACTATGACTGCGACCTCAAATAGGCCTCCGGGCCCCTCTCAAGCTTTCGAGCGAATGCGAGTCCCATTCTGACAACATTAATAGGATCAGGATGTCCCCACCCCAGTGACAAAAGAACGAGGCCCAAGCTCTTGGGAAGGCTTGCTCTGACCTGTTTGGCATCTTGCTTCATACTGACTTGTGTGCTTTGCACACATGCTGGGTGCTCTCGTCTCCTTGCCTTCGCTTGTGCAGGGCCCTGTTTGTGGAGGAAGAGGATTCTTCCCTTTCCTTTCCTTCTGTCTCTCCATCTCTGACTCCTACGACCACGTCTGGCCAGCATGCGGGCCTCTTTCTGTTCACAGTTCAGAAGACCTGTCTTCACAGAGGACGCATTTATTCCTCCCTTCCTTGTGTCCTCGCTGCCCTCTTCACCCAAAGTGCTTTAAGCAGTCTCCATAACTGCTTTCTACCAGATCATGAACCCTCTGATGAGTGGGGAGGGGACAGAGTGGTGCATTCAGAAGAATGTAGACATAAGCAAGACCTCAAAGACCGAGCCGTGGAGAAAGAGATAGTTACTTCCCAGGAGGCCCCTGGTGGGCTAAGAGCACGCTATGTTAACTGGATATAAATTCAACAGAAGGCCTACAATGACATCATCACACATTGCCTCCCCTCTCTCTCTCATTTACTGTCTGCTCTTTCATTTATTTATTTTTTATTTTTATCTTTTGAGTTGGAGTCTCACTCCATCGCCCAGGCTGGAGTACAGTGGCACACTCACAGCCACCCCAGCATCAACCCGCTAGGCTCCAGCAATCCTTCCACCTCAGCCTTCCAAGTAGCCGAAACTACAGATGTGCACCACCACACCTGGCTAATTTTTTATTTATTTTGAGACGAGTTCTTGCCAAGTTGCCCGGGCGGGTCTCAAACCCGTGGACTCAGGCAATCCACTTGCCTAGTTCTTCCAAAGTGCTGGGATCACAGGCTGAACCACTGAACCCAGGCCCTTTTAATTTTTTAATAGAGACAAGGTTTCACTCTGTCATCCAGGCTGGAGGGCTGTGGTGCAATCATAGCTTACTGCAGCCTCAGATTCCTAGGCTCAAGTGATCCTCTCACCTCAGTCTCCTGAGTAGCTGGGACTATAAGCACATACCACAATGCCTGGCTAATTTTTCTAATTTTTTTTCAAAGAGATGGGGTCTCACCATGCTGCCCAGGCTGGTCTTGAACTGGTCTTGAACTCAGCCTCATAAGTAGTTGGGACTACAGGTGTGTACCACCACACATGGCTTCTCTACTCTCTTGCCCTCTTTTCCATTCTGCCGTTTCCTTTATTTCACTCTCTCTCTCCTTCTGTACCCTATTTTTTCTCTCTTTCCCTCTTTTCTCTGGCTTCTTCCTATCCCTTTTCCTCCTGCAGGAACTTACACCAGCTTCAAGGCATGCCTGCCAACTTTTCCTCCTCTCTTGTATCTCCTTCCCCATAGCCCTGTCTTTAAGGCCTTATTTGTGCCTACATTCTTCTGAATGCACCGGTTTGTCATCTGCAGACATAGTCATTTGCTTGGAAGAATTTAGCCAGGAGGATGGTGATATTGATAAATGAGGTCGCAGGAGGAGGAAAATGTTGCAGTTTTTCAGACCTGCAGTATCAATCGGGTGTAACACCAATATCAGGTCTTTGGAGAGAAATGCTAGTTAAAAGTTCTTCTAAAAATAAGAAGAGATAATAACTATGTAAGCGCAGTATTTAAGTTCTTCCCTCCAGAAGTGTTTGTTTTTCCTATAAAGATGCAAGACACCTTGGCCCCCAAATACCCTCTTAACATCCATTTACACTCCTTCTAGAGGGAGACTATCTAGAGTGGGGAGCGGAGCTGTGCTCCACTTGATGGGAACGCAAGGACTATGGCAGGGCTGGAGAGCAGTCTCAGTGCTGCAGCCCCTTCTCAGACTCAACGAGCTGGGTGCAAGGTTAACACAGATCCCTGCATCCTTCTGCAGCGTAAGCAGAAGAGGACCCCTGAAGATTCCACACCTTCTCAATGTGACTTGGGTCCTGGATGATGAGATCTGTCTGCCCTGTACATTTAGAGGAAGACCTGCGTGGTGCCCAGTAACCTTGCGGGAACAAGGGTAGCAGATCTGCCAGGCCTTCACCAAGAAAACAAACAAAAATGATCAGTTAGCCCTGATGCCAAATGGGATCTCTGTGATTTCCCTCTCTGTCTAATTATTTTCAATAGCAGGAATCTGGATAAGGTGTAAATAGTTTAAAGCCCAAAGGAGACACTCTCCAATTATAATAATTATAATAATAATAATTTTTTGAGTCAGGGTCTCAGTCTGTTGCCCAGGCTGGAGTGCAGTGGCATGATCACAACTTACTGCAGCCTTGACCTCCTGGGCTCAGACAATCTTTCCACTTTCATCCAGAGTAGCTGGGAATATAGGCATGTACCACCAAGCTCAGCTAGTTTTTTTATTTTTTTTGTAAAGACAAGGTCTCACCATGTTGCCCAGGCTGATCTTGAACTCTTGGGGCTGAAGCAATCGTCCCACCTTGGCGTCCCAAAGCGCTGGGATTATAGGCATGAGCTATCGCCCCTGGCCCGTCAGTGGTTTTAAAACTCTATTCACTTGGAACAGACACTAGCCTAAGCATTTCTCTTGTCACACTGTCCCTGCAACTGTCATCTATTGTGGTTGACTGCTGAAGAGATAATGAAACCGAATAGAAGGTTATTTGTAAGCAATCCCTCTGCTCTGCTTAAAGATAAATTAGGGATATCAGGATCCACTCACTGCTATAATGAGGATGCAGAGAGACATGCAGAAATTCTGTTTCTACACTGAGGCGAAGAACTGGGCAGGCTTTAAGGATTATCTACTCCCACCTTCTCGTTTTGCAGCAGTGGGAAGGGAGGTCCAGAGAGTCCAAGTGATGTGCGTTTGTACAATCACAGAGTTGAAGGCAAATCTGAGCAGAGTCAGCCCTGCACCCTTCCTCCTGATTCACTGCAGCCTTCAGAGCCATACTCTCAGTCTGGGCTCAGTAGTGCCAAGAACTAGCTTCATGTATCCCTCAGCAATACTCATGCCCAACCAACCAGGACACTCAGGGTTACCTAGTACCCAATTTGCTGTTAGGGAGCTACTTCAGCAGCAGGGGGATCGGCACCCCGGGACAGAGAGGGGCGGCAGGGCCATCAGAGGCTGCTCTGAGCAGGACCACGTGTGGGAGGAAAATCTCGCAGGGGTGTCTGTTTCATGAGGGTTCCAAGAACACATGACCACCCCTCCACCGAAGGCTAATGGTTCTAGATCCTGTATGTCTGCAAGGAACAATCGACAGCTTTTTCTTCTCACCATTTGCCCAAAAGCCCAGCCTTTCTCAGGAAATCCAGTCCCCAACTCTGAATGCCCTTGTTGTGTTAGCCACTGCATATGTTACTGAAGTGCCTCTGGGAAGCATACAGAATTTTTTTCTATTTAATCTGCATACATTTCGAGGATGGCGTCCTGAGTGTGTCCTAGGACTGCTCATTCCCAAGTCGAGGCATGGAAAGGGACGTGCAGCGAATCAGACACAATGTTCTGCGAAGCCTGCGTCAACGCTTGCACAGTAGTGTGTTAATGAGCATTAAAACTGACATCGCAAATACAGCGTTCTCAATTTTTAAAATTACAACTCTGTAACAAGTCATGCTGTTAAAACATACAAGAAATACCAGTTAAGCCTTCAAGTAGATAACACACAACCTATACAGATCAACGCTATCCCAAAGTGCATAACGACTTATTTTCTTTGAAATGAGGCAAGAATTAACAGGCAGTTCAATTATTTGAGTGCTAAGATAGGTAGAAATAACAAGTCCAAGTGTTAAATACCAATTACTACCTTATGAGCTACAAATCAGCTCGGCATTACAACATGCCCCTCTCAAGAACAAACCCAGGAAATAAGGGGGTTTGGTGGAAAACACAAACCTATAACCGTATGCATTTGTGCAACAGACGTGTGTCATTTCCCAACCCAGCACTTCCAAAATGCTCATCACAGATTCCAAAGCCTGGCTCATATATCTGTCCCAATGGCATTGAAAATAACAACCGTCAAATACTGGGAGTGAAGCTACTCTCAAGATGACAGTTGGAAGTAAGTGACCTCCAGTTTCTACTGTGTCCCCCAAAGGAAGCTTACGGGTCAGTCTCACAGCCTGGTGGCCAAAGATACCACCTCATACTTATAGGCTTGGCTCCAAGAACAGACAGAAAATTAATCTGACTTCCCTGGTTAGCTCCAGGGACTAAGGAATCAGCTACTGCCATGTTTGATGTTTTCTAGCAAGGTCAATCAAAGACCCATTCCAGAGCCCTTGTGAACTTCATACCTCAGTGGGACTTTGGAAGAAAGGAAGATTATTTCTCTTTTCTTCCACCTGATGGATGGGTCGTAGTTCGGTCATCTTTCATGGGAATTAACTCCAGTGTTAACATCAGCTGGGTTGTTTTCTCTCCCACTTATCTAAAACCACTCCTCAGAAAACTCAATGCCGCTGAGACATTCTCATGCTCAGAAGTGACTGCAGGTCTAGGTGGGCAAAGTCATATTTTATACAAGTATTTATATTATGTACAAGAGATCTTAAAAAGATAGTCTCTAAAGCACTTTGGGATTCCTTCAATGAAAGGCACCAGATAAATGCAAGTCATTACCAAAAAGAAAAGTCAAGTTTTCCTGCATTCACATCTGTAAAGGGTAACCACTAGGGTACCTCTTTTTTTATGGTAAACCTTCTTGTTTAGTATTTTCTCATAAGAGTGACTGAGTTATTCTGTCTCCTTCCTCGTTTCCACTTTGCACAAGTTTCATGGTCAGTGACCACGGATACCACGCTCAGTGACCCAATACCCTCAGCCTTGGCAACTTGAACAGTCCTGATAAGTTTGTACCATCACCTGCCTACAGTACAGCTGGGGATGATTTTGTAAATTTTATGCCTTCCAGTGCTGGAAACATCAGCCAAAGCCAAGTGCTCCATGTGAAAATTCTTAAAAATAACTCTGCTCCTCTGATGCAGTGGTTGGTTACCACTAAGTTATCTCCCACCTTTTCTGTTGCTTCTGAGAAACAGATGTAGACACTAGAAGGCGGCCACCTCCCTGTCCCCCATGAGACTCCAGTCTGATGGAAGGACTTGAACCAAGGACCCAAGGACATAAGTGGCTAGTGTATTCATCCACAAATCACCCACGCTGTAGTAGTCATGGCAACGACAAGTACACAAAGCCCTCTGAAAAGATTCTCACCACACCTCTGGGAGGTATGTATTATCCTCAATCAACTAAAACGCAACATGGACCTCTTAAGGGGAAGCCCAAGCTTTGGATAAAACGCCTGGCTAACTCCATGTTCAGACCCCTGGATTCTACAGTGTTTCCAAAGACCGCATCATAATGAAAGCCACCTGGAAAACCATCAGATTACCTTGAAGATGACAATAAATAACTATCTTACACAGGGGCCCAGGTTCCCCTTCATTATGTTATGTGCTGGTTAACTGAAGAAGAGGGAGAAGGCATTTTGGAAAAGGAAACAGTTGTCTCTTTTCAATACCACTTTAGAAGTGTAAAGTTCTTTTGAATAGCATTAAGCTTTCCAAGAAGTTTACAGTGATTTATGACATTTATGAAGTAGTAGTTTTTGTTTTATGACTCTTTCCTTTCTCCTGGCCTCTACCCACTCTTGCCTAACAAAATACAGTTGGAATAGAAATAAGAACTATAGTATTTCTATACTGCATAAGCCACATTGCTTCCATGTACATCTATATTTTGAGTATACGCTTCCCTACCACCAGGTTTCCATGTCACGGCAAAAACTCCCAGGTAATCATAGCGTCGTATACAACATACTGTATCCTGGAAGCAAATAATCTGAGTAAATTCTTCTTGGAAAGAAAAGGGCTCTCATTTTTGAGTTTTCAGAGCAGGCCACAAAAATATTTTAACTACTGCCCTTGCTAGCAACCCAACAATGTTCACCTCAGGAAGACGATACAACAGTAAACTTCTTTTTAGTTGAGAAAGACAACACGACCTTATTCCTAAACATCTTTAAAAATAAATATTTCAAGAACATGCTAATATCTAAGACACAGCAAAGTTTGGTCAAATGGCCTAGACCAGGAACCTTAGCCGGAAATACATGTCTTTACGGTCACCCTAGGAAAGATGGTGGCTTGACCATGAACAAAAGGGCTCAGGCCTGTGCTGACTTGACTTTAAGCATCCTGGGGTTCGACTGCTTTGCTGAAGCCCTGTCACTAATGCAACCGCTCTTGGAAAAAAATTCAGTCTTCATTACACGATTAATACATAACATTCTCTAAAGAGTGACATTTACGAGATGAACATGAGTGTACATCATTCTAAAGATGATTAGTGCTCCCATGCAAGCCATGGGGCTACAGCTCATTTATAAAAACTATTCACAGACTTGCATTGGTCCATGTGTGCTTAGCTTTGCATTCTCTTTGTTTGGGTATTAAAACTAAATGAAAGCAACGGATAAAGAGCTGAGATCTTGTTTTCACATGACTGTGAACAAAATCTCTCAATATCCTTGCTGACCTCATAGATGCATTTCCATTGGACAGATTTGAGGGACTTTTTGTACAGAACTCACATGACAACCTCAGAAACAGGAGCACAACAATTCACAGACAGTACTGGGCCACAAGCACTAGAATAGTGTATACAACAAACAGAAAAATTAGCATTCTGGGTGTACTCATCTGGCAAAAAAAGGTGAACATTTTATGCCCACAATGCAAAGGCCAGTGAGTGTCATTTCGTGGAAAGGTGCAAAGGCATGGTGTCAGACACACCACCCTCTAAAAATGATTCTAAATACTGTAAAAGAAACCTGGGGCGCATATCCCATGCATCTCTCCCCTCTGGGCTGGGCATACTCCGTACACCATAACCTGAAGGTGCCTGAGCTGTGCCAGAGGCACAAGAGACAGCTCAGCAATGTGGGGCGGAGGATGACAAGTCCTCCTGGCTAATGTAGGGAATCATTTAAACTTAGCTCACTCGGTGAGCTCCTGCTCATGTTTGTCAGGCTTGCCATGAGGGATTTAACCTTATGGGCATAGTAGTCCCTTAAATTGACCGAAGGGACCTCCTTCATTCCATCTCCAAAGTCACAGCTGCGCATGGCACTCTCTAGCTGCTTTTGGCGCCGATAAAAGTGGGAGAACTTGTTGAAGATCAAGGTGATGGGCAGTACTACCACGAGGATGCCTGCCAAGATGCAGGCAGAGGCAGTCAGCTTCCCTGCCGTGGTCCCTGGAACCACATCCCCATACCCCACTGTGGTCATGCTGACTGTGGCCCACCACCAGCAGGCGGGGATGGTGGCAAGGCCTTCGTTCTCCTCCTTTTCAATGGTGTAGGCCACCACCGAGAAGATGGAAATGCCCACGGAGAGGTAGAGCAAGAGCAACCCTACTTCTTTGTAGCTATATTTCAAGGTGGCCCCCAGGGAGCGGAGGCCAGTAGAGTGTCTGGCCAGCTTTAGGATGCGGAAGATCCGCATCAGCCTCAGGACCTGGGCCACCCTGCCCAGGTTGGCTAAGGTCGGTGTGCTCTCCACCACCAGGTTCACCACCAGAGTGACGTAGAAGGGGACGATGGACATGAGGTCGATGAGGTTTAGGGCATTCTTGAAGAACTTGAGGAAGTCAGGGGCCACAGCAAACCTGGCCACCAACTCCAACGTGAACCAGGCGATGCCAAAGTGCTCCACGATCTCGAACCTGGGGTCTTCACCAGGGTTGCCCTGGCTGTCAGGGATTTGGAAGTCAGGCAGGCTGTTGAGGCACATGGTGATGATGGACCCCATCACCACCAGGATGGACAGGATGCTGAAGACCCTGCTCAGGACCGAGTAGCCGGGGTTGTCCAGCGCCAGCCACAGCTGCCTGCGGAAGTTGCCCAGGGGCTGCCCGTCGAACTTGGAGGCGTCGTTGTAGAAGGCAAGGATCTCATCGAAGGAGGACGTGGTGCTCTCCTGGTCGCTCTGCTCGTCCCACTTCTCCTGCTCGGGCTCCACTTTGCGGCCGTGGTAGCTGTAGCTGCAGCAGGAGTCGATGAAGAACTCGTTGATGCCCCAGTACTCGATCTCCTGGCTGAAGGAGAAGACGCACAGCTCGGCCATGACGTGGAGCTTGCCGGTGTGGTAGAAATGCAGCACGTAGGGGAAGAGCTCGGGGTTGCGGTCGAAGTAGAACTCGCGCTGGACGTCGTCGTAGTCGTCGCAGAGCTCCAGCATGGCCTCGCGCGAGTGGCAGAGCAGCAGGCGGCCCAGGCGCGTCTCGGGGAAGCGCAGCAGCGTGTGCGAGCGCAGCCTCCTCTTGAAGCCGCCCACGTTGATGCGGATCTCTCCGTCCTCGACGTCGGCCTCCGACACGTCCCACAGGCTCTGGCCAGTCATGCTGGAGACGCCCAGCCGCCCGCGCCGCGCGGGGGCGCTACACCTGGAAGAGGAGGGAACAGCGTCCGCTAGGGCGCTCCCGGCCCGGCGCCCCTCTCCGCCCGGGCGGGCCCAGTCCTCTCGAGGTGGGTCTCTGGGTGGCGAAGGGCGCTGGGCTAGGGGAAGAGTTCTGCAGGGCCTGGCCCCCTCCCAGGGGAAGGCTGGGTGGGTATGTCTCCACCAGCACGGCTGCTTCTCCACACGCCCCCCGCCCACCCCGAGGGGTCCTGGCGACGCTTCTAGCGAGCTGGGTCGCGCCCCCGCGGTTCTGGGAGCCCAGGGGGCGGCGTGCTGACCTTGTCCGTGGGCAGGCGGTGGAGACGCCCCCGCCCGCTCGCCGCAGACAGGCGGGACCCGAGCTGAGATGCGCACGGGCAGGGCTGGGCCGACTCGGGGGGCGCGTAGCTTTGGGGAGGGGAGGCGGAGAAACGCGCTCCAGTCTAAACCGGGGCCGGGGAAACCGGGAACGGCCCGGCCTCCCCTGCGTCCAGCTCCCACGTCTGGAGCCCCCTCGCTCCCCGCCCGGATTCCCGACCGCCTGGCGCCGTGCCCCGGGGCCGCGTGCGCTGCGCGGCGCCCGGCGGGGCTGCCCGGGCTCGCCCTGCGCGTTCTGGGAGCGCTTACCTGGGAGCACGGGCGCCCGCGGCCGAGGCCGGCGGGAAACTTCCCCGACCTGCTGGCGAGCATCGCGGCGGCGGCGCCTGCCTGCGGGCTGTGCGTGCGCGCGCGGGTGCGAGTGTGTGCGCCTGGGTGTGCGCCTGTGTGTGCGCCCCGCGGGCCGGCGGGCGGGGTCCGCCGCGCGTCTCCTCCGGTCTCCGGCCGGGCACGCCGCCGCCCGCAGCTGCGGAAGGCTCACAGGTGGCTGCGTGGTCGCGACGCTCGCGGAGCCCCCCTCCGGATCCGCGCGACCCTCACCCGCCGAGGAGCCTGGAGCCCGCGCCGCAGGCGCCCGCGGAGCCGGGGCGGGAGAGCAGCCCGGGTGCCTGGCGCGGACCCCGCTGGGCGCGGCGCGGTGGTGCTGAACGGACAGCTCCGCGCGCCTCGGCCCGGGCGCGGCCGCCGCCCCACACTCGGGAGAGGCCGCGCCGCCGCCGCTCCTCTCCGCTCCCCGGCGCGTCACCGCACCACCTTGCGCTCCCGGCTCGGCGCGGGGCCGACACCTTTCCCTACCCTCACCCGTCCCCCGGTGACAGCTGTTATTGTCACCACCCCCGGGGCGCAGGCAGGGGGCTGCCTACGGTGACCTTCCCCGCGGGGTCTGGCAGGAGCTGGGCTGGGGAATAAAGGGCCCTTGCACGTGCCGTGGGTAGGGCAGGACCAGAGGAGCTGCAGGTTTACCCTTGGAGGGACCGGAAGAAAAGTTTCCTGAAGCCAGGGGTGGCGTTGTTGGAGAACGGGGTTGTGAGGTGGGGGGGGGAGAGAGGGGGCAGGGCAGCCTGGGTGGAGCTCAGCTCAGCTTGCGGGGGCCCGGAGTCGCGGAGCTTTGTTGGGAGCTCCGTGTGGCCCTGCGTGTGCACAGGCCGCGGTGGGGTGGGGCCTGCGGGGGCTGCGTGGCGCGGTGTGTAGGCTAAAGACGGTGGGAATTGTCAATGCCTGTGTGTACGACGTTGATTAAAATGCGTCCCCTGGCGGGCGGGGAGATGTGTAGAGTGCCGGTATGGGGAAACCTGGGACGTGTGTCAGTGCAGTGTGTGTATATAATGCTGTGTGTACAGTGTGCTGTGTGCAGTGCCGTGTTCAGTGGGACTGTGGGTCGATTGTGTGTAATCTACTGAGAGCTGTGTGCATGCCCACTGTAGAGCTTGGGGAAGGTGAGTCCAGCCTATATGGGCTCAGGATCTATGTCCCCATTCTCAAGAAAACTCTGGCCCAGACCTGACCTCTTGGTCTCCTAGGATTGTCCTTGAGGCCCAGCCAACTGGGCTGAGCTGAGAAATGAACCTACAGTCCCTGGGGAGTGCCAAGGGGAGGCCCTTGGTCTTTCAGCCCTTTTGCATGGTGTCCATTTGCAAAGGCTGGAGCACTGTGAGGTGTGTGCGCTTAGCAGGGAGCTAGTGTCTACTTGCCTAGTCAGAAATCCTGGGAAAACCCTTGCAGGGTGGCTCTGGACTCACAGGGCAGCCACCACAGCTGCAGTGGGAAGCACATCCTTTTCTTTATGCAGCCCTGGTGGGGCCACCTCAGCTGAAGGAGTGCTGTGCATAGCTCTAGGGTGCTCTAAACCTCCTTGGGGGACCTGGGGAGGACATTTGATCTGGCTTCATGAGGGGGATCCTGAGTCCAAGCCTGACCCATCCTTGTGCCAGCCACTTGTGTCTGGCTATGTGTGAGTGTGTGTGCAGGTGTGTGGCCTGCTGAGGGGGCTTCATACCCATGCCCCTGTAGCCTCTGCAGGTGTGTAGACCTCAGGAAGGCAACCACATGTGGGAGGGAGAATGGGGTAGTGAAGGCCACGTAACCTGGCTTTCTCATGTGTTTGATGCTAGAGGGGTATGTGGGAGACAGAGGCCGAGAGAGAATATCTGACATTGATGTTCTTTGTCTCCATCTCCCTTTCTTGCAGGGTCTGTGTTTTGGAGAGTAGCCTCTGTCTAGGTCTGCTGCATCTATCATTTGAAGTCTGTGGCTTCCCACACCCCACTAGGCTGCAGTCTGGAGGCCTGTGGGTCTCCTTCATCCCTATGGAAGAGCTGCTGAGATTGTGCCAGTCCTCACTAAGGGTGTGTGTGTTTACGTGCATGTGTGATCACTGTGTAGCTACCTCTGTCACCCTTCCTCAACTCCCCCCCATGGCTTGGGGGTGATGGCAGCTGTGAGGTCTCCCTGCTGCAGGTGCCCGTAGCAGCAGCACCTGGTGGCAGCTTCATAGGCCCTGTGACTTTCACTAACCCTCACGCGTGTCCTCTCACCGTGGGCCACCTGCCTTCTGGCCCCTCCAAAGCTCACAGCCTCCTCATGCTTCCCCACCACGCCTGCAGCTTCTGCGACTGCATGCCACCATCCCCAGCCACTCCCATTCCCTGGGCCTCAGCTCCTGACTCTTCCAGCTTAGCTCAAAGCATAAATCACCTTTTCCTGCTGTGTGTGGAGGTCCCTCCTCCTAGAAACGCTTGGGTTTGATTACTCTGGGGTTTCCTCCCTCCTCTGCTTTATGTATCTGCCTGCCTCCTGTTCCTGCCTGTTTTTGTTCTTGCTCATCCTTTGTGGTCGTGGGAGATTTCACCCATGGAGAGAGAGCCCTCTGCCTTCTGTTTCTCTTTGTTTCTCCCACACCCACAGCCACCCCACCTGCACACTGCCGGGGTTCAGCCTGGACCCCGAGGGGCACTTGCTCCTCCTATCTCTCTAATAGGGGCCGCTCCAGGCCCCTCTCAGCTCTGCCCCCTACTCCTGCCAATGCCCCCCACCTCTCACCTTTCCTCCCACCCTCCCTTCCCCAACTGAGAGAGCTGTGCCAACATGCCCCTGGCTACACTGGGGCCCTGTGTCTGAACCTGGACTTGGGTAGCTTTTCCTGTGAGTCTGGGTTCAGGAACAAGCCGCCATACCCACCTTCCCTTGAATGGCAAAGTGAACTTGGAGCCTGCAGGCAGAAGCCTGAGTTTGGGGCACATCAGTTATTTCTTGGAAAGGCTGAAGCAGAAGCTCTGTGGGTCTGACAGATGCCTTTGCAGAGGGTAAGTGTATGTGACAGGCAGAGCCACTTGTTTATTTCCCAGTCACTGTGCTGAGAAGAGACGGAACCATCCCCCTTCTTCTGTACTGAAGAAGCTGGCTTTGTTTATGGTTTATTTAGAGTGCTGAGCCCTGATCTTAAAATACAGCCACCTGCTCCAGGCACATGTTGAGGCCTGCGTCTGGGGAGACCACGGGGGAGGTTGTGAGGGAACAGAAGGGTTGGCGGAGAGAGGTGTCCTGTGAAGGGGACGCAGGGACCCCTGTGGTGGCCCAGCTCCTTGCACCTGGGCGACTGTTCTCTCTGCCTCCCCTGCCAGTGCTGATCTCTCGGCTGAGCCCACACACCTCCAACTCAGCTTGTCTCCCCCTGACAGGCGAGGGGGCTGTGCTGGTGGCTGGGCTGAAGGAGCTGGGCTGCCTGACCTACATTCCCCACTGAGGGGAAGAGCTGAGTCCTTAACCTTTCTTTAGGACCTGAGCTCAGGATGCCTGCCACTCCGATGGAGTGGAGTGCCCACCCGAGTCCACCTGTCTTTCCACCAGCTTCCCTCCCCACCACAGCCAGAGTGTCTCTTAAAAACACACACTGCATGGCTGGGCGTGGTGGCTCATGCCTGTAATCCCAGCACTTTGGGAGGCCAAGGTGGGAGGATTGCTTGAAGCCAGAAGTTCAAGACCAGCCTGGGCAATATAGCTGGGCATTGTGGCATGTGCCTGTAATCCTAGCTACTTGGGAGGCTGAAGCGGGAGGATCGCCTGAACCCAGGAGGTCGTGGCTGTGGTGAGCCGTGATTGTGCCACGGCACTCCAGTCTGGGTGAGAGTGAGACCTTGACTCAAAACAAACAAGCAAACAAACAAGAACACACACACACACACACACACACACACACACACAAGCCAGGTCATGTTGTTGCCTTCTGAAAACCTTGCAGGTCCTTCCCATTGCACTGAGAATGAAAGCCACCTCCTTGCCACAGCATCCATGTGCCCTGCCCACCTCCTAGGCTTCACCCCACTGCACTTTTCTCCATCAGTTATGTTCCAGCCACATGCCCTCTCGTCTCCCTGTGCGGGGCCTTTGCACCTTCTGTTCTCCCTGCTCGTCAAGGCAGCGCACATGGCAGCCTCCTTTTGGTCACTCAGGTCTTGATTTAAATGTCACCTCCTCAGAGGGGCCTGAATGCCCACTCTAAACTGGATCCCCAGTCAGTTTCTATCATTGCCTTCATGGCACTTATATTAAATAGCGATCAAATGCATACTTGGGTGATGAATGAAGACGGCTCCGGTAGTTATCTTAAGTTATTCTCTACAAGCTAGTCTTGGCTCCAACTTCCCTTCCTTCTGGTGGATCAAGAAGGGAACTGGAGAGGGAGGGTGTTGCTGTGCCTGGACCTGTGGTCTGGAGCCCCCGGGCCCTGGGATGCTCTCCTGAGCAACCTAGTCTACTGAATCTCACCTCAGCCGCACATTAGAATCACCTGGGAAGCTTTTCGAATAACCAAGGCTCCTAGATGCCTCGGGCCCTGCACCAGACCAACGCAATCAGAATCTCTGGTGTAGTGCCTGGGAAATCCATGTTCCCTCTGTGATGCCAGTGTGGAGTCAAGGGTGAAAACTGAGCATCCTGTCTTCGGGGTGTGGACCAAGAGTTGTGTGCCTGTGAGTCTGCAGGTCAGTGGTCAGTGTGGAGGGCAGGGGCTGTGTCTCACTTTCCCAACTCTTGGGACACAGCCTGCTTGCAGCTGAAGCACTGTAAAGATTCAATGCCTTCATCCTTGCCTCCCTCTGTCCCAGTCTCCCAAAGGGTTCCCTGTGCCTGCTCCTCTCAGAAGCCTTGACCTCAGAGGCAATTTGTAACTGGGAATAGTCACAGTTCCTTCTCCTCCTTGGAAGGGGATCAGTTCCCTTTTTTTATGTTGATGGTGGAAATGGGGATTTCAGACAAGGGAGCCAGCTGGCCTGTCTGAGTGGATTTACAGCGGAAAGGGCACGAGATGCGGCTGGAGTAGAGGCAGGCCTGGAAGAGATGCTGCAGGAAGCAGGCGAGGAATACCGTGGAAGGGGGAAGCTGGGTCTGAGCCCTGGGAAGGTTGGAGTGGGGGGAGGGGAGTAACTCCCTTTGTGGGGGAGAGGGGGACAAGATTGAGGGAAAAGTTAGGGAATAAAGGACTTTAAGAAGTTGTGCCGCATGTTATGAATGCAATTCCTCATTGCATGTTTTCTCAGGAGGCAATAGGAAATATTTACATGGCTTTTGCATTGTTCCTGGACTGAATTTTTTATTAACTTATTATGTGAGTCCCTGCCTAGGCCATTTGGCTTGATCCCCAGAGGCCAACCCCTTATCCAACTACAGCAACTCTATCCCTGTGTACTCCCTGGAGGTTGGCAAGGTGGTTGTTTCTGAAAGGTCCCTTAATAAAAAGGGGACCAGATTCCCCACATCTGGCATACACAGGACCTCTCCTGAGGAGTTGGAGCCCTCGAGGTCCTGCCTCTGATGCCTCCTACTCCAGTCCCTGCTTTTGGGGGGAGAACTCTCTGTTTCCTGGCTCCACTGGGCATTGCTCCCTTGGGACCCTTCACTGAATTCCTCAGAGCATCCTGGGACAAGGCTGGAACCATTAAGAGAAGTATGGTTACATTTAGATTAAGGCTTACCACAGGGGAAATAAACAAGAGTACGCCATGGCTGGAAAGGTAGGGGCAGCCACCTCCCTCCAGGGGCCCCTCCCAATCCCACTCTCACCTTCTTCAGGGGCTGGATTCTCTTCTACCCCAGGTCTGCCTGAAGCCCACCGTGCAGGGGTGGAGGCCCAGAAACCCAGGAACTCCCTGTCCAGCAGCCTCAGACGTGTCCTCTGACTCTTACTGTCTTGCCTCTCCTGAACTTTCTCTGAGTGGCTGACAGCTGAATTGAAGTCCCAGCATGTCCTGCTGGCTCTACTTTCTGGGCCCAGTGGGATGCGGGGATCAGGGTAATTCCCCTTGAGTCCCTCTTCTGTGTTCAGGGAGTGGAGGAGTCTTGGCAACCTCCCACCACAGCAGGTGACTCGGGAAGATGAAGACAGTAGAGAAGATGAAGAACCGACTCTGTGCCCTGAATCTAGACCGTCCCAATCCTGCTCTTTAGCCGTGTGCCCTTGGGCAAAGCATTGACTCTCTCCATGCCTCATTTTCCTCACCTTTAAACCAATGATAGTCCCTAACCCATAAGAGAATTGTGAGAATTAAAAGCAGCATTCAAGAGCTACGTACCAGCTGGGCTCAGTGGCTTACACCTCTAATCCCAGCACGTTGGGAGGCTGAGGTGCAAAGACCAGGTTGGGCAACATAGTGGGACCTTGTCTCTACAAAAAATAAAAAAAATAGTGTGGTGGCGTGCACCTGTAGTCCCTGCTACTCAGGAGGCTGAGGTGGAAGCATCGCCTGAACCCAGGAGGTTGAGGCTGCCGTGAGCCATGATCATGCTTCTGTACTCTAGCTTGGGTGACAGAGTGAGACCCTGACTCAACAAAACAAAACAAAAAAACCAAGAGCTATATACCAAGTCTGACATATAACAAGTGCTTATAATGTCAGCCATGATTAGTGCCAATTATTGAGTGCTCATGGTGTGCTGGTCTTGTGCTAAGCTCTCCACTGGCCTCTTTCCCTGACTTGAGTACTATTATTAACTCATTTTACTGAAGCCCATTAAATGGGGTGTCTAGACTCAAACATATCTCTCTGGTTCCAAAATCTACCCTCTTAAGTATGTCAAGTAGGTGTAGGGTTCATTAGGGTAGGCTAATTGCTGTATCAAACAATCCCCAAATCCTTAATGTAATACAGTGGTACCCCTTATCTACAAGGGACATGTTCCAGGACCCCCAGTGAAAGCCTGAAACAGCAGATGGTACCAGACTCTATATTTTTTCTATAAGTGCATATTATGAGAAAGTTTAATTTCTTAATGAGTAAGAGATGAACAACAATAACTAACAATAAAATAGAACAGTTACACTCTGACAGCATCACTACTCTTGAACTTTAGAGTCATTATTAGAATACGGGTTACTTGGACACAAGGACCATGATACTGTGACAGTCGCTCTGATGACCAAGAAGGCTCCTTAGGTGACGAGTGGTCAGGGAGCTTCGACAGTGTGGTCAATGGGAGGATTCACATCCTGGGTGGGACAGTGTGAGATTTCATCATGTTACTCAGAACAGTGCAAAATTTAAAACTTATGAATTGTTTATTTCTGGAACGTTCCATTGAATATTTTTGGACTGCAGGTAACTGAGACCACAGAAAGTGGAAACTTGGTCAAGGAGGGGAGCCCAGTAAAACAAGGATTTTTTGTTCATGTTTCAGTCCCACTGGGCGTTAGGAGCTGCCTCTTCCATGGTCATTCCGGCACCAGGTTTCTTCCATCAGTAGCTCTGCCAGTTTCAAGGACCTCGGGATCCCTTCCCAGCATCCTCTACATCAGGTTAAGAGGTGAGGACAGAGAGAGAGGATGGACAATGGCATGGGGTGTTGTGGAGGCCAGATCTAGATGGCAGACTTCACTCTTGCACATTTCTTGGCCAGAACTCAGTCACATCTCCATGTATAACCACAGGGTGGGTGTCGAGGTTATAAGAAGAAGAGGGTCACAGAAACCAGGGGCATCTGCATTCTGTGCTGCTGGGGGATAAGTAGAAGCTGGTAGAACATCCCACATCTATTTCTCCCAGGGTGAGGATAGGAAGCACAGAAAAGTTCCCATGGCTGTCCTTAGCTGGTAGGACTTGACTCAAGGACCCAGGTCCAGGACCCTGGCTCTCAAGGAGTCCTGGCTGGCACCAAGGAATGGTCTCCAGTATTGGGTAGGACTTTGTTTCTCTTTTCTCAGAGCAATGTTTTCCTCCCTGAATGTATTCACACTGCATGTCTGAAGAAGGTATTGGTTGGTGTTCCCAGTTGAGGCAGCAGAGAATTGGGAGAAGAATGTCAGGAAGATATAATATTAGGTACATCACAGACCCTTGAGGCCAGAAGCCAGTCTTGGAAGCCACAGAGCCAGGACACACATGAACTTGGTGGCAGGATGTTCCAGTCCCACCACAGTGCTGGGCATGACACCATGGTAGGCACTGAGGGTGGTGGTAGGCGCTTGCAGGGATGGAGGCAGGGGGCAGAATTCACCCAGACGTTAAATAGAAGCACAAGGACCCTGCTCTAAAAACCTACTCTCCTCCTCCTCCCTTGACCTTCACTTCTTCCCCAGGCTGGGAAACCGGGAGAAATCTCTCAGGGGAAGAGTCCCTTTTCGTCCTGGTTTGTTTGTCCTTTATCATGCCCAGCTGTCCACCCTAGGACATGTTCACAGTTCCCCAAAACTCCCCCATCTCAGAGGTGCTCACACCTGCTGTCCCGGCCCTCACCCTTTTGCTGTGAAAGTGACACCCGCCCACCCACCTACCCATCCTTCACCCATCGATCCATCCATCCATCCTCCCACTTACCCATCCCACACCCTAGAGGCCTCTATGGGCTCCTGTTTCCATGGTTACTCCCAGGGCCTGAGTGTGCTCTGGGTTTGCTGAAAGATTCTCCAGCCCAAGGCTGTTCCCCAAGACAGCTTTGTTGCTGGACCCAAACCCTGGATTGCCTCTGGGATCCTACCCTGCTTATCGCTCTCCCTACCCGCAGATCAGGCCTTGCTTGCACATCAGTCCATCAAAGTGATTGGCTTCCTGGCTTTGAGATAAAATCAAAAGCTCTCCTGTACTTGAGCACTGAGGCACTCTGGAAGGAGAATGTTGGGGGTGGAAACCAAGCGTCCCCAGAGGTAGGGAGGCACTTGGCAGGGCTGCCCCTTTGTAATAATAACAAAAGCCAGCATTTATTGGGCATGTACTATAAGCCAGGCACTGTTCTAAGAATTAACATCTAGTAACTAGGTTAATCCTCACAACAACACAATGAGGTACACACTCTAATGAGCTGAAGGGGACCTGGGCACAGAAAGTGTGAGGACCATGTTCAAGGTTACACAACTCTCCAGCAACAGAGCTGGCATTCAAAGCAAAACAGAGTGACTCCAGGGACTGTGTTCTCAAATGTTGCGTTCATTGCTTCCGTACCCCCACCTAGGAGTTTTGGAAGTTTCCCTGAGTCATATTTTCAAGATGGGAGGTCCTTGAACAGCTCTCCAGTGCTCAGCTCTGCTCTGAGCGCCTATATGAGAAGCGCCCCCTTTCCACTCTAGGCCCCTTTGGGAGCAGCTGCCAGTTGCTCAGAAGCCTGGATGGGCCACAGCTGTTCTACAGGAGGAGCCGCCCCCGGCCCCACTGCCGTCCCTTACCACCTGGCTGGTTTGTCTGTGGGGCTCTGGAGCCTTCCACGGGTCACAGCCAAGCTGCAGCTTGTCCTCAGAGGCCTTCAGGAGGGTGGGAAGAAGCAATTCCAACAGAGAAACCCAACTGAGGGAAGACACAAGATGTTCCCCACGAGTGACAGAAAACCAATTCACACTCTTCCCCGCAGCCAAAAAATTAAGCTAATTTTTCATTTCTCTGCTTACGTGTGACTCAACTAAACATAGGCATCTAGGAATGCAAACAATGACTAGATTTTCTTAATTTAGGGCAGTTTTAATTAAATCTTGCTAAAATGACGGAGGCTCTGGATATTTTTATCGTGGTAGAAAGCTGTGTGGTTTGGGAAGAGGAGAGGTGGGAAACACGATGCTAACAACACCCACCTCCTGGCCATCTCCCACCCTGGCCTGGCCTCCCGGGCCTGCCCCACTGAGTGTGTGTCCTGCCAGGGGGAGCACTCCACTCCTGGGATTCTTATTTCCTTTGCTTTTGCTTATGTTAAAGGAAACTTGTGTCCGTACATCATGTTCATTCTAATTAGCTGAGGCTGGAAAGGAAAAGTCCAGATGACTTAGCAAAAACATGTTTAAATTACAGGATTAAGCCAGGCTCGGTGGCTCAGCCTGTAATCCCGCGCCTTTGGGAGGCTGAGGTGTGTGGATTGCCTGAGCCCCGCGGGTTCGAGACCCGCCTGGGCAGCGAGACCTCATCTCTACAATAAATCAAAAAATCAGCCGGGCGTGGTAGTGCATGCCTGTAATTCCGGCTACTCGGAAGGCTGAGGCGGAAGGATCGCCGGAGCCCAGCAGGTCGAGGCTGCGGTGGCCGGGAACAGCCACTGCACTCCAGTCTGGGTGACAGTGTGAGACTCCAACTCAAAAAAAAGAAAAAAAAATTACAGGATTATTTTTTGAGAGCAGTTTGGACTTACTAGGAGCTCAAAATATAAATACTAAAAAAACAAAATCAAAAGTGTCAAAGGTAGAGTCTTCTAATACTTCCTGCTGACCGGTACTCAGATCTTCTCTCTCTGGGCAAATGGAAGGATCACATTCCCCCCGCCCCCAAGTTTGGAGGAACCACGTGACGGGCTCTGGGTTGTGAGATGTGACCAGAGGTGTGCCACATATGGGCTCGAGCACTTACCTGCTTCTGTGAGAGGCTTCAATGTTCTTTCCCTCTGCTGTGGAAGTACATATTGAGATGATGGTGCCCCAAGATCAAAGCAGCCTGGATCTCAGAGCTACCTTGTAGGGCAGCTGCCCTGGAGCTCCTGAGTCTGAAGCAGACTTTGTGTGGTTGGGCTATGTCCTGAGACTTGAGGGAGGTTGTCCCCAAAGCAGAGTATCTCTTATCCTGATTAACAAGTAATGCGTTTCTAATAGTCATTGTACAATACCGCATTATTTTAATTATTTTATATTAGATTACTTGGGAATTTTGAAAATCACCTGTCCTGTTTAGTCTGGAATAGGGTGAAGTTTACTTTTGCTGGGTCTAAATAAAATTCTTAGAGAAGAGAAGATATTTAACTTATTAAATCAAACCTTATGTGTCCACAGGAAGGCTTTAAAATTTACCCAGCTATCAGGGTAAGGATAAAGGCAGCCCTTCAGAAGGAAAGGGGTCAAATGGGAACTAATTACACTTCTCAGGGAACTGTGGTCACAGACACATTCATGAGTGAAAAACAATTTTTAGAAGGCGATAGTGACTGAGTGGTAGGGAAAAAGGAGATAAGATGTCTGATGAATTTTACGTTTTTCTGTATTACATGCTGCTCCATCAGGAAAACCCTCATTGCAATGTCTTAGTTAAAGTAATGTCACAGGGCATTACATGCTTGTAATCTCTACACTTTGGGAGGCCGAGGCAGGAGGATTGCTTGAGCCCTAGAGTTTAAGACCTGCCTTGGCAACATAGTGAGACCTTGTCTCTACAAAAAGTTTCTTTAAAACAAATTTTTTTTAAAAGTAATGTCATCTGCTATAATAAACACAGGTATTATGACCCAAAGATAATAGAAGTTTCATTCTTATTCACATGGAGTCTGTCTCAGTCATTTGTGCTGCTATAATAAAATACCTGGCACTGGGTAATTTACAAAGAACAGAAAGTTTTCATTGTTTGAAAGGCTGGAAAGCCCAAAGTCAGGGTGTTGGCAGGATTGGTGACTGGGAAGGGCTACTCTGCCTTCCAAGATGGCACCTTGTTCCTGCATCCTCTAGAGGGGAGGAATGCTTTGCCCTCACGTGACAGAAGAGACAGAAGGTTGACAGGAAGAATGCTAGGTCCTTGCATGGCAGACGGGACAGAAGAGAGCAAATCCACTCTCTCAAGCTCTTTTAAAAGTGCCTTATTCCCATCCATGAGGGCTTCACCTCCATGATTTAATTATCTCCTAAAGTCCCTACCTCTTAATACTATCACACTGGTCATTAAGTTTTAACACATGAATTTTGGGGGACACATTCAGATCCAACTAGAGTCCAAAACATTGGCTCTAAGGTGATGGACAACTCTCCTACAAGTGGTGATTCAGGGAACTGGGCTCCTCCTTATCTTCAACACATCCTTCCAACGTTGTGGAGCTCATCTGTGTCAAACCAGGAGAAAGAGATGGGGGTAGAGATGGATGTGGGATGTTTTAATAGTTTAAGCCTAGAAGAGGTATGCATCATATCCACTGGCATGCCATTGCTCAGAATCCAGTCATATGGCCACTCTTAATTGCAAGAGAGGCTGAGAAGTGTTATAGCCAGAAAAGAACAATCAAGTTTGGCAAAGAGCTAGCCAGTTTATGTCACAAATGATCTCCATTTTTTCAGAGTTGGATTTGAGTGTGCTTCAGCACACAACCCCATGTAGAAAGAACAAAAAATGGACCCAGTTTTGTGCAGGTTATATTTGGGAGGAGTGGGGGGTGAGTGGGATTTTTCATAGCCCATGGTCTTCTGCTTCTTAGATTAAAATAATAATCATAGACCTAACTCATGGATACACCTTCTGGGATTGCCAAATTTTTGGAATAATACAAACGTGTGGGTGAATCCATTACAAACACTGAATAGCATGGGAACACTTGAAAGGAAATGGGAGGCCTTACTCTGACATCAAAATTACTATTTTAGTAGTAGAGAAGACTATGGTTTCCAGGTCTGCATACCACACAGAGAGTCAAATGAACATAAGGCCCTGCAAATTGGTTAAATGGAGGACGCCTACAAATATCCTCTCTTTATATTGCAAGCCAGACATTGGCATTTAATCTAATCCTCATAGACATGCAACTCTGTTTTAAGAAATAGGAGCTTGTGCAAGGGGTATGGAAATCAATTATAAGCAGCTGGGTGTGGTGGCTGATGCCTGTAATCCCAGCATTGTGGGAGGACAAGACAGGAGCATTGCTTGAGCCCAGAAGTTTGAGATGAACCTGGGCACCAGAGTGAGAACTCCGCTCCACAAAAAAACCAAAAAATTAGCCAAGCTTGGTGGTGCTCACCTATAGTCCCAGTTACTTGGGAAGCTGAGGTGGAAGGATTGCCTGAGCCCGTGAGGTCAAGGGTGTGGTGAGCTGTGATTGTGCCACAGTACTCCAGCCTGGGTGACAAAGTGAGACCCCAACTCAAAATAATAGTCATAATAATAATAAAACATAGTTGGCCTAGTTCAAGTTGCTCCCCTGCCCTCTCTGGGACCAGCTCTCTGGAGCAGGACTGCTACCGTGAGGCTTGAGATCAAGTTGGCTTTGAAACTGTTTATACAAGCTGATTGCCACTAGAAACATAAGAAATTCACAGGAAGTTCCATGCAGGGAACCAGAGAAAAAGGCTTTGAATTGTGATAGTGGTTCCATTGGAAGGTTTTGGGGATGGTAAGCAGCAAAGACAGAGAAGAGGAACTGAACAGTAGAAATGATTTGCAACTCTAAAACCACCAGATGGCTGATTTAGTGGCCAACCACCTCACTGCGCTAGAGAGAGGAGAGGGTAGAGAGGAGAGGAGCTGAGGTTTATGTACTGAATTCATAAGTAGGAATCTGTTCCTGGCACAAATGTTTTCTGTGCTGTGGTAGGAGGAGCTACTACGGCAAGGCATCCCTGAGGGAACAATAGAAGCTAGCTCGGATAATGAGAAGCACTTGGACCAATCCTTGCAGGAGAAAGATCAGCAACTTTTGGCAAAAAGTGGCAGTACAATTTGAGATGTGATTTTCATCTGGGGGGACCTTTTGAGTTTCCTCTGTTGGTGAGGCTAATCAAGCCCGAGGAACAAAAAGAAGCAAAATGGCACCTTCTTTGAGCAAGATTGAATGATTGAATTCAAACCAGGGCAGCCAGAGTGATTTGGGGGTCTAGTGCCCCTCAACCCAAGAAGCAAGCTGAATGGGAAAGCAGCTTTCCTAGTCACCTTAGATCCAGCCTGGGACTTAGGTTGAAGATAGTACCCCCTGATTTGTCCCCTGAGGGGTGAAGTTGGTTGGGCATAGACATTTCTCAGGTCCCAGCATGAGTGAGACAGTGTCACCCCCAGGGTGCATTGCAGTTTGGAGTAAGTGATGTGTGTGTTTTATCTGTGGCAAGAAACATCATTTTGACTTGGAATTTCGAGGAAATATGGTCTGTGGAAAGTGCTGAGGGGAAGAGACACTGGTGGGAAAGGCTGGGTGGTGGGCTCAGATGCTAATAAACTAGTAGGGAGTAGGGGCAGCCTGTCTCTCCGTCTTAAATCCCAAAGGGTCCAAACTCTACAGTGAAAGGAGAAGAAAGGGGACTCTGAGTTCAAGGAGGGAGAGGTGTGTTGAGTGTCAAGAGGGGACTCACTGTCTCAAGTCAATATTTTATTTTGGCTCTTCCTGAAAACTTCTGGAAAAGACTTATGCAAGCCATCCCTTGGCTTTGGAAGAGTTGTAACAAGGTGACAGATTTTGTTGCATTGAATTAAAAGCACAAGTCAGTGGCTTCTCAAGAGAAGAGCAGTTAGAGCAATGCAAAATCCTTGTGCCACCTCATCCAAAAATGCATCCCCAAATCTCCATTACTCCGCAAGGATTTAGGAGCTGAATGTTTATTTCTTTTGACTGTACAAGAGCTGAAAGGGTCATGAGGACATTCAGATTTAAATGGGTTTCGCTTAATAGCCAAACCGTTGGGGTTGGGGTGCGGACAGCGGCGGATGCTTTGCTTGTACATAATTCATTGTGATAAGACAGGTTGTTGTAAAGAACATGCTGCTAGAAACTATAGCACTTTGAGATGTACCAAAACTCTCACTCATCTGAGAGTGAATGATTAAGTGAAAAGAAGCACTTGGAATCCACTCTTCACCTTGCTTCTTCCTCTCCGCACCTGTACCATCTGTGAATGGTTTTGTTTTAGTAGATATGCAAATATGTGTCTATGTGTGTGAAGCAGGTACTTACCGGAGGTGAGGTACAATAGTAGAACAATGTAAGGACAATAGTAGAAAACAGCAGGGGTCATATAATAGACACACTTAATATTGTTAATTCAGTCATATGCTGTCAGTCAAGACAGAGAGAGAGAGAGAGAGAGAGAGAGAGAGAGATGGTGTGGGTGTTTCCATTAACCATATCACTCAATTAGTGATAATCTGATTATTCAGTTATTTATCCATATATCCACCTGAGGACTAAACTTGACCTTTTTTTCTCTTATTAAAATTCCTAACTAAGAGACTTGGACAGTCATGCCTGATAAGGACTCTGCAGACAGAGTTTTATTGCCCTATTACCCTATATACTGAAGTTTGTTTTCCAACCTGACTCTGGCATAACATCACACAACAGATAACGAAGGAAATAAAAATATTTTATGATGCTGCAAAGCCATCTTCTGGAGACTTCCAGACTCCAGGTGCCTTGTCCTTTACTGATTTCTAAATTTTTTTAGATAGGAACTAAAAATTGCTAGTCAAGAAATTCTTAAATTCATTTATACCTGCAAGCCCTTGCTTGGAAATGTCCCTCCTTCTCAGGCTGAACCAATGAAAATCTCATCTGTATTAATTTATAGTTTTTGTAACTTCTGTCTCCCTAAAATATATATAACCAAACTGCAGCTCAACCACTCCAGGCACATATTCTCAGGACCTCCTGGGGATAGATATTCCTGGGCCTGGTCACTCATATTAGCCAGAGTTTGGAATATTTTTTCCATATTTTACAGAGTTTGGTATCTTTCCATCATGCATATCTAACTCTCCAAAAAAGCATTTGAGGCAGCTGAAATGTGTTCTATCTCATTCCTCCTTCTTTATTTATTCATTTATCCAACTAATATTCTTATTAAGGCCTTACCATGTGCTCATGAAAATATAGCTTTGGCTGACTGCGGTAGCTCACACCTGCAATCCCAGCACTTTGGGAGGTCCAGGTGGGAGGATTGCTTGAGCCAGGAATTTGAGACCAGCCTGTGCAACATAGTGAGAACTTGTCTCCATATAGATAAAAAAAGAAAAAGAAAAAAAGGGGGAAATGTAGCTTTTAGCAAGACAGATAGGTAAAGGGTGATAGAGCCCTAGGGATTCCTAATCCAAAGGGCAAGTCCTATCTCTCTATCCCATTCTTTCCAGCAGGAGAGAAAGGCTAGAGGACAGCTTTCACATAATTCCACATGTGTTTTCACTAGGAAGGGAGGCAGCGCCTTCAATGTATCAGCTGCTTCTTGGCCTGTGGACTCTCCCAATTTTGAATTATGCAGAGTTTGAGCCAGAGGTTGCCTTCTAAGATCTTCCAAACCCACTTCAGCTGACTGGTTTTTAAGGCAATAACCACCAAGATATTCCATTATCTCTAGATCAGTGGTTTTTAATTTTTCCCTTTCTAACAGCCCAAATTAGAAATAATGTGGAAAAACTTAGGAAACACAAGTGCAGAGAAAATAAATAAGACTGATTTAATGGCTTTATATCCTAAACAAAGCCTGATTGTTGGGCCTCTAACTTGGGTCAGTTCTTTCTTCCTGGACGCGTGGCACTCTCTGGCTGAGGAAGACACCACTGAGGGTGTCTGAGAGACACAGGCCTTCCCTTCACCACCCAGCCTGGCCTAGAAGGCATTTGGCAGAGAAGGTGTAGGAGACTGCCCTGAGCTTCAATACAGCTGAGAATGAGTCAGAAGGGACTTAAGGGCAGTACAAGACCCCAGGGCCACGGTGACCATATTTTTCAAGCCTTACAGTGGAAACACATGGTTTGACACGAGCTATAACAGTGCAGAAAATAGAAAGTTCACGTTGTAAGATGTTATAGCTGAGTCCAAAGTGGATTCAGAGGTTTGCTGGTGGTTGAACTGAGGGTCCATCCATGGAACTCTGAGCACTGGTTTATAGGAAGTGATATGCACAGAGCATTTGTTGGCTATAGAGCTCGGTAGGAGTTGGTGGTAGAGATGCCTTGGGAAAGAAAGAGAGGGTGAAGGATAGAGGGAATAGCAGAGGGTAAGTCCCTCATGACCCCCTGCCTTCTCTCCCACCCTGTCTGCAGAGGGCTTAGAAGGAAAGTCGAAGGGGCTATTTCCATGAGGAAGTTAAAGTCACTCTGGGCATGAGCAGGGGTGCTTTGTGGCTTGCAGACCCACTCTTCATCTATCTGCCTGGAACCCAGCACTGCTTTTGTGTCTCATGGGTTGGTGTCTCCTCCCAACCCAAAATAATCAGCATTTTCCAAGAGGCATTATCAGCAGTGGATTCCCAAAAAGCTTCAGCTGGAGTGGACAGGGGCATGGGGCTTAGTGGACAATTTAGAGATGAAAGGTCCTGTGTTTCAAGAAGAGAGAGCAGGTAGAGGAGCTCTAGCCATCGACATTTATGAGGCTTGAAAAAGGCGAGCTGCATACAGAAACAGCAGAAGACCACGTGGCAACAGGGGACATTTTCTTTCCATTTCAAAATTGGGTCATATGGTGGGAGACACAGTTGAGTAATAGGATAGAGTATCTGAATTCAGGACTGTTCTAGAAAATTTGCCAAGGCACTGCCAGATTAACTTGATTGAAGGCTTCATTTGATTAGATTCCTAAACCCTGGTGATGTGTGCTCATTATCCAGCCTGTTGTCTAAGCAGAACGGAAACCCACGGTCAACTTCATAAAACCAGCAGGAGTATTTCCAGCCAGGCTCTGGCTTTGAACATTTATGTGATCTAACATTTTAAAGAAGGTTATGTCAGGGAGACCTATTTAGAATACAAATGATTGCTTAAACTCTCTTAAAGTCTTTAAGAATATATTTTAATCATTGAGTCTTCCCCTAAGCCAGCACAGTATTTGTGAATACATCATTGTGCCTTTGAGTCAACAGGAATTATGCAGACTTACAGAATTAATGACCCTTCTCTTCTCCTGCCCTTCTAGAACATGGCTGTGGCAATGTGCATTTCCACTAGCTCTGTGAGATGCAGATGAAGTATAATTTTCCCCAAAATGATCTGTTCTACATCACTGAGTTTCAGCTCTTGCATTTTTATGCCAGAATCAAATTTAGCTTATTATTATTGTTGTTGTGGAAAATAATGATAAATCCTCTAATTGTCATGGCACTTGACAATTTTTTAAAAAATCACAAATGTTATTTAATTCCATTCTCACTCTAACACTGACGACTAAGCAGAGTAGGAATTATCATCTGGGCCTCCAACCACAAACTACCTCTTTTTTCCAGATGGTAAATTGAGATTCTTAAAGGTTAGGTGACTTGCTCATAGCCAAGTGGACATACGTGGTGGAGGAAGGAATGGAGGCTAGCGTGGACAGCTTTGCTAGTCCCGAGTTCTGGTCTCATCACACTTGTTCTTCAAAGTCTATGAATCGGGCCTGGTCATCTTTCCCTCGTCAGCTCGTGGCTACTGTAATGGATGTGACATGTAGGTGCCAGTGCGGTGCCTGACACAAGGGGGGTGCTTAGTTGTGCCTTTTTTCCTCCTAATTCCAAGTGATTGCAGGTTCCATCTGGACATCCTGAAGGCTTCTGGGGCTGAGATGTGACAGTAAAACGCTTTCCTATCAGCCAGCCTGGAGACTAAGAGGCCAGCAGTCACACCACGCACGCATGTACACACACACATACACACAGGCACACATTTGTGTGCAAGTAGAGGAGCCCCTCTCTGAATTTCAAATCTACAGCTGGTTAAGAGGAAGATAGCTCTTCCCTGTCAGCTACCATTCTAGTCTCTAACATCAGCCCCATAAATACTTCCCACCCTCTCTTCACCACATTCTTGGCCACCCACTCTTCTGATCTATACTTTGCAACCCTCTGAGTCCTTGGCTATCATTTCCAGTGGATTCTCACACTTTCCTCTTGAATTATGTGCAGCTATTGGCCTCTTCTAGTCCCAAAGACTCTGCGGAGTGTGTCCTTCCTTCCTTCCTGTCCAGTGGTTATTTTGCCCACAAAAGATGGCACTCTTTTGTGGTGCTCTGGATGGTACGTGGTGAATGATATAATAATAGCCCAGGACGGTCTCTGTATGGGCCTCCACTCTTTCTTAGCGACTTGGCTTGAGTGGGGAAGAACAGGGGAATCACAGGATGTCACGCTGTGGCCTTCTCTTCCAGGATGGACTCCAGGGCTAGAACCTTTACCAGCACCTGGTCCAACCCCTTTCTTTTGCAGAAGTGGAATCCTAGGCTTAAATTCTAGACTTAAGCTACCTTTGCAAGGTGTTATCATTCATTTGTGGCAGGATAACTAAAACCATCTCTTATCTACCCATCTGCAGGCTCCTCTGAAAAGAGTCAGAGGTACCCACCTGGTTTCATTAAGGAACTGCATTCAGTTGCAAGTAATAGAAGACTTAACTAGAGCCATTATAACCAAGACCCTGCTGGTGAATTTCTAGAGCCAATGGTTCATGGTTCAGGGACACCAAGGCTGGCTTCTGGGTGACTGTCTCAGTCTTTTTCTTACACTGTTACCTCATTTTCTCAAGAGGATTTCTGTGCCTGCAGACATGTGTCTGTACATCAGATAGGAAGAAGGACATTACTAGCAAACTTCTTACATTTCATTGGCTCAACTGTGTCTCATGACCACTCCTAATTGCAAGGGACACTGGGAAAAAGAGCATTTTAGCTTCTCTAGCCTCTATGGTAGACACAGATGAAAGAGAAGGGGTTTGGGCATGGTGACTCATGCCTGTAATCTCAACGCTTTAGGTGCCCAAGGTGGCAGAATGGCTTGAGGCCAGGAGTTGAAGACCAGGTATATAGGACAATATAGCAAGATCTGGTCCCTAAAAAAAATTAAAAAATTAGTCAGGCTTGGTGGCACTCACCTGTAGTCCTAGCTACTTAAGAGGCTGAGGTGGGAGCATCTCTTGAGCCTAAGAGTTCAAGGCTGCAGTGAGCTATGATCATGCTACTGTACTCTAACCTAGATGACAGAATGAGACCCTGACTCAAAATAAAGTAAATTAAATTAAATTAAAGGGAAGGAGATTAGAATTTGGTGCTAGTGACACCAGTGTACAGTTAGTTCTCAGTCAAGCATGTGAACTAGAACCAGATTTAACTAGATATTGAAGGATAAAAGAATGTTTCTTTCACCTGAATGTAATGAAGGAAATCCACGCCCTTCATACAAGTAGTAAACCTAAAAGTCTCTTCTGTGGGCTAGGTTCTGTGCTAGACATTAAAATGTGTGAGGATGGAGATAAATAATCCAGTATTTAATTAGCAAACACTTACTGTATATTTACTATGTGCCAGGCAGTGGAAGGTCAGAGAATGGAGACATGCCCTTTGTTATCCATAGCAACATAGAGGAGGATGCCAAATTCAGAGGGAAAAGAAGACTTCTTGGTGGGGGTGACACTGACCTGGGTCACCTTATTATCACCATCTTCACAGTGGGTATCTGTGTTTTCTGATCTCCTACTAATTGGGCTCTGAGGCATCTAGGTTCTGGGCCATGACTGAGGTCATCTCTCAAATTCAGTTTCATTCTATACACAGTGATTGAGTTCCAGCACATAGGCATAGGTCTTCTATAAAGTTTATAACTACAAAAGGAAGAGAGAATAATAATAGTATAATAATAATAACAATAGTAACACCTCCACTATTTATCAAGGGCTTTCTATGTGTGAGACATGTTCTAAGCACTTTATATATATTAACTTGTTTAATTCTCAGAACCATCCTGAAAGATGGCATCTCTCCCCCTTATCCAAAATCATCACCATTCTCCTAGGGGAACCATCATCAGTGGATTCTCAGAAAGTTTTAGCTGAGCCTGAGAGGATGGGGTAAGGTGGGGCCAGGAGACTTTCCAGGAACAGGAGACCTTGTATGAGGACACTGGGGCAAGAAAGGAATTGGATACTGACGTCTCTGGGGTCAGATAGAAACAGTACAAGGCCACATAACTTCAGGACCTTTTTTTTTCCAAACTGAAAATTGAATCACTGATTCAAACAATACAAGGCCACATAGCTATAGGGCCATTTTTTTTCCCCAAACTGAAAATTGAATCATGTGGTTAGAGACACGGTTGGACAATGATTCAGATTATCTGATTTCAGGACTGGTCCTTAACTTGATTGCGGGTTTTATTTGATTGGCTCTCTAAACCCTAGTTATGTGTGCTTATTTATTTAGCCTATTGTCTAAGCAGAATGGGAATCCACAGATCACTTTAAAAAGCCAGCAGGAACAGTAGTCCCTTTGCTGAGTCGCAGAGACTGTCTAGAACGCTGAGAGAAAGCGCACAGTCTTTCTGGGAAAAGGACAGCAATTGACGCAACTATATTCACTGTAAACAGAGCGGGTACATCTGAAAGGAATGATCAAATGAAGAAGAGCTCCAGATTCAGTATATAAAACCAAATCTCTGGCTCACCCTTGCACAGTGCACGTGTAGGGATTTGAGCTGCCACCCAAGTGACAGAATATGAATATGCAGTTTCAGTTCAACCAAGTTAACTGCCTGCTGAACCAAATCAAATAAAACAAAATTTACATGTGTCCCCACAGCCACCCTAAGTGGCAGGTGCCATTCTCTCATTTTAGAGGTGGTTGTAACAGAGGCTGTGGTGCCTTGGCACCTACCACAGCACCTGTAACACTGCCTGCGGAGACAGAGCCTTCTCTGACAGGGGGCAAGGAAGTCCAGAGGGACGTAATTATGACCCCTGACCCGCCACCTCCACCCCACAGGAGCAGCCCTCAACTAATGACTGATGGGAATTGTGGATCAATACCTCAGCGGCCTTACCCCTGGTGGGACAGAGGGGTGGTGGATAATTCCAGAACATTTGTTCTACACTGTCTCTAAGCGTTCTCCAGTGGGACTGAGCTTTCGTTTGGTCACTTTCTTAAAAATTCCTCTCTCATTGGCTTACTTTCCTCCCTCTTCTCTCCTGCTAGAGCTTCCTGGGATTACCTCCCAATTAAACTACCTACACTAGAATCCTTATCTCAGAGGCTGCTTCTACGGGGGAAACCAAACTAAGATGGTAGAATATTCCACACTCAGAAAAGTGAAGCAGACTGTCCAGGGTTGCCAGGTAATAAATGGACAGCCAGGACTTGTCTGGGGTTTACAGTTTCCAAGTCTGACTTCTTAACCCCTACCCTGAGCTGGAAGTCTCTCTAGAGTCAAAGGGGGCCTTCCAGCAAGGCAGGGTCCACCTTCAAGTGGACAACTGTGAATGTGGTTATATGGTGGGGAAGGTTTGGCTGCCCTTGACCTCCCTTAAGTGTCAGCAGCTATGGGGACAGATTGGTAACTCAGTTTTGAATTCTCCTTCACAATTAACTCAAGGCCCAAGAAAGTCATCAAAGGAAAGATCAGATCCTCCAGGGAGGATCTTTCTCCTCTCCTAGGGTTATGGTATGCCCAATGTCATGTTTCCTGCCTCAGTCTCCCACCCAGGTTTTCTCTGGAAGAGGAAAGAACAGATGTTGGTTTCCAGGGGCTCTGCTTGGAGAATGTACCCATCAGTCAGGGTTGACAGAGAACACGCTGCATGCTCCTCCCCAGGAAAGAGCAAGTCCCACCTGGTATAGTCTCTTCTAGTGCGGAGGGAACATGCATGGACTATCCCTAAGGCATCTCCTCCTCACCCAGCTAGCCCTGCACAGATGTGTCCCATATGATTTGGGACAGTCACTTCCTGGGAGGAAGAGGCAGATGACACATGCTGAACCCACTAGAGACCACACCGCGACTCTCAGGGCAGTAAGGCCCTCTCGATGTAGCAGACATGGAGGCAAAGGGGGGCTCCTATCTGGTTTTGCACTGCCACACTAAGTACAGAACCTTCCCTGTCTCTCCTATAGGACCCAGACCTCCCCTTCTCTCAGAAATTCATCTCCACCAGGAATAACCCAAGTATAGACTCCAGGGAGCTCTGGTACCTTGGGATCACTTAAAGAAGAAATAGGAGTGTTTCAGGACACTAGAGAGACTTAAGATATGCAGCACCAGGATAATCTCTCCACAATGGTATGTAGGTTTGCAAAAACAATTCAAATATGACTGAACAGTATAGTGGAAAATGTACAGGTCTTATGGTTGGATGGGCCTGAGTTCAAATCCCAGTTCTACCTCTCCCCAAGAACCCTTAGGAGAAAGAAAACAATAGTGCATTGTAGTGGGATTACACAATGCTAGCTTTATATAACTGCTAAGTATTAGCAGGTGCTAAATAAATGGTAACACTGCTGGTAATACTAATGATACCTGGGAAAAGTATAGAACAGCAAGGATAGTATGATCCAATGTATGTAAAGTTGCTGTGCACTAAAAGGATGTTTATCAAACATTAATAGTAATTATTACTGGGACTTAAGGGTAATTTCTACTCTACTTTTATTTGTGTGTTCCTTGAATTTTTTCATAGTGCATGCACACATAGGAATAATCACACATCTATAACTTCAATGGGCTCTGAAAAAATTGGATTCTTGATGTGTTTGAGTGTGGAAATTTTGGATTAAGAGTTTAGGAGGACATGGATTGCTTTTTATAGCAAAAGGAGAAGAATGTGGGTTCCCAGAGCAAACTGAGAGGAGGCTGAGACTGGGAAGAGGTGGGAAAGAAGAGGGAGCAAGTTAACAGAATCTTGTGAGGTCAACAGTATGATCTTAAATTTACCATGCAGTCTACTACTCACTCAAATGCTTGGTGTGAGTGACTTTTCTTGTGAGGACTGACGTTGGGTCCAAATTTTGTGTGAAGGTTAATGTAGAGTAGGCCAGAAGCAACATCTGAAGACATATAACCCACAAATGAACAATCCATTCTATTCTTCCAGGAATCAGCAGAAATCTTGGGAAGACTTCTGTATTCCACGTGCATAGAACTGCTCAAGCTTGAGCCAAATTTTCCTGGTTGTCTATTGTCGCGTAACAAACTATCCCAAACTTAGTGATGTAAAATGACAATAATCATTTATTATATCTTTCTTGGTTCTGGGGGTTGACTGAGCTCAGTTGGGTGGTTCTTGCTTGGGGTCCTTCCTGCCGAGGCTGCTGGAATTCTGGCGAAGACTTCTCCATTCATGTATCTGGTGTCTGGGCTAGACAGCTGAAGCTGGAGCATCTGGGGGTCCTTGAAATTTCTCTCACTCTCTATGTGATCTCTATATGATGTCTCCAGCTTGGCTTCTTTAGGAAGGCTGGACCTTTTTTTTTTTTTTAGTATGTAGGGTACAATTCAGGGTTAGGTATACAAATGTTCATTACGCAGGTGCCCTTGTTGATGAGGTGTGCCCCCCTCCCCCAGCAGTTTCCCACTATTGCCAATTCCTTTCTTATAGTATGATGGCAGTTGTTCAAGGTTCACTTATGAGTGAGAACATATGACACTTTGTTCTTTGTTGCTGTGATAGATCACTCAGTATTAAAGCCTCTGAGTCCATCCAAGTTGCTGTGGAAGGCCGCACTTCTTATGTGGTTGTTCCTGGAACCAAAGACATGTGTCCTGAAAGAGAGAGAGCCAGGTAGAAGCCATATTGCCTTCCTGATCCACCTTTTTGAAAGTCACACAGAGTCACTGCCATTGTATTCTACCAATTGAAACAGTCAAAAGGCCCAACCAGGTTCAAGGGGTGATGACAAAGCCTCCCACTCTCAGCAGAGGAGTTGCAAGGGTCTGGAATGAACATATGGGATTGCAAATATTGTTGTGGCCCCCTTTTTTTGAAAATGGAATCTGCCACAAGACATTTCACAGATGTGGCGTGGTTGGGTGGTTTCGTGATGATATCTGAGTTACAATCAAGAAAAAAACCCTGTTTTTTCTTTTTTTAAAAGGCAAAATATTAACAGAAGTAGACTTCAAATCTAAAATTATTTAGAAGAGCATGCATGATGAATAGGAACTTTTATTGTAGCAGATTTACTGGAATTGGCTGTGAAAACCATAATGATAATGAACGAGCCAGAAAGAAAATTGTAACTCTCGTGTTCAAAACTCTTTCTGGATGAAGCTAGCAGCACTGGAAACTGAACAGGAACAGCCTGGAAGAGGGCCCAAGGGTCAGAAGGGTTAGACCTTGGCTGTTGGCAGGGAATGCATGCGTCTGCGTGAGAGAGATTGCTGAGATGAAACGCTCAGAGCAGAGCCCGCTGTGATGGGCACAGGGAGGGACAAACCTCAGCACAGTAGGAACCTGCTTTTTCTCCATGTCACCCCCACTTCTATGTGTGGCCCCTCAGTAATGACTCTTAGGGTCATGGCCCCAGGGACCCTGGAATCTCCTGCCCCACTCTGGGCTCCAGCAAGCAAGTCAAGGGCTCCTGGGTTTTGGTCTCCTTTCATCATGTCCCTGGACTCTGACCCCAGTGAACACCTCCTGCCAACAGGGCCCTTCCCTGCAAGGAACTGGCTCCCTTTTTCCTGGCTCTGGCTTGTCACTGTCTGCATTCTGAGCCCCCACAGTCAGATCTGGACTCCCTGAGCCTAGACCTGGATGTAGGCTCAGGGCCATTTGTGTTGTAAAGCAACTCCCACTCATCACCCCAGATCTGATGGCCTCTGTGTTGAGAAGGATCCTGAGGGCCTCCCTCAATGGACAGTGTAAGGTGGAGCGGTCATACAAGTTTGAAAGCATTCCCGAATTCTTTTGAGCTCTGAGCAGCAAGGTTGAGGGCAACATTCTTCAAACACTTGGCCATCTCCCCTTTCCTCCCAGAGTCTCAAGGCTGGCATTCCCCTGACCTCCTGGACCTACCTTGCCTTCAGTAAGCCACATCCCCATTCTCTACCGGCCTCCGTTGATGGGTAATGACATTGTGGCCAATTCTTGCTCTGGCTTCTTCAAAGATACAGCACAATAGATCAACACTTTCTGATTTCCCTTTAAAAATTTGCCCCCTCGACCTTCTTGAAAAAACCCTAGAGATCATCTCATTCTACCTCCTTATTTTACAGTGAGGAAACTGAGGCCTAGAGAGGAGAGAAATCTTTGCCTGCCAGTCTCCCCACCAGCGTCTTAATGACCACTTGCCAAGGAACCTGCTTGGGCACTGTGCAGACCTCCCGTTCCTGTGCCAACATCCCCTGCAGGCCCCTTTCCTGCAGTGTCCAGACCATGTGGAAGCTCATGCCAAAGAGTGTCATCCAGGAACGTGTCTTCTTTCTTGAAATACTCTGTGGATCAGCAGGCAGGCCCCTCAAGACCCATGCAGTTTGCTCAAAGCCCAGCACACAGTAACACAGAAACATATGTGGTGAGCAATAACAGTCATAAATTTTATGAGATTATGTGTTCCTAATGTGAGATTTCAGGCTGATCTGTTTGTTGAGTTATGCCAAGCTTCAGCATGATTCAATCAAGTTGTGCTTAATCTTCCCTTATTTACTCTGGGTGAGGGTGAGTCACGGAGTGTGTCTCTAGTCCAGTCTGCTGAACTAATTTACCCCAAGGATTTTGATGGACTGGTGATTTGTTTTCTCTGAATGTTCAGAGTTTATTTACTTAGAGCATTAGATGGGGTCTGGATTACATGCAGTGAAAGTCTGTAGCCGTGCTGGGGACCAGGACCTCTTTGGGGAGGCCACTAGGAACAGGGAGCATCTTGGAGGTTTCACAGCTTCTTTTTGGTTAAGGCCAAATCATGCAGAATGTCTTGTTACCTGACAATGAACGCATGGGATTTAACTCTGTGGCCTTGTTATCACAGAGAAAGGCATTTTGGCCAACTCCCTGCATCTCTGACCCTCGGCTGTGTGGAGCTGGAAGAAATGGGGAACGTTGCCATCACATCCAAAGATGTAAAAGCTGGGAAAACTTGCCCGAGGCTAGGAGTGGCTCTGGCAGCCAAGCATGTCCATCTCCCAGTGTCCAATTTCTCATGGCCTCTGGGAAGATGGGAACATGCTGATGGAATCTGGAGCTTTGTGTCCTCAATGCCTTGTCCCAGTGCCCCAAGGGGATGTCAAGTTCCCTTGGACCAAGAGCAATGAGGACTGTTCTGTAGTCTGGCAGTGAGGGGTTTGAGACCTCTTGGCTTCCATGAAATGGAAGAATTTGGGGGTTTTGGCCTTCCAGACTTGAGTGAGGATGAAAAGAGTTTTCCTCGATTTCTACTTCGATCATGATGACCACCATCCCAGTTTGCCTAGAACTAAGGGGGATCCCAGGATGTGGTACTCTGTGTTAAAAAATTCTGGGTAAACCAGGACCAAGTGGTCAACCTAACTTTGATGTCTCTTGACTTTGACAAGTCAAGCCCTAAGATGCAGTCAGAGTGTTGGGTGCAAATGGGAGGGTCACTCTTTTCTTCCCAAGCAGCTGCTGCGGCGCCTCAAAAATTCTCCACCCACCTCCACCATCGTAAGAGTGAAATTTCCCCTGCCTGGTTTCCCAGACAAACAATGCCCTTCTCCCTCTACTGAGGGGTGGCAGCAGGTTTTCCTGCCAGTGTTGAGGCACTAACCCTAAGAGGCAAAGAAATCCACATGGAGAGACAAATGAGCAGAAGACAGTGTGACTCTCTTGGGGAGGAAGACAGATTCTGAGGTTCAACGTCAACGTTCCTGAAACCCTGACGGTCTGAAGCAGTTTTGAACTAGTTTTAAGCTGGTACTAAGTTTTGGATTTATCTTGGGGAGAGAGATAATGGATTGTTGTATGTTTTTTCTTTATAGAGGTAAATACTCAGAACACTATGGTGAACTCTTTGATTATAAGGGTAACATTCAGACTCTATTGCACCTTGGTTAAGAGTGTGGACTCTGGAAGCAGACTCTGCCATTTAATTTTACCTTGGGTAACTAGTGTAACCTCTTTGGACCTTAGTCTCCTAATCTATAAAATGGGTACAATGATACTGTAGCTTTGAGGATTAAATTAATTAATATTCACAAAGAACTAAAATGGGGCCTGGTACAAAGTAATTAGTTGGAAAATGTTATCTATGGTAGTGGAATGAAATGGCAGAGTCAAACATGCTAAATTACTTTGTACAATAGTGTACAAAGTTGCCTTGATTGTCACTGAAATTGCATACTCATGGCACCACCACCCCACCCCACCCCCGCCAACTGTCCTCATGCTGTCTTGTTGCTGGCTCACTGCCTCCCAGGCTGTGGTCTTGCTTGGAGTCTGGACCTAAGTGGAAGCTGTAGACTTTGACAAAGTTTTATTTAAAAACCTGGGTCGGCAGAAGGTCTGTGCAGAAAAGATGGCTGGCCACTGGCTGCCAGACATGATAAGTCCAGGATTTCAGTGGCAGAAGTCCTTCACCCAGGGACCCTCCTGGCAGGTCTTATGCCTACCGTGTTGCAAGGCAGACTCCCGGAACCACGACTTCAACCATTCCTCTTACTCAGAGGCCAGATGCTGACAACCTTCTCTAGGTTCCAGCAGGAGGAAGCCCCTGCTTTCCCCATCGCCTAGTCAATACAACAAGCATCTGAGATACACAATTTCTTTGGATGCTTCTCAGGGCACTATGTTGAATTCCAGCTCCTGTATTATTTTGGATACTCCATAGCATTAATTTTACTTAAACATTTTCCCAAATGAGTCTTGAGCAAATAAATTTAATGGTGGATGTTTTTGAAAGCTTACCTTTGCCTTGAATTTTATAATCCTTGTCTTTATTAATATGCCAAAATTTTCTTAAAAAGAATTAAATAGAGTCTCTAATTGAGTTCTTAGTGCCATAATGGCAGAAACTCAACTTTCCCATCATGCATTTGACACTGCTTCAAATTTATGCTTGGTAAATGTGTTTTTAATATACAGTGTTTCACTGAAGCTGAAAAGCAGTTGTGCAGATCCTGGATGGTACAAAAAAATTCAGTGGTGTCAGAGGAGATTTTTGTTGCACCATTCACTCACAAGACGAAAATATCTGCTGTCAAGGAAGAGAAAATGCCCTAGAATTATTTCTTAGAATCATCTGTTTCATCCCATCATGTTTTCCATGCATATTTGCAACGTTGTAATATCCGTGGCCCTTCAAGTTATTTTATTCTTGATTGTTTTTGCAAATGGCCTACTAATACTGTTTATAATCCTTCTCTAGTGGTGTCATTTGTTGGAAAAAAATCCCCAATATGTTTACATATAGAACTATTTGCTTTGGGGGAGTCCACAAATCCAATAACAATTATCTGTTTTATATTCATCAGGATTGTGTCTCAAACACAATAGCAAGGTTGTAGCCAAAATAATGAGTAATATTTAGCTCTTCTTACCTTATTCAGACTGATTTCATTCATTGCATCTGCTGCAGTTGTAATTATTTAATGTTGTACTTTATTTCCTAAATAGGTGTAATATTATTTAGTGTCAACATTTATATTATGCAGAAACGTTCTGCCATAATATTATCAAATTTTGCTTTGGCTTCTGCCAAATGGATAAAATTTCCATTATCATGTGCACGCTCATAAAGTTTTTTGGATGCTTCTCTGAACACTAGATCTTGGTTGCCAAAAGTTAAACCATGTATAATCTGCACTGAACTAACAGCACAACAATTTTTGTTCTCATTTTTTGTAATTTACTAGCAACATTGAGAGTTTTTAAAACATCAAATGTCAGCTTTTCAATACTATATTAGTCAGACTAGGTCAGGGAATGCTTCAGTAACAAGCAATGCTAAGACCTCAGTGACCTGACACACCCAGGTTGACTTCACATTCATGCAACACGTGCTGCAGGTCTGGGCACCTTCAAGCAGGGTCTGGCTCCATGATGTAGGCAGACGGAGATACCAGCATCCTGCAGCTTCACTGTCTGGAACACATAGCTTCCTCAGTTCATGTGGCAGGTGAGAATGGTAGAGGAGCTTATGCCAACACAGAAATGCTTCAGCTCAGGAATGACAGGGTCACTGCTGTTCACCACTCACTGGCTGAAGTAATCATGTGCCCTCTCCTGATGGCAAGGGAAGTGAGCAGAAATGTGTCATCTTCGCACTTGCCCAAAGGAGGAGAGAACCAAGTATAAGCTAGCACCAGACTTCTTGGTCACAATAACTTGATTTTGTTGATGTGCTCTTCATTTTCTTCAAGTTTACAAGGAATGTGTGATAAGTGCTGCTAGTCTTCACACTCATTTCTCATTTCTATTCTTCTTACCCTCAAAAAATTGGCAATATAGAAAAAATACAGACTTCTTTGAGGAAGAATACAGTAAACATGATTTTTTTTTCACTTTGGAAGAATTCATGTGTAATAAAGTTGCAAAAACTTCCTATTTCTAATGTCTTTTGGAAAGTTACAACTTCTTATTTGAGGTTTAAAAAAATTCAACAAGTATCCTCAAATGTAATGTTCAAATTCCATGGTCTTTCTGGCTCCAACTGCATCCACTCTGTAAGACCTCTAATCCTTCAATTTTGTCCTAGATATTTCTAGACATCCCTGAGATAGATTTAAGAATACTTCTCCAGGCCATGCTATAGACGCCTGTTTATCCCAGTCTTTTCCTGCTCTGGATACTCCTGCTACCTGTGAGGACTAAGATGGCAGCAATGTTGCCAAAGACACAACCTCAGACTGCTACCCACCCTCACCCCCACCCCTCCTGTCTCCATCTGTTGGCTGAGTGGTACCACTAAAACCTTGTACTCCAAGAAGTAGTAGAAAAATATCTCTTTTAGTGCTCAGCCTCTGCAGTGGTCAGCTAGTGCTATATAAACAATGACCCCAAAGACCAGTAGTTTAAAACAATAAGCATTTATTTTGCTTATGATTCTGTAGGTTGACAACATAGGCTGGAAGTAGATGGGCTTCCTCTTGTGTCTGTAGTCAACTGTGAGTCAACTTTGCTGACCTCGACTGGGTTCTTTCACATGCCTGTGCTCTCAGTTGGGGTAACAGGGCTCTGGTCCACATGATCTCTGCTCATTCACCAGGCTAGCTCAGGCTTATTTCCATGAATGAGACAGAAGTCCCGAGACAAAGAGTGAAGTGTGTGAGGCCTCTTGAGGCTTGGGCTCAGAACCTGCAGACATCTCTTATACTAGATTCTATTGGCCAAAGAAGTGTACAGGATCAGCCCCAAATTAAGGAGATGGGGAAGAGACTCCACCCCCGCTCCCGATGGGCAGAGACACAAAATCACGTGGTGAAAAGTGTGGACACAAGGAGGAGTAAGGATATCTATAACCTTCTATAGCCTTTCCTTGAATAAAGGTGGAAGAAGTCCATGGGGATTGGGCTAGAGGATATTGGAATGACAGGCCTGGGCTCACTAAGAATCATCCCTGCCCCTAGTACTGGTCTGTAGAACTTGACCATGTTCAGACATGCCGGTACCCTGGAAGTGAGCATAGCCCAAGTGCAAGCTGAGCCCAAGGAATGTGAAGGGTCTGGATGTAGCTGCTAAAGTTCATCAGGGGAATAGGAAGAAGGGGCCCTTCAAAAAGCCTCCCAAGTGCTTTCTCCTTTCTCATCTCCTGCCTGTTAATGTCGCTTCCTAGGACTACCAGAGGCAAGTAAGTCACTCTTGGGTGGACTCCCTCAAAGGCAGAAGGCTACAATCTTTGTCTCCTACGTGTCACTAAGCGAGGGAGGAAAGGAAGAAGCAGGGTTGAACTAGGTGTTGGGCCCATCCTGGCCTTTCTGTGCTCATGGCTCAATCTGTCCCTCCTTCTGAACTGAAAAGGGGACCCAAGATGTAGATGAATAACAGGAAAGGGTCACAATAATCATTTTTCATATATGTCAGCTGAGGCAGTTTCTGTGTCTCACCTTAGTGCCAACCCAGGAGTAGGTACTTGGCTTCATGGATAGAAGTAGGAGTGGAGAACCCACACAGTGAACAAGTTGACCCTGCTCAGGAGATAAGTCCCAATTCCAAGTCAAATCAGAAGGGGTAGAAACCATCATAATACTCCCTCAAATGAGCATCTCTAGAGGTCCCTGGATCTGAAGGGGATGCATAAGCCAAGTATGGGGTGTCTAAGAGGAAAGGGTTTGATGTGCTAGTTCTAGGCTTAGAATTCCCAGGGTGTAGAGTCCCAGAAGACACCTGACACTCTCTAGTGCAATTTCCAAACTGCTTTTGGTCTTGGTCCTGGTATAACATTCAACAGAAGACAAAAATATAGAACTGTTCATCTCTGGTCAAGCAGGAAGGGTACCCAGAGGCTACTCAAGTCAGACTCATGCTACCTTCTTCCTCAATCACATGGACTATTGCTTAGGGATTAAAATATGGAAACAGGTGTAGAAGCAGCTTTAGAAATACAAAGCATTTCGTAAACACATTTTTTTCATTTATTTGTTCATTTATGCCATAACTACTTCCAAACAGAATTTGAGGCAGCTTTAAAGATTAACATGATGAAAATAAATCCCCAGACAACTCTTACAGAATTGGAAGAAAAAAAATCAAGTAACAAAAGGCATGAGAAAGAGTAAAACTATATCTGAAAACCAGACTGAGAAAGGTTTATTCTACTAAACATCACATTTAGCACTTGGGGAATAAGAGGATAGATGGCTAGGTGTAGTGATGACTAATGTTTACTAAACCAGACACTGCAATTGTATTATGTGAGCCAAATCATTTTTTTCCCTGAGATTTTTTTGTAACCAGGGTAAAGATGGGGAATTAACAATCTAATAAAAGAAGTCTGCATAAATTCATTAGGAAACCACCTTTGCCTGACTTTGAGTTCTAAGGTGAGTCTTTATATAGGGCACCTCAAGGAACATTTTGAAGAACGTTCTCTAAGGTGGTTTATTGTGTTAAGGTTCCAGGTAAGATGGAGTAATACACTCCACCCAGTCTCTCTCTGTGAAATGCAGCTGGAGAGACTGCGCAAGACACTATGTGGGGACTCTGAAAAAAAATAGTACTAGGCAGATAGGGAGGGTGAGGGGAGATGAGAATTTGATGTACCATCAAACTGGTGGTGAGTTTACCACTTTTCCCCTCTTACAGTTTGACCTTAAAGGTGAGTACAGTTGTGGCAGGAGCACAGCAGAGTGGGGCAACCAAAGCCCAACTTTCTGATCAGGGAAACTGGAAGGGGAACCTCAGAGATTTGGAAAGTAACAGAAAAATAGTACAGAAGGAGATTCATGGGGAAGTAATCACATAAAGGTGTTTATGAACTGCAGGGCTCGCCCCTGAGCTGGACGTTTGTGGATCTCATTCTAAACACAGACCAAACACTAACAGACAGTCCACAGACCAGGTGCAAGACTAGCCACTGGAGGAAGGGGGTTGGGGGAGCCATATATGGGATAGACTTGAATAGCACCACAAGGATTTTGAAAACATAACTGACACTGGAACCACAGCCCACAGAAGGAAGGCTGGAAATTGAGGTCTGAACTTAACTGGGTTCATTGCCTGCTAAAACAAAAATAACAACATTCTTCATAGGATTTAAGCAAGACTCAAAGTTTCACAATGTAATGATCAAAATGTCCATGATAAAATTCAAAATTACTTGGCACATAAAAAACCAGACAAACCTCAACTTGCATGGGAAAAGACAGTCAACAGATGCCAATGCTTAGATGACACAGATGTTGGAATTATCTGACAGACTTCAGAGTTTATATTATTTTTTAAAAATCCAAAAGTAAGGATAAATTCACTTGACATAACTAGAAAGAGAGAAGGCCCCAGCAAAGAAATAGAAGCTATAAAGAGAAGAGAACCAAATGGAAATTTTGGAATATAGAAATATAATAATTGAAATAAAAACACACTGAATGAACTCAATAGTAGAATTGAAGTGACAGCAGAAAGAGTCTGAACTTAAAGATAGAAAAATAATAATGATCTCATATTTTAAAAAATAGAGAAAAAATGTTGCAAAAGTGAATAGAAAACTAGAGAACTATCACACAACACCTAAAAGTCTAATATTCAAGTCATCGGAGTCCCAGAAGAGTCCTGTTCTGAAAAAAATACTTGGAGAAATAATGCCTTAAAAATTCTCAAATTTGGTGAAAGACATAAGCCTACAGATTCAAGAAGCTGAACGAATCCCAAACAGGATAAAACCCAAAGAAATTCATGCTCAGTCTCATAATCAAACTACTAAAAACTAAAGACAAAGAGAAAATATTGAAAACATCCAGAGAAAAAGAGCATATTCCTTATAGTGGAACAATGCAAATGCTCGAGGATTTCTCTTTAGAAACCTTGGATGGGAAAAGGAAGTAGCATAGCATTTTTAAAGTGCTGGGGAAAAAAAAAAGGAACTGTCATCCTAGAATTATATATCCAATGAAAATATACTTCAGTACTGAAGGCAAAATAAAGACAATCTATGAACCAGAATAAAGAAAACTAAGATAATTGGTTGCTAGTAGACTCGCTCAAAAGGAATTGCTAAGGAAGTTCTCCAGACAGATGAAAAATAATACCAGATGGAAACCTGGAATGCCAAGAATGAAGGAAGAGCAACAGAAATGGTAAATGACCAGAAACAGTTTTATTGAAAATGCAAAAGTGTTCCAATTTTGGCTAATCTTACATCAGCACTGAGGATACTCTAAGGGCATGTGTTAAGCTGCAGTTCCAGAATTTGATGCTGTGGGGGAAGCAGGGATCACGCAGAATGTAAGATAATGTAAGACCACGCCCCTCCTCTGCTCGATGGTGTCCCATCTCATAGACATTTACTTCATGGTTTAGCTGTCCAGCTCCTCTCCCTTCTTCTGGTGGCAGCTGACCCATTTTGTGTGACAGCCGTTCCTCTCCCTATCTCTAACATATGACCCGAATAGGAGCTCCATCTCACTTCCTAGCTTTGGTGGTTGGTCTGGGTTGGGCGCAAAATCAAGCCAAACCAATCAGAGTCCTTTCCCAGCATTATGAATTGGAACTAATCTGGAAGATATGGGGCAGAAAGCAGTCCACAGGTGTGCTCACGGCCACATGGAAAGGGTTGTCTGCCATCATAGAGAGAGAGAAGACAGTCAGCAAGTTCTGCACATCAGTCTCTGGTAGCAGTTGTCCTTCAGGGCCAGCACCACCTACGTCCTTCTTGATTCATTTGATTGTGTGAGCCAGTTAATACAACTTTACTTAAACTATATAGAGTTGTGTTACTGTCATTGCAAAAAATGTTCTGAATAATATGGTTTATTTGAAGCTTTAGCTATCAACACACACGTTGTTGTAATTAAACATTGTGCTAGACTCTGTGGTGGAGGGAAGAATAGATAAATGACACAGAGTTCCTGGCGTCAAGGGTCCTTCAGTTTAATTGGGAAGACAAATATGCCCAGAAATATCATTTCAGAGTGCCAAGTGAGCATTACAGAAGATATGCGCTATGAAAAGAAAAAAAATTGCCATGGACTGAAATGGTTAGAAAATGTTTCATGGAGAAAGTGAAACCTGAGCTGGAGATAGAAGGAAGCATGAGACAGAAGGAAGCATAAGTAGCAGATCTAAAACTTAAACCAAATCTTTTTGTTCAAGTGGAAGGCACTGAATGCCAAGTCAGAGAAAGAATTTTTATCATAATGGTAAATGACTTCAGCTAATATGCAACAACAATTTCTTAATAAGAAGACAAAGGAGAGGAGAATATTCTTGGTAGGGGAAATTACTTGAACAAAGACAAAGAATCAGTCATGCTTGAAAGAATCGTATAGGTCAGTCATGAGAGATGACTTCTATGGTTTATAAAGTGCTCTCATATTCATCATTGTATATTTTCACAATGTCCCAATAAGGTGGCATATTATGATGTGCCCACTTTACAGATGGTTCTGAGTCATTCCATGACTTTCTTAAGAATACACAGCCTAGTAAGTTGCAGATTTAAAACTTAAACCAAATCTTTTTGTTCAAGTGGAGGGCACTAAACGCCAAGTCAGAGAGAGAATTTTTATCACAATGGCAAATGACTTCAGCTAATATGCAACAACAATTTCTTGATATCATCAACTAGTCAATCAGCAAATTTTCTTTATTAAAAACTAACACATTTGAACAAAGAGCCAAACAAAGTTCACAAAATGAATTCAGCTGGTAGGTCCTATAAGCAAGTGTTTTAAAAAATCTGTAGGTTCCCTTCACCCTTTTATTCCTTGCAATTTATCTATGGCTTTTACATTTTACAGACTTCATCCAGTGGTGTCACTTGGCATGTTATTTTGTCCTCTGTTTCCTGAAAGCCATGGTTCGATCTTGGGGCTTCATTAAGTTCGTTTTTGGAAGGATGCTTCATAAATGGTGGTGGGTACTGCTAAATGCATCATATTTTAAGACATATTTGGTCACCTCTCTTTTTGTCATCTTAACACTGATCATCAGGATCAGATATCGTCAGCTTGATCCATTCATTATGAAGTTTTACATCAGTTCATCTAATGGCTTTAGCAGCCATTGATGTCATTGCCTACTTTCATTATAATGGTGCAGGCTACAACATGGTGACATTCTGATCCTATCATTCCCTCTTCATTTATGGGCTAGAATTCTAGGGGTGCTCATGATTGTTGGGTAAGTCATTTTCTTTGGGTCTTTTCAGCAGAGAAGGGAAATAAATGCGTTCTCTTCTAAGGAGAAAATACATCTCATGATGAAGTTTCCAATCAACTTTACTTATTTATTTACTTTTTGAATAGATATTTTATAACTTTTATTTTTGATTTTTGTTACTTGTTTATTTTAATTCTAGAATCATGGGGTGCATGTGAATATTTGTTACATAAGTATATTGCATGAAGGCAAGGTATGAGCTTCTGATGGGCCCTCCCCCTCCCTAGTAGTGGGCATAGCACCCAGAGGGTAGTTTTGTAGCCCTTATTGCCCTCCCTCTTTTAGAAGTGCCCAGTGTTTATTGTTTTCATTCTTATGCCCTTGGGCCCAATGTTTAGTGCCTACTTATGAGTGAGAACATGTGTCATTAAATTTTTTGTTTCTGTGAAAATTCACTTAGAACTATGGTCTCCAGCTACATCCATGTTGCTTCAAAGGATGTGATTTTGTTCTTCTTTATGGTTGCATAGTATTCCATTGTGTATATGTACCACATTTTCTTTATCCAGTCCACCTTCAATGGGCATCTAAGTTGGTTCCATGTTTTTGCCATTGAATAGTGCTGCAACAAACACATGCATGCAGTGTCTTTTTCGTGGAATGATTTGTGTTCCTTTGGGTAGATTCCCAGAAGTAGGATTGCTGGGTCAAATGATAGCTCTATTTTTAGTTCTTTGATAAATATCCAAACTGCTTTTTCACAAAGGTTGAACTATCTTACACTCCCACCAACAGTGTACAAGTGTTCCCTTTTCTCTGCAGCCTCTCCAACACCTGTTTTTTGGTGTTTTTTGCTTGTTTGTTTTACTTTTTAATAACAGCCATCCTGGCTGGTGAGAGGTGGGATCTCCTGTAGTTTTGATTTGTATTTCTCTGATAAAGTTGCATGTTTTTTCGTATGTTATTTGCTTGCATGTCTTCCTTTGAGAAGTGTCTGTTCATGTTTTTTGCCCACTTTTTAATGGGGTTACTTATTTTTTTCCTGTCAATTCATTTGAGTTTCTTATAGAGTCTGGATGTTAGGCCTTTGTCAGAGGTATAGCTTGCAACTATTTTTTCCCATTCTTTGGGTTGTCTCTTTACTCTCTTGATGGTTTCTTTTGCTGTGCTAAAGCTATTTCACTTGTTAAGGTCCCACCAGTCAACTTTAGTTTTTGCTGCATTTGCTTTCAAGGAATTGGCCACGTGAATTTATTGCTTAGGCCAATGTCCAGGAAGATATTCCTTAAGCTTTCTTCTATGAGTCTTATAGTTTGCAGTTTCACACTTAAGTCCTTGATGGTTTTGAGCTAATTTTTGTATATGGTGATAAATAGGAGTCCAGTTTTATTTCTCCGCATGTGGTTAGTCAGTTTTCCCAGCACCATTTGCTAAATATGGTTTGCTTTCCCTAATGTTTGTTTTTGTTGGCTTTGTCAAAGATGAGCTGGTTAAAGGTCTGTGATTTTATTTCTTTCTGGGTTCTCTGTTCTGTCCCACTGGTTTATGTGCCTGTTTTTGTACCAGTATCATGCTGTTTGATAAGTTAAGCTTAATGGTTTTATTTACTTTCCATTATTAAGATCTGCATTTTCCAACTGGTTAATTTTTGTTTTATAGCCTTGTAGTAAAGTTTGAAGTCTAGGATTGTGATGCTACCCGGTTTGTTCTTTTTGCTGGGATTTCTTTAGCTATTCAGGCTCTTTTTTGTTTCCATATGAATTTAAGTATTATATTTCTAGGTCTGTGAAAAATGTTGCTGGTAGTTTTATAGGGGTTGCATTGAGTCTGTAGATTGCTATGGGTAGAAAGAACATCTTGATGACATTGATTCTTCCCATTCATGGGCATGGAATGGTCTTCCATTTGTTTATGTCATCTTCAGTTTCTTTGAGCGGTGTTTTGTGGTTCTCACTGTAAAGATCTTTCACCTCTTTGGTTAGATGAAAACTGACCTTTTTTTTTGCAGCTATTGTATTTTTGACTTGGTTCTCAGTCTACTTGGTGTATAGAAATGCAATGATTTTTACACATTAATTTTTTTTATCTTGAGACTTTACCAAGTTGTTTATCAGTGCTAGGAAGTTTTTGGCAGACTCTCTGGGGTTTTCTAGGTATAGAATCATATCATCTGTGAAGAGGAATAATTAAACTTCCTCTTTTCCTGTTTGGATACCTCTGATTTCTTTCTCCTGCCTGATTGCTCTGACTATGCTTGGTTCTCCTTCCTTTTATAACCTCAATTCAAGTTTAAAACCACATGAATGTAACTTAATTTCTGTGACATTATATTTATACTTTTTTTCTCTTACTCTGAAAATCTTGGATTCCCAAGTGACTTACTTATTTTTCTTATCCTATGTATATGTTTTAGAAAACAACAGAAACACTATTATTAACAATAAAATAACTGAAAAATAGTTTTCTGTTTCTTTGCAGAGTTTTTTTAAATTCTCATGCTATTTCACTAGGGTCATATAATCAAATTACTGTGTTTAAAAGTCATTTGAAAAAATACTTCCTATGTAAGTAAGCCACGAAACTGACGAGCTCAATTTCTCTCTATTGAAGTGAAAGCAAACTTAGAAACAAACTTAGATTTGTTAATATCTAACCACAGCTGTACCTTGGCTTAATGGTTTTATTTACTTTCCATTAGTAAGCATTACATTTTCCTAATTGATTAATTTTTGCTTCATAGTTATAGAAAGCCCTTACATAGTTTTAAGGTTAAAAAAAAAAATCTATAAAACAAGGCACATTCAGAAAAGTCTTGCTTGCATCCCTGTCTTATTTTATTTCCTCCTTCCTCTATAAGTAACCATTATTAGTTTTTGTTATCTTGCATTTAAAAAATATGTAACCAGCCGGGCTCGGTGGCTCAGCCTGTAATCCCGTGCCTTTGGGAGGCTGAGGTGAGTGGATTACCTGAGCCCCGCGGGTTCGATACCCACCTGGGCAGCGAGACTTCATCTCTACAATAAATCAAAAAATCAGCCGGGTGTGGTAGCGCATGCCTGTAATTCCAGTCAGTTGGAAGGCTGAGGCAGAAGGATCGCCGGAGCCCAGCAGGTCGAGGCTGCGGTGGCCAGAAGCGGCCACTGCACTCCAGTCTGGGTGACAGAGTGAGACTCCAACTCAAAAATAAAATAAAATAAAAAAATATATGTAACCAATATTTGTGTATAACCTAATAATCTCTTCCTTCTCAGATAAAATATTTTACTATACACAATAGTCTGTACCATGTCCCCCATTTGACAATATGTTCTTGAGATCACTCCATAGTAATATGCAGAAATATTTCTCATTCCTTTTTATAGTGACATGGTAATCTAGTATTTTAGTAATAATAGGCTCCATAATTAACTCAACTTGTTCCCTATTGATAGGCATTTGGATTGCTTTCAATTCTTTGCTATTATAAGTAATGCTGCAATTAACAGCCTTGTGCACATATTCCTGCATACTTTGGTCAATATTTTTTTGTTATAGATTCTTACCAGTGAGATAGCTAGTTCAAGGAGCAAATGCATATGTAATTTTACTAGACATTTCTGAATTCCCTCCTTTAGGGTTATACCATTGTTACAGCCTGACCAGGTTCTTATGCCTGCTGGCCAGAAAAACAGACTGGCCCACCTGTTATAGTAAAGAAAGAGATTACTATGGCAAAGCAGCTGAGTAAGGAGAATGGGAGACATTTCTCAAATTCACCTCTCTGAAAGTCTTAGGCTAGGATTTTTGTTGTTGTTGTTTGAGTTGGAGTCTAACTCTGTCATCCAGGTTGGAGTGCAGTGACATCTTCATGGCTTCTGCAGCCTCAACCTGCTGGGCTCAGGCAGTCCTTCTACCTCAGCCTTCCAAGTAGCTGGGACTACAGGCATTCGCCCCCACACCCAGCTAATGTTTTTATTTATTGTAAAGATGAAGTCTTGCCATGCTGCCAGGCTGGTCTTGAACCCCTGGGCTCAGGAAATCCTCTTGTCTCGGTCACTCAAAGTGCTGAGATTACAGGCATGAGTCACCGCCCCAGCCTTTTTTAAAGGAATAAACTTGGTGGGCAAGGGGTAAGGGAATATACGCTGCTGACTGGTTAGAGATGATGTCATCGGGGAAGTGGGAACTGTCTTCATGCTGCAGAGCCAGTTTCTGGGAGGGGGATCACAAGACCAATGGAGTCAATTCCTTGGTATGTGTCCCGGGTCCTGGTGGGACCTTAAATCCATCAGAATGCCAAGTCTGAAAAACATCTTAAACACCATTCCTAGGTTTTTATAATAGAGGCGCTATCTATAAAGCCAGTCCCATGATCTTTGGATACTGAACCGTAGGCAGTAAGCCATTATAGAGGTATCCAGGAGGTGGAGTCCCTGGAGATTATAGCTGCTCACCCATTTCAGCTGATCAAACTTTAGAATACCATCAAGGAGATCTGTGTAACCTTACACCCATTGTTTAAGGAAAAATATGTTCATCGGTCTCCTGGGCAGCTTCCCCACTCCATGTCCTGAACAACAACCAGTGAGATAGCTAGTTCAAGGAGCAAATGCATATGTAATTTTACTAGATATTTCTGAATTCCCTCCTGTAGGGTTATACCATTGTTACAGCCTGACCAGCTCAATTTCTCTCTATTGAAGTGAAAGCAAACTTAGAAACAAACTTAGATTTGTTAATATCTAACCACAGCTGTACCTTGGCAGGGCTCAGGTGTCTTCTAACGTTTTTATCCCATGGTCCTATATTAATTTTATGCAGGTAGTTTCACCATTTTGCATTTCCAGTTGCAGCATATTGAGTGCCTGCTTCCTCCCTGCCTACCTCAGAGTATGTTGTCAAACTTCAGAATTTTTGCTTGAAAAATGGCATCTCAATGTAATGCTATTTTACTTCTTTCTTATTACACTTGATTTAAAGTTTTAATCCCCGTAACATAGCTCCTGGCTCATTGCAGCCATTCAATAATTATTATTTGAATCCATAAAAGCATGAAGTGGCATTTGAAGAAAATTAATCGAGCTGCAGAATACAGAATAGTTTGGGATATGGAAAGAGCAGAGGCAAGGAGCACTGTTGAATTTCAGGACATAAACTCAGGTCATAAGAAAAGCAATATTATTTTTCTACCATAATTGTATATTTTCTCTTCTCTGGGGGAGGAGAGCCCACAAATTTAATCTCTGCCTGTGTCTGAATTCCAGCCTCTTGGGGAAGGGCTACAATGGTGGACAGAGACACTGGGAAGTGAAGTCCGGTTCTTGGTCTTCATTTGCTCACCCAGACACCAGCTGAGATGCCTCTCCTTCCTTTAGTCACTGAGGCAAGGAGGTGCAGCTGTTTATGACCTTGTTTGCTTCTTTGGTTGACCCTTAGCTCTTGCAAGCCCCTCTTGGGAACCTAAGGACATTTGGCTGTTTTCTCACACAACCTAGGGACCACAAAAGCCCCTGAGAGGACATTTAAAATCTCATTTTCTGGATACCCCATGTGGCCATTTCTACTTCTCAGTTCCTGGGCTGTGCTGGGCTCCTTCCTAGAAAGTGAGACACATGTCTATTCTGAAATACCCCCAAGATCTATCTAGAGCTTAGCCCAGGTTTGGGAGGAAGCCACAGGGATCCAGCAAATTTTCCACACCTTTCCCAATGCTCAGCTTAGGAAACATTTCTCTCCTGGGGAACAGGAATGTGAGAGGAAACTGATCACTGGCTCCTGAAATTCAAAAACTAAGAACTTGACTATTTTTAGCAACTCTCCCTTGAAGCAATGGATGGATGCCTTTCATGGGAGAGGGTCAAAGGGGAAAAAAAGGAATGTGGATCTCAGTTAAAATTTCCAAATACTGCCCTAGTTGCATCAGTTAAGAGCAATAGCCCAGGTATAATGTGATGAGAGACAGAATGAGATATTGGCTGAGGTCTTGGGACTGATTGATGAAGGAAAGAGAGAGAAAGACTTCAAGAATGAAGCTGAATTTGGAACTGCCTATGCAGAAGAATGCTAGTGCAAGGGACAGAAATGGGGCCAGCTGGAGGGTGGGCATACTGATTCTGGGAGGAAGATTGTGAACTTGGCTTTAGGCTTGGGTGAAGTGTAGATGTAATAGTCAAATCCAAGGAAGCAGCTGAGATCCCGTCTTCCTGGAAGACAAGACAGAGAGAGAGAGAGAGAGAGAGTCACAGAGGTTCTAGGACTGAGTCTTGGAATACCTCCACCATGTAAGAGGTAGGGAGATAAAGGGGACAGTTCACAGAGGCCAAGTCTGTGCAGGGCCAAGCAATGTGTGAATGTGTCCTTCTTCCCAGAATGTGGTCTCACCTGGACACTTGGAAGAAGTCATTTAAGAGCTTCTCGTAAATACACTCACCTGGTCTATATGTGCTTTGGGTCCCTCTGCTGCCCCAGCAGGCAGCACCTGTCCTGAGTCAATAGAAATTGTGCGTCCTTGGGAATATCTGAGATTCTACCTTTGCCCGCCCCCCTCCGTAGATATAGCTGCTCCTAAAAGTAGGGCTGGTTTGCTTTCCATTTAACATAACACACATGCACTACACAGCTAATATACAGAACACAACATGGTGCAATTACAAGGTACAGAATTTGCAAGCTGCTAGCCTATGGGCTGTATCTGACCCAGTGACTTCTATTGCTTAGCTTGCATAGTGATTGTTTTGCTTTGATTTTATTTTTAACTAGGTACCAAAAATATAAAATCAAGACATTTTACCTAAAAAGCTCAATTTCAAACTTTTCTTGAAATATCTATTTGTCCACAGTGGGCCTGCACTCCCAAGTGGCAAAATCTGCAGGATGGTTGGAGTGCCTCCTCCCTCAGGCAGACATGCGACTGCTATTTTATAATAGATCCAGTCTGCTCCACGTCTCTCATTGTCCTTCTGGCTGGCACCTGTGGGCCTTGATGTCTAAAACCCCTGACTTGGGGATTCAATACGTGGGCTTTGGTAAGACACAGGAGGCAATTCTTGACTCGGCCACCTACTGGTGACCTTGGGCAGGTTTTTTGTTTGTTTGTTTTGTTTTTTATTATCTTTTTTTTAACTTTTAAATTTTTTATTTTAAAATTGTGGGGTACAATTCAGGGTTAGGTATACAAATATTCATTGTGTAGGCACCCTTGTTGATGTGAGGTGTGCCCCTCCTTCCCCAGGTTAGAGTTAGGGTTGTTTTGAAGCCTCAGTCTCTCCTTTATAGAATGGTATTGACAATAGTTGCCTACCTCGCAGGACAAGGAGCAAATAAGATAGGTAGAAATTGCTTAGCAAGTGGCAGCTGTTACTGTCAAGGATGGGTGAGACAAGTTCCCTGCTGACCAGATTCTCACCCTCTGAAGCACAAGCAATTGTGACCCGAGGCAGAATGAGCCCTGAGAGGGTGAGGCTAGGAGCAGGCACAGCCCTCAGGCTGTGGCGCAACGAAGGCTCTCAGAGTGAGGAGGGGATCCTGGGGCCTGGATCTCTTTCGTCTTCTGCGGGAGGAAAGCAGCCTGCCTGAACTTTGAAACCCTGCCATGCAGGACAGAGCCCAAGCCCTGGGAAGGCTGGTCCCCACCCCTGCCGGCGGCCTCTCTGCTGTGATTCCAGGAACCGGGCCCTATCAGTTGGGCCCAGTTTCAGGAATCGGGTTTCTTGCTGTTTCCTCTCAGTCATGTGGCTGCTGGGGTGGACAACGCAGGCAGGAATGTGATTAGCTGTCAGGCCATTTTCCAGACAGGGGGAGTGGGACTGTGGATGGGGAGATTGGTTCGAATGTGAATGGGAAAGTGGGAGGCCAGGACTGAACTGAGCAGACCTCTCAGGGAGCAGCCTGCAGGTCTCTCCGGTCAGAGAGCTCAAACACAGTTTCCTTTTAGGCTCTCACACCTCCGTTCCTAGAATGCAGACCACTCCCAGGAACACTCGTTTTGGGGCTGGAGGAGTCAGCCTGGGAGAAAAAGGAGGCCTTTATCTCTCACCAACCTGGAGCTGGAAATGTCCCCCTCTGACCTCCTTTGCCTTCTGGGAGCCTGGGCTGGGAAGGAAGTGTGCCTTTTAAGCAAAATGCTATGTACCCTGGGAGAATGTAGGACACTGCTCATCAGCAAACGTCAAAATTGTGTGCATTTGTGTGGAAGACCTTTCTTCTAAAGAACTCCAAAAATGGGCAAATGGAGCACCATGTTCATTCTTCAGCCCTGCTTTTGAGACTGAGAGAAGCATATTTGCCATTGATAGACCAAGAGGCATGAGGGCCAAACCTGCTGCAGAGCCACACAGAGTTACGGTGGCAGCTGCCCCAATGCAGGGCTCCTACCCCAGTGTGCACTCAGCTCACCAATCTTACCACTTCCTAGGTCCTTGTCTATTTTTCTTTGAAAAGATTGGAGGTCATTTCCCTTTAGGGTGAGGTAAGTGAAGCACTGACTTGGACACAAAATTTAAGAAAGATTGAGGACAAAACACTCAACACTCAAGACAAATAATATTTTAATGTAGTATACGCGCGCGCGCGCGCACACGCACACACACACACACACACACACACACACACACACACACACACACATATTGAGTTGGAGTCTCACTCTGTCACCCAGACTGGAGTGCAGTGGCACGCTCACAGTCACTGCAGAGACGATCTGCTGGGCTCAGCAATCCTTCCACCTCAGCCTTCCAAGTAGCTGAAACTACAGGCTTGCGCCACAACACCCGGCTAATTTTTTGATTTATTGTGGAGATGAGGTCTTACCAAGTTGTCTAGGCTGGTCTTGAACCTGCGGGCTCAGGCAATTTTCTCACCTTGGCCTCCGAAAGTGCTGGGATTATAGACATAAGCCACCGTGCCCGGCCCAGTATATTTTTTAAAATAAAAATTGACCAGTTTTGGCGGCTCAGCCTGTAATCCCGGCCCTTTGGGAGGCTGAGCTAAGTCTGAGTCCGAGGGTTTGAGACCAGCCCAGGCAACTTGGCAAGATCTTGTTTCTATAATAAATCAAAAATTAACCAGGCTTGGTAGTGTGCCCAAGCACTTGGTAGTAGTTCCAGCAACTTAGAAGGCTGAAGTGGAAGGATCGCCAGAGCCCAGCAGGTTGATGTTGAGATGGCTGTGAGTGTGCCACTGCGCTCCAGCCTGGGTGACAGAGTGAGACTCCAACTCAAAAACAGAAAAAGGAAAATTAAGGCAAAAATCCATGATGTACAAAACATTAAGTTTTTAAATAAAGGAAGGACCCAGTCTTTCATGTACATGTCTCACCTCATTCACTGCCCCTGGCCCTGGCCCTGCTGTCCCCAGCAGGGGGACTGTCCCCAGATATGAACTGTCCCCAGAGCCTGTGCAGAGTGCAGCACTGAATCTTATTCTGCCGCTTGCCAGCTGTTTAACTTTAAGTTAAGTGACTGAAACAATTTGAGCCTCCACATTCTCATCTGTAAATTGGGGACAATAATCCCTATCTCAAAAGTTGTTTTGAGGGTTAAATGGGAGACAGCAGACAAAATGCCCAGCACACAACAGCAGTCATCTGCTGAATACTGCCTCTCATCCATGTGCTTTCCCACCAGACTTTATCTTCTGAACCTCACAGGAGGCATTGTGAGCCAGAAAGAATCAACGTTAGCACCTAGCCCAAGTGCCTGCACTTTTCAGATAAGCCATGAATGTTTGTCAGGCACCCAGATTGAATATGGAAAAGAAACTTGAGCCAGAGATGTCAATTAAGTGATCAGTGAAGCAGATTTACAGATAGGATTGGAAGAAGTGGTAGAAGCCCTGTTGGAGGCCAGAAATGCAGCTCTCAGGAACTCTGGAGTAGAAATGTGGGTCAACAAAGATGGTATAATTAAAATATAACAATTCGAGAGAAATGTTTGCAACTTATATGATAAAAGATTGATTTCCTTGTTATATGTTATACTTTTATAATCTACAAGAAAAAGATGAAGAACACCCGATGAGAAAGTGAACAACAGACATAGGTAACTCACAAATGAAGAAATGTAAAGCACCAAAATTCCCATGAAAACATGCCTGACTTTGCCAATAACCAAAGAAATGCTAAATTTTTCATGTATCAAGCTATGACTTTTTAAAACAAAAATTACAATTTCTGGTACTAGTGAGGTTCCAAGGACAGAGTTGCTGAAAGGAAAGCAAATAGAATTTTTCTGGAGATCAACTTCAATAAAACACTTTTAAAATGTGCAAACTCAGACTTAGTAATGGCATTCCTTAAAGTAATATCTGTCATAAGGTAATAATAGGAGACATGAACAAAGGTGTTAGTTACAGAGTTGCTTAACAAAATATTGACCATAACTCATATCCTACAATAGAGGATTTTTAAAAGAATGTAGAAAAACAAGTAGATGACATCAAAGTATTAATAGTGGATATCTCTGGGCAATAAGATTGGGAGTGGTATATTCTGGTTTAGCTTTTCTTTTTTAAAATGTATTTTATTGTACTAAGAACACCCAACATGAGATCTAACCTCAACAAATTTTTAAGTGTACATACATTATTGTTGACTATAGGTACAATGTTGTATAGCACACCCCTACAGTTTATTCATCTTGCTTAACTAAAATCTCATACCTACTGATTAGTGACTCTCCATCTTTCTCCCCCACCCACTCAGCCTCTGGTAACCACCATTCCATTCTTTGATTCTGTGAATTTTACTATCTTAGATACTGCACATAAGTGAAATCATGCAGTATTTGTCTTTCTGTGACTGGTTAATTTCACTTAGCATAATGTCTTCAAGGTTCATTGATATTGTTCCAAATTGCAGAACTTCCTTCTTTATTAAGCTGGATAATAATGTTCTATTGTGTATATATACTATATTTTATTTATCCATTCATCAGTTGATGAACATTTAGGTTGTTTCCACATCTTGGCTGTTTAAACAGGGCTGCAATGAACATGGGAATTCTAGTATCTTTTTGAGATCGTGATTTCAATTCTTTTGGCTAAATACCCAGAAATGGGATTGCTGGATCATATGGTAGTTCTATTTTCTGCTTCTTGCTTTTCTGTATATTTCCAATTTTTTGACAATTTGTTGCCATCTATAATAATTTTGTTTTAAGGATGAAAGACCTTACGGGTCTGATTATCCTGAATAGCAGAGAGTGTGGTGTGGGTGACCCTGCACCTGTGACTTTTGGAGCTGCTGTGTTCAGTTCTCTGGTCCTAGGGCACTTAGGGGAGGAGTAGGATTGGGGGCAGATTCCCAGCTGCACCACAGGTCATGGCAGACCAAGATGGCCAGCAGTGTGGGAGGAACTTGTGAGGTCTGATGTAACTTTCTGCAGCATTTGGCTGATTTGAAGTAATAATAATGAAGAACAGTTTTTGAGCAGAGTGACTGCATTTCTAATACTACAGAGCCTGAGAGGAAACCTGTTAATTGTTTTAAGCTAATTGTTCTATAAAGGTCAAATAGCGCTTGTGTACCTTAGTAGCCGCACTTAGGGAAGTTATGCAAACAGATCAGTCCATTGCTGGGAGAATACCAAATTGACTTTTGAGTTTAACATATTTTCACAAAGGTTATTTTTCCTTGTAGGAGTTTTTCAGCAGCTGAAAATCAGACCCTTTAGTGATTCTGGAGACCTCTCAGATGTTAACTCTTGCATTACTTGGCTTACCCAAACCATGCTTCCCTCCAAATCCCCTTCCTGAGCAAGGGGAGAAGCAGACCATCTAAGACTGACACCCAGTGGTCCCATAGACCTGTCTCCAGCAGCCAGGGCTTGGAGCCTTCTGGGGTCCTGGTTCTGCCCTAGATTCCTCCTCACCTAAAACACTACAAGGTTCGCAGTGGGGTTTTCATGCTAATCTCTGAGTTTTGAAAGGATTGCAAAAAGCCAAATGGGAATCAAGATGGCCAAGGCCTGTCTGGTGGAGAGATGGCTTTCCTGAGGGGAAGGCCTGTGTGGAGAGTTGTGTTTTGAAGGCCTGATAGATATTTGTAAGTGATGCTCAATCAGTGGTTTTCCCATCCTGGGCCCTTCCAGTGCTAAATAAGTCAGAGAAGGAAGTGGAGTCTGCAATTAAAAGTAATCATATGATGATAATGAGGGAGAGGAAGAGGAAGAGGAAGGAGGGGGAGGAGGAGGAATTTGTAAAAACAGCTACCATTTGACACATGCACTATGTATGAGGCAGTATGTTAAATTCTTTACATACGTAACCTCATACAAGCCTCATAATCCAAACACTACTCTTGTATCCATCCTAAGGATGAGAAAACCAAGACTTGGAAATATATGTAACTTGCCCAAGTCACACCATGGTGTGTAAGCAGCACCATTAAAATATGAGCCCAGATCTGTCTGTCTCTGGGACTCAAACTCTTGATAATGAAATGGATCATGAAACATACAGAAGATTGCTAGTAAGGAAGAAGAGGCAAGTAGAGAGTGCTCTGACACATTTTTAAAAAGTTGCAAAGTAACTCTTCAAGAAGCCAAATGTTGGTCATCCTTGTTTAGCCCTTGGCTGCTGGGAAAGGTGGATTCTTCTGCAGACTGGGCTGTATGTCTTGGCTGGATGTATTGGGGGGTACTCCTCAGTCCTACCATATCCTCATGTCCTCTAAACACATTCTGTTTCCTTTTCCAGACTAATTTTCCATGAAGCGCAGCTCATTCTTGGAACCATGGTCTCTCTGAAGAAGTTCTGCTTTTTTTCCCTCCCCTCTCCTCTGGACCTGAAGGAGATGTGGCTTTATGTGGCCCTGCTGTGGAAGATTCCTCTTGAAGTCAACTAATCACTTGGCAGGTATGTCACTGGCTCCACCCTTATGGCCCTGCATTAACAACTTCCTCACAAGAAGCAGGAGAGAACAGAAGAACTTCAATCCTACTGGCTGCTAAAGAAAGATGTTTTCCTCCCAGGTCTGCAGTGTCCACATTCTGCAAAGCCTCAATTGTGGGGGCGTGGCTGAGGCTGGCCGTTCCAGACCCAGTACATGTCCCTACTGCTAACCCATAGTCAAGAGGTTGGAACTGCTTCCAACCTGGAAAAGAAGCTCTCAGGACAGGAAAGTTGAGTGTGGGCCCTTAGATGTCCTGGATCACTAGCGCTCCCGCCACCAATTACCTTCTTTCAGAGCTCACAATGCCTGATGGTTTAATAGCATACAAAAGTTGTGTATGAGGTGGTTTTTCTTTTACATTGTAAAATAATTTATTTCTTCAGTGTGATTATTGTGAAAATTTATAATATATTTATCTTTCTGAGTAGACATTTACTATTTTAAATTATATTGCAATAATTCAAATCAGAAGAAATTTTTTAACATTTGGAATCTTAAGACCCCTGAAAAGAGAGCACTGAAATTTCTATTTTGTTGAAAAAACATTAATATAAAAGCAGCATTAATATAAAAACTTCCAAGCAGAAAGTAAATTACATTAAATTTAAATTTCGCTCAAGAAGTGAAATGGAAATATAAAATCACAGGGGGAAAGAATTAATATAAATGTCTGACTCCTAACAAATGGCATGTTGATGCATTTTTAGAGTGGATATTGTTGAGTATTTTACCATATTGGATAATGATAGATGCTGCAGGGGAAGGGAGATAAGGAGAGATTAGTTGCCATTTTAATTAACATGGTCAGGGTAGGCCTCACTGAGAAGTTGACATTTGAAGTGAGGGAGTTAGCAGATATCTTTTTTTTTTTTTTTGAGCTGGAGTCTCACTCTGTCGCCCAGGCTGGAGTGCAGTGGCACACTCACAGCCACCCCAGCGTCGACCTGCTGGGTTCCAGCAATCCTTCTGCCTCAGCCTTCCAAGTAGCCAGAACTATAGGCACACACTACCACGCCAGGCTAATTTTTTTTATTCATTGTAGAGACGAAGTCTTGCCAAGTTGCCCCGGCTGGTCTCGAACCCACGGGCTCAGGCAATCCCCTCACCTTGGTCTCACAGAGTGCTGGGATTACAGGCTGAGCCACCGAGCCCGGCCAACAGATATCTTCTAGGTAAAAAGAACAGGCAACTACCAAGGCCCCAAGAGAAGAAGGAAGGAGCAGGCTTGGCATTTTCAAGGATCACCAAGGAGCTGAGTGTGGTGAGAATGGCAGGAGCAAGAAGGAAAAGATGTCCATGGTAAACATTTGTTTGCTTCTCAAAATTAAGGAATCAATAGGCAAAAGAGTTTGAAGTTGAAATCATGTGTTATAAGACATTAAGTTCAGCTTCTTGAACACCAGTTACATCCATTCTTCACAAAAGTCATAAACTTTCACTCAAGTTAATGACTTGGTTGTGTGTTGCATGTTTATTCCACACTTAAGTTATAGAATGTATTTTGTGTTGAACTCTAAAGATCTTTGTACTTGGTGGGAAGTTAAACAACACACATTCTTTTTCCTTTAGACTTGATGGAATCGATGGGATCTTAGATTCTCTCATCTTTTTGAATATTCCAATCTTATGGATATTTAAAATAATATCTGAAAAAATACTGTGTTCTCATGTAGGTTTGTCTCATCTTTGATTTGACTATTTTTAAAATTTTGAATAGATAATACATTCTTATGATACACAAATATACAATTCTGAGATCCGGTTCCATGTGAGATGGAGTAAGAGTTTTTTCTCCTTTCTCTTCCACTGAGTGCAACTGTAAAATCTAAACAGAATACATGGAAGACTATTTGAAGACCATAAAAAGTAGCCCGGGCTTGGTAGTTCAGCCTGTAATCCCAGCACTTTGGGAGGCCGAGGTGAGAGGATTGCCTGAGCCTGTGGGTTCGAGACCAGCCCAGGCAACTTGGCTTGACCTCGTCTCTACAATTAAAAAAAAAATAGCTGGGAGTGGTAGCACATGCCTGTGTTCCAGCTACTTGAAAGTCTAAGGCAGAAGGATCACCAGAGCCCAGCGGGTCCAACTCAAAAAATAAATAAATAAAAAGTAAGTAGCAGTAGGCAGCTTGAGGAAGAATACCAGAATTCAAAGTACCACCGAATCTCCCTAGTTGTGAGTTTACCATATTTTCTTCCCTCTGGCATTTCACAACCTGAAATGAAGGCTTTCAGAAACCTAGAAGTAAGCACTGTTGAGCAGAAAGTTCAAGGAGAAGCCCTCTAGCTCCTGCTCAAGAACTGGATAAAGAAACTTCTAATGGCTCTGGAAGTAAGGAAATGTCCCATTTTATTTTCTCTTAGATCCCAGCCTCCAGGCTGCAATGGCAGTGGCGCCTAGGGGAATCCACAAGAGCAAAAAACCTGCCTCTCTGGTATAGGTGCAATTCCAAGAGGATATGTCAAACCCTTTATTGCTTTTTATCTATCCCTCTTTCTGTTCTCCCTCCACTTGGGCAGGTTATGGGCCCAACTGAAGAAGTATGAAAAGTGCAACAGAGCAGAGTAGCCAGAGCACCAAATTCTGGCCAGAGAACCAAAAAGGAGAGCCCCAAGGAATGGAAAGTATTGGGGGAGATTGTGGAGAAAGAAGAGCTTGAAAAAAAATTCCATAAAGGCACTTATGAACTCATCCTCAAGTTGCACAAGTGTGGACCTGATCCTTGTAAGCATACCAAAGACTCTGAGAACTGAACTGATAAACCACTGCCTAGGTCCCAGAGAAACCACTGGGTGGTGCATATCGGGGACAAAGCCATAGAACAATATAAAGACTTTTGAGAATTGAACTAATTATTGGAACCACAGTCTATAGATGGTGGATTGTAAATTGCAGCCAGAGACTAACCAGATTAATTGTGCACTAAAACAAAACCACTAACAATTTCCATAGAATTTAAACAAGACCCAGAGCCTCATAACACAGCACTCAAAATGTTCACAACAGAGTCCCAAATTACTCAGCATATGAATAACCAGGAAAATTTCAACTTGTGTGGGAAAAGACAATCAATAGATACCAATGTTGAGATTATGCAGATATTGAAATGATCTAACAATCACTTTAATGTAGTTCTGATAAAAATGCTCTAATAAGCAATCACCTACACACTTGTAGTAAATGTTAAAATAGATGGTTTCAACAAAGAAAGAAACGATACAAAGATGAACCAAATAAAAAATATAATTTAAAAACTCACTTAATAAACTGTATAGTAGAATAGAGGTAATAGATGAAACAATTAGTAAATTTGAATATAGAGTAAAAAATATTAAATCTGAACAAAGGAGAAAAAAGGGAAAAATAAATGGCATCTTCAGGCTCCAAAGACATACCACAAGGGAGACACCAAAAGGTCTAACATTCATGTCACTGGAGTTTCAGAAGAAAAGAAAGAGTGCAGTGCTAAAAAATATGTGAAGAAATAATAATTGAAAACTTCTTAAATTAAGTGAAAAACAAATCTACAATCTGATAAAGGACATCTACAAAAAAATCTCTAACTAACATTATGCTTAATGGTACAAGACTGAATTATTTCCCTCTAAGACTGGAAACAAAACAAGAATATCCATTCTTACCCCTCCTTTTCAACACATACAGGAAATCTTAGCCAGTGCAACAAAGCAAGAAAAAGAAAGAAAAGGCAGACGTGTTGAAAGGGAAGAAATAAAACTCTTCCTCTTCAAAGATGACATAATTATCATCCTAGAAAATCCCGGGGAATTCACACATATAAAAATCCTCCTAGAATGAATATGAGTTTAGCAAGTTTGCAGGATACAAAGTCAGCACAAAAACCAATCATATAGTAATGTACTAGCAATGTACAATTGAAAAATAATAACATTTAAAATAGCTTCAAGGAATGAGATACTTGGGTATCAAGCTAGCAAAACGCAAATGAGATCTGTATGTTGAAAACTACAAAATGCTGATGAAAGAATCAAAGACCTAAATAAATGGAGAGACATACCATGACAGACTCAGTATAGTAAAGGTATCTATTTTCCCCAAATTGATCTACTGATTTAATGCAAATTCAATACAAATCTCAGAAGAATTTTTGTAGATATATACCAACTGATTCTAAAATTTATACACAAAGAATTTAGAATAGCTAAACAATTTTGAAAGGAAGAATAATGATGGAAGAATAGCACTACGTGATTTGAGACTATACAGTCATCAATAATCAAAACGACGTGGTATTGGCAAAGGGATAGATGTATAGATTCGTGTTTCAGAATAGGACATCTGCAAATAGAACCACAGAAGTAAGGCCAAATGATTTTTAACAAAGGTGCAAAAACAATTTGATGGTGAGGATAGCCTTCAAAAGTGGCATTGGAACGATAAGATACCTATATGCAAAAACTGAACCTCCACAGAAACCTCAGACCCAAAGTAAAAATTAACCAAAATGGGCCATAAATATGAGTGTAATATATACAACTACAAAACTTTTAGAATAAAACATAGAGAAAAATCTACGTGACCTTGAGTTTGGCAATGAGTCTTTAGACATGGTATCAAAAACACAATCCTTCTTTTTTTTTTTTTTTTAAATGAATTAGATTTCATCAAATTAAAAATGTGTGCCCTGAGAAAGACACTGGTAAGAGAATGGAAAGACTAAAAACTGGCGGAAGATGTTTGCCAATAACCCATCTGGCAAAGGACTTACATCCAAATATGTAAGGAATTCTCAAAATTCAACAGTAAGAAAGCAAACAACCCAGTTTTAAAATGGGCAAAAAAACACGAGCAGACATTCCACCAAAGTGGATGGCAAATAAGCATATGGAAAGATGTTTAACAAGTTTAGCCATTAGGGAAATGAAAGTTAAAATCGTATAAGATAGCACTTCACACCCGTTAGAATGTCTCTAGAAATATATACTGACAGCACCAAGTGCTGACAAGGACGTAGAGCAACTAAAACTCTCATATATTGCTGGTAGGAGTGCAAAATAAGACATCCCCACTGAAAAATGTTTCACAGTTTTTCATTAAGTAAAATGTGTACCTGTGTCCTAATAATCCTACCTCTGTGTTTCTACTCTAGAAAGATGAAAATTTAGATCCACACAAACACCTGTACATGAATATTTATAATACTGGATAAAATAGTAAGTACTTTTATTTATAATTGTCCCAAGCTGAAAACAAACCAAATATCTTTCGACAGAGTAAAGGAGAGGGAATCTGTGTTGCGTCCATTCATACAGTGGAAGAGTACTCAGTAATAAAAAAGGAATAGAATTTTGATACATGCAACAACTTGAATGAATCCCAAAGATTTATGTTGAGTGGGAGGAAAAGCCTCAAAAAGTTATTTAGCACATGATTCCATTGGCACAACCTTCTCTAAAAGACAAAGTCATTAGGATGGAGAATAGATGAGTGGTTGCCAGAGGTTACAAGCAGGGGAAGCAGCGACTCAAAGGAATAGCACCTCAGAGCTTTGGAGTTAATGGAACGCTTCAGTATCCCGATTATAGTGGCATTATATGAATCTATACATGTGTAAAAATTCATAGAACTCTACAAAAAAGTTTGCAGAAGAGGATTAATTTTTAAATAATTTGGGATTTTCTAGGCAGATAATTATATCATCTCTGAAGAGGGAGAGATTTCTTTCTTTTTTTCCAACCTGTATACCTTGTATTTCTTTTTCTTGCCTCGTTGCACTGGCTGACTATCACAATTTTTTCTCCTACCCCTATTTTTATTCATCTGTTTCCTACCTACCTCCTCTAGTTTCTCATGCATCCTTCTAGAGTATCTTTATGTATACACAAACAAATCTGAATATTATTTTCATTTTCCCCCTGCATTCTCACAAAATGCAGTGTATACAGTATTTATTTTACTCAATATATCTCAGGGCTCTTCTCACATCAGTAGTAGAGAGCTACTCTGGCTCCTAAATTCTGGGAGATTTAATTGCAGACTTGGATTTGGTTTAGCTGATGTTTTTCACATACTGCATGAAAATTCTCAAAAGAAAAATTTGCTCTCCAAGACTGACTGCACCCAAGGGTCAGGAAGAGTATATTTATTGAAGTGCTTAGCCAGGTACATAGTGCACAGAGGCCACTACTATGTGCAAGGCTAATCTACTGCCAGAAATTAATGCTCAGATTTGAACTATTGCTTCAGATTGCCTGGCTTAGCTGGTGACTATTCGTAGAACAAATGGATTGGAGGGGAACTCAGGGAACTCAACCCATCCAAATCCTAGGCCTTGGCTGTCCATTCTGTAAAGCCACTGGATAACAGAGGTTGGTGCTTGGACTGCTGGCCTAGACGGATGCTTTCCATAGCCGGGACAACTCAGCTCCCCAGCACCCAACCCACAGTTGGTCAGACCAGACCGTCCTGTCGTCATTTCTCTGACATGCTTTTCTCAGGATTCTTTTTAATTCCAATGCTTGATCTTCATTGATCCTCAGCCTTTTGCTCTTTCTAAAACCTGTAAAGTGTTCCCTTCATCCCACTCCTCAGAAAGCTTCCTGTGTATTTAAAACATAATGCAAATTTTTGGTTGACATAAACTCTCAATCAAGCCTAGATGTGATTGCTACTATTCTCACCACACTCCTTGTCCTCCAGTGAGGGTGGGGGTATCTAGATTTTAGATTCCAGACTGTTCCATGTCAGATCTAGAGAAACAGAAGCCCTCATAACTTAGCCATATGAAGAGAGATGAGACAGTGTGGCATACTGGAAATATGGAAAGAGTACAGGTTTTGGAGTCAGACATTCAAGGTCTGGAGTCAAATTCCAGCTGTATTTCTGGTTGTATGACTTTGACAAGCCACTAAGGTTTTCTGAGCCTGTTTCCTCATCTATAAAACCCTGAGATGTTATAAGGATGATGGGATAATTATATAAAACACACACACACAAAAGAAAAAGAACGAAGGAAAGAAAAGAAGGGAAGGAAGGAGGGAGGGAGGGAGTAAAGGAAGGAAAGAAGGAAGGAAGGAAGAAAGAAGCAGATATTGTTTTTTTGTGTATTTGGGCAGAAGGAATTTCTACCCGCTTCTTCAGGCTGTAAGGCGGCACTGTGAAATGTAGTGGTCAAGCAAGCTGACTGCTTGGGTTGAGTCCTGGATCCATAATGGTATGACTTTGGGCAAGTGACTTAATCTCTTTAGGTCTCAGTTTTCTTATCTATTAAAAACTGGCACAAAAATAGTACGCGCCTTACAGATTTGTGACATTCCAATAAGATAGTGAAGAACGGTGCCCAGCAGAGTGTTTTACAGACATTATCATGGACGTCAGAGAATAAACCAGATCATAAGTCTCGGTTTCATGACTGCTGACATTCCACTGACCAAAACGAATCCTGTGGAAAGCACACTCTGCTCATAGCAGAGGAAATGCACTCTACGTGGGAAAGGGTGTGGATATAGAATTCTATTATAGAGGAGTGAAGATTGGAAGCAATCATCCAATTTACCACAGCTGCCTGTGACTCTGACCCTGGCTAGGGCACAGAAGAAGCTATTAAGGACACTGATATGGCTCAGAAACATAACCTCATAAACAGCAATAATAAAAAAGTAATCATAATAACTGCCATTTATAGAGCACCAATTACGGCGGAGGGGTTGTTTTCAGAAAATCACAGTATGGGCTGGGCAGACAACCCAGTGAAGTTCCTTACCCTCGTCTGACTCTCTTGCTCCCCTCCTATAGCACTGTAATTCATGACGTGGGTTGTTCCATTTCAGGAAAGTTAATTATGAAGATGAAATAATAGCAACAATGGTGATAAAAGTAATCGTGGCAATATTTATTGGTTACTTCACATATATTATCTCATTCAATTCTCATAATAACCCCAAGGCATGGGTGTTTTTTTCTCCCCTCATCTTGTAAATGAGGACACCAAGGCTTAGAGATCAAGTGGCTTTACCAAGGTCACGCAGCCGAAAGAAAGCGGAGCTAATATCTGAAGTGTTTGAATTCAAAACCCACGCCCTTCTCATTATCCCACTCTGCGTCTTCCATCACACAAGAGTGCCTCTGTTCCCCAGACTACAGTGGAGTGAATGTTCTAGGCCCTCCATCTACAATGGAGGAATTTATAAACAGTAGGAGGGATATTGGTGCTTTGTTAACAGAAAGTTGTTGTATCAACTCACATCCATGAAGGATGTTCAGAGCCCAAAGTCAAGGAATAAAAAGCCCACTGAGGAGAGGTGCATCAGGAGCTGAAGTCTGCATGATCTCACAGGAATGGAGCAAAGGGGCTGGGGAGCTATGGTGTCTTTGCCACAAGAATATGTGGGCTTCTCCCTCTGCATTACTTTCCTAGAACTACCTTAACAATGTACTGCAGACTAGGTGTCTGAAAGCAACAGAAATGGAGTCTCTCACAGTCCTGGAGGCTAAACGTCTGAAAAGAAGGTGTCAGCAGGCCATCCTCCCTCTGAGACTCTGGGTGGACTTTTTCCTTGCTTCTGCCTAGCTTTTGATGGTAGCTGGTCATCACTGGCATGCCTTGGCTTGCAACACATCACTCCAGTCTCTGCCTGTGGTGTTCCCCCTGTGTTAGTATCTGAGTCCAAATTTCCCTCATCGTATAAGGACACTTATCATATTAGGTTAAGGACTCACCCCCTCTCAGTATGACCTCATCTTAACTTGATTACAACTGCAAAGACCCTATTTCCAAATAAGGCCACTTTCCATGGATACTTAGGGTTAGGACTTCAACATGTTCTTTGTGGGGACACAATACAACTCATAACACCCACCATGACCTAGGACTTGGATAGTGTGAAAGTATTGTCTCATGGGGTCTCAGACCCTTGATGTAGCTGAGACAAAGTTTCTGGCAGTGGCCCTTGGACAAATTAAAAAGTACAATCTTCAGAGGTCCGCCTACAAAGTTCTGTTCTCCTACAGGTGTGGGGACTCTCTTTAGCTTTGCGACTGAAGACTTGCCAGGTCCTGGAAACAGCTGGGAAGTGTTTTTATTGAGGAGAGTTGAACACTGAAGAAGAAAATACCGGAATGACATTCCTGCCTGCTGGTTCTTCTCTGATGTGCAGCCCATGTGCTACCTCCCACCATACTTGTGGGCTGGTGACCTTGAAAGAATGTGGGCTTTCGAGTGAAAACCCGACTCCATCACTCATGAGCTATTTAACTTTAAGGATATTATTTCAACCCTTGTGAAGCCTCAGTTTTCCTTATTGTCAAGACTTAGAGTTGTGAGCACAGGAAAGTGCATAAAACAAGGGCTCGGTATGTGTTAATTTCCTTTCCTGTCCTACTAGATAGAATCAGAGGGCTGAATACTGGTTGCTTCACTGGTTCAACAAATGTTAATTGAGCACCTACTACATACCTGGCTTTGTGCTGGGCCCTGAGGATACAAAGAATAAGAAGATCAAGTCTTGTCCTGTAGGGGCACACAACCATGTAAAAATATAGATTTTTTTTTTTCTTTACTGCCCTGGTGACTCTTCAACTTCCTAAGAACTTTCTGGATCTGGTGATCTGAGACCACATGAGAGCTCCTAACCTCTTTCTTTTCTGAAAATATAGTATTAGGTGCTTACCCTATGCAAGGTCTTTCACATATAATGCCTCTGGTTTTTATAACATTCTATATGGTCTTAATATCCCCATTCCTCAGGTGAGGAAACTGAGACTTAGATTTAAAGAAAACAATAAAAAACCATCCAGTTGGTAATCTGACCTGTTTGACTCCAGTGACCTTGTCTCCTGATAGATAACACTTACAATTTGAAAACTGTCACCCTCAGGGTACAAGATGACGTTTTACCTGGCTCTCAAATCTTGCCCAAAGGGAAGCTGGTCCAAGAACAAGAGAGGTTATGTCAGCATTTCTGGTTGATGTGTGGCCCCCTCAAGACCAGCTTGGAAGGACAGTGCATGCTGGGGTTCACGCTTTGGTGTGTCTTTTTTATTTTATCCTATTCATAATCTGGTTTATGTGTGTTTGATGAGTAGCAGCGAGTTGACAGTCTTTGCCATCCTGTGCTCTTTAGCCTATTTCAACTTTTCAGGCATAAAATGAGCCCGTTCTTATTAAGAGGCTCAGTCATCTCATTATACAAAACTCTGAAGCTTTGGGTCAGTGTTAAAGCCAGTGTTCTTTAAAGACACACACACACACACACACACACACACACACACACACACACACACACACACACTGCAGAGGTCAGGAGGTCTGTGGAACTGGAAGACATTTTAACAGTTCTTAATATTTTAACTAGTTCTTTCCTAGTTCTTAAAAGAATGAAAGTTCCTGATCCACTTGCCTGAGAATGCAGAAATCACTTCAGCCTCAGCTTAACACAAAGCCCTGAGAAGCCCAGGGGGTCCCGGGGGGATAGTGTGTTAAGGGAGAGTCTTGCTGGGCCTTGGAGACAAAGAGGCTCTATTGCTCCTTCTTAGTTGATTAAAAAAAAAATCAAAATCCCATTTTTGAAGTTTGACTGCTGACAGCTCTCGGGTCCTCTCCCCTCTTCCCAATGAGAAGACCCAGCACAGCTTCCTTCCTCACTAGCAGGAAGTTCAAGTTATACAAGCCCTCACTTGCACGCAGGGACCCTCACCCCAGCCCCATCCCTTCACCACCATGGAAGCCCAAGTCATTTCAGATCTGCTTGGGAGCCTGCCCTGCTCTTCCTAGAAACCCTCATTATGTGAGCAATAAACGTTTTTAATACCCTCCTGGTACATGGGTGGTGTCATCAGTCTTGACATCTGAACCGAATCTGGGGTGGGGACACATTCCATTCCTATGGAGTAACTCAACGCAGCCTCTTTTGTTTTATCTCTAAGGCCCATGCTACTCTAACATATCTAGAATTCTGATTTTCTTTTCTTTTTTTTTTGAGTTCGAGTCTCACTCTGTCGCCCAGACTGGAGTGCAGTGGCCGCTCCCGGCCACCACAGCCTCGACCTGCTGGGCTCTGGTGATCCTTCCGCCTCAGCCTTCCAAGTAGCTGGAATTACAGGCATGCGCTACCATGCCCAGCTAATTTTTTGATTTATTGTAGAGATGAGATCTCGCTGCCCAGGCGGGTCTCGAACCCGCGGGTTCAGGCAATCCACTCACCAAATTCTGATTTTCTTATTGGGCCCCTCCTCCTCCCTGCAAGGGAGTTCCCAGCGCAGGGCAGGCACTCATCAAATTGTGGGGCACATGAGGTTTATTTTCTCAAGACCCGAGCCTGCCATTTGTTTTCTCCCCCCTGGACATTTCTCTCACATCCTGCAGCTACTATTTCTTCTAGCCTTCTGCTCCACATCCACACTCTCCACCCTTATTAAAAAGGCACTTAGAAAGGATCCGAAAAACACCTTCCTACCAAGGCCTAAGTGACTGCTGAATCTTAAAAAGTTGCTGTTGCAGGGAGAAGGTCATCAGTAGCTTTAGCAAAAGGGATTTACTTGCTAATGGTGGAATTTCAGGCTTCAGCAGTAGGACTAGGCATCTCTGTAGTCAGGGTCCTCATTCCCAGATATCTTCTCCTTCAACTCATCGCTAAAAGTATGCAATTGGGGCTTTGGTTCACAGCTTCATTCTGTTAAAAGGCAACTCTTCCTTCCCTTTTAATCAGTACCTAGTGTGTACACGACCATCACATTCCCTTCCTGAGGACAGAATTTTAGGGGGTAAAAGGGTGAATATGGAGAGGATGTTTGGTAGTCAAGGGGGCAGGAAGTAAACAGAAACTCTGTGGGGGAAAGGCTGTGGGGCCTAGCAGGAATGGTCAGAGAGCTGGAAATTCTGGTACATTCTCATTTCCAGGGACATCAGACATGCCTGTGTATAATAGGAAGATCTTGGTCCAGAAACTATTCATGCTGCCAATGCCGACTGAGGCCACCAGCCTAGCCTCATTCTTTCACAGGCAAGGAGCTCTATGTTTGAAATACCCTACTCAAGGTCACCAAGCTGTGGCCAGGACCAGGAGTAGAAATCAGGTCTCCGGCTTCCAAGCTGGCACCATTTGAGGTGATGGTACCATCCCACTTAGTCTATGACAAGTCGTCAAGCACAATCTTTGTAAGTTCATTTTCTGATACATTACTGGAACCTTCCTTTGTTCAGACATGCTTTTGTGAATTCAGGAGAAATAGGTACAGTTGGACCTGCCATTCCATAGATTTGGCCTAACCTTGGGCCTGTCCACGGAGGTGTGGTATGCATACGAGTGTTACCTGCCATGTGTTAGGGGTATGTGGGCCAACCTGTGTGCTACTATGTTAGCATGTCAAGGAATGGGGTCCCTTTATACTCCTATAATGGGCAGCTTCTCCTTCTGACCTCTGCAATCTTGACACAGTTTGAATGTTCCTCTTAACCATACAGAAAAGTTATGGAGGCCCAGGATCCCCACTTGGTTTGGGAAAACTGTAGAGATTGTTTTAGAGAGAAGTCTTGCCCTTTCCAAATCAGACTCAGAGGAATTCCACGGTACTGAGCATCTGCCTCAATACCCCCAGCCAGACACCAGCAAAGGAAGAAGAGATAAGCCCTTTCGGGTTTCTCTCTCAGTAACCTGATGCAGTTTTCACATCTTTTAAAACCCAACATATTACTTCTTGCAAGACTCAGGCAGGATTTCCAAGTCAAACAAGGGAGAGTGTGCAATCCCCCCACCGCTGTTTTTCTCTGCTATTCTGACCCCTGCAGAGCTGTCAATGACACAGCGCAGATGTGAGTGGTGGAGTCAAAGAAAGCCAGCAACCACGGCACGCAGCCCGGTGCTTCTGAAATAGAATCAGCATGGAAGTTCATACATACATGTGTATATATGTGTTTGCTTTTCCTATGAAAACTTTAATTAGCAAGAAAATTGCAAGTGACCATAATCCTCTAGCATTAAAGGCAGCCTGCATGCTGGCGCTGGATTTCTCAAGTCAGTCAGCTTCCTTTGTCAATATGGTTCCCATTAGCCAGAGAGTTGCCTGGAAAGGCTGTCTCATTTCACCTGCCTCCTCTGAGGGAGGCTTACAGTTGCCTTGTTGCCATGGCAGTCACTAAAGGAATGGGGGCTCTGGCTGTAACCTTAGTCCAGGCAGCCCAAACAGGAAGGATGATCACCCCCTCCAGCTCTCGGTGCCTGGAGATGTGAACTCTGGGTCATGATGGTCATTGAATAGTCAGGCTTGCTGTGCAAGTCCAGAGCTACAGGACAGCTGTTGGCCCTCAGCCCCTGAGGTTCATCAGGGAATAAATAAGGTTTCTAAGTGTTTCCCATCCTCATCAGCTTCCCTATTCTGGTCTTCTGTTGCTCTTAGGATCCTCTAACCAGAAGAAGCAGAGGGAAGGGGGAGCTATCCAAAGATGACTTCTATCCCTAGTCACTCACTCCCACTGACTCTCATTCAACTCCTGCTGGGATTCTAAAGCTGGGATAAGTGGGCTGGGGCAAAGCTTGATTTTTTTTTTTAAACTTTAGCAACTGCTGCCTGCTTCTTATCCAAATTTGGTTGATGTTTATTGAGTATCTATTATGAGATAGGCATTGTGCTAAGTGCTTTCACGTACATAATCTCACACACTCCTCATGACAACCCTCATGAGGGAGGAATTAATATTCTCATTTTACAGATGGAAAGAGTGCGGAGGTCGTGAAAGCTAGAAAATGGAAATAGAGTGTCACCAACACTCTGAAGACAGATAGATCTGGGTTCCAGCCCCTGCATTGTCTTTGACTAGCTAGCTGTGTGACATGGGTAAGTTATTCAATTTCTGAGCCTCAGTGTCCTGATTGACAAAATAGATATTGACTTACCAGGCAGTGGTGAATATGTGAATAATGCATGTGTAGTTAGCACATTGCCTGGCACACAGTTGGCACTCTCTGATGATGTTTCTTAATAAATAAATTAGGTGATGACGATTCTTGGAAAGATAGTTCTAATAGACGTGTGCAGGGAAAAACTGAGGAGAAATTTTGGAGTTGGGGAGTTGAGATTGGAGCTGGGGAGTTGAGATAAGAGGTGACGGGATTTCTTGAACACTCTCAACAAGAGTCAGGTGGGGGTGGGGAGACTAGGGATAGACAAATGAATCAGTAAAACAGAATGGAAAGCCCAGAAATAGATCCAACATTATTTGAAGCTATTTATGATAGAGAAGGCATTGTAAGTTAATGGAGAAATTATGAACCATTCAATAAGTTTGTTGGTTTCCTACGTGGGAAAAAGAAATTAGATCCCTACCTCACACCACACTCAGAAATAAACTTTGGATGGCTTAAAGACCTGATGCTCAAGAATGTTTTTATGTTATGAATATAAGATACTACGGTCAGTAACCATAAGGGCAAATTTAAAAATTTTGAACTTCTGGAAAAGTAAAAAGCAAGTTATAAAAAGGATTAATATTTTAAATATATAAAGACATTCTTTGTATCATTTTTTTTAAGTTGAGAAAGCAGGATTTATTGAGAGGACAGAAAAGTTCCCAGAGCAGGAGAGGACCTGAGGGGGTTGCCCATCAATTTTTTAAAAGGACAAAAAGCCCAGTAGAAAAATGAGCAAAGACTATAAGTCAACAATAAACATAAGAATCCTGAATGTCCAATATGCATATGAAAAGATGTCTGAATCACTAGTAAGCAGAGTATTCAATTTAAACAAGGAAATTCAATTGTACAGTTTTAACTTGGCAAAATAGAAAATTACGGACAGTACAAAGTATTGGTAAAAAATATAAGGAAACAGGAATTCAGCAGGTAGGTAAAACCACTTTGGAGAACAATTTTGGCAAAATCTAATAAAACTGCAAATGCACATGCCCAGTGACTGAACACTCCACTTCTAAGATATATCCTAGAGAAACTCCTGTGCATGTTTTATAAACATTACTTATAGAAACAAAAATAAATTGAAAACCACAAAATGCTCAAAATTTAGAGTATGAATGAAATGAATACGTTGTGGAACATCCCTATGATGGAGTCCTGGACAGCAACTAGGATGCATGGATCTAATCTATATGTATCAATATAGCTAGATCTAGAAAACACAATGTTGAGTGATCAAAGCAAGTTGCAGGATGTTATGTATAGGATGATACACTTTTTCAAACAAATTAAAAAACTCGGAACGATGGCATATATTGTTTATCAGTACATGTATGTGTGATGAAAATATAAACATATGAGGTGGGACACATGGAACTCATCATAATGGTTGCTCTGGAAAGGTTGGGAGGGAACATGACTGGTGTGAAGAGTGGAGCATTTTCATTCTTGTCATGTTTCATTTATTTTTTAAAAGATCTGAAAAAAATCTGAAGCAAAAATTTCAAAGTAAGCATTTGTTCATTTGGGGTGGCAGGCACATGGTTTATTTAGGATTGTTTTTTCTTTAAAAATAAGCATACCTGGGTCATTTTATCTCACACTCTTCTTCCAGAGCTTGGCTCTCCATCACTTCTTTTCATCAAGGAATAAGAGTCAGGAGTGTCATCTGGCATGGAAACAACTTCTTGCTGGTTTTGTGGGACCTTTTTAACTTGCCTGAGAGAGTGACTTTTCTTCCTGTGGCTCTTGGCTTTATCAAGGAATTTAACCTTTCTAGAGTTTTTCTAGAACTTCTAGTAGGCGTGATATTAAAAACAAAGCATCCACTCCGGTGATCTTGGTGGAGAAATTATATAATTTCTTAAGTGCAGTGAGTCAAACTCTGAAATGAAAGCTAGAAAGAAGACTATTAAGTCAGTATGGTCACAACAGGAAACAAAATTCACCCCAAAAGGCTCAGACATGTGAATGAAAAAGACTATTTACAGCGAAGTGGGCAGGGTTATGGGAACACAGGGATGGTGAAAGCATCCAGGGACCAGCAACAGAGGGAAGTCATTACCATCCGAAGGCTAAAGGGAGGATGGAAAGTAACAGTGCAACTGTGGTCTAGTGAAAACTGAAACTTTGGAGAAAGAGTAGCCTGGTGGCAACTGAAGTCATAGAGGTCCTCATCTAAAACCAGACAGGGTACCAAAGCAGGGAAAGGGTGGGGAATAGGTGAGAAGAAATACCCTGACCTATCTTTCCTCTCAGCCACAAAGCTCTTCTGGGGTCCTTTCATTGGCTAAACCCAACAGGAAGACAAGAGTAGGGCATTTTGGGAGATTATTTCACAGGAGTCAATCCTCCCACCCCTTCCTCCCCCAGTAGGGCAGAGAACACTGATCTGGCATGTGGTGAAGGAAGAACATGTAGCCTAAGAGCTAAAAGAATCCAGGTCCTAGCTGGGCACTGTAGCTCATGCCTCTAATCCCAGTGCTTTGGGAGGCCGAGGTGAGAGGATTGCCCAAGTCCAGGGGTTTGAGACTAGCCTGGGCAACTTGTTGAGACCTTGTCTCTACAATCAGTCAAAAAATTAACCAGGTGTGGTAGCGCATGCCTGTAGTTCCAGCTACTTGGAAGGCTGAGGCGGAAGGATTGCCTGAGCTCAGCAGGTTGAGGCTGCAGGGGTTGTGAGCGTGCCACTGCACTCCAGTCGGGACAACAGAGTGAGACTCTAACTCAAAAAAAAAAAAAAGAAAGAAAGAGAGAGAGAGAATCCAGGCCATGGAGTTAAACCAGTGATGGCCACATAGTTTCCTTTGGGAGACCAGAAGGAAAGACCCGGGCCACACTGCCTTTAAGAGAGGTCACTGATAAAGAAATGGAAACCGGCAAAGAAAAGTAATATGGCTTGGAATCTGGGCTCTTGTTGAGCCTCTGGAGAAAGAGGCTGGCAGTCCTCATGAGACCCAGAGCCAGGGGCAGAAGGAGGGGGACAGGGGCTTCAAGATGGACCCAGAGGGAATTGGCAGCTGGGGGCCACGGAGCCACATCTGTTTCTCCCAAGTAGGAATTCGTAGGTAGCCATGGTTGCTGAGTGCATAGATGTGGAAGGAAGCAGGCAGCTGATGGAAAGTAGGTGAGTGGGAGGGGGTTATGCCATGTGTGGGACCCAGCGTCTACAGATCCTACTGCCAAGACCACCCTTCAGCCTGAGTCTGCCTGGGGCCACATGGGAAACTGCTTGTCCTATTAACCAGGGCCAGGCTGTCTGGAGATACCTCCAGGAACCCCAGGCTGGTTGCCTCCCACAGTATCCCTCCGGCAGACAAAGTGACACCTACCAACTCACTCAGGTTTCTCTCAGCTCCAGGATTCCAAGCTGAGGTCTATTTGGCCTGAGCGCTTGGCAACGGCTCAGGTCAAGGTGGCATCTTGGCCTATGCATCCTCTTCCATCCCACGTAGCGCTCTTTTACTGTCTGGTGGAGAGCATGAACTTGGAGGCTCCGTAGTTTAGCAATGACCGATAGCAGAAGAAAAGCCCACAGGTGCTTCCCTGACTGAATTTTCCATGGTGACATCACCTTCAATCTGAGACTGTTCAAATCAAGGAAGTCTAAGCACGTTTCTTCCTGGGTTAACCTACCTTACTCCTTTGCATAATCCTCCCCAGAGGGACACTTTCCACCTGGAATTCAATCTAACAAACTCCACCAATTAGATGGGTAGAGTCTCAGCCTCCTAAATCTGGAAGAGGTGGCTCTCACTTGGCCTCCCTGGGGTCCCCAGACCATAACCATGCAGCACCATGATTGTCCAGCTACAATGACACTGTGTGTTCCTTGAGGACTGGAGCTGATTTTTGGCTTTTTTTTTTAATTGTTGAATTTAATAGAGTCTAGTCTCCTCCTTTCAGAGATAAGGGAACAAAGGCCCAGTGAAGGTAGGCATGTGCCCTGGGGGAACACAGTAAAGACAGGTCCTGCACTAGAACCGGGCGCCTTCCTCCTTGTCCACTACTCCAGCGGTGTAGCTCTCCTCTGTTATTCTGCTAAGCAATGTTCTGGGGAGTATTTCCACCAGGTAAAGGGCACAGCATTTGTCCTCAGGTTTCCTGACCTCTGGCTTCTCACCAAATATAAACGGGCTCTTTCTGGCATTGAACTGGATGCCATGGAAAGCCCTGAACTCCATTTTTATAGTTTAAAAAAAAAAAAAGTGTGCTGCTAAGTCAAGCTCCCCAGGGCACATGTTAGCTGCATGACTCATGGGGTATTCAGAGATCCTGCTCCATTTAAGGGTGATCTATTTGCAAGCATGGGTAGGTTTTGAGAGTTTTGCAGTGGTTTGTGAGGAGGGTGGAGGGTATATTCAGACTGAATAAGCCTTTCCTGGACGGTAAATAAAATTGTATGACTGTGTGCATGCGTGTGAGAGACAGAGAAAGACTGATAATGATTGTGTGGAAGCTTTCTAGAAACAGATCCCTAACTCTTGTCAGCTCTGAAATGATTTTTCTACAAATAAGAATGTGCTGACCCAAATGAGACCTGCAGAGGACCTGCTCTTCCTGGTTGCTGACGTGCCTGGCTGAGGGGGCAGACACAGGAAAGAGGTGTGGCTGAGGAAGTGAGGGAAGAGCTTCTGTACAGAGCTGGGCTTAGTCGTGACTGTGAGAGTCATTCAGGTGGAAGCATCACACTTTGACTCCCCTGCACCCCTACTTCTAAAGCTGCCCTGCAAGAATCTATGAGAGGTAGAAGAAGCAGACGCTTCTCTCTATAAGCAGTTTGGGCCCTGGATCTGGGGAAGAATGAAGGAAGGGAGGAAGAGTCCTGCAACCCACCTGGGAATCATCTAGCTGCTGGATGGTTGCAGACTTGACCCTAGAGAAAGGTGCCTAGTATGTCCTCCATCACCCTGGATCTATAGGACAGTGAGTGTGTCTTGACCTCTGGGAGGGAAGTTTTAACAAATAGAATAATGGAGGAGAGACCAGCAAGGCGATCACAGCCCGCCCTGCTCCGCCTGGAAAGGGGGTGTGCAGACAGCAGCACCAGTTTCTAAAAAACCAGCACCCAGTTTCTCAAAAAAAAAGTCTTGGAGCCCTTCTTGAGCCTACTCCCTCTTCCCCTCACATCCAAGCTGTTCTGCCAGTGCTCACCCCAGGGAAGATTCCAGACCTGTGCATTTCTTTCCCTTCTCCCCACTGAGCCAGCTTTGTCCAAGCTCTTCTCTGTATTCTCTCCAAAGGGTCTGTTGACTGTTAAGGGGAGTCTAAATCCCTCTCAAAGCACCCTCCTGTTCTCTCTTCTAAGCACATTTCTTCCTGGGTTAACCTGCCTTCCTCCTGTGAGGAAGGAACACTTTTGCACAATCCTCCCCAGAGGGACACTTGCCACCTGGAATTCGATCTAACTGACTCCGCCAGAAGCTTGTGCAGCATCTGCAGAGCCAGTTTCGCGTTTACAGAGGACTCAGGTTGGCAGCGAAGACTCAGCTGAGATCACCAAACCCTTGGGACTGGCCGGAGTTCAAAATGCCATCTAGGCCTGAGCCAAGAAGCAACAGAACTCACTTGTGGTTCCCTTGTCCTGAAACCACAGGGCCACATTCTGAAGGCCTATTCCCGCGGCTCACGCTGGCCTGATTAGATTGGCAAAACTATTTTGTTTCTTGGTCCTTTCTAGAAGCCAGAATTCCAGGGGTCAAAACAATCAATGTCCCAATGAAATGTACACTATTTTTACAAGGTATGCTGTTTAGTCATCGTCAACATGGCAAGGGAGCTGATGGTGAGCGTTTTGAACTCTTATGACTTAAAGGCAACCCGAACAAATGTTAAAGTCTGCCCACACTTCTTGTTAAGATCACAAATATAGCTCACATTGGTTGTAATATTCACCTGCGTCAGGCACTGTGCTAGGCGATTTATTGGCTAATCCTCTCAACAACCCTGAGAAGTGAATTTTGTTATTACCTCCATACTTCAGATGAGAAAACTGAGGTACAGAGAGGTTAAATAACTCCTGAGGTCCACAGAGCTTGTAAGAGGCAGACAGCCTGGCACCAGAGCCTATGCCCTTAAGCACGCCACTATATATATATATACTTGAGAGTCATGCCTAGTTTCAGAAAGAAATGCGGCCTCCTCTCTGCAGCCACTGTCTTTCACACTGTGGCCAGGGGGCAGGGCCCGGGTTGCAGAATGTGTGGGCAGCTCTTCAGCCTTCAAGGGTGTTGGCCACCTCTGAGCACTCATTAAAGTCAGACATGTAATCTCTCTGTCGTCCACTCTGGTGGGGAATGGGGTGTTCAATGTAATCTGATACCCAGGTTGTTTACATTCTGCAGACTTCTGAGTCTATGGGAGTATGACAACAGCAGATTATCAGACTGACAGGATTCAATTTCAACCTTGTGGTCCAGTGTCCCGCAGAGCTTGAGTCTTATAGGTGTGGCGGTTGTAAGAGAGTGGACAGAATACTTACTTTAGTGACCCTCTGATACTCCTGAAAACTATTTTAGCCATCCCTGATCTCTATTTGTTTACACATCATTTTGCATAAAAGTAGTTGAGAGCATGTAATCAAGTAGCCTCAGCCCAGCTGGCCTGTTAACAAAGCTATCTAATTGCTGGCATGCCAAGCGAACCACTAACCTTGACTACTCTACCCTGACATGTAGTTAAACAGAGATGATGCCCTTGTGCCTTCCAAAATGGCTGCATCATAAAATATTAAGGTAATGGAAGTGTCCGTGAGTGAGGGCTCTCAAGGAAGGAGGAATATTCCTTACAGATCCAACAAAACAGCCAAATGCATCTGACGACAGATGCACCATCCACAGGCCAAACTGTGGCATTATTAATAACAGATCCATCTTACTGTTTGGTTCTTGGGTGCTTGGGGAAATTCATAATCAGAAAAAAGAATTGGCCCAAAAAGTCAAAAGGTAGTCTTGATAGTCTCAGGGAAAGGAATGTGTTCATTCAGAAAATAATATTTGAGCTCCTACAGTATGACAGGCACTGGACTAGGCATGGGGTTGCAGGAGAGGAGGTCCCACCTTTGTGGACTCACAGTTTAGAGGGTTGATCGCAGGTTGGCAGGTAGTTACATACAGTGTCCAAAATGGTACAAGCAGAGGGATAAGCCGAGGTGATATGGGAGATATTGGGGTGTCCCTTCCAGTCTTGGGGGATCAGGAAAAGCTGCCCTAATGTAATAATTTCTAATTCAACATCTGAAGAATAAAATAGGGAAGGAAGGGGATGAAAAAAGAGCCCCAGGTGTGTACAAAGACCCCAAGGAAGAGTAAGAATCACATAGGAGCTGGGTGTGGTGACTCACACTTGTATTCCCGGCCCTTTAGGAGGCCAAGATGGGAGGATTGCTTGAGCCCAGGAGTTTGGGACCAGCCTAGGCAACATAGCCAGACCTCATTTCTACAAAATAATAATAATAATAATAATAATTAGCCGGGTATGATGGCATGCCTGTGGTCCCAGCTACTCAGGAGGTTGAGGCAGAAGGATCACCTGAGTCCAGGAGGCTGAGGCTGCGGTGAGCCAGGATTGTGCCACTACACTTTAACCTGAGTGATAGAGTGAGACCCTGACTCAAAACACATACACACACGAGCAGGGAGAAGGAGAGGTAGCAGAGGGCATATGTCCCAATCTGTGGAGTCCCCTCAAAGATGTGAGTCTTGGCAAACATCTAGGTAGGGTAAGGAGAAAGGACACAAGGTACATTACACTGTCCCGTCCCCAGCACCATCGCCCCTTCCCATACCACTGAAAACACAGTGCATGCAAGGAGCTACAAGGTTTTCAGAGTGGCTAGAACTGAAAGGGCAACACCAGGAAGGGGCAAGAGATGAGATTCGAAGTTATCCTTAGAGACCAGCATTTGGAGGGCCTCATGACTTACATCAAAGAGTTGGGGCTTTATCCTGAGGGCAATGGGATCCACTGAAGGATTTTAAGAAGAGCAGATAGAAAGATCCTGCTGGTTCATCTATGGGTGGGGGAGGGGAGTAAGACCAGAGGTGGGGAAACCCATTAGGGATGATTACAGTGAGGAAGATCACAGTGGCCTCATTCTGGTATCAAGTATTCAAGAAAACACTCATTTCTCCTTTTCATCACTTCCCCTTGGGTGCCTCAGGCTCTCGGAGCTCTCTGAAGTCAAGACATTTGCTTCTGCTATTAATATTCAGCAGAAATAAAGGGACGGTGCCCAGTTCTTGCTCTTGGGAGCTCACGTCTCTTCCCCAGAATATCATGACTTTGTTCCCCAGCACAGGAAGGAAATACCATTTCCACAGCTCTTTCTTGAAAAGTCACTCTTCATTTGCTTCTGGGAGATATCTGTCTCCGGGCGGCGTTTGGATTCCAGGAGCCTGAGCGTGTGCGCGTCGCCGTCCAGCTCGGGTGGCCCTGCTGGTCTTGGTTTCCTGGACGCTGGCAGACTCTTGAAACAGCGTCCGTTCCCTCCTGATGCTTATCTGCACGGCCCTTTCTCAGAATGTCCTGCCCATTAACTTTCTAACAGACCCGTTTTCGGTGCCAAGCTTCCGGCTTCAAGGTTTGGAGCTTCACTGGAGCAAAAAAACAAAAAACAAACAAAAAAACCCTCCAGTTTTTCTTCCTCCCACCTCCCTCCCATTCCCCCAAACCAGGCCTCTTTCTCTGAGCCCCTGACAGATAAAGCTGTGCACTTCTTGAGAAACGTCTAGCGGTGAACCTGCCCCTGGTTCCTGGGAGGTGGCGCGTGGATCATCACTCGAGTGCTTTGAAGACGAGATGAACATGCAGGGTCCTCCATCCCTGAAGGGGGGCTCCTCAAGGAGGTCAGAGGCATCGGGAGATAAGGACTAGGAGCCTCGATACAGCTCCACACATCTCAGAATCCTTCGGTGGCGCCCCATGGCCCTCAGGAAAAAGCACAAACCCACCGGGTATCTGTTGTTTCCGACAGCGGAGTTGGGTCCTGAATCCTCCTCTTGAAGCCCCGGCATGTTTTTATTGGGTGGTGTGGCTGGGGGACTTGGAGACCCGCGATGGCGGCCTGAACCAGGGGAAGAGCTCCCCCTGCTGGCGGGCAGGTCGGCTGCTCCTTGGCCCCAACCGCTCTTGCACCTCCCTTAAGGCATTTGAGTGTGTTCCTGGAGATTTGTGCGCCCTCCCCATTGAGTCATATGGTGAGCGTCCTTGGGGTGTGCACTTTTAAAAGGAAATCTGTGGCAAATCCTTTTCGTGAGGCTAGAAATCCTTTTGTGATGGGGAATGATCACTGCCCTTCCCCATCCCTCCGCTTGTTGATGCTGTGAATTTGGGGGCTTATGGATGGGGTTCTCTTGAAGCTGGGACCTTGAACCTGCTGAGGACCGTGAGCATGGTTCCCAGGGAAAGGCCACAGTAGCTGGAACGGAGCCCCAAATGCTTGTACATCTCCATGTTTTGCCAAGGCTCCTTGTAACCCGAAGCTTGTCTCGTGAAGGGGTAGATGCTTCTCGAAGCCTGACTGGGAAGTGCTGTCCACAGCCTCAAGGGTCCTCCACTGCAGATTCGGCTGGACCCATGCACACATTTGGAAATGGGTCAACTCCTCCTGTGGGTCTTGGCTATAGAATGATCAGGACAGAGTAGGAAGGAGAGGGCAAAGAGAGACATCCCCTCCATTGGAAGGCATCAACCATGTTACCCAAAGGGATTGTGCCTGTCACAATTAGAGTTGTTTTTCCTCCCTCCAGATGTTGTGTGTTACCGAATCCTTTGTTGGTAAGCACACACATGGCAGCTTCAGCTGCTGCCAGTGCCAGTCTTAAAGCTCCAACCATGGAGGCTGCAATTGAGCATGAAGTATGATGTGCCATGCACTGAGGTCTGAATGCCGTGCTTCTGAGAGCACCATTCTGTGGGGTTTCCAAAAGCAGAGACCCAGACTTGCTTTGTCACTTAAGATAATTAGATCCCCATTAAGGTCTGGGCACCTGGCCCAAGGGAACGGGGCTAAACTTCAAGGCTTGATCCCTCCTGTGATTTGAGTCCTTGCCATAAGAACCCGTCTTCAAGGCCAGCATTATGGTTTTACCTGGAGGCCCATGAAGATGAACCCTAGATAGTTTCCAGACTAGACTCTTTAGGAATCAAAGACTGGAGGAACCAGTTTGAGTCTTAGTGTGCTGAATCCCTACTGACCTCGCCATCTGATGAGACCAGAAACCACCGGACTTGAAAATTATGTTCACGGCACCTTGAGCTCAGGACATCAAGGGAAATCCAGAATAAAAAATCACAAAGACTCTTTCCTTCTTCAATTGAGAGGGCAGACAGGCTACATGCATTTGAAAGCGGTTATAAACACCAGACCCACCAACTACAATTGAGGAGGTCTTATGTGTAATCTGCCCAGTCTCAGATATTTTAATTCTATGTTTCAGAGAAGTAAATGCCAGCTGGCCTCAGACCGACCATGCTCAGGGTTCAGTTCTAAACAGCACTGTTTGGGAAAAGCTCAATCTAAAACAGACAGCTCTGGATGTGTTTAGGTTTTGCTTTCTTTCCACTTTTAAATATTAAAAATTGACTCCAGCTGTGGGGTAGAAAGTAACGCCTAACCTATAAAAACATTGACAAATAAATCACAATGCAATTTGCCGCGCATTTTTGTGAGGTCTAAACACCAGTTCTAGAAAGGAATTTTCCATTATTGCATCTTGGGAAGATAACTTCTTCATGAAAAATTCATTTGACTTTTATATTTCATAAAATCATCACATAGCATTCCCACATTTGGGATCTGCATGTACTGGGGCACCCGTGGCTTTTAGCTCAGCTTTCCAGACTCCTAAGCCTTTCTTCCTTGACTTTTGCAGGAAGATGGGACAGCACTGGGATCCTTACCTGGTAGTTTGAAATTAAGCTGCGCCCCCTACCCTGGGCCCTGTCTTTCTGCAAACCAGGCTGAGCATCGGCAAAGGGGCAGCTCTGTTTGAGGGACAAACTCCCCCATCCAAACTCCATGGCTCCAGCACACCTCTGGGCACCACCCCTGTCCAAGCAAGAAAGAAATTCCCAACTGTACTGCTTCTTGATGGTGTCACTACTAGGAAATAGTACTTCCTTTTTGAAGTAGGTACAAGGGATTCACGGGGAACCCAGAAGAAAGGAGGGAAGAGAAGTCTATGTGATAGACTTGTTGTTGGGAATTGGTCTTAAATGTCTCTTTTTAGCAATGCTGCTGGCCCCAACCCAGTTCACAGGGTATCAACTGTGGTAGGATAGGTATGCTGCAGTAACAAGTACACCCAAATCTCAGTGACATCTTTCTGCTTATATAACATGACCATCACAAGTCTATCGCATTGCAGTGTAGATACTGGGACCCGGCTGTTCGAGCAACCACCATCTGAAGCACAGTCAGTTGATCACAGCAGAAAGAATGGACCATCTTAGAAGGTCTTTTGCTTGTAATTAAATGCTCACAGTTCGTTGGCCAGAACTGGTCAGATGCTGCCATCCTACCTCAGGGGACCAAGAAATAAAATTTGATCTTCCCAGAAAAACAACTAGGAATATTTGGCAGGTGGAATTGATGGATATTGCTTTCATCATGTCTACCTAACTATGGAGGTCCTCCTGCAATATCTATACCAGCCAGAAACCCTTCTGGGCCCTAGCTTCAAAAAGATCACAGCCCTGGGAGTATAGCCATGGGGACTAGGGAGCCAGTATGTATCAACTACAGTTGGGTGTATAGTAGATACCCACTTGGGGTGTCTGCCCAGTTCATGCTCTTCTGTCAGTGCTACACCTAAACTATCTACAAACAGGGAAGGCCCCAGCAGCTGCTATCATGCAGTTACTACACAACCCTCCTAGAGTCAATTGACTGAGTCAGAGGAACATACTTGATTAAAGCTGAGCCACTATGATTCTCTCTCTCTCAGAAATTTAGTTGTGGTTCAGAAACAGCCTGTGTGATGCATGCAAATATGAGAGCTCAGGCAAAGTCATTTTTCGCCATATGCATGGAGAAGCTAAGAAAGTTGAATGGTAGTAAAAGAAGAATGAGCCAGATATGCAGAGAATAGTAGATACAAGAAACCACATGGAGAAAGAGAGAGAAAATCTCAGCCTCACCTTAGCACACAGACACCTGATACCAGAACAAGATTGTCACTTTGTTGGCAAGGGAGAATGATGAATTGTGGAGATAAATAAAGGCGTTCACCCCAGAAGGTAATTACTAAGGTCAAGGGCATTGAGTGTCTGGAAGATTCCTGTTAAAATGCTGATACTTGTCAGGCACGGTGGCTCAAGCCTATAATCCCAGCACTTTGGGAGGCTGAGGCGAGAGGATTGTCTGAGCTCAGGGGTTCACAAGCAGCCTGGGCAACTTGGCGAGACCTTGCATCTATAAGAAATAATTTTTTAAAAATAGCTGGGCATGGTAGCACATGCCTGTGTTTCCAGCTACTTGGAAGGCTGAGGTGGAAGGATCTCCTGAGCCCAGCAGGTTGAGGCTGCAGTGACTGTGAAAGTGACACTGCCCTCCAGCCTGGATGACAGAGTGAAACTCCAACTCAAAAAAAAAAAAAATTGCTGACACTCCTGGAAAAGTTAACACTTGGCACCATTACCAGTCGTAGTCACTTTGTGTTTATCAGGTTAGGCAACCATTTGGTGCTGTCTTTAGTAGAAAGAGCCCAGGATTAATCTATTTTGATAAATTGGAGTGTATGGGAGTTATAATAATGAGGAGAATGCTCAACTGCATATAACAGAACGCCTCCCCCGTCCACCAAATAACAGTGACTTCTTCCTCTCTCGCACAAAACAAGTCTAGGACTGGGTGGCCTGAGACCAGCACCGCAGGCCTGTGAAATCATTACGAGCACAATTTTTCTCTGTTCTTCCTTCCCTTAGAATATCTCATCCTCACGTTTTAAGATGGTTGGTTGTAGGAGCTCTTACAGCCTGGAAGTTGGTGAAGGAAGAGGAGAAGGGTGTGTCTTCTTCTTTTAAAACTTCCCAGAAGTCTCAGTGGCCAGAGCTTAGTCACTAGATGAGTAAGGTGGAAAAAACTGCCCCAAGAAGCTCTTCCTACATGGCGCTTTCAGTAAAATTAGTTCTGCTACCCTGGCTCCAACTCATTGAACTAGGAATCCGGATCCAAATCAAGATAACCATGGGTAGACCAGACATGAGGAAAGTTAGTCTTGAAAGCTGGTTGTTTTGAAACTGTCTGGTTGAGGCTTTTTGTTCAGCTGGGTCTCTCCATAATGACTGGTGACATAAAGACCACAGAAGATTCTCTCCTGGGGAGGGCACCATACACAGGGAAGGCCCAGGCTTTGCCGCAAATGGTGCTAAACTACTGATCTATACATCTATAAGTTAATTTTCTTTTTCTTTTTATTATTATTTTTTTTAAAAGAGAGACAGATCTTTCTATGTTGCCCAGGCTGGAGTGCAGTGGCTTTCCACAGACATGGTCATAGCACATTGTTAGAACTCCTGGGCTCAAGTAATCCTCCTGCCTCAGCCTCCAGAGTAAATGGGATTACAGGCACACACCACTGAGCCTCACTCTCTATGAGTTCTGTTGCATTCCTTAACTTGGAAGTTCTGGGAGCATCATGGAGACGCCATTTTGGAGGCGATGCCCTTCTCGCGTATCCTTGCAGTAAACCTCCTTAACAAATGTTATCTGGGAATATTTCTTCAGCAAACATTAAAGATCTTGATTAATACAGGAGTTATTGTTGGAATTATTATTATAATTGCTAATGTCAATGAATTTATGGGAGGGCAGAGTACCAGGAGGGGGAAGGAAAAGAGGATGAGGTCAAGATTCTGTCTTGATGACTTTACCACTTTGCCTCTAACTAGTCTGGGCAGGAAGAGATGTGGTCACCATCATTTCTGTCTGCCTACAGACCAACAAAAGTATGTCTTCCCATCTCTTCTCCTGGCTCCTTCAATTTCTTTCCTTTTTTTGAGTTGGAATCTCATTCTGTCGCCCAGGCTGGAGTGCAGTGGCATGCTCATGGTCACCCCAGTGTCGGCCGGCTGGGCTCCGGCAATCCTTCTGTCTCAGCCTTCCAAGTAGCTGGAACTACAGCTACCATGCCCAGATAATTTTTGATTTATCATAGAGACGAGGTCTCGCCAAGCTGCCTGGGCTGGTCTCGAACCCGCAGGCTCGGGTAATCCTCTCACCTCGGCCTCCAAACGTGCTGGGATTACAGGCTGAGTCACTGAACCCGGCCACCTTCTTCAATTTCTATACTTGTATTTGTTCGTTCATTAGGAATTGTAATTTGGTAAGACTCATTTTCATTGAAATACTTTTATAAAGAGACTTGCCTTCATCTATGACATGTTGAGTATCACTTGTTAGAAATGCTTTGGACCAGAAGAGTTTCAAATTTCAATTTTTTTTGGATTTTGGAACATTTGCATATACATAATGAGAGATCTTGAGAATGGGTCACAAGTCTAAACACAAGATTCATTTGTGTTTTATATATGATTTACACACAGCCTCCAGGTAATTTTATATAATACTTTTAATAATTTTGTGCATGAAACAAAGTTTGTGTACATCAAACCCCATCAGAAAGCAAAAGTGTCATTATCTTAACCACGTATGTGGATAATAGTCTTTGGTTGGCATCACCCTCATTTCTGACTCTAAATTCATATGCTGCTAATAAGCAATTCTTTTCTTATACTTATTCATGCATGAGTACTTAACAGTAGAAAAGAAGACATACTTCTAACATAGTGAAAAGAATAATGTGTTCAGGGTCACTAAACTGCACAGGAGCATCACCAGAATGTCCATATCAGCAGTTAGACAACAGCAACAAACAACGGCAGGCTTTCAGTCTCCACCTACGATGCTGTGTTTTGATGATAAGGTTACTGTTCTTTGTGAGGTTTTTTTGCAGGTGAGAAGAGACATCAGAAGCAGTTGAGGGACCAGAAAGTGGGTCCTCTAGGGATGAGGAGGCATTCTGCTAGATAGTTTTTAAAAATATTTCTTCCAGAGTCATCTGCCTCATTAACTACAGTTTTTGTCTTTGAAGTATCTCTTTGATGTTATAAACTGACATGATTTCTTGTTCTGTTGCAAATGCACATTGCTTTAGTCCTTCAATAAGCTCATCACATGGTTTCACCGTGTCAACTTTAGGCACCTTTTCTGCAGTGTTAACAATGTCATCTTCATTGTCCAGAGTGGTGTTATGTCAGAGCTCAAAATGTTTCTGATTGTGGAGTATTCTGGATTTCAGATTTTTGGATTTGGGATTCTCAACATATATTTGGTTACTCAAAGATGTAATTCACATGGAGAAAGCAGGATAGATCAAGAACTCACCTCCTCTTTAGATAACTCGTTCTTCTTTTAAAAATTTAAATACTACTATGAAATTGTTGATTTAAACATAAGAAATGACCTTCAACCCATTGAAATTGTTATCATTGTTGAAGCTAAAATTCTCCTATCTTTCATTCATGGTATTTCTCCAAGTTAACTCTTGAGTTATTTTGTTATAACTTTGTAGTCTTTAATAGTTTCCTTGCTAACTGGTGTGCCAAGTTGTTTATCTTGTACATTTCCTGTCTTGGATTTGAAACCAGTCATTTCTCTAAGGAGCTTTGCTTCTGTTGAGTAAGAAATAGTATTTGACAAGCAGTTTTAGTGCTAGAGATGTCCATTGCTACTAAGTTGTTCAACACTTCTGGGGTTATTCAGTGTACAGAGCTAGGATTGTAGGATGGGGGACATTTTATATATATAATATATATGTATGTACATATATGTAGACACACATTTCATACACACACACACAACACAAAGAAAGCATATCTGATAACAGAGTTTTTATTTATCTCTTAAATCTAGATTTCTTTCTTCCATACCAATAATCTTGGTTCTCAAGGGCACAGAAGATGATAGAATTAAAATTACTAGCTGGGCTTGGTGGCTCAGCCTGTAATCCCGCGCCTTTGGGAGGCTGAGGTGAGTGGATTGCATGAGTCCACGGGTTCGAGACCCACCTAGGTAGCAAGACCTCATCTCTACAATAAATCAAAAAATCAGCCAGGCATGGTAGCGCATGCCTGTAATTCCGGCTACTCGGAAGGCTGAGGCAGAAGGATCACTGGAGCCCAGCAAGTCGAGGCTGCGGTGGCCGGGAGCAGCCACTGCACTCCAGTCTGGGCGACAGAGTGAGACTCCAACTCAAAAATAAAATAAAATAAAATAAAATTACATTATCCCACAATTACTCATTTATTTTATCCTATGTTGCATACATAGCAGACTCAAAATAATAATAATACTAATCCTACCATCATTATTATAGCCAAAAACATTTAGCAAGTTTTTTTGTATATGATCTCTCAATCTCGCCACTCAAAAATATAGCTTTACTATAACTACGTTGTCAGAGCATAGAACTGTTTTTACTTTCTGGTTAGTTCTCTTTTAGTCTTACTTTCACAAGTAACTATATATTTAATGCTCCCAACAAATATCTCTCTAGCTATTGTGATGTGATTGTCCAAGGTTTGTTCTCTAGAAAACATCTTAGGAAGGGTTTATGGAACCAGTTTTCCTAAACTGTTGATTACACTATGTCTATACACTTTATTCTTGAAAGTCAGTTTTGCTGAATATACAATTCTTGGCTCACATTTTCTTACCTTGAATATCTTAAACATGTTACTCCATTTATTCTGGCAAAAAGTATGATAATCTAATTTTCTTCATCTTTTATGCCATATTCTTTTTTTCTAGATACCTGAAGTTTTTGTTTTTATTTAATGCCCTGAAATTTTATTCGAATACATCTTAGAGTTAGTCATTTTGATCAATATTCCCAGGCAATGGTGTGTTTTTCCCTCTGAAAAATCAACCACTTTAGCATTATAAAATAGTCCCGATAATATTATTTGCTCTAAAATCCACTTTGTCTGATGTTAACATTCCCACTCAAGCTTTATTTTTATTAGTACGAGCATGACATGTCTTTTTCCATTCTTTTACTTTATAAATGCACTTTATTATTTAGAACAGTTTTAGATTCATAGCAAAATTGAACAGAAAGTGGGGAGAGTTCCCACATACCCTCTACACATGCAGTCTCTCCCAGTATCAGCATCCCATACCAAAGTGGTACATTTATCACTATCAATTAACCTACATTAGTACATCCTTATCACCCAAAGTCTATGGCTTACATCAGGATTCACTGTTGGTATTGTACACTGTGTAGGTTTTCATGACATTGTCTATGAGTATAGTATCACACAGAGCAGTTTCACTGCTCTGAAAATCTTCTGTGCTCCTCCTGTTCATCTCTCTCTCTCCCAACCCCTGATAACCACTGATTTTTTACTGTCTCCATAGTTTTGCCTTTTCTAGAATGTTGTCTAGTTGGAATCATAAGTATATAGCCTTTTTAGATTGGCTTCTTTCATTTAGTAGCATGCATTTAAGTTTTCTCCACATTTTTAATGATTTGATAGCCCATTTCTTTTTAACTCCAAATAATATTCCATTATCTGAATGTACCACAGTTTATTCATTCACCCAATGAAAGATATCTTGGTTGCTGCCAGGTATTAGCAATTATAAATGAAGATACTACAATAAGCATCATGTGCAGGTTTGTGAAGACATGTGTTCAACTTTTTTGGGAGACACCAAGGAGCATGATTACTGGATCATAGAGTAAAAACATGTTTAGTTCTAAGAAACTGCCAAACTGTCTTCCAAAGTGACTGAACAATTTTACATTTCCACCAGCAATAAATGAGCGTTCCTGTTGCTTCACCTCCTCACCAGCATTTGATGTCAGTGTTTCACCATTGTAATCAATGTCTCATCATTTTAATTTGCAATTCCCTAGTGACATATATAATGTTGGGCATATTTTCATACACTTAATTTGCCATCTGTATATCTTCTTTGGTGAAGTGTCTGTTCAGATCTTTTGCCCATTTTTTTATGTTAACATGTAATTAGTTTATTCTTATTTTTAAAACTTTTGCCCATTTTTTAAAACCAGGTTGTTTGTTTTCTAAATGTTCAATTTTAAAAGTTCTTTGTATATTTTAAATATCTGTCCTTTATCAGATATGTCTTTTGAAAATATTTTCTCCCCATCTGTGGCTTATCTTCTCATCCTCTTGACAGTGTCTCTTGCAAAGCAGACATTTTTAAATTTAAATAAAGATCAGCATATTCTTCCTTTCATGGATTATGGTTTGGTGTTGTATGAAATAATTATTGCCAAATCCCAGATTACCTAGATTTTCTTTCTTTTTTTTTTTTTTTAAATCTTCTAGGAGTTTTATAGTTTTGCATTTTATATTTAGGCCTGTGATCCATTTTGAGTTAAGTTTTGTGAAGGGTTAAAGTCTGTGTCTAGATTCATCTTTTTGCATGTGGATTTCCAGTTGTTCCAGTACCATTTTCTATACAGACTATCCTTTCTCCACTGCATTGCCTCTGCTACTTTGTGAAAGATCAGCTAACTATATTCACGTGGTTCTATTCGTGAGTTCTCTATTCTATTCCATTAATGTATTTGTCTTTTCTTTCACCAATGCCACACTGTCTTGATTACTTCCAATTTAGAGTAAGTCTTGAAGGGTAACATCAGTCTTACTTATTTCTTCTCCTTCTATAATATTTTGGCTATTCTTGGCCTTTACCTCCATATAAACTTTAGAATCAGTTTTTCAATATGCACAGAATAACTTGCTGAAATTTTTACTGATAAATCTTTAGAGCAAGTTGAAAAGAACTGATATCTTAACAAGATTGAGTCATCCTATTAACCTTTTACTTTTAACTTATTTGTATATTTATATTTAATGTGTGTTTCCTTGACTGAGCATAGTGGCTCACACCTGTAATCTCAGCACTTTGGGAGGTGGAGATGAGAGGATTGCCTGAGTCCAGGAGCACAAGATCAACCTGGGCAACTTGGTGAGACCTGTCACTACAATTAAAAAAAAAATTAGGGAGGCATGGTGGTGCATGCCTGTAGTCCTAGCTACTTGCAAGGGTGGTGCAAGAATTGCCTGAGTCTAGTAGGTTGTGGCTACAGTAGCCATGAGTGTGCCACTGTACTCTAGCCTGGGTGACAGAGTAAGATTCAGACTCAAAAAAAAAGTTTTATACATACACACACACACACACACACACACACACACACACATACACATGCGCGTGCGAGCACTCACACACATATGTATATAATGTTTATTTCCAGTAGGAAATGTATAGGTGGTTCTTGCTTTTTTATCCACTCAGACAATTTCTGCCTTTTAAATGAGTTGCTTCAACATATACATTTAATGTGATTGTTCATACAGGCAGATTTGAATTATCCTTGTATTTGTTTTCTATTTGTCCCATCTGTTCTTTGTTTTATTTATCTCTATTTCTGCCTTCTTTTGGATGAATTCACCGTTTTTTAAAATAATTCTGTCTTAGCCGGGCTCGGTGGCTCAGCCTGTAATCCCGCACCTTTGGGAGGCTGAGATGAGTGGATTGCCTGAGCCCGCAGGTTCGAGACCCACCTGGGCAAATTGGCGAGACCTCATCTCTACAATAAATCAAAAAATTGGCTGGGCGTGGTAGTGCATGCCTGTAATTCCGGCTACTGGGAAGGCTGAGGTGGCAGGATTACCGGAGCCTAGCAGGTCGAGGCTGCGGTGGCCAGGAGCGCCCACTGCACTTCAGTCTGGGCGACAGAGTGAGATGCCAACTCAAAATAATAATAATAATAATAATAATAATAATAATTCTATCTTATCTCTTTTCTTGGTTTATTAGCTATAACTCTTTGCTTTATTAGTTATACATGTGGTAAGGGTTTTTAATGTATGTCTTTAACATATTACAGTCTACCTTCAAGTGATATTATAGCATTTTACGTATAGTATAAAAACTTTACTTCTATTTCTCCCTTTCTGGCATAGTATTACTATGTAGTATCATTGGCATACATTTTATTTTTGCATATACCTGCAATATACTATTATAATTTTTCCTTAAAATATAATTATATTTTAAAGAGATTTAAATAATACAGAAAAATTTTATTCATATACACATGTAGTAACCATTTCCAGTGTTCTTCATTTTTATGTGTAGACCTATTTTTCTATCAGATATCATTTTCTTTTCTTCCTGAGATTTCTTATAGTGTACATTTGCTGGTGATGTTTTCAGTTATTTATATCTTAAAAAGTATTTATTTCACCTCTGTTTTGACAGATAGTTTTACTGAGTATAGAATTCTAGGTTGATATGGACTTCTCATTTGCATTGCTGCCAAGGAGAAATTTGCTATTATCCTTCTCTTTGACCCTTTGAATGTCAAATGTCTTTCATTTCTGGTTGATTTTATGATTTTCTCTTTATCAATGGTTTCAAGCAATTTTATTTTGATGTGCTTTTGTTTAGTTTTTTTCATGTTTCTTGTACTTGGTGTTCATTGAACTTCTAGGATATGTGAGTTTATAAGTTTTCATCAAATTTTGGAAAAAACTTTGGACATTGATTTCTTCAAATATTTTTTTCAGTCTTACTTCCCCTCCTTTTCTTTAGGAATTTCAGTTATATACATATTAGGCTGTTGAAGTGTTCTCAGAGTATGCTGATGATCTGTTAACTGTTTTAAATTATTTATTCTCTCTGTGTTCCATTTTAGGTAGTTTCTATGCTTAGATCTTCAGCTAATGTTTTCTTTCCTTCAACATCTAGTCTGCCATTAATTCCATCCAGTATACTTTAAACTCAAACATTGTAGTTTTCATCTCTAGAATTTCAGTTTAAATCTCTATACTTTCCACATTTCTCTTTAACTTTTGAGTATATAGAACAGTTATAAAAAGTGTTTTGGTGTCCTGGTCTGCTATTTCTAAAATCTGTGTTAATTATTCTCCTCATTTCAAGTTGTGTTCTCCTGCCTCCTTGCATGCCCGGTCAGAACAGGCATGATTTCTAGCCTTGTGTGAGCATCAGATACAGCTCCCTCCAATACTTTCAGATGATTCTTTCTCCAGCCTTCAGGTGGCTCTTTGTTGAACAACCTTTTATCAACTGCCATCATCCCTATTTCTCCTGAATTCTATATCAGGTGTTCAGTATTTTGAAAGGGCCTCTTCCTCTTTGGCAAAGCCCTAGACTGACAAAAGCAGGAAAGGGGAGTGAAATGTTTGATTTGTACTAAGATGAAATGAAGAAAAGCACTAGATAGTTACCCAATGCCTTCGGTAAAAGTGCTAAGTATGAAGGAGTGGTGTTGGTATTTGGGAAAGACAAGGAAGAAAGAGCTGCTCTATTTACTTCTACTCAATAGATATGGGCTCATTTTTCATTATGAAAGTTAAGAGGACCAGTAGTACTTCAACAAAGATTGCTAGATCCAGCATGCATAGATCACAAACCACTTCAGGCTCAGTAACTTGCAGTATTTTTGTTTTTTGTTTTGTCAAACTAAAATGGTCTATTTCCACATTCTCATAGATACCTAGGATTTTTGGCTCTACAAGTGCTTCTAGGGATCTCAAAATATTTTATATAACTTTTATGCTTCCTTTGTAACTTTGGAGATGGAATTTAAGATTTAAACCATCCTGCAAAATTACTATAAGTGATGGGATTAGCATTGCAAGGTGAAAAATCAGAGAGAGTCCCAGATTTCCTATTCATGTTCATGCCTTTTCCAACATAGTTTGTCTAGCCCAGAGGTTCCTAACCCCCCAGGCCAGGAACCAATACCAGTATGTGGCCTGTTAGGAATCAGGCTGTACAGCAAGAGGTAAGCAGTGGGCAAGTGAGCAAAGTTTCATCTGTATTTACAGCTGCTCCCTACTGCTGGCATTACTGTCTGAGCTCTGCCTCCTATCAGATTCTTATAGGAGTCAGATTCTCATAGGAGTGTAAACCCTATTGGGAACTGCACATGGGAGAGAAATAGGTTGCATGCTCCTTATGAGAGTCTAATGCCTGATGAGCTGAGGTGGAGCAGAGGTGGTGATGCTAGCGCTGGGGAGCAGTTGCAAATACAGATTAACATTAGCAGTGAGGTTTGACTGCACAGAGACCATACAAATCAATTGCTTGCAAGTGTACTAAGACAAAACCCTATCAGTAAGTGGCAAGTGATTGATGTACTTCAATTGTACAGCTGCATCTGGTGGCAGACTTTGAGTCAGAATCTGGCATTTATTTAAGTCCATGTGTGGCCTGCCCATTATTTCATGTATCACTTTCGTCTGCGCCTCTTTTTTAAAAAATGGTGAGTTGTATAATTATTTCATGATATATTATAATGTAGTAATAATAGAAACAAAGTACACAATAAATGTTATGCACTTGAATCATCCTGAAACCATTTCCCCACCACTCCAGGTTCATGAAAAAATTGTCTCCCATGAAAATGGTCTCCGATGCCAAAAAGGTTGGAGATCACTGATCCAGCCCACTCCTGAAAACAAATCTAGGCCATTTACCAAGGGAATTAAAAGGCATTGGGCAACAAGGATGCCTAAACTATATAGACTTAATACCCTGACTTTCTCCTTCCTAGGTTTTTGGGCTTTCCAGGCAGCCTAACTATGTAGGGATTCCCAGAGTGTTTGCTACAGGTAAATGTTTGTATTTCTTCTGAATTGCATATATAGGGAGCCATGGAAGGAAAGGGATTCCCAGATGAGGAGGCTTGTGATATTGGAAAACTTGGTGGAATTTGGGTACACTTTAGCTCCAGATAAAGATAATGCCCTCCTAAGGAATTGCCAGATGATGATTTGCAAAATAATTATATTTTCTTCAGTGACCTGGGACAGTATCCACATGGGGGTTTTATGGTTCTAGAGTTCTGCATAGCCCAATCTCTTTTCAAAATCACATTCAAAGAAAATGTACTTTAGAAACTAAACGCCATTCTTTAATTGTATCTTTCAAATATGGAGACCCGCCGGGCTCGGTGGCTCAGCCTGTAATCCCGCGCCTTTGGGAGGCTGAGGTGAGTGGATTGCCTGAGCCCGTGGGTTCGAGACCCGCCTGGGCAGCGAGACCTCATCTCTACAATAAATCAAAAAATCAGCCGGGCGTAGTAGCGCGTGCCTGTAATTCCGGCTACTTGGAAGGCTGAGGCGGAAGGATCGCCGGAGCCCAGCAGGTCGAGGCTGCGGTGGCCGGGAGTGGCCACCGCACTCCAGTTTGGGCGACAGAGTGAGACTCCAACTCAAAAAAAAAAAAAAAAAAAAAATATATATATATATATATATGGAGACCCAATGTGTAATCCTGTACAACACAGTACACAATATTTTTTTTTTTGAGTTGGAATCTCACTCCGTCGCCCATGCTGGAACGCTGTAGCATACTCATGGTCACACCAGTGTCGACCTGCTGGGCTCTGGCGCTCCTTCTGCCTCAGCCTTCCAAGTAGCCGGAATCACAGGCGTGCGCTATCATCCCCGGCTAATTTTTGATTTATTGTAGAGACAAGGTTTCGCCAAGTTGCCTGGGCTGGTCTCAAACCCATGGCCTCAGGCAATTCACTCACCTTGGCCTCCCAAAGTGCTGGAATTACAGGCTGAGCAACAGAGCCTGGCCTACAGTAAATTTTTGACTTCTCTCCAATTCACACTCCAAAGCTACCCCATGGCATCTAACCTCTCTCGTTTCTCTAAAACGTTCCCTCACATCCATCCTTGGGATCTTTCTTCACACATGGTTCTCTCCTCCATCACTATTTTCTACCTTGCTTCCCCACTAGAAATTGCCACAGGGGTCACCACACCTGCCAGGCAGTGCTCAAAATGCTGGGAGGTTGTGTGACTCCACATGCCCTAGCTCCCCACAGAGGGAAGCTGGGAGGAGCTCTGGGAATTGTTTTCTTCTCTTACTGTCAACACTTTTCTTACAAGTCAGTCCAGGGGAGCATTACGAATGAATAAACCTCTGCTACATATTTAATCAATAATGAAAAACGTATTTGAGAATGCTTCCAAATGAGCCCCTGGGGTTAGCAATAGTGATATGAGAAGGAGCCTAAGAGTTGGACAAGATCATTAAATGCCAACCAGTGGGTGGACAGAGCTTCCAAAAGGCAGACCTCTAAGGGAAGACTGGGGGTTGGCCCTGGTTAAGGCAGAAGCAGAAACACGTGGTCCAGGTTCCCTGGCAACCCTTTAGAAAAATTCAGACCTGCTTATAGGTCTCTTACAAACGCTTCAGTGCCACCTAGAGTGATTTAAGCCTGGGGGACAGATGAGACAAGTAGATGTGGCATTATTCAGTGGCCAGAGATGGCCAAAGCTTATGAGTGGGCCTAGGATAGGAGTGTGGAGGTCAGTGGCAGTGTGGATCAGGTAAGTAGGTGGTCAGCAACAAGGGCAATGGCAATGAGAAAGTGGTGATTGTCTATAAATCTAGAAGAAGGTCCTGGGGGACTCACTCAGTATCTGGGACTCACGGGCAGTTCTGGAAAGATCAAGGCAAATTTTTTATCCTTGAGAAGTGGAGATCCTGGGCATGACAGATACCTGATGCAGGAGAATTAGATAAATGGGATGAAAACAAAAGAGACTGATCAATAAGGCAGAGTCGTATTATTAGAATCAAAGGACAAGATCAGAGCCTGACCAAAGGAAAACTGAGCATGATTGAGCCCCCAAAGGACAAAGCATAAGTACCCAAGATGCCTCATAAGAGAGACTGCCTGACACTGGTTGGAGCATGGACTGAGTTAGAATCCTGGCTCTTTGACCTCTGTCAACCTGCAGAAAGTTATATAACCTCTCCCAGTTCGGCTTCCTTATCTCTAAAAGAGTGTTAGTAATTCCTACTTACAGAATAGTTATTGACATTCTGATATTTGATAACACAAAGTGGGGCTGTACTTGACAACACAGAGTGGGGTTGTAAAATACTTGATTCTAAAGACAAAGTTGAAAAACATGTTTGCCCTTAATACCACACTTGATCCTATGGAGTGGGACTTGACCCTACAGAGTGGGCTTGGAAAACATTCCAGCTCTTCTCCTCCTCCACCCACCACCAACATCATCCTCATCTAGCCCCATCTACCCATTCATATCAGGACTGTCTCCAGAACCTGGGTGCTGATTCTGTAGATGAGTGTGGGGAGCTGGAGGTACCAATGCACACACATGTACGAGCAAGACGGCCTCAACTTACTCAAGTTTGTTTGCAAGTCAGTCGCTTGGCACTCCCAGCTCCTGTCCAGAAAAGCTCTACTATAAACCATGGTTTGGTTGCCAGGCTGGTCCACCATGTTTTTCTTGCTCAGGGAAAAGAGATTAAGTATGGTGCTGGCATAAGGTGGGACCCCTATCGTCACTCCTACTTTTAAGGCTGACCTTCAAAGGAGAAGACTTGAGAGCAGAAAAGTGCTAGCAATCCACCTGAGACCCAGGGGAGCTCTCAAAAGCCACACGAGGGTTCCCTCAGGCCCACACCTCTCTTGGTGCCATGCTGCGATCTTGCTCTTGGAGGGCTGCAATAAGGCTCCCGGAGTAGAAGCCAGGATGCTCCAGGGTTGAGGGCAGAAGGGGGTGTTTGGACCTTCCTTGCTGGTGTCCACGATCCTCTCTCTTTTCCACTGCTCCTGCAGAAGCCACTCCAGTGAAAGCATCTGTTCCTGCCATTTGCCAGCTGTTGTAAGAGAATTAAAAGTCCCATCTGAGGCTGTGATAACAATTTAATGATGAGTCTGAATTAGGGCATAGCGGCAGAATTGCTGCTTCATTTTCCAGCTTAGATTAGTGGAACTGACTTTATCTGACCTGACCAGGCAATGGGCCATGCAGTGCAGCTCTGTGGATGGGGCAGGTGAAATTCTCCAGGAGGGAGGGGAGGAGGAGGAGGAGGAGGAGGAGGAGGAGGAGGAGCCATGTCAAAACTTGATCAGGCAATACTGAGCTAGAGGAGAGGCAACAGAAAGTCTGGTGCTCAGATTGAATGGAAACTGCAGCAATATCTCACTCATCTCGAATTGCTGGAGAATGAGAAGCTCTAAATTAAGGCATTCTTAAAGACAAGTGAGGGCAAATGCTTTTCCCCAAAAATGGAAACGTCTAAAAGCACATTCATCATTGTTCCATGCTGTAATGGAGTTGTGTCCTGAGGAGCTTTTGAGGTATGTAGGGCTGTTTGCTGTTTGCTGTGGCACCAAATGACCCCCAACTAATGTGTTTTTCTATTTGGGGACTCTTTTCTCTCTCTCTCTCTCTCTCTCTCTCTCTCTCTCTCTCTCTCTCTCTCTCTCCCTCCCCTTTTTCTTTTGCTGTTGCCAGATACCACTTCTCAGTGTGTCATCTCCCAGCACCTCTGAGTCTGCCTTCTTGTCTTTTAACTCTGCAGGAACTGAAGGTTACCAGGGAAAACTGGAAAATCAATCTGCTGGGGCATAACCTTATACATCATTTGATTCTAAGGCAACTGAGCTGGATTAAGGTGGTTTTTCCTCTTTATTTCCCCTGTATTTGTCATCAGGGCCATTCATCTCCCCAAAACACACAGAAACACACACACACACACACACACACACACACACACACACACATTCATAGCCTTTTTCTTCATCTTAATTCCTGCCATTATCACCCTTAGACCTGATCCACCAGAGTTCCCACCCTGGACTCCATCTTTTAGAGAATCCTGATCTCCAAGGGACAAGGAGTCCAAGGGACCAATAGAAGAACCCCACTGGGAGCCTATGTCCCCTCTTTCAAGACCATGTTCTGGGTATCTAGGACCCTGGGAATGCCTGCCCAAGTGGCCCTGAGCCCACTTCCAGGACCTCCTCCTTGGGTCTGTCCTTCAGAGGTTGGGCAGTGCTACCAGAGTGTGCACCCCTAGGGCCAGCCAACCAGCTACTGTTTGGAGAGGTGTGGGTGGAGCTTAGATATGTAAGCCTGTCCCACTCATCTCATACCTCCCTTCTCCACATCTCAGAACGGAACAGGAGTAGGGTTGGGAAGAGAAGTCAAGCACCTCCATTTGTACTTCTGCCAAAGCCACATAAATCTTAGGGGTTGGCTGAATCCCTGTTTTAGTCTGGGACATGTCAACTGCTTTATGCATGGTCCAACACACAGCTAGCTTTATGAGTTCTACTCAATTCCAAGTTCCTTCACCTGCGATCTTAGCATTGCCTTGAACTTCATGAGTATTCCTGAATTCACTGATATAAAGCACATCAGATGTAATTTTCTCACCATTGCCTTGCTAAGCTATGGTCTGGCTATGTGTTCTTTGAGCTGTGGTCAGGTCTTATTTTCCTAAACCTTGACTCCCTCCCTTACCTTGGAAAGGTGAATCTTCTTTCTCTCTCATGTACTTTCTAAATAAACTATATTTTCCAATATATATATATATATTTTTCTCTATATATAAAATTTTCTGACTCAGACCCTTCCCCTCCCAGCACCTGCCATCTTAGAGGCACTGAGTCTAGGAATCTACGGTTCTCTTCCTTTCAAATCAGGACTCTCCCCACTTCCCCTTCCCATTCATGTAGCTCCACCCTTTGGGAGAAACAGTTGCTCCCTCTGTGATACCCAACTTTACTTCTTTGATGTGCTAAGTGATCTTTAAAAACACGAAGACCTCTACAAGGAACATCCGCAAGGTAGCTTATTTTTTCTGTATAAAATGACACCAAACTCTGACAAAGAGTAGCATAGGGGTGGGGGGCAAATATTTTTTGCATCTCTACAGATCAGGCATATCTTTCAAAGGCTACCCAAGCACCCATGGGATCACAAGAGATTTTCTACTCATATTCAGTCTAGGGGGCCATTCTGCTCCATTTCTCAACTTCCACTTTCCAGCAACTACAGCAAGCCCTAGCCGCCTCTTTTCAAGTGCCATGACTGCCTCTCTCATCTGGCCCCTGCTCTTTAAATCCATACTTCATGCTGCACAAGACACAAATCAGGCTGCCTCACCCTCTTGCTTAACCCCCTTCGGTACCCTCCCCATGCAGAAGAGGGCTCCCACTCCCCAGTGGCCATGTCAGGTCCTCCATGACCCAGCCCCTCCATGTCTCTAACTTCATTTCCCATCACTCCCAGTCCCACAACATCAAGTCATACGTAGTGGCCCTCTCACATCAATCATACCGGTACTTGTCTGCATAGTTTTGTTCATGCCGTTCCTTGGCCTGGGCTATCCTTGCCACCCCTACCCCTTCACTACCCATCTCCTTCCCATGTCTACCTTCTGGTTGGCCGTTGACATAGCTTGGATGTTCCACTTTCCAGCTCTACTCCTACTCCCATGCAAAGCCAGGGCTGGTGCCCCCCTAATGGGCTCCCATAGAAATGGTTAAGCCCCTTGGTCTTAGAATGTGCCATATTGCATTGAAATTACCCACAAATGTGTCTTTATGTGACTTTCAGTGTCTTGAGCGTAGAGATTGTGTCTTTTCACCTCTGTGTCCAATCCCTACTGCACCAAGCACTCAAATGTTTATTAAACATATCTGAACTGAGATGAGCATGTGGATTTTTATGCTACTTATTTCCTTACTTATGACTCACTCAAATAGATATACCTACCTAGAGGTCCATTTGCTTGTTTCCAGGTTCCCTATGGCTGAGGTGGCTAGAAGTGTAACCGCTAGTTGATCTATCAACCACGCTAACCATGACACATTTATTGAGTACCTGCTATGTGCTGAGCATTGTGAACAATTATAATCAGAGGAAAACATAGTGTCTGCCTTTGGGGAGATTATAATCTTGTTAATTTTTCTGGAAATTAAAAATTACATTTACAACAGAGCACTTTTAATAGGAAGGACATTAAAACATTCTTTTCCTTTTTAGTGTCTAAAAAAGTTTGGATATCAGCTTGCCTAAGATCCTCAAGTCATAGGGGTCTGGGTTTTGTTTAGCAGCCATAGGCTGCCTGAGAGGACTGGGGGGGAACAAATAAAAATATTTTAGTACAATGTGTATTTGGGGGTAATAAAATGACTCTAGAAATTAGAAAAGCAACTATATAACAAAGCAGGGAAGGACAGGGACCTGTTTCTTTCTTTCTTTTTTTAATTTGCAAAAAAAAAATTAGAATGACCTGTCAGAGAGGTTTTGTGGAACAAATTTGCTTTGAATTTGTAGTCCTATATCATTGGTTCTCAAACCGGGGTGAATTTTCCCTGCAGGGGATAATTGGCAATGTCTGGAGACATTTTGGGTTGTCACAACCTGGAAGGAGGAAGTCTGGCATCTGTCCAGTGGATGAAGGCCAGGGATACTGCTAAACATCTTACAATGAACAAGACAGCCCCTGCAACAAAGAATTATCCACCCCCAAATGTCAACAGTGCCCATGTTGAGAAACCCTGCCCTGTGTTACGAGGTGAGATTGACACTAGCTGCATTCCAAAATCCCACAAAAATAACCACATGCAATAATGGTTCTTGATAGTCACAAGTCTGACCTCTGGGTGGCTCTGACTCATGCATAAGGACAAAACTGGGACTCTGACAAAGGCCGGAACAGAGCTCTTGGATGATTTTATGCTATAATTAGTTTCTAAACACTCTTACCTTCCTCTCCTTTTTATGCCTCCAGATGGCTTGTGTGTGTGTGTGTGTGTGTGTGTGTGTGTGTGTGTGTGTGTGTGTGTGTCAGAGTCTCACTCTGTCACTGAAGCTGGAGTGCAGTGGCACACACATGGCCATCGCAGCCTCGACCTGCTGGGCTCAAGTGATCCTTCCACCTTAGCCTTCAAATTAGCTGGAACCACAGGCATGTGCCACCATGCCCAGCTAATTTTTAAATTTATTGTACAGATGAGGTCTTGCCATGTTGCTCAAGCTGGTCTTGAACCCCTGAGCTCAGGCAATCTTCTTGCCTCTGCCTCTCAAAGTGCTGGGATTACAGGTTTGAACCACTTTGCCTGGCCGCCTTTTTTTGTTTTGTTTTGTTTTTTAAGGAAATTAAATACACAAGAAAGTCTTCTAAAATATCCTTTATTTTATCACATATTTTTTCTGATGAGGTAAAACACAATATAATGAAGGAAGCACATCATCACAGGCTGCTGCTAAGGATTAGTGGCAGCTTATAGAACCTGCTTATGTGAACTACTCAGAGAGTCAAACACCTCAAACACAGACGCAGGGCATAGATGGAATATGATCATCATTTGCTAATTGTACTCCCCGCCCCCCTGGAGATATTTCTGGGTTATTTATTTATTTAAACACAGTGGTATATGTTTGAAGTAAGCCTATCACAATCCATATTGTTCTCTTTTCCCCTGCAAGGGTCATGTTTCCTCTGTCAATAACACAGGCTCCGTTTTCCTTGAGCCCCAAATTACACTTCCTCATAAGAAATGAAACTGCCACATTTTCCTTGAGATCTTTATTCCACATGATTCTGCTAATGACTGGGGTAAAATTGAGAAGTCCAGGAAAAGGAAATCTCTCCTTCTATCAAAGAGAGTAAACGAACCAAAGGAAAACAAGAAGTTAAAATGTGTTTAAAGTATGTTCCATAAATCTAGGGGATAGCCAAGATCTATGATTGGACTTCCTTGCCTGTCCATTCAAATAATCCTACATCTGCACTTAGTGCCTGTTACAGGGACATAGAAATGTGTGTGTGTGTGTGTGTGTGTGTGTGTGTGTGTGTGTGTGTGCGCGTTTGTGTGTGTGTGTGTGTGTGTGTGTGTGTGTGTGTGTGTGTGTGTGTGGTTGTAGATTAGGAAAATGATGAAAGGGTTTTGGCACTGTTGGCCCGATAAAAACCTTTCATCTTGGCCAGCACTGACAAACTCCTCACCATTTTGCTGTGGATTTTGTTTCCTGGCGTTGGAAAGATGTGATGCAGTTGCGATCAAACCTCTCCAGTCTCACCTCACTTGGTGTCTCTTTCTCATTCAAGCTTGCCTGTACCCAACTACTTGGGGCATTCCATATTAGCTCGCTACCCCACTTCTCAAAAAATCTCCTGGTCTGAGACACTTTTCCTGCTTTTCCACCTGAGAGAAGTCTATTTACCTTCAAACCCTTGCTAAGTCAGCTCCTCTATAAACATTTTTCTGTACCTCCGCCCCCACCCCCACATGTTTCTGTGTCCATGTAACAGATGCTGTTGGTGCCTTACTCACATCCCCTGGGACTACCCCAGAAACCACCTGTAGACCCAGTGGACAATTCCTGTCTATGTCTATGGCTTCGTTTCTCAAGCATCTGTGTCTTGACTTCAGGGCTTTCTCTGATCCCAGGAGCACGTCATTCCCCGCACAGGGTAGGCAAATGTATTGGGGAGTTAATGCCTCAGAAGTAACTCTTCACCAGTGAGTGACAGGAATTCATTGATAAACACCCTAGCTTCCTTACTCCACAATGGGAAACTTCTAAAGGGTACTCTCCATGTGTTTCGGAGGGTTCTCAGCAGGACTGAACCCCAGTTACTCTTAGTATCCATCCACTGACAAATGCACTCTTGATTAGCTTCTCCTTCTTCTCTGTTTCGCTTTCTCAACCCCTCTTTGTGCTTCCTTGGATCACCTCCAAAATAAATGAATGGCCTCCAAATCCCTGTCACAAGGTCTACTTTGGCGGGGGAGTGGATGTAGGGTGTGTATATGGAGGGGGTGGGAGTCTCTCCTGTACAAACTTTTGCTATCATGTAATTTCTCTGCTATATTTGCTTCTGGATAACTCTTGTGAGGGCAGGTACTGTTTGTAATTTATTTTTAATCTATCCTTGGTGCCTAAAACACAGTGAACCCTCTGCAAATGCTTGTTGATGTGAACTGAAGGGGAGATTGAGAGACTCAAAGGACCCAGAAGAGTGGGCGTAGGAATGAGAAGGAGAAGGAAGTTATTTAGAGAAACTGCATTGTGAAGCGAAATCGGATTAATTAATGAGGATTAAAGAACGCCCAGAAACAGCAATTAGGAAATTCATCTGCAGAGGAAAACTTGACTAAGCAGACAAAAGTGGTGTGACAGATGAGTGAAAGGTGGACTGCTGGGTGGGATAGTGGCCACACTGGCATTGGATGACAAAAGAGAGGGGGTTTCCAGCTAGGCTGAGGGTATGGACTGGACTGAACAGAGACTCAGGGTGGAGGGGTGATTTGACTATTGTTGTTGTTGTTTTGAGTCAGAGTCTCACTCTGTTGCCCAGGCTGGAGTACAGTGGCACGCTCACAGCCACCACAGCCTCAACCTGCTGGGCTCAGGTGATCCTTCTGCCTCAGCCTTCCAAGTAGCTGGAACTACAGGTATGTGCCACCACGTCCGATTTTTAAATTTTTACTGTAGAGACAAGATCTCACCAAGTTGCCCAGACTGGTCTCAAATCCCTGAACTCAGGCAGATTTGGCTGTTGTTTTAGGACAAAAACTCCTTGGGATGATTGAGCCCGAGACTTATGTGTTAAATGGCATTCCAAACTGATGTGTCAAATGACAGCAAGGCTTAGCCCACTGAGAGCTTGCCATCTATTGCATCTGGTTTCTACTTAGCAATGAATGCTAACATAGTGGGAAAAACCTATTATTTTTTTTTCTCTAAGTGGCTAAGCACATGTTGGGCTGCTGACCCACTGTGAAGGAGTCATTGGAGGCAAGATAGAGGAGAAAGACTACACTCTTGAGACCATATGCCACAGGTGCCCAGGGGAGGGAGCAGGAAGCCCCAGGAGTAGAACGCTGGGTGTTTTTCTGGATGATATGCACTGTGTCATCGCAATGCTACATGTTTCCTAACTTTTTCTCTTTGAATCCTCCATTTTTTTTTCATTTATGATAACGCAATCCTAATGAAAAGTCTCAGTGAATGTGAATAGATAGGTGTTGTGAAACACACTATTCCGTCCGGCAAATGTTTTTGTTTGTTTTTGAGACAGAGTCTCACTTTGTCACTCAGGGTGGAGTGAAGTGGCATGATCACAACTCACTGTAGCCCAAGCTCCTGGGTTCAAGCGATTCTTCTACCTCAGCCTCCCCAGTAGGGACTGCAGGCGTGTACCACCACACTCAGCTAATTTTTCTATTTTTTTGTGGTGGCAAGGCCTTGCTTTGTTGCCAAGACTGGTCTTGAACTCCTGGCCTCAAGTGATCCTCCCACCTCAACCTCCCAAAGTGCAGAGATTACAGGTATGAACTACCACACCCAGCTCTACAAATGTTTTTGACAGTTTGTGAAGTGCTGGACCCTGTGAAAGGGACTTATCTTGGCATTCTCCTTACCTCAAAGAGCTTACAGTTTGGCAAAGCCATACTTGTAATTCTGCTAAACATGCCTTACATATATAATGGAACATTTTCAGGAGAGCACAGAGAAGGGCATTGTTAATTCCACAGAGGGGACAAAGCAGGGACGGCTTTAGAGGAGGGACAAGGTTGGAACCAACTTTTGAAGCAAAGCAGGGATTTTATAAGGAAATGGAGACAGGACAGGCATTTCAGATCTTCATTCATTTGTTTACTTTCTTTGTTGGATAGTTACTAAGTCCCTATGGTGTGGCAGGCATTGGGGTTACAACAGTAAGTAAGATGACAGTCCTGCCAGCTGGCAAGACTGTACTCACACTGTGGGACAAGAACAAAAGTGAGTAGCTGGCACTATTTGTATGGTGTTCTATAATGGCATGATATGCTTTCAGCCTGGGATACGTTGACAGGGGCAAGAGTTAAGGACAGTGTCCTGGGAGAGATAACATCCCAGCTAAGGCCTGAAGTTTGAGCAAGCACTGGTCACATGAGGACTGAGAAAGAACACCCTGGGCAAACGGGACTTTCTATGCAAGGGCTGAGGGGTGAGAGGGCCCTTTTAGGAGGGTAATGAAAGAGGAGACTGGGGAGGTAAGCTGGGATGAAGTTACGAAGGACCCTTTGAAGGAATTTGGGCTTGATTCCTCTGGCAGTGAGAAGTTGTTGAGAGGCCTTAAGCTTGGGCATGCCATTTTAGAAAAATCACTCTGGCTACTGAGTAGAGAATGGACTCGAGGGAGCAGGAGTAGGGGCAGGAAGACCAGTTTGAAGGAGGCTGCAATAATTCAGGTGAGAAATGATGGGGACCTAGGAATGAGTGATGGGTAGTGAGGGGTAGAGGTGACCTGAGTAGTACATGTACTTGCCCATAGGCACCAAAGAATACAGCAGGACCGAGAGATGCCACATAAGGTAGTCACAGCCCAGAATGAATGGCAGAAATTAATGACATTCAAGTCTGGGGCCAAATGTTGGGACCTCCAATGCCAGGCCAAGAAGTTTGGAATTCAGTCCAGAGGCAATGGTGAGCCATTGAAAGTTTGAAGAAAAAGGAGATTATAATTCTGATATCTCTAAATAATGGATTTGCAACAGAAGAAGCTGTCACCACTTTGGAAGTTAATATCACAGTCTACAAGCAAAACTTGGGTCAAGTTGTTGAATCTTTCTGAGTCTGTCAGATGATATCTGTACCTCAACTGTAAAGAGGGTATAGTAGTCTTTAAAATGGATAAAACTTTACCTTATAGAACTAACAAGGATTATGAGGATTAATGAGTTAACATATGTAAAATTATTAGAATAATGTGTTATACATAGTCTGTTAGTGAGGCTTCTTTGGAGAAACAGAACCAATAGGAGATGTATGTGTGTGTATTCTCATGTGTGTGTGTATATATATATATATACACACACACACACACACACACACACACACACACACACACACACATATATATGCAAACATAAACACACACACACACGCATATATGTACATGGTAACATGGTATTGGCTCTCTCAGTTACAAAGCCTGAGCAGTCTCACAATCGGCCACCTGCAAACTGGAGACCCAGGAAAGCTAGTGGTGTAGTTTGAAGACCTGGAGAGCAGATGGTGTAGCTTTCAGTTCAGTTCTGAAGGCCTGAGACCCAACAACACCGAGGGCAGGAAAAGATCTATGTCCCAGCTCAAGCAGTCAGGCAGAGAGCACATTCAGTCTTCCTCCTTTTGGTTCTATTCAAGCCCTCAACAGATGACACACGGCCCACCCACATTAGAAGGGCCATCTGCTTTGCTCAGTCCACCAATTCAACTGCTAATCTCTTCCAGAAACACCCTCACAGACACAGCCTGAAATCATGTTTAAATGTGACCCAGTCTGTGCATCCTGTGGCCAGGTCAAGTTGATGCATAAAATAAGCCAGCAGTCACGGTAAACACTTGATGTTAAATTTATTTACTTGTTTTTTGTCATGAGGATTACATGAAATGATGTATATAAAATTCTCAGCACAGTGATGGTCCATACAGATTAATCAATAAATAAGCGTTACTCTTAATTTTATTATTTTGTTACTAATGTTGAGATTTTGAACTTGAGCTATGACAGTGGAGAACCAGAGGAAGATTTGTCAGCAATGTCAAGCTGAATATAAACCTTGATTTAAAAAAAACCCAAAAAACACTTTCCAAAAACAAAAGAGAGAGGCTCTCTTTTCATTGTATCAGAACAGTTGGTGGTAAAAAAGCTGGCCAATTTACCTTGAAATATTATGATATGATTATAAAAATGAGCATATGATGGGAATTATTTGATAGGTTTCAAATTTCTCAAACTCCTATATTTGTATATATTTTATTTTATTTTATTTTTAGTGCATGGGCTATATTGTCAGTACAAATATTTGCAAAAGTCAGTTATTTATTTCCAGTCTAGGTTCTTTTTGTTACATGGAGGTTTCAGAATTTGCTCCTTTTGGATCGATTGGTTTATTTTTGGTTTATTTTTCCTTTACCAGCACACAGAAGGGTATTTACCCTAACAACCAAACAAAGCAGAAGAGGTACAATATTTGAAACCTCTGGGTCCATTCAGGGCACCCTCTGATGACAGCTCTGTGGCTGATCTTGGGAGCAACCACTGAACTGTGGAAGTTAGGCCTTTCAGAGTGACACAATGACTGTGACCCAGGCTTTGGGTCATTCCTCATCAAAGGCCGTTAGAGGGATGAGCCAGGGTAAGCCCTCATCTCCCACACAGAATATGCAAACACTCAAGAATGAGAGCTTCTCTTCCATTGTGTCAGAACAGCTGGAATTTTTACAAGACAACTTTTAAGGTTATGGCTGGGTGAAGTGTTGAACACCCCCCACAGGGCCAATTGAAGAGCGAACACTCCGGTTAAGATGGTGTCTTAAACCCCGTGAACTTCCCCCGCGGGTAACAAAGCAATAAGTGATACTTGTGCAACCCTGAGAAATTATTTTCCTTTCCACTCACCCTAGTTACTCATGCTCTCCATGAACCCAGGAACAAAATGGTGACCATTGGCTATGTTTACTCAGCAAGTGCTGGTGTCCTTAGGAAACTTTCTCGCCCAATAGTCTGTGATCTTTTGAGAGCTGGCTCCAACTGGCCCCAGGAAGGGTCTTATGACTTATCCAAAACACTGGGGATCATCATTTAGACACAAAAGTAGAAGCTTCCTCAATCATCCAGCTAAAAACAAACAGAGCTATTTGGCTAGGAAAGAGGTTTATTTCCCATCGCTCCCACGGTATTGAGGTCTATTTCTGAACTTGGTGTGACCTAAGCTATTGAGATCCATATTGAATAAACAAGACTGAACTTTAAAATATATGGAATTTTTTGACCTCTCGATTTGTCAATGCAATATCAACTTCACATAACTTGCTGCTAAAATCATCTGAGTATTTTGTACCCTTGTTTGTTTGCTTTTTTTCCTTTCTCTTTCTCTTCTGTTCTGGAAATGATGGTTTTAAATTAGAAATGAGAAATGGTGGCAGGGAATGGTAGCTCATGCTATAATCCCAGCACTTTGAGAGACTGAGGCAAGAGGATTGCTTGAGGCCAGGGGTTTAAAGCTGTCATGAACTATGATCATGCCACTGGGCAAACAGAACAAAGCCCTGTCTCTAAAAAAGAAACAGAGAGGGAGAGGGAGAGAGAGAGAGAAATGGAGGAAGATGAGTTACTGATTGAGAATAGGACATTTGGAGTACGGAGGCAATGTGAAGGTCCTAAGTCCACATCTCTGCTTTGTGCCCTGTTCAGACTGATTCCTGAGCACGGAAGCCTGCTAACCATATTATGGTACATCTCTGTGGTTAAAACCATGTGTGAATGGCATTCCTTGCTGAGATTTCTTTACATTCTATTTCCTTGATGATCTACCAACTGACTCTTTCAAGGTAGCTTACGAGTTTCAAGAGAACCTTTAATTTAGTTAAGATATTGAGTATGTGGAATAAATAAGGACTAGCAATAAAGGAGAGAGAAAAAATTAGGACAATGTTGCTTATCTGAGTAGGAGTTGTGCTGTGAGGATTCTGTTCAAACATAATCCAGTGCACTGGCAGTGAGTTTTGTGTCTAATTCTATTATCCCTCATCATATAATTTTGGATAAGTAACTTAAATGGAAACATCTTGGACTGGACAGAGCACGAAGTTAGGCAGATCTAGGTTTAAATCCTAGCTCTGCTACTTCAATAGATAGTGACCTTATGCATGTTAATTAACCCCTCTGAAACAAGTTCCCTCATCAGTCAAATGGAGAGAGTAATACTTACCTCATGAATTTTATGAAGAATAAGTGAGATGGCATATGTAAATACCTTCCACTTTCGCTGGTTTTCTTCTCCAGCTTTGAAAAATTAATTATACCTGCCATCTACTTTTCCAACAGTATGTTGAGATTTGTTGCTGCCTAGAAACCACCTCTGTGAGTAAAATAAATTAGTTCACAATAGAACTATGATTGTTAAGAATTAAGTAGTGCAAATGCCCAGGGGTTTGAGGAGTAGTTAGAATGTCCTGTATTTTGTGAAATGCATTTTATAGGGAAATGTTCGAAGACAAGTAAGCTTTTTCTAAGAGTGACTTTTGTAGCATCTGCTTTCAGGTACTAGGTTAAATGTTCTGATTTCAAAGGCTTTATGATGGTACAGGAGTGCAAATATTCAAATACAATGACTTTGGGGGACTGTGTCGTAAAATACATGTTATCGAGTTAAAACGCCCTATTCGACATTGTTCAATAGAAAATCCTTAACTATCCAGTTCTCCAATATCTATGCACCCAAAGAAACAATGAGTAGTGCAAGTACTTTTGGCAAGAGAAAAATTGTGCTTGCAGTGAAATTCACAAACACTTTAGAGTCAGATAAATTTTAAAAGAATTCAAAGTTACCTTTTCACAAACACAATTGCAGAAGCATAAAGGTTTTTATAAGTAAAGACCAAGAAATTTTGCAGACCTTTTCTTCTTGTTGTCACAAAGGAACTATAACAATTTATTTTCTACTGAAGATTAATATTTCAAAGGATTTATCTTCCAGGGTAAAGCTTTCAGTCATATCAACTTCCAGGATAAAAATGGGCCCTTTTATTCCTAAGATAAAATGTGCATTCTTCATTATGCAGCAGGAAGCCTGGAGCTGCCTTGCAATGCTGTCCCCATGGGCCATATCCAGGACAGTCCTCACAATGAGACTCTATAATGTGAAGATCCAGCATGAGCCTAGCTTATGGAAAATTTATTTTTCTTGAAAACAAGCAAAATGTCAGTGACTTTGAACAAGACTTTGACTTAGAGTTTATGGTTCTCAAAATGCACATATACTTGACAATTAAAGGCATACAGTTAAATAACATTGTAAATCTTATCCTCACTACTTCGTAAAAAGCTCCCAGACTTTTAAAGAATTGGTTTGCCTCGAACATCTAGGCATAAATGGAACACACCTTAAAATAGTAAGAGCCATCTACGAGAAATCCACAGTCAACATACTGCTAAACAGACAGAAATTGGAACCATTTCCCCTGAACTGGAAAAAGACAAGGATGACCACTCTCGCCTCTCCTGTTCAACATAGATTTGGAAGTCCTAGCTAGGGCAATCAGACAAGAGAAGGAGATCAGGGGTATCCAAATAGGAAAAGAGGAAGTCAAGTTATCCCTCTTTTCTGTCAAAAACCTCCTGGCACTGATAAAGGACTTTAGCAAAGTCTCAGTGTATAAAATAAATGTGCAAAAGACAGTTACATTCCTATACACCAAAAATAAACAAACAGAAATCCCAATAAAAAGTATAATCCCATTCACATTAGTCATACACACAAAAAGAAATTCTTCCTAACCAGAGATGTGAAAGACCTTTACAATGAAAGCTACAAAACACTGCTCAAAGAAATCAAAGATGACACACACAAATGGAAAAATATTCCATGATCATGGATTGGAAGAATCAACATTGTTAAGATGTTCATTCTACCCTAGGCAATCTACAGATCTAACCCAATAATCCATTAAATTACCAGCAGCATTCTTCTCAAACCTGGAAACGACAATACAGGAAGGAATTCATATGGAAACATAAATGACTATGATATCCAAACCAATCCTCAGCAAAAACACACACACACACACACACACACACACACACACACACACACACACTCTCTCTCCCAGATTTTAAACCGTATTCTAAAGCTACAATAATCAAAACAACCTGGTACAAGGCAAATAGACAAATGGAACAGGATAGATATCCCAGAAGCAAAATCTCAATTTCTCAACCAACTCAACCACTGGGGAGAGGAGAACCTATTCAGTAAATGGAGCTGGGAAAACTGACTGACCACATGCAGAAGATTAAAACAAGACCCCTGCCTATCACCATACACAAAAATCAACTCTAAATGGATCAAAGAACTAAATATAAAACCTCAAACTATAAGAACTTTAGAAAATGCAGGAGACATCCTTAAGGAAATTGGAATGGGCAATCAATTCTTGATCAAAACCCCAAGTGCCCATGCCATAAGAGATAAGATAGACAAGTGGGACCTCATCAAATTGACAAGCTTCTGCAAAGCCAAAGAAACCATCAAGAGAGCAGGAGAACAGCCCACAGTCTGGGAAAAAATATTTGCAACTGTATATCTGACAAAGGTCTAACATCTAAGCTCTACAAGGAATGCAAACAAATCAGCAAGAAAAAAAAATTCCATCTACAAGGAACTCAAATGTGTTGAAAAGAAAAAAACAAACAGCCCCATTACAAAGTAGGCAAAAAAATATGAATAGACATTTCTCAAAAGAAGACATACAAGCAGCCAACAGATACATGAAAAAAATACTCAACCTCACTAATCATCAAAGAAATGTAAATTAAAACCACACTGAGATACAACCTAACTCCAGTCAGGATGGCCATCATCAGCAACTCAAAAAACAAGAGATGCTAGAGAAGATGCAGGGAAAAGGGAACACTTCTACACTGTTGGTGGGAGTGTAAACTAGTACAACCTCTGTGGAAAACAGTTTGGTGATTCCTTAAGATCTAAAAATTGACCTTCCATATAACCTCACAACCCCCTACTGGGAATATTCCTAGAGGAACTCAAATCACTCTATGAAACAGATACCTGCACACGCATGTTTATTGCAGCATTATTCACAATAGCAAAAACATGGAACCAACCGTGCTGCCCATCGAAATAGGACTAGATTTTTAAAAGTGGTATATATAACATGATAGAATATTACACAGTCATAAAGAAGGACAAAATTATGAACTTCACAGCAACTTGGATGGATTTAGAGTCTATAATATTGAGTGATCTATCACAGAAACAAAGAACTGAGTATCACATGTTCTCACCCATAAGCAAACCTTGAACAATTATTGTAATACTATAAGAAAAGGATTGGGAATAGTGGGAAACTGCCAGGGGAGGTGCGGGGGGCACACCTCATCAACAAGGGCACCTGCATAATGAACATTTGTATACCTAACCCCGAGTTGTACCCCACATCTTTAAAATAAGAAATTTTTTTTAAAATGAATTTTTTAGGCCGGGTTCAGTGGCTCACACCTGTAAGCCCAGCACTCTGAGGGGCCAAGGCAGGAGGATTGCTTGAGCCCAGGAGTTCAAGATCAGCCTAGGCAACCTAGGTAGACTTTGTCTCTAAAAAAAAAAATCAAAAAATTAGCCAGGTGTGGTAGTACCCTATAGTCCCAGCTGTTTGGGAGGCTGAGGCAAAAGGATCACCTGAGCCCAGAAGGTCAAGGCTGCAGTGAGCCTTGGTGACAGAGTGAGACTCCAACTCAAAAAAAAAGGTTATGTTGTTTCTTGACAATAGCCTAGGATGGCAAAATTTTGCTAGGTTTACTAAGACCCTTAATTTTTTGATCACTGTATTACTTTTGTTAGTTGAAATAAAAACCCTGGAAGGTTTGAGAGCTCAGTGCTAAATCCTTCCTATTGTCAAAAAGAGGTACACACCAAGCTTTTAAATTTAAACATTTTAGGCTGGGCATGGTAGTTCATGCCTATAATCCCAGCACTTTGGGAGGCTGAGGTGAGAGAACTGCCTGAACCCAGGAGTTCGAGACCAGCCAGGGCAACTTGACAAAACTTCATCTCTACAATAAATAAAAAATTAGCCCAGAATGGTGGTGCGTGCCTATAGTTCCAGTTACTAGGAAGGCTGAGGCGGCAGTATCGCCTGAGCCCAGCAGGAAGAGGCTGCCATGGCCATGAAAGTGTCACTGCACTCCAGCCTGGGCGACAGAGTGAGACTCTGACTCAAAATAAATAAATTTAAAGATTTTAAACCTGTTTCCTTTCTCAACTTCTTATTGTTTCAATAAGACAACACAAGTAAACATCCTAGCACATACAAGTATCCAGTGAAAGTTATCTTCGCTAGTAAAAATTTCACTTATCTAGCTGATAATTCCTTTGGTTTAAATACCAAACACCAATAAGATAGTCCCTTAATGAAAAAGTGAGTTCGGTAGGTTCGACAAATCACAGAATTAGAAGGCTAGACTTGACTTGTTGGAACTCTGCTTCACTTTGTGTTCCTCAACATGCAGCTTGACCTCCATGACCATGAATCTCTTTCAGAATATGACATTTTTGCTTTTGAGAACCTCAGTGACGAGATTTATTGGGAAGTTGGGAATTTGTATCTCACCTGAGAGGCCTCTACCACAATGTAACCAATACTGAGGAATGGGATTTATAATCCCTTAGGGAACCTTAATTATTTGGCCACTACATCATTTTCATTAAATGGAATGAACCCTCTGGATGCTTTTGAGAACTCAGTGGTAATTATACAGGATATACTGACATCTGGTGGCTTTGATTAAGCAAATACTTGTGAATTAATAGGAAGCACTGTAATTAAAAATATTGACTGAGTTGTTTTTAAATATTCATAAGTCTTTGGGAGTTTTCTAAATCCCATTTTAAAAGGCTTTGATGCTCCCCCTATAAGATTTGTCATCTGGCTTAGTTCATTCAGTTAAACATACAGTAAAAAGTTCTATTTTAACTCAAGAGTAATTAATCCTAGGTTAATAATAATAGGTGTTAACTGTTGACTGATTTAGGACTCCAAATCTAATAACATGGTTTAAATGATAATCAATTTTTTTGGTTTAAAAAATGTATTTTGTTTTCAAGCAACACTTTAACATGGAATAAATGTGATTCTTCTAGTTTCCTGCTTAGGAGCCAAGAGTGGAGCTGCCTACAATAAAAATGGGGTGTGGTGTGTACAATTTCATGCTACTAAATCATTTGACTTTTCAAAACTACATCTAATCAAATCTAGGAGAGAATTACCACTGCCTCCTTATTAGCATGACTCTGGCGTTGTCCATCAAGAGAAGTAAAACAATAGTTTCCACCCTGCTTTTCAGAGTGAAAAATGAAGACAGATTTTTGACTTATCCAAAGTCAATGTCAAGTCCATGAATAGAATCTGGGAGTTGCTAAATCTTGGTTCTTGCCACCTTTTGATGTGTGTTTCCATTTAAGATGAGTGACATGTAGTCAGTTATCATAGTTTTAAATAGATCTCTGTAGGGTCTGGCTTTTGCATCAAATTCTGGACTAAAATCATGTTTAAATTTTGTTTCCTCTCATCTTTTCCTGGTTCTGATTATTTTTTAAGAGTAGTTGATGGTCTCATGACATGAGCCTTCTATTTTGTATTTTGTGTCTCGTGTTTTGAATTTTATGTGAAATTGTGGGTTTGATCTTTGACCTCTGTTTACTATAATACTGATTTGCCACTAATTTGATAGCAAGCCATAGGGATCTACTGTAAACACGCTGCTCACTTTACATAGCTCTGTTTGACTCTTAAGTGAAGAAATATGTGTGTAGAATATAATTGGCTCTTGCAGAAGTAATAAAAACCACATAAGTTTTCAACTTCCCAGGTAGCACTCAGATTAATGTAATCACTTTCTGTGATGGAAGGCGCTCGTAAATTGAAAGGAAGTCATCAATGTAAATAGGTATAACCAGGCATTTAGTTTTAGCTTGGTCAATATACACATCCAGAAACATGGAAGTAGGGTAGAGACCACATCATTCTGCCTTAGTTGCCTGGGGCTCTGAACCCAGAGAACTCTGATTGCAGGTGTGGTCAGCATGGGAGGCGAGATTTCATGCCCTGATCCTGGAGGGTCATGAGCAACTGGGAAGGAAATGCAGAACACAGAGACACTGTGGGGAGGGAGTTTCATTCACTGATTGTGAATGAAAGTGACAGCAAGTGGGCATCAGGCAAGAAGCACCCAGCCTGTAAGGTGATACACCCATGAATTGTAGTTCCCATTTGTCAGACTTTCCAAAGGTGACTATGTTTAGCTCTTAAGCCCACAGCCAAAGAGAGATGAGAAAACCTTGGAGGCGCCCCAAGGCAGGGCTTGTCTTGTCACAGATGCACCTTTGAGAGCAGGCCAGGGAAGCATAAAGTAGCGCTGACCTCAGGAAGGGAGGGGATGGCAAGGCAAGTGTCTTGGGAAGAAAACACTGTCTTTCTCTTTTTCCCTGTTAAGCCAACTCCCTGTGATTTGCTGACCTGAGAAGTAAAAGGTACGAAAGGGTTGTCTTAGCATATATATTCCAAGTCTTGCTTTCTTATCGCTGGTTTATGTTATGCCCAGTTTAAGATCAGTCAGCCCTCATGATTCTGGGCTTCAGCTAAACATGGAGCATCAGTTGTTGCCCTTGAAATACTTTGTTTCAATAGAAAAGAATTTGCTATTAAAGACACATCTGTGACATCCAACCTGATCTCCCTTTTCCAGTTTCATCTCATTTCACTTCATCGTGTTCAGAGATAGCATGAGAATGAAATCATTTGTTTGTCCAACAAATATTTATTAAGCCTGCACCTTCTTTATGCACTAGGCAAGGCATCAGAGGAGAAAAACAATATATGGTACTCCGTCACTCCCTCAAAGAGCATGCGTTTCTACTGGAGACAGAGGGCATACACATGAGAAAAGTTAAAGTGGGACTCAAGAGTCTCACTGTGCAATACAAATGTCTCACAAGGCAAGAGATGCCACAAAGTATGGTAGGAATCTGAGGAAAAGGAATAGTGTCAATAAAAAGTGTGAGAGCTCAGAGGAGGAGAATCAGAGCCCTAAGGGCTGGAGTTGAGTAAAGTTTTTCTATCAGAGACTGCAACTGAACTAGAACTCAAAAGGTGGCATTCCACATTTTGGGAACAAGTCTAACTTCGAGGAAAAGACTCAGAACATGTCCTATGGTGCGAGAAACATAAGTTCCAGCCCTGACCCGCCACTTGCAGCTGTACAACCTTTGGTCAGTCTATTAAATCCGCTGTACCTGAGCTTATGGACCTGTGAAGTGGGGATACGGATGCCTCCTCTGACTCACATGAAGGGGACTATAAAGATCAAATGAGGTAATAGACATCAAAACGCTTTGTGATACCAGCATCAGGGACAGATTTGAGAATCCCTGAAATGCCAGTCTGGGATTGACTTTAATCCTTTAAGTAATAAGAAGTCACTGAGGATCTTTGAAGGAGGGAGGGAATGACATGATGAACAAGGTGTAAGGAACCCAATTCTCTTCCCCAACTCCCTCCTGTAGCCTGGCAATCAGTCTCTCTTCTCTGCTGACAATTCCCTGTGATGTTAATTCAACATCTCCTGCAGGCGCTAGGAGGAAAATCCATCCCAGCTCTGGGGAAGGGCTGTGTGTGCCTTGAAGTAATCATGCAATGTAAATCAAAGGCCTTGCTACGGCTCCGTCCTCCCCATTCATTTGAGCATATCTATTGCTTTTGGAACTTCTTCCAATTTATTCACATTTCAAGATGCTTCATACTGTGTGCAGTGCATTCTTGTACTGTATCACCAGAAAGCATCCTTGTTTTATGATGTGCTGTCTTTGGCGAGGCAGACTTAAACATCATTAGTCCCATTCTCCATTTTACTGCCTTGCTGAATTCAAAATACACTTCTAAGCCCCTATAATCTTTCTAATATTATCCACCTTTTGAGGTGAATATGTCCCTGAATGTATTTACTTTTTCTTATATTTGAATTTTGCTTTCATGACTGAGCTACTAAATTTATGACATTACAGATAGTATAGAGCTTAACTTAGTGATGAGTCATTTTGCTACAAGTTGGAAGATCATTAAATCTCCAAAACCTTCATCAGACACAGTTTTTTAAAGCATATTATCCCACTTACTTTTTCTTTTCTTTGTTTGAAACAATTGGAAGACTTGGAGAATATTAAAAGGCAATATCTAAAGTTCTTTTTGACCCCATAAGTGTTTCTGTAATTTTTAGTTCCCAGTTATCCAGGTGAGTGAATGAACAAATGAACTGAAATACATAGATCTGGAAAAATGTCTTTCTCTTTGCATCATTCATCTAGTTCAGGAGTCAGCAAACTTCTCTATAGAGTCACTAAAAAAAATTTGTAGATTTGTGGCCATACCATCTTTGTTACAACTATTCAACTCTGCCACTGTAGCATAAAAGCAGCCATAGACAATGCAAACGTAATATGTGGGTATATCCCAATAAAGTGCTATTTACAAAAACAGGCAATGCAGTGAGAGGATTTGACCTTTGGATTGTTTTAGTTCACTTGTTCTCAAACTTTGATGTGCATCAGAATTACCTGAGCAACCTGTGACAAAAAAAAACACACACACAAAAAAAAACCCCATGAGTTTGGATTGGGGCTTGGGCTGGGGCTAGGGCTTAGGCTTCCCAGATGATTCTGATACAGCAACATTTAATAATCTTTGTTCTTTTTCTTAAGAAATGCAGCTCCAGGCTGGGTGTGGTGGCTCATGCCTATAATCCGAGCAACTTGGGAGGCTGAGGTGGAAGGATCTCTTGAGGTCAGGAGTTCAAGACTAGCCTGGGAAAAATAGCAAGATCTCGTCTCTACAACCATCTCTACACATTTTTTTTTAGTTAGCTGGGAGTGGTGGCATGCATCTATAGTCCCAGCTACTTGGCAGGTTGAGGCAGGAGAATCACTTGAGCCCGGGAGTTTGAGGTTACAATGGCTATGATTGAATCACTGCAGTTTAACCTGGGCAACGGAGTGAGACCCCATTTCTAAAAAAAAATGCAGCTCCAAAGTCTTCTTTTAACTGCCAAAATTCTGATAAGAGACTCATAAAAGGCAGATTTGGACAAGAGAATCAATCTTGGACCAGTGAAGATTAGCATATTTTAAATGGAAAAAATAAAGCAATTTTCTGCATTTCTAGAAATTTCAGGGCCAATAATTTTACTCCATTATTCTAGCTAGCATCAATTTTTGTAAATCATCTAAATGGTGACATTTAAATAAATCATAGAACGATAGCTATAGCCAAATAATATTTTGGATTTAGTCCTTAAGGTGTAAATTGAATTTAAATGATCTCAACTGATTTTTAAAAGGTTTATTAGTCTTCCAACCTCTAAAATAGTTTGCTACTATTATTATTAAAATTATCATAACCAAAAAATACTTAATAATAAGAGCTTTACAGCCCATAAAATACCCCCATTGTTTTTAGCATAGCATCAGTTGATACTTTATAAATCTGGATCGAGATTTTTTCCAAAGGCTTGTTGAAAGCTACTCAGCAAAGCAATGAAAAGATAGAAAATATTTTTTTCCATATAGAAATTGAGAGGAGCATGGGTCCCACCCTGTACAAAAGCATTTCTCATACAAAAAAAAAAAAAACACTCAAATTATAAACAGATGGACAATCACATGGCAATCAATTAAAATATATCAGGTGAGGTCTTGTTCCAAATTTGAATTCCAGTTTTGTTGGCTAACCCCACAGTTTCCTTAACAGTGGGATGAGCTGCTATGTGGAACTGTAAGCTCCGGCCCTCTTCCTATCGTCCCCTCCCCAGATGGCAGGGACGGAGACTGCCGCATAAGCAGAGGACTTGGCGTCTAAGGAGGCTTCCATTACTCCTGAGCCCATCTGCCAGCTGGTGGTGATGGACGGGAGAGTGAACTACAGCCCCTCTTGGCTAGTGGATAAGTTTCCATTTGGTGCTCCTTTGTGATTCAACTCAAAGCTAATAACTTTTTATTATTTTCCTTCTTTTCTCTTAACAGCATGCTGCCTGCCTGGCATACTGTATAAACACAGACTAGGTTTTAAAAAAAATCAGAGCTCAATTCTTGAATTTTAACAGTGGATTGATGAGTAGATTAATATATGTACAAATTGCCTCATTTCCCTGAACTTCAATTTTTGATAAATGGGAGAAAAACATTTTTAAGTGTATTTAATTACAGAACAATAAACAGGTTAATCCTTGCTATAAGGCAGTTAGTCATTGAAACAGAAAACATTCCATAATCTAATATTTTAAACTGTTTTTGCAAGTGATACAAAGCTGTTTTAAATATGTGGTTAATGATGCAAGACTTTAATGCCTGTATAATTAAGAAATGATTTTTTTGTTTGCATTTGGCAAATATAAACTAGCTTATAAATGCCTACTTAATAACTTAATAACATAGTAATGATCCTTGTATGTGTCCAAATCCTCTTAAAACCCAGAGCTCCACCTCCCGATGAGGATGCATTTAGTACTCCCTGGTTTTTATTTTGAAAAGTTGCTAATCCTCAGCTTGTCCTTGCTAATGTGAATACTGGTGATCTCACTAGTTTCGTTCAAAGCAAAGTAAACCACACTGGGACCATTGCTGAAGCCACTGATAATACCTAACAAACAATTCTCAGCAGTGAACCAGTGTCTACCACACACCAAAGCTATTGATCCTGTTCCAGTGCATAGTCAATAAAGCCCATTGCATTCTGGAACAGATTCTTGGAGGTCAAACTTATAAGTCTATTTTCCCCAAAGAGTGAAATAAAATGCCTGTATGTTTGCTCGATTTAATCTTTTTCCCGAAAGCACCAGCATCATGACCCAAGAATGTTGGTTTACTACCAAACTGATATTTTATCTTTAAAGTCATGATTCTCTAAAACAGCTATATTGCTCTCGATTGTATTCCCTCGGTGTCTCTCTTCATTTTGAAATCAATCCCTGTATTTCTCCCATATTGTGATCCAGAAAGACACACATCTAAAGTTCATCTCCCAAACCTCCATTGTATGACTTCCATTTTTGATCTCTAAGTTAAATAATGAATTGCTTATTTTTGCCTCCTATTATAAAGTGGTGCTTAACTTTCTGCATAAAATGCTACTAACCTCCTTAAGAATAACCCAAGGGGCGGTTTTTCATCTTTGGAAAACTTGCCCATGGCAGATCTTTCTGCCTTGAATCTTCCTTTTTCCTTCTTGTTTTCTCACTAATAAACTTTGTTTTAAAAATTTGAAGAAAAAACAAATAATAACCCAAGGAACATCTTGTCGAAAACTTTTGGAGAACATTTCTAAAATGAAAGTGAAAAAAGGAAAATAAAGAGCAATCCACTCATCCAAAAGGAAGACTTTTCATATAAATGCTTGTTTCCCCCCATCTTTTTTTTTCTTCTCCCATTGAGCATTAAACCATAGCATATCAACATCTCAAATAAACAAGGCAACAGTTCAAAAACAAGGAAAATAACTTTTTAAGTCATGTGTTCTCTCTCCACTATTGTACCTGCTTAAATCTGATTCATCCTTCGATTCCCTGCTTGAGTTCTACACACTCAGTAGCGTTCTCTAACTTTCTCAAACCAGTCAGCTGTGCCCTTTCTGACTTAGTATAATTCTGACGATATATTGCACTAGATGAGCTTTCCGGTGTGCTCTAGTGATTTCATGTGTGTTTTTGTGGCTTGCCTAAAGTCACATAACTAGTAAGCACTATGTGAAACAGAAGTCCATGGCTGCTGGCTCCAAATTTCTATGCTCTTTCTCTTTCCAGCATGCATCCTTGCACATTGCTTCTGTTACTCTTTGCTAAGAAGAAGGTCAGGGCTGTCCTTTACTTGAAGAACAGTAACTTACTATTTCATGTGCTGACAAATTATTTTGCCTCTGTGAGTTACATTTTTATAACTGGTTCTCCTGCTCCTTGGATTTCTCCTTCTCCATCTCCTTCATGGGCTCCTGATCCTCCTACTGCTCTTTCAACTTTGAAGTTCTCCCAAATTTATTGTCAATTATCTTTTCCTTTTGTGTTCTTTACATCATGACTTCAGTTATACCCCTGAGTTTAACAATGTTTACAGCATAAATTACTTTTTACATTTAATTTTTAAAATTTATTTAATTTTAAGTAGAGTCTCACTCTGTTGCCCGGGTTGGAGTACAGTGGCACAATCACGACCACTGTAGCCTCTACCTGCTGGGCTCAAGCAATCCTTCCACCTCAGCCTTCCAAGTAGCTGGAACTACAGGTGTGTGCCACCACACCCAGCTTTTTTTTTTTTTTTAATCTATTGTAGAGACAAGGTCTTGCCAAGTTGCCCAGGCTGGTCTTAAACCCCTGGGCTCAGGCAATCCTTTTATCCCTGCCTCCTAAAGTGTTGGGATTACAGGTGTGAGCCACTATATCCAGTCATATAGCATAGATTACTTAGCTCAAGTCTCAGCCAGGTTCCATTGCAATATATCCTGGCACCTGTTTAACATCTTCAGTGTGTTTTAGAAAACAAGCTCGTCATTTTTCCTGAATCCATTTCTTCTCCTACCTCACCAAGTTCACCTAAGCTAGAATCCAGGTCACCATTTTCTTCTGTATCTCCAGTTCAATCACCAGCCAAATCGTATGGATCTGTCCCCTGTTTTCCATTCCCAGTGGCATCTCCTTGATTAGAGACTCTATCTCTCTTCTGAACAGCCGCAATAGATACCTAACTCTTGTTCTCACCTCCAACTGTCGCCCTTCCCAATCATCCCTACACATCACTTGAAGCCAGGGGAATTAAGTGCTGCCAAAGCAAAGGAAGCAGAGCCAGGTAGGTTTCTTGACCTTAAACAGAGGGAAAGCCAAGGTTCAAGGCAAAATAGTCAGTTTCTTGTTTTTAATTGAAAACATATAGGTAGATGAAGAGAGGGGAGAGAGATGGACATTCTGAAGTGATATCCTGAAAGTCAAGGAGGAGAAGCAGGAAGGTGCCAAATGCTGAAGAAGGAAAAGAAGACATGTCTTTATCTCTGAGATATTCTACTTTCTTATCATCTCTCTTTTTTTTTTTCTTTTTTGAGTTAGGGTCTTATTCTGTCACCCGAGCTGGAGTGCAGTGACACGATCACAACTCACCACAGTACATGCTAAGACAGGTTATTCACAGCAGGTTAGACATAGATAAGTTAAAATAAGGTAAGCAGTTTACATTAAAATAGGATAAGCATTCAGACATCTTCCTTATCAGTACATGACCTTCACCCAACCGACCAGGCACACCTGACCTGACCACCTTGCAGGCTGGAATGTGGATTTACCTGTACAACAAATCACAGAAGCAATAGAGAATTCCCCAAAAAACAAACATGATGTTCTAAGAAAAGCCCCCATCTAGTTAGGCAATAACTTTATTTAAAGGGTCCTTGTGACCTTAGAAAGTTGACAGATGGTAAGCAAAGCTTGTGACCAGACACCAGCAGTCTATCTTCTTAGTTCATTGAAGGTGGATAGATGGTAACTCATGACCAGATACTTGCAGCCCACTCCTTGTAGTTCATATTTAGCTTAATAATCATTGTAAAAGTATATGAAGCTTCTTGTCAAAGGCAAGTGCTTGTTCTTTCTCTTAAGATGTCCATGCCCTTTGACCTTGTGTCTTTCTCGCTAATAAATTCTTTCTTAAACTATATTTTGGATTTGCTCTGAAATTCTTTTCTGTGACAAGTCAAAAGAACCCATGGAGCGTCACACGGCACCCTACCCAGCATCATCTCCATCATGTCTGGCTAATTTTTTCGATTTTTTTATAGAGACGAAGTCTCCATATGTTGCCTACACTGGTCTTGAATGCCTGGACGCAAGCAATCCTCTCGCCATGGCCTCCCAAAGTGCTAGGATTACAGGTATGAGCCACCATGCCTGGCCCATCTATCTTCTTATATTAACCCAAGCAAGAAATAATACTTAAAAGAAAAAAAAGGGATGGTCATTTTGTTTGTTTTTTACAATTAGTTGTATCTGTCAGAGTAATGATTCTCAAAGGATTGGCAGAGCATGAATTCAGAGCAATAGTAAATAGAATACAAACCTAAAGGTTTGAGTACTAAGGTGTTTTTCTATGAGAGCAATAATTACTACAGTACCAGTCACAACACAAGCTCCTTAATCAGGTTTTATTGTATATATTTATCCACCAATACTGAAGGAAAAGTGTCAGGTTTTATAAATTCCAGGTAATCATTTAGACTTTCTCAGAGAAAAGAAAATCATAGAGGTCTTTCATGTAATAATATATACACTGAGTCCTTGAAACAAAATGTTTCTCATTTGGCCACACTTTTTTTTTTTTTTGAGTTGGAGTCTCACTCTGTCGCCCAGACTGGAGTGCAGTGGCTGCTCCCCGGCCACCGCAGCCTCGACCTGCCGGGCTCCGGAGATCCTTCCACCTCAGCCTTCCAAGTAGCCGGAATTACAAGCATGTGCTACCACGCCCGGCTGATTTTTTGATTTATTGTAGAGATGAGGTCTTGCTGCCCAGGCGGGTCTTGAACCCTCTGGCTCAGGCAATCCACTCACCTCAGCCTCCCAAAGGCGCGGGATTACAGGCTGAGCCACCGAGCCCGGCTTAATTTTTTGATTTATTGTAGCGATGAGGTCTCGCCAAGTTGCCCAGGCAGGTCTCAAACCCGCGGGTTCAGGCAATCCACTCACCTCAGCCTCCCAAAGCGCTAGAATTGCAGGCTGAGCCACCGAGCCGACTTGGTCACACTTTTAAATTATTTGCGACTGAATCAAGAAATGGTAGAACAAGCAGCCACCTAGCAGCCCGTAAGAGGCTGATATGCATTACAAAATGAAAGTATCTTTATTTAGACCAGGGTTTTTGTTTGTTTGTTTGTTTTTTTATTTTTGTCATCTGTGGTTTCCAACCCATTAGTGAATTGTGAAATCAATTTAGTGGGTCATGGCCAACACTCTTTAAAAAGTGAAATAGAGTAAGCCAGGTATGGTGGCTCATGCCTGTAATCCCAGCAGTTTGGGAGGCAGAGGCGAGAGGATTGCCTGAGCTCAGGGATCCTGGGCAACTTGGCTAGACCTTGTCTCTACAATAAATCAAAAAATTAGCTGATTGAGGCTGCAGTGACCATTATCAGATCTCTGCACTCCAGCCTGGGTAACAGAGTGAGACTCTGACTCAAAATTTTAAAAAAGGTAAAAAAGAAATAGAATAAATGTTTTAAAAATGATAGAGTGCATCACAAACTGTAAAGGTATTATTTCATGAAACTTCTACTTCAAGTAAATATATCTGTATGTATGTATGCACTGTCTTAATGTGAGATATATTTCTTCTTGTGTGTTATAGTCAAAAAAATTGAAAAACTGTTTTAGGGCAGTATAATATGCTTCCTGTTGCTTTTTAAAAAAAGTAACAAGCAAAAATTTCATCAAATTATACTGCCTTAAATTGTGCTACCTATAGCTGAAATAGCTTCTTTAAAAAGCTACCCTTCCTCTCTCCTCTGCTTCACCTCTAGGGCATTTCCTGTGCCAGTGACTCTCAGAGTGCTGTCCGCCGATCCCTGGGCATCCCTGACCCTGTCAAGGAAGTCTACAAATGCAATACTGTTTACAGTATAAGACTAGGTTCTTATTTGCCTTTTCACTGTGCTGGCATTTGCATTGGTGGAGCAAAGGGAAAATGAGCAAAACTGCTCAACAGGTAGGGCTCAGCACCCCCTGAGACAGTGGCACCAAATTGTACCAGAAGTCAGTGTGTGTATCACTGTCGTGCACTCACGGATTTTCCTTAAAGCGCCAATTCGTTTCACAGTGACCTTGATAAAGCAGTAAAGAGTGTTCATTTTATTAAATGTTGGCTCTGAGCACATATTGTTTTAATATTCTGTGTGAGAAAATGAGAAGTTATCATAAAGACCTTGATACATACTGATTACATGGGTGACTCAAGGAAAATCACGTGTGTGATTATCTGAGCTGTGAGCTGAACGAGTTGCTTTATAATGGAATCCCATTTTTACTTGAAAACAAACTATGGTTATTCAGATGTGGGTATTTGGCAGACAATTTCCCTAAAATGAACAAAGTGAGACTATCACTTCAAGGAAAACAACAGAAAGTATTTATTGCCAATAATAAAATTCCAGCTTTCAAGTGAAAATGAGAATTTTAGAAAACTTGGCAGAGTACCAATACTTAAAGAATGTATGATAAAAATCAGTGGTGATATTAATGAAAGTGATCATTTAATATGGTATAGTGAAATATGTCAACATTTGAAAGAGCTGCATAACTCACTGAACTGACATTTGCCAAATGACCAACGCATGATGCCAATACGTGACAGACCAATGGATTTTAATGCAATGGAGGCTAAAATGTCATTGATATAGTTTCAGAATTTACCAACCTTTAGGAAACCAACCTTTAAAAAACTACCACTTCCCAAGTTTTGGTGTCACATCAGAAAGGAATATCCACAATTATCTATAAAGGGTGTTAAAATACTCTTCTCTTTTCCAATTACAGATTTGTGTGAGGTCCAACTTTCTTCATTTACTTCAACCAAAACAATGTATCACATCAGATTGGATGCAGAAGCAGATATGGAACTGCAGCTGTTTTCTATTAAGGCAGACATTAAAGCAACTTATAAAAATGTAAAACAATGCCACTTTTCTCAGTAATATTTTCATTAAAAGTATCTTATTTATGTTATTATGTAATGGGCTTATTTTAATAAAGAAATAAATTTTAAAAATCTTTTCTTGGCTTTAATTTCTTTTCTTTTTTTCTTTTTTGAATCAGGGTCTCCCTCTGTTGTCCAGGCTGGAGTACAGGGGCATGATTATGGATAACTGCAGCCTCCATCTCCTGGGCTTAGGTGATTCTCCCACCTCAGCCTCCAGAGTAGCTGGGGTTACACTACAGTTGCACACCACCATAACTGGATTTTTTTTTTTTATTTTTTATTTTGTAGAGACGAAGTCTAGCTGTGTTGCCCAGGCTGGTCTTGAACTCCTGCACTCAAACCATCCTGCTGCCTCAGCCTCCCCAAGTGCTAGGATTATAGTTGTGAGTCACCATGCCCTGTCATTTTAATTTCAAATACAATAAACACTAACTGGATATAGTCCATGTAAACAAAAGTTATTTAGGGTCCTCAATAATTAACTAACAAAAGTATGAAGGGGTCCTGAGACCAAAATGTTTAAAAACAACTTTCCTAGACCTTGTTTGATTCCTTTCTCAAAAATCACCACATTTTAAAATACGAGTTACATATTTGAACCTGTAAGTCAACACTATTTAAGAAAATACTATTTAAGAAAAGTTTTCAAGCAGGTATGGATTGGGGATATTTTAAGCCATTTCTGGGCTTAAAAAGTGAATTACATTACTATTTAATATATGTGTCAGTGTGGTAGGCAAGAATGACCTAAAGGCCCAAAAAGATCCTTAATGTTTTCTCTTCTGCTGATCTTGATTTCAGAGTATTCACTTCTAATTACTATACTATCAAGTTGGACATAATAGACAAACATAATCTTTATTCATCAATAGAGGACACAATTCTAATCTGACTCCTTAAATGCCTCATCCTGACTGAGAAATGTATCACACGCAATGCAAAAGGCCTGCCATCAAGGGCTCTTCTTGATGACATGTCAGTGCAAGAGCCCATACGCCCATGCCCCCAGAACACTCCACAGCAGACGTCATCCTGCAGTGAAGGCCGTGTGAGATCAACATGATTTAATTACATTCATCACACTGAAAATCAAATTCTATGCCAATGATACATGGCACTTGGAGCTTACTTTACAAACATTAACTAATTAATCTGCAAAACATCCCTGAGAGGCAAGACATAATGATATATGAGCTGACAACCTAATTATGTCTAATTATTCTTAAGACTTCCCCTTCCAAGTGATTTTTTTTTTTATTGGTTCAGAAAAGTGGGCCTGCTGTGTTCTTAAATCAGCTGTGGAAATCAACTATCCCTAATTCCATCCAGAATTATCTTGTTGTAGAGCACTCGCATTTCTTTCTGAAACAGATCAACCTGTACCATTTTCTACTTGAAGAGCTCATAGAAATTCTACAGTCCCCAAACTTTAATCTTGCACTGAACTCACAGTTCTACATCTTAAATTAAATTCTTTTCTCCCTTTTTACCCCCAAGTAATTTGATTATTACCCCTGATAACTTTGGCCAATTTTGCTCTACTGTCTTCTTTCTATAGTACCTTTCCACTGTAAAGATACTCCCAGGCCCTATTATCCATGCAATTTCTTTCCCTTGAATTCTGCAATCAGAAGGCTGCAGTTGCCTTCTCTATGCTTTCCTTCCTATTGCCTCCCTTTCTCGAACCCTTCTTAAGTTTCCTCAAGTTCCCTGCATTCTCTCATTTCTCATTCCACTGGAAATTCAGACAATTTTGTTTCATATGATAATTCCACTTTGGCTTCTAAAATTAATGAATGTATGTTAGGGTTGTGTTTCTGATAAAGGTGTAACCTTCTACCTCAGCTTTCCAAGGGACAATCTTTTTCTTGCACTTCTTGTAACTATCATAACCACACAACCCACATTTTCCAGAGTAGTACTGATTTCACATGATCTATTCCACTGTCACATCATGTGTCCTGATTTTTAATTTGAGAAAACATAGTCACCACGTCTCTGAAAGATACTTGCATGCTGAGAGTTTGCAAATCTCAAAAAATGCTGCTAGAAATGGAATTTCTAGCCAGTGAACACTTTGTTTAAAAATGACAAAATACAACTGGGGGAAATTATCATTTATCTTCTCATTTATTCCTGAAAAACAAAATGCAATCTGGTTCTTGTGTTTTAAATTTTCCATGTTCCGTTTTCAGGGTGTGGTTATTATGAATTGCCAAGCCAATATGAAGTAAGATGCTCAGTAATCAAGGACAAGTTTAAACAGCGTTGAAAAGTTTCTTAGGGTGAGTAAACATGCAGGTAATATATCCAGGGAAGGGTTTGTCTATAAAGGGAGGGACACAATTAGACAAATAAAAATCCTTGTTTATGGTTTCTCCATGCAGGTAATAAAATCTTATGATCGGGTGGGAGCTGAATATTTTAAAAGACAGTAGAGCCTAAGAATAAATAAAACATTAAGAATTATTTTCTTTCAATAAAAATTACTTGGGCTTTTCTGGACTGCTGAAATTATCTTCCTACTTTATAATCTGATGTGATTTTTTAAAACTGCTGGTGTGCTCCAAAATGATATCTCAAAGGAATACAAATTATACCACTTGGAATTTAGATAGCTCTGGTGAAAATTTAAAGCTATTATAGAAAAATGAGTGATGAATTATCTTCAGGGAAGTCAGAAAGCACCTGAACCAAAAACCTTCAAATATTCAGTGAAAAAATTAGCAAGATTTACTGACAACTTGGGTACAGGGAATGGAGATTTGGGAGGGATGAAAGATGTCTTTGCCGTGGCAGGAGACTGGAATTATGCTGATCTCATTCTTAGAGACAGAGAAATTAGGACAGAGAACCAGTTCGGAATATTAAGTAGATGAGTGAAGGTGCTGAGTGATTTTGAACATGTTGAATTTAAGTGAAACATAGAGATACCCCGTAAACAGCTGGAAATAAAGAATAAGAATGCAGGTGGAAAGTCAGAACTAGGGCTGAAGTTTCCAGAATCTCTATTGTAGAATTTAAATAAAGCCCAAACTATGGACTATGATTATCCCTTGTCACCCCCCACATCTACTCCAAGTCTCAAATTTCCTCTCCCTGGACTCCAGCTAGATGGAGTGATTTGCAGACCCCCCAGGCTGTCTTTGCTGTTTCTGGAATGTGTGCGTGCTCTCTCCCTGCCTGGAATGCTGTCTCTTTTCTCCATCCCACTTCCCAAAACCCCACACTCCCTCTTTAACTCAACCTTCAGGCTTCACTTTAGACCTTGTTTCCCTTTCTGCTTCCTTACACACACAGGCATGAAGGTACTTGTCCAAACACACGTGTAAACACCCGCATATACATGCTTCTGTGTTAGGTTTTGCCCTCCTGCGAGCTTCCAGAGTCCCTAGTATTTACTTCACCCTTTACACTATAAGATCCTGTTTACTCTTTTTCTCATCCAACTTGAGTTTAGAGCAGAGATTTCATCCTGCCTGTTCATTATTGTATTTCTAACTCCAGTATACGTAGTAGGTACTCAACAGAGTGAATGAACAAATGAACACAGGCAAGATCAGCATGAATAAAGCTCTTCAAAGGCATATTGGAATAAGAGATGAATGATAGTTTTCTACCTTAAATAATAAGCTTGGAAGTGCTAGGAAACATTAATTACCTGTTGTGAATGCGTACCTTGAGGAATGCATGTTGAGGTTATGGTGCTGCATTTTGATGTGGTTTCTCTGGTGGAGGTATAAGGTAAAGCACACCTATGTGGGCTATGGGCATGTCTTCCAAGAAGCAGGAAGCCATTCTCCAGAGCCACCACCTGGGACAGAAGGGTGTCCAAAGACAGGTTGTGAGCTGAGTGGTGGGCTCGGGGTGGATGGAAGGTCTTGAGCTGTCCTGTCCAATAGAGCAGCCACTAGACACAGGTGACATTGAGCACTTGAAATGTGCTGGTCCGAACTGTTATATGTTAGATTTTATTTTTTATTTTATTTTATTTTTATTTAATTTTTTGAGTTGAAGTCTCTCTCCGTCACCTAGGCTGGAGTGCAGGGCACACTCACAGCCACACCAGCGTCGACCTGCTGGACTCCGGTGATCCGCCTCAGCCTTCCAAGGAGCTGAAACTACAGGCATGTGCTACCATGCCCAGCTAAATTTTCGATTTATTGTGGCGATGAGGTCTTGCCAAGTTGTCTGGGCTGTTCTCGAACCCATGGGCTCAGGTAATCCTCTCACCTCGGCTTCCCAAAGTACTGGGATTACAGGCTTGAGCCACGTGCCCAGCCACAAGTTAGGTTTTAAACTCAGAACAAACCAATATAAAATATTTAATAGTTTTTATATTGGTTTTCATGTTGAAATGCTATTATTTTGGGTATGGGATTAAGTAAAATCCATTATTAAAATCAATTTCACCTGTTTTTTTTTCCTGCCTTTTTAATGTGGCTACTAAAATGTGTAAAATTCCCCAAGTGGCTCGAGTTATATTTTTATTGAACTGGGCTATACTTAAGAGGATGTCTAAACATCTCTGAATGTCCTCCTGGGTGGAACAATCAAGGGAGCAACCAGAACAAGCCTGAATGCCTGAAAACAGAGCCATCTCTTGCCAAGGTAGAATGATTTCTGAGCATCTCTGTCTTGTCTGCATCCTTGGTAAAGACTTCCTTTCCAGTGCCTCTATGTGCTGGGCATTGTTGCATTAGGTGTTGGGGTTGCGGAATAAATCAGGTGGAGGTGGTCCGACCCTCATCAAGCTTACTATCTAGCTACATGATTCAGTTTCTCCCCCACCAAGAGAATTTCCTTCCACTACTGCTGTCCTTGGAGAAGAAGGGGTGGGAGCAGGAAGTGCAACATTTGTTATTTGTTTGTTTGTATTGTGACTAAATGTACTGAATGTTTACTCTGTTCAGGGAAGGCCAAGTATTTTTAAGAATTTGTATTGTAGAATCCTCCTTAATCACCCTAGAAAATAGGACCTATTATTATTTCTATAAAGAGGTGAAAACTGAGGCTTGGGAAATAAAATAACTTGCCAAGGTCTCACAGCTGGTCAGAACCAGAATCAGAATTGAAACCCACATCTGCCTAAATGCAATATCCCACAGCTTACCACTATGCAACATTACACTGGATTTCCTTGCAGATACACAGATAATAGTTAGCCTTCAGTTGTTTGTTCTTTTCTTTAGAGACAGGGTCTTGCTCTGTCAGCCAGGCTGGATCATAGTTCACTACACAATCATAGTTCACTGTAGCCTCGAACTACTGTGCTTAAACAATCCACCTGCTGGGATTGCAGGTACACACCACCACATCCAGCTAATTTTTATTAATTTTTTTGTAGAGACACGGTCTCATTATGTCACCCAAGCCGGTCTAGAACTTCTCGCTTCACCCTTTAGTTGCTGAAATTCACTATGTATAGGTATTATATTAATTTATGTTTACATATTTAGTCTACACAACCCTATTGTCATTCTTACTGTTATTTCTGTTTTACAAATGAGAAAACTACATCCCAGAAAAGTGAAGTAACCTGGGCAAGATCACACAGCTGCTAAACTGTAGCGTCCTTATTTGAATCTTACTCCTTCTACATTTAAAGTTCCTTAAATATTCCATCTCTCTAAAGATCCCATAAAATATATTTTTAAATGTGTCTGGTAGGGAAAAGCCAACACTCTTTGATCAGAGACTACCAGATTTCCAAAGATATTATAGGGAGAGGGATTAGTACCTTCTAGAATCTCTCTCTCTCTCTCTCTCTCTTCCCCTAAGTAGCCAAGTGAGAAAAAAGTTGATGTAATGTAAGAAGATCAAGTTCTACTAGACTTATACTTCATAGCTGGAAATAATCTGAATGATCATCCAACCCAATGCTGCCATTTCATAGATGAGAAAACCAGGCCCAGGAGGTACAGGGACTTGCCCAAAGTCACACAACTGGTGAGTGGCAGAACCAGGACTGGAACACACATAGTTTCTCACAGCATATGATTCTCTTCATAAGCCACACTGCCTCTGAAGAACTGAAACTAGGGCCATAGGGACTCACCGTGTGTGTGTCTGTGGGGGACTGATGGGGTCTGCCCTACTGGCCAACAGGAGGCAAAGCGTACATGTAGTTTCTATCATGTCCCCAAAGTACTCATGAAGATCTCAAATAGACCACAGCCCTGAGCCAGGCCCTGCAGAGAAAAACCAGGCAAGGCCCTGATTTTTTTTTTTAATCATCTAAGACACACCAGAACCGTGGGTTCAGATAAACAGGACAAGCAGCATAAAACCAACATTAACTTCGTAAGTGAAAACAAGTAGAGTATTTTGCTTTTATATCCTTTAAGCACGTGCAAAACCAGGAGAAAGGCTTTTCAGGGGAAGCCTGTGTAACAAGGCAGAGCAGCTGTGGGACTTGACTGGAAAGATAGGTTTAGGAAGCCATGTTTGGGAGGAGAAGCCCACGGGAAACACAGATGACACTCCATGCTATCCTTGAAAATTTCACACACAGTAAAAAAATTCTAATTAGCAATCTGGGCCTAAAGCTGTTCCTGGATGCCGCTCTCCAGGCATCAAGCTGTTCCATGGCACAGGTGCCCATTTGCACTTCCCACTTCCGTCCTGCCATACTCCCTCTCCTTCCTGACACTTTTTCCAGTCACGTTCTTCTCAAGGACCACGATCTCCTTGCAGCCTTTCCAGACCACATCCAGCCTGCTGATCTCTCCTTTTTTTCTGGAATCCAAGATTAATATCCTCCTGTACTATCTTAGCACTTAGTTATCTAGTTCATTCTTAGTTTGTACTTGTATCTTTTTACATATATGTTCTGTCTCTTAAACTGAAATTCAGCTCCTCAAAGCAAGAGACAGATCTAGTTTCCTCCATGAATTCAAATTCCTTCCTGGAACAGAGAAATGTGAGTGCAGGCACTCAGTACACGTTGGATGTTGATGATCATGACAACGATGACAATAACTGTGATGGAGGAGAATGAGAATGAGAAGGAGAAAGAAGATAAATTCTACTTAAGTAGAACGGTCATGCAAGTAAGGACAAATTGGATTAGTATTGAGATCAAACTTCAGGCCAAAGAAAAATGGTAGACATGGTCAAATTTGTGTCTATGAGACTTCTACTTCCCATATTCACCTGGTTTCATAGGCCATTGAATCTGTGTTAAATGTAAAGCTGGATTGTCTCTTGCATGCCATCCCTTGAGGAGCATTCTGTGATGATTGATGTTATGTGTAAACTTGACTGGGTCAGAGTGCCCAGATATTTAGCCAAACATAATTCTGGGTGTGTCTGTGAGAATGTTTCTGGAGTAGATTAACATTTGAATTTGTAAACTGAGTAAAGCAAACTGTGCTCCTCTAATGTGGGTAGACCTCATCCAGTTGACTGAAGACCTGAATAAAACAAAAGGGCTAAATAAGAGGAATTTCTACTGTCTGATGGCTTGAGCTAGGACGTTGGTCCTTCCCTGCCTTTGAACTCTAACTGAAAAATCGGTTCTTCTTAGGTCTCAATCCTGCCTACTTTTGGACTATAACTTACACCATTGGCTCTCCTGGTTTTCAAACCTCCGATTTAGAATGAAACTATTACCACTGGCTCCTTGGGGTATACAGTTGGCCAACTATAGATCTTGGAACTTTTCCTTTACAATCATGTAAGCCAATTCCTTATCATAAATCTCTGTGTGTGTTGGGGTTGGGTGTTTATCTCTGATTGGCTCTGTTTCTATGAAGAACTCTGACTAATACACCCACCTAACTGGGCTGTCTTAATTGAGCAGTGGAAGTCCTGACTCCACCACAAACCAGCAGTGAACATTAGATAAATAATTTAGCTTCTTTAAACAGACATTTTTGCTTTATTAAAATGCAAATTTTGCTGAAGAGAGGTTGGTTGGTGGGTCCAAACATACAGTTATACAGAAGGAATAAGTTCTAATGTTCGATAGCAGTATAGCAATATAGTGAACAATAATGTATTGTGTATTTCAAAAGAGCTAGAAGAGAGAACTTGAAAATTTTCCAACACAGAGAAATGATAAATACTAGAGGTAATGGATGCTCTAAATACCCTGATTGGATCATTACACATTCTATGCATGTAACAAAATATCACATGTACCCCATACATGCCTACAAATAATATGTATCTATAAAAATGATCTAAAAATTAAAATAATTTAAAAATGCTTTTTAAGAACATAAATTTTCTGCCTACTTTACAGAGCTTCTGTAAGGATCAAGAGAAATAGAGGTGAGAATGTTTTGACAACTATAAACTGGAAGGGAAAGGTAATACTATGATGTGGGTAACTACCTCTTGACCTCCAATCTGTGGCCTTTTGTCTAGCCCTACAATTCTCAATCTAGGACATTTTCACTTACCAGTCACATCTAAAATCGGTTGTATTGTCACCTCAAATTAAATATTTTCTTTGTAAAATTAAGGCTCTTATCTCACTTCCCACAATACTTTCTCCAGTTCATAACCAGTCTTACCAGTAACAAACCTATTATGTGGTCAGATTTGAGGGGCAATTTGGCCTGCCCCACCTCCAGCTGCCCAAATTCCAAACATGACACAAATACTCCTTTGGGTTGAGACCTTGTGTTACCAGGAGAGTCCACTGAGAAAGCAAATAAGTGCAGAGAGGAAGCTCTATTATGTTAATACCTTGGCATGGACTCATTCCCAGACACTTCTTTGAAAGTAAAAGGCTAAGGAATGAGAAATGAGATGGTACAATTTAGATAAGGCAGAGGGAGAGATGTCAAGGTGCTGTCTGGGGAGGCCTGGCCAGGGTGGGACACAGCCTTGGGAAGCTCTATGTAGTCATAAGTCAGTAAAGGTGGGTGGGACGGGTTTGGAGAGAGGACACAAGTAGGGCAGGGGTAAGAAAAGAATACTTGAAAGAAGTCAAGGAAAGGTCAGAGTCTTAAGGCAGGGGTGGGCACTGGATTAGCATTTTGTCAATTGAATACTTTTCTTTAAGGATGGCTCTGTTTTTATTTCTCCAGGCCCGAGACCAGATATTCTTATCAGCTCTCCCCTCCCTTGGCCTCTTTTACCTCCCTCAAGTGATCTCTCACTAAACCCTGCTGTTTTAAATTTCATATTGCTTTGATCTTGCCTTCATGTCTGGTTTCCAAAAATGCAATTCTGCCACAGGCCCTGAGGGTCACACCAGGACTGTGCTTGTCCTCTCAGTCCTGATTCCACCCTCAGTGGATCTACCCCACTCTGAGAATTCGCTCCCTCAAGTGTAGACTGACCCAAACATTCCCCTTCCCAGAAGCCTTCTATGGCTTCAAAGTGGTGCTCAAATAAATAAAACTCTTGGCTCTTCCCTGATTTCTAACCTGCTCTTTATCTAAATTTCTTTTTATTAATAACTAACATTCCTATAGTGAATTGGAGTCTTTTGAAATATTATAGTTAACCATAATCTGGCTGTCACAACACTCAACTGAAAGTGCTCAGGAAAAGGTCACCAATGACCAACCATTATTGCCAAAGCCAATAAACACATTTCATTCATTGTCTTGGTATCCTTTTGCAACCATTGGCTTTATTCAAATATCTACATTTTAAAAATTTTCTCCGGTTCAAATTTCCATGGAACTACTCTATGCTGGTTTTTCACAGTATTGGCTATTTCTATTGTCTAGCATCCCTTCTCGACATCTTGGTCATGTCCCCACCCCTCTGAATAGAATGAGTACATGACCCAGGTGGGCCAGTCATAGTACTAAATCTTCCTGTCCTCATGGATTGGCCCAAGGATGGAACACAAGCCCCAAATCAGGCCAATCAGAATTTCTCACCTGGATTTTTCTCATTGAAGCTAGCTTAATCAATCAGTTTTGCTATGTAATGCATACCCTCAACATCTCAGCGACTCTTAACAACCAAAATTTATTTTCGTGCCCAAGAATCTAAAGGTCAGTGTGGCTCCACTAGTCACAGTAAGGATTTACTTCAGTCCGCTTCACAGATTTCTTTCTTCTCCTTAGACTAGCGGCTACTTGGGGCATTCTTTTTGCAGGGAGGAGCATAGGCGAACAGAGCAAGTAGAAACATGGGATGCCTCTAAGGTCTTGGCTTGGATCTGTCACACCCACTCCATCCACATTCTGTTGTCCAAAGCAAGGCATGTGACCAAAGCCAACTTCAATGGAAAGATGCCCCTAGTGGGAGAAACTGCAGTCACTGAGCAATGGGTGGGACTGTATAAGGCAAATATCCCTGCCTGTGGGGACATGAAACAATAATCCAACCTGCAACGCTCTCCTTTTATCTTTGTGAACCCAGGCTCTAAAGATGGACATGCTGTGGCCATGGTCCCACCATGTGAAGATGATCTGAGGATGAAGCCCAGACCCCACAGTCGGGGTCCTGGATCCAGTGGTCCAAGGCCACCCTGCCTTCCAGGTGTTAGTTATGAGTTAGTGAATTTCCCTTTGAATTGGGATCCTGTCACTTGCATGTCAAGAACCCTAGCTGATCTGTGCTCTTACCTCTCAAGGGGTCCTTGTTGGCCTTGTACTCTGTGCTCCTCTCCTCTCTCTCTGGAATAAGGGGTTAGGAAACTGTGGCCCGTGGGCCCAATCCAGTCAGCCTCCTGTTTTTGTAAATCGTTTTTTTGGAGCACAGTCACATCCAGTTATCCACATGTTGTCTGTGGCTGCTTTCATGCTGCAGTGGCAGATTTGAGTAGTTGTGACAGAGACCATATGGTCCACAAAACCTAAACTATTTACTATCAGGCTCTCTACAGAAAGAGTTTGCCGATCACTGCTCTAGAAGATGTTAGCCATTTTCTCTCCCTAGCCAGTTTTATCCACCTACAAGCTGGTGAGTACAAAATCTGTTTTCCTGGTCCAGTCTGCACTCCTGTACCTTAGGATAATTCTGCACGTCGTTTTCTGCTTGAATATTCTGCAAAATTCTCAAACTCAATGGGTCTCAAAATCAAACTCCAGTTCTCCCTAAGCTGGCTCCTCTTTTCTCTTCCCCACACTGGTAAATGGCTGCCTTAGCTCTCAGTAGCCCCAACTACAACACAACACAACTTAGACTCTCCCTCCCTCCCCTGTCCCATCAATAGGTTGTGCCAGTTTTACTTTAAACATCTTTCAAATCTTTCTCCTTCTCTCCAGCCTTTCTCATACATCCTCACTTGAACTATAGCAGTCTCCTAACTCGTGTCCTACTTCTGGTGTTTCCCTCACAAGCCAGGCCCAAACCTGCCCCCGCCCTTCCAGCTGGGGAACTTTTATAGCACCCAGCTTGTGCTGCCACTCCCTTATCTGAAGTTACTCCGTGGTTTTCCATTAAGAGTCAAGTCCAGGCAGGGTTCGGTGACCCTGTAATCCCAGCACTTTGGGAGGCTAAGACGAGTGGACTGCCTGAGCTTGTGGGTTCAAGACCAGTCTGGGCAACTTGGTGAGACCTCATCTCTACGATAAATTAAAAATTAGCCGGGCATGGTAGCAAGCGCCTGTAGTTCTGGCTACTTGGAAGGCTGAGGCAGAAGGATTGCTGGAGCCCAGGAGGTCGACATAGCGGTGGCCGTGAGTGTGCCATGGAACTCCAGCCTGGGTGACAGAGTGAGACTCTGACTGAAAACAACAACAACAACAAAGAGTCAAGTCCAGCCTTGATCACCCAACACTCAAAGCCCTCAATTTCCTGGCCCTGCCGGCACCTCTACTCTTATTTTAGCGTGTATATATCTTGTACCACCCAAGATTAATGTGGGATTGCTTCCTGTGTATATGTACATACCCTGCTGTCTCTCGCCTCCCTGTCTTTGCTTGTGCTCTACCCTCTGCCAGCCCTGTTCATGCCCTACCTCCCTTCTTCACTGGGCTAACTCATGTTAGGATTCACAACAGTCATCACCGCTTCTAGGAAGTCTTCCTGGGCTGCACCAGCCTTCCAAACCTGAGCTGACTGCATCTTCTTTGTCCTCCCATTCTCGTGCTGAACATTAACTTGTAACATTGAGTCTACCTATTTGCTGGTCTCCACTCACAGCAGTGTAAGCACCTGGAGGGCAGGGCCCAAGCTTCATTCAATTCTGTGTCCTGGGTTCCTGGGATAAAATAAGTGTTTGATGAATTAAGCTGAAATACAAGGTGTTTTTCACTCACATTATCCATTATTTAACGTTCACAACAGGCTTTGAGATAAATATTACCATTCCCACTTTATGATTTAGGAAACCAAATTTCAGAGTATTTGTCCAAAGTCATGCAGCTGATAAGGAGCAGAAGACTACCTTTAAATTTGGGTCTACTGATCTTGAACTTTTGGAACCTCTGACAATAAAACCTAAGGTTTGTTTTCTGGATTCGTCCTATTAGTTATGAAATCACAGTTGCAAAAGAGCATGCATGACATAAGTGTATATCTTTAATAATATGAATATGAATACTCATGTACTCCATCACCCAGTTTAGAAAATGGAACCTTGCCAATGTCTTTAAACCAGTATCCAAATTTTTTGTTTATTATCCTCTGCTTTTCTTTAGGCTTTTCCATATATAGATGCACTCCTAAACAATGGATTGTCTAATTCTGCACACTTTTAAATAATATTGGATACTTCTTCAGTTTTGCTTTTTTAACCCAATATTATGTTTGTGGGACGCATCCATGTTGATGTGGGTCCTGGGTAACTGTGGTTCAGGCAATTTCATTGCTGTATAGTATTCCATTGTATAAGTGTATCAAAATTCATTTGTCCATCATTCCCACTAATGAACATTTGAGCTGCTTCCAGGTTTTTTTTATTTTTTTTTTTGCTATTACAAAGAGTGTTGTTATCCTGGTATATCTCTTCTGCTGTTTATGTACAAAAACTTCTCTGGGGTGTGTATCTAAGAGTAAAATCCACATGCACATCTTCATCTTTACCAAATACTGCCTAACTTGTTCCAATATCAATAGCATCAGCACTGAATAAGAATTCTGGTGTTCCACATCCTTACTGATACTTGGTATCCGAATTTTAAAAAGGGTTTTTTTGGTTTGTTTGTTTTGTTTTGCAAACCAGCATGTGTATAATGGTTCTTATTGAGGGTTTTAAGTTGCATTTTTCTTTTTACTGGTGAAATAGAAACATTTTATACATGTTTATTAGTCATTCATATTTTTTCTTATGAAGAATACCTGTTTATGTTTTTTCCCACTCTTCTACTGGGTTGTTTGACTTTTTCTTAGTGACCTGTAGGAGTTATTTATATGTGCTGGTGGTGAAACCTTTGTCAGTCATATGTGTCATAAATAAAGGTCCTCAGTTGGGGACTTACTTTTTTACACTTTATGGTGTCTATTGATGTATAAAAATTCTTAGTTTTATTGTAATTACATTTATCACTCTTTTCTTGAGTGGTTTGCATTTTTTTGTGTGTTTAAGGGATCCTTCCCTCTTCTAAGGCTATAAATAGAAATAGCCAGCACTCGTTGTATATTTTCTGTGTTTTGGGTACTCATTATCTCCTTTTTACAGATGACAAATGCAAGGTTTAGAAAAATTAAGCAACTAGATAAAGTCACATAGCAAATAAACAGAGGAGTCAAGATTTGAATCCAGAGACAGTCTACCTCAGTATTTGCACTTTAACAAATGCCAAGCTGCTGTTCGTAGAGATTATCTCATGTGTTATTCTAAAATATTTAAAGTGTTGCTTCTCTCATTGTAGTCTCTAATCTGGAGTTGGCTTATGTATAGGATGTAATGTAGCTGAATTAATCTTTGCCCCTCTCTACTTTGCCCCTTTTGGAAACTCATTATTTGTGTTATGCTTCTTATAACACAACTATATAGTTGACTGAATTGTGCTAAAAATTGATTTTTAAGAAACTAATTGGTTAATACTGCAAGTGAGTGTGCTCAAAAAGGCAAAATGTAATCCTCCTTCGTAAGTTCATGGTTGTTGACAAAAGATGCCAAACTCTGTAAAATAATTTAAAAGGTTTATTCTGAGCCAAATGTGAGTAACCTAGTCCTGTGGCACAGTCTCAAGAAGTCCTGATAATGGGCCCAAAATGGTTGAATTATAGCTTGGCTTTATACATTTTAAGGAAGACAGAAGTTATGAGCAAAATATAAATCAATACGAGGGTCCCCCCCAAAAAAACAGAATTCTTTTTCTTTTTTTTTTGGAGGGTGGGCCCCTTGTAGTACAGGCTTCACCCACTACTTACACATCTTAGAAATCCATTGACATCAGTGTACCATCTAGTGTTGCTATGAGATGCTGTGTTCAGCTTCAGTGAATTTTTTAAAAAAATTCTTTCAGCACTTTTGCCCATTTCATGATGGGTGATTTATGAGCACACCACACTGAATGTTCAGCAGTTTTTGATCAAAAACAGCCGTGACCTCGGTGACCTACCCTGCCTATTGACTCAGTCTCACCCCAATCGATGTTTTCTATTTCCCTGATGAAAAAAATCCTCAAAGGGAAATGTTTTGCCAACATGGAAGAGGTGAAACAAAAAACAGCAGAAGCACTTAAAAGGCATCAAATCAACAAGTTCAAAAACTGTTTTGAGCAGGGGAAAAAGCATCTCAATGGGTGTATTGCATCAAATGAGGTGTACTTTGAAGGTGACTGAAGTTTAATCATGTACAAATAAATACACAATTTTTAAATAAATAAATTCCAAATTTGTTCAGGTCCTCCCCTACACATGTGAGATTCACATTCGTTTGGCCCTGGAAGGTGGGGCATCTCCAAGAACAGTCTTGCCAGTCATTGGTTGATTCAAAGATTTTCTGATTGGCAATTGGTAGAAGGAGTTAAGTTCTGTCTAAAAAAATTTGAAATCAGTAAAGAAAATGCTGAGATAAGAGGGGTGGGAGTTTGAGGAAGCTAAAGTTCTTATTCTGAAGATGAATGTTCAGAGGTGGCAGCCTTTAAAGAGAATAGATGGCAAATGTCTATTAGTTTAAATACAGGTGGTAAAGATTCACTTTAAAGGTGTTGGTCTCTCAATTAATTTCTCCAGGATCTGAAAGGCCTGGAAGGGGAAAGATCCATAATAGAGGTTCTCTATAGGTGTAAATGTTTCCCCACCAAAGATGGCTGTTTCAAAATATGTCAAAGAAACATATTTTGGGGTAAAGTATTTTTATTGATTTGGGGCCTGTTATCTTGCTATCTGCAGGATATCCTGCTATCTGCAGGATATGTGATGTTCCACCAGAGACAGGTTGAAATTTGGTAACTTACTGCCATATAGTCTGTTTTGTGAGTTTTATGATCTCTATTTTAACGTTAATGCTGGTCAGTTATGCCTAACACTCCACAAGGGAGGGGGTATAATGAGGCGTGTTCAATCTCCTTTTTCATCATGGCCCGGGATTTGGTTTTTCAGGGTTCCCTTGCCACAGAGGAAGTCCTTTCAGTCAGTTGGGGGACTTGAAATTTTATTTTTGGTTTACATCATGAAGTCCAGCTTTAAATGATGTGGCACCAGAATAGAATTCTTCAAATTGACTGAGGAAGACAGACCTCCGTGTATCAGTCCTTTTTTCAGCTCTTGGCATCCTGTAACATGAACAGGATATCCCCTGAAGAAACCCCGCAAGAGGCAGAGGCCATCACAAAGTACAGAACAATCTCCACGGCTCTGCCTACACTGCTGGTACCAAAATAGTTCACATGGCATTGCTGCCGCCTCCCTGTGAACTGTGTGGGAAGGAACACTGGTCACGAATTCTTCATTTCAACCACCCCCACACACTAGGACAGCGGCAGCAACAGCCATGGCTCTTGGAATCTGGAAAGCAGCACGTGGAAGGCTAGACATCACATCTTTTATGTATTAAGTACTGTCCTCCTCCAAAATTAGAGGTTTTAAACAAATGTAAAGAAACTGAAAATGATTTTTTAATTAAAAAATAAAATGGGAACAAGTATTGAGCATAGGCTCTCGACTAAAGAAAAAAAATAAAGCTCTTAAAGAATTAAAGTTAGTTTTTGTTTGTTTTTTTGAGTTGGAGTCTCTGTCGCCCAGGCTGGAGAGCAGTGGCATGCTCACGGCCACCCCAGCATCGATCTGCTGGGCTTAGGCGATCCTTCCGCCTCAGCCCTTCCAAGTAGACAGAACTGCAGGCACCCACTACCATGCCTGGCTAATTTTTTGATTTATTGTAGAGATGAGGTCTCGCCAATTTGCCCAGGCTGTTCTCAAACCCGTGGACTCAGGTAATCCCCTAGCCTCGGCTTCCCAAAGTGCTGGGACTACAGGCTTGAGCCACCATGCCCGGCCTAAAGTTAGTTTTATTCAGAAGTCTTATTGAGGACTATAAACTGAGGCCTATAGCCCAGAAGCAGTTATCTCGGACTGCTTCAAAGCAGTATTTCAGTACACAGTTTTTATACAGGTGGAGAAGATTCAATATGTGCAAAAATCATATCAAACTGCCTCAGAAGTGACATTAAAGCATGGTTTGGGTATAAGAGTACATCTAGTGATGGATTACTACAGTTCAATTGGTTATAGATCAGAGAAGCATAATCACTCACTCCATCAGATGTTGTGTATAAGAAAAGGCAAGGACTAACGGCATTTTAATTTAAGGATTATAGTGACTCAAGTGAGAGATGGGGGCAGGGGTAGTTTGCTCTATTCTGTTTTGCTTCAAAGTATTCCTCCAGAGAGCTGCACATTGCCACAGTCACTTAGGGTTCAAGCAGAAATAAGCAAACATGACTCTGTATGTTTGTTACTTTGTCTAACAAGAGTATGAGATCACAAGAGGTTATCATATGCCAGGTTCCCCGCCCGCCCCCCACACACTCACACACCAGCTACCAGGTTTTAAAAGTGTGAACTTTATTGTAGCAATAGGCAAATTCTGAGGCATTTTCAATGGGAGAGTAACACAATCATTTAGTATTTTGTTTGTCAGCGATTGTATGATTACTTACAATATGGCTGACAGAAAATACTACTTGTACCAGGCTCAGACGGTTCTTTTCCCATCAGCCACACCCTATTCCTGTTTATCCTGGCTGGTAGAACTCACCTCTCCCTTTCAAGGCTGAAAATGCCCAAGAATCACTTTCCCAACCTCCTTTACAGGTAGAACATGGGCATGTGACCCAGTCCCAGCCAATGAGATCTGAAGCAGAAGGATGCTGGGGGAATTCTGGAAAAGGTTTTCCTCTTTAAAGGCACAAGGCCAATACCTCAGGGATGACAGAACTGAAAGATGGAAGTGACAACATCTTAGAACCACAGAGACACATTCCCTCTGGAGATAACAGATATTCATTTGGGTATCTGTTACTTACACCCTAACGCATATGAAGAGAAAGAAGTATTAAGTCACCAAGGCTGGGTGTAGTGGCTCATGCCAGTAATCCCAGCACTTTGGAAGGCCAAGGCAGGATTGCTTGAAGCCAGGAGTTTGAGACCAGCCTGAGTAACATAATAAGAACTTGTCTCTACAAAAAAAATTTTAAATTACCTGGGCATGGTGGTACACCCCTACAGTCCAAGCTCCTCAGGAGGCTGAGGCAGGAAGATCACTTGGGCCCAGGAGCTGGAGGCTGCAATGAGCTATGATCACACCACTGTACTCCAGCCTGGGCAGCAGAGCAAGATCCTGTCTCAAAAAGACAAATAAAATAAAAAAGTCAAAAAACCAGCTAATGTGATATTATAGAAAATATAACAGATACTTTTTGTTTTAGATATTTACTTGAAATAAATCAGCCTCTTAAGATTGGAAATAGTAAATTACCATTATTAAATGTTCACTGAACATTTTGGGTACTCAAACAAGAAACTACACAACTTCCAAGATGACATGATCTGAAATGACTTTTCCTCACTTTCTTCTTTCATTTGCGCACTTCCCTGAAGAAACACTGAAAACTGTCTCTTTTCCTGCTGGGCAGCAATTCTCTTTTCTTGAAGATCTCTCTTTCATGAAGTCATGGGAGTCAAAACACACCATGTAAGAAGAATCTCAGCTTTGTGTAGACAAAAGAATTGCAAGTTCCAGGCTTCAGGCAACAATATAGAACCATAGTATTCTCCAAGTGAGAAATAGCTTACAGATCATTCGTAGTAACACGGTGGAATTTGAATACAGGTAAATCCAGAACATCTGGTTAGCGTTCTTAAGATCATTAGCAACATTTATCTCCCATTCTAAATTGTGTATACAGCAGCTGGCAACTTTTCAGCAATTCCTTCCGGTCCCATCTGAGGAAACCCAATCCAGTGTCCAAATACACACTGGGTTCCAGTGTCTCTGGGGATTCCCTCCTTCATTCCAGGAATGTTTACTAAGATCTATCGAGTGCTGGCACTGAGATTTAATCGCTCGGGTTCTATTCTCATATTGCTTACGATGTTTGGGGGAACTCATGACTTTTCCACATGCAAATAATTTTAAAAATATAAATGAGTAACACTGCATATGTGATAGAGAACTGGAACTGCCAGGTACTGACAGAGATAGTAGCCGCTTAGGGTCGGTCAATGTCGCCTTTCTCTCCCATTGACTTCGACAAACACTGACAATGGAGACGATCTGATTCCCGCACGGCAAGTGCGGGCAGCGGGCGCAGGCCGCCGCGGGGCTTGTCCCCTGGGCCGTGTGGCCAGCCAGGATGTTGCTCACAGAGGCCCGGCGGCGGGAGGACGCGGGGCGAGGCTGGCGGTCCCGGGAGGCCGCAGACGGCCGGGCTCCCCGCGGACCCCTCGCGCCAGAGGAGGGAGGCCGCCGGGCAGGGCCGAGCCCGGCGGGCGGGCGCCGCACCTGCAGCGCGCGGGGGCGGGAGCCAGGTGGCCTCGCGCTCCCGCCGCGCCCGGGCGCGGAGCAGGAAGTGGCGGCGGCGCGGCCCAGGCGCGGCCTCCTGGCGGTGAACCCGGGCAGGGAGGCGGCCGCGGCCGGAGCCCGAGCGCCGGGAGCGAGACCTGATGGCGGCGCTGGTGCCCGCGGGCCCCGGGGGCGCCGCCTCGGCCGCCCTGGACGAGCTGGCCCTGAACTTCACCTACGGGGCGGCGGGCGCCGGCAACGGCTCCCTGTCGGGCGCGTGGTACCGCAGGAACCAGGTAAGGGCCGCCGCCCCGCAGCCCCGCAGCCCCCGGGCATAAGAGCGGGCCGCGCGCCCGCCTCCCCGCAGCCCGGGAGGCTCCGGGCGCCTCTGCCCCTCGGCCGCCCTCCTGCCTGCCGACTCTCGGAAAGATACCCGGGCTCCCCGAGTGGAAAGAACTGACATGCGCTGTTTCCACGCACTGAGTTAACGCCCCTCACTGGGGAGCGCGGGGCCCCCAGTCTTGCTCTCCTGGGCATCAGCCACTGCGAGTGGGACCCAGGCTTCGGCCTTGACCTCTGCGGACTCCTTCCTGGGCCTCTGGGTCCCAAACGATCCCGCCTTCCCAGCCTGAGTCCGCCCTCTTCTCCCGGAAGCATTTTAGGAGTGTGGGAGTGAGTGATTCTCCACTCACCCCAAATTCTATGAGAGTTTTTAAAAATAAGTGACACCCCGTCCTTAGAAGCAGGGAACTCATTGAGGACGACTCAGTGTTAGTGGCCGCAGATACGCTGCGTGTGTCCCCAGGGTCTCCGCAAGACCCTTCCCTTTCCGTGCCAGGAACACTGATATTCTCAGGTTGCCTTTGCAAGACGCTCTCATTTTTTCTCACCGGCCCTTTGGGAAAACAATGTTAACCTAAACAACGCCAGTTTACACTGGGAATATACATTTAACGAGATCAAAGAGGATTGGAGCCGCCCATTTATTTTTGGCTTGGTTTAAGGCCAGAAAAAGAGCTCTCTGGTTTGCCCTTCCTCAAGCTGCATTCATATTTTTTCAAGTGGGGGCAAGTGAACTTGATCACGGTGGATTCTAGGCTTCCTTCTGTTCTTATAAGTGTGTAACTTTGTTCTTGTTCTCTAACAAAACCAGCAGTATTTTAAATTTTACGATAATATAACCATAAAGTATTTGTTGCTGTTGGTCTAAGTCGGGGATTTTAGCCAATTATCAAAGGTCTAGATTTCTGTTATGCTTGTAAAGTGTTTTTAAATATTAGCTTATGAATGCAGAAGATAATTTATTTGCATAAAGAATAATAAGCATGTCCACCTTATTAGTTCTCAAGAGGACTTAGTGTAGCTTTAAATCCATTTCATCACAAAATACATGAAGACAGGGAAAATGAGGGGACCCAGAGCCTCTTGATCAATGTTTGTAACTTATCTCCATTTCTTCTTCCTTCCACCCACAGGGATTACAAAGAAAAGAATTGCTTTTTATGGGAACTTCTTTGACTATATATGTCTGTCATATTATGCTTATACTAGAAGCATTTTCAATAAAAGTTTAAGAATGAGTTATTCCCTCTCGGTAAAGAAATTAGGGGATTAGTGGAGGTGACCTACCATGGCATCATCCAAAACAGGAAAACGTTTTCACAGTGGAAACCTCTGTAGTCATTAGTTTTCTTTGACATTTCCTGGAATTCTTGATTGTCTTGGCTCTCTGATACCCAAACACAGATTACCATGTGACATAATGCGAAGCAAATAAATAATGTGTGCGAGACTTAATTTGCCTTTGACAATGTGTATTTGTACAGGTTTGCAAGGGTGTATCCAGAGTATGCTAACTAAAATTACTGAGCTGACATCTACATTATGATGATTTGAGATAAGATTGTATTACCTTTTCCCATTATTATGCACACGTAGGCCATCTTATAAAAGTGTGGCATATTATCCTTTTAGAATTAAATTTGTTTAAAGCAAAAGTGAAAATTATTTTTTAAAAATTCATTCAATAAGCATTTTATTGAGTGTCTCCAGTTTTGTCCGGGCCAGTAAAAATAAAATGGAGTCAAATTTTTCTTTTCTTTTTTGACACTAACTGAATAGAGATGGCTGAAAATGGGGATGGCTCCAGAAAGACAAAATGTGAGATAAAAGTTTATTACTCCCACAATCAAATCGGCCTTGGCTGCTGGCTAGTCAGGGTTTAATGATGCTTGTTCTCTTGCTTCCATCAGTTTTATCACAACTGAAATGTTTGCACAACGTCTGTTTGCTGAGGGGCCAGCAGCTGTCTGTCCCTTTCAAAGTGATTACCATCAGATCTGATCAATTAACCTTACTCCACAGAAAGGGACCCACTTCCCTGGAATGCTTTCACGTGATAGATGAATGTTTAACAGTGGCTGTTTAGAATCAGTGTTGTCTAAGGCAAAGTGTGAGTGCTTCTGGTGGCAGAACTCTCAAAGCAAATAGAATGTAGTAGTTCAGGGAGAAGGGATTTTGGGGGGCCAGTGAGGTGAGGCTTTTGCCCTTTGCACTACCCGGGACCCTGGCCCTGTGGTGAAAAGTCCTGCCTATGGAAGTATAGATGCGGCAGAGTTCTGCCTGGTAAAGAAAGGGTTCTTTCTTTATGTTTGATCCACAAGTTTTCAGTACAAAAGGATAATGTTCCCAGGATGTTTATTGAGCTCCTTGCTATGTACAAAGCACTGTGGGGATATTCAATATAGTGGAAGACCCAAACTCTTCCTTCTATGAATATTATTAGGTGTTTGGGAGACTGAGCTATGTATGGAACTCCAAAACAAGGCAGTATGTGGGAAGTGTCATGTGAGTGATATAAAGTCCTGTGGAAATTCAGAGCCAGAAGGCTTTTAGATGGCGCCATCAAGGATGTTTTGTGGAAAGGTGGTATTTGAGCTGGACACTTAGGATGGACAGAATTTCACTGAGGGGAGTACACAGGTGGAGGGCACTGCAGGAAAGGAAAAAGTCCAAGGGACCAAGGAGCAGCCCTCATGGCCTAGGCAGGTGCCTTTCTGAACGTCTCCCTACCTAGCATACAATTCAGTAGTCATTCTGGATGCAGTAGAAGATGGACACTGAAGGTAAAGTGGAAATATGGTTTGGGATCTTCGATGTCACCATGGATTGCCTTGAAGCACTGGTGAAGAAGCTTGGACTTAGCTGGGCTCGGTGGCTCAGCCCGTAATCCCGCGCCTTTGGGAGGCTGAGGTGAGTGGATTGCCTGAGCCTGCGGGTTCGAGACCCGCCTGGACAACTTAGCGAGACCTCATCTCTATAATAAATCAAAATGAGCTGGGCGTGGTAGCGCACGCCTGTAGTTCCAGCTACTTGGAAGGCTGAGGCGGAAGGATCGCCGGAGCCCAGCAGGTCGAGGCTGCGGTGGCCGGAAGCGGCCACTGCACTCCAGTTTGGGTGACAGAGTGAGACTCCAACTCAAAAAAAAAAAAAAAAGACGCTTGGACTTTATCTTGTAGGCAGTGAAAGACCATTTAAGTTTTTTTGGACAGGGAGTGCAAGAGTCAAAGCAAATTAAATAACAAAAATTAAAATTAGGGTTAGCAGGATTCAGAGATCTCAAACTGGCCAGCTGTGGACTAAATCCAGCCTATAGATGTGTCTTGTTGACCTGCAGAGAAGTTTCAAAAATGTTTAATACGTTGCCAACATTTTTTTTTAAGTCTAAACCTTACTCTGTCGCCCAGGCTGGAGTACAGTGGCGTAATCATGACACCACAGCCTCGACCTCCTGGGCTCAGGTGATCCTCCTGTCTCAGCCTCCCAAGTAATTGGGACTACAGATATGTACCTGCATGCCTGGCTAATTTTTGAATTTTTTTTGTAGAGATGAGGTCTCGCTATATTGCCCAGGCTGGTCTTGAACTCCTGGGCTCTAGAGATCCTCCCACCTCAGCTTCCCAAAATGCTGGAATTACAGGCATGAGCCACTGTGCCTGGCTACATTGCCAACATTTAAAAACAAGAAGCTTAAATATAAAATTTCAAGTTTCCATCATCTCTTTAAATATTAGACGTTCTAGCAACACTGGGCCTTTTTTCCCCACATGGTCACTGAGCTGGAGCTCACGTTTAAAGCAGGTTGTGCTCCCCACTGTAGCTCTTCCCTTTGTTCTCATTTCTTTTACCTCCTGACCCCTGTAGGCAGTTTATTTTTATTTTTTATTTTTATGGCTACATAACGGTGCATATTTATGGAGGACATGTGAATTTTCGATACATGGGCATTTAATCTGCAGCCAGTGCTAGAGTCTGTTATTTTGTCTCCACCGTTAACTTGTGTCCTTGCACAAGTCACTTAATTTCCCTGGGTCTCAGTTCCCTTACTGTTAAAATTAGGGTTGAACTAGAAGATCTCCAGCCTCTCTTATGCTACATGGTTGAATAAAACTGGGCCAAACCAGCAAGGTTGTAGAAGGAATGGATAGGCAAGGAAGAATGTGGGAAATACTGTGAAGGAGCGTTCTTATTTTTGGTTCTTTAAGTTTATGCATGTTGCTAAATATCTAAATGGACCAGGACATTGTCAGAAAGACTTATTCTGCATAGGGCGAGATGAAATTTCAGAATTTTTATGCCCTTTATTTGAACTTTTGATTCTTCAATGACTTGGATTTTTAAAGTCAACATATTTAAAGGAAAATTGATACAACTTGGCAGGGAAGCGGCAAAACGAAGAGACTGACATTTGTTATGCATTTACTATGTGACACTTTACAGTTATTATCTCATTTGAGCCCCCATCAACCTCGTAAGGTACATATTATCCTCACTGTTCATGTAAGGAAACTTGTGTTAAATAACTTGCCCCAAGATCTTACATTTAGAGGGTTTAACTGCAAAACTATTTTTATTCCATGCCTGAAGGCCATTGCTAGAAACTAAGACTTGAAAACAATAAAATGAATATGGCTTCTCTTGCTATACTTGAGAAAAATCATGCTGAGTTTTATATTGCCCTTTTATTAATTTGGCTTTGCTACCATCTATGTCTTTTCTGCTGGTAACTGTGTATGACTGTCTCTTAAAGAAAGAAAAAGGAAAAACTTTCAAATAATCACAGGGTGGGGATCCTTCCTAAGAAAAATCCTTCTTTCTATTTTGTTTATACTTACTGATTTTTTTCCCCTTCCTTGTGTATCCAGTGTGGCATTTTTTCTTTACCAGATTTTCTAGGACATGTATACATAATGTAGCAAGATGAAGGAAGGAAGGAAGGGAGGAGGAGAAGGAGGAGGAGAGGGAGGGAGAAAAGCTGGGATAGATTCCCCTAAAATAACTGTATCAAAGCTTTTGCAAATAAATAAGTCTCCTGGTTGTTAGAGAAACTGAACTTTAATTATTTTGTGAATTTGGCAGACCAGGTATTTACAATTAAATCAACCTGATACTCTCCTTATGGCTTGATTCATTGGCACTAGTTATAATATTCACAAATATTCCCAGGTTATGGGAAATTTTGCCAGTGTACATGTTTACATGGCCTAGTTTCTTCCAAAATCATTTTTACAAGGAATAAAAAGGAACAGAATGGACAGAGGGAGAACCTGTAGACTAAAATAGACTTAAGAGACATAGAAAAAAAGAAAAAAGACACCGCTGTACTATAGCATTTAGGGGTAAACACTTGGGTGATAAAGCTATGAGGAAAAGTCAAAAGGTGATTGCTACAAAATCAGGCCTGTAGTTCCTGTGGGGAAGGGAGAGCGTTGTGATTGGATGGGACCAAGGGAGGGTTTGGGTGGGGGTCCCATTTCTGTTTCTTGATGGTGGTTATAAGGGTGTTTGCCTTAGGATAATTCATTGTAGTAATTTATTCATCTAAATAATTGTCTTTGTGGTTGTCTCTATTATATTCTACAATTTTTAAAAGTTTAAAAAATAATATTAGCATTGCTATAATTATTTCACCTTGTTTGTTTTAGCCAGGTAGAGTGGGAAATTGTAGGCCATATTCATTTTGTTTGTGTATGAGAATTACCTAAGCAATTTCTTTTAAAAATGTTGATGATAGTTCACATTGGCATTTGAGAACTTACTATAGATAGGCTGACATTTCCCAGATCTATCCTTTTTTGTTCTTGTATGATGCTGCTTTAAAGCTTAGCCTCTTTACAAGAAGTGTTGGCAAGTTTCTCCATTTCTTGGCTTTTTCTATTGAAATGGAAATAATAATAACATATATATAGCTTATAGCATTGTTATAGAAATAAAATAAGATAATGCATGTAAAATAGCTAGCAAAGTGCCAGACACATAGAAAGTACTCAATAAACACTAGTCTTACAATCAACCTATATTATAGGAAATGTCATAAAAATATATACCTAATAATCAGTTATTTCTGGACTTAGTTCATTGCAAATGGAAATAAAAAAGTCTTGTCAGTTTTTTTATGTACCTTTGCTTTCTGTAATCTATAACCACTGTTTCTCTTTTTCTAGTGCCTTCCTCACTCTGACTCCCCTTCACTCTCCGAGAGTAATCACATCCTAGAACACTTTCTAATCAGGGTAATTTCCTACTTGGAACACTTGATATCTTGAAGTCCTAGGGCAAGAATTCTTCCCATGTCTTTGGCCACTTTCTAGACTTCTAGGTTGGAAAGAGGGTATGTGTAGCACTGGGAACAGCAGGCCAAGGTGTTTGGTGGCAGTAGTGTGATCATATTTCATAGACCCGACTATACTTTGACCACCAGTAGGACCAGCACCCCATCCTGGGAAGGTGCATTTAGTGTTAACATAGGACTTTGTGCTATTCATTTTAGCTTGGGTTGTTTTTTGTTTGTTTTTTCCTAGAGGACCAGTATTCCTCTGTTCAGCTTGGTACCTTATAACTGCCCCTCCAGCCTGCCCCATATTCCAACAGGCTTACCTTCTACATAGAGTCAGAATCTTTACCCAGTCTGTCATCGTCCATCAGTGTCCTATTTGCGGGGGGGGGGAGGTTACAGATAGCACTCCACTTCCCCTCCACATAGCTCTGAGGGTGTATACACCTACCCATTTGCTTCACCTTGTCACTTGCATAGCCTGAGGTCTCTTTCAGCACGGTATTTTGTCATCTTTGGCACACATCAGGGGGTGCTGACTGATCCCTAATGTAAATACAGGCTAATATATGTTTAGTCATGAGGTTTGTACCTCACTGAAGATTGTGCTTGCCCTGACATGACTTCTTCAAAGACCCACTCTGAGCTTGGCAAGTCATATCAGGTCTTGTATCATGAATATCCTACTGCCTTTCCTGCCACCTCCTCACTGGCTTCCTATAATAAATCACCTGCTTTAGTCTGTTTTGTGCTGCTATGACAAAATACTACAGACTGGGTAATTTATAAACAATAGAAGTTTATTTGGCTCATGGTTCTGGAAGCTGGTAAGTTCAAGGTCCAGGGGCCACATCTGGTATCTGGTGAGGGCCTTCCTACTGCGTCATAACATGGCAGAAGGGGTTGCCCTCATGACCGAATCACCTCTTAAATATCCCACCTCTCAACAACATTGCACTGGGGATTAAGTTTCCAACATGTGAACTTTGGGGAACACATTCAAACCATTGCATCACCTGACCTCACCTCATCTTTGTAACTCTCAAATTGTTTCCTTCTTTAGGAACTTGAACCACTGGCCTGAGTTTTTTGTTTTGTTTTGTTTTGTTTTTTTAAGCCAGAGTCTCACTCTGTCATCCAGGCTGGAGTACAAGGCTTACTACAGCCTCAACCTCCTGGGCTCAGGCCATCTTTCTGCTTCAGCCTCCCAAGTAGCTGAGACTATAGGCACACACCACCAAGCCCAGCTAATTTCTTTTATTTTTTTTTTTTGGAAAGATGAGGTCTCACCATGTTGCCCAGACTGGTCTCAAACTCCTGGGCTCTAGAGATCCTCCTGCCTTGACCTCCCAAAGTATTGGTGTTACAGGCATGAGGCACCATGCCTGGCCAGGCCTGACTTCTTTAGGTTGCAATAGTAGTCAGTCTCTCTTTCAGTCTTTGAACTTGACTTCTCCACAAAGGAATGCTTTGTAAATTGAAAAAATTTAGATTGTATATAGAAAGTCTAACTTTAACTGACTTAAATAATGAGATAAATTAATACATTTGGATGATATAAAAGGCCAGAAGGACTCTGGGGTCAGGCAAGTTTTCAACCTGGTGCTAACATATCCAACAATATGGTGAATGCTCAGTTTGCCACTCCCATTTTCAACTTTTCTTCAGTGTTGTTGGTTCCACTTTTAACAGGCTTACCCCTCCAGGCAACATACTTCCTTTTATTCCCAGGAGGGAAGAGCTTGACTTTCTCAACCAATAATGAAAAAACATGGGCTTTAATCTGACTGGATGAGCTTTGGTCCATGTCCTGTCCCATATACGAGTCAGTAAGGCCAGAGTTACTGGGCTTGGTATTCTTAAAGCACATGGGCACCCTTGAGAAGCACTGGATACCCACATGAAACAGAAGTCCAATAACCACAATAAGGGTACTGTGTGGCCCAAACAGCAGTGCCTAGCAGGTGGGCTCAGGACCTCCTCTTGTGGTCTTGAGGAGAGAAACCCTCTTCATGGGAAACCCTCAGGCTAACACCCCTCCCAGCTCATCCAGGATCTTCCCTTTCTATGTCTTGGCTCTTATGAGCAGCCTCCCCAAAATAACTCCCAATTTAGCCTGCCTTGTCTTCATGGGTGGGACCTGGACAGTGATCTTAAAAGCTTAAGGCCAGGCTCGGTGGGTCAGCCTGAAATCCCAGCACTTTGCTTGGCCAAGGTGAGTGGATTGCCTGAGCCCGTGGGTTCAAGACCAGTCTGGGCAACTTGGCGAGACGTCATCTCTACAATTAAAAAAAAAATAGCCAGGCATGGTAGCGTACACCTGTAGTTCTGGCTACCTGGAAGGCTGAGGCAGAAGGATCGCCAGCAGGTTGATTCTGGGGTGGCTGTGAGCATGCCACTGCACTCCAGCCTGGCAATGGAGTGAGACTCTAACTCAAAAAAAAAAAAAGCTTAGATTATAGGTTTACTTTCTGAAGCATTTTCATCAACATTATCTCTAAGCAGTGACTTATTTCCAAGTTCTACACGTATCCCCTCCAATTCCCCCAGTGAAATTCTAGAAAGGCCTCTGATGTTTTATGTTGATGGAAAAATTAAAGGGAGTCAGCTGGCAAAGGCAGTGTAGTGTCCTTTGCTTGGCCTCTATTTTGCCTTAAATTTCTTGACAATTCCTTTGCCATCAACAAACAACCCTTCCGTAGGTAGGAATCTCCTAAAAGTTTCATGTATGCAGGTAGATAAATATCGTGTGTGAGTGCCAGGAGGCCATGTTAGCCTGGTGAATATCTCATTCAAGTTTGAGGTGAATCCTGTTAATTCTGGGGGTCTTTATTTCTTCTGCACTTGCAGCGCTCTGATTGTTCCAGGGCTGCTTAGGAGATATCAGCACTGCATTCCTTCTTATCCCTGGCCACATTAAGCTGAATCAGCTAATTGACAATGAGGACCCAAAATGCAACTGACATTCCATTCACTAAAAATCATGAGCAGAGAGTCCTTCTCTATAGGGCAGTGATGTCAAATAAGTCAGAAAACATGGGCTATGTCCTCAAAAAGTAGCTGTGCTTTTGTGATGTGCACAATGTGTGTGTGTGTAAAAGTGAGAGAGATAATGCTTTAGAAATAATTGAAAAACATTTGGAGTGGGCTGAAGTCACCCTCCGTATATTGTCTGATAGATTATTTACATTAAACCTCTAAGACTTACATAATACTGTGATGTGATTATAAATACGAGAGAGTAGAAGTGGAAATATTGTAACATACCTTTGGATATGGCTGCCAGAGTCATAGCAGTAGAGTCTTTGTGAGAAAGATTCGAGCAGACCTCGTGCTCTAAGCAGCTGCTACAGTCATAAAGAAGAAGATGATTGTGAGTTACATGTAGAATAATATTCTATGAGTCTTTGGCACTACCCTTATAGATGCAATTAACAATTACAATCCATGAGATCTGTGGGTGTCATACATGCATTGACCATGAGGTGTGTTGGGACCTAGCTGCTGGACCAGTAAGATGTGAAAATTTTGCCAGAAATAGGGGGTTTGGGGATAGGGGAAATTAGCTTGGCTGTGAAGACTGGCCCTCTAGAGGTTGTGAAGAGCCCAAGTTACGATGTCTAAGAAGTATAGCAAACTTGAACTTGATTCCTGCTTTGATTTCAGAAAGGTCAAGTCTGGTGGGTGGTGAGGGCCACAGGAGTTTCTGGCCAGAGATCAGTCAGTGAGCAGCAACATCATCATAATCCCTCTGCCTCCCCATATTGGGGCAGGAACTCACCCGTTTGCTGGTGGCCGACACAGATGATAGGATTCAGTCTTCAGGGGGAAGCTACTGGCAAAATACTGTTGTGGAGTTTAAGGCAGGCTTTGCTCCCAGAAGGGTTATGTATGCTGGAAACCCAGGCAGGTGTGGGGGAAAGCGTAGCATTCGGCTTTAGTGGAAGAAGCCTTGTTCCAAACCTGAGCTGAGCCTGGAAAAGGTAGCCTGCAGTCCTGCTTCTTTGGAAACAAAGGATTACAGGTTGTAAATATTAGTGTTATAAACATGCTCTTATAAAATATAAAAGTTATGAAGCCCTATACTGATCTGGATGCAAACAATAGCATTCTTTGTGCTCAGCGTGTCTGTCCTTGTTTCAAAAATTCTCTCCCCGGTATTATACAGGATTAAGTTGTTTTGTAATAGAACCAACTTTACAACTTCTGTAACTAAAATCTCATCTTTTTTTGACTATTGTTACTTTCCTTTTAACGAAGTGTTAAAAGACCTTGAAGAATGTGTTATTAAGTGTATTACATTTTCATATACTTGCTCTGCTAAAATTTGTTCCTCAGAAGTAAGCAAAAAACTTGATGTCTTCTTAGTTAAACTAAGACTTATCCCTAATGGAATTTGGTTTTTAAAAATGAGGAATGTGCAATTATGTAAGTAAGTGTGTTCCCTAGTAAAAGACAAATGCAATAGTTCTTAATTGCATGGGAAGGCAATATGTTGGGGTTTTCTGCCTAGGTTTTAAGGTTGATTAAAAATTGGCATGGAACAGCTTGTAGAATACAACGATACACTGTGTTATATAACCCTGACCTTTTCTGTTGGCTTTTAAATCACCAGATTTGGATCCAGTGTCACGAGACTTTCTCAGGATAGGAATGCAATAACCTTATAGCACACAATAACCAATCTAACAAGTTAAAAATCTGTTCCTGACTGAAAGTTTTTCTTTCTTCTTTTTCACATACGGGATTATAGTTTTAACTTGGTTTGTGTTAATACTGCAGACAACTCAATTATCTATAAGAGTGAAGGAGATTAGTGGTAAAAATAGTGCAACCCATCTAGTAGCCTAAAGCACATCACCATATTTCAGGTTGTCTCCAAGACCTGCTGCTATGAATATTGTTTCTTTAGGGTCCTGTTGTACTTAACCATTCACAGTGCCCCTGCTTCTTGTCTGAACTCCTGGAGCAGTCTCCTACTTGGCCTCCCTCCCTGCCAGTCCATCCTCCACACAGCAGCTAGGATGAGTCTTCCAAAAGCCAAATCCAGACCTATCCTTCTCTAGTTAGAGTACTTTGTGTCTTAGCACTGCCTACAGATCTACAGCCCAAAAAGGTTTTTTCCTGTCTTTCCAACCCAGCTATACAGCAGTCTTCTGCTTCAAGGACCGTCAGAATACCTTGTTTAGCACATCTGTATGTGTTTTGCCCTTTGCCGGAACACACTCACCCTGGTGAGGTACCACTATGTGAGGCTTCCCTAACTCCCTCCCCAGGGTAGACTGAACAAAGACCTCCTCAAAGATATCCACATCTTAATCCCAAGTCCCCAGTTGTGTTTCAAGGTAAAGATCTTTTTTGGGGGGAGTCAAGGTCTCACTCTTGCCCAGACTGGAGGGCAATGGCACACCCAGGGCCACCGCCTCTACCTGTTGGGGCTCTGGTGATCCTTCTATCTCAGCATTTGGAGTAGTTGGAATTACAACTGTGCCCCACCATGCCCGACTAATTTTTTGTGGAGACGAGATCTCACTATGTTACCCAGGCTGATCTCAAACTCCTGGGTTCAAACAATCCTCCTGCCTCGGCCTCCTAAAGTGCTAGGATTACAGGCATGAACCACTGTGCCCTGCAGGATTTTGAGATTGGTAGATTATCATGGATCACCCAGTGGGTCCTAAATGTCATCGCATGTGCCCTTACAAGAAGGACGGACTGTACAGGAAAGTTTGCCACAAACAAGGAGAAGGTGATGTGATCACAGAGGCAGAGGCTGGAGTGATGCAGCCACAAGCCAAGGAAGCCAGCAGCCTCAGAGGCTGGAAGAGACTAAGAATGGATTGTTTGGAGGGAGCGTAGCTTTCCTCTTTGATTTCAATCCAGTAAAATTGATTTTGGACTTCTAGATGTCAGAACTAAAAGTAAATACATTTGTTTTTTTAAGCCACCAAATTAGTAGTCATTTGGTACAGCAGCCACAGGAAACGAATCCACTCCCCAACCTAGGCAGAGTTGGACTCTGTCTTCTCTGTTCCCGTGGGTTCTGCAGACCATAGCTCTATTATGGAATTAACCGGCTGTGGTCTGTTTGGTATTGGTTGCTTTCTGTACTGCTTCTGAGTCTCTTGAGAGTGCATTGCATCCTTTACTTCTGACATAGGACCCAACATTTCGCAGTTGCGGAATAAATACCAATGGATGCAGGACTGAATGAGGAATATCTGATGCAAGCTCCCTCCAGTTGTCTGTCCCCTATATCTATTCTTTTCTCTCTGATCACTTTCATTTCATGTCTTCTCCTTCCACTTTATGTGTTTTTCTCAAGCAGTGTCTTCATGTGGTTTTAAGTTGTGCAATGGTTTTATTTTGCTCCTCAACATCTTTTCTTGGTTCTGCCAGCTTCCTTTTTATTTCTTCTCTTGTTATCATCTCCTCTTAACTCTATTTTTAAATGAATCCATATTCTCTTTAATTTCACTAAGTCTGAAAAGCAGGGTTTTGTTTTTTTTTAACTTCTTAGCCTGGAACATTTCAAACCTATAGAAGAGTAAAAAGAATAGTACTATAAACACTCTCTTTATCCCTTCACCTGGATATTCACCAGTTGTTAACATTGTGAAATCTCCCTCCTTCATCTCTCTCAATATATGTATAAAATAATGGACCGTTTGAAAGCCAATGGTACACATTATGAGTCCCTAAATACTTAAAAATGTATCTCTAAGAATTTGAATGTTCTCCTGTCCCCTCCTAATTATCCTGAAGACAGGCCGTATGCCTACCTGTTGCTAGGTGAAAATGCAAAACAAGCCCAGCTCATTCCTAAGAGTTTACTGTGAGATGGGGTGAATTGAATACCTGGTACATTCCTGGTGTATGCAGGCTCTTGAGGTGATTCCTGCAGTGATCAGTTGACCTAAATCACTCATTCTGTAGCATTGTTGATACAAGAAACTAGGTCTTCTTTCCAGTTCAGGCATGTTTTACTGCCTGGAATAAGAGCATTATTCCAATTGTGAGCTAAACACAACTATTACTGTGTTCAAAACTAGCTCAGAATCTGTGGTTCTTTTGGGCCATGGACTGAATTTCCATTGGGACCTCTAAATTTACGAGGGGAACTCCCCCCCCAACAGAACTTATTTATTTAAAAATTGTGTATTTATTCTTACATGTTTAAACTTCAGTTATCTTCAAAGTTCGGTCTGTTTCATGCAATACACCTATTTAGACGCTTTTTCCACTGCTCAAAACAGTTTTTTAACTCATCAATTTTGATGCCTTTTAGTGCATCTGCCATTTTTTCTTGCACCTCTTCCACATTGGTAAAACATTTTCCTTCGAGGACTTTTTTTTTCATTGGAGAAACAAAAAAAAAGTTGCAGGTGAATAAAGAGGGTGGGGCAGTAGGGGTCTTGCCATTTTTGGTCAAAAACTGCCAAACACTCAGCATGGTGTGGGTAGGTGCACTCATAAATCACCTATCATGAAATGGGCAAATGTGTTGAAAGAAGCTCCAAAAAAAAATTCACTGAAGCTGAATACAGCCTCTCACAACACGCTGCCTGGTACACTGATGCCAATGGGTTCCTAGAACACTTACCTAGCAGGGGAAGCCTGTACTATATACAAGGGGTTCACCCACCAAAAGATAAATCCATTTTAGGGGGATCTTCCCTCGTATGTTTTAAAAACAGAGCCTGGAATGTGGTTTAGTTCAAAACCAGAACTGAGACCAATGACCAATTCTGTACACTCCTATATCTCACTTCCATCTGGCCACATTGCTCCCCTCACTCCCATCCCACAGTGGATTACGTGTCAATAATACAATATTACAGGTCAATTTGAAGTATCTAAAGAACATTTTGGCACAAAAAAGGATAGAAGGTTGTTATTTCACATCAAATTAAAAATCTTAATACTTATAAGTTCTGCTATTTTAAAACTCATTCTAGATTGTTTGCTGTAGTTGTCAACATCTATTTGCCAAGATATCTGGAAAGACCAGAAAGTAAACTACAGTCATGACAACAGTGAGCACCGCAGAAATTAAGGGCATCTTCCTGTGGATCTGTCCTGTACTTTTAACTACATTATTAAGATGTGGAGCAGCCTTTCCTCCTAACTGTTGTCATTGCTTTATTTTATTTGCACCAAGAAAGATAAATTCCCCCAATTAAAAAAAGTGTAGTGCATTGACATTGACTAGCCAGAAGGTTAGCTATTGCAATCTATAGATAAATAGTGATTCTGGCTTCACTGGGTGCCTTGAAGACAAAATTGTGCTGTTATCTAGCTTTGTGGCTTTGAAATGTCATTTTCCTTCTCTGACCCTCTGTTTTCTTTCCTGACCAGTCTCTATATCAGTAAGAGGAGGAGGAGGTAGGGAGAGAGAAAGAGTGAGAAAGAGAAGGGGAAAAGGGTGTTAAGCTTCCATTAACAATAAAATGTTAGAAAACAGATAATGTTGAATACTTGATGATGTAAACTAGACATCTTTAATCCGTTTTAATGGTAAGTTTCTAAGGGCTACTCACTGTATGCAAATGATGCTTCTGATTACAAATGAGGATTTCGTAGTAATTAAAGCACATTTATCAGAGCCTCTAATTAGAAACAGTATTTAGTGGTCGTTATCTCAAGTTACTGTATATCTTTGAGGGTAATCAAACCACCTTATTTTAAAATCATTGCAAATTTGGAGCTTCCCTCCTCTACAATTAGAGAAATTAACGAGGATCAATAAATCCTCATTACTACTATTCACAGGTATGTGTTAAATGAATTTAATGGCCATGCAATCAACTTTGAATAATAAGACAAAATTCCAGAAAAATAATAAGATTTATCAGTTGATACTGGGTATTATCAGGAAACTGTTTCTGACAGCTACTTTGTACCTATGCTTTTGTTGTTTTTTTCAGCATAATACAAAGTCACTAGATTTTAAAAGTCAGCAAGCAGCTTTTCATTCCACTCTTAATTGTTGAAATCTGAATTCTAGGACAAACTTTTGCTTTCACAGAAATTGAATGGTATATTCAAACCTTAATTCATTATAACATAGTTACTCCCTTTGAGATCCTTCAAGACCCAAAGATCAAAATTTACTATTTCCAGACAGTTTATAATCAATCTGATAGTAGTTCAATTCAGATGGCATTTTAATAAGCAAATTCTTGTTCCAGATCTATACTAGTCATTAGAGATGCAAAGATGAGTTGACAAGTAAGTCGTAGTACTGCCTTCATGAAGCTTATATTCTAGACATGAAGCTTATATTATAGACAATCTGAAAAGGCTAATACTGTATGAATCCAGTGATATAATATTCTAGAAAAGGCAAAACCATGAAGGCAGTAACAATATCAGAGGTTGGAAGAGGAAAGGATGAATACACAGAACACAGAGGATTTGGAGGGCTGTGAAACTATTCTGTATGATGTTACAATGGTGGATGCATGTCCTTATACATTTGTCAAAACCCATGGAATATAAAAAACCTAAGAGTGAAATCCTACCTAATGTAAACTATGGACTTCATATGGTGATGTTTTAATGCAAGTTCATGAAATGTCACAAAGGTACTACTCTGGGGAGGGATGTGTTGATAATGGGAAAGGTCATGCATGTGTGGGGGCAGGATTATATGAGAAATCTCTGTACCTTCCTCTCAGTTTTGCTGTGTACCTAAAACTGCTCTAAAAAATAAACACTTTAATAATAGCAATGACTGATTTGAAGATATAAATACAAGGCAGAGCTGACATACCAGTCGATGACATGTAAAGGAGAGAAGAAAGATGTAGTTAAAGCAAATGGAAGTTTTTATGATGCTCAGGAGGATGGGAATATTGATTAACTTTAGAATTTATGTCAAGAATATGTAATAAATTTGTGGAGAAACTGGATCACTCATACGTTTCTGGTGGGAATGTAAAATTGTACAACTCTGGAACATACTTTGGCAGTTCCTTTTAAGACAAAAAATAGACTTACCACACAACCCAGCAATTACAATTTTGGGCATTTATCCCAGAAAATGAAGACTTATTTTTATGTAGGATTTGTACACGAATGTTCATAGAAGCTTTATTCATAACAAACAGTCTCAAACTGGAAACTACTCAAATGTCACTCAAAGAATGAAGAGTTAAACAAACTGTGGTACATCCATACCATGGAATACTACTTAGCAGTTACAAGGAGTGACCCAATATCTTGGATGAGCCTCAAGGAAATTATGCATAGTGAAAAAAGCCAATTTCAGAAGTACACTTCTAGATTCCATTTATATACATTTGTGAAATAACATAGATGGAGACTGAATCATTGTTGAGGATTGAATCAACATTGAGGATGTTGAGGGTTAGAGATGGGGGGTGGTAGCACACACACACACACACACACACACACACACACACACACACACAGCAGAAATTAATGAAAATATATTGACAATCATCGTAAATGTGAATGGACTAAACTTTTCATTTGATAGAAAGCCATAGAGTTAAAAAAAAAAAACATGTAGGCTGGGCACAATGACTCAAGCCTGTAATCCCAGCATTTTGGGAGGTTGAGGTGAGGGGATTGCCTGAGCCCATTAGTTCAAGAACAGCCTGGGCATCTTGGCAAGACCTCATCTCTACAATAAATCAAAAAATTAGCCAGGAAGGGTAGTGTGCACCTGTAGTTCCAGCTACTTGGAGGGCTGAGGCGGAAGGATTGCCTGAGCCCAGCAGGTCGACACTGGGGTGGCCGTGAGTGTGCCACTGCATTCCAGCCGGGGCAACAGAGTGGGAGTCCAATTCAGAAAAAAAAAATCTAGTTGTTTTGTGTGTATAAGAGAACCAACTAAAATGTAATGACATGAATGTAGACACAGTAATGGGGAAGAGGAACTATCAAAAGAAAACAGTTGGGGGGTGGGATTGGCAGTAGTAGGAATCTGCCAGGGGAGGGAGGGACACACTTCATCAACAAGGGTACCTGCATAATGACATTTGTATGCCCCACATATTTAAAATTAAAAAATTAAAATAAATAAATAAAAAGCAATTACGTTAATATCAGGTAAGATAGACTTTAAAGAAAAAAATTATTGAGATTAAGGGTCAATACACAATGATAAAAGGAATGATTAACTGGGAAGGTAAAACAATCTTACATGTGAATATACTTAACATTGTAGCCTTAAAATATATAATGTAAAACTCTGTAGACTTAAAAGGAAGAAAAGTCTAAATCCATGCTTGTGGTAGATTTTATTTTTTTTCCCCAAGTTGAAGTCTCACTCTGTTGCCCGTCTGGAGAGCAGTGACATGCTCACGGCCACCCCAGCGTTGACCTGCTGGGCTCCGGGGATCCTTCTGCCTCAGCCTTCCAAGTAGGCGGAACTACAGGCGCCCGGTACCACGCCTGGCTAATTTTTTATTTATTGTAGAGACGAGGTCTCGCCAAGCTGCCTGGGCTGGTCTTGAACCCCTGGGCTCAGGCAATCCCCTCACCTTGGCCTCCCAGAGTGCTGGGATTACAGGTTTGAGCCACTGTGCCAGGCCTCATGGTAGATTTTCAGTATAACTTCTTTGGCAATTGATAGACAAAGCAGTCCAAAATTTAGTTAGAGTACTGAAGATTTGAACAATGCATTAATGGATCTAGATGGATAGATGATGGGTGGATAGATAGATAGGCATAGATAGATGGAATACGTAGACAGAAAATCTATATATACAGAATATAGATATATAAATATATAATCTTAACAACTAAATACTTTCTTATCAAGCATACATGAATCACTTATAAAACTTGACCACATGCTATCTGATCACAAGAAAAATTTCAGTTTGCACCATGGACTAGGTAATAAAGCAATTGTTGATTTACACACAGCATATTTCTGACCACAACTTAATAAAATTAGAAATTAATAACAAAGTGATAACCAACTTAATGTGGTTGATAGCCAACTACCCCATTTTTTAGAAATTAAAAAAAAACACATCTGTAAATAATATGAGACTCAGATAAAATCATGAGATAATGAGAAAATATTTAGAATGAAACGACAATAACTTTATATGTCAAAAGCATGCATGCAGCTGAAACAGAGAGTGTGCTTAGAGGAAAATATATAGCTGTGCTTGCATATATTATTAGATAAGAAAAAAGAAAAGTTAATGAGTTGAGTCCAAATGAGTAAGATAAAAAATAATAGTTGAATAAACAAAATAAAGAATAAAATTCTAAGAAAGAAAAATATATTTATATCAACCTGAGAAAAAGGAAGAGACTGAAATAGAGGTATCTACATTTGTAGCATTGTATTTCTTTTGGGAAACAATTAATATTTTTTTCATTATTTTATTTTCAGTAACAACTTTATTGAAAAGTAATTCACATGCCATATAATTCACTCATTTAAAGTGTACAATATTTTGGTTTTGAATATATTCAAAGAGTTGTACAACTATCACAATTTTAGAATATTTTATCACCTTAAAAAGAAACCCCACCCCCCCCTTCGGCAGTCATCCCCAAGTCCCTCATCCATCCCAGGCCTAAACAAACCACTGATACATTTTGTCTCTATAGATTTGCCTATTGTAGACATTTCATATAAACAGAATTATATGTGATCTTTTGCTATATTCTTCTTTTGCTGTATTCTACTTAGCATAAACTTTTGAAAGTTCATCTAGGTTGTTTCATGTATCAATACTTCATTCCTTTTTATGGCTGAATATTTATTATATGAATATATACATTTGCTTATTCAGCCATTGGCTGATGGACATTTGGTCATTTCCACTTTGGGCTATTATAAATAATGGTGCTGTGGGTATTTGTGTACAAGTTTTTGTGTGGACATATGTTTCTTTTGAATACATACCTAGGTGTGGAATTGGTGAGTTGAATGGAAATTCCATGGTTACCTTTTGGAGAATTGCCAGATTGTTTTCCAAAGTGATTGCGCTATTTTACATTCCCACCAGCATTGTATGAGGGCTCCAATTTATTCACACCACATCCTTGCTAACATGTGTTATTATCTGACTTTTTAATTATAGTTACCTTATTTGGTGTGCAGTGGTATATCATTGTGATTTTGATTTGCATTCCCTGGTAACTAATGATGTTGATATCTTTTCATATTGGCCATTTGTCTTCTTTGAAGAAATGTTTATTCAGATCCTTTGGCCATTTTTAATTGGGTCATTTGTCTTTTTCCTGTTAAGTTGTAAGAGTTCTTTATGTGTTCAAATAGAGACAAGTAAGTCTCTTACCATATGTATGATTTTCAAATATTTTATCCCATTCTGTGGGTTGTCTTTTTACTTTCTTGATAGTGTCCTTTGTAGCACAAAAGTTTTTACTTCTGATAAAGTCCAATTTATCTATTCTTTTCTGTTGTTGCTTATGCTTTTGATGTCGTATCGATAAGAACTTATGGCCAAATCTAAGTCATGAAGATTTACCCCTATGTTTTCTTCTAAGAGTTTTATAGTCTTGACTCTTACATTTCTCTGATTTGTTTTTTAGTTAATTTTCACATGTGGTGTGAGGTCATGGTCCAACTTCATTTGTTTTGCATGTGGCTATCTACTTGTCCCAGAACCGTATGTTGAGAAGACTAGTCTTTTTCCATTGAATGACCTTAGCACCCTTCTCAAAAATCAATTGATCATAGATGAATTTATTTCTAGACTCTCAATTTTATCTCACTGATCTATACGCCTAACTTTATGCCAGTACCACACTGTATATATTACTGTTGCTCTGTAGTATATTTCGAAATTAGAATGTGTGAGTGTTCCAACTTTTTCAAGATTGCTTTGGCTCTTCTGGGTTCCTTGAGTGTCTGTATGAATTTTAAGGTAGGCTTGTCAATTACTATAAAAAAGCCTGCTGGGATTCTGATAGGGATTGCACTGACTTTGTAGACCAATTTGGGAGGCAATGCTATCTTAAGAATATTAAGATATTCTTAAGATAGCATTGATCCATGAGCAGTGTCTTTTCAAATATTTTATTCCTTTTGATGCTATGGTAAATGCAGTTTACTCGTGGGTTTGAGACCCACCTGGGCAGCGAGACCTCATCTCTACAATAAATTAAAAAATCAGCCAGGCATGGTAGTGCATGCCTGTAATTCCGGCTACTTGGAAGGCTGAGGCGGAAGGATCGCCAGAGCCCAGCAGGTCGAGGCTGTGGTGGCCGGGAGCAGCCACTGCACTCCAGTCTGGGCGACAGAGTGAGACTCCAACTCAAAAAAAAAAAAAAAAATGCAGTTTACTTCTTAATTTCATTTCATATTTTTCCTTGTAAATGTATAGAAGTACAATTGAGTTTTGTATGTTGATCTTGTATCCTGCAACCTTATTGAACCTATTTATTAGTTGGTTTCTTTTTTGAGTCAGGGTCTCACTGTTGCCCAGGCTGGAGTGCAGTGGCAGGATCATGTCTTAATGTAGCCTCAAACTTCTGAGCTCAAACGATTCTCCCCCCTCAGCCTCTCAAGCTCCCAAGTAGCTGGAACTACAGGCATGCACCACTATGCCCAGCTAATTTTTTCATTTTTTTGTAGAAATGAGATCTCATTATGTTGCCCAGACTGGGCTCAAATTGCTGCACTCAAGCAGTCCTTTCACCTCAGCCTCCCAAAGTGCTGGGCTTACAGGTGTGTGCCACCACAGCCAGCCCATTTACTAGTTCTAATAGTCTTTTGGTGAATTTTTTAGGATTTTATATATACAAAATCATGTCTGTGAATAAAGATATGTTTACTTCTTCCTTTCCAGTCTAAATACCTTTCATTTTATTTTCTTGCTGTGTTGTTTTACAGTTGTTTAGTCTCCATGTTGGCATGTAGGTTTGTTATACTACTTTTATGCTTTCTGTACATTTCAAATGTTTTATAATTTTTTTAATGTCATATATAATTAATTATAATACTTGATATAATAATTAATTATATAACAATATAATAATTATAATAGGATATAGTTGTTTTCCAGTCACATGACATTAATAAAGATTAGTGTGGTTCTTAAAAGAGTAATAAGGTATTTTAAAGTAAGATGTCTAAAAGTTTTTAGACATAATACTACTGCACACTTAATGGACTATAGTATAGTCCAAACATAACTTTTGTATGCACTGGGAAAAAAATTGTATGACTCACTTTATTGTGATATTTGCTTTATTGTGGTGTGGCCTGGAACCAAACCCATACTATCTCAATATCTCTGAGGTGCTCCTGTGTAATTTTGTTCATCCCTATTTTGAATTCATGAGAGTTATTGGCCCTGCCATCAGGCCTTGTTTTTTATTGTGTTAACTATGACACAAATATGTTGTACAAAAAATCCATCATAAGTGTTCAAGGAGAAATATGTAGAGGGTATACTTTGATAGATGGGAAAGGCTCAACTAAGGTGGTATCTAACTAACGTCTTTATGAAAAGAAATTATGCATGTTCAAATATCTCTTTACCCACTTGTTTCTGCTCAATAATTTAAAACCATCTGATCTACTCAGTTATTGTTTATGATTGTTCCTACCTCTGTTAATTATTTTACAGTATTCAGAACTAGACTTAGACAGTATTCAGAACTAGACTTAGACTTAAAAAGGACACTTCTTTTTTGTAGTTTCTTAGGATATAATGTTGAACTCCTACATGATTTTGACAACTCTTGCTGAATTGTGGGGTATGTATATATGGCTAATTTTAAATTTCTAAATTTTTGCCTCATGTAGATTCCGAGGAATGAGGAGGTAACTAACTTCAAAGTTAATTCTAACATAAGGAACAATAAAGTAAATTTAACTTAGGCCATTTTGAGATATGACTAACTTTTATAGTAATCCATAAACTTATGGAGAACATGGTAGGAAAGAAGATATTATAATGTGGGTTATTTTAACCTTATAGTGCTGGTTTAAAAAGTTAAATAATAAAATAGTATGGTTGGTACTACAGATTGGAAAATATAGAATATTCTTTCCAAATCTACCCGTCTGTAAGTCATTTCCTGAGAAAAATTAATAAAATGCTACAGATTTGTATCTCTGATTCTACAGCATTTTTGAAAATTGTAACTTATACTTTCTACCAATCCTATATTAAGAAAACTATAAACTTGCTTATATAAGTACTTTATAAATTCATTGGATTCAGAAGACATTATTGAAAACAACATGGATGTTTGCAATGAAGTATCATGAAGGTGTGTAGACACCCTGATGCAACAAGCCAGGGAGTGAAGAAGCAATGAAACCTTCATTTATCCTGTCAACCAAGCCACAGGTTGGCAGCTGTCATTTTTTAAAGGAACCATTTAAATGATTGCTTGGTCATTTCAGATATAGACAAAGAAAACATGACTTTTAAATTGTTTCTTAACATCCCTTTAGCCTATCACTTATATTAGTGTGTTGTGACATGATTTCATATACATGCCCTCACTCATTCAGGTCTCCCCCAAACTCTGTAGCGTATTGTCTTCATCTTACAATTGAGGAAACTGAAAACTGTGAGTCAGAGAGGATCATGGCTTTGCAGAGTCATTTGTGAGGAATAAGTAGCAGAGATGGGTCTCCTGGCTTTTGGAACATTACTTTTCTTAAAATAGCTTGCTGTTTACTGCCTGGATGACCCTTGGCAAAACATCTCACCTTCTTCTACCATACCCCCTTTCCCTTATTCCAAGTGCTCCACGAGATCTCCACCCCATTTTCTTAGCCTCAGTCTATTATTTTGTGTTATGTAACAAATCACCCCAAAGCTTAGTGGCTAAAATTACAACCATTTTTCAGTGCTTTTGAATCAATTGGTCAGCTGGGTGTTCAGTGGTGTCTGGCCTCGTCAGCCAGCTGGTATGTCACCTAGAGGCTTGGCTGGTCTAGGGATGGCCTCCTTCTTGGGTTGGCCATTGGCTGACTGGCTGATTGGACATAGATATTAGGGAAACAGGGTTGCTTGGTCTCCATTCATCATCATCCAATAGGTTAGCCTGGGCTTGTTCTCAAGAACTTCCTAAAAAAAATAATAAGATAAGCAGAAGCACGCAATCCATGCCTTTTGAGGCCCATTCCTAGAAGTAGTATACTTTCACTGCATTTGTAGTTTATTGGACAGCCTAAATCCAAGGGGTAGGGAAATAGAATGTAACTTCTAACAGGAGGAGGTTCAAGGCTGCCTGGCCAAGGGTATGGATACAGTGAGGAGTGAGGAATTGGATTCATTTTCACAATGGGCGAAACTCAGGTTTCTTTCAATTAATTTATCTGATACATTTATATTAAGATAGTAGGCCAGGTGTTGTGACTCAGGCCTGTAATCCCACCACTTTGGAAGGTTGAGGTGGGAGGGTTGCCTGAGGCCAGGATTTCAAGACCAACCTGGGAAACATTGGGAGGGACCCTATCTCTACAAAAACAAAAATTAAAAATTAGCTGAGCATTGTCGTATGCACCTCTAGTCTCAGCTACTCAGGAGGCTGAGGTGGGAGGATCACTTGAGCCCAGGAGTTTGAGGCTGCAGTGAGCTATGATCGTGCCATTCCACTTAAACCTGCATGACAGAGGAAGATCCTATCTCAAAAAAAAAAATTAATAATAGGCAACCCTTTCAAGTCCCCTCCCACTGTGGGAGCTTTTCTGTCCTCTCAATAAATCCTGCTTTCTCAAAAAAAAGAAAAAAATTAATAATTTAATTTGATGCCTTTCCAGGTATACCTGCTTTAGAAAAAACAAGCAAGCCTGTGATAACATAATATTTAATTTAAGGGAATTATAGCATAATGCTGACTGTTAACCCTAAGCCAAAGAGCTATTCTGTAGCAGATGAACTTTTCCTTATTTCTTCAAGTCAGAACACACTCTGACTTTCTCTGCTACCATTTTTTTATTGTTGTAAAATTTATAGAATATAAAATGGTACCATTTTAACCATTTAATAGTGTATAGTTCTGCAGCACCAAGTACATTCTCATTGCTGTGCAACTGTCACCACATCCATCTCCAGAGCTTTTTTTCCATCAATCCCAACTTTACACTCAATCAGCAAAAACTCCTCACTCTCCCCTCCTCCCACCTGGACAACCACCATTCTATTTTCTTTTTTTTTTTCCTCTTTTAATTTTTATTTTAAAATTATGGGGTCAAAATTCAGGGTTAGGTATACAAATATTCACTGTGCAGTTACCCTTATTGATGGGGTGTGCCACCCCTTCCCCAGGCCATTCTACTTTCTATTTGCATGAATTGACAACCTTATATACTTCATGTACATGGAACCACAAAACATTTGTCCTTTTTTGACTGGCTTATTTCAGTTAGCATAATGTCCTCAAGGTTCATCCATGTTGTAGTACATATCAAAACACCCTTCCTTTTTAAGACTGAATAATATTCCCTTGTATACCTATAGCACGTGTTGTTTATCCATTCGTCCACTGAGGGATACTGGGTTTTCTTCCATCTTTAGGCTATTGGGAATAATGCTGCTATGGGCATGGCTGTACAAATATCTGTTCAAATCCCTATTCTCAGTTTTTTGGATATATGCCCAGACGTAGAATTACTGAATCCTATGATAACTCAGTGTTTAATTTTTTTGAGGAATCTCCATACCATTTTCCCTAGTAGCTGTGCTATTTTATGTCCTCACCCGCAATGCATAAGTGTTTCAATATTTGCATGTTCTCACTAACACTTGCTATTTTCTGGTTTGGGTTTTTTTTTTTTTTTTTTTTAGTTAGAGTCTCACTTTGTTGCCCAGGCTGGAGGGCAGTGGCATGCTCACGGCCACACCAGCATCGACCTGCTGGGCTCAGGCAATCCTTCCGCCTCAGCCTTCCAAGCAGCTGGAACTATAGCTGGAACTACCACGCCCGGCTAATTTTTTGATTTATTGTAGAGATGAGGTCTCGTCAGGTTGCCCAGGCTGTTCTCAAATTCATGGACTCAGACAATCCCCTTACCTTGGCCTCCAAAAGTGCTGGGATTACAGGCTAGAGCCACCACGCCTGGCCTGTATTCTTTTTTTTTAACTGTAGCCACCCAAATGTGTGTGACAGTAACTACTTGTAGTTTTGATTTGCGTTTCCCTAATAATTAGTGATGTTGAGTATCTTTTTATGTGTTTATTGGCCATTTGTGTGTCTCCTTTGGAGAAACATCTATTCAAGTCCTTTGCCCGTTTTTATTTTTTGTTGTTGAGTTGCAGGCAGTCTTTAAACATTCTGGATATCAATCCCTAATCAGATGTATGATTCGCAGTTATTTTCTCCTATATCATGGGTTACTTTTTGCTCCGTTGATAGTGTTCTTCGGTGCACAAAGGTTTTTTAATCTCGAAGGAAGCACAATTTATCTATTTTTTCTTTTGTTGCCTGTGCCTTTGGTGTCATAGCCAAGAAATAATCCTACCATCAATTTTTAAATACTCAACCTGATGCCATTTAAACTGCTCAGTGAATGACTTAAAGCATTTTAAAGTAAGGTCAGGCACGATGGCCCACATCTGAAATCCCAACCCTTTGGGAGACTGAGGTGGGAGGATTACTTGAGCCTAGGAGTCTAAACCAGCCTGGGCAACACAGCAAGACTTTGTCTCTAAAAGAAAATTCAAAAAATTAGCCAGGCATGGTGGTGCATGCGTGTAGTCCCAGCTATTTGGGTGTCTGAGGCAGGAGGACTGCCTGAGCCCAGAAGTTCAAGGCTGTGGCAAGCCATGATCAGTGTCACTGCACTCCAGCCTGGGTGACAGAGTGAGACCCTGACTCAAAAAAAAATGTTTTTTAAGTTATTTCTATTCTATCCAACAAGTTACTTTTATAATTATGGGAGATTTTCATAAATATTCATTCAGTGCCAAATTTCTTCTGAATTTTTTTTTTTTGATTACTGCCAAATGCATTACATTGTAAATAGCAAGCATGGAAATAACGCATTGTATTGTGATACAATTGTTTCCCGATGAGGAATAGTGAACAAAATTACTGCCAAGTGCCTTTATTAGAGAAAGAAAATTCTTAACTGATTAAAGACCATGGATATTATATATCAACTATAAAATGAGTTTTCAAGTTTTCTGCTTCATTTTTTAAAAATACTGAATTTCACTTAAGCACATATAATGAGGCTCTAAAACTTCAAAGACATTTTGCATTCTGAGAAGGGTTCTTTGTGGTTGCAATGTTCATTTGAAATTCAAATAATTCCTTGGAATTTGAAGTTATGTACTGTCAAATAAGAGAGAGAAGATCCTTTGTATCATTGTTAATGTATACTAATAAAAGATATTATACTACCTTTGTAGCTACATGGGGGCAGCAAATACATCTTTTGAAATCATCATATAATACATGAGTTATCTATTTTAAAAGTTTTAGGCAGCATGTAAGAACTTATTTTTTAACAGCTGTGGGTCTTGTTTTAGGCCACTATATACTTTTTCAAGGAAGTATTTATTAAATCTCTAATTTTGTATAGTAGATGATGTAGAGAACCCAACAGAAAGAAGAAGACTTGGTTCTCTTCCTTCAGAGAATTTGCACACACATGACAATATAAAAGAAAAAATAATAGTTTTACCATTTAGAGTCTGAAAAAGTAAAGACAGGCTGAGGTGATCTGAGAAGGTCTCAAGGAGGTAGAAACCTGCAGGCCAGGGGGTGAGCTGTGATGGGAGGGGTTGAGGGAAGGATTTGTACCATCTAGGTGAGTGGAATAGCAAAAGCACACCTGACTGGAGGATGGATCATTCTGGATACCTGAGATAGAGGAAGCACATTAAATGTGCCATTGACAATTAGAAACTTGGGCGAGGACTAATTGTGAGGAGCTGATATAATAGTTTCATGTTTGATATCATCGACTGTAGAGAGACATTGTAGGCTCCTGACCAGGGGGAGTGGTATGAAAATTCAGTCTGTCTCCATTGGAGATCATAGACCTTTAGAGGTAATGAAATTTCTGGAAACATCTTATCCAGCATTCCCCTTTTTATTGAGAACAAAGACATGAAATAACTTGCTCAAGGTCATCCAATTAGAAAATAGCAGATCTATATCTCAGATGAGTTTTCTCTCATGCCACAGTCCTCCAGAAGATATTAAGAGAAAAGACAATGGACAGAAAGGATAAATATGAAGCAGCATCTTAGTGGGGAAAAAAGTCAGAACTATTTTATTTTAATGATTAAGGCTGACAAATATTTACAGAATTCAGTACAGAACTGGGTGATTTCTAAAAAAATTAATAATATTTGATAAAAGTTAAAAAATAATCCTAATTAAACCGTATTGATATTCCAAACCTACCCTGAAAAATGGGTGCTGAGTAAAGCTGAATGAATGAACAACAAAATTAATGAATAACTACATCCACCTAAATTTGTGTTTTTTTCTTTCAGGAAATATCTTACAAGTATTTAGAGAAAATATTTTCTTTTACAGATTCATCTTTTTGGAGTTTTACTGGCCATTTTGGGAAACTTGGTAATCAGCATTTCCCTAAATATTCAGGTAAGAAAAAGCTTATTTTTCTAACTCTGTAATTTGATCTAGGGACACATAATTTTCATGAGCCTTGAATACTTTACTTCCATGGCACCTTACCCCATAAAAATTTTTAAAAATATATATATTTATGACTTCATTGGCCTAAAGACAAGTACAATCCAGGCTGCCTTATTTTTTCCTTCTTCTTCTGATTTTAAAATAAATTAAATATTTTGGGAGGCCCCTGATAATATTGTGAACCCTAGGCAAGGTTCCTACTGTGTCTGCTGGATAAATCCCTCTGGTTTGATTTGCAGTACTTTGATTTCTTTTATAGCCTTCAGTGAACTCCAGATGGGATGCAAATTTTTTCAGAAGGAGTTCATAAGAGTATAGGTTTATTCCCTTTCTTTAAATACTGTTTAAAATGCCAGTTAGACTAAAGGTCTTGAAGACAGATTGTAGAGTATAAAATAGAAATTTTAACTGAACTATGAATTAGAAACCTGAATGAATTACTGATTTGCTGAACTAAAAACTGAATGAAATACTAGGCTTAAACCTGATCATGATTTCAATCAAAATGTTTAAATCACTTAATGAATCTGTTTGAACCAGAATCCAACCAATGCCATTTCTAAAATGATTGAATCAAAATGTCAAAATATCTCCCAGGATGATATATAGTAGCTCCCTTTTATCCTCGGGGAATGTGGTCCAAGACCTACAGAGGTTGCCTAAAACTGGAAATAGTACCGAATCCTGTATATACTGTGTTTTTTTCCCTGTGCATACATGCATACCTATAATAAAGTTTAATTTATATACTTGGTATAGTAAGAGATTAGCAACAATAACTAATAATAAGATAGAACAATGAAGTAAAGTAAGGGTTACTTGAACACAAGCACTATGACACTGTGACAGCTGATCCATAACCGAGAGGACTGCTAGGTGACGAAGGGGTGGGGACAGCCTATAGTGTGATACACTAAACATAGGGAGGACTCACATCCCTGATGGGAGAGAGGTAGAGATTTCAGCAGGCTTCTCAAAACAGAGTGCAATTTAAAATGTATGAGTAGTTTATTTCTGGAATTCTCCATTTTTCAACTGGGGCAACTAAAACCACAGAAAGTCATTTCAGATAGGGTGTGCTGCTGAATTATTTTATACAAACCTGTGCTAGAAAATGACTTAGTATAATTTTCAATTGCCCAGAAATATATTTATTACTGAAAAAAAGCAAAAAATAAATCATTGCCCTTATAGAAAGAATTCAAAAAATATAAAAGAAAAAAAAAAGAAATTCCCCTCATAGCTCAAAAGTAACCACTGCTAATTATGCATTTTTCCCCAAATCAATTTCTATGCATAAGCAACACACATATATTTGGGGCGGGGTAGGAGTGTTCCAAAATGTATATAGCTGTCCCTTATTGCAAGACATATGGGTTGGTTTTTGCTATTTCAAATATGTAATAGAGTGAATATCTATCTATACTTAGTTATACAAAGATAGATATACTTTGCATACTTGTGTGCATATTCTGTAGGTCAAACGGATATATTCATTTTAAATATTGCTAGATTTAGCCACATTGATGTCTACATGGGTTGTACAACATTATCTTCACACTAGCAGTATTGTCCATGGCCATTCCTTATGTCCTTAATGCCACATATCATTAATTATTTGGTGAGAAGAGGGAAAGGCATCTAATAGATGAAAATGGCATTTGATTGTTTTAAGTAGTTTGTGTTTGATTATTCATGAGTTTGAAAATCTTTTCTCACTTGTAATTTTATTTGTATAAGTTACTATTTAATTTCCTTTGCATAACATATATCTCTTGGCATCTTTGTCTTTTTCTTATTTATTTGTAGGAATTCTCTTTCATAGCATTTTCTTGGTACGGTTTTTAAAATACAGTAAAATCTCTCAGTCTTTTTCTGGCTTACGAATTTGTCCCACACTTAGAAAGGTGTTCCTTATGCCAACATTTTTTTTATGTTCTATGTTTTTGTCTACTACTTTTATTATTTTCTTCTAAAAAATTTTTAAATAATCTGGAACTGTTCATAATTATTATAAGACATATGTTTGGTTATCATAAAAGCATTAGGGAAATAGAGTATAATTTAATGGCCAATTTTCCCGGAATTTTTGTATTTCAAATTCAAAGAAATACTCAAACCAGATATAAGTTAGAGTCACCCCATAGACTCTCTGGTAGCAAAGCACTCTGCTCTGCTATGTCTATTATAGTTATTGATCCATAAATTTGAATCCATTTCAAAAGATTTTTCCTTAAAATTTTATTATCTTTATTTCATTAAGCTTATTTTATCATTTGGAAGTTTTTGATATTGTAAAAGAAGTGTCTTAGGGTAGTGGACTAGAAGTTCACTTACCTTCTTAACATACACCTCATTTTAAGTAGTAAAAATGACACATTAGCAGGCTCGGTGGCTCAGCCTGTAATCCCAGCCCTTTGGGAGGCTGAGGTGAATGGATTGCCTGAGCCTGCAGGTTCAAGACCCGCCTGGGCAACTTGGCGAGAGCTCATCTCTACAATAAATAAAAAATTAGCCAGGCATGGTAGCACGTACCTGTAGTTCCAGCTACTTGGAAGGCTGAGGCAGAAGGATCGCCTGAGTCCAGCGGGTCAACGCTGAGATGGCCAGGAACGGCCACTGCACTCTAGTCTGGGTGACAGAATGAGACTCTAACTCCAAAAAAAAAAAAAAAAAAAATGACACTTATTTTATCGAGTCAATAAGTGAGAATTAAGCAACATTCATATGTAAAAATTGTTCCTTAAACTATAAAATGCTATATAAATGTGAGTTGTTTCTACTGTTGATATGTTTGGAACAAACAGGACAGCATAATGTGTCTCTATAATAGTCTGCATTGATTTTAAAATCAATTTAAAAGCCATGATGCAAATTTACAGGACCAAAAATTCCAGGCAAATTTTAATTGGGTGGAAGTGTTTTCTTATTTATGTTCTGGCTTACTTCCAGAAATATTCTCATCTTCAACTGGCACAACAAGAGCACCCAAAGCCGTACTTCAAGAGTGTGCTGTGGTGGAGTGGGATCCTACTGATGGCCGTCGGGGAGACAGGCAACTTTGCAGCCTATGGATTTGCTCCCATCACGCTCATCGCTCCGTTAGGCTGCATGTCTGTTACAGGTGAGCCATTGTACTGAGCTTTAAGAGATCAAAATAATTCAGTTGTTACAACTGAAACAACAAATGTACAAACAAAGAAAGTCTATTTCCTGTTTCCTTAGCATGATAACATGAAACAATTATGCTACTAATTTCAGTTACCCACTGTCATGCTGCCACGTTAATCATGAAGAAACTTGAATTTTGAAACTACAACAAAACCTGGTCCCCAGTGTCTGAGTCTTAATAAATGGACAGTAATAGAAAATATTATACTGTGTTTTTAATCATCAATGAATTATCTAAAAGCATCTGTAAAACAATGTTTTATTTATATGTTAAACTAATGTTACTTGTAGTTCAAATCTTTGACCTTGATCTTTGACTCCATGGTTAAGCTTCTCTTTGACATTAAGAATTAAATATTGGTCACTCTAGGTAACTATAAGAATGTGTAATTTTACAGAAATGTCACAATTATCTACCTTCAGAACTTATATGATTTACTAAATACATTTAGAAAAGAGAAAATGAGATGTTGCTAAATACTGAAAAAAAAAGAACAAAAATTACTGCTTTGCTAAAAATGAAAACAAATTCTGCAAGCCCTGTTAAAACCAATAAAAATCTTTTTGGTTTCACTCTTTATCTGCTGCTATGGAAACAGCATGTTTCTAAATTTCTGTGAATTTTTGGAGCTTCATTGAAACAGAAACAAGTTTATAGTCATTATCTGTTAATAACTAGACCAAGTATAGCATGTGTTTACATAGTCCAGTTTTAATATTTTTCCTAAAATATTTGTTATTCTTAAAGAAAGTATAATTTGAATGGAAATATGTGTATTCAAAGAGAATTTTATTTAATTTTGGAAATAGCTTTCACTTTTTAATCATTTAAGATATTTATTTAAAGTAATTTTGTAAAATATGATAGAATATTTAGCCAAAAAACCCACTTACTTTGCTTTCTTGGAGCTGCTTACTTAAAATAGCCATACTGTTACCACTCTGAAGAGGCACAAAATTTGTTTTTGTTTTTGTTTTTTTGAGTTGGAGTCTCACTCCATCATCCAGGCTGGAGTGCAGTTGCACTCTCCTGGACTCTAGCAATCCTTCCATCTCAGGCTTCCAAGGCTAATTTTTTTTTATTACTTATTGTAGAGACGAGGTCTCACCAAGTTGCCTGAGCTGGTCTCGAACCCGCAGGTTCAGGCAATCCACTCACCTCAGCCTCCCAAAGTGCTGGGATTACAGGCTGAGCCACCAAGCCTGGCCTATGTTTTTAACGTTACAATAAAATGAGCAAATTGGATAAACCTTATTGTAGTGCACATAACGCATGCACTAAACATGGACATTCTAGATTTTTTTTTCTCTCAAAATCTGAAAAATAACAAGTAAAATATCTACTTATATGGTCTACTTGTTGTCTGTACAGACTTCCGTTGTTCTGAAAATGCTGTATTATTCTTCACAATGACTGTGCATATGGTGCCGACCTTTAGCTTTGTTTCTTACTCTGCTTTATGCTCAGTTTCCATGAAACAGAAAAAGGAAAAAGTGTCTGGGCATATTCCATGTATACTTGTGGTGGGTGAGTGTACCACATTATGTTGAAATTCTGTATTTATCTCGTGTCTCCTGGTCCTAGGAAACCTTTTGCTGGAAGGGGAAGGGTAATAAAAAAAAGGGAGCTACTCCAGCTGGTTCAAACAGAGGGGGAATATTGTTGTAAAGATCATAGATTTCACAGAAATGAAATATAGCTAGGTCTCTAGGGGCCTGAAATGAGAATGTGGAAGGTTCCAGAGCTTCAGGGTCAGCAGGAGTGCCCCTCGCAGACCTTCAGTGAAGCTGGCTATGAGTTGTTCATCTCGCCAAGACTTGCTCCAAACTGTCATTAATAACTAGAAGCTGAAGTTTTCCAAACTTCTGCTCAGAAAGTGTCCTGTTCTCCCCAAGTCCCCAACGGGGCCAGTTCTCCCACCTTAAATTCTGAACCCACTGCCTTGACAGATGGGCTTTTCTTCATGCTGCAGATCATTTTTCTTTGTGTGCTGTTAGCTCCGATTAATGTTTCAATTTCAGATCACTTTTAGCTGCCTCCCTCTCTGCTTGTCTAAAATGATTCAAAGAAGTGAAATTACAGCCTCAAACACAAGCCATTTCCTGCTTTACAGTCTTTGCAAACAGCGATATATGCTCAAAAACAGTATTCCCACAGCACCCCTGAGGCTGAACCAAGGTAATTGTAAAACACTGTGGGTGGCTAAGGGACTGCTGGGAATGGCAGATTTTCCCTAGAACAAGCCCTTGCTACCCTGAGATTCTAGAAACTCTAAAGAACTTGAAGCAAAGGGAAAGTACTTTTGAAACAGATGTATCTTATAGCTGTGTCTACAGATGAAGCAGAAAATCCACACTTTTCTATGCTAAAACTTTTTTCTCTATTATTTCTTGGAAGCTTTAAGAAATCAAACCTCCCTTTGAATTAAAAATAAAGATAGTATGTATTGCAATGGTGTATGGGAAATTGCATATTCTTTTCTGATTTTCCTTCTGTCTTTTGCTACTTTTCAAAAAAAAAAAGAGAGAGTATTAAAATCCAAAACACTTACAATAGTACTGATGCCAGGTAGCATGGGATATAGTCAGTTGCTCCTTGGGACCTTGACTTGCCACAGAAAGGAATTTCAGAGCAAGTTGTGGAGAGAGTTTTGTTGTTTTTGTTTTTAAATTTTAGATTCAGGGGATACATATGCATATTAGTTACATGGTCATATTGTATAGTGGTGGGGATTGGGCCTCAGGAGAGTCTTAAAGTACAGTTTATTAGAAGAAAAAAAACCAACACATTCAAAAAAGAATGAGGATAGCCTTAAGGGAAAGGGCACACCCCCTTTCTGTTAGCAGAATGCTTTATATTTATAAACAAAATGATGATTAAGCAACCTATTGCTAAGCTAAGCTTTGTGTGTTACATGAATTACAAGCTATTGATCACAAGTTTCAATTCTTATCGATTTACTCCTAAACTTGCTTGTGTTATGAGGAACTTTTAGATAATTGGAAAAGTTGCTGTTTAATGAAAAAAATGCCTCAATGTTTCTGGTAACTGCCTACTGTCTTGTTTGTGGTCTTTGTAGCCACCCGCCCCATATTCCAAGTTCGGGCCTGGGTCAGTATAGGTATTGTTTAAGAGAGTTATGTCCCAATAAGATAATGCCCAGATGCCTGACCACCTGGCTTTTAGTTATCTAAGCTATACCTCCCTGTAAGAAACTCACTATCTATATATAAGCTATTCTACCTGTCCTGCCTCAGTATTAGCCCTTAAGTCCAAGTGTGTTCAGTTTCTTAAGTCAGGGGTCCCCAATCCCCAGGCCACAGACCAGTACCCAGGCCATAGACCAGTACCTCTCTGTGGCCTGTCAGGAACTGGGCTACACAGCAGGGGGTGAACGACAGGAGAACTGAGGAACCATCATCTGTATTTATAGCCGCTCATATTACCTGAACTTCACCTCCTGTCAGATCAGCAGCACATTAGATTCTCATAGAAACACAGACTCTATTCCATAATCAAGCAGGTTTCTACAATTTGGGGATTTAAGAGGCTACGTAGGTTTCATTAGTGCAGGGCTTCTTGGGGCCCTAGGACAGAACCATGCACGCTGTGAATATTTCAGAGGCCCATGCAAGTAGGCCAGGTCTTCAAAACCTTCTTTTTTTTCTGAGACAGGGTCTTACTCTGTCGCTTAGGCTGGAGTGCAGTGGCACAATCGTAGCTCACTGTAACCTCGAACTCCTAAGCTCAAGTGATCCTCCTGCCTCAGCCTGCAAAGTAGCTAGGACTACAGGGGCATGCCACCACACCCAGCTAATTTATGTGTGTGTGTGTGTGTGTGTGTGTATGTGTGTGTGTGTGGAGATGGAGGTCTTGCTATGTTGCCTGAGTTGTTCTTGAACTCCTGGCCTCAAAGATCCTTCTGCCTCGAACTCCCAGAGTGCTGGCATTATAGGCATGAGCCACCGTGCCTGGCTAAAACACATGTTTTAAAAAACACTTTAAAGACACATCTTAAATACCTTTAGATAATTCTTTTTTTTTTCCAAGTTGGAGTCTCACTCTGTCACCCAGGCAAGAGTGCAGTGGCATACTCACGACCACCCCAGTGTCAACCTGCTGTGTCCTAGTGATTCTTCTGCCTCAGCCTTCCAAGTAGCTGGAACTACAGGCACATGCTACCACACTCAACTAATTTTTTATTTATTGTAGAGCCAAGGTCTTACCCAGTTACCCGGGCTGGTCTCAAACCCACGGACTCAGGCAATCCACTCACCTCAGCCTCCCAGAGTAAATTACAGGCTAAGCCACCAAGCTCAGCCCTAGAGAATTCTTAAGGCAATTCTTACAAGCAGTCAAATCATGCTAGAGACAGCCTAAATAACCTGTCTGTGCCCAGAAATGGAGACTACAGTGGGAAACAATTTCAATGCATAGGCAATTCTGAATGCCCAGGCATGGATCCAACTTTTTGAGAGAGTCTCAGAACCTTTGTATCCCAGTGTCATCTTTTAATTTCACTTTACTTTTCTCACTGAAGATCTTTCTCAATGAATAATAGGTCCAAAGGCTTATTCTGACTAAAAGACTAATTATACTAGCAGTGTGGTTAATTCTAGGTGTTGATTTGTGTTTGTGTTTCCATTAATTAAGAAAGCTAAATTAATGGTTTTCAATTTCACCTACAGCCAAGCCTGGATACTCTCCTCCATAAACCAAGGCAGTAGAATGGTCAAGAGCATAACCTCTAGGGACATACTGTCAGGGTTCAAGTCTCAGTTCTGCCATTGGCAAACTGACTTAGGGCAAGTTATTAAAACCAATTTGTACCTCAGATTCCTAACTATAAAAATGGGAATGAAAATAGTTTTGTTTCATTTTTTTATCAGAGATCATCTTTGTGAGGAAGAACTGAGTAAACACAAGCACCTAAGAACGGTGTTAGATAGCTAGTACAGTGTTTGACATAACAACAACACTAACTATCGTCACTATGATTCATAATTATTCATGTTATTATGTAGAAAACAAAGTATGTTATTGTTTGTAATGGAGTATACTTCCATGCCCCCAAAGATGGAAGATGTTTAAATTCTCTAAAATGAATGAGTCAGTTCAAGAAATACTTGTTATTGTTCTTATCCACGCAATAGTTAATTTATAGGGAGCAGTAAAGTAGGCTCTTCACAGCTCATGTGTTCAGTCATTGAGCAGCAATTACTCTTCAACTCCTCAACATATTCCATACCAAAGCATGTTGGAAAATACCAGAATTTCCAAATAACCTATCAGGATAAAACACTATTTTGTTGTTGTTTTTGTTTTTTGTTTTTTGGGTTTTTTTGAGTCAGTGTCTCACTCTGTCACCCAGGTTGGAGTGCAGTGGCACGCTGCTCATGACCACCACAGACTCGACCTCTTGGGCTTTGGCAATCCTTCCGCCTCAGCCTTCCAAATAGCTGGAACCACAGGCATGTGCCACCACACTCAGCTAATTTTTCTTGATTTATTATAGAGACGAGGCCTCAGCCAATTTGCCCAGGCTGGTCTCAAACCTGTGGGCTCAGGCAATCCACTTGCCTCGGCCTTCCAATGTGCTGGGATTACAGTCTTGAGCCACCACACCCAGCCTTTTTTTTTTTTTTTGAGACAGTGTCTCACTATGTCCCTCAGGCTAGTGTACAGTCACAACTCACTGCAACCTTGAACTCCCGAACTCAAACAATCTTCCTGCCTCAGCCTCCAAAGTAGCTAGGACTACAGGTGCACACCACCACACCTAGCTAAATTTTTATCTTTTTATACAGATAAGGGTCTTGCTGTGTTACCTGTGCTGGTCTGGAACTCCCGGCCTCAAGGAATCCTCTCATCTTGTCCTCCAAAAGTGCTGGGATTATAGGCATGAGCCACCGTGTCAGCTAGAATACATTTTGAAAAATAGTTACAGAAGTTTGTCAGAGGAAATGCATTGCAATCTAGACGTGTGTACAGTTTTCCATCTTCTTGTTCTGTCTTCATGGCACTTTTGTTCACTTTCTGATTAACTACAGAGAGTCAAATGTATTTGTGTTTCCATTAATTTCAGATCAAACTGTGATTTGAGAATGTTTTCTGGAAAACCATGTATTATACCAGAAAGTTAATAAAAAGAAATAGTTTGACTATTCTGTGGAGTTTGTAATAAAATGTTAAACTACTGCTAATCCTTCTTGATTCAGGTAATCCCTCTTCCTCAGGAGGCCGTTTCTGGCTTCCAGACCATGTTATGCAGACTGTCTCTCCACACTCTACTTAGCCCTCCTCTTTGTGATAGCTTTTTTTGTTTGTTTTTTGTTTGTTTTTTTGTTTTTTTGAGTTGGAGCCTCACTCTGTCACCCAGACTGGAGTGCGGTGGCTGCTCCCAGCCACCGCGGCCTCGACCTGCTGGGCTCCGGCGATCCTTCTGCCTCAGCCTTCCGAGTAGCCGGAATTACAGGCGTGCGCTACCACACCCGGCTAATTTTTTGATTTTATTGTAGAGATGCGGTCTTGCCTGCCCAGGCGGGTCTTGAACCCGCAGGCTCAGGTAATCCACTCACCTCAGCCTCCCAAAGGCGCGGGATTACAGGCTGAGCCACCGAGCCCGGCTGTGATAACGTTTTATGAATTAGAAAAAGACAACTCTTTCTCAAAATGCTTTATTTCTGTCTGTCTGTAAGTTATTGTAAACACTGATTTTATTAGAGCACTCTGGTCCATCTGTCAGAAAATTGTGCTGAGAAACATACAAATCGACAAGATCTGAGATATGGGTGGTGCCTCCTCAGATGTAGAGTCTGTGTCCTGCACAACCTGCCCAACCTGATCAACCACACAGAGACCTAACCTATACTTCCCCTTTGGCAACTCATCATGCTCACAATGACCTGCTTTTTGTCCCTCCTAACCATTTAACTGAAACCTAGGAGACAGTGTATCTCACTGCTTGACGTCTGCTCTTTCTGGGAGAGCATGGCACAGGGAAATCATGCAGTCCAACCTGTAGAATTAGTTTGTATCTGAATTTTGATTAAATGAGGGTAGGATATTCTGTTCTAGGGGTTGGAAGTGATAAACACGCCCTTCAAAGATTTCAATTCCTGATGAAGCACAGTGCTTACACTTCATTGTAAGAGACTCATGAATCTTCACTCTTATGAATACTTAAAAGTCTGTCCTTTAGAGATGGAGTTCATTTATTTGTGCATCTCCAAAGTGCAGCCTTACATTTATCATTTTCCCTTTTATGTTAATCCCCATGATGTATCCTACATTATGCCTAAGCACTTAGAGATGATTAAAAATAATGAAGTTATTGATAGTCCAAAGAATTGAAGGAAATTCATGGTAGATCTCACTCAGTACAAAGTTAACTTGTCTAGAGGGTGGCAGGGGAGAAATATGGAGGGAGATTGTTGCAGGAACAGGGAGGGAGGGACAGATAGAACATGATAGAAGCACCAGTGGCATTTTTGTAGTTCTCTGCCTCTGAGTGTATCAATTCAGAGAACATATCACCTTTTTCCAAGTAAAATTCAAGGCAGCACTTTAGATGAAATAGCAAAATTAAGAAACAAATGTTGAATGAGCATCTACTATGCCAGGTGCTATTTGTGACACATAAACTTGTTACATTACTTAATCATTGCCCAGCTGAATGGAAGTGAGTAAAAAGTAGATTGAACTCAAGATGCGTTATGTGAAATTAAACACTTGGAATTTTATTTGGAAAGATAATAGCAGTAAGCTCTCCTTGGCCCTGTAATAATTTTCTAAGAGAAATATCTACCCTGTTACCAGGCTAATTTGAATTAAAGTTAGAGAACTAACCATACTGAGAAGATGAGGAGAGAGTGAGATGAATAACTGATAAATCTTTTCCATCTCTAATTTTCCCTAATATGTTGGCTTTTGCTCAAATTGAAATTCATGATGTGGAATATATGTTGTTTCATGTATTTCTGTTGTGCTCTTATGAAACCATAAGCTGAAATGTGTCTGTAATCCATTAGACGATGGTCATAGCATAGCCAGAAAGCCCTGGTGAGGCCTTTTGAAATTCCAGAGAAGTCATGTCAAGCAGAACTTTGGTCTCCAAGATTTTTATTAGAAACAAATGAAAGGAAACATAAACAGACCAATGAGCAAGTGACCCATATCGTTACATAAACCTTGATGCCTCGAATTCGCTTGTCCTTTAGAGCAGTGTGCTTAGTGCCAGCCTGGATGAGGTCATTGGAATGCTACAACCTCACAGGATGCTTGCAATAGTGGCACTTCACAGGGACATTTATCTTAATGTTCAAGACATGCAGAAAATACCTCTTTTCTCCGTGGCTTGCTGGCTTACCTGCTTTAGCATGTCTGTCCAAAAACCAGCCTATATAAAATGTGTGGAATAAAATTCTGACATTTTAATTGTATGTCTGCTCATACACTCTCAGCAGAAAACATTCCGGAAGCCTAAAAACTTTATTTGAAACATCTTTTCCTCCCATTTTTATTTTTTGAGAATGCTACAGTATTGGCTAGAAAAATTGCTAATGATGAAATAACACACAATTAAATTTATTATACAGAATTAATCTTGTCGGTGGTAGTATTTTTGCTGTTTTTGGAGTCTTTTCAAGTTTAATCATTAATGCTTGCCAAGAAAAATGTAGAAAAGAAAGGATTATTGTTCTTAATCCAGGTAAGTTTTCTCATTTGGAATTATGCAAATTGCCTCTGAAGAATGGTTCTGTCCTTATTATCTTCAGTAAATTACAATAGCAATTTTTTAAGATCAACATGAATTACTTGTCACTTTTCTTCCTGCCAACATGAATGGTAGGAATTTTCTTTCTGAAAGAAGACATTTTTCAAACTGTCACATCCTCAAATCTTCAAATCTTAACTCCGTGGAGTACATCGTAATTGACATACTTTTTTCCTAAAGTTCTACAACTAACAAGGAATGATAATTAGGGAGCAATCCCTTGATATGGTTAGAGTTGACTGAGCCTGTGAGCACGCTCAGTTTGTCCACGTGTTTGAAGCTTGATTGTGACTGACATGAAAGTGTTTCTGTGGTTTGCTTTTTAACAGTACAATAAAGTTGCCATTATAAGTGGTCAGGAACCACAAGCCAGATATTTACATGTGAGGTTCTGTTTGTAGCATTATTATATAAATATGTTCTTTTCCTGTCATGGGTTATTTTTTATAAAAGAGTTTTCCTTACTGTTTTGTCTTCTACTTTCCTGTGTTATAAATATACATCCTAGTTTCTCCTTAGATCACAGAGGTTATGCCATAATTTGAAGGTCCAGGAAATGAAATTTGATGAAATTTTCATTTGTAGGCTAGATCAGAGTTCACAAACTCATGGCCTGTAGACCAGAGCAGGCTGGTATTTTGTTTGGCTTGAACAATGCTTTTAAAGAATACAAATTAATTTCCCATGTTTAAAATTACACCATAACACATAAAAAACTGAATTTTTGTCATAAGGAGTCAGATCTGGTAGTCCTGAACTTGCAGTTGACTGTGGCTGATTCATGACTGCCACCTTTCACTGATCTTGTATAATTCATCATGGCCCCATGCCCCTCATCATCACAGCTGGCCTTTCCCTGTCACCACACCCCCCCCATGACAACCCACTCCCCTCGTCACCACAGCCCCACCCTTCATTGCACCAGCCTACCCCCCTCATCACCACAACCCAGGCCCTCATCATACCAGCCCACCCCCCTTCACCACACCCTACCCCCTCATTACACCAACCCCCATCACCACAGCCCACCCCCCTTTACCACAGTCCACCCTCCTCATCACCGGAGCCCAGCCCCCTCATCACAGCCTGCTCCTCTTCTCAGCCTCCCTCTCCATCACTACAGCCCACCCACCTCACTATATTTTTCTCCTTAGACTAACAGGCCCCTGTGGCATTTAGGTGTGTAACCTATCAACCAAAGGTTTTTTAACTCTCATCTGAATCAGATAAGAATATTATATGTATAGTTACTTTGGAGTAAGTATAATTAATTGATTGTTTTAACTCTCAGTTAAATTTGTCTTTAAGAACCATGTGGGTAACCCTCTCAAGTCCCTTCCCACTTTTCTGTTTTCTCAAATCCTGCTTTAAAAAAAAAAAAAAGAACCATGTGATAATAGAGTAAAAAAAGGTAAATAAATAAAAGTGAAACAAAATTATTTAAAAATAGCCCTGCCATACACATTTCAACAGTTGTTGAAATCTCTTCTGCACTATTGAGCCCTTAATTAAAAAATCATTATTGTAGAGGAAAGAGTGTTTAAACAAAAAGCATATATATATATATCTTAATTTTACAAATTAAAAAAGGAATGCCCATTTACCTTTCCAAGTGCAGAAATTTCTAATATGTAAAAATCTGCCTTTGAGTTTAGTTGCTGACATAAAAATTTGGTGTTTAACCTCTCACTTATTAATTCCCATTAGTAGCTATTACAGAAGGAAACCCAAATCAGGTTTGTGCAACTTTTCTGAACTCTCATGTGCCAGATTAGTTTATAGTTTCCTCTTTCTTATGGCCTTCTATGGATCTTGGAACATCAACTCTTGACCACATTAAGTGAAATAACGTTTCCATAATAATAGCTAGTCTTGGACTGAGTCTCATAAACTAGGTGATGTCAGGGAGGAAGTGAATGAAGGACAAACTGGTTCCTAAGTAAGTCACGAGGCTTGATGGAGCTTAGCACCAGGCTACACACCTGCCCCTAGGACTGGCACCCTCCCCTACATCTAGACTTGGTTTGACCAAAAGTACCAGATGCTTGCTTGGCCTTTATTTTATCTATTTTCATCTGGAAATCTGGATCAGAATGCCCATGGGTAGGTTTCCTTATGTGAACCTTAATCAGGATGAATCTCCAATCTGATCACTAATCTGAGTGACACTTAATGACCAAGAAAAGAATAGATGACTCGCCCATAGGAGTCAGTCCATTATCAATGTTGCTCAGATTCTTCCTGACCATAAAGCGTTAGACCTTCAAGGGCTAGTGTCTACATAAAACTGCCTGTAGAGACGCTATTTTCACCAGAGAAGATATTTAAAGAAGCTTTTGTGTCCTTTCTCATTGTGAATACTATTCCTGCTGTCTTTCTTTCCCCTGTGTCTCCTATAGAGCTCCTGAAGAGACTCCCCATTTCTTGGAATACTTCCTAGGACATATTCAGACACAGAATTACTAGGCCAAAGAGCGTGAATAGTTTGATACTCTTGATAGATATTATAAAATCACTCTTCAGAAAGCTTATATCAATTACAATCAATTATATCAATTATAGCTAACTGGATTTTGGTACATTAGCTTTTGTATAAAATCTGTTTATTCTATAAATTTAAATTTTTGATTGGTAATAATTATGGTCAGTTATATCAATTACAGTTAACAGGATTTTGATACATTATCTTTTTCAAAATTTTGATTTATTTTTTAAATGTATTTTTAAAATTTTTAATTGATATAACTGTATATACGTATGGGGTGCAATAGTGATATTTTGATGTATATATACATTGTAGAAAGAGTAAAAAAAGCTAATTAGCATATTCATCAGTTTACCTACTGACATAATTATCACCATGCCGTTGAATAGATCACTAAAACTTAGTCTTCCTGTCTACATGAAAATTTTACCCAATTTACCCTTTCACCTTTAAAAATAGTATTATGGCCATTGTGGTCTAGTTCCTGGCTCTGGAGTCACTATATCACATTGTGTAATGAACTTAACCTTCTGAGCCTCAGCTTTCTTATCTGTAAAATGAGTACAACTGCCAGGCGCAGTGGCTCAAGCCTGTAATCACAGCACTTTGGGAGGCCAAGGTGTGAGGATTGCCTGAGCCCGTGGGTTCAAGAACAACCCGAGCATTCACCTGTAGTTCCAGCTACTTGAAAGCCTGAGGCGGAAGGATTGCCTGGGCCCAGCAGATCAATGCTGGGGTGGCCATGAGCATGCGTGCTACTGTACTCCAGCCTGGGCAACAAAGTGAGACTCCAACTCAAAAATTTTTTTTAAATGAGTACAACCACAGCACATATCTCACAGCGATATTGGGAGCATAGAAAGAGTTAATGATTCCATGCCAAACTCTTAGTAAGTAGAATATTTGGCCACCATTATTGTTTATAAATTTTCATATCACAATCATTGTGTAATATATAACTTTCAAACTTTTTTAACATCTTAGTATAAAACTTTGCAAAACCACTATATAATTTTTCATTGTAATTTCTATTGACTGCATAATATTCTATCCATTATTGCCAAACATTAAGATTGTTCTCATTTTCCATCACGGAAAATAATTTTGCAATGAAAACTTTAGGCTTGAGACGTTCCATTTCTTGGAATGCTTCCTTAGGACGTATTCAGATGCAGAATTACTAAGTCAAAGAATTTGAATGGTTTGATGCTCTTGATAGATATTATAAAATCACTCTTCTGAAGTAGAGTGTTCTTCAGAAGTAAAGGGGATACTTTGAAAAGAGAGAAGATACTTTGGAAGAGTATTCAACCCTCACAACCCAACACCTTGCCACATTAGGCAGTGTTGTGGCCCTAACAGTTCTTCAATAGAACTTTCTACTTTTCCAAAGGGTTATATTAAGTATAGTGCATTAGCAATGTGAAGGAGTAATGACTTCACTTCTTCCTTATTAGCACCCAGTCTTTAAAAACTTTACATTGTCTTTTATTACTAGTGATTGTCTTTTATTACTGGTGATTTAGACTTTTCCATATGTGTCTGTCTACTTTCATTTGTGAATTCTTTGTGTTCTGGACCATTTGTTTATCCATTGGGGTTGAGTTTATTTCCCTACTATTGTATATACCTGATTCATCACCAAGTAAAGAAAAGGTGGTATACAAATGTTCATTATGCAGGTACCCCACATCTGTAAAATTAAAAAATTTTTTTAAAAGAAAATTCATACTTGTAAATGATACATTTAAAAAAGAGAAATTTCAAATAGTCACCTATCATTACATGTTAAGGAATTAGAAAAAGAAGAACAAGTCAAACCAAAGTTAATGCAAAGAAGGAAATGATAAATATTAGAGCAAATATAAGTGAAATATAGAATAAAAGCAATAAAAACTAGAAAAAAAAGAAAGAAAAAGTGGTACATCAAATCTTGGTGCTTTCAGTCATACCTGCACACACAGACCGTAGCCATCTTGGAAAACAGAGGACCTGTGTCTTTTCCTTCAATACTCCAACCCACTTGGGAAAGCACAACTTGATTTATATGTCTTTATTTCTAATAACTGACTATTTATAATATGTTTGAGCAAGAAGGATAACTAGAAACCATAAAGCACAAATACTTCATTTAACTAGTTGAGGAAGTAAAACCCAAAGGTTAATACGTTAACCTGTGCTATCTTCCATAGCTGGCTCTGGAAAAAAACAAAACTTGAGCCCAGGTGTTCAGCCCTCCCAGTCCAGCACCTTGCCACCTTAGGTAGTGTTGTGGCCCTAACAGTTCTTCAGTAGGACCTTCTACTTTTCACCTGGAGTGAATTTTGAAGAACAAAAGAGCAGGGAAGGCTTTTTGGCTCTTTCCTGTCCATATTCCATTTCCCAGCATTCTCAGCCTCACCCTTTCCAGCTGAGCATTTCCTTAAGGATAATGAATAAGCATGAATTGAAGACAACTCAGCTCAGATTTGACTACCTTTTGCAAATTTTATATATAGCCTTAAGAATAAGATAATTATTTGGGCAACTGCAGTAGCATCACCCACTGTCGATTGTTGATAAACTGAGGGATGGGGCGGGGAAGGGTATCAACTTTTGTAAATATTTTCTACTGCCAAGAATAACAACAGTTCATGAATATGGGCAGTGAGTTTTGCCTGGAAAAATTACCTATCTGAATGGAGGGACATTTTCTTAACTTCCTGGCACTATTACGGGCAAGGAGAACATGCATCTTCTACCTGGTTTTCCTCACACCATTTTTTTCCCCTGAAGAGATACTTAATAATTAAGCAACAAGTTTGGTGCGCTTTCTCTGTGTAGACCGGTGTCTTCTGAAGGCCAGAAGGAAAAATCATTCATGAACCTCTGCCCAAATATGCCTCAGACCAAAAAATGCATACAGAATTGAATGCTGGAGCAAATACATAGTAATAACTATAGTTTAATCATACCTAGTACAAATCTATTTAATTTACAGACACATTTCATTTCAACGCTTTTTAAATGATTGATCTTGAAATGCTCTATTTTTGAATATTAAATTTTACTATAGTAATAAAAGTGTAATAGTATTTTTTCCCTTTCTAGGTGTTCATCAGGCAATAGTTATTGTTCTAGCAATACTAGAACAATCTCTGATTGCAAAGATGTATGAGAATACTTCTGTTTTTTTCTCATTTTTAAAATTTACTACTCTACTTACAAGTCATGTTATTAGTTGTTGCTGAGATACTGCCTTTTTGCTCAGCACAGCTCTCTTTTACTATGTTTTGCCAGATAAATGAGTTATAAATAAATGTATCTCAATAGAATATTCTTTTTTATTACTTTCTTTGCTAGATAAATAAAACTAAAAAAAACCTTGTTCTAGTACCTAAAAATTTAGCAGAAAATTTCATGTTCTTTTAAAACAGAAAAAAAAATGTCACTGGCTAAATCTTGAAGCTCGTTAGACTTCTAAATTCTTTCAGAAACAAAAAGTAGCATGTTTATGTTTTACAAAACTGTTAATTTTTTTTGTAGTTGATATAATTTGATGCATGTAGTATACTTAAAGTTTTTTAATGTCACAATCATGTCCTTTTTAAAAAGCCTTTAGCAGGCCAAGTGTGATGGCTCATGCCTGTAATCTCAGCACCGTAGGAGGCTGAGGCAGGAGGATTACTTGAGCCCAAGAGTTCGAGACCCCTCTGGGCAGCATTGCGAGGCCTCATCTCTACAAAAAATTTTTTAAAAACTAGACAGGCGTGATAGCACACACATGTAGTCCCAGCTACTCAGGAGGCTGGGGTGGAAGGTTCCTTTGAACCTAGGAGTTCAAGGCTACAGTGAGCCATGGTTATGCCACTGCACTCCAACCTGGGCAACAGAGCGAGACCCTGTTTCAAAAAAAAAAAAAGCTTTTAGCAATGAATTTTTTTAATTTCCCATATAACACTTTTCCCTCTTTCTTCTGAAAGTAAAATTATTTATGAAACTGTGATTTAGCAACAAGAAGAGACAGAAAATGATATCTTTTTTGTTCCTTCACGAGAGGCAATGGAGTGTAGTGTGCTAGAAAGAGCTCTGGACTGAGAAGGAAACGTGGGTGCTGCTTCCAGCTCTGTTATAATATCAGTGTTTGTTAGATGGTTGGATCAGTGAATAGACACAAACTCTCTGAACCTCAGTTTCCCAATTACCAAGTTTAGAACCTGGAGTAGATTATGCCTCCTACTACTCTTAAAATTTCCTCATTGCATGTAAGCAATGTCTGCCTTCTTACTGGAATCCTTTGTTGTGAAATAGTCTTCTCAAGGATTGCCATAATGGAACACATTTGGTATGTATTAGTGTAGTGATACTTCACCTATTTTTTAATTGCTAATTCATCTCCCTCCACTTGGAAACATTCCTTACCTAATTACACAGGAAGCCAGTGATTGGTGGGGGGGACGGGGGGAGGTCTTGGTTTTATACCTTTTCTAATGCTCTAACATGTGAGATTAGTTTCCCTGAATTCTTTTTGTCCAAATCTAAAATCGAAAATTTTCATACATTTTTATACCTGTCCCAAATTCAGTTCTTAATTTAATGAGCACATATCCATACATGAGTTTATCTACAGAAAGTCTTGCTGTCATGTTTTAAGACCCCACTGCTCAATTAAACTCATGCTTGGTAAACATTTCCCTTGCTGTTTATTTTGTGTGAAACTTCCACTTCTGTAAATAACCTGCCCAAGAGAAGTGTGGAAGGACAAAAGATCGACTAGAAAGAGAGAAAGTAGGTGAGAAAAAGAATGGAAAAAAATACATGAGGATCCAAGATTATCTTGCAGGAGAGTTTCTGGTGTGGATTTGTTACTTTGTTTGAAATAAATTACTAGAATAGCAGGCATAATCACATTCAAATTTAACTACAACATCTGTTTAGTGGATTATTATACAGACATTAAGATTATGTCTATGAAGAATTCTTAATTTGCTGATATGTAATATGGTAACTGAGTAAATAAATTTTGTATATAGTTTGATCTAAACTAAAGGGAAATAAAAACACCAACATATTAACTGCAGTTTTCTCCAGATGATCATATGATTTTTCATTTGTGTTTTTACTTTCAAAAAACAACATAGTTTTTGTTAAAAATGTACCATAAACATTATGTTGTGGGGTTTTTTTGTATTATTGCAAATTGGGGTTTTCTCATTCCTATACTCATAGAGGAATGGCCCCAGAAGAGGAACATCTCAAAGAGGTTCAACTTACTCCTCGTACCTGAGGGGACAGCTGCAAGACATGTCCCAACTATCAGGGAGAGAGTCCAGTAGCATCAGACGTGGGAAAGTGGATCTAAAACATCACAGGGTCAGCAATGCGGGTTGAGGTCCCACACGCTTTCATGTCATTCACTGAACATTTATTGATGGATGCTAGCTATATACTGGAGATCTCAGAAGAATACGAAGACATATCTCAGACTAAAAGGAACTGATGGACTTTTAGGAGAAGACAAATAAATCTTAAATGTAATGAAAAAGCTGTATACAGAGGAAATCACAGCATAAGGGCAGAGTAGTCAGATTGGCCCAGGGAATCCAGAGGCGATGTTTGAGTCTAGAGTTGGTCACAGGGATGGGGCAGAGTTGCACATGTAAAGACCATTGAGCATGAGCCTGCATGATGGCTTCTGGGACTTAGGATTATTTTAGTAAGAGTGGACACAGATTATAAAACAAGAACACACTTATCTGGTGAGGAAAGTGACAGGAGAAAATCATGACTGTCTTTGAGGGTCCTGCTGGTAGTGTGGCTCTTGTCCTATAGATGACAGAAGTCATTTAGAGGTTTTAAAGCTGTGGATTTACATTAGGTTTCCTCTTTAGAGAGATTATTTTGGTGGTGGTAAGGGGCAATGGGAGAAATAAAAGGTCAGAGGGAAGTTGTTATGATGATCTAAGCCAGAGAGCAGCTGACCTGAGCTGGGAGGGAAGGGGATGACAAACAGAATGAAGAGGAGGGATTGGACTTGAGATACAGTGAAATATGGACTTGGATTCAGTAGTCTGTTGGATTTGGAGTGTGAAAAAAGGGGGAATAGGAGGATCCCTGGGATTTGATGAATTCTGTTAGATAGAGGAATCATTAAAATAGGGATTAGGCCAGGTCCAGTGGCTCAGGCCTGTACTCCCAGCACTTTGGGAGGCCGAGAGACCCCGCCTCTACAAAAATAATAATAATAATAATAATAGCTGGGCATGGTGGTGTATGCCTGTAGTCTCAGCTATTCAAGAGGCTGCGGAGAGAGTGTCACTAGAGCCCAGGAGTTGGGGCTGCAGTGAGCTATATTGTACTACTGTACTCTAACCTAGGCAACAGAGTAAGACGTTGTACCCAAAAAAAAAAAAAAAGAAAAGAAAAGAAGGAAGGAAGAAAGGAAGGAAGGCGGGGAGGATGGGGATGGGGAGAGAGAGAGAAAAGAAAAGGAAAGAAAGAAAAATGAAAGAAAGAAAAATAGGGTTTATAGCAGGAGATACTGGGAAATAACGGATGTCTACTTTGGACACACTTAAAGCCCTTTTTGTCCTTCCATTTCTTCCATTCTACCTCTTCCTGTCTTTCCAGCCCTTCCTGCTCTTTCTGCCTTTTTTCTTTCCACCGATTTTTTAGTCATTCAGTAAACTTTTATTAAGCCCTCGCTGTATACCAGGCACTATCCTAGCCATGTCCTAAGTCCATTGTAAACCACATCCATTTCCTGTATCTTCAACCATGCGAGGGAAGAAAGTAATTTTTACAAACACAACTGCTAGGTTTCTCTGGATCAGTTCACAACTCATCAGGCATAAGACACAAATTGCTTGACTTCTTTCAAATGGCATTGCATGATATATATTTTTATATTGGAGCTACCACTAATACTAATGGCTATTTTCTTTCTAGGTAGTGCCATTATTTCTGTTATGTTTCTGAAAGAAAACTTGAGAGCTTCAGATTTACTAGGTAAGTAATTATTTAATTCATGTAATTATAGCATTGTGTGATTAGGAAAGAAACCATAATATTCACTAAAAATTTGTACTTTAAAAACTGGAAACAGGCCAGGCATGGTGGCTCATGCCTTTAATTCTAGCACTTTGAGAGGCCAAGGTGGGAGGATTGCTTGAGCCCAAGAGTTCAAGACCAACCTGGACAACATAGTGAGACCTCATCACTACAAAAAAATTTAAAAATTAACTGGGCATGGTGGTACATGCCTATAGACACAGCTACTTGGGAGGTTACAGAGTGAGACCCCAACTCAAAAAGATTAAAATAAAATAAAATAGGAAACAAATGACTAAAATGGGTGTAAATCTCATTTAGAAGTGAGCATCATTCTGTCTTGGAGCTCCCATCTCTGCCCACATAAGAGACTTCCATTGTCACTGTGACATGGCCATGCTATTGGCCATCGCAAATTATTATTTTGTAATAATATTAATGTTATGAAATTTGTATGAACATAATAAAATCTGATGAAAACTTCCATGTTACCTAGAGGGCTATTCTACATCAAAGGATGTATTTGTTATAATAAAAACCACAAAAAATTAGATGTATCAGCAAACTGCCTAATTTGTACTTAACTTTCTCCAAAGGTAACACAGAACATTGTTCTTTAAAATTTTATTTGTAAATACAGTTATTAATGTAAAACAACAGTAGCCTTCCTGGCTATCAGAAACATTTCTGTTATATAGTAAAGCCACTGTTTATTTATTGTATCCTCCAGCTCTTGTTGGAAATATCATTGGTGAGAGGAATTATAGGGATTCCTATTTTCTTTTTTTTTTTTTTTTTTTTGAGTTGGAGTCTCACTCTGTCACCCAGACTGGAGTGCAGTGGCCACTCCCGGCCACCGCAGACTCAACCTGCTGGGCTCCGACGATTGTTCCGCCTCAGCCTTCCAAGTAGCTGGAACTACAGGCACGCGCTACTACACCCGGCTGATTTATTTATTTATTTATTGTAGAGATGAGGTCTCACTGCCCAGGCAGGTCTCGAACCCGCGGGCTCAGGAAATTCACTCACCTCAGCCTCCCAAAGGCGCAGGATTACAGGCTGAGCCACCGAGCCCGGCTTCCTAGTTTCTTCCTTGACAAAATTCTGTTTGAATTGCTGCTGACATATGCTAATGAATACAGACACTTTAGGCACTTTGAATAAAACAATGCCTGCTCTCTTCTAAGGAGATCATATTTTTTAAAAAACTTGAGCTCTAAATGTGGCACCAGTGTTGGTATGTTGAGCATTTGTTTTCCCTGATCATGTTTCCCTTGAGCCTAATGTCTTAAAAGTGTTTTCACTTTTTCTTTTCCTCCTTGGTTTGATTCTGCTAGCAGAGTTTTTAGTCAACATTGTCAAATTTTTCATGGTTAAGTGTTTTTCTAAATGCATTCATATGTGGGTTGTATCTTTTCCAGCATATTCTTTTTCTATACTCTTTTTTATGGATGATGGTTTATGGAATCATTTGGGGAAGTTATATGAAATCAGAAGTAAGAATCACCAGTACCTGAGTTTTATAAATTTAAAATCAGGTCCTACATTATTTTTCTCATTTATCAAATGACTTAGGGAAATTTTAAATCATTTTATCTAACATCTGCCATCTTTTGTAGTTAGTGGTTGATTAGCAATCAAATTAATCTAAGATATTTAATGAGATAATACAGATTTAAACGGGGATTTTCTAAGTATCTTAAATATTAGTCACAAAAAGATTAAGATAGAATACCTGCCCCCAAATAATTTATAGTCCATGATAAACTATATTCACAAACAAGCTTTTTTTTAAAGTAGAAAAGATATGTATCCTAATGCCTGCCGTGAGCCTTGAGTTTACAAAAGTGATTCTGAATCAGCATTACTGACATTTTGGTCCAGATAATCCCTCATTGCAAGGGACTGTCCCATGCACTGTAGAGTCTTTAGCATCCCTCCTGGCCTTTTCCCACTTGATGCCGCTAACACCCTCCCACCCAGTTATGACAACCAAAAATGTCTCCATACATTCCCAAATATCCCCTGGGGGATAAAATCACTTTCGGTCGAGAGCCACTGGTTTAGAATAAAGAGAGATTACCCCAGCTGGGAAGATCAGAGATAATTTTTTCCAGCAGAAGTAACATTTGAATTGGTTCTGACTGCTGGGTAGGACAGAAGTAGGCTATATCCAAGGATGTGAAGGACAAACAGAGGGAACAACAGAAAAGTTCACAAAGGTGCAAAAAAGGTAAGGTAAGTCTCTGTTTCCTACTGTACTGCAATGGCTGGTGATAAGGATTAGGGGAAGATAAATGAAAGTGTCACTATGGAATGGAAGACACAAACATCAATATGTACAGGCGATTTGATTATATACTTAGAAAACTCAAGATCAACTAAACATTATTAGAAGCAATAAGCTTCTAAGTAGAAGAACATTACTAGAAGCAGTAAGTTCAACATTAAAGGATATAAATTCAACTTACTCTCATGACTTCAATCTCTGAATTCGACCTCTGCTATCAACTGTATGGCCAACCTAGTATTCGTTAACATTTCTAAGCTGACAAATATACTAATTTAAGACTGTTTGAAGGTCAAAGTGGATAATTCATATAAAAGCACTTTAAAAAATGCAAAGCTTTGTCAATATAACTGTCATAATTTCTACAATCATCTTCATACATGAAAGATTCCTAAGAGGTAATATTAAAAGTGTAACATAAGGAGTGAGAAACATACACATACAAACGCGCGCACATACACACCAAGAAAGCAAACTAACTAAATAAAATCTCTAATTTAATTCATTAAAATTTTTCTAACTCTTCATATTTTAATGACAGCTAACACTTATTAAATATTTACTGTTGTCAGATACTATTATAAGTGTTTTACATGGATTATCTCTTTTAAATGAAGGAATAATCCATTTATAGAAGCAAAATCTGATATTTAGAGAGGTTAAAAACTTGCCCAAGTTATAACTTGTTTGTTTGCCTTCCTGACTTAATACTTTTTGGTTAAGACTGTATAACTGATAAATCACATTTGCCTCACATCATAGTTAGAAGTAATCAATTTTGCATTTAATCTAGTGACATTGGAATAAAAAAGGATTTAGCCACCCATTAATATCGTAAGATTATCATCATCTGAGATATAGTAATTCAGTCCATAACTAAGGAAGTCAGGGAAGAGCTTTTCCCAAGCTCACTCAGTAATGTGTTAAGTCATATGTGTTTTCTTTGGGCCTTTATTGCTGTTGCCTTGAGAAAATTTAGCTCTTTCTGTTAAAAGCAAAAAATGCATTTTTTTTTCTTTATAGGGACTAAAACCAAACAGGGGAAAGAGTGGTTAGTGGTGTTTTTTAAAGATTAACATATGAGCATGCTAAAAATTAAATTGTCAGAATGTGTAAAGGAAAATCGTTTATTTTTCCCTGTTTCAAGCAAAGGAAAGTTTGTTTTTCATGATGGAACAAATGAAGATTTTGGGGCCATGTGGAAACAAGCTGAACTAATTTATTGCCAAATGTTACTCTGTGGCTATGAAGCTTTTCACCACTAGTCTCAAAAAAATGACCTCACAAAAGCTATGTCTGAAAGGAATGGCCAACTATTATTAATTCAATGACAGGTTTTGGACTGTACTCTGATTCTTAGTGGATTAATAATTTTAAATTATTTTAATGACTATTTTTCCTTTTAAAAAAAGCAGATTTCTCTCCACTTCTAGCAACTAAAAACTATAGTATTTTCTTCTCTCTTCTCCCTTAGTCATCAAAAATACCCAGTCTAATAGTCTGTGAGCTTCTAGTTGATTTAAGACCAGATAGTGTAAGAAATAAAAATTGCAGTCAATTCATCAGCACTCTCCAGAGACCAGTGATTTGATTACTTCAAGTCACTTATAAAGGGTTTCCCAGATAAAATGTCAAGAGATTAACTGTGAGATGAAGGCCATTTCCTTCCTGCCTTTTCCCATGCCAGAGGTCAGCTTGGTTTGAGCCCAGTGTGTAGAACAACCACTAAACTAGTCAAATGACCCATCGTCTCTAGTTGAGGAGACAGATTGACTGTTTTGGTTGCAGAGCTGTCTCAAGAATGGAAGAATGGAAGGTCCGGGGCTATTTGAATTCACTACCTTATTGAGATTTTCAGTCAGGCTTATGGTTTGCTGCCATACATATGAGCATGCTGCACTTACAGGAGAGTCTTCCCAAATGGCTTGAGGAATACAAAACTATTTAGCAATTTTTGAACTAGAATTTAGCAATTCTAGTTTATTCTGTGACTTCTGGTAGCCCACAAAAGCAAAAGGTGGACTCCCACTGATTAGGAGATACACAGGGGTGGGGGGGGGCAAAAAACTGGAATTTATTATTAGAAAGTTGTATAGCTATTCTTACATGTTTAAACTTAAGTCACCTTCAAAGTACTCTCTGTTTGAGGCAATATACTTATTGAGATGCTTTTTCCACTGCTCAGAACTGTTATTGAACTCGTCACTTTTGATGTCGATTAGTGCTTCTGCTGTTATTTTTCTTTCACCTCTTCCACATTGGCAAAACTTTTTTCATCTTGAGACACAAAAAAATTTGCTGGAGGCAAGATCAGGTGAATTAGGGAAGGTGGGGGGGGTTATGCCGTTTTTTGTCAAAAATTGCTAAACATTGAGCACAGTGTGGGCAGGTGTGCTTGTAAATCACCCGTTATGAAGTGGGCAAACACATTGAAAGAATCTCAAAAAAAAAAAAAAAAAATCACTGACGCCAAACACAGCCTCTCACAACAACGCTAGCTGGTACACTGATGCCAATGTGCTCCTAGAACACTTACCTAGCGGGAGACGCCTGTACTGTAAGGGCTCATCCTTCAAAAATAGTTCCAGGGTTTTTGGTCCCCCTTGTATTGCAATTACCAAAGGGAACAGACAGCAAGCAGTCTTGGTAGGAGTCAGGTTAGCTGAATAGGAAAACCTCCTAAGGCTCCTGAAAATCAGGTCAAGCCAGGTTCCAGAAGTTAGAAAATAGGCAGTTAATATGACTCGGCATCCAGCCGCAGAATGGAGACAAATTCAGAAGGATTTCAGGCTTCAGTTAAGGGAAAGAGTGGTCTGAAAAACAGGATGTCAGCTGAGAAAGACCTGCATGAGTAGAGCTTAGAACCCAAGGCTCGCACAGCCTTGGAACTCAGCGGGCAAGAGGTGCCAGTGACAGAAGCTTCAGAAGGAACCTGGTTCTGAGGTGTTTTTCCTTTTAGATTTCATTCTCTGTCCACAGATATCTATAGGAGACTTTTGCACCAGAACACTAGTAGCCTCCTGAAACAAAGGCTGTATTCTCACAGCTGGATCTGGTTAAATGTTAAGTGTATCCCAAAGTATAAAATGTTCCCCAAAACACTTCTTCAGTGCAACATAAATGGTCAAATATGTTTAGAAAATATGACAAGCATATCCTCCTCTGGGAGATTCACAGTGAACACATATATCAGAGGATCTGAGAGGTTTTCCAGTAAAAGAACTATTTAAGCTCATTTAACTCACTTCTTCACGAATACATTTGCCTTGGGACCTTTTTTGGTCAAGTATCTGTCTTATGACACTGGTTCCAGGGAATACTTGTTTGAGAATGGAAACATAAAATCAGAGAAATAACCTGAGACCAATCAGGGACCCTAGGGACCTCTGCCAGGAGGAATCAGTCTTTCTCTCACCAGCATGGATGATGCATCCAGCCTCAGGTTGTGCTCCCTACAGCTCCTGGGAGTGCTGCTCACTTAGACTACAATGTGAACGGCAGCCCCAGAAGTCCATTCAGCGGCCTTGATCAATGCATGCAAGAGACAGTAGAGTGTAACAGTTAAGAAAATAGACTACCAGCCGGGCTCAGTGGCTCAGCCTGTAATCCCACGCCTTTGGGAAGCTGAGGTGAGTGGATTGCCTGAGCCCGCGGTTTCGAGACCCACCTAGGCAGCGAGACCTCATCTCTACAATAAATCAAAAAAATCAGCTGGGCGTGGTAGCGCATGCCTGTAATTCCAGCTACTTGGAAGGTTGAGGCGGAAGGATCGCTGGAACCCAGCAGGTCGAGGCTGCGGTGGCCGGGAACAGCCACTGCACTCCAGTCTGGGTGACAGAGTGAGACTCCAACTCAAAAAAAAGAAAAAAAAAGAAAAAAGAAAATAGATTACCTAGGTTCCAATACAGGCTCTCTTCTTATTAGCTGGAAAATCCCAGGAGAGATAGTTATTTCCTCTGTGACTCAGTTTCCTTCTCTGTCGAATGTAGATAGTAATGGTTTAAGAGTATACATTGTATTTAATGTTTATTATATAGTAAATACTATATAACATATATAGTATATGTTATAGTAGTGTAATGACACAATAGTAAATCATTTTGCACAGATTTGTTGTAAGGATTAAATTAGTTATGTATAAAGCATTTAGGATTGTGCCTATAAGTGTTAGCTATTACTATTATAGTTATTATCATCAGGTTTTGGTATGATGCTGATCATACTATAACTCTCATGTCATCCATACTTGTCTGCCTTTGGGAGGCTGAGGTGAGTGGATTGCCTGAGCCCGTGGGTTCGAGACCTGCCTGGGCAGCGAGACCTCATCTCTACAATAAATAAAAAAAAATCAACCGGGCGTGGTAGCGCATACCTATAATTCCGGCTACTCGGAAAGCTGAGGCGGAAGGATCGCCGGAGCCCAGCAGGTCGAGGCTGCGGTGGCTGGGAGCGGCCACTGCACTCCAGTCTGGGCGACAGAGTGAGACTCCAACTCGGAAAAAAAAAAAAAAAAAAAAGAATTTTAAGAATGTCACCTTTGTAGTGGGAAACTGCTAGGGGAGTGGGGAGCACACCTCATTAACAAGGGAACCTGCATAATGAACATTTGTATACTTAACCATGAATTGTACCTCACATCTTTAAAATAAAACATTTTTTTAAAAAAATAATGTTGCCTTAAAAAAATTATGATCCTCTGGCCAGGCTCAGTGGCTTAGCCTGTAATCCCAGCACTTTGGGAGGCCGAGGCAAGTGGGTTGCCTGAGCCCGTGGGTTTGAGACCAGCCTGGGCAACTTGGTGAGACCTTGTCTCTACAATAAATAAATTTCAAAAAAATTAACTGGGCGTGGTAGCACGCACCTGTAGTTCTAGCTACTTGGAAGGCTGAGGTGGAAGGATTGCCAGAGCCCAGCAGGTCAATGCTGGGGTGGCCGTGAGCATGCCACCGCACTCCAGCCTGGGCGACGGAGTGAGACTCCAATTCAAAAAAAAAAAAATTATGATCCTCCTTTGATTTATGCTTATCCAGTCATACCTGGTCTATCTACTATAAAGAGCAGGGATTAGCTTGTTTACCTGTTTTGCACATATGGCAAGTTTATAGGAAGATATTTTATGCATATTTTTTGAGATTTCCACCAGATGCTGTAGATTTTTAAGTGACATGAGTTGTATATGAAGAGGAAGTGTGTTTGCTGCAGGTTTGGTAGTGAGAGTGGAGGAGGGGGCCTCATCCCTGTGTCGTCGTGTCCAGCATCCAGACATTGGCTCGTACCAGCAGTACCTACAGCTGCCCAACTGCTGTTTTTGGTCCCCTCCGATGTCTACATCTGGGGCTTTGTGCATCAGTTCCCTGAGGTTAGCACTGGGTAGAAAACACAGTACTATTCTTTCTCCTTCTTTGTTCTGTTGGTTAGTTATGTCATTTTCTTCCTTCTGTTTTCTTTTAAGACCAGTGGGGAGAATTCTTCACAAGCATGCAAAAGATACCAGCTAATCCCTTACACTCTCAAATTGGCTTATCTCCTTAGAGACAGCCCCAATAACAGTCCTGATCATCCCCAGGCTGTAAAATTTGAGATCCAATTTTAGATTAACTTTTGAGTTTAACTCAGATGACCATTGACTCATGGCAGGCAGTTAACATCCTAGGATGAATTCCTCCAGGGTCCTCCGGCACTTAAGGCCCTCAGTGACCTTTCAGGTATATTCCGCCCCCCAGACTAACCTCTTGCAGAGCCAGATTCCTGAGGTCTAACAGGTATGAGGATGTAATTTGTACCTACAGATGAGAAGACTGAGTCCCAGCAGGATAGATAACTTGTCTTGAGCTCTTCTGACTAGGAAGCAGCAGTGAAATTTTGTGGGGGATGTTTAGCTTGGACTAGACTACTGGGATCCCATTCTTGACCCAGTGTACCCATTTCCCTGGGGAGGAGTGTGTCAGTGCTACCCCACTTCCTTTAGGATCTGACATGTCCAGATTCCTCCTTTGGGCAAATGGGCCAGCAGAATGCAAAGTTTCCAAAGTCAGAAATCTGTGTCTTTCAAGAGGAAGGAGTATTTGCGGCTTTACCAAAATAAAAATAGCAGGCACTGATGTCTCATGCCACTTTTAGAAAAAGGTGACCTATAAATAAATTTTAAAGAAATATATTTAAGGGAGTGCAAATGACTGTCTTCACTTCTAAAAACTTAGGAAAAATGTGCACACTACTCATAAAGAACACAGTTATTATATGTTCAAAAATATTGATGACACCAAACAAATAAACATACTTTCAGAACTGCCTTTGTAATTGTTGGAAGTAACTGAGATTAAAATGATTCAGAAGAAAGAATGTGTGACCTAACTGAGCTACCATAGAGTTACTTACCAGACTCACAGTGATGGGAGGCCCATATGAAATAATATACATGAAGGGGACTCAGGAAGTCTAACTACAAAATCTTCAGCCATTTTTATTTGTTCTTAAAGAGTTTAGAAATGTAATAAAGATATACAGTGGTAAGGGGTGGGACGTGGAAAGCAAATGTGGACATAGATATGAAACAAGGACAATACTAGACAGTTGTTGAATAAATAATACCATCTCCATGTAATGGAATACTAGCAGATGTCAAAAGAATGAAGCCACTCTATATACACTGATGTGAAATGTCCTCCAAAATGTTCTTTTGACCAGGCGTGGTGGCTCACATCTGTAATCCCAACACTTTAGGAGGCCAAGGTGGGAGGATTGCTTGAGCCCAGGAGTTTGAGACTAACCTAGGCAACATAGCAAGACCTCATCTTTACAAAAAATAAAAAAATTAGCCAGGTGTGGTGACACGCACCTGTAGTCCCAGCTACCTGGGAGACTGAGATGGAAGGATCGCTGAACCCAGGAGGTTGAGGCTGTGGTGAGCCATGATCATGCCACTGTATTTCAGCCTGGGCAACAGAATGAGACCCCAGCTCAAAAAAAAAATGTTATTTTAAGTAGAAAAAAGCAAGATGCAGAAAATTGTGTATAATATGCTATTATTTATGTGGGAAATAAAACTCGTCTCTCTCTCTCTCTCTCTCTCTCTCTCTCTCTCTCTCTCTCACACACACACACACACACACACCACACACAGAAGCATAAAACATCCCTGGAAAGGAAACCTCAGGATCTAGTGATGGAGGTTAACTTTAGGGAGGAGGACTAGCAGACCATCAGGGTGTGAGAGAGACTTAACTTTTCACTGTTTCCCCCTTGTGTATTGTCAGAATTTTGCCATATACACATGTTATCAACTCAAAACTAAGTTTAAACACAAGAAAGTTAATTGACACTAAATACTGTTTTTAAAGGTAAAGATATACGTGGTAGAGGTACTTAAGATAACTAAGAAATCTGGACTTCACAAAAGAAACAGTTGGAAGGAAGTCTCTGAGATTTTTTTAACGTGTAGTCAATGAATGTATGCTACTTTATTATATCAAGTTTAGAAAACAGTTTTTAAAAAAATCCCTTTCTCCTAGGAAACTAATTTCAAACAATTATCTTATATAATCTTTTTATTTTTCAAAGCAAGGACATGACTAACCAATAATTTTCCTCCAAGTTCTTACATATAGTTTTATTATTTTGATTTTATTACAATGTTTGATAATGTATATTATTTTTATTTATAAAGTTCTAATTAGAAGTAGCTTGTAAAATAATGCATATAATTTCTGTCGTCACAAAGTATTGCAGAATAAATTGTTAAATTAGAGGAAACTTACTTGTAGATTCTACAATACCCAGAATAGCTGTTGTCTATCTTATGTGAAAAACTAAATGCTGTTTGTTCTCAGAAACTAGGGTTCAAAACCTAACTCAATTGGTTAAGAAGAGTAGGAAATTGGTGCCTTTGAATTGCAAGATTTTATAGACAAACCAAATTGCTTCGGGTGTAGTCAATTCTGGATGTGAACTAGATCCACAATAGTACTGGCCTCAGTGATGAACCAAGCTGAATTCTGTTTCCAAGTGTGCTATCTGAAGAATGCCACATATATCAGTTTTTCTCAGATGGCTAATAAGATATAAACAAGCAGTTTTCAGTGCAATGTGAAGGGCAGATCTTCCCCTCATCCCTCCTTCCTTGGTCATCCCTCCAACACACATTGCCTTCTTCTGTCGTTTCAAGTAATGCCAAAATGATGACCTCCTTACACAGGTTTAGAATGTGATTTTTTTACTAAGCTAACCTTGGAATTCTAGATTCTAGATTGGATTAATTAAAATCTGACAGAAAAGATGGCATTCACCTGTGTTATTTCTGCTAACAGAACTCTAATAAATGGCAGTGATTAAGGTGCACATTACCAGAGTTTCAAAGTGTTGGATCAACCAAGTGTGTGTAAAGTTTTCAAAGATGCTTAAGTGCAGAGCAGATCATCATGTGATGGCTGGGCTTCCTGTCCTCTGGGCTCTGCAATCTAGATCTAGATGGATCTAGACGGATCTAGCTAGATTGATCATGTACTTACTGGCCCCCATTGGAAGAACCAGCTTTTATTCTCCATGTGCCCATGCTCTGATCTTCCCCGTCTTTGGGGAGAGCTTCCCTGAAGAGGCCAGTATTCACCTAGAACAAGGGAGAAAAGTGAGAAGCTGCATCCTGCCCCATTTATCCCCTGGCTTTATTCCCCTTCAAAGGTAATGTCTTCAGGTAAATGTGTGATGCGCTCAAGGGATGGTTTGATGAGTTGCATTTTAATAGGGAGGAGCTACTGGCACTTTTACAAGTAATGCCCTGTTCCTGGGTAACATCTGCATCAACAAAAAGCTTTAAGTTGTGCCTCTTTCAACTTGGTTTTTCTTTTCAATTTCATTTATAGGTATGACACTGGCATTTGCAGGAACATATTTATTGGTGAACTTTGCTCCAAATATAACTCAGGCAGTCTCAGCAAGAACAGTACAGTATTACGTTGTTGGTTGGCAGTTCCTGGTCTATGTGGTAAGAATTCTAAATATTTTAATCTCTGAAACTATATTATCTAGGCCACTGGTACATGCAGATGTTAAAGAACTAATATAATCTTTTCTTTTCAGCACCAATACCTTATTAAAATGTAAATATATTTGACCAATACCAAAGTATCTGAAATGCTAAGTCCTCGATAGAGGCACCCTTAGTTTGCCAGGTGTCCTGTCCCTGGGGGTGACGTCACTGGAACAATTTCTACAAAGTTTAATCTGGCACATTTCAGAGTAACATGTTTTAGGACTATTCAAGATAAAACAAAACAAAACACTCCCTTCCAAAGTCAAGGGGCAATATGTAAATACACATTTTGCATCACTGAATTGTATTTAAGATGGCTATTCTCTTAAAAAAAAAATAGTCTTGCCAGATGCGGTAATCCCGCCTTGCTCATGCCTATAATCCCAGCACTCTGAGAGGCAGAGGAGAGAAAATTGCCTGAGTCCAGGGGTTCAAGACCAGCCTGGGCAACTTGGTGAGACTCGTCTTTACAATAAATAAAAAAATTACTCCAGTGTGGTGGCGCATGCCTGTAGTTCCAGCTACTTGGAAGGCTGAGGCGGGCCCAGCAGGTCGAGGCTGTGGTGGCTGTGAGTATGTCACTGCTCTTCAGCCTGGGCAACAGAGTGAGATTCCAACTCAAAAAAAATTATTGTTGAAATCAATGCCATCAATTGTCTGAGAGGAACAGACAGCAGTGGTACAATACTGAGAGATGTGTAAAAGAAAGAATGAAATGAGATGATACAATCATTAATTGGGATATTTTGCTTGATGCACTGGCTGTATCAGGGTATAAATAAAGAACATTATTAAAATGATTGATATGTCATTTGTTGCAGAAGGGGGTAGAGTAATATTCTAGGAAGGGCAGGCAGTAAGAAGAAAACTGGGATAGTCAAACTGAGCATTTAACCAAGAACTGGTTTGGTTAAATAGTTGTGAAATCAATAAAAAGAACCAAAGCCCACAGAATTATACATGTTTAGGATTAGAAGTGACCCCAAAGGATTTCTGGTCTAGTCCTCTGCCATTAAAACGGGTAAAATAGTGTGATCTTACTTTATATACCTAGTATTGAAGTGTAACATTGGCATTTCCAGGGACATATTTACAGTAGCAGCTCCTGGTCTACGTGACAAGAATTCTCTGTATCTTACCATTTCTGATATGTATTCTAAAACACAAATATTTAAAGATCAAAACTCTTATTTTCCTTTCCTTCTTATTTAAACCAAAAATGTCTTAAAATAATCTACCTTCGCTGGCCCTGTCCACTTCCTCAGTTCCCATTCACCCCTCACTCATCCCAATCTAGTAAATCACTCTCCACAAATTGCCAAGCAGAATTGCTTTTTTTTTTTTTTGGTCCTGATTTCTTTAGAACCTTTTGCAGCATTTGCTCTGAGGCCCATCATCTTTTCCTGGAACCTCTGTCTTCCTTGCTTCCTTAGTATGTTTTCCCTGTGTCTCTTCTTCCTCTCTGACTAATCCACCCCAGGCCTCCTCTGTTGGATTTATGGCACACACTCTTCTGAGCTCTTCTAAAATGACCCATTGCCCACTCACCAGCATCCTTTATCAAGACTTCCAAATGCAAACCTCTCTCTCCTTCCCAGGCCTCTTCTGAACTCCAGGTCTCTGTCCTTATCCGCCCACTTATTACTCATTCCTGCCTGGATGTCCTATAGTTCCCTCAAATGTCACATATCAAAACTGAACTATCTTCTCCCCTCAAACTCTCTGCTCCCTTATGTGTTCTATGTCAGCCTCCCATGTTGGAAAACTGAGCTATGCATGACTTCTCCTCCACCCTAATTCCTCACTCCCAGCCCCTATCCTGTTGGATGTTTACAGTCTCTGGAACTTGACCCTTCTTTTATATTCCCATTGCCGTCGCATTAACCCAGGCTTCCGTCATCTCTTGCTTGGACTGTGTCAGCAGGCTCTTGATGAGTCTGTCTCAGCCCTGCTGCTTATCATCAACACTGTGGCTACAAGATCCTCCTAGAAAACAAATGCGACCGGTCAGCCCACTCCAGCCACATAGTGCTGTTGTGTCTGTCTACTGTTCCCTCCACCAGGAAAGTCTCCTGCCTCTTTTAACCCACAGCCGCATCCTCTTCAGCTCACCCTCATGGGCATATCTCAAATTGAACCTCTTTATTTATTTACTTGTCTGTTCTGCCCCAGAAGACCCTGTACTTCTTCAGAACATGAACTTTTATGGGTTGACCAGGCCGTCAGTCATAATGCCCCACCTATTTAGATGCCTGTTCCTTACATGTTATGGTCCTGAATTCTATTCTCAAGGACCTAATTTCTGCCCTAGCTCTGTCACTTCCTACCTGTTCTGTGAATGCCTACCCTCCCTCAGCCTTTGGCAATGGGCTTCTCTCATCAGATTGCCTTCTCAGGTCTATCATACTTGGTACCCACCTCCTACACCATTTATATCCCTACTTCTCCACCATACTCACCATACTCAACTATCTCTACTTTCATGGATCAACTACAAGCACTAGAAGGAACTTTAATCTCTGTGATTTACTTCTGTTCTTTATACTTCGTTGAATATTTCACGATAGTCCAGACTTGAAGTCCTACCAACACATTATTACTCTTTGCCTACAGGCAAAACAAATTCTTCATCCAGTTAAGAAAAGGGTTACATAGTCTGAGACCAGAAAATTAATAGCCTGACTTGAGTCCTTTGGATATTAAAAATGCATCAAGACTTATTTCCTGGAATAAGCAGCATTGCTTAACGATGATGTATCTTGTATTGTTTTAACACCAGAGAAAACATCTGGAGAGATCAAAACTCCTTTTTATTAAACTGTGTATTTCCACAAAAAGTATTCTGAAATTAATTGCATTTTACCATTTTCCAAAGTCAACTTTTAAAATAAATTAATTCATTCATTTATCCACCCATCCATTCAGTGGTGATTGGATATCCAGCTTATAGAGAGGAGTTCCTGTAGCAGGAATTTTACAGTTCTGGGAGAGACCCATATTTCTGCAAAATCATATTAAGACAAAGAAAGTATATTTGAAAGTAAATGTCGCAGAGAAAAATGTGAATAACTCCAGGTGTTTTTAACATATCATAAAATAAATATTAAAGTCATGTTTTGAATAGCACTCTAAGGGGAATAGATCTATATTAGATTAGTTTGAAATTTAATCCATTATATAATTGCATCTCTAAAGATTCCAGAAGTGAGGAATTAAATACTAAGATTGTGAGCTGAAGTTTGATTTGAATCTGTTAAACATCTAAGTAATTAATATTTAATCCTCAGATCCTGTGCTTTTTGTGCACACCATGACTGCAAGGATCATAATTACAGTAATTAAGACTATTATTTGACATCTCATGCATCTCACTGTTTATGTATTATACCAAGTATAAATAACAGCACCTGAATTGGCTTTCGGGATTGATCAAATAGCTTATAAAGTGAATAAAAATGTTTATGCATCTGAATAAGTTTTATATGTCTCACAAAAAGGATTACAAAATTGCATCTCAGACTGTCATATCATCCCCTTGTCTTGTGTGTTTGCCTGGCCTTGACAGATGTCGGTTTTACCTTCAAGGCTTACATTAAGTGGGAGCCTCACAGAGACAAGGCCAGGAGCTTTTCCTCTGATCTGATTCTCTTTTCTGCAGGGAGAGGGTTTGAGAAGCCCAGAGTCTTCTAGCCAGAGAAGAACCAGTGCCTTTTATTTACCAAGACAGCCTTTCCCAGCCTGTCTGCCACAGATGGGTGCCCCCACCCCATGCTTGCCAAAGAGTAGGTTTTCAAGGCCAAACTAGCTTGGAGAGATGCTGTGTAATATGGCCCCCTCTGAAAAATTCACCATCTCTGTTAGCATGTGAAAAGCTAGAAGTCCTTTCAGAAAGAGACAGGTTTAATTTTGGTAATCCTACATGCCCCAGGCTTATTTGACCATGAGGCTCTTTGCTCAGAAGGACCTATTGTCCAGTAACAACTATGAATGTGTTCCGCAGAACCCACATTAGGAAACGCAGCCCCAAGCTTTGATTACTTCATGTTCTTTGCAGGCTTGGTCATGGCCATTTTGCCTGCCCTGATTTTTCCAAAGGATGACTGAAATAGAAACATCTATTGTGAACATAAAATCTTTGACAGAATAATCTACATGGTGATCATTTCTACCAGGAAAAAAAAATTAAATCAGCAGAAACAGGGACCAAGCCTGTCGTTTGGAGCAATTCTATACCCCAAAGCTGATTTTTAAGTCAGCATTTGTGGCAAAACTGCCACAAAACCCACCATCAGGTGTTAAAAACCTGAAGAGAGAAAACTGTATGTTTTTATAAGACTTCAATATCTATGGCATGATATTCATTTACCTTATTGTCTGAATGCATATAGCACTTGTGTGTCTGCACCAGGGGCCACTTCTTCCATAGCAGTACCCAACATTCACTGAGCAAGTTGAACCCTCTTCACCTGTATGACAACCCTACACACATTATTATCCTCTGCATCTGACAGATGGGGAAGCTGAGGCTTAGTGAGGTTCACTGACTTATCCAAGGTCACACCAATTCTAAGTGGCAGAGCCAGAATTCAGATCCAGGCTGTCTACCCTTGGGTTGCATACTCTAATCCACTATACTCAGTGCCTCTCTGTGCAGAATTAGTAAAGCTTTGTCCAAACTTGGTCTTAGAGAGGACCTTTGGACAAAGGAGCCATATCAAAGGAAGAACTTGGTGAGAGAAGATGAGGTAAAATTGAGCTCAGACTTTGGTACTGGAAGTGGGGTGTCCAATGGTGAAATATTTTCTATCTCTTTTACCACATCCTCTTTACCACTGAAAATAGGGGATTCATACTTTGAAATTAATTTCATTAGAAAACAAATCCCAAAAACCCAAAATCAATTCAGAAAACTCATCCGGAAGATTCCATTCCTTTGGAAATGAAAGATGGTGGTGCACAGTGAGACTCAAAATCCATTAAGGCCAAGAGATTTAATGGGTCGAACGCGGTGGCTACAGGACCTGAGGGTCAGGCTATAGCACTGAAGCAAGGGCGCTCCAGCCTTTATGGGGGCTTAGGGCAACCTGTCTGTCGTCTATAGGTCGGCTGGCAGAGCTTCATGTAGGTTGGTGGATTTTTTGCGGGCGTGGGAAAGGCTGCGGAGGGAGAACAAAGGAAGGCACCGAGGAAGAACAAAGGAAGACACTGTCTCAATCGCCATTTTAGTTTGCCGGGTCCCCATTTCCAGGAAAGGGAAGGGGTGTGGCTTTACTTGTGGCTTGGTGGTGGCCCTTCATTCCCACCTCTTTGGTTATATGGGAGAGGGGCAGCATTTGTCTGTCCAGCTACTTCCTGCTGAAAATGGGTGTCGGTGGGTGAGGTGGGTGAAAGGACAAGCCACATGAGACCCCACAAGTAGGTGCCAAAAGAAAAAATTTCATTTGGGTGGAAGTCCTGGAAGGTGCCTTGTAAGTGGAAAACGGCAAGCTGGTCCGGCCAGTCGTCGAGTGGACACAGGGAAGGGAGGAGCCAGCTGTCATGAAGAAGGTGGTCAAGAAACGCTGAGAATCTGAGTGGTAGGTAGTAGGGGGTAAACTTTGAGGTGAGCATGTCTGAAATGAGAAGACAAGGTTAGAGGTTTGTAGGGTTGGGACAGTCGAGACCTGGATCTTCAGTGGGCAGGAGGTCATAATTCTGTAGGAGAAGCTGATTATTGCTTTGATTAGAGATTTTTAAAAGTTGTGACTGGAGAAACTTAATGATACACGGGAGAAAGGAGCACAGACCGAAAATGAGAATGACAGGTGTGATGATAGGCAAAAGCCAGGTGAGTAGGGAGTTTTGTAATAGGCTGCCGATTTGTGAAGACTTTGCCCCTTGAAGTTGTGAGGAGAGGTGTTGTAATTTATTAATGTTTTGTTCAATTACTCCTGACTCGTTAATGTAATAACAGCACTCCTCTTGGAGGAAAAGACAAGTGCCTCCCTTTTCGGCTGGTAGGAGATCTGGAGCCTGACGATTTTGGAGGACTACTTGTGCTATGCTCGTTATTTGTCTTTGTAATGATTGGAGAGAACCAGAGGTGGTGTCTAAAGCTAGTTGGATTTTGTTTTGTAAGTCTTCCATGGCCCATAGTGAGTAGCCGAGACCCCCTCCTGATAGACCTATGGAGGTGACTGTGGAAACTAGGGACAATCCTACCGTGACTGGAAGGAAGGCAGCCCTCTTGCGTCGGTGTTTGGGAGTTAAGAGGGCCTGGAGGTCGGCAGTGGAGTAAAGAGAGAGCTGTGGGATCAGCGTAACAACGATACAAGGAGAGGTAAGATTGGAAGTCTGGGAGAGGAGAGTGCCATTGCACCATAAGAAGAGGCCAGGCGGGAGGAAGTGCCCATTTGTAGAGTTTATGGTGGTTGAACAGAGAGAGTTATCTGAATAGAGAGTGGGGACGCTGGGCAGATCAATACAGAGGTAAGAGGAGTTGGATGCCACTTCCCCAAGTGGAACGTGAGGTTTGGTGATGGCCTCTCCGGTGGAAGACAGGTTGAGGCCATTACTATTACTATTACTATTACTATTACTGTGGGGCGAGGCAGGAAGCAGAACAGCAGCCAGCAAAGGTCGTTGTAATGAGGCACAAAGAAAACACTGCGAAGAAGGAAGAGAAGGGAAGGATTGGTTTAAGAAGCGGAAGGTGTGACCTATTATGGTAAACCATGAAGGGAAGTGTTGGAAGGGTTGCAAGGAGAGGTGGTCTTCTGAGGAAGGGGGCAATGGGTCTACCGCTGCCAGGAGCTGTTGTTCTCGGGTTTTTATGTGCTCCACCACTGATACTGTGATGGAAGGGGTAAAGGTGGAGCGAGAGATGGATAGGCGCCCAGTGGGACGGGCGTACCATTCCTTTGGGTAGACAGCTACGTATATGAGGTCTTTCTAGAGGTTAGTGGTCGGGTTAGGGATGTCAAAAGAGAAGTGGGAGAAGCGGCCTCCGCGCCCCGGAGTTCCTATGTAGTGGCGGACAAGGAACCTTGCCCCCCCCCATTTTGCTCTGCTGATGGATCCGTCAGCATAGTGAATTCTGCATGACCAATAGGGACAGCCACCGTATTGATCAGGCCATCATTTACAGTAGTCCTGGGTTTGGTCTTCTAGTAAGCATAGAAAGGGGTGATTAGCATCTTGCAAGCTTATTGAGGGTTTTAAGTTGAGAGAAATAGGTTTTGAGCAATTGTTTATGGAGCACATTTTTGTGTCTAAGTCCTTGACTGTTTCTATCCCGCTGACTGTGTAAAGTTCACGGATGGTGAACCGATAATGGAGGATGGACAGGGTAGTGGGCTTGGTTTGAAAAACAACAACAGGAGGAAGACAATGATCATGTTGGGTCTTATTGATAGTGAGCAGAGGAGGGGATTGAGCAACCCGCGCCAAGGAGCAGCACTATGTACAGCAATGTGAAAGTAGGAGGAAAAGGAGTAGGAAGAAAGGCAGTACTATTAGTAAGGGAAGAACGAAATTGATGACCATTTGGCGGAGGGTAGTTGTTGAGTGCAGGCGGCAATCTTCGCGTCTTGTGATTATGTGGGATTTTCCTGGATGACGGGCAGGGAGGGGGAGCAAGCAACATGGGATACTCGAAGTTTGAGAGCCTGGCCTGGAACTGTGGAGCAAGAATAGGTCGGCAGCTCTGTGGAGGAAGGGGTAGCGGGAGGCAGTTTAGCTGGTTTGAGGCGAGAAGCGTGAATCCAGGGACTGAGCTGTCCTTTGGTTATGAGCAGCCTGGCTGCCGTGGGGCTGGAGAGGACTGTTTGGAAGGGTCCTTGCCATTTCAGTTGTAAGCGAGTTCTGGTTTCTGGGTCTGAGAGGAAAACCCATTGTCCCGGGGTGAGAGGCTTTGGATTATGTGTTTCTGTGGGAACGGGCAAAAGGAGATCTTGATATTGCCAGATATTGGAACGGATGAAGGACAGGAGGGGGTAGGTTATATGAAGGGGGACGTGAGATAGAGAGATTGGAATACCAGGAGGAAGTGCAGGTCTGCCATATAGGACCTCAAAGGGTGAAAGCTGAGTGGGCTTTTAAGGGAGGACGCAAACACGGAAGAGAGCTAGGGGAAGGAGGGAGACCCAGTCCTGATGGAGTTCGAGAGAGAGTTTGGTGAGGATATCTTTTAGTGTGCAGTTAGTTTGTTCAACCTTTCCTGATGATTGTGGGTGATAGGGAATGTGAAAGTGCCATTTGATGTTGAGGGCCGTCATTAAAAACTGAACGACTTGTGAGGTGAATTCAGGCCCGTTATCTGACTGAAGGGAGAAGGGGACCCCGAATCAAGGGATGATGTGGTTGGCTAAGATAGATCCCACCGTAGCAGCCCGCTTATTTGAGGTGGGATAAGCCTCAACCCACCCGGAGAAGGTGTCAGCCAGGACCAGAAGGTATTTGGTGTAACGGCCGGGGGGCATGACGGTGAAGTCCACTTGCCAGTCTGACCCAGGGAGCTCTCCCCTAGCCTGGTGAGTGGGGAATGTTCCGGTCTTTAAGGGGGTATTAGGATTTGTTCGGTGGCAAGTAGAGCATTGAGAGGAAAGGGTGTGTATGAGTTTTGTATGTTCAGGAGTAAGGCAGAAGAAAGTTTTAAGAAATGAAGTGAGAGCCGCTGGGTTTGGGTGGAAAATTGAGTGTAGGTAGGGAATGAGATTGGGCAATTGTGGAACTTCACCTATATACTCGGCCGGTGGGGAGGAGGTGTTGACAAGTATGGTCGGAAGGGGTTTTAGAGCCGCTTGGTGAGCCGCCCTGTTGGCCCGCGAGTTTCCTTGAGTGATAAAAGATGAATTGACCTGGTGGACTTTACAGTGTGAGATGCCTATGGCCCTGGGAAGCAAGGAGGCTTGAAGGAGGTCGGAAATGAGCTTAGCATCTATGATGGCCAACCCTTTGGTGGTTAACAACCCCCATTCTTGCCAGATGACTGAGTGTGAAACCAAAATGTGAAAGACATATTTGGAGTCAGTGTAAAGCGATAGAGAGTGTCCTGCCGCCAGTTGGAATGCTCAAGTGACTGCTGTGAGTTCTGCTTGTTGGTTAGTGGTGTTGGGTGGGAGGGGATTACCCTCGATGACGTCAGTGGCAGAGGTGATGGCGTATCCTGCCACCCGAGACCCCTCATGTATATATGAGCTTCCATCTGTGAACCAAACATAGTAGGGCGCAGATAAAGGTCCTTCCTGAATGTGTACTGGACAGGGGAGTAGGGACTCGAGGACTTCGATGCACTCATGTATTGGGGTGTCAACAGGAGAGGAAGGGAGTAATGTGGCTGGGCGAAGGGGTACGCAAGTTTGGAAGGAGACAGAGGGGTCTTGGACAAAGAAAACCAGAAGGGATAGGACCCGACTGGGAGGGAGTGTTTTGAGGCCCTTATATCCTAGGAGGTGATGTAGATGGTGGGGGGAAGTAATGGTGATAGGTGCTCCAAACGTGAGTTTTTTGGATTCACACATGAGCAAGTGGGCGGCCAACAGGGCCCGCAGACATGGGGCCCATCCCTGAACTGTGTGGCAAGGTGTTTTGAGAGATAGGCTACAGGAGCAAATGTTTGTCCACTGAATTGGCCTAGAACTCCTAGGGCTGTGCCCTTGTTTCCGTGGACGTATAAGGTGAAAGGTTGGTGAACATCGGGTAGTCGTAAGGCAGGGGCCTGGAGGAGAGCTTGTTGGAGGGCAGTGAAAGTCTGCCTAATGGCTGAGAGGGAGAGTAATGGTTCCTTAAGGTCACCTTTAGCCAGGTCATAGAGTGGCTTGGCGAGAAGGGTGAAATTGGGGATCCAGGCTTGGAAGTAGCCCACCAACCCCAGGAATGACTGGATTTCTTCTTTTGTTTTGGGTACCGGGAGAGACTGAATAACAGACTTGTGACTGGTTGTTATGGCCTTTTGTTGGTGTGAAATGGCTACACCAAGGTAGGTGACTTGTGTTTTGGATAGCTGAGCTTTGTGGGGGAAAACTCGGTATCCCCTTTGTGCTAGAAAGTTGAGAAGCAGGACAGTGTCTGTGTGAGAGACAGTTATAGAGGGACTGCATAAGAGAAGGTCATCTACATACTGGATGAGAGCGGATTTGGGGAGTGACAGGAGTTTAAGGTCGGCCACTAGAGCCTGGCCGAACAGATGGGGACTGTCCCAAAATCCCTGTGGGAGGACTGTCCATGTAAGCTGTTGTGAGTGATAGGAAGTAGGGTCAGTCCATGTAAATGTGAAAATGTCCTGGGAGTCAGCTGCCAAGGGAATGGTAAAGAATGCATCTTTGAGGTCTATGACTGAAAAGTGAGTTGCCGTCGGAGGAATGGTAGACAGGATGGTATAAGGGTTGGGAACCAGTGGGTGAATGGGGAGAATGGCTGCATTTATTAGTCGAAGGTCTTGGACTAGCCGGTAGGTTCCATCAGGCTTTTTTACGGCCAAGATGGGAGTATTGTATGGTGAGTTGGTGGGCCTTAAGTATCCCTTGCGTAGTAGGGTGTTTATGACAGGCTGCAGACCTAGCAGACTGGCCCTGGGGAGAGGGTATTGTGGCTGACTGAGGTGAGTGGACAGGTCCTTTAACTGGATGTGAACGGGCAGGCACTGGGCTAGTGAAGGGGTGTGGATGTCCCAGACTAGTGGATTAACCGCCAAGGCGAGTGGGGGAGGGAGCGAAGTGGGTTGTGGGGAGGGAGGCCAGGGACTAGAAGCCAAAAGGAGAAGTAGGGAAGTTGTTGGTAGTGGGTTGGTGAGGGCAGCGCTGGGGTTGAAGGTGATGGATGCCTGAAATTTGGCCAGGATGTCCCTACCCATAAGGGGTATAGGGCACTAAGGCATGACCAGGAAGGAGTGGGTAAATGGGACGCCGGCAAATATGCACGTTAGCGTAGGAGTTGTGCGTGGGATGAAGGTTTGGCCCCCTACCCCGACTACGGGGGACCGGGACAGTGAGGTTGGTCCCCAGAACTTCTGCAGGACAGAAAGGGTGGCTCCAGTGTCTAGCAGGAAGAGGATGGGATGTCCGTCAACCGTAATTTTGACCCTAGGCTCCCAAGCATTTGAGATATGCATCCGGTGGGGAGACCCAGGGCCCCATCATTCCAAAGCGGCCACGCCCAGTAAGTCCAGGGTAGAGTTGGGGGCTGACCCTGCTCCTCTCTGGGGGCTGGGGCAGTCCACCGCCCAATGTCCTGGAAGATTGCATTTGGGACACGGTTTTGATGGAGGTTTAGGGTTAGGACAGGCTTGCGCCCAATGTCCCTCCTTGCCGCATTTGAAACAGGGCCCTGGAGGGTTGCGTTTGTTCTGGATGCCTCCTCTACTACTGCGAGGGCCGGTGTCTGTCCCGCGGAGAGCCTGAGCCAGCATTTGGTATTTTTGCCGCTTAGCTTTTTCGTCCTGGTTGTGTTTACCTTGAAGGCGGCAGCCAAAACCTCACTTTGGGATGTAAGAGACCCTTCGTCTAGCTTTTTTAATTTAACTTTAATGTCAGGGTAGCTTTGGGAGAAGAAATAAGTCATAAGAAGTTGACAGCCGTCTGGGGTTTCTGGGTCCAAATTAGTAAATTGTTGGAGGACCTTGGTAAGGCGATCGAGGAAGGAGGAAGGGTTTTCATTCTTGTCTTGGACCACTTCCTGGAGTTTTTCAAAATTAACAACCTTTTGCGCTGCCCGCCTTAACCCAGAAACGAGACAGGTGAAGAACTGATTTCTGGCACAGAGGCCATTGGGGGAGTTATAGTCCCAGCCAGGGTCCTGGTCCAGGACTGCCACTGCCCCGAGGGGGTGTGCTGGGGAGGTTCAATGAACCTCATCTGCATATGTTCTAGCCTGTTCCCACACTCTTCTGCACTCTTCGGGGAGTAGGGTATTGGAGAGAACCATGTAGATGTCGTGAAAGGTGAGGCTATAGGCTTGGAGGAGGTATTGGAGTTCCTTGATATAGGTGGTTGGGTTAGTTGTAAAGGACCCAAGGTGTTTTTCTACCTGGGTTAGGTCCAAGATAGAGAATGGGACATGAACTCGGACAATGCCTTCAGTGCCTGCCACTTCGCAAAGAGGAGCAAAAGTGGCTGGGGCTGTTTTGGAGTGGGTAACAGGAGGACTGCACGGGATGGCAGGAACTGGAGGAAGGGGTGGGTAAATATTAGGGACATTGGGGGCAGACAGGGGTGGAGGCTGTGGGGGCAGGTGGGGTTGTCGATAGGGAGGAGGTTCATCTGCTGAGTCAAAGTCAGAGACGGAAGAGGGAGGTGGGTTAGAGACTGAAGAGGGGAGTGGCGGCGTTGGCGGGAGAGAGAGGCCCTTTGTGGCCACAAGGAGGTGAATCAGTTTACATCGGAGGCAGAGACGAGGGTGTTCCCAGAGTAAAGAGAAAGACTGGACATAGGGAATCTCTGCCCACTTTTTTGAATGCTCGCAGAAGTTATGGAGGTCCCGTATAATGTCAGGGTTTAGGGACCCATAAGGGGGCCACTTATTTTGGTTGTCTAAGCGATAGGTAGGCCAATCTTGGGTACTGAAGCAGACTAAACGCTTGAGTTTAATGTCGGGAGTGAGAGAGAGTGGAGAGGTTGTCTAAGAGGCATTTGAGGGGAGAGTCGGCTGGCAGGGATGATGAGTTTCCCATTTTAACAGCTGGGGCTGAGCAGAGCATCCCCTGGACAGCTGGCTGTTAGGATATGAGGAGGTTGCAATAAAGCCTGTCATCACAGAATGTTATTACAACCTGCGATTCTCCTGGAGAATTGAGGAGGTTGAGGGCAAAACCTGGTACCAGGATTTTTTGACAAAGAGGATGCCCAAAACCAGACGGCGGGAGGGAGCAGACTCGAAATACCTGACGGCCGAGGGAGAGGAAAACCAGTAGGGGTCTGCTGTGGCCTTAAAGACCTAGGCAGGGTGTGGTTCCCCCCTTGCCTGGGGCCGAAAGGGCTGCCGGTCGATCAACGGTCAGTTCCCTCCAGTTATCCCAGGCAAGGTTTTAGGTTTTCCAGTTAGGGGGCACTTACCAATCCAAGGGCCGGTGATGGATGCAGCGCTGGCATTCAAGAAAGTGGACGAAGGCCTTAAGGGGTGAGTCTCACCGGCGCTGGAACGGGGTCCTGCCTTAGAGCGAGAGGAACCCAATCCAAGTCACGGCACCAATGAAAGATGGTGGCGCACAGTGAGACTCAACACCCGTTAGGGCCAAGAGATTTAATGGGTCGAACGCAGTGGCTACAGGACCCGAGGGTCAGGTTGTAGCGCTGAAGCAAGGGCGCTCCAGCCTTTATGGGGGCTTAGGGTGACCTGTCAGTCAATTATTGGTTGGCTGGCAGAGCTCCATCCAGGTGGTGGGTTTTTCGCGGGCGCAGGAAAGGGTACGGAGGGAGAACAAAGGAAGGCACCGAGGAAGAACAAAGGAAGGCACCGTTTCAATCGCCATTTTAGTTTGCCATGTCACCGTTTCCAGGAAAGGGAGGGGATGTGGCTTTACTTGTGGTTTGGTGGTGGCCCTTCAGGAAAGACTTCAGGTACCAAAACCTGAATTTCTGTTATTTCCATAATAAGTGACTTCAAACAACATAAATGTATAATCTTACAGTTTTATAGGTCAAGAAGTCCAACACGGACCTCACTGGACTGCAGTCAAAGTATTGGCAGGACTGTATTCGTTGCTAGAGCCTCTAGGCCAGATCCCGTTTCCTTGCCTTTTCCAGCTTTTAGAGGTCACCTACATCCCTTGGTGCAGGTCTTTCTCACACTGCCACCTCTGTCTTTCTGGAACAGCTGGGAAGATTCTGTCTTTCTGACAACAGCTGGGAAACTTCTCTGCTTTTAAGGACTCATGTGATTACACTGGCTCACTTGGATAATGCAAGATAGTCTCCCTGTCTCAAGGCCCACACCTTTAATTACATCATAAAGCCCCTTTGCCATGTAAAGTAACTTTTTCACAGCTTCTGGAGATTAGGACATAGACCTCTATGGGAGGCCATTATTCTGCCGCCTAGGGCTACACCATTTCACCCCCCTGAGCCTCAATTTTCTCAGCTATAAAATGAAGTACACCTATCTCCTAGGATGGTTGTGAAGAGCCAGTGAACTAGCACACAAAAAGCCCAGAGAACAGGGCCCAGCATTTGGGGGGTGCTCACTGCAAGTGTTGTTCCTATTTCTAACCTCTGAGATTGCAGTCAGCAAGACAGTTTCTTCCTGGAACACAGCAACCTGCAGAAATCACAGCTTCTTTAGTATTGATGTTGACAAAGAGGGAAAAAAATGTTGCTAGAAAAAAATTAGCGTTAATTCATGCTTCTTGAATATTTTATTTCTGGGATCTGTGTGACCTCTTGCCACAAGGCAGAACTCAAAGCAACTGTAGTCATTCTGTGAATAATGGGAACTCATGTTTTATTTATCTGAAGCCACAGAGATGGAATTTTCAACAAAAAAAGTCATATATGGTTTTTAGAACTGATGATAACTACCCTCATCCTCTCACAAAAATTAATAATAAGTATGTAATAGATTTAGCTAACGTGCTCTGTGTGTTAGTGCAGGAAGAGCTTTCTTTTCTCCAGCAATGAATACAGTGGTCCTGAATGCCGTTGTGAGTTGTTTATAATTGTCTCACACAAGAGATGAAAGCCTCAATTGAGGGGAGACCAAGCCCAAAGGGATATTTCTGTTATCACTTGGTGAGTTCACAGATACTGGGACACCCGATGTTTAATGGCAGCTGCAGGAAAAGCAAAAAGATAAAAGTTTAATAGGTTTTGTTGCACGACTCAATTAAATTAAAAGTCTGGCAAATAAGTCCTGTAAGGAAAAGTCTAGAGAACTGGTTTAATTTACCAGGAGAAGAAAAGACTAAGGGATGATTTTATCTTCCATATTAGATGAAAAGGTTTTTAAATGAGGAAGATATGGCCTGATGGAGGATTACAGAGGAAAAAAACAAACCAACAAGCAAAACCTTGAGTGGAAGTAGATTTGATGTAGAGAGGGCTCTGTAAGTAGAATATAATCCTGGGAGTAGTGAAGTCCCTAGTTCCCACCATTTTTAAGAAAATAATTAGTGGTGGTACTTCGTCTGCTGTAAGAAAAGAAAACATTCATACTTATTAATTCAATCCATGGAATCCAGGGATACTATCTCTTAAAAAATAATAGCTTAGCTTTAGTTTATCTTATGAGTGGCAATGTGTGTGTGTGTGTGTGAAGCAAAAATATAACTGAGAACTCAAAATTACACTAGACCTTTCTTAATTTTCTCAGGAAAATTTTAGACTTTCAGTCAGTCAATTAATATTTATTGAACACTCAGTTTCAATAATCTTTATTTTGGCAAGTTGTTCCTAATAAATTTGAGGTGTGATTTTCTCATTAATTCCATCAATACTTACTGAGTGACCAACCATGTGCTAGACACTGGCAGTAGAGTGACACACAGAATAGGTGAGGTCCCTGTGCTACAGCTGACATTCTAGCAGGAGAGACAGACCAGAAAAACCTATATATGAACAAGAAATAAACCAGATGATGGCAAAATGCTCCACGGCGACCTGAAGCCAGGGGTGTGCCAGAGTGGCTTTGTTAGATCAGAGGTATCAGAGAAGAACTCCCAGAGATGTGGTGTTTAAGCTGAGAGCTGAGTGACTGGGAAGAGCTATTGTGTAAAGATCAACAAAAGAGCATTCCAGGCAGAGTGAACAGTTAGTGCAAAAGCCCAAAGACAAGAGCCACCTGAGGATTGCAAAGAACTGAAAAAAAAAAAAGAATTTTTTTTTTAAAAAGGTCATTGTGGTGGACATAGAGTTGGACCATCCAGATGCAGGTATTACAAAATGAGGTCTGAGAAGTCGGCTGGGGCTTTGTAATTCAAAATTTTATTCTAAATGTCATAGGAAACCACAGAGGTTTTTAGCAAAGGAATGACTGAATCTCATATTTTTACTAAGTGTATCATCCTGGATAAATCTCATAAACATAATGCAAAGTAGAAAAAAGCAAGCAAATGAAAGCAAGTATGATTCCTCTGTATAAAGTCCAAACATATGCAAAAAGAAACAGGGTGTTGTTTGGGGATACAGAAGAATGTGATAAACTGTTTTTCAAAAGTGAATGATAGGTTGGGCGAGGTGGCTCACACCTGTAATCCCAGCACTTTGGGAGGCTGAGGCAGGAGGATCACATGAACCCAGGAGTTTGAGACCAGCCTGGGCAACATAGTGAGGCCTTGTCTGTACAAAATAATCAAAAAATTAGCGGGGCGTAGTGGCATGTAGTCCCAGCTACTCGGGAGGCTGAGGCAAAGAGATCACTTGAGCCCAGGCAGTTGAGGCTATGGTAAGCCATGATCATGCCACTGCACTCCACCCTGGGTGACAGAGTGAGACCTTGACTCAAACATTTAAAAAAAAAAGTGAATGATAAACACAAAATACAGCGTAGTGTTTTCTGGGGAGGTGGGAGGAGGAGGGGAATGCCGCTAGGGGGTAGGGGGACACACCAACATCTTCAGAGTATTGGTAGGTTCCATTTCTTAGATTGGGTAGGGGCACATGAGTACCTTCAAAGTACTATAAGTTCCCTAGATGTATATCATATATGTTCTTCTCAACAGATAGTATTTAATTACCCAAATTGTGTTTTTAAATGATTCCTTGGGCTGCTGAATGGTTGGGCTGTAGAGAGGCAAGAGTGAAATCAGAGAGAAATTAGAAGCAAGGCAACATAGCCAAAAGGAAAAAAAACTAACAGCCCCATTAAAGAGTGGGCAAAAGACATGAATAGAAACTTCTCAAAAGAAGATATACGGGATGCCACAGATACATGAAAAAGTGCTCAGCCTCACTCATCATCAGAGAAATGCAAATCAAAACCACACTGAGATACCACCTAATCCCAGTAAGAATGTCCATCATTAATAAAACAAACAACAACAGATGCTGGCGAGGATGCAGAGAAAAACGAACGCTGCTACACTGCTGGTGGGAATGCAAACTAGTGCAACCTCTTTGGAAGACAGTGTGGCAATTTCTGAAAGAACTAGAAATTGACCTTCCATATGACCCAGCAATTCTGCTATTGGGAATATACCCAGAGGAACTCAAATCATTCTACAAAAAAGATACCTGCACATGTATGTGTTGCAGCTCTATTCACAATAGCAAAAACACGGTACCAACCATGCTACCCATCGAAGCTGGACTGAAATTTTTAAAAAGTGGTACATATACATATATTATCAACCATAAAAAAGGACAAACATATGGACTTCACAGCAACTCGAATGGATTTAGAGTCATCATACTCAGTGATCTATCATAGAAACAAAGAACAGAGTACCATATGTTCTCACTCATAAGCAGACCTTGAACAATTATCGTAATACTATAAGAAAGGGATTGGCAGTGGTGGGAAACTGCTAGGGGAGAAGGGACGGGATTGGCAGTTGAGGGAAACTACTAGGAGAGAGAGGGGCTTACCTCATCAACAAGGGTACCTGCATAATCAACGTTTGTATACCTAACCTTGAATTGTACCCCACACCTTAAAATTTTTTTTTAATGTGCCAAAAAAAAGAAGAAGAAGCCTATGCAGCCTCAGAAGGAGGCTGGCAGGGAGTAAGGGGAGGGAAGTTTCGATGTGTGCAACAGACTATATGGGAATGTCACTTACTGGGGGAAAAGGCTCCCTAGGAGGAACAAGCTGGGAAGGCAGGAAGCCAAGATTTCAGTATCGCCCCTATTCTTGTGTGTGGAACCATCTCGTAGAAAGTTGGGTAAGTGAGACCGGAGTCCCAGGAAGATCTAGACTTGGGCATCAGAGGCAGGCACAGGTGTTAGAGCTCAGGGTCTGGATAGCTGAAGCCTTATGCTGTTCTCACATATTTATAGTCATCCTTAGAAACCTCAGTCACCCTCGACTCTCATATGAACTGCTGCAACATTTTTTTAAAGTATCGCGTTTTGAAGACTTTATATAGTGTAACTTACTCTTGTCCATCTTCTTCATTTCTAGATTTTAGAAATACTAGTTTTCTGCATTCTCCTATATTTCCATAAAAGAAAAGGAATGAAACACGTTGTGATTCTGCTGACTCTGGTGGCACTTCTAGGTAAAGGCGTATTGTCTTCTTCTTCTCCAATTCATAAATAAGATTTGAAGGAAAATAGTTGATCATTCTATTCCTTTCTCACTGTTTACATTTTTCAACTCTGGTCTATGGAAACTGAATCTAAATTATAAAAATTATACATTGTATGGTCATTACTGCAATTAATATTTATTTATTCTTTAAATATATATATTTAAGGATTTTTGCTTCTTGGTAATTTTATTTGCTCCCAGACAATTTGAGGATTTTTTTTCTTATAAGTGATTGAAAAATATTAAAAGAGGAACAAACTAACGAACTCAATTGAAACTCTTGTGTCAGCAATTGGTTAGCAAGACCTGTACTGTTTACAATTTTTTAAAAAACTTAGAATATGGTTACCAGGAAACAAATATAAGCAGTATGATTTTCTTAAATACCACATTTCTTTCATTCGTTGTTTACCAACCCATTTACTTTTTTTTGCCAAATCGCTTTTTGAATTTGAAAAATGATGCTTAGGTAAGCCCACTGTATTTTTTTAATATATAGTACCCTGCTTCTCTTCTCCTCTCTCTCTCTCTCTCTCTCTCTCTCTCTCTCTCTCTTGTGTGTCTTTCATCACACACACACACACACACACACACACACTCATATATACCAATAATAGGAGATCTTACTAATCATTTGGGAAATTCCCTTTATAAAAATTTATTTGTAGTTCCTCTTTTACCTCTTCTTTGCCAATAATATGATCCATGCATCAGGTATTTGTACGACTTAGAAGGTTGTACTTATACCATTGAGGCAACATGTTAATGAAGTGCTAGGTTTTCATTTTCCTATCTCATCAACTAGTCCTCTCCTTTGTACCGGAAGATTTGTGTCTTGGGTAGTTACTTATAGAAAGAAATGTACTATATATCATATTCAGGTATGCTGTTGATCAAGAGAACAGAAAGGGAACTTTATATTTGTTTCCTTTCCAAATTACCAGGTAGGGAAAATAAAAGCAGACAACTAAGAAAGAAAATGTACATTACATTGGAAGATACTGAAAATAAAGGAAACTTTAAATAGGAATAATGTAAGATAACAGAATTAGGATCTTGCAAATCAGTTATGATCATAAATGTAAATGGAATAAGTTTTTCCTAATAAAAAGGAAAGATTCTCAAATTGGACTTCAGAGAAACTTCCAGAATGATGTTGAAAAAGATTCTGAAATTGGATCCAGCCAATTTGCACTAGTACAGCTGTAAGAGCTATTATAATAGCTGCCACCCAGGCCTCCTGACGGATGCATCCTTCTCCCACCCACCCTACCATGATAAATACTAATGCAGAGAGAAGACCCTCTTCCAGTGGTACTGGGACCAGCACCCTTTCTGACTGGCCCTTGCAGATTGTGAAATGTTTTGGCGACACACATATATTTCATCCAAAACAAAGTAACTCATATTGTAAGTAAAAGAAAGCAGGGGCCTTGATATTACTAAATTAAACTCAAGGCAGAAGTCATTAGGTGAGACTAAAAGGGGTAGTTTATTCTGATAAAAAGAGCACAATCCACAAGAATATCATATCTAATCTGCAGAAAAATGCAAAACTACATTAACAGAAATATAAGAGGAGTAGGAGACTTCTCTCAGCTCATGGCAGATAAGTAGACAAAACTATGTAAAGATAGAGATCTGAATATTTAATTTTGAGCTAGTACCTTTAATATTGAACTCTCAATCCTGAAAACAGAGAATAAGCCTTCTTTCAAAATGCCTGTGTAACATTTACAAAAGCTGATCATGTAATTGAGCACCAAGAAATCCTTGATAAAGTCCAGAAAGCTGAAATAGTACAGATCACATTATCAGATCATGGTGAAATAAAAACAGAAAAATAATAACAAAAATAGAAACCAGTAAAACCCTGCCACCTGGAAATGTACACACTACTCTTAAACTGCAAATGGGCAAAGTAGAAACCGAGATTTCATTGCAGTATATATTTTAAAAATTATTATTAAAACGCTTAATAGTCAAACCTGAAGTTTATGACTAATGCTATATTCAGAGGAAATTAATTGCTCTAAATGCAAGTCAATTAAGCACTCAACTCTAGAAATTCAGAAAAAAACCACTGAACTAAAGCTGAGGAAAGCAGAAAGGAGCATTTAATTAAGAAGGTAAAAATTAATGAAATCAAAAATGGAAAAGTAATGAATTGATAACTAAACACAAAAAATCAGTTTTTTAAAAACAACTAATAAGATAAATTCTCCATCAGAAAAAAAGAAAAATTTTAAATATCCCAAAATAGAAATAAGATACATAGATAGATATGCATATATATGTATGTACATATATATATATGAAAACTTGAATAAATTGCTTATTTTTTCAAGGAAAATAACTATGAAGGAATAAAGGATGTAGCTTTTTCACTCCCTCCTAAAAAAGAATCAAGCCTAGTCAGTTTCAAAGGTAATATCTTTAAACCTTTAAAGAACAGATTACGCTGGTATTGGAACTGTCTGAGAACAGAAGAAGAAAGCTTTCACTTTCTTAAAAAACATTATCATATAAGGCTGATCCAAAATCTGAAAAAGATAGAACAAATAAAAAACACTGTGAGCTAATTTTACTACTAAATATATATACATATCTTTTTTCCTGAATCAGGGTCTTACTCTGTCATCCAGGCTAGAGTGCAATGGCATAATCATGGCTCACTGTAGTCTTCCCCTCTTTGGCGTAGGCGATCCTCCCGCCTTAGCCTCCCAAGTAGCTGGGACCACAGGCATGCCCTACTATGCCTGGCTAACATTTTTATTTTTATTTTTTATTTTTGTAGAAATGAAGTCTTGTTATGTTGCACATGCTAGTCTCAAATTCCTGGGCTCAAGCAATCCTCCCACCTTGGCCTCCCAAAATGCTGGGATTACAGGTGATTACGGGTGTAAGCTACCATACCCAGCCCAGTACTAAATATTGATGCAAAAATCCCAGAGAAAGCATTAGCAAATAAAATCCAGAGCAAACCACACTTCAGTGACCAAGTGGTCTTAATAAAACTGGTTCTTTTTATTTGTAACACTTATAACAATTTGTACTCACATATTCTACTTATATGTTTATACATTGTCATGAACCCATCTTCCTTGCCATGGAGACACAGACTGTGCCTTGTATTTACCTAGAACCCAGCATAGCACAGAATGAACATTAATTAATTAGCTTATTGTCTCACTATAGGAATGAAAGGAGGGTTCTTTAAGAAATCAATTAATATAGTTCATCATGTAATGAGTCAGAAGGGAAACATTGAGATGTTGGTCAAATGGCACAAACTTTCACTTATAAGACAAATAAGCTCAGAAGGGGGAGGGGAGGGGCAGAGTGATGAAAAATCATCTATCAGGTGCAATGTGCACTGGTGAGAGTGGTGGGTACATTAAAACCCAGACTTCTTTGCTACTATTCATTGCAGTCATGTACCCCAAAACTTTGTACCCCATAGTGTTATTGAAATAAAAAATATAAAACAAGATTAATAAGTTCTGGGGATCTAATGTACAATGTGGTAACTATAGTTAACAACACTGTATTGTATATTTGAAATGTGCTGAGAGTAGATATTAATGTTCTCACCGCACACAAGAAAAATGGTCACTATGTGAGGTGAGAGATGTGTTAACCAACTTGATTGTGGGAGTTATTTCACAATATATGCAAATATCAAATTATAACATTGTATACCTTGAATTTATACCATTTTTTTCAGTGATACCCCAGTAGAGCCAGAAAAAATGCTTTAAAAATGGAAATATCAGCCGGGCTCAGTGGCTCAGCCTGTAATCCCGCACCTTTGGGAGGCTGAGGTGAGTGGATGGCCTGAGCCCGCGGGTTTGAGACCCACCTAGGCAGCAAGACCTCATCTCTATAATAAATTTAAAAAATCAGTCGGGCGTGGTAGCGCATGCCTGTAATTCCAGCTACTTGGAAGGCTGAGGCGGAAGGATAGCCGGAGCCCAGCAGGTCAAGGCTGCGGTGGCCGGGAGCGGCCACTGCACTCCAGTCTGTGCGACAGAGTGAGACTCCAACTCAAAAAAAAAAAAAAAAATGGAAATATCATGTCATTATCTCAATAGATGCTGAAAAGCCACGTTCAAGTTTAATATCCATTCCTAATAAAGAACATGATGGGGAAGTACTAGAATTGTTCCCATTACAGTAAGAAATGAGAAAAGATAAGCCTACCTTTCACTGTGTGCTCTTCTTGCTGTTTGAGTATTTTACAATGATCATTAATGACTTTTGAAAAAAATGAGTATGACAATCATCTCATAGCTTTGAAAAACATTAATAGTGTTATATACAATGGAAAAAGCAGCACATAACATTATACCTACCTTTACTGTGATTAAAGGCACACATGAAAGAGAAGCCAGAAATGAAGGAGAGGTAGTGGAGTATGTAGGTGGACTTTTTCTTTAGTTTTGTCATGATATTGCTTGCGTGATAGAGAAAAAATTGAACATTGAAAGAAAATAGAAAGTAAGGACAATCAGGAATAAAAAATCTGGCTTCTAGTGAGTGACTTTCTTTGCCTGTGGCCGTGATCTTTCTTAAATGAGTCCAAAACCTCTTAGCATGGTTCTTTCAGCTGATAAGGAAGCCAGGAAGTCCACCTCTGTCCTCAGCACACTCTGGTTATCAGAACCAAATTAATAAATAAAATATTTATGGCTCTAATAAGGAAATATCAATGACAATTTAGGAAAATTTTGGGAAGGGGCTATTGATGAAGAACTAAGAACCAACAGAATAAATTTCAAAAATGGGTCAGCACATGCTTGGAAAAAAATGGTGTTATAATGATGAAAAGAATATATGCATATTGTTGATAATTAAGAAAATAGAGAAAGACAAATATAAAAATCTGTGTAATTGCATACTATAGCACAATACGACAAAGTGGAACTGATACTCTCTGGAATGCAGTTTGCTGATATATTTCAGAAACCTTCACAGTGGCTGTCAACACAGTAATTCCCCTCTGGGTGATTTTTCTAAGGAAATAGATAGAGTGATACACAAAGATTTATGTTCAGGAATATTCGTCACAGCTTCATTTTTAATAGTAAAAAAATGAATACACTTTAAATATACAAAAGTAGGAAATTGTCTAAATAAGTTGTACATTCATACAAAAGCATTCTTTATAGCCAATAAAAATCATGCATAGAAAACACTCTAAAATACTTTGGTAAATAGGTTCCAAAGTAGTATATATTTGGAAAACAGGCTCCTAAGTAGCGTAGTCCATATGATTCACATGCTGTGATGTATTCTTACTTACAGTTAGGAAAATAACTATGTGTCCAAATGTTAAAAATGATTTGGGCTGAGTGCTGAGGTTGCAAATGATTTTAGTTTTTCTTTCCAGGATTTTCCACATTTTCCAATTTTTTAAAATGAACATGCATAGTTTTATAGATTTTTTAAAAATGAGTTTAAAATTTATTCATAATCCCAGTGCTAGAAATAACCATTGACAGTATCTTGATGTCGTTTCTTCTTGCCTTTTTTTCCGTGCATACATAAGTGTTTTCTATTTTTATGTATACAACATTAGGATGATACCACATTACAATTTTGTATTTCCATCTATCTTCATCAACCATCCACCCCCTCAAAAAAGAATTAGACATATTCAATACCAGCCTAGAAATAGCTTGCAGAATTAAAATAAATAGTGATTAATCATTTGGGGGTTGTACATGCTTTAAAAATATAATGATTAACTGTAAAAATTGATAGTTTGTTTTACAACTTAATGAAAATTCTAGTGTTGTTCTCTGTTTAAGTATAATTTAAAATCAGATATGTGGTTAAATTAGATGACCTTTAAGGTCCTTTGCAATTCTGAGGTTCCGAGACTAATGGGCCAGTGTGTTCAACGCCTTCTCCATTAATTGTCTCTTTGGGAAATCTGGCTGCTCAGACCACAAGACCAACCACATTGTGCTCTGATTTCAGGCAAAGTGTTTAGAAGGAAATCAAGGTCCCTTAAGAGCTAGCCTACAAATTTAAACCATCAGGTGACATACAGATCTCTACAGGTATTTAAAATTCCTAGGTTAACTAAGATGTGACTATTGCCATAATCAGTCAGAAATATGCAAAAGGATCAGGTTGAAAGACATTTTAAGATGGAGAGGGACCTGGTTGTGAGGTTCTCTTTGTTCAGATTGGGAGTCTGTTTTTAGAATTTATTGTCAGATCTCCTCTGTTGTTTATTATTTTCACCCAAAAGAAAATGCCTAATTTGGAAATATGTCCTAGTACCCTTCAACTTAAAGTGTATTTTCAGTTTTTGGAAAAGGAAATTATAGGAGGTTTTTCCTAGTTGGCCATCATTTGCTGTTTTAAACATATTCATATAAAAGGAGGAAAGCTCAGATATGTTATGACCAGGTAGATCTGCAGCAGCAAAGGGAATATTTCTCCTTTACATTGCCTTTGACTTAGAATTATTTGATTTCATGTAAAAACTACTTTTTAACTTTCTGTGGGTTTTAGCTAAATTATGGGATTATTTACAACAGTAATTTCAAGGGACATAAGACAGAAAGCAGTATATTCTTCCTATAGAAATGTGGTTTTACCATTACTCTAGTGATAAAAGCTTTCAAACTCCTTTTTCTTAATTGCTATTTTGAACCTATGAGAAGTTTGTTCTCATAAGCAATGGATTCCTCTTTAGCATAGAAAATAAACAGATATTGCTTATGTAAATCTTAGATGTATAGTTGGCTCTGAGAAATGAATACTCAGCTCTGATCCTGCTTCCAATTATTGTCTTTGTCAAAAAATATTTTTAATGAAACTTCTAGGCATCTACTAACAAAAAGGCTCATACACAGACTTAGTGCAACTCACTTGATCCTAATCAGAAGACTGAGAAGTGATGACTTGGTACAACTGTTAGCAAAGTCAAAGAGTGACTTTCTTTTCACTTTCCAGTCTTCTGACCTATTTGTTTTAAATTTTTTTAGGATAGTTTAATATTTTCCCATGAATGTTACATGGACAATCTGACTTTTCTTATCTTCACTTCTTCACCTGTCCCATCTACTAGTAATTATAACCTCTGCCACATTCTTTCAACAGTTACAGCTAAAAAATAAGCTTCTTGCTCCAAAGATTTAAAAGTACCCAGTCACACAGCAGATCTTTAGCTGATTTAAGTGAATTTCAAGTCCAGCACAGCTAGAGCAACAGGCCTACTGCTTGGTCAGTGTCACGTCCTCCCCTATACCTCTCACACCTGTGTTCATTCTTAAAGCCTAATTGGTGTATTTGCAACTCTGCACGTAAACATAAGATATTTATCTGTAATTCTGTCTCAAATATGTGCTATGTGTTTTTTGTTTTCTTTTTCAGCTTCATTGACTGTTATTTCAGTAAAAGCTGTCTCAGGCATGATCACTTTTTCTGTGACGGATAAAATGCAGCTCACTTATCCCATCTTCTATATCATGTTTATCATCATGGTAGCATCTTGTGTTTTCCAAGTCAAGTAAGTTAGCTTCTACATACTCACTAATCTTTCAACATTCCTGCACTTCTTGAAGCATTCATCTTTATTGGCTTCAGATGACAATTAAAATTAGCTCCGACTGATTTCTAAGAGTTAGAAGGGCCTATAGCTTATCCTCAGCCAACATGCCTTGCTTTGTCCTTTGCATCCAATAACGAGTTTTTACTGAGCGTTGCCTTCATGTCTTGTGAGTTCTAAAGTGCAGCCCTAATCCAGCTAAGTGTGCTTTGATACTTTCCTGATGCTCTTCTGCTTGTAATTAATATCCATCATACACAGGTTGTCATTAGCAATAAATCAAAGGGGCAGGTCTACATCCAGGATTTCATTCTAAATATAGGATATACATGAACCTTTCACCTTTATTTCTTAGCTCATGCTCATTAATTGCCCAGAGATGGACGAAACCAGACGTTTGGCCGGAGGGAAATCCTTTCCCCAGAACTTTGCATCTTTGGCCAGAATTTTCTTCGTACCCCTGGGATTGCAGAATGATTGTTTTATGTTTCTCTTGGGGCCTAATAGTGGTGACATGGAACATTTTTAATTTCTGCTCTTCCTGCCCCCCCACCCCCATCTGCTCCAATCACTTCCCCTCCATTTCACATTGGGATTCTGCCTTTGTCTGCTAGGCTTTCTTGAGTCAACCTGAAAGTTTTCCGTCTACCCCAAAATCCTATGCAAAAAGCACCATTCCTGTGTTAGCTGGGAAATCAGAGCTCATACTCACAACAAGAGTGCTTCCTTCTGTAGGTGTTAGAAGTAAAGGCTAATTGGTGTTATGAGCTGAATCTAGGCCCTGCTTCAAGGTCTGTGGTGAGTTACTGCAGAAACTCAATGTTTTGTTATTTCCTTATAAGATTGAGTATGTTTCTAATACTTGAACCTTGCTATTTTGTTTCTTTTCTTTTTCTTCTTCTGAATTAATTGTTACTGCCACAATATCCTTTGGGATTTGGTGATGAGCGTCATTATCTCTATACCATGCTTTATAAACTTGGTCAGCAGACACAAATGAAGGTCAACTATATCCTATTACCCTTATTTCAGTTCCTGCACCCATCACACTAGAACTGTGGTTCTCAGAACCTGGTTGTCCATTAAAACTACCTGAAGACATTTGTTTGTACACATGCATGTATGTATACCTACATATGCCTGTGTGTGTGTAAGTGCACACACACACACACACACACACACACACACACACACACACACCTACCCCTGGGTTTTTTCCATAATGTTTTTTTTTCTTCGATTGCTCTAGAGTAGGACCTAAACATTAGTGCTTTCTTTCTTAAAGCACCTGAGTAATATCAGCACAATTCACCACTTTGGAAAATAGTCTAGCCCTTGACAGGACAGCACAGTGCAGTTATGGGAACCTCAATTCACTTTGGTGGCCAGAGAGAAACGCTGAGCTCCCACATGTGCTCTGCAGCTGGAAGGCTGAGCATTGTTTTAGAAACATTAAACATTCCTTTGCTTCTCCATCTTCTTTCTTGGCACGTGGCATGTCAATGGATAGCTATACTATTCCCCAGATATGATATTTAACAGATTCTAGGATCTATCCTAATGAATCGGCCCCAGTGTGATACTGGTCCAGCAGCTTGAATCACTTCCAACTCAAACTTCTGTGGCCTCAGAATATGATTAATTGCTTTTCATTGTTACTGTTGTTGGTTTAAACAGACCATAAAACCTGACATCTGATCTCATACATCAGATGCACATGAGCTATGACTGCTGATTGGAAATGCCCTTGCACTGCACTTCCTTCTCCTTTGTAGTTGTAGCTAAAGAACATGCATTTCTTGAAGTGATCGTGAACTTATTGCTGAGGTCTCTGAAAGCCAGAGCTGCTCAGTAAGTGCCTTCTGCTCTAGGTTCCTGAATCAAGCCACGAGACTCTACGACACAACGACGGTGGTGCCTGTTAACCATATTTTCTTTACAACCAGTGCCATTACTGCAGGTGAGTTTGGGTATTCTATATATAGTTAGTAGTTCAAGCATAAATGAAGTTTGTCTCAGAGTAAGTGAGAGAATCCAGGAATGTTTAGCTTAGAAGGAACTGCACAGCCTCCCGGTGGTGTCTGAATCTCCCCCATGACATCCTCTAGGACAGGTTGTTCTTTGTATGAACGCTCCCCAGGGCTCTCTGCCTCCCTAGTCAGCTCAGTCTGTTTTGGATCACTCTCATTATTTGGAGAGTTCTGATTATTAGGAAGTATTTTCTTATATTGGAGGTGAAATTCGTTTCCTTGAGAACTCAATACACATATCCAAGTTCTGTTTTCTGGAGTCTTTCCCTTGCCAGCCCCTCTGATAATCACAGTGGCTTGAGTCTTGTCTCTGGCCCAGATACCTCCAATTCCATTAAGTCTTCCCTGTGTCCCCTTCAGCAGCTTGATTGGAGAGTAGGGTACAACATTGAATTCCATGTTCCATATGAAGGCTTGACAGACAAGAATTAAAACTATTATTTTCACTGTCTGGACTCTATTTTTCTACTATTGCAGTTTTTTATGAACAATTTTTAAAAATATGACAGACATATCACTTTGAAACTTGGTCCAAACCAAAATATAGTAGATTCAAGCATATCATTTCTAAATTTGGTACTGATATGTCCTAGTTCATTGGCTTGTTTGATGTTTTTGCCACCTTCTTGGGAGTTCTCAGTATATGTACATTGGAGGTAATTCAGAATTATCTGTTTCCTAATCGTCACATCTTTTTTATTTCATAGAAAACAATGTGACTGTCAGTGAGCAATTTTTAAAGTAATGAATGAATTTTGTTTCACAAAATTGAAACTTATATTTAAAGAAAAAGATTAGGCCGGGCACAGTGGCTAAGGTCTATAATCCCAAAACTTTGGGAGGCCATGGTGAGAGGATTGCCAAAGCCCATGGGTTTGAGATCAACCTGGGCAATTTGGCAAGACCTCATCTCTACAATAAACCAAAAAATTAGTCAGGTGTGGTGGTGTATGCCTGTAGTTCCAGCTACTTGGAAGGCTGAGGCGGAAGGATCAACTGAGCCCAGCAGGTCAAGGCTGTGGTGGCTGTGAGTGTGCCACTGCACTCCAGCTTGGGTAACAGAGTGAGACTCCAACTCAAATTTAAAAAAGAAGAAAGAAAGAAAGAAAGAAAGAAAGAAGGAAGGAAGGAAGGAAGGAAGGAAGGAAGGAAGGAAGGAAGGAAGGAAAGAAAGAGGATTATATCCCATGACATTTAATTTTTTTTCCTTTAGTATTTTATCCTTGTTAATAAAAGAGAGAAAAGATTGCATACTGGTGTGTCCTCATACTATTGGAAAAGGAAATAAGGCTGAAAAGAGTTATAGGAATAACACACAGCCTAGTCGTTAATATTAATGTGAATAAAGAATGTGGTGGCCCGGAGGTGAAGATTTTCTAGGAGGACCAACAGGGCTGGGTGTTTGTTCATACTCAGCATACAGAGTAACTGATGAGTCAGGGAGTCTGGGACCTTCCTCTGATGTTACCGGAGAGTGGAATGGACGAGGCTTCTTGATTAACTTCTCCTCTCTGCCTCCACAAAAATGTATAGATTCCATATTTTGCCTACTAAATTAGTGAAGTTTACATTTGTTCTTTTTATTGCAATAGCCAATGCTGATCAGGCTACTGTATCCCAGGCACTCTCACAGTCTGGGGCGCAAGGTACCAGCTGCCTAGAACTGAGTTTTCTAGTTTTTATCAAGAGCCTAAAAGTGTTTCTGCTCTTTGATTCTACAATTCAACAGTTAAAAAAAAAAAAAAAAAGCCTGACTGAAAAATGGGCAAAGGACTTGAATAGATGCTTCTGCAAAGAAGATACACAATGGCCAACAAGCATGTGAAAAGATATTCAACATCACTAATCATAATGGAAATACAAATAAAAACCACAATGAGGTATCATCTCACAGGATGGCTACTGTTATCAAGAGAAAATAACAGGTGGTGGTGGGGATATGGAAAAACTGAAATTTTTGTGCACCGTTGGTGGGAATGTAAAATGGTGCAGCCATTATGGAAACAATATGACGGTTCCTCAAAAAAAATTTTAAAAAGAATTACCATATAATCTAGCAATTCTACTTCTTGGCATTTATCCAAAAGAATTGAAAGCCAAATCTTCAAAAGATATTTATACACCTATGTTCATAGCAGCATTATACACGATAACCAAAAGGTGAAAGCAACCCAAATGCCCATCAACAGATAAATGGATAAACAAAATGTGGTACATCCATGCAATGGAATATTATTCAACCTTAAAAAGGAAGGAGATTCTGACACATGCTACAATATGGGGGAACTTTAAGACCATTATGCTAAGTGAAATAAGCCACTACAAAAAGAAAAATATTGTATGATCCCACCTGTATTAGATATCTAAAGTAGTCAAAGTTATAGAAACAAAAGAGCAAAATGGTAACTGGGGAGAGGAGGAAATGGGAAATTGTATAACGAGAATAGAATTTCAGTTTTACAAGATGAGAAAGTTCTGGGAATTAGTTTTACAATAGTGTGAACTACTTAATACTACTGAACTAACTATAGAGTTTTTTGTTGTTGTTTTTTTTGTTGTTGGAGTCTTACTCCATTGCCCAGACTGGAGTGCAGGCTTATGGCCACCCCAGCATCAACCCGCTAGGCTCAGGAGATCCTTCTGCCTCAGCCTTCCAAGTAGCCAGAACTACAGGCGCATTGCTACCATGCTAATTTTTTTGATTTATAGTAGAGATGAGGTCTCACCAAGTTGCCCAGGCTGGTCTCGAACCCGTAGGCTCAGGCAATCCTCTCACTTCAGCCTCCCAAAGTGCTGGGATTACAGGCTTTACATGATTTTTTAAAAATATAAATCAGATTATGTTTTTTACCTGCTTAAAATCCACTGCACCCACCCTACAGTTGTTTTTAATGTTTCTACTCTAAAAGAGAAATTCCACTTCTAGAAACCCATTCTAAAGACAATAAATATTCTAAAATACCAGGAAAACTGTATACAGGCATGTATCATTTTATTATACTTTGCAGTGCATGTTTTACAAATTGAAGGTTTATGACAACCCTGCACTGAGCAAGTCTATGGAAACCAGTTTTCCAACAGCATGTTTTACTTTGTGTTTCTGCATCACATTTTGGTAGTTCTTGCACTATTTCAAATGTGTCATTATTATTATATCTGTTATGGTAAACTGTGGTCAGTGATCTTTGATGTTAAAATTTTATTTATTATTTATTTATTTATTTAGAGTCAGAGTCTCACTCTATCACCCAGGCTAGAATGCAGTGGTGAAATCACGTCTCATCACAGCCTCCACCTCCTGAGCTCTGCTTCAGCTTCCCAAGTAGCTGCTACTACAGATGCACCCCACCACACCCAGCTAATTTTTTTGTTTTTGTAGAGTTCAAGGTCTGGCGATGTTGCCCAGGCTGGTCTCAAACTCCTGGGCTCAAGCAGTCCTCCCACTTCAACCTCCCAAAGTGCTGAAATTACAGGCATGAGCCCCTGATGTTGCCATTGATTGTTTTGGGGTGCCAAAAACTGTGCCCATATAAAAATGGCAAACTTAATTGATAAATGTGTGAGTTCTGACTGTTCTGCAGACCAAGCACCACTCCCACCTCTCTCTCTCTCTCTCTCAGCCTCTCTATTGCCTGAGATACAACAATGTTGAAATTAGGCTACTTAATAATCCTGCAATGGCCTCTAATTGTTCAAGTGAAAGAAAGGGTCAAACAACTCTCATCTTAAATCAAAAGCTAGAAATGATTAAGCTTAATGAAGAAGGCATGTCAAAAGCCAAGACAGGTTGAGCAAGGCCTCTTGTACAAAACAGTTAGCCAAGTTGTGAATGCAAAGGACAAGTTCTTGAGAGAAATTAAAAGTGCTACCACAGTGAACACATGCATGAACATGAACCAGGCTTATTGCTGATATCGAGCAAGTTTGAATGGTCTAGATAGAAAATCAAACCAGCCACAACATTCCCTAAAGCCAGAACAAAGCCCTAACTCTCTTCAATTTTATGAGGGCTAAAAGAGGTGAGGAAATGACAGAGAAGAGTTTGAAGTTGTGAGAGGTTAGTTCATGAGGTTTAAAGCCATCTTCATAACATAAAACTGCAAGGTAAAGTAAAGCAGCAAGTGCTTGTTGAGAAGCTGCAGCAAGTTATTCAGAAGATCCAGCCATAATTATTGATGAAGATAGCTGTACTAAACAACAGATTTTTCAATGTAGACAAAATAACAGAAAATGCCATTTAGGACTTTCATAGCTAGAGAGAAGTCAATATCTGGCTATAGAGCTTTAAAGAACAGGCTAACCATCTTGTTAGAATCCAATGCAGCTGGTGTTTAAGTTAAAGCCAATGCTCATTTACCATTCCAAACAATCCTAGGGCTCTTAAGAAGTATACTAAACCTACTCTACCTGTGCTCTATAAATGGAGCAACAAAACCTGAATGACAGAGCATCTATTGACAGCATAGTTTACTGAATATTTTAAGCCCACTCTTAAGACCTGCTGCTCAGAAAAGATCCCTTTCAAAATGTTACTGCTCATTAACAATGCACCTGGATACCCAGTAGCTCTGATGATGAATGCTGTTTTCATGCATGGTAACAAAATATCCATTCTACAGCCCATGGATCAAGGAGTGATTTCGACTTTCAAGTCTTATTATTTAAATGCATTATTTCAGAAGTATATTTTGGGGATCAGCAATCGCTGGGCACGGCCAGGGGAAGGAGGGAGGGAAGAAAGGAAGGAGAGAAGGGGGGAAGCACATAACAACACAAGGAGTACCTTATCCCAAACCAGGGGAAGTGAGAACCAGTTGGTGACCCAAACTTGACCTGCATGTAGCTACTTGTGTAGCTAATCCTTACCCCACATCTCTGTAATAAAATAAAAATTTTAAAATAAAATAAAATAGATACATTTCATAAGACCATATCTCCATAGATTGTGGTTTTCATTATTGGATGGATCTAGACGAAGTAAATTAAAAACTTTCTGGAAAGGATCCACGTTTTATGATTCATAGGAGGAGGTCAAAATATTCACATTAACAGGAGTTTAGAAGTTGATTCCAACCCTCATGGTTAAATTTGAGGAGTTCAAGACTTCAGTGGAGGAATTAACTGCAGATGTGGTAGAAATAGTAAGATAACTAGAATTAGAAGTGGGGCCTAAAATTGTGACTGAACTACCGCAATCCCATGATCCAACTTGAATGGGTGAGAAAGTTGCTTTTTATGAGTGAACGAAGAAAGTGGTTTCTTGAGATGAAGTCTACTCCAAGGGAAAGTGCTGGGAACGTTGTTGAAATGACAACAAAGAGTATCGAAGATTCCATAAATGTAGTTGATAAAGCAGTGGCAGGGTTTGAGAGGATTGACTCCAATTTTGAAAGGAGTTTTACTGAGGGTAAAATGCCATCAAACAGTATTACATGCTACAGAGAAATCTTTCATGAAAGGACGGGTCAGTCAATGTGGCAAACTCCACTCTTGTCTTAAGAAATTTCCACAACCACCTCATCCTTCAGCAACCACCTCTGATTAGTCAGCAGATACTAATATCAAGGCAAAATCCTCCAACCAGCGAAAAGTTTAGGACTCATTGCAGGCTCATATGATCATTAGCATTTTTTAGCAATAAAGTATTTTTGAATTAAGGTATTTATAACATTTTTAGACATAATTCTGTTGCACACATAACAGATTTTAATTTTTTTTTTTTTTTGAGTTGGAGTCTCACTCTGTCGCCCAGACTGGAGTGCAGTGGCCGCTCCCGGCCACCACAGCCTTGACCTGCTGGGCTCTGGCGATCCTTCCACCTCAGCCTTCCGAGTAGCTGGAATTACAGGCATGCACTACCATGCCCGGCTGATTTTTTGATTTATTGTAGAGATGAGGTCTCGCTGCCCAGGCGGGTCTTGAACCCGCGGGCTCAGGCAATCCACTCACCTCAGCCTCCCAAAGGCGTGGGATTACAGGCTGAGCCACTGAGCCCGGCTGATTTTAATTTTTATATACACCGGAAACCAAAAAAATTGCGCAACTCACTTTATTGCAATATTCACTGTATTTGGTGGTCTGCAGCCAAACCTACAATATCTCCAAGGTATGCCTCAGAGTTCACTGCTACTTTATGAAAGAAAAAAATTTAGAAACAACTTGAAATGCCTTTAGAGAAATGAATAACATGAAAACATAAAAATGATTACAAGGAAGTATGTAACAACATAAAAAATGTTTCAGAAATGTTCATTCACTCAACAAATATTCATTAGAACTGAGCATGGCTTCTTCCTGTAAGAAGTTCATTCTCTAAGTGAGGAGATAAGGTTAGTACTGAGAAAGCTCCTTGAGAACAGAACTCTGTCTCATTCATCATGGTGTCTCCAGCACTTAGAGCAGTTTTTGGCACAGATGCTCAATAAATAAGTGTTGACTGGCAAGGCTAACCGCCCCCCCCCACAGAAATGTAATTCCAGGTGATACACAATGTAAAGATATCTTATTTAATAAAAACTCTATGAATGCTTTGGGGCTTTAGATCCAAAAGAAATTATTGAGACCAATGGGGATTGAAGAAAATCCTATCAAAATAGATGATGCATCTTTGCTTTCCTTCCCCCAGAAGGGAAGACTAGAAGGAGATATAAGGGGACTGGGCCGTGGGAAGGGGAGCTGAGGTAGCACTTCAGTTGCTAGAGTGTGATCCAGCGCCTGAGTCTGCATGTGGCCAGGCCAACAGACCCCTAGGCATTGCCAAGAGCAACAGCATGGGCAGCAAGAGCTGGCCCAAGGCAGGCCTAACATGTCAAAGGCCCCAGAATTCACCCAGACTCTCAGGGCAGGCTGCCGACCCCTGACCTAAGCTGCAGGTGGAAAATGCTCGCTAGAGTTTTGTTTTCTTGAATGTTCCAGTGGGACAATCCTGGCCTGGCTAAGAAATCTCTGTTTGTGAAAGGTACGCCAATTATGTTGATTTTAGCATAATGATAATTGTATAAGGTCTACAAATCTGTGTTCTTTTTGAACAATTTAAAATGTAAGTATAGCATACAGATGTTAAAAACTGAACTACTGAATGTACATTTTAAGGGTAACTTTACTTAGAAAAAATAATATATTAACATAATTTGTGAAACAATGTGTAGCTATTATAAATGTTCCTACTTCAAAATCAATTTTGTTTTCAATTCCTATTACAGGTATCATATTTTATCAGGAATTTCTTGGTGCTGCTTTTCTCACTGTATTTATATATCTTTTTGGGTGAGTAAATGTCTCAGAGGTAAGGCATGTAAAATTCTATTAGTTTTATAGGGAATTTTTGGCATTGCACCTGAGGTATAGAAAATTGAAAAAAATATAAGAAGTATCAGTTTCCTGTACTCCTAATAGGAACATATTTTTTAACTTGCTGCACACAGGGCTTGGTGTCTTTGGCTTTGTGATTTAGATATCCTTCTGAGGGTTCTGAAACACTGGGGATTTTCAATTTCAGCCAAAGTCAAGATACATCTACTGGTCCTTATAGTTACCTTGCGGCCTTTTTGTATATCAGACCTGCCTCATCCTGGGGAACCCCTAGATTAGATCTCAATTAGAGAACTACAATCCCTCTAGGGTCACCCAAAATATAAGGCCAAGACGGGCAACCCCCTTACTTTGGACATGATAACATCAGGATGGCAGCATCCCTTTCTTATGTCAGAGTGTCCAGCTTGAACTCCCCTTAGAGATTTGGTGGCTATCGTTGCTAGCAGAACTTTGACAGTATACTGCCAGGGCATAGGCACCTCCACCGGCTCCATGTGGCACCCCATTAATGCTTAGCCGCTTCTTGATCTGATATTCAGCATAACTATTGTTTTGCAAACTTAAGCCTAGACTATTTTCAATGTAGGAAACCATCTATCTTAAAAATTCAATTTCATAAGATTATTTGGGCAAGGCCAAACTTCTGAGGTCTGGAAATTATGACTACTCTTATGGCCAAGGACAATTAGATTTCTTAGAAAATTAAAGAATAAATTATTTTTTCACTCGTGTTGCATGCCAATAATGAGTCTGGGCATGCATGGGTAGAAAATGAGACCTAGTGTCTACCCAAAGGGTTTAGAGCCTGAATTAGCCCCCAGATGGTAAAAACCTGGGACAGAAAGTTATTGGAAACTGTCCAAGTCTTGGTTCTGGATGCAAATATTATTGGCCGCAGCAATGAAGACAAGTTCTAGGCAGCTTACCATGAGAAACTGGATGAACAAAACCAATGGAATTCATGTCCTCATGTAGACGATGGAGCTTGTTACTTAATACCATGAGTTGTTTCATGTTCTTTAATAACATTATTCTTACAGGTGTTTTCTGTCATTCCTTGGCGTGTTTTTGGTCACAAGAAATCGAGAAAAGGAACATCTGCAGCAGTCTTATATTGATCTTGGAAATATTCCTGGTAAAATTATATATTATTTAATTTATCATTGAAAATTTTATCTGTATAGGTTAGTAACTGTTGGTATTGTTTTGGGTGGCAAGTTAATGTAAAACATAACTCTTACTCTCAAAAAATATAGTGATGATGTGAAACCAAAGGTAATGTGTTAAGTGCAGATGTTAATAATGTTATTGAGTGTCAGTTTTGCACAGACCACTGGGGATATAAAAGAACTGGCCATGTTTTCTTGACTTGGGTGATTTGGAGGATTTCCTTTTTGGGGTTTCCTTAAATTTGAAAAGGATAGGGAAAAGAGTGGGACTGACTACTAACGGCAGACCCCTGCCTCCTGGAGAGCCATTGGAGGAACATCAGAGGACAGAAGCCTAGGCAGCTAAGGAACATTATTCCTGGGAAAGCCTGAGGTGGCTTGTGCACTGTGGGGCATCCTGGTCACCAGAACATCAGTAGCTTCTTCGCCGCCTCCTCACCTCACTAATCCAGATTGAGCTAACACGCATCCTCTTTCCCGTTCTCACTGAGAAATAACATGCTTAGACATGCAGACAAGAGAAGCAAAGTCTGTGTCCTCACCTCCTCCCCTACCTGCCCACCCCCAGCAGTCTCCAGCTTTAGTAGGAATTTGGGAGGACAAGGGTGGAGATGTTATCACAGCTTCTTCCACCATTCTTTTAGCACCATGCCCTTGAAACAAAAACAAGTAAAGCCCCATCCCTAAGAGAAACTTGGCCCTATGAGATGAAGTCTGTGTCCTCTGTGCCATTCGAGCCATCTTTTCAGTCAAGAACATTTGATGGCATCCACAGCAAGGGTGTACATGAGAGATGACTTGCATGGTTAGAGGTTCTTTGGTAGGAAATAAAGTTTGAATATTTTTAGCTCGATTTTTTCTTTCACAAAGCCCCATATATAGGCTCAGTAGTAGCTTTAGAAGCCACTATTAAAGACTATTTTTTGTTATATAACTAAACGTGGAAAAGAAGACAGAACCCTGGGAGAAAGGTTTGAAGATGAGCGACTGCCTCATGTGAATCTCTGGACTGAGCCAACCTGATTTCCATGCCCCACATGTGGATCCTGCAGGCTGGGGGAGGTGGCTGTCTCACAGAGACAGTGCACACTCACATAGCTCATGACATGGAGATCTGTGGGCCTTTTCTTCTTTGATATTTATCTCTTCTTTTAAGAGGGTGACCACATATATTAAAAGGGAGAATAAAATGTGGCCTCGATTGAAGAGAAATTATTAAGACTTATTCTTCTGTAAGACCTCAGAAGATTTTTTTATGATTATTATCTCCACAGGGAAGCAAATGTTGGACAAAATACAACCAGATTCAAATAGCTTATCCTATGGAACTCTGCCTGATGGAAGTGACTCAACAAAGAGCCAAAGTGGAGAGAAGAAAGAGGTCTGAATGCCGAGAGGGATGGCTGTTGGCCTGTTATTCGATACCACCTTTTTAAAAATTGCACATGTTCAATTTGTGTCAGCAGCTATTTGATGCTGACATGTGCTAGTGTTTGCCTCGGTCCCTTCCCCCACCTCAGTGTCCATGGACAGTGAGGGCCTTCCTAAGCTTTGACAGTCTAATGTCTTCACGGAATGTAATTTAAAGTGTCCCCCACATGCCAGCCCTCTCCCCCGTGATCATCTAACCAGCTCGATCTTCATTTGAGCCTGGCTGCTCAAGCAGGAATGTTGCACAGAAATGTGCATTTGCAGTTTGGCCACAGAACACATGGGTTGCTTCTCCCACATGGCTTACAGTGTCAGTTGCTTCACTTTAAAAAGACACGTTAGCCCCCACAGCCCTGCTCCTCAAAGAAAGGCTTAAGCGCATTCATTCTTTTCTAGGGCACTTTTTATCAGGCTCCCCATAAAAAGCTCACCTTTCTAGTCCTGAATTAGAACAGCCAGTCATCTTTTCTGAAAACCCATGCTATCAAAATCCTCCTCTGAAAATTAAGGGTCTCTTTTAAATTAGAATTTATACATGGCATTCTGTGACAGTGTATATCAAAACTAAAGGACATTGGCCAGTAGACTTCTTAAGCATAAGAAAAAGAAAATATAAGAATTGGGATGTGCTTGCTGCTGCAGCACTTATACTAAAATTGGAACAATACAAAGATTAGCATGGCCCCTGCACAAGGATGACATGTAAATTCATGAAGCATTAGGAAAGAAAAAAAGAAGAATCAGGCCAATGTTTATTCTTTAATAAAAATGTAAATGGGTGTCATTTTCTTCAGCTGCATGATTCTATTATACTTGAAACTGAAGGAAAATGTCATCCCTTGTGTCTTTATGTGTTATTTGTTATAGATCTCATCAAATGGGTTTATATGTCCTAACTCTCAAAACGAGTCTCAAAAAAAAAATCACACTTAAGTTCTTAGTGATATTTTCACTACACACCTTCTTCCCCAAGTCATTATCTCAAGCTCTGTAAATTCTTCTAGGTAAAAGGAGAGTTATGGTTAGAGAACTAGATTTAGCCATTTAAATCTGTAGACATAGAACACAGCCAGGTGGTCAGATCTGAGCCTCGAGAGAAAGCCTGAGTGCTTCTATGGCCTGAATGACTTTTCTGCTGCAATTCATCACATATCTACTAAGACATATTTGTAAGTAGAATCCACAATAATGTCTGTTATTTATGATCTACATATTTAAATGAGAAGAAAAGAGGTAGCCTTCATTGTCACCAACATCAAATATCCTTAATGACATTTTGAAATCGCCAGATCCCTTCTGACATGTCTGTCCAGTATTGTTCCAGCCAACTGTCTTGCATATATGTAGGCTGTTTAACTTGGAGCTATGGAAACTGTAATCTTAATGGCTTCAGGTCTTATTGTTGTTCTTTGTCATAACCTACACTCCTGACCGGACTGGCCAAGCCTGGCCGCAAAGGAGAGAGACTTGAATTCATCACCAATGTATGAAAAATAACCCAGAGCCCATGCCTGGCTCCCAAACTCCTGGTAACAATTCTTCCCATTGTGGAAAGTGTCCCATTCATTCAGATAACACAGTCATAATTTATGGCACATTGTACTGAATTGGTCCAGCATGTTGGCACTGGGAGGCTCAGCTGAGAAGTGTGTTTGGTGCCTTAAACTACAGATTTCTGGTGACTTTTAAAACTGGTTTCAAAGATTGGGAAAACAATTAAACTGAAGAATTTTACCTCAAGTAGGATTACATTCACAGCTATAGTGTGTGGCTTTGAGCATTGTAGATTTTTGTATAGACACAAGCATAATGCCAGTACTTTAATAGCCACCAACATTTTTATCTATTAAAAGTTTTGAAAAATGACACTGGTTTATACACATTTAAGCAATCTGGCAATGCGTTAGAAGTCCAGGGCAGGCATAGTGGCTCATGCCTGTAATCCTAGCACTTTGGGAAGCCAAGGCAGGAGGATTGCTTGTGTCCCGGAGTTCAAGACCAGCCTGGGCAACATAGTCTATTAAAAAAATCAAAAAATTAGCCTGAAATGGTGGCACACGCCCATAGTCCTAGCTATTCAGGAGGCAGAAGTGGAAAGATCACTCTGAGCTCAGGCAATTGAGCCTACGGTGAGCTGTGATTGCACCACTGCACTCCAGCCTGGGCAACAGTGAGACCCTGACTCAAAAAAAAAAGTCCAGATAATATATAAAATATATTCATATCTAGTTTTACTTTCCATATTGCTGCTCCAAAGGATGGTGAATAGGAGCTTTAGTCATACTGGCTTGTAAGATTTTTAAAATTACAGAGTGCATGACAACTAAAGCCAACTAAGTCCTGCTCTTGGCGTTGTGAGTTGGGGACCGTTAGCCAGCACTTGGCTCGTCTGCCTATTTGTCTAGACCAGAGGTAGACAAACTTTTTTTAGTGAAGACCCAGAGTGAATATTTTGGGGTTTGTGTTGTCCACACAGTGTCTGTCGCAACTACTCAGCTCTGCTGCTGTAGCCCAAAAGCGGCCATAGACAACGTGTACACAAATGAGCATGGCTGTGTTCCAATAAAACTTTATTTACAAAAACAAGTGGCCAGCCTGTGGCCTATAGCTTGCCAACCTCTGGTCTAGACAGTTCTGTCCTTGCCGTGCAGCTTCTTTCCTGTTGCTTGGACATCAAGAGTTTACAAAAGGACATTACCTGGTTCACAACAAATCAGATACAGTGGGAGTGTGGAACCATGTCTTGATATTGAGGATCTTTTAGCTCGCATAAGCTATAAATGGAAGTGATTAGTTCATTCTCGAGGTCCAAGTTTCTCTCTTTTGAAGGCAGTGGTTCCTTTGTGAACACCATTAACTATACTGGAAGGGCCTTTCTAGCGCACACTACAAACTGAGAATAGCTTTGGAGGGGAGTAACGATCACCTCCCATGTAGCAGACTAAAGCAGAGGCCTTTACCATCTGATTGCCTTTCAGCTTAAAAGGTTGCTTGCTCTTTAACTATAATACTTTCATTACCAGAATCACTTGAAAACAAATGCAATAAAAAAATTTCTCAAACAGTGATCCAGAATGTATTCTTCACCCTCCCCCACATCCCACAGACTCCTGGAGACGCTATTCTGTGGCAGCAAAAGAAAGGGAAAAGACAGATTTCATAGATTAGTGCAATTTTAGTGCTATGAAAGAGTAATGGTGATAATGTGCAAGTTTGGCTCCAAAGGAAGCAGGTGCAATGGTGGCCATGACTCAGATGGAGAGAAACATCAAGCCAAGTTCCCGAAGCCAAGAACCCTCTTTGTGCTCCTTGTCTCCAAGCACACAGCTCATCCAGGAATGGTGACTGTACACACTCAGCCACACTGAAGGCTGCCTCACGCTTGCCAATTTAACAGTGATATGACGGACATAAATATAGCAGTTACGAAAATGAACCTTCCCAACACCCTTCCAGACGGCTTCACTTAAACTCCATGGTTGGTTAGAGAGGCAGCCCTTGCAGTGGGCAGCTGCAGGGCTAGTGCACGTGTTTGGCACTGGTGGATGTGAGTCTTTTAGGGAGGTTGCTAGATAAACACCACACATTTTGAACTATTAGAACAAGATCTCAAAATTGAGCCCAACATAATTGTGTGGGGAATTTAGAGGCTGCTTCTAATCGTTAGACTCATCAACAGTCTGGCTCGTATTATGGCCATCTTGAAGGAAAAAAATAAAATAAAATTCCACACATACACAGTTTCCACACAAATATAGACCAGTCTTGGTTTATTAAACATAGCGTTTTAGCAATTGTGGTAAATGCAGGGGAAGAGCCTTCCCACCCAGGAATTCTTGAGTCTGTTCCCTTTCTCACCAGCCTCAGGGTACCACACAACATGCTATCCTGTGCCAGGAGCGCAAATCAGTTACAGGAGCTGTGGCCCATCCAAGGAAAAGAAAAACTTTTTTTGCTAGAGAGAGAGAAAACTCCTCCTTTATTGTTGGTCCTTATTGAGAGTTAATGAGTCCCAACCGCAATGTAAAAGAGGACTATCTATCCCAATATCAAATAAATGTGGGTTTCGGGGTGCACCCAGCTGAGCCAGGCGATGCCAAGAGTTTCACAGAGTTCCAGGCAAGATGCAAGATAGTCTCCATGTTCTGGGAAAGAATCTCCTTCCCAGGGAGCTGGCAAGTGCGTAAACAAGAAGGAGCTCTCCAGTCCTGGTAGGACCAACACACATGGACCAAAGCCACTTTGCACATTTGAGCTGCTGCTCTCCAGTCACGAGCCAACCCTTCCAGTGCTCACGTATCCCACTTTCAGGGCCTTTCCTTCATGGTTCTAATTTGAAAACCAACCTCAGAAACTTTCTGAGGTTTGGGCTCCCTTCCCTCTGTCCAAAGCACTTCACCTAAACCTTCTAAACACTATCCACAAACAAGGGCATGAATCAGCTCGAGAACTCTTGATCCGGGGACTTGAAGCTTGGGTTATTTGCCTGATTGTAGACTATCAACCCAATTACCTCAGACTTAGCAAAGTTCATTAATTCACTCAAGTATAATTGACCACCTGCAATTTTCAATGTAATATGTTTGTGTGTGTGTGTGTGTGTGTGTTTAGAGGAGTTTTGGTGCACAGCAAAATTGAGCAGGAGGTATAGAGAATCCTCCATCTACTCCCTACCCGCCTCCCACACACAGCCTCCCACATTATCAACATCCCCCACCAGAGTGGTACATTTGTTACAATGGATGAAACTACACTGGTGTGTCATTATCACTCAAAGTCCCTAGTTTACATCAGGGCTCGTTCCTGGTGTTGTACGTTCTATAGGTCTGGACAAATGTATAATGACATGTACCCACTGTTACATCACACAGAGTAATTGCACTGCCCTAAAATCCCTCCGTGCTCCCCTTCCTAACCCTTGGAAACCACTAATCTTTTGTCTGTCTCCAAATTTTTGCCTTTTCCAGAACATCATATGTTGAAATCGTATGTGTAGTAATATATGATAGGCTTTCAGATAGGCTTCTTTCCCTTAGTATGTCAGTCCATTTTTGCAGTACTGTAAGGAAATGCCCGAGACCAGGTAATTTATAAAGAAAAGAGGTTTATTTTGGCTCATGGTTTTGCATGGCACCAGCATCTGCTGGGCTTCTGATGAGGCCTCAGGAAGCTTACAGTCATGGTGGAAGGTGGAGAGGGAGCAGGTGTGCCACCTGGCAAGAAAGCAAGCAGGAGAGTTAAGGGAGTGGTCAGGCTCTTCTAAACAACCAGCGGTTATGTGAACTAACAGAGTGAGAACCCACTCATTACTGTGAAAATGGCCCTAAGTCATTCATGAGGTATTCACCCCCATGACCCAATCACCTCCCACTAGGCCCTCCTCAACATTGGGGATCACATTTCAACTTCATGAGATTTGGAGGGGACAGCCATACAAACTAGATCATTTAATAATATGAATTTAAGATTCCTCCATGTCTTTTCATGACTTGTTAGCTCTTTCTTTCTTTCTTTCTTTTTTAGGTATAAATTGATTCAGAAGATAGAAAAGCTCCTGGCAGCAGGAGGGAACCCAGAAGAGGGTTGCCCGATAGGTCTTTCCTTGTAAAACTAAGTAGTGTTCCATTGTCTGGATGTTTTATTAGTATTGGTATTAGTAGCATTCTATTGTCCAGATGCTTTATTTATCCATTGATCTTCTGAAGGACATTGTGGTTGCTTCCAAGTTTAGGCAATTTAAGGTTATGAGAAATGTAAAGACAAAAGAGACATGAAGACCAGCTCTTCAGGAGCTTACTGTCTAGTCAGAGAAACAACAACTCCCCTTTACTGAGTCCTTGCTATATGCCATATGCTGTGCTAAGTCTTTTACTTGTTTTGCTCATTTAATTCTTACAATGCCTCCAGCTTTGAAGTCCTTATCCCTACTTTACAGATTAGAAAACCAAGACAAGAGTCAGAGCAGAGGCTAGGGTAAGTCAAGAGAAACCTAAGGTACAAAATTTAAGGAAGCTCATGAAAATCTTACTTGCAGGATGGGTCCTGAGAATGAGTGCCTCCTTAAATTTTGTGTCCTAAGCCCCTCACTATGTCCTGACCCTGGCAAGAGGAGTTAAGTGACTTGACCAGTGTCATTCAGCTGACAAGCAGCAGAACTGGGATTTGAACCCAGGACATCTAACTCTATAACCCACACTCTCAGCCCTAGTGCTAAAATACACTGCATGCTAGAATGTCAAAAGTGCCTTAGGAGATGTGAACAGAGGCTCAAAGGAAAGGTCTAGGGGATAGTCTTCAAAGGAATTGGGGATTGTAGTGAGCTAAATGGTGGTCCCAAAACCAATATGTCCTCCTCCTAAACCTTAGAACCTGAGAATGTGACCATATTTGGAAACAGGTGCAAAAGTAATTAGGTTAGGGACCTTGAGATGAAATCAACCTGGATTACCTGGACAGCACTTAAGTCCAACAACAAGTGTTTTAGAAGAGAACACACAGAGAAGGCCCCATGAAGACAGAGGCAAAGAGTAGAGTCCTGAAATCACAGGCCAAGGAATACCTGGAGCCATCAGAAAGTGGAAGAGACAAGCAAGAATTCTCCCCTAGAGCTTTCAGAGGGAGCACTGCCCTGCTGACAACCTGGTTTCAGATTCTGACCTCCAGAACTGTGAGAGATTAAATTGCTATTGTTTCAAGCCATCAAATGTGGTAGTTTGTTGTGTGAACCCGAGGAAACAAGTACAGGGGATTGAGCTGGCCTTCGAAGTACATGTAGAATTTGAACAAAGGAAGATATCCCTTGAGCAAAAAAGAGACTGAATGGCTCAAAGGAAGCCTAGTAAGCACCTATAATGTGGGTATTTCACAGAAAGTATTCCACATTTCACAGAAAGAGGAAGATGACTCGGTAAGCATAGAAAGGCAGTCTAGAAGGCCTTGAGTGACCAGCTGTGGTATAGGTTCAAGAACTCAGGCTAGATATGGGCGGTCAATGATGGCATTAACTTCATTTCTTGGGATGTGAGGTGCACATAAGAACATAATCAGTATCTTTTCAAAAAGTCATTTATCACTGGGAAGCTCACTTGAACCCAGGAGTTCGAGACCAGCGAGACCTTGTCCTTACAAAAAACAAAAAAATTAGCTGGGTGTGGTGGCCCGGGCCTGTAGTCCCAGCTACTCAAAGAGGCTAAGGTGGAAGGATCACCTGAGCCCAGGAAGTGGAGACTACAGTGAGCCATGATTGTGCCTGGGCGACTTGACCAGTATTATTCAGCTGACAAGCAGCAGAGCTGGGATTTGAACCCAGGACATCTAACTCTATAACCCACACTCTTAGCCCTAATGAGACCCCCAAATCAAAAACGAACAAGCAAAAAAAACCTCACCAGTCACAAGTTAAGGACATTCCTCTGTATCTTCCTTAGGCGTTCATGATCGTATGAGATGGAGGGAGAAATGTTCAAGAAATGATGGCTGAATTCCAGCTTTGCACTTGTGGTCCGCCATATCCCACCAGAAATGACCAGGTGTAGCGGGTAGTGGGGCCGTAGGCTGGACAGTGACCTCTGAGATGGCCTCCAGCAAAACAGCTGTGCCCAGAGAAGGGTGTGCTAGACCAGCCAGAGCCTCGCCTTCCAGCGCTTGGATTGCGAGGCATGGAGAGAGTCAAGGAGTTAGGAGGAGGAGGAGCTGGAGCTGGAAGACTTCTGAGACAGGTGTAGAGGCAGAAGCGCCTTGGGTAAGCCAAGGTCAGCAGCTAAAGTTACGGGAAAGAGGGAATTATGAGAGTAAAAGAGCTCAGAGTCAAATATGTTCACAGAGGAATGGGAGGCAAGAAAATACAAGAGGCCAGGCAGGGTGACTCGCACCTGTAATCTCAGCATCTTGGAAGGCCGAAGTGGGAGGATCACTTGGGCTTAGGACGTCAAGACCAGCCTGGACAACGTAGTGAGACTTCATCTCTACAAAACCTCCTGCATTCCAGGCTGGCAACAGAGTAAGACCCTGACTCAAAAGAAAAGAAAAGAAATACTATGAGAGAAGCAGAGACTGTAGGAAGGGTGACCAGGAGAGCTGCTGCATGTTGCAGAGCCATGACCAGGGCTCAGTCACAGGTATGTGAAGTTCACGGCACTCTCACAGTAACAGCCAACCCCCCTCCGCCCCCCAGCTGGAGAGACTGTTCCTAGCCACCAAAGGGCCTGATTTCCATGGGAGTCGAGTGTCCAGAAGACAATAGTTAGATGGGACTGCTGGCAGCATAAAAGGAAGGAGTGAAGCATTTGAGGAATGTTTCATGAAAACCAGGAGGACATTCTTTCCAGTATCCACATTTCAGTGAAGAGCTGTTCATGAGAGCCCACAAGCAGTTGAAGTCAGTCTTCAAATAGAAGACAGAAGAGGGTGGGCCCAAGAGAATGACCAGGAGTCCCTGGTAGATCCCAGGCTTAATCTTAATGAGCATTAAAAACCTGTGATTTTTAAATGTATGTATACGGGGGGGGACCCAAAAAACCCCGAATTTATTTATAAAAAATTATGTATTTATTTTTACATGTTTAAGCTTCAGTCACCATCAACGTACTCTCTGTTTGATGCAATACACCTACCGAGATGCTTTTTCCACTGCTCAAAGCCATTTTTGAACTTGTCCATGTTGGTGCCTTTTCGTGCTCCTGCTGTTTTTTGTTTCACCTCTTCCTCATCCACAAAACATTTCAGTTTGAGGACATTTTTCATCTGTGGAAACAAAAAAAAAGTCACTCTGGCTGAGATCTGGTGATGGTGAACAGGGTCAAAAATTGCTGGACACTCAGTGCAGTGTGGGCAGGTGCACTCGTAAATTACTCATCATGAAATGGGCAGACACACTGAAAGAACCTCCAAAAAGTAGGTCACTGAAGCCGAACACAGCCTTTCACGACAATGCTAGTTGGTACACTGATGCCGATGAGTTCTGAGAACACTTACCTAGCAGGGAAGCCTGTACTACAAGGGGTCTGCATTCAAAATATAATTCCAGGGTTTTTTGGGTCCCCTCTCATGGAAGACAGGAGAAGGTGGGCTCAAGAAAATGACCAGAAGTCCCTGGGAGATCCCAGGCTTACTCTTAATGAACATTAAAACCCTGTTATTTTAAAAATGTATGTATAGGCCTAGGAGTGGTGGCTGAAGCCTGTAATCCCTACACTTTGGATGGCCGAGGTGGGAGAATCACTGGAGGCCAGGAGTTCAAGACCAGCCTGGCCAACATAGCGAGACTCCATCTCTACAAAATGTTTTTTAAGAATTAGCCAGGCATGGTGGTAAACACCTGTAGTCCCAGCACTTTGGGAAGCCAAGGCAGGAGGATCGCTTGAGCAGGAGACACAATGGGAATCCTATTCGGTGTAAAGATAAATGCCAGTTTCTCCAGTCACAAAGACAGAAAAAAACCCAGGGAGAACAACGGCAAAAGCCCTTTAAACACCTTATCCTCCACTCTCTGCCCACCAGGGAGTGCACATTCGAGCAGGTGGGTTTTACGGCAAAACAAGAGGGTGGGGTGGGGGGAGCAGCACTCCCCCTCCCCAGGTTCTCACCACCCCCACGCCAAACTGGGAATTCCTGTGCTAAGTTGAGACTCTGTTGCTCTGCCTTCAGGAACCGGGTGGGCGCCCTCACGAAGCCTGGTACATGATGGCCATCTTCCACCCCCTTTGGCACGGGGTCTCATGGTGGCAGCCTGGGATACTGACTGCTGCCTGGGGCATAACAGGGCCAAACCCCCTTCTCAGCTGCTGATGGGAACACAGGATCCTGCGGAGGAGGACAGAAATCTGTCACCCGGGGCACAGGACCCGCCTCGCTGGCCGTTCCACGGGCCTTCTCTAAAGCAAACCACCTGTTTCCTGCGGGCTGAGGCCTGAGCCTTCCAACATCTCCACAAGGAAGAAATGTGTCCAAACCACTGCTGAGGAATGACAGCCCTGGCACTGCCTCCGGTTATATTTGTTGTTCACTAAGGAGTTTTGTGGAATCCAGACTCATTTTCCACTGAAACAAGGGAAAGTAAAGACGGCACCAAATAAAAATAGCTTCCTGGCATTTCCTGTTTACTCAGCTCTGCCGGCCCTCCTCAGCCCAGGGGCTTCACTGGACGCTGGACAGAAAGCCCCTCTTCACAGAACCCTGAAAGTGATGATTTGCTTTCTTCTTCTGTGTTTCTATTTCCCTTCCTGTTGTTCTGTATAAGTTTATTTGGGGGTCTGCTGGGTTCACTCCCCAATTTTTTTCTAGTACTGTTTGGAGAGAGACAAGATGGCGGGGTGTCTGTCTGCCTCCCATGGTCCCATTACCACACTTGTAAGGTAGAGCTAATTATGTCTGGCCTGCTGGGCCTCAGAAGGAAGATGTAGGAGAAAGAGAAGGTGACACAAATGTAAAAGGACTAGGGAAAGAGGAGACTTAGGGCCAGTACAAAGACTTCACATCTTCCTTCAGAATAATAAGCAGGATGCTGCAGGGAAAATATATGCACAAAAAAAAAAAGAAAAGATAAAAGAACACACAGGAGAGGACAAGTGACAGCAAAGACACAAGGTGACAAGACAGGAAAAGCTTATTCAACAGACAGCAGAAGAGCCCCAGACATCAGGCCTTGCAGGCCTACTTGTGACTTTAAGTTTTTTTCTTAAAGCCACAGGGATATCAAATGTCTGGGGAGGCCCAGCACAGTGTTCATGCCTGTAATACCAACACTTTGAGAAGCTGAAGTGGGAGGGTTGCTTGAGCCCAGGAGTTTGAAACCAGCCTGGGCAACATAGCTACAAAGACCTCATCGCTACAAAAAAAATCAAAAAATTAATCAGGCGTGGTGGCATGCATCTGTAGTCCCAGCTACTCAGGAGGCTGAGGCTGGAGGATTGCTTGAGCCCATGAGGTCGAGGCTGGAGTGAGCCATGGTCGTGCCGCTGCATTCCAGCCTGGGCAACAGAGTGAGACCCTGACTCAAAAAATAAAAATCAAAAAACATGTTTGGGGAGAGGTCTGGCTGATGAACCAGCCGTTTCTGGGTGGGCTGGGAGTGACGGGTCTTTGTTGTAAATTGGTATTTGGCCCCTTCACAAAGCCCACGTGCTGAACATGTTTTCTTGGTCCAAAAGCAATAAGAACAGCCTCACTTTCCTGACTGATTTTTGCACCACAACAATAAAGTTAATAATGGAAAAAGCATCCATCCCACGGCCAGGGACACTCTCCGCAAGCAGAACAGAGTGTTGCATCGACAGTCTATCAACAGAAATCACTGAGAGCAAACCAAAGCTTGCTAACTGATTTTTATAAATGATTAAAACAGCAAAGCAGATTTATTTAATTTCCATAATTTAAAAATTGACAATTATATAAATGTCTCTCTAAAACCATCAGGATGAAAACCATCCTGTTCTTGAGAGGAAGAAAGTAAAGTGAAGTCGCAAAAGTGAAACCAACACACAGTACTGTAGGAAACTGTTGTGGGCTGAATAGTATAACTCCTCCCCCCAAAGGAAACATTGACATTCTATCCCCCACTACCTCAGAATGTGACCTCATTTGGAAATAAAGTCTTTACAGAGGTAATCAAATAAAAAAAAAAGAGGTCATTTGGTGAGACCTGATCCAGAATGACTGGTGTCCTTATAAAAGGAGAAATTTGGGCCAGGTGTGGTGGCTCACACCTGTAATCACAGTACTTTGGGAGACCGAGGCAAGAGGATTACTTGAGCCCAGGAGTTAGTGACAAGCTTGGGCAACACAGTGAGACTTTGTGCCTATGAAATATTAAAAAAAAAAAAATCAGCCAGGCATGGTGGCACATGCCTGTAGTCCCAGCTACTCAGGAGGCTGACGTGGAAGGATCGCCTGAACCCAGGAGTTTGAGGCTACAGTAAGCTGTAACAGTGCCACTGCACTCCAGCCTGGGTGACAGAATGAGACCCCAACACAAAAGAAAAGAGGAGGGGAAATTTGGACACAGAGAGACACACAAAGGGAAAACAATGTGAAGACATAGTGAGGTCACCACCCATCAACGCGCTAAGGAACACCTGAGGCTCCTAGAAAGCACCAGCAAGGCATGAAACAGACTCTTCCCCCACAGACCTCCAAGGGAACCAACCCTATTGACACCTTGATTTTGGACTTCTAGACTCCAGAGTGAGAGATAATAAATTTCTGTTTTTATTTTTTTATTTTTTATTTTTGAGTTGGAGTCTCACTCTGTCACCCAGACTGGGGTGCAGTGGCGATCCGGCGATCCTTCCGCCTCAGCCTTCCAAGTAGCTGGAACTACAGGCATGCGCTACCACGCTCGGCTAATTTTTGATTTATTGTAGAGATGAGGGCTCGCCAAGTTGGCCAGGCGGGTCTTGAACCCGTGGGCTCAGGCAATCCATTCACCTCAGCCTCCCAAAGTGTGGGATTACAGGCTGAGCCACTGAGCCTGGCCAAATTTCTGTTTTTAAATTCCCGTTTGTGGTGCTTTATTACAGTGGATGTAGCAAACTCACACAAGGGTTATTGTGTCCTTTGCCCCCAGCAGCTGACCTCGTGCTATGTTTGGGGAGCTACCATGGTGGAACACTTGCTGGAAAGCAGACCACCTTCTCTTCCACTATAAAAGCCGAAGAGCAAGATTTCCTCTCCCCAAGCAGTGAAAATCGACGCTCCACCCCAGAGTACTGGGACTCCAGCACTGGGCAGCTTAAAATGGATTCTGTGGCCGCCAGCAGCGGTGGCATCCAACATTCAGTTGCGATGGTGCCAGCAGCGCCAGCCGGCGCTTGCCGGAAACCTGACCTTGGCCGTGTATCCAGCCATTTGGTTTCACTTGATTTCTTCTCCTTTTCCAAGTCTAATCGTTCAGTCTTCTCATTGATTCTGTGAGCTCCTCCTGAAATAAACAAAGCAGTGCAACTCAATAAGGAGCCAAGCATGCCCACACACCTTGCCTGGCACTTTCCACCCCCCCACCCACCCCCACCCGACCATGGCCTGTCAGACGTCATAATCTCAGGATGCATAAAGGCAAACCCCCACACTTACCCTCTGTCTGTTCTCCGCCTGCCACCAAACTACTGTTCGTGGCATCCCTGTGCTCCCTGACTGAAATGTGGCGGGTCCCCTACAACCCACCTCCCCACCCTTCCCCTTCCTTCCAAGCCCCAGCAACCACCCTCCTGTCAGATCCTCCCACCTGAAATACCACCCAGCTCCCTCCCCCACCCCTGCTCCCAGCCATTGCCTGCCCTTCAGATTCCCACACATGCTGTGGGCAGGGGTGCCCTGGAGGGGGAGAAAGGCCTGACTTCAGCCCCCACGCTTGCTTTGCCCCTGCTGTCACTCTTGGCCTCATGGCTGGCCTCCCTGTGCCCCGCTGGAATCTAGCCACTCTTCTAGGCCCATCTCTAATATTGAAGGGGAATTTTGTGATTCTTCTCAGCCAGAGGTGCTCCTTCCCACCATGGAATCCCCTTTGTGCTCTGGGATGACTCTTCACATTTCCCACTCCATCTCCTGAGTTCCATCTCCTATGTGCTCATAGGATTCCTCCTATTCACTGCAGCTCTTTGTGGGAGAGGATCTGTCCTGCACTCGTCTCTATCTCCACTGCTGGCACCATTACCTCTCAGTGGCTGATACTACAGTTTTCTAACTGATCATTCAGTAGAAAAGCCCCCGTCAAAAGATCCGACCTCCATGACCTCTCTTCCCAGAAGGGCTCCTCCTCCTTCCCTCCCCCCCCCTCCAGCCGCACTGCTTTCTGCCTGAACAACCAGACACACCCCTGCCTCGGGGCCTTTGCACAGGCTATTCTCTCTCCCAGGCTAAGTCCCTCAACCTTTTTAAGTTTTTGCTTGAGTGTCATCTTCTCAGGGAGGCCCACCCTGACCACCTTATTTAATAATCACAATAGATCACAACCCTCCCGACCTCTCCCAGTCCCCTTGGTTCCCATGGCCCTGCTCTGTCCTTTCTCTCCCTAGCAGAGATGTCTCCTAACACTGTACAATTTATGTACTATTGTGCTTATTGTTCATTGTGTGTCTCCCACTTGCCACAAGGAGAGTCCCTCAAGAACAGAGACCTTTGTGATGCTCGCTGATGCTGGTTCATCATAGATGCTCAATAAATGTGTTACATAAATGAATCTCTGAATTCTGCACAGGCGTGACTACAACAGTCACTAGGTTCCCAAATCATGCTACTTTTTTTTTAAAGCATAACTGCCTGGTGGCTTGGATGCTCTTCCCTGTGCTGCCATGGAAACCAACAGCCCAGGGACAGGTTGCATTTCCCCGAGTCGGGCAATGCCTATCGCACCCCACAGAACACATGGACCACCCCCCACCCTGCCGAGGGCAGGATTTGTTGGGCAGCCAGCCGGAAGTACCAGGGTGCAAATGGCCCCGGGACCAGGACCCCTCCCAGCTCAGGTGGCCTCGGACCCTCCCCAGGAACCCCGTGCTGTGAGCAGTGGTGGCACCCCAGGAGGATCTGCCCCGACTGATGTATGCCCACACAGACCGCACGTTCTGTTCTCAAGAGAGTCTCAAGTCAGAATGTTCCCGCTGCCTCCCACAGGCATGTTCTTTCTCTGTCCCCAATAATAGCAGGCGTTTATGGGGCATCGACTATGGACAAGGCACTGTGCATATGTCATCTCCAATCCTTGTGACCCTGAAAAGTGTCACAAATAGTGATTATTGCCCCTCTCACATTTGAAGGACCTGAGGCTCAAGAAAGCTAATCAGCCTTGGCTTGCGGCACAGAGTGAGTCAGTGGAGGGGGTGGATTGGAATCCAGGCACCAAAGTGTGTCGCCTCTTCCCACGCCACGGTGTTGCCACCTGCTCTGAGGTCCACACGCTCCTCCACTGTGACTGCCTCAGACCATGCACCGGAACAAAGACAGACCGAGGACAGAGGGGGCAGGAATCGCTGTAGAAACCCAGAGCGTGCACATCATACTCCTGCAAACACACACACACACACACACACACACACACACACACACACACACACACAGAGGTCTGTGGCAGGGCCGCAAGATCAATGTCACACCAGAGAAGGTTTCTGAAGGAGGCTGAGCTCTGAGCTCTCTTTGGAGGTCTTTAAAAAAATAACAACAAACGAAAGATAAATCCTTCTCTCTGGAATGATGTAGGTGTGGTCAGGCCTGAAAGCAGGGATCAACTGACCCTGCATGGTCCCGTTTAGCTTTATGACTGCGATAAACAGGAGGACTAGCTACTTGGAGCATGACAAAATCTGTTTCTAATAAAGCTGCCATCCCAGGTCCAAGCTCTGACCCGTCGCTGCAATAAAGGCTCATCCTCGCTGGAGAGAGAGCACTGGGTCACAGAGGGCAGAGGTGGGGAAGTGGGGACAGCCTGTTTGTTCTCAAGTGTGGGGCTTCGTGAGTCATAGAGCGGCTCAGGCAGGGGTGGAGAGGTTGAAGATTTATCTCAGCTGAGATCCGAGGAAGAAAGATGAAAACAATGGCAAGGAGACTGTGTCAGAGCAGCAAGGACAACAGTCCAGCGTGAAACCTGCTTAGCAAAGGGGCATGGCGACTTTGGGGGTGCAAATCACAAGCACACAGAGAGCACTCCTGAGGTGTCTAAGATTGTCAGAGAGTATTTGTCTCAGGCTGTATCCAAAAGTGACCAAGCACCTAGGTCATGGCTCAGGCAGTAAATATTAAGTTTCCCTCCACCAGGGCAAGAGTTCTAGTGGGTGCTGGATATGCGGAAGGGCCTATGGAGGGAAGGGGAGCCTGGAGCCACCCTCAAGGAGGGCAGGCCAGTTGTGGCCATGTGGGAAGGGACCAGAGGAGACATGCGTGCACGGACCTCAGGAAGCAGTGACACCGGTGGCCAATGTGAGCATCTAGGGCACCTGGCCAACTGGTCTGGATCACAGACCCTGCTGGCATTGACAACTTCTGTCACCTCCTGTCACTGCCAGAATCCAGGCCTTTCTGTATCAGATGAGAAGGGTAGATTTCATGCTGGGCAAAAGAACAAGAGAAGTGGAGGCAGCCTGGCTTCTGTGTGTGGGCTCTCAGGTGGGTGAGAGCCAACCTGGAGGTGCTGCTTGGTGGAGAGATGGGGCTTGCTGGGTCTCACAGAGGTGTGGCAGGGCATGGGAGTGACAAAGGTGTCATGGAGGTGACAAAGGTGTGATAGAGCTGGAGGAGATGGCCACTTTTCTGTACCCACACAGAACCTGCACTCCACTAACTCCTGGGGAGGAGTGGACTTAGGGGCACCCACATCAGTGCTCCCATGAGAGGCTTCAGCAGCAGAGTGAGGGTGGGCCTCTCCTAAGGGTTCCTTGGAGGGTGGATGTCAGGTATTAGGGCAGGAGAAACCCAACATGGCACACCTGTGCAACCCGCACACCTAACACCCACATACCCGCATACCTGCACACATGCATACCCACCCACCAGTACACCTCAACATCCACACACCTGCATACCTGTGCACTTGAACACCAGCATGCCTGCACATTCACACACCTAACACCCACATACCTGCATACCCGCACACCCGCACACCCACACACCTGCATGCCTGCCTAGCTTCACATTTGCATCCTCTCACACCTGCATACCCACACATTCTCAATGTGTACTCCCACGCACCCACACAGTCACATACCTGCATCCCCATACACCAGCACATCTGCACAACACACAGCTGCACACTTGCATGCTTGTATGCTTTCACACCCACACACTCCCACACTATACATCCACACACCTGCACACTTGCATGCCCACATACCTGTGAACCAGCAACCTTGGCTTAGGGGACTAAGGTAAAAACACACCTGAGGCCTCATTAGGAGGAGGGCCAAGGCCCTACATGAGCAGGTGGGGACTGGAACTTGAGATCTTTGCATCTACCAGGGGACATCAGGATAAAGGAGACACCGGCAGAGTGTGCTCTGCATTAGGATACTGATGCTCAAGACCCTTCCACAGCTCCCAGCCCACTTTGGGTAAAAGCCCAAGTGCTTCGTCTCCCCCCTCGCCCTGTGGCCTCAGCCCCACAACTCTGGCACCTGTTCCCAGTGCTCCCACCACACAGGCTTCTCCATGGCTCTTGAAAGCCCCTGGCTGCTCCCACTGCAGGCCTCGACCCTGACTGCTCCTCTGCCTGAAACAGTCTTCCCTCGGGAATCACAGGACTCGATCCTCATCTCTGTCAGCTGTTACTTAGATGTCACCGGCTCAGTGAGGCCTTCCCAACTCGCTGCCTAAAGCAGCCACCACCTTCTGACCCTGCTCTCCGCTTTCTTGTCCTCACTTCTCTTCTCAGCGCCCCTGGCCAGCAAATAGTTTACTTATTCTGTCTATTGTCCGTTGTAAGCTCCCTGGGAGCAGGGACGATGGGCTGTTGCTGTCTCTCCAGTGCTGACCACACTGCCTGACAGCTAGTACTTGCATGCGCATTGTTAAGTAAATGAATGAACAGATGGACAAATGAACGAATGAAGGAGAGAAAGGGAGAAGACACAGAGTCCCTGCCCCCAAGGCCCCTGCCATCCGGTTGAGTAGGTCTTTTGCTGAGAACAGCTTAAGAGCAACATATTTCACATATAAAATTTAAAATCTTTTTTTCAGCTTTATCAGCTCTTCCCTCCAGATTCCAAACAGAAAATTCCATCTCCCCCAGTTCTTTTTTGTTCTTTCAAAACAATCATGGAAACCATGACTCAGGATCTCAGGGGATTTGGGAGGAAAATCATCAGTTACATCGTGGTCCTCACCCAAACCAGCCCAGCCTGGGGACTGAGAAGCATGCTGAGAGCAGGCAGAGCCAGCGGCCATGCTGATGGCGCCAAGTTCTGGGGCAGGTACTGAGGAGTCCAGGCGTGGGGAGGGGGAGCAGACCCATGGCTTCCCAAAGGGAGGGACTGGCCCTGGGGCAACAACAAGGGGCACATGCAAGCAGCAAGATGACTTTGATACACTCCTAGACCACACAGCCCAGCTTTACTCTGGGGGGTGGGCAGTTTGGTTCTAGGAAGGGCCTTGATGTCTGAGATTTGAGTTCCTGTCTGTATTAGTTCGCTAATGCTGCATAACAAATCACCTCAATACTCAGAGACTTAAACAATAACCATTGATTACAATAACCATCATCTCTATGGGTCAGGAGTTCAGGGACACCCTGGCCAGGCAGTCCTGGCTCAGAAGCTCTTGTGAAGTTGTAGTTGGATATCAGTTAAGGCTGCAGTCATCGGAAGTCTAGACTGGGACAAGAGGACCCCCTTCCAAGGTGACTCACTCTCATGACTTGCAGATTGGTGCTGGCTATGACCAGGGCCTCTATGCGGGCTCTTCCATGGGGCTGCTTGAGTGTCCTCATGGCACAGTAGTAGATCCAAGGGCCACGGCAGAAGCTGCGATGCCTTTTGACTTAGACTTGGAAGTTGCCACAATCACTTCCATCATATTCTAGTCATCATACGGGCCAGCCCTGGTTCAACATGGAAGCCACACAGGGTTTGAATCCCTGGAAGTGAGGATCGCTAAGAAGAAGTCCACTTGGAGACCAGTTGCCACACTTGGTGTCTTTTGTGATATCAAGTCACTGCCCACAATTGGGATGCAAGAGCATCTGGGAGAGGTAGAAACTAAATCTCATTGATCCAACTCACATCTTTGGGCGACTGACATCAAGAGATCCTGTTCAACCAAGTTTTGTCTCCCCCCAGACTCCAGAGAAAGTCTAAGAGGAGGTTAAAGAACATGGCAATGAGTGAGAGGAGGGGGCTGGGTGGGGAAGAGAGAGGGAAAGTCAGACGAAGGTCTTTCCCAATTCACACCCAGGATTGCCCTGTATCCTCATTCACCAATTGAACAAATGTTAATTACTCCAACAATGTGCCAGGAACCCAGTAGTGACCCAGACCTTCTACCCAAAATTTATGATTCCATATGGTTTTCACCCTCAGGGGAGAATGGTCAAGGCCCACCAGGAGCACAGAGGAAAAATCACATAAAGTCTGTGCTGAGGAAGACCAGGAAGGCTTCACAGAGTGGGAGTGTGGGTGTGTGGGTGTCACCACACACCAACGAAGTGAGTCTTCCTAGTCCTTGTACAGTCGGAGAAACAGACAAGAAGAAACTGAGCATCTCATCCCATCACAGGAAGTGCCATCACAGTCAGGCCTTCTGACGGCCAGCGCCTAAGCAGTGTATCCTACAGACTGCCAAGCGTGACACAGCTCTCTGGCTGTTGCAGGAGGTGAGGCTGGAACGAAGGAGCCTGCATGCGACTGGGAGCAGGCAGAGCTGCCACCACCATGTACCAACACGAGGTCCAGGACCACAGGCTGGCGGCTTTCTATCCTATCACAGGAACAGCCAGGAGAGAAACCCCGTCAGTTTGCTCACCCCACTCTGTCTAGGCCAGCAGCCCTGCCTCACAGGAAATCCTCCCAAAGGCTCAAGTCCAGCCTCTCTGGCTGGATGTTCAAGATAGTTCCTCTTTCCATGAGAATTGTCATAGTTATTACACAGTGTTTGTCTTTTGGGGGCTGGCTTATTGCACCTAGCATACGCTTTCCTTCTGTCCTCGAGATTCATGCATGTTGTAGAATGTGTCAGAATGTCCTTCCTTGTGAAGGCTGAATAATATTCCATTGTATGGATATACCACATTTTGCTCATCCAATCCTCCATCAGATAGATATTTGGGCTATTTCCACCTCTTAGTTGTTGTGAATAATGCTGGTATGAATATGCATATATGAATAAATACCTCTTTGGGGCTCTGCTTTCAGTTTTCAGGGATATATGTCCAGAAGTAGAATCGCACACATACATACATTCTATTTCTATCTTTTTAAAGAACCTTACCTTTCTCTGTAGTCATTATTATACAACAGATATTTAACCTAATAATTAATGAACAGCAGCTCCTGCAAAGCCTCATCACTCGTTCCAGGTCTTTCTCACCTAATCTCATTTTCTGGGTGGAAACTACAAAAGAGAGCCTTCACTCACTCACTGTGTTGCTGCTATACATTAATATTCCCAGACACTGCTCATTTCACAGATGAAAATCCCGAGTTGCACTGAGGAAAGGAGACTTGCCAAGGAAAATTGAATGAAATGCCGGAACTCAGGATTTGAACCCTGGCAACCAAGCTTCTCACCTTCCCTGGAGAGGTGTGGCTCAAAGCCTGTGTTAAAATTGGGACTTACATAGCTGTGTCACTCAGACCATGCTATTTAAGTTCCCTTTGCCACAGTTTCTCATCTAAAAAAAAATGGGTCCAAAGATGCTGATCTGGGAGTTACTAAAGGATCAACTTAGGTAACTGTCATTCTGTGTGAGCTGCCATAACTAAATACCACCAACTGGGTGGCTTCAATGGCAGAAGTTTATTTCTCACAGTTCTGAAGTCTGGGAAGTCGAAGATCAAGATCAAGGTGTCAGCAAGGTAGGTTTCATTCCCAGGCTCTTCTCTTGGCTTGTACGCTGCCACCATCTGGCTGTGTGCTTGCATGACCTCTTTTTTGTGTGTTTACAGTGGGGTGGGGGAGACAGCAAGCTCTCTGGTGACTTGTCTTATAAGGGCACTAATCCCTTCATGAAGGCCCCATCCTCATAACTTGATCTATCCCTAACTACTTCCCAAAGGCTCCTCCTCCAAATACCATCACATTGGTAGTTAGAGCTTCAACATATGAATTTGGTGGGGACACAAACATTGAACCTGCAACAGTCCATAACTCACACAGAAGTCACTGTGTGCCAAATACAATGCTAACCACTTTACATCCGTCACAGGCATGCAGGGCAGCATGAGGTGACACAGCTTTGGCAGAGTCTCAGAAACCAACTGCTTGACACAGAGTAAATGCTCAACAAAGATTTGCCGTCTTACAGAGCCTAAAGTCAAGGAACTTGCTGAAGGGGTAAGCTAGCTACAGGCTCCCCGATTCCAGGCTCCATCTGGAAAGCCCTTGTAGGGCTCCTCCCACAGTGTAGTGCTGGCAACTAGGGACAACCATGATGTTTCCTTCCAGCTCAGGTAGCTGGCCCGGCGGGCTGACAGCAGAGCCCAGAGGGAAAAACCCCCGCCCCATCTCTCCTTCCCATGGCCTTGTCCACCTCCTTCCTCTTCAGATGCATCTCGGCCTCTGATCTTTCCCCACCCCAGTCAGCCTTGGTCCAGCTGCAAGATGCAGCTTCCTAAGCAGCAGGCATGGGGGCTTCTAAGGACCCAAGGAAGGTGGCTCCAGCCCCGCCCAAACTTTCCATCCACTTCTTGAGTCAGCTGCTCCCTGGGCAGCTTCTAGGGAAGTTTATGCTTTTCCAGGTCCTGAGGGGTAAATCCTCCCCATTTCCCCAGGCCTAGCTTGAAAACTTCCTGAATCACTCTCATAAACCATCCCCATACACACACACACACACACACACACACACACACAATCTCGGCAGAATCCCCCCCTTTGCTTTGCCTTACAGTAACGAAAGCATGTGTGCTCCCGCTTTTGCCAAACTGCAAGCTCCCTACAGGCAGCAACCAAAAGAACATTGCGGTCTGAGTGCCCAGAGAGGGACCAGGCCTGCAGCAGTTGCTCCATGAATACATATCAAACTGGGTTGAGTCGTTGGGGCGAAAGCCGGAAGTCCCAGGGAATGTCATCCTTGCTTGAGCAGGGCCAGAGATGCCCCAACAAACGAATGCCTTCGTGTCCCGGATACTCACTCCAGGTCACCCTGAAGAGGGAGAAGGCAAAAATCAACACTGAGGGCTTCGAATCGTTGCTTCTTCCTTTTAAGGCCTGTTTGTTGTGCTCATTGACCCAAATATTTTAGTTCCCACACAGATGTGTCACCTCCAGTCTCCATAATGTCAAAATGTCATCGGGTAACCTCCCTGAAGGCGCGTTTCGTCCCAGTGGCAGCGTCAACACCCACACGGCGGGTGGCACCACAAAGCGGCGGTGAGGCCGTAGGTGTAGCCACCCCCTCTGCTGCTCCCCTTTTCTATATATATATGCAAAACAGTCACAAGAAATAAAACAATTGTCTTGGCGCGCAAGCAAAATCCTGCAAAGATTATTGTCTCACTGCTCTCTCCGTGAACCGCCCAAGAACTGCTTGTCTCCCAAACTCTATTATCCTCAGAAACAGAAAGAACATTACCATCTCCTCCTTGTCATCGTTGCTTTTTGCCTGCGGTTCTTCAAGTTTTCTCCCAAAACATCTATTTCGTTTCAGTCCTAAGCATGCTACTTTGCCAACGATGGTGGGGGAAAAAATCTTCTTTAAGAAATGCAATCCTTCTCAATCCCCAGCATGTGGATTATTTTACACATGTGCTTTTTTTTTTTTAACACATGGTATTTTGCAGGCTCTATGTGTCTCTGCAGGTCACTTTCATGTCGATGACTTGTGTTGGAGCGTGATTCAGAGGTGTGAGCCCTCAGGTACATGCACATGTATGTGGGTAAATGCCTTGGCGCCTGTGCACACAGGCGTATATGGTTTGTGACAGAGTTTCGTGGTGCTCACTCACTATGTCTGTGCCCCCCCTCCAGACCCCTTGCCTTTATATTGGGACAATGTGGCTAGTTTTGGCCAGTGAATTGTGAACAGAAGTGACTTCCAGGCCAGGGCAACTTAGTGTCCATGTGGCCGTAGGGGCAGGTGTTGTGAATCGAATGTTTGTGTCCCCTAAAATGCATATTCTGAAGTCCCAATGCCCGGTGTGATGGTATTTGGTTCTTTTTTTTCTTTTCTTTTTTTTTTTTTTTGAGTCCAGGTCTCACTCTGTCATCCAGGCTGGAATACAGTGGCACAATCACAGTTTACCACAACCTCGACCTCCCGGGCTCAGGCAAACCTTCTGCCTCAGCCTCTTGAGTAACTGGGACTTCAGGTGCGCACCACCACATCTGGCTAATTTTTTGTGTGTGTGTGTAGAGACACAGTCTTAATATGTTGCCCAGGCTGGTCTCGAACTCCTGGGCTCAGACAGTCCTCTTGCCTTGACCTGTCAAAGTTTTGGGATTACAGGCATGAGCCACCACACCCAGCAATTTCAGTAGATTTCAGGGTTTGTCTGTTGCAGCAACTAGCATTGCCTCATCCATGAAATAATGCAGATAAAGGTACATTCACAGGTTTTTGTTAGGAATAAATTAGTTAACCACTGCTGCATGCATACATAGCTGTGTGCATTCTCTCTCGAGTAGTATAGGGTAAACAACAACGCATTATATAGTTATTTCAAAATTGTTGGAAGTGAGGACTTGAAATGATAAATACTTGAGGTGATAGATACCCTAAATATCCTTGGTTTGATTATTGCACATTCTATGCACATGAAATATCACATGTACCTCATAAATATGCAAAAATATAACATATGATTGCAAAAATTGCACAAATGACTAATGAGCACACTCTACTTGCCTGGCACTGGGCCAGGTGCTGGGGTTAGAAGCCCAGGGACCCTGCCCTCAGGGACATTTGGGTCCAGCAGGACAGATGTATACAGCAGGTGGTAAATGCACAGTTGCGGGGTTATACAACACAGAGGAGGCAGGCGTTCATTCTGGGGAGTTTGGGGAAAGTGACGCTGTAAAGGGTAGAATGAGCAGCATTTTGAGGCAGAAATAGAGTTTGCTAGGTTAGACGAATCAGGGGTCGGCCCCGGGGACACAGAAGGGTTGGTCGCAAAGGTGGGATGTGCTTAGCAGGGCCCTTTCTGGCCTTTAGAACATTCGTGGAAGGCCTGGAATTCTCAGATGCCACTTTCTGTTGAGGATGGGGGCATGGCAGGGAGCAGCCGGGATGGGGTGGGGGTCTGGGAAAGCCTGACTCTTGGCTTAGAAAAACATCGTTTTCCTTTTTTTTTTTTTTTGAGTTGGAGTCTCACTCGGTCGCCCAGACTGGAGTGCAGTGGCCGCTCCCGGCCACCGCAGCCTCGACCTGCTGGGCCCGGCGATCCTTCCGCCTCAGCCTTCCAAGTAGCCGGAATTACAGGCATGCGCTACCACACCCGGCTGGTTTTTTGATTTATCGTAGAGATGAGGTCTCGCTGCCCAGGCGGGTCTCGAACCCGCGGGGCTCAGGCAATCCACTCACCTCAGCCTCCCAAAGGCACGGGATTACAGGCTGAGCCACCGAGCCCGGCTCGTTTTCCATTTTTTTAAGGCCATGGTGAAATGTCTTGCTTGTGCCGTATTCATCTGCAAGGAAAGTTTGAGTGGGCATCTGCCCCCCATCTCAAGCCAATGTGAGCTCCTAGGGGGAGGGAGAGACATGGTGGTATACCCCCCTCTGGGTTCCCTGAGTCTGATCTGTGACTGGAGTCCCACAAAAGCCTGCTGAATCAAAAGGAACACAAGCCCAGCCTGGACTGTAGCACGGAACAAACGAAACTGACGCCCCTCTAGGGGTGGCACCCACATCAGTCCCCGGACTGCACTGTGGTTTCTCTCCCGAGGCCCTGAGAACCCCAGGGCCGGTCCACGGCACCACCCCGCGGTCACACCTGGAAACTGCATCTTCTCGGGCGCACTTTCTGCCATCACCTGTGCTAAAAACAGGGATCCCAGGCTGGTGACCTCTACCTCCTTCCCTCTCTAAGTCTCCGAGGATGTCCAGGCACTGCTCAACCACAGATACTTGGGCCCTGACATCGCAAGCCCTTTTTTGTCAAGAGATTACTAATAGGAGGATTAAGAGTCATCATTCATAAGAAATAAACTAACTAGCACCTAGCAAGTGCTCCACAAATATAAATTCAAAGCACTTATGCTTCTGTTACTCCATCTGAGTTCCGCTTCCAGATAGTGAGGTGGACACTAATATTATTTCCATTGTATTGACAAGAACACTGAGGGTCAGAGAGCTTAAGTGACTTGCCCGAAGTCTCTTGGCCAGAGAATGGCAGAACTTAAAGCCAAGCCTCGTTCTTGCCAGGCAGCCTTGAAAGCAGAGATGTGGAGGGGAGAATGCTGAAGAAACATCAGGAAGCTCAAAAGAGGGAAGAAGAGGAGACACAGAACTCGAATCCAGCACAGCTCACGGCTCGTTTTCACTGTGGATTTTAGACACTCTTTCTGAAAAAATGCTGGATTCAAAGAGCTGGTCCTGCCGTGGCAGGAGACCTGGGCTGTGGTCCCTTTTCTGCAACAAAGCAGCTGAGTGGCTGAGTGACTTTGGACACCTGATGTCCCTCCTGCCTGGGCTTCAGTCTCCTCGGCAAAATGAGGGAGGAGGTGGTCGGCCACTCCACAGTCAATGCATTTCAGACGCCCTGTGGGGAAACTGCCCCTGGCCACCCTGTGGATGTCCAAGGGCAGGGCGCAGTTCCCTTTGCCCCCAGAGACCTCCGGGTAGGAGGAAAAAAGCACCCAGAACTCTGCCCTGGGGGGTGGCAGATGGAAAGAATAACTCTCCGCTTGATCACATGAACAGGAGATTAGCATTAATCCCCAGTGGGGCCTGAATAGCTGTGCCCAAAAGGCCTGCACGCAGGGCCGGGAGCAGGCCAGCCAGAGCACTGCGGGCAGGGGCGCTGGGCCCAGCTTCCAGGGAGTTTAAAAGAATCCAGTGAGCGGAGGCTTTGAAGGCCAAGGCTGGGTGGGAAGAAGAGAGGTGACTGCTTCGTGAGACCTGTCAGTTCAGAAAGAGACGCCGTGCAGGAGACCCACTCCTCTCTGGGCGTGGGGACAGCTAGTGTGTGTTTTATTGTTTTGCTTTTGGCTGGCGTTTCAAACATGAGCGGGCCAGTTGGGCGACGTCATCACGGGCCTTTCACGGATGCCTCACTAGGGCAAGATGAATGACCTGGGTGGTGCTCGTCTCCAAAACAGCAGGGGCGGGTCCAGGCAAAAGCAGGGAGAGAACGAAGTGAAGGAAATCGGTCTCCGGCCTCCAGGGCCATCTTCCCAGGGAGAAACATCAGGATGAGCAAGACCAGATTCCTGGGCCAGACCAAGGGCCACGGTCCTTGACACTCTTCACGTGGCACCAAAGCAGGGAACCGTTGACCCTGAACAGCTGAAGGACAAGTCCACATGTGTGTCGTAAGGGCTGTCGGTGTTCCCGATTTTGTATTCCTCACGGCTGAATAAAGTAGTTGGAAGCTGAACAATCCGTCCCACCTACCGAGCTGCTCAAACTGCTGTTCTTTCACACTCAGGGAGACAGAAGCTGAGGAGCCACCGGTGGCTGTGACAAAGGAGGTGTCACGCTGGGGTGCTGGACACCTTGGCTGTCCCTGTTCCCCGCTTGACTCTGTGATTGCCACAATAGAGGAGACACTCCCCTCTCAGACTTATGTCCTGAGTCTACTTGGGTACAGAGTGGAGGCCCAGACTACAGCTTTCCTTACTCCCACCTCTGTGCTGGAGGGAGGGGAGGAGTCAGACAGCTCTGTTTGTGAATGATGCTGGCCCCACGTCGAAGGTCAGCTTCCCCTCGGATGCCACTTACTTCCTTTTAGGGGGTACTCCTGAGCCAGTGACTATCTGTTCAGGGAGCCAAGCGCCGACAACCGTGATGAGAAGATATTTCTACCTTCCATTCCCTCCCTGTTCCACAAAAGAGAGCATTTCAGGCCCTTCACAGATGGAGAAGGATCCCTGACTCAGAAAAAGAGTTGTGTGGGATGAGATACTTCGGCTTCGCAAGAGGGTTCCCATTCCAGGACCTTGTAAGGGAATCTTGCTTTGAGTTTGGAGCCTCCAGACACTTTAACATCTCAGCCCGGTAGAGGGCCCTTGAGGTCTTCATCCTCCCTGCTGTCACCTGAAAGTGTCCTGTGCACCCGGGGTCACTCAGTGCTGCTCCTGCTGGACATTTTCCCCACGAGGGTGGTGCCTCCACAGACGCCCCAGCCAAGGCTCCCAGCACGAAGGACTGAAGTTGTTTTCTCAAAGGCCATTCAGGCTTGTGTGGGGTGATGTGGCTGGACAGGAATGACCTCAAGACGCCTGATGAGAGCAGATGCAAACAGACACTGTGACTGTTCTCTATAGCTCCCTTGGGCCTCATCTCTTGACAGCAACACCAGGGAGGTGGGGCCTGGCATCTCAGACATTCCCCCCAGTGCCTAGCAGAGGTCAGACGCCTTTCCAGGCTCTACGGGAGCTCATGTAAGCCCCTGCAGAAGTGTGAAGTCGCCAGAGCTAGGACACAGTAGGACCCCTGAAGTTACGTAAGGGACAGATGCCAGATGTTGGAAGAAAGAAAAATCCCAGTTCCTAACCAGAATATTCAACATTCAGCAACCAGAAACTAGCCTTCACTGTTAAAAAAAAGAAAGAAAGAAAAAGAAAGGAAAAAAACCCTACAGTGGCCCAGATCTCACTGTTTAAAAACCAAACAAACAAAAAAAAACCTTTGTACTCTAATTCATAACACCCAAAAAGAGTGACATTCAAACTTGTGAAAACTCAATGACAAAAATATCAGAATCTCAGAAGTGGGGGGAAAAAAGCCAAAAAGCTACCTGTTCTCAAATGTGAGCCCCTGAAATCACGTAGGGAGCTTTATAAAAATTACGAGTTTCAGTGCCACACCGCTGACCTAGTCAAGTGGGAATCTGCAGGGCCTGATGCTAAGGAGTGCGTGTCTGTAGCAAGCCCCAGGGGCTCTGATAACTAGGTTTGGAAACCACTGGCATAGCCCAGGAGTCTTTCCTGTGTATGCAAACCATGAGTGACCTTGCTCAAATGCAGATTCTACACTCGTCTGGGGCAGTGGGGCAGGGCTTAGAATTCTGCATGTCTGTTGCTGTTGCTGCTGGTTCCACAACCACACTTAAGTAACCAGCCTATTCCCTAGCCTCCCCCATTTTACTGAGAAACAGAGAAACGGAGCAGCTGAGCAGAAGGCACAGAACAAGGTAGCCAGGCAAGATTGATGGCAAAACTGGTTCCAAAGCCAGCCAGGCGTCTTCATTGGGTTTACTTACAGACCACAGTCCTGGGCTGGTTTCCTAAGGACTGTTGCGGGCATCAATGGGAACTTGAGCCCGGCACAGGTCACTGGGTCTGAGATCTTGCTGGGCAGCTGGGCTGAAACCGCCCTACACTTAGGCAAGATCGACTTCAGAGTCTGTGTGCCACCCTCTGCAGTGGTCCGGGTATTCATCAAGCATTCCTGACACCTATCTTTCCATTCCCATATAAAGGTGTGCACATGCTCTGTCTCTCTCTCTCTCTCTCTCTCTCTCTCTCTCTCTCTCACACACACACACACACACACACACACAAACGTGACTCCGCAAATGTTGCAACTGGAAATAACCACCTGTCTCCCGGGGGCCCTATGCTGGACATCTTTTATCCCATCTCTGTCTCTTGGCACACTTTGGGCTCAGCCCTCACTGCCTCAGCCTGCTGGGCACAGGTGTAGACCAATGGCACCTTGCCTTTGCTGCCCTGATTTTCCGCAAAAAAATTAAAAATCAGCAGAGTGTAGTGGCGTGTACCTGAAGTTCCAGCTAGTAGGGAAGTTGAGGCAGGAGGATTGCTTGAGCCCAGGAATTGAATGTTGCAGTGAGCCATGATTGTACCACTGCACTCTGTCCTCAGTGATATGTTTCTTTAAAAAATAATAATAATAAAGACGTTTCCTCTCCTGGGCCTCACGTAGACAATGCCAAGGCGCACTTAGTTCCTCAGAACATCCACAGGGGAATGGAGTGCTGGTTGACCCCCAAGGGCCACCAGCTCGTAACACACACTTGCACACTCGACTGACGTTCACTCCTCCCCTGGTTCCCTCTTCTCAGCCTCCTGTTCCCTTAGGTCACTCCCTAAAATAAACTACCTGCACGAAAGCCATCCCAGGCTCTGCTTTTAAGGAAAACCAAGTTAACACATGCCCTCAAGCGGTAGTGACTAAATCCTGCAGAGCAAGGAAGTGGGAGCCTGGAGACTTCAGGGGGGGCCCAGCCCACTGTGGCCCAGAACATTCGAGCCTCTCCCCAAAGCCACAGCCCCGGCCTGAGGCCCCCACAGCTGTGCGGGGTTGTTCTGAGAACAAATCATGCCTTGTCCAAAAAATAATTTAAGGTCCTCTGTGAGATTTTGGAAACAAGAGCAGGAAAGCTAGAGAAATGAGGCTTGTTTTGCCTGGAGAAAAGAAAGCAAAAAGGTTAATAACTGACTTCATAAAAATAAAGGGGTGGTTCTCCACGTTAGCTGACATCAGAGTGTAGGGAGAGAGGATGGAGCAGGGGCGGAAGGGCCATCCCACCCATCAGCACGCAGCCAGGCGGGAGATGGCATCTCCTGTGAAGTAATGAGCTCCCGTCATGGGGGGCATTCAGCTCATGATAGACGGAGCAGACTTCCTGGAGAGAATGTGGATGGGATTCGTTCTTTGGATAAAGCTTTAAAACCGCTTCTTTTCTAGGCACCTCTTTAAAAACCATGGAGCCCTTTAAAACTGGGATTTGGGTAATGTGGGTCTGTCCCCAAAAAGAGGAAATATGATCTGTGACCTCAGAATCTTCCCCAGTCTAACGACATTGAATTGTATTTTAGCGCTGATGCTTTTTCCAGAGCAGGCTATTTACTCGTGAGGTCTTGGCGCCACCTAGTGGCGCATCTGTTCATTACAACAAGTGCCGGGCCTCCAAGAGTATTAACTGCATACAGTTTAATAGATACTCTTTCATGCATCAATTCAACAAAAATGCACTACACACCCTTTATGGGTTAAGCACTGTGCTAGAACTTGGGGTCATCAATATGACATTGTCTCACCTTCATGAGGTTTACAATCTAATGGACTACACAAACAAGTAAACAAGACTGAATTCTTATATATTGTGATGTCATCAGGAAATAAATCCATGATGTGATAGAAGATAACATAAGCGCCAGGTATAGTGGCTCATGCCTGTAATCCAGCACTTTGGGAGGCCGAGGCGAGAGGATTGCCTGAGTCCAAGGGGTCGAGACCAGCCTGGGCAACATAGCAAGACCTTGTCTCTACAATAAATAAATAAATTAGCCAGGCATGGTGGTGCATGCCTGTAGTTCCAGTTACTCGGAAGGCTGAGGCAGAAGAATTGCCTGAGTCCAGCAGGTCAAGGCTGCGGTGGCCATGATTGTGCCACTGCACTCCAGCCTGAGCGATAGAGACTCTGACTCAAAAAAGAAAAAAAAGAAAAAGAAAATAACATAAGCAGGAGGAGGCTATTTTAAATAGGGTAGGCGGAGAAGGCCTCTCCAAGAAACAAACATCAAGCTCAGAAGGAAGGGATGAGGATGGGTGAGAAAATTCTCGAAGGCACAGCACAGTTCATGCAAAATCATAGAGGGGCCGAGAGCTGGCTGTTCAAGGAACTGGAAGACCAGTGTGTTCAGAGCCCCAGGGACAAAATGAGACTGGAGAGAGAAGCCAGGAAAGTTCCATATTTGCAAATATTTCCACAGCCGGGAGCGGTGGCTAATGCCTGTAATCCCAGCACTTTGGAGGGCCCAGGGGGGAAGATCGCTTAAGGCCAGGAGTTTGAGACCAGCTTGGGCAGCAAGCTGTCTCTACCCAAAAAAATACTTTAAAAATTAGCTAGGCATGGTGGCATGTACCTGTCGTGATAGCTACTGAGGAGGTTGAATCGGGAGGATCACTTGAATTCGAGGAGTCCACAGCAGCTTGAGGTTGCAGTGAGCCATGATCATGTCACTGCACTCCAGCCTGGGCAACAGAGACCCTGTCTCAAAAATAAACAAACAAACAAAAACCTTTCCTTAAGTGAAAGCACACAGATAGTTAGGGTGGATTCTTCCAGAACCGTATCTGGTTAAATTTAAATGTTCAAAAAGAAGGCTGAGGGGAAATGCCTTGACATGAACTTGGCCATTTGCCTGGCTCCAGCAGCCCTCCTCCCCAGGGCCATCAATAACAGCCTGTGTGACCCTCAAGCTAGCCTGTGTCTGCTGTCCCACCCTGCAAGTTCTCCATGGCCGAGAAGCAATATCTTTGGCTAATTACATTGGAACCTCATTTTAAAAGTCTGGAACAGTGGTTCTCAACCTTGGCTGCAAGTCACCTGGGGGTGCTTAAAAATCTCAACATCCAGATCACACCTTTGACCTGTTAAACCTGTAACCCCAGGGGTGGGCCCCCTGGCACCAGTGCTTTGAAATATCCCCAGGTGTTTTATGCAGCCAAGGTTGAGAACAGCTGATCTGGAAGGATACTCACCAAGAAAAAAACAAAAAAGGAAACCTCATTTGACACCCTTCAAGGAGTGAGAGTTACACAAGAAATGAGCCAGGCTGTTTTCTTTTTCAAAACCAGGCCTCTTCCCCAGATGGAAACCCCTGCTCTGGACCACCCAGCCCTCCACACTACATTCATTAAGTCCCACCTGGACACTTCACGATGCAGGCAACTAAGCCTGCGAGCTGATGTTGCAGAAATCCATTTTTCCGCGTGGCAAACAGGCCTGCTAAAGGCGTGGGCATTCTAGGGTCTCCACAGCCTCATACTCATGGACACTTCCCCAAAGGGCAGAGGGTCCCAAGAGCCAGACCTCCAAAAGCAGTGGCTCGCAGCCTGAGTTTTCTGTCACCAGGACCTGGGGAGCTCTTAAGAAGTACTGATACTTGGGCCCAACCTGAGATTGATTTCTGGGCTGTGGCTTGTCCCATCAGGCGATTCCAATGGGCAGCCAAGATGAGAAGTCACTGTTGCCAAAGAAAAGATGGCACCTGTGTTCCTCCATGTTTGGGGTAGGGGGAGGTCTGTGGTAAACCAAAATGCTGGGTAATCGGGACTGCTGATGGAGTGACCTGCCACTGCTACAGCTTTTGTGTTATCTACTAAGCAGCCCAGTTCTGAACCCGGCTCTGTGCTCCAGGTCAGCTGGTCACGAGTAGGGAGTCCAGACAGCCTGTCAGTTGACCCCCTCACTTCCCACTGGCTGGGAAGAAAGAACTCACGTCAGGCCTGTGGCTGCCAACAGAGCAATGCCACGTTGAGTACATGACAGGCCATTACCTACTAACTTCCTGTTTCCCATGAAAGGAATAGTAACCTTAGGGGTCCTGCCAATCAGGCTCTGTAAGGAACTGGCAACATGCACTTCAGCTGCACTTGTATGTTGTCAGTTTTTAGATAAGCAATTACTAACACTTTTTCTTAAAAGGGGTACTTCTGGCCAGGCATGGTGGCTCATGCCTGTAATCACAGCACGTTGGGAGGCTGAGGCGAGAGGATAACATGAGCCCAGGAGTTCGAGACCAGCCTAGACAACATGGTGAGACCTTGTTTCTACAAAAATTTCAAAAATTAGCTGCGTGTGGTGGTACATGACTGTAGTCCTAGCTACTCAGGAGGCTGAGGGGGAAGGAACTTCTGAGCCCAGGAGGTCGAGGCTGCAGTGAGCCATGATAGTGCCACTGGAATCCAGTCTGGGAGACAGAGTAAGACCCCAACTTAAAAAAAATAAAGTGGCATTTCTGCAACATGAGCTCACAGAGCCTGTGAAGCTGTACTGTGAAACATCTAGTGGGACTTAATGCCTGGAAGGATATGTACCAGAAGATGACACTGGCTACGCCCGCGTGGTAAAAATCCAGGTGATGTGAATTTTGTGATGGTCATTGCTTATCTCCATTTTCTCGATTTTCTTTGATGAATGTGGATGATGGAAATTAGCAGCATTACTAAACACATGATCACACAAAAAGAATTGATCCTGTTTCTTACACACCTCAAGTGTGTAGCTGGTCTCTGTGTACTCAGCTCACAACTCTGCCTTTTGGGATGCTTACTTTGTGAACCCTAAAATCACTGCCCCCTCAGCAAGCCAGGGCCATATGGTACATCCTTGGTAGCTCTGTGGCTTTAGCACAGCATGGCAGGCACCTGGTGGGATCAAAAGAAATGCTAATCGGTTTCATCACCTCAGAAAGTAAAGCCATTCCTCTCTGGGTCTTTTTCATAAGGGACATGGATTCTTTACTGTCTCTGTGCCGATTCTGTCAGATTTTCAAAGCGTATTCTGTGAAACTAGTGTTCTCCGGACAACAGGTATGCAAAATCAAAAAAAAAGGGGAGGAGGGCATCTGAGAGATAGATTTCTTTCCTAAAGAGATCTGCAGGTTGGGCTTGGTGGCTCAGCCTGTAATCCCAGCACTTTGGGAGGCCGAGGTGGGATTGCCTGAGTCCATGGGTTCGAGACCAACCCGGGAAACTTGATGAGACCTCATCTTTACAATAAATCAAAAATGGTTGTGCGTGCCTATAGTTCTGGCTTCTTGTAAGGCTGAGGCAGAAGGATGGCCGGAGCCCAGCAGGTTGATGCTGGGGTGGCTGTGAGCCTGCTACTGCACTCCAGACTGGACGACAAAGTGAGACTGACTCAGGAAAAAAAGAGATCTGCAAAGCCTTGCTGGTGCAATTATTCATTGTGAACTTGCAACAGGAGGTTACCGTATATAGCTTTTTCCAAATGTCTTTAGCCATAAAACACTTTTTTTCTAGGAACAGCTGCAGGGACTGGTACTCCCAGGAGTGCATTTTGGGAAGTTCTAGTCTATCTTTTTGGTGCACAGCTCTTGGGCATATACCACCTACAAAGCAGAGTGGTTGCAAATGTGCCCTGTCCATAGTCAGGAAGACAGGATGGCAAGTCCCAAGCAGGGTACTGTGCAGGATGAAGTTAGCTGACCGTGCTCAACTTCTGTCATCAAGCGAGCTCGGCCCCAGAGGAAGCAACTTAGAGCCTAGAAAACAAATGAGGGAAGGTCCAGTAAGTACCCACAACTGACACTGGGTGACATTTTCGTTTATTCTGTTGACAGATGCCTGTTAGTTACACTGTTTTCAGTCTCATTTGGAATGGACCAGAGACATCCAAAGCAAGGTGAGCAAGCACATCAGATACCTCACCGGCTCGAGGTACCTTCCAACCACTGCAATACCTGTCTCTTGCCCCAGCTCATCACCCTCAAAGACATTTATTGCCAAATGCTACTGCAAAAACCCACTGCATTTACATGAAATGATGCCTAACCACACATTTACATGAAAAAAAAAAGATCTACTAGAAATTTACACCAGGAGAGTAAAGACCAAGGGTACACATGAGACATACATGGCAACAAAAAGTTGATGAGTCACAGGTGGAAAAAGGCCCTCTCTTCCTATGGGACAGGATGAGCCCTTTCTTTTATAACTTGCTCAAATCTCAGGTGGACAATGCAACCGCATAAGTGCTGAAAAGCAGCTTGTGGTTTTAGTGATCACCTTTCAGAGGTAGCTATGCTCTGAACAGTCACACTGCCTGAAGCGTGCGTCTAGGACTGGTCCTATAAGATGCTCCTTGTAAAAGGAGCTCAGGGATCGTAAGGATTTAGAAAATACTCCACACTATTATCTACTTCTTGGAGGTTCACAATGCACATTTTTCACACGGAAGGTTCCAGAAGTCCTTTAATAAAGAAATGCTTAACTTGGTTTAACCCACAGTTTCCCAAATCAACTTGACCTTGGAATCTCTTGACATGACTGGAATGATGCAAACATTTCATCATTTGCATTAGGCAACACATTTGGTAGAACCTATTTTGAGAAATGTTCTTCTATGGCTTTGAGAAATCCTCTATAGAAACAAAAAAATATTAACTTTTTACTTAAAAAAATATAAGTAACTCCTAAGATCATGTGTTGGTCAACAACAAAGAGGTCAAGGGGTCATAAAGTCATGGACCCCTTTCTAATTCCAGCCCTGCACTTATGTCATCAACTGAACCTGCCTGAAAACAGGCAGCAATAAATTGTCCAGGATTTCTTTCTCCGTGGCTTAAGTTGTTCAACACACAGATGACAGTGCAGGGTTGAACAGGGCCATCAGGGGCCCATATTTCTTCTCCTTTACCAATCAAATCATTAAGTGTCTATTTTTGCTTATCACTCAACTACCAGGTTGTTCAAACAGACCTGACAGTCCTTTGTCCCTAACAGAAAAAGATGTCCCTAACATATAGAGCCTCTAATTATTTTCAGCAAGAAATACAGACCCAGAGATCATAATACAAGAGCTTCCGGTTGTACATGGCAAATAATTTCCAAGTATTACAGCAGGGACAGGGAAAGCTGGAAATCCATGACACAACTGCAATGATGTAAACATTTCATCATTTGCATTATATATTATTTTTAATTTTTGTTTCCAGGAAATTTCACATGATATTTTAGAGCAGAAGACAGGAAAAATGGGACTCTCCGGTTGTGAGACTTGGCAAACAGTTATTACCTGTGCCCTGTTGGGATGGAGCCCACATTCACACCTCAATAGCAATTCTCGCAAATCGATACTGCAGAGAGGTGGGGGGCCTCAGCAACACGAGGCCCCTCTGGGCTGCCGGCTGGTTGCACAGCATATCCAGCAAGCCTGTCAAGCTCACAAACCCCAGGGCTTCCCCACAGCCAGCGGCCATGGAGAAATCCCCCTGAGTGACGAAGCCAAGGAGCACTCTGGAGCAGTGTGATGTCACACGTGGGAGAGGCCCCGACCACAGCCCCTGGGTCAGCGCTCCCTGCCTGGCTGGGGGATCTCTCCTGGCCAGGCCCTCAGAAGCAGCACAGCCCCGCGTCTGCCTCTTCTCCTTTTTCTTCTTTTCTTTCTGTTTCAGGATCTTGCTCTTGAATAGGTCGCTGTGTTTGGATTCCTGGGGCCCGCAGCAGTGCCGATCCTCATGGAGCTGGAGAAAGTCCTCCTCGGTTGGGATGCAGATCATGGTGTGTGGCTCGGGGCTGCCTTTCCTGAGCAGGGACAGGCTGACCCACACCAGGGCCCTGGGGAAGCGGCCCAAGATGGACAGGCAGGCCTCTCTGGTCAATCCTTGCTGGACCCTACTGGGAGCTCGCCAGGCTGCCCGACTGTCCTCGGAACTGGGTCCACACCAGGCTGACAGTTGCTTCAGCAATATCCTACTCCTACATGAAGTCAGAGACACACATTTGAGATTTCACGCAAGGAAACTAGAGTTAGATTTGTTTATACTATTTGTGAGAAAGTATCAAAATATAATTTTTTTTTTTTGAGTTGCAGTCTCACTCTGCCGCCCAGGCTGGAGTGCAGTGGCACGCTCACAGCCACCGCAGACTCAACCTGCTGGGTTTAGACGATCCTTCTGACTCAGCCCTCCCAGTCAAAATATTAACTCTTAAAAAATTAAAATGCACTATAATACCTTTCAGTAATATTTCTTTTTTCACATGCCTGCCATTCTGAAACTGAAGGACTAAAAGTTTAAGAAGCTGAAGGCAGAGAAAATAAGACTGAGAAAGAATTAGGGTTGTAATCACAGTGAGAGGGTGAAAACAAAGAGAAGCTAATATTTTAATGAGAAAAGAAACTCTAAGGGACAGTTTATAAGAAAGAACAATATGAAATTATAAGGTTACTATACAGAAAAATAATTATGAGGCTAAGAATCAGAGCACAGAATACAGGGGGCTGATAAACAGCTTAGCATGCAGCAGTATTGAGAACAGATGCATTTTATATGGTAGCTTCATGGTTAGGACGATATTATACTGCATGTCGTGCTAATCTACCTCGAATTCATATAATTCAAAAGGAACTGAAGAAATTCAGTGATTAAAAGCACTGGGCACAGTGGCACACACTTATAATTCCAGCACTTTGGGAGGCCTAGGTGGAAAGATTGCTTGAGTCCAAGAGTTCAAGACCAGCCTGGGCAACATAAAAGATCTCATCTCTACAAAAGTCAAAAAATTAGCTGGGCATAGTGATGCATGCCTGTAGTCCCAGCTACTCGGGAAGCTGAGGCAGAAGAATCACCTGAGCCCAGAAGTTCAAGGCTGCAGTGAGCCATGATTGTGCCGCTGCACTCCAGCCAGGGTAACAGTGAGACCCTGACTCAAAAAAACAAACAAAATAAAACAAAAAAACACACACACAGAATGCTTGCTCAGACTAAATGAAATATGTCATAGAAAAATCTATCTTCATTTAGGATGACTATATTTTAAATCATCTCATCAATTAGCATCATGCCCTAAATCAAATATTATTAAGCTGTTTCTCTGAGTCCTCTATGAAACACCTAACAACTGGCTTTCCCTTCCAGAAAGTCTATAAATTCACTTGGGTTTTGCATAAAGGAGCGGTGATAGCTTTTACATCCTGTAGCCTGTTCAATATTAAAATAAACAATCTGTGCCTGGGCACAGCAGCTCACGCCCATAATCCTTGTACTTTGGAAGGTTGAAACGGCAGGACTGCTTGAGACCAGTCTAGGCAACATAGCAAGGCCTCGTATCTACAAAATAAAAAAATTAGCCAGGTGTGGTGGTGCACACCTTCAGTCCCAGCTACTAGGGAGGCTGAAGCAGAAGAATAGCCTGAGCCCAGGAGGTCAAGGCTGCAGTGAGCCATGATTATGCCACTGCACTCCAGCCTGGGTGACAGAGTAAGACCCTGCCTTACAAAAATAAAATAAAAAAATATACAATCCAAATGTACTCAGGAGTCACCTACACTTACCTAAGAACACAGAGTTGACCGCCAGTGGAAGCAACGTGGTTCTCACTGACCTCCTGGCCCACGACCCTCTCAGGCCCCGCCTGGCCTCGACATTCTGTGTCCATTACTTCTTCCAGCTCCCCGGGGTGATTCCTGGATGTGCCCACCTCATCAGATGGCTGACTTGTCTTCTCAGACTTGGAAGTGTAAGGCACCTCATATCTTCTTAGGTCACTCTCCTCGCCATTTGGAGATGAAGCTTCAGAAGAGTCTTCGTGGGCCTGGACTCTTGACTCCCAGTCTTGAGTTAACTGCTCCCAGGGACAGCAGAAAGGTGCCAGGGTGCCAAGCTTCACATAGTTAGGTCGTTTGGCAGGAGGGCGTCTATTGAAAAGCAAAGAGGAAAACCAATGTTGAAGAATTTGGGACTGGACAACTAAAATAAGTATGGCCATTATAATGCATCTCTATTTAAAACACACACACAAAGTTTTCTAAGAAATATGTGATAAAGAATAATAACCAATTTACTAGCCAAGTCTTTTGTTTCCTTTGGACTTTAACAGATAACATATCTACAGTGTAGCTCCACATGGCCACTAAACCACCTCAGGAAGTACCATATCTGAAAGCTACAAGTAATTGGTGCCCCTGAAACTATGCAACCATGTCCCTACACACTTACAAGGTTCCAGGTTCCAGTGAAGTTTCTCCCTCACTCTAGTGACCCAGCTGCCCTCCACAAATGCAATATCATTGTCAGTTTCTTATATATCCTCCCAGAGACATTTTTTGTACCTACGAGCAGATAGGTACACGTTTCTCTTATTTTTACACAAATGGTAGCATACCAGATACAGTACTTTTTGCTTAACTTCACTATTTTCATTTAACAAAATATCTTGGAGATCACTTTATACCAGTACAGACAGCTCCCTCATTCTTTTGTGTATCTTATTCTACCACAAGAATATATCCTAATTGACTCAGACAGTCCTCTATTGAAGGACACTGACTACGTTCAAACCTTTTGATTCTACAATCAATGCTACAGTGAATGACCTTGAACATGCTGCAAATGTGCAAGTACATCCAGAGAATGAGTACCTGGGAGTGGAACTGCCAAGGTAGAGTATGAGCTTTTTTGATTTTGACAGATACTTCCAAAGTGCCCTCCACAACGGTGATACTAATTGACCTTCCTAGCGATGTATAAATGAAGTAGAACCTTTGAGAAATACTATAAGTTAGTCAGAACCAAAGCCTGATCCCAGGAAGTAGAGATTGGCCTGGCTTTGGCCATTCTTGCCTGGAGGACTCCTAGCAGTCCAAGACAAAATCTTCAGGTGATGGTCTACTCCAGGAAAGGCCAAACATTCCTTCTCTCATTTACTTCTTGCTATGTGCTGTGTCCTAAGACCTCAAATGGACATGAACTTGTAGGCTTGACTGAGGATTCACGCTGAGCCTGTACTCTCAAGGTCAAACCAAATGTGTACTGGTCTCCTAAGAGAGGCAGATGACAAAGCACTCCCTGGGTACCACCTCACCCAGAGACCTTCCAAAGCCCAAAGGGACAACCATGTACATCCATTTCAATCCCTCACATAGAGAGCACATTTAATTCACAGACTATGTAGTGTTGGAACATGGTTCAGGAGGACACAATATTCTTACAAACCTCTTTGAGCTTTTAGGTGCAAATGGAATAAACAGTACGGAAAGGGGGATTTGAAATGATAACTTTCTAAAGCTTAAAGAAAAGATAATCGAGAGAAGTGAAGGCAATTCCTAGTCTGAGTTAAGTAAAATAGCAAGAATAGGATACTAAGGAAATAAGACACAATCTGAATTTTGGTTAGGTTTTTAAAAATAGCTCCTTCATCCCCCCCAAAAAGGTAAATACGATTTAAACAAATTCTCCCTAAGTTTCATATGTAAATTATCAGGTATTAGGTCATGGATAGAGGGAGCTTGTACTAGGCACACGCCCTCGGCTCCCAGTATAGAGCAATATTAGATGAAGTAAGAGAATACAGATGGTAAGAGGTAGGAGTGCGAGTCTGGGGTCAGAAATGGCTTCCTGTTTTGTAAAACAGTTTCATTCTTCACACAAATGTAAATCCAGGAAAGACTAGAATAACAGTAACAATAACAATAGCTAACACTCACTGAGCAATTACCCTGTGCCACTGCTGCTCCAAGTGCTTTATAAATCTTAACTCCTTTAATCCTTGCACAAAGAGACTGGCTAGGATTTCACTTCTGAATTCATCTTCTCTTCTGAGCACAGTGCTAGGTTACACAGCCTCATCTTCCTTGTGGCCGACAGAACAGGAGTAGAAGTGACAAGTGTGCCAATCCTGGGCCAGCCCATGTTCCTCCATGCTCCTCCTCCCTCTGCCAGCTGTACACAAAAGACCCCCGAGACCCTGGAGAGACAGTGAACCCCCAGGACAGAAGGGGCCCTGATCTCTGAAGCATCAACCCCTGGTCCAGAAAGAAAACTTTTGTTGTGTTAAGGCACTGAAATTGGAGGTTGGTTTGTTTCAGCAACTAGCACTGCCCTCAATGATGCAGTCCTCCTCATACATACAACCACACCATGAGATGGGTTCCTATCTAAGCCCCAAAGCTAATACATGGCAGAGCTAAGATACAAACCTCATCAGTGTAACTTCATTATCATTACATTACATTGCCTCTTAGAAATAGGTAAATATTTGTGTCATCTGACTAGAAAGGACTTTCTAAGCAGAACACTAAAGCCTAAAACCATGTAAGAAAAAAATGTGTTTCAGGCGGGGCTCGGTGGCTCTGCCTGTAATCCCAGCACTTTGGGAGGCCAAGGTAAGTGGACTGCCTGAGCCCGCGGATTCGAGACCCACCTGGGCGACTTGGCGAGACCTTGTCTCTACAGTAAAAAATAATAATTAAAAAACATTAGCTGGGCGTGGTAGTTCCAGCTACTTGGAAGGCTGAGGCGGAAGGATCACCAGAGTCCACACTGCACTCCAGTGTGGACAAGAGTGGGATTCCAACTTAAAAAAAAAAAAAAAAAGTGTTCCAATACATATAAAATTATAAGGCAAAGAAAGCAAGGAATAATATTTACAAAGTATATCAAAAAGAGTAAATAAAAAAAGTTTATAAAATCAATAAAAGGAGTTGAATTAACATTAAGAATGCTCCAAAAAAGAAATCAATAAAGGGGCAGATAAATATTCTGATAGAAAAAGGAGCAAAAGAAATAAATGGGCTCAGTGGCTCAGCCTGTAAGCCCAGCACTTTGGGAGGCCGAGGCGAGTGGATTGCCTGAGCCCGTGGGTTCGAGACCAGCCCAGACAACTTGGCAATACCTCGTCTCTACAATAAATCAAAAATTAGCCAGGCATGGTAGCACGTGCCTGTAGTTCCAGCTACTTGGAAGGCTGAGGCGGAAGGATCACCAGAGCCCTGGGGTGGCCGTGAGGGCGTCACTGCACTCCAGACTGGGTGACAGAGTGACATTCCAACTCCAAAAATAAAAAAAAGAAATAAATGAGCAATTTACAAAAAAGACACTAAAAGGCAAAACACACACATAATATTCAAGATCACTAGTAAACAAAAATTAAAACAATAAGATACCATTTTTTCCCACCAGTTTAGGCAATAAAAGACTGATAATAGCCTCTGTTGGTCAGAGTGAGGGAAAATAGAAATCTATAGCTACAGATAGAATGCTCAATTTAGTACAAACAGCCATTGGGCAATAGCAGATCACACGCCTTAAAGTGAACACCTTTTTTTGAAGCCAGAAATCTCACTCACAGAGAATTAGCCTAAGCTCATTGCTTTCTCCCCTACAGTCCCTTTCCAGAGCTGGCTGGTTCTCTCTCACAGCCCATGGGCCCAGGGATGTGCAGGGATGGTCTCCTGATGTGTCCAGATCATTCTTCACCTCCTTCCTCCTCCAAGATCCCAGGTGCCCGGTCCTAGGTCGCACCCACACTGTCAGATAAACCACTGACTCTCTCTCCTTGGTCAGGTTGTCTACCAACTTCCAGGCAGCCCCGTTCATATGCCACACTGCTTTCCCCTCCACCGCCATGACTCTTGTCATCACTCCCAGTGACCTCCGCATCTACACAAATCATCCTTCCAACGCCCTGGGACCATCATTTCACACCCTCATGCCCTGTCTCTTACATCCCCACTCTCCTGGTCATACCTTAGGTTTGGTCACTGCCAACACCTGCTCCCCCTTAAAATCTCAATGTCAAGTACCCTGCTCTTAGAGTCATGCTACATTCCCCACAACAATGCCTCAGCCGTTCACCTCCTGTATAAACACAATCTTAAGTGAATGCTCTTGACGCTTCTTATAAATCTCTTACAGCTGACTGGAGAAACCAGTCAATTCTAGCCTCCACTCTCCCAGAAACTGCTGACACCAATTCCTGAGATCTCCAAGAGCCTCTCTCCCCTCCTTACTCCTGGCTCATCACCTCGCCTCTTTTTTCACAGTCACAGTCAGGAGAGTGAGGACCTAACCTATCTAAATCTGTGTTTATATTTCAGAGGCAGCCTAACAGCCATTAGAACCAGCAGGCTCTAAATAAATATGTGCTAAACGTATGAACACATGAGACAAATATGTAAAGATGAACATAGAGAGGTGTTCACAGAAGCACATAACAAAAAACTGGCAATAATCTAAAAGGCCACTGATAAACTATGGTGCAACCACACTGCAATCCTACGTGACCATTCAAAGTTATGTTTTGAACAAGAGCTGGCAGGCTATGACTCATGGGCCAAATCTGGCCTGCTGGTTATTTTTATATGACCCATGAGCTAAGAATGCTTTTTACATTTTTAAGTGCTTGAAAAACACAAAAAAATAATATTTTATGACAGATGAAAATTATATGAAATTCAAATGAGTGTCCACAAATAAAATGTGATTGGAACACAGCCATGCTCATTCATTTACATGTCATCTGCAGCTGTGTTCGTGCCACAATGGCAGGGTTGAGTAGTTGCCACGGAGACCAAAGGGTTCACACAGCCAAAAATATTTATCATCTGGCCTGCTACCAAGAAAGTTTATCAATACTTGGTTTAGAGTCATATTTTTTTATATGAGAAAAGAATTCAAAATATATTGTTTAAAAGGCAGATTTCAAAACAGTACCATCCTTTTGCTTAAAAAAAAATTGTATCAGCCGAACTCGGTGGCTCAGCCTGGAATCCCAGCACTTTGGGAGGCTGAGGCGAGTGGATTGCCTGAGCCCATGGGTTCGAGACCAGCCTGGGCAACTTGGAGAGACCTCGTCTCTACATAAATCAAAAATTAGCCGGGCATGGTAGCATGCACCTGTAGTTCTGGCTACTTGGAAGGCTGAGGTGAAAGGATTGCTGGAGCCTAGCAGGTCGACACTGGAGTGGCTGTGAGTGTGCCACTGCACTCCAGCCTGGGTGATGGAGTGAAACTCCAACTCAAAAAAAAAAAAAATTGTATCTATGGAAAATCTGCATGCATAAAAAATCTTTAAAAATGAGAAGTATTATTGTCAATTATTATTATTATTATTATTATTTTTTTTTTTTTTTTGAGTTGGAGTCTCACTCTGTCGCCCAGACTGAAGTGCAGTGGCCGCTCCCGGCCACCGCAGCCTCGACCTGCTGGGCTCCGGCGATCCTTCTGCCTCAGCCTTCCGAGTAGCTGGAATTACAGGCATGCACTACCATGCCCGGCTGATATTTTGATTTATTGTAGAGATGAGGTCTCACTGCCCAGGCGGGTCTCGAACCCGCGGGCTCAGGCAATCCACTCACCTCAGCCTCCCAAAGGCGCGGGATTATAGGCTGAGCCACCGAGCCCGGCTGTCAATTATTATTTAGTAACAACACATAGAAGACCCTCCACTACATATTATGAGTGATGCAATGATGTACAACACAAAATCACTGCCTTTAGAGAGCTGATAAGCTACCAATCCAGGTATCACCACTTATTCCCTAATTCATTCATTCATTCATTCATTCATCCACCATTCAGAACATGGTTTGAGTCAGGCACTCTGCCTGTCTGTGATTGCAGCAGCGAACAGATGAAGCTCACAGACAAGGAAATACAACATTCAATCATTCATTCATCAAACAACAAGCACAAGTTACTAAGGCCCCAATGCACCAGGCACTGGCTAGACACTGCAGATGCCAAAACAAACGAGAGATAAGTCTCTATGCTTCTGGAAGCTACAGTTTGGTAGGGAATACAGGTTCCCAATGTTAAAATGTACTTCACAATATAAAGAAAACCAGGCCTCTCACTGGCCACACCTCCAACGAAAAAGGAATAGAAAAAAAGTCTAGATAGACAGATACTAAAATATAAAAATAGTGCTTATCTCTCTACATGGCAGGACTATACAACATTATACTTCTATATGTTTTCATAGTTTCATTAAAATTTTATAATTCTGTTCAAATGGCTCTGGTAAAAATAAAAATAAATTATATACACATTTATTTATGGACACTCAAATTTGAATTTCATATAATTTTCATCTGTCATAAAATATTATTCTTTTGTGTTTTTCAACCACTAAAAAAATGCAAAAAGCATTCTTAGCTCATGGGTCATACAAAAATAGCCAGCAGGCCAGATTTGGCCCATGAGTCACAGCCTGCCACACTTTCATACTTCTATAATCAGTTTTTTAAAACACAATTTCCATTTTGGAGGGGGAGGGGGCTGGTGGCAGGAATCTATTAACAAGTGTCTGAAACTCATGTCCACAGACTCCATTATTAATGGAAGCAAACAGAAGGATTTGTAATCCAAATGATCCTATAAAAGCCAGATAGATACAAGACAACCTCCTGACTTAAGTAATATCTTAATTACTTCTCAGCAATGCTGAACTCAAGGAAAAGTCTACAAAACTCCACATTATAGAATAAAACTTACCAAAGCTATCTCAAACATTGTTGGCCAATATGAACAGGCCTTTCTTCTCTTCCTAAAACATTATCAAACTCAAGAAGCCGGTTTCTTACCTTTTGTACTTTTCAAGAAGATTCTTAGCTTGTTCTTCAGCAAACAGAATCCCAGCAGGGCAGTCTGGAAAATCGCCTGGGATGTTGGGTGACCTTTTATACTGAGAATGTACTACAGTCTCTTTTAATCCCCCAACTCTTGCACCTCGATAGATCTATAAGAAATGTCAAAAGACACAATCAGTTTCCCAACTTGAAGTGGAATTGCCTGATTGTTCATGTGAGAATAATGAGAAACAACCTAAATGCACATCAAAAGAATGGGTAAACATATACAGTGGGTGACCATGCAACAGTAAAAGTTTGATTTAAACTTCATCAGTTTATATGGAAAAATCTCAATGCCCAGTGGCTATAGCAAGTTGCAAAAGCACATATACAATTAGGTACACAGTCTAAAAACATGTCAAATACAGTAATTTTATTGTGGGATACAAACACACTTAATAAAGCTATAAAATATTCATGGTAGTGAGAAACATCAAAATCAGAACAGGGATTATTTTAGAAGGAAAGAACAAAATGAGACTGGAGAATGCATGGTACACAAGGTACTTCCAATGAATCTGTAATGTTTTATTTCTTAAGCTGGATACACTGATTATGTCAATATATAGACTTTTCTTTATGCTTGAAATATTTCATAATTTAAAAAATTAAGTAGAATTATTTAAAAACATTCCCACTCTCAAATGATTAATTGAATGCCCCTTGTAATACAGAGGCTAAAAATTAATTACCAGCATGACAGGGTAACCCGCCTTTTACACTCTCTAGCATCAAAGTAATATTTAAAATAACCATTTAAAAAAACATTAGATTTTAATCAAATTTGTAGGTGCAGTTGGTATACAGAAGTATAGGATTGCAATCAACATTTTAGAAGCAAAAAAAAATGTATTTTATACTTCTGTAAAAGTTAAGTCTTTTGCTTTTAAACTATGACAAATTGTCAAGTCAAAAACTTCATCATTTTGTTGCCACTATTCAAAAGTCAGGCCACTTTAAAAAACCTCAACAATTCACAATATGTCAGCATAGGTCTTATCATGAGAACCTGGCCTCAGGGACAGTATGCATGAAGTAGCTTGTATCCAGGATTACAGCTCTAAAGCACAGAAATATACCACCCGGTGTCTAAGTTGTACATAAAGTCCGGGACATTTTCAGCTCTCATTTTGTATTAGGAATGTATGCAGTTAGGAATGTATGCAGTGTTGCAACTGTTAGTCAGAATCAAAAGGTAACTTACAAATGGAATCCAGAAAGCCATGCCCCAGCCCTTTGGGAGTAGGACATCCCAGCCACTTCCCCAGCCCCGTCGGTCTTCGCCAGTCACTTTTCCTGGCTGCTGAATCAAAAGCACAGGTATCTTGGATTCATGGGGACCTAAAATAAGCTGTGACCCAGGCACCAGCAATTCACTTCTCATCCGGTTTAAATCCTAAAGTGGAAAAAAATAATTCAAGACAAACAACCCTAGTCTTCTGGGAGATTCTACCAGGTCTCCCTATAAACAGTTTTAGGAAGGTAACTGTTCTTTTAAAAAGGTCAGAGATAACTTCTTCATAAATAAATGTCAGTCATTTTAAGTACAAGGTACTCTTCCTATAAATAAAGACTGTCCTCTATGGTAGTGTTTTGGTAGAAAATGCCAAATTATCTAAAGTTTGTTAAAATTGGGCTAGAATATACTAGATGATTCAAAGTTATAAAATGATATATATCATTCTGCTAATCTCTCATATCAAGATTAATCTTACATTTGATTCTCTGTCCCTACATTTATTTTGATTAATATTTATTGGCCAGGCACAATGGCTCATGCCTATAATCCCAGCATTTTGGGAAACCAAGGCAGGAGGATTGCTTGAGCCCAGGAGTTCGAGATCAGCCTAGACAACCTAGAAAGACCCTATCCCAAATAAATAAATAAATAAACAAACAAAATAAAAATAAATTTTAAAAAAGATGTGTTGTAATGAAGTAATATAAGGTTCAAATGAGTGACAACTTTTCAGGGATGGGCAACTGGAAAAAATACTCTGACTCTTGAGAAAATTTTTCATCAAGTCTTTAGATTTAAAATAGAAAATGCTATAAATTGCGATAAGGGGAAATGTAGGGAGTAACAACATCCTTTCAGACTTTTCCTGGAGCTGTAAAAAGAAATTAAAAGGTAGGTCATTTAGAAAATTTACTCAATTTAGAAAACTTACCCACTCAATTTAGAAAAACTAGACAAGGGACCACCTCCATGCTGTAGTCTAACTGCTACCCCTCGGATGTTCTTCAAGCCATGTCCAAGTCCTGATTCTTCTTTTTTACCTTTGCTCAAGTCTCTGCTACCTTCTCTGTATCGGTAATTCCAAAAGATGTATCCCTTTAGCCCTGGCTTTTCCTCCTGGGATTGAAACCGTATCCTAGGCCTTCACTTCTGAGAAGTCCCACAGCCTAGGGATAAACTTGGCTTACCCAGGACAGAGCTCATCGTCTTTCCACTATACCTGCTCTCCTCTTGCATTCCCCACCCAGCTGAGCAATGCCATGACTCACACTTCAGTCCTTTCAAACATTTACTAACTACCTCTTACGTGCTTTTCTAGAACCCGGGAACATGGCAATGAGCAAGGGGAGACATGGTTCTGGCTCTCTTTTGGCTGAGATCCTAAACCCAAGCCAGAAAGTGAGGAGCTAATCTCACGCCTCCCCGCTGATGACCTCCCATCTCCCAATCAACCACCAGTCTTGTCAATTTCCCCTTCCAGGAATATGTGTTAAACCCCATCCCCGCCCCTGCAGCCACACTGCCACCCTTCAGGCCCCACCATGTCACACCAGGATTATCTCAAGGGTCTTTTTGAGGCCATGCACTTCAGCTCTCCCGCCCCACCCGCACCCCCAGTCTAATCCACCCTCCACACTGCTTGCTGCCAGCATGGAATCTCATCATGTCACTCCTGCCTTAAAATCTCCAATGGTGCCTCATGCCTCCAGTCCAGCTCCTTAAAATGCCTCCAGGTCTTCTATGCCCTGGCCCCTATTTACCTCTTCAGTTTCATCTCTTGCCCCTCCCTCAACTCCAAGCTCCTGATCTACTTGGAGACTCATGAACATGTCATTTTGTTTTTAGCCTGGGCCCCTGCACTTGCTGTTCTCACTTGTTGCAGTCTTTTCTCCACTGCAGCCTTGACCCTGCCCCTAAGAAGTCTGGTTAATCCTGACTCCTACTTCAAATACCAGCCATCCATCCAGGGGGCCAGCCTCACTCCCCTGGTCTGGGCTCAGGACGCCTTCCACAGGCTTCTTTAGGGCCCTGTACTTCTTCGACCATACCCTAGTCATCCATCCCAGCATCTAATACAATGCCTGGCCCTGGTGGATGCTCAACCACAGTGAAATCAAAGACAGAACATTTGAGAGAAAAAAAAGAAAAGAAAAGAAAAGAAAAACATACTTAAACCATGAGATCATCATTGCAAGAATAAGTCTTTGTATTAACTTTTTTAAAGAGATTATTCTTACTTTATCTCTAAGAACAGAAAAAAAACCATAGTATGTATCCTTATTCTTAGATTCTTATCCTTAGATAATAGATAAGATCCTTCTCTTATTCTTAGAACAGAAAAAAATCATAGTATATATCATGAGTAAGGGATCGACAAGTTGTCTGAAAATAAAAGGAAGTCTGGGAGTCTACAGACAATGAAATAACTTTTTATAGTCTCTAGAATGATGAATGCAACCTGCCATTCATTACTTGACCGAGAATCCTTACACTACGAGTTACCTGGTCCGAGATTTTATTCTCTGTGACACTCTTACAGATATCCTGGTTCCAGATAAAGCTATGTGCACACTCCACAGGCACGCCCTCCAGGAGCAGCTGTCTAATGCTCTCCTTATCTAAGAGGGAAAAGAAACAGCCTTCAAACCACATCCTTCAGACCAGTGAAGTCGAACCCTAAATGCTGGCAATAGACCTGCTACAAGAAAATATTTTACAGGTATTTACTTAACTTATTCAGAAGAGTTTACTTGGCAAGAAATTAAGTTATTCTTATCGTTGGTTTCATAATCTATGAAATAGCAAAGGTTCCTAAACTGTTTTCTTTGATAGCTTTCAAGTATAATATGCAAACACCACAATATTAAATTGCCTCTAAATAATTGCCTAATTCCACATTTAAGATAATCAAACTGTAGAAGCTACTGCAGAGGCAAACAATTTCTCAATAATATGGCATATTAAACCAGGCACAGTGGTGCAAGCCCGTAGTCCCAGCTACTCAGGAGGCTGAAACAAGAGGATTGCTTCAGCTCAGAAGTTCAACCAACATAGCAAGCCCTGTCTCTGAAACAATAATAATAATAATAATTGCCATATTAAAAGCACAAGACATATTTTAACTACTGGCTTCAGGGTTCTGTATATCATCCCTGACTCAATGGTGGTGAACCAACAGATATCATCTTCTTCTGCCCCATATTACAAGTCTCTGATATTGAACTATTTATGCCTTTCTATAAAACGTATTTGTTCATCTCTTTAAAATAATCATATTTTCTGTGAAACAGAGTGTTTCAACTCTTTAAACACACCACACATGCTAGAAAGTATTCTAGTGGAAAGGGGAAGGCATTTTCTTCAATGATAAATACCTATATTGATAGAAGTAACTTACAAATGCAGTTTAAACACTAGGAAAAAAAATTATTTCAGATCTTATTTTATTGGACTGAAGAATTTTTTTAAAAAAGCTAGACAATTCATGAGTTTGGGCTATAGGTTCTAAATTGCCAATACAGAAACATTACTCCAAGGCACATACCTGCGTGGGCCTGATGGCTGGGGAGAAAAATAAGTTGGAAGCGACTGGGCCACAGTGTAACAGATTTTGGGGGAAAACAACGTTAGAGAAAATTACGCTGATGAAAGATCTGAGCTGAAAGCTACTTAAAAGCCGTGACTGCTTCTGTACATAACTCTTCCTCATGGAGATAACAGTCAACAGATTCTCAAGTAACAGCGCCGTGTGCTGTGCAAGCTCTTGCAGCCTGTCTCGGAGCAGACAAGCTCCAATCCCAACAGCCTCGGCCTACCCAGGGCGCTTTCCAAAGAAGCACTGCCACAGATGTGCATGAAAGAGTTGGGATTTCATTCAGACTGAGCTGCAGACAAAAGAGATGGCTGATACTTAGAGTGTGAAGGCACAGGAAAGCACTACCTCATCTGCAAATATTCTAAAAAATAAGAATTAATAAAACAAAGTAGTGTGTCCAGACGACAGAATATTATTCAGCACTAAGAAGAAATGTGCTATTGAGCCATGAAAAGACATGGAGGAAACTTAAAACGCATATTACTAAGTGAAAGAAGCCAATTCGAAAAGGCTACATACTGTTTGATTCCAACTGTGTGACAACCTGGAAAAGGTAAAACTATGGAGACAGTAAAAAGATCAGTGGTTGCCAGGGGTTGGGGGGAAGAATGAACATACAGGACACAGAGGATTTTTAGGACAGTGAATCTACTCTGTATGATACTATTATGGTGAATACATGTCATCATACATTTGTCAAAATCCATGAACTGTACAACACCAAAGTCAACCTTAATGCAAACTACAGCTTTTAGGTGATAACAATGTGTCAGTGCGGGTTCATGGATTGTAACTAATGTACTACACTGGTAAGGACATCGAGTATGTGGACACTGTGCATGTGTAGGGACAGAAACCCTGTACTTTATGCTCAAATTTGCCTTAAACCTAAATTGCATTAAAAAATAAGTCTATCTAAAACAAAGTAGATTAACCGGGAGTGATAGTGCATGCCTGTAACCCCAGCTATTGGGGAGGCTGTGGCAGGAAGATGGCTTAAGCCCAGGAGGTCAAAGCTGCAGTGAGTTACGATCAAGCCACTGCACTGCATCCCGGGTGACACAGCAAGACCCCATCTCTAAAAGAAAAACAAACAAAAAACTCCACAAGGTAGAGTCTGTCTGAAGGCAAAGGGGAAGGCTCCTTGAGGTTAATAATCTTCCCTTCGCTAGGGAGAGAAAAAGGATAAGGCCAGCTGAGTCAGTGTGGACATTAGTGTGCCTAGATTGACTGTCAAGTCTGAATGTGATTCTGAGTCCTTCCCCCAAGACTCACATAAAACATTCACCGTTTCCTACCCAGATAAAAGCCCTTTAACTGATTATAACTCTAGAATTTTGACAAAGATGGAAGGAAATGGCTTGCTTTCTCCTCTCTTAAATGTATTTAAGGATCACCAATATTAAATTAAAACTTTCTTAATGAGTTTTACTTAGAGAAGCAAAGAAATCTTTTATGAACTGACCTAGCCCATCAAAGAATATTTCTATCCTTAGTTTTGAATTGAGTCTTCCTGGATGAGATGTTACATTTGTTAATAATATTGATACAATACTAATTCCTTAAAAAGTTTACTTCTTCCTGTAGCTCACATACCAGATAAAATACTCCTTCAAGGAAATTACTTAAAATAAGGCCAGGTGCAGTGGCTCATGGCCATAATTCCAGTACTTGGGAGGCCGAGGTAGGAGGATCACTTGAGCCCAGGAGTTCAAGATCAGCCTGAGCAATATGCAAGACCTTGTCTCTAAAAAAATCAAAAAATTAGCTGGGTGCAGTGTTGTGCACCTATAGTCCTAGCTACTTGGGAGGCTGAGGTGGAAGGATCGCCTGAGCCCAGGGGGCCGAGGCTGCCGTGAATTATGATCAAGCCACTGCTCTCCAGCCTGGGTGACATAGTAAGATTCCTCCTCAAAAATAAAAAAGAAAGAAATTACTTAAAACACATTTTAATAAACTACCACAACAATGACTAACAAGACGGTAACCTGTTACGGCAGAAATTAAATCATGTTTTTCAAGATAGACTTTAATTTTCCTTGCGCTGATTCATATTAACATAAGTCTCAGAAAGGATTTAATATAGAACTGCCTCATTCCAAAAAAGAATTTCAGGTAGCAAGAGAAACTAAATAGAGCTTAAGTATATCTTTAAGGTGATTACAATGCTCAACACTTAAGTGTAATAAACACTGCAACTATTATGTTGCACCAGACCATATAGGCATTCAAAAAGAAAAGAGGCAGTAACTTGTTGATTAAAGTCTTAGGCTCCGTAATTAACTAACTTACCCATATATCTCCAAACTCCTCTCTCATCCAATCCACCTTTCATGTGAAGTTCTGACAGAGCAATTTATTACCCTCTTAATAAGTTATCTAACTACATGTGAAGAGGTCAAAAAAATTCTAAATTTGTTATGACACAAATCTGTATTTTTTTCCTCCAAAAATTCACAAGTTAATTTTAATTATTCTTCCAATTAATCGTGTTTAAATGACAGTAAATATAACGAACGAGACACTACCACAATTGCTGCAAATACCAGATCAGACTTCAATTTTTGTCCACCATTCTACACCACTCCAGTCAATCGGCTTTCTCAGGCCACTCTACTCAGTCTAAACCAAGACACCTTAGACTCCAGCACCTGGGATGGCCTTGCCAGGATTCGAACCTGGATCATCTGCATGGTTAGACAGAGGCTTCCACTGAGCACAAGACCAGCTTCGGGTGCAGATCCCTTCCTCACAATTAAAATTCTGAAATGCCAGGCATTTTCAGAGAACATAGTTGGCAGAGAGACAGGTTTTACCAGAGACTAAACCTAGACACTCAGAAAACAAAATGAACATAAGCATCAGGCTACATGTTTTACAGTTGAAAGATACTTTGACACATACTATCTCGTTTGATTGTAATCATCTTATAAAGCAGGCCGGTAAAGACCAGTTGTTTACAGATGACATTACTGTAGAAGTGTCAGAGACGGAACTCTTCTCACTAGATGGGACTGCTCAACATCAGAAGGAAAACCTGGGGTGTTTCAAGAACTTTACCTTGGCATTTTTCTGGATTGGTCAGAGCTTTGAACTTCTTTTGAGGCAGATTTATTCGAGGATCCCCAACTGTCAGTCCCAGAATAGTACCTGCTGGAATTTCTGCTGGTGATGCTATTCCTTTAAAAACAACAAAAAGAACAAAAATTTTAAAAAGAAGCTCATAGAAAGTCATTCATAATACATATATATTTGCTTATATTGTCAAATTCTTCAGATTAAAAAAAAATTTTTTTTGATATCCCTAACTCATTGCATCCTCAAACTCCTAGACTTAAGTTATCCTCCTAACTCAGTCTCCCAAAATTCTGGGACTATAGGTGTGAGGCACCATGTCTGGCTAAATCTTTCTAATTTTCTAATGAAACTTTCTTCTTGCGCTAATTATTCAAAAACATGTACTCCCTTTTTTCCCACTGATACTTTTAGAGAATTAACATTTATAAAAAAGTGAAATTCTTGCAAAAAACCTTGACATAAAAAAGGCTATTTTATGACATAAGCACACATGCTTCTATCAGTGCTAAGCTGGCAGCTCTGAACACAAATGCAGTCATGTGTAGGGAAACATAGATCTTGGGGCAGTGCCTTGCATATGCATTCAGCCATAATATCAGAATGCCAGTTATTTAGAATATGAACATCTTGTTTGTTATTTTATAACCAGACATGAATATAACACTTATTCATTGAATCCTGGAACCTCTCTTACTGGCTTCTCTTGCTGTATCATAACAAACAGCAGCAGGCCAGGCTCAGTGGCCCACACCTATAATTTCAGCACTTTGGGGGGCCAACGTGGGAAGATTTGGGCAACACAGCAAAATCTTAACTCTAAAAAAAAAAGAATTAGCCAGGCATGGTGGCATGTGCCTATAGTCTCAGCAACTCAGAAGGCTGAGGTGGAAGAATCACCTGAGCCCAGGAGGTCGAGGCTACCATGAGCCATGATCATCGTGATCATGCCACTGCACTCAAGCCTAGGCCACAGAGTGAGACCCCAAATGAAAAAAAAAGGAAGGGCTCTTTTAACCTCCTTCCTCCCACTCCTCTCCTCCCCAATACAACCCAGCATGCCCTCAGTATACCTCCCAACAATTCAAAAATGGCTTGTTGTCTGTGATGAAGGGAAACGCTATCAGGATTCTTACAGGCTTCACTCCACCAGCAGTGAGGTATCTTCTCTGTGTCCTCTTCCCCCTGCAAGATAGCAACTCCAGTTCACCAGACAAATAATGAATCTCTCTTAATAATTTTGTTATGATTGTGGTATCAGCCCCCACCCCTTTTTTCCTCCGTGTGTGGGAATGAATGTGTATGGGAAAAACCAGTTGCCATTATATTTAATATAGTAATTAGTACTATGGTTCTGAAACCAAACTTCCTAGGTTCAGACGTTTGCTTCCCAACTTTTTAGCTCCCATGGGGCACATTCTCTATGTCAGGCAGTGTGCTAAGCACTGGGAAAAGAGTAAAGAACAAGACCAACCCTCTCCCGCCCTCATGAAGCTCACAGTCTAATGAGAGCCACAGACAGACATTACATAAGTACACAAATCCATACACTGAGGAAATATATAAGATCGTCTGAAAACAAGAAGGATGTAATTTACCTTGGGGAATCAGGAAAGGATTCTAGAGGGAAATGGGATAGACTGAATGATGTAAACTGTAACCTGAAGAGTGAGGAGGATTCAGATAAGCAAAGAGTGGTGCAGGAGGAATGTTCAGCTGGTGGAAAAAAAAGCGGGTGTGAAGGCTCTGAGGGAGGCGAGAACTGAGATGGTCGCCTGAGAGCACACCAGTGTGGCTCATGTGCAGAAGGTGAGGAGATGAGTCTCAGAGGCAAGAAGACGTGAGATTTCACAGGTCACCTTCAGGGCTTTGGATTTTATCTTAATGCCATGAGAAGCTATTCAAAAACTTTTCATCAGGAAACAACAGGGTGTGAATAAATGTTATGAGATCAATCTGCTACTGAAAAGGAGAATTGTGGAGGAAGGGTAAGAAGCTCCTCCATGGACCAGGCAAGAGACAACAGCAGTTGAGACCACAGTGGAGGAAACAAAGATGGAAAGAAGTGGCTTCTGTTTTTTAAGACATCTTTCTTCTAAAAGCTCAGGATCTGCTCAGTTCTGTCATCATAATTGACCATGTCAAATCAGTGAGAAGCACAGGTACTGGAAAATGAAACTGCACTAAGACAGAAAAACAGTCTCTGAAGCCAGTGTCAAATTCCTAACCTAGTCTCTGCACTCTGGGCCTGCACTGTCCAACACAGCAGCCACTACCCAAAAAAGCTATTCATATTTAATTTTTAGCTAATTCAAATTAAATAAAGGACCAGGCATGGTGGCTCATGCTTGTAATTCCAGCACTTTGGGAGGCCAAAGCAGGAGAATCGCTTGAGTCTAGGAGTTTGAGACCAGCCTGGACAACACAGTGAAACCTCATCACTACAAACAAAATTATTTTAATTAGTTGGATTGCCAGGTGCTGTGGCTCACATCTGTAATTCCAGCACTTTGGGAAGCCAAGGCAAGAGGATTGTCTGAGCCCAGAGATTCAAGACCAGCCTGGGTAACTTGGCGAGACCTCATCTCTACAATAAATCAAAAAATTAGCCAGGCATGACGGAGCACACCTGTGGTTCCAGCCGCCTGGAAGGCTGAGGAGGAAAGATCGCCTGATCCCCTGAGTATGCCACTGCACTCCAGCTTGGGCGACACAGCAAGACTCTAACTCAAAAATAAATAAATAAAAATAAATAAAAATTAGTTGGACACATTGGCATGTGCCAGCTACTTGGGAGGCTAAGGTGGGAGGATCATTTGAGCCCAGGAGGTCAAGGCTACAGTGAGCGGGATCACACCACTGCATTCCAGCCTGGGTAATAGAGTGAAACCTGTCTCAAAAAAAAATTAAATAAAGGTACAAATTCAGTCATTCTAGCCACATTTCAAGTGCTCAACTGTCACATGTGGCTAGTGGTCATCATTTTGGATAGCACAAAGGAACACCATCCTCACAGAAAGTTCTACTGGAAATGCTGAATTAGACACATCACTCCTAAACTTTTTAGGGGATCACATATCCCTAAAACTAGCCCCAGAAAACAAGCACAAACACACAAAAACTGGCACACAATTACAGGAATTTTAGGGACGCCCTACCCATGAAGCAGAAGCTAAGACCCTTCTACAAGACTTAAAGCTGCAAGAACAGTCTGTATTTAAGTAAGAACAGTCAGCTTCTGATCATATCCACTTAGATGTAGTTCTCTAGTAGAAATGAAAGATAAAATCTTTGATAATAAGCATAAGCCGGGATGTTTAAAATGTTTAAAAGCCAAAGCCCAAAGTATTACCAAATTATATATTAGGTTTTGCAAATTTGTCAAGAAAAACATGATTAGAAAACAGCATTACATTCACATTTACTCTTACAGTGTGGACAGAAGCAGTTTTCAGCGCCTCCGTTAGGATGGAGGTGGAAAGTGGACCAATCAGGCGGAATCTGTTCATCTCCATTGTCAAATCACTGAAAAAGAAAAAAGACTGCATGATGGAAACTTCCCTCACATATATCATCTGTGCCACTGACAGAAATGAAGCCAGTCTCTACTGAAAATGTTCAGTAGGTTCATAGCAAGTTCAGCCCATACTTGATTATGATGCCTGTGACCGGAGAAATCCAAGAATATGGTAGACATGGGTCTCTAGTTCCATCACCGATAACTTTTTTAATTGGTTTAGCATTTTCTCCATCATCTTTCCTTTTTCTTTTCTTGCCAATTTTCTCATCAGGCAGTTCGGTTTGGCTTTTTTCTTGGGATGACACCAGAAGTGAGTCAGGGATGCAGATAGCTGATTTGAAGGGATCTGTACACTGGCACACTGCTTTCAGTTCCTCTAAGATATCCTATAAATATAAGCATTTACTTTTAGGTTTTGAAATTTAAATATATTATTACAAGTTTAGTTGTTTTTTTGTTTTTTGTTTTTTTAAGTTGGCGTCTCTCTCCATTGCCCAGGTTGGAGTGCAGTGGCACGCTCACGGCCACCCCAGCATTGACTTGCTATGCTCGGGGGATCCTTCCGCCTCAGCCTTCCAAGTAGATGGAACTACAGACACACACTACCACACCCAGGTAATTTTTTATTTATTGTAGAGACAAAGTCTCACCAAGTTGCCTAGGCTGGTCGTGAACCCCTGGGCTCAGGCAATCCTCTAGCCTCGGCCTTCCAAAGTGCTGGGATTATAGGCTTGAGCTACTGCACCCGGCCAGTTTGTTATTTATACTTTTAAAAATTCACATTTTGAGCCGGGCTCGGTGGCTCAGCCTGTAATCCCGCGCCTTTGGGAGGCTGAGGTGAGTGGATTACCTAAGCCTGCGGGTTCGAGACCCGCCTGGGCAGCGAGACCTCATCTCTACAAAAAAAAAAAAAAAAAAAAAAATCAGCCGGGCGTGGTAGCGCACGCCTGTAATTCCGGCTACTTGGAAGGCTGAGGCGGAAGGACTGCCGGAGCCCAGCAGGTGAGCAGCCACTGCACTCCAGTCTGGGCGACAGAGTGAGACTCAAACTCAAAAAAAAAAAAAAAATTCACATTTTTATCCCTTCCTGAATTAAACTGATCACCATCAAAAAGCTTTTTTGGTTCTTCTGAAAAGTGTATGCCATTTTAAACAAAAAAAGAACTAAATGTCAAATATTACAAAACAACATAATCACGCTGACCAAATTTTTTTTAAAAAGCAATGAGTATGCTAAAGAAGAGAAACTAAGCTAAATGCAGTGTAGAAAGTCATCAGAATTACTCAAAACAGTTTCTCATTATCAAACAGGCTCTAACAAGCACTTAAACACAAAGAGCCAATTCAGGCAGGGTGGAAGCATTAGTCCAAATTCACATTTCAAATCAGTAGCCTAAGGCTGGCTTTCATCTCTACTTCTGCTCATGATTTACTAAAAAATGAAAGGTCAAGATCTGCTTCATTTATTAGATGACCAAGTTCTGAGGATCTAACATAGTGCATGGGTAGTGATGGATGTGTTAATTAATTTTATTGTGGTAATCATTACACAATGTATACATATATCAAATATCACATTGTATATCTTAAATAGTCACATTTTGTTGAGTAAATATTTTTAAATAAATTAATTTTTTAAATTTGCTTCATTCACTATTCATACAACTGACCCCATATTCAAATACCTAAGCATCAAGCAAACTTTCATACTACTTAAATTCCTACAGCACTACCTTCCAACAGTAATAAGAATGCAGTCACAGAATGACAGGGAAGTAACTGTAATTATACCTGTTTAAGAGTCGGATGCAGCCAGATCCACAACTGTCTGATCCCAAGAGTGTCCCCAGGGGTCCTCTGGGACTTCCAGATGAACGTGACAGGGCCAAGCATTTCCCTGGGATATTTATTTGCCCGGTAGAGCACGAGCCTCCCTTGACGCTTTCCAGACAAGCAGTGAACTGCTGCAAACGTCAATCCTGACATAAACAAACACAAACTTCCATGATTCCAGGTGTTGAGACTGGTGTCCCATCTCCTGATAGCCACAGTATTTGTTATTATCTGTCTCCATGAGGGGTAAAGTTGTAGTTCTGAGCACTGCTTAGATCAAAGGCTGGCACACAATAAGCTCAATAATTATTTATTAAATGAATGATTTAGTGAGAGTTTCAGGTTTCTTTCTACCCAAGTTCATGCCACCAGAAACATATATCTCTCACTTTACACTTGATAATGTTAGACATGATTTAAAAGTCACCCCTACTTTTCTTAAATTAACATAGTCATTGGGAACAAGAAGTGCTTCATACATTTTTATATATGTTTAAATTCCAAAATGCTGGCAGTAGACACTTATTTATGAAATAAGTAAAAACATAAAGACTAAAATAGGACTCAGCTTTGAAGCATTTACCTGTGTCAATGCTACACATCTGGGAGAGCGCCTGTAGTATTTCTTCCTCTTTGCCTTTCAATTCCAAACAACAGTAGTAGGATAAATCCTACACAGAGGAGGAGACACAATTAAATACTCAGGAATTGACATGGGGATAAACTGCTAAGGGCCAAAAGCCATAGAAAACCTCTAGAGACCCAAGACACAGAACAAACTGCTAAAGCTATGTTCTTATAAGTCAAAATCTAAACCTTCTCCTGGCTGATGGTCTGGGCGAAAAAAAAAAAAAATCTAAAACTGTCTATACCAATTACGTTAGCAAATATTTTCAAGCCAATGTGAATCAAAACCAAAATGAATCTCCATTTAAAATGTAAGTGACTGTGTCCTGCTTTTTAGATAATTTGTGTTTTACCCCATACTCATAGGCAAGTTCTATGGAGGCTATCTAACTGCTGCTTCTAAGTAAAGGTAGACTACACAAGACGGTAATAAGTTCTGCAAAATTATGCTATGGTTGTTCACTTTAGTTAGCTAATTCAGGACCTCAAGATCACTTGACACTGAGCCTAGAAACACATTGTTGCAATTAATTTATCCCACATTCCTCCCATGCTCATTCTTGACCACGACATGCAATTTTGACTAAACAATATACAAAGAAAATTAAGAGCAATAATATCAATTTAAATAAGATGCCTTTGGGAGGCTGAGGTGAGTGGATTGCCTGAGCCGACGGGTTCAAGACCCGCCTGGGCAACTTGGCGAGACCTCATATCTACAATAAATCAAAAACTAGCCGGGCGTGGTAGCGCGCGCCTGTAGTTCCAGCTACTTGGAAGGCTGAGGTGGAAGATCGCCAGAGCCCAGCAGGTCGAGGCCCGGCCACCACACTCCAGTCTGAGTGACAGAGTGAGACTCCAACTCAAAAAAATAAAAAATAAATAAATAAGATGAAGAAAGGTCAGACTGAGCCAATGAAATCAATGTTAAAAGCTCTTAACAGTTATGACAGTTGCTATCATAATAGTAATAATTGTCAATAGTCACTGAAGGGTTACTGAGTGCCAGCACTGAGCTAACCCCTTATATGAATTGTCACTTAGTCTCCCAACAACCTAAAGCGCCAAGTACGGTTATCTAATCTGGCATACAAGGAGACTGGGACAGAGATTATTACCTGAATATATGATGGGGGACCCAAACCCAGAATTTATTTATAAAAAATTGTGTATTTATTCTTACATGTTTAAACTTCAGTCACTTTCAAGGTACTCTCCATTTGATGCAATACACCTATCAAGATGCTTTTTTCACTGCTCAAAACAGTTTTTTAACTTGTCCATTTGAGGACTTTTTTCATTGGAAAACAAACCAAAAAAGTCACTCCGGGCAAGATGGAGTAAATGGGGAGGGTGGAGCACAGGGGTCATGCCATTTTTGGTCAAAACCTGCTGAATACACAATGAGGTGTGGGCAGGTATGCTCATAAATCACCCATCATGAAATGGGCAAGCATGTTGAAAGAATCTATAAAAAAAAATTTACTGAAGCCAAACAGACTCTCACTACAATACCAGCTGGCACACTGATGCCAAAGGGTTCCTAGAACACTACAAGGGGAGTGCCCTCCAAAAAAATAATCTGGGGTTTTTTTTGGGACCCCCCCCATATAGTCAATAAATGGAGAAGCCATCCCTTGATCAGGCTCACTGATCCCTACACCAACCCCTCTGTCATAGCACCTTTAAACAAATTCATACACTCAGCAATGGGAACTAAATGGCAAATTATAGCTATGAGTCTGACAAACTCACATCACTCAGTTTGATCACTCACACAGAAACCTTCCCACCAACAGCAACTGGCTCTCAGCTGTCAGAGGCCAAACTGGGTGACAGCAGAGAATAATAATGGTTAGGAGCATAGAACCAGCCAGGCACAGTGGTTCATGCCTGTAATCCCAACGCTCTGGGAGGCCAAGGCAGGAGGATTGCTCGAGCACAGGAGATTGAGACCAGCCTGGGCTACATGGCAAGACCTCGGCTCAACAAAAAAAATTCTTTTTAATTAGCTGGGTGTGGTGGTACACGCCTGCAGTCCCAGCTACTTGGAAGGCTGAGGCAGGATGATTGTCTGAGCCCAGGAGGTAAAGGCTGCAGTGAGCCAGGATTGCACCACTGCACTCCAGCCTAGGTGACAGAGTGAGAATCTGTCTCAAAAAAAAAAGAGCATGGAACCCTTGGAGTCAGGCAAACTGGGCTCAAATTTCAACTTCACCACTGATAGGCTGTATGGTTGTAGTAAATTACCTAACATCTCTGTACATCAGTTTCCTCATCTGCAAAATAGGAATTTGTAAAATTGCAACTACTTACCTTGTACTGTTATAAAGATTAAATGAGTAAACACATGTAAAGCATTTAAAACAGTATCAAGCATATATTAAGTATATATGTATAAGTAACTATTACTTTTACTATTTAGGGCAGACCAAATGTTAAAAACAACAACAACAACAAAAAGGCCAGGCACAGTGGCTCAAGCCTATACTCCCAGCATTTTGGGAGGCCAAGGTGAGGTGATTACCTGAGTCCCTGGGTTTGAGAACAGCCTGGGAAACTTGGCGAGACCTCATCTCTACAATAAATCAAAAAATTAGCTGGACGTGGTAGTACATGCCTGTAGTTCCAGCTGCTTGGAAGACTGAGGCAGAAGGATTGCCTGAGCCCAGCGGGTCATCACTGGGGTGGCCATGAGCGTGCCACTGCACTGCAGCCTGAGTGACAGAGTGACTCCAACTCAAAAAAAAAAACTGACAACTTCAGCAAAAATCCTGCCCAAAATGAGAAGAAACTCATTAGTGGAAAAAGCACCAGGCCAGGAAACTCAGTTGCCCACGCACCAACTAGGCTACCAACAAGTGACCCTGCACAAGTCACTTCAACTCTCTAGAACTCAGCTTCCTCCGTGTATATGAGGAATTTAACTATAGTCTATGATTTCTGCTACTGAGTTCTCAAATTAAAGGCTCTTAAAAGTTACTTATATTCACTTAACACTTATTAGAATGGCCATTATCAAAAAATAACAAGTATTGACGAGGCTGTGGAGAAACTGAAACACTTGTGCATTGCTGGTGGAGATGGCGCAGCTGCTATAAAAAATTATAAGGCAGTACCTTAAAAAATTAAACATAGAATTGCCACGTGATCCAGCAATTCTACTTCTGAGGATACATTCAGAAGAACTGAAAGCAGGGACTCTAGTGATATTTGATTATCCCTGTTCGCAACAGCATTATTCACAATAGCCAAAAGGGGAAGCAAACCAAATAATGGATAAACAAGATGTGATATACATCTACAAAGGAATATTACTCAGCTTTAAAAAGGAGGGAAATTCTTATGCACACTACAACATGGATTACCTTGAGGATATTATGCTAGGTGAAAAGAGCCAGTTACAAAAGGACAATGTTATATGATTCTGTAAATATAAAGTACCTATAAGAGTCAAATTAAAAGACAAAGTAGGATGGTGGTTGCCAAGGGCTGGGAAGGGAGAAATGGGAGAAATGTGAAGTTAGTGTTTAACAGGTATAGCGTTTCAGTTTAGGAAGATGAAAAGGTTTTGGAGATGGATGGTAGTGACGGTTGCACAACGTAAACATACTTAAAATGGTTAAATCGTAAAATTTTAGGTTATGTAAATTTTTTTTTTTTTTTTTTTTTTTTTTGACTCGGTGTCTCACTGTCGCCCAGGCTGGAGTGGTACGATCACAGTTAACCGCAGTCTCAACCTCCTGGGCTCAGGTGATTCTTCCACCTCAGTCTCTCAAGTAGCTGGGACTACAGGAATGCACCACCATGACGGGCTAATTTGTTTATCTTTGGTAGAGATGAAGCATACTATGTTGCCCAGGTTAGTCTCAAACTCCTAAGCTCAAGTAATCCTCTTGTCTCAGCCTCCCAAAGTGCTGGGATTACAGGCATGAGATGCCATGCCCAGTTACAATTATTTTTAAAAAGGATCTTATATTGATTATTCTGCCACATTACTCTCAAGAGGTATCAGAGGATACCAAGACCAAAGGCTTTCAAAATTTGGCCAAGTCCATCTTGCCATTAAACGATACACCCTTCTGCAAAGAGCAAATTTCTAAATATGCACTGGAAGAAATAAAAAGCAACTGAACTAGCTATTAGGGGGAGGGGACAATCAGATCAATACTATTAAGAGACTCTAAAACAAACTGTTCTCTCAAAGCATTTAAAATGTAAAACATCCTTTCCAGTATCCAACTGAATCATAAACACCTGGACCAACATTTTGAACACTGCTCAGAATACTTAATATCTGTTGGTGATGAATGACAACTAGACTAATCTACACTGAATAAATATGAGCTGCATGACCTGGCTCCCACTTACTTCTCCAGCCTGATCTCACCCTGATGTTAGCCTTGCTCTCATTCTCTCCATCTGGCACACAGGATTTACTTCAGTTCTTCACCCTCATCTGGCTTCCTTCTGCCTCCCCGACTCTCCTCTCTCCTGAACCCTGAGAGCCCAGCTCCAACATGACATTCCAGCTACTCTGTTCAAAACACTCGGCCTCTGTAAGCTCCTCCCTTACCATCACCCACCTGGCTAATCGCTTGACACATGTCAGTCTCCCCCACTAACTTCTGGCTGCCTCATCTCCAGCATCTAGCAAAGGGCCCCATGCTCAGTAATGACTTCTTAAATGAATAACGTCACCAACAGGGTTCTGGCATAGCATGAGCTATTCTACCAGTCTATATGGGAAACAAAAGTAAAAAGTAAACTAAACAAGTAGAAAGCAAGCCCATCGCTGGCGAAGCACACCTGCAGAAGGCACCGGTGCGTCATGGCTCGATAGCAGGCTCTGTGGCTCTTGATGGTCGGCCTCTCCCCGAGGCAGTAGCCCCACCTCTTGACCATGTGAAACCGCTTGGCGTGCCAGATGTGAGTTTCTAACCATATGTTCTTCCTCTGTCTGCGGTTAAATTCTAACATCCGGTTTATGTGACATCTCCGAGCTTTATGGCATTTATTTTTTGAATGTTCTTTTTTCTGATGGACAGCTTTCTCGGCCTGTAATTTCAAGAAGAGAAGCAGATGCTGGTTTGTAAGAAACAAAGTTAACTGTTAGGAATTCAAACAATTAACTTTGGATTAAGTATAGACTCCATTTGTTTGCTTGATTTTTTTTTGTTTTTTGAATCAGTCTCGCTCTGTTGCCCAAGCCAGAGTGCAGTGGTACGATCATGGCTACTGCAGCCTCGATCTGCTGGGCTCAGGCAATCCTTCCGCCCCAGCGTTCACACTTCCAAGTAGCTGGAATTACACGAGTGCACTGCCATGCCAGACTAATTTTTTAATGTTTTGTTTTTGAGTTGGAGTCTCATTCTGTCGCCCAGGCTGGAGTGCAGTGGCACACTCACGGCTACCCCAGCGTCGACCTGCTGGGTGCTGGTGATCCTTCTGCCTCAGTCTTCCAAGTAGCTAGAACTACAGGTGTGTGCTACCACACCGGGCTAATTTTTGATTTACTGTAGTGACAAGCACTCGCCAAGTTGCCCGTGGGCTCAGGAAATCCGCTCACCTCGGCCTCCCACGGTGCTGGAATTACAGGCTGAGTCACCAAACCCGGCCTAATTTTTTAGTTTACTGTAGAGACAGGGTCTTGCCAAGTTGCCCAGGCTGGTCTTGAACCCCTGGGCTCAGGCAATCCTCTCGTCTCTGCCTCCCAAAGTGCTGGGATTACAGGCGTGAGCCACCACATCAGGCTTGCTTAATTTTTTTACTTGGTGATTTCTCCAATGTAAGTAAAGAAGGGAGACAATGGAAAGAATCAAGATTTTAGAACTAGAAAAACCTTGGAAGGCAGCACAGTTTTATCTCTCACTAACTGGGCAACTTCTTGAACTATGAAGATTAGAATACTCACAAAATGTTCAACACAGCAACACAAGCTTAATGTGGCTATTAATATTAGACAGCAAGAGAGAATAAATCAACTGCTAACTTCTTGCTGTTGCTGTTTTAACCTGTAAGATTGTAACCAAAACCAAAAACAAGACTAAAAATACAAAAGTGTGGAAAAAACACACTTTCATTTCAGGTGGGCTACAGACAGCAAATGCTAAGTGCCATCACTGGGAAATAGGCCTTACATTAAGTCTAGAAAATACAAAATTCCTCGTTGGTTTTCACTTGGTTTTGTGTTTTTTTGTTTTGTTTTTTGCAGAGACAGGATCTCACTATGTTATTAGGCTGGCCTTGAACTCCTAGCCTCAAGCAATCCTTCACCTCAGCCTCTCAAAATGCTGGTATTACAGCATAAGCCACCTCACCTAGACAGTTTTCACTCTTAATCTCTTCCATAGCCAAGCTAAACCTTTATGAAAAAAAAAATCCTTTTCTGTAAGTCTGTGAGCCCTTAAAGATCAGGACTTTATCTTGTTGAATTCTAACACCACCACCAGCATACCAGGATATAGAAGGACACTCAATAAATAAATTTAGAATTAATTAGTAAAGACATGGTTATCTTAAGACTGTTCAAATCAAGAATGCCAGTGAAGCCAAAACACAATTAGACATACACAAAACTTAAAATCAAGTTCAAGTTTTCAACTTCAAAAAAAGTCAAAAGGCGAATGCCAGGCACGATGCTGCTTTTTTTGTATTCCTGTCTCATGCCAACCACACCCCCAAAACACAGATCCAAAACCACTTCTCTGGTAAGATGGTCAGGATTTTACTTTAAATCTGGGACTATTCAACACCCTTAAAACAGAGAGGCTCCAAATGCCACATTTCAAAGCAGCTGTAATATCCAACTGTCTGCTAATTTGGCTTGGTGGGGTGGGGATGGCTGGATGATAATTAAATCAAAAAATATGCCCCAAAAAGCATGCTATAATAGGCATGCTGTTTTCTAGTTTTCATTTTAATAAATTCCATTAAGTCAATACTTCTCAATTTCTTGTAGGAACTACAAACCTAAACACTGACACCAAGTGAAGCGCCTACCTCTTTCTGGGCAATCTCCTGTAACCGTCTTGGAAGGCGTTTGACATTGTGGCTCATGGCTCTTCGTCGCATGTGCCGTGGCAACGTCTGGAAAACCAGCGAATTGGAAGACTTCTGGGTCACGGCTTTTAACATAGCACTGATCTCAGCAGCTCGTGCTTGAGCAAAAGTAGAAGCTGTTGAAGGAAATGATAGTATCACTAAAGAGTCATGAATTAATACTTTTTGTGGTATTTAGTAGGAAGACAGGAATATTATGCAGCCATAAAGAAGGACACAACTATGGACTTCTCAGCAAATTGGATGGAGTTGGAGATAATTATTCTTAGCAATCTATCACAGAAACAAAGATCCGAATACCACATGTTCTCAATCATAAACAGGACCTGAACATTAATCACAAAAGCACAAGGGAGGGATTGGCAGTCACAGGACACGGCCAGGGATTGAGGGGAGGGAGGGAGATACACAACACAAAGGGTACCTGATCCTAAACCAGGAGAAGTGAGGACCAGTTGGAAGCCCAAACTTCACCTGCATATACGTTACTTGGGTACCTAATCCTTACTTGTACCCCACATCTTTATAATAAAGCTAAAAAAAAAAAAACAAGAGTTAAGACAGATTTGAAGTACATGAACTTACAAATCATCCACCAACCTAGGATCCTATTAGATAAACACTGGTGGTAGCTATTCCTGGGTGAGATACCATTGTGAGATTATTCTTCAACACTTACTGTTTTTAAAATTTTCTACAAGCATTCAGTTTTGCTCTTCTAATCAGAAAAAAAGACCTTTAAAATTTTTTGCAAACAGTTTTTTAAAAACAGGAATTCACATGTAGCCTAACACATGCAGTATATTTACATGCAGATGATCACAACCATTTTAAGTGCAATACTCACAAAGGAAAACAAAAAACAAAATCTTAGCAGTGATTTTTAACTTCAAGAGGTCTTTTTCTAAATGTTTTCTGCTTTTTCCAAATATATAACCATTATTACTAGTTTTCTTTATTGAAAAATAGACTTTTTTTAAAAGAGAGTGCTGGGGAAACGTGAGTGACTTGTAAGACTGATAAGAGAAAGGGAGCAAAACTAACAAAGGGTGAGCCATCAGTCCCAAGGTAGCTATGGCCAAAGCATAAAAAGAGACCAAAATGGAAGGCTGAGGTGGAAGGATCACCTGAGCCCAGCAGGTCAAGGCTGCCGGTGGCCATGAGCGTGCCACTGCACTCCAGTCTGGGCAACAGAGTGAAACTGTGACTCAATAAATAAATAAAGTTAAAAAAAAAAAAAAGAGAGACCAGAAGGCATATGCAAGGCATGTACAAGGAATACAGGGTTTACTATAATGGGAATATATAGTGGGCATATAGTGGGGAATGCGGGTTTGATGCCAGAAAAGGCCTGAAGACAGGCCCTTTAAATAAAGGTCTTGGTTGCCATTAAGAGTTTATTACAGGCCAGGCTCGGTGGCTTAGCCTGTAATACCAGCACTGTGGAAGACTGAGGCGAGTGGATTGCCTGAGCCCGAGGGTGAAACCTCACCTCTACAATAAATCAAAAATGAGTCGGACGTGATAGTGTGCCTGTAGTTCCGGCTACTTGGAAGGCTGAAGCAGAAGGACCGCCAGAGCCCAGGATGTCGAGGCTGCAGTGGCCAGGAGTGCACCACTGCACTCCAGTCTGGGCGACAGAGTGAGACTCCAACTCAAAAAAAAAAGAGTTTATTGCATTTTATTTCATCTTTGAAGAATGCTGTGCTGAATGTGGGCAAAACATTTAAAAGGAGTGGAGGGTTAGGACAAAGGGGAACAGAGACTTGTAAGACTGATAAGAGAAAGGGAGAGAAACTAATGAAGGGCGAGCCATCAGACTCAAGGTAGCTATGGCCAAAGTCCAGGTCTGAAGCAGAAGAAGGAGAGGAGACAGGTGGGGGAGGCAGAGTCAAGATACTGAAGAAGGTCATTTGTTGGCATACATGGCTATACTAGAAACAAAGAGCTCATAATACAATCCAACTTCACTTCTTTGCAAATACATACCGGTTATATACTTGGGAATCTCCTGAGCTGTGCCCTCGGGACCTGCCTTCCATCCTCCCTTTTTCCTGAACATTACTTTAGAGGAAGACTGCTCATTCCCATCAGGCTCAGGCAGCGAATGGGGGGTGATTCTGGTTTGCCGCTGTCGTGAAGTTCCAGAATGAAGCTCTGGTATATTTCCAAAAAGAAAACAAAAAGAAATATATCACTTTTATAAGAGATAAAAATTACAGTTAAAAACTATTATTTGTTGGGTGGCAATGCTGATCAGGTTTCTAACCCTACAACCACCCAATAAGGTGGCTATTACTATCTCTTTTTAAAGAATAACCTTGGTTAGAAAGGTGATTTAACTTGCCCAAGTTCACAAAGCTAGTAAGTAGGTAGCACACTAGGGAATCATGTCACATGACATTTAAAGAAACTTGGATATAACAGATTCAGGAAAATTTTTTGCCATATAACAGTGCAACGTGAATTTTAAATCTAAGCTCCAAGCCGGCTCGGTGGCTCAGCCTGTAATCCCGCGCCTTTGGGAGGCTGAGGTGAGTGAATTGCCTGAGCCCGCGGGTTCGAGACCCGCCTGGGCAGTGAGACCTCATCTCTACAATAAATAAAAAAAATCAGCCGGGCATGGTAGCGCGTGCCTGTAATTCCGGCTGCTCGGAAGGCTAAGGCGGAAGGATCGCCGGAGCCCAGCAGGCAAGGCTGCGGTGGCCGGAAGCGGCCACTGCACTCTAGTCTGGGGGACCGAGTGAGACTCCAACTCAAAAAAAAAAAAAAAAAATCTAAGCTCCTGGCCATGGTCTGTGTTTGTGTCCCTCCTCCCCAAAATTCTTTTTTTTTTTTTTTTTTTGAGTAAGAGTCTCACTGTCACCCAGGCTGGAGTGTAGTTTCACGCTTATGGCTACTGCAGCCTCAACCTACTGGGCTCAGGTAATCCTTCTACCTCACCATCTCAAGTAGCTGAGACTACGGGCATGTGCCACTATACCCAGCTAATTTTTTTACTTACTGTAGAAATTAGGCTTCCCCAAGTTGCCCAGGATGTTCTCAAACCTCGGGTTCCCTCTCGTCTCTGCCTCCCAAAGTGCTGGGATTACAGGCATGAGCCACCACATCTAACCCCAAATTCATATGTTGAAATCCTAATCCCCAGGGTGACAGTATTAGGAGGTGAGGCCTTTGGGAGGTGATTAAGTCAAGAGAGTAGAGCCCTCATGAATGGGATTAGTGTCCTTATAAAAGAGGCCCCGGAGAGACCCAAGCTCCTTCCACCATGTGAGGACACAGCAAGAAGGTGTCAACTAAGAACCTGAAGGCTGGCCCTTGTGAGACACCAAACCCACCGAGTCCTGGATCTTGGACTTTTCAGCCTCCAAAACTGTGAGACATAAATTTGTTATTTATAAGCTATCCAGATTATGGTACAGGTTGAGTATCCCTTAGTCAAAATATTTGGGGCCAGAAATATTTCAGATTCCCATTTTTTTAGAATTTTGAAATATTTGCACATTTGAGATATTTTGGAGGTGGAACCTAAGTCTAAACACAAATTCATTTGTTTTACATATACCTTATGTACATAGCCTGTAGGTAATCTTATACAATGGTTTTAATAATTTTGTTCACGGGACAAAGTTTGTGTTCACTGAACCATCAGAAAGCAAAAGTGTCACTATCTCAGGCACCCATGTGGACAATCTCTGGTTGGTTGGCATCACCATCATTCCTGACTCTGAATTTATAGGCTTCTGATAAGCAATCATTTTCTGACACTTATTGACACAAAAGTAGTAAACAGTAAGAAATAAGTACCCTAGGACAGCAATAGTGTTAATACAAGTAAAATAAAAATTATAAATATGCACCATTGAGACCTCTGGCCTGCACACATACCATTTTATCACACTTTGTGGGTGTGCTTGGGTGGGGAAATCTAGGCATGCAAAAAAAGATAAGTCATACCAGAAGAGGGTGAAAAGGTCTTTTTTCCCTTGGGGATTCTAAAGAAATTGTGTGTTGCATGCCTTCATTTTGATGCAACTCATGACAAAAGGTCAGGTGAGGAATTTTCTACTTGTGGTGTCATCTCGGCACTCACAAAGTTTTGGATTTTGGAGCATTTCAGATTTCAGATTTTTGGATTAGGGATATTCAATCTGTATTTTGTTACAGTGGCCCAAATGATACTCCCTGAAATACTACAACCCGCATGATTTTGTATGCTCAGTCCTTTGTTCTTATTCTCTGTCTCACCCAAAATTGAGTCACTGTGTTATATTAAGAAGGAATTAAAAGCAAAGTCACTATATAAGGCATTCAAACCATACTGACTTTAAGATAACGTCAAGTACCTGTGAACAAAGGGAGCGATCAGTAGAGAATTTCATAGTGTTCCTGCTTATTTCCATTGTGATATTAATTACTGAGCCACTATAACCTTGGAACATTGTGAGGTTTAAATGAAGGACTCATCACATGGCATGGTAGAGTATCAATTGGTGGATCTGAATCAAGATCTTATGAATTTAAATCTAAAACTTACTTAATCAGACCCAACAAACACTGTTTTTTAAAGCACTCCAAAAATGTTCTTGGCCACCTGCTTTTGCTATCTTTCTACAGCAGCATTTTCAAAGGGGGCGGTGGCTCATACCTGTAATCCCAGCACTCTGGGAGGCCGAGGTAAGAGGACTGCCTGTGCCCAGGGGTTCAAAAGCAGTATGGGCAGCTTGGCCAGATCTTGTCTCCACAATAAATAAAAAATTAGCTGGGCATGGTGGTATGTGCTTGTAGTTACAGCTACTTGGAAGGCTAAGGTGGAAGGATTATCTGAGCCCAGCAGGTTAAGGCTGCAGTAGCCATGAGCATGCCACTGTACTCCAGTCTGTGTGACAGAGTAAGATTTCTAACTCAAAAGAAATAAAAATATAAAGTGGCATTTTCTACTGCTACCCCAGTAAGGCAACTGTCACCTTCCTGTCACTTCACAAGGTTCTCAAATCAGTATACAAATTAAATGCAGATATGACTCTACTGTATTTCTTTTAGAAAATATATAAGTATAATTTAGTAATAATTGATTTAAGGTAGAAATAAAATAACCAGCTGTAATATATACAGTCAACTTTCATTATTCATAGTAGTTATGTTCTATAAAGTCACAGTGAACACTGTATGAGTGAATACTGAAAACTCCTCCTGGGAAGGATATATACATATCTCAGTCTCATACAGAGCATAATCTTGAATCCTAAAACCAACTCATCCTGGTAGATTCTATACTCTTTATTTTCAAAAGAGAAAACGAAGTTCAGAAGTGTTAAGTGCCTTGCATAAGGTCGTCCGACAGCTGAGATCCAACTCCCAGTTAAGCTGCAGCATCTTGCTCTGTTCTACACTCTCTCTTCTGCCTCTACCCTCTGGCCATTTCTGCATGATGGCTGGGAACCTCAGTTGAAATGTATATACAGGTCACTAAATTTTCCCTGCTCTGTGCCTGAATGTTGGTCAAAGCACTACAGGTTACAAATAAACTTTAGCAGGTAGAGAAATTTGCAAACAGAAAGTTTGAGAACAAGGAGGGTCTACCTTATCTGTTTTAACTTAGCTCATTTAAAATTTAGATAAAAGACCATCAAAAGGAGCTGGCAAAAGCAATTTGCTCAAAATGGGAGTGGAGAGAGCATCGTGTATATCTTACCATGTTTTTGAGCTGGGAAAGGTTTCCCACCTCCATTGTGGTGCTTTCCGCCTCTATCAGCCGCAAAGCCGGAAGATAAAGTCACATTAGTGGGCTGGTTTCTCATTTTCTTAGCATGTTTTCTTTCTTTTGCATTAGACATTTCTGGAAAGAAAGTAAAAAATTTACAGGGACAGAACATGCCCATTCAAAAATAAAAACAGCTGGGACACGGTAATTTACGCCTATAATCCCAGCACTTTGGGAGGCAAAGGCAGAGGACTGCTTGAGTCAAGGATTTTTAAGACCAGCCTGGGCAACACAGCAAGACCTCATTTCTACAAAAAAAATCAAAAAATTAGTGAGGCATGGTGGTGCACCTCTAGTCCCAGCTACTCAGGAAGCTGAAGAGAAGGATCACCCCAGGAGATTGAGGCTGAGGTGAGCTGTGATCATGCCACTGCCCTCAAGCCTATATGACAGAGTGAGACTACACAACTAAAAAAAAACCAACAAAAAAACTTTAATGACTAAAAAATGTGTGTGACTCAAAAATAAGTCTATTGATGGAAGAGATCCTATTCAAGGTAAAAACAAACAAACAAACAAATTAGTTGAAACATTTTATCTTGATCCTTAGGTGAAATAAGAGCTACCTGAATCAATGAAATACAGAACACCCTATTTCAAAAGAAGAAGCTCTATAAAAACTGAACATGAATTACTGATGCTTTCATATCTACTACTGAGATGAGGCCAGCTATGTCTTTAATTTATAATAGCAATAGGTAAAGATTTCTATTTAAAGTTAAGGATAGGCTGGTCATGGTGGTAGGAGCCTATAGTTCCAGCTATTCAGGAGGCTGGGGCAGGAGGATCCACTAAGTCCAGGAGTTCAAGGCTGCAGTGAGCTATGATTGTGCCACTGCACTCCAGCCTGGGAGACAATGAGACCCTATCTCTAAATAAATAAATGAAAAACAACAAAAACCTAATGATCCCTGATTGATTTACTCTATAGTTTCTAACTCTCAAATTCAGCAGCCCCTTTTTTTACTGACTCAGTTTAAAACATCTATTTTCTATTTTTTTAAATCTTTTTTTTTTTTTTTTTTTGAGCTGGGTTCTCACTCTGTTGCCCTGGCTGGAGTGCAGTGGCACCATCATGGCTCAACTTCCTGGGCTCAGGTGATCCTTCTGCCTCAGCCTTCTGAGGGACTACAGACGCACACCACCATGCTTGGCTAATTTTTTGATTTGTTGTAAAGGCAAGGTTTTGCTATACTGCCTAGGCTGGTCTTGAATTACTGGGCTCAAGCAATTCGCCCTCCTAGGTTTCCCAAAGTGCTGGGATTACAAGTGTGAGCCACTGTGCCCAGCCCTGTTTTCTATTTTGATATTGAATTAATATAACCTACTAGATACATAACTTTTGTCAATATATACCTAAAATATGTCCTATCTGTAACATAAAGACACACTAAAAATTTTAGGCCAGACGTGATGGCCTCACATTTGTAGTCCCAACACTTTGGGTAGCAGAGATGAGAGGATAGCCTGAACCTGGGGGCTTGACACCAGCCAAGGCTCTTGGTGAGACTTCATCTCCACAATAAATCAAAAAATTAGCCGTGTGACTGTAGTTCCAGCTACTCGGGAAGCTGAGGTGGAAGGACCGCCTGAGCCCAGCAGATAAAGGCTGTGGTGGCCGTGAGGGTGCCACTGCACTCCAGCCTGGGCAACAGAGTGAGACTCTGACTCACACAAAAAAAGTAATTTTAATAAAATAATATGTATTTCGATTTCACCACAACTAGATGATATTATGAAATAGAGATTTTGAACCCAGGAGATCACCATCAATAGGAGGCTGGGGTGGGAGAATCCACTAATGCCAGGAGTTCAAGGCTGCAGTGAGCTATGATTGTGCCAGTGCCTGTGGCACAATTAATTAAGGCACTGGCACAATTAAAGCTGGCGAAGGGTCCTGAAAGCTCCCTCACCCCTGCCCTGTGCAACGGTCATTAACTCTTTTGTCCCTGGCCACTCAGTGTGACTATGATGAGATTCAAGTCAGGTAGTTTGGTCCTTTTCACTATTTTCTTTTTTTTTTAGAAGACAGGGTCTCACTATGTTACCCAGACTGGTCTCAAAGGATACTCCTGCCTCAACCTCACAAACTGCTAGGATTACAGTTGGAGGCCACCATACTCAACCTCTTTTCACTATTCTTTTTTTTTTTTAAGTTGGAGTCTCACTCTGTCACCCAGACTGGAGGGCAGTGGCCTCCACTGCAGCCTCGACCTGCTGGGCTCTGGCGATCCTTCCACCTCAGCCTTCCAGGTAGCTGGAACTACAGGCGCGCGCTACCATGCCCAGCTAATTTTTGATTTATTGTAGAGATGAGGTCTCACCAAGTTGCCCAGGCGGGTCTCGAGCCTGCGGGCTCAGGCAATCCACTCACCTCAGCCTCCCAAAGCGGGATTACAGGCTAAGCCACCAAGCCGGCTCTTTTCACTTTCTTAAAACACAAAACAGGGCTGGGTGCAGTGGCTCACGCCTGTAATCTCAGCACTTTGGGCGGCCAAGGTGGAAGGATGCTTGAGCCCAGGAGCTGGAGACCAGCCTGGGCAATATAGCAAGACCTCATCTCTTTAAAAAAAAATTAACTAATTAAATAAAAAACACAAAACAATTAGAGAATGTGACCACATAAAACACTAAATTTTGTAGTATCACTCAATAGGAAACTGGAGAAGAGAAAGAAAAAAACGTGAATCAGCAGGAAAAGTCAATGCGAAAATAGAATCTCGGTTGGAATTTGGATAGAGAAGAAAGAATATTCAGGAATCTACTGTGTGAATACAGGAGTGAGGACTCTGGAAGACTAGAGTGGGAAGAGAGAGTAGAGAAAATGATGAGAGTAAGCAATGGGGGAGGTCAGACTGCAGGGTCTTTACTCCAGAACGAAGCCCCAAACCAATGATAAAGATCTGAAGGTTCTTGAGCTGGAAGTAGGAAGGCCAAAAACTTAGCCTTATGTAGGACAAAATGAGAGGGAATAAAGGAGATTTTCTTATGTTACGTCTTGGAAGCAGGCAGCGCAGAGATCTTACCTTTTTTTACTGTTGCATTCCTAGCACCTAGCAGAGTGCCTTACACAAAGTAGGGGCTCAATATATACTTGTGAATGTATGCGTGCACGCATAAACGAAGCGAAGCGTGCCTATAATGCACATATTAACAAGATACGCAATATATTTAGCCAAATACCATCCCTTCTGACACAGCAGAACACTCACAAGGGATCTGGGTCATTAGCTAGATCGCGATCTTTTTGAAACTAGATCGCAGTCACTAGGGCTCTGCTCAGATAGGAGACCTTGTAAAGCCCAAGAGAAGGGAATATGGGAGGGGGGAACGCCTAGATCTCAGCGTGGTCCCCTGAATGACGATGTTATTCCTCCAGGGTGGCAGAAGAGGAGTTACAAGCCCACTCCCAGGACGGCCTCCGCCAGGCGGGCAAGGAAGGAAATGTCAGACGTAGGGGGCTCGAGCTCAGGGGTCGAGGGAGATGCGGCACCGGGAGGAGGGGCCCCGGGCACAGTCAAGGAAGGACGAGGTCAGAGGAGCAGAGTCGAGGGAGAGAGGATGCGGAGGGGAGCCGCGCCAGGGCCCGCCACACACGCTCCCCCAAACACGCAGGGCTTGGGAGCACCAGCTTCTCACGACCTACCTGCCAGACGCTCGGAGGGATCCCAGGGTCAGAGTGACAAGTCTCCGCGGCACTCCCCACCAAGGCAACCCGCAGCCCGAGCGCGGCTGAAAGGCGCATGCGCGGACCCGGCCGCTTCCTCCACGTGGCCTGGAGGGGCGCCGAGACTACAGCTCCCAGAATGCCGCGCGAGCCCCGCCTCCGCGGGCGTCCCTGGGCGGAGACGCGGCGCGGGGGGTCAGTTGGGTGAGAGAAGAGCAGGACTGGTGCAGGGGCTTCCTCTCCTGGAGGTGCAGCAAGAGAGTAGGGTTAGCCATGTCGTCCTTGATCAGAAAGGTGATCAGCACTGCGAAAGCCCCAGGGGCCATTGGTCCCTACAGGTAACGTGGCTGTGGGAGCATTGCCTGGACCCGGGGCGTGCGGGGGTCGGGGGTTCGCGGCTGGCGTCTTGCCAGGTCAGACCTCTGGTGACCAAAACCATCGAACACGCGAGGAAACCGGGCCCGGAAAGGGGGCAGCGCGCCCGGAGACCCACAGAGATCTGGGAGCCCAAATGGGACCGACTTTGTCCCGCCTGGGGCTCTTTGGCTGTGGAGCCCTCCTGTCATGAGGCTTGGCATATAGCATGCACTAAATTAAATTGTTTATCTTCTTTCCCCCATTATGTATGAATGTCTTTCCCACTGAACTGTTTTTACACATTTTTGTACTCCTGAAATGCTTGACATATAGTAGGCACTCAGTACATCTCTATCATAGTTCAAATGTTTCAGCTGTAGAAGTTTTCCCATTTGGGTTCTTTTAATAGTGAGCAGAAACTACCCACTGTATTTTAAAGAGAAAAAATGGACAGTTACAGGATGCACTTTAGTAAAGAATGAAAAACAACAAAAATTATTAGAAAAAATGTCTTTTCATATTGCAGAAATGTTTAGTACATCCCTGGATGTCTACCCAAGCCACTGGTTTTTACAACACATATAGAAATGCACTGTGATGTTTATAAATTCATTACCCATTCTTATCTCTCACTAATAAAACCAAAAATAAGTAGTAGCGAAGATTATTCTCTAAGATTGCCCTGATATACTCTCCTAAATACATTTGTACTGGCCAGAAAATCTACCCTGTGTGCATTTGTTTCCACTTGTCAGAAATGCTTTTAAATAGAAAGGTTAATTCCTTTTTTAAAAACTTCATTTTCTTAAAATGTCAGCTTTACAACTATTGAATCAGAGCAACCCCTTTGGCTCCCCTCCTGCTGTGGGAGTTTTTCTGTCCTCTCAAAAAAAACTATTGAATCGTTCAGGTCGGTGGCTCAACCTGTAATCCCAGCACTTTGGGAGGCCAAGGCAAGTGGATTGCCTGAGGCCGTGGGTTTGAGACCAGCCTGGGCAACTTGGCGAGACCTCATCTCTACAATAAATCAAAAATTAGCCAGGCGTGGTAGCACACACATGTGGTTCCAGTTACTTGGAAGGCTGAGATGGAAGGATCACCTGAGTCCAGCAGGTCGAGGCAGTGGTGGCCATGAGTGTGTCACTTCTCTCCAGCCTGGACAACAGAGTGAGAGTCCGACTGGAAAAAAAAAAAAAAGAAAAGAAAAGAAAAAGAAGTTTTAGGAAGGTTCCTTGTGAGAGGTAGTCTTGGGTTTAGGATTTCAACAGGAAGTAAACATTGAGTAAAGGGCATTCCAGGTAGACAGAATGCCTTGAGTTAGGACAAAGAGGTAGAAGAATGCATGGCAGAAGATTTGTGGGGGCCGGGCACAGTGGCTCAAGCCTGTAATCCCAGCACTTTAGGAGGCCGAGGTGAGAGGATTGCTTGAGTCCAGGGGTTCAAGACCAGCCTGGGAAGCTTGGTGAGACCTTGTCTCTACAATAAATAAAAAAAATTAGCCGGGCATGGTGGCTCATGCCTATAGTTCCAGCTACTTGAAAGGCTGAGGCGGAAGGATTGCCTGAGGCTTGCAGGTCAAGGCTGCAGTGGCCATGAGTGTGCCACTGCACTCCAGCCCGGGCAACAGAGTGAGACTCTGATTCAAAAAAAAAAAAAGAAGATTTTGGGGAGAAAGTTTTAGTAATTCTAGTGTTATTTCCCCCTTTTTTGTGTGTGCCAGGTCTGTGTACCACCTGTATTATGATTTACATATTTCTTTGAGATGGCTCACTTCACTTAAAAATTAACTTAAAAAGGAAACAGCAATATACTAAATAGAAAATAATCTAATAGAAAGTAAGAGTTTAAAAAAACCCTCAAATACAAAGCATTATTAAATTCTAGCTAGATATTGTAGTTGGCTCAATACCTGAGGCCTGTTCTTTCTTTGTTAAGTGATGTTTCTTTAAACTTGTTTTCTAAAAATGATATTTTTTTTAATTTTTAATGTAATCAGAAGGGTTGGCATCATACTTGCTGACATTTACTGATGCTTACTCAGCACTAGGCACTTTTCTAAGTACTTTATGCACACAGTTGTTGCTATTACAATCCCCGTTTTCAGGTTTTTGCCCAAGGCCACAGCACTAAGAAGTGGTATAACAGAATTGGAATGTAGGCAATGGGTTCCAGAACCCAAGCTCATTCATTGAGTTTGCTGTCCCCTGCATAGAATTGAAAGATAATTGTTTTCCTACTATGATTCACTGTGTCTGACAGACCCCTTTGAGAAATACTAGTTAAGGGTTAGACTTTGGATTTGAATTTTTGTCTAGTCTCTTTTTATTTGTACAACCTTGTCAAGTGACTTAATTCCCCCCTCACTTAGTTGTTTCTTTGTCTTCTAAATGGGCATAATAATAAACTACTTCATAAGATTATTGTGGAGATTAAATAAATCGGTGACCAATAAAAATTAGATTTTAGTAAGGTACAGGTTGTGATGATTTCCAGTGATAAGCTGAAGAATATGAATTTTATTTTGTATTAAATGAGGAGCCATCACATGTTTTAGAGAAGGAAGGAACATAATCAAATTTCTTTTAACAAGAGATTTTTAGGCCTGGCACAGTGGCTCAAGCCGTAATCCCAGCACTTTGGGAGACCGAGGCAAGAGGATTGCCTGAGCTCAGGGGTTCCAGACCAGTGGGCAACTTGGTGAGACCTTGTCTCTGGAATAATTCAAAAAAAATAGCCGGGTGTGGTGGTGCATGCCTGCGGTTCCAGCTACTTGGAAGGCTGAGGTGGAAAGATCATGGTTCCAGCAACTTGGAAGGCTGAGGTGGAAAGATCACCTGAGCCCAGTAGGTTGAAGCTGCAGTAACTGTGAGCATGCTGCTGCACTCCAGCCTGAGCAACAGAGTGAGACTTCGACTCAAAAAAAAAAAGAAGAGAATTCTGATAGAAACTTGGAAAAGAAAGTGAGAATAGTTAGGGGTTATTATAGTATAAGTAAAAATCAGTAATCTTTTCCTTCTGCCCTGATGCCTCTCCCTCAATCATGCAGTGATAGCATTTAGAAAAACACTTTTACTTTGGAACAGAAGTGACACTTAACAAAAATCAAAGTGATTATAAGAGACACTTGTCCTGAAACCTGCTAAAGAGCATACACTTTTCTTGACCTATTTAGAGATAATCTTTGTACTTTGTTCAAGAAAGAAAGCATAATAGCAATATTTCTGGTTAACTGGGAGGTGGTGGTCAACTGTCTTTATAAAGCAATCACGAAGAAAATCATTACATGAATGTACCCCTATGACAAGAGAAAAGCTATTAACCAGCTTCAGGAAGTGGAGATTTTCCAGGACATTGTGCCTTTTGTGGATTAGGTAACTAGAAATGGTGCTTATTTTCAATATTTATGTTTAAGAAAAAGACTACACTCCCACTAACTGGTTATATCCTGATAAGGTCAATTGGTCAACAAGAGTTTTTGTGCATGAAATTTGTAGGGAGCACACTTTTTGAAAATTCTGGGTCCTCTCCAGGATGAAGTCAAATGTGTTGAACGTTCTGTCCCTGGCATTGGGATGGACGAGGTGTTGTCACTAATTAGCCAGTCAGCTCAGCACATTTCAGGATACTTGAGGACAAACCTTGAAAGATTTCAACATCGCATTGCTTTGCATTGCTTTCCAATTTGCTAGCACATCATCCAAATAGTTATAAATTTTTGAAATGATGTGACATAGATTAGGGGTGAGAATTATTATTAGAATGCTTCTAAGGTATGATTGCCCCCTGGCTGGAAGTGAGAACACTTTTAAATTTTCTGGAGCCTAATGACTTGTCTGTGGATGGTAGAACTCTTACTCTTAGAAAGTGTCAACTATCTTAGCCAGGCATGATGGCTCACACCTGTAATTCCAGCATTTCAGAGGGCGAGGCAGGAAGAGGATTGCTCGAGCCCAGGAGTTTGAGAAAATGTCAACTATCCAATTATTTTTGTGAACAAACTTCTTTAAATCTATAAGAGATAACTCACATAGCTCAGATGGACTCAGAGCCCCAGGACTTTTAATATTCTGAAAATACAAGAGTTTCTTTTTAGTACTGTAAAGTTTTTGATAAATGTTAATGCATGTAGGTTTTTTTAAACGTGGGGAGAATGGAAGTTACTTTGTACAGAGCCCAACGCAGACAGCCTAATTCTATACAGGACAGTTAATAGCAATGAAACAGTGTCAGCAATGGTAATATTTAACCTGAGAAAGATTACAAATTAACAAGCTCAACAGTTATCTATTTGTGGACTGATATGAATGCCAGGTAGTTGAGAGGAATTCCTAGACTTTCTGAATCCTGTTACCAAGTTTAAACATACCTTCTTCAGTTCTCCAAAGCCCACACCATAAGCCAACAGGTCCTGCTAAAAAGATATTTATTGACAACCAAAGTTGTTTATGTCACTAAGCGATTAGAGAGAAAACCATCAGTAAGTAGTTACAGTGTGTCTGCTCTGTGCAAGGAATCACCTAGGCTACAGAGGCATGGTAGACGCTACCTACTTCTATGCTTAAGGAGTTTAGAGTCTAAGATACCCTGGAGGTAGGATAATAACAGGACTAGCTCTATATGGCAAGATCCTGTATGTGATATAAGAAAGGCTTAACCAGAGGACCCTCGGATGCAGAGGAAAGAAAGGCTTAGTTACTTACTCAGGGAAAATGTGTGTGTGTCTATTGGTTTTTAGTATAGTTATATTTATGGTAACAAAATATTGGAAGCAATGGTGACTGGTTAAATAGAGTATATCCATCTGGTGAAATACTATGTAGTTGTTAAAAAATAAAAAAGATTCATGCAAGGTTTGGTGGCTCACATCCATAATCACCACTTTGCAAGGCTGGGGCGAGAGGATTGCCTGAGCCCAGGAGTTCAAGATCAGCCTGGGCAACATGGCGAGACCTCATCTCTACAAAAAATCAAAAAATTAGTAAGGCATGATGATATGTGTCTGTAGTCCCAACTACTTGGGAGGCTGAGGCAGAAGGACCTCCTGATCTCAAGAGGTCATGGTTGTAGTGAGCCGTGATTGTGCTACTGTACTCTGGTCTGGTGACAGAGTAAGACTCTGACTCAAAAAAAAAAAAAAAAAAAAAAAAGATGCATTCTACATACAGTTATGAAAAAAATCTTCAAGATATACTGTTGAGTAAAAAAAGCAAAGCGTACCAAGATATTTGATATTCCATATTTTGTATAAAAGGAAAGAGAAAAATATCTGGTTTTGTTCATATGTGCATGAAGAAACTTTGGAAGAATACAAGAAGTATAAAAACAACGTGATTCTAGCCTGGGAACTGAGCAAATGGGGAACAAGAATGGAAGGGAGAGACTTTTCACTGCAATTCTTTGTATATTTTCTGGATTTTTAAGCCATGTGAATGTTCTCTTATTCAACAGTAAATAAATAAATTATAAGAAAAAAAGATGTGGTCAAGAAGTCTACCCTTCAACAAGCAATTACTGATCTTGTCTGAGAATCACTACTTGCTTTTTAAAGTGCTCTTGGCATTGCATTTTTTTATTTTACAGCTTTACTGAGGTGTACATTACTTATAAAAATCACCCCTTTTAATCATAGAGTTCCATGGGTTTTGGTAAATGTACAGAATTGTGCATCCACTACCACAATCATATTTTAGAACATTTCCATCACCCCCAGAACATTCCCTCATACCCATTTGTGGTCACCCCAGCCTCAGACAACAACTAATTTACTTTCTGCTGCTATTGTCTTTTCCAGAGTTTCATACAAGTGAAATCAAATGATAAGTAGTCTTTTGTTGGATCTGTCAGTGGGTTTGTGTGTGTTTTGGTTTTTTGCTATCCTAAATAATGCTGTTTGGAACTTCATATAAAGTCTTTGGACATACATCTTCATTTCTCTTGGATAGTTGCCTAGGAAAGAAATTGCTAGGTTGTATGTTAAGCATATGTTTAAATTGTTAAGAAATGACCAGACTATTTTCTAAAGTGGCTGTACTATTTTGCATTCCTACCAGCAATGTATGAGGGTTCCAGCTGCTCCACATCATCGCAGTGCTTCTTATCATTGAAGTCTTTTTAGGTGTAGTGATATCTTATGGTGGTTTTGTGTTCCATTTCTCTAATGTCTAATAATGTTTAGCAACTTTCATGTACTCCTTAACTCTTTGTATATTATTTTATTTTGTGAGTTATCTTTTAAAGTCGTTTGCTCATTTTCTGTTGGATTGTCTTCATATCTTTTTTTTGTTTTGTTTTGAGTCGGAGTCTCATTCTGTCACCTAGGCTAGAATACAACTGCATGCTCATGGCTACCACAGCCTTGACTTTCTGGGCTCAGATAATCCTTCCACCTCAGTCTTCCCCAAGAGTAGCTGGAACTACAGGTGCATGCCACCACGCCTGGCTAATTTTTTAAATTTTTTTGTAGAGACGAGATCTCACTATGTTGCTTAAGCTAGTCTCAAACCCCTGGGAATCCTCTCACACCGCCTCCCAACCTGCTGGGATTACAGGTGTGAGTCACGGTGCCTAGCTTGTCTTCATGATGTTGAATTATAAAAGTTCTTCATGTATTCTGGATACAGTTCCTTTATTAAATGTATGTTTTTGCAAATATTTTTTGCTCAATCTATGACTTTTCATTTTCTTAAAGATGTCTTTTTATAAACAAACATTTGTAATTATAATGAAGTCCAATTTATCATTTTAAAAATTTTACAATTTATACTTCTTGTGTCCTATCAAAGAGTTCTTTTAGCATTGAATTTTATGTTTTATACTTACATATCCACTGGCCTTCTGTTTCTTGCAGTCAAGCTGTGTTAGTCGGTAGAACCCTCTACATTTCAGGACAGATTGGCATGGACCCTTCAAGTGGGCAGCTTGTGCCAGGAGGGGTAACAGAAGAAGCTAACCAAGTAAGTCATTTTCCACATTTGAAGTTCCCTTTGCTACTACTTTTTAATGTTGGGGAGTATTAAGAATCCACTTACCTGATTTTTTTTGTTGAGATTAACAGATAAGTACTTTCTTTTTTTCTTTTTGAGTCAGAGTCTCACTCTGTTGCCCAGGCTGGAGTGCAGTGGCATGCTCACAACAGTCACTGGTCACTGTTGCCTTGACCTGCTGGGCTTAGGTGATCCTTCCGCTTCAGCCTTCCAAGTAGCTGGAACTACAGGCACGTGCCACCACGCCTGGCTAATTTTTTGATTTATTGTAGAGATGAGGTCTCGCCAAGTTGCCCATGCAGATGTTGAACCCCTGGGCTCAGGCAATCCTCTTATCCTCATTTCTGCCTCTCAAAGTGCTGACATTACAGGCATGAGGCACTGCACCTGGCTGATAAATGCTTCTAAACTACTTACTGCTTGATTTAAGACAGCTTTTGATTTAAGAGTTGAAAATTTGGTGAATTACTGAACAAACAGAAAAGAGATTCCACCTCCTTATCACTAAAGTGATTTTGCCACTTCCACATGGATTGGGAAATTTTCTTTTCAGGGACACTGACCTGCCCAAAAAAAGAAAAACCCACAGAAGTTAAACATCAGCAAAAAAAAAAAAAAAGAAGAAGAAAGGGAATATAATTCTAATCCAATAAATAGACTTAAGCTATAATTTAATGCATTTACTGAGTAATTTATAATACCCAAAGATAGAAAACAATTTAAATGTCTAACCATAAGGAACTGGTAGACTATATCATGCTAGATCCATACAACTAAATTGATGTGGGGGGATCTCCAAGGTAAATTGTTACATGATAAAATAAAACCAAGGTGCAGAAACCCCAGAAATCATTTCTGTTTCAGCTTAATGGACATTGAATGAATACTTGATATATTTTTCTGACAAAGGGACTTCAACCCAAATCTTTTTGTTCACTAAAGGAGATAACCTTCTCACTGTATTTCAGAAAGATTCATTCCATTTAAAAAAAGCAAAGAAACAATTCAATTGCATAAAAGCATCCTGAAAAGAGTAGGGAGAATTTTTCTGTAACATAAGCTGTTTAAGGAGGCATTAGTAAAAGGTGATTAATTGAATTTAATTAAATCTTTAAATAGAGTATCAGTGTCTTAGGCCTTTCTTGTCTTGGTTCACAGGCTCTTAAAAACATGGGTGAAATTCTGAAAGCTGCAGGCTGTGACTTCACTAATGGTAAGCAACTTATATTACATCACATTTCTGTTTGATGTTTTACTCTTTTGAAAAACATGTGGCATCCAGCAGTGTATCATGCCATATCTTTGTTGCTTTTTAAAGTTGTTTTCATGGTCTGGGAAACACCACCATTCTGCTTCACTTCTTCAGTCCCATTTCAATCCCATTTTAATCAAGACAGTCTTAGAATCATAGACTGTTTTTTTAAGTAATTAAGGTTTTGGATCAGACCAAACTGCTAAACCTAATGACAATGTATATATCTTCTAGTGGTAAAAACAACTGTTTTGCTGGCTGACATAAATGACTTCAATACTGTCAATGAAATCTACAAACAGTGTAAGTAATTTGACTTTATTCCTATTTTCGGTTTTTAAAAGAAATGAATCTGTTAACATAAGTGAATGTCCATTATGAATTAAGAGTGATAGAAGATGCTAAAGAAATGGTCATAATCCTATCCTAAAATAATTCATAATCTGGTTGAAGCACACAGTATAACCCCATGAAAAAACCTAAGGCATTTCTATTGCATTCCCTAAAACAATATACTGAAACCCTACATATCTCTTTTCCTAAAGCTTAATTTTGTTAAACCCTTCTCAGGGTTTCTAAGCCCTCCTAAAATGTTTTATGTGTATAAGTTGTATTTTGTTATATGGTCCAGCCACCATCTTTATTTTGGCTCTCTCAGAATCATTAGTTACTTAATGTTTTTATGCCTTGGTTTTCTCATATGCAAAATGGGGAAATATACCACCACCTTAGGGTGGTTGGAATGATTAATTGAGTCAATACAACACATAAAGATGCTAGAACAGATGCTGGCATATCATATGCACTGAGTAAATGTTAGCTATTATTAACATTGTTGTAGTAGGGAAAAGAGGTGTTCCTATCACCTAGTGGGATGAGACAAAGGTATGATGTGGAAAATACATCTTTACTTACTCTCTTCTTAAGAAATGACTAGAGAAGACCAAAATTAACAGAGAAAGTACTTATCAAAATTGCTGGAATGGACAATTGTTCCCTATTAAGATAACTAGTTTGTAAATATCACTTTAAAAATAAAACCCCATTCACATCGAACACAGAGTATCAGAGTATGTATTTCATTTTTTTCCCCAGAGAGTTAAGACATTTAGCCGGGCTCAGTGGCTCAGCCTGTAATCCCGCGCCTTTGGGAGGCTGAGGTGAGTGGATTGCCTGAGCCCGCGGGTTCGAGACCCGCCTTGGCAGGTGAGACCTCATCTCGACAATAAATCAAAAAATTAGCCGGGCGTGGTAGCGCGCGCCTGTAATTCCGGCTGCTCAGAAGGCTGAGATGGAAGGATCGCTGGAGCCCGGTAGGTCTAGGCTGTGGTGGCTGGGAGCGGCCACTGCACTCCAGTCTGGGCGACAGAGTGAGACTCCAACTCAAAAAAAAAAAAAAAAAAAAAGACATTTAGAAAAGTATTATATATCATAGGAATCATATGGCAATTTTTTTAGCTAACAAATCTGAATGTGAGCTGCTTTTTTCCTAAATGTTGCTTATATCTGAGAACTGCTTAGTGTATGAAGCACTTGCCAGATTCTTGATTATACAGTGTTAAATATCAATACAATGTCTGAAAACTAAAATAAAATTTTTTAAATTCAGATTTCAAGAGTAGTTTTCCTGCTAGAGCTGCTTATCAGGTTGCTGCTTTGCCCAAAGTAAGTATGCTTTTAGATAATGAATGTAAACAATTATATATGGGACCCCCCAAAAAACCTGGAATTGTTTTTTGGAGGGTGGGCCTTTTGTAGATAAGTGTTTTAGGAACCCATCGACATCAGTGTACCAGCTACTGTTGTCAGAAGCTGCATTTGGCTTCAGTGAATTTTTTGGAGATTTCTTTCAACATGTTTGCCCATTTCACACTGGGTGATTTACAAGCACACTTGCCCATACCTCACTGAGTGTTCAGCAGGTTTTGACCAAAAAACGGCATAACCCCTGTGCCGCCCCCTCCCTGTTTACCCACTCTCTCCCCAGGTGACTTTTTTTTGTTTGATGAAAAACGTCCTCAAAGGGAAACATTTTGCCAATGTGGAAGAGGTGAAACAAGAAATGGCAGAAGCACTTTAAAAGGCATCAAAATTGGCAAGTTCAAAAATTGTTTTGAGCAGTGGAAAAAGTATCTCATTAGATATATTGCATCAAATGACAAGTTCTTTGAAGGTGACTAAAGTTTAAACATGTAAGAATAAATGCACAATTTCTTATAAATAAATTCCAGGTTTTTTTGGGTCCCCCTCTTATACATTTCTCCACTGCTTTCTGAATATAACAAATTAAGCACTGTGAGGGAAAACTTGAAAATAAATAGGCAGAGCATGGTGGCTCACACCTGTAATGCCTTAGCTTTAGGAGACTAAGGCAGGAAGATCACTTAAGGTCAGGAGTTAAAGATCAGTCTCAAAAAAAAAATAGAAATAAAAAAATTAGCCAGGCATGGTGACACATACTTGTAGTCCTAGCTACTCGAGAGGCTGAGGCAGGAAGAGCACATGAGCCCAGGAGTTTGAGGTTTCAGTGAGCTATGATTTTGCCACTGTCCTCCAGCCTGGGTGATAGAATGAGACCTTGTCTCTTAAAAAAGAAAAAAGAAAAAAAAAAAGACAGTCCCTGTTCCCCAGGAACCTAAAGTCTAAAGAAAATACCCCATATCACATGCATGGAAAAAGTTAAGAAACTTTGTAAGATAGCATATGAGCATGAACATAACAGCGTAATTAAATTGTGAGAAAAAGTAAAATAGCAGCTGTGTTGTTATAATGCTACTTAGGGAACTATAAATTTCAGCCAAGTTTGTGAGTTCTGCAGTAAAAATTTCACTCGGCTAGTGTGTAATAAAAAAATCTAGACCTTCCACTAGAAAAATAATCTCTAAACCAGTGGCACACATATTTCTCACCATTCTGATTTTGATATTCCAATCTAACTAGAATCTGTGCGTCTTAGCAGCACAATATTCCTGCCTGTAAAGAAGCAGCTCTTATTGATTTCCACTCATAATTTTCTACTAAAGAAATTTGTTTCCTAGCAATGGCATTTTATTGTTTTAATTAGTTCTTACTTGGAATGATTGATCATTATCAAACTTATTAGGGTATTATGTGTAGTAGAAAGAACTCTGAACTTGGAATCACAAGACAAGGGTTTGAGCCTCTGCTATCTAACTTGTGTCTTGGGATGGGTTAATTAGCCTTTCTAACTTTCAATGTATCATTCTATGAACTAAGGGGAAAACATCTAGCTGATGGAGCTGCTGTGAGAATCATATGAGCTAATATAGTATATGAATATGCCTTGCATGGTAACCTGGCCTACTGTAGGTTCTTGGTGAATAGATCTTCTCCTTTCCTTCTTTGAAAAGTTAAGCCAGGCACCCTGGCTCACACCTGTAATTCCAGCACTTTGGGAGGCTGAGACAGGAAGATTGCTTGAGCCCAGGAGTTCAAGACCAGCCTGTACAATATAGTGAGACCTCATCTCTATAAAAAAAAAATCAAAAAATTAACCAGGCATCATGACACTTACCTGTAGTCTCAGCTACTCAAGAGGCTGAGGCAAAAGGATCTCCCGAGTCCAGGGGCTTGAGGCTGCAGTGAGTCATGATCATGCCACTGCCCTCCATCTTGGGTGACAGAGTGAGACCCTGACTTAAAAAAAAGAGGGCCATTGCCTTACTAGACTCTGGTATCATGCTCTTTGAGCTATGGCCATGGCCATGTTTCTTGGCTTTTACCCCCTCCCCTCCCCTACCTTGGGAAGGTGAATCTCCTCTTTCTCTCTCTCTCTAATTTACTTTCTAAATAAACTATATTTTCTAACTGAAAGAGAGAGAGAGAAAGAAAAAGAAAAGTTGAACATTAAAAATGTTGTATTGTTGTTAGCTGCATGTTTTTAATAGGTATTATGGGGCTCTCAGTTTGTTCAAAACATTGTTTCATTGTTTTCCTCACAGGGAGGCCGAGTTGAAATTGAAGCAGTGGCTGTCCAAGGACCTCTCACAACAGCATGACTATAAGTGGGACCAGTGGTGTTTAGTCTGGAATTTTTAACATCTTAATTTTTACAGTTGATATAACATCTTAATTCACATCTTAATTTTTACAGTTGATGAAAGTATAAGTTTGACTAAAATATCTGATGTTAGGGGCATACCAGGACAACCATATGGTAGGGAAAATTGAGCATGAATCGAAGAATAGATCGTGAATCCAATGTTATAAATTATACTTATGTACACCCATATTACTGGATATAGGAAAGAGATACTCATTACTTAGTTATTCAGGTAAATAAAGGGGAAATAACATGTGGGAAAGATGAGGTATTGTTCTAGAGAAATAACCAAGAACACACCTAATTTAAACAATCTAATGATGTGAAATATTTTGTTCTCATGTCAGATATGTGATTCTGCTTTTGCTTGATTAAAGCATTTAAATTTGATTGGCAGAGATCAAGGAGAAAAAAGTGGACCAAAATTTTATATAATTAATATTTTTCTAATGGAAATAAAATAGACATGCAGATATCCCTTGGTGTGATTTTGTTCACTTATTTTTGAACAGCTTTAATTTATGCATTAAGACATATTGCCTAATAAAGGAAGGGTGTGAAGTTAACTATTTCATTTCTCAAAGTTTATGCCTGACTTTGCAATTTTTTGTTAAGTCTTTCAACAATTTTAGACAATTATTATGTGAAAACCTCCATATTGTAGAATAAATTCCAACATAGAATTCTATACTTGTAGATTAAAAAGTAAAAGTCAACCTGGCATGGTGGCTCACTCCTGTAATCCCAGCACTTTGGAAGGCTGAGCAGAGAGCATTGCTTGAGTCCAGGAGTCCAAAACCAGCCTAGGCAACATAGTGAGACCCGTCTTTAAAAAAAAGGTAAAAGTTTTCTTCACTCATTCTCCATTACATTTACCTTCCCAAAGAGAACAAACCACTTGCTAAGGGTTTTGGTTGTAACTGACAGCTTTCTATTCATTATATACTCGATTACCTGGTTTGGTTTTATCTTAATGACCTAAAAAAAAAAATTTATTGTTGTAACTATCTGTCCTTGAATGTTTAATAGAGTTTGCTTATAAAACTGGGCTGGGTATTTTCTTTGGGGAGAAATTGTAAACTGATTCAGTATCTTTCATGGTGACAACATTCAGATTTTCTGGTCTTCAGTCAGTTTTTGGTTTTTAGTCAGTGTTGTAGAATTTGTGTATTTCATCTATATTTTCACATTTGTAGGCATCTTTTTAATCTCTGCTCTATCTGAATTCAGGTGCCCCTTTTTCATCTCCAATATGGTTTATTTGGACTTCTTTTTTTTTTCTTTATCAGTCTTTCCCAGAGGTTTATCAATTTGATTAATCCTTTTCTTTTTCTTTTTTGAGAAAGCAGGATTTATTAAGAGGACAGAAAAACTCCCACAGTGGGAGGGTACCCAAAGGGGTTGCTACTGGTTAATCTTTTAAAGAACCAGCTTTTTAGCTTTGTTGATACTATTATATGTTTATCATTAATTTCTTCTCTTATATTTAGTTTCTCCAGCTCATTTACAAGACACCTTTTTCTACTTTTAATATTGAGTCTTTTATTTGTAAATGACAGAAACTCAACTCAAGCTTGTATTAAGTGGAAAAAGGAGGGATTCATCAGCTCAGGTTACACAGAATCCAGGGAACAGCTGACTTAAGGCACATGTGGTCCAGACATCTCATGGTTCCATCTGACTCTTGGGGAAAAACACTGCAGGACGAGACATACACCCCAGCAGAAAGATATCATTTCTTGATATCTCTGGCAGGAGAACCTCAGGGACACCTCTGACTGGTCCAACTCAGGACCCATTCCTAAACCAAAGCCAGGAAATTAGACACTGACCAGTCTGGGCTTAAGGGGTGTGGTTACAGATAGGTCACAATTTCAAAATCAAACCCTGGAATGAAAGAGCTGGAAATAAAATGCTGGTATCCAACTTAATTGACCTGTTAGGGGCTAGGTCTGGATTTTGAGTCTTTTTTCCACACTGAAGGAAAATCACTAGATCTTGTTAAAATGTGGGGCGGGGGATGCACATTGGTCTTTCAAACATAAAGATACAGCAGTCTCTTTGAAGTGTGAAGTAATTAAAAAGGGTCACCCTTATTTCCTTGCTATTGTCGTATTCCTTCCCTTTGACAGGTGTGTGTGTGTGTGTGTGTGTGTGTGTGTGTGTGTGTGTGTGTGTGTGTGTACTTTTTTTAAAAAAAAGACAGGGTGTTGCTGTGTTGTCCAGGCTGGAGTACAGTAGCACAACCATAGCTTACTATAACCTCAAAATCCTGGACTCAAGTAATCGTCCTACCTTGACCTCAAATCACTGGGATTATTGGCAGAGAATGTAATTTAAAATCTGCTTTTTTTCTGAAGCATACAATGAATAAAAATAAATTTTATGTTTCTGTAAAAACAATTCAGATAAAAAATACACCAAATATACTTTCTACCACTTTATTCGTTCTAATAATATATTTATTCAATCAAAATTATAAATGTTGAACCAGTAGTACAAAACAATTTCACAAAAGTTTTGGCCATAATTCTCCTGATAGCCAATTATTTTTAGTTCTAAGGAAATTACCATGATCACATAAGAATAAAGAGCATTTGTCATCAACACATATTACAAGGATGCCAAATTTGTACTAGGCCCTCTGGGGAAAATGAAGAAGTATGAGCTACCTTTCCTGCCCTCAAAAGAGCTTACAATCTTTCTCATCATTTGTTCAGCAATTGGAAAACATTAAAAACGATTCCAGTGAAGCATTCCATTTCAGTGAATTACTCATCTAGCATAACTCATAAATTGTGATCAGCTAAGTGCTAATATATATGGACACAGTTGCTTCTCTATAGCACTGATCAATATTTAGTAATAGAGTATGTATTCCTGGAACATTCTCTATAACTTGTTATCTCCAATAGACTCAAGCAGGGAAAACCCAGAAGTGCTGTGTTCATTTCATTCCCTAAATAGACTTAAAGTTCTACTGATAGTTGGGCTTTGGCTAACTTGTTGCAACAAGTTTTGCTACTGATAGTGTAATAATCCTTCATATACATCAACATGCTAACAGTGATCATTTTTGACTGACTGAATTACAGATAATATTTAGATCTCCTCTTTTATACATTTCTGTTTTCTGAAGTTTTTACAATGAGCATGTATTCATTTTATACTAAGAAAGAAGTAATTATTTTAATAACAAATCCTTTGCAATTATTGCCAAGTAATCATTGTGTCACATTTAAGTACCTAGATAGAAAATGTTATTTTTTTTAAAGTTCTTTAAAAATTCTCATACCCAGAAAATTTGAAACTAATTTATACTGATCCACTAAATAACTACTAGTTGAAATCAACTATTAGTTTGTCCTCCACAGAACTGCTAAGGGTGCAGTGATGGTTGGAAAAGTTACAGATGGACCTTTGACTTCCTCATGAGGGGCTGGGACCCAAACTTTCTCTCCAACCCAAAACCACTCTACAACAGGACGGCTGCCATAGAAAGCCTCTTCTCTTATCATTGAATAATTTTTTTTAAAAAGTGTTTGGGCCAGGTGAGGTGGCTTATGCCTATAATCCCAGCACTTTGGAAGGCTGAGGCAAGAGGATCACTTGAACCCAGGAGTTTGAGACCAGCCTAGGCAACATAAGGCCTTGTCTCTACCAAAAAAAAAAATTTTTTTTTTAGCTAGGCATGATAGTGCAAGCCTGTAGCCCAACTACTCAGGAAGCTGAGGCAGAAAGATCACCTGAGCCTAGGAAGTGGAGGCTGTGGTGAGCCTTGATCATGCCACTGCACTCCAACCCACAAGAGTGAGACCCTGATTTTAAAAAAAAAAAAGTGTTTAGAATCAGGGTCATGTAAATCCATTCACTACAACACACATTTTTTTCCACACATATATGTGATAGTATGAATGATACTTTACTACAGTTTATTAAGAAATTTTTAAGAAGCTATATTCTACACAAAAAAATGAAGCAGATCTCAAAACAAAATTAGTATCCCTAATTGGTTTCTCAGCACTCTTTTTATGGAAACTGGTGAGGTTTGCAGATCTCTGTCTGTGGTGGATGGGAGTGGTATGTTTATTAAGGTCACCAGCATATTATTAAACTGAAAGGCTACTTTAATATAGTATAGACTGGCCTTTCTTCCTCCTTCAGAAGTTAATAAAACCTGGCTCTGAAGTCTGGAAACCATTTCAACACAGGAATAATGATATGGTTGTTAGCTTTCAACATCTCAAATATCCCCCAATGAATTTGCTGAGTGGTATTACTGAAGTTAAAGCAAAAGCCCTCCAATTTGACCATATATGGATTGGCAATGGCGGGGAGTTTCCAGTTTTTGGTTGATAGTAACGGGATAGAAAAGAGAAATTCTACACCTGTCATCTGCTCTCTCAGATTCTGCTTCAGCAATTAAAGCCTTAAGATTATAATCAAACACTCATAATTTTATAAGCTCTGGGGATGTGAGGAGATGACATCGCTTTAGACATGACATTTTGCAAATAAACACTTTCAACTTTTCAAACACAGCCACACCTTGCTATCTGATGTGGAGAGTAAGAGGATCATTCTCCTTTTACCTTACAAAAGAGTGTGGGCAAATGTATGGCTTTAAGACATCCACATCACTGACCTTTGTGAAGCAGAATTCAGAATTGGAGCACCAAACTATCTTTATAAAAGTGGGATGTTGGTCATCTCTAACAAGCTGTTGTATTTGCCGAAAGAGCGTAATGTAAACCCTACTAGGGTTATTTGACCATGACCATGCAACATTCTTTAACTAGTTACATGTGGAAAAAACATTTTCCCTTAAAAGCAATTCGTAATTCAAGGCCAAGTTTGGAATAAAGCATCTGTTAAGAGTGATGTGGGTGTTTTGACTGCTTAAAACATGGTAAGAGTTCTTACTCTAAAATCTAAATTTAAAAAAACAGTAATGAGGCTGGGCTCAGTGGCTCAGCCTGTAATCCCAGCACTTTGGGAGGCCTAGGTGAGTGGATTGCCTGAGCCCATGAGTTTGAGACCAGTCCGGGCAACTTGGCAAGACCTCATCTCTACAATAAAGAAATAAAAATTAGCATGGTGGTGCACGCCTGTAGTTCTGGCTACTTGGAAGGCTGAGGCGGAAGGATTGCCAGAGCCTAGCAGGTCGACACTGGGGTGGCTGTGAGTATGCCACTGCACTCCAGCCTGGGCAACAGAGTGAGGCTCCAACTCAAACAAAACAAAAACAAAGCAAAATAGTAATAGCCAGGCACAGTAGTTAATGCCTGTAATCCCAGCACTTAGGGAGGCCAAGGCTAGAGGATTGCTTGAGTCCAGGAGTTCGAGACCAGCCTAAGCAATAGCGAACCCTTGTCTCTACAAAAATAAAAAATTAGCCAGGAGTAGTGGTTACACGCCTATAGTCCCACTACTTGGGAGGCTGAGGCTGAAAGAATGCATGAGCCCCAAAAGTTGAGGCTGCAGTAAGCTGTGATCATGCCACTGCACTCTAGCCTGAACGACAGAGCAAGATGCCGACTCAAAAAACTGTAAGGTAGCTGTAAGATAACAGGTTGACCACACATGTCTATCCTGCGGCTTGCCAAGAGTTTTGGAGTCTGGTCTGGTTGTTTCCTAAATTGGCAGCTGACGCCTCCTGCTGGTAAATGTTAATGTGCCTCTCTGCTACGGATGCAAGTTGGGAAATTTGCTCACCATTTCTCTCCCAGTTAGGTTCAGAAAATAATGAAATTATCTTAATTAATAGAACACAAACCAGACTGCAAAGTGGCTGCACAGCACCCCAGAGATAGAAAAATCCAGCCCTGATGGCAGTTTTTCTATGAGTTTATTATGAACAGTTCAAGCCTTTGTCTACCTTGTGTATTTTGAATCTGGGGGCAAACTGATCACCTCCTTTCAGGACCTGGGGACTTGGGATCACAACACATGTTGCTCTTCTAAAACTATCCATCTCAGGCAAAAGAAAAAAAAATGGTATCATCAGAAAGGATAAATCAGTGGTTTTACATGCACTTTTCACAGTGTAAGGACTATGTAATTTGTCATCTGTGTTTTAAAATGTGAATATGAAAATATACACTTATATTTTAGCATATGCATACAGCCTGACATATACATGTATCTTTTTTCTGGAAGTATATGCAAGAAACTTTATCATTTTTTCATGAAAGGATAAAGAACATGAAAGGGGAAACTTCACTGCCTCTTTTAGACTCTCTGTATTGGACTTTTACTTTAGGTATTTATTACTTGTTTTTAATGAACAGATTACTTGGGTAGAATATTTACATTTTGAAAAATTCTAATATTATGGAATATTTTCATTTTCTTTATAGAAATGAAAACTGAATTTTAAAACAATATTATCTAAAAGAATTTTTAAAAATTCTAAAAATGTCTTAGTAACTACATTAAAGGCTCAAGACAAAGGTATAGTAAGTACCAGAAATTTACACAAACTTTCAAAATTTTCCTGAGAATAAATGATTTTTTTATTTTTTATTTTTGAGTTGGAGTCTTACTTTGTTGCCCAGGCTGGAGTGCAGTGGCACACTCACAGCCATTGCAGCCTCAACCTCCTGGGCTCAGGTGATCCTTTTGCCTCAGCCTTCCAAGTAGCTAGAACTACAGGCTTGCACTACCGTGCCCAGCTAATTTTTTTATTTATTGTAGAGATGAGGTCTCACCAAATTGCCCAGGTTGTTCTCGAACCCATGGGCTTAGGCACTTCTCTCACCTCAGCCTCCCAAAGTCCTGGGATTATGGGCATGAGCCACCACGCCCAGCCAAGAATAAATGATTTTAGTCACTAGTGGAAATTAATAAGGTTAATAAACAATTTGGAAAACTTTTACATTGGAACTATATAGTGCTTTTTGAGAGTTTTTGTTTTTTTTCCAAAAATGAGTTCTGCATAGATCTCTTTAACAATTGTTAGAGATTTTTTTTAAGATAATCTACTCAATGGAGAATGGGCTTTTATGCCCATTAATTAAATTGATACTCTTATTTCAGTGCTTGATGCAAAGGACAATTCTACTCATTAAGGTAAACATTCATATTTTACACTTAAGCCCTGGCATTTTTCTACTTCCTAGATATCTGTATTAAAATACCTTCTGGTCAGGAAAAAACAGGATTTTAAAATGTAGCTTAAAAGATAAGTTATGTCAGTTCCTGATTTTATAACTTTCTGACCAAAAAATATTGCTACTTTGGGAACTACACCAAATATGTTGCTTTTTATTGGGCTTGAGCAGTCTTCACATGAAAATGATTTTCCTCAATTTCCCAGGTGGGACTGAGGTAGTGTTACACAAATTCATATTTAAAACGTATTATTTTTTAATGAGTTAAGTGTAAATGGGAAACCCATGGTATTTATTATTCATGTATGGATTCAACAAATATTTGTTGAGTACCTATCATGTTCTAATAAAGGACTTAGATGCCTGAATTCAAAATACATAAAGCACAGTGCTTACTTTCAATTATATCACTATCTAACACTTGTTTACTTTGCAGAAAGGAATTCCTACTCCAGGAACTTTTTTTTTTTTAATTTGTCGTTGTTGTTGTTGTTGTTACTGAGTCGGCATCTCACTCTGTCTGTATCCCAGGCAGGAGTGCAGTGGCACAATCATGACTCACCACAGCCTCAACCTCCTGGGTTCAGAAGATCCTTCCTCCTCAGCCTCCCGAGTAGCGGGGACTACAGACACACATGCCACCACACCCAGCTAATTTTTTTATTTTTTGTAAAGATGAGGTCTTGGTATCCCAGGCTGGTCTTGAACTCCTGGGTTCAAGCAATCCTCCCACCTCAGCCTCCCAAAGTTGAGACTACAAACTGAGATTACAAGCGTGAGCCACTGTGCTTGACCAGGAATTCCTCTTATTGTCTATCTCAGCACTTTAAAGTCAGAAGCATAAACTATATTAAAAGTAGATGAAAGATAATATACTCTACCCTGTATCCTGTATTCTTATCATTAATTATAGGTCATCTCAGTAGTCATTTTAATGTAGAAACTAAAATAAAAGAGTCTGGTAAATTCATCAAGCAGTTACCTTAAAATACATATTTACAAATAAGATAAAGAAACCAAATGTTTCCAGAATTCTATTCTGATATTCATAAACACAAGACACTTAATGGTGGGTAAGTTAGCTATCATTAATATTACCACAAATAATTATTTACTAAAACCCCTTGAAATAATTCTTAAAAACAAACTGCCACACACAGTGACTCATGCCTGTAATTCCAGCACTTCAGGAGGCAGCGGCAAGAGGATTGCCTGAGTCAAGGGACTCAAGACCAGCCTGGGAAACTTGGTAAGACCTCAGCTCTACAATAAACTTAAAAAAAATTAGCTGGGTATGGTGGCATATGCCTGTAGTTGAAGCTATTTGAGAGACTGAGGCAGAAGGATCCCCTGAGCCCAGCAGGTCGAGGCTGCAGCAGCTATGAGCATGCCACTGCACTCCAGCCTGGATGACAGAGAGACATCAACTCAAAAAAACCCCCACTGACTCTATGGTGCATTATTTTAACACTAATTAAATATTACAAATGCTTTTAAAATCTTGATTTCTTAGCTCTTTCCACCTCTAAAGCCTAATATTAAATCACAATCATCTAAAAAAACAACAGAGTCCAGGACTAGACTCCACATAAGCAACAAATCTAGGTTTTGATCCTTGCTGTTTATTGTCCCCAAGATATATTTAAAAGTTAGTTAATTTCAAATACATTTAATGTTACTCAAAAAGATAGCACCAAATGAAAAACCTCCCATAAGTGTAAAATCAACAGCTAATTCAAAATGGCACATGGAGAATGTGTCACCTTTCATTGTGAAAAATGCCAAATCTTGCAATAGCACCAGAGTTTGCATTCCTTTGAAAAGGATTTTGTTAACATATTTAATATGCCATGACATATTAAATTAAGGCTCTGTGATAGTAGACAGCCTTAAAGGCGAGAAGGTAATTGGATGACATACTCTCTAAGCTTCCTGCCAGTTCTAAATGTTGGGTTCGGAGAGAAAACTAGGTATAGCGCTTCCTGTTGTTGTTTGCTGTTGCTTATTCATATGCCATTATGGTTATAGCTGTGCGGCTTTATTACTGTGAATTCCCTAAAATTTGCTTATGCCTTTCTCCAACCTAAAAGTTTACATAGAGATTACATAATGGTATTAGTAAATAATTTGGAAAACTTGCACATTGGAACTATATCATGCCTTTTGAGAAAGAGTTCTTTTAAGAATAAGTCCTGTACAGAATTTTAAACAGAAAAAGGTTTACACTTTGTTATCAGGGTCTCATTTTCTCTACTGAATAGGTTCATTGCCACCATGAAGAAACTCACCCTCATACTCCTAAATAATCTTATACTCAAATTTTTATTGACCTGGCTACCATAGTTTTAAATGGATAACTATTCTAAGTAGCTAAGAAAACTATTTACAGTGTAGCAGTTTTGTGGAACAATGTCATCAAGAACATGAAAGCATCCTTCTTATGGTTCAGCAGTCTGTCTATAACCCCACTCTTTGTACAAAACATGTGGATGTAGGAAAATAGAGTCCATGACCACAAGCTTCCCTGACACTTTTCTGTCTTCTCTATTACAACACACTGCGTTCGTTCACTCTTCTGTCACCATACCTATCTATGCGGCTGCTGAGAGATCCACAGCTTCTCCTGTTTCTTCTTCTTTTGTTTCAGCCTCTTCATTTACTTTCTCATTCTCCATCTCTGTTTCCACCTTCTCCCCGGTCTCTCCTGGAAAAGTAACAAAAGGAAGTATAAAGAGATACTCATTTAGCATTAACGATAAATTACTCCCACACTTTGTGGGGGTCATTCTTGATTTTTAGATCTAAACAGTAAGGTTCTCTTGTGGCATCAAGAAAGATAATCACCCTGATTCTCTCAGAACCTCTGAATGACCGATATCAAGTCACTTAACATCTCTGAGTCTTGGCATACTCCTGTAAAACAAATTTTCTCTACAGTATGAAATCAGGATACAAAATTACCCAAGGAATGGCAGTACAACATATACAATAAAAAATGTCGTGGCTGGGTATGGTGATTCACACACATGTGCAATGCTTTAGGAGGTGGAGGTGGTGGGATCACTTGAGGTCAGGAGTGCAAGACCAGTCTGGTCAGAGTAGCAAGACCTATCTCTACAAAAATATTATTAAAAAATTAGCCAGGCTTGGTGGCATGCACCTGTAGTTTCAGCTATGTAGGAGGCTGAGGCAGGAAGATTGCTTGAACCCAAGATATTGAAGTTACAATGAATTTTTTTTGTTTTTGTTTATTTTTGAGTTGGAGTCTCACTTTGTGGCCCAGGTTAGAGTGCAATGGAATGCTCACAGCTATTGCAGCCTCAACCTGCTGGGCTCAGGCAATTCTGCCTCAGCCTTCCAAGTAACTGAAATTATCAGCACGTGCCACCATGCCTGGCTAATTTTTTTTTAATTGTAGAGATGAGGTCTCACCAAGTTGCCCAGGCTGGTCTCAAACCCGTGGGCTAAGGCAATCCTCTTGCGTCTGCCTCCCAAAGTGCTGGGATTTCAGGCATGAGCCACCACGCCTGACCAATGATTGCACCATTGCACTCTAGCCTGGATGACAGTGTGTCTACAAAAAAAAAGTTTCATTTGTATCTAAATCAAAAGGTGGTCCAGGGGGCCCCAAAACCTGTCTTGTTTGGCCATTATAGTGTTTAAAGAGAACAATCATTAAACACTATGTATTACTAAATTTTTGAGTCAGTCTCACTCTGTCACCCAGACTGGAGTGCAGCAGCACAATCATGGCTCACAACAGCCTTGACTTGCTGGGCTCCAGCGATCCTTCTTCCTCAGCTGGACTACAGATGTACTACCACACCTGGCTAATGTTTTAATTTTTGTGGAGATGAGGTATTGCTATGTTGCCCAGGCTGGTCTCAAACTCCTGAACTCAAGCAATCCTCCCACTTTGGTCTCCCAGAGTGCTAGTATTACAGGCATGAGCCACTGCACCCAGATTTATTTATTTTTTTGTTAAGATGGGATCTTACTATATTGCCCAGGCTGTAGTGCAGTAGCTGTTCACAGGTGTGATCATAGTTCACTGCATCCACAATATCTTGGCCTCAAGCAATCCTACCACCTCAGCCTCCAACCCCCCCTCCCCAAGCCCCAGTAGCTGGGACTCCAGCAGCGTGCCACACCCAGCTCATTAAACATTTGAAGACTGCCAACATTTACAAGTCTAGATATTGCACACACAACTCTGTTTCCCTTCAAAGTTGGCTTTGACAACATTGGCCCCCCATTCCTATGGTTGGAGTCAGGCAGAGCTGCTTCTTTTGTAGGGCTGTGCTCTCCTGTCCACCAAGTCCCCCAGCTCCCACTGTATTACATGTGTCCTTCACATCACTCATATTCAGTATCTTAGGACTCAAGACTTTTGAGTTTGCCAACCCTGGTCTGAAAAATATCTGGGTTCGGATCAGTGGCTCACACTTTGGGAGACTAAGGCAGAAGGATTACTTGAGTCCAGGAGTTTGAGACTAGCCTGGGCAACATAGCAAGGCCTTGTTGCTACAAAAAATCAAACAATTAGCTGGGCATAGTGGCGCAAGCTTGTGGAAGGATCATCTGAGTCTAGGAGGTCAAGGCTGCAATAAGCTGTGATTGTGCCACTGCACTCCATCCTGGGTGACAGAGTAAGACCCCAATTTTTACTTAAAATTTTTTTTTAATTGCCATGTTGTTCCAGGGTGCTTTTTCCACAGCTTTATGAAAGCATTTGCCTCAACAAAGTGTGGGGATGCATCCATATTCTTCCTTCCCCACTGGACAGGGACACTCTCTTCTTCAGTCTGCATCTCCAGACTGGTTAGGCACTTGCAAAATGCTGAGTGAATACATGAAGAATTAAAAATCAGATGATTATAGTTCATGCTTCACTTAATTATACTGAATGGTGAAACTAAAATTTACCAAAATGTAAATCATGCCCCAGAAGGAAATAGTTTTTATTAGAACACCAATAAAGAGCAGTATAAATATCATGTTTTATGCTGCTAAAATACAGTTGAAATTTAAAAACACCATATGCCAAGACATAATTCATTTTCTCTAGTCTTCTCATAAGGATAAAAAGACAAAAAAAGAATAAGAGCAAACAGACAATGATTTTCTTTTCTTTTTTTTTTTTTTTTTGAGTCAGAGTCTCACTCTGTCGCCCAGGCTGGAGTGCAGTGGTACACTCACGGCTACCCCAGCGTTGACCTGCTGGGCTCTGGCGATCCGTCTGCCTCTGCCTTCCAAGTAGCTGTAACTACAGGCACACACTACCATGCCCGGGTAGTTTTTTTGTTTATTTATTTATTGTAGAGATGAAGTCTCACCAAGTTGCCTGGGCTGGTCTTGAACCCACAGGCTCAGGCAATCCACTCGCCTCGGCCTCCCAAAGTGCTGGGATCTAAGATTCACTATTTGTATACCCTTCCATTGGAAGGTCATTTCCTCCTCCCACCATCTATTCACCTTTACTTTAGATCCTCATACCATACATGGGATGTGTTAAAGAGTAAACTTGGAAACATTCAGAAAGCTTAACATCTAGCTTTCAATATTCAATAATTTTTTTTTCTTTTGTTAGAGGAGGGTGTCTCACTATGTTGCCCAGGTTGGTCTTGAACTCCTGGCCTCAAGCAATCCTCCTGCCTCAGCCTCCAAAACTGCTAGAATTATAGGCATGAACCACCATGCCCAGCCTAATGTTCAACACTATTTAAGCACCAAGCTCTAGGTTAAAAATTTGGACAGAGCCAGGCTCGGTAGCTCAGCCTGTAATTCCAGTGCTTTGGGAGGCTGAGGTGAGTGGATTGCCTGAGTCCCCGGGTTTGAGACCCGCCTGGGCAACTTGGCAAGCCCTCGTCTCTATAATAAATAAAAAATTAGCCAGGCATGGTAGTGTGTGCCTGTAGTTCCAGCTACTTGGAAGGCTGAGGTGGAAGGATCGCTGGAGCCCGGCAGGTCAAGGCTGCAGTGGCCGGGAGTGGCCACTGCAATCCAGTCTGGGTGACAGAGTGAGACTACAACTCAAAAAAAAAATTTGGACAGAGATGATGCTTCAGAAAAGTTTTCCAGCCATTGCCTTGCTAAACTATAGTCTGACCACGTGTTCTTTAAGCTATGGTCAGACCATGTTTTCATAAGCTTTGACCCTCTCCCCTACCTTGGGAAGGTGAATCTTCTCTCTCTTCCTCTCTCTCTCTCTCTCTCTCTCTCTGTTACTTTTAAATCTTTTAAATAAACTATATTTTCTGATCTTAAAAAAATAAAATAAAAAGGAAAGTTTTCCTGGCAAGCTGAGCATGGTTGGAATGCCTGTTTCCCAGGTTCCCAGGTATGGGAGCCTTTTGGGTTTGGCCAATGAACTTCATCCACCCAAAAGAGACTTTGATGACTGTGTTGGTCACACCCACCCCCCACCCCCCACCCCCTGGAGTTGGTTTCCTATGAAGCACATCTAAGGATGTTTGACAGCATAACGTTTACCTTTAATGTGTTGGTCCTCTTCGTTAGCATGACTTTCCCTTGCCATTTCCACAATTGCCCCTGAATCTACACTTCCTGCTTGCTGCTCCCTGCTCCCCACTGTTTCTTCAGGTTGAATCTGCTCTGTGTTTCCTGGGCTTTCAGGAGTTTCACAGAGTGAATCATTCACTCCAGGAGTTTCCACATGCTGACTTCTGCCCAGTACTTCTGTTACAACTTCTTTGGGAACTGTTTCTAGAAGCTGGGACTGCTTGTCTTTTCCCAACATTTCTTGAAGTTCCTGCTCTTCGGTTATTTCTACCAACTGACTGACGTCCAACATTTCTGGAGATTCCTTCTCTTTGGGGATTGTTTCTAGAAGCGGGGATTGCTCATCTTTTCTCAATGTTGTCTGAAGTTGCTGCTCTTCAGGTGTTTCCACAAGCTGACTTCCTTCCAACATTTCTGGAGATTCATCCTCTTTGGGGATTGTTTCTAGAAGCTGGGACTGCTCATCTTTTCCCTTTGCTTCTTGAGGTTGTAGCTTATCCGCTGCTTCCAGAGGAAGAATGTTCTCAGTTGTTCCTAGAGGCTTCATTTCTCTGACAGTTTGTGGGTTCTCAGCACTTTCCACTGCTCCAGGGGCGTCCCTCTCTCTCACTGTCCTCAAAGGCTGTTTCTTGTCTTCTGCTCCTAATGCTCCAGCCTCAGCATTTCTTTTTATGGACTGAGCCTCTGTCCCTGCTTCCACATCTCTCTTCTTTTCTTCTGCTCCTGGGGTAGCATCGTTGTCCCCTGGCTGAGGTGTCCCAGATTCTTCTGGTCCCTCTCCAGGCTGAGTCTCTCCTGTGTGTCCTGACTGGTCTGCGGCATCCTCTCCAGAGGCTACGTCCTTGGCCAGGGGCTGTTCACGGAGGGAGTTCACACCATTAGCGGTAGACCCTGCTGTAACCTTGAGCTTTTCTAATGGAGGAAGGCTTTCCCTTGGCACGTTGCCAAAAAAAGTTGATTCTTTTCCCAGTGTTCGTGGCTTTGGTTGGGCAAAGCAGGACTCGCTTTCTTCTGTTGTTGAAAAATACTCATTTGAGGTTACTTTTGGATCATTCATTTGAAAAAGAGAAGAGAAAACACAAATTATTGTTTGGTTTTATCTCAAGAAAGTGAATTGATATCAAGAAGTAAATTTAACAATTCAAGACAGTTCTGGGTCCATCTGAGGACAGAAAGGCCACATTGTGACCCTAACGCTCTCCAAGTCTCTTTACTCAGCCCAGACACCTCATCTTAAACGCCAGGGTCTTCCAAAATTACAGGGGTCTCCTGTTTGCCCCTTGTGCCCCTTCTCATGGCTCCTGTCCCATATTCTAATTCAGCATATTGGACTTTGTTTCTCATATTCTTTTCCCAGCCTCACCCTTCTCCTCCTTAGACTTAGTACAAGGTTTCACAATGTGTGGTCCTTGGGCTGCTGGAATGTTCCTTTACTTCAAATGCAAAATGGCCCCCAGTAAATGGAAAGGCCCTGTGGCAGAAGCCCTAGTAGGTAGCCTGAGGTTTTTGTTTTTCTATTTGTTTTTTTGTTTGTTCGAAGTCTCACCCTGTTCCCCAGGCTGCAGTGCAGTGGCCCAATCACAGCACAATCGCCTGCTAGGCTCAGACAATCGATCCTTCTGCCTCAGCCTTCCAAACAGCTGGAACTGCAGGCGCGCACCACCACACGCAGTTAATTTTTTGATTTATTGTAGAGACAAGATCTTGCCAAGTTGCCCAGGTTGGTCTCGAACCCCTGGGCTCAAGCAATCCTCTTCCCTCCACCTCCCAAAGTGCTGGGATTACAGGTGTGAGCCATCTTGCCCAGCTCAGCCTGAGTTTCATGTCATTTTGGAGGCACAGTGAGAAAAGAAATCAAGAGAGAGTTGGGAAACATGCATTTGACTTCTGACTCTTGCTCCAACTTTGTGATCTTGGGAACTTAGCTTCCAGTAATCTCGTCCCTAAAATGGCAATGAATCTCTGTCTCTTGCATCTGTTTCAGAGTTGCAGGAGGCATCCTGTCACATTACACAGCAGATGCAGAAGTGGCCTGGACAGTGTGAGATCTAAGCAACTTGGCAACAAGTTTATACTTTTTGACCCAGTAATCCTACTTCTGAAAATTTATCCTAAAAGCATAAACCTTAGGAAAATGCTTTAGGGAAAAAAATATATCTTCCCAGTATTATTTAGAATAGCAAGATCTGGAAAACAACTTAAAAGTCCAATAAATTGGGGAACAGATAAATATTTCACTGGATGGAATATTATTACACCATGAAAAAGGATGATTATAAAGACCAGATGCTAAAATAAGAAAATAGTTATGATATAATAAGTTTTTAAAAATCACTCATGGTTGGGTTGATCAAATGAAATAATATACATAATGTGTTTATTAACCCAAAGTCTCCTGTGTAACTAAATGCTCAATAATATAGCTATCAATTTTATATTCAGTATAATTACAGCGAGGTTGAAAGAAAGGAAGGCAGGAGAGGGAGAGAGAAAGAAGAAAAACAAGGCTAGGCACAGTGGCTCATGCCTGTAATCCCAGCACTTTGGGAGGCTGAAGCGGGAGGATTGCTTGAGTCCAGGAGTTGGAGACCAGCCTGGGCAATATAGTGAGACCTCGTCTCTACAAAAAATATAAATATTAGCAGGGAATGAAGGTCAGCACCTGTAGCCCCAGCTACTTGGGGAGCTGAGGCAGAAGGACTGTTTGAGTCTACGAGGTTAAGGCTGCAGTGAGCCAGGATGGTGCCACTGCACTCCAGCCTGGGAAACAGAGTGACTCCAAAAAAAAAAAAAAAAAGGAAAACAAACTACAAATACAGGGAGAAAAGACTGCAAAATATAAGTCAAAGTGTTAAAATGGATCCATAGGTAACCTTTTACCTCTTTTATCTTTTTTCCCCTCCAAAATTGTTTTTCTGTTAAAAAAAAAAAAAAAGTTTATAGTTTATTGAGTACGCTGCAAGGGAACAGGACAAGGATAAGGGAGCCGGTCTGCCTGTTTCCCCCTCCTACCAAGCTTCCATCTACCCCAATTATGTGTGCACACAGTTTAAAGAGTTATCTGCATAGCCAACGTGAGCTAAAGGCAAGTTGTAGTTGGGTCCCCTCTCCTATTTCCACTTCTATAGGGACAAATATTTTCATTCTTCAGCAGTTTTGGAAGGCTTTTTAAAATTTTTTTTTTGAATTGGAGTCTTACTCTGTCACCCAGGCTGGAGTGCGGTGGCATGCTCACCGCTACCGCTGCCTCAACCTGCTGGGCTCAGGAGATCCTTCCACCTCGGTCTTCCAAATAGCTGGAACTACAGGCGTGCACTACCACACTTGGCTAATTTTTTCATTTATTGTAGAGACCATGTCTCACCAAGTTGTCCAAGCTGCTCTCGAACCTCTGGGTTTAGGTAATCCTCTCACCTCAACCTCCCAAAGTGCTGGAATTATAGGTGTGAGCCACCACGCCTGGCTTGGAGGGGTTTTTTTCCCCCCATGTTGCTAAATGAATTGTTCTGGATTTTGCAGTTTGGAGCATTTCAACTCCTACTGTGGCAGGTGAACACTTAGCTCTTTTCCCATCCACCTCCACTGCTCCTCATCCCTCCCAATAAACAGTCATATTTCCTTTCAGTTTAGTAACCGTGTGTTAATAAATTGCTTAATTTTATTTATTTTTATTTTTAAATTTTGAGTTAGGGTCTTACTCTGTCACCCAGGCTGGTGTGCAGTGGCATGATCACAGCTACTCCAGCCTTGACCTGCTAGGCTCAGTTGATCTTACCACCACAGCCTCCCGAGTAACTGGGACTACAGGTGCACCACCATGCCCAGCTAATTTTTTAATTTTTTGTAGAGACAAGATCTCCCTGTGTTGCCCAACCTGGTCTTGAACTCCTGGGCTCAAATGATCCTCCCACCTTGGCCTCCCAAAGTGCTGGGATTACAGGTGTGGGCCACACCATGCCTGGCCTATTTTAAATAGTCATGTTGTAACTTGGATTACAGCAGTATTCAGTTATACATACATATAACGACTATGTCTGCTTTGAAGAACTGAGCCATATACTAAGCTATTACTTTGTGTAAACCATTTTTATTTTTCCTTGGTTAATAACTGTCATGGTTTTTCATTTTCTTAGTTCATGTATTATTATTCATTCAAGTTACTGCTGTCTCTTTTTAGTGCATTTATTCATATCAAATAGGCTCTCAACTTAATCATGAAGAAGATGAGGTATTTACTGAAGTATCCGGTGCCACTAGCTCCTGAGCTTTTCAAGGTTCCTCTAGTATCTGAGGTGGTTCTCAGTTTCTCTGCTGCTGACATCACATTGAGATTTCCTTGGTATACTAAGGGACTTAACACATTCCCCTCTGCGTTCTAAACTCCACCATTGCTCTATTATTTTTTTTTTTTTCTGTTCTTCCCATCCTTGTGGTTTAAACTATTTATTAAATCTCTATACTGTCATTTTAGTGTGTTTCAGAAAGGCACAAAATGAGATCCATGTCTTCCATCTGTCACCTTTACCAATCCTTCTCAAGATGCTTTAAGGATTATTTAGAATGAAAAAAAGAAAACTTTTCAAATGAATACATAGAATGTATATAAAAGTAGTTTAAGTACAAAGATGAAAACCCCAGGCTCTGCTTTCTGGTATCATAGAGCCATCTGAAGCCATCAGAAGCAGTAAACTAACAAAAACAGTGCCATCGGATAAGTGTTGTGACAGCTGCTACATGGAGTGGCGGGGGAACACATGGAGTGGAGTGTGTTGGAGAGTTTCTGCCAGTTCCAGGAGAATGCATGGGGGATGGGGAGGAGGGAACCGGCAGGACTCAGGGAAGGAGGAATAGAGCATGGGGGACCCAGTAGGTGGTGCTAAAGGGTCCATATTTTATCCTGAAGGCATGAAGAACAAGAAACTGCCAGCAGGGCTTTCTTGAAAAAGTTAGATAAATAGGCCGGGCTCAGTAGCTCAGCCTGTAATCCCAGCACTTTGGGAGGCGGAGGTGAGAGGATTGCCTGAGTCCGTGGGTTCGAGACCCACCTGGGCAACTTGGCGAGACCTCATCTCTACAATAAATCAAAAAATTAGCCGGGCATGGTGGCACATGCCTGTAGTTCCAACTACTTGGAAGACTGAGGCAGAAGGATTGCCTGAGCCCAGCAGGTTGAGGCTGCGGTGGCCGGGAGTGTGCCACTACCCTCCAGCCTGGGTGACAGAGTGAGACTCCAACTCAAAAAAAAAAAAAAAGTTAGATAAATAAATATGCACGCACCATAACCAATTAACTCCTAGGTATTTTCCCAAGAAAACGTCCATACACAAGATTTGTACACAGATGTTCATAGCAGCTTTATTTGTAATAACCAAAACCCAGAAACAACCCAGATTTCCATCAACAGGTGAATGGGTAAACAAACTGTGATACGTCCATACCTGGAATATGACTCAGCAATAAAAAAGACACAAACATTTGAGAAATGCAACAACATGGGTGATTTTCAAAATAATGAAGCTGAATGAAAGAATACAAAAAGATCATATAGCATATGATTCCATTTATATAAACTAGAAAATGCCAACTTACCTGAAGTGACAGAAAGCACAACTGTAGTTGTCTGGAGACTGCGATAGGATGAGACAGGATGGAGGATTTCAATGGGCATAAGAAAACCCTGGGTGTATATTACTTCTGGGGGATAGCGAATGTGCTCATTATTGGTCAGGTGCAGTGGCTCGTGCCTGTAATCCCAGCACTTTGGGAGGCCGAGGTGGGAGGATCAAATGAGCCCAGGAGTTCGAAATCAGCCTGGGCAACATAGCAAAACCTTGTCTCTACAAAAAAGCAAAAATTTAGCTGGGCGTGGTGGCACACACCTATAGACCCAGCTACTTAGGAGACTGAGGTGGAAGGATTACTTGAGCCCAGGAGGTTAAGCCATGATTGTGTCACTGCACTGTAGCCTGGGTGATAGAGTGTGACCTTGACTTCAAAAAAAAAAAAAAAGGAAAGAAAAGAAAAAAGTGCTCATTATCTTCATTGTGCTGATGCTTTTACAGGTATACATATATGCCAAAACTTACTAAATTGCATACTATAAATATAGGCAGTTTTTGTATGTCAGTTATACCTCCAAAAACTGCTAATTTTTAAATATAAAAGTAAATCAAAGAAAATTTGAAAAAATAATTATAGGCAGGTGAGTGAATCAATCCGATTTAGAATTTTAAATCATTCCTCTGAAGAATGAATCAGGGGCAGGCAGCACAACGTGGTCTGTGACTTCTGAGAGAAAACAGGACACAGATATGAAAAATTAAAAATGGCTGATTCAGAGCCTGAGGAGGGGTGGCGAGGGCCTAGGGAAATACTGGTTCATAGCTTATATACTGGTGATAGAAAATACAACATGAACGAAATTGGGCCAGGGAGACATAAATTGTTTGGGTTGGGGCATGGTGTATTGGAGACGGTTGTAGATTGTGCATCATGGGTGGCAAAGTCTGGGAGGCAGTTGGACATACGGATCTTGGCTGAATACACAGATAATGTACTGGAGCTGAGCTATCTAATTAAGATGTTTGTTTTGTGTCTTGAGAAAAGAGTAGTTTTTTGTTTGAGGTTTTTTTTGTTTTTTGTTTTTTTTGAGTCGGAGTCTCACCCTGTTGCCCAGATTGGAGGGCAGTGGCGCCATCCTTCCACCTCAGCCTTCCAAGTAGCCGGAACTACAGGTGCACACTAACATGCCTGGCTAATTTTGGATTATTGTAGAGAGGAGGTCTTGCCAAATTGCCCAGGCTGATCGCGAACCTGTGGGCTCAGGTAATCCTCCTACCTCAGTCTCCTAAAGTGCTGGGATTATAGGCATGAGCCACTGTGCCTGGCCGAGTTTGTTTTTTTTTTTAATTGAGGTCTCACTGTGTCGCCCAGGTTGGAGTGCAGTGGCATGCTCACGGCCACCGCAGCCTCGACCTACCGTGCTCAGGTGATCCTTCCGCCTCAGTTTTCCAAGTAGCTTGAGCTACAGGGGTGCGCCACCATACCCAGCTAATTTTTGGATTTTTATTGTAGAGATGAGGTCTCACCAAGTTGCCCAGACTGGTCTCAAACTCCTAGGCTCAGGCAATCCTCTTGCTTCTGCCTCCCAAAATGCTGGAATTACAGGCTTGAGCCAACTGCACTCGGCTGTTTGAGTTTTTATTTGTTTGTTTGTCTTTGTTTTTTTGTTTTTTGAGTCAGATTCGCACTCTGTCGCCCAGGCTAAAGTGCAGTGGCATGATCATGGCTTATAGCAGCCTCAACTTCCTGGGCTCAGGTGAGTCTCCCATCTCAGCCTCCGGAGTACCCGGGACTACAGATGTGCGCCACCATGCTAGCCTTATTCTTTTATTTTTTGTAGACTTGGGGTCTCACTGTGTTGCCCAGGCTGGTCTCAAACTCCTGGGCTCAAGCCTTGGCCTTGGCCTCCCAAAGTGCCAGGATTACAGGTGTGAGCTACCGTGCCAGGCCAGGGGGCAGTTTTTGCATAAAGACTACTGTGAGGAGGGAGAAATGAGGAGAAAGGCTGTGCGCGCGTGCACGCGCGTGCACGCGCGTGTGTGTGTGTGTGTGTGTGTGTGACAGCATTTGCCTACCCACCCCACCTCAGGGACTGAGTATACATCCTCCTGTGGAAAGGGATTAGAGCCAAAGGCAGAAAAGCAGAACTGAGGAACAATCTTATGAGAGACTGGGCACACGCTGTTGGCTCAGGGATTCATATGACAGAGGTGGGGAGAGGCCAGTGCTATACCTCTCCCTCCTCCCTCATCATGAACGACACCTTCAAATTAATAGCAAGTAAAGCATCTCAATGAAAGAGACGCCTTAGGTCTATAAGGAAATTCATCATGACAAGAGAACCCACTTAGATACCACACAAAGGATGTTCTGGTGATAATTGTCTTAGGGAGTTAAACTGGAAATGTATTAAGGTACTAATCACAGATGGCTGCCAAATTATATTTTCTGGTAAAATGGTTATTACAGTGATTAGTTCTGTCAGCTAAATGCAATGAACTATTTTCACCCACCTGTTACCAGTCATGGGTGCATTCTAAAGGTGTCATTCTTCTAGAGCAGGAAGTTGTGGGGGGGATGGGTTGCCACGCCCAAAACATAACCACACCATTTTATATTTTGAAAAATATATTATGCTATCAGTTTAAGGCAAGTTTTGTCCCCTGACACAAATCTTTGTGAAAATTTATCTCACCACAAATGATGCCGTAAGTGTCCAAAGTGACCTGCCAATTTTTGCCATAGCTAGAATATTTTCCCTCTTGATCTGTGTCCATTTTTATTCTTATGTAATTTTCTCAGTCTTACTGGTTCATTGCAAGCATCCTCAAGGTATAATTTTACAATACACAACCTGAAGACAGTTCATCAAGCTGGGAAACATTACAGAAGGATGTCACTGTCTTGCATATTTTTCTGGGGTAGCCCAAAGCAGATATAATGCCTTTAAAATACACGTGCACGTGCACATGCGCGGGCATACACACACACACACACACACACACACACACACACACACGTCCCAAATAAACAGAAAAAATGCTAGACGTGCTGTGCCATATTCATTTTACAATTTATACTGATTAATTGTACTTTAAATTTTGAAATGACCATATTTTGGAGGCAATAGCTTCTAGGCAATAGCTTCTTTTCCCTAAGTGATAGAAGAGAGCAATTTGCTCTAAAAGGAAGGACAAAGATCTTATAACTTTGAAAATGATACCTGTAATGCAGTGAATTTTAACCCTGGTTCCTGTACTTATTAACATTATTAAGCCTCTCTGTGTCTCAGTAGCATTGCCTGTGAAGTGGGAATAGAGTTAGTACCTCATCAGCCAGCTGTTGTAAGGATTATATAGTACTTGGAAAGATCTAGCACAGTGACTAGTTCCCACTAATATCACCAGTCAATCTTAGCATCACTATTATTGTACTTCCCTTAATGGCCCAAGTAAGGATGGAATTACATGGACAAACCGAAAAGTAAGAGGATTTCATTCATTTTAATACTGGGACCTGTGAGCCTATTCAGAAAGAAGAACTATCAGAGGAAATAAATGAAAAGGTTGGAAAACGAATGGTTGTTTCAAACCACTTCTCAGAGACGCAACAATATAGTCCACAATTACCACTAAAACTTCCTTCCTGGCTCCAGATTTCATATCCCTCAGATTAATTCTACCCTTGACCTCCTGAGGGAAGTACAACTCAAAGATGTGTTTGATCTCCCTCCCTTCTCCTTCAGCTGAAGCAGGGCATTCCAGGCTGTTCTCACACTGAGTGAGAATCCTGACTCCCATTTACTAAACTGTGTGATCTTAGACAAGTTCTTCACCTCTCTGAACCTGTTTCCTTATCTGTAAAATGGAGATATTGTTTGTGTTTCGGGCTTGTTAGGAGAATTGACGGAGAACGATAACATGTATAATTTGTCCAGCATGGTATTTGACATGAGCAGGCAGTCCGTAAACAGGGACACAGCACACAGTTCTCCAGCTTTCTCACAGCATAGGGGTGCCTCACTGCAGGGACAAGGGAGAGCTGAACTCCCTTGGATGCATGTGTTGGTGGAGGGGAGGGTTTCTTTTTCTAATTTTACAAAGGTCCCTTGAGAACTAGGAGTGGCCTGTCAATAATACAGCTAAATGAACAACAGAAAAGCTAAATTGCAACATGAAAGGGCTTGGATAAACAGTCCCCTAAACACTATGAAGTTGTCACTGTTGACTTATAGAGTTACATTGTTATCATGGCACATTTTAAAACATGATTATTGAAAGATAATGGAATTGGATTCATTCTGTTAGCAGTGGTTTGACCTGGCCTGACTGGTGTTACTAAAGACCACTGACAGTCTTGATATAAGTAAATGTTTCATTCTGTTGACTGGCTTGATTTCACTTACTCATCATATATTCATCAAGTGCATATTACAGGCCAACTCTAGGCTGGGCACAGGGGTGACAAGGAAGATTTGGTCCCTGCAATTCTAGAGTATACTGTCTTCAGGGAAATTCAAGTAATAGCTATTCCCTTCATTTAGCACAACTTGGTAGCCATACCTTACCTCTGCCCAAGGATCTCCACATGATTTTGTAACTCTCCAACATACCTCCACAAGGTATCATTTCTTCCAGGACTCTAACTTGAAAAGCAGTGAGACATATTTTTGCCTACAGACAGGAGACATTCTAAGCCTAATCTATATTATTATGTAATAAATATTGTGGACAGATGCATTGTTTCCACATCCGAAGTTGTTTAAAGATGTGTCTGTTTTCTGAACCCTACATTTCATCAAATCATACACTGCTCTGGGCCTAATCCTTTAGTGCTCATTATCTCTCTTGATTCTGTTGTAAATTGATCCATGCACAAATTTGTTGTGACAGCTGAACTAACAGAACCCTTGTGGTAAGCACCGTTGTGATAGGCACACAAAGAAACTAAATACTAGGCAACATTACAGAAAGGATTAGAACTAGAGCTAACATACCTGAAATTCACATTATGATGGAATCTTTTCAACTCAGTTCGTTACCCTAATCAGAAATGAAAAGTTTCTACCCCACAAAGAGAAAAACTTGAGGTCAATATTTCCGATGGCCATATCAGACATCCCAAAGATTCCGCTGGCCTGTCTGCTGAGTTTTCTAGCGAATTCACCAGGAAGGACATCCTGGTATTTTCCCTGCTGCCACCATTTGTAGGTTCTTGGAGTTTTTTTGGCCTTGGGAACTAGGAATGTAGCATGAATCAGCACTATGGGAAGGGGCCACTCATCTTTCTTCTCATTTTCCTTCTTTGCTTTCTCAATTCTATCACTTATCTATCAACTCAATAAACATTTGTGGAGCTAGCCGGGCTCGGTGGCTCAGCCTGTAATCACGGGCCTTGGGAGGCTGAGGTGAGTGGATTGCCTGAGCCCACGGGTTCAAGACCTGCCTGGGCAACTTGGCGAGACCTCATCTCTACAATGAACCAAAAAAAAAAAAAATCAGCTGGGCATGGTAGCGCGTGCCTGTAATTCCGGCTATTCGGAAGGCTGAGGCAGAAGGATCGCCGGAGCCCAGTGGGTCAAGGTTGCAGTGGCCGGGAGCGGCCACTGCACTCCAGTCTGGGTGACAGAGTGAGACTCCAACTCAAAAAAAAAACAAAACAAAAAAACATTTGTGGAGCTACTAGGGGTGTCATTCCAGATGCTTTTGCCTTTTTCTCACATCAAAGTGTATACAAACACTGTCCTGTGTACCATGGCACAAATGGAATCCCCACGTGTGCATTCCCTCAGCTGGTAGTTGCTAATAGAGCACCCATCTCACCTTGAAAAGAGGTGAACTTGAGCAATAATCCATGTAATTGGCATATAAAATCATCAGCCAAGAAAAAAAATCAGGATAAAAAAAGTCAGACAACTTTTCCTTGTTATTTATTATTTTATTTTTGAGTTGGAGTCTCACTCCGTCACCCATGTCGACTCACTGGGCTCAGGCAACCCTTCCACCTCGGCCTTCCAAATAGCCAGAACTACAGGCATGCTACCAAGCCGGCTAATGTTTTTGATTTATTGTAGAGAAGACGTTTCATCAAGTTGCCCAGGCTGTTCTCAAACCAGTGGGCTCAAGGAATCCCCTCACCTCGACCTCCAAAAGTGCTGGGATTACAGGCTTGAGCCACCGTGCCCGGCCTTCCTTTTTATTTTTTTACTTTTTTTATTTTTTTGAGTCAGGGTCTCACTCTGTCGCCCAGGGTGGAATGCAGTGGCATGATCACGGCTCACCTCAGCCTCGACCTTCTGGGCTCAGACAGTCCTTCCACCTCAGACTCACCAGTAGATGGAACTACAGACCTGCCACCACCACACCCTACTAATTTTTTAAAATTTTCTGGAGATGAGTTCTTGCTATGCTGCCCAGGCTAGTCTCAGACTACTGGGCTCAAGCAATCCTCCTGCCTTGGACTTCCAAAGTGTTGGAATTACAGGCATGAGCCACTATGCCTGGCCACATTTCTTTTTTTAATATAAGTACCTGAATTTACATATCTAAAACTCATTTTCGTGCCTGGTGTAGTGGCATACACCTGAAATCCCACCCCTTTGGGAGACAGAGATGTGAGGATTGCTTGAGGCCAGAAGTTTGAGACCAAGTTGGGCAGCATAGAAAGACCTCGTCTCTACAAAAAATAAAAATAAAAAATTAGCTGGGCATGGTGGCACACACCTGGAGTCCCAGCTATGTGAGAGTCTGAGGTGGGAGGATCACTTGAGACCAGGAGGTCGAGGCTGTAGTGAGCTATGATCATACCACTGCACTGTAGCCTGGGTGACAGAGCAAGACTCTGTCTTTAAAATAAATAAATTAATAATAATAAAATTCATTTTGACCATCACAAATGCAATGAAGTTTGAAGGCAAACTTAATGTTGACATTTAACCATAGAAAAACAAAACCATGTAATTGAAAAAGTAACCCTGGGACACTCTAACTCACATGGAGATGTGGGCGCCTGCCTTGGGGAGAGGCTGATACTTAAGAGCTGCACAGTTTGTCATCAAGCCATGACAAACATTGCCTCTTAGATAGACTTTCTCCATTTATTTTCTTTAGTTTCTTTTAGCTCCTATAAGATAAACTCATTTCAAAAATATTATAGCACAAAACATAACTTTTGGAATTATCAACCATATTTACCACTGAAAAAGACAGTTTCACTGATAGATGGTCATTATTAGCACAAGGAAATCCAACATTTGGGTAGAATTCTGGTCTGCAATATCAAAACCATCTTACTGAACAAGGGAAAAAGAGAGAGGACGATGATGAGTCTGTATGTATATGTTGTGACACTGAACAGGCCTTGCCCACCATGCTTCTCTGGAAGGAAGAGTGGCTAACATTTATTGAGGAACTGAGACGGAAGCTTTAAATAGATTATCTCATTCAATCTTCCCAGCAACTCCATATACAGGGCTACTGTTATCCCCACTATACAGTTGATGAGATGGGGCACGCTCAGGGTGGTATAGCCGTAGACCCCATCATACACTTGAGGAGACGATCTAGAAGATAGGAAATTATCTAGAAGATAGAGAGTGGCAGAGCTCAGATTTAAGCCCAAGGATGTTAGATTCCACTTCAAAGTTTTAGGTGCTTTTAAAGACAAACTGTGGTTCCAGAACCTGTACCATCAGCATGACCTGGGAGTTTTATTTATTTTTATTTATTTATTTTGAGTTGGATTCTCACTCTGTTGCCCAACATAGAGTGCAGTGGCACAATAATGACTCACCACAGCCTCAAATCCCGGGCTCAAGTAATCCTCCCTCCTCAGTCTCCCGAGTAGCCGGGACTACAGGTGTATGCTGCCACATTCAGCTAATTTTTTTATTTTTTGTAGATACAAGGTCTTGCTATGTTGCCCAGATTAGTCTCAAACTCCTGGGCTCAAGCAATCCTCCTGCCTTGGCCTCCCAAAGTGCTGGGATTATAGGTATGAGCCACCACGCCCAGCTGGAGTTTTGTTTTTAAATGCTGAATCTCAGGCCCCACCTGAGATTCATTGAACTAGAATCTGTAATTTTTTTTTAAGTGAGAAAGCAGGATTTATTGAGAGGACAGAAAATCTCCCACAGTGGGCAGAATCTATTTTAACAATATCCCCAGATGATTAGGTTATCTATGGAGTCAGTGGGGAAAGACATCCAGGAGACAGAAGTGGATGATGAATACACAGGCTTGTTGGATGTAGATGTCCTTCATTTTCCACAGCAGCAGACCCCAACATTTGTGGCATCAGGGACCAGTTTCATGGAAGACAATTTTTCCATGAATGGGAGCGATGTGCAGTCAAACCTCACTGCTAATGTTAATCTGTACTTGCAACCACTCCCCAGCACCAGTATCACCACCTCAGCTCCACCCCAGATCATAGGCATGAGAATCTCATAAGGAGCACACAACCTACATCAATTGCATGCACAGTTCACAACAGAGCTCACACTCCTATGAGAATCTAATGCCCCCACTGATATGACAGCATACGACACTCAGGTGAAAATGTGAGTGATGGTGAACAGCCATAAATAGAGATGAAGCTTTGCTTGCTGCTCACCTCCTGCTGTGTGACCCGATTCCTAACAGGTTCATGGCTTGGGGTTGAGGGCCCCTGTCCCAGGTATTGCTGCCTGTTTTCAAACATTTGATGTGACCTCTGTCCTCACACTATCATGCCTGGCTTAGCATGAGAGATGACAGAAGTATGTTGAATCAGCAATGAAGCAGGAGCTTGAGCTGGTCTAAGTATGTTCCACACTGGGGAGGGAGACTTTTCTCAAGCTTCCTTCATTTCACAGAATTGGCTATGTTTCCTATGCCTCTGCCTTGGCTAGAATCAGAAGAAAGGAGGCCTTCTAATGTCTCATCTGCAACTAAGGTTAATGCCTGTTCTACCTTGCACTCTAAGAGGAGTGGACAGATGGCCACACCAATGTGAGGTGGCAGTTCTCTTGGCTCAGTCACTGTGTCTGTGTTTCACTTGGTCAAAGTACAAAGGCCTGTGGCCAATAACAGGTGTCTGTGCTTGTGGAGGGAGTTAGCAGTTAATCTTGTGGCTGGGATGGAATACTTAAATTTTGCAACAGAGCAGTCATATTCACACCAGATACTTGAGCCTCAAGTCTGAGTGGTTAGTATACCCTGAGAGCCGCTGGTTCTAGAAAGACCAGTGAGCAGACCCAGTAGGAGAATGGCTCTAAGTCTACTCTCTGAGCTTAGGAACCCACATACAATTCAGATGATTTGGTTCCCTGTTAGGAAATGGGATAGACCACAGTAAGCAAAGTTAGAGATATTCTTTTCCAGAATGAAAATCCACTTATAACAAAGCAGAAGTCTTCCTCTCATAATTCTATGCACCTTAGAGGCCAGGATTGGGCCTTCTGGCATAGACATTTGAAAAATGAATTGAGTGAACTTCTTCATAAAGCAGAACATAAGAAAAAGTTTCAATCTAGGAAGAAGGAGGTTCGACCAAGAATTACAGAAATAATTCAACTAGAAAATTCCAGTAAAACAAAAATCTACCTTCACCCTTTTTCAAGCTTCAGTCTCCAGGGGGAGTATTAGAGACATTTAAAAGGCAGTGATACATTATGTCAGTCACATGTGCCCTTGATATGATGTCACAAGAAGGGCATTTATCTCTGTGTCTTCCTCCCCAAACCCCCAACACCAGTGTCATCATGAGAAAAATACCAGACAAATGATGAATTGCAGTTCAGGGACATTCCACAAAAATACCTGACCAGCAATCCTCAGAACTGTCAAGGTCACCAAAAATAAAGAAAATCAGAGACAGTGTCACAGCCAAGAGGAGCCAAAGGAGACACGGTGAATAAATGCAATGTGGGGTCCTGAATGGGGTCCTGGAACAGAAACAGGACATTAGAGAACAACCAAAAAACATCTGAATAAAGTGTGGACTTTATTTTATTTTTTAATTTTTGAGTCGGAGTCTTACTCTGTTGCCCAGACTGGACAGCAGCAGCACGATCACAGCTCCCACAGCCTTGACCTGCTGCTGAGCTCCGGCAATCCTTCTGCCTCAGCCTCTTGAGTATCTAGAACTACAGGCACCTGCCACCATGCCTGACTAATTTATGTATTTATTGTAGAGATGCGGTCTCACTGTGTTGCCCAGGCTGGTCTCCAACTCCTGGGCTCAGGTAATCCCCTTGCCTTGGCCCCCTAAAGTGCTGGGATTACAGGCATGAGTCACCATGCTCAGTTAAGTGTGGACTTTAGTTAATAATAATATATTAGTATTGGTTAATTAATCATGACCACATTTTTAATCAGTACTATCTACTGTCTTTGAAATTTATACAACGTGACAAACATATTCTACTAATGTAAGTAAGATGTTCATAGGGGAAAGTGAGTGTGAAATATATGAGAACTCTCTGTACTATCTTTATAATTTTCCTAAATCTAAAACTATTATAAAATAACATGTATTTCTGAAAAATATAGAAGCAGCCAGGCACGGTAGCTCACACCTTTAATCCCAGCACTTTGAGTGGTGAAGGTGAGGCAAGAGAATTGTCTGGGCCCAGGGGTTCTAGACCAGCCTGGGCCACTAGGCAAGACCTCCTCTTTGTAATATACCAGAAAAATTAGCCAGGCATGCTGGCACGCACCTGTGGTTCCAGCTACTTGGAAGGCTGAGGCAGAAGGATCACCTGAGCCCAGCAGGTCAAGGCCATGGTGGCATGCTCACAGTCACCACTGTACTCCAGTCTGGGCAACAGAGTAAGACTCCAACTCAAAAAAAGAAAAGAAAAATATAGAAGCAAAAGTACAAGAGTAAGTAACCTAGCAAAATAAGATCTGGTAACATTAGAAAAACTGTTTCATAAAATCTGGCCATTCACAAAGCACTTCTATAATTTTTAAATATTTCTACAGCCCTTGTGCTCTTGCTAACAATATTTTTAATTAAGTCACCATTTTTCTTTAAGCAAATTTACTTTTAAAAAAGGGAGAAAATCAACAAACTCGGGATCTATAACTTAATTGTAAAAAGAAAAAAAACCCTGATCTTGAAACACCAGTAAAGAAAAACTGAAGCCGGGCTTGGTGGCTCAGCCTGTAATCCTGCGCCTTTGGGAGGCTGAGGTGAGTGGATTGTCTGAGCCCGCGGGTTCGAGACCCACCTGGGCAACTTGGCGAGACCTCATCTCCACAATAAATCAAAAATTAGCCGGGCGTGGTAGCGCGCGCCTGTAGTTCCAGCTACTTGGAAGGCTGAGGCGGAAGGATCGCAGGAGCCCAGCAGGTCGAGGCTGCGGTGGCCGGGAGCGGCCACTGTACTCCAGTCTGGGTGACAGAGTGAGACTCCAACTCAAAAAAAAAAGAAAAAAGAAAAATTGAGATCCACTAAAATTGATATTAATGACAGATATTTTTTACTGAGTATTCACTAACACTAGTCTATGTCAGGGACTAGCACACATTTTTTTCTGTAAAGGGACAAATATTTTCAGCTTTATTGGGCATGAGTCTCTATTGCAACTACTCGAATATGTTTTCCTAATGAGAAGGCAGCCAAAGACAGTAAGTAAATGAGTGCGCACATCTGTGTTCCAATAAAACTTTATTTATAAAAAAAATAGATGGTGGGCTGGATTTGGCCAGCTGGCCAGTTCACCAACCCCCATTCTAGGCAATATTTAGGCTGTTTTCTTGGTGCATTATATTTATCAATTAATTTATTCCTCAGGACAAACCTATGAAATACTATTGTTAATCCTGTTTTACAGATGTGGTCACTGAGGCATAGACAAGTTGAATGATTGGCTCAAAATTACACAACTAATACATAATCTTGAAAAAGATTTGAACCCACATAGTCAAACTCCAGCACCACATTTTAAATCGCATTTTAAATTTTAAATTTTATTAAATCACATTTTAAATCTACTGTCTTTGAAATTTATACACATACATTGATGTGAAGTGTGCAGGTAATTGGAGACTCTCATAATATCTAGTCCTCAGATGGCATACCAGGGCAAGCAAATAAGAGGAAATGAGCCACAAGAAACTGTGTGGTTTATAACAGAGTCTTAGAAAAATGTCAAAGATCAAGAATAGGCACACACACAAAAATTACCTTACAGAAAAAGGAGAAGTTCATCAATTTTATCAGTGACCAATGAGGGAAAAAATAAACAAAGACAATAGTTTGGGGAGGACATTTCAGCAGAAGTCTTTGCCTGGGTGGCTGAAGGCAGAGGCTACCTCACAGTAAGAGAAACTTCTAGTAAAAATGAGAGAGCAGGTGGAATGCATACCCAGAGCCTCCTGATTTTTTAATGTCATGGCACACATAGAATATGATATTTGGATAACAAACTGGAACAAACGAAGATGCTCTGGAGGACTCAAGCTATTGAGACCCTACCCAGCTACTATAAAAAGGCCAGGAGAAACACCAGCTTACAGTAACCCGCTCTTACAGGCTGGGAAACTCTGGTACAACCACAGAAGCCATACTGAGTCGTGTTCACTAGCATCACCTGGTTTAATTCACCCAGCTTCATAAAGCTTAAATCCTGGGGTGCTTTGCGTGATCAAGATAAAAGGACTAGCCGGGCTTGGTGGCTCAGCCTGTAATCCCGCGCCTTTGGGAGGCTGATTGCCTGAGCCCACGGGTTTGAGACCCGCCTGAGCAGCGAGACCTCATCTCTACAATAAATCAAAAAATCAGCCAGGCGTGGTAGCACATGCCTGTAATTCCGGCTACTTGGAAGGCTGAGGCGGAAGGATCGCCGGAGCCCAGCAGGTTGAGGCTGTGGTGGCCGGGAGCGGCCACTGCACTCCAGTCTGGGCAACAGAGTGAGACTCCAACTCAAAAAAAAAAAAAAAAAAAGATAAGAGGACTGCTTGAGCCTAGGAGCTCAAGACCATCCTCGGCAACAGAGTCACACCTTGTCTGTATTAAAAAAATTTAAAAATTATCCTTAGTATGGGGTTGTGCACCTATAGTGCCCGCTACTCGGGAGGCTGAGACAGAAGGAGGTCGAGGTTGTGGTGAGCGCTGATCGTGCCACTGCACTCTAGCCTGGGTGACAGACTGAAAACCTGACTCAAACAAAACAAAAACCCTCCAGGGTCTGGAGGCAGTTCCCAAGGAGGGGTTCAAAGATTGTGAACAGCAGTCACAGCCCTGATATGGGTCAAGAAGCTTCTGAGGTCAATATAGTATTTTCAAGACATTAACACTCACTTGAAGAGCTATATTTTTACATTTTGCTCTAAAAAAAATCATTACCAGTACGATTATGCCTGCACAAACCAGGATTTGAAGCCTGGCAAAATTGAATACTTTTAATCAACTTTGGTGAGACTCTCAGTAACCCAACAAGTATTCGGGCCTTTTTTTCAAACTTGATGTAAAATATTAACATAGAAGTGAAACTGTATACGGGCTGGATGTTGTGACCTCACAGAAGCATGAACTGAAAGTACACAATCAAGCCTTGTTCCTGCATGACCAGCAGACACTCTTTACAACCCAACACTCTTTCCAAGCCCATCTCGGCCAGTGTTGCCTTTCAGTTTCTGCTGTTTCTCGGGGTCCTGACTCCTCCTCTACTTTTCTTAGCAATATTCTTCTTATCTCCCTGAATCCTCACCACTATCATCACCCATCCACCTATTCAACAGTTAGTGACTGCATTTTTTTCTTTTTTTTTTTAAGAGTAGCTCAGGCTGGAATTCAGTGATAGGATAATAGCTCACTGTAATCTTGAGCTTCTGGGCTCAGGAGATCCTCCTGCTTCAGCCTCCCAAGTAGCTGGGACTACAGGCATGAGCACCTGTGCCTAGTGGATTGCATTTTTTTTTCCTATGTGTAAGGCCACACTACAAGTTTCTTTTTCTTCTTCCTTCCTTCCTTCCTTCCTTCCTTCCTCCTTCCTTCCTTCCTTCCTTCCTTCCTTCCTTCCCTTCCCTCCCTCCCTCCCCCCTCCCCCCTCTCTCTGAGTTGGAGTCTCACTCCACTGCCCAGGGTGGAGTGCAGTGGTATGCTCACAGCCACCCCAGCATCTTTCTGCTGGGCTCAGGTGATCGTTCCACCTCAGTCTTCCAAGTAGCTGGAACTACAGGCACGCACTACCACACCCGGCCAATTTTTGATTTATTGTAGAGACGAGATCTCGCCAAGTTGCTGGGGCTGGTCTTGAACCCGCAGGCTCGGGCAATCCACTCGGCCTCGGTCTCCCAAAGTGCTGGGATTATAGGTTAAGCCATGGAGCCTGGCCCACACCACAAGTTTCTGGCAGAACTGGGACCAGATCCCAGATGGAACTGAGGTTGTAAAAACAGCAGGTTCTTCGGAGTCACACACATTGGACTTATGCTCCAGCTCTATCACGTACTAGCTCTGAGACCCTGGACAAGTTACTAGCTCTGAGACCCCGGGCAAGCTTCACTTTTCTGGTTGTATTTGGTGCTGCTAATGTTTGCTTTATAACAAATGAGATCATGACTGAATGAGGTCAAAGATGAAAGCACCTGGAACCAAATGGGTGCTCCCTACATTGTTTCCTGACTTCCGCTCCATGCCTAAGTTTTGTTGTTGTTGTTCTTTTGTTTTTGTTTTGAGTCAGGGTCTCATGCTGTCATTCAGGTTGGAGTGCAGTGGCACGATCACAGCACACCACAGTCTCAACCTCCTGGGCTCAGGTGATCCTTCTGCCACAACTTCCTGAGTAGCAAGGTCTATAGGCATGTACCACCATGCCTGGGTAATTTTTTAATATATTTTTGTACATATGAGGTGTCGCTATGTTGCCCAGGCTGGTCTCGAACTCCTGGGCTCAAGCAATCCTCCCATCTCGACCTTCCAAAGTATTGGGATTGCAAGTATTAGCCACTGTGCCCAGTCCATACCCATTGTGCAGCTGCACAAATGTCTGACAGCCTTCAATTTTAGAAAAAGATTTATTTTATTGTTGATGATAGTATAAACTGGTACAACTCTTCTGGAAGGCAGTTATCTGTCAAAATTATAAATGCATACACCTTTTGACTTAGTAATGACACTTCTGAGAAATACTTGCACCCTTTCAAAATGATGTATGCACAAAAGAATTCATTGTAACCTTGTCTGCAACAGGAAAAGACTGGAAACATATCAAAATGTCCCTCAACAGGAGTCTGGTTAAATAAATCATGTAATGGATTATGCAGGCGTTAAAAAAAAGAGAGAGAAAGAAGTTCTCTGTATATCGATATATACAGGTGGAGAACTGTGGGTATAGCACACCACATTTTTTTTTTAAAGAGATGAGGTCTCACTATGCTTCCCAGGCTGGAGTGTAGGGTCTGTTTGCATAAGTGATCATAGTTCACTGCAGCCTTGAACTCCTGGGCGCAAATGATCCTCCCACCTCAGCCTTTCGAGTAGCTGGAACTACAGTCTTGGGCCACCTCGGTGGGCTCGTATATCATTTTTATAAAGATGAGAGGGAAATAATGCATAAAGAAACTTTGGAAGAATCTACAAACAAAACAAAACAAATGTTTACTCATAAGTGTGACTAGAACTAAGCAGATGGTGAGGATGGGGTGGGAGGTGTACTTTTCACTGATTGCCTTTTCCAAATAGTTTCACAGTTTGGAACCACATATACAGTGCTTATTAGCTGTGTGCAACAATGAGGTCTACCACAGACATACTGAGCACTCTCTGTGTGCCAGGATCTAGAAAAGACACAAAGGCACCCAAGAGTCAATACAGACACTTCTAGCACTTAGAAGAAAAAATTTCCACTTATATAATTTCTGTATGCAAGGAAAGTGCATAAAATTAAGCTTAATGTTAATGATGTTTGTTCTTCGATTCAAAGGAAAAATGTTTGTCTAGTTAGGACTGAAATGTCACTGTGTGAAAATATTGGTTGAAGACAAGGTACAACCACAGAACAAAGAACAATTCACATAACTGGGTGAAATTCAAGCCTCAGTTGATGCCCTAGACAGCATGGACTCCAAGTAGCTAGTGAATGTTCCGGTGAGAACAAACAAATGATTACACTTGTAAGTAAAAATGTACACATTAACCTAGCAATGAATTTGTCAATAATTACCATCTATTTACTTTGTCCCTGTTGGTGCTTAAGCTGCAGCACCTCAGAAAAGAGACATTATTAATGCAATATTACTTAGGGATTAGAATAAATACTCTTTTTATTTTTTGAATCAGGGTCTCACTCTGTTGCCCAGGCTGGAGTGCAGTGGCATGATCATGGCTCACAGAATAAATACTCTTGATTAGATTTCTTTTGTTATTTCAATAGTGGGTGACCACACACCTAATGGGGACCCAGAGTGATCTGAGGCAAAACCAGATTTAAGTCTAGTTAACACAAACTGGTTTCAGCATCTGGATTCAAAGTCCAGCTCTGACTCCCAGGAGCCCTGTGACCCTGGGTCGATTATTTACTTTTATCTGTAAAATGAGGCAATCATGATACTTAGTCACAGCACTGTTATAAGGATTAAATGAAGTAATTCATTCAACAGATATTTACTGAGGGCTTATAATGTGGCAAGCATTGTTAGACACTGAGAGTACGTGAATCGATGCATAAACAAGGACTGAAACTTGGATAAACTTGAACTGTTTTATCTAAAAGCACATACACACAGGCTTGGGGTTGTACACAGGATTTAAAGAAGTTTAAAGCTGCAGAAACAGGAATGAATTATTTATCAGACCTCCAAGATCATGAAGTTGAAATGTTGATGAACATACAATAGTATCCAATTACAGGAGAGGGTTGTCTGATTGAGGAGCAGAAGCAAAATACACCTGCTGATTGATTCAATATGTGCACTGAAAAATTTAGGCAGTATATTAATTAATTTCCTACATGCTGAAACTGGTTGTCAGGTGTTTTAACATTTATTCCAGAACAATATCCATGAAAATTTAGGCTAGCAATAAAAGCAAGAATTTTAAAAGATAAAAGAACGTAACTCATGTGGATAATTATAAATATTGGTGATAATTTTTTTTTTTTAAGAGAAGGCTAGCCATTATATTCTGAGGGGATTAAAAACCCCATTCTGGCTGGGTACAGTGGCTCATGCCTGTGATCCCAGCACTTTGGGAGGCCGAGATGGGAGGATCACTTGAGGTCAGGAGTTCGAGACCAGCCTAGGCAACATAGCAAGATCTTGTCTCTACAAAAAAATCCAAAAAATTAGCTAAATGTGGTGGAACTCCCAGCTACTCAGGAGACTGAGACAGAAGGATTACCAGGGCCCAGAAGGTCAAGACTGGCTGTGCCACTGCACTCCAGAACCCAGGTGACAAAGTGAGACCTTGACTCAAAAATAAAACACACACACAGTTCTACCTGTACTTTTGTACCTCCCCAAGAGTTTCATCAGTTACAAAAAAAAAAAAAAATCTGTGATAATTTAGTGCTCTGCTTTTTAAACTGGGATGCTACTCCTAGGATGTCTGAGGCATGGCAGAGGGTAAGAGGAGCCAGAATAATATAATGTATCTTCCAGAAGCATCTGTTTTCATTCAGTTTTTCATATTAAAACCAACAAGGATTTATCATGGAACAGAACGCAAAACTCCATTTGATTTCATCCAAGAAGACATGAAACAGCAAGGAAATTGCTCCTTGCCCTGGCCTCCTCAGAGCATATTGTCACCTCTTCAGGAAGAGGTTCACGAGCACTGTGCATCAGGAATGGACTTTCCCATCTTTTCACATTGTTGTAGTAACCAGGGATATGGAATCACTTGTATATACGGTTTAAATTCTTTGTTTATTTCCTGGCTTTTATTGCTTTCAATTATCTACTGAAGCTACAAAAAGATTGTCATACAACACAAAAGTAACAGCAACACAACATATTTCTGATTAGGACACAGTGGCTGGGCTTGGAAACAATATTCAAGACATTCCTGTGCTCTACTACAAAACTAGAGGAAGACGTTTCTGTTATTGCAATAACTCAAGATGCTGAGAGACCCGTGAAGAGGAAAATTAACTAGAGTATAAAATTCCCCCTAAAGTTAGCCTTGCAGAAGACTGTAAATTAGCTCAAAGGAATCTGCTTAACCTTCAGAGGTTTGTCAAAAACGTCAGGCGTCCAAAATCTAAGAAGCGCTTGGGCTGTAAAACTCTGTCCTTCTGTAATTCGTGTATCGCCTTGTAGACTTTTTACAGTACTTCTCACTGTCAGAAACCATCTTAATCATTTGTCTCATGTGTTGATTGTCTGCCTCCTCCACCTCCATAAGCAGGATCACTTGCAAGCTCCCGCATCTAGTCATCTAGCCAAGCACAGGGCTATTATATAGTAATAGATGCCCGCGCCACCACGCCCAGCTTTTTTTTTTTCTCCCAGAGATGAGGTCTCGCTATACTCTCCCAGGCTGGTCGCGAACTCCTGGGTTCAAGCGATCCTCCCGCCTCGGTCTCCCAAAGTGCTGGGATTACTGGCGTGAGCCACTGCGCCCAGCCAGGGTTTCTTTATAGGAGTTAGTGATGGCCACTTTTTAATCACATACACACTACGTATGCCACAAGTAGGGGAACGTGTGTCTGACCTCTTCGAACCTATTTGGTGGACTGAACGCTGTGTTTTCCGTGTTCCCCGCATGTTTTGCCATCTTTGGTGCAGAAATGCTGGCAGGAGGGCAAAGTGGAGAAAGTCTTGACAGGACACTTGCCATCTGTTTTAAGGGGATGCCGCAGCTAAGGGCATTGTGAGGGATTTGCCACAATCCCCCGCGATCCCATCAGCGGACAGGGTGAGCCCAGCGCCGGCCCGGCCCCCGCGTGGGGCAGCAAGCGCCGCGCACCGCGACCGCTGCGCCCGCGGTCACGGCAGCGCCGCTCCAGGCTTCGCGCGGAAGTCGCGCTTCGCTCGGAGTCCCGCTCCCATCCTCCCGGGGGAGCCCGCCCCCTGCCGGGCGGGGTGGCCGCGGGGCGCACCTTGGGGACCTCCGGAAGAGCAAGCCCACCCAAGTCCCGAGCCCGCGCAGGGGTGGCGCCGGGTCCCCTGCTCACCGCTGCGGAACCTGCTGTTGTCGCCGGCCTTGTTGAGGGCGCTGCTGGAGCAGCCCATAGCGGCGAGCGCAGCCACCTGTCCCGGACCGCGCGGACGTCGGCCCCGGAGCCCCGATCCCGCGTGAACCGCGCCGGGAGCTGCCGCAGTTTCTTCAACTCCGCAGCCGGGCTCCCGGGAGCGCAGGGCGCACGCGCGCAGCGGAGCGAGGGTCTCGGGGTGCGCGCCTGGGGGGGCCGCGGAGGGCAGAGCGGGAGGGCTGGAGGGCGAGGACGCAGAAGAGGGCAGGGCAAGCAGAACCAAGGAGCCGGGAGGGGAGAGAGTGCAGGGTAAGGTACGGACGGAGAGGAGAAGCCTGGAGCAGGGAAGGGGAGGATGCCAGGGCGAGGGCGAAACGCTGGGGGGTATCATCTGAATCATCACTAAATAGCCGCGGCGAGGAGGCGGCCGCTGTGGCTAGCGGCTGTTGATTGGTAGACTGGATGCGCGATGACAGTCTTATTCCCTTACATAACTACAATTACCACAAGGAAGTTTAACACTGATGCTATTAATCCACCCTCCATATGCAACTTTTGTCAATTGTTTAATCCGTGACTACACGTTGCATGTACTGCTGTGCCTCTCTTGAGTTTGCTTTAATTTGAAGTAGTTCTTCCCAGTCCTGCTGTGTCTTTTTAGTTGGAGTCTCACTCCGTCGCCCAGACTGGAGTGCAGTGGCCGCTCCCGGTCACCGCAGCCTCGACCCGCTGGGCTCAAGCAATCCTTCCGCCTCAGCCCTCCAAGTAGTTGGAACTACAGGCGCGCGCTACCACGCCCAGCTAATTTTTTGATTTATTGTAGAGATGGGGGGGGGTCTCGCAAAGTTGCCCAGGCAGGTCTCGAACCCGCGGGCTCAGGCAATCCATTCACCTCGGCCTCCGAAAGCGCTGGGATTACAAGTTGAGTTACCGAGCCCGGCCTTGCTGCGTCTTTTATGACCTTGGCATTTTTTCAGAAAACAGGTCTTTTTTTTTTTCTTTTTCCTCTTTTAAGAGGAGTCTCACTATGTTGCCCAGGATGAAATCCAACTCCTGGGCTCACGCGATCTTCCTGCCTTAGCCTGTCCATAGCTGGGACGACAAGCACGGTACCACTACCCACAGCCAAACCATTTATTTGGGTTTGTCTGATGTTTTCTTTTGATTGTTTTCAGGTGATACAGTTTGGGCTGGAATACACAGATGTTATGTTGTCTGTACTCCTATAAAGAGGCACATGATGTCCTGTTATTGGTGATGGTTTTTTGTTGTTGTTTTCTGAGTCTGAGTCTCACTCTGTCGCACTGCTGGGCTCTGGTGATCCTTTCGCCTCAACCATCCAAGTAGCTAAAATCACAGGAACGTGCCACCAGCCTGGCTAATTTCTTGATGTATTGTAGAGACGAGGTCTCATCAAGCAGCCCAGGCTGGTCTCTAGCCCCTGGGCTCAGGCATTCCTCTGACTTCTGCTTCCCAAAGTGCTGGGATTACAGGTGTGAACCACCCCGCCCAGTGGTGTTAATTTGATCAGCTATGGTTGTGTCTGCCAGGTTTCTCCACTGTAAAGTCACTATTTTACTTTGTCATTTTTGAGGAGAGACTATTAGACTAAGTAAATATCCATTTCTCATCAATTTTTTTTTTTTTTTGAGTTGGAGTCTCACTCTGTCGCCCAGACTGGAGTGCAGTGGCCACTCCCGGCCACCGCAGCCTCGACCTGCTGGGCTCCGGCGATCCTTCCACCTCAGCCTTCCGAGTAGCCGGAATTACAGGTGCGCTCTACCACGTCCGGCTAATTTTCTTTATTTATTGTAGAGATGAGGTCTCGCCTGCCCAGGCGGGTCTCGAACCTGCGGGCTCAGGCAATCCACTCACCAAATTTTTATCTGCTACTTTTCACATAAATGTTCTTGTCTGGATCAATTATGACGGTGACTACCAAATGTTGATTTTCCATTTACATTATTCCTGGCATTCTACTTGTAAGGAAGTGCTTTCTTCTCCTTTTCCTCCATTTATTATTCATTTATTTGCATCAGTAAGCACTCATGAATTCCTACACTATTCAGTGTGATATGTTACCATCTGTGACAGTTGCTGGGGCTGCTGTAACAAAGTTCCACAGACTGGATAGTTTACACAAGGGAAATTTGTTTCCTCACAGTCCTGGAGGTTAGAAGTTCAAAGTCAAGGTGTCAGCAGAATTGGTTTCTCCTGAGAGCTTCTCTCCTTGGCTGGCAGATGGCCATCTTCTCCTGTGTCTTCAGCTGGTTTTCCCTCCATGCACGTCTGTGTCTCAATCTCTTCCTCTTACAGGGACAGTAGTCACACTGGGTTAGGACTCATATATACTCCATTTTACCTTAATTACCTCTTTTAAGGCTCTATCTCCAAACACTGTACAGTCACATTCAGAGGTACTGGGTGTTAGGATTCCAACATATGAATGTTGAAAGACACAATTCAGCTCATGACACCATCATTATCTATTTTGATGTTCAAACTGCCTAAAATTTGGCCTATTTACCTATTTGGGTCAGGGGATACACAGCTCTGGGCATTATCATGCTTGGAGGTCTCTTTCTTGCTCCCTTCCTTCCTTCCCTCCTTCCCTCTTTTCTCTTCCTCCTGATCTCCTCCCTTCTTCCTTCTCTCGCTTCCTCTCCCTCTCTCTCTGGCTATATAGGCCTGGCAAAGTCTTGGCCACCCAGCAATCAGTTCATAAATCCTTTTGAGTGTAGGGAATGTATAAAGATGAAATATATATGTCTGTGTGTGCATGTGTGTGTGCATGTGCATGTGCACATGAGTATACTGTGATTCTATCTTTTAGCCTTCCACAAAGGTTTATTGTGCTCCAAGGAAAGAGAAATGCTTTGAAAGTGGCTAATAAGCCGGGCTCAGTGGCTTAGCCTGTAATCCTGTGCCTTTGGGAGGCTGAGGTGAGTGGATTGCCTGAGCCCGTGGATTCGAGACCTGCCTGGGCAACTTGGCGAGACCTCACCTCTACAATAAAAAATAAAATAAAAATAAAAAATAGCTGGGCGTGGTAGCGTGCACCTGTAGTTCCAGGTACTTGGAAGGCTGAGGCGGAAGGATTTCCGGAGCCCGGCAGGTCGAGGCTGCGGTGGCCAGGAGCGGCCACTGCACTCCAGTCTGGGTGACAGAGTGAGACTCCAACTCAAAAAAAAAAAAAAAGAAAGTGGCTAATGGTTTGGCTGGATGGCTAGAGATTTGACAGGAGCAACAGTACAGGATTGGCACAAGGAAGTCAAGGGAAAGGAATGTAGATGGACCTTTCAGAGTGGGCCCAGATTCCGAGCATATTTATACAAATGCTTCCAAAAGGCCCTGTATTAGTCAGCTTGGATTGTCCTTTTAAAAAAAATTCCACAGAATGGGTAGCCTAAACAACAGAAATTTAATTGCCACAGTTCTTGAGGCTGGGAAGTCCACAATCAAGGTGTCATCCAATTCAGTTCCTGATGAGGGCCCTTTTCCCGGCTTGCAGACAGTCACCTTCTGGCTATGTCCTCACATGGTACATCCCCCCCCTCTATCCCTCTGCCTCTTTCTTACTCTTGCTCTTTCACTTTTTATAAAGCTATTATCCTATTGATTTAGGACCCTATCCTTATGATCTCATTTAACCTTAATTACTCCCTCAAGACCCTGGTTCTAGTCACACTGGGATTAGGTCTTCAACATATGAATTTGGGCAGCAGGACACAATTCAGCTTACAGCAGGCTCTCACTTCTGAGGGTGCTTTAAAAAAATTAAAAACACATTTAATTTTACTTAGTGAAATTTTTACAAACTTCATTTTTCCCAAGAAGAGATGTGATAACTCAGAGTAAATGTAAACATGTAACTTGAAATTCTCTGAGTCGTAATACTTTTGTGCTAAACCAGGGTTTATTGAGCCCAGTTAAGGTCCCCATTTCCCCATAAATTATCTTTTAGGGGTTCCCTGGGGTATCTCTCTTTTCCTCAGGAAAAATTTGTCAGCCAAGCCATGGTATCTTCTGTTTTCCTCAAAGGAAGCATTTTACAATAAAGTGAACAATAATAATTGTGGGCCTGACACCATGTTCCTTCCTTTACCCAGGCTGACCTGGATGAATGTTCAATAGGACAGCAGCAGAAACTGAAATAGTGCCATACTTAGAGGGGACCTATCAGTCACCTAATGGAACACAGATTGCACTTCTTTGGAGACAGCAGATGATCTTTGCTGTAATAGACACTGGATCAGATTTGCTTTTCCTGCCTATCATGCCTCTGCCAGCATCCCCCATTAGTGGACATACCATAAAGACATAACATTCAGGCCGGGTGCAGTGGCTCACACCGGTAATCACAACTCTTCCAGAGGCTGAGGTGGGAGGATTGCTTGAACCCAGGAGTTTGAGACCAACCTGACATCGCAAGACAAGCCTGAGCAGCATAGCAAGACCACATCTCTACACAAAATTTTAAAAATTAGCCAAGTGTGATGGTACACATCTGTAGTTCCAGCTACTTGAGAGGCTTAGGTGGAAGGATTGCCTGAACCCAGGAGGTCAAGGCTTCAGTGAGCCCTGATAGTGCCACTACATTCCAGCCTGGGTGACAGAGTGAGACCCTGACTCAAAAAAAAAAAAAAAAAATTTAAGATATTACATTCGGTACCATTGGCCCTTCATATTCACAGGTTTCACATTCACAGATTCAAAGTAGATGGAAAATATTTGGGGAAAAAAAGACAATAAAAACAACAGTTAAAAAATGATACAGGCCAAGTTCAGTGGCTCAGCCTGTAATCCCAGCACTTTGGGAGAATGAGGCGAGTGGATTGCCTGAGCCTGAGAGTTCGAGACCAACGTGAGCAACTTGGTGAGACCTCGTCTCCACAATAAATAAAAAATTAGCTGGGTGTGGTAGTACGCACCTGTAGTTCTAGTTATTTGGAAGGTTGAGGTGGAAGGTTTGCTGGAGTCCAGCAGGTCAACACTGGGAAAGCTGAGTGTGCCACTGCATTCCAGCCTGGGCAACAGAGTGAGATTCTAACTCAAAAAAAAAAAGATACAAATAAACAATAAAGTATAACAACTATTTACATAGCATTTATATTAGGTATTATAGTAAGTCTAGAGATGATGTAAAGCATATGGGAGAATGTGCATAGATTATATGTAAATACTACACCATTTTACATAAAGGACTTGAGCATCTGTGGATTTGGGTTTCCTAGTGGGGTGGGGAGTGAGGGGGGTTCTTGAACCAATCCTCCATAAATACCAAAGGACAATTGTACTGCATCTTATCAAAGAACTCACTTTATTGTAAGGTTTCAAGTGAGGTAATAGATTAATTTCTATGTGAGTTACAGGTCTTTCTATTTACCTCATCCCCCAGAAGCAGCCAACCCTATGGAATAGTGGAATGGCACATTACTCACCTGATTATGGCACAAGCCAGGTAAGCTTGAGGTGCTCTCCTGTAGTGTGCATTATGTGCTCTGAACCAGTGACTAATAAATGGTAAGAGCCTTGGGAGAAAGCAACTAAGTCCTTTCTTTATAGTGAGGACACATAGTGTTTTAATCTGTTCATGCTGCTTTAACTGAACACCTGAGACTGATTAGTTTGTAGAAGTTCTGGATGTGAGGAAGCCCAGTATCAAGGTGCCAGCAACTCTCATGGTGCTTATTCTAAGATGGTTCCTGGAACACTGCATTCTCTGAAGGGAGGAAGGCTTCATCTCCATAAGGCAGAAGGCAGAAGGCAGATAGACAATTAACCTTCAATGAGCCATTTTTGATGGCATTAATTCATGTGTGAGGGTTCAGTCTTATGACTTAATTACTTCTTAAGGATCTCACGACCCAATGCTATCACGCTGGGGACTTGGTTTCAACCCATGAATTTTGGAGGGGACACAAACATTCAAGCAATTGAATATCCATAGGGACTGAATACTTTGTATCATATAAAGAAAAGTGCTTCGGAAAGGTTATCTCAAGCACTTTTAATCATTTATTCTCCAAAATGGGGCAACATCTATCCTGATTACTTTGGAGGAAAGTGAATATTAAAAAGCTTTGAAAGTAGAATACTCAATACAAAAGTGTAAGACATCATTATTGTTTCGTGACCTAAGTAAACGTGCCTCAGAACCAATTTGGCTATCTCATTTTTTAGGTCTCTGATTCTCAATTTTTATTATTTGTAAGAATCATCTAGGATGTTTGTCAAACTCAGATTTCCAGGCCTCACACCCAGAGATTTCTTCCATAGGCCTGGGTGGGGTCTAGGAGTTCAAACTCGTAATGCAGGCCATAAAATATTTCAAGCAATAATGAAAAACATAGAGAAAAAAAATCCCCTACTTACTACTCACTCTTCTCACCTCTTAGATACAGGTTTTGATTAGCTTTCAGACTTTTTTCTATATCTATACAAACATACGCAGTCATGCATCCCTCAATGATGAGGATACATTCTGAGAAAGTACATCATGAGGCAATTTCATTGTTGTGTGAACATCCTACACAACACCTAGGCTTACACAAATCTAGGTGGTATAACCTACTACACACTTAGGCCACTTATGCTCTGAGATTACAAACATGTATAACACGTTACTGTGCTGAATACTATAGGCAGTTGTAACACATGATATTTTGTGTACATAAACATAGAAGAAGTTCAGTAAAAATAAGGTATTATAATCTTGCAGGACTGCTGTCATATATGGTTCATCACTGACTGAAATGTTATGCAGTGCATGACTGTCTATTGGTTAAGAATGATGAGCATTTGATGTTGTTTCTCACTTTTTGCCATTAAAAATAATGCTCAAATAAACATCCTTGTTCTCATGTCTTTAAGCAACTCTGTGACTACTTCTGTAGGATAGATTCCTAAAAGTTGAATCACTGGGCCAAAATATTCAAATATTCAGCACAGAAGGGAATAAAATTTCAAAAGCGCTTCCTAGCCGGGCTCGGTAGCTCAGCCTGTAAGCCCGCACTTTGGGAGGCTGAGGTGAGTAGACTGCCTGAGCCCGCGGGTTTGAGACCCGCCTGGGCATCTTGGCAAGACCTCATCTCTACAATAAATCAAAAAATTAGCCAGGCGTGGTAGCACGCACCTGTAGTTCCAGCTACTTGGAAGGCTGAGGCGGAAGGATTGCTGGAGCCCAGCAGGTCGAGGCTGCGGTGGCCGTGCACTCCAGTCTGGGCGACAGAGTGAGACTCCAACTCAAAAAAAAAAAAAAGCGCTTCCTGCCAGGAGTAGTGGCTCATACTTGCAATTCCAGCACTTTAGGAGGCCAAGATGGACAAATTGCTTGAGCCCAGGAGTTCAAGACCAGCCTCGGAAACATAGTGAGACCTCATCTCTACAAAAAAAAAAAGAAATTAGTTGGGCCTGGTGGCATGAGCCTGTAGACCCAGCTACTCAGGATGCTGAGGTGGAAGGATCACCGGTGCCCAGGTGGTCAAGGCTGAGGTGAACTGTGAATATGCCACCACATTACAGCCTGGGCAACAGAGTGAGACTTTGACTCAAAAAAGAAAAAAAGAAAAGTGCTTCCCCACCTTCTTCCAACCTCCAAACCCATTTTCCAGAGAAAGCCACTGTGATCTGCGTATCCTTATACAAAATACTTATACAGGTTTGTTCATTTTGTTTTGGCACACTGTCAGTTGGTCCTTCAAGAGTACTCATTTCCCAAACCTATTTTATATCTAACTTTAGTTTTTCTGGTGGCTATTTAATTTTAGAGACTTCATTGTTTTTAGATCACAATAGCAATGGAATCATTGATCAGTGTGCTGCTTCTAATAATGCTGAAATTTGAGGGAGCTTCTCCCAAAGGCGCTGCAGTCATGGCCAGAGAATCTCCAAGGAAACGCTAAAAGAATTTCTGGGAAAAGACTAGAAATTGAAGTAAAATTTGAGCATAAGATGATTTCTTATAGTTCTAAAGTAAATTATAACACATAACATATAAATTATAACATATAAATCTTCTTGTTTCTCTTCTGTTTTGTATTCTTTTCTTCTTACTCCCTCTCCTGAATGCTATCTTCCAGCCAACCTGAACTAGCCATCTTTGGAGTAGATCCTTTGAACTCTGCTTCTGCTCTCCTTACTAGAATGCATCCTCCCCCAATTCCAGTTAATCCTGCAGAGGACCTGACTACAAATCTCAGCTCTGACTTGTCTAATCTTTTGCTAAGTTATTTAGCCACTTTTTTTATTTTTTGAGTTGGAGTCTCACTCTGTCACCCAGACTGGAGTGCAGTGGCACACTCATGGCTACTGCAGCCTCAACCTGCTGGGCTCAGGTGATCCTTCCACCTCAGCCTTCCAAGTAGCTGGAACCACAGGCATGCACCACCACGCCTGGTTAATTTTTGATTTATTATAGAGTTGAGGTCTTGCAAAGTTGTCCAGGCTGGTCTCGATCCTGCAGGCTCAGGCAATCCTCTCACCTTGGCCTATTTAACCAGTTTTCTCTCTAGTTTTAGCCTCTGTAAAATAAGGATAATAACACCTAGGAGGTTATTGAAACCATGTCTTCAGGTTTGTGAAAAGTACATGAAAGTCTATTTTTTAAAAAAACTATTCTTATATTACTCTCCTTGAAGGCTTACCTAGATAGTAGGCTTTTTACCATGTCTTATCTCTGTATGTTCTTAGTGCCTGGAGAGAGGCTAAATTTGTCACATGTCTGTTAAGGTGAATAAACACATTATGCTATTTGTTTCTATCCTTCTCCAGACATAGATGGAAAACTTTCTGAAGGCATTTTATATAACCAGGGCCTAACACGGGACTGGCACGTGGAAGAATGAACATGCAACACCTGTAACAATGATTTCAAACAGACACCTGGCAGTTAGATTTATACTAAATGTCTTTTTATAGGTCTTGTCTTCTCAACATGACTATTAGCCTCTTGAGGGTGTGGTGTAGTTCTTTCCATATTGTGTCTAACAAAAATGTTTGATGATAATGGGGAAAAAAGATACATACTAGAATGTCTAATGTGAATGGTAGACTCTAAACATTTCCAAACTGCATCTGAAGCGAACTATAGTGGAAAGCGCTCTGAAGTAGATGTCTCAGTATCTGAGGTAGAATGACAACCACAAATGAAACATGGATCAGAAAACAGGATTAAAAATGGCACTGGTGTTTTAACCATTAACCTATCAGGTAGCAGCATCACAACTTCTTTAGGTCTCATTTTCTTCAACTTTAGAAGACTAGTCATTTGTTAGTTCTAAAATTAGGTAAAAAAAACAACAGAGCTTACTATGTTCATAGAACTAGATTAACAGAGGAAGGCAAATATTATCTTGAATTGTATCATGCTTGGTTTTTTGTTTTGTTTTTGAGTTGGGTTCTCACTCTGTCACCAGGCTGGAGTCAGGGCACAATCAGGGCTCACTACAGCCTTGACCTTCTGGGCTCAGGTGCCTTCCACCTTAGTCTTTCCAGTAGTAGTTGGGACTACAGGAGTGCACCACCATGCCTGCTTTCTGATTTCTTGTGATGATGAGGTCTATGTTGCCCAGTCTGGTCTCGAACTCCTAGGCTTAAGCAATCCTCCCACTTCAGCTTCCCAAAGTGTCGGGGTTACAGGTGTGCAGGCGTGAGCCACCACACCCTGCTAGATTTGCACGATGTTAAGTAAACTTATGACTAAATGTTAAAGCAAGTACTATGATAATCTAACTCTAGTTGCTTGGCCAATTTCAAATCAAAGTGGGGCATGCATTTGAATTAACTTTAATTGTGAAGATACCTAAGTTACCGGGGTTCTGGTCTCAGCCCCAATACACTAGATATGTAAACCTGAGAATAAAATGTACAATGATTACCTCATGGAGTTTTTGTGACTTCTAAATAAAATGATAAAGGCAAATGTTGTGATGTAGCATGCGTCTGGGTGGAGGAGGGGGAGAGGTCCTCTCTTGCCCAGTCCTTGTACAGGGCAATATGACAGGAGAAATAGCTTACCTAGTGGTTTGATATTACTTTTTAACCTTCGTGGAGCTGGTGAGGGGTTGAGGGCTTGCAGCTCCTAATATTTTGAATGATCTGTCACTGGACATTTATACCAAGGTCCAACTTTAACAGCAAGAAGACTTTTTAATTTTTATTTGAGTTGGAGTCGCACTCTGTTGCCCAGACTGGTTTGCATCGGGACGGTCATAGCTACTGCAGTCTTGACCGGCTGGGTTCAGGCAATCCTTCCGCCTTAGCCTTCCAAGTAGGTGGAACCACAGGCGCCCCACCGCCAGGTTGATTTTTTAAAATTTATTGTAGAGACGAGGTCTAGCCAAATTGCAAAGACTGGTCTCGAACTCCTAGGCTCTGGCAATCCTTTTGCCTCTGTCTCCCAAAGTGGTGGGATTACAGGAGTGAGCCACCGAGGCTGGCAGCAAAAAGATTTTAAAAATTGGTGGCTCAGGCACATAATCCCAGCACTTTGGGAAGCCGAGGAAGAAGGATCGCTTGAACCCAGAAGTTCGAGACCAGCCTGGGCAACAGAGTGAGACTGTCTCTACAAAAAATGAAAGCTAAAACAAAAAATTAGCCGAGAGTGATGGCACGCGCCGGTGGTCCCAGCGACTCGGGAGATTGAGGGGAGAGTATCGTCTGAGCCAGGAGTTGGAGGCTGCGATCAACCGTGATCGTGCCACTGCACAACAGTCTGGGGCAGAGACTCCGACTCAAAAATAAATAAACCTGCGTATCGCTCTCTCTGCAAATTCGGCTCACAAATTCATGCTGATACGGCCACAAAAGGTGGGTTTGGGGGAGCCCGCGCGGGGAGCCACCGTTCTCCAAAGGGCCAGCAACTCGGGCAACCGCAAAGGAGCGAACGCAGCTGCTCCCGCCTGGAGGAGGATGGACGCAGGTGCTGCGGGTACTTCTGCCAGAAATGAGTTCCGTGGCATTAGGACCATGGTCGCAGCCGCCGCATCTTCTCATCAACCCTCCCACCTCACCCTCAGCCGGCTTCTCCAACTCCCGCCACGTCTGACGCTCTTCCGACCTGGAAGACCGCAGTTCGCGACAGAACAGCAACACAACGCTGAGAGGTTTAAGGCCCGCAGCCGGGGAAAGGGAACCATCCACCGCTATTCTAACCAGCGACACCAACAGCAACGCGGAGGCCTGCCCCTTCATGCTACGCCACTTCCGCTGCAATTTGCTTCCGCTTCCGGTTCTAGCGTCCCGGCTCGGCCGTGAAGAGCTTTGCGTTGTGGGTACAGCTTCCTTTCTCGCTCCCCGGCCATCTTGGCGGCTGCTTTTGGTGAGCGGGCGCCTCCCTGCCGAGGTTTTAGTAGTGCGGGGAGCCCTGCGGGTTGCCGTTTGGAACTCTGGATCCTAAGCTTCCTGTTCTCTATATATTCTAGGTTGGGGGCCGTCCCGCACCTAAGGCAGGAAGATGGTGGCCGCAAAGAAGACGGTGAGTGAGGCGGGCCAGGGACGGATGCCGATTCACGTGGAGAGATGAGTCTTGGCCGGGGTGGGCAGATGGGAGCCCACTGGGGCGACAGCATACCCACTAGCGTTTGGAGGGCTCCGAAGGGAACCCGAGAGGTTCTCTCAATGACTTGGGGCCCTTGACATCTGAAGCTTTACTAAGGGACTCGGCTCCAGAAAGCTGGATCCACTTTAGAGATGGTTGCTGGCGAGGCCTTGAGCTCCGTGTTTGTTTGCTTCGTAGAAAAAGTCGCTGGAGTCCATCAACTCAAGACTCCAACTCGTTATGAAAAGTGGAAAGTACGTGTTGGGGTACAAACAGACTCTGAAGATGATCCGACAAGGCAAAGCGAAGTTGGTCATCCTCGCCAACAACTGCCCGGCTTTGAGGTAATCGAAGGAACCCGAGTGTGTGTCGCCCACTGAAGATTCATCGTGAGCGAATATCCAGGAGTGTAAACTTGTAATCTGGGTAGCACGAACTCGATTTTTGTCTAAAACTTGTTTTCCAAGTTACGGATTATTACTACGTTTGCTATTACGGTGTTTGGCACTACATTTTTACCATTTTTACCTCTTCCCGTCATGTGCGCTCTTGTAAGCTTTGGGGAGAAACGTGTGGTAGGAGGGGTTAAAATAAAAGAACGTCAAAGTTTGAGGGAAGCACAGACACCTAATTTGTTTTTCCACGTATTTTGTGTCCTGCTTTGGGGGGGCGGGGCTTTTTAATTCTTTAGCTTTTTTTTTTTTCTTTGAGGTGCTTTATCGTATAAACTTGTTTTAAGGTTAAGAAAAAAAGTTGAGGCTTTACTATGGAGTTGCAGGACATCATAGAAACGGCCCACTGTGTCAATTCTCTTGAGTAAAGGTTTATGCTTGATTCATCGTTTTGAATTTGAGGTTAGTGGATATTATTAGTAAGCTAAAGAAATTTGGACCTTGCAGAATATAAGGCGTGTGATCTGATTTTCTATGGTAATGCACAACCTGCACACAGCATCTTATATGGGGTGTCTGTACTTATTGGCAAAGCCTGGAGTGCTGTCTCCATTCCATCCCATGGTTTGATCTTACTCCTAGCCATTCTTTCAAGCATATCTTCACTAGCATTGCTTCTAAAATGTGCTGGTGCAAAGAAATCACATGGGTGATCTCGTTAAAATGCAAGTTCTGGTTTAGTGGGTCTGGGATGGGGCCTGAGATGCTGGTCTGTAGATTGACATGTTGAGTGGCAGAGTTCTATAGACTCCTTTCAGATTCGTAAAATCATTAGTATCCACTAAATTGACACTGAAATGTTAACTCTTTGGATAAATAACATCACTCTCCATCTGGGATTCCAGTGACTTAGAGGGTGGTAGAAATGGCTTATCTTTTAAGGATAATTTGTGTTTGGATTGTGGATACTCCACCTAGTATTCGATGGCTCCACTTCATTAGATTTAAAAAATGGAGTACAGCCGGACTCGGTGGCTCAGCCTGTAATCCTGTGCCTTTGAGAGGCCGAGGTGAGTGGATTGCCTGAGCCCGCGGGTTCGAGACCCGCCTGGGCAGGCAAGACCTCATCTCTACAGTAAATCAAAAAAATTAGCCGGGTGTGGAAGTGTGCACCTGTAGTTCCAGCTACTTGGAAGGCTGAGGCGGAAGGATCGCTGGAGCCCAGCGGGTCAAGGCTGCGGTGGCTGGGAGCGGCCACTGCACTCCAGTCTGGGCGATGGTGAGACTCCAACTCAAAAAAAAAAAAAAAATGGAGTACATAATATCTGCTTTAGAAGTTGTCAAGGGAATCATACAGTGAAAAGTATTTTGCACTTACTAATGCTAAATGAGTAATGCTTTTTATTTATTTTGCATTCTACCCTCTTGCATGAGCATAGATACTATCTTAAACATTGTAGGTGTTCAGTTGATATTTGCTGGTTGTGCTGTCACTTGTATAAGAGCCGAGTAAATGTCAGTCTGTATACGTTAGTGGATATAATATATATTTTTAAGAATAATAATGATTTCATTGCTGTTTGAAGGCCTCACCAACATTAAAACTAGTAAGAGAGATGGTAACATTTAGGCTGTCAGTTGCTTGGTAGAGTATATACTTACTTGCCCCTTTTTTTGGTTCCCAAAGGAAATCTGAAATAGAGTACTACGCTATGTTGGCCAAAACTGGTGTCCATCATTACAGTGGCAATAATATTGAATTGGGCACAGCGTGTGGAAAATACTACAGAGTATGCACACTGGCTATCATTGATCCAGGTATGCTTTTTAAATCACAAAATCATTTTTTCTTTCCCAATGTGTTATCTGTGCAAGTGTTCCTTGCTATGCACATGTCTTTGTCCTGAGTTCAGAGAGTGAAAATATGGATACAGGAATACCCTGTAGTTGTATTTCATAGAGAAATGGTGATAAATGCCAGTACATCAAATTGGCTTTGTTATAAGTTTAAAATTTTTTTTACTATGAGATAAATAAGTTTTATTTAATGAAGCTCCTAATAAATAATGAGTATTTGGCAAAAGTGATATTTAAAAGGGGGAATAATCAGGTGAAGTAGAAGAAAGTAATCCTTGCTACCTGAGAACAGACATGTAAAATTAGGTTGAGGGGGAAAGTGCCTAAAAATACACATCATCTTATGTTTTGAACTTAGAAATTTTTAGTTAATTCATAAAATACTGCGAATATTCTCGCTGTTCTGATTTTGTGATAGTCAGGACAGGCTAAACATTCGCTATATTAAGACCATGCATGTGTCCCCAGACCTAGTTCTTTCCCTAGGTCTGGTTTTATGAATGCTGGTGATAAACCAGGTCTGTTTTACGTGAGCATTTTGTATGATCATATGATGGCTGTGATTTTAAGTTATCTTTGGTCAACCTTAAGAAAATTGACAGTACAGCTAATGCAATATTTTGCAAATAATCTATGCTAATACGCAGATTTGTCTAAAGGTGTAACTAAACTAGGGAAATTTCATGGCTACCAGTTGCTATTAAGTGAATTGTAAAATTATTGTATTTCTATTTTCTAGGTGATTCTGATATCATTAGAAGCATGCCAGAACAGACTGGTGAAAAGTAAATCATGCAAAATTGTTCTTTATAATAAAACTTGGCAGAGCTTGTTTTAAAACACATCGTATCCATTTCAGTTATTTTCTTTATATCTTTGCTTCGGTGTGCTTTTCTGAAGGTAGGAATAGAGGATGAGGCAAACATGGTGGCAAGACTTCTTGGTAGAGTTACATGTCCTAGTTTCCATTCCAGTTTTTGTAAAGGGAGCGCACCAAGTTCTCTAGTACTAGGTTTTTTGGTTTTTTTTTTTTTCACCTTTTGGAGTCTCACTCTGTCGGCCAGGCTGGAGTGCAGTGGCACACTCCCAGCCACCGCAGCCTCGACCTGCTGGGCTCAGGTGATCCACCTCAGCCTTCCAAGTAGCTGGAACAACAGGTGCACGCTACCACGTCTGGCTAATTTTTATTGTAGAGACGAGGTTTCACCCAGTTTCCCAGGCTGGTCTCAAACCTCTGGGCTCAGGTAATCCTCTTGCCTTGGCCTCCCAAAGTGCTGGGATTACAGACTTGGGCCATCATGCCTGGCCTTGTGCTAAATTTTTTGGGTGACTTAATTTTCATAATTCCAGGCTCAGGACAGTGTCTGCATTTTTTTTATTTTTATTTTTTTGAGTCGGAGTCTCACTCTTGCCTACACTGGAGTGTAGTGGCATAACCATGGCCACTGCAACCTCAACCTGCTGGGCTCAGGCAATCCCTCCGCCTCCACCTTCCAAATAGCTGGAACTACAGGCATATACCACCATGCCCAGCTAATTTTTTTGATTTATTGTAGAGAAAAGGTCTCGCCAAGTTGCCTAGGCCTGAACCACGTGGGCCCAGGCAGTTGTCTCGCCTTTGCCTCCCAAAGTGCTGGGATTACAGGTGTGAGCCTCCATGCCCAGCATGAATCTGTTTAAGCAGCAGCAAAACTAAATACCCACAATTTTGCCAAAATTGTCACTTAACAAATCTGAATAGCAAAAAAACGTTTCCCCACCTAGATTGCTGTCACAGACTGAGAAAAGTTCTATTCTATTTAATGAAGAAGAATTTTTCCTAAGGTTATACAGTGGTTGGAATGGAAGAAATGAACTCAGACGACTTCAGAATAATCTCAGATCTTCAAATAAGAAGTTAAGTCCAAGATTGCCTAAGTGTGTTTTATATGTCATTTAGTCCTAAAGGGTGTACTCTGAAGTATGTTTGGTGTTCAGAGTTATGGGAAACTTCTTACTACATTTCTCAAGAGTATATCCCATGGAACTCTTTTCCCACATGTATTAATACTTTTGGAACAGTTGAAAGAATTTGGGGGGAAATTGATATAGAACTTAATGTACAGTTGAATTATGCTGATTCGGTATGCCCTACTCAATCTGGGCTTTGAGGAAGGCCACAAGTTGTCAGAAATGACAACTGTCTTTTTTTTTTTTTTTTTTTTTTTTTTGCAGTTGGAGTCTCACTCTGTCACCCAGACTGGAGGGCAGTGGTCACTCCCGGCACAGGCTCCACCTGCTGGGCTCCGGCGATCCTTCCGCCTCAGCTTTCCAAGTAGCTGGAAATACAGGCGCGTGCTACTACGCCCAGCTAATTTTTTTGATTTATTAGAGATGAAGTTGCCTGGGTGGGTCTGAAACCCATGAGCTCAGGCAATCCACTTACCTTAGCCTCCCAAAGCGGGATTGCAAATCTCCCTTTCCTACCTTCCTCTTCCAAGCAATTTTTTATTGCAGATGAATGAGGCATAAGAAGTGAGGATGCTTTATATACTATCCAGAAAACCCATCTACTCACCTTGGTGTCGTGTCAGGATTCCAGCTTTTAAATAGCTATAGAACAACTGTGAATGGGTCATGGTCCCAGTTGGTCAGGTGAGGGAGTTGCTTTCTTTCACGGTAACATCTGATTTTTTTTTTTTTTTTTTTTGAGTTGGAGTCTCACTCTGTCGCCCAGACTGGAGTGCAGTGGCCGCTCCCAGCCACCGCAGCCTCGACCTGCTGGGCTCCGGCGATCCTTCCACCTCAGCCTTCTGAGTGGCCGGAATTACAGGCATACGCTATCACGCCCAGCTGATTTTTTGATTTATTGTAGAGATGAGGTCTCACTGCCCAGGCGGGTCTCGAACCCACGGGCTCAGGCAATCCACTCACCTCAGCCTCCCAAAGGCGCGGGATTACAGGCTGAGCCACCGAGCCCGGCTCATCTCCTGATTTTAGTGTGTGTCTGAAGTTCATTTGAGGTTGTGCAATACTTGGTAGAGTCAAGCTTTTATTAGAGAGAGTTTTACCTGTTCAGTTACTTAGTATTTGTCAATTAGGGAGCACTACTGATATTTTGTGATGGTACAATTTGTTGTGAAGAGCTGTGGATACTGCTGGCTTTTTTTTTTTTTTTTTTTGAGTCAGAGTTTCATTCTCTTGCCTAGGCTGGAGTGAGGGCCACTGCATCCTTGACCTGCTGGGCTCAGGTGATCCTTCCACTTCAGCCTTCCAAGTAGCCAGAACTACAGCCACCCCAACTGATTTTTGATAGCTCTACCACACCCAACTGATTTTTTGATACGTTGTAGAGATGAGGTCTCACCAAGTTGCCCAGGCTGGTCCTGAACTGGGCTCAGGCAATCCTCTTCCCTCAGCCTCCCAAAGTGCTTGAACCATCACATCCAGCCCTGTTGGCTATTTTTCATTGTTGGTTTTCTTTCGTTGTAACTGTCAACACCCCAAAATGTCACCCCCACATTTTTTTGTTGTTGGAGACTCCCTCCGTCACCTAGAGTGCAGAGGCACATCCATGGCCACTTGCAGTCTCAACATTCTGGGCTTTGGTGATCCTTCTACCTCAGCCTTCCAAGTAGCTGTAACTGCAGGTATGCACCACCACACTTGGCTAATTTTTTGATTTATTGTAGAGATGAGGTCTCACCAAGTTGCTCAGACTGGTCTGGAATCCTGGGCTCAGGCAATCCTCTTACCTTTGCCTCCCAAAGTGTTGGAATTGCAGGCATGAGCCCCCATGCTCAACCTGAAATCTTAAATTTTGGTGAAAATTGCTTGGTTTGACTACTGGTCTCTTAATCTGTTTCCATAGTTGAAAATGTTTCAGTCTCTTGGTTAAGGAAGTTTTTGCTTATTATCTACTTGGTCAACAGCAAGTTTAAATATCCAGTATTTAGCCAAAATTGCAATTTCCCAAATCTGAGTTGCAAAAGAGAGGTGGTCTTTTCACACTATTTGGGTTATTTTTCCTTCCAGGTTGACTAGCTCCAATTACATTTCTTAAGGGGTGTGACATGAAGAACACAATATTACAGGTGCTGGTGTACCATTTCTTGTGATGCTGCATGATTCAGTTGAAGGCATTTTGGAGTGGTGGTTTTTAGATTTATGATATGTAGGGCCTTTTAGGTAATGATGATGTGCTATAGGATCATTTCGCTTTTACTTTTTTTTTTTTTTGAGTTGTAGTCTCACCCTGTCACCCAGGCTGGAGTGCAGTGGTGTGCTCCCAGCCACCACAGCCTCGACCTGCTGGGCTCAGGCAGTCCTTCCGCCTCAGCCTTCCAAGTAGCCTGAACTACAAACATGTACTACCACGCCCAGCTAATTGTTTTTGATTTATTGTAAAGACGCTGGTCTAGAGCCCACAGGCTCAGTCGATCCTCTTGCCTCGACTTCCCAAAGTACTGGAATTGTAGGCTTTTTATAAGTACTTTTTGTACAGTCACGATTGTTTCATTGAGAAAAGAGTTTAAAGTTCAGAGACAAGAGCTAAAGCTAGTAAACAGGAAACATACCGTGCTCATTCTGGCCTGTGGTACCTGTGATGTGCTATTAAACTGCTGCCAAAGTTATAGAAAATGCTACTGGCCAGAAATAACTGGGAAAGTGTAAGGTGACATTTTAAAATTTTCTTTTCTGGTAATTATGAAAGCAATGTGTTTGGCTAGGTAGTTTTGTTTTTTTAAAAATTATTTTAAAGATGAATACAATTCAGGGTTAGGTATACAAATGGTCATTATGCAGGTACCCTTGTTGATGAGGTACCCCTCCGCAGTTTCCCATTACTGCCAATCCCTTTCTTACAGTATTACTATTCAAGTAATACTGTATATGAGTGAGAACATGTGGAACATGTGGTACTTAGTTCAGCTGGGTAGTTCTGATATGCAGGAGATTGCAGGAAATCCCAGCCACTTGGGTATGCTCTGTACATCTGCTGAACTGTTGGTTAGGTGTGTAGGTAGAAGTCCCAAAGAAGAGGCTGAATATTGTAGGGTGTATTAAGAATTACAATTGGTATGGAATGGTGGCAGATGAATGCAACTTGTGTGTTTACCATTAATTAATTACCTCCTACCTGTTTTCTTCAAAAGACAATTGAGGGGTAGGAATCTGCCAAATTACTTTTCTCAGGTAAGCAAAGAATTCTGTCCGTTCTTTTATTCAACATACACTTAAGCACCATCTTTGTGTCCAGTATTCTTGGCTGCTGAGGATCCAAAACACACAGCTAATAGCATTTAAAATGTCTTAGGTACTGTACGAGGTAGTGTATATGTTAACTTATTCTATCTTCTTGGTGACCCAATGAGATAGTCCCATTATTCCTATTTTGCAGATAAAATCAATGCATGAAAAGGTCACAAATGATGAAAATGGAATGTAGAACCCTTACACTGAGAAGTACAGGTGGCAAAAACAAGGGAAATGGAGAAATATTTAATATTTTAGATAGTCTTTAAATATATTAGATTCACTTGTAAATTTTAATGACTGGTTGGAGGCATTTGTTCCCGTGAAGTTTTTTCCCTAAGTAGGAGAAATGTATTTAGTAGCTTTAAAAAAAGATGAAACATACTTAATAGCTAAAAAGGGAGGGACAAGCCAGGCTCGGTGGCTCAGCCTGTAATCTCGCGCCTTTGGGAGGCTGAGATGAGTGGATTGCTTGAGCCTGTGGGTTCGAGACCCGCCTGGGCAACTTGGCGAGACCTCATCTCTATAATAAATCAAAATGAGCTGGGTATGGTAGCGCGCCCTGTAGTTCCAGCTACTTGGAAGGCTGAGGCAGAAGAATCGCCGGAGGCCAGCAGGTTGAGGCTGCGGTGGCCAGGAGTGGCCACTGCCCTCCAGTCTGGGTGACAGAGTGAGTGAGACTCAACTCAAAAAAAAAAAAAAAAAGAGGAACAGTCTTGAGCCACTAGATGGCACTTGAACACAGCAGAAAGTGAAGTAGACAGCCAACTAAGCAGTGCTGCAACTGGAGGTCATGTACGGCATGATAACGCCTGATCGACGACGGACTGCACATATGACGGTGGTCTCATAGGATTATAACACTGGAAAATTCTTTTTCTATGTTTGGATAACAGTATTCACAGTAGAAGATTTGCAGCCAAGGAACAGTAAGCTATAGTTGCCTAGGTGTATAATTGACTACAATTGAGCTTTGTGTAAGTGCACTCAGTGATGTCCACACAATGATGAAAACGGCTACTGATACATTTCTCATATTCCCATCATTAAGTGACACATGACTATTTTAAAAGTAGTAACCGAAACCAATACTATTTGCTAAGGAAAGTCCTGTGTTTTCAAGGTCATACTGGGTTACTCAGATATAAACTCAAGGTATGTAATACTTTGAGTCATAGCTTGTAGACTTGGAAAGAATCAAATGGTTTTCAGATAAGATTGAAGCCTAGGAGATACTCCCATTCTTCCACACTGCCCTTTGGGAGGACATTTTGATGGAAACGCTTACCTTGAAATATTAAAACATAAGCTTATTCAAAGTGTTTTGTTTCTAAAGCATCATTTGGATTCTAAAATGCTATAGCTTCCATGGGGAGGATGTCATTTTGGCTATTGTTTCTTATCGAAGCTTCTACTTAGGGTATTGCTTTATGTATCTTTTACCCACTAGTAACATTTGTGAATTTTTTTTTTTTTTTAGTTTACAGAAATAGTATGCTAACCATTTTGTCATTGACTTTTTAAATTCATCTTTGTTTTTGAATTTTACCATGTGTTTGAGTAGATGTAATGCATTCCTGTAAATACAGTATTTCTGTGATATGGACTACACCACAGCTTATCAGTCTGATGATGTTTAGGGTTTTTTTTGTTTTGTTTTGTTTGAGACAGGATCTCACTCTTTTGCCCAGGCTGGAGTGCAGTGGTGTAATTCTAGGCTCAATCCTAGGTGTAATCCAGGCTCAAGTGAACCTGCTGCCTCAGCCTCCCAAGTAGCTGGGACTATAGGTGTTTTCTACCACACCCGGATAATTTTGTATTTTTATTTTTTAGAGACAGCATCTATATTTTCTAGGCTGGTCTTGAACTCCTAACCTCAAGCACACCTCCCATCTCAGCCTCCCAAAATACAGGGATTATAGGCATGAGCCACCACATTTGGCCTAGGTTGTTTCTTATTATTGCTTTTGTGAATTCTGGCAACATTCTTACATAGGTTTCCTTGTATGTATGTGGTAAAAGCAGCCAGTTAGAGGACTATAAGTGCAGTTGCTAGAGTTGTGGGGTAATGTGCATTTTCAGTTTTATGAAGTATTGGCAGATTTCTTCTCCAAAGAGATTGCCATTTGTACTCTTTATAAGAGTCCCCATATTTCCAAATCCTTACTAACATTAGTCAAGTATACTCATTTTTGCCAAGCTGATAAGTGGGGGGAAAATGGTATTGTTTTAACTTGCATGTGAGTCAACATTTTTTTTCTTTTTCTTTCTTTTTTTTTGAGTTGGAGTCTCACTCTGTCACCCAGACTGGAGTGCACTGGCCGCTCCCGGCCACCGCAGTCTCGACCTACTGGGCTTCGGCAATCCTTCCACCTCAGCCTTCCAAGTAGCTGGAACTACACGCGCGCACTACCACGCCCGGCTAATTTTTTGATTTATTGTAGAGATGAGGTCTTGCCAAGTTGCCCAGATGGGTCTCGAACCCGCGGGCTCAGGCAATCCACTCACCTTAGCCTCCCAAAGTGCTGGATTACAGGCTGAGGCACCGAACCCGGCTTTCTTTTTTTTTTTTTGAGTTGGAGTCTCACTTTGTCACCCGGGCTGAAGTGCAGTGGCACGCTGCTCATGGCCACCACAGCCTCGACCTGCTGGGCTCAAGTGATCCTTTTGCCTCAGTCTTCCAAGTAGCTGTAACTACAGGTGTGCACCACCATGCCCAGATAATTTTTTTTAGTTATTGTAGTGACGAGGTCCCACCATGTTGCCCAGGCTGGTCTCGAACCCATAGGCTCAGGCAGTCCACTCGCTTTAGCTTCCCAAAGTGCTGGGATTACAGGCATACCACACCCAGTTTACATTTTTTTTCTGTGCATATTGGCTGTTTCTGATGTATTCATGTATTGCAGTAAAGTTAAAGTAAGAATTTTATACAGATACCATTCTCGGAAGTAGTGAATTTTAATATTGCATTTATAAAAATCCAACTTGGTACACAAGTACATATGCCCTATGATTTTATGCATACATCCATATACATATATCAAGGTAAAGTCCAATACCAAAAAATAACATTTCCTGTGGCCAGTGTTCTACAGAAGTAAGACTGTAGAGTGTATCTGAGAGATTACAACACTCTAAGGCAGGACAAGGCAGAAGCAAGTTGTGTCCACATTATATCCTTGCATAGCTTATTTATTCTTACTTGGTAAACTCATCTTAGAATTCTGAAGGATTTTTTTTCCTAAATAAACTTACACAAGTTAGTATCTACTTTTTGTCTTTGTTCTATAGCAAACCAGCTTTCTCAGAACTGGCTATGTTTAACTTCACAATGTCAATTTAACAAGAGTTTGAGCTTTGAGGCTCTTAACTGCTTTTATTGTAATCCTTGATACAATGACACAAATATGTAGAGTATTTCTAATCTTCATCTGTATCTCAGGCGATTTTCCAGGGCTTCCATTCTCTGTGTCATTTCTTCTAGTAAATCTCAAATTAAGGAAGAGGAATCTGAATTGCCTATTTTTATTCACATTCAAATACAAATTGATTTATCTACATTTAAAAAAATTGACTCCTGAAATATAAAGGGCTTTGGGGTTTTTCCATTTCTGACTTGTTTACAGTACTCATTTAACATATGATGTCAAGGCAAATATATTTCAGGTTAAGCACTTAAAAAAAATACCATCGAAGCCAGATAGATAGCTTAGTATATTTTTTGGCTTAAAAATAAAATTTATATTCCACTCTCACCCCTGTTGCTTGTAAATTAGTTTGCCATTGCACACTGCTGGGAGCCAGAATTGATCATGTTGGAAATGTGGTGAGAAGAAAATGAAAGGATTCATGGTTTTGGGAAGCAAGACATGAATGAAGGCAGGAAAGGGAGATGGGTGGTTTTCACCTTCAGTACCAGATAAAGCCAAAGGGTGGCAGCCTTGAGGAATTCGGACTTAAGATACACATGTATCCTCTTTAGTCTGTGAAGTAGACATTCAGGCAATGGGTGGGCAAAGGGAGAGAAAAGGGCATTAGAATCAATGTTTATCTTCCCTTGACTTCAAGCTCCTCAATTCCCTCATCTGCCCTCTTGGCAGAATGAGAGCTCAGATTCACCATTTATTAACTGCTGTCAGAAAGTTTATTTTACTTAGGAAGCATATTTCCAGCTTTCAGAAAGGGAAATGCTATATGCTGTTGTTCCTTATATAAACCTGTTGGCACAGAGGTAGTTTAGAATTAAACCGTTTCCCTATGGGCTAGTGAATGCACGTCGGGATAGAGATCTACCAGCTTTAGTAAGCTTACTGTAATTTTAAGTTCAGTTGGCAGAACGTGCAATGTATAAACGCACTGAATCCTCATTTATTATCCCAAAGCATTCCTTTTATTTGTAATATTGTTTTAATGAACCATTGGACCCCTACTGTTTCCTTGGTAGAATGCTTCATTTTTTAGAGTACTGATAGAAAAGATCTCTGCGGCAAAAAAAAAAAAAAAAAATCCCACCCCAGTCCTCTGGAAACTACACACTGAATCCAAATGTGGCTGCAACTTGGGGCTAAAGGTTTGGCAGTTAGGTTGGGTCTGAAACCTCTTCATTCTCATATTGTCCTTTTACACACTATGCTTCTGATGGGTTTCAGACCTGCACATACCCTGCATATTCTCCCAGGAGAGAGGGAGTGAAGTCAGTCTCTGCATGCTGACTGTACTTATCTCCTTGACCCCAACACCCCCTCCCACTTCCTCACCCCACCCCATACCTCCTCAACAGGATAACAACTAAATGCTTGACCACTGCCTATCAGTCTGCTTTCTTAAGCCAAGCTTTTCAGAGTTCATTGCATTCCATATAGAAGCATAGAAAAGGATATAGCGCTGTGTTAATTTTCTTACTTCTTCGTTTGCAAGGTTCTGGAACATTATAAGGTTTTCACATTTGCATTGATCGTGTTTTTCTTCTAAAGGGCTTCCTGAGAAAGCAGATGGAAAGTGTTCACCTCTATAATCCTCTAGACTTCCCAGACGCATAATAATAGGACTGAATCAGCATATGGAGGAAACCATAATGAAAGAAATGTCCAACTTTTTCCACACAGCCAGATCCAGTAAAGTAAATACCAGGAAAGGGCTACATATGCTTCCAGCATTGGAAGCAGCCTTTATTGTGGATTAGCATGGACGACTACTCCAGTTTCTTTTAGTTTATTTTTCTAGTTCTCATTTTACTTAAGTTCTTTTTCCTCTTCCTCTCTCCTACTTCCTCCTTTCCTCCTTAGCGCTAAGTTTGTTGGCAAACTGAAAGACTGGAGTTGAGTTATAGTAATATTTTACTTGGAATTACCTGAAGGTTTTGTTGAATGGGAAAGTTTTTGTGTAGACCGTAAAAGATTGTCTCCTTCAAACAGATATCTGTGTTGCACTGCAAAATTAGAACAGGAAAGTAGGTCTTGGATATTTATGGTGACTGGCTCAGATTCTGTAAAGAAAGAAAAGTGGAGTTAAACATGCTTAACACTATTGTGGTTATAAAACGGCCATCAACAGAATAAAGTACTTGGTATTCCTAGCACTTGGTACAGAGCTTTACTTTGGGATACATTGTGCAAAAAGACTGTCATCAAACGTGGCTTAAAGTATAGAATAAATATTTACTATCTTTTATAGAGAAAAAGGCCTCATTATTATAATTAAACTTACTTTCACTTCTTTTTCTTTTTGAGTAAGCGTCTCACTCTCACCCAGGCTGGAGTGTAGTAGTACGGTCACAGTTCACTGCAGTCTCAATCTCCAGGGCTTAGGAGATCCTTCTGCCTCAGCCTCCTGAGTAGCTGGGACTACAGCAAGCACACACTACCACACCCGGCTTGCTTGCTCATTCATTCATTTTCGTAGAGACCTGGTCTCACCATATTGCCCAGGCTGGTCTTGAACTCCTATGCTAAAACAGTCCTTCTGCTTTGGCCTCCCGAAGTGCTGGGATTACAGATGTGAGCCACCACACCTGGCCACTTACTTTCATTTCATCACAACTTTTATCCAAAGGATGCTTTGGTAGGAAACACCCACTAAAGATTCTGAAAACACTGCTTTTTAAAATTTACCTGTTGGCTGGTGGGCCTTCTTTGGCATTCCCCCTGCTGGGGAGTCCTGTCTTCCATCAGAATCTTCTAGAGCTGAGTGAAAAAAGATGACCAAAAGGAGTGACAATTGTCCATGTGCATGCATGCATTCTTCAGGAAGCTGGTCCCAAACCAACTCCTTACCTACCTGCCATAACCCAGGGTTTTCCGTTTGATTGGATAACACAAAATATTCAAAAAAGCAGTGGGTGACTGTGATCTCTATGACCGCTCTAGCACAGTTCTTTCTAGTAAGAGAAGCCTAGACTCCTTAAGTACATCTTACTTAAGAATGCTTCCAAAATGTTCTCTCTGGAAGGCAGGACAGAAAACAGGTGAAGCTGTTGAAGGATCCCGTGGCGACGGCAGCAGCTCCACTGGAGGTATTTTTACTTGAGTGAAGCCAAGAGGCAAAACATTCTCCTTTCACGAAATCCCCAAGGCCCTCCCTCTCTGCCCTTACTTAGAGACACCGCACTTAGGCTGGGATTTTACTGGTGACTGAATTGAGACATGAGCCAAAGGAAAAATGGGCAGCAGCTATGTGTGAGCACACCTGGCACAGAGTGAACTGAAGAACAGCAGATAAAACAGCCTGAGTTCTGAAGGGTGGTCTGATACTCTGAGCAGGCAATTCTTGCAGGAAGGTGTTCTTTATGTGCTCAGCAGCTTGGATGCACCACTGTCCCTCTCCACTCCAGTTGGGGTTGTATTTTGAAGCTGCACCTCTGCTCTCGAGTTCCACAATGACCATTTCAGTTAAGTGCCTGTCTCTCTCTAGGGTTTATGTAAGGATAAAGCACACTGGCATGTCGAAACACTCATCACACTGCTCTGCCCAGAGCACATGCCCAAGCAGCTGTGACTTGTCTTCCCTCCTCCCTGCATCCCTTTTTGTGCTTAGTGTTTCCAGGTGTCACTGGCGCTGCCTCCCATGGAGGCATGCAAACGGACTTTCTTAGATGCAAGCAAGCTACAGTACCTTCGCAGATGCCTTGCTTTAGCTTGTCGCTTATCTCGCCCATTGTGCTGAAGTCTTCGGCATAGAAGAGATGCTTGTCTGTGGGCTCAGAGGCAATCTCTTGTAGTTCTTCCTCAATGGCTTTTCCGACCCCAACAGCATACATAGTGATCCCTAAGGTGCAGAGCAAATTGAGAACACAGCTGTTAGGGCTGTGTTCTCAGAGTCTGGAAGTTGTATGTTGTACCCAGTGCCAGGTAGAAGTCAAGTGGTGTGATTTAAGGAGTCCGTGTCAACCTCTCTTTCTATTTATTTTCCCACTATTTTTATTTTGGCCCTGTGAGCAAAAGAGAGAGATCTGAGAGAGGTGAGGCCCCTGGGGGAGATAAGCCACCAGCCTGTTGCTTTCTGAGTAAGGAGGGAAGAGCACTGTCTTATGGCTTGCTAATGGGAGTCTCTTCTGGAAGAATGCAAAGAAGCAAGTATGTGTATGACCTTATAGCTTAGTTTCTACAGGATAGGGAACTTAAGTTACCTGGAGTCAAGCGAAGCTGCCTTTTGCCCCCTCTCTTGGGAGGACACCACCTTGTAAGGGGTACTAAGCTGCAAAGGGAATCTACAAATCATTGGAAACTGCCAAAGGCAAGAAAAAGAACAAACTCAAAAATCAACCTTAAATTTCAAAAGGGATATGATTTGCTTCCAAAGCTTCTCTAAATCAAAGGAATCATTAGACTTCCTTTCCCTATATACTCTTCATTAAAAGTAAAACATGCCGGGCATGGTGGCTCCAGTCTGTAATCCCAGTACTTTGGGAGGCAGAGGTGAGAGGATTGCTTGAGCCCAGGGGTTCAAGATCAACCTGAGCAACTTGGTGAGATCTCGTCTCTACAATAAATCTAAAACTTAGCCAGATGTGGTAGCATATGCCTGTGGTTCCAACTACTTGGAAGGCTGAGGCAGAAAGATCACCTGAGCCCAGCAGGTCGAGGCTGCAGTGGCCCTGAACATGCCACTGCACTCCAGCCTAGGCAACAGAGTGAGATTCCAACTCAAAGAAAATAAACAAAACACAATAAGAAAGAAGTTTTGCTGGATTTCCAGTACTTTTCAGCACTGTTGTCTTATTCTGGCTAATTTATTAGACTATATGTTTATTTTATTTTCTTTATTTATTTTTTATTTTATTTTATTTTTTTATTTTTTGAGTTGGAGTCTCACTCTGTCACCCAGACTGGAGTGCAGTGGCCACTCCCGGCCACCGCAGCCTCGACCTGCTGGGCTCCGGCGATCCTTCCACCTCAGCCTTCCAAGTAGCTGGAACTACAGGCGCATGCTACCACACCCAGCTAATTTTTGATTTATTGTAGAGATGAGGTCTCGCCAAGTTGCCCAGGCTGGTCTCGAACCCGCGGGCTTAGGCAATCCACTCACCTCAGCCTCCCAAAGCACGGGATTACAGGCTGAGTCACCCAGCCCGGCCTATATGTGTATTTTAAATGCACCTAACAAGCTAAAGGGCAAGAGATGCACCTTGTTCTTGGTCTATGTGGGGTTCAGTAACCAAGTTCAGCATATTTGTCTGGGTACCCGTGACTTTATGCAGTTATCCTTCGTAAAAAGGATAACTGCTATTTTAAGACTGTGCTAGCTGAGAGTAATTAAGTTCATAAGAGGATATCACTTCAAACAAATTGTGTTATTCAGAAACCAAATAAACATGTTTCTCCTACCACCTGCCTTTGGGTGATGTGTAGAAATTCAAATGGGGGAAAGTGTAAGGTAGACAAAAGGGCTATTCACTGTCTCTGAAGACCAAGATGCTTCTCCCAATACTTTTTAAGAATGCAGGCTGGGGGAGGGATGTGGGGGGACCATGAGATGTAGCAAGCTGGGCTAGTGTGAACAGCTGGTTTTATAATCTACCCAGAGGATTCAGGCCAGGTCACTTTTTGTGGCTACTGCTCTTGGGCTAAAAAAAGAAGTGAATAGTAAGGTAAGCAGGATCAACAAAAACGACCTCCTTCACAAAGAACAAGTGATTGAATGTCTATGTGAATCAGCCTTTCTGTGAGAAGGAATGGCATTCACCAGTAAGTTTGCAGTGTTTTCACTTACTTGTTTATTCACTCAACAAGTAGTTGCTACACACCTACTGTGTGCCAGGCCTTGACCTGCGTATACCTTTTTTCCCCTTACGGGACCTGCTAAAGCAATGTACCCTCAACAAGGACTTGGTGGCTTATGCCTGTAATCCCTGCACTCTAGGAGACCGAGGTAGGAGGAGTTTGAGGCTAGGAGTTCCAGACCAGCCTGGGCAACAAAGCAAGACCCTGTCTCTACAAAAAATAGAAAAATTAGCCAGGGGCAGTGGCATGCAGCTGTAGTCCCAGCTATTTGAGAGGCTGAGGAAGGAGAATCACTTGAACCTAGGAGTTCGAGGCTATGGTGAGCCAGGATGGCGCTACTGCACTCCAGCCTGGGCAACTATTTTGAGGTAAGTGAAACCTTACCTCAAAAAAAAAAAAAAAAAGATGACTTTCAAGGAAACTGTTTCACAGCCTCAAGTTTTCTCATCTGTCTCAAAGAACTTAGAAACTTCATCACACACTGTCTCTACCAACCATCCTAGCTTTGGAGTTTCCTTTGCCAAGGGCCATACTCCTTCATCTCCTCACATCTGTACACCTGAAGTGACTCTCGCCCCCCCCCCATTATTCATGCGGTCAGGAAAACCTCTGAGAAGAGACTGAGCTTTCCTGAGCCACAGGAGCTCCGAGTTAGAAGCTCTCAACATTTTGATTTTCTCAAAAGCTAACTCTTGCCTCCTGCAAACACAAGAGTATTCTCCATCCCAAGGCCTCTGCATTTTCAGTATATTCACTTGAAGCACTGGTTTAAAATATGATTACTATTTTATTATGTATATAAAATGAGTAAAAGTTTCCACCAGGAATCTATTTGTAACAAGCTCCCCAGGGGATTCTAGAGCAGAGTTTGGAACTGTTGTGTATGTGTCTGTGGTTAAACAACACGTGCAGGGGTGATTCTTTCCACTGGGGGTCACACACTGGCTAGTAAATCAGCAGAGGAGTGCCGGCCTGTGGTCAGGGTCGCCTAACCTTCCAGTGGGCCAGCCTTTCTCATCCTTCCTGAAGACTCAATTTTACTCCTGCGGGGTCCCAGGAAGGCCTCTAGGTGGCAGGTTTGGAAAGCTGCATAATGGCGGTTGACAAGAAGCCTTTCTGTACTCTCAGAGAACCTTAACTCCTAGGACCACGGAGGGAGTTTGGGCAACCAGAACCTTGAGCGGTCTAAGCCACACCTCCCTCCCATCTTACCATTGGCCTTAGCTTTACCGGCCCACTCGGAGACGTCATCCTGAGCCCGTCCGTCGGTGAATACGATGGCCACTCTCGGCACCCGTGTGGAGGGGGGCCTGGCCCCTTCTATTTGGGTAAAACTCCTCTCGAACATGTGTTTCAGGGCCAGCCCCGTCATGGAGCCCTTGCCCATGTACTTCATGTAGGCCACGGCTTTCTTCATGTCCTTGGCCGAGTGGAAGTTTCTTAGGGTAAACTCCGTGCGGACCTGCGTGGAGTACTGGAGCAGCCCCACTCGGGCAGCTTTGGGGGAGATCGCCAAGGAATCTATAATTCCGGTGACAAACTGCTTCACAACCTCAAAATTCTCTTCTCCGAGGCTCTTGGACCCATCAATCACAAAGACCAGGTCAATGGGGCCTTCAGTACATCCTACAGGAACAAAAGGAAAGTTGACATCATTTGATAACGTAAAATTGTTTATGCGCAAGAACAGAAGAAACTTGGAGAAACTCCACTGGAGGTATAACCACTTTAGGGAACCACTGGAAGGATCCCAAGCAACAATAATTCCCACATATGCTTTTATTTTTTAGCTTATCAAGTTGATAAAGATAGCATTTTTCACAAGCAAAAACACACAGCAGATATATAAATTGTCTAGGAGGCCAAGTCCACACTGTACCCCTGGAGCACAGACAGCCAGGTCTGGAGGGGTATACAATACAATGAAGAGTCTGACAACACCCCAAAGAGTCCTATACCTTCACTCCAGGAGGGTGACTTCACCCCAGTGCTGGCGTTATGACAGACAGTGGAAAAGAAGATTCTTAACATTCAGCTCAGCCATCACCTCTGCCAGGGAGTTTTTCTAGTAACCCAGCTTGTATTAGTTACTCTTTTGTTTGTTTGCTTGTTTTTTGAGGCAGTCTCACTCTGTCACCCAGGCTGGAGTGCAGTGGCATGATCATGGCTCACTGTAGCTTCGACCTCTTGGGCTCAGGTGACCCTTCTAACTCAGCCTCTCAAGTAGCTGGGACTACAGGTACATGCCACCACACCTGGCTAATATTTTAATCTTTTTTTATAGAGACAAGGTCTCACTATGTTCCCCAGGCTGGTCTCGAACTCCTAGGCTCAAACAATCCTCTCGCCTCAGCGTCCCAGCGTCCTGGGATTATAGGTGTGAGCCACTGCACCTGGCCTAGTTACTTTTGATATACCCTTAACATTACTACTTTATTCAACCAAAAATTTATCTACTGAGTACAGTGGGCACAGCAGGATTGCAGTTGTAACCAGGACAAAATTCCTGACACCAAGTTGCTTATAATCTAATGTACTCTGTGTTATACTCTACATTGTACAATAATTATTTAATGATGTGTCTGTTTCCTCCTCCAGTCTGTAAGTTCCTCCTCAGCAGAGACTGTGTCTCATTCATTTTTGTGCTCCTGGCACACAATAGGTGTTCAGTAAATGCTTGTTGACAGAAAAAAATGAATGAAGTGGTGTCCATTGGGTAGCACACCTGGGATTACCCCGACTAACTATTTAAAGATTTTAAATGGCTGGGTGCAGTGGCTCACGCCTGTAATCCCAACATTTTGGGAGACTGAGGCAGGAGGATCACTTAAGCCCAGGAGTTCAAGACTAGCCTGGGCAACATACTGAGACCTCATCTCTACAAAAAAAATCATAAAAATTAGCAGAGCATAGTGGTGTGTGCCTGTAGTCCCAGCTACTCTGGAGGCTGAGGCAGAAGGATTGCCTAAGTCCAGGAGGTCGAGGCTGCAGTGAACTGAGCTGTGATCATGCCACTGCATGATGCAACAGAGTGAGACTTTGCCTCCAAAAAAAAAAAAAAAAAAAGGCAACTCAGATACTTGACAGTAAAACAGAGCTAAAAGCTTTATTCAAGTACTCAGGCAGTTTGGGTGTGGGGAGATTTTTTGTCATTTAGAGATACATAAGAAAAACTGACAGATCCAAAATGGATGAGATCATTTCAAATAGTCTACAATATGTGACAAACATCCTCTTATATGTGTTAGACAGCTGTCTAATCATTCAAAGTGAGGCACAACACTATAGGTAAGTAAAGATACACACATGCAAAAATATTGCTATGCCTGGCCAGTATAGTATGCTAACGTAATTGTGTGTGTGTTTGTATGTGTGTGTGTGCACACATGCACATGCATATGCTGGAGGGTTGGGTTCTTCCCCTTCTCCATTAAGTGCTTGTCTTCATTACTCAACCTATCGATCCTTTATTAGTGAAAGAGGAAAAGACCAATTCAGAGCTTCATTTACATTCATAACCTGTTCTTGAATAAAAAAGGACTCAGGCAGCATGTACACGGCTCACGAGCAGATTTTAGAAATTCTGAAATAATTTTCCACTGGTGAACAGGGACCAGACATTTGCCTTCAGACCTAGGAAGAAGGATGGCCTTGCTTGTTGGCTGCAGGAGGGCCAGTCCTTCATCTCTTGGGCATTTTCTTTTTGGTAGTTAAGTTGATGAGGCTGGAATGGAACTGCGACTTGCTTTCAGGACATTCTTTTCACAGAGGTCTAGAGTTTCCGGGTTGGATAAGCCCTTTAGAGGCCATCTACTCCAGCCCTGCTGTTGCTTATATCCTCTAGTAACGCCCGCACCGGGTGGCCACTCACCCTGGCCTGAACACCCTTCCTCATCACCTTACCACTAAAGCCCCTTCTTTGGACAGCTCTGCTGTTGACTGCAAGGGTAATCCTTTTGGGGCACTTAGTGTGTACCAGCACTGGGTTCAGCACTTTCTTTTCTTTCTTTCTTTCTTTTTTTTTTTTTTGAGTTGAAGTCTCACTCTGTTGCCCAGGCTGGAGTATAGGGCACAGTCACAGCTCACCATAGCCTTGACTTCTTGGGCTCAGGCAGTCCTTCCGCCTCAGCCTCCAAAGTAGCTGGAACTTCAGGCACAAGCCACTGGCTCAACTAATTTTTGTGATTTTTTTTGTAGAGATGAGATTTCAGTACGTTGCCCAGACTTGTCTCAAATTCCTGGGCTCAAATGATTATCCTGCCTCAGTCTCCAGTGTGCTGGGGTGACAGGTATGAGCCACTACACCTGGCCTCAGCACCTTTAAATACATGATCTCATTTATTCCTCACAGTGGTTCTGTGAAGTGTTATCCTTGGTTTACAGAGGGGGAAATTTGAGACTTGGTCACCAATTTTTTTTTGTTTGTTTTGTTTTTAGTTGGAGTCTCACTCTGACACCCAGACTGGAGTGCAGTGGCCACTCCCGGCCACCGCAGTCTAGCCTGCTGGGCTCCGGTGATCCTTCCGCCTCCGCCTTCCAAGCAGCTGGAACTACAGGCGCGCGCTACCACGCCCGGCTGATTTTTTTTTTTTTGATTTATTATAGAAATGAGGTCTCGCTGCCCAGGCTGGTCTCGAACCCGCGGGCTCAGACAATCCACTCACCTCAGCCTCCCAAAGGCGTGGGATTACAGGCTGAGCCACCGAGCCCGGCTTGGTCACCAATTTTATTTATTTTTATTTTTTATTTTTTTCTGAGTTGGAATCTCACTCTGTCGCCCAGACTGGAGTGCGGTGGCTGGGAGCAGCCACCGCAGCCTCGACCTGCTGGGCTCCGGCGATCCTTCCGCCTCAGCCTTCCAAGTAGCTGGAACTAGAGGCGCGTGCTACCACGCCCGGCTAATTTATTTATTAATTATTGTAGAGATGAGGTCTCGCCAAGTTGCCCAGGCGGGTCTCGAACCCGTGGGCTCAGGCAATCCACTCACCTCAGCCTCGCAAGGCGCGGGATTACAGGCTGAGCCACCGAGCCCGGCTGGTCACCAATTTTATAATTTGACTAAGAGGTTAAATAATTTGACGAAGGTCACCCAAGTAGTATGAATGGGGGATTCAAATCCAGGTCTGTCTGACCCAAAGCACGTGTTCTGAACAAATTCATCATGCAGCTTCCCAGGTAGAAAGTATCTTTGTCCTAGTGCTGAACTGTAGCTTTTCTCTAGTGTCCTTTCTTTTCCCAGGGACAAGGGAGGTGTCATATAAATCATGAGTAAGATGACAGTCACACTGGTATTAGGCACCTCAAGTTTTTTTTTTCTTTTTCCTGCAAAAATCACCAATTTCTTTCCTTTTTTTTCTGTTTGACGTAGTACTGAACTTCCTCACCATGCCTATTCTTATGCTTATTCTGTCTAAATCATGTTTATCTCTATCCTATTTCTTTAAATTTTTTTTTTTTGAGTTGGAGTCTCACTCTGTTACCCAGACTGGAGTGCAGTGGCCGCTCCCGACCACCGCAGCCTCGACCTACTGGGCTCCGGCGATCCTTCCACCTCAGCCTTCCAAGTAGCCGGAATTACAGGCATGCGCTACCACGCCCAGTTGATTTTTTTTTTGATTTGTTGTAGAGATGAGGTCTCGCCTGCCCAGGCGGGTCTTGAACCCGCGGGCTCAGGCAATCCACTCACCTCAGCCTCCCAAAGGCACAGGATTACAGGCTGAGCCACAGAGCCCGGCTCAAATTTTTTTTTTAAAGTAACACATGCACATGGAACAAAACTCAAATGTTAGTAAAAAGGTATATATATACATATATATAAAATGTGTATATATAGGAAAATATATATATAGAGAGAGAATATGTTGGAGTGTTTTACAAAATGATATGTCAATGGTAACATATTATAAAAATCATTCAGCACCATGATTTTTCACTTAAAATATTTTGGGGATACATCTAGAGCTGCTGTTGCTGCTTCTTTTTTGTTAACAGCTGCATCGTATTCTAACTGTATAGATGTACCATAATTTACTTAACCAGTCACTTATGGGTGAACATTTAGCTTGTTTCCAGTTCTTCACCTCTACAAATAATACTACACAAAATATCTTTGTATATATGACTTTATAAACACATGCACATATCTGGAAGATAAATTTCTAGAAGTGGAATTGCATTTCAAATATTGCCAAATTGCCCTCCTAAAGGTTGTACCAATTCAGAAACCCACTGATCCATTTATAATTTCTGTTATGACATACCTTTGCCATCATAAGGAATCATCAAACTTTTTGATCTCTCATAACTAATAGTTTTTAAAAAGGCATCATAGCTTTACCCTCTTACTATATATTTTCTCTTTTTTTTTCTTTTATGGCTTTTAAATTTCATGTTGTGTTTAGAAAGATCTTCTCTAAATTATAAGACAATTTTCTCAAGATTTTTTCTTCTCTTTTGTGGGTTTTTTTTGTTGTTGTTTATATCTTTGATCAACCTCTTTCCCTGAAGTACCATGCCCAAAACTGAATGTAATTCTCCAGCACAGAGCAGAGCACAATTCTACTTCCCTCATCTAGATTTTTTTTTTTTTTGAGTTAGGGTCACCCAGGCTGAAATGAAGTGGCATGATCACAGCTCACTGCTGCCTTGACTTCCTGAGTTCAAGTGATCCTTCTTCCTTAGCTTCCTGAGTAACTGGGACTACAGGTGCATGCCACCTCACCGGTTAAATTTTTTTGAGAGTGGAGTTCTTGCTAAGTTGCCCAGGTTGGTCTTGAACCCCTAGACTCAAGTGATCCTCCAGCCTCGGCCTCTCAAAGCACTGGGGTTACAGATGTGGGCCACTGCGCTGGCTCAGATCCTCTTATTCATCCTAATATCCCTCTAGCCTTTTGGCTGCTAATGAGTTAGTATCAGCTAAATCTAAAAGTGCTTTCGCAAGTGCTGCAGTTAAGCCCTCTCTTCCCCACCCGGAGTTTGTGCAAACACATTTATATTTATGGAAGAAACAGAGGTGAGGGATTTGTTGCCTGAAAATACTCCAAAACGCAGTGGCTCCAAAACCAAATGCAAGCAGATAACCAAGTTCAGCTTACTTACTCTTGCACTGTCTTCCATCCTCAGCTAGAACAAATCCCTCTGAGCATTTGCAGACGTAGGAATTGCCATGATTAACACAAATGTGTTCGCAGCCGTGGTGGGTCGATTTGCAGACATCCTTCCCTGAGGAAAACGTAGGAAGTTGGACAATCCTATCAGTGAGGAACCGAGCTGTATTGAATAGCCAAGGGAGGAGAGTTCACAGAAGTAATTTCTTCTTCTTTTTTTTTTTTTAATTAGAATCTCACTCTGTCACCCAGGCTGGAGTGCAGTGATATGCTCACAGCCACCGCAGCCTCTACCTGCTGGGCTCTGGCGATCCTTCCGCCTCAGCCTTCCAAGTAGCTGGAACTACAAGCGCGCGCTACCACACCTGGCTTTTTTTTTTTTTTTTTTTAATTGTAGAGATGTCTCACCAAGTTGCCCAGGCTGGTCTCAAACCCATGGACTCAGGCAATCCTCTCGCCTCTGCCTCCCAAAGTGCTGGGATTACAGGCGTGAGACACCGCACCTGGCTAAGTAATTCCTTTTTTTAAGAAAATTCATCTCTGTTCAGAATTCCCTCATAATGTCTTTTTTACTCTCTTACTCAGGACAGACCATCATAAGGAAAGAGCTTCTCTCAGAAAGCTCTAGCTCCTACAAGTCTCAATGGTAGGATGGCTAATTGGGTGTCCTTGACTAATATTAAATGTTAGACTTGTTAGATGTGCTTTTGCTTCTGATTTCTTTTTCCACAGACATCCCGAGCACTCCAGTTTGAATTGTCTTATGAACATTTCTCATGTGGGAGACACTTTCCACGCTTCCAAGTACAGACAGCCCTTTGGCCCTTACAATGTCCTGCGAGACGACGAAGGCGGGGCTAATGACACCCAATGCATCCATGGAGAAACAGACCCTCACCCTCCCCCACAGCATGAAAGCCTGCGTGCGACTCTTTTCTGTCATTAGCCCCTAAGAGGAGTGGCTTCGCACCAAGTCAGAATCAGTGGGCACAGATCCCTCTAGGATGGTGGAATCTGATTTAGGATCAAACTCCAGAAGTAGAGGTTGTGCCTTGTGTAGGATAGCCCAATTTATTTCTATCTATCTATTTATTTTTTGAGTCAGGGTCTTACTATGTCATCCAGGCTGGAGTGCAGTGGCACGATCACAGCTCACCGTAGCCTTGACCTCCTGGACTTAAGTGATTCTTCTGCCTTCAGCCTCCCAAATAGCACCACGCATGGTTGATTTTTTTTTGCTTTTTTGGGGGGTGGAGGTGAGGTCTTGCTATGTTGTCCAGGCTGGTCTCAAACTGCTGGGCTCAAGCAATCCTCTGTCCTCGGCCTACCAAAGTGCTGGGATTACAGATGTGGGCCACCATGCCTGGAGATAGCCCAATTTACTGAGCAATAAATGTGTTGAATGAATAAATGGTGGGTGTGAGTAGGCAGATGTTTACTGAAATAAAAGCATGAACAAACAGCTGAAGCAGACACAATGGGCAGAATTATAGATGTGATCGCTCAGAAGGGACACTACAGGGTGAAGCTGAACCTAGGGTTATGAAGGGATTCCTGCAGAGTTAGGCCAGGGTACCACAGGCATCCAGAAGTCAGCTGTTCACACCAGACTTCTTGTTAAAGGTGGGAGTCCCTCTTCCTGGCAGAAGAAGGAAGGCAGTGAGTTCCTTCCAACTCAACTTTATTGACATGTGGAACATCCCCAGCTACCTCAAAGGAGTTTCTGAGGAAATTCCCCAAAAATCAACCTCAAAAGCAAATGAACTTATTTTGCCTTCACAGAAAAAGGACCATCCTGCCCACTGTGGCAGAATGTCAAAAAAGCAAGCAGACATTGTGAAAACCTCCAACATACCTGATGAACAGCTCAGAATCTCACAGTGGGGAAATGTCCCTGACCTGTGCTCTTCTAATGCCCACCTCACTAAGCTAGGGTGCCCATGTCTTTGTCTTCCTCTGAGTTCTATGAAGGCTAATTTTATGTGTCACCTTGGTGAGGCTATAGTGCCCAGCTGTTTGGTCAAACCCCAGGCTATATGATACCATGGGCTAATTTTTAGATGCGATTAACATTAAAATTAGTAGACGTGAGGGCAGCACGATACCTTCCATACTGTAGGCAGACCTCAGTCACTCAGTTGAACGTCTTAAGAGAGAAAAACTGAGGTCCCCCGAGGAAGGGGAATTCTATACCTTGACTGCCTTCAGACTTGAGCTGCCACATCAACTCTTGACAGCTTTTTCAGTTCAAGATTTAGAGCCACCACACCTGTAGATTTAGGACTTGCCAGCCCCCACAATTATGTGAGCCAATCCTTTAAAATCGATAAGTCTCTCCCTCAGTTTCCGTGTGTGTGTGTGTGTGTGTGTGTGTGTGTCTGTGTCTGTGTATATACATATATACATATATATATATATCATATGTATAAATAGTATGTACCCTCTATAGTCTGTTTCTCTGGAGAACTCTGACTAATATACCTAATTAAACTCTCGGAGAGTTAACCAGGAGTAGCGGCTCAAGTCTGTAATGCCAGCACTTTGGGAAGTTGGGGTGAGAGGATTGCCTGAGTCCAGGGGTTCAATACCAGCCTGATGGTGAGATCTCATCTCTGCAGTAAATAAAAAAAAAATTAGCCAGGTGTAGGGGTGCACACCTGTAGTTCCAGCTACTTGGAAGGCTGAGGCAGAAGGATCACTTGAGCTCAGTAGATTGAGACTGCCGTGGCCGTGAGCGGCCATTGCACTCCAACCTGCGTGACAGAGTGAGACTCCAACTCGAAAAAAAAAAACCCCTCAGAATCTGTTCTGAGTGACCCACAGATCCACAGAAGCAATGATAGAAAGAACAGATACATAAAACCCACAAAAAATCCCTTCAGCCCCTCTCCCACCCTTTACCCTTACTGATAAGGTCTGCAAGGAGAAACAGTACTATAATTAACCTTTGAACCCTGTAGTGATTGCTGGCAGAGACTCCAATTCAGTGCAAAGGCTCCGTGCTAAGCTCTGGGCATCCACACTACTGCTGTGGAAAGCGCCAACTGCTGAGAAAATTGAAAAGAAGCCAAGAGCCTAACAACTCAGGACCTCAACTGAGAAATTCCGGAAGAACCAGGGGTCTGATGAACTGATCTGTAGCAGAACACTTTCAGAGCACCCAAGACAGGAACCTATATTTGTCACACTGGTAATAAGAGATGATTTTAAAGATGAAAAGAAGTTCTCAGGCGGCTGGGCACCGTGGCTCATGCCTATAATCCCAGAACTTTGGGAGGCCAAGGTGAGGATTGCCTGAGTCCATGGGTTCAAGACCAGCCTGGGCAACTTGGTGAGACCTCATTTCTACAACAAATAATAAAAAAATTAGCCGGGCATGGTGGTACATGCCTGTAGTTCCAGTTACTTGGAAGGGTGAGGTAGAAGGAACACCTGAGCCCAGCAGGTTGAGGCTGCTGTGGCCGGAAGCGTGTTACTGCACTCCAGCCTGGGCAACAAAGTGAGACTCCAATTAAAAAAAAAATCAGCCAGTCATAGTAGTGCACTCCTGTAGTCCCAGCTATTGAGGAGGCTGAGGCGGAAGGATCACTTGAGCCCAGCTGGTTGAGGCTGCAGTAGCTGTGAGCTTTCCACTGCACTCCATCCTGGGCAACAGAGTGAGACTCCAACTCAAAAAAAAAAAAGAAGTTACTGAACTATCTGAGTCCCACAGGTGGAAAAGTCCCGCTCCACCCTGAGGCTACTCACTTCTGCAGCGTTTGCCGTCCTCAGCGAGCCGGAATCCCTCCGAACACTTGCAGGTGTAGGACTCGCCACTGTTCACACAAATGTGTTCACAGCCATGGTCCACTGCTTGGCAGACATCTTTCCCTGAGGACAGCAGAGCAAGTGACAACCATACAACCAACGTAAACTTCACATGCAACTCACCTTGGGGGAACCACCCACTAGACTCTAGTGCCACCTGAGCTCAGGGATCCAGGGGGCCAGAGCACTGAGAACCGTTTAGCGGTTCTCATTGGGGCTGACGCTTCAAACTGTCTCACTATCATCACTGTCATCATTCACTGGCAGCTATGTTAGTGTCTCCTAAAAATGCAGTCCATCTTCTGCTTCCGCAGACCTAGTTTCTAATATCAAATGGAAACACTCTGGGTATGATTACTTAGGAGATTAAACCTCAATTTACATGAGCGGCACTGCAATCTAATTTTGGCTTTGTCCCTGACATAATGTATGGTTTAGGAGAATCACTTAACCTCTTGGAATCCTTAGCTTTGCTGTCTAAAAAATGAGAAGAATGATTCCAGTTCTCCAGTTTTGCTTCAGGAAGTGATAACACCAGTTGCTCTTTGAAAAGTGCTTTGAGGCTGGGCTTGGTGGCTCAGCCTGTAATCCCAAGGAGGGAGGGAGGCTAAGACGAGTGGATTGCCTGAGCCTGGGGGTTCGAGACCAGCCTGGGCAACTTAGCGAGGCCGCATCTCTACAATAAAAAAATGAAAAAATTAGCCAGGTGTGGTAGCGCACGCCTGTAGTTCCAGCAACTTGGTTGACTGAGGTGGAAGGATCGCTGGAGCCCAGCGAGTTGCTGCTGGGGTGGCTGTGAGTGTGCCACTGCACTCCAGCCTGGGAGACAAAGTGAGACTCCAACTCCAAAAAAAAAGGGCTTTGAAGCCGGGCTCAGTGGCTCAGCCTGTAATCCCGTGCCTTTGGGAGGCTGAGGTGAGTGGATTGCCTGAGCCCGCGGGTTCGAGTCCCGTCTGGGCAGCGAGACCTCATCTCTACAATAAATCAAAAAATCAGCCGGGCGTGGTAGTGCGCGCCTGTAATTCCAGCTACTCGGAAGGCTGGGGTGGAAGGATCGCCGGAGTCCAGCAGGTCAAGGCTGTGGTGGCCGGCAGCGGCCACTGCACTCCAGTCTGGGTGACAGAGTGAGACTCCAACTCAAAAAAAAAAAGGGCTTTGAGACGCTTGAGAGAAGGTAACAGATAGGGTGGAGGTCACTTGCTCAGGGTCACACACTCTCCTTTGACTATACAGAGGTGTGTTTTGAGATTCACCCCAGCAATTCACCCCGAGGCTGCTCATCCTAGGCAGACTTGTCACGGCCCATCTAAGAGGCTTTGCCTTCTGATACATAAGAATGGCTTCACTAATAAGGTGCCCTCTATGAGGGATTTGTGCTACCAGAAATAAAAACAACATTATTCAAGATAGACAAATAGGCTCAGAGAAGTCAAGCAACCTTCCCACCTAATAAATGGCAGAGATAGAAGTTGGTTGAATCTTAGATTTCTGACTATCTTCCCACTAATGTATGCTGCTAAGCCACTGTTTTGCTCATTTTTATTTTATCTTATTATTATGATTTTTTTCTAAGTCATGGTTTCTCGCCACAGAGCATATAAATGAGCAACTTTGGTTGTAACTCTAGCATTGATTTTTTGTTTGTTAATTTGTTTTGTTTTTTTAATAGCCTTTTTTTTTAAGGACAGCTTTAGATTTACAAAAAAATTGAGAAAATAGTTCAGAGAATTCCCACATACTCCACACCTAATTTCCCCTATTATTATCTTACATTAGTATGATAAATTTGCTATAATTAGTGAACCCATATTAATACATTATGATTAACTAAAGTCCATAGTTTATTGGCATGTATTTTACTTTTTACCTAATGTCCTTTTTCTGTTCTGGGACCCATCCAAGAGGCCACATTACATTTATCATGTGGCCTTAACTTTTGAGAGCAACTAATTTTACTTATTTATTTATTTATTTTTGAGTCAGTGTCTCACTCTGTTGCCCAGACTAGAGTGCAGTGGCACGCTCATGGCACTGCAGCCTCAAACTGCTGGGCTCAGGTGATCTTTCCACCTCAGCCTTCCATGTAGTTGGGACCACAGGCGCGTGCCAACATGCCTAGGCTAATTTTTTTGATTTATGGTAGAGACAAGGTCTCGCCAAGTTGCCCAGACTGGTCTTGGACCCTTAGGCACAGGCAGTCCTCTTGCCTTAGCATTCCTAAGTGCTGGAGTTACAAGCGTGGGCCACTGCGTCCGGCTGAGAATACCTGATTTATGCAGAGATGAGGACAGCAGATTTCATACTGTGGTCTGACATGGCAGTATGAGCTAGCACTGGTTACTTACTTCTGCAAGTCTTCCCATCTTCACGGAGTATGTACCCTTCAAAGCAATGGCACACAAACGAGTCCTCACTGCTGACACAAGAATGCTCACAACCGTGGTCCCCCAAAGCACAGGCATCCAACTCTGAGAATCAAATTGGAATTGGAGAAACAGAAGGAGAAAATGGTCCATGCATGAGTGACTTATTCAGTCATAAGAGACATTTCAGACACCTTAAGTTAAACTAGTGCCTTAACCCAGAGTGCATATTTCAGAAAAGATGTCTACGAGCAAAAATTCTAAACATATGCAGAGCACATGCAAATCAAACAATATAATCAACTCCATAGGGAAAATGAATGGAAGTCGTGAAAAGACAATTTATAAAAGAACAGATATAAATGACCTATAAATTTGGTAAATATATTTAATGTCATTGGCTATCATATAACTATAATAACAACTTATCTACATATCTACTTAGGTACGTGTATATATCACACTTAGGTAATCCATTAATTTACTTAGTCAGTCAACAGACATTTCATGAGTTTTAGGCACTGGGTATATAGCAATGAATAAAACAGTTTCTGCTTTTGTGAAGCGTATATTTGGCAGCAGGTGTCAGGGAGGCAGAGTTGTGGGGAAGATAAGAAACAGACAAACAAATACATTTGTCAGATGGGAAAGGTGCCCTGGGAGGGAGAGCAGGATTAGGGGAAAGAGGGTAGCTGCTGGGAGCGGGCATGGGAAGGGCTTGTTATTTTACATGGTGCATCAGATCAGAGGCCACTGAGCAGAGCCCTGCAGGGAGAGAGGAAGTGAGTGGTGATGTCTGGGAAAGAGTGTTACTGGCAAGAAAGAAGAGTATTTGCAAACTACATGAGCAGGAGCCTCCTAGCACAATTCAGGAAAGGCAAGGAGACCAGTGTGACGGGAGCAATCTGGAGCCTGGCAGGTATGGAGTTTTTGTTTTTGTTTTTTTGGTCTTCCTCTGTCACCCAGGCTGGAGTGCAGTGGCGTGATCACAGCTACCTGTAGCCTCAAACTCCTGGCTCAAGTGATCCTCCTGTCTTAGCCTCCCAAATAGCTAGGACTACAGGCATGCACTACCATGCCCAGCTAATTTTTTTGTTTTTCTTTTTTGTAGGGACGAGGTCTTGCTGTGTTGTCCAGGCTGGTCTAAACTCCTGACCTCAGGCAATCCTTCTGTCTCGGTTTCCCAAAGTGCTGGGATAACAGACATGAGTGCCCAGCCTGGATTTGACTTTATTTACTTTTATTCTTATTTTTTTGAGTTGGAGTCTCACTCTGTCACCCAGGCTGGAGTGCAGTGGCGTGATCACAGCTAACCATAGCCTCAGACTCCTGGCTCAAGTGATCCTCCTGTCTTAGCCTCCCAAATAGCTAGGACTATAGGCATGCACTACCACACCCAGCTAATATTTTGTTTTTCTTTTTTTTTTTTTGGGTTGGAGTCTCACTCTGTCGCCCAGTCTGGAGTGCAGTGGCCGCTCCCGGTCACCGCAGCCTCGACCTGCTGGACTCCGGCAATCCTTCTGCCTCAGTTTTCCAAGTAGCTGGAGCTACAGGTGCACACTACCACGCCCGGCTGATTTTTTATTTATTGTAGAGATGAGGTCTCGCCAAGTTTCCAAGGCGGGTCTCAAACCTGCGGGCTCAGGCAATCCATTCACCTCAGCCTCCCAAAGGTGCGGGATTACAGGCTGAGCCACCGAGCCCGGCTTGTTTTTCTTTTTTGTAGGGATGAGGTCTTGCTAGGTTGTCCAGGCTGGTCTCAAACTCCTGGCCTCAGGCAATCCTTGTGCCTCAGTCTCCCAAAGTGCTGGGATAACAGACATGAGTGCCCAGCCTGGATTTGACTTTATTTACTTTTATTTTTATTTTTTGTGAGTCGGAGTCTCACTCTGTCACCCAGGCTGGAGTTCAGTGGCATGCTCATGGCAACTGCAGCCTCCACCTCCTGGGCTCAGGTGATCATTCTGCCTTAGCTTCCAAGGAGCTGAAACTACAGATGTACACCACCATGCCTGGCTAATTTTTTGATTAATTGTAGAGATGAAGTCTCGCCAAGTTGTCTAAGCTGGTCTCCAACCCGTGGGCTCAGGCAATCCTCTAGTCTCCACCTTCCAAAGTGCTGGGATTACAGGTGTGAGACACCGCGCCTGGCTTGACTTTATTTTTAAAAGATTGCTCTGCACAGAATGATGTGTGGGGAGCTGGAAGCAGCCTTCTGCAAAGATCTTGGTGGCTCAGGCCAGGCTGGTGAGAAGTGGCTGTATTTTGAAGATAGAGTCTATAACATGTGCTAGTGGATTGATACAAAGAGTCCATATGAATAGGGCAGAAGAGTTGAGGATGGCATTGCCATCTATAAGGCTGGGTGGCTTCTGGGGAACTAGAAGGTTTGCGACCCTGTGAAAATAGAGTCAGAGTCTTAACTTAAAAGTTTGAGTCAAATTTAAAAGTTTGACACTGAGGCTGGGTGCAGTGGCTCATGCTTATAATTCCAGCACTTTGGGAGGCTGAGGTGAGATCATTTCTTGAGTCCAGAGTTGGAGACTAGCCTGCACAACACAGTGGAGACCTCATCTTTACAAAAAAATCAAAGAAAATTAGCTGAGCATGGTGGTGCACACCTGTAGTCCCAGCTACTTGGGAAGCTGAGGGAGAATCACCTGAGTCCAGGAGATCGAGGCTGCAGTGAGCCATGGTCATGCCACTGCACTCCAGCTCAGGTATCAGAGTGAGACTCTGACTTAAAAAATAAGTAATAAAAGCTTGATACTGAGGAGAGGTGAGCAGTGGCTTTCCATAAGAACCATTCACGTTTCTGAGTTACTCAAACCTTTTCGCTGAGTAAAATTTCTACAATGAATATGCCTCAAAGTTATTAAGGCCCCAAAACACATAATGGGCACAGATCATACACATTTTTTGATAAAGCATTTTTGCAGCATTTCTCTTTGGAAAGAAATCCTCAGAACTGCCCTTTCGGTTAGTTAAGGCAGCTGTTATTATTCCCATTTACCAGCTAGGGAAATGAAGAGGTGAGAAGGTTAACGGCTCGCCAAGACCAACTGTTAATAAGTGGAAGAGCCAGACTAAAAATGTCATCTTACGACAGTAAGTCCCATGTTTTTTCTGCCTACACTGCGTTGCTATATTCTCAAGTAAGCTTTCAAACATGAAGGGAATTTTGCCTGTCTTTTTGTTGGCAGAAGTGCTGACAAAATCTTTGAACAATGGGAAAATGTTGTTAACTGAAATTATAGCTGCAGAACAGGCTCAAGGCAGAGCTGGACTCTCCTGTTTGCCCTGGACGTGACTTACTTTTCTGGGCACATTCTAGACTCATGATGAATGCAGAACATTTCCTGATGAGAACAGTTCCTCACGTAGTGTAAGAGTGGAAAGTACAACTGAGTGCTCCAAACACAGACAGCTGGCTGGCCCTGGAGGTGAGGATTTTTTTTTCTCACCGTGAATTTATAATAAGAATACTCCATTATCCAGGGTAATAAAATAGCTACAGCTCTTTCAGGGCAGCCTTGTCAAGCCATAATGCAGACAGACAGATCCCTCTGAGCATGGCCTTCCTGCTTCAGCTCAGGGGTGTGTGTGTGTGTGTGTGTGTGTGTGTGTGTGTGTGTGTGTGTGTGTGTGTCAAGGTCTCACTCTGTTGTCCAGGCTGGCGTGCAGTGGCACAGTCATAGCTCACCGCAGCCTTGACTTCCTGGGCGCAAGGGATCCTCCTCCCTCAGCCTCCCAAGTAGCTGGAATTACAGATATGCACCATCATGCCTGGGGAATTTTAAGAATTTTTTTGTAGAAGCGAGATCTTGGTAGGTTGCCCAGGCTGGCCTTGAACTCCTGACCTTAGGCGATCCTCCTGCCTCTGCCTCCCAAAGTGCTGGGATGATAGGCATGAGCCACCGCACCGGCCCAGCTCAGGCTCTTATCTTCAATAGTGCTGAAGAGTCTTCCCCGCTCAGACCCCTGGGCCACTGAAACCGAGTCTTTCCTGAACCAGGGTGCTGCTCTCCATCAGGAGGCTGCTGCGCAGGCAGCTAGGTGGCCACACCGGCATGTCTTCATCCTCAACTGCAGGCTAGCCCAGGAGCTCCCAGCTCAGTCTCTCAGTTCTCCTGGGTTTTCGGAGAGCAGCTGTTCGGAATGTTTGGTGTGCGCATGCTTTAAAAGCATGTGGAAAGTTTTGATTCTTAACTGTTCCTCTCCTCATCTCCTCAGAGCCTCTGGTCAAGAGAAAGTAGAGTAGGTGAGTCCTCAGTCTCAAACAATCATCAGAACCACCAAAGACTTTTTTTTTCTTTTTGAGTCAGGGTCTTGCTATTGCCCAGAGCACAGTGGCACAATCATAATTCACTGCAGCCTCAGACTCCAGGGCTCAGGCGATCCTTCCACCTCAGCCTCCTGAGTAACTGGAACTACAGGCTTGTGTCACCATGTCTGGCTCATCTTTTTGATTTTTTTTTTGTAGAGACAAGGCCCCGCCATGTTGCCCAGGTTGATCTCCTACTCCCGGGCTGGAGCAATCCTCCCACCTTGGCCTCCAAAAGTGCTGATATTACAGGTGTGAGCCACCACACACAGTCCACAGACATGTTTTTTACAGTAAAACAGGCACATGATCCCAAAGCTAACCATACTAAAGGGCATTCTTTCCCTGTGAAGGAATATCTGGCAATGTCTACCAAGTTACAAAATGAACCTTCAACCCAGCAACTTTCCTTCTGCAGATACCCTTGTACCATATGAAGAGACATACTTTCAAGTGATTCAGTGAACACTGTTAGTAGTAATGAAACATGGGACACAACCCAATTGTCCAGCCACAGGCTACTGGGCTGAATGAATATTCTGTGCAATGGAACATTATGCAGCTATAAAGAAGATGAGGAACTTTTCTATGTAATGAAATGAAGAAATCTACAGAAACTACCATTAAGTGAAAATAAGCATAGAAAAAAATTGCTGTGTGTATAAGAAAGGGGAGAAAATAAAAATATATTTTTATATACAAAGAAGCACTGGAAGGCTTACTTAACTACCAAACATGACAGATTAGCTATTGCCGTGTGATAAGTTACCCCCAAATTTGGCAGCTTAAAATAACAAATGTTCATTATCTCACACAGTTCTGTCAGGTTGGACTCTGGGTGTGGCTTAGCTGTGTGGTAATTAGATCCACCTCATAGGGATTTTGTGCAAACATTTTGTTTTGTTTTTTGAGTTGCGATCTCATTCTATTGCCCAGGTTGGAATGCAGTGGCATGACCACATCTCACTGAAGCCTCGACTTCCTGGCTCAGGCCATCCTCAGGCCTCAGTCTCCCAAGTAGCTGGGACTACAGGCACACACTGCCATGCCCAGCTAAATATTTTTTTAAAAATTTTTACAGATGAGGTCTCGCTATGTTGGCCAGGCTGGTCTTAAACCCTTGGCTCAAGCAGTCATCCCTCTTTGGCCTCCCAAAGTGCTGGGATTACAGGCAAGAGCCATTGCACCCAGCCAGATGTTTTAGATGAGAATCCCATGGGGTGTGATGCTGGTGATTGCTAGAATCCCCACTCTCCCACACACCCTCATTGCAGAATGCACAGTTCCGATTCCTTCAGCAAAATGGCCAGTTTTTGCATGTTGGAGATGTTCTGGGTCACTTATAAATTCAAGGAACCAAACATGGGAAATTAGAGAATGCCAAAGGTGGACAGTAGTTAACTTCCTGGCCATAGGCTGTAGCTGCTTTCTCTCAACCAAGCCTGGAAACTAACTTGGAGTCAGCTTTTCCTCTGGGTCAGAAATACTCCCTTATAAGAAAATGCTTCAGGGATCCCCTAACCATGGAAGAGCCACCATTCTGACTCTCTACCATGGGGTGACTTCAGCCAGGGGGACGATGGTAAGCACCCCAGTGAGGAGTTCATTCATCCAGCAAGCGTCTAAGCAGCACTTATCTGTGCCAGATGCTGTTCTTATTTGGGGGTCGGAATGGACACTGGAGACGAACTAGGCTAATCCTTTCCTTTAAAGATGAGAAAACTGCCGGGTGCGGTGGCTCATGCCTACAATTCCAGCACTTTGAGAGGCCGAGGTGAGAGGATTGCTTGAATCCACAGGTTCAAGACCAGCCTGGGCAACTGGGTGAGACCGCATCACTGCAGGTGGCATGTGCCTGTAGTTCCAGTTACTTGGAAGGCTGAGGCAGAAGGAATCACCTGAGCCCAGCAGGTCGAGGTGAGGTGGCCATGAGCGTGCCACTGCATTCCAGCCTGGGTGACAGAGTGAGACTCCAACTCAAAAAAAAAAAAAAAAGAAGGTCAGGCTCGGTGGCTCAGCCTGTAATCCCAGCACTTTGGGAGGCCGAGGTGAGTGGATTGCCTGAGCCCATGGGTTCGAGATCCACCTGGGCAACTTGGCGAGACCTCATCTCTACAATAAATCAAAAATTAGCCAGGTATGGTAGCACGTGCCTGTAGTTCCAGCTACTTGGAAGGCTGAGGCAGAAGGATCGCCGGAGTCCAGCAGGTCGAGACTGCGGTGGCCAGGAGCAGGTGACAGAGTGAGACTCCAACTCAAAAAAGAGAGAAAACTGATGATCAGGGAGGGGAAGTGACCTTCCCAAGTCTCTTAACCTGCAGAGGTAACTTGTCTTTGTTGTTCTAGGGGAGAGGTGAGACTAGATCTGAATCTATCCCTCCATGTCCCTTGGTCCAGGTGCTACATCCGCTGGTCACCCCAGCTTGACAGTTTGTGCCCAGACAGCCTGGGAGACTCAAAAAAACAAATGGTTTTCTCGAGCGTGGTTAAATTCCTGAAAGCTTCCTGTAGCTCAACAAGTTGGAGGTGATGTGTCCTGCCGGCCTCCCTAGGCTTGTCTCTTACCAGCCTTCCCTCACGCTCAGTACTCAGAGCATTGAACTTCCGGTGGCTCACGCTCTTGCCCCTGGAAAGCTTCTCCTCCACCTCTGGCTAGCTCATGAAAATCATTCTTCTGGGGTCGGATTTTCTGGAAGGGAGGATGTTCACTCTGCACCTCTCCTTCCCACATCATTACTCTCACCACACAGAATGGATGCTCCGTCTTTAATACGCGTTGCCCTGAGATGCTTTAAACTCTGTCAGGACATAAACCAAATCTGTGTCAATCTCCGGGTGTCCCAGCATCCTGTGCACTGCAGGTACACACTGAGTACTCGTGGAGAATAAAAATAAATGAACCAGGTGGGGTGTGGTGGCTCACGCCTACAATCTCTGGTACTCTGGGAAGCTGAGACATGAGGATTGCTTGAGCCCAGCAGTTCGAGAGCCTGGACAACAGAGTGAGACCTCATCTCTACCAAAAATAAAAAAAATTAGCCAGGTGTGGTGGTGTGTGTTTGTAGTCCCAGCTACTTGGGAGGATGAGGCAGAAGGATCGCCTGAGCCCAGGAGTTGGAAGCTGTGGTGAGCTGTGATTGTGCCACTGCACTCCAGTCTGCAGCCTGCGTGACAGAGTGAGACTCTGATGCAGATTAAATAAATAAATAACAAGTGAACCAAAAGCTTAAGGAAGTACTGAGACTCAAACCCAGCAAGGAGAGTGAAGTCAGACTCTGTTAGAGCATCCCTGAACTGATAGGTGAGAAGGGCAGGAGAAGTCTCAGGAGGCTGGAAGGAAACATGTCTCCTACCAAAGAAGGATCCTCTTCCTTGTACATGTAAGGAGGCAGGTCTACATGTTTAATTAAATCCTCATCTTGAATGGGGTCTGCCATGTGTGATCAGGAGGGTTAGATGTTCAGGACATAGCCCAGGTTCTTAGGGTCCGTGCCCAGCAGCCCCGCATGCCCAGACTGGATCATCACCACACGTGGATCAGCCATCAGGTGAGTCACATATGTCTGTGGCACGGCAATTGTGGTGCAACGTATTCCGTGAACCTGCACCTCTGTAGCACTGACAAGCAGCAAGCTGTGTCTGGGGCTCCACATGAGAGGTGATTAAAACCAATCCTGATCCCAGAGAGGGAAAGCCACAGCCACATCTGCCAGAGGCCTCACTTGTTTTCTTGTGTGCTCTCACCCGACATTCCTGCAATGCTGGCTGCCTGCAAGCCAGCAAGAAAGCCCTTGCCAGAACCTGACCAAGTGGCCGACAGATAGAATTACACTGTTTCCTGGCTTTTCTTGTAATAAAATCAGGAGTGGCCAATCCTTGGCTAACTCCCTATAGACTTTTCTCGGACAAACCAAGAAGTAACTGAATTGAGATATACTTTTCTTGACTCTCTATTTTTTTTTTTTAATTTTTGATTTGGGGGTCTCACTCTGTCACCTAGGCTGGAGTACAGTGGCACAATCACAGCTCACTGCAGCTTCAACCTCCTGGACTCAGGCAATCCTTCCACCTCAACCTCTCGAGTAGCTGAGACTATAAGCACGCACCACTATGCCTGCTAATTTTTTGGATTATTGTGTAGAGATGAGGTCTTGCTGTGTTGCCTAGGTTGGTCTTAAACTCCTGGACTCAGGCAATCCTCCTGCCTTGGCCTCTCACAGTGCTGGGATTACAGGTATGAGTCCCAGCACCTAGTGAGATGTACTTTTCGAGGGAATCTTGCACTGAGCAAGGGATCCTTGGGATTCTAGTCCCAAGGTTGGAAGCATCAGTTTCCTCTATGCACACATTTCCCCCAAAAGAAAGGGAAAATCTCTAAGCTTTACCTCGTGTTCCCAAATAAACAAGGGTGAAGATGATCCTCTCCCCTTACTCCCTGCTACACACTGAATTGATTCCCACCAAATTCATATGCTAAAGCCCTACCCCCTGATGTAATGGTATTAAGAGATGGAACCGGGCACAGTGGGAGGCTGAGACTCAGAAGTTCCAGAATAGCCTGGGCAACATAGTGAGACCTCATCTATACAAAAAATAAAAATAATAAATAAATTAGCCAGGAATGGTGGTGTGTGCCTGCAGTCCCAGCTAATCAGGAGGATGAGGTGGGATCGCTAGAGCCCAGGAGGTCAATCAAGGCTGCAGTGAGCCATGAACATGCCACTGCACTCCACCCTGGATGACAGTGTGAGAACTTGACTCAAAAAAAAAAAAAGAGAGAGAGAGATGGGGTCTCTGGGAGGTAATTAGGTTTAGACGAGGTCATGAGGGTGGGGTCCTGATCTGATAGGATTAGTGCCCCTTATAAGAAGTGACAACAAGCTGGGCGAGGTGGCTCAAACCCGTAATCCCAGCACTTTGGGAGGTGGAGGTGAGAGGATTGCCTGAGCTCAGGGGTTCAAGACCAGCCTGAGCAACATAGTAAGACTTCACCTCTACAATAATTCAAAAAATTAGCCGGGTGTGGTGGTGCATGCCTCTGGTTCCAGCTACCTGGAAAGCTGAGGCAGAAGGATCGCCTGAGCCCAGCAGTTCGAGGCTGCGGTGGCTGTGAGCAGCATGCCACTGCACTCCAGCCTGGGTGACAGAGTGAGACTCCGACTGTAAAAAGAAAAAAAAAGAAGTGACAACAGAGGCCTCACTTGTTTTCTTGTGTGCTCTCACCTGACATTCCTGCAATGCTGGCTGCCTGCAAGCCAGCAAGAAAGCCCTTGCCAGAACCTGCCCAAGCTGGCACCCTGATGTCAGACTTCCAGCCTACAGTACTGTGAAAAATAAATTTTTGTGGTTAAGAAACAACACTTCAGCTGGGCTAGGTGGCTTCAGCCTGTCATCCTGTGCTTTGGGAGGCTGAGGTGAGTGGATTGCCTGAGCCCGTGGGTTCGAGACCCGCCTGGGCAACTTACCGAGACCTCATCTCTACAATAAATAAAAAAAAATTAGCCAGGCGTGGTAGCGCACGCCTGTAGTTCCAGCTACTTGGAAAGCTGAGGCGGAAGGATCGCCGGAGCCCAGCAGGTCGAGACTGCGGTGGCCGGGAGTGGCCGCTGCGCTCCAGTCTGGGCGACAGAGTGAGACTCCAACTCGAAAAGTAATGGTCTATGGTATTTCGCTATGGCAGCCTGAACAGATGAAGACATCCCTCCAGGTTTGCTCGGGGCTGCCTCAGCCTGGGGCCTCAGACCTGGACAGGCCTTTGTAGATTCTCCTGTGGCAGCTGAACCAGGAATTACCCCAACCTGCATCCTGGTGCCCTAAGGCTTGTGGCTCAGATCCTGTCAGCATCTTCCATTCACAGAAGGGGGTGTCTCCCCTAGGACAGCTCTTGGAGTCCTGAGTCTGCCCCCTTCAGGACGGTACATTTCTGGGGCCTCTCCAAGGAGAATAGTAAGCCCAGCTCAGGAATGGGCCTCCAGGCAGGCATGCAGGGAGCTACCTTAGGCCTCTCCTCAATGCAGGGAGTCTGCCGGCGGGGAGATCCTACTATGAGTACCTCAAGGGTTCACAGCAAACTCCAAGTTCACAAAGCACTTCAACAGAAGTCTGTCCCCTTGCCACACAGTGACCTGAGAGAGAGGCAGAAATGACCATTCCTAGTTTACAGATGAGCAGTCAGACCCAGAGAGGGCCAATTCCCTTGCCCAGGGGAGAAGAGACAAGACTTAAACCCAGTCTGTGGGCTGTTCAAGACTCTACTCTCCACAGTTACTTATACCCATACAGCAGCCACAGGGCAGGAGAGGGCCCAGTCGAGCCTGGGGCTGGGAGGAGGAGTGGAGGCTCCCCATGGGGGGAGTGACATTGGGGAGGGCTGAGTTTCCACTGGCAGGGCTGGGGGTCGTCAGGACGTCTTAAGTGGAGACGGGGCAGGCTAGAAGGTGCGGGGCCTGCTCAGAGAATAGGGGACTCACCACTTTGATTGAAGAATGGAGGCTTCAGGAAAGTCCTGGGGTGTTCAGGTGAAGGAGGGGAGGTCTCCACACCACCAAATCCAAGAGTGCGATGGAAATGTATTGTGAGAGACAGTGGGGAGCCACTGAAGGTTATTTAGCAGAGGGCAGACCCTGTGCCAGGGGCCATGGAGTAAGACGGAGATAGGTGTTCTGTGTCCATTCACTCTCCCTCTCGTTCCTCTTTAGCCTCTGACCTCTGACCTTCAGGCCCGTGGGCTGTGTGCCGCGTGCACATCTGGCTTGTGGAGTCTTTTTTTTTTTTTTTTGAGTTGGTGTCTCACTCTGTCACCCAGACTGGAGTGCAGTGGCCGCTCCCGGCCACTGCAGCCTCGACCTGCTGGGCTCTGGTGATCCTTCCGCCTCAGCCTTCCAAGTAGCTGGAACTACAGGCGCACGCTACCACGCCCGGCTGATTTTTTGATTTATTGTAGAGATGAGGTCTCGCTGCCCAGGTGGGTCTCGAACCCACGGGCTCAGGCGGTCCACTCACCTCAGCCTCCCAAAGGTGTGGGATTACAGGCTGAGCCACCGAGCCCGGCTTGTGGAGTCGTTCTTGGTGCTGGGATGCCCTCGTACAAGGAAACTTCTAGAGGGGAGGAGGTCTCTCAGCTGCAGTTGTAGAAGAGGTCGCCCTATTCCCTCCCTACCTCACCCACATCTAACTGTCCGAGGCAAGAAGGCTCTTAGGGAGAATCTGGGTAAAACTTGGAGAGTCAGAAGGCTGAGGGGAAGACAGGGGCCCTCACTCCAGAGCCCAGAAAGCCCAAGGTGCCTGTAGGGGTATGAAGAGAATAGTGCTCACTTCGACCTAGGGTCTCAGGAACTTGGGCCTTGTCTCCATGCATCAGAGAACTTTCTGGAAGGTAAGTGAAGGGTTCTTCAGATCAGCTGCGATCAAGGCTCTGAGGGGAGGCTGCATTTATGCAGGCTGAGCCAGGCCTGGCTTTACCACAAAGGTACAGTCATGTCATCTGGCTCTCTCATCGGGCGTAGAGCTGGGAAACATACTCCAGCTAGCCGTGGTCACACTGAAAACCTAGCCCATTATTACAGGACAGGGCAGTCAGACTGAATCACTCCCTGGCAGACAGAAAGTGTTCAATTAGGGGAAGAATTCAACACATATGTAGCAACTGGTGGGTGAAATATGTGTCTCATTCCCAAGGATAATTCTAACCCATCTGATGATTTCACAAGCTCTCACAGAGACATAACAATACATAAATAACACAACTCACTATTCATGGCACTATTGGGCTTTTAATCATATGGATGGTATCATTGTGAGACAGGAAGGGAACCAGCAGGTCTAATTTCCTAAATGAAGGTCTCATGGCCCAACCTCACCGACAATATGGGAAGCAGTAAGACAGGCCCAGGCCAGCCAAGACCAAGATGGCATCAAAAACAACTTCTACCTGTCCTTCTTGCTCATTATATGATAATTATAATGTATTAACATGCTAGGAGACACCCACCAATGCCATGACAGTTTACAGTTACTACGGCAACCTCTGGAAGTCACCTTTTATGGTTTAAAAAGGGGAGGAACCCTAGATTCTGGAAACTCCCACCCCTTTCCTAGAAAAGCCATGAATAATCCTAGAAACATTCCTAGAAATGAAAATTCCTAGAAAAATTCCTAAAAGATGAAAATTCCTAGAAAAACCATGAATAATCCATCTCTTGCCTAGCATGTAATGAAGAGATAGCTATAAAAATAAAACCTCAGGGTTGCATGGTGGCTGTTCTTCCTATATCCCAGGCTGCTCTGCTTCTGGAGTAGCCATTTCAATAAACTTGCCTTTTTTTTTTAAGTTAGAGTCTCACTTTGTCACCCGGGCTGAAGTGCAGTGGCACGCTCCTGGCCACCGCGGCCTCGACCTGCTGGGCTCAAGTGATCCTTCCGCCTCCGCCTTCCAAGTGGCTGGAACCATAGGCATGTGTCATCATACCTGGCTAATTTTTCTTGATTTGTTTTAGAGGTGAGGTCTCATCAAGTTACCCAGGCTGTTCTCGAATCTATGGGCTCAGGCAATCCTCTCACCTTGGCCTCCCAAAGTGAATGAGCCACTGAGCTCAGCCTAATAAATTTGCTTTTATTTGCCAACTGAAACCCCAGCAACACATGTGGGCTACTCTGCCTATGGATCTGTTTCTTTAATAAACTTACTCTTTGTCTCCTACTTACAGATAGTGATTGAACTCCTTCCTGGGCGAAGCCAAGAACCCATTAAGCCCCTCAGGCAAAACCCCAGTTCTGGGCTTTGCCTGCACCATCTTTCTTGGTAACCCTGGTGGGATCCCAAATTTGGGGTCCTCTAGCCTATATCAACAGTGCCATTAGTTAGAAACACATGTCATGCAAGAAAACAGGGAACATTTAAAAGTGGCCAAGGCATAACCCAGATGTGGACCTGGGTGAGGGGTGGAGGAGACACGAAGTTAAAAAGAAAAGGGACTGCAGTGGTGGGGAGGGGCTATAAGAAATTCTTGGAAGTCCTGCAGACATCTTGCAATCAGTTCTTGATGATTATAATAATGAGGTAGACAGAGGAAGGGCAAGAATAATCTGAGATGATGGAGAAAGAACATAAACCAACAGAATTCCTCACATCTGGCTTTGGCCTGCAGTCAAATGTAGATGCGATTCAACACACCCACCCTCTTTCTGCTCCCCAGTGCCTAGTCCCTCCCCAAGCTGGCAGCAGCCACAGCTGTCTGAGAGGCAGCCGGGCAGGGAGCCACCAGCAGGCGGTAACATGGACAACCCATTTGCCAAGATTCAGGAATCTGTCCCTAACTGGGAAGATATTTTCTCATGGGCAGCACAAAGAGACATGCCCAGCTGTGCAGTTTCCTTATATACCCGCCCAGATGAATGGATGGTATGAAACGGTGGATAAAGGTCATTGCTTTGCTAGATTCTGGTGTGGCCTTGTGCTCTTTGAGCTATGGTGTTGCCATGCTTCCTGGCTTTGGCCCCCTCCTCCACCTTGGGGAGGTGAATCTTTTCTCTCCCTTCTCTGTCTAATTTGTTTTTAAATAAACAATATTTTTTAATCTAAAAAAAGGTGGATATCGATGGCTCAGCCTGTAATCCCGCATTTTGGGAGGCCGAGGTGAGTGGATTGCCTGAGCCCGCAGGTTCGAGACCTGCCTGGGCAACTTGGCGAGACCTCATCTCTACAGTAAATCAACAAAATTAGCCAGGTGTGGTAGCGCATGCCTGTAATTCCGGCTACTTGGAAGGCTGAGGTGGAAGGATCGCCGGAGCCCAGCAAGGCTGGGCTGGCCAGGAGTGGCCACTGCACTCTAGTCTGGGTGACAGAGTGAGACTCCAACTCAACAAACAAATAAACAAACAAACAAAAGGTGGAAAATTAGGTTGTGCCCACAACTGTATCAGTGGTCAGGGGACTTGGCCTTGTCAAGGGGACTTGGCCTTGTCACCAGAAGGACCAGCAGGATGGAGAAGTTAAATTATGGTCCGTTTCTTCCATTCCTGATCTCCTCTCTCAAAATGACTATTTTTCAATTCCTTATCTTGGTCTATTTGGAAGCAGGATTGCAGGGCAAAAAAACACAGCAGCATTCTTTGGTGAAGGAGAGAAGATGGTCTGGGAGCTCTTTTTTTTTTAATTAACGGAGAGAGGATTTGGGACCAGTTGCAAGGGTTTTTTTCCCCTTCTAGAAATTTCCGAGATAGCTTGTACAATGGCATTCCAGCATCAAGAAAGACTCCACACACCAGATGTGCATGAAGCACACAGCCCACTGACCTATGAGCTCCTGGAGGTCAGAGGTCAAAGTGAAATGTGTAAGAGAGGGAAACACCACTGCCAGCCTTGCCATGGGATGTCGGATTGTCAGGATCAGGGAGGGGAGTGAAGGGTTTCCTGGGTGCCTCATCTGTTCTCAGAATGAACTTTAAAATCACACAGAGCAGAGTTTGAACCCGCCACTTAAGAGCTGGTAACCTGAGGCTCTTCAATTAATCTGAGATGTAGTTTCCTCATCTATCCCCAGAACAAGATAGCATGTATATTTAGCACAGTGCCCCACAGGCAGCCAGAATCAGAAGGATCCACATTATTATTATTATTATTATTATTTTATTTTTTTAGTCGGTGTCTCATTCTGTCGCCCTGGCTAGAGTGCAGTGTCATAATCACAGCGCACTGCAGCCTTGATCTCCTGGGCTCAAGTGATCCTTCCGCCTCAGCCTCTCAAATAGCTGGGACTACAGGCATGCATCACCATGCCCGGTGAATCTTTTTATTTTTTTGTAGAGACAAGGTCTCACTCTGTTGCCCAGGCTAGTCTTGAACTTCAGGGCTCAAGCAGTCCTCCCTCCTTAGTTTCCCAAAGTGCTGGGATTACAAGTGTGAGCCATTGCTCCCAGGGTACTTTATTATTATTCATGGCTGGCTGGCTGGCTGGCTGGGGGGTAGAGCAGGGACAGCTAAGAACTAGGGCAGGATGACAGGAAGACAGATTGTGGAAACAGCACAAAGTCATTTCAGGGAGTTGGGGAAGGAAGCTTGGGGACGAGTGAGAGGCAGCCGCCAGGGCTCAGTCGGCTAAAAGATGCAGTTACACACATTCACACGGGCCCAGCAAGGCCCTGAGGGAGGGACACAGGACACACGTATATGCTGACAACGTGCTTCCACCCCCACACCCACCCACGGACACTCACTTGCACACGTCTTTCCATCACTGCGGAGCACATGTCCCTTGGGACACTGACAGGCAAAGGATCTGTCTGTGTTGACGCAGGCATATTCACAACCGTGGTCGCTCAGCAGGCAATAATCCACCCCTGCAAAACAAAAAGCCAGGTGGTCCCCGTGGCCTCTAGGAATCAAGGGACCATTATCCTTACCCCCATCTCCACCTGAAGGCACACAGGCCTCAGTGGACATCCCCACAATGTCCCCAGGGCAAAGAAAAGGGCGGAGAAGAGGGGACCGTGCATGACCTGCAACCTCTGTAGTCATCAACCACATTTCCCTCCTGGTGTAAATCCTCCCCTCCCCCCAAGAGGAGCGCGGAGTGGGGACTCACGGGAGCAGGTCTTGAGGTCCTCGTTGATGAGGAAGCCTTCCGAGCACTGGCAGACGAAGGACTCCTCCGTGTTCAGACACAGCTGCTCGCAGCCATGGTCCTGCTGCGCACAGTGGTCCACCCCTGCGTTGTTCACACACACACATAGAGGAGCCGAGGGGGCAACACCCCACCAGCAACCAGGACAGAAAAACAAAATCTTCTTGAAGGTGTAACGAGCCCTAGGGAAGGTTTCCTCCAACCCCACATCACTGGCCTCTCTGGGAAATCGGCCTTGCTGTTTTGTTTTTCTACCCATCTCTTTCAACAATAAAGTTCATACAACTCCAACAGCTGGGAAGTGCTGTCACTCATGTTGATGACAGAGGACCCCTGTGCCAGGGCCATGACATGCAGATTCTGCAATCTCAGGGCAGCGCTGAGAGCAGGGACGATTCCCATTTCACACGGCGGAAAATGAGACGCAGGAAGGTCAAGGTGCTTGCCCAGAGCCACACACCGATAGACTAATGCTTAAGAATGAGAGTTTTGGGCCGGGCTTGGTGGCTCAGCCTGTAATCCCGTGCTTTGGGAGGCCGAGGTGAGTGGATTGCCTGAGCCCGTGGGTTCGAGACCCACCTGGGCAACTTGGCGAGACTTCCTCTCTACAATAAGTTAAAAAATCAGCCGGGTGTGGTAGCGTACGCCTGTAGTTCCAGTTACTTGGAAGACTGAGGCAGAAGTATAGCCGGAGCCCAGCAGGTTGAGGCTGCTTGGCTGGGAGCGGCCACTGCACTCCAGTCTGGGTGACAGAGTGAGACTCCAACTCAAAAAAAAAAAAAAAAAGAATGAGAGTTTTGGCACTGGCTGGGCGCAGTGGCCCATGCCTATAATCCCAGCACTTTGGGAGACCGAGGTGGGAGGATCGCTTGAGCCCAGGAGTTCGAGACCAGCCTGGGAAACATAGCAAGACCTCGTCTCTACAAAAAAAAATAAAAAAATTAGCCAGGTATGGTGGCATGCGCCTGTAGTCCCAGCTCCTCAGGAGGCTGAGCTAGAAGGATTGCTTGAGCCCAGAAGGTCAAGGCTACAGTGAGCTGTGATCGTGCCACTGCACTCGTCTGGGTGACAGAGTGAGACCCTGACTCAAAAAAATTAAAAAAGACAGTGATGGTTGCTTTCTTACGGGAATGTGGTGAGAATAAGAGGAGCTGACACAGGTAGAACAGTCAGAACAGTAGCTCATATTACAACCACTGAATGAACGCTTATTATTATTACCAAGTAATGCTGAGTAAGAATTAATTGTATAGCTTCATTTCTCACTGAAAATAAAAAAGAAAAGGTGATTTTTTTTTTTGAGTCAGGGTCTCACCCTGTCACCCAAGCTAGAGTGCAGTGGCAAGCTCACAGCCACCACAGCCTCGACCTGCTGGGCTCAGGCGATCCTTCCGCCTCGACCTTCCAAGTAGCTGGAACCACAGGCGCATACCACCACACCCAGCTAATTTTCTCATTTATTGTAGAGAGGAGGTCTTGTCAAGTTGCCCAGGCTGGTCTGGAACCCCTGGGCAATCCTCTTGCCTCTGCCTCCCAAAGTGCTGGAATTACAGGCATGAGCCACCTCACCCAGCCCAAAAGGGTTTTTTTTTTTAACCTGCATAATCAGGACATCCGGGTGCAGAAAGCAAACCAAAGCCTGGGCCTGCATGTGTGGCCCATCCTGGCGCCCGCACAGCACACAGCTGGTCCCCTGGGCAGCAAGCGCTGAAGGCCAATGCACACACAGCTGTGGTGAATGGCCCCCACGGACAGCCCTGCAGGCTGCCTCCCAGATCCCCTTGATGGAGAAAATGCATCCCCTGAGACAGCACAGACACTGGAGGCTTTGTGCAGGGCCACCACCTGGGCCTCTTCACTCCCGCAGGGCCTGGGACGGGTGCCTTCTGGAACATTCCACTGGTGGATACACCGACTGCAAACACAGGATCTCGGGAGCCACATGCCTGTGTCCACATTTGGTTCTGCCATTTACTAGTGACAAGGCCCTGGGAAAGTGACTTAAACTTTTTGTGCCACAGTTTCCTCATTTTATTTTTGAATCAGGGTCTCACTCTGTCACCCAGGCTGGAGTGCAGTGGCATGATCATGGCTCACTGCAGTCTCAACCTCCCGGCCTCAGCCTCCTGAATACTTGGGACTATAAGCGCACACCACACCTGACTGATTTTTTTGTAGAGACGAAGTCTTGCTATGTTGCCCAGGCTGGTCTCAAACTCCTGAGCTCATGTGATCCTCCTACCTCAGCTTCCCAAAGTGCTGGGATTACAGGCAGGAACCACTGTGCCCGGCCTAGTTTCCCCAACCTTAAATAGGGGCAAGAATGTGGATGCCTCATAGGGCTGTTGTAAGGATAAAGTGAATTAGCGCATGGGAAATGCTCACAGCAGTGCTTACATGGAGTGAATGCCTTATAAAGGTTTGTCCTCAGGGGAAGCAGAAGACCATGGCCTTCTCTGGAGACCCCTAGGTAGAAATGGCTTGGTTTATACTTTCTAGTTTGACTAGATCCCAGAGAGAAAGGAGGGTCCCATCTCTTGTGGTCCATCCTCTGAGCTCGCCTAGGCTCCCCAAAGCATGCTGGGAGAAGGACAGGCAAACCACCTGTCCTGGTGGCCTAGGTGGACTAAGCTAGGTCATGCCCAGCCTGTCCCAGGACACCTTCCAGGGCCATCAGCTGGAAGACCGAAACTCCTGGAAAAAAAGTCAGGATTTGCACAGATTCATCATCATCAGGACATCACCTTGTCGTGCAGAAGACCTCTTGCTCCCCAGAAATGCACAGAAACAAAGGCACAGCAGGTACTGACTTCTGCACCAGTGCTCTAGTTCAAAAGCCCTTTGGCCTCTGAGCTCAGTCCTTGGAAAGCCACTTTGTTCCCCCCTGAAGATTGAAGGGGACACGTTTTCCTGAGAGCTGCCCTAAGCCTCATACTTCATCGGTGAAGCTTCCCTGCTGGCGGTTTAGGGCCTGAATACTCAACAGCTGCACTGTCCTTACTCACAATCTCTCTCTGTCTCCAGCGGGGAGCAGATGTGGGGACTGCCGGGTGGAAAGCCACACAAAGGGCCCCTTCTGCGCAGGCCATGTCGCTGAGCCCCTCTCCCCGAGTGCCAGGGTCACAACTCCACCACAGCGCTCCGGCACTCCCACCCTGCTGGCTGGGACCGTGGAGACTGTGCCTCATAAAAACGGTGGGCCCGCCAGCTGGCAGAGCCTGTGAGTTCCCGTGCGTTTACATCACCAAGTGAGTCTGCTGTGGCTCTGACACAAGATTAAGAAAAGGCTTCACAGAATGTCCCATGTTTCTCAGCTCTACCCTCAGATGGGCCTGTGTAGCCCATCGCTTTCTGAGGTCTATCCCTTCCGGCCTCTTGGCCCAACCTGGGGCCAGGTACTGGCCACTCTCACAGGTGCCACAAAAGGAACTGTTCTCTGTGACGAAATGTTTATCTGGCACCAAGCTAAGAGACTGAAATGGTCCTGATTTTTTCCCCATAAAAGCCCAGGTAGCTTTACTTCTTTTTGTTCAATTTTTAGGAATTTTTTTTGCTAGAAACAGAGTCTTGCTATGTCGTCCTTCTGCTTCTCAAACTCCTGATCCCAAGCGATCCTCCCTCCTTGGTCTCTCAAAGTGCTGGGATTATAAATGTGAGCCACCACACCTGGTTGGTTTTACTTTTTTCAAAAGATGGTAAAGCAAAACCTACAGAAGTTAAATAACTTGCTCAGGGTTACACATTGAGTTTGTGGTAGAGCTTGGATTTGAATTCAGGCCTGTCTGACTTAGTAAATGTTCCCAACAGCAAATAATAATATTAGTGAATATAGGCCAGGCATGGTGGCTCACGCCTGTAATCCCAGCACTTTGGGAGGCTAAGGCAAGAGGATTGCCTTAACCCAGGAGTTCGAGACCAGCCTGGGCAACATGGTGAGACCTTGTTTCTATTTTTAAAAAATGGTATTTTTTCTTTTTAGTAGGAGTCTCACTCTGCTATCCAGGCTGGAGTGCAGTGGCACCCTCATGGCCACCGCAGCCTCGACCTGTTGGGCTCAGGTGATCCTTCTACCTCAGCCTTCGAAGTAGCTGGAACTATAGGCACACGCCACCATGCCCGGCTAATTAGTGAGTATTTACTGAGTGTTTATGCCCAGCAGCACTAAGTGTTTAACATGGATTAATTATTTTATTTTATTTTTTTGTTTGTTTGTTTGTTTTGAGTCGGAGTCTCACTCTCACCCAGACTGGAGTGCAGTGGCCACTCCCGGCCACTGCAGCCTCGACCTGCCGGGCTCCGGCGATCCTTCCGCCTCAGCCTTCCAAGTAGCTGGAACTACAGGCACGCACTACCACGCCCGGCTCATTTTGATTTATTGTAGAGATGAGATCTCGCCAAGTTGCCCAGGCGGGTCTCGAACCCTCAGGCTCAGGCAATCCACTCACCTCAGCCTTCCAAAGCGCGGTATTACAGGCTGAGCCACCGAGCCCGGCTTGGATTAATTATTTTAATCCTCACAACTCAACCTACGAGGTAGATAGTGTTAATATTCCCATTTTTGGGGGGGGGCACAACATCAATAAGGGCACCTGATCTCAAACCAGGCAAAGTGGGGACAAAAGGGAGGCCCAAACTTTGCCTGTACGATGACCACTTGTATACCTAATCCTGAATTGTACCCCACATCTTAAAAAAAAAAAAAAAAAAAGCCAGGCGTAGCTTGCACCTATAATCCCAGCACTTTGGGAGGGGGAGGTGAGAGGATTGCCTGAGCTCAGGAGTTCGAGACCAGCCTGGGCAACTTGGCAAGACCTCATCTCTACAATAAATCGCAAAAACTAGCTGGGTGTGGTGGCGCATGCCTGTGGTTCTAACTACTTGGAAGGCTGAGATGGAAGGATCGCCTGAGCCCAGCAGGTCAAGGCTGTGGTGGCCATGAGCGTGCCACTGCACTCCAGCCTGGGTGACAGAGTGAGACTCTGACTGAGGCTAAGGGTGGCTACACCCCACAGACCACCAGGAAACCCAGGGGTTCCATAAGGGACTGGTTGCTAGTGAGCCTGGAGCTGTGTGTGGAGCCTGCCTCATAAGCCCCCCAACCTCGGGCACACTCACGGCTGCAGGTCTTGCCGTTGGGGTCCAAGGTGTAGCCCTGACGGCAGCGGCAGTAGTAACCCTCCTCCGTGTTGACACACTCGTGCTCACAGCCTGGCTTGTTCAGCGCACAGTAGTTGATCCCTGAGGGGAGAAAGGGCAGACTCTCTTTCAGGCTCCGGGCTTCTCCCAGGGCTGAGCAGGCAGTCCCCCAAGGCTCCCAAGAGCCCCTGCAGAAAAAGCCGTGGGTGCTGCCTGATGAGGTGAACCAAGAACCAATCATTCATTCATTTATCCACCAACCAAGTGCCAGGCCCTGAGCTAGTCACAGGCATGTGATGGGGGGTAAGATGGAGGCCACTGCCTCGAGGGGTACATGCTCCAGTGCGGAGGCAGACAAGGAGGGGCAACTGTAAGGCGATGCAGAGCACAGAGGAGGGGCTCTCCTGAGTCCTGGGGTCAGGGGAAACTTCCTGGAAGAGGTGATGGCCAACCGGAGGCCTTAGGAGGGGGAGGAGTCAGGTAAAGGGACCGGGAGGTAGCAAGGAGTGAGGACTTGGGGACAACACACACAGGCCTGGGGATGAGGGCGAGGGGCACATGGGGGGGAGCTGCGAGAAGCTGAGCGTGCCAGAAGTATGAGGAGTCAGATAAGGCTGGGGTGAAGGGCCAGCCATGCAGGCCCCAGAATGGAGCAATGACGTTTCCACACAGGTGGCTGGAGTTGGGGATGTTGGCACAGATGAGGTCAAAGTTATGCCTTCAAGGAGATTTGCGGTGGAGGGGGAAGACAGCGAACTTCAGCGAATATTCGTACATAAGCTGCTCTGTGGAACATAGAGAAAACAGCTCCTGCTCTTTGGGGACTTGTTGAAAGGAAGCCTGGTCCCTGAAGTATACCTCGGGAGTCTTTGTCTTGGTCTTTTCCCCTTTGATGGCCCAAAGAGCTAGGTCGAGGCTCAGCTGAGCTGACTTGATGGCCAAGGAGCTGAGAGTTGGGGTGAGGGTCACATCCCCAGCTCACCCCCTTCCAAGAAATATGGAAAAGCTAAGAGAGTCCAATCAGTCTCTTCCTGGAGTTAACCTGATCACTAGGGCTTAAAGCAGATAGGGAGCTTCTGTTTGAAGTGATGTCCGACAGTGACATTTGATGAATCAAGGCAGAATAAACCAAAGGTTATCTTGAAAAACATCCAGCTATGTAGGGGAGTCTGGAAATGGCAGTTACATTAAGAAGGATCCAAATGCTGAATCCTGGTAGAAAATGCTGAAACCAGTTGGGCATGATGGCTCATACTTGTCATCCCAGCACTTTGGGAGGCCAAGGTAGGAGGATCACTTGAGCCCAGGAGTTCAAGACCAGCCTGGACAATATAGTGAGACCTCATCTCTACAAAAAAAATTTTAAAAATTAGCCAGGCATGGTGGTGTGCACCTGTACCTCCCAGCTACTTGGGAGGCTGAGGCAGAAGGACCGCCTGAGCCCAGGAGGTCAAGGCTGCAGTGAGCCATGAGTATGCCACTGCACTCCAGTCTAGGTAGCAGAGTGAGATCCCAACGCAAAACAAAGACAATAGAAGAAGAAGAAAGAAAAGAAAAAAAAAAAAAACTAAATCCACCAGGCCCCCCACACAGGAGGTTACAGGGGCAATGGAACTGGAAAAGGACATAAGAGGAGATTGTGGTGGATCTTTATGAAACTGGCACTGAGGGAAAAGGTCACCACCGACCTCACTGGCAGGGCTGGATCAGTTTAACTGCACAGCATTGTTCTTTTTCTGGGAACGTGGCAAACACTGTTGGTTGTCTTGCCAACAGCCATTACCCGATGAGCCCCAAGGCCTGAATCATGGCTGGTCTAAGCAACGTGGCAACCGTGTTCTCATCTGTCAGTGATTGGTCAAGAGGTGGGAATATGTCCTAGTTCTGGCCAATGAGACATAGGAGAAGTTTACTGGGACCCCTAGGAAAGGCTTTTCTTCTTGAAAAGACAAAAGTGTATGCAGAGACATGTCTTTCTGTGTCCTCTTTCCTTTCTTCCTTTGAGTCTAGTAGTGTGAGGATATGATGCCTGGAGCTGTAGCAGCCAGCCAAGTAGAAAGACAGGAGGAGTCCAGGTTCTGGATAATATCATTGAGTTACTGAGCCAACCCTGGGACCAACCACCTGTGGACTTGTTAGGTAAAATCTAAATGGCCTGGTGATATAAGACACCATTAACTGGATTTTCAAACTGAAAAGGACCCTACCTGATATAGGGGAAATGATCTGAAACCATAAAGAACGGAGAATGTGCACATTTTATTTTTACTATATATCTGCCCCAAAATTATTTGAGGAAGCTTAAATAGCCAAATAACTTGAAGACATGATACATGCCACCCTCTTGTTTCAGTGGTTCCTTACTGCCCTGGTGAACCTCTCTCTTCCTTCACAGTCAGTTCGGCATCATTTCCTCACCCTCTGTCACCTCCCACATGAAGCCAGTTCATTCTACGGGACATCTCTTTGGTAGCATTCATCATAATGGGTACATAGCAGTTTAGGTATCTGTGACACTTCAGTGTCTGTTTCTTCACTAGACTGAGTTCCACAAGCAGAGACCATGTCGTTTTTGTTTTTCTTGCCATGAGAGGCAGTTCAGTAATGACATTAATGATGATAATCACAGCTGCTGTCATTTCTTAAGCACCTGCTAAATGCTAGACACCGTGCCAAACAGTTCATAGACATAACTGCATTTGACCCTACAAGGTATGCATGATTGTTATCTGTATATATATCTAGGGAGGTGGAGTCTCACTCTGTCACCCAGGCGGGAGTGCCGTGGCACGATCATGGCTCACTGCAGCCTCCACTTCCTGGGCTCAGGCAATCCTTCCACTTCAGCCTCCCAAGTAGCTGAAACCACAGGCATGTGCTACCACACCCAGCTACTTTTTTATTTTTTAGAGATGAGATCTTGCTATGTTGCCCAGACTGTCTTGACTTCCTGGTCTCAGGTGATCCTCCCACTTGGCCTCCCAAAGTGCTGGGATTACAAGTGCTAGCCACCAAGCCTGGCCTGTTATCCCTATTTTAAAGTTGAGGAACGGAGGTTTAGAGAGGTTAATCACTTGCTCAAGATTCCACAGCTAGTAACAATGGAACTATGAGTGAAACCCAGATCCAAGGGACCCCTTAACAGGTCCATCAAAGAATCAGTGATGTGCCCTCCCAGGTGATTGGTGAACGGGACTTCCTTCATGCCTAGAACATAAGCAGGATGGCTACAGACAGACAGCCCATGGTATGCAGAGCTGGCCTAAGAGAAGAGATATTACTTTGTTGTGTCATTGACTCTGGGCACTCACTCTGTAACTCTCTGTAAGTCACTCCTTCTGTGTGAAGAAAGGCAGGATCCTGTCGGCTGTGTGCAGTTTTAGTTCATCTGCCTAGAGCTCATCAACAACCTCACCTATGCAGGATGTAACCAAGTGTCAGGAAACAAGCCAAGAACTTTGATCAAGAAAAATAAGCCTGGCAATTAAGCACCAGCCACATATAAAGAGACAAACAAACACAATGTGAAGGCCTACAGTCTAAGGCCATGTGGTGTAGGGCCTGAAAGAATCACTTCATTATACCATCAGGGAAAGATGAGGTTGTCTTCAGTAAACTCTGTTTTAAAAAGCCAGAATTCAGGTTGGGCTCAGTGGCTCATGCCTGTAATCCCAGCATTCTGGGAGGCCAAAGTAGGAGGAGCGCTTGGGTCCTGGAGTTCAGGACTGGCCTGGGCAACATGGCGAGATCTCATCTCTACAAAAAATTTAAAAATTAGCTGGGTATGATCGCATGCACCTGTAGTCCCAGGGAGGCTGAGAAGGGAGGATCACTTGAGTCCAGGAGGTTGAGACTGTAGTGAGACATGATCACACCACTGCATGTCAACCTGGGCTACAGAATGAGACCCTGACTCAAAAATAAAATAAAAATGAAAACAATTAAAAGCCAGCATTCAAGCCGGGCACAGTGGCTCACGCCTATAATCCCAGCACTTTGGGAGGCCAAGGTGAGAGGATTGCCTGAGCTGAGGGGTTCGAGACCAGCCTGAGCAACATGGTGAGACCTTGTCTCTACACTAAATCAAAAAATGAGCCAGGTGTGATGGCGCGTGCCTGTGGTTCCAGCTACTTGGAAGGTTGAGGTGAAAGGATCACCTGAATCCAGCAGGTCGAGGCTGTGGTGGTCGTGAGTGTGCCACTGCTCTCCAGCCTAGGTGACAGAGTGAGACTCCAACTCAAAGAAAAAAAGAAACCCAGCATCCAGCCACTGTGGAAAACATATCACAGTAGTTTTTCAAAAAATTAAATATAGAATTAACCATATAATCCAGCTTCTGCATGTATACATCTGTGATCATAGCAGCTTTTTTTTTTTTTTTGAGTTGGAGGATCACTCTGTCGCCTAGACTGGAGTACAGTGGCACACTTATGACCACCGCAGCCTCAAACTGCTGGGCTCAGGTGACCCTTCCTCCTCAGCCTTCCCAGGAGCTTGAACTACAGGCACACACCACCATGCCTGGCTAATATTTTGATTTATTGTAGAGACAAGGTCTCATCAAGTTGTCCAGGCTAGTCTCAGACCTCTGAGCTCAGGCAATCCTCTGGCCTAGGTCTCTCAAAGTGCTGGGATTACAGGCATAGGCTACTGTGCCTGACTCATAGCAGCTTTATTCACAATAGCCAAAAGGTGGAAGCTACCCAAGTGTCCATCGATGGATGAAGGGATAAACAAAATGTGATATATATACATGCAATGGAATGTTATTCAGACATAAACAGGAAGGAAATTCTGACACATTCTATAACATGAATGACACTTGAAGACACTATGTGAAGTGGTACAAGCCAGTCACAAAAGAACAAATAGTGTATGATTCCACTTATATGCGGCACCCAGAAGAGAGAAATTCATAGGGTCAGAAAGTAGATTGGTGGCTGCCAAGAGACGGGGAAGAAGAAATGAGGTATTCTTGTGTTTTGTTTTGTTTTGTTTAAATGTTGAGGTCTCTTTATCACCCAGGTTAGAGAGCAGTGACATGATCGTGGCTCACCACAACCTCGACTTCCTGGGCTCAGGTGATCCTCCTGCCTCAGCATCTCTAGAAGCTGGGGCTAAGGTGCACACCACCACATCCAGCTATTTTTTTTTTTTTAAAAGATGAAGTCTTGCTATGTTGCCCAGGCTGGTTTCAAACTCCTGGGCTCAAGTGATCCTCCCGCCTCGGCACTTCAAAGTGCCAGGATTACAGGCATGAGCCACTATGCCTGGCAGGAATTATTGTTTAATGGGTCTAGAGTTTCAGTTTGGATGATAAAAAGGTTCTGGAAATTGACGGTGACAAGGGTTGCACAATAATGTGAATGTATTTAATGCCACAGAATCGTACACTTTAAAACAGTTAAAATGGTAAAATTTATATTATATATTTTTTACTACAATTAGAAAGCTAGCATTCTCTTTAAGAAAGATTTACATATTTGTATCAAAACAACATGTACCCAATAAATATATATATATATAATTTTTGTCAATTAAAAAAAATAAACCCCCAAAATATGTATAACTTTAATATGTCCATTTTAAAATTCCAAAAAAAGGGGAAAATATAAAATAGGAAAATAAATACATAATGTTTAAAGAATATTTTTAAATTCGCCAGGCATGGTGGTGCGTGCCTATAGTTCTGGCTACTTGGAAGACTGAAGTGGAAGTATCACCTGAGCCCAGCAGACTGAGGCTGCAGTGGCCATGAGTAGCGTGCCACTGCACTCCAGCCTGGACAACAGAGTGAGATTCCAACTCAAATAAATAAATAAATAAATAAGATGTTTAAAGAGAAAAAATCTGCACACAAAATAACTCAACTGGAAAACATTTAGCTTCTTAAGGCAGTTATCACTCAGCAAATCTGTCAAGCAGCAATTTAATAATGATCCTTCTCCAGATGGGTCTTTTAACAGAGGCTTAAGGGCAGTTCTCTGCCTTTTTGTCCATACATGGGTCACACTCCCTCACTCATGTATTGCTTAGGTATCACTCATTCGCAGAGTCATTGAATGAGTATTTACTGAGTACCTACCCTGCGTCCCACATCTGATTAGCTCTCCTCACATGTTGTGATGTGGTGCACATGAGCCAGGCTTGGATGCAACTTTACCTGGTGAGGCCCAGCATGTCCAATACACCCCTGGGAACTCAGATGGCAGGACAGTCAGATAAACAACAAGCGGACTTTCCCGGTGCCAAGGCATGAAAGAGTCAGAGCCCTGGCCGGGCATGGTAGCTCAGCCTGTAATCCCAGCATTTTGAGAGACAGAGGTAAGAGGACTGCCTGAGCCCGGGGGTTCGAGACCAGCCTGGGCAACTTGGTGAGACCTCATCTCTACAATAAATCACAAAAAATAGCCGGGTGTGGTGGCATGTGTCTGTAGTTCCAGCTACTTGGAAGGCTGAGGCGGAAGGATCACCTAAGCCCAGCAGGTGGAGGCTGCGGTGGCTGTGACCGTGCCACTGCACTCCAGCCTGGGTGACAAGAGTGAGACTCCAATTCAAAAAAAAAAAAAAAAAGAAAAAAAGAAAGAGTCAGAGCCCTAACTGAAGAGTTAAGGCTACAAACACGGAAGATTGGTGACCCAAGCCAGTACATTTTGATGCCTGCTGAGTGCACAGACAGTAGGTCACACAACCAATACAAGTGACATTGCCAAGCCTGGACCTCACGTATCCTATCTCAGTCCAACCTGTAGGCTTCACACTAGTTTTTTTTATTTTTTTTATTTTTTTATTTTTTTTGAGTTGGAGTTTCACTCTGTCGCCCAGACTGGAGTGCAGTGGCCACTCCCAGTCACCGCAGCCTCAACCTGCTGGGCTCCGGCGATCCTTCCACCTCAGCCTTCCAAGTAGCCAGAATTATAGGCATGCGCTACCACGCCCGGCTGATTTTTTGATTTATTGTAGAGATGAGGTCTCGCTGCCCAGGCGGGTCTCAAACCCGCGGGGTCAGGCAATCCACTCACCTCAGCCTCCCAAAGGCACGGGATTACAGGCTGAGCCACCGAGCCCGGCTCACACTAGTTTTTTTAGAGTGTGAAAAGCTACAGGGAGCACCCACCATGGTACCTGAAAGGACATAACATGGAATCAATATACCCAATGAGCAGCTATTTTATCATTGCCTAATTCTGTCATATTTCTTTAGCAGTTCACTTTACCCTCTAATCATTAGCCAAGGATGGAACTGGTTTCTCAGAGGTAGCTATTTATAATTGCTCTATAACCCCCTCTCCAGCAAGTTAACTTAATCAGCTCTTCATGACCTTCATGACACAGACCCCATCAACATGGCAACTGTCATGTGACTAACCCACCCATCTGCCTGCTGTTCATCACCTGACTTAGTACCTGTGTGTACCTGCCCTCCGTGATGATGTGGAGCAGACCACCACCCAGTCACCTTAATGACCTTCCCCCAGCAAGGGGAATGTTTAAAAGCATTCAACCTCAAGCAACTAGCCACCATTGCTTTGTTAAACTCTGATGTGTCTACGTGGCTCTTTGAGCTATGGCCACCATGTTTCCTAGCTTTGGCCCCCTTCCCTACCTTGGGGAGGCGAATCTCTCTCTCTCCTTTTCTCTCTTTCTAATTTAGTTTTTAAATAAACTATATGTTCCAGTCTAACTTCTGTGCGATTCTTTGTATCCTTTGTGGCACCAGATTGCAAACACCAGACACCCCACCCCCGGCAGGTCTGACCAGACATTCTAGAGGTCCTTCTGGGATATATATACATACATACATATATGTGTTTTAACCTAACAGGAATCCTGGTGCCTAGCATGTGGGTTGGGTCACATCCACATCTGTTCTTTTGTTTGTTTTTGCTTTTATTTTAGAGACAGGGCCTCACTCTGATGTCCAGTTGGAGTGCAGTGGCATGATCATAGCTCACTGCAGCATGAACCCCTAGGCTCAAGCGAACCTCTCACCTCAGCCTCCTGAGTAGCTGGGATTACAGGTGTGAGCTACCGCACCTGGCTGTGCACCTACATCTGACTCAGCCCTGGGGCTCTACCTGGACAGCCAGACCAGTCTCAATTTCTGTGCTTTGCACTGCAGCCTTCATAATTCATGCCTTCAATGGAGGCCAGCACTCTCCAGGAAGAGGAATTGTGCCCAGAAGAGGAGAAAGAGCAAGCCTCAGCCAAGGGTGTTTTCTTCAAGAGGATTCTGCCTTGAACAGTTTTTTCCAGTTTAATTTCGATGACATCAAATTTCTTTTTAAAAAATAGATTTCTTATTAGATTTGAAAATAGCCCACATCCATCAACCTCCTATTAAATATAAATGACCCGAGACTTGTAATACTCAGATCACTCGAGAGGCCTCAGACTCCTAATAACAAACTCCAGATTTTAAACCCAATTTCTTGGCTTCTCTTGCCCACATAATGCTCCAGAGAGACAGTGAGCGCTCACTTCCGACTCCAGCTGTCTGCCCTAATGGACTGAGCTCACGCATGAAGTCAGAGGCCGCACTGAGAGGCTGACCTCGGGACTCAGGGCCGGGCTCACAGCAAAGACAATGGAAAATGTAATGAGAAGAGATGGTGAGGACTGAGTTTCAGAAACACATTTAATTTTTGTTGGATGAAGAAGTAGGGCTATAGCCACTGAGTATACATGAATGAGCATTAGGGACTCTGGCCTGGGCCACGGCCTGCAAATCGGCCCAACCGGGGGCCAATGGGCAATGGTCAAATCATTCCCAAATGGTCACTCTCTCTCTGCTTGCCTTTCTGTTCTCAGCCTCCCCTCTCTCTTGAAAATGATGCCTGCATGGGGCTGGACCTTTCTCTTATTCCAAGTGCCTCTCCAGAGCTGTGGAGGGAGTGGCCGAGGTCAGGGGGCTCAGATGATTGGTAAGAAATGCAGAGCTTTGAGCAAATTCTCCTCCACCAGTGGCCACATGCCTAACTTGCTTCCCTCCATTAGAAACACATGAGAACTGGGCATGGTGGCTCACGCCTGTAATCCCAGCACTTTGGGAGGCTGAGGCGAGAGGACTGCCTGAGCCCGTAGATTTGAGACCAGCCTGGGCAACATGGTGAGACCTTGTCTCTACAATTAAAAAAAATTTTTTTTTAATTAGCTGGGCTTGGTGGCACACACCTGTGGCTCCAGCAACTTGAAAGACTGAGGTGGAAGGATCACCTGAGCCCAGCAGTCAAGGCCATGAGTGTGCCACTGCACTCCAGCCTGGGCGACAGAGTGAGACTCCTACTCAAAAAATAAAGAAACGCACAAGAGTTGGGTGCAGCGGCTCATGCCTGTGATCCCAGCACTTTGGGAGGCAAGAGGATTGCTTAAACCCAGGGATTTGTGACAGCATACACAACATAGCAAGACCTCATCTGTACAAAAAAATCAAAAAATTAGCCAGGCGTGGTGGCACGCACCTTAGTCCCAGTTACTCGGGAGGCTGATGCGGAAGGATTGCTTGAGCCCAGGAGGTTGAGGCTGTGATGAGCTGTGATTGTGCCACTGCACTGCAGCCTGGGCAATAGAACAAGACCCCAACTCAAAAAATAAAAATAAAATAAAACAAACAAGGAAGCTTGCCATCACAATGAGAGTTTGAGCTGAGCCAGACCTAATCATCACCCACACAAGAGCTTTGGGTTCATAAATATGAGTCCACCTGTGAGTGATTTTCCCTGAGTTCAGTCAGGCCCTTGCACACCCACTCCTAGCAAAAGGTGTAGAGGACAGAGCGGAGCGGCCCGGCCAGAGAAGTCAGCCCTCCAAGGGATCGCAGGCATGTGTAGTCTCATGGAAAATAGCCCATCTGTTTGTTTTCATGTTCTGAATGCTCTCAATCAAAATTCTCATTGGATGTTTGAATGTGTCCAGGGTTTGTATCCAGGCCAGGCAGTGAGAATTGTGTTTCGCAAGAGAGACTCAGTTTTGAAATGTGGGCCTGCAACCATCTGCCACTACACATGGTTTAACACTTATCAAAACGAGCCCGCACGTTGATCTGTGCCATGAGCAGGATGTGACTCGTCTGGATGCAGCGAGACAGCCCACCATATTTCCAGAAGACAGTTGCAGTGAGACCTTTGGAAACTAGTCCTGCCTTGAACAACACCTCTGTAGTGTTGCCAGGAAGAAGTAGGTGAAGGAGCATACAGAAATATATGTCCCTAAGTGGAAACTCCAGAGAGTTCTGTGAATGACATGGTCAGCAGACCCCGAACAAGTCAGTGCACATAAGTGTGGACTGACTAGGAAGAAGACTTTTTGAAAGAAATTCATGACACACATGCCTCAGAAAAGCTAACTTTCTAACAAGACCGAGGAATTCAAATATAGTCGCAATTTCTCCAGAAGGAGCACTTCAGAGAGATTCATTTATTCATTCATTCATTCATTCACCAACATGCCACACCCGTGTAGGCCAGGAACCCTTTGAGCACTCTTTCTCCCTGTTGAGGATTCAGTAGGTGATAACACAAAGGGAGTGGCCCAGGTCGAGAGACCTCAGATTGGTAAGAGATGCAGAGCTTTGAGCAAATTCTCCTCCACCACTGGCCACATGTCTGGTCCTGGTACCTGGTCCAGTGGCGGGGGACTGAGGGCCACCTAGAAGCCCAAACTTCACCTGCATGCAGCCTACTTATGTAGTAAATCCTCACCTGTACCCCACAACTCTATAATAAATAAATTAAGTAATTAGAAAAAAAGAAAAGACAACCACCTCCGTCCTTGTGGACCCTCCATTTTAGCGATCTTTCAGGAACAGTCTGGCTTAAAGAGGTCCCATCTGGGTCCATGCTCAGATACTCAGTCATGGCCCTTGACGTGCTGGGCAACAGGCATTTGAGGAACTCAGCATACCCTCAATATCACCCTGCTGACACCCTGTATCCCTTGACTGCTGCTGGGATGTCCCAGAGTCTCATTTTTCTTTTTACCTATCAAAGAGAATAAAGCTGGTTTCCCCCCCTTTTAGCATCCATACAGTGTCTTATCTTGTAGGACTGGAAGAACCCAGCTCCTCTGACCTCCCGTCTCTGAGTCCAGTCTTTGCTTTTTCTCTAAGTCCCAAGGGTATACTATGGGGATAAGAAGGAGAGAAAGGGCACCCTCATTTCAGACAGGCAGGAGCTTCAGCATGGGCTAAAGGAATCCAGTGGCTGGACCCAGTGGAATCAATCTCCAAAAATCATCCCCATCACAGGATCTAGTGAGCCCCCAGGTAAAATAAAGGGCAGAATAATGTTAGTAGGCACAACACTGAGTACAAGCACATCCCATTTAAGATTTGCAAGGAAAGGAAAACAAACTTGAGGAGCCTTTAGTGGTACAAGCCCTGCTCCGACTCCCAGTGAGACTTACTTCTGCAGGTTTTCTTATCTGGATTCAGGACAAAGCCTTTCAGACAGCGGCAGGAGTAGGAATGATCTGTGTTAACACATTCGTGCTGACATCCATGATCAGGTGAGGCACAGTAGTCTATCTCTGGAAAGAAAGAAAAATCGTAAGAATGACGAACAAAACAATAAAGTTAGCATATGGAAACCAGGGATTTTTCAGTCTTAATTTTTCTGAAACAGGTAAAATCCTATGCCTCAAAGACTCATGCCATGAAGGGATCTCTCAATAAAGCTATTTCCATGCTTAGGGAGATTCCTCCCCCACACCCCCATTAAGAGAAACTTCTTGACGTATTATAAAATGTTTATGCAACAAATAAATTTCTGTGAACATGATTTCTTTGTCTTGGTTGGGTGTTGTTTACCAGATTACAGGTTGGGAAGAGAGAGCCTGAGTGTTTTATGGAATTTATGCAATTTAAACAACTAAACTGGCCAGGTGGGGTGGCTCACGCCTGTCATTCCAGCACTTTGAGAGGCTGAGGCAGACTGATTGCTTGAGCCCAGGAGTTCGAGACCAGCATGGGCAACATAGTGAAAACTCATCTCTACAAAATCAAAAAATTAGTCAGGCATGGCGGCACCCACATGTCGTCCCAGCTATCAGGAGACTGAGGTAGAAAGATTACTTGAGCCCAGGAGGTTGGGGCTGCTGTGAGCTGTGATCATGCCACTGCACTCCAGCTTGGGCCACAGAGTGAAATCCTGACTCAAAAACAAAACAAAACAAAGCAAAACAAAAAACCCAACAACTAAACCTTCCCAATCAAACTTCAAACCACTTAAACCCTCAAACACTGAATCAAGCAATAGGCTACAAAATCACAACCGGGAAAAAAATAAGGCCTAGGAGTACAAAACATCTCCCTTCCTCACTGGACTCAGCTGCATGTAAATAGAATCTTTATCTCAAGATTTGCGGTCAGAGAACTTGATCTCCAGGTGTACACCAATTTAAACCAAAACATTCAGGAAAGAAGAGTTTTATGAAATTTGTTATCATTGAATTTTATTTTTATAAGTATTTAAAAATTATGGAAAGACCGTTTTATTGAAGGATCTGAACAAGGTATTTTCCCATAGTGGAATTTGGATGTATTGTTTAAAACTGCTTGAAATAGCCGGGCTCGGTGGCTCAGCCTGTAATCCTGTGCTTTGGGAGGCTGAGGTGAGTGGATTGCCTGAGCCTGCAGGTTTGAGACCCGCCTGGGCAACTTGGCAAGACCTCATCTCTACAATAAGAAAAAAAAACTAGCAGGGCGTGGTGTCGCGCACCTGTAGTTCCAGCTAGTTGGAAGGCTGAGGCGGAAGGATCGCCGGAGCCCAGCAGGTCGAAGCTGCAGTGGCTGGGAGCGGCCACTGCACTCCAGTCTTAGTGACAGAGTGAGACTCCAACTCAAAAAAACCCCAAAAAACAACTGCTTGAAATAAGTCTTAAAAGAAATCTTTGTTTTGATGAGGATTTTTATTGTTTTAATGAACATTTGAGCTACATAAATAATTTTCACAATGAGGAATTTGTTGTACATAAGTTTTCCCAGTCCATACCAAAGGAAATAAATTGAGTAAGAGAAAGACAGACAATACTCTTGAAATAAAAAACATTAAGAAGATGCCAATTCTTCCCAATTTAAACTCATGGAAATTTTAAGCAAAATATACAAAAATGTTTTTGGTATATCTATTGAGATGGCTCATATGGTTTTTGTTTCTAGTATGTTAATATTGTGGATTACATTGATTGAGTTTGAATGTTAAACCAACCTTGAATTCTTGGGATAAATCCAACTTGCTCATGATGTATATGATCTTTTTATATATAATTAGATTTGCTTGCTAAAAAGTATTTAAAGAGCTTTTGCATATATTTCATGAGAGATATTTTGTGTGTGGTTTTTTTTTAATGTCTTTTTTTCTGGTTGAGTATGAAGATAATGCTGGCCTCACAGAATGAGTTGAAAAATGTTCCCTCCTCTTCAATTTTCTGGCATAATCTGTGTAGAATTAGTATTAGTTCTTCTTCAAATGTTTTGTAGAATATACTAGTTAAGCCAACTAGGTCTGAGGTTTTCTTTGTGAGAGGGTTTTAAAGTACAAATACCACTTCTTTTAGTAGATAGAGGTTTATTCAAACTAATTATTTATTCTTCAGTAAACTTCAGTAGTTTGTGTCTTTCAAGGAATTTGTCCATTTCATCTAAGTTGTTAAAGTTATTGGCATAAGTTTGTTCATCATTTTTCTGTATTATTCTTTCAATGTTTGTAGGATCTGTAGTGAAGTTAACTTTCTCATTCCTAATACTGGTAATTTGTGTCTTCTCCCTTTTTTTTCCCTGACTAGCCTGGCTAGATGTTTATCAATTTTATTGATCATCTAAAAAAAAACTACCTAATTTTCTCTATTGATTTTATGTGTTCTATTTCTTTTATTTTTGCTTAGATCTTTATTATTTCCTTTTTTTTTGAAGTCTAATGAAAAAGTGTTAACTGTTCATTCATTTATTCGACAAATATTCTTTGAACATCTACCATTGGGCAGGTGCTGAGATCAGCAGTAGATAAAATGGCACAACCCCTTGCCTCAAGAAACTAATAGGGAGTCCTTTGTAATCTCTCATATTGGAGCAGGTTGCTCATTAATCAAACAATACCAATAACTATACACAAATTTGATATGTACAGTTGGATAATTTTATGAAGAAAATGTATTAAAGACATGATAAAGCAATGAGAAGAAATTTTTTCCTAGAAAATTAGCTAAATTTTAAAAAAACTGCTTCCTCAAAACACCTTAGGTAAGGTATAAATTGGTACAACATTTTTGGAAAATAATTTTGAATATGTATCAAAAGCCTTAAAGGTGGTAATAGCCTTTGAGTCAATGAATTTCCTGTGTTGTTTTTTTCTCTAAGAAAATGATCAGAAGTCGGGCTCGGTGGCTCAGTTTGTAATCCCGCACTTGGGGAGGCTGAGGTGAGTGGATTGCCTGAGCCCACGGGTTCGAGACCCGCCTGGGCAACTTGGTGAGACCTCATCTCTACAATAAATCAAAAATTAGCTGGGCATGGTAGCATGCGCCTGTAGTTCCAGCTACTCAGAAGGCTGAGGCGGAAGGATCGCCGGAGCCCAGCAGGTCGAGGCTGCGGTGGCCGGGAGTGGCCACTACACTCCAGTCTTAGTGACAGAGTGAGACTTCAAAAAAAAAAAAGAAAATGATCAGAATAAAAAGAATGATGCATAAGAATGTTTATAACAATGCAATTTGAGCAGCCAAAGAAACTTGTTGATCAAATTATGACATAAACATATGATAGAATATTATGCAGATATTAAAATATTTTTGATAACATTTAAATGGCATGTCAAAATGCTCATGATATAATGTTATACTGTACACATACATTTAAAAAAAGACTGAAGAAAAACATTCCAAATTGGTATTAACAATGGTTATCAGCTGGGTGCAGTGGTACACTTGTAATCCCAGCTACTCAGTAGGATGAGACAAGAGGATCACCTGAGCCCAGGAGTTCAAGCCCAGCCTGGGCAACATAGCAAGATCCCCATCTCAAAATTGCTTTTCTCTGGGTAATAGGATCATAGAACATTTTATTTTATACAATTTATTTCTATGTGAACCAGTTTTCTTCAACGAGCCTGTATTACTTTTGTAATGAGGAAAAAAGTATTAAAAATAAATATACACACTCGTAATTGTGAAACTAACTGCCATGGATAAAAGAAGAAATAATCTTTTAAAAAAGAACAGTGTGGGAGTACCCAGAGTTGTGAAGAAGAAAATAATCAGGGAACACTGCCGAAAACAATAATATCATTTCACATGTTCATGTCCACTCTAGTTTGTACATTTGTCCCCCCAAACTTCACACTGAAATTTGATCTCGTGTTGAAGGCGGAGCCCAATGGGAGGTGTTTGGGTTGGTAACAGGGGGCAGATCCCTCACGAATGGTTTGGTGCTGTTCTTGAGGTAACAAGTGAGTTCTTGCTCTAATAGTTTCCACAAGAGCTGGCTGTTAAAGAGCCCAGCAACTCCCACTGCCTCGCTTGCTTCCTCTCTTCTCATGTGATCTCTGCACCTGCCAACTCCACTTCACCTTCTGCAATGGTTGGAAGCAGTCTGAGGCTTTCACCAGATGCCCAATCTTTCAGTCAACAGAATCATGAGCCAAATAAACCTCTTAAACCTTTTTTCTTTATAAATCACCCAGTCTCAGGTATTCCTTTACAGCAACACAAATGGACTAAGCCATATCAAAAACACAAAATATGGTCAATAAACAAAGCAAGTTTGGGACCTCAATATAGGGAAGTAACTATAAGATCATAGGTATTACTGGAATTTGGCAGAGATAGGAACAACATTAGCCCTGTGGAAATGGCAGGTTATGTTCTTTATGGATGACAATGCCCATATCATAGTCTCTAACTCTATTTTAGTCAGACAGGCTTCCTTGCTGACCCTCAACATTGCTAAACCACACCATTCCTGCCTCAGGGCCTGTTCACTGGTGCTGCATTCCCTCTGCCTCAAAGATCTCCTGCTCTCACCGCCTTCAAGTCTTTCATCAACTGCTGCTCTCCTATCGAAACTTGTCTTATCTTACCTTCTCCAGTCCAATGTAAGTTCTATAAGGACAGAGATTGGGTTTTTGTTTTTTGGTCTGTTTCATTTACTGATGTATGCACAGTGTCTGTAACCATATCTGGCACATAGTAGATACTCAACAACTATTTGTTGAATGAAGAAATTATTATGGGTATTACTTTTACTGGAGTGCTTTGTGAGGCTTTAGACGCAAAAACATTTCACAAGAACCAAAAAACAGTCACTACGAATGGAAGACAGCACTCATGCTCCTCTTAAAGGTTTTTCCATTAGGCTGTTTAAAAACTTTCTTTGAGGGGGAGCTCAGTTCAGCACTATCAGCATCCTCTGGGCTCAGACATTCAGCCAGTAAAAAAACCAACCACTCAGGCGGGCTGGGTGGTTCAGCCTGTAATCCCGCGCCTTGGGAGGCTGAGGTGAGTGGATTGTCTGAGCCTGCGGGTTCGAGACCCACCTGGGTAACTTGGCGAGACCTCATCTCTACAATAAATCAAAAAAATTAGCCGGGTGTGGTAGTGCGCGCCTGTAGTTCCAGCTACTTGGAAGGCTGAGGTGGAAGGATCGCCGGAGTCCAACAGGTCGAGGCTGCGGTGGCCAGGAGCGGCCACTGCACTCCAGTCTGGGCGACAGAGTGAGACTCCAACTCAAAAAAACAAACAAACAAACAAACAAACAAACAAAAAACCAACTTTCTTTGAGGGAAAGCTCAGTTCAGTAATCAGCATCCTCTGGGCTCAGACATTCAGCCAGTTACAAACAACTACTCAGCCGGGCTCGGTGGCTCAGCCTGTAATCCTGCGCCTTGGGAGGCGGAGGTGAATGGATTGCCTGAGCTCGCGGGTTCGAGACCCACCTGGGCAACTTGGTGAGACCTCATCTCTACAATAAATCAAAAAAATTAGCTGGGTATGGTAGTGCGCGCCTGTAGTTCCAGCTACTTGGAAGGCTGAGGCTGAAGGATGGCCGGAGCCCAGCAGGTCGAGGCTGCGGTGGCCGGGAGCGGCCATTGCACTCCAGTCTGGGCGACAGAGTGAGACTCCAACTCAAAAATAAAAACAAAACCAACCACTCATCCTTTCATTCAGCACACACTCTCCGTTTTGTCCACAAGGCATGGGACTCTCTTTAGCAAACTGGTCGGATGTCTATTATAGCCTAGAGAGTTGCTACCACATTTTCGATGCCTGGATGGTCTACTAAATGAAATAAAGTTATTCTGATATGACTCATTCTTAGTGACCACAAAGAGTGCAAGAAGCTGCATTTGTTCTGTTCATCTCTAAAAGCAAAGAAGGAAATATCTGCTCAGACTAAGGAACTTACTTTCGAAGAGTCAGAACTGTACAAAGTGGAATGAACTACCATGAGGTGTAGTGAGTATCCTGTCAGGGTGTTCAAGTGCAGGAGGGACGATGGCACAATGGGGACACCGTAGGATGGGTGGTTGGGCAAAAGCTAGGTTAAACTTTAAGGCCCCTTCCAATCGGGAGTCTGTATTCATACACACAGGCCCTCACAAAAGCAAGTGGCATATTTCAGGCTGTAGGAAGGTAGTGGGGCTCAGCATGTGAATGATGTCCTGGCCAGGAAGTCAAACAACCAATACTTTCTAGCTCTTCTATTGTTGATTCAGTGTAAAATTATTTCCTTCTGGTTTTGCTTTTAATGCAGACACCAAATGTTCATTCAGTACCTTATTCTTTTTTTTTTTTTTTTTTTGAGTTGGAGTCTCACTCTGTTGCCGACTGGAGTGCAGTGGCCGCTTCCGGCCACTGCAGCCTCGACCTGCTGGGCTCCGGCGATCCTTCCTCCTCAGCCTTCCGAGTAGCCGGAATTACAGGCATTTGCTACCACGCCCAGCTGATTTTTTGATTTATTGTAGAGATGAGGTCTCGCTACCCAGGCGGGTCTCGAACCCACGGGCTCAGGCAATCCACTCACCTCAGCCTCCCAAGGCGCGGGATTACAGGCTGAGCCACCGAGCCCGGCAAAGAATTCTTAATTGAAAAAAAAAAGATGGGCTGGGTTCAGTGACTCATGCCTACAATCCCAGCACTTTGGGAAGCTGAGGCAGGAGGATCACTTGAGCCCAGGAGTTCAAGAACAGCCTGGGCAACAAAGGCAAGATGTCATCTCTACAAAACATAGAAAGATTAACTGAGCATGGTGGCACGTGCCTGTAGCTACAGCTACTTGGGAGGCTGAGACAGGAGGAGTGCTTGAGCCCAGGAGTTCGAAGCTGTGGTGAGCCATGATCATGTCACCACACTCCAGCATGGGTGACAGAGTGAGACCCTGTCTCGAAAGACAAAAAAGAAAAAGAAAGATGAAAGTATCAACCAAACTATCAATAGAGTCTGAAAAAAAATGAGCATGATGATCTCAGAGTCAGAAAAAAATAAACAGCAACTCACAAAAGATGGTGTCCACAATTGACTTTATCCATCATGACAGACATTAGGTGGCTAAGCATGAGACTTGAAGCCCACGGTCTCCTTGATACCAAAGATATGAGTCCCTGTCCAGAGGACTAAAGTCCTCTATATATCCTTCTGGTGAAAAGATGTGGGATAACTGAGTGTTTTTTCACATGCTCAGCTCAAGAGTAAGAGCTTCCATTGAGATCTCAAAAAGTCTTGCCACCATACAACCCGGCAATTCCACTTCTGGGTATATATCCAGAAGAACAGAAAGCAAGGACTCGAACACCCACATTCTAGCAGCATTATTCACAATAGGCAAAAGGTGGAAGTAACCCAGATTTCCATCAATAGATAAATGGATACACAAAATGGGGTATATACATGTATGGAATATTATGCAGTCTTAAAAAGGAAGGAAATTCTGACACATGCTATGACAATGGATGAACTGTGAGGACATTATACCAAGTGAAATAAGCCAGACACCAAAGAACAAACACCGTATGGTTCTACTTACACTTATACGAGGTACCTAGAGCAGTCAAATTCAGAGACAGAAAGTAGAAAGGTGGCTGACAAGGGATGGAGGAGGGTGGCAGGGAATGTGAAGATAGTGTTTAATGGGTACAGATTGTCAGTTTGGGATCATAACAAAGTTCTGGAGATGGATAGTAGTGATAATTACATAACAATGTGAATGCACTTAATGCCACTAAAGGTACAGTGGCATATATATTTTACAATTTAAAAAATTGCCAATATTTTACAAATTCATGGTACCTGTGTGTTTCCACCTTTCTCTCTTCTAGGTTTTGATGGGTTGTTTTAGCATAAGAACTTGATATGAAAGTTGGTGCTTTTTTTAACACTACTTATATATTTCAAATTATAGTACTCGTTACTTGCTCAGGAACATAAAGCTCTAATACATATATAAAATGGCTTAATCATAAATTAACCATCCTTCATGTATTACATTGACCAGTCTACCTTTTATAAGCAATAATTGTATGTTTACTAATTGGATTAGCTTCCAAATATACTTTTGGTGGAATGAGAGATGGGAGGCCCGGAGTGGTGGCTCACGCCTGTAATCCCAGCACTTTGGGAGGCTGAGACGGGAGGGTCACTTGAGCTCAGGAGTTTGAGACCAGCCTGGACAACATACTGAGACCCTGTCTCTACAAAAAAAAAAAAAAAAAATCACTAAAATTAGCCGGGCATGGCAATGTGTGTTTGTAGTCCAGCTACTCTGGAGGCTGAGGCAGAAGGATTGCCCTAGCCCAGGAGGTTGAGGCTGTGGTGAACCTGAGTGACAGAGTGAGACCCCAGCTTAACAAAAACCCTAAAAACTAAAAATAATAATGAATTCAAAAAAATAAAGACCGTCAGTTAGGGAGTGGGTTTATTTTATTTTACTTTTTGCAAGTAGAAAAATTTTTTAAATATTTAGACACCGCAGCAGTAGCCAGGCTGACTTGGCTGGGAGCTCCCAGGATGCCTAGGTTCTTTCTAAAGAGTGATCGCCTTGACTCTGAGCTTCTGCCTCCATCCCATATTTCTGTCCTTTTCCCTGGTCCCTGTTTCTCAGTCTCGGTTCTTGTCCCCGCCATACCTGGAACACGCCTGAGCGTTTCTGTTGCTGCAACCAGCTTTCGCCTTATTTGCTGTTCTCACAACTTTGCAAGGGCTCCGAGGGTCTCCCTTCTCTTGCCAACCCTCTTTCCAGGCCTGGCTCCTGCCTGCCCCTGAGCATGTGGGAAGAGGGACTTCCAGGGGACTTATCGCCCCTCGGATTTCCCAGCACTTCTCTGCCCCCGCGCTGGGGCGGCCCACTTCTGGGCCTTGACTCTGACAGCTGAACTGTCCGGCTCCGTGCCCAGCTGGGGAGACCTCACAGCTAGACCAGTCCCTCCCCTGACTTCGAGCCAGACCTTCTCTCCCATCCTCCTACCCTGCAGCATCTATTTTCACAGTTGGACTCCAGGACTCAGACCTCTTCCATGCCTGCACCTCCAGGATCTTGGATCTGGGATAGGAGATGTGCTAAGTTCTGATGTGGGAAGAATGGTGCCACTCTGGGAAGCCTAGCCAGGGGAGGTAGGAAGGAGACTGACTAGGATATGTGTTTTCCCCCGGGCCTTATCCCTTATCAGCATCTCCACCTGTCCTAGTCTAGCCGGTCTCCTTTCCCTAACTCCTAAAGTAGCTCTTGTCTATAGCACACTGTTGTGGGCCCTTGGTCATATAACACCTGTCATTGTGACCTAGTTGCCTGTATGAATGTGGCTTGTGTTCCTCCAATTTCCAGTTGAAGTCTCAGATTGTTTATGCACCTTTATATTTATCTATTTATTATTATTTTAATATGTTTATATTTTGTATATAATGTTTTATTTAATATAATACTTATATTTTATATAATAATAATAATTATTATTATTTTGAGTTGGAGTCCCACTCCATCGTACAGACTGGAGTGCAGTGGCCACTCTCGGCCACCGCAGCCTCGACCTGCTGGGCTCCGGCGATCCTTCCGCCTCAGCCTTCCAAGTAGCCGGAATTACAGGCGCGCGCTACCACTCCTGGCTAATTTTTGATTTATTGTAGAGATGAGGTCTTGCCCGGGCAGGTCTTGAACTCGCAGGCTCAGGCAATCCACTCACCTCGGCCTCCCAAAGCGCGGGATTACAGGCTGAGCCACGAGTCCAGCCTTGTTTTTCTTTTAAATTGAGATGGGATCTCACTATGTTGCTCAGGCTGGTTCTGAACTGCTGACCTCAAGCGATCCTCCTTTCTCAGCCTCCCAAAGCGCAGGATTACAGGCTGAGACACGGAGGCTTATATAATTATTGTTTTTTATTTTTTGAGTTGAAGTCTCACTCTGTTGCCCAGGCTGGAGTGCAGTGGCACGCTCACAACTACTGCCACCTTCACTTGCTGGGCTCAGGCGATCCTTCCACTTCAGGCTCAAGAGGATCACCTGAGCCCAGAAAGTGGAGGCTGCAGTGAGCTGTGAGCATGTCACTGCATTCCAGTCTGGGTGACAGAGTGAGACCCCAACTATATAAAAAAAAAAACACTTTCTCAAGTGGCCTGCCCTAGAGAAGGATAATAACCCACACACAATCCCTTATGTGGTCTGACATACCTTTATATATTTACATTTAAAAGAATCTTTGGCCAGGCATTGTGGCTCATGCCTATAATCCCAGGACTTTAGGAGGCCGAGGTGAGAGGATTGCCTGAGTTCACAGGTTCGAGACCAGCCCGGAGCGTGGTGGCACATGCCTGTAGTTTCAGCTATTTGGAAGGCTGAGGCAGAAGGATCGCCTGAACCCAGCAGGTCGAGCGTCCAGTGGCTATGAGCATGCCACTGCACTCCAGCCTGGGTGACAGAGTGAGACTCCAACTCAAAAAATTAAGTTAAAGAACCTTTTTGCGAAATGCATGAGGATTCTCAGTTTATAGAGTTTCATGTTCAGATTTTGGAAACTGAAATTAATTCTGATTTTTATAGAATTAAATCAAATAGTTAAAAATCAAATAGAACTAAACAACTCAAACAAAGAATGAGTAGTTCTCTGCAAACTCCCGTTCACCTATCCTTCCCTCCCCCCAGAAGAAACCACATTTGATTCTTTTTGGCTCAGCGATTTTCTGGTTCTTGTGTGGAGTTAGAGCTGAAGCCCACAAGCCACAGAGCTTCAGTGAAAACATTTCTCGAGCCCTGTTAACACAGACGGGCACAGCCAGGCTGAGTCAGCATGGAGTAAGGTGGTCTGATCGTCAGCACACTCAGCGAATGCTGGAAGAACACCCCCACATGTGGTGTCCCATAAAAGAGAGCTTCATCAAAGTCCTTGAATGGTGATGTTGAGACAGGGTGGCCTAAGTTCTCAAGACACATCAAGAAGGGGCTGACAGAGGAGGAATGAGGGGAGACAGTATCAGACCCTGTGACACCATCATATGTGAATCGATACTTGGGAGATTTCCATGCCCACAGTCCTGACAGCAATAACATAAAATGTTCGTGGGTGCAAAACTTACTTGTGCATGTTTTTTTATCTGGGTTAAGAGCAAATCCTTCTTGGCACCGGCAAAAATAGGCGCTATCCGCATTTATACACTCATGCTCACATCCGTGGTTTTCTGAAGCGCAGTAGTCCACAGCTGTAGAGAATAAAACACATTCAGAATTAGAAATGCAAACAAAGGGAAAGGAATGGTAGGATGGAGGCATATTGATAACAAATATAAGTACACATTAATATTGTTGCCTCCAAAAGAATTTGGATCAATAAATATGAATCTAAGACCTCCCTTGCCCTTCTCCTGCCAAAAAAAATTAGGAGTTTATATCAGGCAATTCATATCAAAAGACAAACTAAAGAATATATGAACAATTGTATTTAAATGTTAAAGAAATGCAAATCATCTGGGTGTGGTGGATCACACCTGTAATCCCAGCACTTTGGGAGGATTGCTTGAGTCCAGGAGTTTGAGACCAGCCTTGGCAACATAGCAAGATTTCATCTCTATAAAAAGGAATTAGCCAGGCATTGTTGAACGCACCTATAGTCCCAGCTACTCAGGAGGCTGAGATGGAAGGATCATGTGAGCCCCGAATGTCGAGGCTGCCGTGAGCCGTGATTGTGCCACTGCACTCCAGCCTGGACAACAAAGTGAGACTCAGTTTCAAAAAAAAAAGAAAGCCAAATCAAAATGATCACAAGGCACACTTATCCACCCATTAAACAGGAAAAAGTAAAGATGAGATAAAACTCAATAGTGTCAAGGCAGCAGAGAAACAGTTACTAAAGCTTGGAGGCATTATAGATCAACAGAGATCCTTTTGGAAGGCAACTCAACAATGTTTAACCTTGGAACTGTGACCCAAAGAAATAAGTTTTTTTTAAATTAAAAAAAAATTTTTTTTGAGTCGGAGTCTCACTGTCACGGCCACCACAGCCTCAATCTGCAGGGCTCAGGTGATCCTTCCACCTCAGCCTTCCAAGTAGCTGGAACCACAGGTGCCCTCCACCACGTCCGGCTGATTTTTTTATTTATTGTAGAGACGAGGTATTGCTGAGTTGTCTAGGCTGGTCTCGAACCCCTTGGCTCAGGCAATCCTCTCACCTCTGCCTCCAAAAGTGCTGGGATTACAGGTGTGAGCCACTGTGCCAGGCCAGAAATAACTTTAAAAAATAGATGATATCACTATATGCAATAAACTATTATTGCACAATAGCTGCATTATTTACAATGACAAAAAATTATAAAAAATAAGATGATTGCTTAATAAGGATAAGTGGTTTAGTAATTCATGAGAAAACACACTGGCTGATTTCTCATTAACTCCACAAATATTTACTGAGCACCTATTATGGGCCAGGCCCTGTTTAGATGCCAGGGAGAGAGCAAATAACAAAACAGACAAAAATTTCAACCCTTCAGAAGTTTATATTTGGGTGGTGATGGTGGGGGCGGGAAACAGGCAAAAAATAAAACCATAAGTAAATAGCATAGTCTGTTAGAAAATAAACAAGTAAGCCGGGCTTGGTGGCTCAGCCTGTAATCCCACGCCTTTGAGAGGCTAAGGTGAGTGGATTGCCTGAGCCCGTGGGTTCGAGACCCGCCTGGGCAGGCGAGACCTCATCTCTACAATAAATCAAAAAAATTAGCCGGACGTGGTAGTGTGCACCTGTAGTTCCAGCTACTTGGAAGGCTGAGGTGGAAGGATCACCGGAGCCCAGCAGATTGAGGCTGCGGTGGCCGGGAGCAGCCTGGGTGACAGAGTGAGACTCCAACTCAAAAAAAAAAAAAAATAGGGAGGCTGAGGTGAGTGGATTGCCTGAGCCTGTGGGTTCGAGACCCGCCTGGGCAGTGAGACCTCATCTCTACAATAAATCAAAAAATCAGCTGAGCATGGTAGCGCATGCCTGTAATTCTGGCTACTGGGAAGGCTGAGTCGGAAGGATCGCCGGAGCCCAGCAGGTTGAGGCTGAGGTGGCCGGAAGCGGCCACTGCACTCCAGTCTGGGCGACAGAGTGAGACTCCAACTCAAAAAAACAAAAACAAAAACAAAACGAGTATTCTAGAGAAAAATCAAACATCGAACAGGAATAGGGATGGGGGAGCGGTGGCGGAGAGGATGGGGTGGAATTCAGTGGAGGCGGTCAGGAAAGGCCTCTCCAGGAAGCGGGTGATGGCACTGAATGAGGTACGGGCCATGAGGACGTCTGGGAACCACCAACAAAAGGCCAGGAGGTAGGAAGATCCCTGATGTGCTGGGGGATCAGCAGAGGCCAAGGTGGCTGGAGCAGGGAGAGAGGTGGGAGAGGACAGGATGCAAGCAGGAGGGACCCATGGGCTGCTGTAAGGACCTCAGCTTCCACTCTGAGTTGGGAGTTCCTGCAGGGTTTGCAATGGGGAGTCAAAAGTAGACTAGAGAGTGTGGGAGGTTCCTCCAATAATCCCAGCCAGGAAGGGTGGAGGCTTCAATCAGCGTGGTGGGTGGGAGAATTGGTGCTCCGGGGGTTATGGGTTGAATTGCGTCCCCCCAAAAGATATGTTGGAGTCCTAGCCCCTCGTACCATACCTAGGGATGTGGTCCTGATGGAAATAAGATGGGATCATCAGGGTGGGCGTAATTCAAAATGACTGATATCCTTATAAGAAGAGATTAGCCCTAGTGATCCAAACACCTCCCACCTCTGGCCTGGGGGTCAGATTTCAACATGAGTCTGGTGGAGCCAGACAAACCATCTCCAAACCAAGCATGGCCCTAGCGAACGAAAGCACAGGGTATATGTCAAAGGTGGGGCTTATAGGATTCTTGTTGGATTCGAGGCAAGAGAGGAGAAAAAGAGTAAGGAAGGCCAACTCTGGGAAAGGAGATGGGGAAGGAGCGGGTGGAGCCTGTTTCGAGGGAGAAGATCCGGAGTTCTATTATGGCACAAGGCAGCCATCAACATTATCATCATTGTAATGATGCCAACATTGTAAACAAGAAGACAAAATTTGGTGGAAAAAAGTAGACCTCGAAATTGCATGTTGACAGTGATCATATCCAAGCAAAAAACATAGCTCTAAGACAAAGTCTGGAAATTAGAAATAAAAATACTTTCTGTGTTACAGTAGCAGGGTGATGGATTTTTTTTCTTTAAAAATGTTTCCCGTAGCCAGGCACAGTGGCTCATACCTGTAATCTTAACACTTTGGGAGGCTGAGGCAGGAGAATTGCTTGAGGCCAGGATTGTTCATCACCAGCCTGGGCAATATAGTGAGATGTTGTTTCTACAGCAATTCAAAAAATTAGCCATCCTTCCTGTGGCCACCCACTTCTTGGCATCCCCTGCAAAGAGAGGAGCTGCTGATTGGACTTTGATGGTGCTACAGTGACCACATGAGTGGTCATGTCACTATACCTAAAAGACAGAAACTTGGCCGGGTGTGGTGGCTTATACCTGCAATCCCAGCACTCTGGCAGGCTGAGGCAGAAGGATTGTTTGAGTCCAGGAGTTCAAGACCAGACTGGGGAACATAGTAAGACCTCATTTCAACAAAAAATCAATAAATTAGCTGGGCCGGGCTCGGTGGCTCAGCCTGTAATCCCAGTGCTTTGGGAGGCTGAGTTGAGTGTATTGCCTGAGCCCACAGTTTTGATACCCGCCTGGGCAATTTGGCGCGATCTCATCTGTACAATAAATCAAAAATTAGCTGGGTGTGGTAGTGTGCGCCTGCAGTTCCAGCTACTTGGAAGGCTGAGGCGAAAGGATCGCTGGAGCCCAACAGGTCGAGGCTGCAGTGGCCGAGAGCGGCCACTGCACTCCAGTCTGGGTGACAGAGTGAGACTCCAACTCAAAAAAAAAAAAAAAAAAATTAGCTGGGCATGGTGGCAAGTGCCTGTAGCCCCAGCCATTTGGGAGGCTGAGGTGGAAGGATTGTCTGAGCTCAGGAGGTTGAGACTGCAATGAGCCATGATTGTGCCACTGCACTCCATCCTGGGTGTCAGGGTGAGACTCCAACTCAGAAACAAAAACTAAAACAAAACAGTGGTTCTCTGCTGGGTGTGGTGGCTCACACCTGTAATCCCAGCATTTTGGGAGGCTGAGGTGAGAGGATTGCCTGAGCCCAGGGATTCGAGACCAGCCTGGGCAACTTGGCGAGACTTTGTCTCTATAATAAATCAAAAAATTAGCCGGGTGTGGTGGCTCATACCTATAATTCCAGCACTTTGAGAGGGTGAGGCAAGAGGATTGCCTGAGCCCGACGAGTTGGAGACCAACCTGGGCAACTTGGTGAGACCTCATCTCTATGATAAATCAAAAAATTAGCTGGGCGTGGTGGTGTGTGCCTGTAGTTCCAGCTACTTGGAACGCTGAGGTGGAAGAATCCCTTATCCCAGCAGGTTGAGGCTTCGGTGGTCATGAGTGTGCCACTGCACTCTAGCCTGGGCAACAGAGACTCCAACTCACCCCCCCCCACATACAAACAAACTTTCTCAAAGTGCGGTCCGTGAACCTGCTGCATTAACCATCAACTGAGAGCCAGTAATGCCCATTCTCAGGCCCCGTTCCAGACCTACTGATCAGAAGCTCTGGGTGCATAGCCCAGGAAGATGTGTTTTAACAAGTCCTCTAGGTGATTCTGACTCATGCTAAAATTTGAGAGACACTGTTAAAGAGTCAATGTTGTTTTTGTGTCCAAACTTACATATGCCATTTGTATATGTTATGGTAATTTATGTAAATATAATAGAAACCAATAAAATATAAGCACTACAAGAAATTTGAATTTATTTCAAAAGGAAAACTAAGTTAAAAGCTTTGGAAACGCTGGGTGTGGTGGCTCAGCCTGTAATTCCAGCACTTTGGGAGACTGAGGCAAGAGGATTGCCTGAGCTCAGGGATTCGAGACCAGCCTGGGCAACCTCGACTCTACAATAAATCAAAAAAAATAAGCCAGGCATGGTAGCGCATGCCTGTAGTTCCAGCTACTTGTAAGACTGAGGCGGGAGGATCGCCTGAGCCCAGCAGATCGAGGCTGTGGTGGTTTTAAGCATGCCACTGTCCCTCCAGCCTGGGCGACAGAGTGAGACTCCAACTCAAAAACAAACAAACAAACAAACAAAAACAGCTTTGGAAACAATTAAGGCAGTTTCCTAACCAACATTGTTACATCACCGGACATGGATGAGACAAGTGTAAAAAACTAGAAAAGTTTTCATTAAAATTTATAAGGATTCTGCCCTTAGATTGCTTCACTGAAGTCTTCAAATCCTTGCTCCAATTTAAAGTAACCAAAACTAAAAAAATCATAGGCAACATTTTATGGATATGGTTTATGCAAATATTTTTAAATATCATATTTTTTCAACTCAACTTAAAATTAGTATTTTTTAAAAGTGTAAAAGCAATTTTTATTAAATGTATATTTACGTGTTTTAACTACAATGATTAAGATAGGTTTAGATATTTAGTGTTTTAGGATACCCCTGTTTGAATGATGTCCTCCATTAATCAGCCAACCACAGACTCAATCCATGGGATAAGAGGGTTGCTCCTGACTTTGATCCTCATACTGGTTCTGTTCTTTGTGTCAACAGCTCTCTGGGGAGCTGACGGGGAGGAGGTGATTGGCAAGGCAGGATTCAGGCATTCCTGGGTCCTGAGCCCCAGTAAAATTCCAAGGTGTCACATCCCCCTTTTGAGTTGGGGGGTCTCACTCTGTCACCCAGGCTGGAGTGCAGTGGCATGATCATGGTTCACTGCAGCCTCAACCTCCTGGCCTCAGGCGATTCTTCTACTTTAGACCCTTGAGTAGCTGGAACTACAGGTGCATGCCACCATGCCTGGCTAATATTTTAATTTTTGTAGAGACAAGGTCTTGCTATGTTGCCTAGGCTGGTTTTAAACTTCTGGATCAAACAATCTTCCTGTCAGGTTCCCAAGGTGCTGGGGAAAAATCCCATTTTAATTTGTGAGTGTTCCACTAGCTCACTGCTAGGACACTGGGACAGCAGGTGAGGCCATCAGTGTCATGGTTAGACACAAAAGAACCCACTTTCAAGCAAGTGAATGTGAGATTCTTTAAGACCAAGGGAGTTCTAGTTCATTCAACTCTGACATCATTTGCCAAATGTTTTGGGTTCTTTGCCTAACTTCCTTGATTGCAAAACTGTACTCATTAAAAGGGAGGCCAAAGTTGAGAGGCACATGTATGGAGATGCTCTTTGTGTATAACTCAGCAATGTATAACTCTGCCGTTTCAAGTTCTCACCTACTTAACAAAATCCATTCTCCATCATTTTTGCCTGGAATTTTTACACTTTTGTTTACAAGTGGAAAGAGTAACTCCCTGGCTACAGCTCTCCAGCCCTCCAGATCACAAACTGCTAAAATCCCAGAGCCAGAAGTCAGTCTTGCCATGTTCAGTCTCTGCCCAACGTGTGAGAAATCACTCAGCTGTCTCCAAGGATAAATGATGCTTTGGTGCAAGGTCATAAGACGTAAGATCAATGGTTTCTGATTTATAACTGGTCATATTCCAAGGTTTTCTCAGCAGGGATTAGTCTGCGAGGGGATGGCATTAGGCTATTTTAAGAGGGGCACTGGGATTTTAAAGTTTGTTGATGATAAAGTAAGAAAAACCAAATTTTTCATTTAGAGAACTGGTAGAACCAATTTCCTCGCTGAGTATATATTAGACACACACAAGGAGTCAGACTCACCAAAACCTCTCCTCTCCAAACATAGCTGGATTTCTATCTGCAGGATTTAAAGACCCAGAGAAATTCTTATGGACTTTGATAACAATAGAGGAGTGTTATGGGCTGAATTTTGTCCCCCTGCAACAAATTATATGTTGAAGCCCTAACCCCTGATACCTCAGAACGTGACTGTATTTGAAAATGGGGCCTTAAAGAGAAAATTAAGTTAAAATGAGGCTGTTAGGGTGGCCGTGATCCAATCTGACTGGTGTCCTTACAAGAAGAGGAAATTTGGACACAAAGAGGCCCCAGCAATGCACATACAGGAGGAAAGACCATGTGAAGACACTGAGAAAGTGGTCATTGGAAACCAAGGACAGAAACCCCAAACAAATCAAACCTGCTGACACCTTGATCTTGGACTTCTAGCCTCCAGAACATTTGTTGTTTAAACCACTCAGTCTGTGTGGTGTTTTGTTATAGCAGTTCTGGCAAACTAACACAGGGAGAAATCTAATACTTAACATCTTGGGGAAGGAGGGACCATGTTTCAAACATGAGGAGTTAGCTGATAAAAATCTGAGGCAGTGCTTGGTGGCTCATGCCTGTCATCCCAGTACTTGAAGAGGCTGATACAGTTGGATTGTTTGAGCCCAGGAGTTGGTGAATAGGCTGGGCATCACAGTAAGACCACACCTCTACAAAAAAAAAAAAATTTAATTTAGACAGACACACTGGTGTATGCCTGTAGTCCAAGCTTATCTAGAGGCTGAGGTGGAAGGATCACCTGAGTCCAGGAGGTTGAGGTTGCAGAGAGCTATGATTGTGACAGTGCACTCCAGTCTATGTGACAGAGTGAGATCCTGACTCAAAAAAAACCAAAAAACAAAAAACTAAAAAACTGACCTTTCAATTGAAAAATCCATCCTCCCATCCCCTATCCTCAACTTAAATACCAACCATTCCCATCTCTCTGAGAGTAATTGACATAGGAGAACATGGAAGAAAAGTTGGTTTGGTTTTTTTTTTGAGTCAGTGTCTCACTCTGTCACCCAGGCTGGAGTGCAATGGCACGCTCACGGCTACTGCAGCCTCAACCTGCTGGGCTCAGGCAATCCTTCCACCTCAGCCTTCCAAGTAGCTGGAACTACAGGTGTGCGCAGCACATCCAGCTTATTTTTTGATTTATTGTAACGAGACTAAGTCTCACCAAGTTGCTCAGGCTGGTCTCGAACCGCTAAGTTCAGGCAATCCTCTTGCCTCGATCTCCAAAAATGCTGGGATTACAGGCTTGAGCCACTGTGCTCAGCAGAAGAAAAGCTTTGTAGGCAGCAGTAATGCCATGCTAAACACCACCATCATTCTGTGTTTGTATAGCCCTCAATATGATTTTTAAAATGTACCATACTTTTGATATATCTGTATTATTAAATACAAGCATTCATAAAATGACAAAAATTCATAAAGGGGATACAAATTAATATTCAACTAAAGTTTATCAGTTTTCTATGAAACATTAAGATGATAACAATAAATTTTTTTGAATCAGGGTCTCACTCTGTCGCCCAGGCTGGTGCACAGTGGTGCCATCATGGCTCAATGCAGCCTCGACCTCCTGGGCTCAGGTGATCCTTCCACCTCAGCTTCTCGAGTAGCTGAGACTACAGGCATTCACCACCATGCCCAGCTAATTATTTTTGTTTTTTTGTAGAGACGAGGTCTTGCTATGTTGTCTAGGCTGGTCTTGGGCTCCTGGATTCAAGCTATCCTCTTGCCTCAGCCTCCCAAAATGCTGGTATTACAGGTATGAGTCGCAGCATGCAGACAATAGTAATAATATTAACAAGCACTTACATAGCACTAAGTGCTTTATGCATATTAACTAATATAATCCTCACAAGAACACTTTGAGGTAGGTAATAAAACGCTCAGTTTACAGATGAAGTAACTGAAACATTAAGAGGTTAAGAGACTTATACGATGTGAATAATAATAGCACCTGTCTCATAGATAGTTGCAATATAGGTCAGCTATCTCAAATGAGTCCTGGGACTTAGTAACATTCAATAATATAGTTTAGACAGGTGCAGTGGCTCACGCCTGTAATCCCAACACTTTGGGAGCCCAGGGGTTTGACAACAGCCTGGGCAACTTGGTGAGACCTCACCTTTACAATAAACCAAAAAATTAGCCAGGTGTGGTGGCGCATGCCTGTAGTTCCAGCTATATGGAAGGCTGAGGCAGAAGGATCACCTGAGCCCAGCAGGTCAAGGCTGTGGTAGCCGTGAGTGTGCCACTGCACTCCAGCCTGGGTGACAAAGTGAGACTTCAACTCAAAAATAAATAAATACAATAAATGTAGTTTATATTTTTTATCACACTGCCTCTCTCTATTCGGGTAAGGTGGAATTTGGAAGTTAAAAGATACCTAGATACCATTCATTCATTTCATAACCATTTATTCAGCAATTAACATGTTGGGCATTGTGCTAATCCCTGGATAGTAATGACAAGCAAATACCATTTGTAAGACGTCTCAGAAGAAAGGCAGGAAGGAAAGCCAAGCTGTTAGCAGTGATTATCTCCAGGAAGGGAATCTGGGAAGACATGACGTTCAGGCTCTGACTTTATGCACATCTATACTCTGACTTTTTTTTTTTAATAAACAAAAATGGATTTCGTAATTTAAAAACCAGTCAAGGGAAATTTTTTTTTAAACATGAATTTGAGATTGTGATCAGTTACTCAACCTCATTCAAGGATTCAAGAAAAACATACTGTGAGTCTACTCTGTGAAAGATGAGAAGTACAACTGGTTCTGCCCTCAAGGGTTTACAATGTGCTTGGGCACATAGGAAACAAACAGGACCAAAGTTATCCTCAAACACAAGGCAGTCAGTCGACACCAGTTGGGCAAGCCCAGCAGAAGGTTCTCCCTCAAGATCTAGATAAATAGTCTTTGAAAAATACAGTTTTTAGCTAGGCAGGGTGGCTCATGCCCATAATCCCAGTACTTTGGGAGGCAGAGGTGAGAGGATTGCCTGAATCGAGGGGTTTGAGACCAGCCTGGGCAATTTGGTGAGACCTCATCTCTACAATAAATAGAAAAATCAGCCAGGCATCATGGTGTAGGCCTGTAGTTTCAGCTACTAGGAAGGCTGAGGTGGAAGTATTGTCTGAGTCCAGCAGGTTGAGGTTGCAGTGGCCGTGAGCTTGCCACTGTACTCCAGTCTGAGTGACAGAGGGAGACTCCAACTCAAAATTTTAAAAATTGGGAGGTTGAGGCAGAAAGATCCCCTGAGCCCAGCAGGTCGAGGCTGCGGTGGCCACGAGCATGCCACTGTACTCAAGCCTGGGTGACAGAGTGAAACTCTGACTCAAAAAAAAGGAAAAGAAAAAAGAAAATACAGTTTTGGATGAAATTGACATAGTTCTAGCAGCAACTGATAAATTACACGTTCAGGGACTCCTAAATCTAAAAGAGGGTCCTAGTGAGTGGGCAATCCATCGTTGAGTGACTGCTTAAAGACAGCAAGAAAATCAGGACTCGAATTGTGAAATGAGCCGTCAGGGAGCTGGCACTCCGGCGCTCGAATTTAACATTCCGTTTACTCAAACGTGTGGAAATGTATAAAAAGTCCCGTGTCCAGGACTTAGAGCTGAAATTTCATGCAGGTACAAGTCCCATTTCAGGGGTGAGTCAAAGTACTAGAACCACTGCCACGGACGTGTTGAGACTGAAAACTCGCTGCATCCGCTCCCCGGCAGCCAGATGCACTTAACTTCTACCAAGTCTCTTTGAATGAATTGTTTGAATAGTTTGGACCTGCTGTTACCACTTTCTCATCACCCACTGCCCTTGAAATCTCCCCTCTGCCCCTCCTCCTTTGCCATTATCAATTCTCCTCTTCATCTTTGAGTCCCTCATGCCTAGCAGAGGCCTGGCAGGGAGTTCTGAAATGTCTGCTGAGCTGAATCAGTGACTCAGCCCAATGGCCTTTTCTCGTAAGTTTGGTTTCCTTTGGCCTTGCTGGAGCATGACATTTATATTGACCTGTCCTGGAAATTCTCTCGTTCCAGGATTCTTCTGATTCTCTCTTTCTCCCCCACCTCCCCCAGTCCTTCTCTCTCTCTTCCTCCCGCTCCCTCCTCCCCTAGCTCTTGGGCTATGCCGTCATGATATTTTTCCTGTCCCCATTTCTTGCTCCCCACAAGTGGCTACAGTCCAAGACTCAGTCCGTCACTCTCTTCTCACTCCATCCCTCACTGATACATAGGAAATGATGATGATGGCAATAGTTGTTTTAATAATAACAATGATAAGGGCCTAGTGCGTACTGAGAACTTCACTCAATATCTTATTTAATCCCATGCAACCTTACAGTGTAGGTATGATCTTAATGCATGAGAAAAATAAGGCACAGAAATTTAATGACTGAAAGACACATGCCCAGCAAATAGCAGAATTGGGATTTTTTTTTTTTTTTTTTTTGAGTTGGAGTCTCACTTGGTTGCCCCGACTGGAGTGCAGTGCCGCTTCCGGCCACCGCTGCCTCACCTGTTGGGCTCCAGCGATCCTTCCGCCTCAGCCTTCTGAATAGCCAGAATTACAGGCACACGCTACCACGCCTGACTGATTTTTTTTTAATTTATTGTAGAGATGAGGTCTCGCTGCCCAGGCGGGTCTCGAACCCACGGGCTCAGGCAATCCACTCACCTCAGCCTCCCAAAGGCGCGGGATGACAGGCTGAGCCACCGAGCCCAAACAAACTTAACAAATAAATGTTTAAAATGAAAAACAAATTAAAATTAAAAGTAAGAAACAAAGTCGGGCACAGTGGTTCATGCTTGTAATATCAGCACTTTGGGAGGCTGAGGCAGTAGAATCGCTTGAGGCCAGGAGTTTGAGACGAGCTTGGGCAACATAGTGAGACCTCGTCTCTACAAAATATCAAAAAATTAGCCAGGTGTAATGGCACCTGTCTGTGGTCCCAGCTACTCAGGCAGCCAAGGCAGAAAGATTGCTTCAGCCCAGGAGTTCGAGGCTGCAGTAAGCCGTGATAGTACCATTGCACTCCAGCCTGGGCAACAAAGTGAGATCCCAACTCAAAAAAAAAAAAAGAAGAAAGAAAGAAATGAACTATGCTGCTTCCTGGTGCATTATTGGTTCTAACCTCTCTCTGCTGTATGAGTGCTGTTTTCTGCTCCATCTTGCCATGTCCTTGTTGGTGTCTGACCTGAACTCCTAATTCACCTTGTCTAAAACTACTCAGTATCTTTTTTAAAGTGTGTTCCCACCGGGCACGGTGGCTCAAGCCTGTAATCCCAGCACTTTGAGAGGCCGAGGAGAGAGGATTGTCTGAGACCAGAGGTTTGAGACCAGCCAGGGCAACTTGGTAAGACCTCATCTCTACAATAAATCAAAAAATTAGCCGGGCACAGTGGCACACTCCTGCAGTTCTAGCTACTTGGAAGACTGAAGTGGAAGGCTCGCCTGAGCCCAGTAGGTCAAGGCTGCAGTGGCTGTGAGTGTGTCTCTGTACTCCAGCCTGAGTGACAGAATGAGACTCCAACTAAAAAAAAAAAAAAAAAAGCTGGGCACAGTGGCTCACACCTATAATCCCAGCATTTTGGGAGGCTGAGGTGAGAGGATTGCCTGAGCCCACTGTTCAAGACCAGCTGGGCAACTTGGCATGACCTCATCTCTACAATAAATAAAAAAAAATTAACTGAGCGTTGGTGGCATGTGTCTGTAGTTCCAGCTACTTGGAAGGTTGAGGCAGAAGGATCATCTGAGCCCACCAGGTCAAGGTTGCAGTGGCTGTGAACATTCCACTGCACTGCAGCCTGGGCAACAGAGTGAGACTTAAACTCAAAAAAAAAAAGTGTGTTCCCATCACACTTCCATGACTTGCTATCACTCCCAGAGCCATGGAAGCTCAGATCATGGGGCCACCTTTGACTTTTCCTCCTCCTCTGGATTTATAGCACCTCCATTCATCCCTTACCCTCACTCTCTCCCTTCTTATGTCACTGCTCAGATCCAGGGGGGGCTTCTGTCCCCCCTCGCCGGATAATTGCCAAAGTCTCCTAACTGGTCTTTCCAACCCCATTGTTTGTGGGGAGCAAGATACAACAGGGCCCCTGAAAACAATAAAATATGAAACAGAAAATGCAAGATTTAGTCAGGTGCCTATAATCTCAGCACTTTGGGAGGCAGAGGTAAGAAGACTGCCTGGCCCCAGGGGTTCGAGACCAGCCTAGGCAACTTGGCAAGATCTAGTCTCTACAACAAACCAAAAAATTAGCTGGGCATGGTGGCATGTGCCTGTAGTTTCAGCTACTTGGAATGCTGAGGTGGAAGGATCGCCTGAGTCCAGCAGGTCAAGGCTGCAGTAGCTGTGAGCATGCCAGTGCACTCCAGCCTAATCAACAGAGAGACTTCAACTCAAAAAAAAAGATTTAGTCAGAAAATCTAGGTTCCAGTTCTGATGACAGTCAAGTCCTTTCTTTCAGGTTTTCTGCCCCATGAGTATCCAGTTCAGTTTATTAAACACCCACTATTTCACCAGGCACTGTTCACTGGTATAAGGAGGAATGAGCCCATGCAAGTTTAAAGGGCTTTGTAGACAAACAGGAAGGTGCCACATGCATATTACGGACATGCTGGCTGGCTCCACAGAGGTGCAGAGGAGAACCATTATCCATGACTGAAGACATCAGATATCACCCACCTCTTCTACCTCTCACCTGTAACTCCATGTGGAATGGCCTACGTGGGGAGCGCTCAACTGACCCTGGGTCGGTGCCTGCAGTTCCAAGCACTGCCCTTGGGACTCCTTACCTGGGCCTGTGTTTGAAGCTACTGTTTGTTGGCTCCAACTGTGCTGTCTTACTACATATGGCTGGGCTCTCACATCTGGCAGTCACTTGGGCCCAGCCCTGAGCTGGTCCAATACAAGGGAGGAAGGCTGCCTATGTCTATGAGGTGCCACTCAGCAACCCTGCCTGCCACTGAGTGAATTTCATGTGTAACTTATGAGCTATATTGAAGTCAGGCCATTCCTAACATAACCTCCAAATTCGAAGAAAATCCCCCCAGTCCTATTCAAGCGAGGCAGTAACAGCCAACCACATTTACATGAATTATCATAAGTATGCCTTTTGTTGAGGACCAGAATGCTGACCTCGGCCATCCATAAAGTCTTTAAAGTTCAAATTCTGCCTAACAACTCGACCAACGAACTGAGAAACCCAAGGAAAAAGAAACAGATACGTGGGAGGCACGTGGGCACCTCCTCCTCCCCTCTTATGTCCTGATCTCGTCCTTCCCCATTAAACCAGGCTGGGGGGGATACTCACCCACACACCTCTTCCCGTCCTCAGCCAGGGTGTAGCCACTGTAGCACTGGCAAACGAAGGAGCCCGGCACATTCACACAGAGCTGCTCACAGCCGTGGTCCTCTGAGGCACACAGATCCTGGACTGAGACGAAGTCACACCATTAGAACACAGCGCCGGGCACACCTCAGAACACCCTCAGCACAGGGTCACACAATGAGCAGCTCCACAGCGCTGGGCAAAATAATTTATTTTATTTTATTTTTTATTTTTGAGAAAGCAAGATTTATTGAGAGGACAGAAAAGCTCCCACAGTGGGAGGGGACTTGAAGGGGTTGCCCCCAAAATAACTTTTAGAAACATTATACAAAAGTCTGGGCAACTAGCAAGACCCCCATCTCTACAAAAAATACAGAACAAAAATTAGCCGGGTGTAGTGGCAAGTGTCTGTACTTGGGAAGCTGAGGCAGGAGGATTGCTTAAGCCCAGGAGTTGGAGGCTGCAGTGAGCTATGATTACTTCAGTCTGGGTTACAGAGCAAGACTCTGTCTAAAAACAAAATTAAAAATATCATAAGAATTCATATGCAATCATGGTAGAAAATTTAGAAAACACAAAAAATAGATAAAAGAAAATCCACCCGTAGTCTGCCCCACCTGTAATCCTACCACTCAGAGGCAACCACTGTTAACATTTTGGTAAGTTTCCAGATGGGATCCTGTATACATACAAAAACATATTTTTCAAAGCTGGAATTGTTCATCACCTCTATGAAATACATTCAATAGTTTTTAATTGACATCAATGTGTATTTTCCTATGTCAATAAAAAGTGCTCCGAAATATCTTCATGGCCCTTAAGAACCATCAGTTATCACAAGCAGGCACTGGCACATGCTGGCAGCAAGCTCCATTCCTATCCTTTGGGAACCTAAAGTGCTGGGTCTGATCTACGCAGAGATGATTCGGCACCTTGACATGCTGCAGACAAGGCAGAGCCCAGTTGGAGAACTGATACTCTATTGAAACGTGGCAGGTCTAAGAAGAGCCTGGAATTCCCAAGTTGGCATCACTCCCACCAGACATCCTTTCCTCATTCCATTTGGTTACCAGAAGGATTTCTGAAAACTCTCTTTGTCCTCTACTTATCCATCCCAGTAACAAATTAGGAAAACGGAGAAGCCAAAAAAGGTTATATAGAGGTAACAAAAATTACCAGGAAAAATGCCTATCTGTGGTCTTATTTTGGTCAAATATTTATTACGTGTCCACAAATTGCAGAGCACTGGCTACTTATTCACATGCACTGTAGAAATGCACTTCTACAGCAACAGAGCTGAGAATGCATCAGAGGATGAAAAGGCTAAGGGCATCTTCAATCCATCGCTAGCTCAGTCTCTGGTGCCCAGGCTGGTCTTGAACCCCTGAACTCAGGCAATCCTCTCCCCTCTGCCTTCTAAAGTGCTAGAATTATAGGCTAACGGGGAATGTTTAAAAGCATCACTCCAAGCAGCCAGGCACCATTGGTTTGTTAAACTCTGGAGTGTCCACGTGGCTCTTTGAGCTATAGCCACCATGTTTCTTGGCTTTGGCCCCCTCCAATACTTGGGATGGGGGGGAGGGTGAATTATCTCTTTCCCTGCCTAATTTACTTTTTAAATAAACTATATTTTCTAATCTAACTTCTATGCAATTCTTTGCATCTTTTTCACGGCACTGGATTGCACACCCTACCCCAGCAGGCCTGACCTAACATTTTTGGAGATCCCACTGAGATCTTTAATCTAACATATATAGTTTTCTCTTCTTTTTCTTTTTTTCAGACAGAGTCTCTCTCTATCACCCAGGCTTGAGTGCAGTGGCATGGTCATAACTCTCTGCAGCCTTGGACTCCTGGCCTATTTCCCAGAAAGAGGAATGGTTTGGAAATAGCTATCATGAAACAGCTAACTCTACCAATGGCACTGCACTCCATTCTGGGTGACAGAGTGAGACTCTGACTCAAAAAAAAAAAAAAGAAAGATAATTTTCTCTGATTAAAAGCTATCACTATGATAGGTATGATAAAAGCTCAATTACCTAGAAAACTTGATTAATTCCTGAATCCAACGGCTACACATTAATATCATCTCCTAGATCTTTGCATTTCACAGTTTATTGTGCTTTTAGATACATATCAAATTGATAAAAATATAAAAGGCGATTTGATTCAGTATCTCTATTAAATGTATTAAGCAATCTTTAAAAATAAAATTTACATTATCACATTAGAAGTGCTTAGGTCTAAGAGTCCATAAATAAAAATTCTGGTTTTAAAATCCTCAAGAAAGAATTTTCACTCTCAAATTAATAAAACAGATGAAAAAAATTATAGATGTAAATTCTTTTTTGTTCTTTTTTTTTTTTTAGTTGGAATCTCACTCTGTCATCCAGGCTGGAGTGCAGTGGCACGCTCACAGTCACCGCAGCTTCGACCTACTGGGCTCAGGCAATCCTTCCGCCTCAGCCTTCCAAGTAGTTGAAACCACAGGCACGCGTCACCCCATCAGGCTAATTTTTTGATTTATTGTAGAGACAAGTTCTCACTAAGTTGCTCAGACTGGTCTCAAACACCCGAGCTCCGGCAATCCTATCGCCTCTGCCTTCCAAAGTGCTGGGATAATAGGTGTAAACCACCGTGCCCGGCCAGATGTAAATTTTTACCTCTTACCAGTAGGTGTATACCTTAGACTTCCAGTTGAGAATTCCAACTGGTATTTTCAATGTAGAGTTCCAATGGATTTAGATGTAAGAAAAAACCCATAACCAGAAGAAAACTTCAGCTGATGCAAAAGTCATAGTGAATAATCAAAGAATGACAAAATCTACTGTTAGTTATAAGCCTAGGCCAGAAATATAAGAAATGTCTGAATCATGGGATATTCACTCATTTACTCAATAAACATGTGTTGAGCATCTATTATGTCCCAGGTACTGGGAACATAGTGGTGAACAAAGCTGACAAAGGTTCCTACTGTCATGCAGCATGTTTCTACAAGGGGTTAGTAAAGGGAAGCTCTAGGAAGAGCAATTCTGGCTGAAAGAACAGTGAATGCAAAGGTCCTGTGGTAGAACAAACTGCCCCATTGGAGACACGGAAAGGCCAAAGTGGCTATTAGATGCCACTTAAATAACTAAACTACAAGGTAGAACACGAAAGAAATCCCTAAGGCAGACACTGATAAAACTAAAGGAGTTCAGAATTGCGACAGTTTACTGCAGTCAAGCAGTGACTGAAAAAGGCTAGCAGGAGTGGAGAAAGAGAAATGGCACTCCAAGCTTGGGAAGCGTGAATACACACACTGACAGGGAGGAAGGCAGGACAGTTGTGGCCACTGAAACCCCCTTCCGCTTCCCACTCTGGGAATCCCAGGGACGTAGCAAGAGAGAGGGTGGGAAAGACCACTGACACCAGAGTCAGGGGGCTATCTACACATAGACTGAGGAGTCTAAACTCTAATCGGGGGGCAATGGGGACTACTCAAGGGAAAACCCTTAAAAAGGGAGACTGGTGGTTTCCCCCAGAGTTGAGCTTGGAAAGGATAAGTCTGGCAGCACCACAGAATCTCTCGGTTCTGGGGAACTTTAGGGACTTCTAGCACAAGCAAGCATTGGGAGCAGCAGTAGGTTTCTGAATCACAGGTGGAAGTAACTGGTCTGCCTGCATGGTGATGGGACAATGAACCTGTTACCATGAGGACCTTCGGTCTTTCTTTGAGCTTTTGGTGTCACGCATCGGCTATCACGTACCCCGTGCTTCTCCCTGGTATGTACCACAAAGTTAATTACATTGTGTTTATGTAGCACTGGCTTTGCTGTGTCTCTCTTCCTAGGCTCCACTCCCCAAGCGGGCAGGCAGCATCCCCGCACAAAGTCCTGATGGTTGGAAAGTGACATCCCAGCATCCTAGAACCAGCTGCCCTCCAGAGTCCCAAAGCCTGTCTGGAGGGGAGACTGGGCCCTCTCCACCTGGGTCCTCCTGATCTCACTGCAGGTGGTGGCTTGCCGACCTCGGGTCCAGCAGGAATCCTGCCCAACCATGGTTACTAGGGAGTGGTGGGAATCCGGGTGATTTTTAGTTTCTTATTATCTGATTTCAGATTTTTAAACAAGAGCTTTTCTAATAACAGGGGAAGAAAAAAGGATCAACATATGATGAAACAACCCTTCTGGAAAAAAGCAATAAACCAGGACCTTGAAGGAGCAATAATTTTTCCAAAAAAAACTTTCCCACCCAGGGTAAGTAGAGAAAGGCAATGAAACGCTTATTTCTTTCAGGACAGGCTGGGACACACACAGCAGATTCTGTAAGTAACTGCAATGTTCTGTCTCCAGAAGCAGCAGTGCCTGCCCATTAGAACCATCTGGAGACCTTTAGAAAATCTTGGTGCCGGTCAGGCATAATGGCTCACACCTATAATCCCAGCACTTTGTGAGGCCGAGGTGAGAGGACTGCCTGAGTCTATGGGCTTGAGACCAGCCTAGGCAACTTGGTGAGACCTCATCTCTACAATAAATCAAAAAATTAGCCAAGCGTGGTGGCGCATGCCTGTATTTCCAGCTATTTGGTAGGTTGAGGCGGAAGGATCACCGGAGCCCAGCAGGTCGAGGCTGCGGTGGCCGGGAACATGCCACTGCACTCCAGCCTGGGTGACAGAGTGAGACTCCAACTCAAAAAGAAAAGAAAGAAAATCTTGATGCCAAGGTGCTCCTCTCTAGCAATTAAATCAGACTGGCTGGGGGTGGGGTTTGGGCAGTGGTGTTTGTTAAAATTTCCCAGATGGCCCCAGTGTGCAGCCAGGCTCAGACCAGTCATCCCAGTCCTTGGGAATATGAGGCAAGAGCACAGTCTGAGCCCAGAAGTCCGAGACCACCTGGGCAACATAAACAGACCTTGTCTCTACAAAAAATAAAACATCAGCTAGGTGTGGTGGTGCATGCCATGCCTGTAGCCCCAGCTACTTGGGAGGCTAAGGCAGAAGGATCACCTGAGCCCAGGAGGTTGAGGCTGCAGTGAGCTGTGATCATGCCATTGCACTCCAGCCTGGACGACAGAGTGAAGCCCCAACTCAAAAAAAGGTCTCGCAATCCTTCGAGAAGAAGATGCTGAGACCCAGGAGTCAGTTTCCCTCTTTAATAACTGAGACCCTCCAAGGATCAGTTTCCTCTTTTAAACAAACCCTAGAGAATTGCTGCCCTTGTTTCCTCCTCCAAGTGACTAAAAGAACCCCAGATACCTATGTGAAGGAGCAAGTGTGCTAGCACCAGAAGGAATCACTGCTCATATTCCAGAAGAACTGTCCCACAAATGGCGGAGCCTGCCAGCTGGCTTCCTGCGCGCTGTCCTTTCATACTGTTTTTAGAATGTTGGGGATTTATGGCCACAAGTGATTTGTACCAGCCCAGGGGAAACCATTGAGGGATTAATCTAATTAAACAAAGACAAAAGCATAAATACAGGCTGGGTTCTGACAAAACAACTTTGCTGTTTTTCTGGCAGTGGTCACTTCCTTTTGGAACGAATACAGATGTTTTTGGATGATTCCTTACACTTTTGAAAAACAGCACTTTTTTTCCCCTCTCAGCCGGGAGGATTTCGCTGATGGGTGAGAAACATTGGGTCCAGGGCTTCCGCTAGCCCTGGCACAGCCTTCCACCCTGTCCACCTGGTTACCCCACTAATGGCTCACAACCCCAGTCAAGGGTCACCTCCTCTGGGAAGCCTTCTCTCAGTTGGCTTGGTACGCGGCTTCCTCCTCTGGGCTCCCACAGCCCCACAGACATGGCTCCAATTTTTGCATTTAGGCATTGACCCCATGGTACTGGAAGGACTTGTCCCCATGTCCATCCTCCCATTAGGGAAAGACTAGACCCCATGTCTGTCCTCCAGAGCCTCGCACAGTGTCCTAGAGCATGTATTTGGTCTCCATAAGCATTTATCTGCTGAATGAATGAGCAACAAGCAACAAAGGACCATATGCCCTGCCTCCCAACAGGGCTGTTTCTAAAGTCCTCAGAATACTCTCATCCACCAGAAATGAGGTCCTGGGAAGATGGGGGAGATGAGATGGAGAAAACTCTCTCCAAGTCTCAGTGCCTCTCCTCATGCCCAGCAAGAGGAATTCCCGTACCAGAAGAGGGCTCAGAGAACGACATCTGAGAGCCAACCCCTTGCTGCGGGCACCAAAATACTGTCCTGAAAGGGAACCTGGGTGCCTTGCCATCCACTGCATGGCGCCCAGCACAATGCCTGGCACATCGTAACTTTTCGACATGTACTTGTCGAATGGGCACATGAACCCACATTCCTGTTACACAAAGACAGGGGTATCGCACGTTCTAGTCTCTCTTACCCAGACCGTAAGTCCCGGGAGAGACAGGACCGTCTCTCACCAGCTTTGCTGTCCCTCATGGCGCCTGTCTCACACCGGGCGTTTCACACAGTAGATGCTTAGTGGACATCTGTGGATTTGACTCGACCGCCTCCCTCCCTGGCCAGCCTAGGGCACGGTCTCCATTCATGGAAGTTACTGGGCAGAAATGGGGCAACTGGGAAGGTCCTGAAGTATTCTGTGATTTCCCTTCAGCAAAGACACATTTTTAGATGAGCTCATTTTTACCGCAGGGTCAAGGATGGCAACAGAAACTTGAAAGTCACGGGGCCCCTCCCTCCCTTGTACCCCTCAGATCCAGTCAGTCACTGCTCAAGTGACTGTTCTTCCTCTCCCCTGCCAACATGGAGCCACCATCATCTCTTGACTAGACCATCACGGCAGACTCCTAACTGGTCTTCTTGGATCCATTCCAGTCCAGGGTTCTCCCTGGGACAGGGGCAGTGGTTGCTTCCTGGCAGTGGTCACTTCCTTTTGAAACAAATACAGATGTTTTCGAATGATTCCTTATGCTTTTGAAAAACAGCACTTTTTATCTCTCAGTCAGGAGGATTTCACTGGTGGGTGAGAAATATTGGGTCCGAGGCTCCCACTGTTCCCAGAGCAGCCTTCCGCCCCGTCCACCTGGTAACCCCACTTGTGGCTCACAACTCCAGTCAGCAGGAGTAATCTGCCCTGGCCTCTCTTCTGTTTAAAACCTTTAATGGCAGCCTGGGCAACAAAATGAGAATTCATCTCTACAAAAAATTAGCTGGGCATGGTGGCATGCGTCTGTAGTCCCAGCTACTTTGGGGGCTGAGGCAGAAGGACTGCTTAAGCCCAGGAGGTCGATCGAGGCTGTGGTGAACCATGATCATGCCACTGTACTTCTCAGTGACAGAGTTAGACCCCAACTCATAATAGATAGCTGGATAGCTAGCTAGCTCGATAGATCCCTTAATGGCTTCCCATTGCTCCAGGATAAAGTCCCAAATCTCTAATGTGATGGTCAGGGTGCTGCACCTCCTTTACCTCTCTAGTCTTATCTTATGTTCTGTCTTGTCTTATCGGCTCCGTCTACACTTTCCTCTCCATTTTCAAATCAAGCTTCTCCATGCCTCAGGACCTTTGCACATGCCATTTCTTCTACACAGAATGTTCACACCTCTTCCTCACCTCCTTTTCACCTCTCTTGTGCATCCTTGAGGTTTCACTTCAAAGGCCACTCTCTCAGGAAATTCTTACCTGCCATTAGGCGTCAAGTCCTCCTTATAGTTTCCCTTTGTAGTCCTCACCACAATTATACTTTAATACTTAATTTGCAATGGATTATGTTATGTCTATTTCCCCTGGCACATGAGGGCAGTCACAGTGCTTGCCTTGTCCAACACTCCCGCTCAAATATCTAATACCTGGCATGTGATCAATTAAAACAAAATTTGTGAATGATCAAATGAATTCATCTCTTCAGTCATGGAATGGTTTAGAGTGCTGGGGAAACAACAGTGAATAAAAGAGACCAAAAATAAATACATCTCTTCTCTCACCAAGCTGACAGTCTAGTGGGGAAATCAGGAGTGTGCTGGAGGCAGCTTGTACTGACTCACAGAACCGGTTATGTGCATCTTTTCCCATGTCCACACTCATTGAGGCCGACTTGGTAACTTGAAATGGCCATGGTGGGAGTATTTATACCGGAAATTGGCAGGCACTACAAATCAGAGGGTTTTCTTCCCTGAAGAGCTTTTTTGTTTTGTATTTTTTGGTGGTGGTTTTTTTTTTTGAGTTGGGGGTCTCACTCTGTCGCCCAGGCTGTACTCCAGTGGCACGCTCACAACAATTGTGGCTCACAGCAGCCGTGGCTCACAGCAGCCTTAACCTCCTGGGCTCAAGCTATCCTTCCATTTCAGCCTCCTGAGTAGCTGAGACCACAGGCACACATCACCATACTCAGCTAATTTTTTATTTTTTTGTAGAGATGCAGCTTTGCTCATTTGTCCAGGCTGGTTTTGAACTCCTGGGCTCAAGAAATCAGCCTGCCTTGGCCTCCCAAATTGCTGAGACTATAGATGTGAGCCACCGCCCCTGGCCCAAAGACACTTTTTATCACATTGTTGAAAATGGAAGTCCTGCTCTCTCAACACTCTCAACTCCTCTTTCCTGCTTATAACATATCTTTTTTTGGAGACAGAGTCTTGCTCTGTCACCCATGCTAGAGTGCAGTGATGCCTGGGCAATATAGTGAGATCTTGTCTCTAAAAAATTAAATTAAAAATGATAAATGAATTAAAAAAGTGTCTTTGCCGAAAAGATGATTCTGTTCAAGGACCCGAAAGAGGTGAAATGAAAACAGAGAGACAAAGGGAGACCGGAGCAACCCCTTTGGGTCCCCTCCTGCTCGGGAAGCTTTTCTGTCCTCTCAATAAATTCTGCTTAAAAAAAGGGGGGGTCCCCTTTAAGGAAAGACAGCATATCAGTTATGTCTGTCCAGAAAGGGTGGGAAGGTGGAAGGAAGACTGGCCTTGGAGACAGACTTGGCCCCAGCTGGGTAACCTTCATGACTTCAAGTAAGACGCTCTTATGAGGGATTGGCAGTCATGGGACACTGCCAGGGGAGGGATGGGGGGATCACATAACATCACTAAGGGTACCTGGTCCTAAACCAGGGAAGTGAGGACCAGTGAGTGGGAGGCCCACGTCTATACCTAATCCTGACTTGTACCTCACATCTCTATAATCAAATAAAGGAGGGAAAAAGACACTCTCATGAGATTCAATTTTCACAGAGGCTAAACAATTTTGTGGGGGGCAGAGGGGCTTTCCAGTATAGACTGGAAAGCCTGCTAGATAAATTCTAAAGGAGCTGTAACACTGCAGAAGTTAAATACTTAAGTGGAGGAGAATGTCTTCCTCGGATGGTTAAATGAGATCATTTAGATGGGCAAAGCCTCCAACCCGCAGTGGTTATTCCACAAACAAGAGTCTCCTTCTCTTTCCTAAATGAGGGGGGAGGGGAGAAAAGTCTCAGTGGTGTAGACTTATTTAAGCATGGGAGAGAGGTGAACTTGAACCAGATTTTGCCGACATCCTCATTCTAATAAAGATAGTTTCACTTTATTGGGTACCTATGAAAACTGCAAACATGGATATCAGATTTTTTAAAAATTTTAAGTAGCTTTGGCTACGTCTGGTTTGTGAGTTCTGTGCTGAATTGACCTGGTATGGCAAAGTCGGCCGTTTTGAATCTTAGAACAAAAGATCTGGCCCAATTTGCACTCTGCCTTGCCAGAGGACGACTGTGAGCACACATCTGCCAGTCAGCAGAATCCTCTCGCTTCTGGCAGTGTCTGGCAAATTTGAACAGGGATAATGGTAACTCAGTCTTCCCAGGTGAAACTAACTAGTGAGGGCTCATTAACTGGGAGCCCAGAGCCGTGCTCCAACGCATCCACAGCTCTTCCCCAGAGGTTCCCATGCATCCTAGATTTAAGCGCCTTCCTTTGTTGAGATCTCAAAACCCGGGCGCCTGTGTCTCAACTCAGAGAACTTTAAACTCCCGCCGGTGACAGTGGATGAGGGGGAGCATGGGACAAAGACTGTGGCTGCTGGGGCTGGCATCATGCAGGGCTATATCTAAGGGGGTTCCCCGATGTTTCAGAGTCTTACACACGTCACGCTGCACCCTATTGACACCAAGGACAGTTTAGTCACCCCTTAGAAGTAAAGCAAATGGACACCTTTACAAGACACTCTTCCCTCATTGTAATACCTGCTGTTACTTAACCCAAGATGTAGAAATCAGAAACTGTTTATCACAGGAAAAAGACAACTGTGTTGTTATTTCACACAACTGGGAAGTGATGTGGTCTCTGCCCACTCCTACCCAGAAGCTCACTCCAAGTTAGGCCTCCAAAGGCAAACCCAATCCCATATTTTAGGGACCACCCCCTTTCTTTCATCACATCTGAAAGCACTCATCTCAACAAACTCAGTGCCACTGAGAAAAACTGTCCTTTTAGGCAAACTCCAGCCGTGTCCCATCTCTTCCTTCCCTCTAGCAATTGAATTTTTTTCAATCAATTATCCTATTTACTAACAAGATTTTGATTTTCTTTGAGGAAGGGAAAAGGAGGGAGGGGGGATCCCCAAAACAAAGTCTTAAAATATAGGTAAATCTGACTGAAAGGGTTGATCAAAAGAATAAATAGATGGCCTGGGCATAGTGGCTCACACCTGTAATCCCACCACTTTGGGAGACCAAGACAGGAGGATTGCTTGAGGCCAGGAGTTCAAGACCAGCCTGGGCAACCTAGCAAGACCTTAGCTCTGCAAAAACTATTTAAAAATTAGCCTGGTGTGGTGGTGTGTGCCTGCAGTACCCACTACCCAGGGGGCTGAGGCAGAAGGATCACTTGAGCCTGAAAGGTCGAGACTGAGGTGACCCGTGACTGTGCCACTGCCTTCCATCCTGGGTAACAGTGAGATTCTGACTCAAAATAATAACAATAATAAATGTGAGTAATGTCTTTCTCTTGTAGAGTGCTTTTCGATTTCTAAACAGTTGTCACATCGTTGTGCTCTTAATGTAAACTTCCTCTTGAGTGGAATCTCCCAAGGAGAGATCTGGTTTTAAAATGTCTAAGTCAATAGTCCTCAAACTGGAGCCTACATCAGAATTCTCTGGGGGGCTCAGGAAAGCCCGAACTCCTGGTCTCCTGCCTCAGAGGTCCTGATGCAGAGAGGCCTGGGAACTTGCATTTCTAGTAAATCCCCTGCAAACCTGATGCTACTGTCCATGGACCACACTTTGAGATCCACGTGTCTGGCTACTCCTGAAAATAGCAAAACAGAGGAGAAGCTGTTCAAGCTCGCTTGTGTGTGGAATTCTTTACCAATAATCCCTTCGCCACTCACATTTAGTCAGCTCTGTTCTACCACGGGGCTCTACTCACCCCCAACTCCTTCTTTAAAAACAAACGAAGCAAAACAAAACAAAAAACACCCTGTGCCCTGGCACAGCCTGAGGGTGAGCAAACTATACATGACAACCTCTAAGCTCCCAGCCTGGTGCCCGGGACCAAGGGAAAGCTTAATGGCAAACTATGTTGACTCCACCCAGTGAGCCAGCAGCTCAGGTCGCTGCTGTTGACTGTGCATGGAGAGAGAGAGAGAGAGAGAGAGAGAGAGAGAGAGTGTGTGTGTGTGTGTGTGTGTGTGTGTGTGTGTGTGTGTGTGTGTGTGTATCTTGTTCACCCTTCCTCTCTTGCCCCACACCCTGACTGTGGGCTGCCCCAAAGCCCACACCCTGACCTTCACTTTCCACACCCCTCCAAGTTTTCATCCACTCCCAGGGTCAATGACCACCACCAAGTACGTCCAGCCCAGGCCTTTTCCTTGAACTCTAATCCTCCCTCTCCAGCTGCACCCAGCCACTTGTGTGGGCTCCCTCCTGGACTCAACAGTTTGTCTCAAAACCAGATTTCCTTTCTGAAGTTGTCTGTCAATCTCAAATACCATGACTCCCCCGGTGCCCCCCATCACCCACCTGATGTCATAAATGCCTCCCGGGGCTGGGATTGTTGCTGTGGTCTCCTAACTAATTCTGTGGGCATAAGAAATGCACACGTGGAACTGACAACTGATGAGAATGCTACACGGATTGCATCTTTCATATCCTGCTCTGCCTGTGTGGGGCACAGGGGAAGCCAAGATCTGAGTTTTTCTTGGGTCCCAAATACATAACAGAAATGCCCCATAAGAATGCCTGGCCCACAGAGGGGAATCCATAGGTATTGAATGAATGAATGAATGAATGAATGAATGAATGAGGTGAATGAGTGAATAGTATCTCTGCCCACTCTCTACCTCCTTCCAATCCAGCACACACATTATTGCCAGCCCCAACTTACTACACTGATGTGGTCTTGCCCTTGACACCCTGTGTTCAGTTCCTCCTACTCACCAGAGGACACTGTTGGAACTCAGCTTGCTCAGGCAATCCACTCACCTCAGCCTCCCAAGGCGCGGGATTACAGGCTGAGCCACCAAGCCCGGCTGTTGGAGAGTTTTTAATCACGAATGAATATTGGGTATTATTCAATGCTTTTTTCTGCATCTATTGGGATGATGCATGTGTTTTTCTTTTTTTTTAGTCTGTTAACATGGTGAATGATATTGATTGATTTCCTTTTTTTTTTGTCAGAGTCTCACTCTGTTGCCCAGGCTGGAAGTGTAGTGGCACACTCACGGCTACCACAGCCTCAACCTGCTGGGCTCAGATGATCCTTCCACCTCAGCCTTCCAAGTAGCTGGAACTACAGGCATGCACCACCATGCCCAGCTAGTCTTTTAAATTTATTATAGAGACGAGATCTTGCCAAGTTTCCCAGGCTGGTCTCAAACACTGGGCTCAGGCAATCCTTTTGCCTCTGCCTCCCAAAGTGCTCAGATTACAGGCATGAGCCACCACGCCCAGCTAGATTGATTTTTGACTGTCAAACCACACTTGTGCTCTAGAAATAGACCCCAAGAATGGGGTTCAGTCTTGATGTTTTATTCTTTTTATATATTGTTGTATTTTTGCTAAAATTGTGTTCAGAATCTAAATTCATGAAGGATGTTAGCTATGGTGTTTTTCTCTCTCTAATAATTCAGCTGTTTTCCTGGGTCATGCTCCTTGTTTAAACTCTAGCAAAAATCACATATGTAGCTTGGGAAAAATCACTTATGTAGCTTGGGAAAAATAACATCAGGAACACTTCCAAAGAATGAGAGCAATAAAATCCATTTGGTATGGTTCTTGAGAGATAAAAAAATTAAAGAGCTGGACAAGAAATTTTACATTTTCTGCCAAATAAAGTTTTCTAAATATTGCATTTTCAGTAGCTTCCAGATAGATTAAATGTTCCAGAAGAGAGGGAAAATTCCTTATTTAAGAAAAATATATAAAGAAAAAAGAAACAAGATAAAGTTCTTTCTTGTTAGCAGGGAAGGAGTTCAGAGAAAAAGAATGGTAAGAAGAAATAGAATGTGAAGAGGGGCACACTTCATGAGGTTTTCTTTTTCCTCATTTTTGTTTTCAATGGGGGAAAGGAAAGAACATAGACTTCTATTGTTCTAGCTAATACACTAACACTTCTGCATCTATCTCATGTAATAGTACTGGATAGGGAAGATTTTTTTGAAAGGCAGGAATCCACAATGTTGACCTTCAGTACATTCAAAATTGCCCATATGGGCAGGACTTGGGAAGCTGGATTCTATACTCGATCTTAACCAAAAGGCCAAAAAGTGATGGAAGATAAGGTTCTTTAATGCACTTGTTCTCATCTTTGAATGGAAAGGCCCTTTTGAGACAACAGGTGTCCACTGAAAAGAGGGTTACCTAGACAGTGAAGAGACCCAAAACCAGGTCACCCAAAGATGGTTTTTTCCCCTGAAAAAGAGAAAACTGATGGGGGTGGGTTGTGTCAGAATAACAATCTTCAATAATTGAGGGGCTTTCTCTTTTTATTTGAATTAAAAAAATGATGTTTTGGCATATGGCTTCAGATGGCAGAAACAGGATCAAAGGTGGAAATTCCAGAGTAGGATTTCTGCTCAACCACTGATCCAGGCTGTCTGGATATGGCATCCAGGTGCTTTGTCATGACCTGGTTCTCAAGAACCTTCACCCATCTGGGACTCTGGGAGGGGACAAAATTCTGAGGTTATGTGGGAGAGGAAGCTAGAAGTCTAATAACCAAAGTCCATGACCATGCAAAGACTCTAAGAATCAACTGTATCTGTTTCCTCTCTCCACACAAAGCACAAATAGAAAGTGGTGAAGATATCTATGGTATATTATAGCGTATATATGCATGTGTGTATTTGAAGGCAATTGCTGAAGAGGCCTTCCCACAATCTTCTTGTGCAATGACAGCACAACAGTTGGCAGTGGAATTGGGGAAATAACGATCTGCTGAATGTTAGTCTTGGTGAATTAGTTCAGTCTTCCCAGGATTTGCGGACTATGGAACCTGTCTATCCTCCTGGGTTTCGAGAAGTTCTCCAATTGCCCTGCTGCCATGTGGGGACCCTCCAGGATCATGGTACAGTATCAAATGGTGGCGAAGAGCTAAGACATAATAGGATTTGAATTCTGGTTTGGTCACATTGCTAGCCATGTGACCCTGACTAAATTATCCAACCTTTTTGTTCTTTCTTTTCCTTATCTATAAAATAAGAGTGGTAAAATCTAACAGCTCATTGTGAGAATTAAATGAGCTAACTGATAAAAAACATTCAGGAGAGCTCCTGGTACATGGCAAACCCTTAAAAAGTGGCTATAGTTAGGACCAACCTCACATGCTGTGCACAGAACCAGGCATGGGCTGCAGTCACTTTGGCTTGCAATTACCCTGGATGTTTATTCGACTCGCTCCCATGCAAAAATATGCACTCCAAAAGAGAAGGAGCATTTCTGTTTTAGTCGCTATTTTGTTTTCAGGACTTTGCATGCTGCCTGGTACATCCTACTTGCTCAGAAACATGTGGTAGATAAAAAATAAATGAACCAATCAATGAATGTATGGGAGAATGAATGGCAAACACTTCTTAGGGAATAAGAGGGGCCTTGGGAAGGAGGAGTAACCCACATCCCTATTCATCTGGGAGATTATCCAGCTACATCCAGGATAGGAGCAGAAATGGAAATAGAAGAATAGTGTATCATTCCTTTCCAGGCCTACTGCAAGTTTCTCTCGATGTTAGCAGGCACCAGTCCATGTTTGTAATGAGAATTTCCACATTTGATCCTGTTTCTGCCATCCGAAGCCATATGCCAAAACATCATTTCTTTATTCACATAAAAAGAGAAAGCCCTTCAATTACTGAAGATTGTTATTCCGAGGTCAGTGGATGGCACAGCCCTTGCTTAACACAGATCTGAACTGTCCCCCAGACCAAAAACAGGGGTTAACAAGGACCGATCAATGAGATGTGTATTCCACTCCTCCCACATTATGGGTGAGGAAAGTGAGAGTCAAGGAGTCTAGATAACCATCTCAGAGACTGGGTGCAGTGGCTGACATCTGTAATCCCACCACTTTGGGAGGCTGAGGCCGGAGGACCACTGGAGCCCAGGAGTTTGAGACCAGCCTGGGCAACATAGCAAGACCTCACCTCTACAACAAATTTAAAAATTAGCCAAGTATGGTGGCTCATGTCTGTAATGCCAGCTACTCAGGAGGCTGAGGTAGGAGGATCACCTGAGCCCAGGAGTTCGAGGCTGCCGTGAGCCGTGATTGTGTCGCTGCACTCCAGTCTGGGCAGCAGAGTGAGATCCCAACTCAAAAAAGTAATAATTACCAACTCAGGGTGAGACAACCATAGCTGGGAAATGATAACAACAGGATTCGAACTCACATCTGTGGACTGTAAAGACCCGTTCTTTCCCTGAGGACACTGGCACATCGATTTCAGTAAAGCAAAAGAATTAGCAGTATTATCTTCCGAAAGAGAGAGTGCTGCTCTTTATCACTCCCATTAAACTAAGTCTGGCGCTGGAAGTACAGACGGCCTAACTGCGTCAGGGCGAATGGAGGGCCGGGTCAGATGGGACAGCAGAGCTCTGCTAAGCCCTCCTCTGTGCCCCCTCACTGCTTGAATCCCAAAGTGTGGCGGCAATCTGTCAATTCATTGAAAATCCAGACCTGTTGATTGATAATCTCTGAGGGTGAGGCCCCAGAGCCAGAGTCAGCTTTCTGGCTGGTTCTTTATTGCTAAAGTTTGAGAAACACTGCCCTGGGCCCATGTCCTTCTTCCGCCTGGGCCTCCCCACCCCTCCATTTGGTCTACCTGTCTAAAGCCCAGTCAGTTTCTGCTTCACACTCTCCTGTGCTGCAGCCCAGGCAGGAGGGAGTCGAGGCCAGAACAGTGCTTGGGAGAGCCCAGGGACATCGGAGCCCACGGTGGGCACAGGCCCAGGCCTGGCAAACCCTGGTGTGTGGGGAAGGCCTTGCTCGTTAAGTCAGGGGAGGAGCTTTTAAATTTTTATTCACTAGTGTCAGAATTCCTCTGGCTTGGATAAGCCAGCCCACAGAAAACGAACATCAGATTTCCAGACCCCAGTTGATCACAGGGGCATGACACAGAGGAATTCTTTGTGCTCCTAAGAAGGGAAGGCAGGAAGGGAGTGAGCAAGACGGTGGCAGGCTGAGTACTTTGCCAACAAGAGCCAGAGCAGCATCTTGCGGAGGGTGGGCACCTGAAGGGGGTGGGAAGGGAAGGGAATGCCTGAAGAGGATGGGGGCAGGGGGCTCCTCAGGGGATGGGATGAGGGAGGGAGAATGTCTGAAGGGAGCGGGGGATGTCTAAAAGAAACGTCTAGAGTCTAGGGCGGGGAGAGGTGGCTCACACCTATAATCCCAACACTTCTGGAGGCTGAGGCGGGAGGATCGCTTGAGCCCAGGAGGTCATGAGCCGTGAACTGTGATTATGCTACTGCACTCCAGCTGGGGCAACAGAGGGAGACCCTGACTCAAGATAAATGGATGCATGAGTGAGTGAGATGTCCAGGTTGTTTGCTGAGCAGGGTGTGAAACGACCTTTCCCAGGCTCCCTCAGTTCTTCAGAAAATTCTGTGAAACCTACGAGCATTCAGTAAGAGTGATTTTTGTTATGGAAACTGAAAAAGGATCAGATCTTGAGGTGGAAAATGAGGTGGTGCACACCTATAGTCCCAGCTCTTCGGGAGGTTGAGGCAGAAGGATTGTCTCAGCCCATGAGTTCAAGGCTGAGGTGGGCTGAGATGGTGACACTGCACTCCAGCCTGGGCTACAGAGTGAGTCTCTGACTCAAAAAAAACCCCAGCTGTACTCAACAGCCCAGGATTTGGGGTCTGAGAGGAGGCTAGGTACATAGAGCCCTTTCCCCCCCTGCACTCCCCCCCCCCGGGTCACAGAATTTAGAGGGGCTTTGGGTTTCTCAGGCCATAGAACTGGAGGGGGTCAAACGGATGTTACCTCATCTTGGGGGGCAGGGTGGCCTCTCGCCAGCCACTCAGCCCTGAAACTGGAAAGCGAGAAGAAAAATGGAAAATGTGGTTTGGCTCTATAAATGCGATACTAATTACAGCCATTTGTGCAAACTGCTTTCCATTCATGCTTAATCGCTTGCCATGTGGTATAATAATGATTATGCATTCCATGAACTACGCGCGTCAGACTAGCTGAGTTTTATTTGCCTCCACGTGGGCCGCTCTTCTCAGGCCTGGCTTTGGTATCCTGGGCAACTGTGGGTTCACACAGCGGCTTTACTCACAACTTTTTAAAAAGGGGAGCTCAATACCCAAAGTGGATGGGTAATTCTGTCCTTTAAGGGGCAGATTACCTCACGCTGGCTCAGATACCCATTTATTGTCTAGTCTTTGGGGCTTGGCCAAACAACAGAATGTGAGTGTTAACACTTTACATCTGTTTACCCTCTTTTTAAAATTTAGGAGACCTACAAAGTGACCCTCACCAAGGCAACTGGATCCCTGCATGCCTCTAAAACAGAACTTGAGTGATTATTCCCAGCTGATGTTAATAACTTACCCTATATCCATGCTTTAGAGAAGAGAATAAACTATGGGAACGATTCCTTAGGGTACGGTTAGTAAAGACAGTGGATGAAAAGGCTCCTGGGTAGTTCCCATTAAAGAACAAGCTTGGGGGCTGGCCATGTTGGCTCACACCTGTAATCTCAGCACTTTGGGAGATGAAGGCAAGACGATTACCTGAGCCCAGAAGTTCAAGACCAGCTTGGGCAACTTGGCAAGGCCTCATCGCTACAATCGATCAAAAAACTAGCTGGGCATGGTGGGGCGTGCCTATAGTTCCAGCTATCTGGAAGACTGAGGCAGAAGGATCACCTGAGCACAGTGGGTCGAGGCTGTGGTGGCTGTGATCACATCACCGCACTCCAGCCTAGGCAACAGAGTGGAGACTCCAACTACAAAAAAGAGAGAGAACAAGCTTGGAAGTAAAGGAGGCTAGTTCATGCATTCAAAAAGGCTAATTCTTCCTCTTTTTTTTTTTTTTGGAGGTAGGAACTCGTTATATTGCCCAGTCTGGCCTCAAACTCCTGGGCTCCAGTAATCTTTCTACCTCAGCCTTCCAAAGTGGGATTACAGGAGTGAGCCACTGAGCCCAACCAAAGGAGGCCATTTCTCAGAAGGTGCCTTTGCTGATTTTTCAAATTCTTCCTGATGGCCTACTGTGTGTCCAGCTGTGGCACAGGCACTGTAAGGACAGACTGGGAGATGGGGGTCAAGAAAAAATATTCAACTTTGTTTCTCTCCTCGGGGACATAATAACTGGGTTGAGTGAGAGACCACAGATGAATAAGATGGGCCCAGAGAAAATAAAAGGGAAGAGAAGAGAAGGAAGGTACAAATACATCAGCAAAGAAATCTTACTTCTGCAAGTTGTCTGATCCGAGTTGAGAATGTACCCTTGTTTGCACCTACAGATGTACGAGCCAGGCGTGTTGATGCAGAAGTGGGCACAGTTGTGCTCCAGGACGCTGCACATGTGGGCCGCTGGAAGGGAAGACACAGGAAGGTGGATGAACCATGATGCCTTCTTGAACTTCATTCCACCCTGCAAACATTTATTCACAGCCTACTCTGTGAAGGAGAAGGCAGGACCCAAAGAGAAACAAGCTGCATTCCCACCCCCAAGGGGGTTCACAGTCTTAGACAGACAAGACAGGTCCAGACAAAAGCCATTGGCAGCATAGAGATAAAGGGCCATGTAAGGCCAAAGAGAAACGGGGTTAGGCTGAACTATATGAAATTGCTGACACCTGATTATTTTTGACCTACAAAAACAGAAATGGCCGGGCACAGTGACTCACATTTGGGTTTTTTTTGGTTTGTTTTTTGAGTTGGAGTCTCCACTCTGTCGCCCAGACTGGAGTGCAGTGGCCGCTCCCGGCCACCACAGCCTCGACCTGCCGGGCTCCAGCGATCCTTCCGCCTCAGCCTTCCAAGTAGCTGGAACTACAGGTGCGCGCTACCACGCCCAGCTGATTTTTGATTTATTGTAGAGATGAGGTCTTGCTGCCCAGACGGGTCTCGAACCTGCGGGCTCAGGCAATCCACTCACCTCAGCCTCCCGAAGGCGCGGGATTACAGGCTGAGCCACGGAGCCCGGCTGTGATTCACATTTGTAATCCCAGCACATTGGGAACTGAGGCGGAAGGATCACTTAAGACCAGGAGTTTGAGACCAGCCTGCCCAACATAGCGAAACCTTGTCTCTACCAAAAAAATTTCAAAAATTAACTGAGTTTGGTGGTGCACATCTGTAGTCCCAGCTATTCAGGAGGTTGAGGCAGAAGGATTGCCTAAGCCCATGAGTTCAAGGCTGCGGTGGACTGAGATGGTGACACTGCACTCCAGCCTGGGCCACAGAGTGAGTTTCTGACTCAAAAAAAAAAGAAATTTCCAGTTCTACTTAATAATACCCATGTGATGGGCGCGGGGATCAGAAAAGTTTGCTGACGTCAGAAGGGACTTCGGCTAAGGTGTTGATTTTTAGCAAGCAGTAGTGGGGTTGAAGGAACAGCTGTTAGATAAATAAGATGTGTTTAAGACCCAGAAGTTTCTAACATCACAAGTCTCAAGAGTAACATAATTTTCTAACATGCAAAAGTATACAAGAAATTCTGGAGTAAAAATGTGTTCATATGTTTAATGTTTTTATAATTGTTATGTCTCTAGTTAAAGTATCTCTGCATTTAGTTTCCAAAGTATCTCAGCTTTCTGATACATTGCTTCTTGCATAAGTCTGTCTGTGGCTCATAAAAATTCTCATTTTTTTTTACATCGTAACTTGTGACTTTACTCAATACAATACAACTTGACTATATTTAAAATTAATAAGCATCGATATAAACAGAACATGTTATGTAAGTGTTCTCATAAATAAGAAAGTTGTCTCTATGTAGAAATAAATGTTTATGAAGCTAAAATAACAGGGTCTCTCAAAAGCTAAGAATAATTCCATTAATCCAGTGCTTAGGAAGATTCAGCAGTTGATAAAACCCATCTTAAGTATATGCTTCTTTACAGCCAAGTAAGAAATAGGGTGGGCAGCCGGGGGTGGTGGCTCAGCCTGTAATCCCAGCACTTTTGGAGGCCAAGGTAAGAAGATTGACTGAGCCTGGGGGTCCGAGACCAGCCTGGGCAAGTTGGTGAGACCTCAGCTTTACAATAAATCACAAAACACTAGCCGGGCGTGGTGGCGCATGTCTGTAGTTCCAGGTACTTGGAAGGCTGAGGCAGAAGGATCGCCTAAGCCCAGCAGGTCAAGGCTGTGGTGGCCATGAGGGTGCCACTACACTCCAGCCTGGGCAACGAGTGAAGCCCCAACTCAAAAAAAAAAAAAAAAGAAAGAAAAAAATAGGGTGGTCAATAAATGAACTAAGAGAGTAAGACTGTTTTATTTCGTAACAATACAATTTGAAATGTATTGTTCTGAGTTGATGATTGTCTGTGTTTTGCTTCCTGTTAGGATACAAATAACACTAGGAAAGCCCAGAGATTCAACCCAATTGGTTATTTTTATTTCAAAGTGAAATAAACATCTTTTTTTTGTGAGCTTGGGCAATTTTCTTAACTTCTTTATATGATGAGGGACTAAACAGTACCTGCCTCAGAAGGGCCTTGTAAGGGTGAAATTCTACTCAAGATGTTAAAGTGCTGAGAACAGAGCCCATGTTCGAGAGAACTGCTAACCATTTCATAGCAATGGAAAAGTGTGCTGGCGTTTGGTTTTATTTTACATCCGTAAGTACATTCTATATACATACTGATCCTCAACTTGGTATTCACTCTACATTAGTTACAGATGCTCTCCATTTTGACACATGTCCTGTATTTCATGATCTAAAATACACCCCGATTTTTGGAGTTGTTAAAATGTGAAAACATGTGCGGTTGATCCTCATTCTTCAATAATTCCATATTTGTAAATGTGTCTACTCACTAAAATGTATTTGTAAGCCCAAATCAAGACAGCACTTTCACAGTCACTCGTGGATGTGCCCAGAGTGTCAAAAATGTGTTGCCCGATGCAGGTGTTCCCAGCTGATGCTGAACAAGGCGACACTCTGCCTTCTGGTTTCAGCTCTCATGCTATAAACAAGGGTCCTTTTCACAGCCTCAGTGCCATGTTTTTTGCATTTTTGTCAGTGATTTTGCTGGTTTCAGTGGTGACGTGCTGTCTAGGGTTCCTAAATGCTGGAGTGCTATGACATGCCTCACAGAGGAAGTATATTTCTTAGTTAAGCTTCCCTCAGGCACAAGTCATGCTGTTGTTGGCCGTGAGTTCAAGATTAATGAATCCCAGCATATAGCAAATAAGATGGAAACACAAAAAACCAGGTATGTCTTGATCAAATGACAAAAATGTGGCGACCAGAGGATTGCAGGGAGCCAGCCCTGTATCTCCCCTGGAAGCAATGGTTCGGTATTTACTAATTCAGTGTTTGCAGTGATTTTATAGAACATAATCACTGCAAATAGTGAGAATCAATTATATTTTAGATTTGATCAAATATGTTAGATCCAGTTTGTCCTTCCCAATTGCTTTATCCCTTGGTCAGATGACTATTCCTCATTTTGTTTTTGTTTTTGGAATCAGGGTCTCTCACTCTATCACCCAGGCTGGAGTGCAGAGGCACGATCACTGCAGCCTCAAACTCCTGAGCTCAAGTGATCCTCCTGCCTTAGCTTCCCAAGTAGCTGGGATTACAGGTGTGCACCACCACACTCGGCTAACTTATTATTTTTTTTAATTTTTTGTAAAGACAAGATCCTGCTATGTTACCTAGGCTGGTCTCAAACTCCTGGCCTCAAGCAACCCTCCTACCTTGGCCTCCTAAAGTGCTAGGGTTACAGAAACAAGACATCTATGCCTGGCCACTATTCCTCATTTTACTTAATCATTTCCCCATTGGTCTACATTTGGGTAGTTTCCAATTTTTTGCTTTCCCAACGTTGTGATGAACATTCTTGAATACGACTCCTTGAGGGCATGTACAATTATTTCTCCACGATCGGGTCTCAGTTTAAATACCTGTGGTCTAATTGCCTTCCAAGATGGCTCACGCCAGCAATGATAGCAGTAAGAATTCCCAACCCCTCAACATTTCAACATTCAGTATTATCAGACTTCGAGTTTTTGACAATCTTAAGAGAGGAGAAAAATAATTATCTCATTTTTAATTTGCATTTGTTTTGCATCTGGGAAGGCTCTCTTCCTGGGCTGCTAGAGTCAAATTACCCATGGGCAGAGGGCATTCCCGAGGAGCTCACAGCATGTCACCCTCTTCCTCCATAACGAAGGAAGCCTAGTGTCTAGGCAACCAGCTACACGGCAGTCACCCACTGCCATGTGTGGGAGGCCCATGTGTGAGCCTGGTGCCCGTCTTCTTACTGGCACCTGGACAGACAAAATAAGAAGAAGGAGATGTGAGGCAGAGAAAATATCTGCTGGGCAGCAGATAGCACAGTGGGGAAGAAAATGGCTTCTGGCAATAGACTGCTCCGGAGCTCAGCTTTGACACTCATTGTGACCTTGTGTGAGTGATTTAATTTTTCTAAACTCCACTTTCGTCACCTGTCAAATGGAGAAATTAAAAGAACTATTACATCGAGTTCTAGAGCAACAGCCTGTTATTAAAACTTATTTTAGCCATGTACCATAAAAGAAATTGGAACCTGGGGACTGTGACTTGGTATAATGGAAAGATCACTGGATTAGGAGCCAGAAGACCATGTTCGAGTTCCTCCTACCTCAGGGGAAGGTGAGGGAAGTGCAAGAAAGTTGGGCAATTCTTTCAGGTTTATTGCTTTTTTCTTTTTTGAGTTGCGGTCTCCCTCTGTCACCAGGCTGGAGTACAGTGGCATAATCACAGTTTACCACAGCCCCTCTTGGGCTCAGGCAATCCTTCCGCCTTAGCCCCTCAAGTAGCAGGGACTACAGGTGCATGCCACCCAGTCTGGCTAATTTTTAAATTTTTTTGTAGAAACAAGGTCTTGCTATGTTGCCCAGGCTGGTCTCAAACTCCTGGGCTCAAGTGATCCTCTTGTCTTGGCCTCCCAAAGTGCTGGAATTACAGGTCTGTTTCTTTTCTTTTTTTTTTTTTTTGAGTTGGAGTCTCACTCTGTCACCCAGACTGGAGTGCAGTGGCTGCCCCCGGCCACTGTAGCCTCGATCTGCTGGGCTCCGGCGATCCTTCTGCCTCAGCCTTCCGAGTAGCTGGAACTACAGGCTACCACGCCTGGCTAATTTTTTATTTATTGTAGAGAGGAGGTCTCACCAAGTTGCCTAGGTGGGTCTCAAACCCACGGGCTCAGGCAATCCACTCACCTCAGCCTCCCAAAGTGCTGGAATTCAGGCTGAGCCACCAAGCCCGGCTCCAACCCTATTTCTTAACTGCAGAATAAAGGCATGGACAGTCTCTAGGGCCCCTCAATATAGGCCTACTATTTAGCCTGTGTAGTATCCCCTTTTTCCAGAAACGGCCCTTCCTTTTTACTCTAAATGCCTGGTAACAGAGAGCTGCTGGGGAGGTCATGTTCTGGCTGCTGTTGGTTGGTACATGGTTTGACAGAGTCCTTTATTGGCAATTAAGAACTAGAACTGAGTAAAAGGGGGCTCAAACGAAGGCCAAGTGATCCTGAGGGGCTGGTAGACCATGCTTCCTGCCCATGGGCCAGAGAAAGAGGGGAGCAAAGGGAGGAAACAGAGTGAAAACAGGGAGATCACTTACAACTGCTATCCATATTTCCAAGAATAGTATAATACACTCCCCGTTTTAAAGCTAGTTCAAGTTGAATTTCTGACACTTCCAACCAAAGAATCCCCTAACATCTTTACTAAAATAGAACAACATTTTCCCATCTGTAGAATTCTGTGGCTGAGAAGCTGAGTGACTCTCAGAGCATCCGGCCTTCAAGCCTGGCTCTCCCATGAGACAAGCCTTTTTGGTGAGATTCAAGGGTACATCATAGACCCGCGTCCTCCACCGCCTGCCAGAAATGTCCCCATTAGCCTCATTTCTCAAAAAGTCTTCTGCGTGTTTGGAGCAAGGCGGGGTGGGGGGAGAAATAATTACTAAAAAACCAAGTCATAAGTCATTGGCAGGATTGGTGTTTTTGACTAGAAAATATAAACTTAAATGTTTTTTGATGATTATGAGAATGATTAAAGAAGTGATTGGCCGGGCGTAGTGGCTCGTGCCTTAATCCCAGCAGTTTAGGAGGCAAAGGCAGGAGGATTGCTTGAGCCAGATTAGCCAAGGCGACATAGTAAGACCCCATCTCTAAAACAAAACAAAAACAAAGATGTGATCAATGTGCTGTGGCTGATTGGAGAACTTGACAGGAGCAATTACATGGACTCCGTATCTGAGAAATCTGTCCGGCCTCCACACTTCACAACAGGGCCTCAGAAGGGTACAATAAGTGCAGACTTCGCCCAGGCCAGTTGATGAAGGGCATGTCCCGGAAAGACTATTAGAGCCTTAAATTGATCCTGGCCCGGGTAGGGTAGGGTTATTAGGGTAGGAACAGCCTGGCTCCAGGCACCAAAATACCAGGCAAAGCTGATAAAGCAGGCATCTAGAGGTTAATGAAACCTGTCCCACCCCAGTTATCGTGAATCACCAGCACTCTCAGGACAGCGTTTTCAGCCCTTAGACTCAGTGTTCTCTTACTAGGTGGTAAAAATGGCGGACACCAGGATGTGTGGGTTTTGGTCAACTTATAGACAGGACCTCAAATCACAGGGCAACTGGCCTCCAAGTCTCCCTGGTGGTCTCAGGGGTGGTCTCTGAATGCGACCTCAGGATCCCCCCTTGCTGTGGCTGGTGTGGGAAGTCACTACCTGCAGGTATAAAGCCACCGCTGTGCCCAGGTTCACAGCCACACGGCCAGAAAGGGCCAAAGCCAGGACTCCCTGCCAGGGCATTCTGGCTCTAGAGCCTACTCAGCCACTCCTTGTATGATAAATGTCCAGCCTCCATCATACCTGGAGGCTGCCTGTCCCCTCCAATCCACAGGTGCAGCATCACTTCTCAGTTCTGCCTGCAGAATGCCCGGGCTCACGTCTCAACTCTACCACGCATAGCTGCGTGCCCTTGAACAAGTTACTTAGCCTCTCTGGGTCTCAATTTCCTCTTCTGTAAGATGGGGATGATAGGTTTGCTGGGTGAACACAATGAGTAATATGTGCTAATAGCTCAAAACAGCACATGCATAAGTTAATATCAATAAGCATTAGTGTTATTCTTATCACCTCCTCTCTGAAGCTCTCCTGGAACCCCTAGGTAGACCCGGGCATTCTTCGGCTCAAGCTCCCCCAACCCCAGGGACTTTGTGAGGCCTCTAAAGTACACGCTTTGTATAGCAATTTCTCTGGAATGAGAGCATCTTCTCTGATACACGGAGAGGAAAAGCTTAGGCTCTAAACCTCCAACTCTGCTACTTGAAGTTACTTATCCTTTCTAAATCTCAGTTCCAACTCTTGTAAAATGGGGATAAAAGAGCCGGGTACAGTGGCATGTATCAGCTATATGGGAGGCTGAGATGGGAGGATCACTGAGCCCAGGAATTTGAGGCCAGCCTGGGCAATATAGTGAGAACCTGTCTCTTAAAAAAAAATGGTGATAATAACAGTACCTGCTTCAAGAGGCTGTTTTAAGTATCAAATGGAATAATGTATAAAAGTGCCCAGCATAGGACAAGATGCGCTATTATCAAGGTGTATCTTAAATGTCTAAGGAACAAACGAGACTTCCAAAACCTCAGAGATGTCATCAGCATCTTGGAACATGCTCATTGTCTGATCATTTGAGTGCAGGTCAAAATTGAGGCCATTTGCCTAGCCAGTGGGCCTCAGTGTATTTGGTTTTAATAATACACAACGCAGTGTATACTGAATAGGGCTCTATAGTTTAGAATGCCTGTTAACGCATCTACTCTTTCCATGTAAAATCCCCATTGAAAGGCTGGATGTGGTGACTTACGCCTGTAATCCCAGCACTTTGGGAGGCCGAGGCGGGAGGACTGCTTGAGCCTAGGAGTTCAAGACCAGCCTGGGCAACATAGTGAGACCCCCCTCTACAAAAAAAAAAAGAGAGACAGAGAAAAAGAAAAAGAAAGTGTTCAGAAATGCCATTTCCTGGGCACTGCAGAGGCTGTGTTATACTGCTGGAGTCTGCTTCTCTTCACCTTCTACAAAGGCACCTTCAGAGTTTCACCCATTTTTGTTTTGTTTTGGTTTGGTTTGGTTTTTTTTTTGAGTTGGAGTCTCACTCCGCCACTCAGACTGGAGTGCAGTGGCCGCTCCCAGCCACCGCAGCCTCGACCTGCTGGGCTCCAGCGATCCTTCTGCCTCAGCCTTCCAAGCAGCTGGGACCACAGGCGTGTGCTACCATGACCGGCTAATTTTTGATTTATTGTGGAGATGAGGTCTCGCCAAGTTGCCCAGGTGGGTCTTGAACCCGCGGGCTCAGGCAATCCACTCACCTCAGTCTCCCAAAGGCGCAGGATTATAGGCTAAGCCACCGAGTTTCACCCATTTAAGGCAAATGCCAACCACCACACAGGCTGGCCCAGCGAGGCTGGACCGTGGAGGTTGCCGTCAGAAAATGGTTTACCTTAAAAGAGGAATTGCTAATTCCCAATATGCAGAGGAGTGTTTGTTTTCGGGTGACTCACTTAACCAGTTGACTAACCTGTAGGGAGCAAAGGTGTTGTGCTGCCTGTTCCCCAGGTCTTCCTGAGGATCAAAGGTGGAAACAGTTGGAAAAGTGCTTTATAAATGTGAGTTATTGCGGTCGTTCCTGTGCAGATGATAAAAGGGCTCTGGGGCCTCGTGAACCTTTCAAGGTTGAGTGGATGAGTCTGCTCAGCAAAACCTGGAGGGGCAGTGAATGAGCAACCCGTCTCTGCAGAGTGGATGGGGGTGGGGCCTCAGAGATTTATTGCTCAGATCTCAGGAACAAACGGGCAAACACTTAACCTGCCTTTCTTTCCTTCTTTCCTTCTTCCTTCCTTTCTTCCTTCCTTCCTTCCCTCACTTCCTCCTTTACTTCTTTTTTTTTTTTTTTTTGAGTTGGGGTCTCATTCTGTCTTCCAGGCTGGAGCATAATGGCACAATCACAGCTCACCCACAGCCTCAGCCTCCTGGGCTCAGGTGATCCTTCCACCTCAGCCTCCCGAGTAGCTGGGACTACAGGCATGTGCCACCAAGCCAGGTGAATTGATTTTTTTGTAGAGAGATGAGGTCTCGCTATGTTGCCCACGCTGGTCTTGAACTCCTAGGCTCAAGTGATCTTCCCATCTCAGCCTCCTAAAGTGCTGGGATTACAGGCATGAGCCACCACACCCAGTCCAGATGTTTTCTTAGAGCTTCCAAACAGACAGCCAACAAAGATGATGGAGGGGAAAAAATCCAAACTGTCTTTTAATGTTTCTGCCTTGCCATAAAGCACACAGAGAAAGTTCTTCCATGGACAAGTCCGAATTGCACACTGAGGGGGAGGGGGAGCCAGTTCTGTTGTGTATCGCCTCAACGTAATCACATCATCTCTCCATTTGCTGAGAAATCCAGAGTGCTTATAAAGGAATTCCTTCATTAAAATTCTCCAACACAAATGAATAAACTGTCGAAACTGTTACACAACCAATTTCTCTTTTACTATTTCCAGAAAAGGGGGAGAGCAATTCTGCAGAAGTCATTTGAAGTCATAAGCTTTGAAAATGTTTGCAGCATGTCCTACTGATTGAAATTTTCCAGGTGACTTGGGCCACAGCACACCACAACATCACAGCCTCTACAGTTCCCGGGAAATAACACTTTCGAAGGTGGCATTGCAAAGAAAAAGGTGGCCGGGCATAGTGGCTCATGCCTGTAATCCCAGCATTTTGAGAGGCTGAGGTGGGAGAACCAATTGAGCCCGAGTTCCAGACCAGCCTGGGCAACATAGCAAGGAAAAAAATTAAAAAGTTAGCTGAGTGAAACGGAGCACACCTATAGTTCCAGCGACTCCAGAGGCTGAAATGGAAGGATCCCCTGAGCCTAGGAGGTCAAGGCAGCAAATCTATAATCACACCACTACACTCCAGTCAGGGCCACAGGGTGAGACCCCAACTCAAAAACAGAAAAAAGAAAGAGAAAAGTGATTTTTCCTTCATGGCATTGATTTATTTTAAGTAAATCTTTTTACTTTGGAGTCAAAAAAGAATGGGGTCTCTGGTTAGATCTCAGCTAGGGATTCTGTTTAAGACACATCGCCTTGGGAGGCTGAGGTGTGTGGATTGCCTGAGCCCGCGGGTTCGAGACCCGCCTGGGCAGCGAGACCTCATCTCTACAATAAATCAAAAAATCAGCCAGGCGTGGTAGCTCATGCCTGTAATTCTGGCTACTTGGAAGGCTGAGGCGGAAGGATCGCCGGAGCCCAGGAGGTCAAGGCTGCGGTGGCTGGGAGCAGCCACTGCACTCCAGTCTGGGCGACAGTGAGACTCCAACTCAAAAAAAAAAAAAAAGACTCATCAAAAGCACATTGTTCTTCTTCCTCCCTGAGGGAGACCTATCTCATGCAGGTCTAGGGTTTGTCATATTCTAAGAATTGGTCCTGGCTGGGCATGGTGGCTTAAGCCTAGAATCCCAGCACTTTGGGAGGCAGAGGTGAGAGGACTGCCTGAGCCCACAGGTGCGAGACCAGTCTGGGCAACATGGTGAGATCTCATCTCCACAACAAATCTACAAAAAATTAGCTGGGCATGGTGGCACACGCCTGTAGCTCCAGCTACTTGGAAGACTGAAGCGGAAGGATTGCCTAAACCAAGTAGGTTGAAGCTGCAGTGGCTGTGAGCATGCCACTGCACTCTAGCCTGGGCAACAGAGTGAGACCCCAACTCAAAAAAAAAAAAAGAGAGAGAGAGAGAGAGAGAGAGAGAACTGGTCCTCAAAATCCCCAGAAGGACAACTTCTCCTGGGATTGGCGAAGAGTCTGGTTCTTAAGCTCATTCTCTACTCCAGGGAAAGACAAGTCATTGAAAAATAAGGATTTCCTCTTATTGCCCATCAAAGACTCATGGGAGCTGCAGGGGACGGGACCATTGAGGGTGGACATAGCAGGATGGGACCTCCGTTGACCAAGTCAGGATGCACATTTCCTGGGATGCCAGCTGAGCCCTCCGCCCTCCTGGAGGAGGAAGGAACCAAAAGACAACTAGAGAGGCAGGAAAGTGGGACGAAAGCAAGCAACCCTGCTGAAAAAGTGGAGGCAGGAGCCAGGCCTGGGGGTGCGTGGGGAGAGCGTGGGAGGGAAGGAAAGGAGAAGCTTTGTGGAAAGGAGGGTGAGCAAGCAAGAGAGGACAGAAAACCCCTCGTCGAGAAGAATGCAGCTCAAGGCCAAGGGAGGCATCTTCCTGCAGAAGGAGCCGGCAGGTGCTGAGTGGCACCTGCAATCTAAGCAGGCAGGACGCTGCCAGGACCTCATCTGGGTCCTCCCTGTACGCGGGGCCTTCTTGTCAGTAGAGACAACATCCACTGTTGATACCGCCATGGGGCAAAAATGCCCTGGCATTCCACACCACCCAAGGAAAAATTGCTATTATTTCTGCCTTCCACTCGTATTCCTACTCTGACTCAGTAATTCTAACTTAGGGAATGCTGGGCAGCTCAACATGCCAGATACAAATTTTGTCTATCCCGTCTTGCTCATTCTGCAATTTGGACTTACGTGTCCCCCCACCCCAGGGAAGTCTCCTCGAGCACCCTGGCCTAGGTTCGATCCTAGAGGTTGTATATTTCATCATGCCCTGAGTTCTTTTTTTTTTAATTTTGAGTTGGAGTCTCACTCTGTCGCCCAGACTGGAGTGCAGTGGCTGCTCCCGGCCACCGCAGCCTCGACCTGCTGGGCTCCGGCGATCCTTCCGCCTCAGCCTTCCGAGTAGCCGGAATTACAGGCACGCGCTACCACGCCCGGCTGATTTTTTGATTTACTGTAGAGATGAGGTCTCGCTGCCCAGGCGGGTCTCGAATCCGCGGGCTCAGGCAATCCACTCACCTCAGCCTCCCAAAGGCATGGGATTACAGGCTGAGCCACCGAGCCTGGCTGTGCCCTGAATTCTTTCTCCATCACATGGTTACCACTGTCGTCACTGACTTGTTCAATCATAGGCTTACTATCTGTATCCATGGCCGAAATGTAAGCCCCAAAGCAGGATATGTCTATCTGAAACACTGCCAGCCTAGTACCCAGGACACAGTAGTACAGAATGAAAACCTGAAGACGAATGAATAAATGAATCCTAATGATATCCCTAGAAGAGCCATGGAGGAGCAGAACTTACTGCACAACTTGTTCTGGAACACGGAGGTCAGCGTCTCGATCTGGCTAAAGTTGGCCACCAGGAAGACATGGTCCTCATGGGGCTCACTTCCAATGGCCCTCAGTGTGTTGAAGTCTACCTGGCCCACACCAATGGCAAAAATGAGGATTCCCGTGTCCCGTGCCTTTGCGGCCACTTCGGCCACTGAGTCCTGTGGCCTCCCGTCCGTCACTATCATTATGACCCGTGGCACATTCTCTCTCAGGGGCCGGGCCCCCTCTGCTTCTGAGAATGCTATATTCAGGGCGTACTGGATGGCCAACCCCGTCATGGTGCCCGTGGACAGATGCCGCATCCTCTTGACGGCACGTTCCACCTCAGACTTCCTCTTGAAGGTCTTGAGGGAGAACTCATTCTTGACAGTGCTGCCATATTGGAGCAGGCCTACCCGGGTGACATCAGGGCCAATGTCCAAGAACTGCAAGATGTCCACGATGAACTCCTTGACCTTCGCGTAGTCATGGGTGTTGACACTTCGGGAGCTGTCAATGATGAAGACCAGATCCGCCCGCTTATTCTCACAGGAGCTCTCTGGGGGAAAAGGAGAGGTCAAACCCATCAGAAGAGAGTCAGGGATCTACCACAGACTGCCTATTGTTGGAAATTCTAGGGTTGATAATCACCTTTCTATTGTATTGTATTGTATTGTTGTTTTTTGTTTTTTGAGTAAGAGTTTCACTTTGTCACCCAGGTGGGAGTACAGTTGCACAATCATGGCCACCGTAGCCTTGACCTGCTGGGCTCAGGTGATCCTTCCACCTCAGCCTTCCAAGTAGCTGGAACCACAGGCGTGCACCACCACGCCTGGCTAATTTGTTGATTTATTGTAGAGACAAGGTCTTGCCAAGTTGCCCAGGTTGGTCTCAAACACCTGGACTCAGGCAATCCTCTCACCTCTGCCTCCCAAAGTGCTGGGATTACAGACATGAGCCACCGCGCCCAGCTGATGATCACCTTTCAACCCTCCAGTCTTCCTCTGCACTCAGGGAAATTATAAGTGTATATGCATGCTGGACTAGATGATCATGACTATTGGCTACAAACACATAAGATTTCTTTTTGCAAGACAAATGAACATATTGATTTCTAGAAAGTTGTCGATGCAGTTTTCAGGCAAACACCTGATCAGGGTCAAAATTATTTTATTAGTTACCACACAGCACGTAAGTTTGGCTGGACACTCCAGAGAATCTAAGAGAAGCTTAGGACAGGGTCTAGTGTCAAAGAGCTCCCAGGATACCTGGGAAGGCTTAATTCATAGAGCCATGAGAGAACAACTAGCATGAAACTGTGTGGTTCTGACAATAGATGTGAAGAGAATAGGGATATTAGTGGGCTGGGACCAAGTAGATGGGACAGGAGCTGGCCTTATGGATGAATGGAGTTTGGATTGAGAAAAGGGACACATGGAGAGAGACCATGAGCAAAAGCCCAAGGTGGAATGAATGTGGTGGATAAGAGAATAAGTGATGAGACCTTGGAGTAGAAGGAACACTAGGAGTTCCAAGCAGGAATTAGCTGGAGGGATAACCTAGTATAAAAGACCTTCAGGCCAAGTGCAGTGGCTCACGCCTGTAATCTCAGCACTTTGGGATACTGAGGCAGGCATAGTGCTTGAGCACAGGAGTTCGAGACCGAACTGGGCAACATAGCAAAACTTCATCTCTATAAAAAATTAGCCGGGCATGGTGGTGCATACCGGTAGTCCCAGATACTCAGGAGGCTGAGGTGGAAGCATCGCCTGAGCCCAGGAGGTTGAGGCTGCCATGAGCCATGATTGCACTATTGCATTCCAGCCTCGGCAATAGAGTGAGACTTCAACTCAAAAACAAAATAAAATACCTTTAAATTCAGACTAAGAAATGTATGCATGATGCCACCAGTGATGGGGTATCTTAGCTTACTGTGAAACTTGCCTCTCCCTCAGAGAAATTACATAATAAAAAGTCAGTTGAGGGCAGGCATGGTGGCTCATGCCTGTATCCCAACACTTTGGGAGGCTGAGGCAGGAGGATTACTTGAGCCCAGGAGTTTGAGACCAGCCTGGGCAACATAGTGAGATCTCGTCTCCACAAAAAATAAAAAATTTAGCCAAGCGTGATGGTGCATGCTTGTAGTCCCAGCTACTTGGGAGAGTGAGGCAAAAGGACCAATTGAATCCAGGAGGCTGAGGCTGCAGTGAGCTGTGATTGCATCATTGCACTCCAGCATGGGTGACAGAATGAGATCTCAATGCCAAAAAAAAAAAAAGAGAGAGAGAAAAGAAAAAAGAAGTAAGTTGAATCTGAAGCCTGACAGTAATTACCAAGGTAGATAGTCCACACAATTGTTGCACTTCTCCCTCTTTTTTTTTTTTTGAGTTGGAGTGTCTGTCACCTAGGCTGGAGTGCAGTGGCACGCTCCCGGCCACAGCAACCTCGACCTGCAGAACTCAGGTGATCCTTCTGCCTCAGCCTTCCAAGTAGCTGGAATTACAGGCACGGGATACCATGCCTGGCTAATTTTTTAATTTATTGTAGAGATGAGGTCTCGCCAAGTTGCCCAGGCTAGTCTTGAACCTGTGGGCTCAGGCAATCCTCTCGCCTCAGCCTCCCAAAGTGCTGAGATTATAGGCATGAGCCACCGCGCCTGGCCAATTGTTGTACTTCTAATCTAGTTGAGAGGAGGGACTCAGATGTCATCCTTGAAGGCAACCGTGGACATGGAAAAAAAGGAACCCAAATAAGAAACATTTCAACAAAGAACACAGTTAAATGTGAAAAGGGCAAATACTGTCTCTCTGTCACCACCATGACTGCCATATTTATGGCTCAGGCATCTAAACGAGAAGGCTGTAAGAGGCTTAAATCTGGAGATAAAACCACTCCTTTCATGTTTCTGGGACAGGATGATGTTGGATGAGGAGAGACCCTCCTGCCTCAGTGGTAGTCAGGCATTCCTGCTGGAATTTCTCAGGTATTCTTGAGCAACTGCTTTTAGCTGGGGTAAGTTCCCACCCTTCCCGGACTTTGCAGCTAAATCAGGATTTAAAAGGGATTAGGAAAGGGATCCCAAATGCTTGCCCTAAATCCCAATTGCCACAGCTGCAAGAAAAGAGAAAGAGCCAAAAATGAAACAGTGAAGCCAGTCATAAAAATGAAAAGTGGGGAAGGCCCATGAGGTCATCCTGTCCAGGCCGGCGTGCCAGGCCATGACTCGTCCCTTAGTGCCTGCACACACACAATGTCTTTGCAGTCTCACAAGACTAACAATATTAGGGGAAAAGGCACCCCTCCAAATGCCAGCAGCCTGGCAGGAAACCAACCCTCAGTCTCACCTATGTATAACACCAGGGGCCAGGTGAATTTAAGGTTAGTTTCTCAAGACAGAGGCCCAGGCTGGGCGTGTGGCTCATTTCTATAATCCCAGCACTTTGGGAAGCCAAGACAAAAGGATTGCATGAGCCGAGGGGTTTGAGACCAGCCTGGGCAACTTGGAGAGACCTCATTTCTACAACATATTCAAAAATTAGCTGGGTGTGGTGGTGCACACCTATAGTTCCAGCTACTTGGAAGGCTGAGGCAGAAGGATCATCTGATCCCATCAAGTCGAGGCTATAGTGATAGTGGGAAAAAAAAAAAAGACAAGTCTGGAAACTTGCCTTTGAAGACCCAGCCATAAACTATATAAAATCTAGCATTTAGCCGGGCTCGGTGGCTCAGCCTGTAATCCCACACTTTGGGAGGCTAAGGTGAGTGGATTACCTGAGCCCACGGGTTCCAGACCCGCCTGGGCAACTTGGCGAGACCTCATCTCTACAATAAATCAAAATGAGCCAGGTGTGGTAGCGCGCGCCCGTAGTTCCAGCTACTCGGAAGGCTGAGGCGGAAGGATCGCCGGAGCCCAGCAGGTCGAGGCTGCGGTGGCCGGGAGCGGCCGCTGCACTCCAGTCTGGGTGACAGAGTGAGACTCCAACTCAAAAAAATAAAATAAAAATAAAAAATAAAATCTGCATTTGTAGGATGTTTTAGGATCTTTTTTCCAGGGCACTTTGTCACCGTGGTCTCATTTGGTTTTCTTTTTTTTCTTTTTTTTTTTCGAGTAAGAGTCTCACTCTGTAGCCCAGGCTGGAGTGCAGTGGCATGCTCACAGTCACCACAACCTTGGCCCACTGGGCTCAGGCGATCCTTCTGCCTCAGCCTCCAAGTAGCTGGAACCACAGGCACGTGCCACCATGCCCGTCTAATTTTTTTATTTATTGTAGAGAAGTGGTCTTGCCAAATTGCCCCTGGCTAGTTTCGAACCCCTGAACTTAGGCAATCCTCTCGTTTATTTGATTTTCAGAACAAGTTTTTGAGAAAAGAGCTAGCGATATCATACCCATTGGATAGATGGGGAAATGGAGACAGTGAACATTTGAAATCTTTCCTAATTTGGAAAAAGGAAAAAAAATAAGGGGACGACACCAATATCCAGTTCATTGGCTGGCTGTAAGAATTTAAGGAAATGATGTAGGTGAAGAGGCCAGCACACGGGGACCCTGACATGTGGTGGCTGTCTAGACAGGCTCTCCTTTGCCCACCCTCCCCTCCCCCAGCCTCTCTTCCTCAGCCCTCACTAGTGTCCAGACCTGGAGAGGAGCAGAGCAACAGCTACGGCTGTGTGGTTGGTGCTGCACGTAGGCACCTGCCCAAGAAGGCAAGAAGAACAGAAATCCAGTCAAGCCCTGAGGCCCTGGAGCCAAATCCACCCTTGAGACACCTGGGGGCTGCTTTTCTAGTTTTCATGAAGGTGCTTATGGTTTATCATACAGCCCTGACTGAGGGCAGTAGTTGACAGATCTGCAGGTCCCAGGAAAGGGGACAAGAACAGACACTCCCAGGACCCAGGCAGGCCCCCCTCTCCAGTAGCCACACTTGTCCCGCCCTTCGTGTCTGAACCTACTGCAGGGAGAATAGCCCAAAGGCCTTCAGCTGCTGAGGAGAACAGGGACTAGACTTAGAACTTGCCACTTAGGAGGATATTAATTAACGCAACTTTGAAGAAAGAGAAATACACAGAAGACTGGCTCCCTGAGAATGATCTTCCTTTGGAGACCTCTGGAAGCAGGGGTTCCTTCTTGGGCTGGGATTTTTACTGTGGGTCTTAGTCATGCTGTCAATATCCCACTAAGCATCACAATCAATTGAAAGGGAAGCCTGGAAGTTCCATGGGGAGATGTGTGCTAAATCGGATTAGTTCCCTTCAGAACAAATGGGTAGTTTCCACAAGGCCTGGACATTTACAAAAATACCACAAAGATTCAAAATGTTGGCGGTTCCAAGTGAGCTGTAATTCTGAGTTTAAAACACCAACTCCTGGCAGCCCAAGAGATCATATTTTCTTCAAGATATCTCTGAGGGCTCAGAACCACAGTTTCATAGCTTGTCCTAATGGCTAGTTCAATGGTTCTCAAATATGAGTGTGCATCCCAATTTTCTGGAAGCCTTGTTAAAAACTAAGATCCGTGGGCCATGCTCCCCAGAGCTTTCGATTTGGTAGGTTTGCAGTTCCAACAAGTTCCCAGGTGAAGTCAATGCTACTGGTTCAGGAACCACATTCTAAGAACCACTAGTCAAGGAACTAGAGAGATCCCTGGAAAAAAGAAGTCCTGGGAAGTCTTGACCTCACCATCTCACCGTGAATCCCCCAAGGTTGGGAAATCAGTTCCAATCATCTTTGTAGCCATGCAGTTGTAAACATATCAATCTTCAGTCAGCGTTTGTGGAATCAAATTGAATTCTGGTAGAGAAATGGATTGACTCAAAGCAGTTTGTTCAAGAAGTAATGACAAACGCAAAGTCAAAAAGTTCTAGAGCAGGTGTGGTACTACTAATAGAGTTATAGATTCTAGAGCTCAAATCTTTGCCATTTTAGGAGGGAGCAGAACCACTTTTGAACTCTGGCTCCTGGAATCATAGGCTGATAAAATATTAGAGTTGAAGGGGCCCAAACAGAGTCCAAGTCACTCACTTTCCAGAAAGGGAAGCTGAGGCTCAGACGGGTGATTCTAACTCTACAAGGCCACATAGCTCATAATGGTCAGACCTAAAACTATACTAACATCTTTCCGCAATCTAATGGCAGGCGCCCCTACAAAGTTCTTAATACAGCTGGCATTATGATAGGAGCTTGTAAATACTTGGGAAAACTCTAGAATATTTGCTGTGAAGAGTCTCACAGCTTCTCCAAATGGGAACTGTTGAAAGATGTTTCCAGAAAACAGACCCTCCTCTGTGCGTGCTCCTCTCACACTGACTATTGGCTCTGATGAAAGACTTCCCTGTCTCCTTGGCTGGGAAGAAGAACTTTGGTGGCCAAGTCCCTCTGGCCACTCAGGACTTTCAACAGTGGTCTGAAGAGGGTTTGTGGGCCCATAAGATGTCATCCCTCTAACCATAAAGAGATGATCTGGACTCTGTTGACAGCACTTCCCATACTGTCAGCTTGACTCCAAAGCCCATGTATTGGGCAAACAAGTACCTTTTACTCTTCCAGAAAAGGGGAACTGAGCCAGGACAATTTTAAGCAACATTCCTAGTCCAGCAGGATGAGAGTGTGCAGCCTCTCAACTATTTCCTCTTCTCAGGGTTGTAGCTTTGTCGCTAATCTGCCTTCCCTGTGCTGCCAAAATTCAATGATGATCGTGTAATTGTACAGCAAATATTTGGTGCCATCTGCCTGGGGAGTGCAGACATGTTTGGAGAAAGAAAAAATACGAATATCCATGACGAGGGTAAAATAATTTTATCTGGAGACTAGAAGGGCTCTGAAATCCCAAGTGAAACAGTGCTAGAGTCCTATGATCCTATGCAAGTCTAGCCCTGCCATTTTCCGTCCAAATGGTCTTGAGCCTCTCCTTAACCTCTTTGACCCTCAGCCTCTTCCTCTATAAAATGGGGATAATAATACCTGACAGGACTGCTGTGAGACTCAAAAGATACTGTAATCATAACTTATAGCTAATATTTATTGAATACTTAATAAATGCCAGGCCTTGTTACACATGTTGGTTTACATATAGAGGGTGCCCCCAAAATGTATATATATTTTAAGAAAGAAAAAAACTGAACTAAAATTGCAATACTGTCCTGCCTGTCCCATGGTAATGCTTGCATTCAGTTGATTAACACCATTTTTTGAGCAAACATCATATTACACATTGCTTTTTTTTTTTGAGTTGGAGTCTCACTCTGTCGCCCAGACTGGAGTGCAATGGCCGCTCCCGGCCACCGCAGCCTCGACCCGCTGGGCTCCAGCGATCCTTCCGCCTCAGCCTTCTGAGTAGCCGGAATTAAAGGCGCGCGCTACCACGCCTGGATGATTTTTTAATTTTATTGTAGAGATGAGGTCTCGCCTGCCCAGGCGGGTCTCGAACCCGCGGGCTCAGGCGATCCACTCACCTCGGCCTCCCAAAGGCGTGGGATTACAGGCTGAGCCACCGAGCCCGGCTTACACATTGCTATTGTAATTCAATTCAATGTTGAAAAGTAATCCATAGATAACATCTCTTAAAATTGTATACTTTTTTTGGCACCACTGGTATTCTTTACACTCACCTTAGAGAGGAGTTATGGTTACAATTCCCATTTTACACATGAGGACAGTTAAGTCAAGAGAGATTAGATAACTCACTCAAGGTCTTTTCTCTAGGAAGCAGAGGGGCTGGGATCTGAACCCATCTCGCCTGGCTCGGGAGCTCACTCTCTTAACCACCAAGCTACACTCATGATGAATGTGAAAGGATTTTGTCCTTTTAGACCCGCCAGTTCCAGAACACTCAGGATGCCCAGAACTGCTCTGGCTCTCTGGGGCCAGTTCTCTCCTTGCCTGGAATCAGGGCCTGAGAGCTATGGCCCAAACTTGCCTGCCTCTTGCCCAGTGCTTCTCCCTTGCTAAATGCCTATTTGTATTTCTTAAAAAAAAAAAAAAAAAAAAGCAATAAAACTTAATAAAATGATGAAAACAGATGCTTGCCTCCCTGAATAGCAGCCTTCCAGTAAATCCAGCTGCTAGCCGTGGACACTCTCATTCACTCAGCTTATTTAGAGCTCAGTGGGAGCAAGGTGCCACGAAAGACTGAAGGAGGGGACAGATGTCATGAGAAGATGGGGCGCTGCTCTTTGAGGGAATTTGGGAAATAGGAAGAATATAGGCTGGACAATAGAAAACGGAAAATGGATTTCAGAACATGCGATGCTTGGTGTCAGTTCCCAGCAAAGTCCCCATAGACAGACGGTTTGTGGGTACTTAACAAGAGAATCAAAAATGTAACAATATACGAGGGGGACCCAAATTATCTTTTGGAAGATAGATTCCCTGGTAGTACAGGCTTCCCCCACCAGGTAAGTGTTTTAGGAACCCATCAGCATCCGTGTACTAGCAAGGTTGGTGTGAGAGACTGCGTTCATTTTCAGTGAATTTTTTGGGGAGATTCTTTCAACACATTTGCCCATTTCATGATGGGTGATATACGAGCGCACCTGCCCACACTGTGCTAAGTGTTCAGCAGTTTGTGATCAAAACCAGCATGATTCCCATGCCCCACCCTCTTATTCACCCGATCTCACCCAGAGTGACTTTTTTTGATTCCCCTAATGAACAAATCCAGAGAGAGAAATATTTTGCCATTGTGACAGACGTGAAACAAAAAACCGGTAGAAGCACTAAAAGACTTCAAAATTGATGAGTTCAAACACTGTTTTGAGCAATGGAAGAAGTATCTCCATAGGTATATTTCATCAAATGGAGAGTACTTCGAAGGTGACTGAAGTTTAAACATGTAAGAATAAATACACAATTTTTAATAAATACATTCCAGGTTTTTTTGGGTCCCGCCTCGTGTGTGAAAAACAAAACTGTAACAGTTTCTAGGACAGTGGAAGAGTGAATGGATTAGGGCACTAGAGTAGCACTTCTAGGCAGCATTCAAAGCCTACCTGAAGGCAGTGACTGTGAAATGTACGTGAAACCAACCTGCATGGTTATGCTGCAGTCATGTAAGTGGGAAAGGCTGGCAAAGGTTGGATTTAAGCAAGGTTATCATGTAGTCAAGCAAGTATGATGAATCGGGAAAGGGCAAAGGACAGAAGGACTCTAGGGATTCCCTGGGGAATTCAAGCTGGGAAAGCAGGAGATGGAAGAGTCGATGGGGGGCGGGGAGGTCGGTGAAAAGATAGGAGGATCACTGGACTGAATGCCCAGGAAAGGCCAGAAGATTGTTGGAGCTGGAATACCAGAAGTGGTAAGCTGGGAAGAGAGGAGGTTTAAGATGAGATTATGAAAGGATTATACTTGCTGTAATTACAGGGTCAAAATAAATGAGTGGCTAAATTATGGTGGAGGACAAGAATATTGGAGAAAAGAGACCGGGTTTGGTAGCCCATGCCTATAATCCCAGAACTATGGGAGGCTGAGGAAGGAGAGTTACCTGAGCCCAGGAGTTCAAAACCAGCCTGGGAAACGTAGTGAGACCTCACCTATACAAAAAATCCAAAAATTAGCTGGGCATGGTGGTGCACATCTGCAGTCCCAGCTTCTTGGGAGGCTGAGGTGGGAGGATCACCTGAGCCATGAGGTCGAGGCTGCGATGAGTCATGACCATGCGACTGCACTATAGCCTTGGTGACAGATTGAGACCTCGACTGAAAAAAAAAAGAATATTGGAAAAAGAAAGTCAAAGCTATTAAAGGATGATTCATGTGGACACTGAAGTCACCATGTGTCTCTCCATAACCCTGGATAGAGTAGCAGTAAGCCAAGAGCTAAAGCTGTTCTTAGAACTAGGAATAACCAGAAGATTTTTAAACTTATCTTAGGGTGACCCAGAACATGATGAAACATGATTAAACACAAGGTTAAAATTTCATGGCTGGTCTCGGTGGTTCTGCCTGTAATCCCAGCACTTTAGGAGGCCGAGGCGAGTGGATTGCCTGAGCCCGCAGGCTCAAGACCAGCTCAGGCAACATGGTGACACCTCATCTCTACAATAAATCAAAAAATTAGCCAGGCATGGTAGCGCATGCCTGTAATTCCGGCTACTTGGAAGGCTGAGGCGGAAGGATCGCCGGAGCCCAGCAGGTCGAGGCTGCGGTGGCCGGGAGCAGCCACTGCACTCCAGCCTGGGCGACAGAGTGAGACTCCAACTCAAAAAAAAAAATTCATAAAGGGACAAAGAAGAAAACCAGCTCACCAAGTGTTTTTTTTTTTTTTTTTTGAGTTGGAGTCTCACTCCATCACCCAGGCTGGAGTGCAGTGGCCCACTTTTGATCAACCCGCTGGGCTCAGGCTATCCTCCCGCCTCAGCCTTCCAAGTAGCCAGAACTTTAGGCATGTGCTACCACGCCTGGATAATTTTTTGATTTATTGTAGAGATGAGGTGTCACCATGTTGCCTGGGCTGGTCTCGAACCTGCGGGTTCAGGCAATCCACTCACCTCGGCCTCCCAAAGTGCTGGGATTACAGGCTTGAACCACCGCACCCAGCCAATTTATTAATTTTCAATGAGAAGTAAGAAGGGCAGGAAGACAGGGCTGCCATGTCATCAGTCAGCACATGAGAATATAGATAAGTCCGTGATTATGATGGAGGGTTGCTTGGTGGTTATGGGGTTAGATCAAAAGAGACAGAAAGATTGTAAAGGAATATTCTCCCCAACTGTGAAAGTACTATGTGTTCTCTGTTGTAAGACTGTAAGTTGCTGGGCTCGGTGGCTCAGCCTGTAATCCCGCGCCTTTGAGAGGCTGAGGTGAGTGGATTGCCTGAGCCCGCAGGTTCGAGACCCGCCTGGGCAGCGAGAACTCATCTCTACAATAAATAAAAAAATCAGCCAGGTGTGGTAGCGCATGCCTGTAATTCCGGCTACTCGGAAGGCTGAGGCGGAAGGATCCCCGGAGCCCAGCAGGCAAGGCTGTGGTGGCCGGAAGCGGCCACTGCACTCCAGTCTGGGCGACCGATTGAGACTCCAACTCAAAAAAAAAAGACTGTAAGTTGAGGTGGGAGGATCACTTGATGCCAAGAATTGGAGATCAGCCAACACAGCAACACAGCGAGACCCCACCTCTTCAAAAATAAAAAATAAGATAGCTGGACATGGGCATTCACCCACAGTTCCAGCTACTTGAGAGGCTGAGGCAGGAGGGTTGCTTCAGCCCAGGATTTCTTTTTTCTTTTTTTTTTTTGAGTTGGAGTCTCACTCTGTCGCCCAGACTGGAGTGCAGTGGCCGCTCCGGCCACCGCAGCCTCGACCTGCTGGGCTCCGGCGATCCTTCCGCCTCAGCCTTCCAAGTAGCCAGAATTACAGGCATGCACTACCACGCCCAGTTGATTTTTTGATTTATTGTAGAGATGAGGTCTCGCTGCCCAGGCGGGTCTCGAACCCGCGGGCTCAGGCAATCCCCTCACCTCAGCCTCCCAAAGGCGCGGGATGACAGGCTGAGCCACCGAGCCCGGCTCAGCCCAGGATTTCAAGGCTGCATGAGCTATGACTGCACCACTGCACTCCAGCCTGGGTAACAGAGTGAGACTCCAAATCAAAAAAAAAAAAAGGAACATGAAACCAGCATATCAGAATACTGAGAAATTACATCCTATAAGCATTTGACTTATGACAGTTGAACTATTTGGGCTTGTCAAAGAAAGAGACAGATCTACTGACAGCAAAGACGACCATGTGACCCAACACAGGGACGCCACCCACCCACTACTGTGCTCAACGAGCATGTGCCCAAGGACCCCTGAGATGTGTCCCCTGTTGCCTCCTCGGGGTTCTATCCCCATGAGCCTCCAAACTGGAACAAGCTCTCAGTGTATACAGGGGATTGAGAGGATATTTCAGAGGCAATTTGGACCATCTTTGCTTTTTGCCCCAGTGTGATGTAACCTGTAGCTCCTCCATACTTAGGGCACTTGATTAGGGCACCGCGGGCCCTGGCCGGGTTGGAGAGCCCATAACCAAACCTTCCCTCTCCAGCTCCCTTGTTAGTCATCGCCAGCTGCTGCATGATCTCAGGTTGGACACAGCACAATGCAGCCGACAGCTAGGGCTTTCTTTCAGTCTGTCATGATCTATTCACATCTTCTAAAGAAACCAAGAGGCACATCCAGAAAACTTGATTATATTATGATGGGAGACACCCTGGAGGGCTTCATGGGTCTAGGACATACTTGGACTCATGAGCAAATCAGTTTCCACTTGGTAACATTTTCCAAACATCTTTGCAAATTCTGGGGGGCCTCGTGGTTCTCTCTACACCACAACGTACAATGCGGGGAGAAATTCCTCTCAAGCTGAGTAATAGAGTCAGGACCAGAAAGACCTACTGAAGGCTGGAATCATGAGGCAGAATTAAAGATGAAATCTACTTGGTATAAATACTGATTCCCAGGCTGCACCCTAGAACAAATGAACCAGAACCTCTGGGTGTGAGACCCATGAACCTGCATTTGCAATTGTTTCAGGTGATTAGATGACTCTGAGAACTCTGTCCGCGGACACAAATGAGCCTGAGAGACCATCTGCCAAGAGCCTAGAAGAGAAGATTGTGCCAAGGCACCCCTTCTCGTGTCCTAGCGCCTTCTTCCCCCAAAACCAGAGCAGCCCTGGAAATACAGACATACATTCTGGATTTTCTCGTGTCTCCTAATGCAACATTCTGGTCCACTGTTGGACCAGCTATCTCAGCTTTCCATTAGGCTCAGAAAATAAAGAAGGCAGGCACCACTCTGACCTATCACTTACAGACAAGGAAGTTGAGACTTAGGTTAAATAAGTCCACAGCCGCAAGGCTAAGAAGTGGTCACGGAATGGGGATTTAAACCCCAAGTCAGTCTGACTTTAACATGCACATTTTTATACTTGAGGCCAGGGGTTTGAGACCAGCCTAGGTAACATAGTAAGACCCCCATCTCTACCAAAAATAAAAAAAAAAATTAGTCAAGCATGGTGGAGTGCACTTATAGTCCAAGCTATTTGGGAGACTGAGGTGGGAGGACTGCTAGAGCCCAGGAGTTCGAGTCTGCAGTGAGCTCTGATCACACCACTGCACTCCAGCCTGCATGACAGAGCAAGAAAAAAAAATTATTTTTAAATGTTTTTAACCTGATTTTTAGTCACTGCTCCAGCAGGTGGCCTAGAATGAAGTGTCTCTCCTCCACAAGAAATTCTCTCAGAGAAGAGCCCTCCTACCTCACAGTCACCAGATAATCCATTAATCGGCAGCTGAGACTGGGATGAGATCCAAGGAATAAAGCTCAGCTCAACTCAAGACATACTCCTCCACTAAGTACAAAAGTTCCCACTCCACCTTCTGGTTAGGGTCAATGCCCTAGGAGACATTGCTGTGCCTCAGGCCCCAGACACTCACCTGTGGCACCTACCAGAGTCTAAAAGTGCCTGCTTAACACAGGTTGTGATGACAGCAAGCCCAATTAGTGTCTTAATGTGCAGTGATGTCACCCCACAAATACATAGGGTATGTACTAGCCTGCAAGCTGCAACAGACCCTACGGCACCTCTGAGGTCACAACTGGCCCTTGGTGCTTGGTGCTTCGGGGATGTTGACCCTAGAAGACCCAGTCCCTGGCCTCACAGACTCACCGACCGGGGGTCACTGAGACAAGTATACAGGAGACTGCAGAGCAAGGCAGGGTCAGATGAATCATTATTCAATAAAATAATACATGCTTCACCAGAGCAGCCTAGCCCCACCCAGATCACAAAGAACAACTTCCAGAGATTGTACTTCTAGAAGGGTCATAAACCCAATAAAGATAGGTAGCAAATGCACTCTCTACCTCTAGGCCAATTACTGAGGATAAAAGTAACAACATGCCAGGCATGGTGGCTCATGCCTATAATCCCAGCATTTTGGGAGGCTAAGGAGAGAGAATCACTTCAGCCCAGGAGTTCAAGACCAGCCCAGGCAACATAGCAAGACCTCATCTCTACAAAAAAGTCAAAAAAGTAGCCAGGTATGATGGCATGTGCCTGTAGTCCCACCCAGCTACTCGGGAAGCTAATACAGGAGGATTGCTTAAGACTAGGAGTTGGAGGCTGCAGTGAGCCATGATCATGCTACTGCACTCCAGCCTGAGCAACAGAGGGAGATTCTGACTTTAAAAAAAAGTAACAGCCGGGCTCAGTGGCTCAGCCTGTAATCCCACGCCTTGGGAGGCTGAGGTGAGTGGATTACCTGAGCCCACGGTTCGCGACCCACCTGGGCAACTTGGCGAGACCTCATCTTTACAATAAATAAAAAAATTAGCCGGGCGTGGTAGCATGCGCCTGTAATTCCAGCTATTCGGAAGGCTGAGGTGGAAGGATCGCCGGAGCCCAGCAGGTCGAGGCTGCGGTGGCCGGGAGCAGCCACTGCACTCCAGTCTGGGCAACAGAGTGAGACTCCAACTCAAAAAAGAAAAGTAACAATATGTACATCCAGATGGAAGTGATGTCCATGGTCTTTCCTCCTTACATCCTGCTCCAAATGCCTGAATGGAGAAGAAAAAGGGCAGCAGATGACTAGGGAAAGCGAAGCTGTGGTTAGCCAGCCTCCCTGGCCTGCCAGAGCCAGCCCAGTCTTTCCCTTGCTCTGTGTTTTCTATCATAAACCCACTTGTCCCAAAGAGCTGGGCTACAAGCACAAGATGCTACATGCTGTGTGCTTCTCCCAAGAATGCATGAGATCCAGGTTGGATGTCAGCCTTTATTGTATCAAGTTCTTTCTGACACCTACAAGCAGAACCCAAGGTCACAAAGTTGAAATTTCAGAATTGCCAGATGCAGCCAGGTGCAGTGCCAGTAATTCCAGCACATTGGTAGGCCAAGATGGGAGGATCACTTGAGACCAGGAGTTTGAGACCAGCCTGGGCAACATGGTAAGATCTCATCTCTATTAAAAAAAAAAAAGCCAGGCTCGGTGGCTCAGCCTGTAATCCCGCGCCTTTGGGAGGCTGAGGTGAGTGGATTGCCTGAGCCCGTGGGTTCGAGACCCGCCTGGGCAGCGAGACCTCATCTCTACAATAAATCAAAAAATCAGCCGGGCGTGGTAGTGCATGCCTGTAATTCTGGCCACTCGGAAGGCTGAGGCGGAAGGATCGCCGGAGCCCAGCAGGTTGAGGCTGCGGTGGCCGGGAGCGGCCACTGCACTCCAGTCTGGGCGACAGAGTGAGACTCCAACTCAAAAAAAAAAAAAAAAAAGAATTGCCAGATTCGCTCTGTGTAGACTGTACCCAGCTATTACCAAGAAGGGTATCTGCAGAGCAGAGAGGTGAATGTGCTAGAAGAGAAGAGGAGAGAAAGACAGAGAGACAGAGAGGCAGAGAGAGAGAGAGAGAGAGAGAGAGAGAGAGAGAGAGAGAGAGAGAGAGAAGTCCTTGCAGCATGGAGTTCATCCCCATGGGCAGAAGTTTTTATACATTATATGCTTGGTGATGTCATGGTGTCACGATGAGGTTTTTACTGTTGTTGTTTGAAGAAGGTTCTGGTGAATAGGCCTGCATCTCTGGGTAGCAAGGGTGCTCCCTCCACAAAGCAGAAACACCAGTCAGTAGAGCCCTGAGGATCCTGGGTTGATACCCACTCAAATTTCAGTTGTCCCCAGACTGTCAAAAATTTCTTTAGGAACACAGCCCTCAAAGGCTCTCGGGAAGTGTGCACCAAGGAGCCAGCAAAATGGAAAGGGGCGGGGGAAAGCCAGCAAAAAAACCAAAAAAACAAAAAAGAAAGGGAAAACATGCCACGTCACACCAGTCTCCTCTAGTAACTGCTCCATGAGCTGAAAGAAAAGAGACTTCGTATGAGCAACTGTGGTTTCCAGAACGCTGGACAATTTTCTCTGTGAGAGAGCCAAAGAGAGAGCTGCCCCAGTTTAGCCCTGGAGAAAACAGTTTCCAATGAACTGAATTTCCTTGCAAGGTAAAGCAGTTTGTTCAAGTCTCGCTAAAAAATGCCCCTCATGTCCTCTCTCAGAGTTTGCTGTACAAACAGTGCTTTTCTTAATTGATAAGAAGTATAAATAAGCCCTGAAATTGTCAGTGCTTTTAAAACCTCTTCTTTAAAAACAATATGAGCTGACTGAATACACACAGAATGATTTTTATATTCTCTATCCAACCCCCTCTCACCATCTTTCTTTCTTTCTCAAATTGAGAAATGACACATATCTTAAAAACCGTAAGACACACACACACACACACACACACACACACACACACACACACACACACACACAACCTCCCAGTACAAGATAGTACAGAAAGCACCAGGAAACTGTTAGGTGATTTCTGCTCGCTGCAAAGTAAAAAACAGCGTAGGTAAGTTTTAAAAAGCAAGCTGGCATTTGACCCACAGAAGCGCTTTAACTTTAAGCATTGAGGCATTGCCTCATCTGCCCTCTGAAAGTTCAGCAGTGGGAGCCCGGGCAGAGCAAGGAGGCCTGTGGGTGGCCACGCAGGGTTGGGCTGTGAGAGGCCAGCCGCCAGGAGGAGACCTCAAAGCGTCGCACCTCGCTGATGCAGGGTCTCGGGTCCTCTTCCTGGAAGGAGGGGACATGCAGTTTTGAGGGAAGAAGGGAGTGATCACATGATGGGCAGAAGGTTCCACACCCCTGTGTCGGTAAAGGCAAAGTTTGTCTATGAAGATGCTTTTCTGTTCGTTTCGTTTGGGTTGAGTTGTGCAATCATGACAAGAGCCCTCCTCTTTGTGCTGGGTACCAGAGCTACAGTATGAGAACCCAACTCAGCTTGAGAGGAGCTCACAACCATGTAGAGAAGTCAAGTTTGTTAGAGTCACAAAAAGCATGAGCAACTGGAGCCTGGGGCAGAACACCCATCCCAAGATGGGGGTTGGGGAGACTCCCGTCAAGGTGAAGTGCATCATATGATATCATAATATTTCTCTGTTAGGATAGCATGAGCAGATGTTGGCCAGGCAAAGCGTTGGGGTGAGCACTTAGGTAAAAGGGCAGCATGTGCAAAGGCCCAAAGGCCAGAACAGAGTGGGGTGCATGTGCACCTGGGTAACCGCAGAGGTGAGGTAAGGCTGAATCCTAAAGGATGAGAGGGAATGACAGGACCCTGTGGGTGGGCTGCATGTGCCTCATTTAGAAGAATTCTAGACTTCTCCAAGGAGCTGATGGGGAGCACTGAAGGGTTTCATTCTTATTCTTTCTTTTTTTGAGTCGAGGGTCTCACTCTGTTGCCCAGGTTGGAGCGCAGTGGTGCAATCACAGGTTGTCACAGCCTCGACCTCCTGAGCTTGGGCAATCCTTCCACCCGAGTAGCTGGGACTACAGGCACACTCCACCATGCCTAGCTAATTTTTTAATTTTTATTTTGTAAAGATGAGGTCTCACTATGTTGCCTAGGCTGGTCTCCAACTTCAGGGCTAAAGCAAGCCTCTGCCTCAGCCTCCCAAAGTGCTGGGGTTACAGACATGAGCCACCGCACTCAGTTGCACTAAAGGGTTTTAGATGTGCCCTTCCTATATTAGGGTACATTCTAGGGTTCCTGATTTAGCCCAGACTTCATCCTTCTCCATCCCTGGCCAAGCCCAAAGCCAGTCTCTCCAAGACTGCCCTCTACCCCTGTTTTCCCTCCCATCAAGTTCCCAGCATGGTCTTGGCTATAAATTAATGTTGTCTTGTGTACACACTAATAGAGAATGCACCAGAGAGAATGTTAAGGCAGCTCCTTTGTCTTTAGAAGCTGAGTTTCTGCCCCTTTGTTATCTAACCCAGAACAGAATCTACCTGAAGGACTTCTAGGTGGTGGAGCAGACAGTTCAGGTCAGCGACCAGGCCCTTTTGACTCATCTCTGTTTGACATCCGACTTCTCTGCCTAGTTAATCCAAATTTCAACTGCAATAAACATTGGTTGGATGTCCGTTGGCATTCAGCAAGGACTCCCACCTCTCCCTAGAAGTCTTGCACTACTGCAGAAGCTAAAAGGACAAAACTTACACTTCCTGGACTCCCTTGCAGCTAGGATTTTGAGTAAGAATTAGGAAACCCCAATGAGACACACTCACAAAGGATGAAGCAAGATGGATGCTGTCTCGGTGGGCAATCAAGGTTGTAGGAAAAAAGTCAGCTATTACAGCAGCCAGACATAACGTTCTGGTGTCTGCTCACCAGCTGCACAGATATCCATTATGGTGACAGCAGCATTCTGATCCCAGTAGCGTGCTCTTGAGTGGTGGACTCCCACTCCTCTAGTCCTTCCAACACTTTGATAAGCACCCAATCTTCTGTGTTAAATCCTTTTCTGCCTAAAATACCTCAAGAGCTTTGTTTCCTGTCATGGCCCTGGAGGCTCCATCATTCCTCAGCACATCTGCCTCCCTGATTCTTCACTGGCCAGCAGGGAGCTCCGGCTGAGGACCCCAATTGTGTTGGAGCAGAAAATTACAACCGGGCATGCTTGGGCATCCTCACAAAGCACACCCAATGGCCTCATCCCGCCAAGCTGTGGGAAGGTGAGACCAACCCTCTTGCCCACTTCAAGACCTCTTGCACGCCCCATGCCCCACTGGACCCCTCTCTCAGTGCCTGGCTTATACTCATTCTCAGTTCGCTTAGAAACATTGTCTACTTTAATCCAACACTTCATCTCCTCCATCCTTACTTAACCTGGCACAGTTTTCAACTCCCTAAACACATTGGGACAGCATATTACACGAAAGGGAAGCTATCGAGCCAGCCATTGGCTTCCTCAGCATTCGCAGGGCTCAGATGCTCGGCTGCAGCTGCTCGCGGTGACTCCACCGAGCCCAACGCCCAGGGTCAGGGTTGCTAGGGAGGCAGAAATAACATTTCAGGAATCTCTCACTGCCTTGGTGACTCGGTTTCTAGGCTGTTCTACAAATAGTCTTTCTTGCAGCCGATCATTAAGACGAAGACTGGCTAAGAAGACAACGGTTTTAATGAACTGAAATGGCATTCCTTCAAGACCCGATGATAGCAAAGCATTGAAAGTTTGCAGGTTTTAAAGCTGAAAGAGTCTTGAAAGATTGGGCTCAGCTTCCCTGTTCCACAAAGGAGACGCAGGACATACCGTGCTCAGGGTGCAGTCTCCTGACGCTAGCTGTCCACGTTCCCACACCACACACATTCTCCACCTCGGCCAAGGTACTCGGTCCCTCTAGCCTTCAGTTTCCTCTTCTGCAAGACGGGGACCATAGCTGTACCTTCCTCAGAGGGTTTTCATGAGGATTAAATGAATGAATAGGTGTAAAGTACATAGAATGGTGCCTGGCACAAAAGAAAGGCCAAATAATCCTTTATTGTTGTTATTATTACTTCTCCCTGGTATTGCACTATGTACTATGCGACGTGGCATAGCTGAGGCAGCACCAGAGCCTGTGTTCTGGTCCCCACTTTGCCACCAGCTAGGTAACACTGGCCTTGGAACTTTATTTTTTCTTGTTTTGGCTGTGTCCCTTTTGATGTCTAATTTTCCTTCTCCTTCCCTGTAATATAAGAAACTTGGACTAAACAATGTGTTTCAGTTCTTTTTCAACTCCAGTTACTATGATTCTCAATTAGAAAAAGTTAACTAGAGATACCCCTTGACCTTGACAAATGGCCATATGCATATTTACGATAGCTTCTATCTGTTGAGCTATGGTTATGTATCCGTATAATGTTGAATGTTGTACATGCTCTAACTCATTACTCTTCACAATAGCCTTTTGTCCCCATTTTATAGGAGGGAAAACTGAGGCTGGGGAGATTAGGGTAATTTGCCTAAGGTCACACATGCTAGTAACTGGTGGAGCTGGGATTTGAATCTGGGGAGTCTGACTCTAGACTTCAGACTCTACTCTTCATGATTTTTCTACAAGAAATAGCACACTTACACACAGCTATACCAGGGTATGACCTGCGTGGCTTCACATGACATTAATGTTTCCTAATTATAACTGTGGGGGGCTCTGTGGACCCTCTCTGTCAATTCCCAGAAACCTGGTACTGTTCAGGAAGGCTGTGGGAAACTTGCCACATAATAAAATAATTCTTAATTCTTCATTACACCCCAGAGATTATTCAACTACCATCATGCCTCGCCTGGATGATGGCAGTGCCCTCTCAACCAGCTTGCTTCCGCCCCTCTATAGATTGCTCTCAATGCAGAAGCAGGAGTGATTGTTTAAAACGTCTTTTTTCAGAGACAGAATCTTGTCTGTTGCCCAGGTTGGAGGGCAGTGGTGGAAACAGCTCACTGCAGCCTTGACCCCCTGGGTTCAAGTGGTCCTCCTACCTCAGCCTCCTGAGTAGCTGGGACTACAGGCATGTACCACCATGCCTGGTTCGTTTTTTTATCTTTTATTTTTGAGGAGACAGAGTCTCTCTGTGTTGTCCAGGTTGGTTTCAAACTCCCCATCTCAAGTGATCTTCTTGTCTTGGCCTCCCAAAGTGCTAGGATTACAGGCGTGAACCACCATGTCTGGCCTTAATCCCTAGTTTTAAAGATCACACAGTGGATTTGTTAACATCAGTAATTTACAAAGTGATTTTTAATAATTAATCTTAAAATCAACACTAACAGCATTTATCAAATGCTTACTCCCGTGCCAGACTCTGTGCCTGCATTATCTCATTCCTTCCTCATCACCCCTCTATGAGGAAGGTACCATTATTATTTTGACAAATGAGCCATCTGAGGCTCAGGGTGGGGAAGTGACTTATTCATGGTAGCAAAGTGGAGCGCCAAAACTCAAACTTGTTAAAAACCAGCTACAGATATTTTTAAAACCAAGCTGACGAGGGTGGTGGTGACTGTGGAGAGATCACGGAGCCATGGCTCACTGAGAGGTCAGTAAGAAGATGGGGCAATGAGACCCAGGAAAGAGGACACCATCAGAGGTTGCTGCTGCCAAACTAGAGGATCTCCACAAAGAGATGACAGTTCAAGCCGGGCTCGGTGGCTCAGCCTGTAATCCCGCGCCTTTGGGAGGCTGAGGTGAGTGGATGCCTGAGCCCGCGGGTTTGAGACCTGCCTGGGCAGCGAGACCTCATCTCTACAATAAATCAAAAAAATCAGCCGGGCGTGGTAACGTATGCCTATAATTCCGGCTACAAGGAAGGCTGAGGCGGAAGGATCACTGAAGCCCAGCAGGCGAGGCTGCGGTGGCCGGAAGTGACCACTGCACTCCAGTCTGGGCGACCGAGTGAGACTCCAACTCAAAAAAAAAAAAAAAAAAGAGATGACAGTTCAGGACACCATTCTGTATTCAAACATGCTGGCCAGACATGGTGGCTCATGCCTGTAATCCTAGCACTTTGGGAGGGCAAGGCAGGAGGATCCTTTGAGTCCAGCCTAGACAACATAGTGAGACTTTGTTGCTACAAAAAAATTTTTTTTAAAGTTAGCCAGTCATGGTGGCATGTGCCTGTATTCTCAGCTACTTAGGAGGCTGAGGCAGAAAGACTTCCTGAGCCCAATAGGTTGAGGCTGTGGTGAGCCGTGATGGTGCCACTAACCTCTAACCTGGACAACAGAGTGTGACCCCCCCAACTCAAAAAAAAAAAAGGAAAGAAAAAGAAGAAACACACGCAGGGTTATTTTTCTCGCCTGAATTTTAAACAGATAAACCAAGTTGCCAGGTGAGCATCTCTAAGGGGATTTCCCCGTGGATGTCCCCAGACACTCCACTGAACCTAGAGTTTGATCTGCACACAAGTCATTCAGTACATGTTTGTTGGACGGATAAAGATTTGGCTGCTGTGATTGCCTGTGATCGCTCTGTGTTGCATCAACTTGCAAACAGGGATATGTTCATCTCACTTGTGTCTGGCACTGGCCTCAGCTTCGGTGGCCTTTGTTCCAGCCCTGACTCAGTTCTGACCAGTGGCTGGCGTGGATCGTCTACATGAGAACAGACCAGCTGGTAGGAGGGGAAAGGGCTCCTCGGAGACCCGGGAAATGGTTCAAAGCCCTGGGCTGCTGCTAGTCTCTCACTTCGTCTTGGACAAGTGACAATATCTCTGGGTTCTGGTTCCTTCATACTAGCTTCCAAGCCTTAACTAGTGTCAGGGACTCCTTTGATGGTCTGGAGAAGCCCAAGACCTCTTCTCAAATTAAAAGTTCTTTTTTTTTTTTTTGAGTCAGGGTCTCATCCTGTTGCTCGTGCAGTGGCACAATCACAGCTCACTTCCTGGGCTCAGGCGATCCTTCTGCCTCAGCCCCTCAAGTAGCTAGAACTACAGGCATATGCCACCAAGCCTGGCTAAGTTTTTTTATTTTTTGTAGAAGCGAGGTCTCACTATGTTGCCCAGGTTGAAGAATAAAGCTTTTAAATGCCTAAAATAAAATGTAACACCCACTAGGATGGTAATCATTATTATTATTTGAGTTGGAGTTTTACTCTGTCTCCCAGGCTAGAGTGCAGTGGCATGATCATGGCTCACTATAGCCTCAGGAAATCATTCTGCCTCAGCCTACCAAGTAGCTAGGGCTACAGACACGTGTCACCACACCTAGTCTGTTTTTTTTTTTTTTTCAGTGAAAAATTACAAGTGTTGATGAGGATGTGAAGAAACTGGAACTCTTGTGCTTTGCTGGTGGGGGTGTAAAATGGCACAGCCACTGTGGAATACAGTTTGGCAGTTCCTCAAACAGTTTAAACATAGAATAACATATTTCCCAGCATCCTACTCCTTAGTATATATTCAAAAGAATTGAAAGCAGGGTCTCAAACAGATACTTGTATGCCAGTGTTCATAGCAGCACCATTCACAATAGCCCAAAGGTGAAAACAACCCATGTGTCCATCGATAGATGAATGGATAAACAAACTGTGGTATATCCATACAATGGAATTTTATTCAGCCATAAAAAGAATGAAGTTCTGATACATGCTACAACATGGATGACTCTTTATTTATTTATGCTAAATAAAAACAAAACTAGATATCAAAGGACAAATATTACATAATTACCTTTATGTGTGGTATTTAGAATAGGCAAATTCATAAAGACAGAAAGCAAATAGAAGTTACTGGGAGACAGGGTGCAGTGGTTCATGCAGTTTGCGAGGCTGAAGTGGGAAGACGGCTTGGGCCCAGGAGCCCAAGACTAGCCTGGGCAATACAGCGAGACCTTGTCTCAAAAAGTAATAAAAAATTTAGCCAGGCAAAATGACATACTCCTGTAGTCCCAGCTACTCAGGAGACTGAGGCAGGAGGATAGCTTGAGCCCAGGAGTTCGAGGCTGCAGTAAGCTGTGATCATTCCACTACACTCCAGCCTGGGTGACAGAGTGAGACTTCGACTCAAAAAAAAAAAAAAAAATAGGGACTCTTCTTCCCCCAACACACATATCATCCCCTAGATCTCAATGTGTCTTCAGAATTTTTACTAAGAGTTTTGTATCTACAGGAACAAAACACTGGGCACTTTTTGTTAAAAATACCACAACCCCTATTAAAACACAGTTCACTCATACCAACAGATTTGAAAATGTAGACACATGGGACAATTTTTAAGGGAAATACCAATTAATAAGCTCAAAAAGAAATAGAAAAGTCAAATAGATTAATGGCTTTTAAAATAAATTAAATTAGCTGGGCTCAGTGGCTCAGCTTGCAATCCACGCTTTGGGAGGCTGAGGTGAGTGGATTGCCTGAGCCCACGGGTTTGAGACCCGCCTGGGCAACTTGGCGAGACCTCATCTCTACAATAAATCAAAAATCAGCCGGGTGTGGTAGCGCGCGCCTGTAGTTCCAACTACTTGGAAGTTGAGGCGGAAGGATCGCCGGAGCCCAGCAGGTCGAGGCTGCAGTGGCCGCGAGCGGCCACTGCACTCCAGCCTGGGCAACAGAGTGAGACTCCAACTCAAAAAAAAAAAAAATTAGCTTTCAAATATATCCCCCCTACAGAAAGCATCAAACCCAGATGGTTTTATGAACAAGCTTTACAGCTTTTTAAGGAAGAGATAATCCCTACCTTATAACAATTGATTTTCATGAAGCTAACTTAACTTTGATACCAAAACTAGATGGTGAAAAAAAGGCAAATTATAGAAAATATCAGTCAATTTCATTTATGAATCTAAGTATAAAAATGTATTTCGAAATAACTCTAGTAGGCTGTGAAAAAAGTACATCATGACCAAGCAGAATTGACTCCAATAAGGCAAGGATAGGGTCAACATTAGAAAATCCAGGCCAGGCTTGGTGGCTCAGTCTATAATCCCAGCAATTTGGGAGGCCGAGGCGAATGGATTGCCTGAGCCTGTGGGTTCGAGACCAGCCCAGGCAACTTGGCGAGACCTCGTCTCTACAATAAATAAAAAAATTAGCCGGGTGTGGTAGCCCGCACCTGTAGTTCCAGCTACTTGGAAGGATCGCCGGAGCCCAGCAGGGCGCAGTTGCGGTGGCTGGGAGCGTGCCACTGCACTCCAGCCTGGGTGAGAGTGAGACTCCAACTCAAAAAAAGAAAGAAAGAAAATCTATCAATAGAATCCACTGCATCATCAAACCGAAGTAGCAAGAGTTCATTATCCTCATGTCAATGCATGAAGGAAGAGCATCTGATAGACTCTGAACCTTAAAGGTGGACCAAGTGGTCCTATCTCAGTCCCCTTCAGTTTCACTTGCCTTTTGGAGCCTCTTAGTCAACACCACCCTGACCCCTGAGGGCACAGGTCACCTCCTTTAATATTCAAAACCTGAAACAGACCCCCAAAACTCTTTCCCCAGCTGAGACAGGCTGGATGTTTTTTCCAACCCTTGCTCCACTGCTCCGCTGCAGAGCAACATCTGCTAACCTTTCTAGCTATGTGCTGATGCCAGCACCTAGTCCATCCATCATAGCAATTTTGCAACTCCTTTTCTGGAAGGGCCATCAGAGCAGTCACTGAATGTCCTTTCAGGCCTTGAAGTCCTGAATGTCATCAAAATGTCTTCCTTTCAATATTGCCTTTATCTTCAGGCTAAAAAAAGTCGCTGGGGCCAGTTCAGGTGGTACTCCCACACAGTTATTTGTTGACTGGCTCAAAACTCCCTCACAGACAGTGCTGTGTGAGCTGGTGCGTTGTCGTGAGGCAAGAACTCCTTCAGGACCATTTTTGCACACACCCTTCTCATGCCAAGATTTTCAGTTAGGATTTTCCTGTTTCTCTATCTAGGTTTAATTGGTCTGCTATGCTTCTCTCAATCAGCCGATGATTTTGGCGCATGATTTGATGTATTTTTGCAAAGTTTTCATCAATTCTGCTTGTTACTGACTGTCCTGAACTCTCTTCATCAGTGACATTTTCTCTCTCCTCAGAAATACATGAAATCCATTTGTACACTGCTATTTTCTTCACGGCATTATCACCATAAACTTGGACTAACATGTCCCTGAGTTCATTTCCACTCTTGTCAAGTTTTTTTTTTTTGAGTTGGAGTCTCACTCTGTCACCCAGACTGGAATGCAGTGTTATGCTCCTGACCACCGCAGCCTCAACCTGCTGGGCTCCGGTGATCCTTCCGCCTCAGTCTTCCAAGGAGCTGGAACTACAGGTGCATGCTACCACACCTGGCTAATTTTTTATTTATTGTAGAGATGAGGTCTCGCCAAGTTGCCCAGGCGGGTCTCGAACCCACGGGCTCAGGCAATCCACTCACCTCGGCCTCCCAAAGCGCGGGATTACAGGCTGAGTCACCAAGCCCGGCTTCTTGCCAAGTTTAATAAGAAATTTAATGTTTGCTTGTTGCTCTAATTCAAACTCTGACATTCTTGCAACGGCAGCTCTGATGGTTATTCCAGAAAAAGAGGTCTAAAATTGCTTTGACAGGTATACTAGGCGCTAGTGTCAGTGCATAACTTCCCAAGGGGAATACTTCGAAGGTGACTGTAGTGATATTTAGCAATGAGGTATGTAGCATTTTTTCTAGGATGAGTTCACAAGCTTAATTGTCAGACCTTGTACTGAGCATCTGTTATGTGGCAGCCAAAGATCCCTGCCTTCACAGAGCTTAGGTTCCACTGGCACCTTTCCAATGTCTGCAAGAAAGGGTTCTTCCACATGGAACTGACAGAATAGGATCTTGTCTTTCAGGTACTCCACAGAGAGACTTGTCTTTACCTTTGTATAGCCACACCCAAGTGCAACAGACGCAGTGTTCCTATTTTATGAATTCCAAAGGTACAGGAAAGGGTGGCGGAGGCCTTCCCATGTGTCCCACAGAGCACCACCTGCACCCCCTCAGAGCAGGTGCCAGTCAGTGTCAATCATCATACATGGCACAATGAGCAAGATTGCCAGAAAATAGCTGGACACTCATTCTAGACTGCCTGGACAACAAGCTTGCTTGCTAGCATCTGAGGCTCTCCTTTCTCCCAGCAGGATGGGATACCCTTAGCTCAACTTCTCACAGGGCTAGTGGCTTCCCCCTGTTAGCACAGGGACTGTAACATCCCAGGAGTCTCATGGTCCCTGGGTACTGGGCAGCTGACATTTCCACGACAACTACAAACAGCTGGGCTGCAAGTCTGGGCCATCCCCAGTAAGCAGCCCAGACATTCCTCCACTGACAAGGCTGCTTTCCTAAACTTGCCTAAAAGCAAGAGACCCCCTCCAGGGAGATGGAGGAATGGGACCTTCACTAGAATGCAGACTCACACCATGGGCCAGGCGGTGGGGTTGAGGGTATCAGGCAGAAAAGGAGAGGTGAGACAATCAATAAGTGCTTTGAAAAACTGTAAGAGGGCCGGGAACAGTGGCTCACGCCCATAATCCCAACACTTTGGGAGGCCGAGGTGAGAGGATTGCCTGAGCCCATGGGTTCGAAACCAGCCTGGGCAACTTGGTGAGACCTCATCTCTACAATTAATCAAACAATTAGCTGGACGTGGTGGTGCATGCCTGAAGTTCCAGCTACTTGGAAGGCTGAGGCGGAAGGATCGCCGGAGCCCAGCAGGTCGAGGCTGCGGTGGCCGTGAGCATGCCACTGCACTCCAGCCTGGGCAACAGAGTGAGACTCCAACTCAAAAATTAATAATAATAAATAAATAAATAAACTGCAAGGGCTGTGCACAAGGATTCATGCCTGTCATTCCAGCACTTTGGAAGGCCGAGGAGGGAGGATTGCTTGAGCCTACGAGTTCAAACCTGGACAACATGACGAGACTTTGTCTGTACAATAAATCCAAAAATTAGCCGGGCATGATGGTGCATGCCTGTAGTCCCAGCTACTTGGGAGGCTGAAGCAGAAGGATCACTTGCGCCCAGGAAGCCAAGGCTGCAGTGACCCATAATTGTGCCACTGGACTCCAACCTGAGCAACAGAGTGAGACCCTGTCTCAAAAATAATAAATAAATAAATAGAAATGGATGGTTTTCCTAGTCCACTTCATTTTGGTGACAAATTCAGTCTGTCTAGAAGAGAAACGGAGAAGCCTGCTTCCTTTAGAGGGAGGGACAATCACGCTGGACAGTCCCTGGGACACTGGTATCTGGATGCATACAGATGAATGGTACCTCTAGGAAGAGGGGACACCTCCCAGGTGACCCCACCGACCCATCCCAAGGACTTAAGGGTCCTTTTGCTTTCGCTGGGCCTAGTACTGCCCTTGGAATAAGGGGATTCTCAGTATGCATTTATTCAACTAATGGATTGACTGGGCTAGAACGCAGGAGCCCCGGGGTCAAGGCTGGGGGCTGAGGAGCAGGGGATGGAAAGCAGTCAGGTCCAAGCCCCTTTGGACTGGATTCTTCCGCTGTTGGCTTCACCGTCCCACGGACTTCAAGGGGCTCCGGAGCTCATCCCCCAGGCCTTCTCATGCTGCAATGCCCCGTGGGGCATGTCATCCCAAGGCCACCCCAGCCCTGGGCTCAGTTGTCAGAGGGCACGCTCGTGTTCTTTCTCCCCCAGACCCTTCCCAGGCCTCAACTCTTGGTACATCTGGACGGGCAGCTGCTTTGACGTTCTTACGCCTTGGCGGACTGTGGGCTGATGACAGCCTCTGCCTCCCTTCCTGGCCCCACCGTCTTTCCAGCTGCCAAGAGACACACATTGCCCTGCTTTCATCTCTCCCTATAAATCAGCCTCCCCTGGATCCACTGAAGGAAGACAGAGTGAGTGGTTCTCATTCTTGGCCTTTGAGAAGCCTTCCTCGGACTTAGTTTCACATGCTGGCTCGATCCCCATCTGCAGCCCCAGGACGTTGGCTGCACAACTTGCCATGCTTGCTGGAACCACCGTCACACCCCTGAAGCCTGTGATGATAAAACCGTAAGTAACACGCCCTGAAGGCTTTGGTATGGGCTTCCCCCGTGTTTATCAGTAACCATTCTATCTCCCTGATGGTGGAATACAAAGTGAATTAGCAAGGGAAAAGAGGTTGTTTAGGAACATGTCAGAAGATGACACATGGCCACATCGCAAACTGGGAAAGCGAACAGCAAAGCAACTTGTTAGGGGCTGAATTGTGCCCCCCAAGTCCCGAAGTCATATGTGGAAGTTCTAACTGTCAGTACTGCAGAAAGTAATTAACTGTATTTGGAGTTGGAAAAGGTGACTAAGTTAAGTTGAGGTCACTAGGGTGGGCCCCAATTCAATGCAACTGGTGTACTTACAAAAAGACAAAATCTAGACACACACAGGCACAGAGGAGAGAGACCACATGAAGACACAGAGAGAAGACGGCCATCTACAAGCAAAGGAGCGAGGCCTCAGGAGAAACCAGCCATGCCGACACCTTCATCTCAGACTTCTAGCCCCCAGAATCGTGAGGCGATATATTTCTGTTGTTTAACCCCCCAGTCTGTGGCACACTGTATGGTGGCCTTAAGAAACAAATATACAACTCACATCTTAGCAGAGTGCAGTAGTTCACACCTGTAGCAATCCCCAAATTTTGGGAGGCCGAGGCAGGACCAGCCGGGGCAATATAGTGAGACCCCATCTCTACAAAAAACACATGATTTAGCTGGGCATGGTGGCATACATCTGCAGTCCCAGCTACTTGGGAGGCTGAGGTGGAAGGATCACCTGAGCCCAGAAGGTAGAGGCTGTGAGCCATGATTGTCGTGATCATGCCACTACACTCCAGCCTGTGTGACAGAGTGAGACTCCAATTCAAAACAAACAAACAAAGGTCATTTCTTAATTCCAATTCTTTTTTTTTAAGATGGAGTTTTGGTCTTGCTATATTGCCCAGGCTAATCTCAAACTCCTGGGCTCAAGCTTTGGAACTACACGCATGCACCACCACTGAAGCCATTTCCTAATTTTGTAGGCACCACCATAGAATCCTGAAACATCAGGATTTGCAGATCTGAGGTTTATTTTAACCCTCTACATACAAGGTGTTCAATATCTCCCAGGCACCAGCAATTTGTTTCCTTTGTGGGCTGACCCAGTGGCTACAACGTTTCATATGGCAGAGAAATTCGTTTCCTTGAAAGTACAGGTGTTTGGATCTGCACTCTTCTTTGAGGTCTTAATAAGGAATCTAAATGGTTCCACAACACAGCATTCAGAGAGCCGCCACCTCTCCTATTTTATGAGCTAAATACCCTCGGTTCTGTCAACGATTTCCACATGCTCTGGCTTTGGAAACCTTCATCAGACTGGTGGCTGCTCTCTAGACACTTTCCTCTTTGTTCATTTGTCAGCTCATTTACTCCTTCTGTGGGTATTTATGGAAGGCCTGCTGGGTTCCAGGCCCCTTGCTAAGCACTGCCAACACAACGTGAACCACGTAGACAATTAGGCAGGCAATCGCTGCGCCAGCCAAGCACAGTGATGGGGACATACGGCATGCTGTGGGAATGTACAGCGGTGGTATAAAATCCCAACCTCAAAGATCTGAAACACTTCCACTGAGACCCAAAAGATGAGTCCAATTCAGTTGGATAAAACAGAGGGAGTGGGGTTGTAGAAAAGCGTGTGTGCAGAAGACATAGCAAGTTAGCTTCTCGATTTCTACCTCCAGTTGCTCAGTAGTTGTACAATCTTGTATGAGACATTTAACTTCTCTAAGTCTCAGTCTCTTCATCTGTAAAATGGGTATAAATGGTACCAGGCGGAGTGAAGTGTGAACTGCCTAGCCCAGTGCCTGGCACACAGGCCATCACTATCATTATCATTATTACCATCCGTTGGGAAGACCAGGGACATGAGTGGCTTCCAAGGGCTAAGGCTGTATGCCTTATCTCCCAAGAGCACGGCCAACAGAGAATGGTGGCTATGTCACCCACTGAGGAGTTTAAACCCTCGTCTCTGCCCCGACACACATGCATGCACTGCAGGTGCAGAATAGATGGGCAAGCTGAAGCTAGAATATCCTGGAATTAAAGAGGGGAATGAGGAAGGGAGGGAGAGTTTTGAGAAGGAGAGATAAAGGAAGGCAACAGGAAAAGAAGAGGATATGGCTCAGTCTGAAATTCGAGCACTCTGAGAGTCTGAAGCGAGTGGATTGCCTTAGGCAGCAGGTTTGAGACCCACCTGGGCAACTGGGCGAGTCCCTCTCTACAATCAATCAAAAATTATCCAGGCGTGGTAGCGCACGCCTGTAGTTCCAGCTACTTGGAAGGCTGAGGCGGAAGGATCGCCGGAGCCCAGCAGGTTGAGGCTGCAGTGACCGGGAGCGTGCCACTGCACTCCAGTACTCCAGTCTGGGTGACAGTGAGACTCCAACTCAAAAAAAAAAAAAAGAAAAGAAAGAAAAAGAAGGGGATAAAGAGAGACCTCATGCCTGTACCCTGTAATCCCAGAACTTTGGGAGGCTGAGGTGGGAGAATTGCTTGAGGCCAGAAGTTCAAGACCAGACTAGGCAACATAGTAAGACCCATGGCTACAAAAAAATTCTTAAAAATTAGCTGGGCATGATGGTGCACACCTGTAGTACCAACTACTGTGAAGACTGAGGAAGAAGACTCGTCTGAGACCAGGAGGTCAAGATTGCAGTGAGCCACGATCATGTCACTGCCCTTCAGCCTAGGCAACAGAGTGAGACCCTGATGCAAAAAAAAAAAAAAAAAAAGAGTTTAATATAGAAAAGAAGGGGAGAAAGGATCTGTAGGAGAAAAAAAAAATCAAGTTACTTCTTTATTAGCTAAAAAAGCTTTCAACTTTGTGGCTTATTAGAAGTCAGATAATGTGCTTTTTTTGGGGCTCTCCCAGCATTAATCACAAGATAGGAATGAAGAATTCCTACAGTTTATAAAAAAATGATTGATAACAGAGGTTGGTTTCTACATTAAACAGAGCATAGGCACGAAGGATGCATTTAATGGGGAACAGCACATCTGTGCGCACGGCGGCCGTGACAGTCCCTCCATGGGGTCCCCATTTACAACTGTCACTGTGCTGCCGAGGACGCAGGGCAGCTGAGTGCTAATGGAGGGGGGTTACTTCAAAGGGTTTTATTATTTTCAACGCCTTGCTATATTTAAAACAACGTGATAAGCTCTGTTCATCAATCTTCATCTGTATAATCAGTTCTGATGATAAAGACACATGCCGGCTCCTTGGCTCTTTAGATGCGGGTTGCTAACTGCTGTGCTGGAAGAGGCTGGCTCCTATGGGCTTGAGGCCCACCTCTTGCCAACTCCCTCTGGGCTAGGAAAACACTAGCAGCTTATTTTCTAAGCTCAGAAGGGGTGGGCCCAGACGTTAGTTTATTCTCAGCAGCTGCAATCTTCCCTGCAGATGTTACTCATCTTGAATTGTCTTTCTGGCTCACACACACATCAGCTCCTCCTAAGATCTTCCCCTCCTGCCCATTCCCACACCAGCGTGCAGATTTCTCTTCGGCAGTGATTCTCAAACTGAGGTCTCCAGAAATGCAGCTTCTCAGGTCCCTCTCTGACCTGTTCAATTAGACACTTTGGGCACAGGGCCCAGGAATCTGGGTTTTAACAAGCCTTCCGGGAGCTTCTGAGACACAAAACCCAGCCATGCTCCATGGCCTGATTCTACCACCCACCCTTCTGTCCCAGACTTCTCCCTCGCCAGGCACAGTGGCTCATGCCTGAAATCCCAACACATCGGCAGGCCAAGGTGGGAGGATTGCTTGGGCCCAGGAGTTTGAGACCAGCCTAGGCAACATAGCAAGATCTCATCTCTACACAAATTAAAAAGATAACCAGGTCTAGTGGCACATGCCTGTAGTTCCAGCTACTCGGGAGGCTGAGGCAAAAGGATGGCCTGAGCCTAGAAGTTCAAGGCTGTGGTAAGCAGTGATTGTGCCACTGCACTCCAGTCTGAGGGACAGAGAGAGACCCTGACTTAAACAAACAAACAAACAAACAAACAAACAAACAAACAAGAAAAACTTCTCACTCCTTGGCTTCCAGATATGGTTCCTACTTAGCTGTCCTACCCGGAGACGGCGAAAGAAAGATGAGGATTTCGTTGGGGGTCCCACACAGAAGGGGTGTCACCATGTCTTAGATGAGACCTGAGGGATCACTGATGTTCACCTCCTCCTTTTATAGATATGGATGAACTAAGTCCCAGGGAAGAAAACAACCTGCCCAGGTCTCCTGCCAAGAAGTTGAATGAAGATTGGAAGTGTCCAAATGGCAAAATCGGCCTTCTGTGAGTCTCATTCACTCAGTTGTTCAATACACACTGAGCTGCGGGCAGGACCAAAGCTAGGGCTGGAGTGAGTAGAGCCCTGATGTGACCAGCAGGAACAGCAGCACCTCCAAATAAAGATGGGCACTTTGCGATCTGCATGAAAACTCTGGGCTGAGGATCAGGCAGGGGCTGAAGCAGTATGTTCAAGAAGACAAAAGTGGCAGTTGAGGGAAACTGCTGGGGAGGAAGGGGCACACCTCATCAACAAGGGTACCTGCGTAATTGATGTTTGTATACCCAATCCTGAATTGTAACCCACATCATTATAATATAAATAAATAAATGAAAATACTACATGCCTTTCTTTTTGCTCCAAGGCACACCTGCCTCTGAGCCACATATTCTTTCCATTAGGGGGTTGGAGTTGGACATCTTTCCTGTCTAGGTTTGGCAAAAGCCTTGACCTGTTTACCAAAATCACTTAACCTTGGCTCATGCATGTGATCCCAGCACTTTGGAAGGCTAAGACAGGAGGCTCACTTGAGCCCAGGAGTTCGAGACCAGCCTAGACAACATAACCAGACCTCGTCTTTACAAAAAATCCAAAAATTAGCCGGGCATGGTGGTATGCGCCTGTAGTCTCAGCTACTCGGGAGGTTGAGGCAGGAGGATCACCTGAGCCCAGGAGGTCGAGGCTGCGGTACACTGTGATCATGCCACTGCACTCCAGCCTGAGGGACAGAAAGAGAACTTACCTCAAAACACACACACACACACACACACACACACACACACACACACACACACACACTCGCTTAACCTTGCTGAGCCTCAGCTCCTTGTCTGAAATGGGATATACCAACAATCACCTTGTACTGGTTTTTTTTTTGGCCCATGGATTAAGTGAGATAGCATGTCCCTACTCATAGCTGGGGCTCAGTAAATGAGAGTTCCCTCTATAGGTACCACAAGAAATGAAAAATATGCAGTCTCTGTCTTTGAGGGATTTAGTCTAGCGGCAAAAATGAGACAAGTACAGAAACAACTAAAATGTGAATCCCTCTGTGGTAGGTTCCACTATTACCCCTCGGAACGTAAGGTAGACAGGGTAGGCACTTTGGCAGAAACCCTACAGTGTGTGTGGCCCATTGAGGGAGAGTCTTGCCTGACTGGGAGAGGGAGGAGGCTGAGAATGCGTCTTGACAGAGGAAAGACGTTCCAGGTGGAAGGAAGAAGATGAACAAAGCTCAGGGAAGGACTCAGCCTGTAATCCCAGCACTTTGGGAGACTGAGGTGAGGGGCTCAGCCTGTAATCCCAGCACTTTGGGAGACTGAGGTGAGGGGCTCAGCCTGTAATCCCAGCACTTTGGGAGACCGAGGCAAAGGGGTTGCCTGAGCCCACGGGTTTGAGAATAGCCTGGGCAACTTGGCGAGACCTTGTCTCTGCAATAAATCAAAAATTAGCCAGGCGTGGTAGCCCACACCTGTGGCTCCAGCTACTTGGAAGGTTGAGGCAGAAAGATCACTGGAGGCCAGCAGGTCCATGCTTGGGTGGCTGTGAGCATGCCGCTACACTCCAGACTGGGCCATGGAGTGAGACTCCAACTCAAAAAAAAAAAAAAAAAATCTGTGCCTCCTGCTTCTAGAACCTACTGCCATATTGCCACAGAGTGCTTTCTTAAAACACAAAGGTAAATTCTGAGGGAGTAGTGTTGATCCCAGGAGAAATCTATAATAGGGAAAGAAAATGGTTTCAAGGTTAGTTAGAAATAAAATGAGCTAGGTTGGTAAATTTAGAAAAGCATGCCTATGTCAACAGGATCTTGTAAAAGAGACAAGCCAAATTAAAACCACAGTGAGATATCATCTTACACCTGTCAGAATGGCTATTATTAAAAAGTCAAAAAACAACAGATGTTGGTGAGGATATGGAGAAAGGGAACGTTTATACCCTGTAAGTGGGAACGTAAATTAGTACAACCTCTCCAGAAAACAGTATGGAGATTTCCCCAAGAACTAAAAATAGAACACACACACACACACACACATGAGGGAGACCCCAAAAAACCCAGAATTATCTTTGGAGGCAGGCCCCTTGGAAAACAGACTTCTCCCACTAGGTAAGTGTTCCAGGACCCATCAGCATCAGTGACCCAGCTAACGTTGCTGTGAGAAGCTGCCTTGTAGAAGAAACATCCTCGAGTTGTGGCAAAAGGGGTTATTGATTCTTCACCACGACAACACACCTGCCCAGACCGCATTATGTTCAGCAGTTTTGGACTAAAACAGCATGACCCCGATGCCTCACCCTCCCTATTCACCTGATCTTGCCCCTAGTGGCTGTTTTATGTTTCCCCAGATGAAAAAAGTCCCCAAAGGGAAATGTTTTGCCGATGTGGAAGAGGTGAAACAAAAAACAGCAGAAGTACTGAAAAACATCAACTTGATGCGTTCAAAAACTGTTTTGAGTAGTGGGAAAAGCATCTTGGTTGGTGTATTGCATCAAACAGAGAGTACTTTTAAGGTGACTGAAATTTAAACATGTAAGAATACATAATTTTCTTATAAATAAATTTCATTTTGGGGGTCCACCAAAAATGAGGGATGGTGAAGTGTGGGAGTAAAGTCATTTTTGGTCAAAAACTGCTGAACACTCAGCGCAATGTGAACAGGTGCATTGTCATGGTTATGGTGGAAGAACCAGTCACCTGTTTGCCGCAACTCAGGATGTTTCTTCCACAATGCAATCTCTCACAACAACTGATGGTACACTGATGCCAATGGGTTCCTAGAATACTCTCCTACCAGGGGAAGCCTGTACGACAAGGGACCCACCCTCATACACACACACACACACACACACACACACACACACACACACACAACACGCACCATGGAATGCTGTGCAGCCACACACACAAAAAGAATCAAATCCGTCTTTTGCAGCAACATGGATGGAACTGGAGGCCATCATCCTAAGTGAAATAACTCAGAAACAGAAAATCAAATACTGCGTGTTCTCACTTACATGTGGGAGCTGAACAATGGGTGCTCATGGACATAAAGATGGAAATAATAGATGCTGGGAACCCTAAAAGGTGGGAGGGTGGGAAGGGAATGAGGGATGAGGAATTACCTATCGGGTACAATGTACACTATTTGGGTGGTTGTTATACCAAAAGCCCAAACTTCACCACCATGCAATATTCCATGTAACAAAAATCCCTAAATCTATAAAAATTAAAATGGAAAAAAAAAGAGACAATTCCAGTAGGGAGTCAAGAATAAATATGGTGGGAGCTTGGGCAAGGAGGGCTAAGGTTTCCGAAAGGTTGCTATGCCCCACTGGTTGCCCTGGAGACACATTCAGCCCATAGGACAATGATGTAACTAAGACAAAAAATGTGCACAAATAAAGCAGGCAGTAACCAAGGGTGGGCAAACTATCTCCCAGTTAGCACCCTCTTGAGGAGGGCCAAGGGAGCAGTTTGGAAGGGGATGGGTGCCACTGATAAAGGATGGGCCAAGGGGGAGAATCTGAAAGGTTCTGGGCACAGCACAGCCCCCTGCTCAGACTCTCCCTGCTCATGTCATCACCTTGAAGGGCTTTGGGCTGGAGCACATGCTCATTCATTCTCCTGTTGGCCTGGAAGCTCTGGCTCAGGGTTGCAGACCGCTAGTTAGATCACTAGTTAGATCCCTGCTCTTCGCCACAACCCAGGAAGATCACGTCTGTCCGGAGAGTACAGTGGGTACAAAGTCAAAGTGACCCCCAATGTTGCCTGCTTAAAGTCCTCCATGAAGCTGGGAGGACTTTAAGCAGGCTCACACCTGTAATCACACCTATAATCCCAGCACTTTGGGAGGTGGAGGCAAGAGGATTGCCTGAACCCAGGGGTTTGAGACCAGCCTGCGTAACATGGAGAGACCTCATATCTACAATAAATTTAAAAATTAGCCAGGTGTGGTGGCGTGTGCCTGTGGTTCCAGCTACTTGGAAGGCTGAGGTGGAAGGATCACCTGAACCCAGCAGGTTGAGGCGCGGTGGCCATGAGTGTGCCATTGCACTCCAGCCTGGGTGACAGAGTGAGACTCTGAGTCGAAAAAAAAAAAAAAAAAAAAGTCCTGCATGAGCTCCCACCCCTGCAAAATGAAGCTCCAACTTGTCATTGGAGCCCACAAGGTCCTAGATGATGGCTACCCATCTCTTCCTGGTTTATCTCCAGCTCATACCACCAGTGCCACGTCTGAGTCCCACCTCACTCCATCCTCACTCCTCTGCTGCTCACTCATCCTGTGGGGTTCTGCATGATCACGACCTTCACTGTGAACAAGTCCCTTAAACCAGCCATTTTCTTTTTTTGGAATTAGAGTCTTACTCTGTCACCCAGACTGGAGTGCAGTGGCCACTCCCGGCCACCGCATCCTTGATCTGCTGGGCTCCAGCGATCCTTCCGCCTCAGCCTTCCAAGTAGCTGGAACTACAGTGCACGCTACTACACCCGGCTAATTTTTTTGATTTATTGTGGAGATGAGGTCTCGCCAAGTTGCCCAGGTGCGTCTTGAGCCCGCGGGCTCAGGCAATTCACTCACCTCGGCCTCCCAAAGTGCTGGGATTATAGGCTGAGCCACCAAACCTGGCCAAACCAGCCATTTTCAAGGTGTGGTTTGGGGAATACTTTCAGGGATACATGAGCTCAGGACTCTTTTCTTAATAACACTAGTGTTTGCCTTTTATACTCTCATTCTTCCATGAAAGTATAAAAAGTTGACCTGGATGGTTTTAGATTCCATATTGCAACTAGACTTTTAAAAACTACCAAGTTTTTGTCAAATTTTGGTGTGGTATTAAAGTATCATGGAAAAATATCCACAGTTATATGAAAAGATGATTAAAATACTCCTCCTTTTTCCAAATACATATCTATATGAGGCAATATTTTTATGTAATCTAATCAAAACAACATTTTGTGACAGACTGAATGAATGAGAACTGAGAGTCCAGTTGTCTTCTGTTAAGCCAGACATTAAGCAGAATTGCAAAAATGTAAAGCAACATCACTCTTCTCACTAATTTTATTATTTAGGAATTGTAGTTTTTTATACATACAGTTTGTTAACAAGTGCTGGGTTTACTATTGAACTTTGTCACTGATTGATTTCTTAAAAAAGTTCTCCACTTTAACTTCTGATCTAGTAAATATCAAAGGATCTAACCCACATAAAGTAAAGCTCTTTGGGGGTCCTTAAGAATGTTTGAGTATAAAAGGAGGGGTCCTGTGACCAAAAGACTTGAGAACCACTGTCTTACCCCAAGCTCACTCAGCTGGCAGAGTTGAACTGTAACTTAGCTATGTCACTACTATTACACACTGATTCTACCAAAGTAGCAATTTTTTTTCTGACTTGGGGTCTCACTCTGTTGCCCAGGCTGAAATGCAGTGGCACAATCATGGCTGATCGCAGCCTCGACCTCCTGGACTCAGGCAATCCTTCTACCTCAGTCTCCTGGGTAGCTGGGACTACAGGTGGGTGCCACCTCACCTGGCTAATTTTTTGTAGAGATGAGGTCTTGCTATGTTGTCTAGGCTGCTCTCAAACTCCTGGGCTCAAGCAATCCTCTTTGCCTCGGCCTCCCAATGTGCTGGGATTATGCCGAGTGTGAGCCACCACACCTGGCCTATATTAGTGATCTTTTCACATATCTGTCTCTTCCACTACTCTATGCACCTTCTGCTGGTGCCTATTCATCTTCAACACTACCCTCCTCTGCCCCCACCAGTGTCTGGCACAGAGTAGAAATTCCAGATAAAATGAATGAGGTAAGAGATAAACCCATGTGGACAACATCACAGGCTGCCAAGTGAGTGGCCCCTGATATTCACAAGATGGGTAGATGAATACATGCATTATCTTTTTTAACTGACTCAAGTTGTTATTGAGATGCTGACCTGAATTTAGACATAAAATATAAACATTTCAAGAAAACATAAGATGCAAACAAAAATTTAACCTATGAAGTAATTCTGCATTTTCTGCTCTGTTAACCTTTCAGACACATGCTTGCAAGAAAATAACCAGTAAAACACACCAGGCTTGTGGATGCCATAAATGCAGCCAAAATGATTTGCCACAGAAAAAGTGAAATGTGGACTGGGCAATGTTCTTAACAAAAATGCCGAAAAGCCAAGAGAGAAAACACACATAAAACACAAGATACCACCAGACACAGTGGCTCATGCCTGTAATCCCAACACTTTGGTAGGGCAAGGTGAGAGGATTGTCTGAACCCAAGAATTAGAGACGAACCTGGGCAACTTGGCAAGATCTCGTCTCTACAATAAATAAAAAGTTAGCCAGGTGTGGTGACACAAACCTGTAGTCCCAGTTACTTGGAAGGCTGAGGCAGAGGGATCACCTGAGCCCAGCAGGTCAAGGCTGCAATAGTTGTGAGTATGCCACTGCACTCCAGCCTGGGTGACAGAGTGAGACTCTAACTTAAAAAAACAAAAAAGAAAACTATATTGTAAAACTGAAGAGAAAGTCACGTGGTCAAACAAGAACTACCCATGAACATGCTTCTCCATCTTTGATCCCTGTCAAGGTAAGACCAAAAGCAGACTATACTTGAGAATCCAGGCCAAAGTTGTAGTGTTTGCCTTTCTCACGTGTCTTGAGTGTCTGCCTCACTCAAGCATGTTCACAAACCAAGCAGCCTCCAGAACATCTGGGAGGGGCCACCGCACGGCTGGTGGAATAGAAATATGCATGCCCACTTCCAGTCCTGGGGTAGGGAAGACAGGCATACCCCATCTTTTTTGTTCCTAACACATTCTCTAGCTAAATGAGAAAAAGGAATCAATGTTGGATGCCAGCTTGATGCCTTTGGCAGATTGAGCTTCTACCACTTCAGAGCCTGACCTTAGGGGCAGGCCAGGTACGTGGAGTGTGTGTGTGTGTGTGTGTGTGTGTGTGTGTGTGTGTGTGTGTGTGTGTGAGAGAGAGAGAGAGAGAGAGAGAGAGAGAGAGAGAGAGAGAGAGAGAGGAGAGAGGAGAGATATTTGGAGCCAAGAGAAGTATGATTTTCCAGTTAAGTATGGGGTAGCTCATCCTGAGACCAGCTCCATCAAAAAACCCAACTGTGGGCTGGGCATGGTGGTCACACCTGTAACATCAGCACTTAGGGAAGCTGGGACAGGAGGATCGCTTGAGCCCAGAAGTTCAAGACCAGCCTGGGCAACATGGTGAGATCACTACAAAAAATAAAAAAACTTAGCCAGGTGTCATGGTGCACACCTGTGGTCCCAGCTACTCAGGAGGCTGACACAGAAGGCTCGCCTGAGCCCAAAAGGTTGAGGCTGCGGAGAGCCGTGATTGTGCCACTAAACTCCAGCCTGGGTGACAGAATGAAACCCTGACTCAAAGAAAAAAAAAAAAAACACAACTGTGCAATCACTGCTGGTGATCCAGAAACCAGGCATTTTCAGTTCTATATGTAGATATATTTATCATCTTGACATTTGTTTTTAAAAACCCTCTAATGAACACACTAAACATCTCCCAGTCCTTTTCACATGGTTACATCACTATGGAAACGAACTGTCAGGAACCTGAAACCATGGAAGACCCAATATCACTGGGTCATCATTTAGTCATTATCTGTAAAGATTCTGACATCTCAAAATAGGGCTCTTCAAATTCCTTTGGTCCCTGATTGTAATTGTGGATGCTGAGGCTGGCAGGTGACTGGGCAGGTCTCTCAGTAGCCTTCACAGGGGGCAGGTTCTAACAGCTGGCCAACATGATATAAAGGTAAAGTATAGTTTCAGAGAATATCACAGAATGATAGCAGTGGTAAAGTTTCACTTACTACCTACCTACAATTTACATATATTCAATTTACATTTAGTCCTCACAAGCCGGGCTCGGTGGCTCAGTCTGTAATCCCGCGCCTTTGGGAGGCTGAGGTGAGTGGATTGCCTGAGCCCACGGGTTCGAGACCCGCCTGGGCAGCAAGACCTCATCTCTACAATAAATAAAAAAAAAAATCACCGGGCGTGGTAGCGCATGCCTGTAATTCCGGCTACTTGGAAGGCTGAGGCGGAAGGATCGCCGGAGCCCAGCAGGTCGAGGCTGCGGTGGCCGGGACCGGCCACTGCACTCCAGTCTGGGCGACAGAGTGAGACTCCAACTCAAAAAAACAAAAACAAAAACATTTAGTCCTCACAATAATATCCCAAGGTTGGCATGAACATTCCCATTTTATAGATGAGGAAATTGAGCCTCAGAGAGATTACATCACCTAAGTGTACACATACAAGTAGAAGAGGTGGGACTCGAACCCAGATCCATGCCAAAACCCATTCTCTTTCCACTGACCAACCTTCCTAACACGTCCACATGCCAGGCTCATCAAAGCCCGTGTTTAGACCCAGCTGCTTTGCCTGTATTCATAGGTTCTCATGACATTTCCTCTGTCTCAGAATTATTTTCAAAAGGAAAAATTTGCCTGAAGAAACCATGTTCATCGGACTGGAATAGGCCCCTGATGCTTTCCATTCCTGATATCTTGACTCAGCCTGAAGGGTGCCCACCTCTCTTCTGTGCCTCCTCTTCCCTGCCACCATGCAGGGAAACATTGTTAACAGATCTAGCTGGACAAAGCCAATAAAAAATCATCATAACACCTTTGCCCAGAGAAGTCCAATGAGGGCCTTTGCAGATGAGAAACTTTGCTTTGCACAGTGGAGAAAAGTCATGAGCCCCAGATGGAACCAAAGCCTTCAAAACAGAAGAGGTTTCATTTTGTTTTGAAAACCTGTGTGCAACCAGATCCTCAACTCCACGTGCACTCATTGCCAATGAGATTCGAGGGCCCAGGGACAGGACAGCTTCCCCCAGGGACGCCAGTCCCCTGTCCCAAGCCCTCCCCTCGCCAACCCCGCCTTCTGGCTACTGCAGGTGGGCCCCGTCACTCACCCAGCAGGGCTGTCTGCGGGTGGGTCCGAGTGTGTCTGCCTCTAGAGTTGGCCCTGGCACGGACCCGTTCCCGGGCCTCGGCAGGGAGGACGAGGACCTGTCCGAGGATCAGCAGCAAGCAGCCCACAAGCATCTTTTCCATCTTCAAGACGAGGAAGAGGGGAGAGGCTGTCACAAACACAACACAAGAAGGGGCATGGTGAGATTTCTGGGTCTCCCTGAACTTTGGGGACTGCAGACCCATCACCCTTTCAGGGTTCAAACAGGCCACTTGTACTTAAAATGCCATTTGTGTGTTTGGCCCTTAAGAGCATAAATAACCTTGTTGATAGGCTCTTCTTGGATACTCCAAGCAAGGCATGCATAGTTGGAATTTTTCATTACTTTCACTAAAAGATTCAATGGAAAACTTGAGAAAAATCTATCCTGATGTTTCTTATCAGTGAAGTGTATTACCAATTATCCATAGTCACATTTTATATCTTGGATTTAAACAAGAAAAAAATGATGTCTGAGAATTTCAAGTGGCAATATTCCTTCAGTCTAATAATAGTAGATGACAGACATTGATATATATCAATTTCCCCAAATTTAATGTCTAACTGACATAAGGCAGCATCATATAGTCAACTTCCCCTTCCTGCCTCCCAGTCTCCCAGCTTCCCTGTCTCCCATATACATTTTTTTTTTTTTTTTTTAGTTGGAGTCTCACTCTGTCACCCAGGCTGGAGTGCAGTGGCACACTCACGGCCACCCCAGCGTCTGCTTGCTGGGCTTCGGCAATCCTTCTGCCTCAGCCTTCCAAGTAGCCAGAACTGCATCTCCATGCCCGGCTACTTTTTGATTTATTGTAGAGATGAGGTCTTGCCAAGTTACCCAGGCTGGTCTTGAACCCGCGGGCTCAGGCAATCCACTCAACATCCCAAAGCGCTGGGATTACAGGCTGAGCTATCAAGCCCTGCCTCCCACACACAGTGGCTCACACCGGTAATCCCAACACTTTGAGAAGCCAAGGCAGCAGGGCTGCTTGAGCCCAAGAGTATAAGACCAGCCTGAACAACATATAACATAGCAAAACCTCATCTCTACAAAAAAAAAAGCAAAGCTGGGTTTGGTGGCATACACCTGTTGTCTCAGCTTCTTGGGAGGATGAGGTGGAAGGATGGATCACCTGAGCCCAGGAGGTCAAGACTGCAGTGAGCTGTGATTGTGCCACTGCACTCTAGTGTGGGTGTCAGAGTGAGACCCTGACTCCAAAAAAAGAGGAGGCTGGCACAATGGTTAAGGGCTTGGACTATGGTGCTAGACTGAGTCCATGTGCCCAGGTGCTACTCTAAATGTTTTACCTGGATGAACGCACTCAACTACCTAATATTATTCCCATAAGGTTCTGGAGGGCTCAGTGGCTTGCGCATGTAGCAAGTGTCAGAGTCAGGATTCAAACCCAGGGTGAGCAGGCCAATGTTCCAATGCATTGATCAGCAGAAAACTCAACGAGCTGAAAGTCAAACTCCCAGAAGCTAATTCATGAAAGGCCTAGCTGTTTCACTATCAGGGACAGGGCGGGGGTGGAGCAGGGACCATTTCCCAAAACTTGAAAAAAAGCAACCACTCAGTCAGTCATTCAGTGAACTGTCTGGTGAGCAAATTTCTTTCAAGAATTGACCTGGAAATGAACCCAGGCCTGCTGACCTCCAGCATCCACAGTTTTTCACACTTACTGTATTGAATCTGCTCTTTTTTTTTTAAACTATGTATTAAAATTACATTAAACATAGTGAATGTTTATTCAGCACTCACTATGTGCTGGGCACTGAACCAAGTGCTTTAAATGTATTAAGTGATTTCATTTTTACAGTAACTCAGAGAAGGTCAGTAACTTGCCCAAGGTTATGTGTTTCATAAGGAGGAAGCTCAGGAATCCATGTGCTCATTACAGATAACCATACCAAGCCCCCTTTTTAAGCAGTGCAACTCTTCACTAATTGGACTGGGCCCTCTTCATAACTTTAACTCAGAGATTCCTTCTGATAAAACAGAATACCTTGCCTCTTTCTCTAATTTTTTTTTGTTGTTCTTTCTATTTCTTTCTTTTCTTTCTTTCTTTCTTTTTTTTTTTTTTTTTTTTAGAGACAGGGTCTCACTCTGTCATCCAAGCTGGAGTGCCAAGGCACAATCACAGCTCACAGCAGCCTCAAACTCCTGGACTCAGGTGATTCTCCTGCCTTGGTTTCCTAAATTTAGCTGGGACTACAGGCATGTGACACCACACCTGACTAATGTTTTGATTTTTTTTTTGAGAGATATGGTCTCATTATGTTGCCTAGGCTAGCCCTGAACTCCTGGGCTCAAGCAGTCCTCCCACTTCAGCCTCCCAAAGTGCTGGGATTACAGGCATGATCCACTACGCCTGGCCATTTCTCTAATCTTAAACCTAATATCTACTTTCAAGCTTCCTTGCTTGCTATTTATTTATTTTTACTGTATTGTATTGTATTTTTTTAATACAAGGCCTTGCTCTCTTGCTCAGACTAGAGTGCAGTGGCACAATCATAACTTCACTGTAACCTTGAACTCCTGGGCTCAAGCAATCCTCCTGCCTCAGCCTCCTGAGTGGCTGTGACCACAGGATTTTATGCATTATTAGTGTGTTACATAGCTTATATGTGATTTGTGATTTTATTGCTATTCCCCTTCCTCCAAACTGAGCAGATACAAAGTCCATGTTTATTTGTTTCAAAATGTATACAAATGCTCTCAAGATCTACTTCCACTTTGACACATTTTCACTTGAATGAACACTTAGAATAAGATGTGGTGGAAGATGACCATTTCCAAAAGCCAAACACCACTGCATGTGGTTTGTGTTCACTGTGAATTTCAAGAGGTGTTTGTGTTTTCAAGTCTCCATGGCTAACCAAAAGGCATTGAGGACAGGTAGTCAAAACTAAACAAAACTAAATACTTGTAGCTGCCTAATCCCAGATAGGCTACTTAACCTCTCTCAGCCTGAGTTTTCTCATCTTTAAATTGGGGATTACAATAGACCAAGTTGTACTATTTAAATCAGTTCATATATAATATACAGCACTTAAAATACTGCCTGGCACATAGTAAATGCTGAATAAATGTTAGCTATTTGTTATTATTATTGTCATCACTCTGCAATCAAACCAATCAATAGAAAGTATACATTGCTAATTTTGTCAAAGTTATTAAATTAACTTGTATGTATACTTATGAATATTACTATAATAACACAATGACATGCCTATAACTTTTAAATATAGATTAATATTTGAAAGTATTTACAACTTTTTTTGTCAGAATGTAGTGGAATGGCAAGACATAGACTGGTAGAGAATATTTGCAAAACAAAATATATATATTGTCAATATACTTATACCTGGACACTATAAACTTTTTTTTTTTTGAGTTGGAGTCTTACTCTGTCACCCAGGCTGGAGTGCAGTGGCACGCTCACAGCCACTGCAGCCTCCACCTGCTAGACTCAGGCAATCCTTCCACCTCAGCCTTCCAAGTAGCTGAAACTACTGGTGTGTGCCACCACTCCTGGATAATTTTTTTATTTATTGTAGAAACGAGGTATGCCAAGATGCCCAGGCTGGTCTCGAATCCCTGGGCTTAGGCAATCCTTTCACCTCCACCTCCCAAAGTGCTGGGATTACAGGCATGAGCCACTGTGCCTAGCCCAGTCTCTATAAACTCTTATAACTTAATAATAATAAAACAGCTCATTTAAAAATGTGCAAAAGATCTAAACAGTCACATCACCAAACAAAATATTTAGATGACATATGAAAACATGTTCACCATTCTTATTCATTAGAAAATATAATTTAACACCACAATGAGATGCCATGTCAAATCCATTCAAATAGTTAAAATTAAAAAGACTAGTAGGCAGGGCGTGGTATGTCACTCATTAACAAGCAAGATTATATGGCAGGAAGCAGATCAGTGGTTCCAGGGTCTGGCAGTGTGAACGGGGAATCAGTTACAAAAAGGCATAGGGATATTTGGAAGGTAATGGAAATGTTTACATCATGATTGTAGTGGATCTACACATTTGTCAAAACACATCAAATTTGTACATTTAAAATGGATACCTTTTACTGTATATAAGTTAAACTTCAAAAAGGTTGTTAAAAAAAATAAAGGAATAGGGACACCAGGCACAGTGACTCACATCTGTAATCCTAGCACTTTGGGAGGCCGAGGCGGGAGGATTGCTTGAGCCCAGGAGTTTAAGACACAGCAAGACCTCATCTCCATGAAAAATTTAAAAAATTAGCTGGGCATGGTGACACATGCCTGTAGACCCAGTTACTTGGGTGGCTGAGGCTGTGGTGAGCTATGATCATGCCACTGCACTCCAGCCTGGGTGACAGAGTAAGACCCTGACTCCAAAAAAAAAAAAGGAGGGGGGGATGGGGAGAAGGATACTATATAGATACCAATATAAAACATATAGCAGAGCTGGGCTTGGTGGCTCAGCCTGTAATCCCGCGCCTTTGGAGGCTGAGGTGAGTGGATTGCCTGAGCCCGCGGATTCAAGACCCGCCTGGGCAGCGAGACCTCATCTCTACAATAAATCAAAAAATCAGCCGGGCGTGGTAGCGCATGCCTGTAATTCCGCTACTTGGAAGGCTGAGGCGGAAGGATCGCCGGAGCCCAGCAGGTCAAGGCTGCGGTGGCCGGGAGCGGCCACTGCACTCCAGTCTGGGTGACAGAGTGAGACTCCAACTCAAAAAAAAAAAAAAAAAAAAAAAAAATATATATATATATATATAGCAGTATACTATCAGACAAGATTGATTTTCTTAAAACACACACACACACACAATAGCAGTGGAACAAGAATAAAAATAAGTCAATGCACGTATCCATCTCAATGGTCGTTTCTTGTTTTGACATTTATAGCTGTTAGCATTTGAAGAACAGGATTCATTTCTAACTGGAAAATGGGATGAGGTTTGAGAACAGTTCCTTTCATGCAGAGGCCTATGAGAAGAACTGTTCTGCTGTGAAATAGAGGTTAATTCAAGCTGAACGGATTCCATGAGGCATTGGGGAACATGTAAAAAATATTTTAAAATAATACAACAGCTTTGACTTTTGTTTTAGCAATTTTTCTTTTCTCCACAAGACAATGAGTCTTTTCATTTAACTTTACCAAGGAGGTGGGGGAAGAGAGAAAGAGAGTGTTCTGACTGTTTTAGTGATGGGGGTTTCTAAGCAGCTCTGCTTGCAAGAAACTCAACAGAAGAGTAGAAGCTCTCTAGAGTCACCACTGTACAAGGGAACCCCCAAAAACCTGGAATTATCTTTTGGAGGGCAGGTCCCTTGTAGTACAGGCTTCCCCACTAAATAAGTAAGTGTTCTAGGAACCCATCGGCATCAGTGTGCCAGCAAGCAGTGCTGTGAAAGGCTGCACTGTAGAAGAAACTTTCCAAGTTGTGGCAAACAGGTGACTGGTTTTTCCACCATGACAACATACCTGTCCACACCGCGCTGAGTGTTCAACAGTTTTGACCAAAAATAGCATGACCCCCAAGGCCTACCTTCCCTGTTCATCCAATCTCACCCCAAGTGACTTTTGCAACATGGATGGAGCTGGAGATCTTCGTCCTAGGTAAACTGACTCAGAAACAGAAAACCAAATACCACATGTTCTCACTCACATGTGGGAGACAAATAGTCACAAAGATGGAAATAATAGACACTGGGGACACCAATAAGCAGGGAGAAAGTGGAGGATTAGGGTTCAGAAACTACCTATGCTCCACAATGTTCACTATCTGGGGAATCAACCATCCGAGACCCAATCCCCACCACTACACAATATGTCCATGTAACGAATACACATGTGTGTCCCCTGAATCTAACATTTAAAAAACCTTTTTTGAGTTGGAGTCTCACTCAGTCGCCCAGGCTGGAGTGCAGTGGCACACTCACAGCCACTGCAGCCTTGACCTGCTGGGCTCAGACGATCCTTCCACCTCAGCCTTCCAAGTAGCTGGAACTACAGGCATGTGCCACCACGCCCGGCTAATTTTTCTCTTGATTGTAGAGATGAGGTTTCGCCAAGTTGACCAGACGAGTCTCAAACCCGCAGGCTCAGGCAATCCTCTCATCTCGACCTTCCAAAGTGCTGGGATTATAGGCGTGAGCCACCTCGCCTGGCACCCCCCAAAATTTTTTAAGTCCTCAAAGGGAAATGTTTTGCTCATGTGGAAGAGGTGAAACAAAAAAAGACAGAAGCACTAAAAGGCATCAAAATGGACAAATTCAAAAGCTTTTCTGAGCAGTGGGAAAGTGTCTTGATAGGTGTATAGCAATAAGCGAAGAGTACTTTGAAGGTGACTGAAGTTTAAACATGAAAGAATAAACACACAATCTTTTTATAAATAAATTCTGGGTTTTGGGGAGTCCCTCTTCTTATGCTGTGAGCCTTGAGACGTGTGGCTCTCGACACTGGTGTGACCTCCCCCAGATGACTTAACTCTCTGGCCTTTAGCCATAAAATAAGAAGCTGGAAGCAGTGTTCTCAAACTAAGCCAGATCATAGGCCAGTCGGAGCCTGCCATTCTGAAGAAAAAGGAGGCAAGACACCCTTCCAGGTGGTAACCCACCTCCAGACAAGAAGAGAAAGGAGGTGAGTAGGGCACTAAAGAGGTATTAAGTGTCCATGATAGGCCAGTCAGTGAGCTTGGCATTCGGCACATAATAATCTCATTCGATCCCACAACCATTCTGTGAGGTGGATGAGTTCCTGATTTTATGCATGGACCACTAAGATCTACGGCTAGAAAGACATCCTCCAAGACCTCAGGGCAAGTTAACAGGCAAAGTCAAGATCCTATCCCGTCACCTCTCAGGTAGTCAGTCTACTTGTTGAAAAAGAGATTTCCACCTGGCATGGTAGCTCATGCCTGTAATCCCAGCACTTTGTGAAGCTGAGTAAGGAGGATTCCTTGAGCCTGGGAGTTTAAGACCACCATGGGCAACATAGCAAGATCTCATCTCTACAAAGAATAAAAATTAAAAATCAGCCATGATGTTACCCAGGTGTGGTGGTGCGTGCTTGTAGTTCCAGCTACTTGGAAGGCTGAGGCAAAAGGATTGCCTTGAGCCCAGCAGGTCAAGGCTACAGTGGCTGCGAGCATGCCACTGCAGCCTGAGTGACAGAGTGACTCCGACTCAGGAAAAAAAAAAAATTAGCCATGATGGCATGTGCCTGTAGTTCCAGTTTCTTGAAAGACAGAAGGAAAGATTGCCTGAGGAGGCTGCGGTGAGCTGTGATTGTTCTTAGACATCAGGCTCACTCTTTTTGTGTTCCCCTTAAGAACTCTGTCAACATACGGAATAGACAGACCGACTACTCTGTGCACTCTCAGATATAGCACAATGCTGTGTACATCTCAGAGGCCATTCTTTGCTATCTCCCACCTGATGCTGAAATCTCAGCCAACATAAAGTCAGCCTCTGCTAGGACTCAAGGCCATCCATGGTTTTCAGATGGCTCTAAACATTAGACCTCGGTTCTCCTCGGTGTTGACTTGGCATCGCCATCTGTGATTTCCAGTCAGCTTGGTGAAGGCCTGCCTGCCAGCTCTGTCTGCCCAGACACAAACTCATCTTTTTCCACTTAAACCTTTTCGTGGTCAAGGTAATCCCTTCCACTCAGTCATCCAGACCAGAACTAGGAGCCAGCCTCCACGTGTCCTCTGTGTCCTCATCACATCCATGAGTGAACAAACCCTAGACCTCCCACCTCTGCATGTCCCCCCGCCCCACCCTCGACAGGCCTCCTGACCATTCCCACAGGCCAGTCAGTAGTTTCTGTTCTCCTCTTTCTCACCCAGACTCTTTCAGAAGCCTCAGAACTGACCCCCTACCTCGAGTCCTTCACCTACTGGCCCCGTCCCTTATTCTGTCTATGGACTCACTGTACAACATTAACATTCAAGGCCCTCTGTGATTGACCACCACCGACCTCTCTGACCATGGTGGTCCTCACATCCACCCCAGACTCCCCACTGAGACCTGAAGAGCTGAGATTCTTGTCATAGCTGGGCACTTTCATCTATGCTGGACCCCTGGCCTGGAATGTCTACCTTCTGTGTTAATCAAAATGGCATTCAGGCCACATGTCACCCATGCTGTAAAGTGTTCTCCAGTTTCTTCAGGGAGGACTGACTTTTCCGCAGACCCCTGATAGCAGGTTTGCTGTCTGCTCTAGCACTTTGCCTATTTTTCTTGCTACCATGGCTGTCTCCCTACCTAGACCAAGCTGCTTCTTGGAACGACACCTTGCCATCTCTGTTTGCCCCACATGCTAGGTGCCAAATCTTGTAAATACATTTTTAGAAAGTTAATAAATGTTAAATAAACCCATTTATTGGTCTCAACAAAAGATCAGTAGAAGCAAACTCAATCTAGCTCCGCCCCCGCCAAGTGCCAGAGTCAAGCCCATGTCTTCCTCTAGACACTATATTTGCCTGAGTGTAGGCCCTAATAGAAGACCATCTCCCATGTTCCTAATGGGAGGACCCCATACACAATTTCTTGGTCAACTTGAATATTTTGAAGGCTATAATTGAAATATCAGATAGCTACTTATAATGATGTATCAATTTTGTCACAGTAATAAATTAATTTAGAAAGAATGCTTTTTTCATTTAACATGTTTCATAAAATGGGCTGAGCCTGGATGCGGTGGCTCAGCTTGTAATCCCAGCACTTTGGGAGGACGAGGGGAGAGGATTGCCTGAACTTGGTGAGACCTCATCTCTACAACAAATCACAAAAACTAACCAGGTGTGGTGTGGTGCCTCTGTAGTTCCAGCTATTTGGAAGGCTGAGGCAGAAGGACCACCTAAAACCAGCAGGTCGAGGCTGCAATGGCCGTGAACATGCCACTGCACTTCAGCCTGGGTGACAAGAGTGAGATTCCAACTCAAAAAAAAAAAAAAAAAAAAATGGGCTGGGTGTGGTGGCTCACACCTGTAATCCCGGCACTTTGGGAAGCTGATGTAGGAGGATTGCTTGAGCCCAGGAGTTCAAGACAACAAAGCCAGACCGTATCTCTACCCCAATTAATTAATTAATTAATTTAAAATGCTTCCTAAAATAATGTTTTCTCCCTCTCATTTTCTAAAACAGCATTTTCAAGTGTTTTACTTGTCTCTCTAACATTTCATTAAACAATATTTTCATGCCGGGCTCGGTGGCTCAGCCTGTAATCCTGCGCCTTTGGGAGGCTGAGGTGAGTGGATTGCCTGAACCCGCGGGTTCGAGACCCACCTGGGCAGGCGAGACCTCATCTCTATGATAAATCAAAAAAAAATCAGCCGGGCGTGGTAGCGCATGCCTGTAATTCCGGCTACTCGGAAGGCTGAGGCGGAAGGATCACCAGAGCCCAGCAGGTGGAGGCTGCGGTGGCCGGGAGCGGCCACTGCACTCCAGTCTGGGCGACAGAGTGAGATTCCAACTCAAAATAATAATAATAATAATAATATTTTCAGATGCTTTGCCTGCCTCTCTAACATCAGCATCTTTTTAACACTAAAGACACCTTTCTGAGTTTTCCAGCATCTTCTCTTCTAAGTTGTTTGAAATCCATCATCTTTTGAATCCATACGTGATGCTGTCACTTGTCTCAGGTCACCAGTATCCATTTATATAACATGCGCGCCATTGGATTTTTTTATATGTCCTGGAAGCATAAATGTATAATCTCTACAGCTTAACTACTCCTTGTGTATTCTTTAAAATTACGTTAGGCTGGGCTCGGTGGCTCAGGCTGGAATCCCAGCACTTTGGGAGGCCAAGACGAGTGGATTGCCTGAGTCCAAGGGTTCGAAACCCACCCGGGCAACTTGGTGAGACCTCGTTTCTACAATAAATCAAAAATTAGCTGGGCGTAGTAGTGCCTGCCTGTAGTTCCAGTTACTTGGAAGGCTGAGGCGGAAGGATCGCTGAAGCCCAGCAGGTCAAGGCTGTGGTGACCGGGAGCGTGCCACTGCACTCCAATCTGGGCGACAGAGTGATTCTCCAACTCAAAAAAAAAAAAGAAAAAAAAAAACTACCTTTAAAGGTAACCTTATACAGTGTTACCCAACCCTTGCAATTGTGAAGCTATGCCCTCAAACATAATTACTAAATCTGAGTTGAAATGTTTGTCAACTGATTTCTATAAGTGTCCAGAACTAGCACTGATTGAGCTCATTTGGGGCTAATGTGTCCTTCCCAAGCAGTACTTTGTTAAAAATGTTTGACAGAGTTCCCTATACTCTGAGACTCTGCAAAGATTCAAATAAAAGGCGATTTCCTCTTTCCCAAGGAATAATCTCTTGGGAAAACTCCTCACCTCGTATTTCAGTATGTGTGGTCTTCATTCCTCCCATATCTTTTTTCCCTCCTATCTAATCAAGCATGAGTCCTGTCTGGTTTTGTGTGGGATGTCTCTTCCATTCCCTTCCCTTTCTATTCCTACTACAGTCACAACCCTAGACCTGCCCCTTATTCACATCAGAGAGATGGCAAAGGTCTTGGCAGAAATTGCCAGCTGTTCACCATGTCTTCTTTTTTTTTTTTTGTTTTTTTTTTTAGCCAGAGTCTTACTCTATCACTCAGGCTGGAGTGCAGTGGCTTGATCACAAGAATCACAGCTCGGCTCACAGCAGCTTCGACTTCCTGTGCTCAGACAATCCTTCCACCTCAGTATCCTGAGTAATTGGGTGCACCACCACTCCTGGCTAGTATTCATTCATTCACTTATTAATGTATTTTTGTAGAGGGGAAGTTTTGTTCTGTTGCCCAGGCTGGTCTCAAACTCCTGGACTCAAGCGATCCTCCCGCCTCAGCCTCCAAAAGTACTGGGATTTCAGGCATGAGCCATCGCGTTCAATCTTCTTCTTTTGTAATAGAACTCACTTCACAACTGGACACGTGATGAGCTGGGACAAAGACCACGAGTCCCAGTGCTCCCCTCTCCCCTTCCAGGTGACTAAGTGCTGGCCAGAAGTATGGTAGTAGACGGGGTGTGCACAACTTCTGAAAAAAAAGTCCTTAAAAATGGGAAGGAGGATGGCCTCCCTTCTTTTTCTTTCCTAATACCTGGAATGAGGACAACCTGGCTGGAGACCTGACATCCAGCAGTCATCCTTAAGGTGGGGGCAGCATGGAAATGGAAACCGTGAAGGCTAAAAAGCAAAATCAAGGCATGAAGTGTGGGCCCCTAACCCCACACACGCTTGGGACTCACGGCCTCCAAGCTCTTGGACATAAGACAGAAATAAACTTCCTTCTTTAAGCAACTGTCATTCCATGTTTTCTGTAACTTGCAATTGATCTTGTAGCTAATTAACAGATGTTTTCCAAGTCTTTCCTATGGAACCCATCTGGCACCAGCACCAAACTCAATCTTCTGACATGAAATCATGCTTATTATACTCGTGCTCAAAAACCATCAGTGGCACCCAAACACCAATAGGTCCTAATCTAGACTGCTTAGCTTGGCATTCAAAGCCCCATAACTTGGTTCTATGTTATAATGCCAATCTCAACAACTCTCCCACCAACCCTGCCAAAATATGCTCACTCACACACACGCACATGCGCGCGCGCGCACGCGCGCACACACACACACACACACACACACACACACACACACACACACACACACACACACACACTCCTCATCATGGCAGTCCACTCCAGCCAGGTAGCTCCACACAATGTGTCTGAATTTCTGCAGGTTGAATTGAGCTGATGACAACTGAGATACGGGTAGGTAGTCAAAGTAAAGTGTGAATGGAAATGACCTCAATGGCCTTTAATAACAGCACAGATAAACTGTGGTGCAGTCATACAATGGGATATTATACAGCAATTAAAAAAGATGTATTACTGCTTCATACAACTGGATATATTTACAAACATAATACCGAACAAGATAAAATTTAAAAATGGGCAAAGCTAGCCAGGCTCAGTGGCTCAGCCTGTAATCCCGTGCCTTTGGGAGGCTGAGGTGAGTGGATTGCCTGAGCCCGCGGGTTCGAGACCCTCCTGGGCAGCGAGACCTCATCTCTACAATAAATCAAAAAATCAGCCGGGCGTGGTAGCGCACGCCTGTAATTCCGGCTACTCGGAAGGCTGAGGCGGAAGGATTGCCGGAGCCCAGCAGGGGAGGCTGCGGTGGCCGGGAGCGGCCACTGCACTCCAGTCTGGGCGACAGAGTGAGACTCCAACTCAAAAAAAAAAAGATATTTAAAAATGGGCAAAGCTAATCTACAGTCTACAACCATAAGATCTTGGTTACACTTTGGGTATTCATGCACAGAAAGGTCAGGGGGGATTCTGGGCTCTGGCAAGTTCTGTTTATTGATCAAAATGCTGCCCACGTCCATGTCATGAAAATTAACCCAGTTGCACCCTTGATTTGTGTACTTTTCTGTATGTATATTTCAATAAAAGATTTACTTAAAAAGCAAGCAAAATTACTTTATGGTGATAGAAGTTTGAAGAGTAGTTTCCTTCAGGGGAGGTGATAATTAACTGGAGTAAAAGAGGAGATTCTGGGATGCAGATCTGGGAGGTGGTTACATGAATTTGTTCGCTTTGTAAAACTCTACTGAGGTATTCCTTATGGTTTGTGCCTTTTTATATGTTCCTTTGATAAGGAATAGACTCAACACATGAAGTGTGAAGTACTGCTCCAGGCTACACTGCTCTCAGATCCTGCCACCGACAGAGAGACTGAGAGAGATCAGAGCTGCCACAGGAAACATGAAGAGAGTTCAACACGTGGTTTCTCTCGAGTGGGCCATTGTGCATGTTCTGGAAGGAGTGGTGAATAAAAATGAGGATGCACAGCCAGCCACAATTTGCAGCCAGCTTCCCCTTAGACCCTGTGGTATGCAGAGTGATCACCCTCCAAAGATATCCACATCCTAATTCCCAGAACCTGGGAATATGTTATGTCACATGGCAAAAGGAATTGAGGTTGCTAATCAGATGACTTTGAATAGAGGGAGACTATCCTGGATTCTCTACACGAGCCCAATGTCATCACAACGGTCCTTAAAAATAGAAGTGAACAGTTCAGGCGCGGTGGCTCACACCTGTAATCCCAACTTTGGGAGACTGAGGCAAAAGGATTACCTGAGCCCAGGAGTTCTAGACAGGCCTAGACAACATGGCGAGACCTCGTCTCTATAAAAAGCCAAGCCGGGCTCGGTGGCTCAGCCTGTAATCCCACGCCTTTGGGAGGCTGAGGTGAGTAGATTGCCTGAGCCCGCGGGTTCGAGACCCGCCTGGGCAGTGAGACCTCATCTCTACAATAAATCAAAAAATCAGCCGGGCGTGGTAGCGCATGCCTGTAATTCTGGCTACTCAGAAGGCTGAGGCGGAAGGATCGCCAGAGCCCAGCAGGTCGAGACTGCGGTGGCTGGGAGCGGCCACTGCACTCCAGTCTGGGTGACAGAGTGAGACTCCAACTCAAAAAAAAAAAAAAGTCAAAAAATTAGCCAGGCATAGTGATGCATGCCTGTAGTCCCAGCTATTTGGAAGGCTGAAGCAGGAAGATTACCTAAGCCCAGCAGGTTGAGGCTGCAGTGACCAAGACCGTGCCATTGCACTCCAGCCTGGGCCACAGAGTGAGACTTCCACTCAAAAAAAAAAAGAAAAAAAAAAAAAGGAGAGAGAACCAGGGAGGCGACAGTGTGAGAAGGACTCAGCCTGATGTAGCCAGCTTTGAAGATGGAAGCAGCAACAAGTTAGGCCATGTGGGCCACCTCTGGAAGCTGGAAAAGGCAAGGGCATGGAGTCTTCCTTGGAGCATCCAGAAGGCTTCAGCTTGGCTGACATCTTGATTTTAGCCCGGTGAGAACCATGTTGGAATTCTGACCCAGAACTGTAAAATAATCAATGGGCATTGTTTTCGACCACTAAGTTTGTGGTAACTTGTTATAGCAGCGATAGGAAACTAATACAGACACTGTCTGGGAAGCTCAGTGATGTTAAACACCATTAAGTGGTGATGTTCGTTTCTTTTTTTCTTTTTATTTTTTTCGAGACCAGGCACGATTATAGCTCACTGCAGCCTCAAACTCCTAGGCTTAAGCGAGCCTCCCACCTCGGCCTCCTGAGTAGCTGGGATTACAGACATGAACCACCATACCCCCAGACTAGCTGGTGATTTTCTTAGCAAAGACCTTGCTTTGGGAATAGGGACATTCTTTGTATTTCACTGGAAATTGAGAAGGAAAAGGAACTTGAAAATTCTGAGCTAGAAAATTCAGCAAATGTTGTTGATAGGGAAACAGACTGTTCTGAGAGGCTAGGGTCAAAAACGAAGGTTACTCTAAGGGAAAGGAGAAAACCCAAAATGTCAGGAAGTAGTAACTTCTGAACTGAGACTGAAGAGGCCCAGGGCTGGCAAATGGAGATTTTTGCCCCTCTGTTTTCGAGCTCTTCATTTTTAAGGCAAGTGAAAAGAAACTTACCTAACTGGAAGGTACAGGAATGAACCCCAAACAGAAGTGAGCTAAAGTTAAAATGCTTTGATTTAGATACTTTTCTCTATATCATCTGTGGCAGGCAGAATAATGCTTCTCAAGGATGTTGATGACCTAACCCCCAGAATCTGTGACCATGCTACCTTACGTGGCAAAAGGGATCTTGCAGATGTGATTAAGTTAAGGATCTTGAAACGTGGAAATTAGCCTGGATTTTCCAGGTGGGCCCAATGTAATCACAACAGTTTTGTAAGAGGGATACAGGAGAGTGGAGGTTGGGAATGGGGGTTGGAAGACCATGCTACTAGCTTTGAAAAAGAGAGAAGAGACCAGGAGCCAAGAAATTAGTCAGTTTTTAGAAGTCAAAAAGCAGAGGCCAGGTGCAGTGGCTCATGCCTGTAATCCCAGCACTTTGAGAGGCCAAGGTGGGAGGATTGCTTGAGGCCAGGAGTTCAAGACCAGTCTGGGCAACATAGCAAGACACTGTCTCCACAAAAATAAAAGATTACCTAAACGTGGTGGTACATACCTGTAGTCCTAGCTATTTAAGAAGTTAAGGGCCAGGCTCAGTGGCTCAGCCTGTAATCCCAGCTCTTTGGGAGGCCGAGGCGAGTGGATTGCCTGAGGCTGTGGGTTCGAGACCCACGTGGGCAACTTGGTGAGGCCTCTTCTCTACAATAAATCAAAAATTAGCCGGGCGTGGTTGCGCACACCTGTAGTTCCAGCTACTTGGAAGGCTGAGGCGGAAGGATGGCCGGAGCCCAGAAGGTCGAGGCTGCAATGGCCAGGAGCGGCCACGGCACTCCAGTCTGGGCGACAGAGTGAGACTCCAACTCAAAAAAAAAGGAAGAGGATAAGGTGGGAGGATAGCCTGAGCCCAGGGGTTTGAGGCTACAATGAGCTATGTTTATGCCATTGCATTCAGTCTGTGCTACGGAGCAAGACTTTGTCTCTAAAAAGAAATCAGAAAATGAAAGGCAACAGATTTTCCCAGAGCCTTCAGAAGGAACACAGCCCTACTGACATTTGATTTTAGCCCCATGAAACTCATTTTAGACTTCTGACCTCCAAAACTGCAAGATAAAAACTTTGTATTGTTTTAAGCCACTACTGCTGTGAAATTTGTTATAACAGTAATAGGAAACTAACACAATAATCTGAAAAAGCAATGGGGTACTCCAGTGGGCAGTGAACCACGCTTTTCACAAGCAGATAAAAGTTCCTCTGATAATATTCCTAGAAGAAATTTCCAAAAATGTTAGCTGGCCCACCTGCTCAGTTACTGATTTTTAGGTGCAGGTATTTTGTGAAAACGTCAGTTTTAATCAACTCACCTTGAGGACTTACTACATCCTTCACGCTGTGTTGGATAAAGTCACATTAATCATTTCATTTACCCCGTACAACAATCCTATTGGCTGGGCATGGTGGCTCACCCGTGTAATCACAGCACTTTGGGAGCCCAAAGCAGGAGGATTGCTTGAACCCAGGAGTTCAAGACAAGCCTAGACAACATAGTGAGAGGTCATCTCTACACACAAAAAATTTTTAATTAGCCAGGTGTAGTGGCATGTGCCGGTAGTCTCAGCTATTTGGGAGGCTGAGGCTGAAGAACTGCCTGAGCCCAGGAGGTCAAGGCTATAGTAAGCTGTGATTGCACCACTGCACTCCAGCTTGGACAAAAGAGTGAGACTCCGTCTCAAACAAACAAACAAACAAAAAAAAAACACCCAACCCTATGACATAGTATCACACCCATTTGAAGATGATATAATTGAGGCTCAGGCAATAATAGCAGGTACAGCTAATAAGTCAGAAGCATTTACTCTGAGCCAGGTACTGTACTAAACCCTTCATGTGTGTTAACTTTTTAAATTCTCTTCTGTTCTCTGAACCATCCTATTCCTCATTAACAGATGAAGAAACTGATGTCAGGCACAGAAAGCCTAGGTAACTTTCCAAATCTTTATAGGTGTGAAGGACGGGGGCTGGCAACCAGGGCTTTTCAGGTGTCAAGATCAGTGGGCTCTGGGTTGTCCCCCTTTCCTTCTCATCATTGTCAAAGTCACTGTCATAGTCATTACCTCCAATTACTGACAATAGCCCAGGCCTCTGGAATTCAGCCACCAGGCAGTGATGGCTCTCTGCCGAGTCACAAGGCAGGGGTCAAGGATGACCTCACAGGCTGAAACTCCAAGTGGCAACTGGTCCCTTGGAAGGGGACCTCCCTGGCACCATTCACTAGCAAGAGTAACACCATACTCTATCCTCTCCTTGGTGTTCAGCTTCCTTCTTCACCTGGTATCCTGAGTAACTTTCACAGATATCTTAAACAGAGGAGGCTGGGTGCAGTGGCTCATGCCTATAATCCCAGCACTTTGAAAGGCTGAAATGGGAGGACTGCTTGAACCTAGGTTCAAGACCCTAGGCTGGTCTGAGTTTGAGACCAGTCTGGGCAACCAGCGAGAACCCCATTTTTGTTTTTTAGTTGGAGTTGAGAAACGGGGCAGGCAAGACAGGCAGGAGGCTATGGGGAGGGGTGGGGGGTGGTTGGAAAGGGGTTGTCTGTTGTCAAGAGCAGGGACTTAGGGGTCAGTCTGTGAAGGTTCAAACCCTAGCTGTGAGGCTTATAGGCTGGACAACTTGGAAGTTTTTCTGAGTTGGAGTCTCACTCTGTCACCCAGACTGGAGTGCAGTGACACGCTCCCAGCCACTGCAGCCTTGACCTGCTGGGCTCTGGAGATCCTTCCGCCTCAGCCTTCCAAGTAGCTGGAACTACAGGTACGTGCTACCATGCCCAGCTAATTTTTTTGATTTATTGTAGAGACAAGGTTTCACCAAGTTGCCCGGGTGGGTCTCAAACCTGCGGGCTCAGGTGATCTACTCGTCTCGGTCACCCAAAGTGCTGGGATTACAGGCTGAGTCACCGAGTCCGGCTGAGACCACCGTTTCTACAGAAAAAAATTTTAAAACTAGTTGGGTGTGGTGGCACGTGACAGTAGTCCCAGCTACTCAGGAGGCTGAGGTGGAAGGATCGCCTGAGCCCAAGCGATCGAGGTTGCGGCGAGCTGAGTGTGCCACTGCACTCCAGCCTGGGTGACAGAGTAAGACTCTGACCCTAAATAAATAAATAAAAACAAATAAACAGGGAGTCCTCAGCTCCCCTAGTAGATGAAGAATCCCAGGAAAGGACTTCCTCTCATGTGCTACAGATCAGAGAGCAGCGGAGTCCCAGGGAAAGCTCTAGGAACTCTGCTGACTTGGCAGCCGCTCATCTCTCTCACTGCTCCTCCAGTGTTACGCTCTCCACACCCTCGTTGGCCTGCTTTCCCTGAGACCTGGGCTTGTCTCTCCCACTTTCTCCTTCCCTATCCCCCACCTCAACCAGCCAGAACTGTTCCTAGGCAAACCGTGGAATGTTTTTCCAGAACCTTCAGTGGCCCTCTTATTTCCAGGAGCAATCATCTCTTTTCTTTTCTTTTCTTTGACCCTCAGGTCCCATCTCAACTACATTTTGCTGAACAGACATTGATGCTAGCTGATAAGAGCTCAGGGCATGGCAACTGTACCGGAGTATTTTAGATTTGAACTCGGCTAGGACACCTCGCGCCAATGAGGTCAGGCCTCAGTGGCTCCAGTTTGTCTGGATCTGGACTCTGGGAGCAAGGAACCCCAGAGCCCTGATTTCTAGAAGAGTGGCCAGGAGACTTGCGAGCCTAAAACTGAATTCTATGGCAGAATTCAGCTAAAAGTGTGAACAGAGAGGAAATGGAAGGTGAAGAACGACAGATATACCTGTGTTCTCAACAGAGGATTCTAAGGGCCCAGGTTCCAGGGGCTGAGAGAAAACCTCCCAGGCTGTGAATTCATCTTGGTATTGTGACATGGTTTTATGAGGCTGTCCCTTTGGAAGCTGACAGGGAGAACTGCGCAGTGAACTCCTGCATGGAAAACTCCAGTTACATTTATGTGGATTATCAGTCACCCACGCATATCCATGGAGACCCTCTCTTCTGGATTGGAGAAGAAATGAATCCACGGCTCTTGCCAACTCCTTGCTTTTTCTGGAAAGACAGGTGGTAGAGCTACCCAACTAACCTTTAGGATGCTTCAGGAAATGTTCCATCTCGTTTAATCCTCACAGCCCTGTGGGCATTGCCAACCCTATTAGATAAGGAAACCGAGGCACACAGTAGTTGGGCACTTCCAAGTTGTCCAGCCTATAAGCCTCACAGCTGGGGATTGAACCTTCTCAGACTGACCCCTAAGTCCCTGCTCTTGACCACAGACAACCCCCTTCCATCCCCCGTAGCCTCTCGCCTGTCTCATCTGCCCCACTCCTCAAAGACATGTTGTAAATGCACTTGATGAAGACGCCTTGTGGCTTCCTGATTTATGACAATTTGGCACTTGGTCAGGTGGGTTTGTTCAGGGTGGGAGCGTGCGTCCCCGAGGAGAGCCCTACCAGGGACAGTCCCCATTTTGCTATCCTCTCCCCCAACTGTCCTGTGGGTTTCTAGCAGCTACTACAAAACGCCCTCCCCTTTCTCTCCCTCTTCCACAGCTCTTCTGGAGCGTCTGGCTGCCGTAGAGATCTGAGAACAAAATCCAGGGGGCACGGCATTAAAATACCAGGCTACCAAGGAGGGAAATCGGAATCATCCGCTGCCAGTCGAAGAGGATACCCGCTCAACAAGTCTCCCCGCCCCGGGTCTGTATAGACCGGGTCCCCGCTGCGGGGCAGAGCGCCCCCCCGGGGCACAGCACCCGGGGCCGCTGCCGCGCCGTGCGTCCCGCGCGGGGAGCGCGCCTAGCCGGCCGGGCCGGGGGCGCAGCGGACTCCTCGCCGCGGAGGGGTCGGGCGGCGCCGTCCTCCCTGCCGCGCTCCTCCGAGGGATCGGAGGCCACAGCCCCCGGGGCGCTCGGGGCGCAGGGGCGGCGGGGCGGGCCTGACGCGGTCCGTCCGTCTGTCGCGGGCGGCGGCGGGTCTGTCCGCCTGCACCGCGCCGAGCCCGGGGAAGCGCGCCGCGCTCACCTGCAGCCGCCGGCGCCTGGGACGCGAGGCAGAGGCGCCGCCGCCCGGGTCCTCCTCGCTGGCCTCCTCGCCTCGCCGAGGGCCGCGACTGTCCTCGGGGACCGCCCGTGGGAGCCGAGGAAGGAGCTGGAGCTGGAGCCGCCGCCGCCGCCGCCGCCGCCCGCTCCAAGTCCCATCCCCGAGCGCTCCCCTCGCTCGCCGGCGGCCGGGGAGGCGCTGGGCGAGGGCGGGCGGCGGGGAGGCGGCGCCGCGGCGAGAGTGGGAGCGGCCGGCGGAAGGAGGGGTGTCCTCTTCGAGGATGGGAAGGCGCGGAGAGGGAGCGAGGCGGGCCCCACCCTGCAGGCAGCCCCGGGAGCGGGGCGCCCTGGCCGCGCGCCCTGCCTGCTGCCCCCTGGCTCCGCCGTGTCGATCCCTCAGCCCACGCGGGGACCAGACGCCAGGGGTCGGGGGACACCGGCTGCGAACAACTGGGAGCCTTAGGGGTTTGCAGGGGTGGGGTGTGGAGGGGTGTCTCCGCGGGAAAGGGGTCACGGCAGGAGCCCTGTATCCTGAATGGGGGTCATGATCTGCAGGAGGCATCCATCCACGACGATGATAGAGGAAAAAAGGCTGAGAATCGGGGTGATTCGTGACTAGAGCCAGGAGCTGTCTCGGCGAGGCCCGGAGCACCCCTTTAGTGCCAATTCACGTTAACAGAGCGTCCATTGGAGGAGACCAAGCCCCGAGGTGGGAAGGGGATAAAGATGCCAGGATGGAGAGGAGACAGGATCCTTACCCTGAAAGAACAAAGTCTAGTTTAGACAAGACTTTTGAAATTACAAGCGAAGACATTTGCAACTTCGTACAGTGAGGGAACCTCTAAGGTCCCCACGGGGCCTTGGAAAGGATTGGTTAGTGGCAGGGAAAGCAGAGGGTACCCCACTCTACCAGCTCCCACATGCCTGGGCTGGGATGAAGGGGATCTGTAGAAGGCCAGGATATCTCCTAATAAAGCTCCAGAATTCTATCCCAAACCACTAACCAACACACCCAGTTCAAGTTTTAACAAGCTAAGGGCAGAGGCAGCAGAACTAGTTAACTAGTACCAAAACCTCTGAATGTGCCTAGGTCTGATAATTTGGTGCTTTGGCCAGACTTTGTTTTGTAATTAACCATCACTCCTACTGGATGATAGAATTGGTTTTTAGAATATGAGTAAACACTATGTACAAAATTCTTCAGAAAAGCTCTAGGAGGGGTCATTAAAATGCCAGCCATAAAGCTAGGAGTTAACAAAACTTAAGCCTTCAGGCAACTCAGTGGTACCATAATACCAATAAAAAAAAAAATCTTGGATTCATGTTCCCTTGTTCCCTTACCTGACATCTTAGGCCCACTGGGCACTCTTGGCTGCCTGCACTGATCAAAAATAGTTTGCTTTGTCTTTGGGAGGAGGTAGGTGGAGGTCTGAAAGCAGAGGAAAGTCTTCAGGAAATGTTCGGTCTCTGAAGTCTTGGATCCCACAGAAGAAAATCTTCCTGAGTCAGGGCCAGTGAAAATCCCCTAAGAGCTGGGGAAGTTGAGTTACAGTTTATGGAAACTCACATTTAAAATGTGTTGCCTTATTCCAAGACACCAGTGTGATCCAGTAATTTACCAGGAAAACAATAGCAATCCCAAACTCCTTCCAAATTTTAAGGAAATTGTAATTTAGCAACCAACTGCAGTGACTCTGGATGTATGCCAACTAAAATGGGTGTCTTTCCCCGTAGAGTTCTACTGGAATTCTTCAGAATAGGAAATCTGTGCGAATTTCACGTGGAGCCAAGTCAAATAGATCAAATAAGTTGTTTTACCTTGTGGAATGATCTTCCATTCTGCCAGAAAAAAAAAAAAATGAAGCAGAAGCAAGTTCAGTGTCCTGAAATATGAAGTCAGAACAAAGAATGTCTTAATTTCCAGGTTACCTTTGGGGTGACCACAAGTTGATAATAAAGACTGTTGGGAAAAAGCTAAATTTGTCTTTTCTGCCAGACACCCTGCTGTGTGCTTAATGTACAGAGAACCTTTTTCAGAAGTGTGGAGTGAAGATTTTCTGTTCTTGGCAGGGCCTGGTTCATGCCTGTAATCCCAACACTTTGGGAGACTGAGGTGGGAGGATTGTTAGAGCCCAGGAGTTCAAGACCAGCTTCAGCAACATAGTAAGACTTCATCTCTATGGAAAATCAAAAAATAAGCCAGGAGTAGTGGCACATGCCTGTAGTCCCAACTACTCGGGAGGCTGAAGCAGAAGGACCACCTGAGCCCAGGAGGTCAAGGCTGAAGTTAGGTGTGATCATGCCACTGTACTCTAACCTGGGTGACAGAGTGAAACTCCAACTTAAAAAAAATGTTTTTTTAATTTTTTTCATTCTTGTGATATTCACACAGGCAAACAAGAGTGAAGTGTGCAGTATCTGAGAGCTCACAAGTTAATTGGAGTTGATAACTATTTAAATGAATCACTCCAGCTGGGCATGGTGGCTCACGCCTGTAATCCTAACACTTTGGGAGGTAGAAGCAAGAGGATTGCCTGAGTCCAGGGGTTCAAGACTCGCCTGAACAACTGGGCGAGACCTCGGTTCTACAATAAATCACGCACCTGTAGTTCCAGCTACTTGGAAGGCTGAGGCAGGATTGCCTGAGCCAAGCAGGTCCATGCTTGGGTGGCTGTGAGCACGCCACTGCATTCCAGCCTGGGCAACAGTGAGACTCTGACTCAAAAGAAATAAAAACATAAAACAAATCACTCCTTAGTAGCTATACTTGGGGTTGACTCTCAGTTCTCTATATCCACATATCTCAGCTCTGTCTCCTTAAGAAGGGCAGGATCTAGGAGTAAGAATTTGGTGCGTGGGGGAGAGGTGGTATTTTATCCAAGCCGCAAATTCATGAAGAGCCTCAAATACAGACTTCTGACATAAGCATCCATTCATTCCTTGCAAACATGAGAACTTTTCGTTTTGCATTGGAATCCTTATTTGAGACTTAGCTATCTGGCCTAGAGGGCAGATTGAAATGAGACAAATACAAAGGAGACCAGAGTGCAGTGTGAGGAAACCAATGAGCAGGCAAGTCTGGGCAACATAGTGAGGCCTCATGTCTGCAAAAAAAAAAAAAAAAATCAAAAACTTAGCGGGGCGTGGTGACCCATGCCTGTAGTCCCAGCTGCTTGGAAGGCTGAGGCAGGAGGATCACTTGAGCCCAGGAGGTCAAGGCTGCAGTGAGCTGTGATGATGCTTCTGCATTCCAGCCTTGGCAACAAAGTGAGACTCCGAATTTAAAACAAACAAAAAAAGCTGGCTCAGCCTGTAATCCCGTGCTTTGGGAGGCTGAGGTGAGTGGATAACCTGAGCCAGCAGGTTCGAGACCCGCCCAGGCAACTTAGTGAGACCTCCTCTCTACAATAAATTTTTAAAAAGTCAGCTGGGCGTGGTAGCGCGCGTCTGTAGTTCCAGCTACTCGGAAGGCTGAGGCGGAAGGATCGCCGGAGCCCAGCAGGTTGAGGCTGCGGTGGCCGGGAGCGTGCCACCGCACTCCAGTCTGGGTGACAGAGTGAGGCCTCAACTCAAAAAAATAAAAATAAAAGTAATAAAAATTTAAAAAGCCGGGTGTAGTGGCTTAAGCCTATAAACTCAGCACTTCGGTAGGCCAAGGTGAGAGGATTGCCTGAGCCCAGCACAGGGGTCAGAGACCAGCCTGGGCAACTTGGTGAAACCTTATCTCTACAATAAATAAAAAATTAGCTAGGCATGGTGGTGTGCACCTGTGGTTTCAGCTATTTGGAAGGCTAGGGTGGAAGGATCACCTAAGCCCAGCAGGTCTAGGCTACTGTAGCTGTGAGTATGCCACTGCTTTCCAGCCTGGGCGACAGAGTGAGACTCAGACTTAGAAAAAACAGACGTGTTGGTTCACAGACTTACAGCCTAAAATAAAGCTTGTGCTGAATGCATGGGGATAAATGTAAAATTGCAATGTCATCTCTCTTGCACTCTTTCTGGAGGTGACAGATGATGTTCGAGTCCCATGCAGAATGCTGGAGCTTCTCTCCGTCTCCCTCAAGTAGAAGGGCAGGATCTGGGAGAGGACACATCTTCCCCTACAGCCAACTGCCCATTTGTTAGAGCAAGGTTGAGAGGCGAGCACTGCAAGGCAGTAACAGGGCTTCCACTGTAACCCAGGCGAGGCACCCTCCTAGGCAGGGCAATGCTCCCTTCCCCATGCCCCATCAGCAGCTGGTTCCATGTCCAGAGGTTCCCCTTGAAAAATGGCTGAGAGTACCATCAATCCGGGTGAAATGATTTCTAAATAAATATATCATCCCACTTTGGAAAGACAGAATGAAAGTGATCCAGAAAAAAACTGTAGCAGGTCAAAAAATGGTTCAGGAAAACAATACTCATTTCAAAAGAGACTCAAATGTTTTTTATGTGATCTTGAACCTGAACCATGATCTCCTAAGGCAGTCTTGTAGTTGTTGTGAAATCAGGTTGATACAGCTTCCTACCAAGAATGAGATAATAGGCCAGGTGCGGTGGCTCACGCCTGTAATCCCAGCACTTTGAGAGGCAAAGGAGAGAGGATGGCCTGAGCCCAGGGGTTCGAGGCCAGCCTGGGAAACTTCATGAGATCTGACTCTACAAAAAAATCAAAAAAATTAGTTGGATGTGGAGGCTTATACCTGTAATCCCAGCACTTTGGGAGGCAGAGGCAAAAGGATTGCCTGAGCCCAGGGTTTCAAGAGCAGCCTGGGAAATTTGGCAAGACATCATTTCTACAATAAATACAAAAATTAGATGGGCATGGTGGCCCAGCTGCTTGGGAAGCCGAGGCAGACGGATCATCTGAGCCCAGCAGGTCGAGGCTGTGGTGGCTGTGAACATGCCACTGCACTCCAGCCTGGGTGACAAAGTGAGGCTCTAACTCAAAAAAGGAAAAAAAGAAGAAGAAAAAAAAAAGACAGAGAGATAATAGACCAGGCATAGTGGCTCACACCTGTAATCCCAGTACTTTAGGAGGCTGAAGAGGATTGCCTGAGGCCAGGAATTTGAGACCAGCCTAGGCAATATAGGAAGACCTTGTCTCTACAAAAAAAAAAAACCCAAACATTTAAATAGTCTGGTGTGGTGGTGTGTGCCTGTAGTCTTAAGTACTCAGGAGGATGAGGCAAAAGGATTGCCTGCATCCAAGAGGTTGAGGCTGCAGCGAACCAGGACTGTGTCATTGCACAGCAGCCTGGGTGACAGAGTGAGACTCCACTTAAAAAAAAAAAAAAAAAGAATGAGATAATAGGCCAGTGTGATGGTGTGTATTTATAATTCCAGCTACTCAAGAAGCTGAGATGGGAGGATCCCTTCAGCTCAGGAGTTGGAGTCTGATCTGGGCAACATGGCAAAACTCCATCTCTAAAAAAAAAAAGTGTAACTAAAATGTTAAAAATCAGATATTAGAGTACAACAGAGAAACTTACAGCATAGGCAAAAGTGAGTAGAAATGTGATTTGTTTTCTTGAACACTGGCAAGGCTGAGACACTGCTTGTCTACCTGGAGACTAACTTCTACTTTTGAAGTAGAAGATAAGCCTGCTCTATGTGGAAACATCACTCAGCAACACAGATTGCTTCTTTCATCCCTAAACCTAAAAATTATCACAAAGTTGTCTGCTATTAGAAGCCAATAGTCTCATCCTTTGTGACACACAACTGTCCACCCTCTCTCAAGGCTACTGAGTCAACGTGTGTAGCGGTTGCCTGGTGTTTAATCCGATTGCAATATACTTGGGCAGTGACTATGTACCTCTGATCTATAAAGCCCCCTGAGCATACTAGCGGAGTTCAATAAGCGAGGGTTCAAGAATAACAAAAATATCAGCAGTTAAGACTTTTGCACAATCTCTCTTGACAAAGAAAATAACTGGGACATGGTTGTTACCAGTATCCCACAGGAGAAATGCTATAGATGGTTCAGTGGAAAGAATAAGGTAATGAGCCTGGCACAGTGGTTCACACCTATAATCTCAGCACTTTGGGAGGCTGAGGCGAGAGGATTGCCTGAGTCCAGGGGTTTAGGACCAGCCTGGGCAACTTGGTGAGATCTTGTCTCCACAATAAATTTTAAAAATTAGCTGGGCGTGGTGGTGTGTGCCTGTAGTTACAGCTACTTGGAAGGCTGAGTGGAAGGATCACCTCAGCCCAGCAGGCCGAGGCTATGGTGGCCATGACCGTGCCACTGCATTCCAGCCTGGGTGACAGAGACTCTGACTCAAAAAATATTAATAATAATAATAATGTAATGAACTGCTGAGAGTCACAAAATTATAAGATAAAGAAAAATAGGATATACCTGCACAAAAGTGAACAATTTCAATAGGAGAGCAGTCTCTCAAAAGAAGTAATGGAAATGTCTTGACTCATTTAAAACAAGAATTGACAAAGCTATTTCATAGTATGGAAAGTGTCAGAAAATCACTGCACTATCTGTGAACAATATGTATTTTAAAAGTTGTTGAGAAGAGAATGCCATAAACAAAGCTGTAAGGAGTTGAGAGTTTATTTTACTTAGAGAAGAATTTCTTTTTAAGTTGAAGTCTCACTCGGACTCTCAGGTGGAGTGCAGTGGCACGATCATGGCTCAATGCAGCTTCAACTGCCTGGGTTCAGGCAATCTTTTCACCTCAGCCTCCCAAGTAGCTGGAACTACAGGCACACATCACCTCGATCCCCCAGCTAGTTTTTTAAATTTTTTTGTAGAGCCAAGGTCTCACTATGTTGCTGAGGCTGGTCTCAAACTCCTGGGCTCAAGCAATTCTCTCCTCAGTCTCCCAAAGTGCTAGGATTACAGACATGAGCCACTGTACCCAGTCATTAGAGCAGAATTTCTAAGACCATTCAGCATCCCTGGCCAGAGCTAACCAGAGGGCACCAAATAGCACTGCTTTGCCTTAGCTCCAGCCTACGCGTGGGCAGAATAGTATGTCAGAACAATTTTTGAAAATTAATAATGTTAGTTGATCAATACATCATTGATATCAATTGAATAAAAAATAAAAACCACATGATCCTCTCAGTAGACGCAGAAAAAGCATTTGACAAAGTTCAACACTCCTTCACAACAAAAACACTCAAAGTAGAAATTGAAAAGTACTTCCTTAACCTAATAAGGGATATCTACAAAAAACCTACAACTAACATTGTACTTAATGGTAGAAGACTGAAAGCTTTTTCTCTAGGGTTAGGAACAAGTCTAGAATGTTTTTTCTCACCACTTCTATTCAACATTGTACTAGAAGTTCTAGTCAAGGCGAAAAAAATGAAAAAAGGCATACAGGTTGGAAAGAAAAAAGTAAAACATCTCTATCTGCAGATGACAAATTCTGGTATACAGAAATTCTAAGGCATACCCTATAAACTATTAGAACTAATGCATGGGTTTAGCAAGGTCAGGATATAAGATCAATATACAAAAAAATTAATTGTGGCCAGGCACGGTGGCTCAAGCCTGTAATCCTAACAGTTTGGGGGGGGTGAGGAAAGAGGATTGCTTGAGTCCACGGGTTCAAGAACAGCCTGGACAACTTGGCAAGACCTCATCTCTACAATAAATCAAAAAGTTAGCCAGGCATGATTGCATGTGCCTGTAGTTCTAGCTATTTGGAAGGCTGAGACGGAAGGATCACCTGAGCCCAGCAGGTCGACGCTGGGGTGGCTGTGAGTGTACCACTGTACTCCAGCCTGGGCAACGGAGTGAGATTCCAACTCAAAAAAAAAAAAAAAAAAATCAATTGTATTTCTATATACTTAAACAAACAATCGGAAAATGAAATTGAGGGAACAATTCCATTTAAAATAGCATCAAAGACCAGGCATGGTGGCTCACGTCTGTAATCCCAGCATTTTAGGAGGCAAAGGTGAGAGGATTACCTGAGTCCAAGGGTTTGAGACCAGCCCGGGCAACTTGGCGAGACCTTCTCTACAATTAAAAAAAAAAAAGTTAACCGGGCATGGTGGTGCATGCCTGTGGTTCCAGCTACTTGGATAGGCAGAAGGATCACCTGAGTCCAGTAGGTCAAGACTGTGGTGGCCGTGAGCATGACACTGGGCTCCAGCCTGGAGAACAGAGTGAGACTCTCACTCAAAAAAAAAAAAAATTGAAAATTAAAAAAAATAGCATCAAAAAGAATACATCACTTAGAAATAAATTAAATTCATAAAATGAAGTGCCAACCTTGTACTCTTAAAGCTACAAAACATTGTTGAAAGAAATTAAAGACAATCTAAATAAATGGAAAGATAGCCTATATTCATGGATTGGGAGACTTAATATTGCTAAGATGGCAATACTCCCCATACTGATCAACAGATTCAACATAATCCCTATAAAAATCACAGGGGAAATTGCTTCTTGGCCTTTAGGTTAAGATCAAGTGCAAAATTACAGGGGCTTCCTTGCAGAAATTGACAAGCCGATGCTAAAGTTCAAGTTACCTAGATTCAAGGGGTCGAGAGTAGCCAAAAACAATCTCGAAAAAGAACAAAGTTGGAGAACTCACACAATAGCCAAAGGGGGCAAGCAACCAAAGTGACCATCAACTGATGAATGGATAAGTAACATGGAACATATCTATACAAGAGAATATCACTGGGCAATAAAAAAGAAATAAAATACAGATACATGCTACAAAATGGGCAAACCTTGAAAACATGCTAAGTAAAACAGCCATAAAAGATCACATGTCATATAATTCCATACCCAGAATAGACAAATCCACTGAGACAAAGAAAACTAGTGGTTGCCTAGTGGGAAGGTTGTGGGAAGGGGAGGGAGACCCTTGAGGAATGAGTGTTTATGGCGTTTCTTTTGGGGGCAATAAAAGTGTTCTAAAATTGATTGTAGTGATGGTTGTACAGATCTGTCAATAGTGTTAAAAACCATTAAATTGTATGCAATGTATTGTGAACTGGCGTAAACTGGTGAACTGTATGATATGTGAATAATACCTCAATACAATTTTGGTGCACAGGCAAAGGGCAAGCCTTAGTTCTGAGCCCTCCCACACACCTTTCGGTCTCCTTTGAATCACATGTCTTCTCTTCCTCCCTTGCACACCCTCCTTTGTGCATTTTCCTGGAACTGAGACTCTTACACATGGGCAAGAACCGCTTCTCATTCCACACCTCAGCTTCCATTCACGTTCTTTCCCTTGTCTTTTCTGGAGTTTGCTTTCCACTGTTGTATTCACCTGCTGGTGGGAATTTCTGTGCTAGAGGAATTCACAATGCTTTACTGTTGGAATCCTGTGATAGTCTTGTAAAGGATGAAAGACAAACATGTTTTATCACGAATGGGCTTACAGGACTTGCAGGGGTTTTGTTTAAATCCGAAGTGCCTAGGAAGTAGGTGTACTGTACTAGAGTTATGTGTCAGTTGTTGAGAATTTCCCCTCATAGGCCCAAGATCTCAAGATTCCACATTTGGCCACTCATTGCTTCAGTGATTTACTAGGAAAGGGAGAGAAAGCTCCTAAGAAGAGGCCCATCTAGCAATTTAATTTTTTATTCAGAGCCCTCCTGAATTAAGTTCACATAAAAGGGACTTGATCACAAGAATAATAAGAGCTAAGAATGCCATTTCTTTTTATTTCAAATTTAAGTAGAATATTAGCTAGACTCTCATCCTAGAGGGCCTTTTATCTTCCTTCAGAGATTAATCCTTTTATTACTGTGTTGCTGTTATTACCTTTACAACTTTCTTCCAGAAGTCAAGACCCCCTCCCTCCCACCCCTTGCCAGCCCAGTAAACACTACTCCAGCTATGGCCCAAAAAGGGTTTGCTGGGGGAGTAACGCTCCCTTTGCCCCTGGCTTATAGGGATGACATTATTTTTCTAGTGGGCTTTTCTGTGAGAAGTTGTTTCTATGGAACTTGAGCTCCACTGAGTTGTCTTTAAGAATTTGTTATAATTGCTGGGGGTAGGGTTACAGCTGGCTTTAATTTTTCTTTATGTGCTTATTTTATTTTTATTCTAGTGAATATGTTTTGAGTTCCTTCTATTTGCCAGACATGTGCCAACCACTGACAGAACAATAAGTAACACACAGACTCTCTCTGAGCTTCTAATCTACCGGGGGATTATACACAAGAAAAGCAGTGACCATGGAGTATATGATATGCCTCGACTGGGGATGCTGGGATGCTGTTGTGGGAGAACATGAAATGAATACCTGCTGGGCTTGGAGGCTCAACCTGTAATCCCAGCACCTTGGGAGGCCGAGGCAAGTGGATTGCCTGAGCTCGCGGGTTCAAGACCCACCTGGGCAACTTGGCAAGACCTAGTCTCTACAATCAAAAATCAAAAATTAGCCTAGCGTGGTAGCGTGCGCCTGTAGTTTCAGCTACTTGGAAGGCTGAGGTAGAAGGATAGCCAGAGCCCAGCAGGTCGAGGTTGCGGTGGCTGTGAGTGTGCCACTGCACTGCAGCCTGGGCGATGGAGTGAGACTCCAACTCAAAAAAAAAAAAAAAATATATATATATATATAATGAATGCCACTCATATGAGTGGGTCATAGAAGGTTCTAGAAGGAAGTCACTGTCAAATGAAGATCCAAACGATGAGTTATTGGCTTTATTTTTTTCTATTTTCTACTTTTTTCTTGCAATACATCGCTTATGGAATTTTATTAAAACATACAAGTTCATAATGGTTCCTGAAGCCCAAGACATACCTGGATATTCTAAGATATTTAAGGACACTAACTCTCAGGGACACAGATGATATCATGCATTAACTTTAACAGGGCACAATAAAGCCTCCATCCCTGTGGGAAATGACAGCTCTATTCTCCATTTAATAGGTGTGAAAATAGATATAGTGATTCAGGTCTTCTGAAGCGGGGGCAGGGAAGGAAGTTGGATCATAAGGCCCTGGACTGTTCTCTGAGATAATACAAATTATACCACTGTCCTACATACTAACTTGAGTTATGATGCTCGAAATCTTATTTACATTTTTCTTTTTTTGATTCAGGGGTCTCACTCTGTTACCCAGGCTGAAGTGCAGTAGCACGATCACGCTTACCGCAGCTTTGACCTCCTGGCCTCAGGTCATCCATCCACCTTGGCCTCCCTAGTAGCTGGAACTATAGGCATGTGTCACCATGCCCAGATTGCTTTTTGACTTTTTTGTAGAGATGAGGTTGAGCTATGTTGCCCAGGTTGATCTTGAACTCATGGGCTCAAGTAATCTTTCTGCCTCAGCCTCCCAAAGTGCTGGGATTACAAGCGTGAGCCACCGCACCCAGCCTGATGCTTGAAATCTTAATATGCACACTCTCCTCAACAAAGATAAATCAGTGCAGCTTAAAATAGTGCCCAATTTCCTCAAGAAATTAACCACTCCTTTAATTAACCACTATAAAAGGCCCACCTCAGTTGATCGTTCTTCCTGCCTGAATAAATTCCTCATAACAATAAAAAGTTGATATTTGCAGATAATTTTCCAATCTAATAATGATTGCTATTATTTTAGTCAGAGTCTTACTCTGTTGCCGAGGCTGGAGTGCAGTAGCATGATCACGGCTCCTTGGCTTAAGCAATCCTCCCACCTCGGCCTTCCAAAGTGTTGCTATTACAGGTGTGAGCCACCGCACCCAGCCTTCAGTCTAATCAAATAGGAAACTGACCGTTTTATTTATTTTTTTGAGTTGTCTCACTGTCACCCAGGCTGGAGTACGGTGGCACACTCATGGCCACTGTAGTCTCGACCTGCTGGGCTCAGGCGATCCTTCCACCTTAGCCTTCCAAGTAGATGGAACTACAGGCATGAGCCACCACGTCCAGCTAATTTTTAGTTTTATTGTGGAAATGAAGTCTTGTCAAGTTGCCCAGGCTGGTCTTGAACCCCTGGGCTCAGGCAATTCTCTCATCTTGGCCTCCCAAAGTGCTAGGATTACAGTCGTGAGCCACCATGCCTGGCGACAGTTTTACTTAACATGAGCTTCACCAACCCAAGTTTTCAGTTTACATGGTTTTTTGTGACTTGCTTTCCTTTTTGCGACGTATTAATTCAAATTAGTAGAAATTTACTGTTGTAAGAAATGAGAGGCTCTATGTACAGAATTCTGAAATTTTAGATGTCTCAAAGATAGACATCACCTGCTTTGACATAGTCTGCATTTAAGTCCTGACTCTGCCCTTACCATGTGACTTTGAACTAGTTATTTTCCTCTAAAAGCCTGTTTCCTCATCAGTAAAATGGATAAAGAGTTATAATATGTGTAAAGTATGTGTCCTACATACTAGCTTGAGTGATGATGCCCGAAATCTTATTTTTCTTTTTTTGTTTCAGTGGTCTCACTCTGTTACCCAGGCTGAAGTGCAGTAGCACGATCACGTTTACCACAGCTTTGACCTCCTGGCCTTAGGTCATCCATCCACCTTGGCCTCCCTAGTAGCTGGAACTATAGGCATGTGTCACCATGCCCAGATTGTTTTTTGACTTTTTTGTAGAGATGAAGTTGAGCTATGTTGCCCAGGTTGATCTTGAACTCATGGGCTCAAGTAATCTTTCTGCCTCAGCATGTCTGGCACACTGGAAGGGCTCAGTAAATGGCGAATGTCATCCTACCTCAAACAGGGAAAAGGTAAAGAGGACCTAGGACTGGAATGATGGGGGAGGTGGTTGCTAGCAGAGACACATGAGTCAGCAGGGTGATTTAGGGGACAGGTAGGACAATTTTCCATTTTGGCCACCATGAATATGAAATGTCAACAGGTCACCAAGATAGAGAAAACTGGAATTTAGAGCTGCCATTATTATTTATTAATAGCAAATAAATGTAGGAAAGATAAATTTAACAAAAGACCTGCAGCTAAAAACAGCTAAAGGGCTGGGCGCAGTAGCTCATGCCTGTAATCCCAGCACTTTGAGAGGTAGAGACGAAAGGATTGCCTCAGTCCAGGGCTTCGAGACCAGCCTGGGCAACTTGGTGAGACTTCCTCTTAACAATCAATCAAAAAACTAGCCAGGCGTGATAGCACGTGACTGTAGTTCCAGCTACTTGGGAGGTTGAGGCAGAAGGATCCCCTGAGCACAGCAGGTCGAGGCTGCCGATAGCCATGAGCATGTCACTGCATTCCAATCTGGTCTACAGAGTAAGACTCTGACTTTAAAAAAAATCATGAAGTAATTAAAAATACATTACCTCAGTTTAGACGAATAAAAAAATGAGTATCAAAGGCCACCACACTGGGTCCAAGGGGCATCTCTACTACACAAGGCAACAGGATCCTTTGTGCTATTGCTGGTCAAGAGAGCGGACCCATTGCTCCTTGACTTCCCAGGGTTTTCCTCAGGCAGACACGAGTAGAAGCCTCCTCCGCTCTTTTTTTGTCTGGGTCTCACTCTGCCACTCAGGCAGGAGTACAGTGGCAGGATCATGGCTCAGGCGACCCTTCTGCCTCAGCCTCCTGAGTAGTTGGGACTACAGGTGTCCACCCCCATGCCTACTTTTTTGATTTTTTTTTGTATAGACTTGGTCTGGCTATGTTGTTAGAACTCCTAGGCTCAAGCCATCCTCTCATCTTGGCCTCCCAAAGTGCTGGAATCACAGGTGTCAGCCACTGCATTCAGCCCTCCTCTGCTCTTCAGAAGGCCTTGCTTGGATGTTTTGAATCTAGGATCCCAGGAATTGGAATGTGTCATCAGATACTTTTTGAGGTGTGAGTAGGTACACCAGGGGCTGAGACCTTGCAGCCCAGACTTGCGACGAGCAAGTAGCAGCAAGATGACAACACGCTCAACCCTAGCCTTTCCTGAGGCGAGTGCGGCTCCAACCCTCATCAACACTGGTAAAACATGCCCAACCTTCCCTGGGTCACACAGTTCCTTCAAAACCATCTTTGCTTTATTTATCAAAGCAATATGCCCCGAACATCCTGACATACATTTTTTAAAATGTCATTTTATTTGCTGGGTTAAAGAAGTTTCCAATTTTAAGAAGTGTTTACATGACTTTTTTTAAAAAAGCATATCTGAGTTTTAGAAGGAGTAAGACATACAAAACTTGAGTCCGTTGTTGCTGTTTTCAGCCAAATTCTTCATTCTGAAGCAGCAGCTGTTCTTGCTAATTAGGGGCCATTGATGGGCATATAGTGCTTAGACTTTTGCGTCCATGCAACTGTTTCTGGGTTGGCCAAGAGACAGCTCATCTTCTGCTGCCTGCGTAATCTTGTCAGCAGAAAGCACGCGTGGGTTTCTGGGCAGGAGGTGGCAGAGCTGGCTGGTTTCCACACACCATGAACCAATTAGCAGCACACTTGGCCAGTGCACAAACACTTCCAGTGGCTTCCATGGGTGTGGAGACATCCTTGCCATGCCTTTTTCCTTCCCTTTAAAAACATGTATCCGGGCTGCCAAAACCCCTTTTACACAGCCACAGTCACTATTTTTGGAGCTTTGTTGGGTCTGAAGACAGAGCCCTGAAAAGGCTTAGCCTGCGCTTTATGCTGCCAGCACTTTCACATGAGATGCTCTTTCGACACCTTGGCAGAGACACCTGCCCTCTCCCCTCCAGAACATGAGGCCGCCTATGTGACCAGCAGCAAACCAATTTAATGATATTCAGTCAGTTCACAGACTGGCTGCAAAAATGAACACAGCTTTTTTAAAAAAGGAGATACATGTAGTGATAGTCTCATTACTTTTCTCTATCACGAAAGCTCAGTTTGCACAGCAGGGCTTTTTTTCCTCAAATGATAAATATTTCAAATACATCCCTCGACGGAGAAAACAACTTTGATGGTTACAGTCTATAAAGATGGTCTACAGAGATCATTACTAAGAAGCATTGTTGATTAATGAGCTGAAGCTAGAAAGACAAATGGAATGAGATGTGGTTTGGTTAAGCAGTCAAACTAAACAAATGTTTAGGAACAGAGTAAAAAGAAGGAGAGAAAGGCTGGGAAGGGGGCCATTTCTTGCATTCTTTGAACAATAGGATAGGAAGGCGGCAGGGACAAGGACATCAGACTCGGGGGCGGATGTGGCACATAATATTCATGTGAGAGAAAGGTGCAGGAAGGAGAGGGCCTGCTGGCTTTACACCTTTTGGAGATAACTTGGCCTCCTGGAAATCTGACTTGCTTGTTCAGTGGAAGCTCCGTTTCCATGGCGGAAAGACCACAATCTAAGCCAATGGGTCTTAAGTTTTCCCCTTCCCATCCAATACTCCAGCCAACAGACTTAAAATTCTCCTACACGAGGCCAGGCGCGGTGGCTCACATCTGTAATCCCAGCACTTTCAGAGGCCACGTTTAAGGCCAAGAGTTCAAGACCAGTCAGAGCAATAAAGTGACACCCCGTCTCTACAAAAAAATAAAATAATCAACAGGGTGTAGTTGTGCATGCCTGTAGTCCCAGCTACTATGGAGGCTGAGGCAGGAGGATTAGTTGAGCCCAGGAGACTGCAGTGAGCTATTATCATACCACTATACTCCAGCCTGAGTGATAAAGGAAGACCCTGTCAATAAAACAAACAAAAAACAAAAATGGAGTTGAAAATACATTTACGAGAAGCATTTATCTGGATTAGCAAGAGACAGAATTCAGTTAACTGCTGAGGCATTTAAAGTGGTCTTCTAGGTCATCTTAGCCAACATCACAACCTGCCTATGGTAGAGACAAGAAGGATAATTCCTTACCCTATAAATATGGAGAGCTTTCGAGACAACCTAGGTTATGCTACAGGTCAGGAAAAGCCAGCATCGCCAGCACCACAGGGGATCTTGAAAAATAAAGCCACATACCCGCATTTACGGAGCTGAGGGCTGCACGGGCAAGATCAGCCATCCTGGTTCCCTCTGAGGACCTGATGCAGACTCTCAAATCAGTATTTCTCCCCACTGGACCACGCAGCATGTTTCATACTACAAAAATTATTAGGCAACGAGCTGGAAAATCATGGCAGCAACATGCAAATGACCGTGATTTCTTCTGTGCCTTCCACAGGAACCATGAAACTATCTGGTGGGCATTTTCCATTCCTAATAACCCACAATGTGTTTAACTTTGTGTCTTGTGGACATAAAGCTCCAAGGAGTAGAATTTCTTAGGTCGAGCTGGTAAAGAGTACCAAGAGAAATAACACGGGCTGATTCTTAGGGATAAAAATCTCCTCTTACCTCTTATTTGAATCTCTCTTGGAATGCAGTAAAATCTTAACTGCCTATAAAAGTGCACTACGGACATAAAGCAATCATATACAAAGCAGCTGAGCATGTGGTTAGGGATGTCAGAAGCCTGGATTTGCTTGCTCCTCGTTCATCTCAGCCCAAGACGCTCTGATGCTATCAGCATGAAAATATTAAAAGACGTATATATGTCAAACACACCACTCCTCAGACTAAACTGTGTGCCTCTGCACGGGTGTCTGGGGCGGGAAGGGTCCTCGGGCACGATCCCCACAGAGTCAAAAGGCCATCTTGGGTGTGGGCAAACCTCGCTTTACTTGCAGAAGACTTTGATTACAGCACGTTCAATGGTGAACAGGAGAGTTGCTGACTCTTGAACATATGAACATATAAAAATCCCTTGCAATTCAGGTAGTCAAGAAAAGAACATACAAGGAAGCAACCCTCGCTTTTCTGAAAACTGTTTTACGTGTGAAAAGGTGACCAGGCATACTTGGAAATTCAAAGCGTAACATGTACATTGCAGGGGGAAAGGAGAAAACCTTTTGTCATGGTATCAGGCAAAAATGTACCTCAATTCACTTGATAAAGTTGGATGTCCTCCTTGAATCAGGCTAGGACCAAACACCTACTGAAAGGGGACCCTGGGTGGGGACAGGAGACCAGGAGAAAAGGAGCACCAGGTCCCACGCAGCGCTGAACACGTCTAAGCCACCCTCGAGCACAGAGGAAGCGCCACCCCAAGCCCCAGATGCAGGATGTACCAGAACAGTCCCCAGATGGTGCTGCTCTCACTGCTTGGTGTGTCTGATGTAATTCAGCACACGGAGAAAAGCCTTGATCGGTAAATTCAAAACTGTCACTGAATTTAAGCCATAAAGAAGGTTATGGAAGTTCCTGCGACACACACATATATAAGGACTTCCATTTGCCTAATCAGAGCTATAATTACACAATGGACATTCCTGCTTTCATAAAGATTTGCTCTCTACACTGGAATGGTTAAAGAAAAAAGCATTGTCTAATTTTTATTTTTATTTTACACTTTCAACAGATGGAACAGAGAGATAAAGTGGGACTAATGGCCCAAGGCCAAGGCCCAGCAAATACAAAAGCAGACTTTTCTGACTCGAAGTCCATCGAAATTCTGGGGAAGTTTCAGTGCCAAGGGAAGACCAGGGAAACTTGTTACAATCCACCCCACAAAAAGAATTCTACTGCTAACTGATCACAGTGTTCTAGCTAAAGCATAAGTTTAAAACTACAGAGGGTTTCAACTTAACATCTAAATTTCAAAATGTAGCATTTCAGCAACAAATCAGCTCAGGGAGCTCATCTCAAAAGTAGAAGAACAGAATGATTGCTCAGACTTCTGAAAAGCCAAGCTGATGCTCTCAGCTCCTGCTTAGGCAGACACATAGGGGGGCGGTGGCTCCTTGGCAGCGCCATTCCCAGTGGCATCATCATACGGGGGTAACAGCACCTGAGGAGAAAGAAGGATGCTAAGAGTTAGTGCTTAAAAGTGGACACACATTCCCCAGAGGTTTGGTTTCTGCCAGACTTTTATGCAAAAAAAAATTTTCTATAGCCTGGCCCAAGTTCAGTGTCCACAAGCAGACACACTTTGTTGAGAAACTCTTTGAATCCTTAAAAAAGCAAATGGGGAAAGACTCTAAGTCCTCTCTGAGTTTTCCTAACCCTGGATACATGTGCCTGGATGTTCATGGTGCCTTAGGTGGCCGGAAGGCTGTGTCTCTAAGAATAAGGAGGAAGCAAGAGTCCTAGGTGAGTGCGTGTGTGTGTATGCACAAACAAGGCAGACACGCAGCTGACTACAGGAACTGCTCACGATCACGGGGAGACCCCTCAGGTGTAGTGGAAGACCCAAGGGTTTGGTATTAACCTGAACTCAAAAGCTGGCTCTGCCACATTTTATCAGAGCAGGTGGGCAAGTTATTTAACCTGAGTTTCCACATCCACAAAATATGGATACCTGACAATCAGAGGGGTATAAAATACCCAACACTCTGCCAGGCACATATCTGAAATGGCTGATGTTATTTGTAAATGTCTAGAGAGGAACAGAAAAGAAACAGCATTAAATTGATTAATAACCACCTTGTTTATATTTCAGCACAGAAATAGCAGCTTGTGGCCAGGCGTGGTGGCTCAAGCCTGTAATCCCAGCACTTTGGGAGGTTGAGGTGAGAGGACTGCCTAAGCCCATGGGTTCGAGAAGAGCCTGGGCAACTTGGTGGAACCTCATCTCTATAATAAATCAAAAAATAAGCTGGGCGTGGTAGCACGCACCTGTAGTTTTGGCTACTTGGAAGGTTGAGGCAGAAGGATAGCCTGAGCCCTGCAGGTTGAGGCTGCAGTGGCCATGAGCATGCCACCGCACTCCAGCTTGGGTGAGCCTCGATCACTGCTCCAGTGATCCTTCCGCCTCAGTCTTCCAAGTAGCTGGAACTACAGGCGCACGCTACCATGCCCGGCTAATTTTTTGATTTATTGTAGAGATGAGGTCTCGCCAAGTTGCCCAGGCGGGTCTCGAACCCATGGGCTCAGGCAATTCACTCACCTCAGCATCCCAAAGCACGGGATTACAGGCTGAGCCACTGTGCCCAGCTTGGCTTTCTTGTAGTAGAAAACAGAACAGAGCATATCAATTCAACATAATTGCCCTTTACTCAGTCAACAAATATTTACTATGCATCTACTAGGTGACAGGCACTGGGATACAAGATAATTAAGATAAAAGACAATTCCTGTCCATTACAAATTCAGAGAAGATGAAATAAAACCTGGCACACCTAAAGTGATTTGTGGAAAGAGAAAGAATATTCACAAACAAAATTACACTTTTTTTTTTTTTTTTTTTTGAGTTGGAGTCTCACTCTGTCGCCCAGACTAGAGTGCAGTGGCCGCTCCCGGCCACCGCAGCCTCGACCTGCTGGGCTCCGGCGATCCTTCCGCCTCAGCCTTCCGAGTAGCTGGAATTACAGGCATGCACTACCATGCCCAGCTGATTTTTCTGATTTATTGTAGAGATGAGGTCTCGCTGCCCAGGCGGGTCTCGAACCCGCGGGCTCAGGCAATCCACTCACCTCAGCCTCCCAAAGGCGCAGGATTACAGGCTGAGCCACCGAGCCCGTCTCCAAAATTACACTTTGTTAGGTTTTCTGTCAAGGACATCATTTAGAATGAAAGTACTATTCAACAGTTTCAAGAATTTTCATTTATCCATCTTTTCAGTTCCTAGAGAGACAACACTAAAGTTTTCTAAGTTTCTGTTTTTGTCACAGTTCTCTCCCAAGCACCCACACACATATACCCACACAGGCACTCTAACTCAACACACTTCACTTCTGCTTCTCTCCTTTTAGTCTTGGGCCTCCCGTGGGGCTGAAGCCCTGAGAATGGACGCAGTGTCTATTTGACAGTAGGAACTCAGAAGATTGCAGATTAGTGACTGAGGCGCCATCAGGCCGGCCCTGAAGAACCTGTGCGGGTTTGTGCATTCAGTGGGGAAGAGGTGCCGGCCACCTAAGCAGAGGGTGTCTGTACTGGTTAGGCTCCAATCAGGACACAAGCCACACAGTAATCTGGACAAAGTTTAATAAAGATCTACTAACAGAGGACTGAAGAAAATGAGGAATTGACTAAGGGGGGGAGAGCGCTAGTGGACGCTGGTGTTGAGGGAGGGCACCCACAGAAGAAACAGGCGCATTGAAAGGTCCCCTCCCCAAGGCTGGGAGGAGACACTGTTGGAGGGGTTGAGGCTGAAACTCCTTGGATGGTAAAGAAGCTTTCTGGCTGAACCAGGCAGTGGCCAGTATGCAAAACACCTGCTGAGATGCTGCTGACCTGTTCACAAGTGAGTGGTTCCCAGGAGGTGCCACTTGCCCCAGAAACCACCTATTGCGGGTATGTGATAGGGAAGCCTGGCTTGAGGAGGTGCCACCACTGCTGTGAACCTGGGGGCCACTGTCAACAAGACCCACCTGCTCTGCAGGAGCACACAGGAAGCAGGAAGAGAAAACCCCTCCCTCCTCCAGTGCCCCCTACTGCCAAGGCTTAACAGGGTCAGCTGGTAAAAAGAAATGACCAGGCTCAGCCCCAAGCAGGCTGGAGACATGGGAGCTGGCAAGTGAGAGGTGGATAAGGGCACAGGAACATGGGCAGAGGCAATGGGCCCTGGCAGCTTCAGGGCCTTGGCTCCCAAAAGAGGTGGTGACCTTGCGCCTGCACCCTATGTATTTTAAACTGCAGGCGCTCCCCAAGGTACAGCCTGGGGGCAAATGTTCAATGCATGCTGAAAGGGCAAGGTGTACCAAGATGCACACAGCATGAGGCCAAACGAGGCAGGGACACCCTTCTGGTGCTCTCCCCACAGAAAGAACCAGCCACTCACATCCATCAAGCCAACATAAACAGCACCAACTGTCCAGGGCCCCCAGGAGCAGCAGCTTGAACCAGAAAGCACATTCCTGTCTCCTAAGGGTCTTACGGTCTGGTGGAGGCAGAGAGTCAGGCAAAACAAGTCAAAGTCAGCATGATCAGCATGTGAGAGTAGACAAGATGTTCACAAACAGAGAAGGACAGCCCACTCGGGCTGGGTGGAGGGTCCAAGAAGCCTCTCATAGGATGGCAGGAGACGACCAGGTGTGGGGTAAGGAGGATGACATTCCCAAAGGGAGGTAACAGGGAGGCTTGAAGCAGGGTACTTTCTGGGTCTGCAAGGGGTTTGTTATGGAACCCTTCCGGAAGAATGTTTTGAAGCTGGAGGTGGAAAGACAGAGGAGGGTCAGAGCATGAAGAGAGCCTCCTGGCCCCCTTGACGTCCACCCAGGCTCTAACAGCAGCCCCTCCATTACAAATCCTGTCTCAGCCAGAGCTGAGGGGGCAAGAAATGTATTCTCTAAAAACAAGGGCTCTCTTCCCTGCAAATGCACGTCTGACTTTGGGACTGAGCCCCAGCAAACCTGTGGGCAAAGGTGTGCCTGTATATGCATGCACACTAGATACAGTAACCTACAACAAGCAGAAACAGCTGTGGTCAACACCAGAAATATTATACTTAGCATGACTGTGCTTCAGCACAATGTTCCACCACATTAAACAATTAACTGATTCACATTTATCATTATCTTTGGAGAAATTATCCTAAAACACAGTAGAACTACTTAAAGAGAAGTTAAATCAGCCATCACATTCAACATCTTTTTTCTGAGGAAAATGTAAAACTCAAACCATATTCTCCAAAAATATTCACTGAAGTCCAACAAAATTTTCTTTAAAAGAAAGAATATACATATGCCACAAACTTGCTTTGCCAAAATAAAACACTTACTTTTTTTTTTTTTTTTTTTTTTTTGAGTTGGGAGTCTCATTCTGTCACCCAGACTGGACTGCAGTGGCCGCTCCCGGCCACCGCAGCCTCTACTTGCTGGGCTCCAGCAATCCTTCCGCCTCAGCCTTGGTTCCAAGTAGCTGGAACTATAGGCGCGTGCTACCATGCCCGGCTAATTTTTTGATTTATTGTAGAGATGAGTTCTTGCCAAGTTGCCCAGGCAGGTCTCGAACCCGCGGGCTCAGGCAATCCACTCACCTCAGCCTCCCAAAGGTGCGGGATTACAGGCTGAGCCACTGAGCCCAGCTAAAACACTTACATCAAATATGGCGATCTGTCATTATTTCTTGCTATTCATTTTCAAACTTTTTTAAAGTTCCAATTTAAACCAGTACTTTAACATACTAAGAGCCTTTTCTTTCAAAGGTTCTATTGCCTTCGACCCTTGACTGGAAGGTCAAGATGCCTGGAGGAGAATTCCTCTCACCAAAGTTTCTGATACCCTCCCCCTTGTTTTCACTTTTCCATCACCACATACTCAAATGCTCACTGCTGACTGTAAAATATTCTTCACATGACCTCTTGACTCCTTTCAAAAGTTCTCCACCTGGAATTCATTTTAAATCCTTGTAGGGTCAGCACCTTCTTTTTATCTAAAAGATGCTGATACTGTTGATGATTTAAAGCAGGCATACAGCTCAGGACAGTTAATAATGTGGCGCCACAAAATCTTTTAACATCATGTGTTTTCTGGTATCTATCTTCTTCTTCATGGTCCCGTGCGTAGTTCGTTCCATTTCTGAAGTTCACAATCATCCCTTATTCATGACATCGATTTTTAGCAGCACATACATTTGTGAGCAGCTGTTTTCAATTATGAAGCACACGAAGAGCAAAATTCAAACACTTCTGATGAGCACCTTGAGAATGCCCTAAGAATGGCAACCACTTCCATTGAAGCAGACATGGATTACTTTTACAAAAACAAGGTCAAATTTCCCACTGGTTTTATAATGTTCTCATATTTGCAATCGTTATAATAAAAAAATTTTTTTAAGTCTTATTATGTATATACATTAACTATATTATATAATTTATGTGTGGTCCAAGACAATTTCTCTTTACTGGATGGGGCCCAGGGAAGCCAAAAGGTTCAACACCTTGACCTTTTTTTTCCCCCGAGTCGGAGTCTCACTCTGTCACCCAGGCTAGAGTGGAGTGGCACAATCACAGCCATCACAACCTCAACCTGCTGGGCTCAGGGGATCCTTCTGCCTCAGCCTTCCAAGTAGCTGGAACTACAGGCATGTGCCACCACATCCAGCTAATTTTTTTGATTTATGGTAGAGATGAGGTCTTGTATGTTGTCCAGGCTGGTCTTGAACTGCTGGGCTCAGACAATCCTCTTGCCTCAGACTCCCAAAGTGCTGGTTATAGGCGTGAGCCACCACACCCGGCTGGACACCCTTGATTTTTTTTTTTTTTTTTGAGTTGGAGTCTCACTCTGTCACCCAGGCTAGAGTAGAGTGGCACAGTCACAGCCACCACAGCCTCAGCTCAACACCCCTGATTTTTTTTTTTCCCAAGTCGGGGTCTCACTCTGTCACCCAGGCTAGAGTGGAGTGGCACACTCACAGTCACCACAACCTCAACCTGTTGGGCTCCGATGATCCTTCCGCCTCAGCCTTTCAAGTAGCTGGAACTACAGGCATGCGCTACCACGCCCGGCTAATTTTTGATTTTACTGTAGAGATGAGGTCTCGCCAAGTTGCCCAGGTGGGTCTTGAACACGCAGGCTCAGGCAATCCACTCACCTCAGCCTCCCAACACCCCTGGATTTAAAGGAAGGGCTGGTGAAGACAGGACTGCCACACTGTTTCTATTGTAGCCTGTCAATACTGACTACAAACACTTGCTAGTTTTCTTTTCAAAAAGGATCGATGAAGTACTTCAAAATCTGAGAAAATATGCTCATTAAGATGCCATACAGCAAAAGTGGTGATGACTCTATCATTATGACAGTTTTAGAAGTTGGTATATAGTTAAATCCAGTCTCTTATTTTGTTTTTAAGAACTGAACAATTCAAAATGAATGACCAAAAAATAATCTCTGAGGACTAAGAATATAGGTCATGTCCTGCTTTTAAAGTCACTGCCTGGCAAGCAGCAGCTACTCAGCAAGCAGATAAACACAAAATCATTAGTCAGAAACCTCAAACACATACTGCTTTCCTCCAAGCAATTCTAACCTAAGCACAGTCCCTTGGAGTTTGTCTAAACACAATCTTAGCTACGGAGTCTATGACAGTGGAATTCTCTTCCACATAGAGGGAAGGATCCCTCTTGCTAATGACTCAGAACTTCATTAGGAAGATTACCATCTGTCTCTATATAATGTCTCTTCTATTGGAGTTGTCATACTAGGTGAAAGCCTGCTGGTGGGAAAGCAGCTCATCACTCATTTCAGATCAACTCAACAAAGATCGAAGTGGTACCAGAGGAAACCCCATTCTTCTTAGCTACATCAACATATAGAACGGTTAGCAGGAGAAATAAAGCAACGGCAGAGGCTGCAAAATCTAACATCCCAGAATAAAAGTGATTCCAACTGTGCATAAATCCACAAGTCATTGAAAATCTGGGAAATGAACCCGCTTCACCAAATCATAAATGATAAAATGTTCAAGAGAAAAGAACTATTTTGGTAAAAATAGGAAATGTTTGGGTACCATGTTTAGAATTGAACTTTTACTACAACATTAGAGTTAAGTCACTAAAAGGCTTATTTAGAGTTCTACAGATGGCAGCATTACATTCCCAAAAGTATTCAACTGCATCTTGTATGTGTTTATTTTCCTGGGGAGAGTGTCCAGAGTTTTCATCAGGTTCTCAAAAAAAATCCTTGGAGATTCTGGGGTCTAAGACTGGGGGGAAATGGCCCCACAGTATAAGGCACAAGATGATTGCGTGGTAGTGCTCACTGGCTCCCCACATCCTGATAAGGAGAGGTAACGCTGAAATGAAATCAAGGCCCAGATGACAACTGTGTGGTACCTCATCTACCCTGCAGCAGGACAAGGAGAAGCCTCAGGAAAGAAAGAGAACTGACAGATGACTTTACAGAGTCAAACTTTTAGAAAATACCACTAATAGGTACTTGGCAGATCCAATAGCCACTTCGAAAGGACTGGGGCTAGGTAGAAGGTAAAAACCTTGGCAACTGAAGAACAAGGCAAATGTTAGGTAGGGAAAAATAGGAGTTGCACAAGAAAGGGAATGTGCACTACAGGGCTCTGTGCTGAACAACATTCACAGATTCACAGAGTCATGGTTAACACTAACTGATGACATAAGCAAAAAATCTGAGAGGTCAAAAGCTATCTCAAATGGACCATCAACAATAAGCAATATAGTCACATTATTTTTAAATATGGGAGAGTAAACTGTCATCCCAGCACTTTGGGAGGCAGAGGTGAGAGAATTGCTTTAAAAATATAATTGTGAGTCGGGTGTAGTGCCACTGTACCCCAGGCTGGGTGACAGACATTTTTAAACAAACAAACAATCCCCCCCATCCCACACACAGCCCCCAAAATGTATACACATTTTTTTTTTTTTTGAGTTGGAGTCTCACTCTGTCGCCCAGACTGGAGTGCAGTGGCCGCTTCCGGCCACCGCAGCCTCGACCTGCTGGGCTCCGGCAATCCTTCCGCCTCAGCCTTCCAAGTAGCCGGAATTACAGGCATGTGCTACCACGTCCGGCTGATTTTTTTATTTATTCTAGAGATGAAGTCTTGCTGCCCAGGCGGGTCTCGAACCCACGGGCTCAGGCAATCCACTCATCTCAGCCTCCCAAAGGCGCGGGATTACAGGCTGAGCCACCAAGCCCGGCTTGTATACACATTTTAAGAGATGCTATCTATGTATTATTTTTTAGTTCACCATAATCAGGAGTATCTGAACGTTGAAGGTAACCACTATGAGTACCTCTTGTAAATGCAGAAGTCAATCTTGTTATCAGTCTATATTGAGTATTACAATTTTAATACAGTTTTTTTCCTTTCTTAAAATGTGTATGTATTTTTTTGGCACCCTGTATATACTGTCATACTCAGTAAGATGAACATAAGTCACGTTTGACTTCTGCAATTACAAGAGGCGCTCAAAGTGGTTACCATCAGTGTCCAGACACTTCTGTTTATGGCAACCATCTCTTAAAATAGGTATACATTTTTTGGCATTCCCCCCCCCCATATATGTGGATTATCATAGCAGTCATGATAGAAAGAGGAAGTCAGTCATCTAAGGATGTGGGCGGGCAAAGACCTACCCCATTCCTGTGGCTTTCCCAGGTAAGCCACGGGTTTGCCTATGTGCTTCTGCAGCCTAAAAACAAGCTCAACTCAAGAGGTGAGTTTCAACACAAGGAAGGGCAGTAGGGACTGAACATGTGTAGTACAGACACTAAATAAAGCAACCGTGCTGTTTGACGTTAATACCTTGGAGGTAACATGTTTTCACAGACAAATCCTCCAGTCCTGTGAAACCCAACCTCCATGTTGAAACATAATCTAGAAGTACCCAAAACACCAACAGAAACGAGAAAACTAGGATGTCAGTTGCTTCGGCATGGTGGGAACATGGCAAGACCAGTGAATTCCATGAGCATGAGACCAGTGCCACACTGCACTGACTGTGAAGTGAGTTCCAATACTACAACAACATGCAAAACAAGACAACTGAGTGTTAAAACGACCCCAAAATAAGGCAAAATGGAAATGTATTGGGTTTTGAGGTTTTCATTTCTACATATACAAAGATAGATTGATAGAGAGAAACAGAGAAGGGGGAAAGAGAAATGTGCTAGCTTTTTTCAGGTAGTAAACTAGAGTAGGATTTTATACCATGAATCTTTATATGAAAGGCAGCAATACTGTACATTATAGCCTCCGGTACTGTTTTTCAAGACTTTAGCAACTGTTTTCTAAGCAAATGATTCTTTATTGATTTTCCACTATAGTTTGTTAAATATAAGCTTGATTTAGACAATACATAGGGGAGCACTAAAATTTTTGCAGGAAAAAGATAACCTTAGAAAGAACCCAAAGATTAGGGGACGCTGTCTATCAGTTCTTTTGCAGAGGAAAGCTCAACTCTGATCTATCTAAGCTCAAAGTCAGGGCTGCAACTTCTCTGAAATGGTTCAAATAGCTGGCCTATAATTGCCTAGAAAACACAAGCCTAAGCCTGGGTCCAGTAAAGTAAATTATGTAGGTCAAATAGAACCTGTTACTTGTTTTTTGGGTGACCTGGAAGGTAAGAACTGCTTTTTCATCATTTAAAGGATTAAAAAAAGAAGAAAAAAGAAAGAAAAATGCTTTATGACATGATAAATTATATGAAATTTCAGTATTCACCAAAAAAGTTTTATTGAGATACAGTCACACTCATTTACATACTGTCTAAGTCTGCCTTTGAGCTATAACAGCAGAGTTAAATAGTTATGACGTAGACCACATGGCCCACAAAACCTGAAATATTTACTATCTGGCCCTATATAAAGATTGCCTGTACTAGGGAAAAGCATTACCCTAAATTGTGACCTTGGAAGGTATGATCCTGTCAGATGAGAAAGTACACAGCCTCCAAACAATCTCATTATTTGGCACTTAAATCTTCCAAAGTTCCATTTAAATTAATCTCAAATGGCCAAAATATTTATTTTCTCTTTTATCACCATTTGCTGCATGTCTAGTCATCTACAATGCATCTTGCTTAAAACATACAGTGCTTACATTAAATGTTTTGTCTTAAATTAGTCACAGCACATTTGCCTATTTATGTGAGCTTCCTTTACTCAGACCAAACACGAAAGGGGAGATTGCTGGATCATAAATCTCCATGTGTAACCAAAATAACCATTTGGGGCTGGGCTCGGTGGCTCAGCCTGTAATCCCAGCGCTTTGGGACTCCGAGGTGAGTGGATTGCCTGAGCCTGTGGGTTCGAGACCCGCCCAGGCAACTCGGTGAGACCTTATCTCTACAATAAATAAATTAACCGGGCGTGGTAGCGCGCGCCTGTAGTTCCAGCTACTTGAAAGGCTGAGATGGAAGAATCGCTGGAGCCCAGCAGGTTGAGGCTGTGGTGGCCGGGAGCGGCCACTGCACTCCAGTTTGGGCAACAGAGTGAGTCTCCAACTCAAAAAAATAAATAAATAAAATAAAATAACCATTTGGGCATTTGCCATAGAATCATCACAAAGTCTGGGTTTATTTCTAAGGTTTTAGATTAACTGTTTCCAAACTTTTCGAAAGCCTCCACCTGTAATATATAAATAACGCAAACATAACTCCCATGTTTTTTATTCTAAAGTATCCATCTCTGTATATTTTAACATCTCTCAATTTTTTTTTGAGTCAGAGTCTCACTCTGTCGCCAGGCAGGAGTGCAGTGGCACAGTCACAGCCACCCCAGCGTCGACTTGCTGGGCTCTGGCAATCCTTCTGCCTCAGTCTTCCAAATAGCCAGAACTACAGGCATATGCTACCATGCCCGGCTATTTTTTGACATATTGTAAAGATGAGGTCTTGCCAAGTTGCCCAGGCTGTTCTCGAACCTGTAGGCTCAGGCAATCCCCTCATCTCAGTCTCCCAAAATGCTAGAATTAACACCATTTGAGCCACCATGTCTGGCCACATCTCTCAATTTAAGCTGGGCCTTGTAATTGTCAGTACTTTACAATAAGGGGTATCTAATATAATGTTGCAAGCTGCTAATGATGGTAGCTTGTACTCAATCCATCTAGTATACCAGGAGATGGGGGAAATACATATGGGGGAATTCTAATGAGAAAGCATCCCCTTACCTATAGTAAGAAATCTTTTCCAAAAGCAAATAAGGCAGTTGATTTTAACCCCGACTCACTGCAAAATTGCTGAGTTATCCTCTCCTGATAATACAGGAAGAAGTCATTATTTCCCTACTTCTCAGCAGAGAAACTATCCAACTTCTCTGATAGACTGTATTCATAACAGAACTCACAATACAGGAATTTTCTGAATTGGAGCCAACATTTCCCACTGGCAAGATATTTAGGCAAAAATGCCAAAATAACAACAGCCCATACTGAAAGTTAAAATGGTTTGGTGTATTTAAATATTTATGATATTTAAATATTAGATATTTACATACCAAGGAAACAGAAGACATGAGCAGTGTACTATCATCACGGTAACCCTATCAGAGGCATCTCAGCGACTTCCTCTGTGTCCCCAAGCCTGAATGTGCGACGCCACCTACTGTACACATCGCCTTCCTGACTATACACCACTCCAGGGGGCCCGCTCTGCAGTGCTCAGCTGCTGCCAGAGGACATGGGTTGGAAAGGAGGGCCGCAAGAACTGCTTAGAATCAGACTCAGGCTCCCATCTTACCTGACTCTGCCGCTCACACCATTCCCTTCCTCCCTCCCCCGTGCTAATGGAAAGGGAGAAACATCTCCTCATCCTCCCAATACCCCCTATTAATTCCCTATTACAATTTAATCTGTGTCTACAAGCCGAGTCTCTTCATAGCTATAATCACGATACTATATTCTGCTTTTCAAAACATCACAAGTCTTTCTTCTGTTGCTAATAATAATTTTTCTGGCAATAAAGATATTTTATAAAGATGATTGGACACTTTTGCTATTAAAAACAATGCTTCATGAACATCTTACACGTTTTTATTACTTCCTTAAGATACATTCCCAGGAACCCGTCCTAGAATGTTAAAAGCTAAAATTCAATGCCTTGTTTGTCCCCAGGGTAAAACTGATATGGACTGTTTGAGGCACCTGTGATTAAATAAGAAGTCAAGTTCTGTGTGTGTTTTAAAGTAAAATACGGTTCACAATGAAATTGGTTTATTTGAAATGTTCTTCCAGAACTTTAGGTTTCAAATAGCAGAGTGTTGATCTAATTGCTCCAGACGTCCATTCTCCACACACCTCAAGAACCCCAGACTCAAAGCCTCCTAACATTTCAGAGTGTACATGTCATTTTTTCAAATGTTGCTCTGGATGAAATAACTGGAAAGTTATATGGCTTGGAGATCACTTCTAGCAGACCAGGACGTCTAAAAAGTGCTACATTTTGCTAATCGGAGAATAGTATGCACAAGATTAGAAATATGAGCCAAGCTAATGAATGCATTGTCAGTCCGAACCTCAGTCAAGGAAGGGCTCTCAGGAGGAACTACTCCAATCTCACCCAGATGCCTTTATGTTAAATCCAAAACATAGTTGTGGTTTTAACATAAAGCCAAGCACAGTGGCTCACACCTGTAATCCCAGTACTTTGGAAGGTGAAGATGAGAGGATTGCCTGAGTCCATGGGTTCAAGACCAGCCTGGGCAAGTTGGCGAGACCTCGTCTCTACAATAAATTAAAAAAAAATCATCTGGGCATGATAGCACACATCTGTGTTTTAGGCTACTTGGAAGGCTGTGAGCATGCCATCGCACTCCAGACTGGGTGACAGAGTGCGACTCCTACTCAAGCAACAACAACAAAAAACTCAACAGACAAGTATATCTGAGCCATTTTCATTCAAGACATCATCAGGAAAATGAGTGGGCTGGGGTAAAGGAAGCAGGACTGTACAGTACAATTTTAGAGAAGGCAGGTGCCCTGGTGCTGAAAAGTTTACTTCTAACCTTTTCTTCCACTTCTTTCCTCTGAGTCACCCACTCCTACCCTGCACTGTGCTAAAAAGCGAAAACTAGCAAACAAACAAAAACTGGAAAGTCTCATTGCTTTTTATTTTATATTGAGTCGGGGTCTCACTCTGCCATCCAGGCTGGAGTGCAAATGGCATGATCACCACAGTCATGGCTTACTGGGCTCAGGCAATCCTGCCTCAGCCTCATGAGTAGCTGGGACTACAGGTGTGTGCAACCACGCCTGGTTCAATTTTTGATTTATTGTAGAGAAGAGGTTTAGCCAAGTTGCCCAGGCTGGTCTCAAACCCCGGGGGCTCAGGTAATCCTCTCACCTCTGCCACCCCCCAAAGTGTTGGGATTACAGACGTGAGCCACCATGCCCAGCCCCCACTGCTTTTAAAGTTTATGACTGTACCTGAGATGAATCTTCTAAATGAACAAGTGTCCACCTGTCTCACTCCTCCCTCATTCTTGGGCAAACAGTCAGGCACTGTGGTGATAACAAGGTCCCAGATGCAGTCCAGCCAACATCAATTCAGGAGATGAGTGGTCAGAACAGAATGGAGCCAGGCTGCTCACACTGTAATCACCCTACTGCCTATTGCCACTCACTGGCCCACTGGGATCTCGGGAGGACACCCATTTGGTGTCTCCATTTCCTATTTCCTCTTTTGTAAAATGTAATCATAGGACCTACCTCGAAGGACTTGAGTGAGTTAAACTGAGTTAATTTATGTAAAGCACTCACAGAGAACCTGGGGTGGAAGGGGAGGTGCACGCAGGGTGGCGCAGTGGCGTGGCTACACATTGTCAAGGAAAACCCACAATGCAAACACTAGAGGGAGGGAGTAGCATACCAGGTGCAGCAGAGTAGTGCATCACTGAAGGCACTGGACCCTGCTGGAGAACACAGTGGATACCCTGTCTAGGGGGGCTGGTTAAGCCAGAAACCATCAAGGTGTGGCCCCACCCCACATGGCGGGGGGGGATTTTGTGTCCAGTTATAGTCCGAGATCCTGAAGAAGAAACAGTGTTACCTCACATGCCGTCAGGGATCAACTATCAACCAGCTCCTACAGCTCTCCCCTCACCCCTCCTACAGCTGTCTGCCCCACCCACCTGCAGCTCTCTCCCCATCCCTCCCATAGCTCTCTCCAATCCACCCCTCATAAAGTTCTCCCCCATCCCTCCTACAGCTCTCTGCCCCCACCCCTCCTAAAGCTCTCTCCCTCCCACCCCTCTTCATGCCTCCCACTGCTGCCCTGGACCAGCCCTTCATCCTCTCTAACCTTAGAGCTGCTGTTAGCTGATCTGGGATTTTACCAAATCTGTATCCACCTCCCACAGTTCCTTTCGTAGGGTTAGAGAGAGTATACAAATTATTAAATTACAATGGGAAAGTGATACCTAAAACTGAAATATTATTAACAAGATTCCCTTTTATATTACAGGACAGAAGCTTCAAAGCCAATAACCACACGCCAAGCCCTCCAGAAGTGTAATGCTTCTGGTCCAGTTCTCAGAGAATCTTCTTTCTCTCCCACGCCTCTCACTGTCCCCGAGCCCTCTCACTCACTTAGGCAGATGACAGTGGAGACAGCTCTGTTTGGTTTCTGAGGTATTTTTAATGTCCATGATTGTGTATTTCCAGAACTGAAGGAGATCTTAAAGGCCTGGGTAGCTCAGTGGGTAGAGTATAAGACTTTTAATCCGAAAGAGATCTTAATTAAGTTAAGAACCAGCCTAGTAACTACCCTTAGGCAAAGTCCTCTTCAAAGCACTTCAGAAAGTTACTTATGACTTTTCTGAACAATCTGCCAAGATGAAGACTATTTTCATCCTGGTAACATTCTAGTTTCTCTGGTCTGAAGGACCTTCTCAAGTCTAACTAAAAGTCTCTCCTGCTGTCAAATTAGTTCACTTCCTCCCCTTTTATCTCTCCATAGTGGGTTGGGGGAATAAACAGAACTCATATTACACAGTCAGGAACTTGTTTCTAACCATATACAATTTATTTCCTATGCTAGAAAGTAAAAAACAACCCAATTTTTAAAAGTAAGCTGGGCACAGTGCCTCACACCTGTAATCCCAGCACTTTGGGAGGCCAAAGCGAGAAGACCCCCTGAGACCAGGGATTTGAGACCAGCCTGGGCGACTTGGTGAGACCTCGTCTTTACAAAAAGAAAACAAATGAACGAATGAATGAACAAGCCTGGCATGGTGGTGCACATTTGTAGTTCCAGTTACTTGGAATGCTCAAGCAGAAGGATCACCTGAGTCCAGCAGGTCAAGGCTATGGTAAGCATGCCACTGCACTACAGCCTGGGTGACAGAGAATTATGACACTAATTAATTAATTCAAATAGCAGGAGGACAACAATAGTGGAATTTTTATGTACAATTTTTGAAAGGCATCGAGACCATCACTAAATTCTACCCTGTTCCCATCTCCTCCTAGTCAATTGATAACTTGTTTTGTGGCTTTTTGACAGCCCAAGGTCAATCTTAATTACTTTCAGAAACCTCAAAGAGAATCTATCTACTGGGAAACGGCTGTGGGAAAGATCACCCGGCCTTCACTTGGGCGCTGACATTTTCTTCAACTGTGTTTCTCAAGCAGTTAGGCTCAAAAGAAGACCAGCCCCACACATTAAAACACTTTAATAATAAATAAACACTCTAATAATAAATATGCATATAATGTTATCCTGGATATGGGTCTGCAATACGACATGGCTCAATAGACTGCATGAAGTTTAAAATTTCCCTACTAACCCCTAAATAGTTAGGAATTTTCCTACATTACCCAAGACTATGATTCTTTTATCCGGAGTCAGAATTTCAGACACCATTTTGGCTAAATATTAATCTCACTGCTTTTAAAATGCCCTAATTCCAAAGGAATCAGGGTCCCTACAATGAGATTTTTTTTTTTTTTTTGAGTTGGAGTCTCACTCTGTCAGCCAGACTGGAGTGCAGTGGCTGTTCCTGGCCACTGCAGCCTCAACCTGCTAGGCTCCGGTGATCCTTCCGCCTCAGCCTTCCAAGTAGCTGGAACTACAGGCGCACGCTAATTTTTTATTTATTGTAGAGATGAGGTCTCGCCAAGTTGCCCAGGCGGGTCTGGAACCCGCGGGCTCAGGCAATCCACTCACCTCAGCCTCCCAAAGCGCTGGGATTACAGGTTGAGCCACCGAGCTTGGCTTACAATGAGATTTAACAGAATACTGAATATTGTTAATACCATGACCCAAGTCTTTATCAGCATTAGTAAACAAGGTTGCATAGATTAAAACAGTTTTTAAAACCTCTATTTGCTTAAACTTTAATGTGAAAGGAATCTGCTTCTATGAGCTACATGATTAATACTTTGATGTTTTTCCATGTATGGCCAGACTTTGACAGCAGCAGATGATGTGGTGTTGCATAATATACATCTTCCACATGATTTCCACAACAATGATCCAAAAAGAAGAGTGTATCCCCCCCTAAACACCCACCACAGTGCTGAGGCCCCAGGGAGCTGTAGTGACTCGAAGGGGCATCTTGGAATATTTTTAATTTTCAAGGAAAACATGCCAACACTTGTTAGATACTGTCCCAACAAAGACATTAAGTCATCTGGATATGACTACTCAATAAAATGAACAAGCCGGGCTCGGTGGCTCAGCCTGTAATCCCGCGCCTTTGGGAGGCTAAGGTGAGTGAATTGCCTGAGCCCGTAGGTTCGAGACCCGCCTGGGCAGAGAGACCTCATCTCTACAATAAATCAAAAAATCAGCCGGGCGTGGTAGTGCGCGCCTGTAGTTCCAGCTACTCGGAAGGCTGAGGCGGAAGGATCGCCAGAGCCCAGCAGGTCGAGGCTGCGGTGGCCGGGAGCAGCCACTGCACTCCAGTCTGGGCGACAGAGTGAGACTCCCAACTCAAAAAAAATAAAAAAAAAATAAAAAAATAAAATGAACAGTTAGATATTTATTTTCATGGCCTAAGGTTGCTGGAAAAAAAATCACTAAGACCATTGTAAATGGAGAGAGCGCATGACCCTTTGCCCTAGGCATTCCTTCCAAAGGTTTTGGTTTGGTTTCACTGGGAAATTCGAGGAGAGATTCACCTAGAAAATGATCTCCAATATCGACTAACTCTTCGCTATCCTCTCTGTGAGCTGAGTTTGGGAAAGTACGTATCTGGAGAATAACGTATGTAATGTGTTAAAGAAGTAGGGGAAAGCACATTTATTTTCTACCATCAAGAGTCCTAGTATCTTTTCATAGAGGTCAATCTCAAGCTATTCAGCCTGGAGAAAAGCCATCTGGCCTAATATTTGATAGGAAGTGAAAGCCAGGCATGACATGTTACATAAATGTGGATTCCCAATAAAGAAATGAACAAAAGAAAAAAATATATTATTGCACATGATAGGGTTCTTCATGCAGCTATGGAGATCGGGGAAAATGACAGAACTAGATCACTCCAATCCCCCATTTAGGGTTACAGACACAAGCTTTGTGATTGTGGTTCTCTTAAGTTATAATGCTAACATTAATGCCTTTAGTTCTCATCAAAACAATTAGTAAAGAGCTCTGCCTTAAAAAATAAAAATTAATAATAAAAACAAAATAAGTCTGTCTTCTAACCATAGAAATCCAGATGATAGTCTCCAGATACCATTCCCCAAACATCAGTAGGGATCCTTGGAGAAAGGGTCAATTCTAGGTCTGGGCAAGAAATGCACCTAGAGCATCTTGTCATACCAGACTTCAAAGAAGCAATCCATCAAAGACTACCAGGATCATGTCAAAAGACTTAGACCCAACCAGAAAAGGCTCCAAGGATGGCACAATTAGAGCATTAATTGTATTAACTACAATATACTAGCAGTTTAGAGAAAGCTTTTCTTTTTTTTCCCCTTTGAAAGATTCAAAAGAGATATAGAATAACAAGTTTTATCTAGTCTTACAACCTTTATCAAAGTGGTTATACTTTTAACATCTCGAGCCGGGCTTGGTGGCTCAGCCTGTAATCCCGCGCCTTTGAGAGGCTGAGGTGAGTAGATTGCCTGAGCCCGCGGGTTCAAGACCCGCATGGGAAACTTGGCGAGACCTCATCTCTACAATAAATCAAAAAATTAGCCGGGTGTGGTAGCACGCGCCTGTAATTCCAGTTACTTGGAAGGCTGAGGCGGAAGGATCGCTGGAGCCCAGCGGGCAAGGTTGTGGTGGCCGGGAGCGGCCACTGCACTCCAGTCTAAGTGACAGAGTGAGACTCCAACTAAAAAAAAAAAAAAAAAAAATCTCGAGCTCTTCTTTTCATCAGTTACTTTTGGTAAACCTCACTGGTCACCACTAGAGAATGATAAACCAGTTCATTATTTTCAAAACTGATATAAAAGACAACAAAACCAACTGTATTTATCCATGTCACAAGCAAAATGGGTAGCCAAATAGTACATGAGGAAAAGTTTCTCTTCATACAAATATCCCAGCTAATATGATAGAATGTTACCATATGGCAAACCTAGTAATCAATAAATCTAGGCATCAAGTATCATGGTTGCTGACATTTCAAGATGTCAACCAGACATTAGCTGCTTCTTGATGGAAGAACCAGTTATCACCTATGAAGTAGTCTCCCAAAACAAACAAATAAACTGGAATACAAAAAGCCTCTAGATCTAACTACTAATCTACTGGACAAACAAAAGACTACATATATTACAGGTATGTAATCAGAACAACCTAGTTTCTACAACAAAAACTCAGAGACAAACTATATACTGACCCACAGATCCTGTTTCAAATAAACTGTAGACACAAATCATGACACAACTGGAAACCTGAGCACTTACTTAATATTTGTATGATATTAAGGAATTATTATTTTAGGTATAATAAGGACTCCTTTTAAAATTATAATAATAATACTATCTTCTTTGTATCAAAAAGTATTTTTTAAAAATACTGTCAGAGGCCAGATGTAATGGTTTACATCTGTAATCCTAGCACTTTAGGAGGCTGAAGCGGGAAGACTGCTTGAGACCAGGAGTTCAAGACCAACCTGGGTAACATAACAAGACCTCATTTCTAAAAAAAAAAAAAAAATTAAAAATAAGCCTTGCATAGTCGTGTGCACCTGTAGCTCCAGTTACTAGGGAAGCTGAGGAGGTAGTGACCCATAAGCGTGCCATTGCACTCCAGTCTGGGCAATAGGGTGAGATCACAACTCGAAAAGGAAATTAAAAAAATATATATATACATATATATAATTATATAATATACCCAAAAGCTGACACTCAACTGGTGATCTTTCCCGATATTAGAGTGGACGGCTACCAATACAAATGAGTTATAAGAAAAGATAAATCTCCCTTTCCCAGAAATATAATTCTTTAAAAAGAAATGTCTCACTGGGAGGTGTGGGAAAAGAGACATTATGGTACCTCAGTTTCCTCATCTTACCAACAGCAAATTGATACAAAATGACAGTGACCAAAAACCATCATCCAGCTGTTCCCAGCACCTATGTCAACACGCCAGAAAACAATCACACTTAGCACTAGATCATGACCTCAAATTCTAGCTATCACAAACTACTGCCGAGCTAGAAGCCCTTCTGAAGAAGCATTTTTCTAGGAGAGCTAGGAATGTCCAATTGAAAAGTATAACGATTATGATAAATTTTGCAAGTCTAAATAAAACATAATTGTTATTCTGCATCTACTTTGTATCTTTCAAAAGGGAAAACCAAAAATTTACTCTAAAAAGCTAATAAAATGCATTTGAGAGTGTTACTCACTAAATTCTCCAAGCAACCCAATATCTAAGCTCTATGCACCATGAAATTTAGGATGAGGGTTTAATGGATCTTGTTTAACAACTTTATTGGTTCCTCAAACTCAAAAATCTCAAACTTGGCTGGCATGGTGGCTCAAGCCTGTAATCTCAGCACTTTGGGAGGCTGAGACAAGAGGACTGCCAGAGTCCAGGGGTTCGAGATCAGCCTGGGAAACTTGGTGAGAACTTGTCTCTACAATAAATGAATAAAAAAAATTAGCTGGGTGTGGTGGTGCATGCCTGTGGTTCCAGCTACTTGGAAGGTTGAGATGGAAGGATCAACTGAGCCCAGCATGTCGAGGTTGAAGTGGTCGTAAGAAATGCCACTGCACTCCAGCCCCCGGGCGAGAGTGAGACTCCAACTCAAAAAAAAAAAAATCTCAAACTCTTCTTACATTTCTCATTAGTTCTACAGGATAATAATTATACTAAGATGTCTTTTCAAGAAACAGCAGAAAAAAGAAATATATAGATAACTATTAACACCCAACAACTCAGAGAGAAGGAAAGTAAGTCTTAAGTCAGTAATTTTATCAAAATTACACTAACCTTGAACAGTTACTTGTTTAAAGAGACTTAATGACTCAAGAGTAAAGCTTTCAAGAGTTGAGTAGAACATGAGTTCACTGTCATCAGTGCACAAAACTCTGCAGACCCCCTAAAGGGGCCTCCTCAGCACCTGGGTATACTGGGTTTTGTGCATCTGATCATGGCAGACTTTGCTCTTAAACCACTGCTCGTGAATATTTAAACCGAGAAGTGTTTGGTGAGCACTTAAGAAAACAATCCATGTATAACATGCTTTAGGTGTTCCAACGCCTTCTTGGTAATATCAGCTTACACCATATACTTAATATATAAGTCTGAAATTATTGTATTCCCATTGATACACAAGGAAATAAAGTAAGGGATACGCTGAATTATTTCAGTAAGCTCACAGAGTGATCAAGTCATCAGCATTTAAAAAACAAAACACAGGCCGGGCACAATGGCTCTCACCCGTAATCCTAGCACTTTGAGAGATCGAGGTGGGAGGATCATTTGAGCCTACGAGTTCAAGACTAGCCTGGGCAATATAGTGAATTTTTTTGCCTTGACAAAAAAAATTAGTCAGGTGTGTTGGCACACACTTGTAGCCCCAACTACTAGAGAGGCTGAGGCAGAAGGATAGCCTGATCCCAGAAGATCAAGGCTGTGGTGAGCTGTGACTGTGCCACTGCACACCAGCCTGGGTGACAGAGTGAGGCCCCCCAATTCAAAAAAATAAAAAACAAAATGCAAATGCTGTTCTAGTTAAATATGACTGACCATTTACTTGTGTCCTTCCATCTGTGCAGTCCATCCCAGCCTGTCCGATCCCACTGTTCCCACCCATCCACTGGTACATGTCATCCTTCCCCATCCTCACTAGCCACTCCTCAATCCCTTACTGATGCTGATATATTATGGCATCAGGCACTGTGCTGAATACACAAATGACCGAGACATCCGAGCTTAATACCTAGAGGAGGTATATTTGTACCTTACCACAAGCCAGGCAGTTTCAAGATTAGTACAAATGTTTTCACAGACTCTTCCAGTGAAGACATATTTCCCAAAATCAAATACAATAGGTTTGTAATTTTTAAATATGAACAATTAGTAACAGAACAGAGATCACCTAAATTTATATTCTTTTTACTAAGGTTTTCATATGCAGGGTAAGTTTTTTGTTTTTTTTGGAATTTTTTGAGTCGGAGTCCCACTCCATTGCCCAGGCTGGAGTGCAGTGGCATGCTTCCGGCCACCACAGCCTCGACCCACTGGGATCCGGCAATCCTTCCACCCCAGTCTTCCAAGCAGCTGGAACTACAGGCACACGCTACCATGTCCGGTTAATTTTTGATTTATTGTAGAGACGAGGTCCCACCAAATTGCCTGGATGGGTCTTGAACTCAAGGTCTCAGGCAATCCACTCTCCTTGGCCTCCCAAAGAGCTGGGGTTACAGGCTGAGTCACCAAGCCTGGCCTAGGGCAAGTTTTAAAGACATGGTAACCTCTGCCATTCTTATCTATCTATAAAATCACATTTCCTAGTCTAATTTCACATTCAAAGTGGGTAAGTGTATTGTTATACTATGCAGAATCAATATCTAGAATTATATACCTGGCTTAATAATAATTCAAATTTAAGACCCCCCACCTATCTATAATATTTTTTAAAATAAACCAGAGTTAAGCCATATAGATTTAAACACCCTGTAAGGAAAACAAAATACATTTCATTTTACTATGACTCTTTGATAACCAAGCAGCTCATGAGTATGTGTCAACAACAATGAAAATGGTGGCCAGGGCTGGTAGTTCACGCCTGTAATCTCAGCACTTTGGGATGCTGGGTCCAGAGGATTGCTTGAGCCCAGAAGTTTGAAACAAGCCTGGACAATATAGCTAAACCCTGTCTCTATTTTAAAAATAGCCAAGTTCAGTGGCTCATGTCTATAATCCCAGCACTTTGGGAGACAGAGGCAAGAGGACTGCCTGAGCCCAGGGGTTTGAGACCAGCCCAGGCAACTTGGCAAGACTGCGTCTCTACAATAAATAAAAAAAGTAGCAGGACGTGGTAGCTTGTGCCTGTAGTTCCAGCTAGTTGGAAGGCTGAGGTGGAAGGATCACCTGAACCCAGCAGGAAGAGGCTGTGGTGGCTACGAGCATGCCACTGCACTCCAGCCTGGATGACAGTGAGACTCTGACTCTAAAAATAAAATAATAAAATTAAATTAAATTAAAATAAAATAAAAACCTAGTAAACACTAGAAACATTTAGAGGCCATCGTACAGCAGAGGCATGGGGGAGATCTCCACCACAAATGACATCACACCTACCGTAGTGTCGTTGCTGGTAACATAAACCAGGACGTCGGAGGAATTCCTGCCATTGATGTATCGGTAGCAATTCCAAACACAGCTTATCAAGTAACCCTGCAAGTAAGCAGTGATTGGTAGATTTGTAGTTTTCAAATTGCAGATGATTTTTAATATCACACAGGAAAAAGCTATGTTGTACAACTTTATGTAAGCTATAAAAGCACATGCTAACTTACTGAACCAAAAGCCTTTAAAATTACAAATGCTGGGTAGAGTAATTTTTTTGGCAAAGAATGCTACTGAAGCCATATTCCATGGGGGGTAAGGTGGGGTGGTGGGGGTGGTAATGGTGGTAGGTGAAAAAGGGGAGACAATGGGTTGAAAGTAGAACGAGAAATTTCTGAGAAGTGGTTGGAAGGAACAATCTCCACTACCATTTACTGCCCCAACTTCACAGAACAATTAACCCATCTAGTGCCATCATTTAACTGTTGCATTGGGAATTTTTATGCTACATGATTACCTGTAATTTTATTAGACAAACCGATTTTTTAAAGAAAGGTTCACAGCATATAAATTTACCTCACAGTCAATAAAATTTACTGAAACACTTCTATTTTATTCATGAAATATCCAAAGGATTCACTTAAAAATTAATGTCTAGGACAAAGACATACTAGAAATAAAGCATGGGTTCAAGAGAGAAGTTAAGATACAAACTCTGTACTTTCATTCCAATCATCTATAATTGGATTAGAACTAAATAGTTTCACAATCTCTTTCTAGTTTTCAAATTCTTTGACTAAAAGAACTTTAAACATATGGAGAAACGAGATTGCTGAAAGCAGGAAATACACTTCTGATGAAAATGTAAAATGGTTCCATCACTGAGACAGAAAGCAGATTAGTGATTGCCAAGGAGAGAGAGTAGGGTAAGAGTGAATGGCAAGTGATCAAAGGATTCTAAAATTAGATTGCATAGGTCAGGCATGGTGGCTCATGCCTACAATCCCAGTACTGGGAGGTCCAGGCGGGAGGATCACTTGAGCCCAGGAGTTCCAGACCAGTCTAGTCAACTTAGCAAGAGCTCCTCTCTACAAAAATAAATGAATAAAGAGATAAAATTAGCTGGATGTGGTGGCACATGCCTATAGTCCCAGCTACTCGGGAAGCTGAGGCAAAAGGATCACTTGAGCCCATGACATCAAGGATGTGGTGAGCTGTGACTGTGCCACTAAATTCCAGCCTGGATGACAGAGTGAGATCCTGATGCAAAAAAAAAATTAGATTGTGTAACCACTGAGTTAAGATTGTACAACTCCGTGAATGTACTAAAAACCACTGACTTGTACCCTTTAAATGGGTGATTATATCTCAATACATCTGATTTACAAAAAAGAAGACATTTAAGGACGAAAATGGTAAAATATTCTGTCATATACTCAGAACTTATCTTAAAGCTGCATTCGCACTTGACAGGGATTATTTCTTATATTTAATTTGTGTGATGTTGTTAAAATGAAAATGTATTCCATGAATGGCAATAATCCGAAACCATGAATCAACAATGAGAAAGAAAAAAGAGTAAAGGGCATTGGGTTGTCTTTTTTTTTGGACAACATACACAATATATTTTATTAACTAACACTTTCAGTTTTGTCAAATGTTACCACTTCTTTATGGGGAGTGGAGGGAATCCCTATGCTTTTTAAGAATTTTCATACAAATGAAAAAGAAATGCTTGAACACACTAGCACGTAAGAAGACTACTCCTCCATTATTTTAGCAGTGAATGGTGGATTCCTACTGAATACAAGAACTCCTTCAGGAAGGAGACATTTGAGGTAACAAATCTATACCTGAGAGGCTATGCAGTCCACAAACAGGCAGTGCCTGGTGTCTGGGACTCCACAAGCCCACAGGCAGCCATTTCAGTGGCCCTTATGAGGGAGACCACACACATTCACTTGCTGCACACTCCATCGCAAGAAAAGCCTTTTGCCTAAAGCCTCCTGAGTAGCTAGGACTACAGGTGCGTGCCACCACATCTAGTTTAGACTCAAGTGATTTTCAGTGAATCACTTCCATTCTACTTATCTTCATCATCCTGTAGCACCTATATGACTTTTCTTCCTAGATGCTTATGAAGGCTTGATTTTTGAAGAATGAGTTAATTTTATGCCAAAACAAAGGCAATGAAGGTACTGAGAATTATAAGTTCAAAGAGTAAAGAGTCATGGGGATGTTCTACCTATAGTAGCTTACAAGCACAACTTATAATGATATTTTTATAAACAGACTGACAAAGCTAAAAAAGAATAGATAGCACTGGGCACTGTGGCTCATGCCTGTAATCCCAGCACACTGGGAGGCTGAGGTGAGAGGACTGCTTGAACCCAGGAGTTCAAGACCTGCCTAGACAACATAGCCAAACTTCATTACTACAAAAAAAAAATTAACCAGGGATAGTGGTGCACACCTGTAATCCCAGCTACTTGGTAGGCTGAGGTGGAAGAATTGGCTGAGCCTAGGAGGTCAAGGCTGCAGTGAGCTGTGATTGTGCACTGTACTCTAGTCTGGGCAAAAGAGTGAGACTTTGGGAAAAAAAAATAGTACTTGACTGATAAGAGTAAGGAGGCACTGCTGATAGGCATAGAAGTTGTTTAAGGCCAGGCTCAGTGGCTCAGCCTGTAATCCCAGCACTTTGGGAGCCCGCGGGTTCGAGACCTGCCTGGGCAACTTGGTGAGACCTCATCTCTACAATAAATCAAAAATTAGCCAGGTGTGATAGCGCGTGTCTATAGTTCCAGCTACTTGGAAGGCTGAGGCGGAAGGACCGCAAGACCCCAGCAGGCCGAGGCTGTGGTGGCCGGGAGCGGCCACTGCACTCCAGTCTGGGCGACAGAGTGAGACTCCAACTCAAAGAAAAGAAAAAAAAAGTTGTTTAACTCAGGGGGAATTAATTTGACAATCTACCAAAGGTCTTCAAACTATGCATCCCTCTGAACTTAGAAATTTATAAGCAAGGCACTGCTAAGATATGTGGCCCATGTCTGTAATCCCAACACTTTGGGAGGCCAAGGTAAGAGGACTGCTTGTGCCTGTGCCCAAGGGTTCAAGACCAGCCTGGGCAACTCGGTGAGACCTCATCTCTACAATAAATCAAACACTTAGCCGGGCGTGGTGGCATGTGCCTGTAGTTCCAGCTACTTGGAATGCTGAGGTGGAAGGAAGACCTCAGCCCAGCAGGTTGAGGCTGCGGTGGCCGACAGCGTGCCACTGCACTCCAGCCTGGATGACAAAGTGAGATTCCAACTCAAGAAAAAAACAAGGAAGTGTATAGAGAAATTAAAGGTATAAACATAAAAGGATGTGCCTAAATAGTTTCATTACAGCACTCTTAATAAGCAAAAAAAAATGAACGCTGCCTCAATGTCCAATAGGTAATTTATTAAGCAATATTCATATAATGGATTGATATAGAACAATGCTCAGAATGTTACATTTTAAAAAAGAATTATGAAAGAATGCCCATTACATATTGTAATGGATGCTGCAGTATTGTAATATATACTATATAATGTGTAACATTATATTAACTCATTCCCATCCAAATATATTTTCGAATCTTTGGCTGCCTGTGGGATTTTGAAGAAACTGTAACATTAAGAAATCAAAAAGCTGCTCAGACATCTAAAGCAAGACAATAAATTTACCAAAGTTTGTTTACTTCTTTGGTATTCAGAAGTACACTTAACAATATTCATATCATAAATAAAATCTTCATGCTTACCTTAAACGTCAAGATAATGCTAATAAACAGAAGAATAATAAGGACCAAACAGGTAGGATTCACCGACATGATGTCATCTCTGTAGGGAAAATTAGGAGGCTGCAAAAGAAAAGGGGCTCATTAGTGAATATCACTGATCACTCAAGACTATAATCCTCAGGCAGCAATTTAGATGCGTTTATCAGAAAGCATCTGGTTAGCCGGGCTCGGTGGCTCAGTCTGTAATCCCGCGCTTTGGGAGGCTGAGGTGAGTGGATTGCCTGAGCCCCTGTGTTCGAGACCCGCCTGGGCAACTTGGCAAGACATCATCTCTACATTAAATTAAAAAACTAGCCGGGCGTGGTAGCGCGCGCCTGTAGTTCCAGCTACTTGGAAGGCTTGTGAAAGGATCACCGGAGCCCAGCAGGTCAAGGCTGCAGTGGCCAGGAGCAGCCCTGAACTCCAGTCTGGGCGACAGAGTGAGACTCCAACTCAAAAAAAAAAAAAAAAAAAGAAAGCGTCTGGTTAAAGCAAACAGCTATTATTTAGAACCAGTACAAAATGTCTAGCCTGACTCTAATGACAAAGCCACAAACAGAGTTGTGGGGAGAAGCCTGTCTGTTCATAATTCATGCAGTAACTTCTGAAAACAAAAATCAAGCAAGAATCACAAGCAGGACTTGAAAGCGTAACTCTGCCTTCCTACTACATAGAAGTTAGAAGTCAGTGGTGTGTGTACCCAGAATTTTGTGTCCAGGGAGCTCTGATAGTTGGATTTTCTGCACATTCTGAACTAGTGTTTTCTTATACTAGCAAGCATTTACAACATCAAAAAAAAGTTAAGTCCATCTGACAAAACTGATTAACTACCAGGTCAAAGGAACCCTCTGAGGAGGATCAAAGTCTGCTGCTACAGCAGACTTAGGGTGGCAGGGCTTCCCCATTCATCATCACCCATGCGACTCTGACCAAGATTGCTGGCCTCGGCAAGTGCACGGAAGGCAGCCTGGTGGGCTGTGGCTCTGGGCATTTCTTCCCCACCACTTAGTACTATGTGTTTGGGTTCCACATGAGCAATATTCTGAGACATCATGAAGTTTTAAATGCTAAGAAAGAATATGAAGAAAGCCTGTGACTCATGTATTCCCCAGGGGGAACGCCAGGTAACGGTTTCCAGAGTCTCCTTTCACTTTGGGCAAAATATTCAAGAAATAAAATCAAAGTCATTCTTTGTGATCAGCTCATGCAACTGGTCCTTTCCTTTGAAGCCTGGAAGGTTTTTTTTGTTGTTGTGCTGATCTTAAAGGGTAGGAATAAAATAACTGATGTTGTTCATATAACAAAAAATCATATTGTTCCTATGTCTATTTTTTTAAAGATAGGGTGCCACTCTATTGCTCAGGCTGGAATATAGTGGTGTGATCATGGCTCTCTGTAACCTTGAAGCCTGGGCTCAGGTGATCCTCCCACTACAGCCTTCCAAGCTAGGACTATAGTCACGCACCACCACTTCCTACCAGTTTTAAAAATTTTTTGTAGAGATAGGGTCTTGCTGTGTTACCCAGAATGGTCTTGAACTCCAGACCTCAAGAGATCCTTCCTGCCTTGGCCTCCCAAAGTTCTGGGATGACAGGCCACTGTGCCCAACCTCCTATGTCAAATGTTTAAAAAGGGATTCAGGCCAGGCATGGTGGCTCAAGCCTGTAATCCCAGCACTTTGGGAGGCCAAGGCAAAAGAATTGCCTAAGTTCAGGGGTTCGAGACCAGTCTGGGCTACTTGGTGAAATCTCGTCTCTACAATAAATAAAAAAATAAGTCAGGTGTTGCAGTGTGCGCCTGTAGTTCCAGCTACTTGGAAGACAGAGGCAGAAGTATCACCTAAGCCCAGCAGGTCGAGGCTGTGGTGGCCGTGAGCATGCCACTGCACTCCAGCCTGGGCGACAGAGTGAGACTCTGACTCAAAATAAATAATAGGTAAAATAGAAAAGGATTCAAGTGGAAAGTATGTAACCCTTTCCATGAATATCTTTATATTCTTTCCCCGCAGAAAAGTGAATGTGGTTGTATACACAGTTAATATCAAAAGCTATACAGACCTCATTTTAACTGTTTTAAGAACCCACATGAGAAGGTAATAGAACAAGCATGAGGCTTAAGCAGGAGCCCTCCTCCAGCCTTCTCAGATAAGGTCTCTGCAGACTCACTACATCTCCATCTGTCAGTTGAGTGGAGTTCCAACACTCCCATCCATCACTGTCTCTCAGGTGTTGTGAGAACCTGCAGGCCTCAGTCTTTCGGCCCAGAGTGTTCTTTACGTAGACCACACAGAAAACGCGCATCTGTATTATTTGGTTTGCAATTACAAATAGGAATGGATGGTGATTTTTTTAAACTGACACTGTCATCACTCTTAGCATCACCAATAAGATCATTATATCACTGGTGGCTCTAAAGCAATTGAGGACAGATATGGAATCATGTGAAGCAGAACAGAAAGTCTAGGCAGCATGCCCAGGGCTCTCCGTGCTTGACTCGCATGTTAGGCCTTATGCTCCTAGAAGTCTCCGCAGTACGTAGACTGCAGCACACAAGATGCTATTCAGACAGTCACAGGACTGCCGTATGGCTTGTCTTCATGTCTCCATAATCACCCCCACCCTGTGCCAGTCCCCTCCTACCCCTCACATGACAGGCTATGCTAAAATCACATTTCCTTCTCCCTTCCAGCAGGATTCTAGGAGCCCAACACTGGACCACCAATACAGAGAAAAACCACAAGTCTGTAAACACATACGGAATTCTACAACCTTCTCATCATACATAAAACCCCTTGTGCAGAAACATTCAGCTATACCACAAGAGATAATATACAAAATTAGTGCATGAGAAAGACACAAAAATATTCTTAGGCCAGGCCCAGTAGCTCATGATTATAATTCCAGCTACTGAGGAGACTGAGGTGGGAGGATGAGCTTGAGGCCGGGAGTTCAAGATCAGCCTGGGTAATAAAATATCTACAAAAAAAAAATTTTAATTAGTTGGGTATGATGACGAGTCCCTGTATCTCCAACTAGCTAGGCGGCTTAGGTGGGAGTATCACCTGAGTACGGGAGTTTGAAGTTGCAGTGAGCTAGGATAGCACTACTGCACTCCAGCCTGGATGACAAGTCAATACCTTATCTCCACCCCCTCAAAAAAATTCTTGATGCTACATTCTACCAAATGTACTTTCTAAAACAAATACACCTACTTGCCAAAACAGAGAAGCTATTACTAACAAAAATGACAACCACAACAATGACAATATAGATACTTTTTTCGTTTTGAGTTGGAGCTTCACTCTGTTGCCCAAGCTGGAGTCCAGTGGCATGCTCACAGCCACAGCAGCCCCGACCTGCTGGTCTCAAGCGATCCTTCCACTTCAGCCTTCCAAGTAGCTAGAACTGCAGGTGTGTGCCACTATGCCTGGCTTTTTTTGTTTTAATTGTAGAGACGAGGTCTGCCAAGTTGTCTGGGCTGGTCTCGAACCCCTGGGCTCAGGTAATCCTCTCACCACAGCTTCCCAAAGGACTGGGATTACAGGTGTGAGTCACCACACCTGGCCAACAATGTAGATACTTTTAAGGAGCAAAATGCCAGAAGCCTTTTGTGTTCCACCCACTGAGTACCAGTTATGTGCTCTGGGCATGACTGTAATTGAGATCACAAACTCTTGCTGCCCCATTTCCTCTCTCCCTCCAGCCCTCATCTCTCCTGAACTGCTGGTCCTGTCTGTCACACCAGATCCTGCAGCCTCATCTCTCCCATCCCAGAAAAACCCTGCTCCTCCCCCACACGCAGAAACTCCTACTACTATTAAAACCTCCAAAGACCGAACATTCTCTCCATTCAAATCATTTTGAAATTCTAAAGAAATTAAATATTGAGGCACATTTGCAATTTAAAAAACAAAGGTTAAAAAATGTGATGGCACAAATTCCAATCTCATAATCGCTATAAGCTTCTTAATATTCAGCCACTAATATTCACCCATATGGTCACAAAGGACATTTAGCCAAAAGCTAGCCCCAAAATGATGCTTAGGGGAGAGTGGGCTCCAACGGTCAATTAAGTTTGTAAACCATTGTAGAGCAGAGTTCTCCCTTTCCCACACAATGGCAGAGGCCAAAGCTATTTCTTACAAACTGGATTTTACAACCTAGGACTAATAATAACTAGACTATAATTTAGGAAGGCAACATGGAACACCATTGCTGACACCAACTTATCACTCTCTGGCTCAGGAAGGTTATAACTTCCCAAAAGAGGTGTTTCTTTTGTTTTCTGGTTTTTTTTTTAAAAAAGAAACAAGGTCAACAAAAACAAAAATAAAAATAAAAATAAAGAGACACGGTCTTGCTCTGTCACCCAGGCTGGAGTGCAATGGCAAGATCATAACTCATTACAGCCTCCAATTCCTGGGTTCAAGTGATCCTCTCCCTCTGCCTTCCAAGTAGCTGAGACTACAAGCCCATAAAACCATGCCCAACTAAATGTGTTTATTTTGGTAGAGGTGAGGTTTCACTATGTTGAGCAAGCGGGTCTTTAACTCCCGGCCTCAAGCGATCTTCCCGCCTCAGATTCCCAAAGTGCTCGTATTACAGGCATGAGCTGAGGTACCCAGTTCCCAAAAAGTATTCCAAGAATCCAAAAACTCTGTCTTTAAGATTATATTCACTCAGTGGCTCAGCCTATAATCCCAGCACTTTCAGAGGCCAAGGCGAGTAGACTGCCTGAGCTCAAGGGTTCGAGACCAGCCCAGGCAACTTATCGAGGCAACTTGTCTCTACAATAATCAAAAACAAAATTATCTGGGCATGGTAGCATGCCTATAGTTCTAGCTACTTGGAAGGTTGAAACAGAAGGATCACTGGAGCCCAGCAGGCTGATGCTGGAATGGCCATTAGTAGGCCACTCCACTCCAGCCTGGGTGACGGAGTGAGACTCCAACTCAAAAAAAAAAAGATTATATTCAGTCATGCTCAGTGGTTGATGTCTGTAATTCCAGCACTTTGGGAGGCAGAGGCCAGAGGATTGCCTGAGTTCAGGGGTTTTGAGAACAGCCTGCCCAACTTGGCGAGGTACCGTCTCTATAATAAATCAAAAATTTAGCTGGGCATGTGGCGCGTGTCTGTGGTTCCACCTATTTGGAAGGCTGAGGCAGAAGGATTGGCTGACTCCAGTAGGCCGAGGCTGTGGTGGCTGTGAGCATGCCACAGCACTCCAGCCTGGTGACAGAGTGAGACTCTGACTCAAATTAAAAAAAAAAAAGATTATATTCAAAAATCTCTGATCAGTAACTCAGATGCAAGCTAAAAATCCACAAATTAATGTGTAGCTATCTCTATCCATCTATATCCCCTACTTAACCAGGTTTCCCTCACAAAAAGCAGCAGTTAAGAGGGTCACATACCAGCTGTCGTATGTATTCCTGAATGGAGTTTGGATAAACAAGCACAGTGATTGCAACCAAGGTGTTCAGGGCAAAATCGAAGATCTGGTAACAGAAGAACGGGATGATCCAGGCTGCATGTTGCTAACAGAACAGAAAACAGAAGGTTATTGAGCCCAATACACAGCATCATTCTGTTAAATTCAAATACAGATTTTCTTAATTTAAAAGGACATGGAGAGACTGAAATTCATTAAATCACATCATGATGGCAACTGGTAAGCCAAGCAGAGGCAGTCAACAAACAAGCCTCAATGAACTGGGACTACAATACTGATTTTACTGGTATTCCTAGTACCAGATGATATTAATGAGAAATTTAAACTTTCAAAGATTCTTAAAGAAAACTGGAAATAATCACTTCCTACTACTTATAGACAGCTGCACAGATGGCACAGCTGAGGGACTGAGGAATAGGCCCAGTATCTCACTCACTACATGCTGCTTACCTTATATGCCCCGTAAGTAGCCATTGCACATATCAGGATCATGAGAAGAGAAATCGCAATAGCAATGCACATGTCTGCCAAAAGGTTAAAAAAAAAAAAGACAATCAGTACTAGATCCACTGTTTGAATACTTTGAGTCTCTCTCCTCAAAGATATTTTGCTCATAAAACAATTATAATAAAACCTTACGTTATGCAAACCCCCAGAGTTCTTTCAAAATTTCAAAAGATAATTGCCAATAAAGTGTCCAAAGACTTTCTTCTAAGACACATAAATGATTATAGATAAGAAGATATTTCAAAATAGGGAAAGAGATATTAGTTACAGAGTTTGGTTTTCTGGCCTACTGAATTATACAAAAAATGAATTAGGCATTATTTTATAAACATAAAGGAATCTAATTGCTATTTTATAAGCTCCTGTGTGCCTCATGGCTCCAATGAAAACCTTCCCATAGTTTCCCATCTCATTTGAAAGAACATCTTAATTTCTGATCACAGCCTTGATCCTGTTTATTCCAGGGTGTGCCTTCCTCTCTAATCTCGCCTCACCTTGTCTACACCCTCGTGCTCAGTGTAAACCATGTGGTTCATTAGGCACAACAAATCATGCCAGCTTAGGGCCTGGCACTGGCTGTTCCCACCGATAAATAGAAACTCCACTCATTGTTGCACGACCAGCTCCACCTTTGTAATCATCCATTCAGGTCTCAGACCCCCTGAATATTCCGGCTAGCCAGGTCTCCCAATCACTATCACGTTGCTGTGGCATTTTCTTTAGCACACATGTCACTGCTATCTCATCTGTATTTGTTATTTGTATACTGTCTGCTTCCCTCTGCTAGAAAAGCCTTCCTGATGGGAAGGACTGTCTGTACCTTGTTCACCACGAACCCAGTATCTAGGTGAGAAATGTCCCACACAGTAGGAAGTAGTCCCTAGACACATGTAGGTATTAAGTGCCTAAAACGAGGCCAATATGAACTGAGATGTGCCGTAAGATTAACACATACTCCAGATCTCACCCTGCACACGGATATGCTGAAATACTATTTGATATAACGAGTTAATTAACATTAATCTCACCTGCTTCATTTAACCTTTTTGAAGGTTGCTACTTGAGAATTCAAGTTACAGATGTGCTCACATATTTCTACAGCTAAGCATTTACTCAGGTCATATTTCCCTATCTTTAGGAGACTCTGAAGGATGGGATGACTAGGTTTCTAAAGGCCATATGCGTGGTTACCATCAGGCTGAGAGAGCACAAAACCGGTGCAGTAAAAAGCATCAGTATAGGTTTTACGACATTTTGACGCATATCCAATATAGTCTTCCTAACTCTGAGGTAAATGTTACTGTTCCCACTGAACAGATTATAGAACTAGGCTTAGAGGTTATATAACATGCTGAGATAGTATTTGCATCAAAAAGCTGAACCGTGACTAATTCTCCTCTTATGATTTCAAATCTGGGCCCTTTTTACTGTACTGTGTTGCTTCTTTCTACCTAAGCTTTGAATACAGACCAATAAGCCACCTGGGCTGCTAATGCAAGGGAAAGCATTCGAGAGTTAGAACCCTCTTCTCTGTAGCCTCAGTTTCAGGAACGAGATTTTTGGGAGGGGGTTTACAAACAGGAGTACGGGATAAAGGTATAATCTAGGGCACACATGCAAGTACACCAAAAAGGCCCATTTGCCATCTTAAAAAAGTGAAGGCTCGCCGGGCGCGGTGGCTCTGACAAAGAATAACATAAAAAAGAAGAAAACTGAAGGTTACGAGAACATCAGAGGATGATCAGTGCTACTGACTACTTCAAAGAGCATGGACAGGCAGGTGGCTCATGCCTGTAATCCCAGCATTCTGGGAGGCCTAGGCGGGAGGACTGTTTGAACGCAGGAGTTCAAGACCAGTCTGGGCAACATAGCAAGACCTCATTGCTACGTAAAATTTAAAAATCGGGCCAGGCTTGGTGGATCAGCCTGTAATCCCAGCACTTTGGGAGGCCGAGGCGAGTGGATTGCCTGAGCCCACAGGTTCGAGACCCACCTGGGCAACTTGACAAGACCTCATCTCTACAATAAATAAAAATAAAAATTAGCTGGGCATGGTTGCGCACGCCTATGGTTGTGGCTACTTGGAATGCTGAAGTGGAAGGATTGCTGGAGCCCAGCAGGTCGAGGCTGCAGTGGCCGGGAGTGTGCCACTATACTCTAGACTGGGTGACAAAGTGAGACTCCAACTCAAAAAAAAAAAAAAATTAGCTAGGCATGATGGCTCATGCCTGTAGTCCCAAGTACCTGGGAGGCTGACATAGGAGATCCCTTGAGTCCAGGAACTGAAAGCTGCGGTGAACTATGACTGCACTATTGCACTCCAGCCTGGGTGCCAGAGTGAGACCGTCTCCAAAAACAAAAGCAAACAAAAAACCTCTATAGTTTATTTCAGGATACACATTTATTTTATAAGTTTAATAAACTTATCTTTTCTCTCTTGTGAGGAAAGAAGTACCTACAAGGAAATTTCATGCATGCCTCACAGTATTCTTATGGGGCCAGTGGGGAGAATAAACTTCAATGTATTTTACACACAAAAACTGAGGCCAAAACTAAGGCCGAGTGATTTAACTACTTAAATGCACAGAGAAAGTCTGTTTACACATTACATCTAGGCACACATCAACAACGTGTCATAAGCATGCGATGCAATGAGCTGTATTTCCTGTGTAAGACTATCACCACAATGGAATGGCCATGGTCTGCTTTCTCCTTCTTTTTTTGTTTTTTGAGTCGGAGTCTCAATCTGTCACCCAGGCTAGAGTGCAGTGGTATGCTCACGGCCACCACAGCCTCGACATGCTGGACTCAGACAATCCTTCTGACTTAGCTTTTCAAGCAGCTGGAACCATAGGTGCATGCCACTACACCCAGTTAGTTTTTTAAAATTTATTGTAGAGATGAGTTCTAACCATGTTGCCCAGGCTGGTCTTGAACCAGTGGGCTCAGGCAATCCTCTCACTTCAGCCTCCCAAAGTGCTGGGATTACAGGCATGAGCCACTGTGCCTGGCTTGTCTGCAGTCTCTCTTCCCCGTCAGTGTTTTTTCTTCCCAGTGAACTAGGCACTATGCTACTTAATATAGTTCACAAAACAACCCTATGAGATGGGTGCTATTATTCCCATCTTAGAAAAGAATGACTAAGAGAGGGTAAGTAACTTGCCCAAGATTGCCCAGCTAGTAAGTGATGGATGAGACATTCTATCCAGGAAGTCTAATCTCAGAGATAATACTCTTAGCCAGTATGCTACCTGGCTGTGAGGAAGGAGAATCAGATGCAGTCCTGGTGGTCAAAGTGCTGGGGGAGGCTGGGCACGGTGGCTCACACCTATAATCCCAGCACTTTGGGCAGCGAAGGCCAGAGCATTGCCTGAGCCCAGGGGTTCGAGGCCAGCTTGGGCAATTTGACAAGACATTATCTCTACAATAAATCAAAAAATTAGCTGGGTGTAGTGATGTATTCCTGTAGTCCTAGCTACTCAGCAGGCTAAGGTAGAAGGATTACTTGAGCCCAGCATGTGCTTGTGCCACTGCATTCCAGCCTGGGCAACAGAGTGAGACTCCTACTCAAAAATAAAAATAACTCAGGCAGAAGTTTATTATTTTCTTCTTTGTCTACTTGATGGTTTCTAAATTCTATATAAGCATATTTTGCATAGAATGCAAACAAAATGTATATGAGGAAAAAAAGAAATTTTATAGAAGTCAGTCCATTGTAGGATATACTTTAACTACCTCATAGATCTTAAAAGAAACATAAAAATAGACAAACTCAAGGCTTTAGTAAAAAAATAAAAATATTGGGCAGGCACTGTGGCTCAAGTCTGTAATCCCAGCACTTTGGGAGGCCAAGGCAGGAGGATTACTTGAGCAACTTGGTGAGACCTTGTCTCTACAATATATCAAAAAATTAGCCAGGTGTAGTAGTGTGCGCCTGCAGTTTCAGCTACTTGGAAGGCTGAGGCAGAAGGATCGCCTGAGCCTAGCAGGTCAACGCTGCGGTGGCTGTGAGCGTGCCACTGCACTCCAGCCTGGGCGACAGAGTGAAACTCTGACTCGAAAAAAACCAAAAAAATTAATATAACGTACAGAAAGAATAATTGGCTGGGCATGGTAGCTCATGCCTGTAATCCCAGCACTTTGGAAGGCGGAGATGAGAGGACTGCCTGAGCTCAGGGGTTTCAGACCAGCTTGGGAAACTTGGCGACTTCGTCTCCACAATAAATTAAAAAATTAGCCAGGCGTGGTAGCGGGTGCCTGTAGTTCCAGCTACTGGGAAGGCTGAAGTGGAAAGAACACCTGAGCCCAGCAAGTCAAGGCTGCAGTGGTCATGAGTTTGAGTTTGCCACTGCACTCCAGCCTGGGCAACACAGTGAGACTCCAACTCAAAAAAAAAAGAATAACTGTAATGAGAGTTCCCATTCTGGGGGGGAAAAAAGGTTCCTAGACTAAATTTTACAATCAAAATGTAACATCTATATATTTTTCAAATACTATAAAACTCAGATAAATTTAAAATGTATAAATAAAAGGAAAGACATAAAATACAGTATCATCACCACTCAAAAGATATTATTTACCATAAGAATGTTCATTTGAGATGACATTTTCAAAACTCTATTCCTATAAATGATTAAACCAATCACACTGAACAGGCTGCAGATATCACAAGAATGTGAAATAGTTTAGGCAGACTCAAAGTGTAAATCAAATAAAAAGAGCAGATAAGATAAAATGAGTTAGTCTATACTTTATCTCCCAGCAATCTAGGGTACCTGTTAACCTCTCAGAAAGAATGTGCAGCATATCATGATTGACTATGAGTTATTATGAGGAATTAAAACTTATTTATAGCTGGCACAGTGGCTCATGCCTGTAATCCCAGCACTTTGGGAGGCCAAGGTAAAAGGATTGCCTGATACCTGAGTCCAGGGTTTTGAGATGAGCCTGGGCAACTTGGTGAGACCTCATCTCTACAATAAGTCAAAAATTAGCTGGAACCACATGTGTGAAAGGCTGAGGCAGAAGGATCACCTGAGTCCAACAGGTAGAGACTGCAGTGGCTATTAGCATGCCCACTGCACTCCAATCTGGGTGACATAGTGAGACTCTGGCTCAAAAAAAAAAAAAATAGGCCGGGCTCAGTGGCTTGGCCTGTAATCCCAGTACTTTGGGAGACTGAGGCAGATGGAAGGCCTGAGCCCATGGGTTTGAGACCAGCCCAGGCAACTTGGTGAGACTTCATCTCTACAATACATCAAAAACTAGCCAAGCGTGATAGCACGCGCCTGTAGTTCCAGCTACTTGGAAGGCTGAGGCGGAAGGATTGCCAGAGCCCAGTGGGTTGAGGTTGCCGTGGCCATGAGAGTGCCACTGCACTCCAGCCTGGGCAACAGAGTGAGACTCCAATTCAAAAATAAAATAAAATAAAATATATAAAAATAAAAAGATCTAGGGGGAAAAATTATCCTCACACTAAATCAATGTGAAATTGTAATTCACATCCTGATTTTAGAAATATTAAAATGTAAAAAACAATAGGCCAGCACAGTGGCTCACATCTCTAATCCTAGCACTTTGGGAAGCTGGGGCAGGAGGATCACTTGAGCCCAGGAATTAGAACATCTTAAGCGACATAGTGAGACCTGGTCTCTCTACACAGTCAAAAAAATTATAGCCAGGTGTGATAGTGCTCGCTTATAGTCCCAGCTACTTGGGAGGCTGAGGAACAAGGGTCACCTGAGTGCAGGATGCAGCAAGCATGATTGTGCCGCTGCACTCCAGCCTGGATGACAGTATGAGACCTAGACTCAAAAAAAGTGTGTGTAAAGCCGGGCTCGGTGGCTCAGCCTGTAATCCCGCGCCTTTGGGAGGCTGAGGTGAGTGGATTGCCTGAGCCCGCGGGTTCGAGACCCGCCTGGGCAGCGAGACCTCATCTCTACTATAAATCAAAAAATCAGCCGGGCGTGGTAGCACATGCCTGTAATTCCAGCTACTTGGAAGGCTGAGGTGGAAGGATCGCCGGAGCCCAGCAGGTCGAGGCTGCGGTGGCCGGGAGCGCCCACTGCACTCCAGTCTGGGCGACAGAGTGAGACTCCAACTCAAAAATAAATAAATAAATAAAATAAAATAAAATAAATAAATAACTAAAAGTCTTCAAAGCAATTACAAACTATTCACTCAACACTTTCAAATATATGAAATATGAACAAAACCTCAAATGCACTGGAATTAATATACAGGACATTACAAAACAATTGCTATCTTAAAGTCTTAGGAACCAAAAAGCCTTCGAAGGCAGCTCAATTCAGCCTAACCTGCCAGGCAGTTATTACCCAGCTTAATCTCCGTCAATTAGAATACAGCACACAGTGTTATTACTTGATCTAGATAGCACCATAGCAGTATCATTTAATATTTCTTTTTCTAACTCCAATTACCTTAGAAAAGAAATCCTGTTACTAGAACTATATAGTCTATAGAGTCTTAAATTCAGAGGAAGGAAAGCAGAGATATGAATTTGACATTAATGAAACTCATTATCCCTACTGAGAAAGCAGGTTACTCAGAATAGAGAGAGTAAGAATGTTTGAGCAGAAATCATGCCTTTGTCTGGCAAGTTCCCAAGTCTCAGCATATTATAACACTTCAAATTCTTAATCCATGTTATGAAACAGCAGTGGTGGCAGATGACAGACCTAAGGGTCTCCTAGTTTTTTTGTTGCCTTCCCTACCAGTTGCTCCCTGGTTCCTCCTCCCGACTCCCTGCAGCTGGGGCTCCTTCAGGGCTCAGTTCTGGGCTGCCCATCGCTTTTCCCTTTCCATAGTCCCTTTCCCGACGTCCTCAAATTTATCTCAGCCAAGACGCCTCCACTGGATTACAGACACTCATGCTGACTACCTTTTCACCTTCTCTCTACTTTAAGATAGCTAATGTTTCAACCCCAGCAAATCTAGATAATAAAAGCCCGTGTAACAATGACATACTGCGCACTTCTTAGGGGCCAGACCTCATTCTAAGCACTTTCCATGTACTAATTTATTTAATCCTCCCAACGACCCCATAAGGCAGGTAGAAACTATGATTATCCCATTCTCTCAGAGGGGGAAATAAAGGTACACAAAGTAAAGCAACTAGCTCAAGACTAGACTATTTAACAGATGGCAGGGTTGGGATTCAAACTGAGCCCTTCTGGTTTCAGAGCCTGATCTCCAAACGACTGTGCTCAACTAAGTTACTTAAGTCAAAGACTAGTTTTATCCCCAGGTCTATTCCCATCTCCTGACTCCAGATTTTCTCACTTCAGTAAGGACAGAGGTCATCTACTCAAGCTGGAAAGAAGTCATTGTTGGGGTCTCACTGTTGCCCGGGCTGTAGTGGCACATTCGCGGCCACCGCAGCTTTGGCCAGCTGGGCTCAGGCACTCTTTCCACCTCAGCCTGCCAAGTAGCTGGGACCTACATGCGTGTGCCACCACACCCAGCAAATTTTTTGATTTTTCATCTAGATGAGGTCTTGCCAAGTTGTCCAGGCTGGTCTCAAACCCCTGCGCTCAGGTGGTCCTCTTGCCTCCGCCTCCCAAAGTGCTGGGATTATAAGCGAGAGCTCCTGCGCCCAGCCAGAAGTCATTTTTTCATTCCTCCCTTCCCCTCAATGCCCAAACCATCAAGTTCTCTCAAATCCCACCCTCTTCTCTACCCGCTTTACAGCCAAAATACGGAGAAATAACCCCGAGAGCAGTCTCCGGGCCTCTGTGCTCACATACCCAGTCCCCCAGATGCACCCTCCACTCAGCAAAAGGAATCTTAAGATACACATCAGTTCATACATTTATGTTAACTCCATAGGATGGCTTTTTCTCACTCTGAGAATAAAACACAGTCCTCACCACATCTTTCAAATGCCCCTGGTCTATACGGTCTGACAATTAAGTTTGCAAACTTGCCACCATGCTCTTACATTGGCAGCTCTGTATAAACAACTCAGTGATGTTTCATAACCTTGGAATATCAGTGTCTCACAGCTATCTTCATGTCAACATGTGGTGGTGTCTTGCTGAGTGGCGTTCGTTATTGTTGCCTGTTTTTATGTGTTGTCATGAGAATGTTGGAGCCTGAATTAGAGCAATGAACAAACATTAAATTTCCTGTTAAACTTGACATGAGTGGAGAAATCAGGGACATGTTAGTTCAAGTTTATGGGGATAACGCTATGAAGAAAATGGCAGTGTTTAAATGGATTAAATGTGAAAGGATGGACTAAAAGCAAGAAGCCACTTTGTTTTGTTTCTAAATCTTATATGCAATAATGAGAAAGTAAAAGCTGTGTCCTGGAGGAATGCATACTTTAGATAAAAACTAACTTTGCTGACTTTGTCTTTTCAGAAACCCAGATCCCTCAAACATGACGAGTATCTGCCCACTGTAATCATAAAGCAGACTCCCTCTCTTCCTCAAGGTCTACAAATCATCTACCCAGTGAGGCATCTGTGTTTCTGGCCTTGATGTATTGTTAATAAGTTTCCTGTGACCAGTCTCCAGTCCACCACCTGGAGTCATGAGATACCAGGGCCCGATGATGCCAAGACACAAGACTTGTGATTCCTGTTATCTACATCAAAAAGTGCAACTTTAAACAATCTCCTTGATCCAAACTCCTCTCTAAGAACTTTAAATATACCCAGTTCCCCAGCCTTCAAGGCCACACTCATCTTAGAGTGCCAGCCCCCTTTCTGTCTGTGGGAAGTGATCTTTTCTTAAACAAATCTTTTTTTTATCTTTTGATGTGTTGCAAATCTCTGTGCTACTCGGATCTCCAGTTACCAGCATGTACCTCCAGCACACCAGCTCTGGCAGTGCTGTGTCCCCTCCAGACCCACCCTAACCTTAACAAGATGTTTTCCTGAAGGGGAGAAAGCATCACTGATGAAGAGAGGTCAGGACAGTCAATAACGAGCAGAACTGATGAAAATATTGCAAAAGCGCATCAGATTGTGCATCAAAATCGTCACTGGCTATGAAAAGCATAGCAGACCAAATAAACTTTGATAGAGAAACAGGAAAATATTAACTGAAAATCTTTGCATGAGAAAGGTTATGTACAAAAATGGCCCCAAAGGAGTTCTTGCATCACGACAATGCACCAGCTCAAACAGTCCTATCTGTGAGGAAGTTTTTAGCCAGTAAACAACTGTATTGGAACACCTTCCCTACTCACCTGATCTGGACACCAATGACTTTTTTCTTTACCCAAAGATAAAGGAAATATTGGAAGACATTTTGATGACATTCAGGACATTAAGGGTAATACAATGACAGCTTTGAGATGGCCCTTTCAGAAAAAAAGTTCCAAAATTGCTCCGACGGGTGGACTTGGCGCTGGCATCGGTGCATAGCTTCCCAAGGGGAGTGCCTCAAAGGTGACTATAGTGATATTCAGCAACAAGGTAGGTAGCACTTTTTCTAGGATGAGTTCGTGATCTTAATTGTCACACCTCGTATTTCTAAAACTGCCTACTTTGCTGTAGCCACATTGTTGTTTTTTCCAACTAATCTAAGTTCTCCAAAGTTGATGAGAAATAAATTCGTGTGATCTTCTGTTTGAAATTATGCACAGTGCCAGTCCTCTCAAATAGCATGGATACAGCAGAATTCTGATCCTAAGATATTCGGGACACAGTAACCTTGGGGCCCGGTACCCAGCTCCCTCCCTGCTGCTCATCTTACATCCATATTCCTGTGCATATTTCCATTCACTGGAAAAAGACCCCAAGCCCCCTCCCAAATAACCAGCAACATCATTTCTAGAATAAAAAAGGATCACCTCCTGAAGGAAAGGTAAATATCAAAACATGATAGGATTGCACAGTGGGATATGTATGATCCTTTTACTCTTCCTTCCTACCTTTTATTCCGCTTCTTCCCAAAAAAGGCCAAACAGCCCAGGGTAAAAAGTCTATGACAAAGCAATAATTTAAAATGTGGGTAAGGCCAGGTGCAGTGGCTTAATCCAAGAGGCCAAGGCAGAAGGCCTTCTTGAGACCAGGAGTTTGAGACCAGCCTGGGCAACATAGCAAGACCTCATCTCTACAAAAAATGTAGCCAGGTGTAGTGGCACGCATCTCTAGTTGCAACTACCTAGAAGGCTGAGGAAGAAAAATTGCCTGAGCCCAGAAGGTCAAGGCTACAGAGTCATCACTGAACCACTGCATTCCAGCCTGGGTGACAAAGTGACACCCCAACAAAAAAAAAAAAAGTAGGTAAGTTAATGTAAGACAAAAAAAAAGGCAGAAAGATCTTTAAAATTTAGGCTCTTAGGCCAGGCACAGTGGCTGGCACCTATAATTCTAGCACTCTGGAAGGCCAGTGGGAACACTGCTTGAGCTCAGGGATTTGAGACCAACCTGGGCAACATAGTGAGACCTTGTCTCTACAAAAAAAAAAAAAAATCAAAAAATTAGCCAGGTGTGTTGGTGCACACCTATAATCCCAGCTCCTCCAAGCCCGAGGAGGAAGGAACACCTGAACCCAGGAGGTTGAGGCTGCGGTGAACTGTGATTGTGTCACTACACTCCAGCCCAGATGACAAAGACACAATTCACACACACAAAAAAAGGAGACTCTTGCATTTTGAACAAAGGCAGAACATGATAAGCACATAAACATTAGTTGATTTGGTATGTACCGATGGAAAGTTAAGTATCAGCTCAAATGGGTCATGAATCTATATTTGTAATTTAATAGGAAGTACTGGCAGCTGGATTCCCTGTCCTTGAAAATATCTACCACTTACTGGCATCATCCATAAACTCAAAGTCAGCTCCCAGTTCAGAACTTGAAAAGTGATACTGATCCGGATCAGCCAGGGCGCTCAATAAAATCAACAGTACCACAGCGTTGATGATCTGCAATAAAAACAAAAAACAAAAGAATTAAGTAACCCCAGGATGTAGTCCTTATAATAGAAAATTACACTGACATGTAGCATTTCTTTTTTTGAGTTAGAGTCTTACTCTGCCGCCCAGACTGGAGTGCAGTGGCACGCTCCCAGCCATCGCAGCCTCGATCTGCTGGGCTCCGGCGATCCTTCCGCCTCAGCCTTCCAAGTAGCTGGAACTACAGGCGCGCGCTACCACGCCTGGCTAATTTTTTTTTTTTTTTGATTTATTGTAGAGATGAGGTCTCGCCAAGTTGCCCAGGCGGGTCTCGAACCTGCAGGCTCAGGCAATCCACTCACCTCAGTCTCCCAAAGCACAGGATTATTGGCCGAGCCACCGAGCCTGTCTGGCACGCAGCATTTCACTTCTACAGTGGCTTGACTCTCAACACCAAGCCCCACCCACTCAGAAAGCAGACAAACAAAAACATCCCCAAAGCAGCAGCACTGCCAGCCCACTCAGACACAGCCAAGCGCACTAGGCTTAGAGTACAGACCACATCAGGATTTCACCTCTCTATACCCTAGCCTGGGCACCTACAGCAGGCAACAACAGGTGCACACACAGGTGGAGACCCTGGAGGAGTGGTTAGAAAAGCACAAGAACTCTCCAGGAAGCCAAGTGCACCCTAACGAGCTCAAGGCAAGCAACCTAAGGTGTTTAGGTGATCAAACCTTTTTCACAAGTTCAAACCAGCAGAGCGTTGAGACCATCTAAGGAAGTCGTTTCAGACAACAGAGCCAGGATCATTACCACTGCAGCAGCCCAAGGGTTCCCTTTCTAGCCTGGGGCCCACATCTCTGTGTTCTGGATACTGCCCAGGACACTTCCCTCCACTACTTCAAACTCAGCTCCTCCAGGCGGATATCATCTTCCACAACATCTCCCACCTCGGCTCCTCCTGTTCTGTTATCTAGCTTAAAAAATAGCATCACCGAAGCCAGATGCGGTGGGTCACACCTTTAATCCCAGCACCTTGGGAAACAGAGATGAAAGGATTGCCTGTGCAACTTGGCAGGGCCTTGTCTCTACAATAAATCAAAAATTCACCAGCCGTGTGGAGCTCATCTGTAGTCCCAGCTACTTGGAAGGCTGAGGTGGAAGGATCACCTGAGCCCAGCATGTTGAAGTTCAGTCACCTTGAATGTGCCCTGCACTCCTGCCTGGCCAACAGAGTGAGACTCCAACTCAAAAAAAACCCTCAAAAACCAAACAAACAAAACCAGCATCACTATTAATAATTCATAGAAAACATTCAGGCCCTATGCTAAGGGCTTTATGTGTATTCTCTCTTAAGCCCTGCAATAACCTAGTGAAGCAGGTGCTAAATTGTCCTCCCCCCCGCCTTCTTTTTTTGAGTTGGAGTCTCACTCTGTCGCCCAGACTGGAGTGCAGTGGCTGCTCCCGGTCACCGCAGCCTCGACCTGCTGGGCTCCGGCGATCCTTCCGCCTCAGCCTTCCAAGTAGCTGGAACTACAGGCACGCGCTACCACGCCCGGCTAATTTTTTATTTATTGTAGAAATGAGGTCTCGCCAAGCTGCCCAGGCGGGTCTCGAACCCGCGGGCTCAGGCAATCCACTCACCTCAGCCTCCCAAGGTGCAGGATTACAGGCTGAGCCACCAAGCCCGGCACTGTCCCCCTTTTATAGATGAGTAAACTGAGGCTTACAGATAGCAACACTGCCCAAGTCAGACAGCTAACAAACTATATAGATGGGATGTGAACCCAGAAATTTAAGTTCCAAAACCTCTTAAAGTCTCCTGTTCATATGTAAGAACTGACTAGGTTTTCCACCTTTACCCTCTCATGCAACCAGCTGCAAAATCCTAATTGCTCTACCTCTGTGTGGATTTTTCCTTTATTCTTCCTAACTGTTCTGGCTGAATAATATGCACGTGTATCAATTTGACAGAACATGGAGAACAAGTGAAGTATGGTTTAGGTGAGGCACAGGCTGTTGGTGTTTTGCTTAAGAGACAGGGTATCACTATGTTACCAGACTGGCCTCAAATGTTTGGGCTCAAATGATCCTCCTGCCTCTGCCTCCCAAATAGTTGCTTGGGACTATAGGCACAAACCACTGAGTTCAGCTGAGACTAGGTTGTTATTTTTCCTTTCTTCTAAGTTCAGTAACTTATGATAGAGATTTATGATTTTTATTCTCAAATGTAGATAAAAAATGAATAACCTTCACACACACAGAAGAGTTGTATAACTAACATTAACTCAAGGCATATTTTACTATAAAAATCATATTTGGAAATACCTACTTACAAAAGAGGGTCACACGGAGAGTCAGGTTATTTGTTTTTATGTAACATTCATTCCAGAATTCATTTTTAAATAGCAATCCCAAGTGTTTAAGTGTTTTCATTGTAGGATTTGCTTTTCCCCTCAATGTTTCAGCAATGTACTAGAGGACTGTTATGGGATTTGAAATTATTTTTTTCTTCTTCTGTTTCTAAATTGTCTTATAGGTCTGATTGCTTTTTGAAAAAAATTATATAATAATAACAATTCTCCAGAGTACACATATGACTGACTTAAAGAAATACTACAGGCTGGGCACGGTGGCTCAGCCTATAATCCCAGCACTTTGGGAGGCTGAGGCGAGAGGATTGCCTGAGCCCAGGGGTTCAAAACCAGCCTGGGCAACTTGATGAGACCTTGTCGCTACAATAAATCAAAAATAAGCCAGGCATGGTGGTGCGCGGAAGGATCAACTGAGACCAGTAGGTCAAGATCAGCCTGGGCAACATGATGAGACCCTATTTCTACAAAAAAAAAAAATCAAAAATTAGCCAGGGAGCTGTTATCATGCTACCAAGCTCAAGCTTGGATGACAGAATGAAACCCCCAACTCAAAAATTTTTTTAAAAAGAGCAAATATACGTAAAACACCTGGGCTGGTGACTATGGACATATAATAGCAACTCGAATTAGTTCCCTTACCTCTTCACACCTTAACAAGAACCATATAAAAGCTCTTGGCTGGTGGCAGAAAAGTCCTTTTTTCCAGTTCTTCTAAGTCAGTGTTATACCACTGCTTTCCCGCCCTCTCAGTTCCTAGGTCCTGTGAACTCTTAATCTGCTTTTATTATCCCCTTCTGGTCTACTCGTCATTATACATTGACTAATTGCCCACACCACTACTGGGTCTTGCTAAGTGCTAAGAACTCTCCAGGACTTAGAACATGAGGTCAAATATGTCATATACCCAAATAACACAAAGCACAGAGCAGTATGACAAAGAAAGAATTATGCACATTCTAAGGAGAAGGATAGGACAAGCCAGGGGCTGAGACAGGTGACAGGGACCAGCAACAGACGATGGCACTTGGACAGGGACTTAAATAATAGAGAAGGATTTGAAGCCTGAGAGACAAGGAGAAGAACAATTCCAAATATCAGAAGGGCCACCGTGACAAGTGCCTGTCCTGAAAATTTCAATCTGGCTGGACCCTGGGGGTATGATGGGAAATGCTAGCGAATAAAAGCAGAAATGTAGGATGGAACTGGTCAGTGTAGAAGCCTCAAGACCAAAACAGGGCTTTGAGGCTTTATTCTAATAGTTAATGAAGACACCATAAAGGTTTTTTTTTTTTGAGTTGGAGTCTCCCTCTGTTGCCCAGGTTGGAGTGCAGTGGTACACTTATGGCCTGCTGGGCTCAGGCGATCCTTCCACCTCAGTCTTCCAAGTAGCTGGAACTGTAGGCGCACGCCACCACGCCCAGCTAACTTTTTGATTTATTGTAGAGACTGGGTCTCACCAAGTTGTCCAGGCTGGTCTCAAACTTCTGGGTTCAGGTAATCCTCCCGCCTCGGCCTCCTAAAAGAGCTGGGATTACAGGTGTGAGCCACTGCCCCCGGTCAAGGAAAGTAACTTTGAAATGACCAGGTCCACTTTTTGTTCTTTGTTCCTGCTTTCTTCAGCCCTCTGCTATCTATAAAACCAAGCTCCTCTGCTCATTGGAGCACTTTCTCTACTTTATGGAATTTAGTGTTGCCCAATTCCAGAGTCACAAAGGAAGCCAATTCAGAATTTTTAAAAACTAAATTGTTGCCATTTTGTCCTCTGACCCTGGAGACTCCTGCAATAGTCTGGCTGAAAAGTAATAAATAAGGGCTGTATTTGTTCTATTTCAGATTCTCAAGACAACCCTGTGACCTAGTCATCTTCCATGTTCAAGTGACTTTATCTTAGGTCCTACAAGTGGGTGAGCCAAGGTTTGACCCCAAGACCTTTCCACATGGAGGCAGAATTACTAGAGACACAGTAACTGACTAGATGCAAAGATAAAGGGAAGGGAAGCAAACAACTCAGATCTCAAGCCTGGGTGACAGTACATACCTTGCCATGATCAGAAATAAGGAAGTCACTGAAAGGACTATGACAAGGTTGATTTTAGACACACTGTGCGAAAGTACTTGTGAGATGTCCAAATAATCATCCGTTTAGCTTGACCATATGGCCTCTGCCCATCATCCCCTTCTTACTCACCCTTTGTAATTCACGCATGCCCTTCTGTTTATGTTTGCCTGCCTGAGTTCTGACAGCCTGATACTGTCAGATACTTACACGCATTTCTGCCCTCTCCAGTGCAGTCTCTGGAACATGTCACATGGTACCTGACAGCTGCGTTCTGGCTACTGGTTCACTGTGTCCTTCTCACTCCAGAGTGGCTCCTACGCCTGGCTGTGCCACGAGTGCTCTGTTAGCTATTATCACACACTCTGTACCTCTAAGCCTGTGGCCCTTCTCTTTTGAGGACAAGTTCCCTCCCAGGTGCCCTAGCTCTTTGTGAGATAGTCTACAGGAAGGAGACACATATAAAACAAAGATGTGTAGTAAGCTCATTACACATTACAAATGACTCATCATTGTGCTCTTTTAATCAGAGGAAAGCTTTCTTAATAGAGGGCCTGTGTGCCAACACACATCCACCGTGTTATTATGTCAAACCTCAGCTGTTGGATGCGAATCTGGCACACCACAGGAGATGTGAATACGGTAGCACGATCCACAGGACCCGTGTCTGTGCAAAGGGGAGGGGAGTGGGACTAGCCTTGATAGCTACTGAACACGGTCAGATGGAAAAGGTCAAATACAGGGCACAGCAGAACTTCCCGAAAGAGAAAATGGAAATCACCCAACCTTCCATTCCGACCAAGAATGAAATATCACCACAAATGAGAACAAGGATGGTAAGTCTTGCCAGGAGCCGATTATGTAATGACCACAGCTAATCTAAAAGCAAGAGAGGACATATTTATGTTCTCATTCAGTTAATGCTCATTTATATTTGGTTTCCTTTGTCTATTTTGTTATGTTATGCACAAACCGTTCCTGTTCTATTTACAAACTGTTCCTGTGGTGTCACATATTTTCCCCTGTTCTTGATACTGATCACTTACATATTTAAATAAATTTAACTCCTGCCCAATTACTTAAGTGGGGAGGCCCTGATGTATTCCCCAGGGATCCAAAGCACTTTTCACCCCCAAGTTGTAGATCAGCGCCCACTTGAGGAGAGACTTGCAGCTCTCCCAAACAACTGAAAATAGAATTGTCAGTTCTACTTTTTAAAAGCCTCAATAAGCCGGGCTCGGTGGCTCAGCCTGTAATCCCGCGCCTTTGGGAGGCTGAGGTAAGAGGATTGCCTGAGCCCGCGGGTTCGAGACCCGCCTGGGCAGCGAGACCTCATCTCTACAATAAATCAAAAAATCAGCCGGGCGTAGTAGTGCGCGCCTGTAGTTCCAGCTACTCGGAAGACTGAGGCGAAGGATCACCGGAGCCCAGCGGGTCGAGGCTGCGGTGGCCGGGAGCGGCCACTGCACTCCAGTCTGGGCGACAGAGTGAGACTCCAACTCAAAAAAAAAAAAAAAAAAAAAAAAAAAGCCTCAATAAAAGAACCTTAAAAACACCCAAACCCACTGTAATTAAGCAATAATCAGAAAACTGCACAGAAAATTGTGTCCAAAAATGATCACTGCAGACTTACAATAATGAAAACTTAACAAAAATAGCAGAATGGCTAAATAACATGAAAGTCAAGTAACAGAATACCACACAAGCATTAAATTGTTTTTAAAAAAATATATTAATGGTGGCTGGGCACAGAGACTCACGCCTATAATCCCAGCACTTTGGGAGGTCAAGGTAAGAGGACTGCCTGAGCTTACAGGTGTGAGACTAGCCCGGGTAACTTGGGCAGACATCATCTCTACAATAAACCAAAAAATTAGCCAGGCATGGTGGCATGCACTTGTAGTTCCAGCTACTTGGAAGGCTGAGGTGGAAGGATCACCTGAGCCCAGCAGGCTAGGCTGTGGTGGCCATGAGCATGCCACTGCACCCTAGCCTGGGCAAGAGTGAGACTCTGAATCAAAAAAAAAAAAAAAAACAGAAAGAAAGAAATTCTAAAATTCTAATTGCCTAAGAAACTGACTAAATTAGTTCACCTACTAGTGCCCAACAATGTGCTTGGTTATACAACAATGATTAAGACATAGCTTCTGCCCACAAGGATTACTAGTCCAGTGGGAGAAACATACATCAACAGCCAAGTAAAAAGAATAAATGCTGTAACATCCATCAACCCATTCATTCAACTGTTCAAAAATGATCTATCAACAATATAGTACCAGGTATAGTGGCTCATGCCTGTAATCCCAGCAATTTGGGAGGCTGAGGCAAGAGGACTGCCTGAGCCCACAGATTCGAGACCAGGCAGGTCAACTTGGCGAGACTTCATCTCTACAATAAATTTTTTTAAAAATAGCTGGGCATGGTAGCATACACCTGTAGTTCTAGCTACTTGGAAGGCTGAGGTGGAGAGATCGCCTGAGACCAGCAGGTCAAGGCTGCAATGGCTGTGAGCATGCCACTGCACTCCAACAGCCTGGGTGACAGAGTGAGACAAAACACACACACACACACACACACACACACACACACACACACACACACACACCGAACAGTACTAAGCATCCCATATATATTATGGCAAGCCCCTCAAGGTAGCCTATAATCTAGTGGGGAAGATAATCAAATAAACTGGATGTACCATTTAGAGTGAAAACAAATTAATTTTTTTTAAGACAGGGTCTAACTCTGTCACCAAGGCTGGAGTCCAGTGAGTAGCATGACCATGGCTCACCACAGACTCAACCTCCTATGCTCAGCCTCCCAAGTAGCTGGGACTACAGGTGTGCGTCACCACATCCAGTTTAATTTTTTATTTTTTTTGGTAGTGATGAGGTCTCATTGTGTTGCTCAGGCTGGTGTCAAACTCCTGGGTTCAAGCAATCCTCCCATCTTGGCCTCCCAAAGTGCTGGGATTACAGACGTGAGCCACCACACCAAACCCAAATTGTTACATTCACAGAACAGAATCTTTTCATTCTAGAATTTCTTACTATTTTTTTTCAAATCTATCATACCTTTTTTTTTTTTGACTCCTGAGATGAAAACTTCTAGAAATCTTGAGAAAGATTACAGCACAAATAACTTTATGGTATCAGATTAAGTAACTAAGGATTGGCTGTTAAGAAAAACTACAAGCAACACAAACATGGAAATGAGTCACTCTTGATGGTCCTTTGAGTTAGATTACAATGGCGGCCATGTTTTAAGTTGCTAAAGCTCTGTAAGTCAAAGGAATCTCTAGGTTGCAGTCTGTGAGAGGAAATGTCTAAGGAGTAAAATGGAAGCTGTACCTTTTATTAGAGCCCCATTTCAACAGGCACATTTAAAAATTATTGGCAGTTCCCCCCTAAATTCAATCAGGTCCTTCTGATTCACCTGTGCAGCCACAGAGCCATTCCTGTGGCAGGTCTTCCCCACGAATGATGAACTAGGAAACCACCATCGCCACACATACCATTTTATATTGTTACATCAGTGTTGCCTCACTATCAAGTGTGAGAATTACACCAGTCTACTTGTGAGGGCTCCCAGGTTTCACAGGAAACCTACCACACAGTGTTCATATACTTGCATATGGTTTTCAGCTGAGACACAATTGCTGGCTCCTTGATTCCATATACATTCTTTCCAGTAACCCGGGCTCCTCCCAAGAAGCCACCACACCCCACTCACAAGCCCTGGCCAACTCTGCTAACCAACCCCTGGCAGCGGAGCTCAGAATTCTTGTCAAGGGAGTATCCCAGACAGCCACTCTCAATCTCACAGGAGGCTGGCAAGCAAAATGATGTGCCACCACAGCAGAAGCCACCTCAGTCTCTGAGAGGGCTTGGGTGTGTTCTGGTCTTCATTCTCAGGCTAAGACACCATTGTAGATGTGCAGAATGCAGGGTCCACATAATTAACAGGAAAGTTGCCTGGGTAAGGGACAGAAGACAAAGGATGATCTCCTAGCAGAGGCCAGAGGAAGGCTACCCAAAGAACCACAGGGAGATCTGGGGTTGCCAAGTGTGGACAGAGGAAACAAGCATGTTTCCGTTTGTATCTTAACATTTTAAATCTTTGAATATGAAGAGAGAGGCCCAGCCCAGAGCCTAATTCAGGCTGGGCAATGGAGACCTAAACTCTGTACATAAAGAAAGTACAGCCTGAGCCCGTGGTTCGAGATCCGCCTGGGCAGGCGAGACCTCATCTCTACAATAAAATTTAAAAATTAGCCAGGCGTGGTAGTGCGCGCCTGTAATTCCGGCTACTCGGAAGGCTGAGGCGGAAAGATCGCCGGAGCCCAGCAGGTCGAGGCTGCAGTGGCCGGGAGCGGCCACTGCACTCCAGTCTGGGCGACAGAGTGAGAAGCCAACTCAAAAAAAAAAAAAAAGTATAGAAATCGACACGTACAGTGTTCATATAGTTTTCAGCTGAGACACAGTTGTTGGCCCTTTGTACTAAGGGTTTGAAGGCTGAAGTTTGGAAAAGGGAATAGAAAATATAAAGGGTAAATGGTTCAATTAATTTTTTTTTCAAGTTGGAGTCTCACTCTATCACCAGGCTGGAGTGCAGTGGCTCATGGCCTCCGCAGCCTCCCCCTGCTGGGTTCAGGCAATCCTTCCGCCTAATCTCCCAAGTACAATGTAACAATATAAAATGGTATGTGTGGCAATGGTGGTTTCTTACAGGTGTGCACCACCATGTCCATATAGTTTTTTTACTTTTGTAGAGACAAGGTCTCACTATGTTGCCCAAGCTGGTCTCAAGGTGTAACGCCTGGGCTCAAGGTATAAAGAGCCAGCAAGGAATTTCCCTGTGAGCAGTTTGTAAGGACAGCCATTCGGAGAGGCATGAGGCCCTTTGTTGTCATGGGAACCTGGCTTATGTGCAAGGCTAAGACATTATAGTTGGGGAACGGCAGCTAGCATTCTGGGGAAAATGGCAGTGTAGCATGACTCAGCTCCCAGACTTCACTCTCCCCTTGGCAAAATGAATTTGGGCCACCTGAGATTTTATCTTCCACTACAGATACTTTTGAAAGAATTGTTTATTTAGAATTAGTAACTCCAATTTAGAAAGCACAGCAGAAGTACTGAGAATCAACAGGTACTATATGTTAGGGACTGGAATGAAACCCTCCTGCAGTTGACACAGGACGTTCACAGGACAAGCGGATCAGGCTCACGGACTTAGAAGTGAGGCTGCCCTTAGGTGGCATGTCAGATGAGTTAATGTCCCCCAGAACTGACTCCCCTTCAGGCTATCAGGTGTATAAGTGCCGGGCTCCTGACCTGCTTTGTTTTTGGCTCCTGGAATACAGGTGAGAGTGGTGTGTGCAGGTTCCATTTCACATCTTCAGTCCCCAGGTAGCTGGGCCTACGGGCACATGCCACTACATCCAGCTTTTTTTTTTTTTTAATTTTTACTTTTTTGAAACAGAGTCTCATTCTGTCGCCCAGGCTGGAATGCAGTGGCATGCTCACGCCCACCGCAGCCTCGACCTGCTGGGCTCAGGCAATCCTTCCTCAGTCTTCCAAGAGACTTTGCTGGAACTACAGGCATGTGCCACTACACTTGGCTAATTTTTTTACTTATTGTAGAGACGACATCTTGCCACGTTGCCCTGGCTAGTCTCGAACCTGTGGGCTCAGGCAATCCTCTCACCTCTGCCTCCCAAAGTGCTGGGATTACAGGCGTGAGCCACTGTGCCCAGCCGATTTTTTAATGTTTTTGTAGAGACAAGGTCTCCCTATGTTGCCCAGTCTGGTCTCGAACTTCTGGGTTCAAGGGATCCTCTCACCTCAGCCTCCCAAAATGTTGAGATTACCACCATGAGCCACCACGCCCTGCCTTTAAGGTTAATTTTGTAAAAGTTCAATCTTATTTTTATGAATGATTTGAAATTATATTTCCTCAAGCATTTTTTTTTTTTACCTCTCATGTATTTCCCTAAGAAATATGTTCCCTTGGAAGCTGCAACGGCAAAGAAGCAACTCTAAACCCTTGTTGGAAACAACTCAAAGTGTCATTTTTTTCTTACGTTTTAACTTCGCTTCAACGATAATGGGTTAACCAATCCATGGTTCTTCAATAACTCTCATTAAGACTCTGGAGGATCTACTATGAGTCATAGGAACTGAGAGGAAGAGGAGGCAGCAGTGAATAAGTTGCCAGGGTTCACACATGATGTCCACCAGCATCACCATATGAATCACATTATGAATAATGATATATCTGCCCAAGAGGTGGTGGGACAGCAAGGGAAAACTGTGGCCTCTGCCTTCAGGGCCAAGATTCAAAGTTAGGTTGGCAAAACAAATATATTATTCATTTCAACATAACACAAAAGGCGGTATAAAAACTCATGTCAACTACTAAATCCTTCATGCTTTGTTAATTAACTTAGCGAGAAAATAACTTTCCACCCCCCTCCACCTCCCAGAGTGCTTGGATTACAGGCGTAAACCACGATGCTGGCTGAGAAAACACATTGGATCCAAGGAATGCAAGTCCTTCTAATAATTAGGCCCGCTGGGCCTGTAATCCCAGCACTTTGGGAGACTGAGGTGAGAGGACTGCTTGAGCTCATGGGTTTGACACCAACCTGGGCAGCCTGGCGAGACCTCACCGCTAGAATAAATTTAAAAATTAGCTGGGCATGGTGGTGTATGCTTGTAGTTCCAGTTACTTGGAAGGCTGAGGCAGAAGGATCCCTAGAGCTAGAGCCCAGCAGGTCAAGGATGCAGTGGTCATGAGAGTGCTACTGCACTCCAGCCTGTGCAATAGAGTGAGACTCTGCCAAAAAAAAAAAAAAATCCACATGTTACTGCCGTTAATAGGAATGTATATTAAGAGCAATTTGAATATACACTCCATGGTTGCAAACTTCAGCTTGGCCCAACTGAGTCTCTACTTCTGTTAACGACCTCAGCTGCTTCTTTTTAGGTTGACATATATTTAAAGTGAGCGGTAGCTCAGACCTGTAATCCTAGCACTTTGGGAAGCCAAAGTGTGAGGATTGCCTGCATTTGGACAACACAGTAAGATCTTGTCTCTACAAAACACATACACACAAAAAAACAAAACACCTGTAGTCCCAGCTACTTAGGAGGGATCACCTGAGCTTAGGAGGTTGAGGCTGCGGTGAGCCATGATCATGCCACTGCACTCCAGTCTGGGCGACAGAGTGAGACTCCTACTCAAAAACCAAAACAAAACAAAACTGTTTTCCTTAAAAACTCACCCCTATTCATAATTCTTCCATGAGTCCCACTATCTACAGAATAAAATCCAAACTCCTTACCCTGGAATTTTAGTTTTTCACAATCTAACATAGTTCTCCAATAAGTACCATGAATCTGCCTGTATTCTGCCTGGAATAACTACGGGCGTAGTCATAGAATCTGACAGTTTAGGAAAAAAGTTATTCATCTTTTTTTTTCTTTGAGTTGGAGTCTCACTCAGTTGTCCAGGCAATCCTTCCACCTTAGCCTTCCGAGACTACAGGCATGTACCACCAAGCCCGGATCATTTTTTAATTTTTTGTAGCAATGAGGTCTTGCTATATTTCCTAGGCTGGTCTCAAGCAATGCTCCAGCCTCCTAAAGTATAAGGATTTCAGGTGTCAGCCACTGCACCAGGCCTCGAAGCTATTAATCCTAAATGAGCCTATCACCACCCATCATACCTGACCCAGGGTTGCTTTGAGGTCTGAATAAGAACAAATGTGAAAGCCTGCTGAAAACCATCAATCACTCTACAAATACAGGATTGTCAGTTTTACTATTCTATACTCAGACAAAAATCAATAGTTATAGAACTTCCCAGGACACGAAGAGAATCCATCAGGCTTGTGTAGGAGCGAAGAGACTTCCTACCCTTTTGAGGGGTCGATAATTTGAGTCTATAAAACAAACGGATAATAGATCAACAGCAAGAAAAGGTATACAAATTTATTACAGGCACACATGGGCATGGGAGTCACACAAAATATGAAGACTCAAGAAACAGATGGCTTAAGTTTTTATAGTACCCAGAGATTACAGAAGGAATAAGGGACTTGGAGCATGGCATGGCAAGACAGGTTATGGGGGAAAGATGGAAAGGCCTGCTAGGTAAGGTGGTTTTGTTATGCATATGACACCTCACAGGTAGCATCCCTAGAAAGAATACTTGGTAGCCAGTGCCAAACTCTTCCACCAGACATTTAAAGGTGTCTCTGGCTCTTTCCCCTGTGAGTTAACCTTTCCTAGGCCTGGACTTTGGGGGTAGGGGGGTGGGAAAGCCTGGCTGTATACTTCACTAATGTAGATTTTCCCTGAAGATGCAAATCTCCTCCGCAAAAGACAGCTTTTCAAGGCTATTCCTGTCTGCAGTTCCTCAAACACTATCTTGAAATATGACAAGGAGGTGTATTTTGGGGTGAGACATTCTGGTTTCTTTTACTTGGGGACATAAGTGAGCTGTGACTTTTCTTTTTTTTTTTTTTGAGTTGGAGTCTCACTCAGTCGCCCAGACTGGAGTGCAGTGGCCGCTCCTGGCCACTGCAGCCTTGACCTGCTGGGCTCCAGCGATCCTTCTGCCTCAGCCTTCCAAGTAGCTGGAAATACAAGTACGCGATACCACGCCCGGCTAATTTTTGACTTATTGTAGAGATGAGGTCTCACCAAGTTGCCCAGGCAGGTCTTGAACCCCGCGGGGTTCAGGCAATCCACTCACCTCAGCCTCCCAAAGGCACAGGATTACAGGCTGAGCCACCGAGCCCGGCGAGCTGTGACTTTTCAAGTGAACTAGTTGATTATTTGAAAGCCCAGGTCCTACAGCCAATGTGACCAGCTCCTCTGACTTCTTTCACCTTTTATTATCTGATATGTGACCAACCACCCTATGAATAGTGTCTGACGCAGAGAGGCATTCACTATGTGTTTTCTGAGCAACTAAGTTACTAAAAGACAATTGAATACTGATATTAAAAAAAAACAACAAAAAGATGGCCGGGTTCAGTGGCTCAGCCTGCAATCCCAGCACTTTGGGAGGCCGAGGCAAAGGATTGCCTGAGCCCAGCAAGTGGAGGATCCACTAGTTGTAGGCATGCCCCTTCACTCCAGCCTTGGCAACAGAGTGAGACGTTGCCAAAAAAATATAATAATAATTTAATCAATTTGAGATGGATCACATAAAGCTTCTAGAAGAATATGTGTATCAACAACTTGGTATAGGTTAACATTTCTTAGAATACAGAAAGTACTAACCATAAAAGAAAAGTACTGATGAACTGAACTTAAAATTAAAAACTTCTATTCATCAAAACATATCATTAAGAAAATGAGTAAGCAAGCCACACACTAGGAAAGGACTGGTCTCCAAAATATATGGAGTTCCTACAAATCAATATTTTTTAAAAAAACCAAACCCAAACAAAAATGTGCAAAAAGTCAGACACGGTGGCTCACTCCTGTAATCCTAGCACTCTGGGAGACAGAGACAAGAGGATTGCCTGAGCCCAGGGGTTCGAGAGCAGCCTGGGCAACTTGGGGAGACTTCGTTTCTACAATAAATCAAAAAATTAGCAGGGCGTGGTGGTGCATGCCTGTATTTCCAGCTACTTGGAAGGCTGAGGTAGAAGAATTGCCTGAGCCCAGCAGCTTGAGGCTGCAGTGACCGTGGGCGTGCCTATGCACTCCAGCCTGGGCAACAGAGTGAGACTCCAACTCAAAAAAAAGGGGGGGAGGGGCAATAAATAGTACTTCACAAAGGGAGCTATATGATCAAGCAATAAGCAAAGAAAAAAACTGTTCCGTATAATTATCATAAGGAAATGCAAGCTAAAGCCACTATGCATTACTGCTACATACCCAGAAGAATTACTAAAATTAAAAAGACCGACAACACCAGAATTCTGGCAAGGATATGAACCAACTGGAACTTCATACATTGCCAATGGGAATGGAAAATGGCAGAACTGACTAGCAATTTTGCATAAAGTTAAACTTGTATCTACCCAAAAGTTAAACATATATCTACCCAATGACCAACAATTCCCTTCTAAGCATTTACCACCGAGAAATTAAAAACTCTTCCCCAAAAAGCCTTGTGCAGGAATGATCACAGCAGCTTTACTTCTAATAGCCACAACCTAGAAACAATAAAAAATGTCCAATATCTGGCAAATGTGTCAACAAATTGTGGTATATTCCTACAATCAAACAAAATTCAGCAATAAAAAGCAACAAGCTACTGGTACACTCCAATAACATGAATGAATCTAAAAGGAGTTATGCTAAGTGAAATAAGCCAGGTTCAAAAGAGTATGTACAATATAATTCCACTTACATGACTAGCCAAATTTTACCTCTAGTGATAGAAGAAATAGGGGGAGGGTGTGGTGGGGATTAACAGGGAGGAGGTACATGGGAGCTTTCTGGGGTTTTAGAAATGTTCTCAAGGAGAGCAGGTGACATTACATTTGATGTCAATGAACTGCACATTTAACAGTAAATTCAATTGCACATAAACTATGACTCAATAAAACAAAGGAAAAAAATTTTTTTAATTATTTCTAGTATGAACACCTCAAATCAATGTCTTCTTACTGGACTGAAGAAAACCTTGACATTCCAAAGCAAAAACAAAACACATACACAACTTTTAAGGGTAAAGCAGTGCTTCTTCACCTGCAAGCAGCCTACTTAAGTAGCTGATCCTCATTTGCACCACACAACTCTGTATTTTTAAAAAGTAATATAAGTCGGGCATGGTGGCTCATGCCTGTGATCCCAGCACTTTGGGAGGCAGAGGCGAGAGGACTGCCTGAGCCCAGAAGTTCAAGAACAGCCTGGGCAACACGGGGAGACCTCGTCTCTACAATAAAAAAAAAAAAAAAAATAGCCAGGCATGGTGGCACACGCCTGTAGTTCCAGCTACTTGGAAGGCTGAGGCGGAAGGATCACCTGAGCCCAGTAGGTCGCGGCTGTGGTGGCCGTGAGTGTGCCAGCTGCATTCCAGCCTGGGTGACAGAGTGAGACTCCAACTCAAAAAAAAAAGCAATATGGCGGAAACAGAACAGGTTAAAACATCACTCAGAGTACAAACCAACTATGGAACCTCAAGTAAATCACCAAAGCTCTCTTGGCCTCAGTTTTCTCATCTGTAAAATAGGAATGAGAAAGTCTTTCTCACCAAGAATATGTAAAAATTAAGATCATGTAAAGCATTCGGTATAGTGCTTGGCACACAGAATCTTAGTCAAGGGTAGTGATAGGAATCAACACTTAGAAAACCCATAAAAAAGATCCACTTCACCTATCTTGCAAAACAGGTAATTATGTATTAATTATAGTGGCCTCTTCAAATATGAAGATCTGCCCTTTTTACTGAAAACTTTCCCCTTTCTGTTAACTGATCCCATCCCAGTCAGATGCCTGGGGGGGGGTGAGGGGCTAGGAAAAACTAGGGGAGGTGCCTTGTTCTTCAGTGGTGCAATCCCCTAACCACAAGGTGTCTTAAGAAAGTTCATGAAAATCACAAGCTTTGGACAACCAAATTGTATTTAAAAGGACTGAGGAAAACTCACTACCAAAAAAAAAAGCCTGGCTGAGGTGAGAGGATTGCCTGAGCCTACAAGTTCGAGACCAGCCTGGGCAACTTGGTGAGACCTCGTCTCTACAGTAAACCAAAAAATTAGCCGGGCATGGTAACGCGCGCCTATAGTTTCAGTTACTTGGAAGGCTGAGGCGGAAGGATCATGAGGCTGCGGTGGCTGTGAGTGTGCCACTGCACTCCAACCTGGGCGACTGAGAGATTCCAACTCAAAAAAAAAAGCCTAAACTGTTTTGTCAAATGCAAAAGACTATGAAGATTACTAGTCTTTAAACCAGGTTTCCAACATAAGGGGTTTCCCTAAAGCAACATTTTTACTCATATCTGCTGGAAAGCTTTCTAATTATCTTTCAAAAGGCGTATATTTCCAAATGCTAAGACAAGCACACCAATAACTACCTTCCACAAAGAGCATGCTCCAGCAGTAGACAAAGCACGCTGAGCACTCTCCCAGCATCACACCAATCCTGTCTGCTTGGACTACAGCCAACAACAGGGCTCAAGGAGATTTATCTTTCCTGTAGATCACGGAGTACATTTGCCTAATGCAGTGCCCTAGATTTTTCAAATTACATTCACTGATGTACTTGCAAGTCTGCAGACTGAAACATTTTCAAGGAGGACACAGACATTTGTATAAAATTTTCTTTATCATCAAGAAAAACACCAACTATTTTGAGCCACCTACTTATATCCTTTCCCTATATTTTTAAATTCCTGTAAAGAATTTCTTGGCTTGTAGCAAAGTCAAGGTTGAGCCGATACGCTGATATTCTATGTGCATTTACACTGCACAGGAGGAACCATACATACTAAAAAGCTGTTGAAGGCTTTTAAGGCCAAAAATTTCTATTGTGTGGCCATGATGGGCACTGACTAAAGGAAACTTGAAACTATAAATAGCACAGTGAACACCATATGCCTGGGAGGGGGATGTTTGGTTTAAAAATGGCACAAGGAAAGGGTTTACAGTTGGACATAATGTCCACATTTATCAAAAAATTATGAGATAACAAAAAACTCTGGCACATGATTAAGAGATAAGAACGTATTTTCCCTGAAAAGTTGTATACGCCATTTGACTACCATTTTTAAAGAATTTCCTGCCGAGGTAGCGGTACAGCAAAGTGGCTCCGGTCTAACTAACTCTCCCTCATGATGTCACAAAACTCAAAATGCAGTGAAATCCGACTCAGTGTTGGAGCAGTCTAGGGGTGCCAAAATAACCTAGGGACTCCAGCAGGTTTCCTCACTACCCCTGAAAATCTTTGCTTCCCCTACAAGTAAGATCTTAACAGCTCCAACCCCAGGAAAAAAACAAAAAGATATGCCTGCTGTGTCTGTTACGATACAGAGACCACCTGCTAATGGGCATGAAAGAAGTGGGTGGGAAATGGCTTCCCCCGGCAGATGGAAAAGCAGGAAATCACATCACATGCATATCCCTTCCTGGAGTTAAGGGCTGTAAAACCAACACGTGCCGGGAACCCATTAAAAGCGGGTAATAAGAACCCCCATTCGGGACCCGAACACGCGAAGGAACGAATGCACAGCAAACGCGAGGAGCTGCGGGCAGGAAGAATGGGCATGCCAAATCTGCAACCCTGACCACAGACGCAGCAAAATATGCCCCGTCACCTCCACGACAACTGTCCGCACCCGTCAAAACACAAAGCCCAAAGGGTTTTAAGAAGAAAAGAAACACGTGTTCGGCAAATAAGATCAGAGTTGCGGGACGGCGCGGGGGCTCACGCCTGGAATGCCAACATTTTGGGAGGCCGAGGCGGGAGGATCGCTTGAGGCCAGGAGTTCTAGACCAGCCTGAGCAACACAGGAGGCGCCCTCCCCCCCCGCCTCAAAAATAATTTTTCTTAATTTAAGAAAACCAACAGATCAGAGTTCTTCGGCCCCCGAGTGCGCTTTCACCGACAGCGCCGAACTCCGCGGCGGCTGCAGCCGAGCCCCCGTCCCACCCAAGGGCCGTCTGTCGGGCGAATCCCTTCTCCCCGCGCCCCCGGCTCACCCCCTCCCCCAGCGCCCCAAACTCCCGCCTTGCCCCGCCGAGATGGCCCGAGCCAGGAAAGCCGCGCACAGGCTCGCCGGGAGAATTAAGTTTCTAAGAATATAACTTTAGGCGGATGAGCGCCCGCCTCTCCCAGCCCCGAGGCCGAGCCGGGAAGCCCAGTCGGGGGCGGGGGAGGCAGAGCGGGGTCCCGGGGCCGGTGCGCCCCAGCCGCGCCGCGGGCTCACCAGGTACCAGACGCCGAGCAGGATGGTGCCGGTGCGGACATGGCAGCACAAGCAGCAGCTGTTGGAGTAGAACCGCGTCCAGGGCGCGACCATCTTCATCGTTCCGGCCGCGGGTGCAGCGGCGCCAGCGCGCGCCCAAGTTTCCAGGAGCGTCGACCGCGTCGCCCGGGGCCCGCCGCGCGCTGCTGCCGGCTGCTCGGCCGCTCCGGCTCGCGACCCGCCCGCCGACCCGCCTGGCTCCGCGCTCCCCCGAGAGCTCCGAGCGGCTGCTGCGGCGGGACCCTGCGCTCCGAAGGCGGCGGCGGCGGCAAAAGGCGCGGGCGGAGGGGGCGGGGCGGTCACGTGGCCCGGTGCCGTGACGTCACCGCGGGCTCCGGCCAGCTGCAGGCGCTGCGGGTGCAGCGAGACTCGTGTAAATAAATGCATCACACTGCACCCACGGCGGATCCCGGAGGAAACCCGCAGTGGAGTTCCGGGCCTTCCGCTCTTTCATCTGGTCATGGGTGTAACTCGTAGTATGGGTTCGAGATTATGTATGTGTGTGTGTGTGTGTGTGTGTGTGTGTGTGTGTGTGTGTATATATATATATTTTTTTTTTTTTTTTTTTTTGAGACGGGGCGGTGGTGGCGGAGCTTCATTATTTTGCCCAGGCTCGTCCTAAGCTCCCGTCCGCAAGCGATCCTGCAGCCTAGGCCTTCCAAAGTGTGGAATTACAGGCCTGAGTCGCCGCCGCCAGACTTTAGATTCTTTGAGGCTAGTTCATTATGGTTTTATCCTTTTCTGCTTCTGTCCTGCTAATAATCGGTAGATGCAATACTATCACTGTTATCTTGCAAACTAAAGGAAGGCAATCTGCTCAGGGTGATCCCATTCAACTGCAGTACTTTGAGCCACCGCTGAAGCCTCTGGAAGCAATTTGTCTCTGCTTCCCGGCTCAATTACTTTTGTTGTAATCTTTTCCCATAAAATAGAATGTGTGTCAAGGACATCCTTGCAGTTCTTCAGGTAGCATTTTTAATCATGACTGCAGCTCTAAAGAAACAATCATCAAGCCAATTACTGACACAAGGTCTGTGCAAGACACAACACAGGGTGTTGAGAGATACCGATAGGACTACCATTTGGAGTTTATTTCCTCCCAATTGGTGTTTTGCCTCGAAGCCCCCTTAAGGTTAGCCTCTTAACTACTGTGAAGCCAAGTGTCTCAGGTTAGATTATTAGCAGGTGTGAAAGTTTCATTTCAGGCTTGGCGTAAGAAAAAAACTGGTTCGATCTAAATGTCTTAAGGCCAGGAGGTATAGAAAGAAGTACATTAAATAATTAAGTGGTGGCTCACACCTGTAATCCCAGCACTTTGGGAAGCCAAGGCAGGAGAATTGCTTGAGTCCAGGAGTTCAAGAGCAGCCTGGGCAGCACAGTAAGAACTCGTCTCTGTAAAAAATTTAGGCGGGGCTCGGTGGCTCAGCCTGTAATCCCAGCACTTGGGGAGGCCGAGGCAAGTGGATTGCCTAAACCCACAGGTTCAAGACCAGCCCAGGCAACTTGGCGAGACCTGTCTCTACAATAAAGCAAAAATAGCCAGGCGTGGTAGCACGCGTCTGTAGTTCCGGCTACTCGGAAAGCTGAGGCGGAAGGATTGCTGAAGTCCAGAAAGTTGGCCGTGAACGTGCGTGCCACTGCACTCCAGCCTGGACAAGGGAGTGAGACTCCAACTCAAAAAAAATTTTTTTTGTTTAAATTAGTCCTTTACGGGTGGAGGCGAGCGCGGAGAGGACGCCATGAATGCCCCGGGCACACTGCGGGAGTACAAGGTGGTGGGGCGCTGCCTGCCCACCCCCAAGTGCCACACGCCCCCGCTGTACCGCCTGCGCATCTGCGCTCCCAACCATGTGGCCGCCAAGTCCCACTCTGGACTTGGTGTCCCAGCTGAAGAAGATGAAGAAGTCCTCGGGGAAGACCTCTACTGCGGGGAGGTGTTGGAGCAGTCCCCGCTGCGAGTGAAGAACTTGGGCATCTGGCCGCGCTGCGACTCGCGCAGCGCCACCCACAGCATGTAGAGTCCTGCGACGTGACCACCCGTGGGCGCTGTCGCCCAGTGCTACCGTGACATGGGCCCCCGGCACCGCGCCCGTGCCCAGTCCATCCAGATCATGGAGGTAGAGGAGATGGCAGCCAGCAAGTGCCGCCGGCCAGCGGTCAAGCAGTTCCATGTCTCCAAGATCAAGTTCCGCTGCCCCACCGGGCTCTGCCTCGCCAGCCAGCACAAGCCGCGCTTCACCACCAAGAGGCCCAACACCTTCTTCTAGGGCTTTCCGGCCCCTAATAAACCCCAGAACACCCCCCCCCCATTAAAAAATTAGGCCGGGCTCGGTGGCTCAGCCTGTAATCGCAGCACTTTGGAGGCTGAGGCGAGTGGATTGCCTGAGTCCGCGGGTTGGAGACCCGCCTGGGCAACTTGGCGAGACCTCGTCTCTACAATAAATCGAAAATTAGCCGGGGGCGTGGTAGCGCATGTCTGTAGTTCCGGCTACTCGGAAGGTTGAGGCAGAAGGATCGCTGGAGCCCAGCAGGTCAAGGCTGCGGTGGCCGGGAGAGTGCCACTGCACTCCAGTCTGGGCGACAGAGTGAGACTCCAGCTCAAAAAAAAACCAAAAAAAATTAGCTGTGCGTGGTGGCACATGTCTGTAGTAGCGCCAGCTACTCAAGAAGCTGAAACTAGAGAATCACATGAGGCCAGGCAGCTGAAGCTGCAGTGAGCCAGGATTATGCCACTGCACTCCAACATGGTTGGCAGATTAGACTCCGACTCAAAATAAAAATTAAAAAATAAAAAACAGTTCAAGTGCAGAACTGATTAGTTTCACAAGGCTTTAAAGATGTGACATTTGCCGGGCATGGTGGCTCAAGCCTATAATTCTAGCACTTTGGGAGGCTGAGGCGAGAGGATTGCCTGAGCCCAGGGGTTCGAGACCAGGCTGGCCAACTTGGAGAGACCTCGTCTTTACAATAAATAAAAAAAATTAGCTGATTGTGGTGGTGCACGCCTGTAGTTCCAGCTACCTGAAGGCTGAGGTGGAAGGATCATCTGAGCCCAGCACATCAAGGTTGAGGTGATGTGAGTGTGAGCGTGAGCATGCCACTGCCTTCCAGCCTGGGCGGACAGAGGGAGACTCGGACTCAAAAATAAATAATAAATAAAAATTAGCTTAGTGCGGTGGCACGAGCCTGTGGTTCCAGCTACTTGGAAGGCTGAGGCGGAAGGATCACCTGAGCCCAGCAGGTGGAGGCTGCAGTGGCCGTGAGCGTTCCACCGCATACCAGCTTGGGCGACAGAGTGAAACTCCCACTCAAAAAAAAAAAAAAAAAAAAAAGTGGTAGCGCACGCCTGTAATTCCGGCTACTCGGAAGGCTGAAGTGGGAGGATCGCCGGAGCCCAGCAGGTTGAGGCTGCGGTGGCCAGGAGCAGCCACTGCACTCCAGTCTGGGTGACAGAGTGAGACTCTAACTCAAATTAAAAAAAAAAAAAAAAAGAGCTATTCTTGTTTGTGAAGCTTAATCCTGGATCCTAAGGTACCCATGATCTACATGTCAAGTGTAGACCCTTAGTTAGAAATTACAAGTAAAATTACTGTGAGAGTTCATCAGAAATGTCAAACAAGAAAGATGTTTTTGTTTTGTGTTCTCATTACAAAATCCTTGTTGTTTTTACATGAAAGGTAATTTTCTCTCTAGACTCTTCCATTTATTTATTATTTATTTATTTATTTATTTATTTATTTATTTTGAGTTGGAGTCACTCTGTCACCCGGGTTGGAGGGCAGTGGTACGCTCAAGGCCACTGCAGCCTCTACCTGCTGGGCCAGGCAATCCTTCTGTCTCAGCCTTCCAAGTAGCTGGAACCATTTAATATTTAATTCTGTCCATAGCTATTTTAACCAGATATAGGACAAGCACGAGGAGATATCAGATGGGAATGGGAAACACTGTCTTCAAAGAGACTTTCAGGCCGGGATCAGTGGTTCGCGCCTATAATCCCAGCACTTTGGGAGACGGAGGTGAGAGGATTACCTGAGTCCAGGGGTTCGAGACCAGCCTGGGCAACTGGCGAGCCCTCATCTGAACAATAAGTCAAAAAACTTAGCCTGGCATGGTGATTGCGCATGCCTGTGGTTCCAGCTACTTGGAAAGCTGAGTCAGAAGGATCACCTAAAACCAGCGGGTTGAGGCTGCGGTGGCTGTGAGCGTGCCACTGCACTCCAGTCTGTGCGACAGAGTGAGACTCCAACTCAAAAAAAAAAAAACAAAGTTGTATATCTAAATGTACCAGCTCCTTTGAGGGTTGTAACTTCCATTCTCTCCCTTTAGGAATTATAAAATTTAAAGTCCACATAGCAGGCCTGGCACAGTGGCTCAAGCCTGTAATCCCAGCACTTTGGGGGTCTGAGGCGAGAAGATTGCCTGATCTCAGGGGTTCGAGACCAGCCTGGGCAGCTTGGTGAGACCTCATCTCTACAATAAATCAAAAAATAAGCCGAGCTTGGTAGCGCGTGCCTGTAGTTCCAGCTACTTGGAAGGCTGAGGCAAAAGAATCACCTGAGCGCAGCAGGGCGAGGCTGCAGTGGCCATGAGCGTGCCACTGCACTCCAGCCTGGGTGACAGAGTGAGATTCCAACTCAAAATAAAAAAATAAAAGTAAAAATAAAGTCCACATGCCCGGGCACAGTGGCTCAAGCCTGTAATCCTATCACTTTGGGAGGCAGAGGCAAGAGGATTGTCTGAGCACTCGGGTTCAAGACCAGCGTGGGAAACTTGGCCAGATCTCGTCTCTACAACAAATTAAAAAATTAGTCAGGTATGGTGGCACGTCCCTGTACTTCCAGCTACTTGGAAGACTGGGACAGGAAGCATCGTCTGAGCCCAGAAGGTCGAGGCTGTGGTGGCCCTAAACGTGCCACTGCATTCCAGCCTGGGCGACAGAGTGAGACTCCTACTCAAAAACAAATAAAATAATAATAAATAAGCCAGGCTCGGTGGCTCAGCCTATAATCCCGCGCCTTTGGGAGGCTGAGGTGAGTGGATTGCCTGAGCCCGCGGGTTCGAGACCTGCCTGGGCAACTTGGTGAGACCTCATCTCTACAATAAATCAAAAATTAGCCGGGCGTGGTAGCGCGCACCTGTAGTTCCAGCTACTTGGAAGGCTGAGGCAGAAGGGTCACTGGACCCCAGCAGGCGAGGCTGCGGTGACCGGGAGCGGCCACTGCACTCCAGTCTGGGCGACAGAGTGAGACTCCAACTCAAAAAAAATAAAAATAAAAATAAAATTAAATTAAATTAAAAAAAATAATAATAAATAAAGTCTACATGGTTGTAAATCCAAAAATTTGCTCTGAAATGTCAACATGATTAGGAGATCTTGAGTCTCACACTTGTTAATTTAGCCACGGGGTGGATGAGGGCTATGGAATATAAATTCTGAGTAAGTTGTACTGTTGGGGAGCAAGCGTTTTGGGTGAATCCACCAACTGGCTCCCAGATTCCATAGTATCAGATCAAATGCCCATTTCTTCCAGCCTCTGCCTCCAGTTTCTGACTGACTCTGAGGGTGAGAACAGCCAGTTTGTTAGGCCAGGAACGGTACGGTTATATAGAAAAGCCCTCTGGCAGCCGGGCTAGGTGGCTCAACCTGTAATCCCGTGCTTTGGGAGGCTGAGGTGAGTGGATTTGCCTGAGCCCACGGGTTCGAGACCCGCCTGGGCAACTTGGCTAGACCTCATCTCTACAATAAATAAAAAAATTAGCTGGGCATGGTAGTGCGCACCTGTAGTTCCAGCTACTTGGAAGGCTGAGGCTAAAGGATTGCCGGAGCCCAACAGGTCGAAGCTGCGATGGCCAGTAACGTGCCACTGCACTCCAGTCTGGGCAACAGAGTGAGACCAACTCAAAAAAAAAAAAAAAAAAGAAAAAGAAAAGCCCCCTGGCTTTCAGCCCTCGGAGCCTGAGCTTCTAGGACCTCATCGCTCCTTCTCTGTTCAAGTAAATGTTAACAGCCTCCACGACCTTGGACAGGTTTCCTGCAATTCACTTATACCCCTTCTTCCATTCCTCGCTGTCTGCATGGTTCCTTCCTTACAAGCTGTAAACGCTTCTCACCTTTCGGACTTTAGAAACTGCGGCTTCTTTGTCACCCAGGACCTTTCCCTTATCTTTTTTTGTTTGTTTTCTTTTTTGACTTTGTTTAGAAATTGGGTCTCACTATGTTGCCTAGGCTGACTTAGAATTTCCAGCCACAAACCATCCTCCCACCTCAGCCTCCCAAAGTGCTGGGATTACAGGCATGAGCCACAGCACCCAGCTTCCTTTTTTGAGTCAGAGTCTCACTCTGTTGCCAAGGTTGGAGTGCAGTGGGATGCTCATGGCTACCGCAACCTCGACCTGCTGGGTTCAGGCAATCCTTCCACTCCAGCCTTCCAAGTAACCAGAACTACAGGTGACCACCACCATGCCTGGCTAATTTTTAGGCAATCCTTCCGCCTCAGCCTTCCAAGCAACTGGAACTACAGGTGTGCACTACCACGCCTGGCTAATTTTTTATTTATTGTAGCGATGAGGTCTCACCATGTTGCCCAGGCTGACCTTCAACCCGAGGGCTCAGGCAATCTTCTTGCCTCCACCTCCCAAAGTGCTGGGATTACAGGCATGAGCCACTGTGCCCGGCCCTTGTCTTCTTCGAACTAATTTTTATCTCCCTACGGTATCCCCTTGCCCTCTTCTTCTGATTTCAGATATTTCCCAATGAGTTAGGGAATTTTTCTTTCCATTAAATAAAGCCATTCTCCTTCCTTTTTCAAATCTCTTATTTTCTTTCTTCTTTTAAATTTGTGGGGCACAATTCAGGGTTAGGTATACAAATGTTCATTATGCAGGTGCCCTTGATGAGGTGTGCCTCCCCATCCCCCCGTGAGTTTCCTACAACTGTGAATCCCATCCCTGCCCTCCCCAAATTTCTTACTTTCTATGGCCAATTATACTGTTGTGGCCGCACCATGAGTAAGGAGTCACCAGCACACTGAGAGTTAAATATTGAGTCCTTTATTGCTGGTGGTAGAGAGGAGGCTTATGCCAGAAAGAAACTGTCGACCTGAAGGAAGCAAGCAAGGGGTTTATAAAGGCAAAAACTGCAAGGATACATAGCAATTTAGCAACCATAAACTAGCAACTTAGCAACCATAAACTAGCAACTTGACCGTTAGGGAGTTTCAGTCAACTTTATGTTCCAGGCACAGCTGGTGACTGGAAAGTCCCTGGAGTTCTGTCAACAAGATGTGGTATACTGTTTACTGGAACGGCTAGGGAAGATACATGGAGACAAGATGGAAGAACTACTATACAATGGAATTACCTTGGTTAGGTCACTAATGGTCATTTCAATACTTCAATCTCTCTGTTAGAAATTCAAATTATCACTGGGCATGATGGTTTATGCCTGTAATCTAAGCACTTTGGGAGGCTGAGGTGAGAGGACTGCCTGAGCCCAGGGGTTCAAGACCAGCCTGGGCAATTTGGTGAGTCCTCATCTCTACAATAAATAAAAAAATTAGCCGGGCATGGTAATGCATGCCTGTAGTTTCAGCTACTTGGAAGGCTGAAGTAGAAGGATTGCATAAGCCCAACAGGTCAAGACTGCAGTGGCCATGAGCGTGCCACTGCACTCCAGCCTTGGCGACAGAGTGAGACTCCAACTTATTAAAAAAAAAAAAAAAAAAAGGCCGGGTGCAGTGGCTCATGCCTATAATTCCAGCACTTTGGGAGGCCAAGGTGAGAGGTTTTCCTGAGCCCACAAGTTCGAGACCAGGCTGGGCAACTTGGCGAGACCTCATCTCTACAATAAATCAAAAAATTAGCCAAGCATGGTGACATGTGCCTATAGTTCCAGCTACTTGGAAGGCTGAGTCAGAATGATCACCTAGTCCAATAGGTTGAGGCTGCATGCCACTGCACTCCAGCCTGGGTGACAGAGTGAGATTCCAACTCAAAAAAAAAAAAAAAAAAAAAGGAGGGTTAGCTTTTTAGTTGAGTCTTGTGAAGGAGTAATAGACCAGGGAAGGTGAAGGAAGAGACACTTGCTCCAGGAGTTGGATAGGGCCAGACAGACCTGTAAGGTTGGGAGAGTCTCATGTTGGCTATGCCCATGACATTGGGTAAGGGTCTATCCCTATAAAGACCTTAGGACCCTTCTAAAGCCTGAGAAATTTCAAATGCTGCCATCTAGTTTTTCCTGGAAAGGAAAAAAAGGAAGGCAACACCTTCCTCAGATATGTTGGAGACGAAATCCAGGTACCCATGCCAGATGGTGCCATGGAATGTCTAGTGCAATAATGAAAGTACTGCTGTCTTCCTAGGTAGAGAAAAGAAAATCTGGGCTGGGAGTGGTGGCTCACGTCTAAAATCACAGCACTTCGGGAGACCAAGGCAGGAGGATCACTTGAGCCCAGGAGTTCAAGGCTGCGATGAGTAGTGATTGTGCCACTGCATTCCAGCCTAGGCAGGTGACAATGAGACTTTAAAAAAAAGAAGAAGCCGGGCTCGGTGGCTCAGCCTGTAATCCCGCGCCTTTGGGAGGCTGAGGTGAGTGGATTGCCTGAGCCCGCGGGTTCGAGACCCTCCTGGGTGGCGAGACCTCATCTCTACAATAAATCAAAAAAATCAGCCGGGGGTGGTAGCACGCGCCTGTAATTCCGGCTACTCGGAAGGCTGAGATGGAAGGATTGCCGGAGCCCAGCAGGTCGAGGCTGCGGTGGCCGGCAGCGGCCACTGCACTCCAGTCTGGGCGACCGAGTGAGACTTCAACTCAAAAAAAAAAAAAAAAAGAAGAAGAAACAGGGGGAAGCACATAACATCAATAAAGCTACCCAATCTCAAACCAGACAAAGTGGGGACCAAGGGGAGGCACAAACTATACCTGTACAATGTCCACTTATGTATGTAACCCTGAATTGAACCCCACATCTTTAAAATTTAAAAAAGAAGAAATTTAAAGACTAAACAAACAAATTTTTGTGCAATGTCTCTTGTTTCTGTCAGATAAAAGAAATGCCCCATGGAGGCCATGATAAATGCCCGTTTTATAGGAGTGTGTGGTGGAAAATAAGTAGTATGCAGATTATTCTTGAAAGAATCTGGCTCTTGTCCCAGTCGGGGTCAGACTGTGAAGGTCAGACTGTGAAACTGACTGTAGCCGTGAACTACAGCCAATGTGGATGTAAAAAATGATGATTGATATGCTTTCAGAGGCCCATGTGATTAATCTCATATTTATTAAAGAACACATTTGGGGTTTGGCCAGGTTCTAGACTTGAAATTTTGAGACAGAGTGCCTAAGACACAGTGCCTGCTCCCAAAACACTCAAACTCATAAGAGAGATGGCATGAGTAGTGGTAAACAGTGTGGCTAACAATAAACAATGTATTCTGATTAATCGTGATATTAACATGGCACTCCACATGGTTTATCAGTGTTTAAAGATTGAGAATACAATCAGATATGTCTGTATTGCTCTCATCAAGAAAACGGAAACCAGCCTGGTGCAGTGGCTCATGCCTGTAATCCCAGGAGACAGAGGCGAGAGGATTGCTTGAGCTCAGGGATTTGAGATCAGCCTGGACAACTTGGTGAGACCACATCTCTACAGTGAATCAAAAAATTAGCTGGGCATGATGGCACGCACCTGAGGTTCCAGCTACTTGGAAGGCTGAGGCAGAGGGCTCACCAGAGCCCAGCAGGTCGAGGCTGCGGTAGCCATGAGCATGCTACCACACTCCAGCCTGGGCAACAGAGTGAGACGCCTACTCAAAAAACAAAAACACCCCAGAAACCATTCTAGTTATTTCTCTTTTTTTTTCTGAGTTGACATCTCACTCTGTCGCCCAGGCTGAAATGCACAATCACAGCCACCGCAGCCTCTACCCGCTGGGCACTGGCAATCCTTCTGCCTCAGCCTGCCAAGTAGCTGAGTCCATAGGCACATGCCACCACATCTGGATAATTTTTTGATTTACTGTAGAGATGAGGGCTTACCAAGTTGCCCAGGCTGGTCTCAAGCCTCTGGGCTCAGGAAATCCTCTCATCTCTGCCTCCCAAAGTGTTGGGATTACAGGCATGAGCCACCATGCCCGGCCGTAGTTATTTCAAACAAAGTAATACAGGTAATACATGGCATTGTTTATTGTAATGAAATATTTCTGGTCCCCAAAGATGTGGCACACACACAAAAATTTCTGGCACTTTGGGAGGCCCAAGTTGGAGGATTGCTTGAGCCCAGGAGTTTTAGACCAGCCTGAGCAACAGAGCAAGACCTCCTCTCTCCAAAAAAATTTAAAAAGTAGCTGGGTGTGGTGGTGTGCATATGTAGTCTCAGTTACTCGGAGAGATTGTCTGAGCCCAACAGGTCAAGGCTTCAGTGAACCATGATCTTGCCACTGCACTTCAGCTTGGGCATAGCAAAACTCTAACTTAAAAAAAAAAAAAAAAGGCCTGGTGCAGTGACTCAAGCCTATAATACCAGCACTTTGGGAGGCTGAGTTGAGAGGATTGCCTGAGCCCATGGGTTCGAGACCAGCCTGAGCAACTTGGTGAGAACTCATCTCTACAATAAATTTTTTTTTTTGAGTTAGAGTCTCACTCTGTCACCCAGACTGGAGTGCAGTAGCCACTCCCAGCCACCGCAGCCTCGACCTGCTAGGCTCCGGCGACCCTTCCGCCTCAGCCTTCCAAGTCGCTGGAACTACAGGCGCGTGCTACCACGCCCAGCTAGTTTTTGATTTACTGTAGAGATGAGGTCTCGCCAAGTTGCCCAGGCGGGTCTCGAACCTGCGGCCTCAGGCAATCCACTCACCTCAGCTTCCCAAAGGCACGGGATTACAGGCTGAGCCACTGAGCCCGGCTTACAATAAATTTTTTTAAAAATTAGCTGGGTGTGGTGACACACACCTGTAGTTCCAGCTACTTGGAAAACTGAGGCGGCAGGCAGGATCACCTGAGCCCAGCAGGTCAAGGCTGCGGTGGCCATGAATGTGCCACTGTACTACAGCCTGGGCAATAGAGTGAGACTCCAACTCAAAAAAAAAAAAAAAATTCCCAAGTGCAATTTTGACCCAGTTTTGAGGTCAAGATTGGAAGTTCTGAATTTCCCTTCCCAGGCAGTTGGCTGAGGCTCCACTCCAACTGCCTCTCTTATCAGGCTGCAACAGGCCTGGGTTACAAAACACACATAGCAAAGCCAAAGTCCCCAGATACTTAACACCCAGGGATGGCCCTTTCTTCTTCCAGATCAGAAGATTGTTCAAAATACCCAGTCCCCAGGAAGTTTATGAAGCCTCTCTTACAGCACAGAAGCCCAGAAGCCACCTTCCATAGTTTCAATTCGCTGTTACCCTGTACCCAAGGGCAAACCCCTGTGTGGCCCTATGTGGGAGCCTTCTCTCCTTTGGAGCTGTATTTAACACTGAGCTTTGCCTTTCTTTTGTGTCAGAGTCTAGACTGGAGTGTAGTGGCAAGATCATAGCTCACTGCAGCCTTGACCTCCTGGGCTCAGGTGATCCTCCCTCCTTAGTCTCCTGAGTAGCTGGGACTACAGGAACATGCCTCTATGCCCGGCTACCTTTTTTTTTTTTTTTTGAGTTGGAGTCTCACTCTGTCGCCCAGACTGGAGTGCAGTGGCCGCTTCTGGCCACCGCAGCCTCCACCTGCTGGGCTCCGGCGATCCTTCCGCCTCAGCCTTCCGAATAGCCGGAATTACAGGCATGTGCTACCACGCCCGGCTGATTTTTTGATTTATTGTAGAGATGAGGTCTCGCTGCCCAGCCAGGTCTCGAACCCGCAGGCTCAGGCAATCCACTCACCTCAGCCTCCCAAAGGCGCGGGATTACAGGCTGAGCCACCGAGCCCAACTTCGGCTAACTTTTTTTAGTAGACAAGGTCTCACCATGTTGCCCAACCTTGTCTGGAACTCCTGGACTCAAGCAATTCTCCCACCTTGGCCCTCCAAAAGTGCTGAGATTAGAGGTGTGAGCCACCATTCCTGGCTTGTTCTACCTTTCTTTTTTTTTTCTTTTTTTTGAGTAGGAGTCTCACTCTGCCGCCCAGACTGGAGTGCAGTGGCATGCTCACGGTCACCACAGCCTTGATAGCCTTCTTTATCTTCTGCACCATCCTGTGAAAAGACTAGAGATTCTTTCAAGGGTGAGATACCACACAGTGACACTTGGCTAGATGAAAATCAGAACTGGACTGGGCGCGGTGGCTCAAGCCTGTACCCCAGCACTTTGGGAGGGCGAGGTGAAAGGATTGCCTGAGCCTAGGGGTTTGAGACCAGCCTGGGCAACTTGGTGAGACCTGGTCTGTACAATAGATCAAAAATTTAGCTGGCCATGGTGGCTCGCGCCTATATTTCCAGCTACTTGGAAGACTCAAGTGGAAGGATTGCCTGAGCCCAGCAGGTGGAAGCTGTGGTGACCATGAGTGTGTCACTGCATTCCAGCCTGGGAAACAGAGGGAGACTCCAACTCCAAAAAAAAAAAAAAAAAAGAAAGAAAGAAAGAAAAAAGAAATAAGAAAGATGTGCTTGCTTCTCACCAAAGGCAAAGCAAAAGCTTTGAAGGCAAAGAAGACGGTGCTGAAAGGTGTCCACAGCCACAAGAAGAAAATGATTTGCATCAAAGACACCGCGACTCCAGGCACAGCTCAAATGTCCTCAGAAGAGAGTCTCGGAAGAGAAGTAACAAGCTTGACTAGTATGTCGTCATCAAGTTACCCTGCCCACTGAGTCTGCCATGAAGAAGAGAGAAGACAACCACACAGTTGTGTTCATTGTGGATGTCAGAGTCAATATTGGGACTCAGAAAAACAATACACTACTGTGAAGACTTCAGCAGCAGCCTGAAAAGCAAAAGCTTTTCTTTTACCTTCTCCTGTCCTCCTATCTCTCAGTCAATTCCCACTCCAGGTGAACCATAGAAACTAGAATCCAAGGCTGGTCATAGAAGAAGCCAGAACCCCTTTTCTGAAGTCAACCGTAAAACCTAAAAATATTACTCTAACTTCCCTCTGTTTTTCTGTGTAAAAATTGACCAGAAAGAAGTGATCTACGGCTGGGCTCGGTGGCTCAGCCTGTAATCCCAGCACTTTGGGAGGCCGAGACGAGTGGATTGCCTGAGCCCACAGGTTCAAGACCTGCCCGGGCAACTTGGCGAGACCTCGTCTCTACAATAAATCAAAAATGAGCCGGGCGTGATAGCGCGCACCTGTAGTTCCGGCTACTTGGAAGGCTGAGGCGGAGGGATCGCCGGAGCCCAGCAGGTCGAGGCTGCGGTGGCCGGGAGCGTGCCACTGCACTGCAGTCTGGGCGACAGAGTGAGACTCCAACTCAAAAAAAAGAAAAAAAGAAAAAGAAATGATCTACTGGGCACGATAACTCACGCCTGTAATCCCAACACTTTGGGAAGCCAAGGCAAGAGGGTCTCTTGAGCCCAGGAGTTGGAGACCAACCTGGGCAACATAGTGAGACCTCATTTATCCAAAAAAAATTTTAAAATGAAGCTGGTATGTTGGTCTGCACCTGTAGTGCCAGCTACTAGGGAGACTGAAGCAGGAGGCTGCTGTGAGCCATGATCATGCCACTGTACACCAGCCTGGGAGACAGAATGAGACTCCGATTCCAAAAAAAAAAGGAGAGAGACAGAGAAAGAAAAAGAAAGAATGACCTCTGACCTACCTTATCCGACTGTAAATCAAAAGATCCCCATTTCAATGAGGGTCCTGCCCTGTACCCAGAAGGAAGGAATGCTGCACAGAGGGGCTGAGAAGAATCTAAATAGACAGTCTTTGCTGAGTTTCTCTCCTCAATCAATCAGCATTAGATCACACCCCTTTGTCCAATCGTTTTTCTATACAGAAGGCTCCTGTGTCTACACATTAAATATATGTATATGCCTTTTCTCCAGTTCATCTCTTTTTGTGAGTTGATTTTTCTTTTTCTTCTTCTTTTTTTTTTTGAATCAGAGTCTCCCTCTGTTGCCCAGACTTGGAGTGCAGTGGCACCCTCACGGCCACCCCAGCCTCTACCTGCCTAGGCTCAGGCAATTCTGCATCAGTTCTGTCAGCCGGGCGTGGTAGTACACACCTGTAGTTCCAGTGACTTGGAAGGCTGAGGCAGAAAGATTGCCTGAACCCAGCAGGTCAAAGGTGCAGTGGCCATGAGCGTGCCACTGCACTACAGTCTGGGCGACAGAGTGAGACTCTTGTAATCCTAGCACTTTGGGAGGCCAAAGCAGGAGAATTGCTTGATTCCAAGGATTCAAGACCAGCCTGGAGAACATAACGAGATCTCAACTCCACAAAAAATAAAAAAAGTAGCTGGGCATGGTGGCATGCACCTGTAGTTCCAACTCCGTGAAAGACTGAGATAAAAGGATCATCTAAGCCCAAGAGGTTAAGGCATGGTAAGCAGTGATTTTGCCACTTTACTCCAGTTTGGGCTACAGAGTGAGGGAGACCTTGAGTGAAGAAAAAAAAAAAAGAAAAATTAGACCAGGCACTGTGGCTCAGCGTGTAATCCCAGCACTTTGGGAGGCCGAGGTGAGAGTATTTGACTGAGCCTGGGGGTTCAAGACCAGCCTGGGCAACTTGGTGAGACCTCATTTCTATAATAAATCAAGAAAAATTAGCCAGGCATGGTTTCCACAAGAAATAATTTTGAAAAATTAGCCAGGTGTGATGGTGTGTGCTTGTAGTCCCAGCTACCCAAAAAGCTAAGGCAGAAGGATCACCTGAGCCCAGGAAGTCGAGGCTGTGATGGGCCATGATCATGCCACTGCACTCCAGCCTGGGTGACAGAGTGAGACACAGGCTCAGAAAAAAAAAAAAGGTTAAAAGAGTCAGTTTTATATTATGTAATATCTACCAAATTTTTTTTTTTTAAGCAAGAGAAGGAAGAGGAATGGATCTGAGAAGAAGCAGACACATGATCTAAGGCAGTGGTCCCCAACCCCCAGCCCCAGACCTATACCACTTCATGGACTGTCACGAACTGGGCCACACAGTGGGAGGTGACCTGTAGTTGAGTAAAGCTCTGCCTCCTATTAGATCAGCAGTGACATTAGATTCTCTTTGGAGCATAGCCCTCTTGTGAACTGCACATGCAAGGGATCTAGCTTACACATTCCTTAGGGGAATCTAATGCCTGATGGTCTGAGGTGGAGCTGAGGCGGTGATGTTAGCGCTTGGGAGTGGCTGCAAATACAGATTAACAGTAGTATCAAGGTTTGAGTATACATTCCCACTCCCCACAAGTCTGTAAAAAAATTATCTTCAGCCGGGCTCGGTGGCTCAGCCTGTAATCCCGCGCCTTTGGGAGGCTGAGGTGATTGCCTGAGCCTGCGGGTTTGAGACCCGCCTGGGCAGCGAGACCTCATCTCTACAATAAATAAAAAAATCAGCCGGGCGTGGTAGCGGGCGCCTGTAATTCCGGCTGCTACTCGGAAGGCTGAGGCGGAAGGATCGCCGGAGCCCAGCAGGTCGAGGCTGCAGTGGCCAGGAGCGGCCACTGCACTCCAGTCTGGGTGACAGAGTGAGACTCCAACTCAAAAAAAAAAAAAAAAAAATTATCTTCCACGAAACCAGTCCCTGATACCAAAAAGGTTGGAAACTGCTGAATTCCTTTTTTTTTTTTTTTTTTTTTTTTTTGCTGCCCAGGCGGGTCTCGAACCCACGGGCTCAGGCAATCCACTCACCTCAGCCTCCCAAAGGCACGGGATTACAGGCTGAGCCACCGAGCCCGGCTTTTTTTTTTTTTTTTTTTTTTTTTTTTTTTTTTAGTCAGTATCTCACTCTGTCGCCCAGGCTGAGTGCAATGGTACGTTAACAGCCATCGCAGCCTTGACCTGCAGGGCTCAGGTGATCCTTCCACTTCAGCCCTCCAAGGAGCTGGAACCACAGGCATGTGCCACCACACCCAGCTAATTTTTTGATTTATTATAAAGATCAGGTCTCGCCATGTTGCTCAGGCTGATCTCCAATCCCTGAGCTCAGACAATTCTCTTGACTCCACCTCTGCCTCCCAAAGTGCAGGGATTACAGGCTTGAGCTGCCGTGCCCAGCTGGGACTGCTGAATTCGAATCAACACACTGCCTAACCCTAAAATGAAATCAAGCTTATCTTTGATGATCTAAAAGGGTAGAATCTTGCAATGTCTTATATCATGAAACAGGAAGACAGTTCTCCTTTCTCAGTTGGTAGAATTTTCTAATAAAGGTTCATGAATTTGGCCGGGCTCGGTGGCTCAGTCTGTATTCCCAGCACTTTGGGAGGCCGAGGGGAGTGGATTGCCTGAGCTTGAGGATTCAAGACCAGCCCAGGCAACTTGGTGAGACCTCAACTCTACAATAAATCAAAAATTAGCTGGGTGTAGTAGCGCGTGCCTGTAGTTTCGGTTACTTGGAAGACTAAGGCTGAACGATCGTTGGAGCCCAGCAGGTTGACACCGGGGTGGCTGTGAGTGTGCCATTACACTCCAGCCTGGGCTATGGAGTGAGACTCCAACTCAAAAAAAAAAAAGAAAAAAGTTCATGAATTTAGGACATTTGTCAATGATTATATATTGGGAGAATCACTTAATCTCTCTGAATTTCATAAAATGTGAATGATAAACCTTACCTTTACAACTGTTGGGAGGATTACAGGGTAAATAAAACATGTTCCATGCCAGGCACATAGTAAATGTAGTAAATGATAGATTTAGACAAAACTGACATTATGTAGCGCCTGCTAGGGTTATACATATGTATACGGCTCACAACAAATCTGTGAGCTAAGTGTTAAAATTCCCATTTTCCAGATGAGAAAACTGAGGCTCAAAGACTTGAAGTCACTTGCCTAGTATTCTGTTGCTAGGCAGTGTCAGGACTGAGATTTGGATCCAGGATGGTCTCACTGCAGAGTTTGAATGCATTCTGCTCTCCATGTTGCCTTTTAGATGTTGTACCCAGGGATTTACAATCTGAGGACACAAGACACATATAAAGCACTAATTTAAAATGTGGTTGTGTACCCTCTAATTTATGCAGCCTCTACATAATGTGTTCCTGAAAATATACATGAAACTAGAATTTTGTCAGGTGCAGTGGCTCACATCTGTAATCCCAGCACTTTGGGAGGCTGAGGGAGGATGGCTTAAGCTCAGGAGTTCAAGACTAGCCTGTGCAACGTAGTGAGATGTCATATCTAGAAAAACTTAGGTGCGTACAGTGGTGTGTGCCTATAGTCCTCGCTGCTTAGGAGGCTGAGGCAGAAGGAGTGCCTGAGCCCCAGGAGGTCAAGGTTTCAGTGGAGCCGTGATCATGTCACTGCACTCCAGGCTGGGTGACTCAGTGTGATCCCAACTCAAAGAAAAAAAAATAGAAAGAGACTGGCCAGGTGCGGTGGCTCACACCTGTAATCCTAGCATTTTGGGAGGCAGAGGCAAGAGGATTGCCTGAACTCGAAGGTTAGAGACCAACCTGAGCAACATGACAAGACCTCACCTTTACAATAAATTAAAAAATGAGGCCGGGCTCAGTGACTCAGCCTGTAATCCCATGCCTTGGGAGACTGAGGCGAGTGGATTGCCTGAGCCCGCGGGTTCGAGACCCGCCTGGGCAACTTGCGAGACCTCATCTCTACAATAAATCAAAAATTAGCCGGGCATGGTAGCATGCACCTGTAGTTCCAGCTACTTGGAAGGCTGAGGCGGAAGGATCGCCGGAGCCCAGCAGGTCAAGGCTGCGGTGGCCAGGAGCATGCCATGGCACTCCAGTCTGGGCGACAGAGTGAGACTCCAACTCAAAAAAAAAAAAAATGAGCCAGGTGTGGTGGCGTGCCCCTGCGATTCCAACTACTTGGAAGGCTGAAATGGAAAGTAGGTTGAGGCTGCAGTGGCTGAGAGCGTGCCACTGCACTCCTGCCTGGGTAAGAGAGTGAGACGCTGACTCAAAAAAAAAAAAAAAAAAAGGAAACAAATTAGTTTCTATTCCTAGAGAGTTAAAAACTTCGCTAATTAGACCCCAACTTTTTTTTTTTTGAGTTGGAGTCTCACTCTGTCGCCCAGACTGGAGTGCATTGGCACACTTAAGGCCACCGCAGCCTCGACCTGCTGGGCTCCAGCGATCCTTCCACCTCAGCCTTCCAAGTAGCTGGAACTACAGACACGTACTACCATGCTCGGCTAATTTTTTAAATTTATTGTAGAGATTAGGTCTCGCCAAGTTGCCCAGGCGGGTCTCCAAGCTGTGGGCTCAGGCAATCCACTCACCTCGGCCTCCCAAAGCGCTGGGATTACAGGCTGAGCCACCGAGCCCAGCTAGACGCCAACTTTTTTTTTTTTTTTTTTTTTTGAGTTGGAGTCTCACTCTGTCACCCAGACTGGAGTGCAGTGGCCGCTTCCAGCCACCACAACCTCAACCTGCTGGACTCCGGCAATCCTTCTGCCTCAGCCTTCCAAGTAGCCGGAATTACAGGCGCACGCTACCACGCCCAGCTGATTTTTTGATTTATTGTAGAGATGAGGTCTTGCTGCCCAGGCGGGTCTCGAACCCGCAGGCTCAGGCAATCCACTTACCTCAGCCTCCCAAAGGCGCGGGATTACAGGTTGAGCCACCGAGCCCAGCTTAGACCCCAACTTTTAAACAAAAGCTTTGAAGATATTGCTGTTTTTTTTTTTTTTTTTTTTTGAGTCAGAGTCTCATTCTGTCACCCAGGCTGGAGTGCAGTGGCATGCTCACGACCACCATAGCCTCGACCTGCTGGGCTCAGGCGATTCTTCCACCTCAGCCTTCCAAGTAGCTGGAACCATAGACATACACCACCACACCTGGATAATTTTTTGATTATTGTGGTGATGAGGTCTTGCCAAGTTGCCCAACTAATCTCAAATCCTGGGTTTAGGCAATCCTCTCACCCCTGCCTCCCAAAGTGCCAGGATTATGGGTATGAGCCACCACACCCAGCTGTTGTTGCTCTAGCTTTTTACAAGTTTCCTGGTTTGTTTCCTTCACAACTGAGCAGAGTCAATTAGCTTAAAATGTCCAAAGAAACTCTGCCAAATATAGTTACAGCCTCTGGCGCACTAAAGGAATTGTCTCATGTGTTTTTAAATTTATAAGACCTATGTTTCTTATGACTCATATCAGCACTTTAATTTTCCATCCATGGTTATAAATTTAAAAGGGCTAAAATGCAATAAAATATTTAAATGCTTTAAATAGTTCCTCAAGAGGGCAACACTGCTAAAATTGGCAGGATTAGCAGAGGAGATAGCAAAAGATCAAAGTTCAAATACAGCGGAAGGAATGTTCCCTAGGCATGTGTGGTAGATGGCATTACTGATCTGTACACCAGATTCTCTGGCTCTCTCTGTGGTGCCCCTGAAAAATATTCAGAATACATAATTATTAGGTCATGCCAGACGGTGGTGCTCTGTGATCCAGTGCCAAGGGAAGGATGCAAAGAATTGCTCAGCAAATAGATTGGAAAATACAGTTTATTTAGAAAGTAAATTGGAAAAAGAGAGAGATTTACCTCCCCAAGCTAGGTGAGGGGGCCAAAGCTTAGGAAAGCATGGCAACCATAGCTCAAAAGAGCCATGTGTCCAGACAAGAGTTTAGCAAAGCAATGGCAAATGACTGCTTGAGGTTGAATGCTTTTTGTTTTTTGAGTTGGAGTCTCACTCCTTTGTACAGGCTGGAATGCAGTGGTACACACGCTCACGGCCACCCCAGTGTCGACCCTCTGGGCTCCAGTGATCCTTCCGCCTCAGCCTTCCAAGTAGCTGGAACTACAGGCATGTGTTCCCAGGCCTGGTAATTTTTTAAAATTTGATTTTACTGTAGAGATGAGGTCTCGCCAAGTTGCACTGGCTGGACTTGAACCCGTGGGCTCAGGCGATGCACTCGCCTCGGCTCCCAAAGTGCTGGGATTACAGGCTGAGCCACCAAGCCGGGCCAGTAGAATGCTTTTAAACCATTGTTTAAAAGTTGGGGTCTACCCTTTGTTAGGGGCTGGTCATTAAGGTGATTAATGAGCAACAGAGTGAGACTCCAATTAAAAAAAAAAAGAAAAGAAAATTGGCAGAATCCAATCAAACTTAGACCCACCTGTAATGTCCCATATGTAAAAAAGGTGACTTCTTAAACCAATCAGCATGTAATATGTAAAATAGGCAACTAAAAAAAAACGAAAACACACACAACATGGAGACTCAGAGATCAGTAGAGTGAAGCAGCTCTTTTAAGATCTCTCTTGCTATAATTCCAGCATTTGGGAGGCCGTGGTGAGAGGATTGCCTGAGCCCACAGGTTCTAGACAAGCCTGGGCAACTTGACAAGACCTCACCTCTAGAATTAATCAAAAAATTAGCCAGGCGTAGTGGCTCATGCCTGTAGTTCCAGCTAGTTGGAAGGCTGAGTCAGAAGGATCACCTGAGTCCAGCAGGTCCAGGCTGCAGCAACTGTGAGCGTACTGCTGCCCTCTAGCCTGGGTGACAGAGTGAGACTCCAATTAAAACAAACAAACAAAAATATCACTCTTGCAAGAACGGGTGTCTGCCTGGTGAGCAGGCACACTGAGGCAGTAACAGCAAGCATATGTATGTTCTAAAGTGCAAGTTCCTCCCCTGCTTCCCCGTTGGCTGGGTACCACAGAGGTTACATTCTTTCCCAGATGATGCCTCGTTTACATGCTTGATTGGCTTAGAAAAGTCATTTATTTTACATATTACATGTCGATTGGTCTAAGAAGTCACCTTTTTTACATATTTGACTTTACAGGTGGGTCTAAATTTGATCGGATCCTGCCAATTTTCTTTTCTTTCTTTTTTTTAAATTGGAGTCTCCTCTGTTGCCCAGGCTGGAGCACAGTAGCATGCTTATGGTCACCATGGCCTCTACCTGCCAGACTCAGATGATCCTTGTGCCTCAGCCTTCCAAGTAGCTGCAACTACAGGCGTGTGCCACCACACCTGGCTAAATTTTTGATTTGTTGTAGAGACAAGGTCTCACCAAGTTGCCAGACTGGTCTTGAACCCCTGGACTCTGGTAATCCTCTCACCTCGGCCACCCAAAATGCTGGGATTATTGGCTTGAGCCACCGTGCCCAGTGGATTCTACCAATTTTACAATAAAACCTGGCAAAAGAAAAGCCCACCAAGAGGAAGAAGAACCAGGAAGTGAGATACTCAGACACCATTTTGTTTCTTACTAGAGCGAGCTATGTAATATTAAGAGAATATGACAACTAGGCAGTATCAAAATGACTGCTCTTTAGCCTAATTCCAAATATGGACTCAGCTGCATCTTGTATGGATTTAGAATCTATCACTCAGTGATCTATCACTGAAACAAAGAACTGAGTACCGCATGTTGTCACTCATAAGTAAACCCTGAATACCTATCATAATACTACAAGAAAGGGATTGGGGGGATGGGGAGGTGGGATTGACAGTAGTCGATATCTGCCTGGGAAAGGGGGGCGCACACCTCATCAATAAGGGTACCTGCACAGTGAATATTTGTATACCTAGCCCTGAATTGTACCCCACAATTTTAAATAAATAATTAAAACAAAAAAGAAAAGGATTGGCAGTAGTGGAACACTGTCAGAGGAAGGAGGGGCAGGAGCAACACAACATTAGTAAGGGTGCATGATTCCATTCCAGGTGATGTGAGGTCCAATGGAAGCTTAAACTTCATCTGTACATAGACCACTTATGTACCCAATCCTGATTTATACTCCACATTCTTTTTTTTTTTTTTTTTTAGAGTTGGAGTCTCACTCTGTCGCCCAGACTGGAGTGGAGTGGCACGCTCCCCGCCACCACAGCCTCGACCTGCTGGACTCCAGCGATCCTTCTGCCTCAGCCTCCCAAGTAGCCAGAACTCCAGGCGCGCAACCACACCTGGCTACTTTTTGAATTATTGCAGAGATGAGGTCTTGCCAAGTTGCCCAAGCAGATCTTGAACCCACGGGCTCAGGCACTCCACTCACCTCGGCCTTCCAAAGCACTGGGATTACAGGCTGAGCCATTGAGCCCAGCCAACTACATCTTACATTCTCCTTTTAGAAGTCTACAGCAAATTAGTTATTGAAAGAAAGCTAGAAACCATAAAAATAAAAACCCCACTTTGGCCCTGGGTTGTGGCTCATGCCTGTAATCCCATCACTTTGGGAGGCAGGGATGAGAGAATTGCCTCAGTTCAGGGGTTCAAGACCAGCCTGAGCAACATGGTGAGACCTCATCTCTACAATAAATCAAAAAATCAGCCGGGTGTGGCGGCACATCCCTTTGGTTCCAGCTACTTGGAAGGCTGAGGCGGAAGAATTGCCTGAGCCCAGCAGGTCGAGGCTGCGGTGGCAGTGAGTGAGCCACTGCACTCCAGCCTGGGTGACAGAGTGTGACTCCAATTAAAAAAAAAAAAAGAAACCTAGGATAAATTTAGTTTAGCATAGTCTTTTGGCCTCAGCATAACCACTTTTGCTTAGACTTTACCCCTGACAGACTTTGAATCTAACGCAGGTTAGACATAGATGTAGATAAATTTCCAGTAGGTAGGTATTAGGAAGCATTCAGATATTCTTCTGCAGGCCAGGCTGGCAGCCTACCCTGCCCCCTCGGGAAATCTCCATCAGATGCAAGACAAGGACAGAGTCATAGAAATGATAATAGACCACCGTTTGGTCAAGGAGCGCGTAGACTGCAAATTTCTGACAAGCCTCTAGCAGGAAAACCCCCTCCCCCTGTCTCCTCCCATCTAGCCCACCACCATGGCAACAATCATGTGACTAACCCACCCATCTGCCTGCTGTCCATCACCTGATGTCAGTACCTGCGCTTACCTGCTCCTTTGTGATGATGTGGAGCAAACTACCATCCAATCACCTTAATGACCCCCCATTATCAAAGGGAAGGGTTAAAAAGACTCAACCACAAGCGGCCATTTGGCCATTAATACAGCCATTGCCATTGCTACTGCCTTACTAGATTCTGGTGCGGCCACGTTCTCTTTGAGCTGTTGCCATGCTTCCTGGCTTTGGCCCCGTTCCCTGCCTTGGGGAGGTGAATCTCCTCTTTCTTTCTCTCTATTTTTTTTTTTTTTTTTTGAGTTGGAGTCTCACTCTGTCGCCCAGACTGGAGTGCAGTGGCCTCTCCCGGCCACCGCAGCCTCGACCTGCTGGGCTCCGGCGATCCTTCCACCTCAGTCTTCCGAGTAGCCGGAATTACAGGCATGTGCTACCACGCCCGGCTGATTTTTTTTTTTTTTTTTTATTGTAGAAATGAGGTCTTGCTGCCCAGGCGGGTCTCAGGCAATCCACTCACCTCAGCCTCCCAAAGGCACAGGATTACAGACTGAGCCACCGAGCCTAGTTTCTAATTTACTTTTTAAATAAACTGTATTTCCTCATCTAACTTCTGTGCAATTCTTTGCAACTTCATGCGGCAGCGGTTTGCACATCAGGCATTCACACCCCTGGCGGGCCTGACCTAACATTCTAGAGGCAACTGCTGGAGTGTGACCCTAACAATTTTGGAGGTCCCACAAAGATGTAACCCTAACAATGACTATATTCTGTTTTATTCAGTGTTATGCTTGCACAGTGTTGGGAAACAGTATTGTCTCAGCCTTTCATGATTTTACCGGGTCATGACATTTCAGAGCTAGAAAATATTTGGAGCCAACTTGGACCAGCGTGTTCGTTTTATACTTGAGAAACTGAGGCCCAAAGTCACACAGGTAATTCATGGCAGGGCTAGAGCTTTGTTCCCACATTGTATTACCTTCCAAAACCAATAAGGAAGAGGGAATGTGGAGAGGAAGACCGGCTCTCCATCAGTGTCAAGACCATGGGGCAGTCGTTGGAGGTATGAGAAGTATCCTGAGGTTTTGCAGGTGGTGACTGAAAAGAGAATTCGTTCCAGGTGGTGGCTGAAAAGAAAGCCCGGCAGTCACGTGGAGCTTGGAGACCTTAGGAAGTCGGAAATACCTAAGTAACTGTAAGCGTTGTCTAAAGGCAAGTTGCTGCCTGCTGGAATCACTGTAAAAACTGGGACTGTCTCTCAAGGCTAACTGCAAGGCCTGCAGTTAAACTGAGAGCCCCAGGAAGATGTGAGGCGGAGAGGCTGTCCGCCTGTCTCTCCTCTCTTTCTCTTAGACCAATTCATCCATGGATGTTGTTTGTGTGTTTTGTTTTTATCGTCTGAAGGAGGTTTTCTGTCTCCTTGTGGCATTAGTTCATTTAAATAATTACCAGAAACAGAATGCATTTAAATTTTGTCTTCTTGAAGTGAGGGATAAAATTAAGCAAATCAGCCGGGCTCGGTGGCTCAGCCTGTAATCCCGTGCTTTGGGAGGCTGAGGTGAGTGAATTGCCTGAGCCTATGAGTTCGAGACCCGCCTGGGCAACTTGGTGAGACCTCATCTCTACAATAAATAAAAAAATTAGCCAGGCGTGGGTAGCACATGCCTGTAGTTCCAGCACTGGAAGGCTGAGGCAAAAGGATCGCTGGAGCCCAGCCGGTCGAGGCTGCAGTGGCCAAAAGCGGCCACTGCACTCCAGTCTGGGTGACAGAGTGAGACTCCAACTCAAAAAAAGATTAAGCAAATCCCAGGGAAGTTTTCACAAGGGTATTTTAATCTAGCTAGTCAGCCATTTTAGATTACATGAAGCAATCCCTCCTTACCTGTGCCAAGTCTCTTGCTACACAGAGGACTTAACACATTTCTGAGATGTGCTGGAAACAAGGCTGAGGGCACCTTGTTTATGGAAATGTTTGGAAGTCTTTCCTGTTTTCCCCCTTGGGGAAAATATTTGCAGTTTTAAAAATGAACTAGGAGTGGGGTGCTATGACTCACATCTATAATCCCAGCACTTTGGGAGGCCGAGGCGAGAGAATTGCCAGAGCCCAAGGGGCTGAGACTAACCTGAACAACATGGTGAGTCCTCACCAAAAATTAGCCGGGTGTTGTGGCACGTGCCTGTAGTTCCAGCTATTTGGAAGGCTGAGGTGGAAGGATCGCCTGAGCCCAGCAGGTCAAGGCTGCGGTGGCCGGGAATGTGCCACTGCACTCCAACCTGGGTGACAGAGTGAGACTCCAACTCAAAAAAAAAAAATCCAGATACTTTATGTAGATACTTGTGAAGTAAACGTCCAGACATAGACTGTTTTCTCCAGTACCTGGTTTCTTTCTTCCCGACTCCCTCCCTCAGGGAGCTGCCTCTGGCCAAGGCTGTTCTCTGTTAGATATGTGAATATTCCCAGTAATGAATGAGTCATGGGATGCAGGTAACCAAGCAACCTAAAGATGATATAGTCCTTACTCAAAATCAATGTAATTGGCCGGCTCAGCCTGTAATCCCAGCACTTTGAGAGGCCGAGGCGAGTGGATTGCCTGAGCCCAGGGGTTCGAGACCCACCTGGTCAACTTGACGAGACCTCATCGCTACAATAAATCAAAAACTATCTGGGTGTGGTAGTGCACACCTGTAGTTCCGGCTCCTTGGAAGACTGAGGCGGAAGGATCGCTGGAGCCCAGCAGGTCGAGGCTGCGGTGGCCGGGAGCGGCCGCTGCACTCCAGTCTGGGCGACAGAGTGAGACTCCAACTTAAAAAATAAATAAATAAAATAATAACAACAATAATAATAATCAATGTAATTGTAAACACTGTATAGGAATTTGAATAATCAACTTGCTTGATCGTGTAACTGTTTACTATACTGACTTGAGGGGCAGATTCTTCAATGACTGGCTGCCATCAATGCTCCCCCCAATCTATCCCCATAAATTTCAATAAACCAATGTCTCTCCCTGCTAGACCCCCAGGTGACTTCTTTGATCTAAGCAAACCTTACATGCTAGCCTTCTTAGATTTGGAGCTACCCTGTTACAATACCGTTCATGGAAAAACCAAACTGTATCAAAGAGGTTTATTCTGAGCCAATATGAAGGACTATGGCACTGGGAATAGTCTCAAGATGTCCTGACAAAGTGTGCCTGAGTTGATTGGAATACAGTTTAGTTTTGTACTTTCTTTTTTTTTTTTAATTGAAGTCTCACTCGGTCGCCCAGGCTGGAGTGCAATGGCAAATAAATACATTTTATTTTATTTTATTATAGTTTTGTACATTTTAGGGAGACAGGAATTGTCGGCAAAATTATAAATAATACGCAGAATATATACATTGGTTAAGTCTAAAGATGTGAATATCTTGAAGGGTGAACGAGTTTACAGGTCATAGATGGATTCAAAGATTTTCTAATTGGCAGCCCTGTGCTCATACCTGCAATCCCAGCATTTTGGGAGGCTAACGCGGGGAAATCGCTTGAACCCAGGAGTTCGAGACCAACCTAGGCAACATATCAAGACCTTGTATATGAAAAAAACTTTAAAAGTAGCCAGGCATGGTGGCCTACGCCAATAGTGGAAGCTGAGGTGGAAGGATCAGCTGAGTCCAGGAGGTTGAGGCTGCAGTGAGCTATGATCCTGCCCTTGCACTCTAGTCTGGGCAACAGGCCCTAACTCAGAAAAAGAGAGAGGGAGAGAAAGATTTTCTGATTGGCAGCTGGTTAAAAGAATTAAGTAAGCTCTGACTAAAGAATTTGAAATCAGCTGGGCTCAGTGGCTCAGCCTGTAGTCCCAGCACTTTGGGAGGCTGAGAGGAGTGGATTGCCTGAGCCCGTGGGTTTGAGACCCATTTGGCCAAATTAGCTGGGTGTGGTAGTGCGCGCCTGTAGTTCCAGCTACTTGGAAGGCTGAGGCGTGAGGATCGCCGGAGTCCAGCAGGTCGAGGCTGTGGTGGTCAGGAGCATGCCACTGCATTGTAGTCTGGGCGATGGAGTAAGACTCCAACTCAAAAAAAAAAAAAAAAAGAGAATTTGAAATCAATAGGAATAAATGCTTGAGTTAAGATAAGGGGAGATTGTGGAGGCCAAGGCTCTTGTTATGTACATGAAGTGTCTTGGGTAGCAGGCTTCAGAGATAATAGATGGCAAATATCTCAAAACTTATAAGGTATCAGACCTTAAATTAATCTCTCCTAGATCCTTGAAAGGACTAGAAAGGAAAGGCCTGGCTGCATTAATGGAGATTCTCTACAGGTGCAAATTTCCCCCCACAAAAGCCAGCTCTGCAGGGCCATTTCCAAATATGTCAAATAAATATATTTTGGGGTAAAACTATTTTGATTTCCTTCAGGGCCTGCTATCTGTTATGGGATGGTATACCTGAGCTAGGTTGGAATTCAGTATCTTATAGCCGCAGAGAGTCTGTTTTGTCATTCTGGTGATCTCTATTTTAATATTAATGCTGGGCAGTTGTGCCTGAACCCCAAAAGGGAGGGGCACAATGGGGCGTGTCCAACTGCCCTTCCTGTCATGGGCTGAGCTCAGTTTTTCAGGTTCTTCTGGGATTCCCTTGGCCCAGAAGGGGTCCCTTCAGATGGTGGGGGTGGGGGCGGGGGGCTTAAGACTTTATTTTTGGTTTACAATAGTTTGCTACAATAGTTTGAGGACTCCCCACTCCTCAGGGGTGGGCTGCTCAAAGTGACTTCCTTCCCAAGAGCACAGTATGGAAAGGGAGGATCAAAAGAGTAGCTTCACAGGGGAGAAACCTGCTTCCTTTCAGAAGCGGGTAGTTTTATATCCCCAGACAGACATTGTTTAAATTAAGTTTAAATCAACTCTATTGAAAATTCATGGGGGAATCCAAAGCTCAACTTTATTTCAAAATGGAGGAAAGTCCAGGTGCGGTGGCTCAGGCCTGTAATCCCAGCACTTTGGGAGGCTGAGGTGAGAGGACTGCTTGAGTCCAGGAGTTTGAGACCAGCCTGGACAACATAGCGAGACATTGTCTCTACAAAAAAAAAAAAATTAGCCAGGTGTGGTGGCACTTGCCTTCAATCCCAGCACTTTGGGAGGCTGAGACAGAGGATTGCTTGAGCCCAAGAAGTTTGAGACCAGCCTGGGCAGCATAGCAAGACCTCCTCTCTACAAAAAATAAAATAAAATAATTAGCTAGGCTTGGTGGTACATGCCTGTAGTCCCAGCTACTCAGGAGATTGAGGCAGAAGGATCAGCTAAGCCCAGGATGTCAAGACTGTGGTGAGCTGTGATTGTGCCACTACACTCCAGCCTGGGCAACAAAAGACCCTGACTCAAAAAAATGCAAAAAAACCAAAAAAGCAAGGCAGAGGAAAGTTCTCTGTTAATTGTGCTTTTCTTACCTCTGGTTGTGTTCATGTTGCCTTTGTCTCCTCTTGACCTTCCTTCTTTCTTACACAACTCTTCCTAAGATTCTGTCTGCTTCCTGATCTGACTTCTGCATCTTGCCTTCAGGATAAGATTAGCTGCGAAGTATAGCCAGGAGTATTGTCTAGTTGATTTTGCATGATTTAGAAGTTTGTCATTGGGTCCTGAAAGGAAAGACGGAGAGCAGGAAGCCATTTTTTATCTTGTTTTTAAACTCTGACATGATGAGGAAGAAGTGGAAGCTATGTCCTGGAGAAATCCATTTTTTATCTTGTTCCTAAACCTTAATACAATGATGAGAAAGTAGAAACTATGTTTTGGAGAAATGCATACTCTAGGTAAAGATTAACTTCGTGAACTTTGTCTTTTCAGAAACACAGACTCCTTAAGCATGACCGGTACCGGCCTATTGTAATTTGTCTTCTATTTTTTTTTTTTTTTTTGAGTTGGAGTCTCACTCTGTCGCCCAGACTGGAGTGCAGTGGCCACTCCCATTGTATACTTGGTGCATGGTGACCAGGACCTTCCTCAGGGTCTCCAAGACATTTGCAGGTGGTCAACAAGGAAGTCATGGCAGTCACGTCTGAAAGGACAGACCAAGAGTAGGAAGTCATTTTTTTTTTTTTTGAGTTGGAGTCTCACTCTGTCGCCCAGACTGGAGTGCAGTGGCCGCTCCCGGCCACCGCAGCCTCGACCTGCTGGGCTCCGGTGATCCTTCCGCCTCAGCCTTCCAAGTAGCTGGAATTACAGGTACGCGCTACCATGCCCGGCTGATTTTTTTGATTTATTGTAGAGATGAGGTCTTGCCAAGTTGCCCAGGCGGGTCTCGAACCCGCAAGCTCAGGCAATCCACTCACCTCAGCCTCCCAAAGGCGTGGGATTACAGGCTGAGCCACCGAGCCCGGCTTGGGAAGTCATTTTTCATATTGTTCTTAAACCCTGACACAATGATGAGAAAGTAGAAGCTATGTTTTTTAGAGAAATGCACACTTTAGGTAAAATTAACTTTGCCAACTTTGTCTTTTCAGAAACAGATTTCCTGGTGCCCGGTAGCAGAGGTATCTCATAGCAGCAATCAAACTTGCCTAGAGTAAAGGGAATTTACAAGGCCTAAGACATCATGCATTGGGCAAGGATTGTAAAAGTCATGAAACTTGTAATTACAAAAGTTATAACTGCTCAGAGGAAGAGCAGCTGGAGATTTGATCTTCCAGTGAATTGGCACTGTCTACAGGGAAGCCAAGGATCCCCCCCACCCAAGTTACCCACTGAGAATGCCTAAGAGATAAGGGAAGGTGCACCCTCCATTAGCTCTAAGGAATGTCATTCCGAAAGGTGCAGGAGAATTAGAATCCTTGTCACGCCCTTCTCTAGGGGCTATGATAATGTGGGCAGACATTAGTGGGTCTCTGTGTCACAGGTTCTCCAAGACATCCACAGGTAGTCCATAAGGAAGTCACAGCAGTCATGTCTACCTGATTGCAACATCTCCAAGGAAAGGATTTAAGCCAGGACTCAGGGGGGCTATGGGGTTACACTCACCTAGAGTGTAGGCCTGCTCCTTGTCTGTGGGGGGTGAAGCTTTCTTAAATAAATCTTTTCTTCTCTCACCTCTTTGTGTGTTGCAATTCTCTGCATTTACTCGGATCTCTGGGTTGCCAGCACACACCTCTGGCTTGCCGGCTCCTCCCTGTGCCTCTCCCTCTCCATCCATCCACCCTTACTCACCCTGTCTGGACCCTAACAATGTCTACCTGATTGCAACACCTCCAAGAGAAAGGATTTAAGCCAGGGCTCGGGGGGCTACGGGGGCACATCATCTAGAGTGTAGGTCCTCTTCCCATCTGTGGGAAGTGATCTCTTTCTTAAATAAATCTTTTCTTTCACCTCTTTGTGTGTTGCAGATCTTTGCATTACCTGGATCTCTGGTTGTCAGGCCCACCTCCGGCAGTGGTGCTGCACATCCCCATCCATCCATCCACCCTTACCCTATCCGTATGCTAACAGGTCCCCTTGAAACGGTCTGAGCAACAATTGGCTACTACGTCTTGCAGCCAATCAAAGATGAGAGGCAGGCCAGGCGTGGTGGCTCAAGCCTGTAATCCCAGCATTTTGGGAGGCCAAGACGAGAGGATCGCCTGAGCCTAGGGATTCAATACCAGCCTGGGTAACTTGGTGAGACCTTGTTTCTATGATAAATCAAGAAAAATTAGCCAGGCATGGTAGCACACACCTGTAGTTCCAGCTGCTCAGAAGGATGAGGCGAAAGGATCGCCTGAGCCCAGCAGGTCGAGGCTGCAATGGCCGCGAGCGTGCCACTGTACTCCAGCCTAGGAGACAGAGTGAGACTCCAACTGAAAAACAAAAGAATACAAAAAAACAAAAACACAAAAATGAGAAGTAGAGGCTGAGAGAAAAAGGGAGTGTTTAACCAGGTTATAGGGAGATGGGTCAGCATCATTGCTAAAAAAACTCACCCAAAGCAACACATTCATTTCAGTATTTATATCCCAATTCATAGCCTGTCATTCACCCTGATTGTTGATTACATCAACAATTTTTGAAACGTGACTACTGATGTGATTCAGAGTCTCCTGGTCATGCTGACATTTTAGATAACATTCTGAAATTTACACGTTTTTTACAGAAAGGGGCACACAATGCAACATTTGGAAGGAAGGGAAAGTCACAACCTTTACAATGATAGCTTTAGATAGTTTTAAAACATAATTGTAACAATCTCCTATTCCCAGAACCCTGGCCTATAACAGTCACAGATTGGAGGGGAGGTGGGCAATACCCACTCCAGGCTTTCTGACACACTCCTGTCAGTCTTGGACCGCTCTCCCAATTATTAGGTGGTCTAGCTTGCCCAGCTGTTTCTTCTTTAGCACCAGAGGCTTACTAGATAAGACTGACCTTCTAGACCAGGCAGGCAAAGCTGTGCTAAGGGAGGAAAAGGGGGCCTGAAGAGGGGTTGAGGGCAGTGAGGGTGGGTGGGAGGAGAAAGAATGTGCACTTTTAAATTCAAACAGCTGCCGGGCTCAGTGGCTCAGCCTGTAATCCCGTGCTTTGGGAGGCTACGGTGAATGGATTGCCTGAGCCCGCAGGTCCAAGATCAGCCTGGGAGATCTCATCTCTGCAATAAATCAAAAAAATCAACCGGGCATGGTAGCGCTCACCTGTAGTTCCAGCTACTTGGAAGGCTGAGGTGGAAGGATCGCTGGAGCCCAGCAGGTCGCGGCTGCGGTGGCTGGGAGTGGCCATTGCACTCCAGTCTGGGCGACCGAGTGAGACTCCAACTCAATAAATAAATAAATAAATAAATAAATTCAAACAGCTTCTGCATTCCCATTGACTCCATTACAAAGAACATACGTTTTAAAGTATTTTCTAAATGACTGTTCTAATATAACCAAAATGGCCTCATTCAGCCTATAATACCCTCTTCCTCTTGATTTGAATAGGTGAGTGTCCTATGCTTGTGTTGGAAGAAAAGCAGTCAGCACAGCACCGTGGGAAATTGGAATTCTAGCTTTCTAGCATTGGCTTGTGGTAGGGGCCTTTCCAGGACAAAAAGAAAGTGGCGGTGCGCATGTGTAACCCTGTTGCATTCCTATGCCATGAAATACCCAACCAAAATGCATGTTGCCCTATAAAGGAGACAAAAGGGTTAAAATGTAAAGGGAAGTTAGCAAAAAGTATATAAGTCAATGTCCCATTGCGTTCGGGTGTCAGCCCTTGGATGTGAATCTGCTGAGCCGGTGCAGGCACAAATGAATGCTGCTTCCTGCCAAAGAAGCTTGGTGCCTCGTCTCTCTGTAAAGAGTCCTGACACATCTCTGGGGGCTCATCTGGAAGGCGGAAATGGTGTTTTCACCTCCCTTGTCACCAAGGTGTGACCCCCAAGACGTCAGGAGAGGTGACCTGGCCTGGCGCCAGTGGCTGCTTGATCCCTAGGGGACTAGCCCTCCCAGTGTGCTGAAGCAAGGACCCCAGGAGCACAAAGGAATCTGGTGAGGCTCAGGAACCAGCCAACGGACTGCCGCCCATCAGACTGGTAAGAACCAGGGTTCGATTTGGTAGGCCTGCCCCTAAGATGCAGAAGGGGAGCCTGATCACCTCCCAGAGTTGCCCGAGTAGTTCCACAGGGGATGAAACCTGAACTTTAAGGCACTGGGGGCTGGCTGGAGATGTTGCATGAATACGAATGAATGAGACACTGCTTGGCAGCAAAGTGAGAGCGGAGTCACCATCTGTGGTTCCGTGGTGACCTTGTATGGCTTAGGGAAGGAGTAGAATCAGGAGAGATCCTGATTCAAAACCTGATGGGGGCTTATACCGACCCACCAATTGCTAAAAGGTGCCTGAAATATCTCCGCAAGAACTACTGGAGACTGAGTGCTCACCCCTCCTCTTCCCTTTCTTGTGAGTGATTGTCGTCTTTTAGTGGGAGGAAATGGGTAGTGGACAGAGGAAGCTCACCCCCCTAGAGTGTATGGTGAAGAATTTCAGAAAGGGATATTCAGGGAATTTTGGTATTAAGTTGACTCCTGGAAAACTCCAGATATTCTGTGAAATAGAGTGGCCTTCATTCGGGGTGGGCTGGCCCTTCGAGGGGTCACTAGACAAAGAACTAGTTAGCAAAGTGTTTAAAGTCGTTGTGGGGGACCCAGGGCACCCTGACCAATTCCCTTACATTGACTGTTGGCGAGATAATAGTTATTTCTCAGCCACCTTGGTTAAAAGTCTGTCTAGAAGAGAAATGCAAAATCATCATGACCCGAATAACGGTTCCCTCAAAATGCCAACCGGAGGCTGAGAAGCCTGCTCTGTCTGAGGAGTCTGAGGAAATCCCTCTGCCTTGTGTGCCATTGTACCCCTCACTGCTGCCTGCACTCCCCGCACCTACTGCAGCCAGAGACCTGCTGGAGGCTGCCCACACCCCCGAAGCCACCCCTCCCACGAAGTCACCCAAGACACTCCTGGCCACATCTACTCCAGAGCCGCCAGTCTTAACGCCATATACTCCGGCTGGAAAGCGTCAGGAGGACTCTGCTGGCAGTCCTCCTCCCCTCAGGTTTCAAGAGGCTTTACAGTTGCCACTGAGAGAAACTAGATGACAAATTGACTACGGGACAAGAATTGACAGTCCGAGAACCACATTTGGAGCTGAACCTAATGGAATATACAGGACAATACTGGCTAACTAACGCCCGGATGGTCAAATATCAGGGAATGTTTTGTGAAAACCCGTGCATTCACTTAGAAGTGGTACAGACCCTCAACCCTGCAACCCTGCTGCCTGTCAGTCCAGTCAGTCCTATCACGACTGCATCAAAATGATGGAAGAAGTATTCTCCAGCTGACCAGACTTAATGAACCAGCCTCTCAAGAACCCCAATGTTGAGTATTTTTACCGACGGTAGCAGTTTCAAGGAAGAGGGAGAACACCTTGCAGGGTACTCCGTGGTAACCCTAAATTCCACCACTGAGGCAAAGCCTCTGCCAAAAGGAACCTCAGCACAAAAGACAGAACTCATTGCTCTAACACGAGCCCTCCTCCTGGGGGTAGGGATAAATGTCAATGTGTATACTGATTCTAAATATGGCTTTACCACCTTCTACACACACGGGGTTTTATACAAAGAAAAAAGTCAGCCGGGCTCGGTGGCTCAGCCTGTAATCCCGCACCTTTGGGAGGCTGAGGTGAGTGGATTGCCTGAGCCCGCGGGTTCGAGACCCACCTGGGCAGCGAGACGTCATCTCTACAATAAATCAAAAAAAAAAAAAAAAAAAAAAATCAGCCGGGTGTGGTAGCGCATGCCTGTAGTTCCAGCTACTTGGAAGACTGAGGCGGAAGGATCGCCAGAGCCCAGCAGGTCGAGGCTGCGGTGGCCAGGAGCGGCCACTGCACTCCAGTCTGGGCGACCGAGTGAGACTCCAACTCAAAAAAATAAAAAAAGAAAGAAAAAAGTCTAATCAACTCAGGAGGGAAAGACATAAAATACCGCAAAGAAATCCTGAAACTCTTAAATGTTGTATGGGCCCCCTAAGAAAGTGACAGTTATGCACTGTCCGGAACATCAGAAGGGAGACACCATGGTCGCTCGAGGGAACAGAAAGGCAGCCTGAGAAGTGAAGTTTGCAGCCTCCCAGGGGAACGACAAAACCAATGGCTCTGACTGCCGCACTGTTCCCTAGTCCGTTGGCAGAATGGCACGCTAGTTACTTACAACACGAGCACACTTGGTTCAAGACTGAAGATGGAAACTATCTCCCGGGTGAATGGTGGAAGTTTAAGGGTGAATGAGTTGCAATTCCTGAAACCTTGACCCCAACTTTTGTCAAGCAGTTCTACCAGGAAACCCACACTGGCCGAACAGCTCTTGAGACCACATTAGGTTGGCATTTCTATATTCCTCAACTTTCTAGCACAGTCTGTGCAGTGTGTGAACAATGCAAAATGTATGCCCGAAATAACTCATGTCAGGGCGTTAAAATCTCTCCTGGAGTACAGAGTGTTGGGGGAGTCCCACTTGAAAACAAAGTTGTGGATGTCACTGAGTTTTCCCAGGTCCAAGGCTGCAAATATCTGTTAGTCTTCATGTGCACTCTCTCAGGCTGGGTAGAGGCCTTCCCCAGCCACACAGAGAAGGCACACAAAGTAGCCCAACTTCTCCTAAAAGAAATTATTCCTCGATTTGGGGTCCCAATCACCATAGGATCAGACAGTGGGCCAAAATTTATGACTGAAATAAATACATCAAGTGGCAAGGGGTTTAAAAATCACATGGAACCCGGGCTCAGTGGCTCAGCCTATAATCCCAGTACTTTGGGAGGCCAAGGTGAGTGGATTGCCTGAGCCCACAGGTTCGAGTCCTGCCTGGGTAACTTGGCGAGACCTCATCTCTACAATAAATCAAAAATTAGACGGACATGGTAGCATGTGCCTGTAGTTCCAGCTACTTGGAAGGCTGAGATGGAAGGATCGCTGGAGCCCAGCAGGTCGAGGCTGCAGTGGCCGGGAGCGTGCCGCTGCACTCCAGTCTGGGTGATAGAGTGAGACTCCAACTCAAAAAAAAAAAAAAAAAAAATCACATGGAAATTACACACTGCATACCATCCCCAGAGCTCCAGAAAGGTGGAACACATGACTCAAACCCTAAAATTACAGCTGAGTAAACTGTGTCAGGAAACCCACCTATATTGGGACCAGCTGTTGCCGACTGTTTTGCTAAGAATCAGGTCTAGTCCTACTAAACCAGCAGGGTTCTCCCCTTTTGAATTTCTTTATGGATGCCCTTCCCCCCATTATCAGGGGTATAAAAGGGAATTTGAAGGAAGTGGGCAATTTTACTCTAAGACAGCAAATGCAGGCCCTAGGCTCAACCCTAACCACTATACATCATTGGGTTAGGAAGCGGTTACCTGTAACCTTACCTGTAAGCTTAACCACAGATGCTCACCCCTTTAAACCAGGAGATGATGTATGGGTAAAGAAATAGGATGTCCAGCCAGGCTCGGTGGCTCAGCCTGTAATCCCGCGCCTTTGGAAGGCTGAGGTGAGTGGATTGCCTGAGCCCGCGGGTTCGAGACCTGTCTGGGCAACTTGGCGAGACCTCATCTCTACAATACATCAAAAATTAGCCGGGCGTGGTAGAGCACGCCTGTAGTTCCAGCTACTTGGAAGGCTGAGGCAGCAGGATCGTCGGCGCCCAGCAGGTCGAGGCTGGGCGACAGAGTGAGACTCCAACTCAAAAAAAAAAAAAAAGAAATAGGATGTCCAACTCCTAAAGGCCCTCTGGAGAGGTTCGTTGACTGTCATTTTGTCCACTCCCACTTCAGTAAAGGTAGCCGAGGTGGCCCCCTGGATTCACCATAGTAGAGTGAAACCAGCCTCACAGGACTGGGAATGTACTTCTGATCCATCAACACCAGGCAAGCTGACCATCCGAAGAAAACCAGTTGCAACTCTAGAGGACAACAGCCATACTTTAGTCACTCCAGAAGTTGACTAATCTACTCATGGCAGAAACCTGAGGAATTGGCCATCTGACAGACAGACAGATTGTTTTTACATATATATTAACTTATTGTAATGCATTGTCATCCCTTGCTAGTGTCTGTTGCTGTAGTTCTCACCTTAGTTTTCGCCGTAGGTTTGGCAGAGGTCACTCCACCCAACTGGACTCCTGGCGAAAGATTTCTATTGGTGGTCTTTTACCTCTTTTGAATAGGATGTTCACCCACTGTTTACTGTTATTAATCTGGTCCCCCTTCATGGCTTCAGAACCCTCTTCTTACGATCCATGTATTTGCATATCTTGGTCAGGTCAGGGAGTTACTTGGACCCTCTTTTACCAAACCCATTTTTCTTGCCTGGGGACAATCTCAGGGACCTGCAGGCATAATAAGATCACCTATCTGTTGACAAGGGGATCTATACACTTGTTTTAACTACAGTCCTCTGTCGGGGACCAGCCCTGACGGAGGGTGGGTAAGGACCGCAACGGAGAATCCAGATGGCGAGAAGAGACCACTCAGAGGCAGTTTCTTCTGGGAACAGTCTGATCAGGACTGAAGCCAAATTTTATTCGGACACCTTCCAACTTATATACCATTTTTCATACCCTCCAGCAGTGTGATAATCACTTGCTGGGGGCGTACAAACTCCATGATGTATATTGCGATTTACAAACTATGCATCACAAGACCATCACAAGACTTGCAAGCTCCAAGCAGGCGTGCCTCACAAATCTCACATCAAGGTCACAGGTGCACAAATACAGTTCGTTTAAAAGTGTCTTCCATAGTGTTCAACAAATCATTCATATTATACTCTTTGTTCTAAACCCTGATTAATACAAAAACTTTCTTAGTTAACTCTAGGTTCAACCCAAGTTCACTGACTCCCAATATTTTTTAACGACCGATATTATCAACTTAACACTATACTATAATCTATTAGTTTACCTAAATGACTTAATTTTTATTTATTCCATTAACCTATTACGATTCAACATAGTGGCCTGTAATTCTACAACAATTAATTCAAAACTTATTTCTTACCATGACTTATATGAGTTTTGTGATCTAGTGTTTGGACTTTAATACTATGCTATATCTCATTAAGCTAATACCTTATCATCAAATCTTATAATTATCATTGACGTATGATTTTAGAATCATAACACTATAATTCTCATTCTATTCTAATAAAACTACGACTTTAACCCAAAACTTAAATCTTTTTTCCTAGAATATTAATACATGGCTACGTGTAAAATTTCCTATTGTCATATAAGAAGCAAAAACTACAGCGTTGGGAAAGTTTCGGTATACTAATCAAAGGATCTTAAAATTGGCCTACAGGAACAGGAACTAAAGTCATAATCTGAGAAAAGGAAACTTAAAAAGCTTAAACAAAACCTAAAAGTTTTCGACAAATGCTTATTACTGTTTAAATCTTTCCGATGGAAATTATATCGTCTTAAATGAATGGTTTATCTGAACAAGTCTATTCTAAAAATCAAATAGTGTCTGTCACACTCTTGGATAATGGACTGCACGGTTACTATGGCAATGGCCACGGGCTGAAGCAAACAGTTTCGGCATGTAACGAAACTAGAAAAGCGTCCTGAAGAAAAGTGCCCTGCCCGGCTAAAAGGCGGGGCAATAAAACTATTATAATTTAGTTTCTAATCTTAATCCTAGGAGGAACTACCTTTGGGAACAAGAGCTGAAGAAAAACCGCCCTGCCCGGCTAAAAGGTGGGGCAATAAAACTATTATGATAATTTAGTTTCTAATCCTAATCCTAGGAGGAACTGCCTTTGGGAACAAGAGCTGACTCACCAGTCTACCAGGAATAGAAGTTAAAAAATATCTAGAAAGAAGTAAGATTTAGAAAGGACAAGGTCATTCTGCTCTATAACCTTTCATCAGGTGTATAGAGACTTTACTTATGAGTTTTACTGCCATGTATGCACACTGGTCACTAATCACACGCCAATATTATAGGTATAACTGATATCCTATGTCAGAGGCAATCTTCCAGATGGGCCTTTACAGGCCTCAGCCATGTAGCTATAGATGTTGGCTCCCAAAAGTCCTCCCCAAGCGAGGAATGGTTAGAGGTCTGTTGCTCTAAAGAGGGAGGGCATTTAATTAACTGAACCCTGATCACCAATCCCTACCGGCCAGTGTCAGTACTTTTTGATGCCTGTACAACTGTGAAGGAAACCTGGAAGTCTGCTGTAACCCATGGTACCAGTACTACATCATGTAGGAGCTTATCCTGGGAAAGAGAATATAGTCTCAATGATAAGTATATGTGTGAACAGCCTACAAATGGTATGTGTACTGATTATGCTGAATTCTTCTGTCCTTATTGGAGTTGTGCTTCATAGGCCACCTGGAAAGGCTGAGCCAACACTGCTCTCCTTCAAAAGGCTGTGGCCATGTCCAGTTGTAAATCAGGAGCCTGTAATTCCATTAATTTTACTATTCTTAACCCGAAATGGTAAAATGGAATTAGAATGGAAAACAGGCTGCCAAATTGGCATACTATCCATGGGTGGGGTGCTGACCTTGGAACCATATGATGCTTCACAAGGGTCACAATCCCACTCTAATCCTCCTCCCATGATGTCTTTTACTCCTTTTATTAAAAAATAGAAAGTATGGGAGGCTGAGGCGGAAGGATCGCCGGAGCCCAGCGGGTCGAGGCTGCGGTGGCCGGGAGTGGCCACTGCACTCCAGTCTGGGCGACAGAGTGAGACTCCAACTAAAAAAAAAAAAAAAAAAAAAAATAGAAAGTAGTCCTCCTCCCATCTCCGGCATGACAAGAAATCTGTTCCTAACCTTAGCAGAAACTATCGCCCAGTTTTTTTTTTTTTTTTTTTTGAGTTGGAGTCTCACTCTGTCACCCAGACTGGAGTGCAGTGGCCGCTTCCGGCCACCGCAGCCTCGACCCGCTGGGCTCTGGCGATCCTTCCTCCTCAGCCTTCCGAGTAGCCGGAATTACAGGTGCGTGCTACCACACCTGGCTGATTTTTTTGATTTATTGTAGAGATGAGGTCTCGCTGCCCAGGCGGGTCTCGAACCCGCGGGCTCAGGCAATTCACTCACCTCAGCCTCCCAAAGGCGCGGGATTACAGGTTGAGCCACCGAGCCCGGCTTATCGCCCAGTTTTTAAAAGTCTCCTCTTGCTATGTATGTGGAAGAACTAACATGGGAGATCAATGGCCTTGGGAAGCTAGGGAACTGGATCCCCATGAATCCTATAATGAATCCTATAATGAAACCTAGCCCTGCCAATGGGGTTTGGCTTCTTAAGACCTCAATTATAGGAAGAAACTGCCTTGCCCAATGGGGAAAAATTTTTAACACTCCTGTTGGAAGCTTGACATGCTTGGGCCAAAAATCCTATAATACCACGGTCCAGAAAACCCAATGACGGTGGTCCCCAAACCACTCTGAACCTAACCTCACCCTTTGGCTTCCCCTGCCTCCAATAGGCCTGGGACACTATGAGCACAGACATCCAATGGCGGGCCCCAAATGGATTGTGCTGGATATGTGGAAAGATAGCCTATACCGTACTTCCTCCAAACTGGTTGGGATCTTGTGTGTTAGGGTCTATCCAACCATCCTTCTTCCTGCTTTCGCTTGCCAGAGGGGAACACTTGGGAATTCAAGTATACAAGAATGGAACACCCAAAGTAAATGGCGTGGCCTACAAACTGGCAACTGGAAAGATAATGAATGACCCTCTGAATGTATTATCCAATACTATAACCCATCTACCTGGGCAGAGGATGGATCTTGGGGCTTTCAGATCTCCATTTACATGCTAAACTGCATAATTTGACTATAGGCGGTTTTTGAAATTATAACTAATGAAACTGCAAAAACCCTTAACATACCAGCCAAACAGCAAATGTGTAATGCTATCTATCAAAACCTCTTAGCCTTAGATTACTTGCTGGTTTCGGAAGGAGGAATCTGCGGAAAATTTAACTTAAGCAACCATTGCTTGCAAATAGATGATGAGGGAAAAGTTATAAAAGAAATCACCAACCGAATGAGAAGAATTGCTCATGTCCCGATCCAAACTTGGAAAGACTGGAACCCCAGCCTGGGCAATTGTTTGGGGGATGATTTTTAACCTTCAGGGGATTCAAAACCCTCATAGGTGTTATACTTATAATTCTGGGAATTTGTCGAATCCTGCCCTGTCTGGCTCCTTTATTATTAAGTCTGCCACAAATCTCATTGTAGCCAGAGTCAAAAGAAAAACAGCAGCACATGTAGTGATGTTATGGAAGTACCAGCCCCTAAACCAAGATGAAGTTCTTTGACCCTAAAAGGGCCCAAGCATCAAAGAGGGGAATGTGGAAGGGGCCTTCTCAGAACAAAGAGAAAGTGACGTGGTGCAGTCCATGTCTAAGTGTGCATGCGAACCCTGTTGCATTCGTGTGCCATGAAATACCCAACCAAAATGTATGTTGTCATATAAGGAAGACAAAGGGGTTAAAATGTAAAGGGAAGTTAACAAAAAGTATATAAGGCAATGCCCCGTTGCATTCAGGGCTCAGTCTTTGGATGTGAATCCGCTGAGCTGGATCAAATAAATGCTGCTTCCTGGCAAAGAAACCTTGTTGTCCCATCTCTCTGTAAAAAATCCTGCCACAGGTTCTGGGACCTCAGACCAGACAAGCAATCAACAAACATTTATGGACTATTTAGCACGCCAGGTGCTCTACTGGATGTAAATTGAATAGGAAATCGTCAAACCACTTCCCTTCCCCTCTGCACACACATGTGGATTGTATTTCCCAGGTTTCCTTGCAGTTAAATGAGGCCACATGCAGGGGTCCAGCCCCTGCAAGTTTTGGGGAGTCCCTTGGAAGATGTGGTGGCGTCGGCGAATTTGTAGGGACAGACATTAAAAGAAAGAAAGATGGAAGGATAGACACAAAGAGGAAGAAAGGGAAAGAAAGAAAGTGGACAACTGTTCAGTGAAATGAGCAGAAGTCGTTTATTGAAAGTTACAGCAGGTATTTATCTCCAAATTTTAGACAGTCTCACAAATCTTTCACATGAACACAAGGCCAGGTGCAGGAGGGGCGTCCCCCACCCACCAGATGTTTTCTTAGGTATGAGGAGGGACAAACTCTAAGATTGTCTTATTGTTCCCTTTGCTAGTAAACGCTCTTCAAAAACAGTGCAACAATCCCTACTAGCATGATGATGTTCTGATAATCAGTAACTTCTAAGGCTCCCGCAATACCCATGATGACTAACTTAAACTTTATTACCTTTCTATTCTATGCTAATACTACTTACACAATGCTACGGAAGCTCTTAATTATAGCTTAAGCCAATTCCTAAAGAATGTGGCCCAGTCCAAAGATCAGGGGGCTCTACAGGATGTGGCCCAGTCCAAGGTTCACGGTGGGCCACCTTTTGGAACAATAGATGACAATCTCTTAACAAATTGGCTATTCTAAAGTCCTATATATCTAGAAATTAGGAAATTTCTATGAAAGTTTCTAATTCCTAATCCTAATATATAAAGCTGATCATCAGCAGCAAAGCTTCTAAAAATAAAACCCAAATATAAACTGTAAATGTACTAAGACCAAAACCACAATAGTAGAAAATGGAGACAATGAAATTTCTAAAGTTAACTGTATTCTTATTAAGCCTCAAAATATCATGATTGGCCGGGCTCGGTGGCTCAGCCTGTAATCTCGCACCTTTGGGAGGCTGAGGTGAGTGGATTGCCTGAGCCCGCAGGTTCGAGACCCGCCTGGGCAGCGAGACCTCATCTCTACAATAAATCAAAAAAATCAGCCGGGCGTGGTAGCTCATGCCTATAATTCCGGCTACTCGGAAGGCTGAGGCGGAAGGATCGCTGGAGCCCAGTAGGTCGAGGCTGCGATGGCCGGGAGCGGCCACTGCACTCCAGTCTGGGTGACAGAGTGAGACTCCAACTCAAAAAAAAAAAAAAATCATGATTGGTCATGCTTGCACTAACATGATTCCCTGACATTAGCATGACCTATTCTACAATACTTTCTATGAATAAAATAAATTCAATTTCTATAATAGGTAGAAAAAACCCTACACTAACTCTAGCTAAAGCTGGCCTAAAAGAATACAGCCCAGTCCAAAGTATGTGCTGGGCTCTCAGGAATGTGCCCAGCCCAAACTCTGTGCTGGGCCATTTCTGATAACTCTAGGTAGTCATTTATACCATTGAAAAGCTGAAAACAGCTCTCCATAAGTATATACTAATTCTACAAATATACTTTTAAATCTTTTTTTTTTTTTGAGTTGGAGTCTCACTCTGTTTCCCAGACTGGAGTGCAGTGGCCGCTCTTGGCCACTGCAGCCTCGACCTGCTGGGCTCCAGCGATCCTTCTGCCTCAGCCTTCCAAGTAGCCAGAATTACAGGCGCACGCTACCACACCCGGCTAATTTTTTGATTTATTGTAGAGATGAGATCTCGCCAGCCCAGGCGGGTCTTGAACCAGCAGGCTCAGGCAATCCACTCACCTCAGCCTCCCAAAGGCACGGGATTACAGGCTGAGCCACTGAGCCCGGCTTACTTTTAAATCTTATAAAGAAGCTTGTACCGTATAAAAGACTCCCAAATGTGACCTGAATTTGAATTATATCTAATGCCTAAGCCAAAACTGCAGTTTATGGGAAACAGGAACAATGGGTTTCTAGAGTGAGCCATGCCTGTCACAGTCACAGAGCCTTCAGCTTAGATCAGCAGAGTTCCTTTAGGTTACTTGCGCTGCATGGTAAAAGGAGGAGGAAAATGGGGTCAACGGCTCCCAAACACATCCTAGTGGTCTCGGGGTCCACGGCCCCCCCTGATCCCTAATGCTCAGTGGGCCTCCGTGGCCGGCTCCCAACAGCCACATGCCTGAAATGTGGGAGAAAGTGATATCTGCCTCTTCCAGGCCCAGCCCATGAGGACCCCGCTTGCAAGTGTCAAGGAGGGAAGGTTCTGAAGGGGCACAGCACCGCCAGAGCTGGCATGCTGGGGGTGCAGATCCAAGTAACACAAAGATTTGCAACACAAAGAGATGAAGAAAGAAAAAAATTTTTTAAGAAAAGAACACTTGGCCAGGTGTGATGGCTCAGCCTGTAATCCCGGCACTTTGGGAGGCCAAGGAGAGAGGATTGTCTGAGCCTGAGGATTCGAGACCAGCCTGGGCAACTTGGTGAGACCTTGTCTCTACAATAAGTCTACATAAAACTAGCCAGGTGTGGTGGCATGTGTCTTTAGTTCCAGCTACTTGGAAGGCTGAGGTGGAAGAATTGCCTAAGCCCAGCAGGTTGAGGCTGCAGTGGCCATAAGCATGCCACTGCACTCCAGCCTGGGCAATAAAGAGTGAGACTCAAGCCGGGCTCGGTGGCTCAGCCTGTAATGCCGCGCCTTTGGGAGGCTGAGGTGAGTGGATTGCCTGAGCCCACGGGTTCGAGACCCGCCTGGGCAGCGAGACCTCATCTCTACAATAAATCAAAAAATCAGCCGGGCGTGGTAGCGCATGCCTGTAATTCCGGTTACTCGGAAGGCTGAGGCGGAAGGATCGCCGGAGCCCAGCAGGCGAGGCTGCAGTGGCCGGGAGCGGCCGCTGCACTCCAGTCTGGGCGACAGAGTGAAACTCCAACTCAAAAAAAAAAAACCAAAAAAAAGAGTGAGACTCCAACTCAAGGAAAAAAAAAGAAAAGAACACTTCTCACAGATAGAAAGAGGGCCGGCACTCTAAGATGAGTGTGGCCCTGAATGCTGGGGAACTGGGTATATTTAAAGTCCTTGGAGAGGAGTTTGGATCAAGGAGATTGTTTAAAGTTGCACTTTTTGATGTAGATAACAGAAATCACAAATCTTGTGTCTTGGCATCACCAGGCCATGGTATCTCATGACTCCAGGTGGTGGACTGGAGACCCGTCACAGGAAACTTATTAACAATGCGTCAAGGCCAGAAGTACAGATGCCTCACTGGATAGATGATTTGTAGACCCTGAGGAAGAAAGGGAGTCTGCTTTATGATTACAACGAGCAGATACTCGTCATGTTTGAGGGATCTGGGTTTCTGAAAAGACAAAGTTAGCAGAGTTAGTCTTTTTTTTTTTTTTTGAGTTGGAATCTCACTCTGTCGCCCAGACTGGAGTGCAGTGGCCGCTCCGGCGATCCGTCCTCCTCAGCCTTCCAAGTAGCCGGAATTACAGGCATGCGCTACCACGCCCGGCTGATTTTTTGATTTATTGTAGAGATGAGGTCTCGCTCCCCAGGCGGGTCTCGAACCCGCGGGCTCAGGCAATCCACTCGCCTCAGCCTCCCAAAGGCACGGGATTACAGGCTGAGCCACCGAGCCCAGCGGCTGAGTCCTTTTAATCATTCGCCTAGATAGGGAAGGATCATTAGGGTGATTGGGTGGTGATCTACTTCCACATCATCACAAAGGGGCAGACAAGTGCAGGTTCTGATGATGTCAGGTGATGGACAGCAGGCAGATGGGTGGGTTAGTCACATGATTGCTGCCATGGTGGGGCTTATCTGTGTCACTTAGTTCACAGAGGGTTGATTAGGTTAACCTTGGGGGGGAGGGTTCCTGCAAGAGACTTGTTAGACACTTGGAATCCACAAACTCAGACATTTGCAACTCACAAACTCTTATGACTTTGGCTTTGACAAGGAATCAAAAGTTTACTAGAGATTATTATGCTAAGTCACAAGTGGTTGGACTGTCCTGGTCTTGCATCTGACAGAGATTTGCCTGAGAGGAATGGGATAGGCTGCTGTTTGTCCTGCAGTAGAATGTCTGGATGCTTTCTAATGGATACACTGAGGCAAAAAGACTAAACCAAGAATAAGCTAAGTTTCTTCTAAGTTTCTATAGGTACCTTTCAGGTTTTTTTTGAGTTGGAGTCTCACTCTGTCACCCAGACTGGAGTGCAGTGGCCGCTCCCAGCCACTGCAGCCTCTACCTGCTGGACCCCAATGAGCCTTCCGCCTCAGCCTTCTGAGTAGCCGGAATTACAGGCACGCGCTACCACGCCCGGCTGATTTTTTTATTTATTGTAGAGATGAGGTCTCACCAAGTTGCCCAGGCAGGTCTTGAACCTGCGGACTAAGGCTATTCACTCACCTCAGACTCCCAAAGCGCGGGATTACAGGTTGAACCACCAAGCCCGGCTGGTACCTTTCAGTTATGATCATCTGAGCCCAGCATGTGAAGGCTGCGGTGGCCAGGAGCGTGCCACTGCACTCCATTCTGGATGACAGAGTGAGACTCCAACTCAAAAAAAAAAATGAACCAAAGGTGCGAGGATCCCTAGAGCCCAGGAATTCAAGACCAGCCTAGACAACATAGCAAGACCTCATCTCTATTATAATTTTTTTTGTTGAGTTGGAGTCTCACTCTGTTGCCCAGGCTGGAGTGCAATGGCACACTCATGGCCACTGCAGCCTCGACCTGCTGGGCTGAGGTGATCCTTCTGCCTCAGCCTTCCAAGTAGCTGGAACTACAGGTGTGCATTACCATGCCTGGCTTATTTTTTGACTTATTGTAGAGATGAGCCCTCACCAAGTTGCCGAGGCTGGTCTCGAACCCCTGAGCTTAGGAAATCTTCTCGCCTTGGCCTCCCAAAGTGCTGGGATTATAGGCTTGATTCACTGGGCCTGACCTCTATTATAATTTTTTTTAATTTTTATTTATTTTATTTATTTATTTATTTATTTTTTGAGTTGGAGTCTCACTCTGTCGCCCAGACTGGAGTGCAGTGGCCGCTCCCGGCCACCGCAGCCTCGACCTGCTGGGCTCCGGCGATCCTTCCGCCACAGCCTTCCGAGTAGCCAGAATTACAGGTATGCGCTACCACGCCCGGTTGATTTTCTGATTTATTGTAGAGATGAGGTCTCGCTGCCCAGGCAGGTCTCGAACCCGCGGACTCAGGCAATCCACTCACCTCAGCCTCCCAAAGGCGCGGGATTACAGGCTGAGCCACTGAGCCCGGCTAATTTTTTTTAAAATAATAATATTTAGGCCAGGCTTGATGGCTCAGCCTGTAATCCCAGTGCTTTGGGAGGCCGAGGTGGAAGGGTCACTTGATGTTAGAATTTCAAAACCAGCCTGTGTTGGGAGCCAGCCTTGGAGATCAGCCTGAGTGACATAGTCCTGGCAGACTGAGGACCCTGGGCTCGCACTGCGAGTCTGGGGGCTGTGCACCATTCCCTCCACCCTCACCCCAAGAAGACACGTGCTTAGCTAAGCACGAAGAATAACAGCGAAAGAAAAGTTCACACAACTAACTTTAGAACACCATTGTTAACTTTTTCCACTTCCCACTACATTGTTTGACCTTTCCCTTTTTGCCCATGTGATGGTTAAACTCTGAGGCATGTCAAAAGGAGCTTTCTTTCACTTGGTCCTGGGTCACAGGTCTTGTTTTTAGCATTAGGATTTGTGACTCATACCAGGTTGAAAGAGCTTTCTGATTGTGTTTAAGCAAAGAATTGTTTTGAATATTTTTTACTTATTATTTGTAGTTGCAGTTATGGTGTTTTAGACATAAGGTTCTATAAGTATAAGTTTATAATCGTAGGCATAAGATTTAACTGTAAGTGAAAGTTTATATTAAGGGATATATAGGTGATTTATAAGTTTGTTTCTTAGGGTTTGAGATACATATTAAAGTTTTAGTATATAAGAAGTTGAAGGGTTTAGATGTAAAATTTAAGTAAGTGAAACAGATTTTATCTAATAACCGAAACTACTTTGAGGCCTGAAAAACACCACTAAAAGTTTCTTCTGAGCTGTTCTTCTTAGGAATAAGATGTCCCAGATAAGGAAGACAATGAAGGAATTTGAACAAGAAAAAACTACCATGGGGCTTGAAAGACCAGAGGGCCTTGAAAAGAAAACTCCTCATCCATGAAAAAAGGAACATCTGTGCAAGGTGCTTCGGAAGGGTTGCCAGGTGCACATTCCTCCACGAAGATGGAAGTATTCTACACATGAACTGCTCCAAAGCCTTGGGTCAGAAATTCCTGTTCTGGCCCCCAGAGACTTTTATTATGGAAAAGCTTGTTTTCCTAGATAGTTTGAATGAGGAAGTTAAGTTTATAAAGAATTAGAATTGTTAGAAAGATTATAATATGTACTAGTTAATTTGGGATGTAAGTCTTGTTTTAAACAGAGTTGTTCAATGAAAAGCTTTATGATTTTTTTTTTTTTTTTTTTTTTTGAGTTGGAGTCTCACTCCATTGCCCAGACTGGAGTGCAGTGGCTGCTCCCGGCCATCGCAGCCACAACCTGTTGGGCTCTGGCGATCCTTCCACCTCAGCCTTCCAAGTAGCTGGAACTACAGGTGCGCGCTATCACGTCCGGCTCATTTTAAAAAATTTATTGTAGAGACGAGGTCTCGCCAAGTTGCCCAGGCGGGTCTTGAACCCGCGGGCTCAGGCAATCCTCTCACCTCGGCCTCCCAAAGCGCGGGATTACAGGCTGAGCCAACGAGCCCCGGCTTTTATGATTTTATATGAGTTTTTGAGTCTATAATTTTAAGGTTCTATATTAACAGGTTGCGGGGACTGTTTTTACTTCAAGATAACAGCATTGTGGTGTTGTTTTGGGATGGAGATAGTCTCCATCCTTAGGAGAACATTAACCAAGCACAGAGAAGAATACTTAAACTTTCCCTCAAGCATCGATTTAACATCACAAAAATTCATGTAATTGTTGTAAGTGATTTGCTTTGTAATGATGATTTTAACTTGCTCTGTAGCGATGACTTGCAGAGATTGCTTCCTTGCAAAAAGGAATATAAGCTCGCTGTTAATTAGCAATAAATGGCATCTGATCTCAGAACTCATCAGTTGTCCCAAAGTACTTTCTCGCAATGCCTACACTGTTCCCACCTTCGGGGTACCCTGGACCCGGCAGAAGCTGGACTCCCGCAAGCCTGGACAACATAGTGAGACCAACTTCTATAAACATAAATAAATAAATAAATAAATAAAAATTATGGATTGTCTGAGACTACGGGTTTGAGACCCGCCTGGGCAACTTGGCGAGACCTCATCTCTACAATAAATTTAAAAAAAATTTAGCCAGGCATGGTACGCATGCCTGTAGTTCCAGCTACTTAGAAGGCAGAAGCAGAAGGATCACCGGAACCCAGCAGGTCTAGGCTGCAGTGGCCGGGAATGGCCACTGCACTCTAGTCTGGGCAACAGAGTGAAACTCCAACTCAAAAAAAAAAAAAAAATACACACACACACACACACACATTCTGGGGTGCCAAAAAAATGTATACACATTTTGAGTGATGTTATCTATGTATTGCTCTTAGTTCAAAGTAATCAGAAGTGTCTGGATGCTGTTGATGATACAGAGACCAGCTAATGTCTGTCCACATTGCCATAGCCCCTAGACATGGGCATGGAAAGGGTTCAAGTGCTTCTGTACATTCCTAAACAACATTTCTGAGAGTCCCCTTATCTCCTATGCATTTCCAGTAAGTCGCTTCAGGGGATCTTTGACTTCCCTATACACTAAACCCAATCAACAGAAATATGCAAATCCCCATTTACTCCCTATTTCTGAATAGTCATAAGTTTGAAAAATATAGTGTCAGTGTAATCATAAGTCTTAAGATTTGTATAACTTTTGTATCAATGTGATCATAAGTTTTTTTTTCTTTTTTCTGAGTTGGAGTCTCACTCTGTTGCCCAGGCTGGAATACACTCATGGCCACCCCAGCATCCACCTGCTGGGCTCCGGTGATCTGTCCGACTCAGCCTTCCAAGTATCCCGAACTACAGGTGCATGCTGCTATGCCCAGCTAGTTTTTGATTTATTTAGAGATGAGGTTTTGCCAAGTAGTTGGGACTGGTCTTGAACCTGCAAGCTCAGGCAATCTACTCGCCTCGGCCTCCCAAAGTGCTAGGATTACAGACTGAACCACTGAGCCCGGCCGATCATAAGTTTTGTGATTTATACAACTTTTGCATAATGCATGATGTCTTGGGCCTTGTGAACTCCCTTTACTCTATGGCAAACGCGAGTAACATTTCTGCTGGGCCCTGCTGATAAAAGCTATAAGATACTGCTGATACTGGTAACTAGGAAGTCTGGACTGAAAAATGTCACTACTGAAAAATGTGACTGAATCTCAAGTTCTATACAATGCTCTGCAGGTCATGTGGCTAATGTGTAGGTATTAACAGCTCTGGACTTTATTTTTATTTATTTATTTATTTTTTTTTTTGAGTTGGAGTCTCACTCTGTTGCCCAGACTGGTGATCCTTCTGCCTCAGCCTTCCAAGTAGTTGAAACTACAGGCATGCTCTACCACGCCTGGCTAATTTTTGATTTATTGTAGAGATGAGGTCTCGCCAAGTTGCCCAGAAGGGTCTCGAACCCGCAGGCTCAGGCAATCCACTCACCTCAGCCTCCCAAAGCGCAGGATTACAGACTGAGCCACCGAGCCTGGCTAGTTTTTTTCTTTCTTAAAATGTGTAGACATTTTTTGCACCCTCTGTGTATATACATACAAAATAAAAATTAAAAATTGTTTATCTTGACACAACTTTCTCCCCAAAGTCCAGGCAATTCTAGGAAAGGGTTATAAAGCATGAGTTGAGAGCTAGACAAACAGCAGCTGGAGTCAGACGACATTCTTAAGTGTTTGGAACTGTATGTATCTGCATCTGTCTTAATTAGAAGATGGACCATTACCGTGGGATTAGAACAAAGGGTCAGAATTCTGCTTTATTCAACTTGAGTCTCCTGACTATGAACATGTCAAATAATGTTAACTATCAAAAAAGGACAGTTGGGGTCTGGTGCTGTAGCTCATGCCTATAATCCCCACATTTTGGGATGCTGAGTTGGGAGGATTGCTTGAGGGCAGGAGTTCTGAGGCTTGAGCCACATAGTGCACAAAAAAATTTTTTAATTAAAAAAAAAAGGAAAATTGCAGTAAGAAGGCAAGAATAATAAGATTTTTAATAAGATTGTTTGCATCGCTGGACTTGGTGGCTCAGCCTGTAATCCCGCGCCTTTGGGAGGCTGAGGTGAGTGGATTGCCTGAACCCACGGGTTCAAGACCCGCCTGGGCAGCGAGACCTCATCTCTACAATAAATCAAAAAATCAGCCAGGCGTGGCAGCGCATGCCTGTAATTCTGGCTACTCGGAAGTGTGAGGTGGAAGGATCGCCAGAAACCAGCAGGCGAGGCTGCAGTGGCCGAGAGCGGCCACTGCACTCCAGTCTGGGCGACCGAGTGAGACAGAAGATTGTTTGCATCTAAAACAAATTTTTATTTGAGAAAAATAATTTAATGGGCCTTGATTGTCATGCGCCATCCTTCTCCTCAAATTCAGCGGCCCTGTGGTTTTGTAATGGTTCAAGAAATGCTCGGCTGCTCCCCTTGATACCAATATATTTTTTTGAGTTGGAGTCTCACTCTGTCACCCAGGCTGGAGTGCAGTGGCACACTCATGGCCATCACAGTCTCGACCTGCTGGGCTCAGGCAATTCTTTCTCCTCACCTACCAAGTAACTGGAAACATAGTCATGCACCACCACACCCAGCTAATTTTTTACTTATTGTAGAGATGAGCTCTTGCCAAGTTGCCCAGGCTGGTCTTGAACCCCTGGGCTCAGGCAATCCTCTCACCTCAGCCTCCCAGAGTGCTGTGATTACAGGCGTGAGCCCCCGGAACCAGCTGATACCAATAAATTAAAGGGGCAGGGAACTGATAGAAAGTTTATTTATTTAGGAGGCAGAGGCAAGAGGATTGCCTGAGCTCAGGGGTTTGAGACCAGCCTGAGCAACGTGGCAAGACCTCATCTCTACAATAAATCAAAAAATTAGTCAGGCATGGTGGTGCATGTCTGGTTCCAGTTACTTGGAAGATTGAGGCAGAAGGACCACCTGAGCCCAGCATGTCGAGGCTGCTCTGGCCGTGAGCATGCCACTGTACTCCAGCCTGGGCAACAGAGTGAAACTGTGACTCAAAAAAAAATAAAAAGTTTATTTCTGAATTCAAATCCAGGGAGCAGAGTCAGACTTGAGGTCTTCCTAAAATGGTTCTGCTCACCCTCCAGGCTTTTACAGTCCACTTTTATAAGTCCAGAGTTGTTATTACCTGTACATTAGCCATGTGACCTGCAGAGCATTGTATAGAGCTTGAGTTTCAACCACATTTATCTATAGTGACGCTTTTTGGTCCAGACTTCCTGGTTACCAGTATCAGAGGTATCTCACAGCTTTTATCAGCAGGGCCCAGCAGAAGTGTTCATCAGACTCACCATAGAATAGAGGAAGTTTATAAGGCCCAAGACATCAAGCATTATGCAAAAGTTGTATAAATCACAAAACTTATGGTAACATCAATGCAAAAATTATACAAATCATAAAACTTATGATTACATTGATACTATATTATTCAAACTTATGACTATTCAGAAAAAGAGCATACATGGGGATTTGCATCTTTCAGTTGATTGGGCTTAGTGTATAGGGAAGTCAAAGATCCCCTGAAGCTACTTACTGGGAATGCATAGGAGATAAGGGGACTCTTAGTAATGTGCTCAGAAACGTGCAGAAGTACTTGAACCCTTGCTATGTCCTTCTCTAGAGGCTGTGATGATATGGATGGACATTGGCGGGTCTCTGAATCAGTTTTGACTTCCCCAGGCTCCTGCTCACCAAGGGTTCTCTGGTGTGATTTCTGAGTGAGGGAGCTCTGTCTGAGCAATAGCAGGCAAGTGGCATTTGTCTCTCACCTCACTGCTGCAGCTTAGGGTGACCTAATGTCCCAGTTTGCCCGAGTTGCCTGGGCAACTTGACGCGACCTCTTCTCTACAATAAATCAAAAATTAGCTGGGCGTGGTAGCGTGCACTTATAGTTCCAGCTACTTAGAAGGCTGAGGCAGAAGGATCGCCAGAGCACAGCAGGTCGAGGCTGCAGTGGCCGGGAGCGACAGAGTGAGTTGCTCACTCTGGGTGAGAGAGTGAGACTCCAACTCAACAACAAAAAAAGAAGTGTTCAGACATTTTAAAAATTACATTTTAGCCGGGCGCGGTGACTCACGCCTATAATACCAAAACTTTGGGAGGCAGAGGTGAGAGGATTGCCTGAGCCCACAGGTTTGAGACCAGCCTGGGCAACTTGGCGAGACGTCATCTCTACAATAAGTCAAAAAAATAACCGGACGTGGTGGCACGCGCTTGTGGTTGCTGTTATTTGGAAGGCTGAGGCGGAAGGATCACCTGAGCCCAGCAGATTGATACTGAGGTGGCTGTGGGCGTGCCACTGCACTCCAGGCTGGGTGACAGAGTAAGACTTTGACTCAAAATATAAACAAACAAACAAATAAATGAAATTACATTTTGCTGCAGGCCAAGCTGGCAGCCTACCTCATCTCCTCAGCAAATCAAAAGAAAACTCCATGAGATGCAAGACTATGACAACCCAGCCTTTGAATTCATGGTTTAACGTAATAATCACTAAGAAACTTTCAGGTTCCCTGTTGAAGGTGGAAGACCAAAGACAGCCCCTTAACTGACCAAAGCCTTGGAAATGATAATAAAACCACTTTGTGGCTCAGGAACTTGTGAATTGGAAATATCTGGCAGGTCTCAGGCAAAAGACAATGTAGTCAGGAAAATCACACCCCTCCCTTTCTCTCCTCCCGTCAGGAGCCCAGAGATAACAATCTCCAGAGAAACCTGAGCTCCACCCTCTTTAGTATATTAATCATTGTGAGGATATAGCAGGTCTATTGTAAAGAGCAAAAGTGAGGTTTCTGTCGCCCATGCCAGCTCTGGCATGTCACCCTGTCTTTTTTCTCTTCCTTTGCTGATAAACTTTATTTGAAAATTTGGCTGGTGGCTGGGCGTGGTGGTTCAGCTTATAATCCCAGCACTTTGTGAGGCCCAGGTGAGTGGATTGCCTGAGCCCATGGGATTGAGACCAGCCTGGGCAACTTGGCAATATCTCGTCTCTACAGTAAATAAAAAATTAGCCAGATGTGGGAGCATGCACCTGTGGTTCTGGTTACTTGGGAAGCTGATGCAGACGAATCACCGGAGCCCAGCAGGTTGACACTGGGATGGCTATGAGCGTGCCACTACCCTCCAGCCTGGGCGATGGAGTGAGATTCCAACTCAAAAAAAAAGAAAAGAAAAAAAACTTTGCTGGCCACTCTTAATTTCATTTTAGAAATTTGCTAAAAAATCCATGGGTTTTGCACCACATCCCACCCAGCATCAGGGAGAAGTTCCAGAGTGCAGGAACCCTCTCCCTTTTCTTCACTAAAACCAAAAAAGTCCCAGGAGAACCAGGGTAGGTTGGTCCCACTGAGCAACCTCCTACCTGGTCTCCCTGCATTCCTCTAGTTCTCCCCCACCCCCATTCATTCTACATGAAACAGCCAGAAAGATCAGGCACCCTGGCCATGTCACTCCCTGGCTGGACATTCTGGGTGGTCCTCTGGCATCATGAAAGCCAAGCCTCTTTTTTTTTTTTTTGAGGCGAGGCTAGTGTTCAACTCCTGCTCTTAAGTAATCCGTCCTCTTTGGCTTCCCAAAATGCTGGGATTACAGACATGAGCCACCACACGGGGCCCCAAGCCTCTTAACAGGGCATTCATAGCTCTACTGTCCTTCCAGTCTTCATTGTTCACCCTTATCTTCCTCTTCCTGCCACCCTCTCCACTTCCCCCTTCCCCCAACCTACCCCCTTTTCCTATCCCCCACCCCCACAGCGGCACTGTGGGCTCCAGCCCTGAGTCAGCCACACTTCCTGTCCCCAGCCCTCCTGTACTCCTGCTGGTCCCTCTAACCGGAACACACTCTTCCGCACCACTTTGATTTGTTTGCCAAGGTCTCACCTTTGATGCGAAGTCCTTTGGCAAGTGTCCTCTAATTTACCCAGTTGAGTTAGGTGCCAGTTAAACCTTGGGATGAATTCTGGCTACTCATAACAGAGAGGGGACAGCTGAGGCTTAACAAGACAAAAAGGGAATTTCTCCCTCATGTGAGATGAATGTGGAGACAGAGGGTCCTGAGGGCAGCAGTTTGGCAGTAATGGGGGGGGCTCCTTTCTTTCTGTACCCCTCTCTGAGCACAGGCTTCTGCTCTCTGTGTCACTTCATGGGCCATGGGCCAGCCTGACTGCTGTAGCCACCGTATCCACATGACAGGGGAAGGGAGGCAGACCCTTTTCCACATGGTCCCCATACCAGCACAGCAGAGGCCAGCCCTGACTAGTCTCTTCTCCACACCCAGCACCAGAAGAGGTAGCAGTGTTACCCCCAATAAATCAGGGCTCCATGTGGGGACCCTACTGTTCACTCTTCTGGCACCTTTTCTGTCCTAGCATTTATCCTCCTGCTCCAGAATTACCTGCTCGCCCCTCTCAGGACTGGTCAGTAAGAGAGATTGGTGTTAGTTCACACTCCCAGCAGGGTTTCCAGAATGCTAGGTCAGGCCCACTGGGGGTGTGGGTGTCTGGTGTGCGATCTGGTGCCGGTGAAAGAGGCAAAGAATTGCACAGCAGTTAGATTGGAAAATATAGTGTTTTTTTTTTTAAGTTGGAGTCCCACTCTGTCGCCCAGACTGGAGTGCAGTGGCTGCTCCCGGCCACCGCAGCCTCGACCTGTTGGGCTCCGGCAATCCTTCCGCCTCAGCCTTCCGAGTAGCCGGAATTACAGGTGCGCGCTACCATGCCCGGCTGATTTTTTGATTTATTGTAGAGATGAGGTCTCGCTGCTCAGGCGGGTCTTGAACCCGCGGGCTCAGGCAATCCACTCACCTCAGTGAGCCACCGAGCCCAGCTAAGGAAAATATAGTTTATTTAGAAAGTAAATTAGAGACAGAGGGAATGAGAGAGAGAGAGAGAGAGATTCACTTCCCCAAGGTAGGAGACGGGGCCAGAGGTTAGGAAACATGGCAGCAGCCACCGCTCAAAGGACACGTGGCCACACCAGAGTTTAGTAAGGAAATGAGGGCTGGTTGCCGATGTTGAATCCTTTTAACCCTTTCCTCTGATGGGGGAAGGTCATTAAAGTGGTTGGGTGGTGGTCTGCTCCACCTCATCATGAGGGGGCCAGTAAGTGCAGGTATTGACATCAGGTGACAGACAGCAGGCAGATGGGTGGGGAGATGGGGGAGTGGGTTAGTCACATGATTGCTGCCCTGGTGGTGGGATTTGTCTGTGTCACAGAGGTCACAAAGGGCTGATTAGATTAAACGTGGGTCTTATGGATGGAGGCAAATACTTGAAACAGAAAAGCTAATTAGTACAAAACAAGCTGGAGTGTGAGGTTGTGAAACAATTATCAATAGCTCCTCTGAGAAACCAGTTCTGTCCTTGTCTAGTGATTAGAGGGTAAGTTAAGTGAACTGCTAGAAAAACATGAGATTGAGGCAGTGTTAAAATGGCTGCTCTTGGGTGTATTAAATCCGTATTATGTCCTTTTAACTGGTTTATGTTTTCTTGTTTTTTGTTATTTTATTTTATTTAGTTGGAGTCTCACACTGTTGCCCAGGCTGGAGTGCAGTGGCACACTCATGGCCACCGCAGCCTCTACCTGCTAAACTTTGGCCATCCTTACACCTCAGCCTTCCAAGTAGTCGGAACTACAGGCGAGCGCTACCACGCCCGGCTAATTTTTGATTTATTGTAGAGACGAGGTCTCATCAAGTTGCCCAGGCTAGTCTCGAATCCCCAGACTCAGGCAATCCTCTCACCTCAGCCTCCCAAAGTGCTGGGATTACAGGCTTGAACCATCACACTCGGTCAGACCAGGTCTTTTACACAGTACTATGTTTAGATAAACTCTGGCAGTAAATCTATGCTTCACTGGGTTCACCTTCCTTTTTCCTTCAGAGAGGTTTTTATTTTGTGCTTTTTTACAGTGAGTATTTAATAAATCTCAATTGAGACACTGGTTGAAACAAGAAGGACTGAGTAGGAGATTTTAAATGTCCTCATTATCATCCCAATTTCCTCTTTAAGAATGTCACTTGGACATTCCTCCCTTTTAAGTTTTATAGCCACAAAGAAATGAACAATTGGATAATAACCGTTGTATATAAATTCTAATTTGTTTTCTGAGAATGTATCTTTGTAACACTCTGTACTATTTTCCTTTGAACTTTGGATAGTGTAGAAATTAATGCAGAAGAGGATATCCAAGCTAATTGAGACACATAGTATCATGTAATGTCTTCTTTCCTGGTCCCAAGTTCTTTTTTTCTTTTTTGAGTTGAAGTCTCAGTCTGTCGCCCGGCCTGGAGTGCAGTGGTACGCTGTTCATGGCCTCCGCAGCCTCGACCTGCTGGGCTCAGGCCATCCTTCCATCTCAGCCTTCCAAGTAGCTGGAATGACAGGTGTGTGTCACCACACGTGGCTAATTTTTTTTTTAATTTGGGGTCTTACTGTGTCCCCCAGGCTGGAGTGCAGTGGCATACTTGTGGCTACTGCAGCCTTGACCTGCTGGGGTCAGTTGATTCTTCTGCCTCAACCTTCCAAGTAGCTGAAATATAGGCGCATGCCACCACGCCTGGCTAATTTTTAAATTTATTATAGAGACAAGGTCTTACCAAGTTGCCCAGGCTGGCCTTGAACTTGTGGGCTCAGGCAATCCTCTAGCCTCGGCCTCCCAAAGTGCTAGGATTATAGACTTGAGCCACTATGCCTGGCCCTAATTTTTTTATTTATCATAGAGACGAGGTCTTACCAAGTTGCCCAGGCTGGTCTCAAACCCCTGGTCTCAGGCAATCCTCTTGCCTCTGCCTCCTAAAGTGCTAGGATTACAGGCGTGAGCCACCATGCCAGGCCTATGTGCCTTTCTTTTTTTTTTTTTACATATTTTTTATTATGAAATTGTGGGGTACAGTTAAGGGTTAGATATACAAATGTGCATTGTTCAGGCACCCTTGTTAATAAGGGGTGTCTCCCTGTCCCCAGACAGATATTGACTACCATTAGTCCCACCTCCCTTCCCCTCCCTACCCCCCCATAGTTTCCCACCACTGTTAGTCCTTTTTTTATAGTATTATGGTAGAAGTTCAAGGTCTACTATATGAGTGAGAACATGTGATACTCAGATCTTTGTTTCTGTGAGAGATCACTCAGTATTATAGACTCTAGTTCCATCCAGGTTGCTGCGAAATTCATGATTTTGTTCTTTTTTATGGCTGCATAGTATTCCTTCGTGTATATGTGCCACATTTTTAAAGCCAGTCCTCTTTTGATGGACAGCATGGTTGGTTCCAGGTTCTTGCTATGGTGAACAATGCTGCGATAAACATTCGTGTGCAGATATCTTTTTGATAGAGTGATTTGAGTTCTTCAGGGTATATTCCCAGTAGGGGGATTGTGGGGTCATATGGGAGGTTGATATTTAGAGCTTTTAGGAATCGCCACACTGCTTTCCACAGAGGTTACACTATTTTGCACTCCTACCAACAGGGTAGAAGTGTTTCCTTTTCGCCACACCCTCTCCAGCAACTGTTATTTTTTGAGTTATTGATAATGGCCATTCTGACTAGAGTTAGGTGGTATCTCAGTGTGGTTTTGATTTGCATCTCCCTGATGATTAGTGAGGTTGAACATTTTTTCATGTGTCTGTTGGCTGCTCGGATGTCTTCCTTTGAGAAGTCTGTTCATATCTTTTGCCCACTTTATAATGGGGCTGTTTGTTTTTTACTTTTCAGCACGTTTGAGTTCCTTGTAGATCCAGGATGTTAAGCCTTTGTCAAACCTGGAATTGGCAAATACTTTTTCCCAGTCTGTGGGCTGTCTCCCTGCTCTCTTGATGGTTTCTTTGGCTTTGCAGAAGCTTGTCAGTTTAATGAGGTCCCACTTGTCTAACTCTTATGGCCTGTGGGTTTCGGGTTTTGTTCAGGAATTGAATGTCAGTTCCAATTTCCATAAGGGTATGTTCTTCATTTTCTAAGGTTCTTATGGTTTGAGGTTTTACATTTAGGTCTCTGATCCATTTAGAGTTGATTTTTGTATATGGGGACAGATAGGGGTTTTGTTTGAGTTTTCTGCATGTGGTCAGCCAGTTTTCCCAGCACCATTTACTGAATAGGTTCTCCTCTCCCCAGTGGTAGGTGGTGGAGGCTTTGTCGAAGATGAGTTGGTTGAGAAATTGAGGTTTAGCTTCTGGAATCTCAATTCGATTCCATTGGTCTATATGCCTGTTTTTGTACCAATACCAAGCTGTTTTGATTACTGTAGCTTTATAGTAAAGTTTGAAGTCTGATAATGTGATACCACCTGCTTTGTTTTTTTTTTGCTGAGGATTGTTCTGGCTATTTTGGTCATTTGTGTTTCCATATAAATTCCTGTTTTGTTTTTTCTAGGTCTGAGAAGAATGTTGCTGGTATTTGATGGGTATTGCATTAAATCTGTAGATTGCCTTAGGTAGGATGGACATCTTCACATTGTTGATTCTTCCAATCCATGAGCATGGGATAGTTTTCCACTTGTTTGTGTCATCTTTGATTTCTTTGAGCAGTGTTTTGTAGTTTTCATTGTAAATGTCTTTCACGTCTCTGGTTAAAAAGATGCCAAGGTATTTCCTTTTTTTTTGTGGCTATTGTGAATGGAATTGTGCTTTTTATTTGGTTTCTGTTTGTTTATTATTGTTGTAAAGAAATGCGATTGCCTTTTGTACATTTATTTTATATCCTGAGACTTTGCCAAAGTCCTTTATCAGTGTAAGGAGGTTTTTGACAGACTCTCTTGGGTTTTCAAGGTACACAATCATGTCATCTGCAAAGAGAGATAACTTGACTTCCTCTTTTCCTATTTGGATGCCCCAGATTGCCTTCTTTTCTCTGATTGCTCTAGCCAGGACTTCCAATATGATATTGAACAGGAGGGGTGAGAGTGAGCATCCTTGTCTTATTCCAGTTTTCAGGGGAAATGGTTCCAATTTTTGTTCATTTAGGAGTATGCTGGCTGTGGGTTTCTCATAGATGGCTTTTACTATTTTGTGTGTTCCTCGTATGCCTAGATGTTCGAGGGTGTTTATCAAGAAGGGGTGCTGGATTTTATCAAAAGCCTTTTCTGTATCTATTGATATAATCATGTGGTTTTTGTTTTGACATCTTTTGATGTATTTAATTACCTTTATGGTTTTACGAATGTTGAACCAGCCTTGCATCCCAGGTATGAAGCCTACGTGGTCATGATGGATGATTTTTGAGACGTGTTGTTGAATCCTGTTTGCTAGGATCTTGTTGAGAATTTTAGCATCTATGTTCATCAAAGATATTGGCCTATAGTTCTCTTTCTTTGTTGGGTCTTTACCTGGCATTGGTATCAATGTGATGTTAGCTTCATAAAATGATTTGGGGAGAGTTCCATCTTTTTTAATCTCCTGGAATACCTTCAGTAGGATTGGTAGCTTCTCCTTAAATATCTTGTAGAATTCTGCTGGAAAGCCGTCTGGACCAGGGCTTTTTTTTTGTAGGTAGTTTTCTTATTATGTAGTCAATTTCCTTGATTGTTATTGGTCTATTTAGGGTCTCGATTTCTTCTTGTTTCAACCTAGGCAGGTTGTGTGATGTCAGAAAGTCCTCCATTTCCTTAAGGTTTTCAAGTTTGTTTCCATACAAGTGTACGTAGTAGTCTCTAATGATCTTTTGTATTTCTTTTTTTTTTTTTTTTTTTGTTTTGAGTTGGAGTCTCACTCTGTTGCCCAGACTGGAGGGCAGTGGCCGCTCTCGGCCACCGCAGCCTCAACCTGCTGGGGATCCGGCATCCTTCTGCCTCAGCCTTCCAAGTAGCCGGAATTACAGGCGCGCGCTACCACGTTCAGCTGATTTTTTGATTTATTGTAGAGATGAGGTCTCGCCAAGTTGCCCAGGTGGGTCTCGAACCCGCGGGCTCAGGCAATCCACTCACCTCAACCTCCCAAAGGCGTGGGATTACAGGTTGAGCCACCAAGCCCGGCTTGATCTTTTGTATTTCTTCAGGGTCAGATGTGACTTCATCTTTTGTGTTTCTGATTGTGTTTCTCTCTTTTTCTTGGTCAGTCTAGCTAAGGGACCATCGATTTTGTTTATCCCTTCTATATCCTGGATTTGGGCTTTTATTTTGGTGTTCTGAATTCTTCTGCTGAAATTAGAATTTTGGTGGTCTTACTTTTCCAGCTTCCTTAGGTGGCTTGTTAAGCTATTAATTTGTGATCCTTCCATTTTCTTCATGTTTGTAGGGATATAAGTTCTCCTCTTACTGCAGCTTTCATGGCATCCCAGAGATTTTGGTAAGATGTTTCTTCATTTGCATTTGTTTCCAGGTAACTTTTAATCTCTGTTTTGATTTCATCATTGACCCAGGAGTTGTTTAGCATCATGCTGTTTAGTGTCCATGTCTTTGTGGGGGACCTTTTTGGTGTTGATGTTTATTTTTATTCCACTGTGGTCCGAGAAGGTACATGGTAAAATTTCGGTTCTTTTAAATTTGCTTATACTTGATTTATGGCCAAGTATGTGGTCGATCTTAGAGTACGTTCCATGAGATGATGAGTAGAATGTATATTCTGTGGTCTTTGGATGGAATGTTCTGTAGGTATCAATTAAGTCCATTTGGTCAAGAGTCACCTTGAGGTTTTGGATCTCGTTGCTAATTTTTTGTCTTGATGATCTGTTTAGGGTTGTGAGTGGGGTGTTGAAGTCCCCAACTATGATGGTGTTGGGGTAGATATCTTTTTTAAGTTTACCTAGAAGCTGCTTTATGAAAGTTGGTGCTCTTATGTTGGGTGCATATATGTTTAAGATGGATATTCCTTGTTGATGGATTGAACCTTTTATCATTATGTAGTGGCCTTCTGTATCTTTTTAAATTTTTAATAGCTTGAAGGGTATATTTTCTGAAATTAAGATTGCTATTTCTCCTTTCTTTTGTGTTCCATTCACCTGAAAGTTTGTTTCCCATCCTCTTACTTTGAGTCTGTGAGTGTCCTTTCTAGTGAGGTGAGTCTCTTGAAGGCGATAGATTGTTGCCTGGTGATATTTTATCCATTTTGCCATTCTATGTCTTTTCAATGGTGCATTTAGTCCATTCACATTTAGGCTAATTCTTGAAATGCAAGAGTTGATCCCTGTCATAAGGTTCTTACAGAGTTGTTGTTCCTGTTTGTTTGTTGTCTTTCTATTGGTTTTGGAGTTGGTTCATGTATGTTTTTAATCTTTTGCCCATACTCTTGTGAAGAATGTTGTTCTTTTTACCTTTTCTTCTGTGTTCAGTACTTCCTTAAGTGTTTCTTGTAGAGGTGGTCTGGTGGCAGTGTAGGCTCTTAGGGATTGGATATTTGGAAAAGATTTCAATTCTCCCTCACTAATGAAACTTAATTTGGCTGGGTAGGTTATTCTTGGTTGAAATTGTTTATCTTTTAGAACTTTGAAGATAGGGCTCCAGCCTCTCCTAGCCTGGAGGGTTTCTGTAGATAAATCTGCTGCTATTCTAATTGGTCTTCCCTGGTAGGTAGTCTGGCCTTTTTCTCTTGCTGCCTTTAGGATTTTTTTTCTTTTATAGCTACTTTGTTTAGATGAATTATTATGTGTCTGGGAGTTGGTCTTCTCATTTGTTGTCTTGCAGGGGTTCTCTGAATCACTTGTGCTTGAATTTTTGCATCACTGATGAGATGAGGGAAGTTTTCTTGAATGATTTTATGAAATGTTTGTTCCAGTGTGACCTCTGACTCTCTCTCTGCCTCAGGAAGGCCAATTACTCTTAGATTGGGTCTCTTGAAGTAATCATTCATCTCCTGAAGGTTTTGTTCTGACTTTTTAAGCTTCTTTTCTTGTTTTTGACAGTTTGGGTTAGTTCTGTATTTAGTCTTCAAGTTCTGAGATTCTTTCTGCTTTCCATGCTTATTAGTTTGTTATTTATTTCCATCACAGTATTTTTTACTGCTGTTATATCTGTCATCAGCTCCTTCCTATTTTCCTCTTGTCTCTCCTCAATTTTTAAAATTCTCTCTATTAATGCCTTGATGTCTGGGTTCATTGCTTGTGACCAGCCATTCTGGGGACTCTTCATTGTTTGTGTTCCAAAGTCTGTTTTCTCAGTGTCTGACCTCCCAGGGGTCTGTGTGAGCCCTATATTCTTCTTTTGGTTTTTCTTCATTTGTGCAGATTTTTCCTCCCTACTTTTCCCTTCCCTCCACTTCCCTGTCTTCTTTAATTGTGTTATCAGGGGTGGAGGGGGTTTCTTTTACTTCTGTTTGTTCAATCTCCTATTCTTTCTAATGTATTTCCTCTTGCTTTGTTCAGTTCTGGAGTTGGACTGTAGGTTGAGGGCAGTCCTTTTTGTAGTTTTGGGATTTAATTAAGGGGGGTGCTGTGATTCAAAAATCTCTCTGCAGATCCCAGTTTCCGCCAACAGGTATATTGATAATCTGAAACCCACTTCCCACTGCCTTAGAGTCTGTCCCTGCAGTGGGGTTGTAGGTTTACTCCCTGAAAGCAATGAGTTTCTAAAGTTAGCTTGTGTTCGTCCCAGTCTCAGAGTTTTTATGTCCTAGGCCCTGTAAATTCCCTTTACTCTAGGCAAGCTTGATTGCCACTATGAGATACCTCTGATACCTGGAAGTCTGTTTCTGAAAAGACAAAGTCAGTAAAGTTAGTCATACCTAAAGTGTGCATTTCTCCAAAAGTATAGCTTCTACTTTCTCATCCTCATTTCAGGGTTTAAGAACAAGGTAGAAAATGGCTTCCCACTCTCGTGAGGTGTTTGGGTCATAGGAGTAGATCCCTTCTGGAGGGATGAATGATTGAGAATGAATGCCCTTTCTCATCATTCATTCTCACTCTATTAGCTCCCTTGAAAACTATTTTTTTCTTTTTTTGAGTTGAATTCTCACTCAGTTGCCCAGACAGGAGTGCAGTGGCTGCTCCCAGCCACCACAGCCTCGACCTGCTGGGCTCCAGTGATCCTTCTGCTCAGCCTTCCAAGTAGCTGGAACTACAGGCGTGCACTACGATGCCTGGCTCATTTTTATTTATTGTAGAAGATGAGGTCTCGCCAAGTTGCCCAGGCGGGTCTCAAACCTGCGGGCTCAGGTAATCGAGAACTGTTTGTTTTTTTTTTTCTTTCGAGTCAGAGTCTCACTCTGTCACTTAGGTTGGAGTGCAGTGACATATTCATGGCCATCCAGCCTTGACCTGCTGGGCTCAGGTCTTCCTTCTGCCTCAGTCTTCTAAGTCACTGGAACTACAGGTATGCACCACCAGGCCGGGCTAAATTTTTAAAATTATTGTAGAGACAAGGACTCAAGCCTGTGGGCTCAGGCAGTCCTCTTGCCTCTGCCTCTCAAAGTGCTGGGATTAGAGGTGTGAGCCACCACCTCTGGTTTGTTTTTGTTTTGAGTCAGAGTCTCACTCTGTTGCCCAGGCTGGAGTGCAGTGTCATGATCACGGCTCACTGAAACCTTGACCTCCTGGTCTCAGGTGATCCTTCCATCTAAGCCTCCCGAGTAGCTGGAACTACAGGTATGTGCCACCACACCCAGTTAATTTTTTAATTTTTTGTGGAGACAATGTCTTACTATGTTGTTCAGGTTGATCTCAAACTCCTGGGATCAGCCAATCTTCTTGCTTCAGCTTCCCAAGGTGCTGGGATTATAGTTGTGAGCCACCATGCCTGGCCAGAGAGCTGGTTGTTAAAAAGAGCCTGGCACCTTCCCTTGCTTCCTTTCTGGTCATGTGGTCTGCACATGCTGACTCCCCTTTGCCTTCCACCATAAGTAGAAGCAGCCTGAGGCCCTCACCAAAAGCCAAGCAAGTGCTGGCGCCGTGCCTCTTGTTCAGCCTGCAAAACCATGAGCCAAGTAAACCTTCTTTCTTCATAAGTTACCCAGCCTCAGGTATCCTTTTTTTTTTTTTTTGAGTTGGAGTCTCGCTCTGTCGCCCAGACTGGAGTTCAGTGGCCGCTCCCGGCCACCGCAGCCTCGACCTGCTGGGCTCCAGCGACCCTTCCGCCTCAGCCTTCCGAGTAGCTGGAACTGCAGGCGTGTACCACCACACCTGGCTGATTTTTGATTTATTGTAGAGATGAGGTCTTGCCAAGTTGCCCAGGCGGGTCGTGAACCCACAGGCTCAGGCAATCCACTCACCTCAGCCTCCCAAGGCGCCGGATTATAGGCTGAGCCACCAAGCCCAGCTTCAGGTATTCTTTTATAGACACAATAAACAGATTAAGACTTAGGATAATGCTGATATATATGAATTAAAACAGCGTGTCCCCAAATGGGGGTGTCTCAAACAATATACTACCAGTACATTAGTGTCAATGTAGTATGAAATGGGGTCTCCCAAACAAGACACAGCCATTTTTATTCACAGTCAGTGCAGTGGGGTCTAAACACAAACGTTTTATTTTTCTCCTTTAATGCCGTCATTCATTTTCTGTTGAATCCTTCCTTCTTGTCCCTTCAAGATGTCACCAGAAGACTCCATCATTTTCTAGTCATTTTCTGTGAATAAAAGTTCAGTTCAGGCTGGGCATGGTGACTCATGCCTGTAACCCCAGCACTGTGGGAGGACAAGGTGACAGGATTGCCCAAACCCAGGGGTTCGAGACCAGCCTGGGCAACTTGGCGAGACCTCATCTCCATGATAAATACAAAAAATTAGCTGGGCATGGTAGTGCATGCCTGTAGTTCCAGCTACTTGGAATGCTATGGCAAAAGGATCACCTGAGTCTAGCAGGTTGAGGCTACGGCGGTCGTGAGCATACCACTGCACTCCAGCCTGGGTGGCAGAGTGAGACTCCGACTCAAACAAAACAAAACAAGACAAAGAAAAGGTAACAAGTAATGACTGTACAGCACAGCAATCACTCCTGTGCATTTATTCTAGATTAATGAAAACTGTTCACACAAAAATAGTTACAGGAATGTTCATGGCAGCTTTATTCATCATATCTAAATGCTGGAAACAATCTAAATGTCCTGCAATGAATGAATGAATGGTTAAACGAACTGTGATACATCTATACTATATGAGACCAAAAATAAAAAAAAGGGAGCAAACAATTGATACATACAACAATTTGAATCCTTCTCTAGGAATTGTGTGGAGTGAAAAGAGTCCCCAAGGTCTGTACTACATGATTCCATTTATATAACAGTCTTGAAATGACAAAATTAGAGAGAGTACCTTACCTATTGCTATCTGTTGGGGATAAGGGTGGGGGTTTGGGAGGGTGAGTGTGGTAATAAAGGGGCAGTAGAAGACACCTTCACTCCTGAAACAGTTGCACAGTATTAAATACACACAGAGAATTGCAGCCGAAACTGATGAATTTGGAGTTCAGAGCAATGCCAATTTCCTGGTTGTAATATTGTACTAAAGTTTTGCAAGATTTTACCATTGGGGCAGATGGGGTGAAGGGTTATGTATTATTTCCAATTGTATACAAGTATGCAATGATCTCCACATAAAATGTTTACTTTTGAAATTTTATTTTATTCTGTTTTATTTTATTTATTTATTTTTGAGTTGGAGTCTCACTCATTTTCAGGCTGGAGTGCAGTGACATGCTCACGGCCCCTGTAGCCTCAACCTGCTGGGCTCAAGTGATCCCTCTGCCTCAGCCTTCCAAGTAGCTGAAACTATAGGCACGCACCAACACATCCGGCTAATTTTTCTTGATTTAGTGTAGAGACAAGGTCTCACCAAGTTTCCCAGGCTGGCCTTGAACTCCTGGGCTCAAGAAATCCTCTCACTTCAGTCTCCAGAAGTTCTGGGATTACAGGTGTGAGCCACCACACTTGACTAAGCTTATTTTTTTAATTGACATAAACATTGCGTGTATACATAATACGTACATATGTCTTAAACTACACGTATGTGTCTGTGTATATATCCCCCACTTCAGCCTCCCAAAGTGCTGGGATTGCAGGCTGGTATAGTGTTATTAACTAGTCACCAGGCCCTACAATAGATCTCTTGAACACAATCCTCTCTTTTAATGGAAAGTTTGTATCTTTTCACCAACATCTCCTCAAATTCCCCCAACACAAAAAAACCTTAATTGAATTTTTTTCTTTTGTGAAGGGGGGCATAGGAGTCTCACTCTGTCCTCCAAGCTAGTGTGCACTGGCAGGTTCGTGGCCTGCTGGACTCAGGCGATCCTTCTGCCTCAGCCTTCCAAACAGCTGGAACTATAGACACAAATCACCATGCCTGGCTAACTTTTTTATTTATTGTAGAGATGAGGTCTCACTAAATTGCCCAGGCTGGTCTTGAACGCCTGGATTCAATCCTCTTGTCTCCACCTCCCAAAGTGCTGGGATTACAGGTGTGAGCCACTGTCCCCAGCTTTTTTTTCCTGAAAGACTTTGCTTTTAGGTGAAGATACTGCAAGGCAAGCAATTCTCTGAATTTGATTGACAATTATAGGGCACAGAAAAGTTTTTGTTGGCTCCTGCAGGGAGCCAGCAAACATTGCAAAATAGGATTGTAGGTCCTGGGAAAGTTATAAATCACTTTGTCAGTCAGAAAACAATTTGGTATCAATATGTTATAGAAATCAACTCAAGGGTAGGATTGCATAAAATGAAAGTAACCAAGGTAAATTCTCAATAAATTCTAAAAATGAACTTTTAATTACCTTTCTTATATTTTAAGCTCATAATTCGGTTCTATACTAATACAAGTCCTAAAAACTTGGGGGCGGGTGGGGGGAGAAAGAGCAGGAGAAGGTCCTGGTGTGTTTGCTTTAAAATAAAACACAACTCAGTGTGCTACAGGCTTTCTGAAAATTTGCACATAGGCCAATTTCTATGTTTGGGTGTTAACAAATATTTCATGTCACACTTACAAACCATTTGTCCAGCTAATGCTGGGTGGTGTGGGTCCTAGTTCTGAGGGTTCTTGACTCGCCATAAAAAGGAATTTCAGAGCAAGTTGCAGAGAGAAGTTTAAGGTACAGTTTATTATTGAGAAAAAAAAAAGACAAGTTCAAGAGAGAACGTGGTTGTCCTTAAGGAAAAGGGCACACACTTGCTGTTAGCAGAAAGCTTTGTATGTAGTGTCCAAAATGATGATTAAGCAATCTATTTCTAAGGTAAGCTTTGATCACAAATTTCAGTTCTTATCGTTTTATTCCTAAGTTTGCTTGTGTCAGGAGAAGCTTTTGAGATAATAGGAAAAGTTGCTGTTTAATTAAGCTTTCTCTTAGAGCACCATGCCTTACCGTGCCCAATGTCTCCAGTAACCCCCTACTGTCCTGTTTTTGGTTTTTGTAGCCAGTTACCCCATATTCCAAGGTCGGTCTGGGTTTCAGTCAGTGTGTAGATGTTCAAAAGAGTTATGCCCCAATAAGATGATGCCCAGATGCCTGACCATCTGGTTTAATTATCTAAGCTATACCTGCCTATAAGAAACTGACTAGCTATACCTAAGCTATTCTAGCTGTTCTGCCTCACAGCAATGGCTCCCCCATTCCTGCTGGGTGAAGGACACTGTAGAGGGTGCTCCGGAGTCTGAGGAAAGATGACAGACCCTACCTCAATGAAGTTTTAGGAGTTTGTGAGTATGTATGCACAGAAGAGTTAGGAATGAGGACTGATGAAATGAGGAATATTCCAGGAGGAGGTTTTTTGTTTGTTTGTTTTGGTTTTTTTAGTCGGAGTCTCACTCTGTTGCCGAGGCTGGAGTGCAGTCACATGCTCATGCCTACCACAGCCTTGACCTGCTGGGCTCATGTGATCCTTCCATCTCAGCCTTCCGAGTAGCTGGAACTACAGGTGCATGCTATCATGTCTGGCTGACTTTTTGATTTATTGTAGAGATGAGGTCTCACCATGTTGCCCAGGCTGGCCTGGAACCCCTGGGCTCAAGCAGTCCTCTTGCCTTGGCAGCCTTCCAAAGTGCTGGAATTACAAGCGTGAGCCACCCTGCCCAGCTCCCAGAAAGAGATGGTATTTAAGCTGGATCTTGAAGTGATTGCCTACGTGGCTATTTAAATGTAGATTTAAATACAATACAGTTAAATGATAAACTCAGTTCCTCAGTTGAAGTAGCCACATTCTACGCTCAGCAACCAAACGTGGCTGTAAAGTAACAGTATGTGACAGCATGGATACCAGATGTTTCTGTTATTGTGGAAAGTCCTACAAGGCAGCACTGGCCTAGGACTGGACCATGTAGAGATGGAGAAGGGTGTTCTCAGAGGCAAGAATAGTGAGGAAGGGTGGCAGTGAGAGGTGACAGTGAAAGGTAAGTTGGAATTAGCCTGTGAAGGACCTTGAATGACAGATTCAGCAGTGTGGAGAGCAGCTCCCTTCTTTTCTTTTCCAGCAATACATCCTGTGATATCCATAGATCAAGATTTCCATTATTCCTCTCTACAGCTGCATAGAACTCCATCATGGAATGCAACATAATTTATTCAGCCAGTGCCTCCTGATGGATACCTGGACTGTGTTCAGTCTTTCACTATTAAAACCACAGTGCAGCTGGGCTTGGTGGCTCAGCCTGTAATCCCGCGCCTTTGGGAGGCTGAGGTGAGTGGATTGCCTGAGCCCGCGGGTTCGAGACCTGCCTGGGCAGTGAGACCTCATCTCTACAATAAATCAAAAATCAGCCGGGCGTGGTAGCGCATGCCTGTAGTTCCAGCTACTCGGAAGGCTGAGGTGGAAGGATTGCCAGAGCCCAGCAGGTCGAGGCTGCAGTGGCCGGGAGCGGCCACTGCACTCCAGTCTGAGCGACAGAGTGAGACTCCAACTCAAAACAAACAAACAAACAAACAAACAAAAAACTACAGTGCTACAGCTCTTTAGAATTTGGCTAGCAGGTTTTCTGGTGAAAATAGAAAACCTGGAAGGTCCTTCTTTTGAAGAGACTTGTTCAGGTCAGGTCTTTCTGGCATGAGTCTTCCTCTTTCCCTCTTTTCTTCTCACTAATAAACTTTTTCTTTCCCTCTCTTCTTGCTAATAAACTTTGTTTTAAAACTTTAAAAAACAAAAGCAAAATACAAAACAAAAAACTGAAAAACTCAAACAATAAAAAGCGAAAAAAAGAAAAAACAATGGCTTATAACTACAAAGTCTGACAATTAAATTCACAAACTCATTCTAGAAAGTGTTACATACCTCATTGCTGAATATCACTAGGGTCACCTTTGAAGTACTCCCCTTGGGAAGCTAGTCCACTCATCATAGAAATTTTGGAACTCTTTCTGGAATGTCCATTAAAACTGTCATTGTATTACACTTTATGTCCTGAATGTCACTGAAATGTCTTCCTTTCAATATTTCCTTTAGCTTTGGGTAAGTAAAAAAAAAAAATTATTGGGAGCCAGGCTCAGTGGTTCAGCCTGTAATCCTGTGCCTTAGGAGGCTGAGGTGAGTGGACTGCCTGAGCCCACGGGTTCAAGACCTGCCTGGGCAACTTGGTGAGATCTCATCTCTACAATAAATCAAAAAATTAGCCGGGTGTGGTAGTGCACGCCTGTAGTTCCAGCTAATTGGAAGGCTGAGGCAGAAGGATCTCCGGAGCCCAGCAGGTGGAGGCTGTGTTGGCTGGGAGTGGCCACTGCACTCCAGTCTGGGCGACAGAGTGAGACTCCAACTCAAAAAAAAAAAAAAAATTCATTGGGGTCCAGATCAGGTGAGTAGGGAGGGTGTTCCTGAGAGAGGAGGAAGGAAGAAACTGGTTAGGCACATAATTAGGGTGGGTCCCCAGTAAAATTTCCTCAAACCAAGAGTGGTCTGGCACTTGAGGAGCCAAGCTACAAGTTCTGGATGGAGTCCATGGATCAAAGTGAGAGCTCTCATTCCCTTCTGGTGGTGCTGTCTTCCAATTGTCCTTTATCCTACCTTCTCCCCATTGGTCTTTTATACTATCATGCCTCTTTCTGATTGGTACAGTTTCAAGCCTACTCATCAATCAGCACACACTTTCTCATTCTGAGCCCATAAAAGTCCCTGAACTCAGCCCCATTGCTGGCAATCCACTTTTGGGTCCCCTCTTAGTACCGAGGGCTTTCCTGTTGGTTAATACACTCTGACTTACTTGATATTCAGTGTCTGCACTTCTTAATCTTCTCAGTGGTGAGACAAGAACCTGGAACTTGCTGAACTAAAAGAGCTGTACTCGCTGAACTAAAAGAGCCATAATAGAACTCGCCAAACTAAAAATCAATAACATTCCAATAGTTATTTGTTTACTGGCTAAAAACTTCCTCATAGACAGCGCTATGTGAGCTGGTGCATTGTTGTGAAGCAAGAGCTCCTTTGGGATCATTTTTGCACACACCTTTCTCGTGCCAAGATCTTCAGTTAAGATCTTCCTATTTCTCTATCTATGTTTATTTGGCTTGCTTTGTTTCTCACAGTCCACCAATGATTTTGATGCACAATTTGATGAATTTTTGCAATGTTTTTGTCAGTTCTGATTATTACTGGCTGTTCTGACCTCTCTTCAACAGTGATGCTTTCTCTCCTTTCATCAGAAAAACGTTTAATCCATTTGTACACTGCCATCTTCTTCATGGCATTATTCCCATAAACTTGGACTAATATGTTCCTGGCTTCACTCCCACAACTGCCAAGTTTAATAAGAAATTTTACTGCTCTAATTCAAGCTCTGACATTCTTGTGACGGCACACAAAAACCTGCAACAATAATGAACGCAACTCAGTCAGACACTGCCACACGTCAACATGAATATAGCTGTGAGACACTGTGAGACCAAGGTTATGAAACCTTACTGAGTTGTTTGTATAGTGCTGCCAATGTAAGTGCACGGTGGCAAGTGTGTGACCTTAATTGTCAGACTCTGACAATTTTGCATGTATGCAATGTCTTTTTCTTTTCTTTTCTTTCCTTCCTCTCTCCCTCCCTCCCTCCCTCCCTTCCTTCTTTCCTTCCTTCTTTCCTTCTCTTTCTTTCTTTTTCTTTTCTTCTTTCTTGACTTGGGGCCTTATTTTGTCACCCAGGCTGGAGTACAATGGCATGATTACATTTCTCTACAGTTGCCACCTCCTGGGCTCAGATGATCCTTCCACCTTAGCCTCCGAATAGCTGGGACTACAGGCTTGTGCTACCATTCTTGGCTAATTTTTTATTTTTTATTTTTGTAGAGAAAGTCTGCTATGCTGCCCAGGCTTGTTATGCAATGTCTTTTTGAACTCAGTGGTTCTTGTGGGGGCCTCCTGGGGGCCTGGCCTAGAACCACTTTTCTAGACCTTCCAGTAACTTTGCAAGCAACTAGAGGAAAGCTCTTCTATCTGTAGAATCAGTGGTCACCCTTACCTAGAGGACACACATATGGAAGAGGAGTACATGCAAATTTCTTCCTCTCATGGCACTGGAATATAACACTTACAACTGTATTATATTGCTGGCTCAAATTAAACAAGGTAAATTGTCTTCTGTGGAACCCCATACTCCCTAAAACTAGAAAACTGTCTAGTCTCCAGCGCAAAATCATTCTCATCAAATGGGGAGTCTATCTGGGGAGTCTATCTGGAAAAAAGTCAAGCTGGGTCTTTTATTTATTTATTTATTTATTTATTTATTTATTTATTTATTTATTGAGTTGGAGTCTCACTCTGCTGCCCAGACTGGAGTGCAGTGGCACACTCCTGGCCACCACAGCCTCGACCTGCTGGGCTCCGGCGATCCTTCTGCTCAGCCTTCCAAGGAGCTGGAACTACAGGCACGCACTACCACGCCCGGCTAATTTTTTGATTTATTGTAGAGATGAGGTCTCTTCAAGTTGCCCAGGTTGGTCTCAAAACTGTGGGTTCAGGCAACCCTCTTGCCTCCACCTCCCAAAGTGCTGGGATTACAGGTGTGAGCCACTGAGCGCAGCCTATTTATTTATTTTTATTTTTATTTTTTAAGCTGAGTCTTTATTCATACCAAGGTAATTTCCAAACTTACCAAAAAAAAAAAAAAAAAAATTTTTTTGAGTGGGAGTCTCACTCTGCTACCCAGGCTGGATTGCAGTGGCACATTCACAGCCACCACAGCCTCGACCTGTTGGGCTCAGGCAATCCTTCTGTGTCAGCCTTCCAAGTAGCTGGGGCTACAGACACGTGCCACCACGCCTGGCTAATATTTTGATTTATCATAGAGATGAGGTCTCATCAAGTTGTCCAGGTTGGTCTCAAAACTGTGGGTTCAGGCAACCCTCTTGCCTCCACCTCCCAAAGTGCTGGGATTACATGTGCGAGCCATTGTACCCGGCTCGAAAATTTTTTTTTTTTTTTTTTTTTGAGTTGGAGTCTCACTCTGTCGCCCAGACTGGAGTGCAGTGGCCGCTCCCGGCCACCGCAGCCTCACCTGCTGGGCTCCGGCAATCCTTCCGCCTCAGCCTTACGAGTAGCCGGAATTACAGGCACGCGCTACCACGCCCGGCTGATTTTTTGATTTATTGTAGAGATGAGGTCTCGCTGCCCAGGCGGGTCTCGAACCCGCGGGCTCAGGCAATCCACTCACCTCAGCCTCCCAAAGGCGCGGGATTACAGGTTGAGCCACCGAGTCCGGCTAATTTTTTTTTTTTTGAGTCAGAGTCTCACTGTCACCCAGGCTGGAGTGCAGTGGCACACTCACGGCCATCTTTGCCTCGACCTGCTGGGCTTAGGTGATCTTTCTGCTTCAGCATTCCAAGTAACTAGAACCACAGGTGCATGTCACCATGCCTGGCTAATTTTTTGATTTATTGTAGAGACGAGGTCTTGCCATGTTGCCCAGGCTGGTCTCCTTGGCCTCCTTTCTCCTTGGCCCCCAAAGTGCTGGGATTATAGGCATGAACCATTGTTCTTGGCTCAATTTTTTTTTTTCTTTGATTCAGAGTCTCACTCTGTTGCCCAGGTTGGAGTGCAGTGGCATGCTCACAACCACCGCAGCCTTGAACCTGCTGGTCTCAGGTAATCCTTCCAACTCAGCATTCCAAGTAGCTGGAACTACAGGCACACACTACCATATCCAGCTAATTTTTTGATATATTGTAGAGACGAGTTTTCACAAAGTTGCCCAAGCTGGTCACGAACCCCTGGGCTCAGGCAATCCTCTTGGCTCAGCCTCCCAAAGTGCTGGAATTACAGGCTTGAACCATGGCACCTGGTCTTAATTTTTTTTTTTTTTTTGAGTAAGAGTCTCACTCTGTCACCCAGGCTAGAGTGCAGTAGCACGCTCATGGCCTCCCCAGCCTCGACCTGCTGGGCACTGGTGATCCTTCCACCTCAGCCTTCCAAGTAGCTGGGAATACAGACTTGCGCCACCATGTCCAGCTAACTTTTTGATTTATTGTAGAGAATCGATTTTGCCAAGTTGCCCAGGCTGGTCTCGAACTCAGGCAATCCTCTCACCTGGGACAAAATTTTTAATGTATAAAAATAAAACTGAGCATGGTGTTTATACCTATAATTTCAGCACTTTGGGAGGCTTGGCAGAAGGATTGTTTGAGGCCAGGAGTTCAGGACCAGCCTGGGCAATATAGCAAGACCCATCTCTATTTTATTATTATTAAAAACAAAAACAGAAACCAGAAAAGCACTAGAAGAAATCACAAGAAAATGATGTAACAACCTTAGTGAAGAAAGTCTAACTATTGAGGCCATAAAGTAAAACATGTAAAAATTCAACTGCTTAAAAAGCCACATTTTTATATGGCAAAAAATTGTCATAAGTAGAGTCAAGAACAAAACAAACCTGGAAAAATAGTTATAATTCATATAAAAAAGAATTATCCAGGTATGGTAGCATGCACCTGTAGTTCCAGCTACTTGGAAGGCTGAGGTGGAAGGATCGCCAGAGCCCAGCAGGTGGAGGCTGCGGTGACCGGAAGCGGCCACTGCACTCTAGCCTGGGCAACAGAGTGAGACTCCAACTCAAAAAAAAAAAAAAAAAAGATTAAAAATTGATAAAATCAGCAAAAGGAAAAACAGTCAAGTGTCTGAAAAGACAGAAACATTAATGACAAATATGGGGAAATATGCTCAGCCTTACTCATGATAAGAGAAATACCAATGTCATCATTGAGAAAGGTGAAGTTTGATAACATACTGTATTGGCTAAGCTATGAGAGATCAGGCATCCTCGCATGTCATCTAAGCTTTCTAAGGGCCATTTGGTGATATTTATCAAACTTACAAGTGCTCATATCATTGAACTCAGCAATTCTGTTACAGCCTGACTGAATTCTGATACCCACTGCACAGAAAAGAGCCAATGTACGGAGACAGCCGTATTGAAACAGAGAAAGAGTTTAATGACTGCCAAGTTTCCGAGTGAGGAGGATGGGAGATATTTCTCAAATATGCCTCCCTGAGAATTTTAGACTAGGGTGTTTTTTTTTTTTTTTTTTGAATTGGGGGTCTCACTCTGTTGCCCAGGCTAGAGGGAAGTGATGTGATCATGGCTCACCACGGCCTCACCCTTCTGGGCCGGGGGTGATCCTTCTGCCTCAGCCCTCTGAGTAGCTGGGACTACAGGTGTGCACCACCATGCCTGAGGAGTCTCATCTGAATTTTTTTCTAGAGATGAGGTCTCACTATATTGACCAGGCTAGTCTGGAACTCCTGGGTTTAAGTAATCCTCCCAACTTGGCCTCCCAAAATGCTTGGATTACAGGTATGAGCTGCTGCACCTAGCCTATGGTTTTTTAAGGAATCATTTGGTAGGCAGGGGCTACAGAACAAGTGCTGCTGAATAGCTGAAGATGGAGTTATGGGGGTGTCAAAATTATCTTCGTGTGTGGAGTCAGTTTCTGGAAGGGGCTGCAGGACCAGAGGAGTGAGCTCCTTGGTGTGTGTTACCGGTCTGGGTGGAGTAATGAGTCCATCAGAATGTAAAATATGAAAAACATCTCCAACACCAGCCTTAGGTTTTACAGTAGAGAGGCTATCTATAAAGCAAGTTCCTCAACCATGTGCTACTGACCCTGGAGCCATAAGCCATTCGTTACAAAGATAGCCTAGAAGGAAGGTGTGCAGAAACAGATCCCCGGAGATTAAAGCTGTGCACACCCTTCAGTCATCAAACTTCTGGATGCCATCAAGGAAATCTGTGAGACCTGAGGCTCATTGTTCCAGGAAACCTCCTGGGCGGCTTTCCCTTCTTAGGGGTCAGGACATGAAGATGAGCAATTGCTCTCTGTTGAAGTGACTATGCAGGTAGTCATGCAGGGAAGCAAACATAGAAGCAATAGATTTGTCAATTTCTTTTTTCTTTTTTCTTTTTGAGTTGGAACCATGCCCAGCTAATTTTTTGATTTATTGCAGAGATGAGGTCTCGCCAGGTTGTCCAGGCTGACCTCGAACCCGTGGGTTCAGGGAGTCTTTTGCCTCTGCCTTCCAAAGTGCTGGGATTACAGGCTTGAGCCACCGCACCTGGCCTACTTATTTATTTATTTATTTTTGAGTTGGAGTCTCACTCTGTCGCCCAGACTGGAGTGCAGTGGCCGCTCCCGGCCACTGCAGCCTCGACCTGCTGGGCTCTGGCGATCCTTCCGCCTCAGCCTTCCGAGTAGCTGGACCTACAGGCATGCACTACCATGCCCGGCTAATTTTTGATTTATTGTAGAGATGAGGTCTCGCCAAGTTGCCCAGGCGGGTCTCGAACCCATGGGCACAGGCAATCCACTCACTTCAGCCTCCCAAAGCGCTGGGATTACAGACTGAGCCACCAAGCCTGGCTCCATTTATTTATTTAAAAAAAAATTTTTTTTTTTAGTTGGGGTCTTGCTCTGTTGCCCAGGCTGTAGTGCTGTGGCATAATTACGGCTCACTGCAGTCTCAACTTCTGGGCTCAGACAATCCTTCTGCCTCAGCCTCCTAAGTAACTGCGTCTACAGGTGTGTGACACCACACCCAGCTTATTTATTTTTGAGAGATAGGTCTTGCTCTGTCACCTAGGCTGGAGTGCAATGGCAAAGATCACAGCTCACCACGCTTAAAACTCCTGGACTCAAGCGATCCTCCCATCTCAGACTCCTGAGTTGCTGGGACTACAGGCACGTGCTACCATACCCGACTGATTTTTTTTATCCTTTGTAGGGATGAGGTCTTCCTGTGTTAGCTAGGGTGATCTTGAACTCCTGGGCTCAAGCTTTCCTCTTGTTTTGGTCTCCCAAAGTGCTGAGATTATAGGCCTGAGCCACCATGCCCGGCCTAGTATTATAAAGGGGGTTCAACTCTATGACCGAGGGGGTCTTCAACTATACTCATACATAAAGAAAACTAACAGGTGGATAATTATTCAGTATGCATTGCGTGTAATGTGAAAACATTGCCAAAACCTAAATGTCTACCAATGGGGAACTGCTTAAGTAAATAATAAGATATTCACTTGAGGCACTATTACGGAGTAAGATGGAGAGATCTCTAAGACACACTATTAAGTGACAAAGGCAATGGGCACAATAAATGTATGTATACTATGTATAATATACTGACGTTTGTTTAAAAAGTGGGAATAGGGCCAGGCATGGTGGCTCACGCCTGTAATCCCAGCACTTTGGGAAGCTGAGGAGGGAGGATTGCTTGAGTCCAGGGGTTTGAAACAAATTTAGACAACATAGTAATTTTTTTCTCTACAGAAAAAAATCCAAAAAATCCACTGGGCATGGTGGTGCATGCCTGTACTTCTAGCGACTCGGGACATTGAAGTGGAAGGATTGCCTGAGCCCAAGAGGTTGAGGCTGCTGTGAGCTGTGATTATGCCACTGCACTCCAGCCTGGCCAACAGAGTGAGACCCCAACTCAAAAAAAAAAAAAAAGCATTCACAGTAATAGGAAACGTGCAGAATCAGACTTGACATGTTTTGACTCTGAACTATCCTTCACTCTGCATGTCTAGGGTGCTCCTACATCAGCCCTCAGCTCTGCATAAATTCTATCTCCCTTCCCATTTTGCTCTTAAAGTAAAACCAAAAGATTTAGTCCAGCTTTTCTCCTACCTGAATGATTGCCGGATGCTAGCCTGGCAAGTGTACCAAACTCTTTTTTTTTTCTTTTTTAATTGACAAAGCCCCGATCCGTGGAAGCAAAGAAAGAATCTCTTGGGGCTAAATTAAGCAAAAATAGCTGAATTTCTTTCAAATATGAAATGGCATGCTCATAGTATCTGAGTCAGCATCTTCAACCCTGGGAAATTACTTAACCTCATGGTTTCCCCAACTGTACAGTAGGAATAATGATAATATCTCACTGAGTTGCTGGAAGAAGAGAAGTGGATATAATATATGATATAATATAATGTAAACAATTCTAGTTCTGAACAATTATTATTTACAATTCAGACGTTATTTATTTATTTTTTTAAATTTTATATTTTTTCGAGACAGTGTCTCGTTGTTACCCAGGCTGGAGTGTAGTAGAGTGATCATAGCTCACTGCAGCCTTGACCTCCTGGGCTCAAGTGATCCTTCTGCCTTGGGATCCCAAGTAGCTGAGACTACAGGTGCACACCACCATGTCCAGCTAACTAAAAACAAACAAACTTTTTGTAGAGATGAGGTCTTGCTATGTTGTCCAGGCTGGTCTTGAACTCCTGGCCTCGTGGGATCCTCCCATCTGGGCCCTCCCCAAAGTGCTGGAATTACAAGAGTGAGCCACTGTGCCAGCACAGAAGAAATTGATTTAAGTACAGCATACAAAGCCCTTGTATTTTAGTAAAGAACTTAAAAGCTTTCTTTGAATATTATATTTCAGATGTGTGTTTAGGTCAGTCACTAGAGAGATAAAAAGAGGGAGAGAGAGGAAAGAGAACATGGATTTGGGGGCTGGGGAAGTGGAGACAGAGATTAGAACAAGACAAAGGGAAAGACACACCGAAGGGGAGAAATAAACAGAGGCACAAAGAGGCGTGGAGTCTTAAGGAGACAGAGGAAGAGATCCTTGGAGAGAAAAACCTGGCAAATATTGGGAAATACTGACCCAGGGTGCAGGCAGAGCACCTGCTGGGACTAAACCTGGCCTTTTATTGTCTTATCCAAAACCCCTGGCAGTCGGGGGTGGGGGGATGGGATGTGTGTGTGTGTAAGGAAATGGAGAGGGGGAGATGGCCCGTGTTCATATCGCCCCCTTGTGGTGGTTTCAGATTTCTTTTTAAGGTGTTGAAACCAGCCCGTGGCTTTGTAATGACAGTCACAGAGGGCTGAGGATCTGGCATGGGGCATTTACCAGCAGAATTGTTTGCTTGGAGTCAACGATGCCCTCAGTACCTTCTCAATAGCTGTTGCCTTCCCAGCTGCTATTTTGGGACTTTGCACCTGCCACTTAGGGTCTTGAATCGGCTTCTCGTTGCTCTGGGTTTGCGTGAAAGCCCGTGAAGCGGAGAGGAATGCCCCTATTTGAGCTCAGAGACTCTGCCAATGTGCGTCTTCCATCTTCCTCTTGCAGCATCTTTAGGTTTTTTTCCCATTTGCTTCCTGCCTCAAAGGACACAGAGAATGTCCTTTATAACAAGGTCACATGATTTTGTCTTGATCCTATTCTACAGTTTTAAAAACACTTATACTGCATAGGAAGAAAAGGGAATGCATCCACATTGCTGGTGGGAGTGCAAGCTAGTCAACCTCTATGGAAAGCAGTGTGACGATTCCTAAAAGAACTAGAAATTAGCCGAGCGCAGTGGCTCAAGCCTGTAATCCCAGCACTTTGGGAGGCCGAGGCAAGAGAATTGCCTGAGTCCGCGGGTTCAAGACCAGCCTGGGCAACTTGGCAAGACCTAGTCTCTACAATAATTTAGCTGAACAGTGGGCGTGAGTGTGCCACTGCACTCCAGTCAGGGCGACAGAGTGAGACTCCAACTCAAAAAAAAAAAAAAAAGATTAAAAAAAAAATTAGCCAAGTGTGGTGGTACATGCCTGTGGTTCCAGTTACTTGGAAAGCTGAGGTGGAAGGATCACCTGAGCAGAGCAGGTCGAGGCTGCGGTCGCCATGAACATAGACAAACCCCCCAAACAATAAAGAACTAAAAATTTACCTTCCATACAATCCGGCAATCCCTCTCCTGGGACTATGCCGGAAGCCGCAACCCCTAACAAGGCAAAATGGAGGTTACCCGAAAATGGGAAAATCGCTGACCAGGAGCAGAGCCCCAGTGGGAAGCGGCCATGCTGGAGTCAGAGCCCCATGGATCCTATTGAAGGACTCCTTTTGGCCTTAAAGGAATGCGCGCTTAGGCTTGAAAAACACTTCCCTTGATAAATAAAAGAATTAGCTAGAATGTGCAAGGATGTGGAATTAGCAGTAAACCTATGTATAGAAATGTAAAAAGGGCTCAACAGCAAAAATTCCCCCCCCAAGGGACAAGGGAATGCAAATTTTGCAACCTTTAGCTAAAAAGGAAAAACAAGTACTTCCTCACACCCTTTATAAGTAACAACATTGACAGTTGTGATTGATGAGGAAGTGAGAAACTTAGAGTGTCCCCAAAACAGGTGTTTTTGGGAAAAACAAGTCACAGACATGCCTTTTGATTTAAGAAATATTATAGTTTAATTAGAAAGAAGGTTAAAATTAAAGTAAGGATTAGAATTAAATAAATAGTAGTTATAATTAAAAGATAAATGTTTAATATAGATGTAGGTATTAAATATAAGGAATAGGAAATAATTAAGTTTTAAGGTAAACTTAGAATTATACACACTTAATGTAGGTTTAAAATTAAATACATTTAGGATTAGAGGTAAGATTAATTTCATATATAAGTGTAGATTTAGACATGTTTTGTTTAGAAATATAAAATGTAAAATAGGATGCCGGGCTCAGTGGCTCAGCCTGTAATCCTGCGCCTTTGGGAGGCTGAGGTGAGTGGATTGCCTGAGACCGCGGGTTCGAGACCCGCCTGGGCAGCGAGACCTCATCTCTACAATAAATCAAAAAATCAGCCGGGCGTGGTAGCGCATGCCTGTAATCCTGCGCCTTTAGGAGGCTGAGGTGAGTGGATTGCCTGAGCCCGCGGGTTCGAGACTCGCCTGGGCAGCGAGACCTCATCTCTACAATAAATCAAAAAATCATAGCCGGGCTCGGTGGCTCAGCCTGTAATCCTGCGCCTTTGGGAGGCTGAGGTGAGTGGATTGCCTGAGCCCGCGGGTTCGAGACCCGCCTGGGCAGCGAGACCTCATCTCTACAATAAATCAAAAAATCAGCCGGGCGTGGTAGCGCATGCCTGTAATTCCAGCTACTCGGAAGGCTGAGGCGGAAGGATCGCTGGAGCCCAGCAGGTCGAGGCTGCGGTGGCCAGGAGCGGCCACTGCACTCCAGTCTGGGCAATAGAGTGAGACTCCAACTCAAAAAAAAAAAATGTAAAATAGGTGATAAGAAAATAGCAAGTAATATAGATAAGGCAATTAGAATTAAGAAAGTTAAATTTTGCCGGGCTCGGTGGCTCAGCCTGTAATCCCACGACTTTGGGAGGCTGAGGTGAGTGGATTGCCTGAGCCTGCGGGTTCGAGACCCGCCTGGGCAGCGAGACCTCATCTCTACAATAAATCAAAAAATCACCTGGGCGTGGTAGCGGGCGCCTGTAATTCCGGCTGCTACTCGGAAGGCTGAGGCGGAAGGATCGCCGTAGCCCAGCAGGTCGAGGCTGCGGTGGCTGGGAGCGGCCACTGCACTCCAGTCTGGGTGACAGAGTGAGACTCCAACTCAAAAAAAAAAAAAAAAAAGAAAGTTAAATTTTTAAATTAATAGTATTAAGAATTCGTAGTGGGCAAGAGAGGGGTGGTTATATAAAAGAAAAAACAAGTCAATATATTGCTGCTGAAAGTATATATAAGGGTAGAATTAAGAAAATAGATTAGTAAAGGAAAAGAAATAGAATAGCGAAGGGAAGAGATTCAGGTGACCTAGGGGTCACAGGATGTGGCTGATAAATTGGCAGCAGGTATTTTGTTGCACCACCTGGTAGCAGGAAGAAACAAAATGAAACTTGTAAAGGTCAATTTCCCCATAAACAAAAGAAAAAACATGATGTAAACATTTAATGTGTAACATGGGATACATTTTGTGGGGAGGGGGGGTCAGTAAAAAAACTATATAAGCTTGTAAGAATTAACAAAAACTGGCAGAGTCTTGAGCTCTCCCCAGGAAGAGGATTCCTGTCATCTTCGTCTTTTCTTGGTCGCCGTTCCCGATTCTCTGCAGTCAGGCCCTGACTCTCTCTGTGGTGCTGGACTCCGGCAGGAATATACCTGGAGGAACATAAATTGCTCGATCAAAAAGACATCTGCACATACATGTATATTGCCACACTATTCACAATAGCAAAAACATGAAACCAACCCTTCTGCCCATCAAAAGTGGACTGGATAAAGAAAACGTGGCCCGGCTCGGTGGCTCAGCCTGTATTCCCAGCACTTTGGGAGGCTGAGGCAAGTGGATTGCCTGAGCCCGCGGGTTTGAGACCCACCCGGGCAACTTGGCGAGACCTCGTCTCTACAATAAATCAAAAAAATCAGCTGGGCGTGGTAGCGCGCGCCTGTAGTTCCAGCTACTTGGAAGGCTGAGCGGAAGGATCGCCAGAGCCCAGCGGGTCGAGGCTGCGGTGGCCGAGAGCAGCCACTGCACTCCAGTCTGGGCGTCAGAGTGAGATTCCAACTCAAAAAAAAAAAAAAAGAAAAGAAAAGAAAAGAAAATGTGGTCCATATACACAGTGGAGTATTACACAGCCATAAATAAGAACAAAATCATGGACTTCACAGCAAATTGGATGGAGCTGGAGACCATCATACTCAGCGATCTGTCACAGAAACAAACTGACTACTGCATGTTCTCACTCCCAAGTGGGCCCTGAACATTAGTCTTATTTTTTTTGATTGGAAAATATAGTTTATTTAGAAAGTAAATTAGAGAGGGGGTAGAGATTCATCTCCCCAATGCAGGGGAGGTGGCCAAAGTTAAGAAAACATGGCGGCCATGGCTCAAAGAACACACGACCTGGCCAATGCTAAACAAAACAAAGGCCTGAACATTAGTCTTAGCACAAGGGAGGGATCAGCAGTTGCTGGGCACTGCTAGGAGTAGTGGGGGACGGGACAGAAAAGGGGGTACCTGGTCCACTACCAGGGGGAGTGGAGGACCAGTTAGCCCAAACTTGAACTGCATGCAACCTACTAATGTAGTTAATCCTCACTTGTACCCCACAACTCTACGCCTGTAATTCCGGCTACTCGGAAGGCTGAGGCGGAAGGATCGCCGAGCCCAGCAGGTCGAGGCTGCGACGGCCGGGAGCGGCCACCGCACTCCAGTCCGGGCGACAGTGTGAGAGTCCAACTCAAAACAAAAAAAAAAAAAATGGAAAAATTAGCCAGGCATGATGATGCACGCCTGTAGTCCCTGATACTCGGAAGGCTGAGGCAGAAGGATTGCTTGAGCCTAGGCGCCAAAGGCTACAGCGAGCCGTGACTGTGCCACCGTACTCCAGTCTGGATGACAGAGCCAGACTCAAACAAGAAAAAAAAAGAAGAGTTTGATCTTTTGCATTTGGATCCTGATCCACTTGGAGTTATTCTTGTACATGGAGTGAGCAACTGTTTGGTTTGTCTAATCATGGGCCAGAGCCTCACTTGTTTACGGAGGTCTTGAAGTTGATTCAGTCTCCACTAAGGTCAAGTTCTCCTCAAAGCTCTTCCTTTTCAGTGCTTTCTGAGCTGTCCTTGCATGAACTTTATAGCATTTTCCCATGAACTTTAGTATCATCTTCTCTAGCTTGTTATGGTTACTTTTATTTTTTTGAGTTGGGGTCTTCTGTCACCCAGGCTGGAGTGCGAGTGGCATGATCACGACTCACTGCAGCCTCGACCTCCTGGGCTCAGGTGATCCTTCCACCTTGGCCTCCTGAGTAGCTGGGATTACAGGCACATGCCACCACACCAGGCTGGTGTTTAAAATTTTTGTAGAGATGGGTGTGTCTCACTATGTTGCCCAGGCTGGTCTCGGACTCCCAGGCTCAAGCAATCCTCCTGCCTCAGCCTCCCAACGTGCTGAGATTCCTGGCCCGGTCTTGTGTGTTAACTTTCATTTCTAGATGTTATAGTTGTAACGATATATATGTGTGTGTTTTCCATTTCCCTTTCTAGGTGCTTATCCTAGCACAGGATATTCTCTTGAATTTTGTCCATTTGCTACTTCAGTGCTTCTTAGTGGTCTTCTTAAGTGCTAGTAGCTTTAGCTGAGGATCTCTTGAGTTTTCTAAGTATACAATCAAGGAAAAAAAGACACTTTCTCTTTATTCCAGTGTGATACCATTCCCCCGCTCCCCACCTACTGCATTGGTTAATATCCCCAAGACAGCGTTGATTAGCAGGTGTCCCTGTCTTGTTCTGATTTTAATTGGGATGACTTTCAGTATTTCACCTATTTTAAGTTTAAAAAAATATGAATCGAGAATGGTTATAGTGGCTTTCTTTTTCACGATCATATACCTTTTCTGCTTTAATTTTGTGATGAAATGTGTAATCGATTTCCCGATGTCACCCACACTTGCATGCTTGATCAGTGTTTTATTTTTTCTGATAAGTTACAAGATTTTACTGGCTAATAACAGAAATGGCCCCAAGTTTCTGGCATTTGGATGCACCTTTTCCTAGTTCGAGTGTTAAGGAGGGTTTTCTCCCATTTTCCCATTATTTTGGTCATTTCAGTTTTGATTAGAAATGGGAATAGCTGCGACTTTTCCTGGTAGTCTTATATTCTTTAATTATTTTATTTTTATTTATTTATTTGTTTTGAGTTGTAGTCTCACTCCGTCGCCCAGGCTGGAGGGCAGTGGCATGCAGGCTCATAGCTACCCCAGTGTCGACCTGCTGGGCTCCTGCGATCCTTCCACCTCAGCCTTCCAAGTAGCTGGAACTACAGATGCGTGCTACCATGCCCAGCTAAGTTTTGATTTTTTGTAGAGATGAGGTCTCGCCAAGTTGCCTAGGCTGGTCTTCAACCCGTGGGTTCAGGCAATCCATTTACCTCAGTCTCCCAAAGTGCTGGGATTACAGGCTGAGCCACTGAGCCTGGCCTATTTTATTTTTTTTCAGTCAGAGTCTCACTCTGTTGCCCAGGCTGGTGTGCAGTGGCATACTCACAGCCACCACAGCCTCGACCTGATGGGCTCAGGCGATCCTTCTGCCTCAGCCTTCCAAGTAGCTAGAACCACAGATGTGCACCATCATACCTGGCTAATTTTTCTGATTTATTGTAGAGATGAGGTCTTGCCAAGTTACCTAGTCTGGTCTCAAATCCCTGGGCTCAGGCAATCCTCTTACCTCGGCCTCCCAAAGTGCTTGGGATTACAGGCGTGAGCCACCACACCAGGCTGAGAACAGCCATTTTCATTCACGCCTTCTCTCCTGACTCCAAAACAAACAATAAAAGTTAAGCCCAGTCGGGCTCGGTGGCTCAGCCTGTAATCCCGTGCTTTGGGAGGCTGAGGTGAGTGGATTGCATGAGCCCGTGGGTTTGAGATCCACCTGGGCAACTTGGCGAGACCTCATCTCTACAATAAATCAAAAATCAACCAGGCATAGTAGGGCGTGCCTGTAGTTCCAGTTACTTGGAAGGCTGAGGCGGAAGGATCGCCGGAGCCCAGCAGGTCGAGGCTGCGGTGGCTGGGAGCGGCCACTGCACTCCAGTCTGGGTGGCAGAGTGAGACTCCAACTCAAAAAAAAAAAAAAAAAGTCAAGCCCAATCCCGTGTTCCTCTGTAGGTAGTAGTGTTCTAGTTCTTAAGCACTACAGTGGTTTTTGACGTGTTCATTTATGTTTTATGCTTTTACATATTTTTTTGTTATTATGCTTTAACACTTAAATACATGTCACATTCATTTTGAATGCCTTGATACAAATCAAAGAAGAAAGCACACACACATATATAAACACGATATATAAATACTCTCATAGGAAGGCCTAGAATCTGCTTAAATCTTTACTTGGTTCACCTAGTTGCAAGCCTCAGTACTCTAACTCAGCTGACAAACATCATCAACACAGTTTGAATACATGCCTTGATGCCAGGGTTAGGCATCATTGTTCTGTTAGAATAATTAGGAAGAGCAGAACAATACTGGAATGCCTTTTTAGTTTTTGTTTTATTTTTGAGTTAGAGTCTCATTCTGTCGCTCAGTCTGGAGGCCAGCGGCATGCTCACAACCACCGCAGCCGTGACCTGCTGGGCTCAGGTGATTCCTCTGCCTCAGTCTTCCAAGTAGCTGGAACTACAGGTATGCGCCACCATGCCCGGATAATTTTTTGATTTATTGTAGAGATGAGGTTTCACCAAGTTGCCCAGGCTGGTCTTGAACCCGTGGGCTCAGGCAATCCTCTCACCTCAGCCTCCCAAAGTGCTGGGATTTTAGGCGTGAGCCATCGTGGTCGGCCACCTTTTTAATTTTTTGAAGATTACTTTATATAAATACCAGGATGAATCTATTAAAACTTGTCCTAATCAGGACTTGCAGTGAATGCTGCCAGGCTTAGTTTCTCTTAGTCTCTGCCTCTAGAATTTATTCTTTTTTTTTTTTTTGAGTTGGAGTCTCACTCTGTCGCCCAGACTGGAGTGCAGTGGCCGCTCCCGGCCACCGCAGCCTCGACCTGCTGGGCTCCGGCGATCCTTCCGCCTCAGCCTTCCAAGTAGCCGGAATTACAGGCATGCGCTACCACGCCCGGCTGATTTTTTGATTTATTGTAGAGATGAGGTCTCGCTGCCCAGGCGGGTCTCCAACCCGCGGGCTCAGGCAATCCACTCACCTCAGCCTCCCAAAGGCGCGGGATTACAGGCTGAGCCACCGAGCCCGGCTTAGAATTTATTCTTTAAAATTATTATTATTTTATTGTTGAGTCAGAGTCTCATTCTGTTGCCCAAGCTGGAGTGCAGTGGCAGGCTCACTCAGCAGCCACGATCTGCTGAGCTCAGGTGATCCTTCCGCCTCAGCCTTCCAAGTGGCTGGAACTACAGGCATGCACCACCACACTTGGCTAATTTTTAAAAATTTATTTATTGTAGAGATGAGGTCTTGCCATGTTGCCCAGGCTAGTCTCAAACTTGTGGGCTCAGGCAATCCTCTTGCCTCTGCCTCCCAAAGTGCTGGGATTATAGGAATGAGCCATTGCGCCTAGCTAAAATCATTATTATTTTAGTGTCGGGTTCTCTGTCTCCCAGGCTGGAGTGCAGTGGAACAGCAATAGCTCACCACAGCCTCTACCTCCTGGGTTCAGGCAATTCTTCTGCCTCAACCTCCCAAGTAGCTGGGACTACAATGCCTGGCTAATTTTTTGTAGAGATGAGGTCTCGCTATGTTGCCCAGGCTGGTCTCAAACTCCTGGGTTCAAACAATTCTCTTGCCTTGGCTTCTCAAAGTGCTGGGATTACAGGTGTAAGCCATCGTGCCTGCCCTATTTAATTTATTTTTTCTCAAAGCAGTATTTATTGAGAGGACAGAAAAGCTCCCACAGTAGGATGGTACCCAAGGAGGTTACCCCAATTTTTTTGCTTTGTTTTTGTTTTGCTTTTTTTTGAGTTGGAGTCTCACTCCGTCGCCCAGACTGGAGTGCAGTGGCCGCTCCTGGCCACTGCAGCCTCGACCTGCTGGACTCCGGCAATCCTTCTGCCAATTTTTTTTAAGTCAGGGTCTCAACTCTGTTGCCCAGGCTGGAGTGCAGCGGTATGATCACAGCTCACCACAGCCTCCAATTCCTGGGTTCACGTGCTCCTCATGTGTCAGCCTCCTGAGTAGCTGGTGTCTACAGGTGCACACTATTACCCTTGGATAAATTTTTGATATTTTTGTAGAGATGAGGTCTTGCTATGTTGCTCAGGCTGGTGTCAAACTCCTGGGTTCAAGAAACCCTCCTGTTTCTGCCTCCCAAAGTGCTAGGATTATAGGCACAAGACACTGCACCCAGCCTATCTCTAGAACTTAAAAGCAGTCATTGAGTGGCAAAAATTTCTTCTAAATTTCTTCTAATATAGAAGTAAGGCTCATGCCTGTAATCCCAACATTTTTGAAGGCTGAGGCAGGAGGATTACTTAGGGCCAAGAGTTCAAGACTAGGTAACAGAAAAATAAGAAAAAATTTACCAGGTACAGTGGCATGTACCCATAGTCCCAGCTACCCAGGAGGCCAAGGTGGGAGGATTCCTACAGCCCAGAAACTCAAGTCTGCAGTGGGCTATAATAACAATGCATTCTATCCTGGGTGACAGAGACCCCCATCTGTTAAAAAAAAGAAAGCCGGGCGCGGTGGCTCAAGCCTATAATCCTAGCACTTTGGGAGGCCGAGGTGAGAGGATTGCCTGAGCCCACGGGTTTGAGACCAGACTGAACAACTTGGCAAGACGTCATCTCTACAATAAATCAAAAAAATTAGCCGGACATGGTAGTGTGCCTGTACTTCCAGCTACTTGGAAGGCTGAGGTGGAAGTATCACCTGACCCCCAGCAGGTCGATGCTGGGGTGGCCGTGAGCGTGCCACTGCACTCCAGCCTGGGTGACAGAGTGAGACTCCAACTCATAAAAAAAAAGACAAATAAACCCAGCACTTTGGGAGGTGGAGGTGAAAGAATTGCCTGAACTCAGGGATTTGAGACCAACCTGGGCAACTTGGTGAAACCCCATCTACAATAAATAAAAAAATTAACTGGGTGTGGTGGTGCATGCCTGTAGTTCCAGCTGCTTGGAAGGCTAAGGCAGAAGAATCACCTGAGCCTAGCAGGTTGAGACTGTGTTGGCCGTGAGCATGCCACTGCACTCTAGCCTGGGAGACAGAGTGAGACTCCCACTCAAAAAAAAAAAAAAAAAGGACAGTGTGTTACATGCCTGTAATCCTAGCACTTTGTGGAGGCGAGAGGATTACTTGAGCTTAGGGGTTTGAGACCAGTCTGAGCAACATGGCGAGACCTTGTGTCTCTACAGTAAATAAATAAATAAATAAATAAAAATCAGCTGGGCGTGGTGGTGTATGCCTGTAGTTCCAGCTACATGGAAGGCTGAGGTGGAAAGATCACCTGAGCTCAGCAGGTCAAGGCTGCAGTGGTCATGAGAGCATCACCGTACTCCAGCACGGGTTACAACTAAAAAAAAAAAACAAAAAAAACTTGGGACATTTGCTGACTGCTACATGGAGTAGCATCCAACAGACTTCCAACTTTCTGAGCAGCTGGAAAAGCTATCTGTCCTCAAAAATAATGCTTGGATGCAGGAAATAGGCACTGCCTGTCAATTCTATAACAGAGACTGCTTGTGGTGCCCAATCGTCAATGCTCTCTTCCTAGTAACAGAAACCCAAAATGTGAATTTGGCCCACAACTGCCCAGACTATTATTTTACCACCCAGCTTTGTAGCTAGTGGGATCAAGTGACTAAAGCTTGACATGTAAGTTTATGTGGTGTGCTTTTTTTTTCTTTTTTGAGTTGGAGTCTCACTCTGTCGCCCAGGCCGGAGGGCAGTGCCACGCTCACGGCCACCCCAGCGCCGACCTGCTGGGCTCAGGTGATTCTTTAGTCTGTCTTCCAAGTAGCTGAACCAGGCATGCACTACCACACTTGGCTAATTTTTTTTATTTATTGTAGAGATGAGGTCTCGCCATGTTGCCTAGGCTGGTCTCGAACTCCTGGACTCAGGCAATCCTCTTGCCTCGGCCTCCCTATGTGCTGGGATTACAGGCTAGAGCCACTGTGTCCAGCATGTGTGCCTGACTTTTAGAAATGTTTTTAGAGGCTGGGCTCGGTGGCTCAGCCTGTGAGCCCAGCACTTTGGGAGGCCGAGGCGAGTGGATTGCCTGGGCCCGCAGGTTCAAGACCTACCTGGGCAACTTGGTGAGACTCCGTCTTCTACAACAAATCAAAAATTACCCGGGTGTGGTAGCGAGCGCTTGTAGTTCCGGCTACTTGGAAGGCTGAGGTGGATCGCCGGAGCCCAGCAGGTCAAGGCTGCGGTGTCCGGGAGCGTGCCACTGCACTCCAGTCTGGGTGACAGAGAGAGATTCCAACTCAAAAAAAAAAACAAACAAATGTTTTTAGAGGGGGATGCCCTCTTCCAGCTAGCTCACATGTGGGTAGAAAGTTTCTAGCTGGAGTAGCTGCCTTCAGTCAACACGTGAAAGCCACATGTTGAGAAAAAGCAACAATATGCAGGGAACCTGGGTCCCTGCAGTGCCATACTCATCCTGGACTGCCTTCCCAGATTGTTTTTTGGTAGAGATGAGGTCTTGCTATGCTGCCTAGGGTGGTCTTGAACTCCTAGCCTCGAGCAATCTTCCTGCCTTGGTCTCCCAAAGTGCTGGAGTTATAGGCATGAGCTACCACACCCAGTCCCCAGAGTTTTATATGCAAGAGAAATAAATTTCTATCGTGTATAAGTCACTATTGTTTGGGGACATAGCCAAACGAATACATACAAACTAATGCATAATGCCAAGTTTTAGTCTAATTTCCTTAGCCTAAAAGGCTGATGCAAATATTGCACCTGGTATCGGATAGCTACAACTACTGCTAAGATGTTGTTTCCCAAAGAGAACCCGGTGTATCACAAAAAGGGACATTTTCAGAGGTGTGTAACTCAGTTGACTTCCCAGGGGTTAAAACCTGCATGTATAATTTTAGGGGGGAAAAAATCCAAAACAGTAATTGCCTTTAAATTAGTTTAGGATAATGACTTATGAAGTCCCCCCCACAAGAGAACTGTAACAAGCAATTTAAACAAATCAAAAATGGTTTGTTTTATTTACAATACTCAATGCATCTTACAAATAACACATTTGCATTCCCTAAGTCTTTTGGAAAATAATTCCAGTCTGTGCAATGAGTTTACAGGAAAATCTTAAGACATCCAGTAGATATCTTAAATTCTAAATTTTGAAAGATATTTCACCCTATATTAATAAAGGACTGTTTTTAATTAAGAAAAACTAAACTCTGTAGTTAAATATTGCCCTCCAGTATCTTTAGCCCAAATATAAACTAGATTAGCCTGTGAATAAGACCATTCGATTTGGATGAAGTATTCCAACCTCTTCTCAATAAAATGCATGCACAAAGTAAACATGGTAATTACAGTAATCACATTTTATTTCGATATTTTTTTTTAAAGACTCTCTCAACTGTTGCTCTGCTCAGTTATGGGTATAGGTGGGTAGGATTCCAGTCTGGAGAGACCCCAAGCCACTCCTCTTTGTTCCAGTGCGGAGACAGCCAGGACACGGAGTCTTCCAAGTGGTTTCTCTGGGAAGGCTAGCTTGCCCATAGAGGCAAGGCTCCCCTGACACGTGACACAAGTCTGAAGGGGTCAGTTATTTTCCTGCTAGCAGTTCTGGAAGCATCTCATCTGCGCCACCACAGAAAAGGCTCTCCTTGCTCCCCTCTGAATCACTATCAAAGATTTGGTGCTTTCTGAGTGGATGGACCAGATTTATTTATTTTTTTTGAGTTGGTGTCTCACTCTGTCACCCGGACTGGAGTGCAATGGCCGCTCCCGGCCACCACAGCCTCGACCTGCTGGGCTCTGGTGATTCTTCCGCCTCAGCCTTCCAAGTAGTTGGAACTACAGGCGTGCGCTACCACGCTCACCTAATTTTTGATTTATTGTAGAGATGAGGTTTCACCAAGTTGCCCAGGCGGGTGTTGAACCCACGGGCTCAGGCAATCCACTCACCTTGGCCTCCCAAAGCGCGGGATTACAGGCTGAGCCACCAAGCCCGGCCAGAAACCAGATTCTAATCAGACTCCAGAACTGCTCTGATGCCACATAAAGACCTTATGGAACAGGTAAAGAGAAACGGATACTTTAATCGTGCAAAGGAGTTTGCACCTCATGCATGTGAAAGAAAATGTAATGAGTTTTATCATTCATATAGCTGCCAACCCTTAAAACACACAACCCATGTGCCGACCCTTGAGCCAGAGAGAAGGGATAGAGGTATCTCTACACTGGATCCACCCAATGTAGCAACATGCCTGGCCATCTCCACAACACATCTCTCCTTGCAAGACGGTGTTCTTTACCACCTGGCAGAGGTGGCTGGTTGAATGCGGTTGCCAAGCTGGAGACATCAAGTCCACTGTTTGACATAGCCAACAGAATTCCAAGAGAAAGAAATGGTGAGGTAGAGTTGAGAGAGTTCAATTAAATTACTGAGCACAAACCATTTGGCACATTCTCCAATTAGACTCCCTCTCAAGTTCTCCTTTACAAAGTGCTGACACCTCAGGGATCCTCCGATCTAGTTAGGAAACACCTATGTAATAATATTCTTTTTTTTTTTTTTTTGAGTTGGAGTCTCACTCTGTTGCCCAGACTAGAGTGCAGTGGCCGCTCCTGGCCACCGCAGCCTCAACCTGCTGAGCTCCGGTGATCCTTCCGCCTCAGCCTTCCAAATAGCCAGAATTACAGGCATGCGCTACCATGTCCGGCTGATTTTTTGATTTATTGTAGAGATGAGGTCTCGCTGCCCAGGCGGGTCTAGAACCCGCGGGCTCAGGCAATCCACTGACCTCAGCCTCCCAAAGGCGCGGGATTACAGGCTGAGCCACCGAGCCCGGCTGTAATAATATTCTTAAATTAAGATCACTAACAGAATAAAGCCATTTGAAGGAAACCACTTCTGGCTCTGTAACTATCATTTACCCCCATATTGAAGCAAATAAAAACAATGCTATCCATTTGCTGAATTTATTTAAACAAATCAATTTAGAAATACCATAGAATTAAACAAAACTTCTGACATGTAAACATACTGCCATGTTCCTGAAACAGATGTTAACACCTGATAAAAGTTAATGATCACTTGTAAGGAAAGCTGTCCATGAATAAGGCCAGTCTTCAGCAAAACCAAAACCATTCTGTTTCTTTAGCTTTCCTAGTCTGACAACGCAATACTATCAAACCACAATCAAATATAACAAAGACAACATTGGATGGATAGATCAGTACCATTGGTTACAGCTGTTAAACAGTATCATTCTTGGAGCCACATAAAAACAATTAAGCCAATCACATCAGATAAATCATGGCTTTTTTCTTTATCACAATTCACTAAGTGATGTTAATTATGGTCCTTGTCAAACACGTTTGGTAAAGGCTATTTACAGTGTACATGGCTGAGCATGCACTATTTATAGTTACAAAGATACCTGCCAGTTTATTACAATAGAATTACACAGTGCCTGAAAATGGTGAAACATCTCACACATCATTTAAATCAATAGAATTTCAAGCAGGAAACGTTCCTTATTTGACCACAATTGCAATAATTACATGAAAATTCTTATAAAAACACGAATCCCCTTCAAGAAATTGATGCATATTCTACACACTACAGGTTAAGGCAGTAAAAAAATGTATTCCTGATAACTGGAGGTCTTGACAATGTCAATTAAAGCTGTCTGACTCTAGTTTTTCATTCTCCATCAACTACTAAACGTCTGTGAATGATTTTATTTTTAAAGTCAAAAGCATCAGTAATTAAGGAGAGTTGAAGCTGGAAAAAAAGTAATTGCTAGGGAAAGGAAAAGATGTAAGCTGAATTTTGTCTGAAAGTTTTCAAATCATAAACAAGACCATTATTTGTGAGTCTGAGTCTCAAATGTATAAAACAAATACATATAGTTTACTTTTCTTAATTTAAAATATACTGTACTTTGAACAATTCAAGTAATGTAAGACTATCAAAAATAACTTCATAAGCCATATAAGCGTTAACTGCATTTTCAATATTTCAATTAAGAACTTTTTAAAAATTGCAAACTAAACCATGACAGTTTAGTTAAACAAACAATAAGGACTTTTTATTTGCACTTGTGATTCCTTTAATATAAATTGCTACCAACGAATATGCAAAGATATGGCAGATTATGCATTTGATCAAAGCACTTTGATTTAAGCATAAACAGATTCAAATGGTACAAGTTCTGTGCATAAGATCCAAGGGGTTGCCCATCTGTAGGCAATCCTCTTTCTAATCAGAATCCTTTATTCCTCGGCTGTAGATGAGAGAGGGCACGGTCTGTTGTAAACAGGGCACTGTTGTAAAACCAGGATAATATTCTTAAATTAAGATCGTTCTTATTCAATTAAAAAGACTTTTGCAAGTGTCTTCCAGCACTGTAGTATACTCTGCTGACCTCTTAACTTCATAAATTAACTTTCCTTTTATTCCATTTTTATGGTGGTTGTGTTCACAGTTTTGTTTTAAAAATTGGTTTAAATTTATATAAAACTCTGTACATGTTCACAAATTATTGCATAAACAGCATAATCTTCAAGACAGTGTTTGCAAACACATGTCCACTTCAGGGGAAAAAAAAATATTCACGTTTCTCGTCTGGCTTTTTTCTTCTTTTTTATTTGTTTGGGAGATTCCCAGCTAGTTTCAGACTTGGCTAAAAGAAAAACGGGAGAAAGGAAAACAAATCAGGAGGTTAGTAAATACTGTTATGTCTCAATAATATAAAAGTACTAACTATGAAAAAAATGCTTTAAAACTGAAAAATCTCCTGTTCAAGTTTTCAAGCCCTCATTACATATAAGTTATCTTATGTCTGCCTCCCTCCTTTGCTTTTACTCTCAATGTATTATTAGATTTAAACATATGAAACTGCTGATATCAACCAGTTTTAGCCTAGAAAACTGCCATTTAATATAGCTCAAACTAGCTAATAAAATAGAAGAATGGGTAAAATGGACACAAAGGGTAGCTAAAGGGATAAAAGGAGGAAAAAAAGGCATAGAACAATTTTTTGTTTTTGAGTTACGTCTCACTCTGTCGCCCAGACTGGAGTGCAGTGGCACACTCCTGGCCAACGCAGCCTCAACCTGCTGGGCTCCGGCGATCCTTTCGCCTCAGCCTTCCAAGTAGCCTGGTGGGTCTCGAACCTGCGGGCTCAGGCAATCCACTTGCCTCGGCCTCCCAAAGTGCTGGGATTATAGGCTGAGTCACCGAGCCTGGCCAGCATAGAATAATTTGCAGTCCTAAAACCACGTGTAAAGAAAAAGGAAGAGAGACCAGACAGACAAGCAGGCAGGTACTCAGTGCTCCCTCTCTGTCTTCAGCAACCTACTCTCCCCTCAGTTATTTTTAGCAACTTAGCCCTCACGGGTGATGTCCAAAGAGTACAAAAAAACCTAGCATTTTTTAAATCAAAAAATTAGATGGGTGTGGTGGCGTACACCTGTGGTTCCAGCAACTTGGGCCGCTGAGGCAGAAGGATTGCCTGAGTCCAGCAGGTCGAGGCTGCAGTAGCCAAGAGTGTGCCAGTGCACTCCAGCCTAGGTGACAAAGTGAGAATCCTACTCAAACAAAAAACCCTTATGTAAGAAAAATGTTAACAGTACAGAAAATACAGGGACAAAAAAATGAGGACTACTCACTCTGTGAAGGAGGCACACTGTTTTGCTTGCTATTTGACTTGGATTTTTCTGACTCTTGTAGTATCGGTGGCACTTGGGAGCAGTTCTTGTCAGAATCACTTTTTGATAAGATAACAGATGGCTCGGTGGAAACAGCAGGTGGAAGAGTCTTGATAGGCTACGTTGACATAAAATTATTTCAGATTTTTGGGTAAGATTTTCAAATAAAGTTAAATATCACAGTAATAGCAAGAGGTTGTTTAGCAGCAAATAAATACTAAGATGGGTTCCAAGCAATGAATCAACAGAAGCAATGCAACTCATGCCTGCCCTCTAGTGATATAACCAAACAAATCATCACCTACAATATTTACAAATATATGTTGAGAGAGAAACGAAGGTACTAAATGCTATTGAATCTCAAATAGGAGTAAATAATTCCATTTTCATTCGCTTTTATATTTATTTCATTATGAACAGCATAATTTTATACTTGTTAGTGATATAAACATTAGTTTATACTAATGGCTCTGTCCACTTCCCACCAATTCCAAACTCTTCAAAACTTTTTGCAAAAGACAAAAAATAGCTAACTTCTGAATAACCATTAGGCAACACCCTCTTATCTCCTTTCCAACAGCTTCTGCTTCCTACAAGCAGACTGTGGTTACTCGTCCTACTGATTCAAGCAACAGTAACACTCAGGTTCAAATTGTCAGTTTTATCCAGTCTGGTAGCGAAATTGGAATGCTTAGGAGAGAGTCCAGATTCCTGAATCTTTCTTCTCTCCAGCCTGGGAGCAGAAAGGAGGTAAACTGATTTACCTCACTGAGACATATCCATTAAAAATGATCAAGACCAGGCAACCCCTTCAGGTCCCCTCCTACTGTGGGAGCTTTTCTGTCCTCTCAATAAATCCTGCTTTCAAAAAAAAAAAAAAAAAAAGGTCAAGACCTAGTAATAAAAAACTGCCAGTAATTTGGAGAGCTTTAAGGCTGTAAGAAAGGAGCTCATCTCATTTGCTAGCTCCAACTGTGACTATTATCCTGCATACGGAAAGAAGTCATGTTTCTCCTGTTCCTGTTCTTCCAGGCTCCATGGATTCAAGAAAGCACAACGGGAAAAGGACAGAGAAGGAGTAAAAAGTGTGAGCACAGGTCACGGCTAGGGGTCCTTCACCCATTCCAGGTACTGAAGCTGTCCTGTATTCATGTTGCTTGGTTTCTTTATTCTTCTTAATGCTCCCTGTATCTCACATCCCAAAGTTTTGTTACTTATTTATTTATTTTTTTTTGAGAAAGCAAGATTTACTGAGAGGACAGAAAAGCTCCCACCATGGGAGGGGACCCCAGGGGGTTGCCCATTATTTATTTTTAATACTTTCCCCCCTCCATTCTCTCGCTTATCTACGTCAAGTCACAGAATATTGAGACTGCATCCTTTCATCTCAAAATACTCATAGGGAATCCAAAACATCAAATCCAGATATGATGTATGATTAAATCCTGTTTTAGCATAAGACTATTACAAATTCTTTCTCTTAGCGTGACTGTTTCTCGTCTTAAGCTGCGTCACCTGAACATGTAAGCTCCGCTGGGTGGCAGTTTCTGGCTCTTGCCCCCTGCTATATCTGAGCACCTCAAATAGTGTATGATACAAGTATAAATAAACCATGCAACTCTAGTAGAACCTAATAAATTAAAATGACATAATTTACCCAGTTAGAAACTAGATTTTAATTTGTGTCACTGACTTAGACATTTTGTAAGATAGTCACATAAATATTTTCCATAGAAACCACATCATTCAAGAACCTGTCACCAAATCTTTTTTTTTTTTTTTTGAGTTGGAGTCTCACTCTGTCGCTCAGACTGGAGTGCAGTGGCCGCTGCCGGCCACCGCAGCCTCAACCTGCTGGGCTCCAGCGATCCTTCCGCCTCAGCCTTCTGAGTAGACGAAATGACAGGCACACGCTACCACGTCCGGCTAATTTTTTGATTTATTGTAGAGATAAGGTCTCACCTGCCCAGGCGGGTCTCGAACCTGCGGGCTCAGGCAATCCACTCACCTCAGCCTCCCAAAGGCACGGGATTACAAGTTGAGCTACCGAGCCCGGCTGTCACCAAATCTTAAATAAATGTTCCATTTTAGGAGGCTGAACCATAGTCATATTATGTGCACACTTTGAGAAAAATGTGACCAGTCACTTTTTCTCTAAGCTACCTGGGTCCTACTTTTCTCTTGGGGGTGTTTTGATGGTGAAATGAGTCAATGTATTTAAAACTCTTATATAGTGCTTCAGTAAAATATTAGTTATGATAGTACTCTTGAGTCAATAAAACCTTAGCATTCTTTGTTTTTTGAGTTGGAGTCTCATTCTGTTGCCCAGACTAGAGTGCAGTGGCATGCTCCAGGCCACCGCAGTCTTGACCTGCTGGGCTCTGGCGATCCTTCTACCTCAGCCTTCCAAGTAGCTAGAACTACAGGCATGCACTACTACGCCTGGCTAATTTTTTTGATTTTATTGTAGAGATAAGGTCTTGCCAAGCTGTCCAGGCGGGTCTTGAACCCGCGGGCTCAGGCAATTCACTCGCCTTGGCCTCCTAAAGCGCGGGATTACAGGCTGAGCCACCGAGCCTGGCTAACTTTAACATTCTTAAAAATTACTATTTAAAAAAAAAATTACCTGGCTATTTTTGACAAGTGCTTCAGCTGGATCACTAGTGTTTATGGTCTTCGAGGAAAAAGCTTTTTCCTGTTTTGGACGGGCTTTAGAGGTATTCACTGGAAGTTCTTCTCTGATCTCTTTTTCTAGTTCTTCTGTGTCCTACAGAGAAAAGCAGTCTATTAGATGATATAAACTATTCATTTTTTTACTAATTAAAACCTATTTTGCTGGTTGTCCACAGATTCCTCAGGAAAATCACTTTGAAACTGTCCAAACAACTTTTATTTTTTTGAGTCGGAGTCTTACTCTGTTGCTCAGGCTGGAGTGCAGTGGTACACTCACAGCCACTGCAGCCTAGACCTCCTAGGCTCAGGTGATCCTTCCACATCAGCCTTCTAAGTAGCTGGAACTATAGGCATGTGCCACAAACCTGGCTAATTTTTTGATTTATTGTAGAGACGAGGTCTCGCTAAGTTGCCCAGGCTGGTCTCGAACTGGAATCATGTTGCCTCCTCCCAAAGTGCTGGGATTATAGGCATAAGCCACCACGCCCGATGTAACCAACTTCTTTTTACAAGAATATAAAATTATTATTCAAAGATTTATAATACATATATATGCACACTGAAACATACATTCATCACACTGAATGAACTTTGAAGTTAAACCAAGTGTGGATTAAAAAATAATACATATGCATAACACACATTCCAAAATGAAAACCATTCTAATTTTTTGTCACCATCTTGCTGTCACCCAGGCTGCAATGCAGTGGCAAGATCATGGCTCATAGTGGCCTTGATCTCCTGAGTAGCTGGAGCTATAGGCACGTGTTACTGCATCTGGCTGACTTTTTTGGTAGAGACGAGGTCTTGTCATATTGCCTAGGCTGGTCTCAAACTCCTGAGCTCAAGCAATCCTACTCCCAAAATGCTGGGATTACAGGTTCCCAACTCCCAAAATGCTGGGATTACAGGTGTGAACAATTCTAATTTAATAAATCAACTCAAAGAGAACAACTAAACTAGTATATATATGTATATATTTTTTTGAGTTGAAGTCTCACTCTGTTGCCCAGGCTATAGTGCAGTGGCATGCTCCCGGCCACGGCAGTCGACCTGCTGGACTCAGGTGATCCTTCCACTCAGCCTTCCAAAGTAGCTGGAACTACAGGCATGTGCTACAACCTGGCTAATTTTTTTGATTTATTGTAGAGACGAGGTCTCGCCAAGTTGCCCAGGCTGGTCTTGAACTGGGCTTAGCAATCATCTTCCTCCTCCCAAAGTGCTGGGATTATAGGTAGCCCACTGCCCCAGATAAATATATATTTTCTATTTTAAAAAATACACACATTTAGCCAGTTGATAAAATAATACTTAAAACACATTTCATTTAATGACATTCTTCAAGAAATAAATCATGTTATACTTGATCTCAAGTTTTCTAGATAAATTACGCTGATGTAATAGAAAGAATATAGATAGGAAATTAAAATTTTGGCCTTGCTACAACGTGGCTATAAAATCTCAAAACAAGTCATGTAGTTTTCTTGAGCCTTAGTTTCCTCACCTGTCAAGTAGAATTTGCCTAAATAATTTTTTTTTTTTGATTTGGAGTCACTCTGTCGCCCAGACTGGAGTGCAGTGGCCGCTCCCAGCCACCACAGCCTCGACCTGCTGGGCTCCGGCGATCCTTCCGCCTCAGCCTTCCGAGTAGCTGGAATTACAGGCACGCGCTACCACGCCTGGCTGATTTTTTGATTTATTGTAGAGATGAGGTCTCGCCAAGTTGCCCAGGTGGGCCTTGAATCCGCGGGCTCAGGCAATCCACTCACCTCAGCCTCCCAAAACGCTGGGATTACAGGCTGAGCCACTGAGCCCGGGTAGCTAAGAAGATGTTAAATGTTTTCTTCTGACATTGATATTCTATGCAACTTCTTCAGGATAGTTGTGGGTTTGGATAGTAATTCAAAATTTTGCTATGAATTTAAGCTGAGCAGGTAGCTCTGAATGTATATATATATGTTTTTGACCTTATAAGTCAGAAGTCATCAGTATATTTTCATCTAAAATGAACTTTAACACTGAAGAAGTCCATCAGCCACAGGCTCACAATTAAACAACAACAACAAAAACAAATAACAAATTCTAAAATATAATCTTTCATGGAGAGAATATGTGTACTATGTACTCTGCACAGAACTCCATGGAAATCTAATTTAATTCTCAAAACAACCTATGCAGTTAAGTAACTTGTGTGAGGTAAAAAACCAAGTAAATAGTAGGATAAGATTATGAATACAGATCTGATTCTAAATCCAGAATACATATTCATAAGTGCGTGTGTGTTGTGTATGTATATATCTATCTTTTTTTCTTTTTGTTGAGTAGGAATCTCATTCTGTCACCCAGGCTGGAGTACAGTGGCACGTTCACAGATACTGCAGCCTCAAACTGCTGGGCTCAGGCAATCTTTCCACCTCAGCCTTCCAAGTAGCTGAAACTATAGGCACACACCACCAAGCCCAGCTAATTAAAAAAAAATTTTTCATTGTGGAGATGAGGTCTCGTCCAGTTGCCCAGGCTGGTTTTGACCCACTGGGCTCAGGCAATTCTCTTGCCTCAGTCTCCCAAAGTCCTGGATTACAGGCATAGGCCACTGTGCCTGGCAAGACCATAATTTAAGTCACAGAAATTCAAGAAAAATTTGGCCAGAATGATTTTCAGATAGTATTACAAACAAAGAAAGCCGTCAATAACATTTCTCATCAGTCAGCACCAGCTAACAAGAAAAGCATACCAATTATACAGTTTTAGTTGCTCATATCTATTGATTTTAGCTATGCTAACATTAATGCTCAATCATTTTTACTATTGAAAAAAAAATGAGTAATGATAATGGATTGGCATCATATATAAGGGTTTGTACTTTCCACAGTAAAAAACTGAACACCTATATCCTTAGGAAGTCATGTACAGACTTTTGCCAAATAGAGCAATATGCAAGAAAAATTACCCTGTGGGCCATCCCTAGAAATTTTGACTTCCTATCGTCTATATTTAAACATTTAGTTACATGGTTATTCCTTACTAGGAATACATTTTTTTTTTTTTGAGTTGGAGTCTCACTCTGTCACCCAGACTGGAATGCAGTGGCCGCTCCCGGCCATTGCAGCCTCAACCTGCTGGGCTCTGGCGATCCTTCCGCCTTAGCCTTCCAAGTAGCTAGAACTATGGGTATGCACTACTATGCCTGGCTAATTAAAAAAAAAAAATTTATTGTAGGGATGAGGTTTTGCCAAGTTGCCCAGGCTGTTCTGAAACCTATGGGTTCAGGCAATCCCCTTTCCTCAGCCTCCCAAAGTGCTGGGATTACAGGCTTGAGCCACTGGGCCCAGCCAAAAAATATTTTTGTAAGTTATAATGTAATGGTATTAGTGCTCTTAAAAATAAATCTAGGCCGGGCTTGGTGGCTCAGCCTGTAATCCCAGCACTTTGGGAGGCCGAGGTGAGTGGACTGCCTGAGCCTGCGGGTTCGAGACCCGTCTGGGCAACTTGGTGAGACCTCATCTCTACAATAAATCAAAAATTAGCCGGGCGTGGTAGCGCGCGCCTGTAGTTACAGCTACTTGGAAGGCTGAGGCGGAAGGATCGCCGGAGCCCAGCAGGTCGAGGCTGCGGTGGCTGGGAGCGGCCACTGCACTCCAGTCTGAGCGACAGAGTGAGACTCCAACTCAAAAAAAAAAATTAAAAAAAAAAAATAAATAAATCTGTACATGCTTCTAATAGTCTGGTATGTTTGAAATATACATGCTTCTAATAGTCTGGTATGTTTGAAACTAAAATACTATCTTTGACTAGATCATTATTATTATCTAAATTTTTGTCCCAGGTGAATAAGATCAAAGAGAAGAAAATGAAAATGTAGGAATGATGTAAAGGGAAGTTCTGTTGGTTAAAAGCCAAAAAAGCAGGAAAAGATACTAAGCAAAATAACCAGCAAACTCAGAGTCAAGTGAAAGACTTCACTTGTTATCTACAAGGTTTGTCTAATTGTGCTAAATGTTACCTTCCAGTTACTCAAAAGGAATTTTTATGTGTAAAATACTGTACCTCCTTCACCATTTCACCATTATACAATAAAAATGCATTTGAGTAATTTAGAATTTTATTTATCTATTTTTGGGTTTTGCTATACCTTTGATATGAATTTTTAAAGCAATAGCATTTTAATGATAAAATAACACATTAATTCTTTAAAACAGCCAATGACTTTTCAAACGAATCTGAATGTCTCATGTTGCCGTTTATCACTACAGAGTCTGAGCATCTGTATACCATCTTTTTATATTTTTAGCAGCAGGTGCCAATAACAAATGCTTGTTGTTCTGACATTTTACCTGTGCAAGAGAGTTATCTTCACCTTGCTTCTTCTTTTTCTTTTTCTTTTTTTTAGATTTCCCAGTTGTAAGAGCTCCCTCTCCCTTTTCTTTCTCATCATCTGAAACCTGATGTTAAAAGAAAAAATATTAAAGTAAACCAATTGGTTAAGTTTCTGTTATACAGAAAATTATTATGAAATAATTTCATTCATTAGGTTCAGTTTATTAAATAAGAATTAGTAATGAGTAATAAAACTGATCAAAAATTGCATATTTAAAAATAACAAAAGCACATGAAACTTTATTCTCTTATTGTCCATGATAGAACCTTTTCCCCATGTCTTTCAACACTCACTACACAATAGTTAGAGAGCTGTGCAAACTTTGATATTTATAAAATTCAATGAATAGGTAATTCTGTTTTATTTTGAAGTACAAATGCAGTGCAACATACATTAAAGTTTAATTTGAACTCATTAAGAGAATAAAATGACAAGAGACACAGTAGAGGAAAATATTTGCAAACTATATAGTCCCAACAAAAAACTAGCATTGGGACTATATAAAGAACATTAAAGGTTGGGCATGGTGGCTCACACCTGTAATTCCAGCACTTTGGGAGGTAGAGGCAAGACAATTGCCTGAGCTCAGGGATTTGAGACCAGCCTAGGTAACATGGCAAGACCTTGTCTTTATAATAAATAAAAAATTAGTTGATGGTGCATACCTCTCAGCTACTTGGAGGCCTGAGGTGGAAGGATTGTCTGAATCTAGTGGGTTGAGGCTGCAGTAGCCACAAGAGTGTGACTGCATTCCAGCCTGAGACTATAACTCAAAAACAAATAGAAAAAAAAATGCATTTAGAAAATATATAAAGCCGGGCTCAATGGCTCAGCCTGTAATCCCGCACCTTGGGAGGCTGAGGTGAGTGGATTGCCTGAGCCCACGGGTTCAAGACCCGCCTGGGCAACTTGGCGAGACCTCAACTCTACAATAAATCAAAAAATCAGTTGGGCGTGGCAGCGCGCGCCTGTAGTTCCAGCTCCTTGGAAGGATGAGGCGGAAGGATCGCTGGAGCCCAGCAGGTCGAGGCTGCGGTGGCCGGGAGCCGCCACTGCACTCCAATCTGGATGACAGAGTGAGACTCCAACTCAAAAAAAAAAAAAAAAAAAAAAGAAAAAAAGAAAAAAGAAAAGCCGGGCTCAGTGGCTCAGCCTGTAATCCCGCGCCTTTGGGAGGCTGAGGTGAGTGGATTGCCTGAGCCCGCGGGTTCGAGATCTGCCTGGGCAGCAAGACCTCATCTCTACAATAAATCAAAAAATCAGCCGGGCATGGTAGCGGATGCCTGTAATTCCGGCTACTCGGAAGGCTGAGGCGGAAGGATCGCCGGAGCCCAGCAGGTCGAGGCTGCGGTGGTCGGGAGCGGCCATTGCACTCCAGTCTGGGCGACAGAGTGAGACTCCAACTCAAAAAAAGAAAAATAAAATATATAAAAGACATGAACTAACATTTCTCCAAAGAAGACTTTCAGATGGCAAAGAAACACAGAAAAATGTTCAACTCTATTAGCTATTTAGGGAAATGCAAATTAAAACCACTACATACCTATCAGAATGGCTAAAAGAAAAAACAGTGACAACTGCAAATGTGGGTCAAGATGCAGAAAAACCAGATCACACACACCTTGCTGGTGGGAATATAAAGTGATATGACTGCTAGAAAATAGTTTGGCAGTTTCTTAAAAAATTAAATATGCAACTACCACACTACTCAGCAACTGCACTCTTGGGCATTTATCCCAGATAAATGAAAACTTACAGAGAATTTGTATTATTTCTCATAATTGCATGTGAATCTATAATTATCTTAAAATAAAAGGCTCAATTTAAAAAATGGAATTTGAGAAGAACTGTCATTTAAAACAATATTCTACAGGACAAAAAATACTGGGTTGTTAAATTTGTATTCGTAATGATGCTTCTTCACACATACCAGAAGTTTCCGCCACGAAGTGTTTCAGGGGTCTGCTTCTCAACCTATCATAAGCCAACCATACAAGAAGTACAGTTCTCCACAGAGGTACTATTTTTGTTAATGGGCTCCAACTCCTGACCTCAAGCGATCCTCCTGCCTTGGCCTCCCAAAGTGCTAGGATAAGTGGCGTGAGCTACCACACCCAGCCTCCTTATTTTTGTTAATGGGAAGAATGCTGAAATCAACTCCATAACCATCTTTTCACTCATATAAGAGTTAACATTTTGACACATTTTAGATCTTTTAAAAAATAATGGACATTAATAACAAATTTCAAATTCCTTATACCCCTTCTTGATCCCATTTTCATACTACCTCCTAAGTAGTAACCAAAATCACAAAATTGTGTCCATCCAATTTTTCCATAAATTTATTTGTATTCAAAACCAAAAATTTTATTAAAATGGAAATTTTATCTTTGTAAATTGCTCATCATTCACCATGTTTCTGAGAGTCTATTCATGACATTAATGTAGCTTTAGATCATTCTTTTTTTTAACTTCTAACATGCCATTGTACAAACAAATCACGTTTTATTTCTCCATTTGTCAAACTGATGAGTTTTTTTTTCTATTAGAAAATATAGTTTATTTAAAAGCTAAATTAGAAAGGGGGCTAGAGAGAGCGAGAAAGAGACTGAGATTGATTGACTGAGGAGATCCACCTCCCCAAGGTAGGGGAGGGGGCCAAAGCCAGTAAACATGGCCTGGTCATAGCTCAAAGAGAACATGGCCACACCATAGCTTAGCAAAGCAATGGCCCTGATGAGCATTTTGATAGTGGTGCACTTTTATGTAGAAAGGAAAAAGGTAATTTCTGAATATATTCAGAAAAAGAATTCCTAAGAAGTGTGATAAAGTCTTTACTTTATTCATTGGTACTATTTAAACACTCAACAAATATTTGAATGATTACTATGTAATAAAGTACTATGCATGGAAGCTTTTTTTAAGTCCAATCTAAAACCTCTTCCTCTGCTCCCTTGACTTTCGCATTGCCTGTTAACTGTTCCTCTCTACATTTATTTACCCATCATCCACTGGCCCACCATTAATGCCTCTCCCTTTCTCTAGTCTCCAAAGACTATAGGAACTATATCCTACTGACAAGTCAATCCATTCCATTTACTTATGCCTAAGGCTTCCCCACCCTCTACTGCCTCTTCTAGGACCATACCCTACCCTGTTAGTCAAATCTTCTCTCATTTAACATTCCTTTCATTCATTTTTTTTTTTTTTAATAAGAGAGATAGTGTCTCACTATATTGCTCAGACTGACCTTGAAAGCCTGGGCTCAAGCAACCCTCCTGCCTCAGTGTAAACTACAAGCCTATGTTTAACTTTTTACATTATTCTAGATCCTTTCTCCTTTTGTTGACAGATATATAAAACAGGGGTTGGCAAACTACAAAGCCAGTCCAAGGCCAATGCTTACAATAAAAGCGTATCTGCATATCATCTATGGCTGCTTGCTGCATAGCTAAGTAGCTGCATCAATGTATGTGTATTGCTCTTTAATAAAAAGTTTGCTGATCCTGCACTAAAATTTCCCCAATCATTAACATACAACTCCTCTCTGTAACATCATTCCTGATATCACATGTTGCTGTCATCCCTCTCTTTTATTCTTATCCAAACTAATTTTTTGAAAAAAAAAACATTTTATTTGTTACTAATTTTTATCCCTCATTCACTCAAATTACTGCAATATAGCTTCTATTCCAAGATTTCTAATAAAACTGCTCTTACCAGACAGCAAAACCAATTATATTTTTTAGTCCTATAATTACTAACCGCTCTGCTGTTTCTTTTTTGTTTGTTTTAAATTTTTTATAGAGATGAGGTTTCACTATGTTGTTCAGGCTGGTCTCAAACTTCTGGACTCAAGCAATCCTCCTGCCTTGGCTTCCCAAAGTGCTGGGTTTACATGCTTGAGCCATCATACTTGGCCTACTCTGCTGTTTCTCATGCTGTTTGATTACTACAACTCCTCAACTCTCTCAGGTGCCCAGTCTCTGTGACTCAGAATTCTCTTTCTTCCATTTCTTTCATTAACAAATAAATATACGTCAATCTCTTATACTCACCTTTTGATCATCAGGAATTGGTTCCTGGGACTTTAGAAGTGAAGCTCTTTCTTCGTCTACCCAATTCCCCCACTCTTCTGCTGGCGCATTCCAATCAGAGCTGGGATCAGTAGAAGACAGACCATCTAAAATTTAACAGTGTGAGTTAGGTAGCTATCATTTCTGTCATAAACTAAAAGGTAAAAACTAAAAATTCCTTATGTTGAACTAAGTTGTAATCTTAAGCTATTGTTTTTTCTCCCAAGCTAGAAAAAAACCAATACCACGATGGTAACAATTTTTATTCAGCTCTGCCAGGCATAGCCTATGGTTAGTTAAATGGAATTTCTAAGAAATCCCAGAACACTTACTAACCATTTAAATCCACTCTCTTGACTTCCTTTGTTGTTAGTCTCCTGAATTTGCTTTCTTTTCCCTGTCCTTTTTAAACTTGGTCTAGGACCTGGTCACTTTTTTGCTCTGATTATTACAACATTTTTGTAATTAATTTATTTTCTGGGGTACAGAATTCATCTTTAATAGAAGTACCAAAATTATACTACTCCTGTCATTTTATAGTATACCTCCCCCATCTTAGGAGCTTTACAAGATTAGGTTCTTCAAATTCACCAAGCCATGACAGATTATTCAACTTCTTTTTCTCCTCCTCTTTTAATATCTCACCTGAGTCTTCTTACATTTTTCAGATTATTTAGTGTTACTTTTATCTGATCATTCCAAAAGCATTTGAGTTACTTTCAGGGCTTCATTCATACTATTCTCAAAAATAAATTTTATTCTAGACTTCCAAATCCCCTTCTCTCACTTGAGGAGATATCGAATTTCCACCTTCTTTAGGAAGCTATCAGTGACTTATTCTGAAAGGGAAAAACACTCTTTGGGTTGATCCAGACTAAATAAGCAACTCTCGGATTGAATAATTTCTTTCCTCTTCTCCCTGCACATCATGCATGCCCATATAGGTCCCTCTGATATCTGGTTTAAGATGATAGAGGCTAGGCTTTTATTTCCAGATGATTAACAAGTTGTCCTAATATTGCTTAACTGAAAAATCCAACCATTTCCCACTAATATCTAATGCTACTACTATCAAATAAGCAGTTATTTCATATCTACTTCAGTCTGTTTCTAAAATTTCTATTCTATTCCACTGATCTATTCCCGGGATAACGCCACATGCAACTCCATAATACATTTTCATACTTAGAAGGACAAAACTGTCTATATTACTCTTATGTATTTATTTTTTGTTTTTTTTTTTTTTGAGTTGGAGTCTCACTCTGTCACCCAGACTGGAATGCAGTGGCCGCTCCCGGCCATCGCAGCCTCGACCTGCTGGGCTCCGGCGATCCTTCCGCCTCAGCCTTCCAAGTAGCTGGAATTACAAGCATGCACTACCACGCCCAGCTGATTTTTTGATTTATTGTAGAGATGAGGTCTCACTGCCCAGGTGGGTCTCGAACCTGCGGGCTCAGGCAATCCACTCACCTCAGCCTCCCAAAGGCGTGGGATTACAGGCTGAGCCACCGAGCCCGGCTTATTTTTTGATATTCTTATTTTTCCTGGTGAATGCTATTATTTTTGTTTAATGGGGAGATATAATACATCTTCACGGAGGCTTTGAAACTCATGCTTTGGAAGAATATATAATGATCTGGGAAAATGCTCACAGAAAAAAATCATAGACAAAATTATCTACACAGTTTGATCCCAAATTTATATGAAAAAAAGACAGAAGAAAGTAACACATTAAAAGATTAAATATATCTTTCTTTTTTTTTTAAGGCCAGAGCCTCACTCTATTGCCCAAGCTGGAGTGCAGTGGCATGCTCAAGGCCACCACAGCCTTGACTGCTGGGTTCAGGCGATCTTTCCACTTCAGCCTTCCAAGTAGCTGGAACTATAGGCGTGTGCCACCATGCCTGGCTAATTTTTTGATTTATTGTAGAGAGGAGGTCTTGCCAAGTTGCCCAGGCTGGTCTTAAATCCCTGGGCTCAGGCAATCCTTGTCTTGGCCTCCCAAAATGCTGGGATTATAGGCATGAGCCACTGTGCCTGGCAATAAATATATCTTAATAGCAGAATTATAGAAATGTCAACTATGCAATCCTTCTTAAGCACTTACTATGTACTGGCACTTGAGCTGGGTAGGTACTAGAGGTACACAGATGAGTAAGACAGAATCCTTCCCTACATGCAGCTCATAGTCTGTCTACTTAGGGATGGAGATGGATAAGCACAACAAACAAGTGCAGAGTGATAGGATTCTGTGACAGAGGGCTATGGAAACAGAGAGGGGAAGCTAGACTAGTAGATAGGGAAAGATGGAAGATATACAAGAGTCTATAGTCTCAGAAGAGGAAAAACACAGAACAAGTGATTACAAGTGTGAAATATGCTTTAAAAAATTTCTATGTTTCTAAATTCACTATGAACAGGTATATCTAAAGTATTACATAGTATTAACACAGAGGTTAAGAGCATGGACCTTCAAGTCAAACAAACGTACATTTGAATATTACTCTACCACTTAATAACAATGTGATTTTGGTCAGATTTCTTTATTTTTTTGTTTTTAGCAGAGATGGGATCTCGCTATATTGCCCAGGTTGATCTTGAGCTCCTGGCCTCAAGAGATCCTCCTATCTTGGTCTCCCAGAGTGCTGGTACTCCAGGTCTAAGCCATTACAGCTGGCCAATTTTCTTATTTTTAATGGGCTATCTATCAATTCATAGGATTGCTCAGAAAATGATAGGGGATACATGTAAAGCAATTAATGGCAATACAGTAAGTGCTCAATAAATAGTAGCTATTGTCTTTATTATCACTGGTGACATTAAAACCTATTTCTACCCTATTAGGCATTATATAGTTAAGAATTTATTTCTCACAATTCTGATACATCTTTCAGTATGACTACAATTGGTAAGTTTTAATGCAGAAATTATTATTATTGTTATTATTTGAGTCAGAGTCTAACTCTGTCACCCAGACTAAAGTGCAGTGGCACACTCATGGCCACTGCAGCCTCGACCTGCTGGGCTCAGGCAATCTTTCCACTTCAGTCTTCCAAGTAGCTGGAACTACAGGTGTGTGCCACCAGGCCCAGCTAATTTTTTTATTAGAGTTGAGGTCTTGTCATGCTGCCCAGGCTGGTCTCGAACCTGTGGGCTCAGGCAAGTGTCTTACCTCCCAAAGTGCTGGGATTACAGGAGTGAGCCAGCGTGCCTCAAAGATAATTCAGAAATTATCTTTACAAATACAAAAGAATCTAGTAGATATCTAGAACCAATTGCTCATCTTATACCAAATCATTCATTAACGATACTGTTAGGAGATTCAAGTGCCAAAGCTGTCACGGTTTTGCTTAAACCTCTCAGATAAAAAAAATCCAGATTTAGAAAACTGCTGTCCATAAGTCACGTCTCTAAGACCTCTTGCCAGAAAATAATTAACTATTTAGTAGAAAAAGTTTAGGCAATTGAGTGGGTAATATACTAACATAAGACCATTTTCATAATAAATATGGTGGGAGGTGGGGGATAAAATATTAGTAAAAATATTAAAATATTTAGTAAATGTATTTTTTAAAAGACTGAGATGGCTATAAAGTTTGGGAAAACAACTGTAGCCTATGGCTTAACTTCTATAAGAACATTAACAGGCTGGGCACGGTGGCTCAAGTCTGTAATCCTAGCACTTTGGGAGGTCGAGGCAAGAGGACTGCCTGAACCCAGGGGTTTGAGACCAGCCTGGTCAACTTGACGAGACCTCGTCTCTACGATAAATCAAAAAATTAGCCGGGCGTGGCAGCGTGCGCCTGTAGTTCCAGCTACTTGGAAGGTTAAGGCAGAAGGTCTGCCTGAGCCCAGCAGGTTGAGGTTGTGGTGGCTATGAGCACGCCACTGTACTCCAGATCTGGGTGACAGAGTGAGACTTTAACGCAAAAAAAAAAAAAAAAGGGACTTTATAAAGTCTTATGATGATTTTCCCATGTTTATTGATTTCAGATTTTTTAATTAAATGGGATGAAATAAAACTACTTTAAAACAACAGATCAACCACCAAACCCAGAAACTGCTACCATGAGATTTCTCAATAAATAATTCTCAAGATTCACAGGCCTAATGTGCCAATAAACTTCTTAGATACAGTTCCCTTAAAAATGATTTACAGCCGGGCTCGGTGGTCAGCCTGTAATCCCGCGCTTTGGGAGCCCGCAGGTTCAAGATCTGCCTGGGCAACTTGGCGAGACCTCATCTGAACAGTAAATTTAAAAAAATTAGCCGGGTGTGGTAGTGCACGCCTGTAGTTCCAGCTACTTGGAAGGCTGAGGCGGAAGGATCGCTGGAGACCAGCAGGTCGAGGCTGCAGTGGCCGGGAGCAGCCACTGCACTCCAGTGTGGGTGACAGACTCCAACTCAAAAAAAAAAAAAAAAAAAGATTTACAATAGTTTGCTCCATTTATAAATAGAGTAATGTCGCATCTCAAAATTCTCCCATTAGTCCTATGCTAATGCTTGTTCAAAGAGTCATATTGGCTTTCTTTCCAAAAGGGGAAGGAGTTTGTCTCTCCAATTAATTTGCTTGTGGAATAATATTTTAGGTTTAAACATCTCGCTGCTGGTCTCTATTTGGTTGGCAGCTGTTTTTTGTCAGAATTTAATTCAACATTAATTTTAAAACTTTAATGAAATAAACCAGTTATGCTAAAAAGACTCCTCAAGTGTTTAAACAGACAATATTAGTCAACTCCACTGGGTAGACTACTAATTTTGCCCGTAGAAGAATAATCAACAGCACTTACTACATATTTACCATGTGCAAAGCAGTGCTCTAAGTGCTTTCTATGTATTAACTAATTTAATTTTCTCAGCAATACTGTGGGGGGAGGAATTACTATTTTCATGAGGAAACTGAGCAAAAGGGCAAAGGCCTAAGATTCCAGCCCAGGTAGTCTGTCCTCAAGGCACATGCTCTTAGCCACTTTACTATGCCGCAGTCAATTCATTCACTCCTGTGTGCCAACAAAAATAATGTTCTACTCAACATCTGACTTTTTACAGGGGTTATAATGATGTTGTTCCTTCATGGTCAAGATACATGATAGATTTACTTATGCCTTTAAAAAATGTCATCTCTGAACTTTAGCATCTTAACCTTGTACTCATAGGCAACACTTAGACAAATTCAAAGCCTTTCTGTCACATATAACATCTATACCTCAAACCAGAGGGTCAATTTAATAATCACATCATACTGTAAATGTAAAGCTAAAAAACTTCATGGATTAGTCATCTCAAATACTAAATCATGCATTCTTCAAATTCAGAAGTAATAATTAAATTCACTGAGCACCAAAAAATAGCTGCATTAAAGAAAGTAACACAAAAAATAAAAGCACAGAGAAAATGTTAAGGAGAAAAGCTGGACTGTCAATAGAGCATAACAAACTTGAGGAAGATGGTGTTCCTGATATGTATTACTTTAGTTAAGTACAGAATTCTGTGGATATTTGTTTTTAAAAATCTTTGGGGGGTATACAAACATTAATAAGGGTACCTGATCTCAAACCAGCCAAAGTGGGAACCCAAAGGGAGGCCCAAACTTTACCTGTACGATGACCACTTGTATACCTAATCCTTAATTGTACATCTTTAAAATAAACAAATTTTTAAAAATCTTTCATTTTATCAGCCAGTCATGTTTTTTCATATTCAAAGATCTTCATACAGATAAGAAGTGGAGCAATTCTGTCCGAGCAGGAAAGCCTGGAGTCTTGTTTGCTCAATTTTCCTTGTTTCAGCCCTCAAAAGCCCAAGATACATCACACTGCTGTTGTGCTACAATCACTCCTGTTATTCTTATAATCACTCCTTAATTCTTTTTTTTTTTTTGAGTTGGAGTCTCACTCTGTCACCTAGGCTGGAGGGCAGTGGCACACTCCCAGCCACCGCAGCCTCGACCTGTTGGGCTCCGGCGATCCTTCCGCCTCAGCCTTCCAAGTAGCTGGAATTACAGGCGTGCGCTACCACGCCCGGCTAATTTTTTGATTTATTGTAGAGATGAGGTCTCGCCAAGTTGTCCAGGTGGGTCTCGAACCCACGGGCTCAGGCAATCCACTCACCTCAGCCTCCCAAAGGCGCGGGATTACAGGCTGAGCCACCGGAGCCCGGCTATCACTCCTTAATTCTATTCTGCATACAGCTGATCATTCTTTCTAAAGCACAGACTGCTTTTTCCAAAAATAGTGCTTTTGCAACCTTGTAATACCTTGGATTTAAATGATACTTTACACAGTTGGCCCTCTATATCCAAGGGTTCTGCATCCATGGATTCAATCATCACAAATGGAAAATATTCAGGGAAAAAAAGGATGGTTATGTCTGTTCCCAACATGTAAAGGCTTTTTTTTTCCTTTTCATTATTCTCTAAACAACAGTATGATAAATATTTACATAGTATTTACAGTGTATTAGGTATTATAAGTAATCTAAAGATGATTTAAAGTGTACGGAGGATAAGCAGGGGTTACATGCAAATACTATGCCACTGGGGACTTGACATCTGTGGAGTCTGTTCTCTGAGGGGGTACTGGAAGCAATTCCTCATGACTGAGGGGCAACTGTAACTTACAAAGAGCTTCCATATTCATTGATTACCTCATTAAAATCTCATAACCACCTATGGAAGTAGATATGACAGGTTATTTGCTCCAGTTTATGGCTCCCAGATAAATGGCAAAGCCCAAGCCGTATGAGGAACTACATCTCAAGTCAGGACTAAAATTTGGATCTACCTTCTAAGCTAGTACTCAAAATCCCACCTTCCTATCTTTAGTCAGCAATTCAAGGCATTTCACAACATGGCCCTCCCTGATCTACCTTTCTAATGTCATTTCCCATAATCTGTAAGAACTGTGCTTTAAGCACGGTGTTGCCAGCTTACCTTCAAGATCACTATCATCATCAAGGCTGTACCATGTAGTGGCTAAAGGCATGAACTCTGGAGCTAGACTAGCAAGGTTTGAATACCACTGTCCTCCATTTAACTAGCTGTGTGCTTGGGGAAAGTTGTTAACTTTTCTTTGCCATAGTTTCCTCATCTGGAAAGTATGAAAAAAATAATACCCACCTCACAGAACTGTTACAAGCATTAAATTAGTTAATAAGATCCCAAAGACTTAGACCAGGGTCTGGCACATAGTCCAGCGTTTACTTTTATTAACATTATTTTTCCTCTTTTTTGGGAGTAGACAGGGTCTTACTCTGCCACCCAGGCTGGAGTGCAGTAGCATGATCATAGCTTACTGCAGCCTCAAATTCCTGCTGTCTTGGCCTCCAGAGTAGCTGGGACTATAGGTATGTACCACCACACCTGGCTAATTTTTCTATTTTTTTATAGACATTCTCACATTCCTGGTTTCAAGTGAGCCTCTTGTCTTGGCCTCCTAAAGTGCTGGGTTACTGGATCCCATTATTATTATTATTATTACTACTGAACATCTATGTACAAATCTAGGTATTGAGTATGTAAAAGAGTGGTAGCTCCTGTTTTCAGAGGGTTTCAACTCACCTTGGAGGAAAAAACCTATTCTAAAAAATGTTTTTGTTTACAAAGACCAAAATAGTGAAAAACCCAGAAGGTAACATAAATGTGCTAATAGTAAATAGTAGAAAAGAATGTGGTGAAGGGCTGGGTGCAGTGGCTCATGCCTGTAACCTCAGCATTTTGGGAGCCGAGGGGGAGGATTGCTTAAGACCAGGAATTCAGTACCAGCCTAGGCAACACAGAAGACCCTGTTCTCTACAGAAATTCACAGAAAGGAATAAATTCTGATATTTGGGTACGTGAGGGGAAAATAACCTTAGATACTTTTATTTTTTAAATGAAGGTGGCATGAACTTTTTGAAAACAGAAACCATATCCTTCTTCTCTTCCTCTTGTTTTATGACTCTTCCTTTAACCCTATGCTTCTACTAGAAACTGGGCTAAGACTGGTTTTCTACCAGCACAAAAATGTGCATACTTTGCAGAGTCAAAGCCATTCGTGTATATTCTATCTATTCTACTGCACTAAAACTAGGAGAAAAAAATAGACATTCGTTTAAATCAAAATTTTTAAAAACTAGAAATACTACAGAGCAACTATAAGAAAACTTCAGTTTAAATATCGCCTTAATCATTATGAAAATTTAGTTTTCAATCTGTAGGTATTCAATAATCAAGTTTCAAGTAGTACATTTTGTATTAAAATATATTATAATAACCTTTAAAGGTGAGAAATTAGGATTAAAATTAAAACACAAAGCATGAATTCAGGGTGCTAGAAAGAAAATTCTGAAAGAAATAACTGATAATTTTTAAAAGAACATACTTAACCCAGACCATTCATCATCGATATAGGGCTGATTACGGCTAACATCCCACTGATAATCAGAAGTGGTAGACTGAGAAACTGGCTCAGCAGTAGACCCTTAAATAAAAAACGAATGCAATAAAATTAAAAATGAAATTTCCTAATGATGTTTCATAACAATAGTTCTATACTTTGCACACGGAGACTTTATTTTTTAAATTTCTCCTAAAAGGAAAAAAGTCAGGCATTAGAAAAAAAGTTATAGGGAAAATTAGAATTGAGGGCAATCCTAGATTAAGTACATTAATCACTTGATCTAATTCATTGATCAGAAATATATTTTTTCCTTGTACCAATATTTTAAAATATATACTCCAAACTGGTTATCTACAAATTTCAACATGTCAAAAAAGTTCTTCCTGTCTCTTAATGGAAAATAAAACAAAATAAATTTCTGCCATTGATCATTTTAGTCTTGGATGTCTCAGGGTATTCCTGTCCTCAGCACTCTGAAACAGAGAACTAGAAAATGTCTGAGTTAGCTAGAAATGTCTGGCTAAGGAAGGTTATTAAAGAAATAGGTGACTATGTAGACAGGTGAGGCAGAGAGAAGCCAAAGGGAAACAAGAGAGTTACAAGAGGTTTATAGATTAAGCCCAAGTACATTTATTTTATTTTATTTTTTTTTTGTTTATTTATTTATTTTTTTTAGTTGGAGTCTCACTCTATTGCCTAAACTGGAGGGCAGTGGTATGCTCTCAGCCACCGCAACCTGGGCCTGCTGAATTTAGGCAATCTTTCCGCCTCAGTCTTCCAAATGGCTGGAACTACAGGCATGCGCCACCACGCCTGGTTAATTTTTTGATTTATTGTAGAGATGAGGTTGGTTGCCCAAGTTGCCCAGGTTGGTTTTGAACTCGTGAACTCAGGTGATCCTCTCACCTTGGCCTCCCAAAATGCTGGGATTATAGGCATGAGCCACTGCACCCGGCAGCTCAAGTACATTTAAAGAAAACAAAGTATTATCTTCTGTTGTTTTTTTTTAGGGGGAGGGGTATGTGGGGTAAGAATGAGTACATATAGTCTTTTAGGAATCTCATGAAAGCTGTGGTGGTCAACTGTCCAGAACTTAAAATAAAATTTTGCATATTGTTTTGGGGGCATATAAGTTCACGGACGTCAGGTCAAAAGCCCTCGCTCTATAGACATAAATTCATTTTAGAATATAAATGTAAAGCAGTGGTTCTCCATCAGGCATATATATATATGTATATATGCCTGATGGAGAACCACTGCTTTACATTTATATTTATATATATATAATATATATATATATATATAATATATATATATATATAATAATATATAAAAATATATATTATAATATATAAATATATATTATTATAATATATATATAAATATATATATACACACACACATATATATATATGCCTGATGGAGAACCACTGCTTTACATTTATATTCTAAATGCTTTACATTTATATATATATATCTCGACTTTCTGAATCAGAATTTCCATGTGTATTAGAGTTATTTGATAACTCTGATATTCATTTTGGGTTTAGAGTCACTGATATAAAGAAATGATTAAAAAGAAGAGATACCTGGTTAGTATAAAAGATTTACATACAATCACTTCCTCCTATTAGAGTCCTTACTAATTTATACATTATACATTTCTACTTGGTTATATATGATCCTACTAGTATTCCACTCATACAGTAACTGCCTGGTGTATACTTTCTCTCTATAATGTAATTATATGTTTAATGTAATATATTCAATAATTAATTCTATATAGTTAATGCATTTTTCTTTTTTTTTTGAGTTGGAGTCTCACTCTGTCACTCAGGCTGCGGTACAGTGGCACACTCATGGCTACTGCAGTCTTCACCTGCTGGGCTCAGATGATCCTTCCACCTTAGTCTTCCAAGTAGGTGGAACTATAGGCCTACACCACCATGTCTGGCTAATTTTTTGATTTAATTTATAGATAAGGTCTCACCAAGTTGCCCAGGCTGGTCTTGAACCTCTGTGCTCAGGCAGTTCTCTCTCCTCTGCCTCCCAAAATGCTGGGATTACAGGTGTGAGCCACCATGCCCAGCCTATTTAATGTAAACTTTAACAAATAGAGTAACACTACAAAATTCATATATAATTAGCATATTTGCTGCTTAGAAGTTCTACTGTAACACTGGTGCTATTCCGTTAGCAGTCCACGCTGCTTTCTTGAACAAACAAAGATCAGCATCTGTATTGTACAAAGTCTCTAGATGAAGAAGCAGTGAACTTGTACCTCTGGAATTGAAATGTGGTCTAGCCGGGCTCGGTGGCTCAGCCTGTAATCCCGTGCCTTGGGAGGCTGAGGTGGGTGGATTGCCTGAAGCCGCGGGTTCAAGACCCGCCTGGGCAACTAGGCGAGACCTCATCTCCACAATAAATCAAAAATCAGCCGGGCATGGTAGCGTGTGCCTGTAGTTCCAGCTGCTTAGAAGGCTGAGGCAGAAGGATCGCCGGAGCCCAGCAGGTCGAGGCTGCGGTGGCTGGGAGCGGCCACTGCACTCCAGTCTGGGTGACAGAGTGAGACTCCAACTCAAAAAAAAAAAAAAAAGGAAAAAAAATAAAAAAAAAAGAAATGTGGTCTATGAGACCAGGGTTTGGCAAACTACGACCTGTAGGTCAAATTCAACCACCTAGTTTTTGTACAGCTCATGAACCAAGAAAATAGTTTTACATTTTTAAATGGTTGGAAAAAATCAAAAGAATAATATTTCAGAACTAGACACAGTCATTTTCTTATTTATTGTCTCTGGTTGCTTTTACAATGGCAGAGTTGAGTAGCTGCAACAGAGACCATATGGCTCACAAAGTCTAAAATATTTACTATCTGGTCCTTTGGAGAAAAAGTCTGCTAACCCCTGCTCTAGGGTAATGATTCCAGACACTATGGAACTGCATAATTAGCAACTGGGTTCATGAATTCCAATGAGAAACAGGCATTGCAAACTAAACAATGTCTCCTACATTTATGTAATAGTTATTAAATACATATCTGACTAATAAAAGGGACATCTGCCAAGCACAGTGGCGCATGCTTATAATCCCAGCACTTTGGAGAGGCGAGGTAAGAGGACTGCCTGAACCCAAGGTTCAAGACCAGTCGGGACAACATGGCGAGACTTCGTCTCTTAAAAAAAAAAAAAAGCTGGGTGTGGTAGTGCATGACTATAATTCTAGCTACCTGGAAGGCTGAAGCAGAAGGATTATCTAAGTCCAGCAGGTCGAGGCTGTGGTGGTTGCGAACATGTTACTGCACCCTAGCCTGGGTGACAGTGTAAGACTGTGACTCAAAAATAAAATTAAAAAGTAATAAAAGGCATATTCATTTAAGTAATGTAGAACTGATAGTAGTTTATTAGAAACTGTGTATTTTCTAAATCAACAGATATTCAGAGTAATTATATGGGGTCCAATGAGTGAGGGTGAATAGAAATACAATGCCAAATTGCAACTAGCAGCAGCAGAATATGAACCCTGAAGTGAAGGCCTTCCATGTGCATTTGTCTGTGTGCCAATGAGCTGACAGTGATCTTAGGCCTTACTTGTCCACAGAATCTTCCTTACTTGTCCACAGAAGGGAACTAAGCTACTTGCACATAAGAATTTAGCTCTGCCGGGCTCGGTGGCTCAGCCTGTAATCCCGCGCCTTTGGGAGGCTGAGGTGAGTGGATTGCCTGAGCCCGTGGGTTCGAGACCCGCCTAGGCAGCGAGACCTCATCTCTACAATAAATCAAAAAATCAGCCGGGCGTGGTAGCGCATGCCTGTAATTCCGGCTACTCGGAAGGCTGAGGCGGAAGGATCGCCGGAGCCCAGCAGGTCGAGGCTGTGGTGGCTGGGAGCAGCTACTGCACTCCAGTCTGGGTGACAGAGTGAGACTCCAACTCAAAAAAAAAGAATTTAGCTCTTTTTCTCTCCTCCTATTTTAAAGGTCTCTGCCACTTTATACATCTATTATTTATATTGATAGTAGTACTCTTGATGTTTATTAGCTTTTCAAATAACAAGTACCAAAGTTAGTTTAAAAGAAATTTTTTTTGTTAACTAAATGAAAGACTGTTTTCACATACCAGAAACAGCAGAGTTAAGTGTGAGAGATGCAAAAGAAGCAGAATTCTGTTCAGAGGTATTCATTCCCCTATCCACACTAGACCAAGCAGCTGTTAAAATAAAGAACGTCACTTGGAACCTTCAATTTGCAATGAGACTTGAAAGATATGTATAGGTTTAAAAACTATGATAACAATACTTAAAGATAACCTTAGAAATCAGAACCACTTAATACAGCAATAACTACTATTTACTGAGTACCTATTATTCAATGAATATTTAGTATTTAGTAATCTGGGCCTCTTATATCAAACACTTCTAATTCTTACAGCAACCCTGTTAGGCAATTTCAGAGCAGTGAAGTGACTGCTGATAGCCAGAAAACAGCTAAGCCACCACTGCAACTTAAGTGAATCCCCAAAACCCATGCTCTTTCCACTGTATCAAGCTACCTTATTATCTATCACAATTAAGCAACTACTTTGGGCCAGGCTGAACTTGGTACTTGACATTCATTATTACTTAAATATGAGGTTCATACAGGCTAAATAACTAGCTTAAATGTCCACAAAAGCTAGCATTAGAAGAAAAGGGATTTACACTTAATAGATCTGTCAGAACTAGTCTCTGCTCATTTCTCTATACCATGCTACCTTCTCGATATTTTCTAGACATTGCTTTCTTTTTTTTGAGTTTGAGTTGGAGTCTCACTCTGTCGCCCAGACTGGAGTGCAGTGGCTGCTCCCAGCCACCGCAGCCTCAACCTGCTGGGGCTCTGGCGATCCTTCCACCTCAGCCTTCCAAGTAGCTGGAATTACAGGTACGTGTTACCACGCTCGGCTAATTTTTGATTTACTGTAGAGATGAGGTCTCACCAAGTTGCCCAGGCGGGTCTCAAACCTGCGGGCTCAGGCAATCCACTCACCTCAGCCTCCCAAGGCGCGGGATTACAGGCTGAGCCACCGAGCCCGGCTAGACATTGCTTTCTTATATATGAGTATTTTACATAAACCTCCATGAGACCAGTCACACCTGTCTCTTTTCAGTGACCCATTGAGAATCTAATTTAATCTAGTTCCCTTTTGATTTCAGTAAAAGTTCTAGTCCACATAGGCAGGAACTCTGCTGCTTATTTTATCTACGGCAACATTAAACAAGAACCATCTAATCTATGTCCTACTTAAATGGCACAAAAAAAGCTACGTAGCTTTTATAAGCAAATTGCAAATATCTAAAAAGGTCACAGTTCCTAAAATTACTTCACAAATCATGGCCATTCTTTTACTAACTATATCTCTACACAATTTTTGTATACAGTGGAAGAGGAGGAGAAAGCAAGCTTGAGAACGGTATTAGTATATAATCTAGAGTTTGATTTTTGAAGGTGCTAGCATTGAAAAAAGTGATTGGAAAAGCTAACAAAGGAAGAACAATTTTTTCTACTTACACACTAAAAACTTTTTAGTATCTATTGCTTCCCCCCCATTAAAAGAAATAACTAACAACAACAATCTATAGTAAGCACAAGAGAAAAAGTTGTAAGTTTAATTCACAAGAAATTATAACTTGATAAAAAAAGACAAGAAGAGGCCATTAGACACTTGGGTAAAGAATATATGAACAGAAAATTCATAATATAATAATAGAATGACCTGAAAGTTGTGGGAAAATATTCAATTTCATTAGCAATTTAAAAAAGTTTACCAAAACAATTTATTTGCCTATCAAAAAAGTTAACCAAAACAATTTTTTATTTATCAAATTAGAAAGGATTAAAATAAAGAGAGAATACCCTACCTTAGTAAGCATATGATAAATGGGCACTAAGACTGATGCTAAGAGTATCAATTAGAATAACTCTCTTAGAAAATACTTAGACAACATGTAGTAGAGCATTATAAACATTCATAATCCCTGTAACCCAGTATCACTCTCTAGATTTTATCCTGAAGAGATAACCCCTGACAAATATATTCAATGCAACATTATCTACAATGGTTAAAAAAAGAAAAATATAGAAACAGTTAAGTAAATTATGTCATGCTTACACCTTATAGGGCCATTAAGTAAATACACTTACTAACAGTAAGAAAAATGTTAAGAGAGGGGGTGGGAACATGAAAAACAAAAACAAAACTATACCATAAAGAAATATAAGATACTAACTGATTGTCACTGGGTGGTACAATGGTAACAGTGGGGTTTTCCTTATCTTTTTGCAGTTTTCTACATTTAATGTGGATTTCTATAATACACACACACGAAAATGAAAAGTTGCTTTTAACTTGATGGCTTTCAACAGAAATAAACTTCTCAACAACCAGTTTTTAATATTAAAATCCAGGGGAAATTTACAAATAGGCACTTTGTAGACTATAAAATACTCCACAAATGAATGCTATTAACTGTACTTCCATGTACTATTTTTATTTAGAGAACTGTTGAAACTAATTAAAAAGTTTGCTCACAAATCACATGTATCAACTTACTAAGAATCTACACAATTATGCCAGTTAGCTACACTAATAATCAAATGTGATGAAACATGTGAAGGCACTATGTAAAGACTAAATGATAAACATTGTTATTTTTTAAAAGTTTATAAATTTAAAAACTTTTTTTGAGTTGAGGCCCCACTCTGTTGCCCAGGCTGGAGCACGGTGGCATGATCATGGCTCACTGTAGCCTCAACCTCCTGGACTCAGGTAATTCTTCCTCCTCAGTCTCCCAAGTAGCGGGGATTACAGGTGTGCACCACCATGCTTGGCTAATTTTTTGATTTGCTGTAGAGACAAAGTCTCACTACGTTGCCCAAACGGGTCTTGAATTCCTGAGCTCAAGCAATCCTTCTGCCTTAACCTCCCAAAGTGCTGGGATTACAGGCGTGAGCCACTGTGTCTGGTCTATTTTTCACTTATTTTGCGCCATGAAAAAGATCTGAGATGAGTTAGTTATTACTATTATTTCTGTATGGTATTACTAATTTTTTTATTCATATGTTCCCCCCATCACTAGAAAGTTTAAAATGTACAAGATTAGCAATTTTAAATAAATGTAAAATTTTCTAACAGTTCTTACCAATGCCAGAAAAGATTGAACGGTCACTCCAATTCCTTCCCCAGTCTTTGCCATTTGCATTAGGATCTCCACTGTCTTGACTCCAGGCAGATGGCTCAGTTTTTCTCTTGCCTGCAGAAGTAGGTGAAACAGAGTTCCACTTCTCCTCACCTGCACTGATCTGTGAGGAGAGTTTTATAGACTTTTCATTCCAGCCTCCTCCATTGACAGTGAGGTTTTCATTCAATCCTGAAGAAACTTAAAAAAAAGAAAAGAAAGATTAAAAGCTGGTACATGACTTCTTGTTAAAACTGGGATACTTTTAAATTTCTATAGTTGCTTGACATACATTTATCATTTATTTCCCAAAGCTAAATACTTTGAGCTTTAAAGATAAACACACATTTTAAAGTGACACTTTAGAGTGCTGTTTAATTTAAAAACTGTAGGAGGTTTGGACATAACATATATCCTAGTGAAGTCTTCAAAAGCAGAACGATGTGCTGAAGAGAAGTACAACAGAGCAAACAGGAAAATGACACATTCTAGGACACTCACCCACTAAGAATATGAAGACATAGCCTTAGTTACAAACTTTCCTTAGATATTTATATATATCATATTATGTATAAAGCAATGATTCTAAAACCTGGCTGCACATTAAAATTAACTGACAAATTTCCTAAAAATAGACTTTGGAGCCTCAGCCCAGACTAATTAAAATCAGACTTTCTGTAGTGGAGTCCAGGCATCAGTACGTATGTGAATTGTGTGTATGTGTGTCTATAAGTACATCTTTTTATATATGAGTGCATGTGTTTTTTTTTTTTTTTTTAAACATCTCTAGGCATTATTGACTATGTACGTGTTGTTTTTAGAGCTTCCTAAAAGTGATTGTAATGTATAGCCAGGATTGAGAACCATGGGCATGAAGGAAGCTGTCACTGCTAAGAATAAGCCCTGAACAATTCTGAAATGCAGAGGCCCCTTTTTCATTTTGAAATGTATGTTTTACAACACTTTTGTTTTTAGGTCAGCTATAACACTCTACTTAATTCAATATTTATCATAAATGAGTAAATAAAATATATTTTCTATTTGTTAAACAATAAAAAAACCTAAGACTATAGTTCATTTATTGTTAAATATTTGATATTGTCAAGGAAGCAGTTTAACAATTATAGAAACTAAGGCTTTTTTCTTACTATACAAGAGTAAAGTCTTTTATCCCATATGCGCCTACATTAAACCCAAGTCCAACAAAGATCCTTCTTATCTATTGGCTTAAATGATATCAGCAAGTCAAAATTGCATACAAACTACTACTAAAATAATGTTTTTATATATGATGAGGGAAAAAGACTAGAACATACCAAAGACTGTTAGAAGTGGGAGTGATTTTTCTTTTTATCTATTTTCCAAAATCTCTAGACTGTGATTATGTTACTTTAGTAATTAAAAATCATTTTAAAGACTTTTTCTTTCCATCTGCATCATTCACGTGAGGAAAGAGACACGTATATAAATTTCTATTTTCATGGGCCTTCAATTTAAGTTACATGTAATTTCTCTCACCCTGAAGTGTGGAATCTCCTTTTCCAGACTTAAAGTTGCTAACTTGAACATTTAGATGAGAATCACCTGGTTGAAATAGAAATAAAATTTATTTAATACTAAAATAGGCCACTATGCACAGTAAATAAGGAGTAACATACAAACTAATTTTTATTTATTACCTATAATAAATTTGCCCCTTTACATGCTAAATTCTTCCACTGGAAAAAAAGTAAATTTTATAACACATATTACATGTCTGTAAGAAACAGAATTCTCTAGACACCATATTCTTAGTCAACTAAAATGCCAATACAGAACCCGGAAAACTGACAAGTACAGACAGAATTTGCTACTCTGTAGCAGTTATCAAGATTCTTTAAAAGTAGGAACTGGAGCATTGGGCTCTGTAACTGGATTCGACTTTGCCACCTCTCGACAAAATCTGCTGCCTTGTCAGCAATCCTGGAGGCAAACACATCAATTTATGAAGAACTTTGCGAGTATTTGGGACTAGCATTTAGGAAATATGGCAAAAAGTGAGAATACATGTTATAACACAAAAATACTGTTTCTCTGATACTAAAAAGCATAATGATCATAATGTATTAAAAACCCAGCATGACATAGGATTGTGCCAGCAAGGCAAGCACAAAACGATGAAAAAGAATTGCCAACAAAATTACTAACACACGACAGTGAAAACAGGTAAATAGAAGTCAACGCTGTACCATGGCAACAAACTCCACCAAGTTATCACACAAAAAAGTAAAAGGTAGCAAGGTTAAGAAAGTGGCCTGAAGACAAAAGAGGGTGGGAAGGTAGGAAGGTCATTAACAAAAAGACAAAGAAGATAAGCCAATGCCTTCAAGCAAGTTGGATAGTATCACTTTGCAGACTGGTGTCTCCAGGGTAAAATACAATGGCAATGTAAAAAGCTACCAAGAAGTCATCAGAATTGGATAGTATGAACATGTAAAATACTTGGGAGAAAGAACATTGGCGCAATAATCCTTGAACTTCTGGTCTAGCTGTATCAAATGCCTATACCACTCTCAAAAAGCTGGGGTGATAAGAAATCCAGACACAACCTGCACTAACCAGAACATGCTTGTTTCAGCTTGGAAAGAAAGTGTGTAACATGCAGAATGGTGACAAATACTTTCATTTGATAAACATCTTATCCACTGTAAGAAATGGAGATGCAAGAGAATTGGGGCAAAGTGATACACACGAGGAAAAGAGGCAACATCATTTTCTCATGTGACTCGAGGCAGAAAGGCATATATTAACTTCATTAAGCAATATGTAACAAGTAACACTGCTGGTATTAGGCAAACCAATACATAGTTCACAAAACTCTCTCAAAGAAGGGTTTTTCAGCATGATGATGTTATCAGTTCAAAATAGATTTTGACATAATGGTTTTTTGTACATCTGAATAAAAGGAGTTTGATTTGATGTACCACTCTTATGTTCCACTAATATACCTTTATTCTTCTTGGAACCAACAGGAAATGATGCAGTTGTAAGTTGCTCGGTGGGAACTGTGATGGTATTTTCTATCCCAGTGATAGTTGAATCCAATGAACCAGAATCAGTCAGCACCTTATCACGTTTACGCTGTTGTCGTTTCTCTCTGTGACTAATTTTAGTTTCCCAGGCTCCTGACACAGCCCCAGAAAAAAAATGTTATTCAGTAAGGGAAAGACAAAAAAGTTGTAGTTTTTTGGGGGGAAAGAGAGATGGAGCACACAAAATATCATAATAAATTTAGATATTAAGCTAAAAACCAAGAGTGCTAATTATATTAATTTATCTTAAGAATTTATTCTAATCTCATTATGTTCTTTTAAGCAACAAACTGCTAATATTTATTCTGGTAATTTTTACCAAATATGTCATCTATAGTTTACAAAAAGTGATAGATACAAGACATATTGCATATCTTTTTTTTTTGAGTTGGAGTCTCACTCTGTTGCCCAGGCTGGAGTGCAGTGGTATGCTCATGATCACCACAGCCTCGACCTGCTGGGTTCAGGCGATCCTTCCGCTTCAGTCTTCCAAGTAGATAGAACTACAGGTGTGAGTTACCATGCTCGGCTAATTTTTTTTTTTTTTTTATTTGTAGAGACAAGGTCGCACCATGTTGCCCAGGCTGGTCTTGAACCTGAGGGCTCAGTCAATTCTCTTGCCTCAGTCTCCCAAATTGCTGGGATTACAGGCGTGAGCCACCGTGCCTGGCTCACACTGTACATCTTTTATCCTGCTGTGTAGAAGTGCTAGGAGAGTGTCATGCATGGGTTTATTAGGTGATGATAATAAATGGTTTACTCAAGAATTTTGTATACAGCCTTCCAGAAATGATATACTTTAAGAACAATGGAGGAAAACCAAACACTCCAGGAAATAAAAGATAAGATGAATGGCTTTTCAATTACTTAAAGTTTTGAGCTTGACCTTAAATTTCAAGGCAGTTCCCTTCAGAAAAAGCACTACTGAATCCTTAACAAAAGTGTTTCCTAACAATTTCACAGATCTATGTATTAAAACTTATAGTAATAAAAAAGAGCTAGATTCAAAATTAAGTGAAACAAATGCAGCTTTTATATAATACACTTTGGTTAAAAAAAAAAAAGATTAAAAATGTTCTACAGTCCTTTCCCTTGCTCAAGTACCTTCATCAACTTCCTTTCCATCATGGCGTGAACTGTTTTGCACTGCTTTAGCATCTGACTTTGATTTCTTCTTATTTTTCTTTGACTGAAAGTAAAATAGAATGTTACTTAATATTTTGTTATGTTTTTGAAGAGGTAGGAGTCAGTAAAATACATAATAAAATGTATGGTGCTGACAACGAAAAAAATGTAATGTTTGGTTTAAAAAACTTAACATATTAAGTGGCAATAATAACACGAGGCTATCATTTATTGAGTCATTACTGTGTGGTAAGTATTCTGCACTCATTTTCTTATTTATTCCTTCTTAAAAAACTACTATTAGACTCATTTTAGAGATGAGGAAATGGAAACTTAGAGATGTTAACTATCAAATAGGCTGTATTGCGAAGTCACATTAGGAGCTTGGTCAGTTTGGTTCCAGTCTATGCTCTAAGACATCATGCTATCCTAAGTTATATCATAAACAAGGCACTGAAATATGGCATTTTCAGAGCAATAAAATTAAAACTTATTGCAACAGATTCACATGAAAAGCGATGTACCAATTATTGGTTTTTGGACTGCATAAAGCAGATTGCTGATATACCCTATATAACAAATTAATGAGCTACTTGTACAAAGTAGGTAATATTTTGTCAGTTTCAAAGCAACGTAAAACTACCTAGGATTTGTATATACAGATGTTTAATAGTTCAGTAAAGATAAAATACCTACACATATACAAGATACAGGTATTTTGAAATGATCTTCCAACTCCCTTCTGCTAATATTTTATCCTTTCAAAAGCTTACTAAAAACTCCATAAAGCCATGATTTCTGAATTTAGATAAGAGCTTCCACAAGATAATTAACATTCATAAAGTAGTTTTTATTTACACTTTGTAATCACTCATTTAGCCATTTATTAAGATCAGCTATGTATTTATATACATTATCTTAGTTAAATTTACAAATAAATAAGAGATTCTATCTTAGTTACAAGCCATCTTCTTTTTTTTTTTGAGTCGGGGAACCATTCTGTCACCCAGACTGGAGCACAGTGGCACAATCATGGCTCACTGCAGCCTCAACCTCCTGGGCTTAGGTGATCCTTCCACTTCAGCCTCTCAAGTAGTTGAGACTACAGGTACATGCAACCATGTGTGGCTCATTTTTTGAGTTTTTGTAGAGATGAGGTCTCACTATGCTGCCCAGGCTGGTCTTGAACTCAAGTGATCTCACCTCTCCCAGCCCTGACCTCCCAAAATGCTAAGATTACAGGTGTGAGCCACTGTGCCTGGTCAAAAAAGCTTTAATGGATAATCACTAGATTCACTATTACCACTTTCCAAAACTGCTAAAGAATATATGCTAAATAAGATGAATTGACAATTCCTCAGAAAATTATAATGAACATGAAATAAATTCAGAAAATTCTAAAATCTCATTAGAAGGAGCTGCTCAAAATATACAAAAAAGCAATGTTAACACCCAGCTAACCCAGGTATGGAATACAGAGCAACTCACTTAAATGCCTAAATACGCCAGATGAAGGGGTTTGTTATTCACTCTTATAATAATAGTGGGTTAAATAAACTTATTATTAATTATTTGTTGTTGTTGTTCTATGGGAAAGATTGTGCGAATACTCCAAAATGTTTATAAGTTTTATATTTGGCCAGGTGTAATGGCTCATGCCTGTAATCCCAGCACTTTGGGAGGCTGAAGCAGGAGGACTGCTTGAGCCTAGGAGTTCGAGACCAGCCAGGGCAACAGAGTAAGATCTTGTCTCTACAAAAAATTTAAAAAACTAGTTGGAAATGGTGGCGTGTCTTGTAGTCCCAGCTATTTGGGAGGCTGAGACAGAAGGACTGCCTGAGCCCAGGAGGTTGAGGCTGCAGTGATCTGTGATGGTGCCACTGCACTCCAGCCTCTCTGACAGAGTGAAACCCCAAGTCAAAAAAAAAAGTTTTACACATATTCAACTACACTGATGGTGTATACATTTGCAAAATAAAACTATTTTTAGTGAAAGCAATATGAATGAATATTTTTTTTTGAGTTGGAATGTCACTCTGTCGTCCAGGCTGGAGTGTAGTGCCATGCTCATGGTTACTGCAACCTTGACCTGCTAGGCTCAGGCGATCCTTTTGCCTCACCCTTCCAAGTAGCTGGAATTACAAGCATGTACTACCATGCCTGGTTAGTTTTTTGATGTATTGCAGCGATGAGGTCTCACCAAGTTGACCAGGTTGGTCTCAAACTCCTAGGTTCAGTCAATCCTGTCTCTGCCTCCCAAAGTGCTGGAATTACAGGAGTGAGCCACTGCACCCAGTGCTTCATTACTTTTGCCTATCTTCTAAAATCATTCATTTAAAAAAAATTTTTTTTTTGAGAGTTAAGATCTCACTGTGTCACTCAGGCTGGTCTTGAGCTCCCTGGGCTCAAGCAATCCTCCTGCCTTGGCCTCCCAAAGTGCTGTGATTACAGGTGTGAGCCACAACACCTGGCCTGTTCATTTGAGTATCTGGTATGAAATACTGTTATATCTGGCTGGGTGTGGTGGCTCACGCCTATAATCCTGGTACTTTGGAGGTGGAGGTGAGAGGACTGCCTGAGCCCAGAGGTTTGAGACCAGCCTGAAAAACTTGGCTATGCTTCGTCTCCAATAAATCAAAAAATTAGCTGGGCACTGTGGCATATGCCTGTGGTTCCAGCTACTTGGAAGGCTGAGACGGAAGGATCACCTGAGCCCAGCAGGTGGAGGCTACGGTAGCCGTGGTCGTGCCACTGCACTCATCCTAGGCAATAGAAAGCCTCTTACTCAAAAAAAAAAAAAAAAAAAAAAAAAACCTGAAATATCTGAAGAAGGTAAGATCAAATGAAGGACATACATGATTGGCCATTCTTACTAAATTATGACACTAATTTTTCAATCTCATTCTCTACATATGCAAAGGTTTTTGTAGAAATTCAGTTAGCAAATTTTAATCTTTTTCAGCATCAATTATGTTGTTTCAGCAATTGAATCAGAAGGGTCTACTTTTTTTGGTATTTTTAACAAATGGATTCACAAAAAAGAAAAACATTTTTTTACATATGGTTTATAGCTCTCGCTTATCTTGTTCTTTCTTTCTTTTTCTTTTCTTTTTTTTTGAGTTGGAGCCTCACTCTGTCACCTAGGCTGGAGTGCAGTGGCATACTCGTGGCTACCCCAGTGTTGACTGGCTGGGCTCCAGCGATCCTTTCGCCTCAGCCCTCCAAGTAGCCGGAACTACAGGCGTGTGCTACCATGCCTGGCTAATTTTTTTATTCATTGTAGAGACGAGGTCCCACCAAGTTGCCCGGGCTGGTCTCGAACCCACAGGCTCAGGCAATCCACTCGCCTTCGCCTCCCAAAGTGCTGGGATTACAGTACATTGTTCTTTCTAATGAACCTATTTAAATTCTCAAAGTAACCCTATGTAGATGCTCTTTACTTCATTTTGTAGATGATAAAAGGGAGACACAAGTGATTACTAGCCAGCCCAAGATCACACCGTCCATGTAGAAGCCAGAACTGAACAGTGTACTCGTGTTCCAGAATCTAGGTTGCCTAGGCTCTTCTGCTAGAAAGCTACTCCCAAACTGGGCAGATATGAGAATTTTCATACCTCATAGACAAATGATTTTAATAACAAAATCACACAATGATGTACGTTTTTTAGAATAGTCTTCATTGCATGAGTTTCTTTCAAAAACCAGCAATTTTTATTACCTTGTTAAATAACCTTTCCTTAACCTTGAAGAGACAGATGAAGCATACATTTTAAAAGTATCTGCTAATGCCAGTCTGATGGCTCACGCCTGTAATCCCAGCAATTTGGGAGGCAGAGGTGGGAGGATTATCTGAGCCCAAGGATTCAAGACCAGTCAGAGCTACATGGCGAGATCCCGTCTCTACAATAAATCAAAAAATTAGCCGGGGATGGTGGCGTGTGCCTGTAGTCCCAGCTACTTAAGAGTCTGATATGGAAGGATCGCCTGAGACCAGCAGGTAGAGGCTACAGTAGTCATGAGTATGACTTAAAAAAAAGGAAAAAAAAAAAAGTATCTGCTAAGCAGACAATAATTTATTATTATCAAAAAGATTTAACAGATTTGGAACACTTCATTTTAGGAAAAGAAAAATGTGTAGCTCATTTTGAAAAGCTGGTCAGCTATAAAAGTGTTATAATGCTTTTACTAAAAAATACTATAAAACTTTTATTAAAAAGTATTTTTAAAAGTATTTTGCTACAATGTAGTCAATGAATCCTCTCTGTAGAATAAAAGATGATTACTACCTTCACCTTTATTGCAGTTTCAAAGTCTAGTCTCCCAATTTGCAATCTGGTTTTTTTCTCTTTTGTCATCGCAGTTTTCTAGAAATAATGTAGTTAAATGAATTGCATGCATGGTACTTACCTTACCTTCCTAACTGCCAAAAAATTTTTAAATTTAATTTCAGTAGTTTTTATTCATTTTTTACATAAATCTTTTTATTTAAAGACAGGGTCTTGCTCGGTTGCCCAAGCTGGAGTGCAGTGGCATGATCATAGCTTACTGCAGTCTTGAACTACTGGTCTCAAGCAATCCTCCTGCCTCAGCCTCCTGAGTAACTGGGACTATATGTGCATGCCACAATGCCTAGCTCCCACAAACATTTTTAAAAGTTTAATGGTTTACTGTTAAGAATATGTCTTTGTGAACAGCTCTTCTTCTTTAGTTGCTTACAAAAATATTTCTGTATGCATTTCATTATTAAAACAGAATCTAGCAAGTTTTCCAAGCTACAATGTTAGAAACATTTGTGCATTATCCCTCCCAGACTGTGTGATTTGCTCTAATTTATTTACATCATTAGCTATGTTATTTTGCTACGTCCAACAGTATACGCTGATAAATGAATGTGTTTTGGCTGGCTGTAATACTGTTTTTTGCTAATTACCACGGCAGAAGGAACTATTTAAAAAAGAAACCTCAGAGAGGTGCCTAAGCATTTATAATTATTTTAGTAAAATTCTGTCATATAGTATAATGCATAAGTAAACATCTCCACAAATGCTGCAGAGGTCAGTCTTCACATTCTGAATGCTTAGATATCTTGCTAATTGGGATAGTTTCAGAATATCATTAGCAAGATATTCATACTATGTCAAGACATAGTATGACTGAATATGGTTTCTTACCAAAGGTAGAAACATATTTTCATTTCAAAAACCCTTCTTGATAATTTCAGTATTTTGGGCCAACTTATCACATCTGATTAAATAATCATAACCTCATGGTGACGTGGCTGATAGAGTTTTTACTAAAAATAGTAGTGTTCACTATAATTTTTCAGATGTTATGCTTGCATTATTTCAATCTGCCATCTGCAGCTTGTTTGTAGTCTATTTGTTATCCATATACCTTTTTATTTATTTAGAGACAAGATCTCACTCCATCACAAAGGCTGGAGTGCAGTGGCATTATCTCAGCTCACTGCAGCCTTGAACTCCAGGATTTGAGGAGTTAAAATAGTGAAACAGTTAGCTATTGAATGGAGCACACATAAACTGCAATCTGTCATAATATGCCATAAGCAAATGAACAGGTAAGGGTACTACTGCCACCCTTTTCTTTTCATTTTTTTTTTTTTTTTTTTGAGTTGGAGTCTCACTCTGCCACTCAGGCTGAAGTGCAGTGGCACAACTCATGGCCACCCCAGCACTGACCTGCTGGGCTCCAGCAATTCTTCCGCCTCAGTCTTTCAAGTAGCCGGAACTACAGGCACATGCTACCATGCCCAGTTAATTTTTTAATTTATTGTAGAGACAAGGTCTTGCCAAGTGGCCAGGGCTGGTCTCGAACCTGTGGGTTCAGGTAATCCACCTGCCTTCGCCTCCCAAAGTACTGGGATTACAGGCTAAGCCACCAAACCCAGCCTGCCAACTTTTTCAACTACAGCTTCCCATTCTTTTCCTTCCTATAGGGTGTCTTACTATCCTCTAAGATCCCATGTTAGGATGCCAATAACTAGACATATATAAAATATGAGTAAAGCTTACTTTTTTTGATTAACACCTAAGTACAAAACAGAAGGCCTAATATTTTCTTTCTTCATCCAAATAAATCTTGTATACTCCACTTTGTAGACTGTGGTCTTAAAGCACATGCTGAAGAAGTTAGTTCTAGAACTACCAACTAAATTGCTCAAGTTCATTGATCTTAAAATTTCAAAAAATCATGACCTGGTTATTAAAGAAAACATACAAAAATGACTGCCATAATTGAACTCCACCTTTACCTTTATTTTCTTAATGTGAAAGATATTTCTAATATGAGACAATAACCAAAAAAATGATGACACTTATTAGACTGGCAAAAGGTAAAAGTTGGCAGCAAAAGTAGATCTATTCAAATGGCTAACTGTCCTCCCTTAGCAGACTTTGCTATTTTAGAGAATTGCAAAGTATAAAGAAAGGTAGAGCAATGTTCAATTCATGCTAAAAAGATCAGCAAATCACCCCAGATAAAATATTTAATGAATCCAAAGAATTACACTGAGAGCTTAAACCAGGGATTCAGGGAGAAAAAAGGCAGAGAGGAAATATTTTAGGTTTTGCAGACTGTAAGATCTCTATTGCAACTACCCAACTCTGCTGCAATAGTGCATAGGCAGCCACTGACAATAACTATGTGTGACTGTGTTCCAGTAAAACTTTATTTATGGCTGAGCTCGTTGGCTCAGCCTGTAACCCTAGCACTCTGGGAGGCTGAGGTGAGTGAATTGTCTGAGCCCATGGGTTTGAGACCAGCCCAGGCAATTTGGCGAGACCTTGTCTCTACAATAAATAAAAAATTAGCCAGGCATGCCTATAGTTCTGGCTACTTGAAAGGCTGAGGCGGAAGGATCACCGGAGCCTAGCAGGTTGATGCTGGGGTGGCTGTGAGTGTGCCACTGGACTCCAGCCTGGGCAACAGGGTGAGACTCCAACTCAAAAAACAAAACAAAACTTTATAAACAACAACAGGCAGAGCACCAGATTTGGCCATGGTTTGTCAACCTCTGGTTTTAAACTGTGATTTCTAAGATATATTATGGAAGGTAAAACACAAATATATGTAAGTTCTCTAGGTTTGCAGATACTGTTTTGCTAAGAGTTGTTTCAGCTTCTGCATGTTTAAATGCATGTTGCCTTGAAATTATTTTGTTTTTGGCCTGCTAGATACTAAGCAAACTCTTTTGCTCCTAAAAAAAGCATACTTCTTTCCTCCTAAAAAAGATACCAAAGATGTCAAAAAGTCTTTGTTTACAGAGGTTATAGCTATCACACTGTCAATTTAAAATAAAAAATTGTTTACATATATTTCAAAATAATCATTAATAATTATATAACTATGCCTATGTAACTATATTTTCCAAAACAAAAAACTTTTTTTCGTAAGAATAGTAGCATCTCTTATATTTTGCAAATATCTATAATGTATAGTTTAAGACAGCTGGAATCACATAACTGCTTTTATATTCATTTATTGTGATACATTGTTTTGACTGAGGCACATGAAGAAAATCAGGCTGCATACATATAGACATGCAGCTGGAAAAAGGAGGAGTATTTTACTAGTTTCTTCAGATAATTGTGGGTATTATTCTTCCTTGTTACTACACTGAGATTAGTAGTTGCTAGCAGCTGGGGATAAATGGGGGCGAGGGAGAAATGCTGAGTGAATGCTAATGGGCACAAGATTTCTTTTTGGGGTGAGGATAATGTTCTAAAATTTGATTATGGTTGGCCATGCATGGTTGCTCATGTCTGTAATCCCAGCACTTTAGAAGGTTGAGGTGGGAAGATTGCTTTGAGCCCTGGAGTTAGAGACCAGCCCGGGCAACATAGCAAGACCTCATCTCTACAAAAAATAAAAAATTAGCCAGGCATGGTGGCGCATACCCATAGTCCCAACTACAGGGGTAGGTGGGTAGGTTGAGGCAGGAGGAGCACATGAGCCCAGGAGGTCAAGGTTGCAGTGAGCCATGATCGTACCACTGCACTCCAGCCTGGGCGACAGAGTGAGATCCCAAAACACACACACACACACACACACACACACACCACACACACACACACACACACTTTTTTTATTGCAGTGATACTGCAGTGATAGCAGTACAATTCTGTAAAAATACTAAAATTGTGTACAATTTTAGTATTTTTACAGAATTGTACTGCTATCACTGCAATAAAAAAAATTTGTGTGTGTGTGTGTGTGTTGGGATCTCAAATAAAACTGTTTAACAAAAAAGGAAAGAAAACCAATGTGGCTGGAGCTTAGAAAGGATGAGAAGTAGATGAGACTGGTGACACAAGTAGGGCTTTTATGTCATGTCAAAGATCAGAGAGTATTTTGTAAGAAAAATGGGAAGGCAATGAAGAGTTTTAGGTAGGGGGAGAAAAAAAAATCATAGCAAAACTCATCAAGTAGTAGTTTCTTAGAAGTTGTTGCAACGTGTTTATCATAACACTACATGAAAGGGATTGGCAGTAGCAGGCCACTGCCCAGGAGGATTGGGGGAGGGGCACATAACACTAATAAGAGTACCTGATCGCAAACCAGGCAAAACGAGGATCAATGAGAGGCCCAAACTTCACCTGTGCGATGACGAGTTATGTATCTAAGCCTGGATTATACCCCACATCTTTAAAATTAAAAAAAAAAAGTTGTTGCAGTGTGAAACCTGAAACTGCCTCAATGAACTTTCTATACTCTATTACATTAAAATCCATTGGTATATCTTGAACTTGAACGAGTCTTTTCTGTATGATTTTATTTATTTTATTTTTTTTATTTTTATTTTTTTTTGAGTTGGAGTCTCACTCTGTCGCCCAGACTGGAGTGCAGTGGCCGCTCCCGGCCACCGCAGCCTCGACCTGCTGGGCTCCGGCGATCCTTCTGCCTCAGCCTTCCGAGTAGCCGGAATTACAGGCATGCGCAACCACACCCGGCTGATTTTTTGATTTATTGTAGAGATGAGGTCTCGCTGCCCAGGCGGGTCTCGAACCCGCGGGCTCAGGCAATCCACTCACCTCAGCCTCCCAAAGGCGCGGGATTACAGGCTGAGCCACCGAGCCCGGCTTCTGTATGATTTTATAACATGCAAGCACTGGCCCACTGGAAAATACTGGCTCACTAAGTTACGAAGATCTTACGAAAAGTTAAAACATTGCATCATATGAAACACTTTCAAAAAAAAAAATCACTCTTGTTAATATTACAACTGATATCAGAAATTCTGTAGCCGGGCTCGGTGGCTCAGCCTGTAATCCCGCGCCTTTGGGAGGCTGAGGTGAGTGGATTGCCTGAGCCCGCGGGTTCGAGACCCGCCTGGGCAGCGAGACCTCATCTCTACAATAAATCAAAAATTCAGCCGGGCGTGGTAGCGCATGCCTGTAATTCCGGCTACTTGGAAGGCTGAGGCGGAAGGATCGCCGGAGCTCAGCAGGTCGAGGCTGCGGTGGCCGGGAGCGGCCACTGCACTCCAGTCTGGGCGACAGAGTGAGACTCCAACTCAAAAAAAAAAAAGAAACTCTGTAAGTAATGGAAAGTTGTAAAGCTCATGATAGCTAATATTAATTCATCTCCAAATTTTTAATTGTTTGTATGTATGTATGTACTTTAAACATGTGGGGTACAAGTCAGGACTGGGTATATAAGTGGTCTATGCACAGGTGAAGTTCGGGTCTCCCACTGAACCTCACTTTACCTCAACTGGGATCATGTACCCTAATTGATGTTGTGCCCCTCCTCCCAATATTTACTTAGCAACAAATCACTTCATCATTTTTGCAACAAATACTGTGAGTTTCCTTTAGCTGACATATCATCTTGTTTATTTCTGAGAAAATATCTATAAACACTTAAGTCTGAGCAACCATGGCTTGTCTTTCAAGTAAAAAGAGTAACATGAACAAGTGGCTAGATGAGCATGAGTCACTGCACAAGTGTTTTTCTTCAAGACAACCATTATTCTTCAATATAAAGCATATTTTATGCATATAGTCCATTTCATCATACAGAATTAAAAAGCATGTATTCAAGAATCAATATTTAATAAAATTAATAAACATTTTTACTGCTTCATCAAGGATACATGTGAAATTAGCATTTCGTTTTTACGGCAGCAAAGAATATAATGAGCGGTAGTTAGTTGTCACTGCCTTGATTCATGAAAAGGAGCCAGCAGTTTTACCTACTATTGCTTTTACATCATCAGTGCAAGCATCAACAAGTGAAAAAAGTAAATAATGTCTTAATTATTATAAAAATAATTTTGTCTTCAAGGATCCAATGAAAGGATCCTTGAGCCCCCCTCCTAGAGGTTCAGTGACCACACTTTCAGAAGTGCACCTTAGAGAAATTGAAGGAGCATAATTTACCACCTATGTGATCTTAGGCAATTCACTAAACTTTTACTAAGCTATATAAATGATATTAAGGATAGTATCATTATCCTTACAGTTGTTCATCAGGATTAAAAGATGTGAAAACATTTTGTATATTGTGTAGCATCGTAAAAATATAAGACATTAATACTTGTAATGAATGATATCAGGGTTTCAGTGGACACTGATAACTTCATCCTAACATTTTGCTTCTGTTGTTTTTCTTACAAGCAATCTTTACATTTCTACATTAATTCAGACCCTTATAATCAGACATCCAAAAGTGATTCATTAATCATAAATGTTGTTTGCTGCCAGTTGAACACATCTAAGTTTTTATCATATCCCTACTCCACCTTGGCAGTCAAAATTTTCTAGGGCTTTCCCTTCAGTATGTTCATTTGTTTCATCTAAATAAAGTCTTATGTGTTCCATTTGTTTCTCTTCCCTCCCAAAATTCCAAGTCTCTCCACTTCTCTTAGTGAAATACTGTCCCCATCCTTATAATAAAGTCCATCTTTTCTGGCTATGTAGCCAAGTCTGACTACTTGGCACTTAATGCCTTCTGTTACTAGATATCTTCTCTTTGCTTGCCTTTCCTTAACTAGATTGTAATCTCTCTGAGGGTAGTGATTCATTACATCTTACATTTCTCTTCATGCCTTTAGCATCTACTAGCACAATGCATTCAGTCTGGCAAATGGTCCTATGTGTGCTCTACTAGAGACTATCATCAATGAAGCACAGACCTTCATACCCAAATAAAGATCTAGAAAACTGTGGTAGCCTAACCTACTTTATAGACTCAAGATCTACAGCCTCTGTCAAATGCAATTTCTAGACAAAGTCTTTATCCGTAAGGCCTACTTGAGCGATAGGGCAGGGTAATCAATATCAAAGGTTGAAGTACAATTTACTCTATGGGCAAAAATCATCTTCTTAAAGTGCCCAACATGACACTGAAAGAAAAACAAATACACAGCAATGGACATTAAGGTACATAAATAGATCTAAGACATATTTCTTCATAAAGAAAGGTAATAAGAAGTCTAAAAAGCACCACCTATTTAAAACACACAAAAACATACATAGGCCAGGTGCGGTGGCTCACACCTATAATCCCAGCACTTTGGGAGGCCAAGATGAGAAGACTGCCTGAGCCCACGGGTTTGAGACCAGCCCAAGCAACTTGGTGAGACCTCATCTCTACAATAAACCAAAAATAAAAAAAAATAAAAAAGCCAGGCATGGTAGTGTGTGCCTGTAGTTCCAGCTACTTGGAAGGCTGAGGTGGAAAGATTGCCTGAGCCCAGCAGGTTGAGGCTGCAATGGCTGCGAGTGTGCCACTGCCCTCCAGCCTGGGGAACAGAGTAAGACTCCAACTCAAAAAACAAACAAAAAAAATCCAACAAACAAACAAACAAAACACATATATAGTGCAACACCATAAAAAATTAACTGAAATGAGTTACTTAAAACTTAACCAAGTTAAAAAGCATAAATTCAAAATGCAGGATAGCAAAAAAAGAAATACCAGCTATGAATTGTAGTACATATTATATTGTTTGTTGGTTTGGTTTGTTTGAGTTGGCATCTCACTCTGTCATCCAGGCTGGAGGGTAGTGGAATGCTCACAGCCACAGCAGCCTCGACCTGCTGGGCTCAGGCAATCCTTCCGTCTCAGCCTTCCAAGTAGCTGGAACTACAGGCACACGCCACCGTGCCCAGCTAATTTTTTATTTATTTATTGTAGAGACGAGGTCTTGCCAAGTTGCCCAGGCTGGTCTCAAACCCGTGGGCTCAGGCAATCCTCTCACCTCGGCCTCCCAAAGTGCTGGGATTATAGGGATGAGCCACTGCGCCCGGCCTATATATATGTTTTTGTGTATTTTAAATAGGTGGTTTTTTTTAGACTTCTTATTACCTTTCTTTATGAAGAAATGTATCTTAGATCTACTTATGTACCTTAATATCTATTATCATGTATTTGTTTTTCTCTCAGCGTCATGTCTTGGGCACTTTAAGAAGTAGAGACAAGCTCTTGCCAAGTTGCCCAGGCTGACCTCAAACCTGTTGATTTGGGCAATCCTCGCACCTTGCCTCCCAAAGTGCTGGGATTACAGGCATGGACCATCATGCCCGGCCTTATTAATCAAAAAGTCCAGTCAAATAGGGAACAAACCAAAGGTAGACACTTTGTACTGAAAAAGCAACAGCAACTGAAAGGCAGTACTCTCAAGTGATAAAAAGAGCACGGGCTTTGGTGTCACAATAAGCTGGGTTCAGATCCAGTTCAGAAGTCATGAAATTAATGAAATTACAAAATCTCTCTAGGCATCAGCACCCTTATCTGTAAACTGGAGGCTATTACTATGTAACTGGCAGAGTTTTTGAGAGTATTAGTACTAATATAAAGCAGTAAAAAGTATAGACTTTGAAGTCAGATGGTTCTGGGTTGGAACTCACTGTACTTTTTATAGCTTAGGGAACTTAAGACTTAGGTTTCTCATTTATAAGATAAGTATAATAATACCTCCACAGAGCTTGTGAGAGGATAAAGAAATAAAATAATGTCTATACATTATTTTTTATAATGTCTTAAAAATATACCGAGTAAGTGTTCAATCAGGTACTCCTACTAGATATATGCAAATATACATGCACACATACCTCATCTTGCATGGTGCCTGCTGTATTATGCATAAACGTATATAAAATCTCTGTGATTTTATACCTCAATCTATACATGTTAATCAACAAGTTTATTGGCAGTTTCTTAATTATTCCAATTACAGAATTTTCAGGATGATTCAGGGAGTGGAAGCAGAATAACTATCACACTGTTCACTAATAAAGAGAAAGTCTAGGAATAAGAAAACACTAGGTGGGAGATGCGTAAACCTGTATTAGGCATATCAACTATTTACTCTGTAAGCTCACAATCCCTATGTTATATGCTTATTTGTTAATACAAGTCATTTAATATTTACTTTTCTGCCAAAGGCAAAGTCAGGCATAAATTTAATTATTTCCCCAAACTATCCCTCAATTCAAGTTAGTCTACCTGCAGATGTTCTGGCTCTAGACCAAATTCACCAGCCTGCAGGGGGAAAAGTGATTCTACCACTTTTTCAAAGACATTTTGAAACTGGAAGCATTAAGAAACTGTAGCAACTGTTTCATACCACTATTCCATGAGGCTGGAGTGGCTAGACCTGGTTCCCATAAACCACATATCTGCCAGTAATTGTTTTGTTTTCTGCATTTCCTGAAAATGGGTTATGCACCCACAGGGATTAAAAAAAAAAAAGGGAGAGGATGGGTAATTCCATGTACTTAAAGGAGTTTAAGTCTCTCACAGAAGGAACCTCTGCTATGAGTTTGCTCATTTTGTCTACTTTCAACCTACATTAAATTAAATCAAGTAAAAACGGGTCAGTTCTAACACCAGCCAGTAGAAAATTAATAAAATCCAAGGAATGTACCATTAATGAGGTATGACAGATAGTCTTATTTGGACAACTTCATATCCAAACCAAAGTGCGCATCTACACCTTTTAGTAATGACCTGAGTATAGAACATTGCTTTTGTCAAATGTAGTAAGTCTGTGTCTCCTAAGTAGACAATTATGTCTCCAACACAACAGAAATCTATTTTAACACTAAATGCCACAGGACAATTTTGCTAAGCCCTTTATGCTAGAGGTACACTATTAACAAAGATAACACATACAATTCTGTTTTGTTTGTTTGTTTAATTTCATTCTGAGCAAACTGTCACAGAATACAATTACGTTTCTGAATATGAAGTATGTATGTTATGTATCTGGAACCTTATACAAAAGACGTTGAAGTTATGAATAAATTGTTTGGGCATAGTAATTACTTATTAATGCCACAGTAATGTTTAAAATATTTGATGATACATACTTCCTTTAAAGACACAAAAAAAACCAACATAAACTTTCACCACCCACCCACTATGATTAATTCAGGTTTTCAGAGTTCTCTTTAAATGAGGGGAATAAGCACAATCTTATGAAACAGAAAATCATTTTTATATGTCACTCTCTTTATTAAGAACCTTACAAACAATTTCATATGCTCCCAAACGTACCTTTTCATTCTTCTTGTCTATCTCTGGTGGTTGCTTTGCTGTTACACTTTGAGAAGTTCGTACAACTTCACCCTCAGCCGCTTCAACAGTCCGTCCATTTGGCTGCACAGACAAAAAAATATCATGTTGTCAAACTGCCTGGCAGATCAAATCAAAGATTTATATTCCAGAAAAATATATGCTACAATCAAAATCTATCTCCTGACCCAAATTAAAAAGGTTTTTATACAGCAATGTTATCTAAGTCTTGATGAACTGCTGTCCCCCAAAACAGTGTTTTGAAATAAAAATGTAGTAAACCTATAAACAAAATTCTGTACCATAAATTTCCTGATCTCACCCAGATATCAATACCTCTAACAAAAATAATGGAATGGAAGCAGTTAAAAGAATTAAGTTGCACCTGCACTCTGACCACCAATTAACTGTGTAATATCAGAACATTTTACTCATTATCTCTGAGCCTTATTTCTACATCTATAAAATAACAGGTGTGATCTATTCAAGTTAGCAAACTTTTTCTGTAAAGGGGTAGAGAGAAAACATTTTACATTTTAAGGTCAATACAGTCTCTGTTGCCAACTACATACATAACTCCTCCATTGTAACACAAAAACAGCCACAGATAATATACAAACAATGAAAGTTAGATCTCTCTAATGTCCCCTCTAATTCTACAATTTAATGGCTCTATTGTTCTGAGATTAAGAAGCTTTACCAACCCACTGCCACAACCTAAAAAGGATAGCTCAGCTTTCCTAACATTTCTAAAATAAAATGACAGCACTTTGAGGTGTTCATGAGTAGAATTAAGCCTGTGATTTTCAAATCTGTCTTTTAACCAGAATCATTATTTTTTTTCTTTAAAAATAATTGGCCAGACCCAGTGGCTCATGCCTGTAATCCCAGCACTTTGGGAGGCTGAGGCAGAAGGACTGCTTAGCCCAGGAGTTCAAGACCAGCCTGGCACGTAGCAAAACCTCATCTCTTAACGGGGTGGGGGGAAGGAATCATGATGATGCAAACCTATAGTCCCAGCTAACTGGGAGGTTGAGGCAAAAGGATCACTTGAGTCTAGGATGTCTAGGCTGCAGTGAGCCAGGATCTTGACATTGCACTCAAGCCTGGGCTACAGTGAGACTCAGTCTCAGGAAAAAAAAAAAAAAAGCATTTCTGAGTCCCAGCATCAAAAATGTATATAGACTGAGAAGGTTGAGAAGTTTAGAGAATGAGGCCTAGGTATCTGTATTCTAACCTTCTTTCTGAATCCTACATTTTTTTTTCACTTGTGCATTTCCCTCAAATTCAACATAATAAAATTAGTAAATCAATATACTGTTTTCTTTTTCTTGAATTGGGAGTCTCACTCCTTCGCCCAAGCTGCAGTGCAGTGGCATGCACGCTCCCAGTCACCCCAGCGTCGACCTGCTGGGCTCCCACAATCCATCTGCCTCAGCCTTCCAAGTAGCTGGAACTACAGGCGCACGCTACCATGCCTGGCTAGTTTTTTATTTTATTGTACAGACAAGGTCTCACCAAGTTGCTCGGGCTGGTCTCGAACCCGAGGGCTCAGGCAATCCACTCACCTCAGGCTCCCAAAGTGCTAGAATTACAGGCTGAGCCACTGAGCCTGGCCAATATACTGTTTTCAACGGCTTTATTTTCAGTTTTTGCAGAACAGTCTTACCAGACTACCTACTCATTGTAGTGGAGCTATGTTCAAGAAAATAACATAAATGTTCAAAGTTTCTTTCTTTCTTTTTTTCTTGAGTCGGGGTCTTCCTCTGTTGCCCAGTAATACATTGCTGCCCAGTTCAGTAGTATAATCACGGCTCACTATAGCCTTGATATCCTGGGTTCAGACAGTCCTCCTGCCTCACCTTCCCAAGTAACTGAGACTACAGGTGCACACCTGGCTTTTTTTTTTTTTTTTTTTTTTTTTTGCTTTTTTATAGGGATGAGGTCTTGCTATGTTGCCCAGGCTGGTCTCAAACTCCAGGGCTTGAACAATCCTCCAGTCTTAGCCTCCCAAAGTGCTGGGTTTATAGATATGAGCAACCACATCCAGCTGAATGTGCAAAGTTTCTATAAATGACTTTACCTGCATTTGTTAAAAATGATCAGATATACAGTTGGAAAAAAAGAGACCATTTATATTCCCACATCCAGTTAGTATGCTTTCCAAAGATTTGTGGCAGAAAATCAAAACAAAAGCTGTCTTTTAGCTGATTAAATTACTAATTAATCCAAATTTAATCTGCTGAGTCTTAAGCAACTTGAAGTCAGACAGCTAATGCCAAAACCATGCTTTCTCAGCCTTGACTTACTTTTCTTTCTTCTGTGTCACTTTAATGTTGCCTCCTCTAATTTTTATTTCTGTGTATATATGCATATGGAAGGAGGGGAGAAAGAAGGAGGCAGTGTACAGAGGAAGGTAAGAAACCTCAGAATGGAATGTGGACTTAGGGCCCATCCACATCAAGAATACAACACTTTGTTCTTCCTAGTCACTTATACACCTCCTCCATTTTACTCATGTAAATGACTACACTGAGTCATTTAAATTTATTTATTAACTGTTAAAAGATTGGGAATTAAGTCGTAAAAAACTGTCGTAAAAACTTTCCAGAAAGTTTAATGCCATTTATTTGAGACCAACTGCAATCACTATTGATAGCATCCCAAAATCTTTCCTTTCAAATGAACAATCTGGAGTCCTCAATCAGCGACCAATAACACTACCATAGGTTCCAGAACACCCAGTTTTAATTTCCAGAGGCTCTGAAATGATCAGCAAGTCAAAGGTGCTCACACACTCCTACCTGTGTGAATTCTAGTTTCTGCTTTGCAACACCAATCTATGCAATAGATATAAATGCAGCTCTTATCTCAAGCCTAAGCAGACCTCCCAATTTTCTGCTAACTCTTGGGAATTATATAGCTCTTATCACTACTGGGATTTCAGAAGTCATCAACAACTCATACATGCCTGATACCACAAGAGTAAAGTCAACAGAATTCTTAGGTAGCAGTAAAAAAAAAAAAAGAAAAAAAGAATATACTTCAGTGGCTCTCCCTCACACAGCAGCACCAATCTGGTCCTTTATTCTGTCACTAGCGGGTCAAGAAAGCCTTGTCCTGGAAAATCATTAACTGTATTTTAAGTTAGCAAATCCTTAAATGGGTACACATTATATAGGTCTTCTCACATGAAAAGTAACTAACTGCAAACCAAAATGACAAATCTAAAGTGTCTGCCCTTGTGACTGTCAATATGGGTTTTATATAAAAGTACTGTTTTCTCTGATCATAGAATTTTAATACGTACATTGGATTTCTAGATTACATAGGCATCTCATTGTACCGCAGTTACAAATTCTCTTGAGAACTTTGAGGTCTTCCCCTCTAGGGCCAATCCAAGTTAATTTCATATTTAGTATAAATCTATATTTTAGGTTAAATCAAAGATGTTCTTCAAATTTGATGACAGTAAACCAGTAACAGAAAATTGATAAAATCATTTTATATATATAGCTAAACGCCTTGTAAGCACTGCCATGTCTACCTTACTGTTATAATTCCCTTCAACCCCAACTTGGATCCTTTTTTAGAATACACGCTCAAGAGAACAGTTTGTATGTTGGCAGAGGTAGTAGTATATAACAGTTGTGAATCTATGAGAGGATGTAACGGTTCATGCCTGTAATTCTTGCACTTTGGGAGGCTGAGGTGGGAGGACTGCTGGAGGCCAGGAATTCCAGATCAGCCTAGGCAACATAGCAAGACCTCATCTCTACAAAAATAAAAAAATTAGCTGGGCATTATGACATGTACCTGTAGTCCCAGATACTTGGGAGGCTGAGGCTGGATGATTACTTGAGCCCAGAAGGTCAAGGCTGTGGTGAACCATAATCGTGTCACTGCAGTCCAACCTAAGCGAGACCGCTGACTCAAAAAACAAACAAAACTAAACACAAGCATTGGTTTTCAATATTTTACATCTGGTGGGTATGAGATAAGGATTACAAGTGATTCATGCTCTTCTTAGATACTGATGGATGTCTTTTGGAGGCCTGGCATTCATGGAACAGTCTGAAAACTACTAGTACAGCTGAAGAAAAAACTAACTAAAATTTAACCCTTTTTACTTGGAGACATCTTGCAGATAACCTACCAGCAACTCAACTGCACTATTTTACGAAACAGTGAAAAACAAACCACTTCATACTAAATACTGTGACACTGGAACCAATTATTTTACTGTAATAATATTTGGCTTATAATGGAATTCTGGACACTGAAGAACTCATTTCTGACAAAAAAAAATCAAAATTTTATATCATGTATTTTTCTAATGTGTGGTAATGTGTGAAACAGTCTCCAACATGCATTGCAGGTTCATTGATACATGTTGTGCAACTGTAATTCGTTTGACATCTTCCACCTGGTGTTTTTCTATTTCAGCACACAATTCAGTCTAGTATTCTTCCTCCCACATTAATAATATGTAATTTATTGTTCAATCTGTTGTTCAAAGAAAATGTGAAAGGACATACTTGTGATTCCTGAAAATCATTTCTCAACTGGTCAATATCTCAGTATATACTCCATCTCTTTATTTGCTTTTTCATGCAATTTGAATAGAAAATGTCAAAGAAACATACATTTTTAAAAAATCTGTGCTTGCCTAAGCTTGTCCTGAACAATCACCAGCAATCTCTTTATGTTTCCTAAGAAAGGACATCTGAGTGGCAAAGGGTTAAAACTGGTCAAAAAACACCAATTCCTCACTTAGATCTCTTGATTTTGCTTGAATAATAATTTAAAAATACTTTCAAGGCTTTCACGACCTTGAGATATAGCACACTAATCAATAATGCTAAAGCACAACAAAAATGAATGTTCAGAAGGTTTATTACTGTTTTTGATATCTAAGATGAGAACAACTATTAAAGGTCTTTTCTGTCAGAACTATTCAAAAAAGGTCTTTTATGTTAGGCCTCTAGCAGAATAAAATGAAAAGATGAAAACGTCCTGTCACATAACCAAATACATGGAGCCAAAATTCTGGAGCTTTTGTAAAGGTCATTATAATTTTCAGCAGAAACTTCTTACTCCAAAAGTAAAATTTAAAAGCAATAAAGAAAGTTATAATTCATTGGGAAAATTGGATTTGTTCTCTGAATGCAATTTAATATCCTGCAACATGCCATCAAAACCAAAGAGGTATACTGAAAATAACAGGGAGTTCTAGAAACTAAGATATCGTTTTATCTTTGAAACTCCTTTGCTCTATAACCTTGAATAAGTCACCTAATGTTTCTGAATCTCAAGATTCCTCTTCTGTAAAATCATAAATATTTGTTTTACATATCACTTGAAGTTTTTTTGTTGTTGTTGTTTGCGTGTTCTTTTTTTTGAGTTTTGAGTCTCACTCTGTTGCCTGGGCTGGAATGGGGTGACATGTTTACAGCTACTACATCCTTGATTATTGGGCTCAGATGATCCTTCTGCCTCAGCTTTCCAAGCAGCTGGAACAACAGGCGCGTGACACCACGCCTGGCTAATTTTTTGATTTATTGTAGAGATGAGGTCTCGCCAAGTTGCCCAGGCTGGTCTGGAACCTCTGGGCTCAGGCAATCTCACCTCTGCCTCCCAAAGTGCTGGGATTATAGGCGTGAAACCACCACACCTGACCTTACATATCACTTGAAGTTTTTGATTATTATTCATTTAAGAATTAAAACTAAGAAACACAGTGACTTAAAGGTAAAAAAGAAAATCCAATAAGTGGCAGGTGATATAATTTAATATTATCAGCAAAACCGCTACCTAAGAAAAACAATTATATTGGGAATATATTAGGACAAATTTATTTGGCACAATACAGACTGTCCAATTAATCTATGAAATGACATTTTAGCCACTTCATTCAGCACTTAGTTTAACAAATAATTTCCAAAGGCTCTTACATGCCAGGCACTGTTTCACACTGGCTTAAAATCTTGGAGAGAGAGACACCCAAAAAGTAAATGGGTAATTAAACAAATAATTTACAATAGTGATAGCTATTATGAAGGAAACATGAGGCTGAGACAGAAAACTAGAAGACGATGTCTATTTCAAATAGAGTAATCAGGAAAGTGACTGTTAAGGTGAGACCTAGCCAGGTGCAGTGGCTCACGACTGAAATTCCAGCACTTTGTGAAGCAGAGGCAAGGAGGTTGAGCCCGAGCCCAGGGGTTGGAGACCAGCCAGGGCAACTTGGCGATCATCTCTACAATAAATAAAAAAATTAGCCAGGCATGGTAGCATGTACCTGTAGTTCCAGCTACTTGGAAGGCTTAGGTGAAAGGATTGCTGAGCCCAGCAGGTCATCCTGCCATAACCATGAACGTGCCACTGTACTCCAGCCTGAGCAAGAGTGAGACTCTGACTCAATAAACAAATAAATAAAATAAAATGAGAACTAATGGCTAATAAGAATAGTTGGGGGAGGGGAAGGGGAGGAGATTGTTCCAGAAGTGTTAATAATAGCTCATGTAAAGGTACTGGGTTGTGAAAGAGTTTAAAGAACTGAAAAAAGATCAGTGTAGCAGCAAGTAGCAAATGAGAGGAAACTGACTCAAAATCAGCTTAAAAAGAAAAGCAAGTGCTGGGTCATACAGGCCACGGAAAGAGGTTTAGATTTCAAATGCAAAAACTACTGAAGTGTTGGTTTTAGGCAGAATGATGATCTGTTTTGAAAAAAGACTCATTACTAGACCTTGAGAAAGGACTAGAGGCAGTCAAGGGAAGGCTACTGCTGCAATTCAGGTGAGCTGAGGTGACAGCAGACAGAGAGAGCAATCAGATTGTGTATATACTTTGGAGATAAAATTGATGATACGTTGCTAATGGATTAAATATAAGGTTAAGAAGATATAAAGAGGGGAGGAAAAAGGTTAAAAATCAAAGAAGATTTTTGATTTTTGGCTTGAACAACTGAATGGATGATAAAATAATTTACATTTTACAGAAATGGAAAGACGAGGACAGGGCAATTATGAGTTCTGTTTTGGAGATGGCACAATTTTGAGATAAGTGTCAGACTTTCAATTGGAGAAATCAAGTTTATACTTAGATATGAGGTTCTGGAAATGTGAGGAGGATACAGAAGTTAATATACAGTGTACTCCATTATTAGAGAATCCTTTATTGGTGAATTTGCCTGTTCACTAAGTTTATCTGTAACCCCAAAACGAATACTTGAGGTGTTTTTACGATCATTTGTGTACATGCACAGGGCTGTAAAAGATCTGAGTCACCATATAGGCACATTCTCAGCTAAGCTCCAGGCAATACTCTGCCTTCTTATTTCAGCTCTCATAATTGTCAACAAGTATCCTTCCTGAGGCCTATTTCGTGTCATATATTTTGCATTTTGTTGGTGATTTTGCTGTTTAAAATGCTCTTCAACTGTAGTGCTGACATGCTGCTTAGTATTTCTAAGAGTAAGAAGGCTGTAGTATACCTTACAGAGAAAATAGGCATATTAGATAAGCTTCATTCAGGCATGAGTTCAATGTTAACCAATCAACTATATTAAATGTCTTTACCCAGATACACACATAAACGAAGGCACACATAAATGTACTGATTGATTAATTGGTGAAAATATTGTGACCAGATGCTTAGACCCTGCACTTTCCCTAGGATCTCTAATTTTGTACTTGCTAATTTAATGTTTATAGTGACTTTACAGAACTATTGCAGATAAAGAGAATGGACTACATTGATCTATTCCATTACTATTTATAAAGTACCTTCTTTGTGTGTAACTACTAGCGATGTGCTCTATGCTACTAATATGGATAATGAGCAGGCGCTCAGATACTTGTTGAGTAACTATTAGAACTACATCAAATCATGATATTAGATCATTTTAATCTAAAAATATGGCAAATACATAGTTTCCACTAAATATAGAACATTATTCTAGGTGTTACAAGGAAATATACCTCTAGCTTGGGAGCGAGGAAAAGCTTTACAGCTAAAGGAGCACTGCAGTTGGGCTTTGAAGGACAGGCAGAACTTGGTAGAGAGAAAGAAGGGTCTTTAAATAGACAAAATATGATCAAAGAGACACAGAAATCTAGCTAAAATAAAATAAAATAATTATTTCTTGTCTTAGGAGTAATGATGAGAAACAAGTCTAAAGTAATGTTAGATCATCAAGAGGCTTTAGTGTCATACCATGGGCTTCAGATTTTATTCAACAGGTGATGGGGAAACTACTGAAATGATGTGAATATGGAAGTCACATGATCAGGGATCAGTTTCAAAAGATTTAACTCATATGAGCAGGCAGAAAACATTGGCAACAAAGAGATCAGAAGCAGGAAAACCAGTTAGAATGTTGTTAGAATAGTCTAAGCAAAAGGTAATAAAAGTTCTAAAGTAGGGCAGTAGCAGTAAAACTGGAGTAGAAGTAGCAACTATGAAAGACACTGCATAACATTAGAATAGTCATGTGATGCTTAATGACAGGGATATATTATGAGAAATGCACTACTGTGTGAACATTACTGAGTATACTTACACAATCAAGATGGTATAGCCTATTGCTCCTAGGATACAAACCAGTATAGCATGTTACTATACGGAATACTAGACATTTGCTAACACAATAATGTGTGCATCTAAATATATCTAAACATGGAAAAGGCACAGTCAAAATAGTATTATCATCTTATGGGGTTGCCATCATATATATTCAGTCTGTTGCTGACCAAAACATTATTATGCAGTGCATGACTGTACTTTATTGTCTGCAGAAGAATGGACCTCACAAAACTGGAGCCAGATGAGGCAAACAGCTATCTTCCACTGTAAAAATAAAAAGGGGGCTCATATGACTATTTACCAGGCAAGAAGCTGTATAAATACTTTTGCAGGACATCTTACTATATCATACATTCAGTAATTATTTTTTGAATGCCAAGCACTATGCAAGGTTATACGGAAGCAAATGAGAGGAAACACTACTCTTCTGTTCACTGAGCTTAGAGATATGAAAATTATACTATAGCAAATCTTTACGAAAATTCGAACACTAATATGTAACAACTTGTTCATTAAAATGAATTTTCTTTGAAGCTGATCCTGATTATGTGCTTCTATTTGAAATTCAAAGCAACTGTTATAGACCAGTTATCTGATATCGCACATCTATCTAAATCATTGCTCTAATTAAAAATCAAGTGAAAAAATATTTTCTGAGTGTGCATTTAATATACACTTTGAACTAGATGTCATGAAAAATACATATAATAATGATTTCCAAAAATGCCAAGAGCTAAGCCCAGTAAAGAGTGATCCCCTTCTCACCCGCCACTTTTAGGGTAGCAAAACGCAATTCATACCCTAAAAGACCCATGGCATGATTTTATTAGGGGATAAAAACCAAATTGATAAAAAGAATTTCAAAAAGTGCTTATGAATAGGTTGAGGTAAAAACATATTTTAAAAAGCTAACCACCATCTACAAATAAACTATTAGAAACAAAATTTGAAAATGAGAGCTGCAAAATTTGGAATGATTTAAGAGAAAACTAAAAATCACAGAATAAAAAGATGAAAGTGAAATTATACTGAAGCAAAATGTCCTAGAATATAGAATGTCTTTTCAAAGAAACCATACCAGTTTACATTACTAAATCCACTTGGATCAGACTAAGTACTCTCTAAAATATATATCAGAATGATAATGAAGAGATGGATTAGAAGATTATACATACGTAGCTCCACTTAGACCTCTTTTATTATGGATCTTATAGCCCTATTCTAGTGAGTGATTTTCAAATGACTAGGCCAAGAGAGCTTCTTAAAAATGCAGATTCCCAGGATCCAGTTCCAGAGACTTTGAATTTATAAGACCCATGGTAGGGTCTCACAAACATTCAAAGTCACTCTGGAGCAGGTAGCCAAGGTAACACTTGGAAGAATATTGTAGTGTTTTAACTCACCTAAGAACTTCAATTTATAAACAAGATAAGCTAAACAGAGCAAGGTTAAATGCCTCACTCGAGTTCAGCATTCCCCGTTCCTGCCATGCTGACAGTTAAGTCTTCCTCCAATCCTGGGCCTTGGCTGTTTCTCAGGCCTCTCCCACTATCTTACTCCTACCCACTTTCAAAGCCAGCTTCTGTGACAAGGCTTTTCATGCCCACATGAGCCCACACTGAGGTTGTATTGTTAATTTTTTTAAGCATACCTTTTTCCACAACTGGAACAAAAACCCTCCTGGAATGAAACTGAGCTTTTACTTTTGTATTACCTTCATAAAGAGACATACTAATATTCCCTTTTACTGCTTTCAATTTATAAGCAGTGTCTTGTTTTTCTGCAAGTAAATACCTAGCACAGTGCAAGGCTTTAATGAGTGCTAAATCCAGCGTCTTATAATTCTTAGCCTTGTAAAGTAGCAGTTTTACTAACAGTGGGTCATGCCTCACAATCAAACGTGAAACCAATTTAGTAGGTCATGAACCACATTAAAAAAACAACAGTTTTGTGTGTGTACTATAATGTCAAATATATTTCTTACTGCAGGTAGCAGTCAAAAAAGCTTGAAGGGCTAGATGCAGTGGTTCACCTCTATAATCTCAGCACTTTGAGAGGCTTGAGCCCACGAGTTTGAGACCAGTCTAAGCAACGGTGAGACCTCGTCTCTACAAAAAAAATCAAAGGTGACATGCGCCTGTAGTCCTAGCTACTCAGGAGTCTGAGGTGGAAGGATCGCCTAAGCCCAGGAGTGAGCCATGACCATGCCACTGCACTCTAGTCTGGGTGACAGAGAGAGAGACTCTGACTAGAGGGGGAAGAAAAAAAGAAAAACCCCAAAGCTTGAAAGTCACAATTTTGTAAATGTTGATTAAGTTAAACTTCTCCAATACATCTTCAACATTCAGCAGGCAAAGATACTCTCACCCAACTAACACTCAGCTATCCAGACTCTCCATTCTCCACTCCTTAAAACTAACACTTCCCTACTTCATTAACTCAAATGAAAAGTAGGGGCCGGGCTTGGTGGCTCAGCCTGTAATCCCAGCACTTTTGGAGACTGAGGTAGATGGACTGCCTGAGCCCGTGGGTTTGAGACCAGCCTGGGCAACTTGGTGAGATCTCATCTCTACAATAAATCAAAAACTAGCTGGGCATGGTAGGGCGCACCTGTAGTTTCGGCTACTTGGAAGGCTGAAGCAGAAGGATTGCTGGAGCCCAGCAGGTCGACACTGAGGTGGCCATGAGTGTGCCACTGCACTCCGGCCTGGACAACAGAGTGAGACTCCAAATCAAAAAAAAAAAAAAGAAAAGAAAAGAAAAGCAGGGGTAAGTCCTAAGTCTAATGAGCATTTTTCACAGTACTGTAAAAGCATTCACCAGAGTCTGTGTTCCTTCCTCAGATGAGTCATCCAATTGTTATGATGCACTTCAGATGGACTCTTGGGGCATATGTCTCTCAACTCAAGTCCATCTGAAATTCTAGATTATCCCAAATAGGGCTTTGGTAGTTTTCACAACCTACTTCACTCACACAGACTCATGCTTAATGTATGTGTTTTTTTTTCAAGATCACCTTTATTCCTTACCTTGGAGTCAGGTTCTGTTTTCACCATAATATTACTTTCTGGTAATCCTTGATGCTCTCTCTACAAATTTTTAAATTGTGTACATTCCAAATCAGTTGTATTTTCTCTTCTCCTAACTTACGGTAATATTCACATTGACAAAGTTGTGCCCTTTTCTAGGCTTCATATGCATCCTGCATCTTCTCAATCAGTGGAAAATATGTGAACGCTTATTCAGGCCTAATAATGAACTGTGACCTGTCACATCTTCTTTTTACTGTTACCAACAGAAGTCTCCTTAGTTTGAACTCGAATTCCACTTCCTTCAGTAACTTTCCTAAAGCCCTCCAACAGAATTAGTCTCGACCTTCCAATCCTCATTAACACTGTTTATACCTCCGTAGCCCCATAAGTCTACACAAAATTCTAGTTATTTGTGAATCTGTCTCCCACACTAGTATCTATGATTAACCCTCCTATGTGTATCTCTCGCACTGCCCACAAACATCAGAGTGCACTTCACATAGCAAGGCCTTGATACCGGTTTGCTGAACTGTACTGAAAAGGTGAAGAGCTCAATTCAGTGGACATATAAATAGGTTAGGAGTTGTTTCTAACTCTGCACACTCTCCACATTCTCAATTTGCTCAACTGTAAAGTATTTTAAAAACATATAAAGCTACGAAAGATGAAATGGGAGAACCATGGGAACAGCAATAACGAATGCCTAAGTAAAACATGAAGGCATGACAAAACAGATGTGATGCCCTCTGCATTTCCACATGTGGCTCAGTAAATCGGGGCCTGAATTCCTGTCTTAGCTTCCATCATTCTGCCCTGTCATCCCCTTAGACTCTATTTCCAAAACCTGCCACACCACGGGGTGCACAACACACCACTTCCCTCAACTCACTTAGCTCTTTCTCATAGGACCATATACCCCAAAGTATATTAGGCAACCGACTCCCCCTGCCTGGTTCCTGTTCCGGCCTCCGTTGGCCACATTCACCATCACAAAAGTGGGCAACCATTTCCCTTTAACAGTCCCAACTAAAATGGAAGCGCGTCTAGACCTGGGCACCTCTAATCCTCCGTAAGCCCCAGAGTTTCTAGGTCACCGTATTTCCTCCACCGGCTACCGCCTCAATGTGACTTGAGACAGACATCCTATCTTCCAAGCGCAGTCTTTCCACAACTTCCCAACACCACCTTAGGGTCCCGTGACCCTCCACAGGCAGCTATTCTGCAGGCCTTAAGGAAGGCTGGTATATTATTCCAGCAGTCAAGGTTCCCAAAGATGACTTGACCTCTGGGGACTTTCATTTACACGGACCCCCAGACCTTCGAACTTCCTTCTTCGACGCTGGACTTCCCCGGCCGACCTGTACACTTCCTGAGTTTCCCCCCGTCCCTAAGTAACGTGTCCACCCGTGCCACCTCTATCTCCGCTTTGGGAGATCCGCCCCTCGCTAACCTCTCTCTTTTCCCTTCCCGTCTGGGGCCCGGCCTCCCCCAGCTCGGGGGTCTCCACGCCGGCCCTTCGCCCCCACGCTGCCGCTCATCCCGGACTCACTTTGGGCTTGTCGGGCAGTTTCTTCCGGTTCTTCTTCTTCTGTTCCTCGCTCCTGAGATTCTTCAGCAGAGCCAGGTCGTCAGAGGCTGCGGCCGCCGCCTCCTCCCGCTTGCGGGGCGGGCTCCTCCGCTTCTTGCGGGCGCCGGCGCAAGCCGCGGTCCAGCCGTAGCCCAGCAGGAACAGCAGCAGCAGCCCGAGCGCGGCCGTGCCCACCAGGATCACCCAGCCCGGGTACCGCTTCGGCTCCAGCCCCAGGTCGAGGCCCAGCTCGGTGCGCAGAAAGCCTAGGCCGACCGAGAGCATTTCCCGCAGCCGGGCCGAGCCCTCCTCGGCCTGCTGGGCCAGCTCGTCCTGCCAGCTCCGTGCAGCCATCTTCCCTCGCGTCAGAGGGACTCGCAGGATGACGCTGGGGCGCCGAGACGCCGTGGAATAGTCAAGGGAAGCGAGCAGGGGCCGGGCCGGGCTGTCTCAGGCCCAGCGCATCGCGGCCGCCCCTCGCGCCGGAGCCGGGGATCGGCCGCTGCCGCCGCGGGGAGGGCACGGGGGTTCCCAGGTTCCCCCTAGGCAGCCTCGCTCCGCCGCCGCCAGGAGGGGAGGTGGAGGCGGGAGGGAGTGTCTCCAGCGGCCGCCGCTAAGCGGCGTCTCGGCGCCGGCGCCAGGCCCCGCTGTCCTCCCTCGGCGGAACAATGGCGGCTCGGGCGCGATCCACGCCGCGCGCGGGGCGTCACGTGGGCGCGGGTGGGCGGGGCGTGGGCGTCACGTGGGCGCGGGTGGGGCGGGGGCGCGGTCGTGGCGGCTGGCGGGGCGCGTCCACGCCTGGTTGAGACGCGGAGCTCGGGGACTGACGGGCGACTGTGGACGGGAGGCTGGGAGGGGTTATGTGGAGGAGCCCCGGTGGCTGGTGGCGCCGAGCTGGGAGACGTGGCACTCTGAATGAGTGCAGGGGAGGAGCCCTGGTGGAGGGCGGGGCGTGAAGAGCTAGGAGCCGGGTCATGGGTCTAGGTCGAAGTCGTCCTAGCACGTGTCGGGTTTTTCGTTCTTTTTTTCGGGAGCGGAAGCAACTTTTTCTACCTGGAGGCACCAGTCCGCTGGGTGCTTCCAGAATGAGCTCAGTGGGGTCTGAAGCGGGGCACTCTTCTCCCAGGGCCAAGGTTTAATTCACAAATTGGATGGTTATTTCTCTTTGGAGCCCACCAACCTATTGCGTTTGCCTGTCGTTTGCCAGCCTGGCAAGGGCGAGCTCGCGTCGCCCATTCACTCATGCTCTCGTTGTTAGTCCCCAGAATTCAAAGTGGAAAGCCCGTGGGCGGCGCTATTCTTTTTCTACTAATTTGTAGCTCTAATAAGAAATAGGAGGAAACACATTGGCTTGTATTTACATGTGGAGGTGGCTTTCTCCTTAGGTTTTATTTTAAGCTTTTACACAACACCGCAAGAGGAGTTCCAAAACATCCTATTTTTATATGCTGTGTGTTGACCATCTTTGGAGATGCAACGTTAGAAGGAAACGAATTGCCTTAATTGCAAAGCAAATGTAATGTTTGGAGGCTGCCTTAGGTTTTTTAAGTTCCATTTTGTTTAAAGGAAACTGTATTTTACCATTAAATGATAATTAGCATGGAAAGTGCCTTAAGTGAACTAAATACAGACTTTCTAACAATACAACCGGGTAATATTAATAAACATCGATGCCTAAAATGTATTAAGGAGTATTTTGCAGCAGTGTTGTGATGCATATTGTGATTAATGGGTGGGAATTTTGTAAATAATGATAATAAACTACTACACCTGCTAAGCTTTATACAAGCTTAAAGACTAGATTACAAGGCCAAAAATAGAAAATGTCATTGGGATCTGTTTTAACTCTGAAAGTTCCAAACTTCTTTTTGATATTTGCGGATTAAACTTGTAATGCTATGAATATGTTTTGGTTCCAGAGACATGGGGGGGTCGTGATTTTTTTAAGAAGTTCCACTGACCATTCTAGATTAATACCTGTGGCTTTATGAATTACAATAATAGTAGTAGGGTTTGGCGGTCTCATTGGCAACTTTGCAGGTATTGATTCAGTGAAATCAGTCTTTTTTTTCCTGTGACTATCCTTAAGTCTTTTTTTTTGTTGGTTTTTTTTGTTTTTTTTTGAGTTGGAGTCTCACTCTGTCGCCCAGACTGGAGTGCAGTGGCTGCTCCCGGCCACCGCAGCTTCGACCTGCTGAGCTCCAGTGATCCTTCCGCCTCAGCCTTCCAAGTAGCTGGAACTACAGGCGCGCGCTACCACGCCCGGCTAATTTCTGATTTATTGTAGAGATGAGGTCTCGCCAAGTTGCCCAGGCGGGTCTCGAACCCATGGGCTCAGGCAATCCACTCACCTCAGCCTCCCAAAGTGCTGGGATTACAGGCTGAGCCACCAAGCCCGGCTTATCCTTAAGTCTTAAAAATAGAAAACAAAAATATATTTACTGAATTTGGTAATGCAGATAAACTCATTTTTCATATATAACTTTCTTATCTTTCCATGTCTTTATATTTTATATTAAAGGCAAAAATGGGGTTGTACACTCCTTACTGTTTTTCCCTTAATGTGGTTGTGGGCATTTGTGTCGGTTGATAAAGCCTGTCTGATAAAGCCCACGAGAAACAAACCTATAGTCCTGCAAAGTTATGTTTATTCATTTGAAGAAGGATGGAGTTTATTATTTTTTTTTTTTTTTAATTAAGAAAGACAGTTTTATTAAAGGAAATAGCAGCGAGAGGGTCTGCACTTTGCCCAGGATGGAGTTTGGATAAAGCTTAAATTAAGCAGTGCTTTGAAAGATTTCAAAGCAAAGCAAGACTGTATGTAAAGGAGCTAATATCAGATATGGCTTAAGTATTCTGTGACTTATCAGTGACACAATTAAGATGTGTCTGAAACCCCTTACCTGAAGCTCTGCACCTGGGTTGGAAATGAGGATTTTTTTCTAGGAGTGACCAATACAATGGATACTATTCAAGTTAAAAGGAACTATACATGTATACAATATTGTGGATGAATCTCAATATAATTATCCTGAGTGAAATATGCCAGATTAAAAAAAGAGCATGATTCCATTTACATAAAACTAGAAAATGCAAACTAATCTATAGTGACAGAATGCAAATTAGTGGTTCCTTGGGGATATGAGGTGGGAGTAAGGAGGTGTGAATGGAAGGGAGGGATCACAAGGAGTACCAGGAATCTTGGGAGTGATGGTGATGTTCATTATTGATTGTGGTGATGGATTTACTGGTATATATGTATTTCAAAATGTATTAAGTTGTTGACCTTAAGTATAGTTTGATTTGTGTAAACTATACTTCAATAAAGCAGTTAAAAAACAGTACTTAAAAAGTGACTCACAGAGCTCAGATCCCAACAAGAGTGGGACATTTCATTCTCACTGATGAAATTTCAAACAGTTTTTGCCAGTTTATAATTTCAAAGCAACGTTTCTCAACACTATATCCTTGTTAATTAACAAAATAATTTTAATAGGTTTGTACAACAAATATTCACTTACAGCATCATTTATAATGACAGTATATTCTATTGTCTGTCTCTACTGTGATGTAACTTTATTGTTGGATTGATAGATTATTTACAGGGTTGTTTTTTTTTTTTTGGTCATTAAATACAATTCTGTCATGAACATACTTGTAGCGAAATCTTTGTGAATATTCATGATTACTTCCTGAAAATAGAGTCCTGGCACTGTAACTGCCTGAGCCACAGCCCAAAATATGTGGATTAAACACTTTTAGTTTGAAAGTTTTAAGGGACTCGAGGAAGTGTTGCTTAAAGCTTTTCATTTTATAGACAAGAAAAAGGGAGATTCAAAGCATTAAGTGTCATACCCTAGAGTCAGAGTGGCTGAGTTCAGACTAGAGTTCAAATATCCCAAGGCTGTTGACCCTTGGTTACGCCTCTATTTCAGCATACTGTGTGGTCAGTTCTTGGGATTAGTGCAATGTATTCGTTTGCTAGGACTGCCATAACAAAATACTACAGACTGGCAGCCTAAATAACAGATATTTATCTTCTTCCCACAGTTCTGCAGGCTGGGAGTCCAAGTCAGCATGACAGTCTGATTGGGTTCTGGTAGGGGTCCTCTTCTGGTTGCAGATAACTGCTTTCTTGCTGTGATCTCATGTGCAGAGAGACAGCAAGTGAACTCTGATAACTGCCTGTAAGGACACTAATCTCGTCAAATAGGACCCCACTCTTATGATTCTACTTTTAATTCTATAAAGGCCTTTTCTCCAAATACACCATCACATTGGGGTTTAGGATTTCAGCATATGAATTTTGTGGGAGACACAGGAATTCAGACCTTAAGCTAACTTCTACTCAAGAATCTTATGTTTGAGGGCTGTTGAAAGAAATGTTGGCTTGGGCCTTCAAAATGTAATTCTTGCCATTGCAAACTGCTGGGTCACAGAATTACACCTAGAAGGATGATTTTACCGTAAAACAGGGAACTGTAGTTAGGTATGCAAAGAATTTGAGATAAGATCAGGAAAGGGTTATTCTCAGAATAAATCTAGGAAGAATTAGTAAATAATGAAATTAATCATCTGCAGAAGTATACTCAGAATCACAAACTGAAAGATAGTTTATAGATGTGTTGCTGAAAGGGCCAGGATGTTTTCAAATCATTTAGGGGATCTGAAGCTATACTAAGAAGCTGTATGGAACAAAAACTAGATTTTATCAGTTGTACCTCATTGGAGCATCAAGGTGGGAGCCAGGGAAAGCACAGAGGCTGTGAAAATGATAATGAGATGAAAGTTACATTTATTTAGTGAAATACATATGTAGTAAGAATATCAATGGCTGGATTCAATGCCTGTGAACAGCGATTTGGGAGGATTGAGTAGTGGGATTGGTGAGAACACAGGGAGTTCGTAGTACTCCTCTGGTGGGTAAAAGGGACCCCTTACATTATCGCTGCTTTTACAATAAATAAACAAATTTAAGCCAAAAGCGGTAGTTTGCACAGAAGCTAGACAAAATATTGGAACCTTCCCTGACTACATGATTGCTGGGTTGCTATAATCTTACAGTGGGAAAAAGTATATTGGACAATCTTAACCCAATAAGTGTCTACTAAGGTCATGTAACCCACTTTGCTCTGATTTCATGCTCAACACAGAACACCCACATTGTAATGTGCCTTCTCATGTAGACTTTACTGCATAAAAGAGAATGGGCCAAAGAGCTGACCTTTAGGGAATCTGACTCTCTTAGCAAATACTTGTGTAAATCATGTGTTCTCAGTGGCATGATTGCCTTGGTGGTGAAAATTGATTCTTGGGGGCAAAAATATATATGTGGCATTAAAATTTTATGGGAGGTAATTAGGAAAACAAATGACTAAAACGGCTCTTGTGGTGATGAAAAAATGGTAGAGAAACAGTGGTGTAAAGGAAGAAATCCACGCTCTCTTTTGTCTATTAAAGTCCTGTGTTTTTGGTTAATTGATCTGGAGCCATTTAAAAATCATCCCTTCAAATTTCTATTAAATCTCAACTCTTTTCTTTAAATATACAGTATCCTCAAAAATCTCAGAACCTAATGTGCCTGTAGTCCCAGTGGCTCTGGAACCTGAGACAGGAGGATTGCTTGAATTTGAGGTTGTAGTGTGCTATGATTGTGCCTGTGAATCGCCACTGCCCTCCAGCCTGGGCAACATAGCCAGACCCAGTCTCAACAAAACAAAACAAAACCTAGTGAGGACAATGGAGCCTGCCTTAATACAAGGGAGTATGGCTACAGTAAATTGATTTGGGCATGGGCATTGGAGAGGATGCTGCAGTGCAACTCCTGGAGCCCTCTTCAGGAGTGAAGGACTTATTTCCCAGCTCTGGAAGTATAGCTAGGAGACATCCCTAAGCTGTCATACTTTTGGGGAGATTACCGAGGAAAACTTTTTCAACCAAGGACATAACTCCTTCCAGAGATAAACCTCTCTGGGAAGAGGGGTTTATATTCCTGGCCTTCTTGTCTCAACTTGGAAAAGTCACAAGGACCATCTCAGCCCCAGAACCCTCTATGAGTTTGGTTGAGTCCTCTTGGTACTGCATTTCAACTCAGTTCTCCCTCTACCCAATTCTACTTCCTTCTCCTCCTTCCACTGGCATTGGTTCCAAGAGCACTTCCTAACAGATGTCCTGCCTCAAAGTCTGCTTCCAAGACAACCAATCTAAAACAGGGATGATGAGGCATTTGGAAAGTGTTTGATATCACTGAAGGTGAGAGAGATTATTTATGTATAGGTGTAGCAGAACACTAAGTGCAAGATGTTTAAGTCTTGAAGGATGAGTTATGATATTACTAAGAGATAGAGTTGAAGATGGAGAGGAATTTCCAAGCCTGGGGACCAGGAAAACCATAGTCTTGCAGATGTGAGAGAACGCGGTATGTCTGGATTGTGACGAACACTGTTGTGTAACTAGTAATAAAGTCCATAGCATTTGGTGAGGGAGTGAAGAAGGAATTGTCAAGAATTACTCCTAGGTTTCTCACTTCCAATTGGGCAGATGATAGTGCCATTTTCTGAAATGGAAATGTTGAGAAAGAACTGAAGTTTTACAAGCTAAGACTGATTTTGTATTCATTGATTTTGAGAATTACAAAATATCCAAATGAATATGCCAAATAGGCAGGTGGATATGTGGGTGCAGACCCCAAAGTAAAGCTCAGAGTTGGAGGTACCTCTTGGTTTCCTTGCTCCAACCTTTCATTTGATGCTCTCTTTAGTCACAGGTTCTTGCAATTGCTTTTCCCTGGGCATGGAATTCATTTCCTTTCTTTTCCTAGGTAGTTCCTGCTCTTTTTCTTTTTTCTTTTTTTTTTGAGTCAGAGTCTCATTAAGTCACCCAGGCTGGAGTGCAATGGCACTATCACAGTTCACCGCAGCCTTGACCTGGGCTCAAACAATTCTTTTGCCTCAGCCTTCTGAGTTGCTGAGACTATAGGTGCATGCCACTATACCTGGCTAATTTTTTTTCCTTTCTTTTTTGTAGAGATGAGGTCTCTCTGTGTTGCCCAGGCTGGTCTCAAACTCCTGACTTCAAGTGTTCCTCCTGCCTCTCAGTCTCTTAAATCTTGGCTGATATTACAGGCATGAGCCACCATGCCCAGTCAGTTCCTGTGCTATGAACTTTCATAGTATTATTAAAAATCATAATTTTACATTTGTACATGTAATTATTCTCCTCCTTCTGACTATAATTTCCATGAGAACAGGAACTGTGTCTGACTCTGCTCACCATTACACTACACCCTATACCTAGCATAATGCCTAGTATATGGTAGGTGCTCAGAATATATGTAAAAGAAAAGTTTATATATATATGCATGTGCGCGCGCGCACACGCATACACACACACACACACACACACACACACACACACACACATTTAATTTAGAGACCACGTCTTGCTCTGTTGCTCGGGCTGAAGTGCAGTGGCATGATCATAGCTCACTATAAACTTGACCTCCTGGGCTCATGTGATTCTCCTGCCTCAGCCTCCCAAGTAGCTAGGACCACAGACATGTGCCACCATGTTCAGCTAATTTTTAAATTTTTTGTAGAGATGGGGTCTTGCTATGTTGTCCAGGCTGGTCTCGAACTCCTGGCCTCAAGTGATTCTTCTGCCTCAGCCTCCCAAAGTGCTGGCATTACTGATGTGAGCCCCTGCACCTGGCCTATGTTAATGTTAATATAGATAAACAGACCAAAAACTATTTACACATGGTGCAGAACAAAGATACATATTTAACTAAATGCATTGGTTAGTATTTTGTGGAGGAAAAACTCTAGGATGGCTCCCCAGTTATACCCACCTCCTAGTATTTACTCTCTTATGTAATCCCTTCTTTTTGAGTATGGGGTGGAAGTTCCCATATTCTACTTGCTATTACCAGTAGAATATGGCACAAAGTTATGGGAGGTCACTTCCATCATTATGTTACATAAGAGTGTGGCATCCATTTGCTAGTAAACACCTTTCTTTCTCCTTTGCTGGCTTTGGTGAAGTAAGCATCCGTGAGGACAGGCCCACGTGGCAAGAAGCTGAGGGTGGCCTCCTATCAGCAACCAGCAAGGAAGCAAGGATCTCAGCTTGACAACCCAGAAGGAACTGGATTCCACCAGTAATCTCATGGATTTGGAACTAGATCCTTCTCTGGTTGAGCATCAAGTGACACCCCAGTTGTGACTGACACTTTCTGAGACCCTAAAGCAGAGAATCCAGCTCATTTCTGTCTATATTCCTGATCTACAGAAACTGTGAGATAGTAAATATCTTTGTTTGAAGCTGCTAAGTTTGTGGTAAATTGTTACATAGTGATAGGTAACTGATTTTGGCATTCTGGTACCTGGTAGTGTGGTGCTTCTACAACAAATACCTAAAAATATGAAGTGGCTTTGAGACCAAGGAGTGGTCAGAGGCTGGAAGAATTTTGAGCAGCATGATAGAGAAAGTCCATACTGAACTTGAACATAGAAATATGAACTTTTTTCACAGCAACTTGGATGGACTTAGAGTCTATAATACTGAGTGATCTGTCATTAGAAACAAAGAACTGAGTACCACATGTTCTCACTTATAAGCAGACCTTGAACAATTATTACAATACTATGAGAAAGGAATTGGCAGTAGTGGGAAACTGCCAGGGGAGGGAGGGGCGCATACCTCATCAACAAAGGTACCTGCATAATGGATATTTGTATACCTAACCCTGAATTGTACCCCACATCTTCAATATGAAAATTTTAAAAAAAGGTCATCATTAAACATACAACTAGCACAACATAGGTAAGTGTACTTTTGTATTATATTTATCCTTAAGTTTAAATAAAGTAAAAAATAATAAAAAATAGAAATATGGACTTTACAGACACGCCCAAGCTCAGAAGGAAACAAGGAGCATGTTTTTAGAAACTGGAGGAAGGGATATCTTTATGTAATGGCAGTAAAGTGAGTCAAATATCTCCTGCAACTTTGTGGAAAGCAGAACGTGTAAGTAATGGATTTGGGTATAGAGTAATGGATATTTCCAAGCAAAGTGTTGAAGGTTTCTTCTCCATATTTATAGTAAAATACAAGAGGAGAGAAATAAATTAAAAGAACTATGAAACAAAAGGAGCTGGGACTTGATGATTTTGAAAATTCTCAGTCTCTTCAGATGAGAGAAGGTGCTAATACAGAAATAGCTTCTAAGCACTGCCAGGAAAAGTGGCATAGAGAAAAAGCTGGGGGTGTGACTATGTAACCTTTTGTTAAAGTCTTAGAAAGATCAAAGAATCTGAGTATTCAGTTACACAAAGGACCCTTGAATTAAGGACATTGTTCCTCAGCAGGAGCTCCAGGTGGAAAATGTCTTACCTAGAAGAGATTTCTGGATGTGACTTTTATCCCATGGAGTGAACCCCAGTGAAATCCACAGAAGGCCCACAAAGTTTTTGAGAAAGTCATGTCACCAAAAACACTGCAAATTTGGACTGAAAGGGACAGAGAAAGTAGAAAATGAAGGGAAGGTGTTGGACTTCCAACATTCTACTAGCCGAAAGCAGCATAAGAAAACCACTCAGGCCAGGCACAGTGGCTCATGCCTAAAAGCCCAACACTGTGGGAGGACAAGGCCGGGGGATCACTTGAGGCCAGGAATTCGAGACCAACCTGGGCAACATAGAGAGACCAGTCTCTACAAAAAATAAAAATAAATTAGCCATGCGTGGTGACATGCACCTGTAGTGCCAGCTATTTGGGACTACTTGAGGTACAAGGATTGCCTGAGCCCAGGAGGTCAAGGCTGCAGTGAGCCGTGATCATGCCATTGCACCCCAGACTGGGCAAGAGACTCTGACTTAAAGAAATAAACAAACAGATAAATGAAAAGAAAAAGGAAAGAAAACCACTGAGCTTCAAACTTGTACGTCTTTCATGAAAAAGAAAGGGAGACTCAGAAGGTAGAATTAAGAGCACAGAGCATGAAGTCAAGAACCACAGAAAATTATTTTCAGACACTGAAACCTAATGAAAGAACTTCTAATATTTGGTGAGTTACTTTTCAGAATTGCTATTGACCATTGCCTTTGAACCTCTCATTATCTCCCATTTCAAAGAGGAATAGCTGTAGCTGTTTTTCTTTGCCCATGTCATCATTGTATGTTGGGTGTCTAAGAGGAGGAAAACGTGTTTCTGCAGTTTCACAGATCCACTGAGAAATTGTACTCCAGGAGAGGTACTTAACAAATTATACCTAAACCACTTCAACCACACCAGGAATTGATTTCTACGTTGAGATTCTGGACTTTGAGCAGATGCTATAGTGACCCTGAGGCTGCTAGGAGAGGGCAAATGTGTTTTGCATGTGGAAGTGATATAAATCACTAGAGGCCAAAGAACAGCTGTGGTAGGCACCTCCCCAAATGGCTTCTAATGATCCCTGCCTTCTGGTATTTACAGCCTTGTGTTATCTCATTCTCCTGAGTTACTTGCTTCTAACCAATAAAATAGCCCAAGTTAAGGGAGTGACACTTCTGTGCTCAGATTACAAAGGATCCTGACTTCCAACTGGCTAGCAGACTTTCTCCCCCATGGTTTTGATAAGGTTAGTTGCCGTGCTAGAAGGCACAGGTGGTATAGAAGTGAGGGCAGCCTCTGTCCAACAGACAACTGCGAACTAAGGCCCTCAGTCCAACAACCCAAAAGGAACTGAATCCTACCAGTAACCACATAAGTGAGCTCAGAAGCAGATCCTTCTTCAGTTGAACCCTCTGATGAGACTCCAGCCCGGCTAACACTTTGACTGCAGCCTTGTATGAGACCTTAAAGTAGAGGACTTAGTTATAAGTGTGCTGGACTTCTGATCCACAGAAACTGTGAGATAATGTATTTTCAGTTATTAAGTGTGGGTAATTTGTTACATAGCAATAGAACTAATACACCTATTATATTGAAAAAGTTGGAAAAGATGGCCAATGCAAAGTTGTGGGGGAATGGCATTCTCATACAGTGTTGATGAGAGTAAATTGGTACACAGCTTTCTGAAGGCAATTTGGGAAACTACATTTAAATTTAAAAAAATTGAAATCCCAAAAGATAAATAACCTTTGATCCATCATAGTCCATTGTCAGAAAACGAAAGGATTTAATTAGACAAATATGCAAAAATGAAATCACGTAGTTATTACATTGTTGTTTATAGTCTAAAAAACTAGGAAATAGCCTTAAGAAGTGATTGTTTGAATACATTGTGACATGTACAAGGATAGGAATGTTATGCAGCCACGAAATAATATATATATATATCAAATATGTACATCAATTATTCAGTGACATGAAACAAAAAAACATTGCTAAATGAAAAAACTCAGGTTACAAAAATAACATGCTCAGCATTAGTTCATTAACATTTTAGATTATGTGTAGATATATACCTCAATAGAGACATCTGGAAAAATACTTCCTAACTCTGTACAATAGTTTACAATAGCCACATCTAGGAAGTAGGATTTTTGAATGCTTTTAGTTTTTTCTCTGTATTCTTCTGTTGTAGATTATCTGTTTAATTGAATAAATTTTAATTCTTTTTTTAAAAATCAGAAAAAAGCTTATTATTGACCATGAAATTTATTCCAAAAAGTTTATCATTTTTAAAATAATATTTGTTAGTTAGAATAATTTTTTTTGTTAGGGTCTTGCTCTCTTTGCTCAGGCTGGAGTGCAGTGGCACATTCAAGGCTCACTGCCTCCTTGACCCCCTGGGCTCAGGCGATCCTTCCACCTTAGCCTCTCAAGTTGCTGAGATTACATGAGTGTGCTGCCATGCTCAGCTAATTTTTAAAACTTTTTTGTAGAGATGAGGTCTTGCTATGTTGTCTAGGCTGGTCTTGAACTTCTGGACTCAAGCAATCCTCCTGCCTCTGCTTCCAGAGTGTTAGGATTACAGGCGTGAGCTACCACACAGGGCCTAGTTAGTGCAATTTAAATAGAACGTGCCTCCTTATGGCTGGGCATGGTGGTTCATGCCTATAATCTCAGCACTTTGGGAGGTCAAGGTGGGAGGGTTGCTTGAGACCAGAAGTTTGAGATCAGCCTGAGTAACATAGTGAGACTCTGTCTCCACCAAAAAAAAAAAAAAATCAAAAAATTAGCTAGGAATGGTGGTGCATGCCTGCAGTCCCAGCTACTTGGGCTGAGGCAGGAGGATTATTTGAGCTCAGGCATTCGAGGTTGCGGTAAGCCATGATCGTGCCACCGTACTCCAGTCTGGGCAACAGAATGAAACTGCAACTCAAAAGAAAAGAAAATGCCCTGCTGGGAAATACTTCCTAAGAGTTGTAATATTTATTTAAGTGTTGTGTTCCACTTTACTGAACAGTGCCACCTTTAAATGTTAAGATATGTCAATCCATGTCATTTATTAATATGTCCAGTGGCTTCTAAGTTTCCAGTTAGATTTTAAAGTGTTTTTTCTAAAGCTGTGAAACCTTTATCACTAAAAGGAAAAACTTACTTAGAAGGTGATAAGTAGCCTCTCTTGGTAGAGAGAAAAAAAATAGTACCTTAAACCTCACTTGAGAACTAAAGTCTGTAAAACTGAGTAGCTATTCTGGTGACTGAGCAGAAGGGAAAGAAACAGCTGTCCCTGCTGGGAAAGACCAAAGTGTTTATGTAAATTAGTAATCTCAGATACGCACAAGTTGACACAAGAACTAAGTGTAATCTAAAAAATAAGCTTTGGCACTTAGTACATTTATAACTCCGATATGGCCTTGCTGCATCTAATAAATTCTGCATTTGATGAGTTGTTGGAACCCAGTGAGTTACTTTTCCTTAAAAGATGGTGCAAGTGAATTGCAAGTATGGTCACTATTTGGATAAATGCATTTTGTTTATGCTGTGACCCTTAATCCTGATCCACCTTTTTGTGAATATATGTGAGAGCTTCGATTGCTTAGGTACAAACCTGTCATCATTATCAAAAAAAGATGTTTTTGATAGGTGATCTAGCTTTTTCACATAAATATGTTAGAGCATTCGTTTCTTGGAAAAATAAAGACAAAAGACTATAATATAAAGCACCTAATTACTTTAAAATAAAATTCATAATGATACCTAGTTTTGGTCAAGATAATTGCCAGCTTCCCACTCTTCTGTAAATATTACATGAAATCAATGTATGTGAAAGTGATGGGCAGACACAAGTCTACCAAGCAGGCAGCTGCTTTTTGCTTCTTGTTCCTAAGAAGTGTTTAGTTCCCTGCGTATACTTTGTCTACAACTAGAATAAGAAAACCCTTGATTACTGCTTTAGTTATAGCTTCCTTGTCCAAATACTCAGACTTCTGTCATAGGCAGGAAGATCTAGGAAAGCTACTAGCAAACTTTGCCTGTACTTATACTCTAAGAAATAATGGAGTTCATTATTAAAAGGGTCAGGTCTAGTGATGATGAGGAGCAATTTGAACAAAGGTTTGGAATAGAAAAGAAATGGTGTGTCTTTGGAGCTTAGCTGGAGCTGAACCATAGCGTTTAAGAATAATGCCAGCCGGGCTCAGTGGCTCAGCCTGTAATCCCAGCACTTTGGGAGGCCAAGGTAAGTGGAATGCCTGAGCTCACGGGTTCAAGACCAGCCTGGGAAACTTGGCAAGACCTCATCTCTACAATAAATTAAAAGTTAGCTGGGTGTGGTGGCGTGTGCCTGTAGTTCCAGCTACTTGGAAGGCTGAGGTAGAAGGATCGTTGGAGCCCAGCAGGTCTACACTGGAGTGGCCGTGAGTGTGCCATTGCACTCCAGCCTGGGTGACAGAGTGAGACTCCAACTCAAAAAAAAAAAAAAGAAAAAGAAAAAAAAGAGTAGTGCCCACGTCTGGTGGGAGCAAGAGTAACAGGACATACTAGTCAGCTTGGGCTGCCATAACAGAATACCATAGACTGGTTGATTTTTTTTTTTTTTTTGAGTTGGAGTCTCACTCTGTCGCCCAGACTGGAGTGCAGTGGCCGCTCCTGGCCACCGCAGCCTCGGCCTGCTGGGCTCCGGCGATCCTTCCGCCTCAGCCTTCCGAGTAGCCGGAATTACAAGCATACGCCACCACGCCCAGCTGATTTTTTTTGATTTATTGTAGAGATGAGGTCTCGCTGCCCAGGCGGGTCTCGAACCCGCGGGCTCAGGCAATTCACTCACCTCAGCCTCCCAAAGGCGCGGGATTACAGGCTGAGCCACCGAGCCCGGCAGACTGGTTGATTTAAACAATGGACATTTATTTTCTGGAGGTCGAAGTCCAAGATCAAGATGCCACCAGAATTAGTTTCTCCTGGCCTCTCTCCTTAGTTTGAAGATAGTCGACTGCCCTCTTACTATATCCTCACATGGCCCTTCTTTTGTGTGTCCTTGGAGAGGGAGAGAGGTGTCTGGTGTCCTCTCTTCTTCTGATAAGGATACTAGTCCTACTGAATTGGGGCCCCACCCTTATGACCTCATTCAATCTTAATTACCTCCTTAAAGGCTTTCTCTCCAAATACAGGGGGGTTAGGACTTCAACATATAAATTTGGAGAGAAGGGATAAAATTCATTTCATAATATAGGATAAGATCTGGGATTATTTTATAGTCTTTGAGGACAAGTATGTCATAAAATTGGTTTGCCAGCATTCCTTGCTGGAACATTAACTCCGTGGACGCAGGAAGAGTGCCTGACTTGAATAGTGTGGTACTCCTAGCACTTACTGCAGTGCCTATTGGTGTAAATTTTTGTAGAACTAATGTATTAATGAATGTGGTGATTGGAAAGTGGGGAGGAAAGAAGGCTGTTTCAGTGCTCTAAGATGTGAGATACCAAGAGCCTAAACTCAGTGGTGGTGGGAATGAAGAGAAAGGGGACAATGAATGACAATAAGCAGTGAACAAGTGGGACAAAAGGGAAGGAATGAATGAAGGAATGAATGACAATAAGAAGTGGGACAAAAGGAAAGGAAGAATGATGGCTGACTAATAATGCTCTGTGACTGGATGACACAGTGATCACTGTCCTGTCAGTGACAATAGAGGAGCTGAGAAAAGTTAGGTCATTACTGCTAACCCTTATTTTGCAATGAGAGGACTATTAGAACTTATTCCTAGTCTGTGAAATTCAAAGTTCTCATAGCTTCTTCTAGATGTTCCCTGAGGATGCTCTGAAGACACATGATTTCTCTCACTTCTGGCAACATTCAGGGCTCCTGTTTTCTTACTACTCTTTCTCTACTTTGATAGCCCAAAGATAATTATGAGGAAATACACATTTCTTTTCCTCTTCTAATAATATTACTTCTTTTATTTGTGGTATCCATAGTAGACTTGAAATTGTGGTCTTATTGGGCATCACAATGACAAAAAACTTCTAGGCACTGGTTCTCTTTATTTCAAGATTATTTCTCTTTTCCCAACTGCTTCTTTGTATTTATAATTTTAAGAGAAATGACTCAAAACTTTCTTTCTCAGTTCCCTAGTTGTGTTATTCTTGAATGGAAATTTTTATCTAATAGCAGTCTACTTTCTGAAAGAGCTCAAAATCACAACAGTCTCAGTTTATATCAGAAACTTTTTGAACATGTCCATTATCTCTCCTGAACAAACTATTCTTAGCCAACTTTAAAATTGAAACTCAAAAGGTTGTTAAATATAGATTTAGAGTAATTGGATTATCTGCTAATAGGATTTAACACCAGGAAATTACTTGTTTATCATGAATGACTGGAATGCTTTCTTCCAGCTTTTACTCTAGCTGTTCCCAAAGGCCAAGAACCAAATTCAGTGTTCCGGCATACTCCCCTAACAGACTTTTTTTTTTTTTTAGTTGGAGGATCTCACTTTGTCGCCTAGGCTGGAGTAAAGTGGCATGATCACAGCTCACTGCAGCCTTGACTTCCTGGACTCAGGAGATCCTCCCACCTCAACCTCCTGAGTAGCTGGGACTATAGGCACACTCTGCCACACCCAGCTAATGTTTAAATTTTTTGCAGAGATAAGGTCTCACTATGTCTCAATATGTTGCCCAGGCTGATCTTAAACTCTTGGGCTCAAGTGATCCTCTTGTCTTGGCCTCCCAAAGTGTTGGGATTAGAGGCATGAGCTACTGTGCCCAGCCAGGTTGTTCCTTCTTATGGGTCTTCTATTGGGTAAAACTTAGTCACATGGCCACACGTAGCTACAAGTGAATTTGGAAAATATGCCTGGTTAAGACTCAAAATATATCTCCCCTCCACTTCCCCTCCCTCCTTTCTTTCTTTCTTTCTCTCTTTCTTTTTTGTCAGAATCTCACTCTGTAACCCAGGCTGGAGTGCAGTGGCATGATCACGGCTACTGTGGCCTTGACCTGCTGGGCTAGGGTGATCCTTCCGCCTCAGCCTTCTAAGTACCTGGGGCTACTACCATGCCCAGCTAAATTTTTTAAATTTTAATTGTAGAGATGAGGTCTCATCATGTTGCCCAGACCGGTCTCAAAATCTTGGGCTCAGACAATCCTCTTGCCTCAGCCACCCAAAGTGCTGGGATTACATGCATCATGAGTCAGCACACCTGGCCAACTTCTGTTTCTTTTTTTTTTTTTTTTTGAGCTGGAGTCTCACTCTGTCATCCAGACTGGAGTGCAGTGGCCGCTCTCGGCCACCGCAGCCTTGACCTGCTGGGCTCCGCCGATCCTTCCGCCTCAGCCTTCCATGTAGCTGGAACTACAGGCGCATGCTACCACACCTGGCTAATTTTTTTGATTTATCGTAGAGATGAGCAAATTCTGTTTCTTAAGTGGCTATGAGAATATGGATTTGAAATGCCAAAGGTTGTAGTTTTTCAGTCTCAAATTAATGCTCCTTGGACTATGCTAGTTGACTGCATATTCAACCATGAAGAAAAAAAAAAGAAAAATTATACCTTATCAGCAAAATGCTGAAAATATGTTAGACTCCTTTTAAGCTTAGAATGTCTGTTTTGAAAGCAACATATGTTATGACGATTCGAATCACTGTGGTCTAACAAATTAATTTTTTCCCCTCAGGATTCATGACTTTTTTTTTTAGCAAATTACAACAATGCTGTGATCTTTATTATTATTATTATTATTATTTTGAGTTGTAGTCTTGCTCTGTCATCCAGGCTGGAGTGCAGTGGCACACTCACAGCCACCACAACCTTGATCTTCTGGGTACAGGTGATCCTTCCGCTTCAGCCTTCCAAGTTGCTGGAACTACAGGCATGCAGCACCCCACCCAACTAATTTTTTGATTTATTGTAGACACAAGGTGTTACCATGTTGCCCAGGCTTGTCTCGAACCCGTGGGTTTAGGCAATTCTCTTGCCTTGGGCTCCCGAAGTGGTGGGATTACAGGCATGAGCCACTGCGCCTGGCAGTGCTATGATCGTTAAATGAATGAATTATGAATTAGGGTTAAAACTTTTATACTAATGGGTGTAGATAAAGGCAAGTCTTTGATGAGCTTAGTGTCAGAATCTCTGTGAGAGACCTATATCTTATGAATTGTTTGGATATTTAATAATATGTCCTTTAAACATGTTTTAACTCATGTTTTTAAAAATAAGCAGGCTTTCTCAAACATGAAAAAACAGAGGGAATGCATTACTCAGGATCTAGTGTTTAAAAGATATAGAATCTGTAATCCCTTTTTGAAAAAAAAAATTGACATTGAAGTCCAGCCACAGAAATGAATCAAAATCAATAATTTAAGAGTGGTAAAATAACTGGAAATGAACACTGCATCCATTTTAAAATAGAGCAAAGATGAAATAACTAGAAGTATCATGATTACAGAACATGATGTGATGGTTTATAACCTGGCAAAGTAAAATATAATTAATGAGAAAAGGAATGGGAAAAAGTACAGTAGGAGAAATTGTTAAGAGAGTAATCGCCTCATCTTTTATAGCAGGGAGTCAACCCATGCGATCTAAAATTAAACCATCTAAAATTAAATTTTGTGTTTAGGAAAACAAAACACAAAAACGTGTCCAAAACTTTTGATGATTTTCACGACCTCTTTTCTTAACTTGAGAGCCAGGGAGGAAAGCCAGCATCTGTGTACCAGATTTACTACTACAGCTGTGTTTGGTTTTGTAAAGCCAGTTCAATGTTTTCAAATATTTTAAAGTCTGAGTGTCTAACTCCCATTTTTCATCTTTGTATTTCACAAATTTGAGGGCCTACCTGGCTTTGTCTTTGGAGGACTCTTTAAGGACTAATATCTCCTGTGGTGAAGAATTATTTATCTGATGTTCTGTACTTCCTAGAGTAAGATGAAGTAATTGACCAATAGATACATTCCTCTCGTTTGTTGTATGAAATATCTATTCCTCTGTTGTAACAAATGATGTTTTCCATGTATCATAAAGGTAGTAATCTGTCTCCTGGTAAAGGTAGACCCTACTACCTCCATCTTTTTCTTAAACTGGCTGCAATCTGGCCTCTGACTCCAGTAAATGCATGAATGATGCAGAGTGACTTTCATGAAAGATCCCTTTCACTGTGTAGGAGCGCTCCAGGGGAGTTTCTCCTTACACACTGTCTTACTCTATTTAAAGCCTTGAGGGCTTAACTGCTGTCACCTCCTAGCTATTTCTTTGGCTCAAATTTAACTTTCAGTCCTTTAAGCAGTACAGATTGGGACTGAAATGGAGCCAGAAGAAACAGCTGATTGGCCGTGAAGGCCTGGTTGGATGGTTCTGACCTTGGTCGGAGAGACTGAGCTGGTCACTCTGAGAGCAATTGTGTAAGTACCTCCAGGGTCTGCTCTGATGGCTTTAGAAGGGACAGCTGATGGAAATAAGAGGAACTGGTATTCCAGCAGGAGACCAAAGACTAGGCACTGTAGAAAAAATAGCAGAATTCGTAAGTTAGTATTTCCACATATAGGTACTGTATTCATTCTTTGGGGGTCTACTGAAAATAGACGCCATCTCAGAAAAGCAAGGCTAGCCTTTTATTTAAACGAAATGCTGTAATTATCAAGAGAGACATCTGTCACAATTAGATTTTTAACACCTAAATGTTTTCCTATTTAGAAGGTGTTTTGTGGGGAAAAAAATTACAAGGATTATTCTTTCCCCTTCTTTTTGGATTGTGGGATGGTGGTTATGAGAATGGGGAAGAAGGGGTAGGTATGGATCATGTGAAGTGGGGAACTGAAGTTTTGTTCCTAATTGGATATGGGAATAGAGAAGGAGTCCAGCTTGATCACTCGAATGGCAGTTAATATTACCAATGGTGGGTTGAGGGCTTTACACACAAGAGGCTTACTTGCCAGCTTCTTGCCTTTGTCGGTAACACCATTACAGTCAGAGCATTTCCTCTGATGAGGTGATTCTCCTCTATCTTAGCAGTGTTTGAAATGAGCATTCTCCTAGGATAACCTTTCTGAACGCACCATGATGTATGAGTATTATCTGGTGCAGATGTTCTCCTTGAACATAACTTTTTTTTTTTTTTGAGTTGGAGTCTCACTATGTCACCCAGGCTGGAGTGCAGTGGCACACTCATGGCCATCACAGCCGTGACTTGCTGGCCTCAGGTGATCCTTCTACTTCAGCCTTCCAAGAAGCTGGAACCACAGGTGCAGGTCACCACGCCCAGCTAATTTTTTTGATTTATTGTAGAGACAAGGTCTTACCAAGTTACCCAGGCTGGTCTTGAGCCCCTGGTCTCAGGCAATCCTCTTCCCTCTGCCTCCCAAAGTGATAACATTTTTGTTATGGAAAAAAGTTCATACATTTATGTAAGACCAAGCACAATTAACCTATTTATTAAATTCAAAATTCATCATTGAGAAAGGAAATGACTTGCTGCTAAAATATATCCGGCATATACAAGCAATGATAAATTTCTTAATTCCATGAATACAAAGAAGAACTCTCGATGGAGGCTGTTACCTTTGTTCTGCTTGTCATTCTATGACCTCTTTTGAATTTATATCTGAGGATGGCATTGCACACGGGAAAGGCTGCCTTCAATTGTTTGTATTTGATTAATGTTTAATTTATTAGAATTATAAACGGAAAAATTTTTATTTTTCTTATGTCTCTAAGTCAAATTTGCAACTCTTGTTATTTTATTAATAATTTTTTTTTTTTTTTGAGTTGGAGTCTCACTCTGTCGCCCAGACTGGAGTGCAGTGGCCGCTCCCGGCCATCGCAGCCTCGACCTGCTGGGCTCTGGCGATCCTTCCGCCTCAGCCTTCCAAGTAACTGGAACTACAGGCACGCACTACCACGCCCGGCTAATTTTTGGATTTATTGTAGAGATGAGGTCTCGCCAAGTTGCCCAGGCAGGTCTCGAACCCGTGGGCTCAGGCAATCCACTCACCTCAGCCTCCTAAAGCGTGGGATGACAGGCTGAGCCACTGAGCCCGGCTGTAAATCTTTTAAAATTAAGAAAAATTGCTTTCACTTAAAAAAAAAATCAATGTTCCATTAATTTATAAATTCAATAAATTAAAATTCCCTAAATAAAACTAGTTTGTTGGGTTTCCATAAACATTATAAACTACTTTTACAAGGTTAATACTATAGCATCAAATTTAAGATGCCATTAATTGTAGGTTGTGCCATTGTTTTAGGTACTACCAGAAGGAGAAAGTGCTGCCAATGCTACCTTATCACATTGATTGTAAGATGCATTCAGATCTATATGGAACATTAGCTGAGATGAGAAAAAATTGTGCGTTTGGAATCGACAAAATATGATATATCTGAATATCTCAAATAGTGCAAATGCAGGCATTTTTGCTTGTTAGGGCTGAAACAACCAAAATCTTTCTAAGCATTTAAGCAGCTCTTATAAATCTAAACACACTTAAATTAATATACAAATTTATAAATGTAGTATATATTAAGTATTTAATTACTGTTTATAAATATAATCAAATTCTGCTATACATTCTGAAATAAGTTTAAAAAAGAGAAAATTTCAATAACTCATAGGGTCATATCACTTTCTATAATATGTCAGATTCTCTTAAGCATCCCAAATACCTTAAATTGCAAAGATGCCTTAAAGTACCTTTTTTTAATGTATTTTTTTTTATTTTAAAGATGTGGGGTACAATTCAGGATTAGGTACATAAGTGGTCATCATACAGGTAAATTTGAGGCCTCCCTTTGGTCCCCACTTTGCCTGGTTTGAGATCAGGTTAAAGTACCTTAAAATACAAAGATTTTCTTGATACTTATAAAACGTATTACTAAGCACAAAAGAATTAATATACGGGTTTGGTTACTTCACCATCCTCACTCTTACTGTTTTTTTATTTTAAAAGTTATTTGTTGAGGTGAGTTCTCACTATATTGCCCAGACTGGTCTCAAACTCCTGGGCTCAAGCGATCCTCCCACCTCAGTCTTCCAAAGTGCTGGGATTACAGGTGTGAACCACTGCTCCTGGAGGTTTTATATTTTTTCTTTTCTGGCTCTTGACCACAATTCGATCATCAATTTATTCTCTTGCTTGTAATAGTCAAGCTTTCAGACACTGCTACCTTATCTATATTCAGCAGAAGTTGGATGATCACTGTCAGAGATGTTGTAGAAGGATCTCCTTCATTAGGTGGGAAATTGAACTAGACCAATGGTCACAAAGTTCTCTTTTCATCCTAAGATTTTATGTTCCTTTCAACCCTGAAGAGGTTGAACCCTGAGAAAATTTCTCTGAGTATCCATGAAGGGGCAGGCCCTGCTGCTTGCTTTTCTTATATTTAGTCTCTTCTTTTCCCTTGATAACAGAGGCCACTTATGTTTAGCTCATTAGTGTGTCCAGTTAGAAGACGTAATTCCCTGTATCCCTTGCAACTAGCAACCAGGGGCATGCTTGTGACAGGTTGGGGTTTCTGGGAAAAAAATTATTTCCTTTATAAAAAATCAACAAAGACTATACTTTCAGGGATCATTTCTATAGTTTGTTACTAGAGAAGTTTCTCTGATCGTGTAGAGCACTGAAAACCACGAGGAAGAGATGCAGCATTCTCTCCTGAGCGTGAAACAGACATTTGGTGTTGCTTTCTTGCGACCTTCATTTGTCGTTGATGATCGTTCTTGCTTTCCTTTTAGGAAGCAGGAGGGAGAGTGTGCAGTCTGAGTGGAAAAGAAAAAAAAAAAAAAGAAACAATCTGGGCATGGTGGTTCACACCTGTAATTCCAGCACTTTGGGAGGCCAAGATGGGAGGATTGCTTGAGTGCAGGAATTTAAGACCAGCCTGGACAATACAGCAAGACCTCGTCTCTACAAAAATCCCAAAATTACCTGGGCATGGTGGCTCATCCTTGTACTCTACTCCCAGCTACTTGGGAGGCTGAGGTGGGAAGATAGCCTGAGCTCAGGAAGTTGAGGCTGTGGTGAGCCGTAATGTGCCACTGATCTCCAGCCTGGGAGACAGAGCAAGACCCCCAACTAAAAAAAAGAAAGAAAGAAAGAAAAAGAAAAAGAAAAAAAGAAACACACTTTATGGAATGTGGATGTAATACCTGGAAGTGGAACAGCCCACTCGTGACCATGAAGAAGAAAGTCACGTGCTAAAAACTGACCAGGAAGCTAAAGGAGCCTCCTACCGGACCTCTTGTTCAATGAGAAAAAGTTTCTTAATCCATTATAACTGAGTTTCTGTTACACGTAGGTTAACATAAGCTTAACTACGGTAATAGGGAAAAAGCTTCAACTTAATCTAAATTTCATTGTCCGAGACATTCACCGAGAACCAGTGTGGCAGTCAGTGCATTCTTACATTGCTTTGCCTGTCGTCTCACCACTCGGGTGCTTGCTGAGGCTCATACGGTGGTGCAGCGCCAAGGGTGGCTTTGGAATCAGCCAGAAGCAGCCTGGCTCTGTCCCATTAGCTGTGTGACCTCAGGCATGTTACATAATCCATTTGAGCCTTAGTTTTCTCATCCATAGAGATGAGACTAAGATTTAATATCTCCTGGTTGTTGTGAGGATTAAATGAGATAACAGGGAAAATCTCCAGCACAAGGCATTGTGGTTGGTACTCAATGAACATCAGGCTCTATTTTTCTCTTCCTGTTATAAAAGCAAATTTGTCCCATTCAATTTCAGCGGTATTCCAGACCTATCTCCTACTAGTCTGAAGTTGAGTAACAAAAATAGAACAGTATTTTGAGGTGCTAATGCTTATGCAAATATTTGTACAATAAACCAGATAAGGCATGGTTGTCTGTGATGACTGGCAGGCCATGCAGATGAGGAAGGTGATGTTTATGAATCTGTGGAAGCGCTGAATGGTAACCCTCAGAGGGTAGGGGACTGCTGAAGATGACAATGATGATAGTGGCTAATCTTTCTTAAGCATCTATGTGCTAGACACTGTGGCAAGAACTTGATATGTATTATCTTATTTAACACTCCATAAACTGAGGTAGTTACTATTATTATCCCCAGTTTATGAATAAAGAAATGGAAACTTAGAGAGGTTAAATAAGTTGTATGAAGTCACACAGCAGTAGAGTTGAGACTAGACTTCAACTCTGTCCAACTCCAAGTCATGCTGGTGACCGCTGCCTATTAGTAAGATGAAAATCAATGGTGAGCTGAAGTAGGATTGTAAGAGTCTGTTATGTGCATTTATTTTCAAATCTGGGTTCTGTGAAACCACAATGGCAGCTTGAAATCAGCCATTGGGAGAGTATTTCCACCACAGAAATTGACAAGTGCTACCAATCAGGCTTCTCTCCCACTCCACTGCCCTAAAAGAGCTAGTTTTTAAATATTTACCAGCACACCATAAGATATTTCAGAGGAGGTATGATCAGGAAACAGTGAATATGCCTGACAGGAGAGATTATGTTATTGACCAAATGAGGAAACCTCTCAAACATTGTCCCGAGTTGTCGGCTGAGTGAAATCGATTCCTGTGAACAGCAGAAAAAGATAATTATTCCAGGAGCTACGAACAGAAGAGAGTCAAGCAGGAGTGAGGATCTTAAACGCAAAAGGCCGACACAGTGTACATTTCCACACATTTCAAAATCTTCTTTTTGAGTTTCTTCTTTGTTCCAGGTGCTTCTATGTGTTACATATAGAAACTTAAATAAAATGGAATCCCTTTGTATTAGTCAGCTTGAGCTGCTGTAACAAAATAACACAGACTGTGTGGCTTAAACAACAGAAACTTATTTCTCACAGTTCTGGGGGCTAGGAAGTCCAAGATTAAGGTGCTGGCTGATTTGGTTCCTACTGAGGGCCCTCTTCCTGGGCTGCAGACAGCTGCCTTCTCACTGTATCCTTGCACAGTGTACAGAGAGCAGGTAAGTTCTCTGGTGTCTCTTCTTCTAAGGACACTAATCCAGTCAGATCAGGGTTCCACTCTTATGATCTCATTTAATCTTAATAACTTCCTCACTCAAAATATAGCTACACAGAGGGTTAGGGCTTCAACATATGAATTTTGGGGAGATACAATTGAAAAGAGACATTTGCTTCTCTTGGGGAGAATTATAATACACAAATAATTACAATATAATGTGAAAAAACTCCACTATACCACAACTTTTTAGTGAGGTGAGAATTTATTTGTCTTAACTACTGCAAGTAACCCTTTTAGTGATTCATGGATCTTCTGAGGAGACCCTTTACTGTGATGGGTCATGTTAAAAAATAAAGGCTCAGGTTATGAAGATGTGGCTGTGTTTCCTCAGCCTTGAGGTAAATGTGCATGGCTATAGAGACCAAAGTTACCCCCATTAACACCTTCTGTTTGGTCCTCGCAAGCTGACAAACAGGGCCAACTATAGTGCTCTGAGTTGGCATTCTTCCTCCACATAGTAGCCTCTGTGTTTTCTGGTATTCTCATCAGGCTGTCAAACAGGAAAGAATCCAATATGTCACTTACTGTTTACTGACAGACCATGGGCCTATCCCTTACCATGTACTGTTTGCATAACTGTGTTGCTTGAATACATTTTTAGTCTTCTAACTTCAGGGTTAGAATAAAAGTATTTTTCTGCTGTTAAAGAGATTCCAACAAGCTGATAGAGAGATAATGGAGGTAAGTGGAAGGTAGTCTGGAATTTGCTTCATATTGAAAAATCCAATTTAGCCACTTTAAGGAGAATAATGAGATAATGAGAAGAGGCTGGAGAGGGAATGATTTTAGAAATATCCTGTTGTTCATCTACACAGCGTTTTCTCTACTTTGGGGGAGAAGCCAAAGGCAGGCTCATTCAGCTACTGATGCTGATGAGGAATAACTTCTGGGAGCTACATTTGGCATCAGGGGGCTTGTGTCCCATTGTCACCAACTTCTTCCATGATACCCTGTCTTAGGACACCTAAGAGCAGCACAGGCAGGGCATGATGGCTCACACCTGTAATCCCAGCACTTTGGGAGGCCAAGGTGGGAGGATCACTTGAGCCCAGGAGTTTGAGACCAGTCTGGGTAACATAGTGAGATCACATCTCTACAAAATAAAAATAAAAATAAAAGTAAAAAAATTTTTTTAATGAACCGGATGTGGTTGCACATCTGTAGTCCCAGCTACTTGGGAGGCTAAGACAGGAGTCTTACTTGAGTACAGGAGGTCGAGGCTGCAGTGAAATGAGATTGTGCCACTACACTCCAGCTTGGGCAACAGAATGGAAAAAAAAAAGAGCACAGCACTGCTCCCTTGAGATCCTCCTCCAACTTCAGTTTGCCCTTTCTCTGGTCCTTGTGGGGTTTAGGTAGGAATGTGTTCACAAAAACCAATCATTAACATTTCAAGGATTGTGTGGGACAGTTTTTAAAAATAGTCACAATTAAAATTAAGTTATATACACTTACAATTAAACAAATATATTAAAAACTAAGATTAATACTCGACTTCACTCCCAATCATTTTACTATATTTGAACTCTTGAGGTTATTTATAACTATTCTGTCAGTGGAAATACTACTTCATGATGTACGACTACAAAGCTCTTCCTAGCTCTTTGTTCCCATGTCCTGTGATGTCTTGATTGAAACTGACCATGGTGTTCCCATGGATATTTCTGCCATGGAAATCTACAAATGCTGCAAACCAGGGCCTTATTTATTTATTTATTTATTTTTTGGGTCAGAGTCTCATTCTCTGGTCCAGGCTGCAGTGCAGTGGCATGATCGTGGCTCACTGCACCCTCGACCTTCTTGGGCTCAGGCGAGCCTTCTGTCTCAGTCTCCTGAGTAGCTGGGACTACAGGCATGCGTCGCCATACCCAGCAATTAAAAAAATATGTATTTTTTGGAGATATGAGGTCTTGCTATGTTGCCCAGGCTGGTCTCCACCTCCTGGCCTCAAGCAATCTTCCTGCCTCTGTCTCTGCCTCCTAAAGTGTTGGAATTACAGGTGTGAGTCTCCCCACCTGGCTGATTTATTGTTGTATTGTTTGTTTATACTTAGGAAACTGACAGAGAAAATGTTTAATAATGCAGGTTAAATTTAAGGAGTGTTTTATGTCTACGACAGTTCCTTGTGACTAGCACAAAAAAACTGAGAAAATATTCTTCCAGTATTTGAAGCTATTAATGTGATTCTGCAAAGAAGTCATGTTGTTGACAAATTTGTCAAGTTCTGATGTAAGTCTTCATTGTTTCACTTTCGTCTTACTCCTTAACGTAAATTAAAATAGCCACTGACACGTTGAAACTACAAACTTTCCTCAGTTGCAATCATATACTGGCTATAGATACAAGAGTTCATAAAAAATATGTGAAAACTGGCACGCATGGTGGCACATGCCTGTAATCTCAGCATTTTGGGAGGCTGAGGTGAACCCCGATATTTGAGACTAGCCTAGGCAACATAGCAAGACCACTGTCTCTAAAAAGAAAAAAGAAAAAAAAAATAGCTAGGAGGGATGGTATGCACCTGTAGTCCCTGCTACTTGGGAGGCTGAAGCAGAAGGATCACCTGAGCCCAGGAGGTTGGGGCTGTGATAAGCTGTGACTGTGCCACAGGGTACTCCAGTCAGGGTAACAGAGTGAGACCCCAAATTAAAAAAAAAAAAAATCTGTGGCAACATCCTGTGACAATCAACTGTCTGCACTGAATTACAAGAGTGTTATATGTTTTATAATATATAAAGCGTTATTTTAAAATAGTGTGCCACACAGCTTTTTTGTCTGTAAAATTTATAACAAACATATGTATCTATATCGACACACAAAGTTTTTTCTTGGAGAGCAGGTTGTGTGAGTTGTTGACCAGCGCACTTCTGCACCTGGAGTCTTCTCTTCCTTAGCGCTCACTGCAGTCATAGCTCAATAACTAATGTATTTAAAAAATCTAATGTCTGTTTTCCCCCGCTTAGCGTATAAGCTTCAGAAGGCAGAGAACAGTTCTATCTTATCTGTAGCTGTTTTCCCAGAGCATGTGTCTGGCACATGCTTAATAAATATTTTTTGAATGAACGAATGAATGAATGAGTGAATCAGAATCTCACCCCTCATTTTTCTTCTGCCCAAAATTCACTTACACTTTTCTTACATTTACTATAATTTTAATTATTTAAAGGCATTTTTTTAAATCTTAGAATGCATCCATAATTCTTTTTATGCTGTACTATTTTTTCTCCTGATAACAAAGCTTTTGATTAAATGGCATGAAAACAATGCATTCACTTCATTAATATTCTTAGATTGCTTTAACTAAATGCCTCTCATTAGACAACTCATTGTGTAGTAGAGTACAGTATTTTTCAAACTCTTTGTCTGTAACACAGTAAGAAGTGCATTTTACATGCTTTCTCTAATGCACGCATATACATTATATGCGTATGTATGTATGTATAATACAATATAATATATTTCTATGTGTATCTTTTAAACAAAAGTTTCCTGAAGCACTATTTAATTAGTGGAATGTACTCTGATATTTTCTATCCTAGGTCCTAATATCTCTCTCCTTTTTTTTTTTTTGAGCCAAAGTCTCACTCTGTTGCCCAGGCTGAATTGCAGTGGCACGCTCATGGCCACTGCAGCCTGGACCTGCTGGGCTGAGGCGATCTTTCTGCCTCAACTTTCCAAGTAGCTGGAATTACAGGTGTGCCCCATCAACCTGGCTAATTTTTTGATTTATTTCAGAGACAATGTCTTGCCAAGTTGCCCAGACTGATCTTGAACTTCTGGGCTCAGGCAATTCTCTCGCGTCAGCTCCCCAAAGTGCTGAAATTACGGGCATGAGCTACCATGCCCAGCCTCATTTATCTTTTAAAAATTCCTGAGGGTGACTCAGTACATTGATTTTAAAATTATTGAGTCTCAGCCTGCTTTGAAAAATACTTGTCTTTTGATAACAGCTATCATGCAAGATATCCAATTTCATTACTGGCTAATTTTAAGCAATTTGCTAAATATTTCTGTCTTCATTTCTCCATTGGTACAATGGAGAGAGGTCATGGGAATGAATGTGATTCCTGTGAGGGCATGGTCAAGGAAGAATAGGCCATGTTGTGGTAATAAATGAACCTCTGCCTCTCAGTGGCTTAGCACAATAAAGTCTATCTCTTCCTCACAGGAGGTTTGATGAAAACCGAAGACTTTCCAGGATACCCATCCTTTGTGTGGCCTAACAATCCAAGTTGCTCCCATTTTGTGAACCTCTACATCAATCTGTGACTCCATGACTGTCATGACAAGGGAAGAAAGAGCTGGAGGGCAGTTCCATCTCTTAAACGCTTCTCTTCCCAGTCCATTGGCCAAAACTAATCATGTGGCTGTCTAATTGCAAGAAAGTTTAGGAAGTTTTGGGGGCCACGTGGATACTCTAACAATACTAAGTGTCTCATCAAGGTTTTTGGTACAATAAACATTCAGACTGGGTGCTTGGCTCATGCCTGATATCTGAGCACTTTGGGAGGCCAAGGAGGGATTGCTGGGCAACAGAGCAAGACCTTGTCTCTACAAAATCAAAAAATAAGCCAAGCATGGTGGCACACACCATTGGTCCCAGCTACTCTGGAGGCTGAGACAGAAGGATCACCTGAGCCCAGGAAGTCAAGGCTGCAGTGAGCCATTATCGTGCCACTACACTGCAACCTGGGCAACAGAATGACACCCTGACAAAAAAAAAAAAAAAAAACCCAAACCCCAAAACAACAATAACAAAAAAACATTCAAATTTAGGTTCTACTTATATTCTCTTACAACACCCTACACTCTGCTTCCTAGGAGTCACTATTAATTCCTAATATCTTATTACATTCTTCTCTAACAATTTGTTTGATTACTTGTCTCTCCCAAAGCTCCACGGAGGCAGGGGCCATTTCTGTCTTATTTGCAGTGGTATTCCCAGTGCCTAGCATGGTGCCTAGCATATAATATAGTAGTTTGTCAAGCTTACTGTTATATTTGTTAAATGAGTGAGCCTACATTGCTTTGACCTATACTGGCAAAAAGAGTTAAGTAACTGATTGATGAACAAGTGATTTTAAAAACTGAAAATGAGGTGTTTAAAAACAGCACCTATGTTATCAGTAATCTGAATGTGATGGTGGACTTGATTTATAGTTATATTTCTTTTCATTTTAGCAATCCACCTATTATTTCTCTGATTGCACACAAAATATTGACACACTCTCTTCAGTGGAAAAATAGGTAAAACAGGAAATCTATAACTATTTTAGATTTCCTAATTTGCTTGCATTTGTATTATTATATGCTTTTTTCAATTTTCATGGTTCTTTTTTAATCTCTTTGGATATTATTAGAGAATCTCGATGGGTTTCTTTTCTCTAAGGTTTTTATTTTTTACAAAGAGTATTTGCGTTCAACAGTGATTGATTATGTATTTTCTCTACTCCTTTTAAAAAAAATTTTTACTTATTACCATGTGAGAGCCTTGAGAATCGGTAAATTTGTGGTAAAACAACTCTGGTTGTATATTGTTCAAATCCTTCCCACTTCCCCTATGAATCTAGTAAGATCTTTAAGAAAAATCACATTTTTAAATGGTCAAGTATTTTATCTCTGGTGTCTGAGGAATCCTTGTAAATATTTGTCTCAGCTGGGCTCAGTGGCTCAGCCTGTAATCCCGCACCTTGGGAGGCTGAGGTGGGTGAATTGCCTGAGCCCGCAGGTTCGAGACCCGCCTGGGCAATTTAGCGAGACCTCATCTCTACAATAAATCAAAAAATTAGCTGGGTGTGGTAGCACACGCCTGTAGTTCCGGCTACTTGGAAGGCTGAGGCGGAAGGATCGCCGGAGCCCAGCAGGTCGAGTCTGCGGTGGCCGGGAGCGGCCACTGCACTCCAGTCTGGGCAACAGAGTGAGACTCCAACTCAAAAAAAAAAAAAAAAATTTGTCTATGTTTCTTAGAAAAGAGTAAAGCATTAGTCTGGTTTCTTATGGCACAATAAGTGATTTCCTCCTGTAACAGAATGTGTAAGGGAGTTAACAGTTTTCAACTGCAAAGCTATATAGTCAAGTCAGAGACTTAATGTCTGGGTCGTTAGACACATGCAGACTGATAAAGATAAATTTCTTGAGTTACTTCCAGGGGAAAAGATAATATTGGCCTTAATTAGACCAGGGATGAACTCCAGACCCATTTTAAAAAACTTGGTATGAAGTCATTTTAAGCTTGATTCCTCATATGTCTGAAAAGTCTCCTTTTATATCTCAGTCAGACTCTTGAATTCCTTTGGAGTTGTGGATGATTTGGAGTTGACATCACTCCACTGTCACCTTATCTAGCACTTCCACAGGTACTGTAGAAATGAACAAGCGATTCAGTGCTGGTGTCAGCCTGACCAGTGTGTGGCGGATACTTCCCTTTCTTCCAGATGGTCTTCCAGGCAAGCCAGGTGGGTTTCTGCCAGAAACTTCTGATTGCTATTGGAAATGGACCAAACTTCATACATCAGGGGATCCAAGAGGCAGACTGTTTTCCATTGTTCACATTTTTCTATTCAAATTCATATTCCCTTAAGGACCGTATGTCTTTTTGCCTGTCTACAAGGATTATGCCTGCCTTTTCATTCTTGAAAGGCTCAGGAATACTTTTTTTTCTTTTTTGTAATGTGTTGGTCTAAATAGGCTTTTTACTATGAATAGAAGTAATGATACATACATTTTCGTTGGCACGGCTTGGACCCTCTATTGTTTTCCCAATTATTTTTGCTATGTATTTTGGAGCGTTAAAGTTTTTAAATGACTGAGACACAGATGCCAGCTGTCCCTACGGATAGCTTCTGTTCTCATTTCATGCTGACCTGGACACACGGCTTGGCACCTTGAAGCAGTCCCCAGAAACCCCACTTACAGGATGGTGGCTGGTAATGGTGGATTTGAATCTCTGCTTTGTGTGTCCTCCAATACGTTAGTCAACTTCTCCAAACCTCAGTTTCCTTCTCTCTAAAATGGAGATTATAGCAATAGTACCTACCTCACAAGATTGTTGTCAGGTTAAAAAATAATACATCAGGCCGGGCTCGGTGGTTCAGTTTGTAATCCCAACACTTTGGCAGACTGAGGGGAGAGGATTGCCTGGGCCCACGGGTTCGAGAACCACCCCGGCAACTTGGCAAGACCTCGTTCCTACGGTAAATCAAAAATTAGCCGGGCGTGGTAGTGCGTGTCTGTAGTTCAGGCTAATTGGAAGGCTGAGGCGGAAGGATCGCTGGAGACCAGCAAGGTCAAGGCTGCGGTGGCCAGGAGCGTGCCACTGCCCTCCAGCCAGGGTGACAGAGTGAGACTCCAACTCAAAAAACAAAGACAACCCCCACCCCCAGCTATCATGCTAATTGTTCAATACATTGTGGCAGTTTATTAATGGGTAATATACGAGAGAGGACCCTCCCCCCAAAAGCAGAATTATACATGGGAGGGCAGGACCCTTGTAGTACAGGTTTTCCCCTAAGTGTTTTAGGAACCCATCAGCATCAGCATACTAGCTAGCGCTGTTGTGAGAGGCTGCGTTTGACTTCAGTGAATTTTTTTTGGATTTATTGTAGAGATGAGGTCTCACCAAGTTGCCCAGGCAGGTCTCGAACCCGTGGGCTCAGGTAATCTGCTCACCTAGGCCTCCCAAAGCGCTGGGATTACAGGCCGAGCCACCGAGCCCGGCCAAGTTTGAGTTTTCAACAAGATCACTTTATAGGTTATGTAGTCCTTTCATCAGGAGGTACCTAATGTCTGGTTGTCTCTCTGTGATACTAGCAGTCATTGATGCCTAATGCCTAAATTCATTCGTTCATTAGGGTTTACAGAATGGTGATATTCTCATTCCGCATTCGTCGTTTCGTAGCTGGAATACTATTTGGCAACACAATGGTACGGCTTGTATAGGAAAGGCAGGATAAACGCTTAGTTCTTTTCCTTTATCAGTTTTCAAAATAATAAGCTGGCTCATTAGTATACACCAACAGGAGTATACTAATTAGGCTTCATTCTGCTTTACTACCTTAATAAACGTAAACTTATTTGATGGATTTCAATTCCTTGCCATTGTTATTCATATGATGCTCAAATTGTCTCTTATTTTGCCAATGAGAGCCTCTTCTAGTTGGCTCCTGAGCCCTTTTAACAAGATTCTGTAGTCTTTGGTAGCTTCTTTGTTATCTAGTATGATAAGATGTTCTAAACTTATCTTTTATTTCTCTGATCCCCTTTTTTTTTGGTGAAAACAATATTTCAAGGTCATAGTTGGAGTGCTAAGGGTGCTCATTGCTACTTTTTTGTTATTATTTCTAGGACTTTTCATCAGATGGAGCTAGGAAATACTGTTTTGGCTATGTTTTAAAGGTAAAATGGGCCAAGCACGGTGGCTCACGCCTGTAATTGCAGCACTTTGGGAGGCAGAGGTGAGAGGATTATCTGAGCCCAGGGTTTGGAGACCAGTCTGGGCAACTTGGCGAGATCTCATCTCTACAATAAATAAAGTTAACCAAGCATGGTGGTACATATCAGTAGTTCTGGTTACTCAGAAGGCTAACGCGGAAGGATCACCTGAGCCCAGCAGGTCTAGGCTGTGGTAGCTGTGATCATTCCACTGTACTCCAGCCTCGGGTGACAAAGTGAGACTCTGACTCAAAAAAAAAAAAGCAGAATATGTTCATTTTGATGCTTCATATTCAAATTCATGACTGTAGGATTTTCGGTTAACCTCTTCTATCTAAATTCTTTACTTCCTTCCTCCCTTGCCTAAGAATCTCAGTTCTCAATAACTCTGGGCATGAAAGACTTTGAACATCAGATAATTACTCATTTACTTTGTCCAAAGTTATACACATGAAAATCTCAGATATCAACAGTACACACTCAAAAAGTTTAAATATTTCTTTATTAATTTGTTTACAGTTCTTTTTATCTTTAGGGTATATCCCACTGGGAATGCCTGTCAACTTACTGTGTTAAGTTTCTTGGAATGGTTCCTCTTTGATGGTTATGCCACTGCTGGATACACATTTATGTTCATTTATTTCCTTTTAGTCTCTGATTTTTAGGATTGCTTTTCATAATTGAATTATAAATCATTTAAATAATTACATGACCCTAAAGTTAACTCTACCCAACAAGGCACACTTAAAGAAGTCTAGTTTCTGTCTCTCTCTTCTCTATCCTCTTTCCTTTCTCCCCCATAGTTAACTATTATTATTTTTTTATTTTATGGCTATTCTTTTGTTGTTTTAAAAATATAATCATATATATTTGGGGGACACATAACAACACAAAGTGTACCAGGGGAAGTGAGGAACACCAGTTGGAGGCCCAAACTTTACCTGCACATAAATGACTTATATACCTAATCCTGACTTGTACCTCACATCTCTATAATAAAATAAAATTATTAAAAAATCATATATATATTTATAATACATAAGCAAATATGTTTGTATGCACAGTTCTTTATTTATTTATTTTTTGAGTTGGGTCTCACACTGTCGCTCAGGCTGGAGTACAGTGGCATGATCACAACTCACTGCAGCCTAACCTCTTGGGCTAAGGTGATCCTTCTGCTCCAGTTTCCCAAGGAGCTGGGACTACAGAGTGTTTTGGGATCTTGGCCGGGTTGATCTTGAACTCAAGCAATCCTCCTGCCTTGGTCTCACAAAGTGCTGGGATTATAGGCATGAGCCACTGTGCCCGGCCTGTCTTACTCAATTGTCATAGAAGCTGTAGCATACTGTGCATACTCTCCTAGATCTGGCTTTCTTTACTTAACAAGGCTTCCTCTCCCTTTTGACAGTTGTGGTGTCTGCCACTGTGTGGATGTTCCATGGTTTACTTAACTGGTTTCTTATTCATGAACTTTTAGGGTATTCCTGGTAGAAACACGGTTTTTTAGAATTTAAAAATTTTTAATTTTAAAGATGTGGGGTACAATTCAGGGTTAGGTATACAAATGTTCATTATGCAGGTACCCTTGTTGATGAGGTGTACCCTCCCTCCCCTGGCAGTTTCCCACTATTGCCAATCCTTTTCTTATAGTATTATGATAATTGTTCAAGGTCTGCTTATGAGTGAGAACATGTGATTGTTTTACTTTTTAAAAAATAGAAGCCGGGCTCGGTGGCTCAGCCTGTAATCACGCGCCTTTGGGAGGCTGAAGTGAATGGATTGCCTGAGCCCGCAGGTTCGAGACCCGCCTGAGCAGCGAGACCTCATCTCTACAATAAATAAAAAAAAAATCAGCCGGGCGTGGTAGCGCACACCTGTAATTCCAGCTACTCGGAAGGCTGAGGCGGAAGGATCGCCGGAGCCCAGCAGGTCGAGGCTGCGGTGGCCGGGAGCGGCCACTGCACTCCAGTCTGGGTGACAGAGTGAGACTCCAACTCAAAACAAACAAACAAACAAACAAACAAAAAAAAAAAATAGAAACGGGATCTCACTATATTGCTCAAGCTGGTGTCCAGCTCCTGGGCTCAAGTGATTCTCCTGTCTCGGGCTCCCAAAATACTGGGATTATAGGTGTGAGCCTCTGCGCCAGGCATAAACAGGGTTTTTACAGATGTGTAATAGATATTTGAAAGCGGAAAGATAAGGGGTTTTATTTCATTATTTCCCTCATTATTTCACTTCTCCCCAGCACCTTTCAGTGCACCAACAGGAGTCCTCACTCTTAGGCCTACTCTTTTCATTGGGCAGAGCATGTGCATTCGCACCCTTCTCCTCCCTCCAACCTGACTGACCCTCATCCAGCAAAGACTCATCAGGTATCAGGACCTCCCTGTTGGAAACCACTAGGAATATATAATATAAATTAGACCATATACTATATTGTATGGTCTAATTTATATTGATCTCAAAAACATTTTAGGCTGTTAAGATTAAAACTTGAATTGTAATGCCCATGTACATAACCTCAGGACAAATACCTATACATTAAATCCTATCCATCCAAACTATTGAAATCTGTAGCCTTCACATACGAGGGCAGATCCCCCCAAAATTGGAATTATCTTGTGGAGGGCAGACCCCTTGTAGTACAGTCTTCCCCCGCTAGGTTAAGTGTTTGAAGAACCCATTGGCACCAGTGTTGTTGTGAGAGGCTATATTTGGCTTCAGTACATTTTTTTTTTAGATTCTTTCAACGTGTTTACCTATTTCATGATGGGAGATTTACAAGTGCACCTGCTCACACTTCGGTGAGTATTCAGTAGTTTTTGACCCAAAATGACATGACTCCTACATCCTACCCTCCCTATTTGCTTCTCCTTGCCCTGAAAGATCTTTTTTGTTTGTTTCCTGGGATGAAAAATGCCCTCAAAGGGAAACATTTTGCCAATGTGGAAGAGGTGAAACTAAAGATGGCAAAAGCACTAAGAGACATCAAAACTGTTTTGAGCAGTAGAAATAGCATCTCAAAAGGTGTATTGCATCAAATGAGAGTACTTCGAAGGTGACTGAAGTTTAAACATGTAAGAATAAATACACAATTTTTAATGCATAAGTTCTGGTTTTTTGGTTCCCTTATCATATATGAAGGGAAAAAACCAGAAAGTTTCCATTGATTTGGAATATAGAAATGCCATTCTTTAAGCAAACTCCATAGAAATAAATCCAGTTAAAATCTGATCTTAAATCTTAGCTAGTTAACTATGATGCCGCTGCCGGTGGTTTTTGGTTTTCTTGTCGCTCTGTCTTCCTCCAGCGAAGCTAATCTGGTGGCCACCTCACCAGGAATTACTTGCTCATCTTGATTTCAGTGCAGTGGCCATATACTGCCCACATGGGGAATGTCTACTGTCTCCAGCCACGCTTTTGCCAGCAGTTGGCTGAAAACTCACATTCTCCAGGAAGCTCATCTAACCAACCACTCTTGTTAGGATCCTTTTTGTCCCTGACATGCCTCAAGTTTACGATTGCTAAATTTAGCATATAATAATACATGATGCCTTTTAAACTTGAATTTCAGATAAGTAGCAAATGCTTTTTTTTAAAGCATGAGATATACTGTACTTAGCCTAAAAATTATTTGCTGTTTATGAAATTCAAATTTAACTGGGGGTCCTGTATTTTATCTAGCAATTCAAGTTTAAAGGTCTTGAAAAACAAATATTCCCCCAACAGTGTTACACCTGCTTACTATATTGCTTTCAAAATTTTCTATGAGTGATTTTATATACGTATATATATATAAAATGTGTGATTTCATATATGTATATATGTATATAAAATGTATATATATACACACATACATTTTTTCTAAGTTCTATAAACTCCTTGAAAGAGGAAACTGTCTTCTGCTTTTCGTAGAAGCACCCTACCCATCATGCTCCTGACATAATGCCAGTCAACAATTCTAAACTAATGTTTGGTAAATGAATAAGTCCTAAATATAAGCTTTGTTTTCCATTAAAGAGAAAACAGGGCCAGTTGTGGTGACTGAAGCTTGTAATCCTAGCACTTTGGGAGGCCCAGGCTGGAGAATCACTTGAGCCTAGAAGTTCAAGACCAGTTTGGTCAACATAGCAAGACCCATTTCTACAAAAAAAAAAAAAAAAAAGCCAAGTATGGTAATGTGCAACAGTTGTCCTAGCTACTTGGGAGGCTGAGGCAGGAGGATCACTTGAGCCCAGAAGTTTAAGGCTGCAATGAGCTATGATTGTGCTACTGTACTTCACGTTGGGATGACAGAAAGAGACCCTGTCTTAAATAAATAAGTAAATAAACAAATAAATAAGAAACAATTTCCAACCTTGTGAGAATTCTGTGATTTAAACATAGAACTGTAGTTCCCCCCAAACCCACAAAGACCTGAACGCTAAACAGCATGATGCTGAAAAACTCCTGGGTCTAAACAGAAGTCAAAACAGAGATTAATAGATTCCTGGAAACAAATAAAATTGATAAAATATCTTACCAAAATATCTAGGAAGTCATAAAAGCAGTACTAAGAAAGGAATTCATATTTCTATGAACACACATTAAGAAAATAGAAAGATCACAAGTTACAGCCTAAAAAAAATCACCTAAAGAAGCTGGAAAAGCAAGACCACCAAAACCCTAACTTCAGCAGAAGAATCCAGATCACCAAAATAAAAGCCCAAATACAGGAAATAGAAGACAAAAATATAATAGAAAAGAATTGTTGAAGCAAAAACTGATTCTTTGAAAGGATAAACAAGACTGATGGACCCCTAGCCAGATTGACCAAGAAAAAGAGAGAAAAAGCCTAAATAAACACAATCAGAAATGCAAAAGATCAAGTCACAACTGACCCCGAAGAAACACAAGGGATTATCAGAGATTACTAGGTATACGTGTATGGAAACAAACTCGAAAACCTAAATGAAATGGAGGACTTTCTGACATCACACAACCTTCTCAGGTAGAAACAAAAAGAAATTGAGACCCTAAATAGATCAATAACAACCCAGGAAATTGACTTTGTCATAAGAAAACTACCTACAAAAAAAAAAAAAAAAAAAAAAGCCCTGGACCAGATGGCTTTCCAGCAGAATTCTACAAAACATACAAGGAGGAGCTGATACCAATCCTACTGAAAGTACTCCAGGCAATTGAGAAAGATGGAAATCTCCCCAAATCATTTATGAAGCTAACATCACATTGATACCCAAATCAGGTAAAGATCCAACAAAGAAAGAGAACTACAAGCCAATATCCTTGATGAACATAGATGCTAAAATTGTCAACAAGATTCTAGCTAACTGGATCCAACAACACATCTCAAAAATCAGTCACTATGACCAAGTAGGCTTCATCCCTGGGATGCAGGGCTGGTTCAACATCTGCAAGACCATAAGCATAATTAAATAATCAACAGTGTAAAAACAAGAACCACATGATTATATCATTAGATGTGGAAAGAGCTTTTGATAAAATCCAGCACCCCTTCTTGATAAAAACCCTCAAACATAGATGGAACATACCTCAGAATAGTAAGAGCCATCTCTGAGAAACCCACAGCCAACATATTGCTAAACAGACAGAAATTGGAACCATTTCCCCTGAAAACCGGAACAAGACAAGGATGCCTACTATCACTTCTCCTGTTCAACATAGTGTTGAAAGTCCTAGCTAGAGCAATCAGACTAGAGAAAGAAATCAGGGGTATCCAAATAGGAAAAGAGGAAGTTAGGTTATCCCTCTTTGCAGACGACATGATCCTATACCTTGAAAACCCAAGAGAATATGTCAAAAACCTCCTTGCACCGATAAAGGGCTTTGGCAAAGTCTCAGGGTATAAAATAAATGTGCAAAAGTCAGTCACATTCCTATACACCAACAATAAACAAATAGAAACCCAAATAAAAGGCACAATCTCATTCACAATAGCCAAAAAAAAAAAAAAGAAAAGAAATACCTTGCCATCTTCCTAACCAGAGAAGTGAAGGACCTTTACAACAAAAACTACAAAACACTGCTCAAAGAAATCAAAGATGTCACAAACAAATGGAAAAATATTCCATACCCATAGATAGGCAGAATTAGCATTGTTAAGATGTCCATCCTACCCAAGGCAATCTACAGATTTAATGCAATATCCATGAAATTACCAACAGTATTCTTCTTAGACCTGGAAATGACAATACAGAAATACATATGGAAACATAAACAAGCCGGGCTCAGTGGCTCAGCCTGTAATCCCGCGCCTTTGGGAGGCTGAGGTGAGTGGATTACCTGAGCCCGTGGGTTCGAGACCCGCCTGGGCAGCGAGACCTCATCTCTACAATAAATCAAAAAATCAGCCGGGCGTGGTAGCGCATGCCTGTAATTCCGGCTACTTGGAAGGCTGAGGTGGAAAGATCACCGGAGCCCAGCAAGTCGAGGCTGCGGTGGCCGGGAGCGGCCATTGCACTCCAGTCTGGGTGACAGAGTGAGACTCCAACTCAAAAAAAAAAAAAAAAAAGAAACATAAACAACCACGAATAGCCAAAACAATCCTCAGCAAAAGAAACAATGTAGGAAGTATCACACTTCTAGACTTTAAACTTCATAATGCTATAATAATCAAAACAGCCTGGTATTGGTACAAGAACAGGCATAAAGACTAATGGAACAGAATAAAGATTCTGGAAGCAAAACCTCAATTTCTCAACAAACTTATCTTTGACGAAGCTTCCACCAACAGCCATTGGGGAAAGGAGAACCTATTCAGTAAATGGTGCTGGGAAAACTAGCTGACCATGTGCAGAAGACTAAAACAAGACCCCTACCTATCACCAGACACAAAAATCAACTCTAAATGGATCAAAGACCTAACTGTAAAACCTCGAACTATAAGAACCTTAGAAAATGCAGGAGACACCCTTATATAAATTGGAACTGGCAACCAATTCCTGATCAAAACCCCAAATGCCCATCCCATAAGAGAGAAGATAGCCAAGTGGGACCTTATCAAACTGAAAAGCTTCTGCAAAGCAAAAGAAACCATCAAGAGAGGGAGGAGAGAGCCCACAAAATGGGAAAAAAATATTTGCCAACATTATATCTGACAAAGGCCTAACATCCAGGATCTACAATGAACTCAAACGTGCCAAAAAGAAAAAAAAAAAAAAACCAAATAGCTCCATTGCAAAGTGGGCAAAAGATATGAATAGACACTTCTCAAAAGAAGATACATGAACTGCCAACAGATACATGGAAAAAATGCTCAGCCTCACTAGTCATCAGAGAAATGCAAATTAGAACCACACTGAGATACCACCTAACTCCAGTCAGAATGGCCATCATCAATAACTCAAAAAAACAACAGATGCTGGAGAGGATGCAGGGAAAAGGAAACACTTCTACGCTGTTGGTGGGAGTGTAAACTAGTACAACATCTGTGGAAAACAGTTTGGCAATTTCTAAAAGATCTAAAAATCGACCTTCCATATGACCCCTCAATTCCCCTTCTGGGAGTATACCAGGAGGAACTCAAATCACTCTATGAAAAATATACTTGCATACGCATGTTTATTGCAGCATTATTCACAATAGCAAAAACATGGAACCAACTGTGCTGCCCGTTGAAAGAGGACTGGATAAGAAAATGTGGTACATATACAACGGAATATTATGCAGGCACAAAGAAGGACAAAATTATGAACTTTGCAGCAACTTGGATGGACTTAGAGGCTATAATACTGAGTGATCTATCACAGAAACTAAGAACTGAGTACCACATGTTCTCACCCATAAGTTGACCTTGAACTGTTGTCATAATGCTATAAGAAAGGGATTGGCAGTAGTGGGAAACTACTGGGGTGGGCGAGGGGCATGCCTCATCAACAAGGGTACCCATATAATGACCATTTGTATACCTGACCCTGAATTGTACCCCACATTTTAAAAATAAAATTTAAAACAAAAGCATAAAACTGTATAAAGCTGATATTAAAATTATTTTGAAGCCAATCAAAATATCTAAGGCTAATTTAAGTAAAATCAGAAGTTATTTTCATTTATTGTGTTTCATCCTCACAAAATTGTGCTATGATCTTAGCTGCAATATATATTAATTAAATTCAGTAGCTACTTCTTGCTTCTATTAAAAAATAAAATGAAGCCGGGCTTGGTGGCTCAGCCTGTAATCCCGCGCCTTTGGGAGGCTGAGGTGAGCGGATTGCCTGAGCCCGCGGGTTCAAGACCCGCCTGGGCAGCGAGACCTTATCTCTACAATAAATCAATAAATCAGCCGGGCGTGGTAGTGCATGCCTGTAATTCCGGCTACTCGGAAGGCTGAGGCGGAAGGATCACCGAAGCCCAGCAGGTGGAGGCTGCGGTGGCCGGGAGCGGCCACTGCACTCCAGTCTGGGTGACAGAGTGAGACTCCAACTCAAAAAAAAAAAAAAAAAAAAAAAAAGAAATAGTAGCTTTTACTTCTAATTGCTTTACTCATTAAGCCAATGTAAAAAATGGTGTTATGCCTAAGTCATAATCTGCTTTGGCAAATTCTAATGTCGGCAGAGTTCCCGCCCTTTTAAATTAGTGGGGGTCAACTTCAGTTTTGATTCCTCTCTGCCACTGAATACTCGCGGACTTCTATTTCTAAAGGTTCAAGTGGAGAGGCTAATATTTGAAGGCCACTTATTTTTTTCTTAGTATTGAGAATTAGGGTCTGGGTAAAAAAAGTTAATTAAGATAACTCAGCAACCATATCAAGTTTATGCTAGCAATTGAGTGGGGGCCAAAATTAAAACTAATGCTATGAACTGCAGTCATGAAAGCAGCTTAATTTGTGGTTAATTTTCTAAACAAAACATTCTGGTATATGTCGGAATTTGGAAACTTTTATCTTGGTTTCTGAATGAACTGGCAAGGTTGTAGAAGGAAGGGCCTGAGGGATGCTTCCTCCCCAGAACACAGGATACAAAGCAAGCAGATGAGGAAAAGGAAGAGGATTTGAGAGACTGGGTGGAGGGAGTGGAGGAGGAGAGAAGCTTCTTTTATCTAAAGGGAAAAAAAAAGGGAAATGGTGGAAAGAGGCCTAGACATTGACTGGCTGGAGGGAACCTAATGGAGGGAATTCATTTTTCTTCTTTTTTTGAGTCAGGGTCTCACTCTGTCACCCAGGCAGGAGTGCAGTGGCCCAATCATAGCTCACCTGCAGCTTCCAACTCCTGGGCTCAAGCAATCCTCCCACCTCAGCTTCCCAAAGTGCTGGGAGTACAGATGTGAGCCACCACGCCTGGCCGATTGTGTGCTTTTTAACTATTATAACAAATTACCATTCAAGTTAATTTCCTGTGATCTGCTATGTATTCACTTAACAATAGCATATAATGAACATCTTTCCATGTCAATATATAGCTCTTTATCATTAATAAAGTACCATAATATATGTATTCAATCCTCCACCGATGGGCATTTGTTTTACATTTTTTGCTATTATATACTGTGGTGGTTAATCTTATGTGTCAACTTGACTTGGTTAAGCATTATTCTGGGAGTGTTGGTGAGACTGTTTTTGGATGAGATGAACATTTAGGTTGGTAGGTTGAGTAGAGCAGATTTCCTTCCCCAGTCAGGAGGCCTGACTAGAACAAAAAGGCTGCATGAAGAAGAATTTGCTCTTCCTACCCACCTATGAGCCAGGACTTTAGTTTTTTGCTTTGGACTCAGACTTAGACTTGAGCTTATACCATCAATTTACACATCAGCCTTTTGACTTGGACTGTAACTATATCATCCACTCTCCCAGGCCTCCAGCTTGCTACTACAGATCGTGGGACGTCTCAGCCTCCCTAATCAAGTGAGCAAGTACCTTGTGATAAACATTTTTCTTACCACTATCTATCTATCTATCTATCTGTCTGTCTGTCTGTCTGTCTGTCTGTCTGTCTCTATCTGTCTGTCTGTCTATCTATCTATCTAATTTATCTATCTAACATCTATTCTGTCTTCTCTGGAGAACTTCATCATACATTGTTGTTCACTTAGTCTATTATTTTTTGTAGTTTGTTTCTAAAAGTGGGATTTCTAGATTAAAGGCTTTTTTGGGGGTTAACATTTTAACATAACTTTGATAGATTCCCAGTGAACATTCCTCCAGGCTCGGGCTCTGAAAACTTGCAACCTTGACGTTGAACTCCCATGGCAGAGACTCCCTATTGCCACCTAGTGGCACCATCTCTAAATTGTAGTATCAGCATTTTGAGATCATACAAGAACAATTCAGGGAGTTACCTTGAGCAAAATGTTCTCAATTTTCCATTATTATAAACAATATTGTAATTATCAAATATATTCTTGTTTTAGATTATTTCCTTGGGAAAGGTTCTTAGAAATTCTATCATGTCAAAATATATAAACATTAAATGTTTTGTCTTATAAATGCAATACATATTACAAATGTAATATATATTACAAATGTAATACATATTACAAATGCAATACAGAATGAAATTACATTAAAGATTTTTAAAAATGACTTGTAACTACAATAGCCAGAAAAAATACCTTTAAGTTTCCACTTAGGCACATTTTATTTTAATATTAAAAAAAAACCCCAAATTGCTAGTATAGATATACACAGTTTAACAGCCTGCTTTTATTTTTTAACTTTATCTTTTTTTTCCCCTACATTTTACTGATCTGACTTCCTCAAAAAACCCTAATATCAGGACTTGGCCTTTTTACTACTTTATTATCAACACCTACAACAGTGCCTGGCAAATGCCAGATGAGTCATTGACTAAATAAGTACTAACTTTTTTTTTTTGAGTTGGAGTCTCACTCGGTCGCCCAAACTGGAGTGCAGTGGCCGCTTCCGGCCACCGCGCCTCGACCTGCTGGGCTCCGGCGATCCTTCCGCCTCAGCCTTCCGAGTAGCCGGAATTACAGGCATGCGCTACCACGCCCGGCTGATTTTTTGATTTATTGTAGAGATGAGGTCTCGCTGCCCAGGCGGGTCTCGAACCTGCGGGCTCAGGCAATCCACTCACCTCAGCCTCCCAAAGGCGCGGGATTACAGGCTGAGCCACCGAGCCCGGCTTAGTACTAACTTTTTAAAGAAGTTTCCTGATAACACATGATGGAGTAAAATGTTTCCAGAGATGAATGTGCTTTTTTTCTTTCCACCTTTTCCCCCCTCCATTTTTGCAAGACTATGACTATTAGGCTGTATTACTCTAGATCCTAGCCTAAGGGAAAATGGTTTCAGTGTATTAATTTTCTGATCTTTTGGGGCTATTCTTTTCTTTGCTCTCCCTCCTCGCTTTTCTCCCTTACTCCGTTATGTGGTCAGGTGGAGTAAGAAATGGAAGGATCCCTCCCCGCCCTCGCCCGCCCCCCAGAGGAGTTTAACTAGAAAACTTACTAGAGAAGTCATCAAGGAGGTGATGTAGGGGGCAGAGTCCTAGACTGGCAGTCAGAAAACCCCGGTCAACCCTGTATGTCCCCATGGTTGTCGCTCAACCAACCTGTTGGTCTCCTGGTGTGTCAGGCAAAGAGACTGGTCTCTAGGGTGCTCTGCAACTCGAACAATCTGGGAGTCTATAATCCTAATGGCTCCACAGGGCATGGTAAGGCAGGTTGGGGTAAGTGTGGTCAGGGAGACAGGGGCAGGTGGGTGAGACAGGGGCACCAGCAGGAAATGGGAGCAGCAGGGTCTGCTGCCTGGGTGTGTGGCCCGTGCCCAGCTTGGTGCGCTTGGGTGTGTGGCCCATGTGCCAAGCTTGGTTTAACGCCCTGCTTTCACCACCTGGGAATTTTTCATAATTTTGAACAAGGCACCTCACGTTTTTATTTTGTGCTGGACCTCTCAAATTATGGAGCTGGTCCTGGATAGAAATCGGGATGGGGGTGGAGAGACAGAAAAGAAGAGAGACTTTGCATAGGTGGGAAAAAGAGCAGAATGTGAAAAAGAAAGGGCGTGGTGCTTCGCCCACCTAGTGGCTGCAGTCCTAGGGGTGAGTCACTGAGTCCTCCACTAAATGCTCCACCAGTTACCTGAATCTTGGGACCCCTGTGGGTCTTCTTCATCTACCCCACAACTCCAAACTAGCTATGCTTTTTAGTGTCGACTATTTTCCTCCTTCAGAGAAAATTATGTCAGGAAAGAATCCATAGGCATTCTTCCAGGTGTTTGTGGCAGCTCCTTTTTGCGGAGAGAGAGAGAGGCAGTGGAGGCCAGGTAACATAATCCAGAAGTTAGGCTAGGACGAGGAAGAAATCCACCATGATCTCTATGTTTAATCTGTTGTGTTTAATAGCATACCAGACATTTAGCTCCTATACAGCTGAATTGATTAGTACCTGTTGGCCTCAGGAATAATTTAGGGGTAAGGCAGCACAGGGTAATTTAATAAGTATTATTTATTGATCTTACACAACATGTCAGGTGTTGTGATAAGAGCGAATATTTCATTTTCCATAGTTCTCACAATAACCCAGTACAGAAAGTACAGTTATTGGTCTCATTTTACCAATAAGGAACTCGATTCAGAGATTTAATATAATTTAGGTCTCAATAGTGGGATAAATACGCAGAGAGTATGGTGATGGTAAGGTGGTCCTTAAGGAAGATGGAAGTACTAAATTCTCATTTACTTGACTTATTCCCAGTCATAGCAAAGTGACTTTTTACTTTTTCAGAGACAGGAGTCTTGCTCTGTCGCCTAGACTCGAGTGCAGTGGTGTGATCATAGCTACTGCAGCCTCAAACTCCTGGGTTCAGGTGATTTTTCTGCTTCAGCCTCTCAAGTAGCTGGGACTACAGGTGTATGCCATTATACCCAGCTAATTTTTAAAAAAAATTTCTGTAAAGACAGGTGTCTTGCTATGTTGCCCTGGTGTCTCAAACTCCTGACCTCAAGTGATCTTTTTGCCTCTGCCTCCCAAAGTCCTTTTTTTGAATGAGGCCCAAAAGTGACTTTTTTTGAGTCTTCAATGTCCCACTCTGTCCACTGCATTTCGTCCGGTACTCTGTGTCCCGTTTGGGAGCTGGGGGCCTGGGTGTTACTACCTCTGGCTCCCTCACCTTAGACTCCTCATTTTTACAAGGAAGGGTGAGTTCATAATCACATCTTTGTTTGTATTAAACTCTAACTAATGTTTAGTATTTCCTTCAATTATGAATATAGGCAAAACTGTACAGCTGTATTAATCATACCTGAGACTTGATCGTTAATCAAAATCATAGTCATTTTTGTTTCACATTGTGGTAGTTCTACATGTTTTGAAATATTATTTACTCTCCTTGCTGCTTTGAGATTATGACAGTTATTAGGCTTGTGGCTACATCTTTTTAAATACATATTACTATATCACAAATTTAAAAAGTATTTCGATAGTTACATTTCTTTTTATGTGTGTGTGTGTGTGTGTGTGTGTGTGTGTGTGTGTGTGTGTGTGTGTATGTATCAGGGTCTCACTCTCTTACCCAGCCTGGAGTGCAGTGGCACAATCATGGCTCCCCACAGCCTTGACCTCCTGGGCTCAGGTGATCCTTCTACCGCAGCCTTCCGAGTAGCTGGGACTACTGACTTGTGCCATCATGGCTGGCTAATTTTTTTGACTTTTTTGTTAGAAACAAGTTCTCACTATGTTGCCCAGGCTGGTCTTGTACTTCTGGGCTCAAGTGAGCCTCTTGCCTTGGCCTCTCAAAGTGCTAGGATTATAGGCATGAGCCATCACTCCCAGTTGATAGTTGTACTTCAACATAATAGGTTTTGTTATGGACTGAATATTTTTGTTCCCTTAAATTCATTGGCTGAATCCCTGAAGATGATGGTATTTAGCGGTGGGGCCTTTGTGAGATAATTAGGGTTAGATAAGATCATGAGGGTGGGGCCTTCACAATGGGATTAGTGCCCTTATAAGAGGAAGAGATGTCAGAGCTTTCTCTGTCATGTGAGGACAGAGAGGAAATGACTATCTGTAAGTAAGGAAGAAGGCCTTCACCAGAACCCGATCATGCTGTCACCCTGATCTCAGAATTTCAGACTCTAAACCCGTGAGAAATAAATGTCTGTTGTTTAAGCCATGTGGTCTATGGTATTTTGTTATAGCAGCTCAAATGGACTAATACAGGCTTTCTTGTGGTTCTGTTTATTTTGCGCATTTCTGGCTGGGTGCCATGGCTCACATCTGTAATCTCAGCACTTTGAGAGGCTGAGCCCAGGATTTCTAGACCAGCCTAAACAACATAACATTTTGTCTCTACAAAAAAAAATAAAATAAAATTAGCCAGGTGTGGTGGTGCACACCTGTAGTCCCAGCTGCTGGGGAGGCTGAGGTGGAAGGATTACCTGAGCCAGGGGGTCGAGACTGTAATTGTGCCACTGTGCTCCAGCCTGGGCAACAAGAGTGAGACACTGATTCAAAAATAAATAAATAAATAAAAGCATTAATCTGGCTTGGCATGGTTGTTCACGCTTGTAACCCCAGCCCTTTGGGAGACCAAAATGGGAGAATCAGTTGAGGCCAGGAGTTCAAGACCAGCTAGGGCAACGAAGCAAGTTAATAAAAAAAAAAAAATGAGCTGGTATAGTGGCACACACTTGTAGTCCCAGTTACTCAAGAGGCAGAGGTGCTGGGACTGCTTGAGCCCACGAGTTTGATGCTGCAGTGAGCTATGAGTTCAGCCTGGACAATGGGAGACCCTGTCGCATAAAAAAAAAAAGAAAAGAAAAAAGAAAAAAAAAAAAAAAAAGTATTTGTCTAAGAAGGGATTCAGCCACTTCACTAGACTTCTAAAGGTTCCAGGACATAAAAAGAGTTAAATTCTCAGATCTGTAGGGTCTTTTTACTTTTAACATGCTATGATTGTACGGTTCTAGACCAACTGAACTTTCTTTTTTAAAATCTTTAAACATTTTAATTTATTTATTTTTTCCTCTTTTAATTTTTATTTTAAAATTGTGGGGTACAATTCAGGGCAAGGTATACAAATATTCATTGTGTAGGTACCCTTGTTGATGAGGTGTGTCCCCCCTACCCTGGGCAGATATCGACTACTGTCAATCCCACCTCCCCGCACCCCCTCCCCGAACTTTCTATTAATAAGTGAGAATTACTTATGTGCTGAAGATACTTTAGTAAAAAAACAAAAACAAACAAATAAAAACAAAACACAAGTTTTTGCCCTCGTGGAGCTTATATTCCCGTAAGGAAAGAGAAGAGGAATAGACATTATATAGCACATAGTGATGCTAAATTTTTGGGGAAAATGACACATGGAAGGGCGACAGAAAGTGCTGTTAGGGGTGGGATAAGTTAAAATAATCATTTGGGCAGCCCGGGAGGGCCTCCATGAAAAGGTGACATTTGATTAAAGATTTGAATGAGGCTGAGAGAATGAGCAATGCAGATATCTGAGGCCAGATACAGCAGGCAAACGGAGCAGTGCAAAGGCCCTGAGGCAGAAGCATACTTGGCATGTCCGAGAAACTCCAAGAAGACCAGTATGGCTGGAGCAGAGGACTGAGATGGAGATGGTTAGGAGGGACAGACTGGTTAGTCCTGGAGTGTCTTTTAGGACACTGGGCTTTTCCTTTGAATAAGATGGGAAGCTATTAGAGGGTTTTGAGCTGTGAATGACAATGCCTGCCTTAAATTTCTGTAGCATCAGTGGGGGACAAGGTCCAAAAATACAGAAATGAGCAGAAGGCTGTTGTGTAACTCAAGAGAAGTGATGGTGGCTCAGACCAGGACGGTGGTGGTGGAAGTGGCAAGAAGTGGTCAGATTCTGCATCTATTTTAAAGGTAGAGGTGATAGGATTTGCTGATGGCCAGGACTTGTGAAAGAAAGAGAAGAGTAAAGACTGATTTCAAGGTTTCTGACCTGAGAAAAGGGAAGAAAGGAGTGAGTTATTGGATGAGTGTCTATTATGTGTCAGGCAGACAACACTGAATGCAACATAGCTTCTCCTCTCAAGAAGCTTACAATCCAGTGAGGGGAGCAGAAAAGCAAGCAGCCATAATGAAGCATCATAAATTTAGAAGGGACTTCTTGTACGCTCTTGACAAGTTACTTAAGGTCCTTAAGTTTCTTGTCCTCATCTGTGAAGATAGATAATTATCATACCTATACTGGGTTGCTGCACTAAGTAATTGAAATAAAGCATGGGGGGAACTTAGCGCAGTACCTGGGGCATAGTAGGTGCTCAATAAATGGTAGCCTGTATTCATCATCATTATCATCATCAACATCATCACCATCATCGTTATCACCTTGAGCTTCTATGGCCCCCGTGACAAGGGTCAACTCACCCAGTTTTGGGGAAAGCAGTGATAGAAGTCTTCTGAGAGAAGGCGATGGGTGAGGTGTGACTTGTAGGGCATGCAGGTGTTCACTGGATGAAAGTGAGAGGCCTGTGGAGGGGTGAGAGCTGGGCTGAGGGTTTTACCATTCAGAACTATTATTCTGACATTTTTATTGCATCAAGACAAAATAATGGCACGAGAGCTTCATTCATTCACCAGAAATCTATCAATCACAACCATGATTCCTGTCCTAGGAGCTGACGTTTACATGAAAGGCATGAGACCTAAAATACTGTGAAACACAATCTTATTGCTGCTCTTTGGGGCTTTGCAACAAGTACAGGAGCCTGTCAGCCCTACCTATCACTCAGTTGGTGGTTTCCCCTCCCCCTCACTTTCTTATGTGAATGATTTCTCAGAAAGGAGTTAAATTCAGAAATCATAGTAATGAACCTTTATTGAATGAAAGAAGCTCAGCTTTCTTTAGTAGTCATTGTAAGGGTTTCAGTCAACAACCATTATTTTGAGGAATCATGACTTTCTTTAATAAATCCCTATTGATTTTTCTGCAACGAGCCCTTCATAATCCTATTACAACAGCTGGTTCATAAAAATAGCCCAGGCTTATCGTTTGAACGTCTGTTCTACCATCACTGGAAAGTTGCTAAGCTCCAGGATTTTGGTGGTAAGGAAGAAAGGTATCTATATACTGCATATCCAGCGACTTTTCTATCTGAGCCTACTGAAATGTCTGCAGTTGCCTGAAACACAGTGAGAGCTCATTCAGTTATAAATTCATTCAATATTAAAGATTTCTGCCTCTAAGAGAACTTTGCTTTCTTCATTTAAACACTGAAATTTGCTTCTTCCCACACCGGTAACTTCTGAGCACAAATTTTATCTGGTGCCTAAAAGGCAGCTATATTTCCTAATTATAATCCTTTATTTGGAATTTTGTCAGTTGAACTGTAAGTTTCTTGCATCTTGTCTGTTGATGGATGTCAATATACTAAAATAGGAGGAGCTTCTGAAATAAAAGCTGATTTGTATTTCTATTGTGACTCAAGTAAATGTGAGTGTGAAAAGACGTTGGAAAAAATCAACGTCTTGAGGTTTTAAAATAAAACCCAGCACATGCAACTTATATTATCAGTTAAAAATGAATTCATGACATAAGGCATTCCCTTTTATCTCTTCTGCCTAGAGCTTTTTGGCAGTATTATTTCCAAGGGTTCAGACTTTTGGATTTGATAGTTCAATAAGTTACCTGTTGATCTCTTTAGCAAAGAGGTATTGGATCTCATAGATATTAGTTTAATAAGACATAGCATATGGTAGACATTCCTAAATAATTGTTCTATTATCTTTGGCAGATATAATTATGTACACCTAAATATAATCATATGAGACCCTAATTACTGTTCATGAAGCTACTGAGTAAATAAGGGAAGAAAATGAGGAAGATGTTTTTACCAGAGGCCCAGAGCTGCAAAGATTCTCATTTTTTACTTTTAGCAACCAAAAGATTAGCCAACAAATATCATAGCACTGGTGCAGTACTTTTTGCAGATGATCAGCTCTTAATTATTTCATGAGTGAATGAATGAATGAGTCTGAGGGTTAACAGAAACATTCATGACTAGCCTGGGCAACTTGGCGAGACCTCGTCTCTACAATAAACCAAAAATCAGCTGGGCGTGGTAGCACGTGCCTGTAGTTCTGGCTACTTGGAAGGCTGAGACAGAAGGATTGCTGGAGCCCCACAGGTCGATGCTGGGGTGGCCGGGAGCACACCACTGCACTCCAGCCTGGGCAACAGAGTGAGACCCTAACTCAAAACAAACAAAAAAGCCAGTCGGACACAGATGTAAATATGCTTCACCAAAAAAAAAAAAAATGACACTATACATTTTGAGAGCAGGCTACTTTTCTCCAAGTTCTTTCACTGACATCACATTCTTTGATTCAGACACCTATTTAGTGAGTGGCTGAATGGGTATCATCAACCCCATTTTATAAAAGAGGGAGTTAAAACCTGACTGCCCACAGTCATAGTTCAAGATGGCGAGTCTCCTGACTCCTAATGTGCTGTCCTTCCCACCACCTCAGAGCTGCTTTGTGAAAACCAGACACTGACACTTAGATTCTGAAATTCTAGCCCTATTTGAATAATGTGTACAAAGCATTTGGTGGTCCACCTGCAACCAGTCCAACTTCCCATAGAACAGTTTTTAAAATAACATAGAAATTGATCCTCCTGGTCTTAAAACATGAAACTTATCTGAATTTGCCTTATCTGAGTTCCTTCCTCAGAAAACTAACCCTCAGGCATGAGATTGAAACTCATCAGATCACTGCATCCAGATAACGAGATGCCTCACACCTCACTGTCATGATTGCTTCCTTACCCCTTTTTACGTTTCTTCTCCTGATATACAAACCCCAATTTCAATTGGGCAGCTGGACGGATTTGGGACTGGATCTCCCATTTTCCTAGGCTGATATGACCCAAATAATAAACCTTCGTCCTGAGCCATACTCCTTGTCTCGCTTGGCTTTCTGTGTGGTAAGCAACAGGACCTGATCAGACCTCTGGTGTTTTGGTAACATACCTTCCAAGTCTTTTTCTCTTCTTGCCCTAAGCCTCATACCTTCTTTTATTTCTTGCCCAGGATCTTGGCCTCTCAGCCTAGGCTGAGGCTGATCCTTACTCTGGGAAGCTAGGAAAAGAATTCAGCCTCCAGTCACTTTGTTGCCAACAAGTTTCCTGACCATGGTGGCCCAGTGTTTGAGAGTGGGTTTCTGTTATTGACAATCCAGTGTTAAATGCTTCCTTGGTATCCATATTTTTAGCAGTTGGGTTAATCTCTTCTTAGTTACTCACCATCTTTGTGACTGGTTTCTGCTTCTGACATATTTGTCTGTCTGGATATTGGTGTTTCCTGTTCTTCTCAGTGTCTTGCCCTCAAGTACAGTTCTCAGGATCCCCTCACCAGGGTCTGTGGGCACCACCATCTGCCCCACAAATGTGGAACCCTTGGAACTAATCATGGGATCTCACTGCTCTGCTTCTTGTCTGTTCAAAGCACAGGCGTCTTACAGTTCCAGAAAATCCTCCCCACCTCTGTGAGACTAAACCAGTTCTGCCTGGCCCCTTGTAGGACAGGTTTCCCCCACTAGGTAAGTGTTCTAGGAACTCATCGGCATCAGCTAGCATTGTTGTGAGAGGTTGCATTTGGCTTCAGTGCATTTTTTTTGAGATTCTTTCAAGGCGTTTGCCCATTTCATGATGGGTGATTTAAAAGTGCACTTGTCCACATCACTCAGCAGTTTTTGACCCCAAATGACATGACTCCTGTGCCCCACCCTTCCTATTCATCCAGGCTTGCACTGAGTGACCTTTTTTTTTGTTTCCTCCAGAAGAAAAAGTTCTCAAAGGGAAATGTTTTGCCAATGTGGAAGAGGTGAAACAAAAAACAGCAGAAACACTAAAAGGCATCAAAATGGACAAGTTAAAAAACTGTTTTGAGCAGTAGAAAAAAGCATCTTGACGGGTGTATTTCATCAAATGGATAGTGCTTTGAAGGTGACTGAAGTTTAAATGTGAAAATACATAATTTTTAATAAATAAATTCCAGGTTTTTCTAGTCCCCTCTTGTTACAGGTTAAAAAGAGGCCATTTTGGTGACATTAAAACAGTCATTTAGAAAAGGCATAGAAACTTGTATTATGCTGAGTTGGGATAAACGTAAAAGTCATTTGAATTTAAAAGTAAACGTTTTTCCTTGTCCTCCCCTTCACTGTCCTTGGATCTAGTAACCGTTGCTGGTACTGAAGGGAACACACCGTCTTCATTGAGGCCCCTGACAAGCAGGAGACATACACAAAAGACTGCATGTCCCTGGAAATGCCTTTGCCTGACCCAGATAAGAAATGGGCTCAGCTGAAACTTTCTAACACCCAGAAATACATCTGTTTCCTTAGTCTCTAAATGACAACTGCTTTCTTTCATGTCTTTGTATTAACTTAAAAAATTTTTTTTTAATTTTAAAGATGTGGGGTACAATTCGGGGTTAGGTATACAAATATTGATTAAGTATTAATTTTATGTATAATGTTTAATCAAATCTTATGAACCACAATTCCTGGAATAAGCCAAAATTGTAACCAACTAGAAAGTATGCAGCCCAAATTGTTCAAGGTATCTGTGCTTCTGGCCTTGGTAATACTGTTAATAGTTTACTGCATCCAGGCTCCAGCCCACCACCTGGAGTCATGAGATACCAGTGTCTGGTGATGTCAAGATACAAGGTTTATATGACTTCTGTTGTCTACATCAAAAAGTACAACTCTGGACGTTCTTAGCCCAAACTCCCCTTCAAGAGCCTTAAACATACCCAGTTCCCCAGCCTTCGAGGCCACACTTGCCTGTAAGCGCTGGCCCCTTTCTGTCTGTGGAAAGTGGTTAATACATTTTCTTCTTTCTCCTCTGCAAACTTTTGCATTATTCCTGTGGCACCAGCCCACCTTGCCTCAGGTTACCCTTTCACCCCTCATATAGAAAGGCCTGTGTTGCTCAATCTGTTCACGTGCCACATTAGTGCTCATAAACCCTACCAGTCAGGGACCAGCTGGTTGATTGGAAATAACTGTTCCCATTGGACAATAATGCTGGATTGCAACACAGACAGCCTATCTTTATTTAAAATGCTGATATTTGGTTTATCGTGGATTTTTTTGGCATTAACTTTGGTTTTTAAACGTTTGTGTTAAAATACTTATTTTGGTTAATGAATTTTTAATTTTTTAATTTTATCTTATTTTATTTTGAGTTGGAGTCTTACTCTGTTGCCCAGACTGGAGTGCAGTGGCCGCTCCTTGCCACCGCAGCCTCGACTTGCTGGGCTCCGGCGATCCTTCCGCCTCAGCCTTCCAAGTAGCTGGAATTACAGGCATGCGCTAACCATGCCCGGCTGATTTTTTTTGATTTATTGTGGAGATGAGGTCTCGCCAGTTGCCCAGGCGGGTCTCGAACCTGCGGACTCAGGTAACCCACTCACCTCAGCCTCCCAAAGCGCAGGATTACAGGCTGAGTTTTTTTAGCGCCCTCTTCAATTCTGTGCCTCAGGCAAGTGCTTCCCTTGCCTCCTAATAACCCCAACCCCACCAGTCACTTCCTTTCCTGGGTCTCTCCTTTCTATGATCACCAGAAGAGCTCTCTATCTCCCCTTCCCCTGCTTCTGCTCCCTTGTCTTCTTTGTACCTTTCCTGTCTTACCAGCCTGCACTTTCTCAGCCTCCTTCCCACTACACAGTCTGCAATGTTTTTTTTTTTTTGAATTGGGGTTTCACTCTGTCACCCAAGCTGGAGTGCAATGGGACGATCATGGCTCACGGCAGCCTTGGCCTCCTGGGCTCAGATGAACCTTCTGCCTCAGCATCCCACGTACCTGGGACTATAAGCATGTGCCACCATGCCTGGGCAATTTTTAATTTTTGTGTAAAGACGAGATCTTGCTACGGTGCCCAGGCTGGTCTTGAATTCACGAGCTCAAGCAATCCTCCCACCTCCGCCTCCCAAAGTGCTGAGATTACAGGCATGAGTCACTGCACCTGGCTTGCAACTTTTATTCCGTTGTTTGAAAACTCTTTCACATCTTTTAGACTCCTATCTCCCCATCCTGGCCTTAACTGGAACCTGGCTCCATCCCCAAAACCATTCTTCTGTAGCACTTTTATTCTGCCCACCTAAGGACTGTTGGTGCAAGAGGAGAGGGAGGAGGTGCTGGCTTCCTCCTGGCTTCCGGCAGCCTCTTCTTGGCTACGGATCTCACGTACAAGAACACCCTCCTCTGGGACCCTGTGTTCAGGCAGATCTCTCCCACCTTCTTCCTGGACCACCTGCTAGTCAAGCTGGTACCTGTTCTCCTATTTCAGGGAAGTCCTTAGGATTGAGCTTACTCTTCCTGCTAAAGAAGCCTACCATAGCCTAGGATATTTTGATGTCTTAAGGATTTTCTATCCCAGAACTTGGCCCTGCCATTCCTGAACTTCCCTCGACTTTCACTTCTAATCCATTATGGCATCCTGCTTCCTGGGTCCCATCATCAATTCTGTTATCACTGGAAACAACTGCCAAAGTTTCACTTGAGTTTTCTATTCTTTCACCCCAACCAAATGTCCTTCTGTCTTTCACAGGGCCTTACTCCCCCCTCACCTTCTTTTCAACCTCCTTCTCCCCTTGCTCTGCTGTTTGGTCATTCAGGCTTTTTTTTTTTTTGAGTCACAGGTGTCTCACTCTGTTGCCCAGGTTGCAGTGCAGTGGCACAATCATGGTTCACTGTAGCCTCAGACTCTTGGGATCAAGAGATCTTTCTGCCTTAGCATCCCCAGTAGTTGGGACTGCAGGTGTACACTACTATACTTGACTAATTTTCCTATTTTTATTTTTTGTAGAGATGAGGTCTTGCTACATTCCCTAGGCTGGTCTCAAACTTCTGGGCTCAAGTAATTCTCTCACCTTGGCCTCCCAAAGTGCTGGGATTACTGGTGAGAGTCACCGTGTCCAGCCCAGTTTTCTTCCAGTCTTTTCAGCCTTCTAGACTTTCTTCATTCCCTATGTGGCCATTCTATGGTTATTCACCTAAAGTACTCTACCAATTTCTTTACACCCTTGTCCTTTTATCGCATTCATCCGTAAGATTCAAACCCTAAATCAGTCTTCTCTCTTCCAATTAACATAAGGTTAGATATTGCTGAAGGAAGACATAAAATGATGCAGTCTTTTGCTCTACTGTTAGCTTGGTCCTCTGCTGGGATTCCACCCCCCACATTTTTTTGAGTCACGGTCTCACTCTGTTGCCCAGGCTGGAGTGTGGAGGCACAATTATGGCTCACAGCTGCTTTGACCTCCTGGGCTCGGGTGATCCTTCCACCTCAGCTTCCTGAGTAGCTAGGACTACAGGTGCATGCCATCACACCCAGCTTATTTTTTATTTTTTGTAGAGATGAGTTCTCACTATGTTGCTCAGGCTGGTCTTGAGCTCCTGGTCTCAAGCAATCCTTCCACCTTGGTCTCTACTGGGATTATAGGCGTGAGCCACTGTACCCTGTTGAATCTTCTCATCACAGTAAAACCACAGCCTCCCCAGGATCCAGGACAATGAACTGAGATGAGACAGAAGTGTGCCTTGCAGCAACTCTACAGGCCATATAACTGACCATGTGGGGTCCATTGGAAACATGGTTGCCGGAAACGTGCTGTCTCAAAGCTGGCTCAAAAGAGTAAATGCTGACAGGACCTATATGCTGTAAATCTCACACTACAAGTCTTTCAAAAGCACCTCCCACTTCAGCCTACTCCCCATCACTGTAACAACCCACAACTCCTAAAGACAGTGGCAGGGAGGGAGTAATCAAGTAGACTCAGAGGGCTTGTAAGTTGTGCCTTTGCCATCATTTGCAAGGTCGTGTCCTCAGTGGGACCCTTGGCAATCTTTTCTCCTTTTGAGTTTTATGTATTCTGGGGTATTGAGCATCTGCAAAATTCCTCAGGGGAATCTTGGGGCCAAAAACATCACTTTGAACCTTATGAATCTTAAGTTTAACTAACATAAAATCTAACAAATCTTAAATCTCTCAGCTGGGAATACCTAACCATATGCCAATCAAAAAAAGAAAAAAAAAAAAAAAGGACTAGAACACATTTTAGGTTAGAAGGAAATGTTGGGCATTGTGAAATAGTGAATTATCCTTACAAAACTGCCAGCCCAAGGAAGACCAGGCCAAGTCTGAAAAAACTACTGGCTGAAACCTATGTCACTTAAACTGAGGGCTTGGTATGAATCACCCTTGTTTCCCTATGCAGCCATGTCTTTATATTGACTGTTGAGTAGAAGACCTAAAGAGTTGCCCTGGGGACAAAATACAAGGGGACTCTTGAGTCCTAGGCCAAGAATCACTTGAAAGATGTGGGAGAGGCTTGAGGGGAACCACAGTGAAGGCCAAGGCCAGGCTAAAGCAGCCAGGGAGACCCACTCGGCCCCGTGGAAGTGGGAATTGGTGACATGCTGGTAAATTGGCTCTCCACGAAAAAAAATATAGTCTGACTTATAGGATTCATAATGTTTGCTAATTTCTGTGGTGTAAATACTTGACTACAGTTGATTTCAAGCAATAGACATGTTACTGAGCACAGAGTTGAGAAAAGATGTGTGCAATCAGCTCTTTTTATTTTTATTTTTACTCTTAAATTTTTTATTTTAAAGATGGGGGTACAATTCAGGGTTAGGTATACAAATGTTCATTATGCAGTTACCCTTGTTGATGAGGTGTGCCCCCGCATCTCTTTTTATTTTATTTTTGAATTGGAGTTTCACTCTGTCACTCAAGCTGGAGTACAGTGGCACAATCACAGCTCACTGCAGCCTCGACCTCCTGGGCTCAGGCGATCCTTCCATCTCAGCCTCACGAGTAGCTGGGACGACAGGTGCATGCCACCATGACTGGCTAATTAAAAAAAAATTTTTTTTTCAGAGACGAGATCTCACTATGTTGCCCTGCTGGTTTGGAACTCCTGACCTCAAGCAATCGTCCTGTCTTAGCCTCCCAAAGTGCTGGGATTACAGGCATGAGTCACTGTGTCTCGCCCATAATCAGCTCTTTTGATAGCTGATATGAGCCAGCTCTCATACACCATTATCAGCAGGGCAAGCAGTGACCAGAGAGACAAGGAACCTCATTACCACAGAGGACAGGGAGAATCCAGAAACAGCCGTTCCAACACCTTCGTTCCTACACCTGCCACTGTGACGTTACATAAATTGTAGTTAAAAAAAGCCTATGCTTTCTTTGCATTCCGAGTTGAACTGAGGGTTAATCTGAGGCCCTCCTACACGTGGGATACAGTCTAAGCTCATTTACATGGCATATAGGCCTGAATAGTCTGCTTCTGTCTGAATGTCCAGATTCACTTCTGATTATTTTTTGTCATGTTCATTCTTTCTTCTTGAAATAATGTTCATCTCACTTTTCTGTCCCTTTTTTTTTTTTTTGCTTGCCTGAATTCTATGCTTTTAAAAAATGATTGCCTGAGCTCAGGAGTTCAGACCAGCCTGGGCAACATGGAGAGACTTCGTCTCTACAATTGATCAAAAAATTAGCCGGGTGCGGTGGTGTGTGCCTGTAGTCCCAACTGTTTGGAAGGCTGAGGTGGAAGAATTGCCTGAGCCCAGCAGGTCAAGACTGCGATGAGCCATGATCATGCCACTGTATTCCAGCCTGGGTGACAGAGTGAGACTCTAACTCTAACTCTAACTCAAAATAACACAGTTATGTAGTAGGAAAAGATAAGGATATTTCAACAGCCTTTTAAAGTAATTGTGACTATTCTTTGCTACTATGACAAAATAAATGATGGCTTCTTAAAAGTTAGTTGCAAAATAAGATCTGAAACTTTAATGAACAGAGTAGTGAGCTCTTTTACATAAAACCCAGAAGCCTGTCTGTACCTTAATGAATGTTTTACCCTTGTATGTTTCAGTGGCATCTCACACTGGTCCATAAGCATTTTTAAAGAGTCAAGTCAGGCATCAAAAAGCCTTCTCTGAATTCTCTAGAATTGAAGTGCTGTCTGATACAACTTTTTGCAATAACAAAATATTCTATGTCTGGGTTGTCCCATATGGTAGCCATTAGACATGTGACTTTTGAGTACTCCAAATGTGGCTAGGATGACTGTGGAACTGATTTTTAAAAAATTTTTTTGAGATGAGGTCTTGCTCTGTTGCCCAGGCTGGAGTGCAGTGGTGTGATCACAGCACACTAACTTCAACCTCCTGGGCTCAGGTGATTTTCCCATCTCAGCCTGAGTAGCTGGGACCCAGCTAATTTTTCACCACATCCAGCTAATTTTTCTTATCTTTTGTAGAGATAGTCTTACTATGTTGCCCAGGCTAGTCTCCAACTCCTTGGTCTCAAGCAATACTCCTACTTCAGCCTCCCATAGTGCTGGGATCACAGGCATGAGCCAGTGTACCTAGCCTAGAAACTGAATTGTAAATTTTAATTAATTTTAATTTTTAATAGTCATACATGGCCAATGGGTAGCATATGGGATAGTGCATTTTTTTTTTTTTTGAGTTGGAGTCTCACTCTGTCGCCCAGGCAGGAGTGCAGTGGCATGCTCCTGGTCACTGCGGCCCCAACCTCTTAGGCTCAGGCAATCCTCCTGCCTCAGCCTTCCTAGCTGGAACGATAGGTGCCCACCACCACGTCTGGTTAAGTTTTTGATTTATTGTAGAGACGAGGTCTTACCAAGTTACCCAGGCTGGTCTCGAGCCCCTGGACTCAGACAAAGTGCTGGGATTACAGGCTTGAGCCACTGCGCCTGGCTGGATAGTGCATTTCTAACTTGAGGTGAGTGCTCCTTTTCATGCTCAGAAAATACATTTTGCATTGCCCTGATTTTGCATTTCCCTTGTTACATTCGCAGTTTTCTTTGCCTGTTCTTCCACCAGATGGCGCCCGCATTGAGGGAAAGGAAAGAGTTGGCAACACAGTGGACCTCCATAAAGGTCAGTTGAATGAGTAAATCGGGCTGGGCTTTCCTGACAGCAGAGTCCTTATGCACTGATGGATCAACTACCTGGATAAGCCTGAGTAACCTCAGGCCACCAGCTAGACCTGGCTCTCTGCTAGACTCACTTCATTCCTAGCAAAGTTGAGTAAAATATAAAAAATGATCTGCTTGAAGGCATCAGAAAGCTACTAAACAGCCAGGGATTGAGAAGGTACACATTCTCAGGAAGAAGAACAACTTTCCACTCACTTCACCTCTTCCTAGAATAGCGTTTGAGGTTTTATTGGATCTGGACTGAAGGTGTCCGTCTATCTGTTTCCAGATGGATATGTTGGTCTCCTTTATCTTCTAGGTGCATGTTTCTGTGTGCTGGTCCCCAAAATCACACCTGTACTATAAATTACCTATATATTTGGCTGTAGTCTTTCCCTCTTTCAATCTTTTCCAACAGACCACCTCTGAAGAAGTGTTTTTGACTCACTGGTTCATAAGATATAAACATATTATTTTGTGATTATTGACATTATTTTCAATACAGATATGTCCATTCAAGAGGTCCCCCCCAACCCCTTTAAAACTCGACCCCATAGGTAGTGTGTGATACTCTTGTACCCTGATTATTTTACCTGTTAGATTTAGAATAAGCCATGCAATTAGCTGAGTGAGAATTAGCATGTATTATTCTTTTAAAAAATATATGTAATAAATATCCAAGCTGAATATTAAATAACATTTTACATAGATAATCATATAATTTTCCCTTTTATTCTGTTTGTGCAGTAAATTACACTAAGTTCCTTTTTTTTTTTTTTTTTTTTTGAGTTGGAGTCTCACTCTGTCACCCAGACTGGAGTGCAGTGGCCACTCCCGGCCACCGCAGCCTCGACTTGCTGGGCTCCGGCGATCCTTCCGCCTCAGCCTTCTGAGTAACCGGAATTACAGGCACGCGCTACCATGCCCGGTTGATATTTTGATTTATTGTAGAGATGAGGTCTCACCAAGTTGCCCAGGCGGCTCTTGAACCCGTGGTTCAGGCAATCCACTCACCTCTACACTAAGTTTCTAGTACAAATTAGTCTTGTATTCTTTGAATAAACTCAGTCTGGATGTAATATATAGCTTATAGCTATAGTTGATTGGCTAATACTTTGTTTCAGATTTTTCCAGCTAAGTTTGTAGGAGTGAACGTCCTACTTTTTTTTTTTGTAGTATCATTGTTTAGTTTTGGTATCATGGTCATGAAGACCTGATAAAATGCAACTGAAGTAAAAACTCTTCGGCTCTCTTGCCCCTTGGGTGGGATAACTCTGAGGCATGAAGTCTCCCAGATTTCCCCAGTGGACTCAAGCTCCTATTACTCATCATGGCAGTTTGTTTAACAACCGACTCTTTTTTTGGCTGCCTTCCCTTTTCTTGTTTCACCTCCCCACTTCTCTACTAATGTTTCCTAAAATCACCTTCTTATATTCCAGTCCGTCTCTTGGAATCTGCTTCAGGGGGATTCAAAGACAGGATCTTGGGCTCTCAATTCATGGCTGCTTTGGGTCTTCACACAGATGAATTCTGTATTTTATCCAACTTTTCTAGTTGTTCCTGGTTGACTATATTGCTTCTCACAGACTATTTTTCAACACCAGCTTTGAGATCATAGTCAGCATTTCAAGAACATTGTCTTTTTCTGTGTCTTTATCTGTTTCCCTTTCTCTTTCCTTCTAGAACAATGCCACTCAAGAGCAATGAGATGGGGTTGAGCAGGCCAGCGGCCTCGGAAGGCAGTCCATCCATGTCTGAGTTCAGGTAATGGGTACACAGGGAGGCAAATCAGGATGAGGTGTTGGAGACCACGCAGGGTGAGGAGGGCACGCACAGGAGGGGATGGGGGGGCTTGGCACGGGTGTCCAATCCCAAAGCAAGGCGGGATGCTCATCCCTAGGGTGGCCCACCATGTGGTGTAGGAGCCGAGTGGGGTGAGGAGGGCCTTTGGTGAGGGGTGAGCGCCAGCCTGGTGCCAGGCATGGACGTCCAATGTAGGGCAAGAAAGGCATGCATGTGGGATGGTATCCTGGCAGGGACGTGTCAGGACCTGAGTGGGTGGGAGGGGTGTGTGGAAAAGGCATGGAGGTGGGGGGATATTACATACGGGGTGTTCCAATGTGTAAAGATACTGAGGACGGTGAGAGCAAAGTGTCACTGTCAGAGAAGGGAGTTACAAACATGGAAAGGAAACAAATGAATTGATTCTCTGTTACTGGTTTGGAATTAGAGATGTTACTGTGAGATCAGAGTTTTCAATATACAAGGTTGGGTAGATATAGAAATAAATATAAATTGTGTGTGTGTGTGTGTGTGTGTGTGTGTGTGTGTATACACACATATACTTCTTTCCTCTGCCATCTGGGAGAGCCTGGGTGTAACACACACCAACAACAATGAGCACATCCAGCATGGAGATCTTGATTTCCAAGTGCCACTCAGGACCTCGGAAGAGTGGCCGATCCAGGACTGGGGCAGGGAAAGCACAGGATGAGCCTGAGCTATCTTCTGTGCCAAAGGATGCAGAAGCCAGCGTCACAGTAATTGATTCGAATCCATGGAAGAAAATAGATCCACGAACCTATGAGATATAAATAAGTAAATGTCTAGGTTGAAAGATGGGGGAGCAGCAGGATCTCCACATATTCTTGAAGTACTTCCCTCTGAAATACTTATTAACTACACAGGGGAGATATGCAATTTAACAGTGGAGAAGTCTGGCACGCACTCTTTTAATTAAATGATAAAAGTTAATATCAGCTGGGTGTGGTGGCTCACGCTTGTAATCCTAGCACTATGGGAGGCTGAGGTGTCTGGGAATGTGCCACTGCACTCTAGTCTGAGTGACAGAGTGAGATTCCTACTCAAAATTTAAAAAACATTAATATCACTTAGAATAGATTCTCATGGAATGCAATGAGAACATTGCATCATTTCGGTGATATTCCTGACAAAGACAACACATAACCAGAATCTAATCACAGAAAACATCAATCTCTCTCTCTCTCTCTCTTCCCCTCTCTTATACACACATTGGGAAATTTCTTTTTGTCAATGACTTCTTTTGATGTGCTAGAACTTTCCAGCTATAGAATCCAATGCTATAGAAGGTTTGAAAAGATAAAGTTCCAAATATTCTCTATAACTATTTATGAAGTTTACTTATGGAATGAAATTTTAAAAATCTGCTGAATCTGAAATTCATGCATGAAAGAAATATTCATTTATTTTTTCAAAAATGAGACAAGAATACACTGGGTAACTGGTCCACTATCAGTGGAGAGACAGCTAGCTAGAAGCCCAAAGTTCATCTGCATACAGGCTACTTATATAATAAATCTCCACTTGCACCCCACGACCCTAAAATAAAAAAGTGAGACAAATGACAAAATTATTGACTTCACTTGTGAGATGTTGAAAATTGAGTCATGATAGAGAGAAATCAATATCTACCCAATATAAATATAAATTTTCATGATACATAGTAACATAATGTGCAACATAATCAAGTGACCATAAAATGCCAAATAATTTATGCATACTCTGCACTGTCTGAACAAAATTCTCAAACTGGCTAGGACCTATTATGGAGAAACGTGTACTTTTTCCTCTTTTGAGTTTGTGAAGTGCTAACTCTCAGAACTCTTTCACTAATTAGACATCATAAATCTGAATTCTGGCTACAAATATGTTCCTAGTTATAGCGAATTCCTTGGTAGACCATTTCCACCTGGAAACATTTTTTTCTTCTAGGTTTCTGAGACACCCACTTTCCTGATTTCCTTCCTTCCTTCGTCATTTATCACTAGGTTTTCATTTACTTTGCTGACGCCCACTCCCCTTGGTCACGCTTAAAGGTAAAAGTGCTCCAGGGCTCAATCCTCCTTCTACTCTATTTATGCCCTTCTGCTTGGTGGCCCTCTGGTCCGTGGCTTTATGTTCTGTCTATATGCTCACGGCATTCACATTTTGATTGCCAGCTTAGGTCTCTCCTTTGATCTCTAAATTAGTACATCTACATTTTGAAGTAACATCCTATACTTGGATGTCTGATAGGCATAGTAAACATAGCGTGACAAATACAAAGCTATTGATGTCCCCTTCATTCCATACCCATCCTCTCCTTCTTTTGAGTTAGAAGTACTGTCCAGGCACAGTGGCTCATGCCTGTAATCCCAGCACTTTGCGAGGCCTAGGCAGGAGGATTGCTTGAGCCCAGGAGTTTGAGACCAGCCTGGGCAATATAGCCAGATCTCATCTCTACAAAAAATAAAAATAAAAATAAAATAAAATAAAAAATCTTAGCTAGGCATGGTGGCACGTGCCTGTAGTCCAAGCTATTCAGGAGGCTGAGGCAGAAGGATCACCTGAGCCCAGGAAGTCCAGGCTGCAGTGAACTTGATCGTGCCACTGCACTCTATCCTGGGTGACAGAGTGAGACTCTGACTCAAAAAAATTGGTTTGGTAGCTTTGACTAAAAACCCCAGAGTCCTCTTTGATGCTTCCTTTTCCCCCCTTAAAATCCACAGTTGATCCATCAGTGAGTATTCTCATTTTGCCTCTAGAATAAGCCTAAAGTTGACCACTTTTCATTCTTTCCACTGCTGCAAACCTGATTCAAGATACCTGACTATTGCAACAGCCTTCTAACTGGCCTTCTGGCTTCTACTGTTTTCTACATAGAGTAAACTTTTTGAAGTGTAAGTTAGAAAATACCATACTTCTACTTAAAACACTCCTATGACTTCCTTCCCATAGCAACCAAAATAAAACCCAAACTCTTTAAAAAAATTATCGTTATTTTTTATAGGTGGTGTCTCACTCTGTTACCCAGGCTGGAATGCAGTGGTGCCATCATGACTCACTGCAGCCTTGAACTCCTGGGCTCAAGCTATCCTTCCTCAGCCTGTGAGAGGTTAGGACTACAGGCACGTACCACCTTTTTGTTTTTTTAGAGATGAGGTCTGTCTGTGTTGCCTAGGTTGAATTCCTGGGCTCAAGCAATCCTGATGCTTCAGCCTTTTAAGTAAGATGATAGGCACATGCCATTGTGCACAACCCAAACTCTTTATCATGGTCTACAAGGGCAACATGATCCAGGCCTTAACACGTTCTTAGACTCCATCTTTTCTACTCTTTTCTTGTTTAGTCAGCTTGTATTCATTTTCTATGGCTGCTGTAACAAATTACCAGCAACTTTAGGGCGCTAACCCGAGGTGTTGGTAGGTATGGATTCTTTCTGGAGGTTCTAGGTGAGAATCTGTTTCTTTGCTTTTTCTAGCTCTCAAAGACTATCTATAGCCCTCAGCTTGTGATTCTGTCTTTCACCTTCAAAGCCAGTGGTTTAGCATCTTTTGTTCTCTCTGACTCTCCTGTCTCTATCTTATTGAGGACTTCTGTGATTGCACGGGTCCAACCATAATTCAGGATAATCATCTCATCTCAAGTTCCTTAATTTACTCACATCTGTAAACGTTCCTTTTGCCATTGAGGTAACATATCCACAGGTCCCAGGGATTCGGACATGTATATCTTTGGAGGTGTGATTATTAAGCCTGTTTCACTGCTGTAGTCCCACCGACCTTTCTTCTGCCTTCAATTTGCCCTGATTTATTCCCACTGAAGAGCCTTTGCCTTCATTGTGCATTCTGCTTGGAATGTCCTTCTACCTAGCTGGTGTAAAGCTGACTCTCGTTCAAATGCCTCTCCTCAGAGAGACGTCTACCTTGAACATCCAGGCAAAGAAGTTTCCCTTCCCCCATCACACTTTCTTATGCTACTCTATTTTATGTCCTTCATAACTCTTATTTATTTTTGAAAATAATCCAATTCATTGCTGGAGGGGGACACTTCCTCCTCACTCCTTTGATTTCTACAAGGAGGGCATTTTCCTTCACATTCCTGGCCTTTGGCTCTACCCCTTTCTCCTTCCTACAAATGGGTTATCTGAGGAGTGACTTGTAGGAGTGTCTTTATCTGTTTTGTGTTGCTATAGCAGAATACCACAGACTCGGTTCTTTATCTTTAAAAAAAAAAAGACATTTATTTCTCACAGATCTAGAGTCTGCGAAGTCCAATATCAAGGTGTTGGTATCTGGCAAGGGCATTCTTGCTGTGCCATCCCATGGTTGAAAGCGGCAGGGCAAGAGAGTGCAAGAGATCAAACTCAAAGCCTCAAGCCTTTTTATAATTGGCCTTAATTCACTAATTAGGGTGGAATCCTCATGACCTAAATGCCTCGCATTAGGCCCCACACCCCCAACACTGTTGCATTGGGGATTAAGTTTCCAACAAATGATTTTGGGGGAACATACTCAAACTATACTAAGGAGAAACTGGATGTGAATAGCAGAGTATCTTTTGTTGCCTTCCCTTTTGGGATCTGCCTGCCTGCAGAGAAAACTTGTACCTAATTATTTTCAGTCATATATAAGCAGGAAAGGTTCAGCCACGTGGGAAGACCTGCTTATGGTGATCCAGTATCTTCTATGACTGGGTTGATGAGTCAGCCCAATTTAGGGGATTTGGAATTGAAAGCTTATTTGGCTCCCACCAACAGATAGACTCTCCATATCAGCTTTGTCAGTTATAAAGATGATATTCTGGTCTCCATATGCTGATTCATTTGTTGTAATTCTCAATTAGTTCAGAACTTAGGAAGGGAAATTTGAATCTATTTGTTGGTATCCTTCTTAACTCCCCCAACATTTATGTATTCAAGTTTTTTACGCTTCCCTTGCCTTCTGAATGTGAGTCCTTGAGGACAGGAAGAGCATTGGCTTTTCCCTTTGCCTAGGATATTGCTACAGCCAAGGATAATGTTTGGCACACAGAATGTACAGTAAGTTCCCTACATACAAACCTTCAAGTTGCTATGTTATTTTCCTTATTTTACTGAGCATCTTGTGAGCTAGACACTGGTGCCCTTTGTTTTGTACTATCATTTGCAAGATATTTGTGTAGCAAACAGCCTTGGAAGATATATTGTCTTCCTTCAGAGCAAAGAGCAATTTTCCTATACCCATATTGCATGCATAGGTGCCATCTGGCTGTTTTTTGCATTCCCCTGTGGAAACTGGGGTTCAGGGAGCCAGTGCAAAATGTGCTGATACTTTGTCAACTGCAGTTGTTGTCAGTAATAAACTGTTTTTGCCTCTGACCCAGGAGTTTCATATTTTCTGCTGGCATCTATAAAACTGGCAAGCTCACTTGCTGCTGTGTGAGTAGGATAATATCTCAGACAGTTTGCAGGGTTTTTTTTTTTTGTGTGCAGATGAGGTCTCACTCTGTTGTCTAGGCTGATCTCAAACTCCTGACCTCAAGTGATCTTCCCACCTCAGCCTCCCAAAGTGCTGGGATTACAGTGTGAGCCACTGAGCCCAGCCACTTTGCAGTTCTTGATGCTCATAAATGAAGAAATTGAAACACAAAAGGTTATAAAGTTTTCCATAGTCATTCAGCTTATAAATGGCAGAGGTGGGACACAAACTCTTATAGTCTGGGAAAATTGATGAGTTCAGTTTCAGGCACGTGAAGTTTTATGTGTCTTGGGCCATTGATTTGGTGATATATCCAGGTGGTGTTTGACTATATATGGAGGAATTCAGGACATAGATGTACATTTGGGAACCATTTAGGTAGCAGTTGATGTTGAGATGATGAAGTGAAGATAAAATATGTAGATTTCTCTTTCTAGAGCTTGGCTAGAGGCAGATAGAGATAAGTTGAAGGCAAGAAAAGGACTTGGGGAGAGGTTATTTCTTTATAAACTTTTAAGTTGAATAGTCCTGACATTTAGCAATATTATTGGAAGAGAACCACTAACAAGAAAGTGGTTGAGGCCAAAGAGGGGAGAAATGGATAGAATAAGACCCCTGAGAAAATAAAAAGTGATAGGACCCAAGTCCCAAACGTGGGGTCTTTCCCACTGAGGTAAGGGAAAGATGGATAGGTGCGAGGATGGTGCAGAAGGGTGAGGGAGTCCTTCTCTCAAACAGGCTCATTGCTAAAATAAATGAGGAAGGGGGCTGGGCATGATGGCTCACATCTTCAATCCTGGAGCTTTTAGAGCCCAAGGTGGGAGGATTTCTTGAGGTCAGGAGTTCGAGACCAGCCTTAGTGAGATCCCATCTCTACTAAAACAACAACAACAACAACAACAAAAAAAAAAGATAAATGAAGGACATGTTGGGGGTGGGGGCTTCAGAACAACTGGGTTAGAAATAGCTGTAGGAGAAATAGGAGATGGATCTGTTTGCCTACCTCAGACTCCCGTGTCTGCAGAATGCCTTGCACAGAATAGGAGCTCAGTAGAATGAATTGAATGAATAAGTAGAGACATGTGGAAGGATTCTTGGGTAGCACTAAGATGTCAGTAAAGGTTGGAGGCTATATCTCTGCAGAGGCTGGTTTCTGACAGTGCTGTGTGAGCTGGTGCATTGTTGTGATGCAAGAACTCCTTTGGGACTATTTTGAGATGTTGAGTTAGATGATGTTATTGGACAGGGAGTAGAATCATACTTTGTCATTACTTCAGCACAGTCTAGCAGCTGAGAGATGGCAGGACAATCTCTCCTAGAAAACAGGCAGGGCCAAAGCAGTGATCAGTGGGGAAGAAATAGTACAGCTTGGGTGCTCTGCTTTGACCACTACGGACATCAAGAGGTTGAATCATGGCTGCACCTGGATTCAAATCACATTGTAGAGCACATGAGAATTGTTTAAATCTCTGGCCAGAAGCAGCAGCTCACACCTGTAATCCCAGCACTTTGGGAGGCTGAGGTTAGAGGATTGTTTGAGGCCAGGAGTTCAAGACCAGCCTGGGCAACATAGCAAAAACTTGTCTGTTAGGAAAAAAAATTGTGTAAATCAGGATGTAACTGAGAATAAATTCAACAATAATGACCTCATTCCAAATGGGATCAGTTTTTATTTTTAACATGTTTATGGAATTAAGGCTTTCAATGGAATGAGATAAAGGGATGGAGGTCAATAATGAGGGTGAAAAAAATAGCTTGAGATGAGCCATAGGGCATTCCATCCCAAAAGAAGTGTGTTTGTGGCTAGCCAGAAAATGATCATCTACAATGTAAATCAGGAAGAATCCAAAGAGAAATATTTAAGTAACTTTCCATTACTTGGGGACATTTGTGATTTGGCCACATCTGATACCCGCAGGGGAGAAAGAAAGCCAGCTCATGATTCTGAAGCCAAATTAAAACAGCTCTTGAGGCATCTGAAGATTTTGATCTTGCAGAATAATTGGTTTTTGTTTCAGCTCACCAAGTCAGCAGGCTGGGGTAAAAAAAAAGAAAATCATTGATTGCAGCAAAGCATTAAGCCTTCAAGCAGTGAGGCTAGGTTTCCCTAAGTACCATTTAGGAAGAAGCCCTTCCAGTCTTCTGCATCTACATTGAATGCTGCTGTACAATTTAACTGTACCTGTACCCCTCCCATATATATTTGGCACGCGTCCAAGGGCCAGTGGCTCATGGTCCTGACACATGGTGAAAGACACAGCATGACAGGACATCCCAAGAGAGCTATGACACTAGCACGTCATTTTTCTTAACTATCAGCTAATTGATCTAGAAGTTTTTGAACTCTGCCATTTATTTCAACGTTCAATTATAGGCTTTTTAAACCAGACCATTGTGCCTGGTGATACAGCGGTTTCCTGTTACTCACCAGCCATGGCTTGGGAAAGTCATCTGAGGAAGTGTAATGGGATCACTGGGGCAACCTCTTTTTGAGGCTAATTACTCTGGCACACTCTGTATTGAATTGTTATTTTTAACTTACATTAGCTTGTTTCTTCCTAAGGCAACTTGGGTCCATGCAATTTCCCTGTTCAGAAATGCAAATTGCAATTTATTTATTTTTTCCTCAGTTCCTGGGAAACTGTAGCCCTCATGTCCAGCCCCATTTTCTTCGTGTCTATTTTTGATTTTCTTACAGAGCAGGGATGCAAGATGATCACGGAAAGATGGCATTGCAAGAGCAGGCTGTGCACATTTTCAAGTGGCCCAGCCTTTAGAATTGAAGACTGTTGGGAGGGGTGGCCTCTACTTTAGCCGGACAGGGACAGTTTCCCAGCTCTGCCCTGACCCCTCTCCAGTCCATTCTCAATCCAGCTGGCAGGACGTTCCTGCTAAGACATCAGTGCAGGGTTGTATGGAAAGCGAGTTTTGGATCTTTTAGGAATCACCACACTGTTTTCCGCAGAGGCTGTGCTAGTTTACACTCGCACCAACAGTGTAGAAGTGTTCCCTTTCCCCCGTATCCTTTCCAGCAGCTGTTGTTTTTTGAGGATTGGCAGTAGTGGGAAACTGTCAGGGGATGAGGGGGGCACACATCATCAACAAGGGTACCTGCGTAATGAACACTTGTGTACCTAACCCTGAAATGAACCCCACAGCCTAAAAAAAAATCAATGGCTCACGTCAGTCCTCCACCCAAAGCCCTCAATGGCTTCCAGCTCAGGCCTACAAAGTTCTACCTGATCCGTCCTCCCCGCTTGCTGACCTCGTCCCCTGCTACTCCTTCCTTCCTCTTTCCACTTCTGCCACGGACTTCCCTTTTCCGTTTCTCAAACGCGCCAGGCCTGCTCCTGCTCCAGGACATTGCCTTTGCTTGCTCCTCTCCAAGACTACTCTTTCCCCAGACAGCCACACGTTTGCTTTCACATATCCTTCAAGCCTTTTCAGTGAGAACTTCCCTGACCACCCTATTTTAAAAAGTGAGTGTCAGCCGGGCTCGGTGGCTCAGCCTGTAATCCCGCGCCTTTGGGAGGCTGAGGTGAGTGGATTGCCTGAGCCCATGGGTTCGAGACCCGCCTGGGCGGTGAGACCTCATCTCTACAATAAATCAAAAAATCAGCCGGGCGTGGTAGCGCATGCCTGTAATTCCGGCTACTCGGAAGGCTGAGGCAGAAGGATCGCCGGAGCCCAGCAGGTCGAGGCTGCGGTGGCCGGGAGCGGCCACTGCACTCCAGTCTGGGCGACAGAGTGAGACTCCAACTCAAAAAAAAAAAAAAAAAAAAAAGTGAGTGTCTCTCCCAGTCCTGACCTATAACTCCCTCTACACCTTCCCTGTGTTACTTTTCTTCATATGTGTCACCATCTGTCTTACTATGTGAATTACCTTGTAATTTTTTTTCTCACTCTGTCACCCAATCAGGCGATCCTTCTGTCTCAACCTCCCAAGTAGCTGGAACTACAGGTGTGCACCACCACACACGGCTAATTTTTTGATTTATTGTAGAGACGAGATCTCGCCAAGTTGCCCGGGCTGGTCTTGAACCCCTGGGCTCAGCAATCCTCTTACCTCCACCTCCCAAAGCGCTGGGATTATAGGTGTGAGCCAACTGTACCCGGCATGTTTTTAAAATGTATGTTTCTCCCCACCAGAGGAGCCCAAAATCCGAGAAAGCAAGACTCCAGTGGTGTGCATTTTGTTTACTGCAGTATTCCTATTGCTTAAAGCAGTGTCTTAAAGGAATCAGTAAACACACTGGCCAATTAGTGGTTTGATTCAGGAAATTTACCAGTACCTTTTCTTGTTGTTGTTGTTTATATGTCTTTGAGGAATCTTTTCTCTTTTTTCATTTATATTTTTTAGATTCAAGGAGTACCTGTGCAGGTTACATGGGTATATTATATTGCACAATGGTGAGGTTTGGGCTTCTATCGAACTCATCACCCAGGTGGTGGACATGGTTACCCAGTGGGTAGTTTTCAATCCTTACCCTTCTCCCTCCCCTCTTTAGGAATGCCCAATCCTGTGTATTCAGTGCTTAGTTCCCACTTATTAGGGAGAACAGGTGGTATTCAGTTTTCTATTTCTGTGATAATTTTCTTAGGATGGTAACCTCCAGCTGCAACCTTGTTGCTGCAAAGGACGTGATTTTGTTCTTTTTTATGGCTGTGTTGAGGCAGGGAGCACCCCCTAGCCTAAAAAATGAAGGCCTTCCCAGGATAGAGAAAGGGCTCTTCTAGTACAGTAAGATAAAAGCCTTCCTAGAATAGTGAAAGAGTCTGTCTAGCACCATAAGAGCTTTAGTAGCAAGATTTATGTTAGAAAGGAATGTAGCCCCCAATCTGTAGTGCGCATGTGTAACTCCGCTACAACCTTGAGCTGTGAAACACCCAATTAAGATGTATGTTACTAATATGTAAGCCTTATCAGGGAGACAAAGAAGCTAAAAATGTATAAAAGCCACTGCCCCCTGTGCTCGGTGCTCTGCCTTTGGATGTGAATCCACTGAGCCAGTGCCAGCACGAATAAACACTACTTCCTGGCAAAGTAGCCTCTGTGTCCAGGTTCTTTCTGTAATATCCTGCCACAGTGGGGTATTTCATGGTGTATATGCACCATATTTTCTTTATTCAGTCCACCATCAGTGGGCATCTGGGTTGGTTCCATGTTTTTGCTATTGTAAATAGTGCTGTGATAAACATGAGTGCTGGGGTAGAACATACATCACTCTACCTTTGGGTGTGTGCCCAGTCATGGGATTGCCAGGTCAAATGGCAAATCTATTTTTAGTTCTTTGAGAAATCTTCAAACTTCTTTCCATAGGGGCTGAACTGGCTTACATTCCCATCAATTGTGTAGGAATGTCTCCTCGACAACATCTATTGTTGTTTTTTGGAAGTCTACCAATACTGTATAGTTATTTCTTAATAGTGTCTAGAGTCTCCCTTATCTAGAGGTGTGCTGGTAAATGTTGAAGTCTCTAGAAAATGGATGAGCATCGGTCCATTTCTTTTTTTTTTTTGAGTTGGAGTCTCACTCTGTCGCTCAGACTGGAGTGCAGTGGCCGCTCCCAGTCGCCGCAGCCTCACCACATCCGGCTAATTTTTTGATTTATTGTAGAGATGAGGTCTCGCCAAGTTGCCCAGGTGGGTCTCGATCCCGCGGGCTCAGGCAATCCGCTCACCTCGGCCTCCCAAAGCGCTGGGATTACAGGCTGAGCCACCAAGCCCGGCCCGTCAATTTCCATGGTATAAACACTGCTGGATTGTCTGATTTCAGGCTACCGGTGTGACATCACTGAACGTGGAGTTGGTGAGAGATAATTAGTAGCACACCATATGGTATTGTCACCATATAGATACCACAGACGCAAATTACCAAAAGAACAGAGATAATAGTAAAATAATTAGTAAATCACGAGTGTTGAGTATTTACTACCTTTGTTTTTAACATTATTAATTGTACCTTTTTTTTTTTTTGAGTCAGAGTCTCACTCTGTCGCCCAGGCTGGAGTGTAGTGGCACAATTATGGCTTACTCCAGGCTCAAGTGATCTTCCTACCTCAGCCTCCTGAGTAGCTGGGACTACAGGCATGTGCCACCGCACCCAGTCGTATATCTCCATTTTTAACATTTGAAAAATAGGCTGGGCAACCTCTTTCAGGTCCCCTCCTGCTGTGGGAGCTTTCTTGTCTTAATAAAACAAAAAAGAAAAATAGGCTATTCATAGTCTTTTTTATATAATGAAGATCTCTATTAGTACCATTATCAAGTTATTAGCAGTGACTTGGAACTAAGTACGTATGTCATAATCTTTCCCCAAATAAAGAACATAACTTCAATAGCTCTAAAAGATGTTTTTGATTGAATTGGATCAACTTGGTTTTATTTTCTGCAGAAGTTATTTCTCTGAATTGGAGGCACTTTGTTAAACCAATTGTTCCATTTATTAAGTTATATTAGCATTTATTAGCAATCTTGAGTTGGAGTACTTGGTTTCTACTGAGTTGGGTTATTAGTAGATGTGTTAATTTTTTTTTCCCTTTTAAGAATTCCCACAGCCGGGCATGGTGGCTCACATCTGTAATCCCAGTACTTTGGGAGGCAGAGGCATGATGATTGCTTGAGCCCAAGAGTCAAGACCAGCCTTGGGTACATAGTGAGATCTTGTCTCTACAAAAGATAAAAATAATAGCTGGACGTGGTGGTGTATGTCTGTAGTCCCAGCTACTTGAGAGGCTGAGGCTGAAGGATCACCTGAGCCCAGGAAACTGAGGAATTTGTAGGCTGCAGGGAGCTGTGATCGTGCCACTGCACTCCAGCCTGGGTGACAGAGTGTGACTCCAATACAAAAAAATAAAAATAAAAATAAATAAAAAAAAAGAAACTTACCAGGAGGTTACATCTTTTGAAAGACACATTTCACTACTGCCTGGCTCCTTGGTAAGCCCAATTTTGGTCTCAAAGTTCTGTTTCTCTTCCTGTCTAGCTCCCAAAGAATCCAGCAGGCAGAATTTCTCCATAATAGCTTTGCTGTCCTGTGTCTTTGTGGGGAGTTAATGTATAGATAAATAATGTTTGTTTGCACGAATTTACTCATTACTCTTTCAAGGACTGGTGGATTTCACTTGGGATTTGTGCTCTCTTCTTAAAGATAATTAGCAAACATTTTTTGATTCAACAATCACTCATTCTAGTACAGTGATTAAGCCTGTGGATTTTAGTGTACTGAGTAAAAATTTCAAAACATTAAAAATATACCTCTTCTACAAATATAGAATGGAGATGTCACAGATTTAATTAACTCATTAATAAGGGAATTAGCAGGATGGTAAACCTAGCTCAGGGGATTACAGTAGAAACAGAAGCATCTATAGTCACCAAAATAAAGGGTGCTAGAATAAGATTGCAAAATCAAATACCAAATTGGCTAATCTCCTAGAGGACAATCAAACTACAACCTCTGGAGTTTTCCCACCCGCTGGAGAGAAGCTCATTTGCATTGCTATGGGGCAGGAATCATTTGAATGGCTCTCAGTTTCCCACAAGTCAATATCTACTTTTACATAGGTTTGAATAATCCTCATCTGTTGTACAGAATAAGTCAATAAGGCAAAACCCACCCCCAGAGAATGACCTGATTCTGGAGTGGGTCTACTTGGCAAAATGTTCGGGCGACATTGAAAAGATGGGCAGCTGTTCTTCTGCCTGTTTCCAAGTTTTGCATATTGCTTGGATTCAAACCCATGTGACTTTGGCCAAGTTACCGAACCTCTCTGAGCTTCAGTCTTTTCATCTGTAAAGCAGGAATAGCAGTAGTTTCTGCCACATCGGATGATTGTGAGGTGTCAATGAGCTGATGGTGTGCATAGAACAGAACAGGGCCTGGCGCATACGAGGGGGGACCCCAAAAGAACTGGAATTTATTTATTAAAAATTGTGTATTTATTCTTACTTGTTTAAACTCCAGTCACCTTTAAAGTACTCTCCATTTGATGCAATACACCTAGCGAGACACTTTTTTCACCGCTCAAAATAGTTTTTGAACTCGTCCATTTTGATGCCTTTTAGTGCTTCTGCCGTTTTTGTTTCACCTCTTCCACATCGGCAAAACATTTTTTCATCTGGGAAAATAAAAAAAAAGTTGCTCTGGGTGAGATAGAGTGAATAGGTGGGTGGGGCACGAGGGTCACGCCGTTTTTGATCAAAAACTGCTGACCATTCAGCGCAGTGTGAGCAGGTGCACTCATAAATCACCCCTCCTGAAATAGGCAAACACGTTGAAAGAATCTCCAAAAGAGAATTCAATGAAGCCAAACGCAGCCTCTTCCAACAACCCTAGCTGGTACACTGACGCTACTGGGTTCCTAGAACACTCGCCTATCGGAAGAAGCCTGTACTACAAGGGACCCGCCCTCCAAAATGATAATTCTGGGTTTTTTTGGGTTCCCTCCTGATAGAAGACCTCAATAAGGCTTAGCTCTGTGCTCTATTATTTATGTGAACATCTGGCAGAGCTGTACATAATCAGGGGAAGGGTTTGTGCCTCTGTGTCTGGGCCTTGTGAGGGAGAGAGTCGTGGCTCTAAGGCCACCATCACAGGATAGGCTGCAGTAGTCGAAGGGAGTTTAGGTCTCTCCTCCTCCCTCCCTCCCTTCCTTCCCTCCTCCCTCCTTCCCTCCCTCCTCTCTCCTTTCCTCGCTTCTTTCATTCCTCCTCCCTTCCTCCTTCCCTTCCTTCCTGCTTCCGTTTTCCATCCATCCATTGGAATCTCCATCACACATGCTAGGTCCTCTTCTAGCACTCCTTTACTCTTCAGTGTTGAATGTGATATTGTTCTCAGCCTTTAGGAGTTCCTAGACTATTAGAGGAACCAAACATGACCATGGGGGTGTGTGTACACAGTGCTGGGTGTCACAGGAGAGCTGTGTCTGCAGGAGAGGTGCCTGCTTTCTGATCTCTCAGGGTTATTCCAAGGCTGGGTGTGGTGGCTCACGCTTATAATCCCAATACTTTGGGAGACTGAGGTGAGAGGATTATTTGAGGCCAGGAGTTTGAGACCAGCGGGAAACATAGACCTCATCTCTACGAAATATTTAAAGAATTAGCTGGGTGTGGTGGCTCACTTCTGTAGTCCCGGCTACTTGAAAGATTGAGGTGGGGGGGTCACCTGAGTCCAGGTGTTTGAGGTTGCAGCGGGCTGTGATTGCACCATGGTGCTCCAGCATGTTCACAGAGCGAGATGCCAACACACACACAAAGAAAAATGGCTCCAGCAACTGGTTGGCCTAGGAAGGTCCACGGAAGTATGCCAAGGGTGCTGATGAACACATTAGGAGAGCTATAGGATTGGTGGATACTATGGATTGAATTGTGTCTCCCGACAGATATGCTGAAGTGTTAACCCCCAGTACCTCAGAATGACTTTATTTGGAGAGAGGGTCACTGCAAATGTGACTAAGTAAGCTAGGATGAGGCCATACTGGAGGGTGGGCCCCTCATCAAATATGACCAGTCCTTGGAAGACGAGGAAAATGTGGACACGGACAGGCACCAAGGGAAGATAGTGTCAAGGAGGACAGCCACGTGAAGATGGAGACAGAGGTGATGCTGTTGCAAGCCAAGGAACACTGGGAGCTACCAGAGACTGGAAGAGGCAAGGAAGGGTCTTCCACTAGAAGCTTTGGGGGAGCATGGCCCTGCTGGCACCCTGGTTTCCGACTTCTAGCCCTGGGAACTGTGAGAGAGTACATTTCTGTTGTTCTAAGCCCCTAGTTAGTGGTGCTTTGTCATAATAGTCTTAGGAAACTAACCCAGTGGGGGAGGGCACACTCCAGGGGATTTCAGGAGTTCGGAGGGAGAGGAAGCAGAAAGGCTTGGTGTAGGCCAAGGAGCAGAACCAGGGTCAAAAAACGACCAGGACACGCTCATATTAATCATTGCTGACTTCACCTGTCACACTTAATATGTGTGACTCTTCTCAAATTTTGGGAAATAGATCAAATGTTTACTCCTTAACACCGAATCATAGAACTTCCAAGCTAGAAGGGATCATAGAAATTTCTCAACTTTCAAACTTTCAAACTTTCCTTGGCAGACTTCTCTCGGGCCTCTTATCTCCCTGCTTGCTTTCTCCACTCCCTCTTTCACCATATTGCCTCTGGTTTTTGTGTTTTACATTTTGGGCTTCTGGGTAAGATTTCACAAGAAGAGTAGAGGGATGATATTTTATTTATTTATTTGAGTTGGAGTCTCACTCCGTCACTCAGGCTGGAGCACAGTGGCACGCTCCCGGCCACCGCAGCCTTGCCCTGCTGGGCTCCGGCGATCCTTCTGCCTCAGCCTTCCAAGTAGCCGAAGCTACAGGTGCATGTTACTACACCTGTCTAATTTTTTATTTATTGTAAGACGAGGTCCCATCAAGTTCCCCGGGTGGGTCTCAAACCCACAGGCTCAGGCAATCCACTTGCCTCAGCCTCCTGAAGTGCTGGGATTACAGGTTGAGCCACTGAGTCCGGTCGAGGGATGATGTTTTAAATTCTAATTTTTTTTTAAAGAGAGGGGGTTTTTCTGTGTTGCCCAGGCTAGAGTACAGTGGCTATTCACAGTTGATCATAGGGCACTAGAGCCTTGAACTCCTGGGCTCAAGCTATCCTCTTGCCTCAGTCTCTCAAGTAGCTGGAACTACGGGCATTTGCCATTGTGCAGCCTAATTTTTTCTTGGAACTTCCTTATACCCCTGGGCCTTTTCTTCATTCAGTGAGCATGACGTTCTGGGTTTATTGCCTTAGAGAAAGATGACTCAGAGAAAACAGGGACAGGCTGGGTGGGGTGGCTCACACCTGTAATCCCAGCACTTAGGAAGGCCAAGGTGGGAGGATCACTTGAGCCCAGGAAATTGAGGCCAGCCTGGGCAACATATCGAGATCTCGTCTCTTAAAAAAAAAAAAAATTAGCCAGGTGTGGTGGTGGTTGTCTGTAGTCCCAGCTACTCAGGAGGCTGAGGCGGAAGGATTGCCTGAGCCCAGGAGGTCGAGACTTTGGTAAGCTGTTGAGCATGCCACTGCACTCTGGCCTGGGTGACAGAGTGAAACTCGGCTCAAAAGAAAACCACAACAAAAAGAAATATGCAGGGTATTCTCAGGTTCTGTGTTTCAAAAGCCAAGTCTTCAGAAAGGGCAGATTCCTGCGTGTAAACTAGAGAGAGACTTGGCAAGTGGGGAAGGGACTCTCAGACCTGGAGGACAGGGCAGGAAGGAGAGGAGTGAACAGGGAGGGAGGTCGTGGGCCTGGATGAGGGACTGGACTCCGGTCGGGGCAGGGTTGGCATCTACAAGTTGCCAGGCTCGCTGGCTCAGCCTGTGCTGATGAATGGCTCACCTACGCTGGGCGTCAAAGGAAGCCAAGTCCCCGCTGGAGTGAGCGCAGTGCCTGGGGATTACTTCCTCGCAGACAGCCCTCCCACGACTAGCCTGAGGGCCCCTGCCTGTGTCCCAACACCCTTCTTCCTGTGGCACAAACAGCCGGGAGTATGACCAATTTCCACTCACCTCTTGCTGTTGTATCTCCACGGGGTTCAGGGTGGCAATGGGCCCATCCAAAGTCCCCAGGCTTCCTTCAAGGCCATGTGGATAGTCTGGCCAGTGAGATGCGAATGAAAGGTTTATGTCTTCCACAGGACGAGGCTCTAGGAAAGCTATTGTTTTTCCAGGAAAAATGGACAGACACGACAGGCGTGGGCCCCCTGCCTTTTCCTTTCTCCCCTTTCCTGACTGAAATGGAGACTCGAGGCCTGAAGATGCCCCAGCTATTCTGCAGCCACTTGGTAAGGATGGCAGAGCACGGAGGTTACAGGAACCTGTTCAGGGAGCAGCCCTGTTAAGGCTGACATGCCAATACTCAGTTTCCTGGTTGCACGAGAGAAATAAACCCCTCGCTCAATCCACGACTTGGCTTCTAAAGCATGTAACCAAACACAGAGATGACAGGCTGCATGACTGTTACTCTGTGTAGACAACTTGGAACGTCGGTCCTGCATCCATGAGTCCGGCCCCTGTGACTGCTGGAAAATGAGCCTCTAGAGACCTCTAAAGAGGTGGTGCAGAATGAAAGGCAAGACCTCCTATACTTGGGTAAAACCAAACGGAATCGCTTGCTATCATCTGAGAGCCAGGACATTGGCAGAATATTCCCTTTCCATGACAGAAAAAGGGGTTCCCTTAAAAAGAAAAAGGTGACCGGGCATGGTGGATCACGCCTGTAATCCCAGCACTTTGGGAGGCCGAGGTGGAAGGATCACTTGAGTCTAAGAGTTCGAGAACCAGCCTCTGCTCCGTTCCAGTCCTCTCTCTGAGATTGAGGGGCACAGAGTGACTTGCCCAGGGTCCCACAGGTAATTGGTGGCACATGCAATGCAAAGGCAGGTCTCCTCCCTTGCCCTCCCATATTTTTCACCACCGGAGTGGCTCAAGGGCTGAGTTCCTTCATATTTTGTTTTGTTTTTCTGCTAAGGAGATTAGCTGAGTATCTGGCATAACAAATTAGTGAAATTTGAGGGCTTTTGAATGAAAATAAACAAGACTTAAACAAATCAAATAATTTACAAGAAATCCAGATGGTAATTAAAAGGAAGAATCCTGGTGTTTCTAAATGACAAATAGTCCTCTTAATTTTAATTATTAATTGCTAAATTAAATGTAGCAGTCTCATATGTTCTCATATTGATCTAATTTATTCAACATCAGTGTACTTAAGGGAAGTGGCAAACATTAACTAACCGTATGTAAATTGCCATATTCAAGAGCAGATGCGTGAGACAAGCATGCTAGTGGAAGGAGATGAGTTGTGTTACTGAAGTGCTCCGGGCTAGGGCAGTGTTGATCCCAAGTGACTCTCTGCCTCTAAGAAAGGGTGTCTTCCGGCCTGGCATGGTGGCTCATGCTTGTAATCCCAGCACCTTGGGAAGCCAAGGTGGGAGGATCGCTTGAGGTCAAGAGTTCAAGACCAGCCTGGGCAATACAGTGAGACCCCCCCCCCGTCTCTACAAAAAATAAAATAATTAGCGGGGTGTGGTACTGCATGTTTGTCGTCTCAACTGCCCGAGAGGAGGCTGAGGTGAAAGGATCACCTGAGCCCTGGAGGTTGAGGTTAGTGTGAGCAGTGATTGTGCCAATTCCCTCCAGCCTGGGCGACAGAGGGAGACTCTGACTCAAGGGGAGAAAAAAATGAAAAGAGAAATGGTGTCCTGATCTGGAAGTCTAGTGCAGGGGATACGGTGCTTTTCCATGAAACACAGTTCACGGAGAATCAGCTGGGAAAACCACCGTGACAGCTTTGGGACTGGCCCAGGATGGGTCCTTGATGTGAGATTGCAGAGAGTTCCATTGGGTTTTGGCTGGGCGCCCTCTGGTGGCCATTGGCTTTGCTGAAGGATTTTTTTTTTCCCCCAAACGAAAATTGAACCACCCCCCCCCGAATATTCAGAGCAACTAGTGTTGGCCACTTTTGTGTTGATTCTGTGTCTCTTTTAGGAAAGCATTTTCCTGTCTCACATATTTTTATGTTCAACAAAATTTCCCTGAGTTTCAGCCTGGATCCCTTTTGTTGCTGCGTTTCTCTCCTTGGTTTTTCTCAGTTGAAGAGAGTAGCGATGCTTCTCCCGGAGTCTGGAGTCAATCCTGCCTTTGAAAACCAGTATTTGGCGGACGCATTGGAAGGAAGGAGGCAGCGTCTCCCAACTCCATTCAGGGTCAAAGAGAAACCTGCCACCCCTCCTGTGGCCAAGGTGTAATTTTAGTTTACTTTAACTTAAAGCTGTTTTTAATGTATGTGAAAACCTTTAGAAAATTCTGAAGTCCTATCCACACCAAAATACGGTCTGCATTTCTGTCATCTGTCTCAAGAGAACAGGAAAGAGTCACTGAGCTCAGTTTCAGGGGCAGGGAAGCCTCACCACAAGGAGGAAAGATCATCCTTTCATTCTCTCGTCAAACATTGATTAAGCACCTGCGGTTGTACAAAGACGTTCTTAAGGAGTGACAGCCTAGCGGAGGCGAGAGCAACATAAACAAATAAAACAATGGACTGGCACGTTCATGAGACTTACATTCTCTTTACATGAACAGCAACACGAAGCCACTTTAACTCATACCATTTGGGAAGACCTACCATCCAAAGACATGCCAGAAACAGATACTTGCCAACAATTACATATGCATGTCACATTAAGGAAAATAAATTCCCACCTAGCCGTCATGGAATAATTCAATGGTGTTTACATGATGCCTGAAAGGTAAGCCTTAGATAAGACCTTAATGACTTTCTCCTAGCCTACTGCCTTCCGAAATAACAAAAAAGACATATCAAAAAAAAAAAAAAAGTAGAGGCTCAGAAATATTTGAGAAATGAACAAATATCAACAAGGCGCAGGGAATTTTTCTATTTTCTGGGGAGCACTGTTTTACAAAGTTTCTTTTGAAATTCGATAAGGGGTGCTCACATCCTAGTTACGAACCTGTTAACATCTATGCACACTTCTATTATTCTGTGGGGAAAAAATGTGAAGAGTTCATGAGTAGGGTGATATGGAAGACTACATTTTCATCTTCTGTATAGCTAGGGGTGGCCATTAAGTTGGAAATGAAAATTTTTTTGGAGGGATTCCAAGTCATTTTCTTAAAGGGAATTGACTCAGCTGGAAGGTATATTCTTTTTCCCTTTTTTTTTTGGTTTATCTGGAACACAGATGTAATTACTGGAGCTCTGGCAGCTATATTGGGCCATGAGACAAACTGGAGAAAGGAAAATTCCTGTTAAGAATTGTGGGGAGCAGAAAAATCAAAGGAATATGGGTCTCCAGTGATCATGAAGCCACCAAAACAAAATTGGACTGTCTTGACTTCTTTTTTATTTTTTGAGTCAGGATCTCACTCTGTTGCCCAGGCTGGAGTGCAGTGGCATGATCATGGCTCACCACAGCTTTGACCTCCTGGGCTTAGCAATCCTTCTGTGAGCGTATAATGTGAAATAAATGGGGACACCAGGCACGGTGGTCTGTAATTCCAGTA